>OY282500.1:32134777-34667277 GCA_958295605.1 Ajuga chamaepitys | reverse complement strand
ACTTATAACTTGATGTTTATGCCAACATAAATTTTAACTTCAATTACAACTCTGATGTGAGTATCTTGATTTTTGTTCCAGCTTTAACTTTGATATTAAAAGTCTTAAAAAATCTCTAGATTACCGAGTATGTCGTACTCAACCAAAGCATCTCAGTAGACCCGTTAGATCCGAAATATTGTACCGAACTGTTCCGAATTTTGGGATGGTTCGGTACGGATCCTTATAAGTTTCGGTTCGGTTCCGGTCTTTAGATTTTGGAAGAACCGAACTTTGGGACGGTACTGGATTTTTCAAATCCCCGAACCGTACTGTCCCATGCACACCCCTACCAACTATTTTGCTCCAAGTCAGCACACTTAATAACCTCTTTCCAGGACTCCTCGAATTCTTCAGGTGTTGAAGAATTTTCAATGACATTTTTTATGCTTTTGTAGTAGTCACGAATAATAGTAGGAGCCACTTTATCTGGGAATTTGGTCAATATATGCCACAAGCAATATCGGTGCACCGTTTGAGGGAACACCTGTGCAATAGCCTTCGTTATAGCAGGATCCTGATCTGTAATTATTACCTTTGGTGCACTCGTAAGCATGACTTTCATCCATTTATTAAGCAACCAGATAAACGACTCGGTTCTCTCATCACATAAAGGTCCACAACCAAAAATAATTGTTTGATTATGATGATTAACTCCTACAAATGGTGTAAAAATCATCCCATATTTGTTGGTGTTATATGTTGTGTCAAATACAACTACATCACCAAATACGCCATATGCCCTCCTTGATAGTTGATACAAGATCTGCCCAGAAACACCTTTGAAATCTATTTTCCGAATCTATCTCATATTCAAAGAAAAAAGCCGAATTCTTTTCTTTCTCACATGCAAAGAACACAATTAAGGTTTCACCTTTTTGTTCTTCCCTTTGTTTCTTTTCAAAATTTCTGATATCTCTTTCGGTGCAACCGACATGTTCTGGCGCTCTATACTCTATCTCTGATAAACGCATTTGTTGACAAGTTGGAACATTAGCTTCTGAAAGTTATAGAGTCAATGTTTTTTTTTTCTTTTTTTTTTTTTTTTTTTTTGGTGGTTGAAACATTTTGATGTGAACGTAACAAATGCACCTTGGAAGGAGTAGATAGTGGATGATTATGACCTTCTATGAAGTTACTGACAACCCAATTGGGTCTCCCTGATTGCTTAGAAATTGAAATTATTGCCTTACAACCAGTTCTCACTTCCCCAAGAGCTCTTTCCTGTTTTGGTTGATCACGTTGTTCCTATTTTTCTGAGCGTGCTTCATCAGTTTTCCCTTCTTTATTGCATAGGAATTTTTTATACATGATCTCCTTTGTCAACTAATTTTTCTTGCCATTCCCCATTCTAACACTAAAGCCATCTATATTGGTTGTAGAACGAATATGTCTCTTCTATTGATACGAATTTCGTTCCAATTTTTAGCTTTCTATCATCCGAAACTTGGGGAGTGTATAAGTCATCACTGCTATCTTCTTCCATTGCTAGAAAATAAGGCACATGTAAATATCACTATCAATATAAATAATACTTATAAAGAAATATTAATGTACATACATTATAAAGAAACATTCTTAAATAAATAATAAGACAATAATATGTTGTAGCCTGGATTTGCATCTCTATTGCTTGTCTTTTAAATTTGACATTTAAAACATGAGATTTTATCGTATAGTATTCTATTTCCTACATGAATACTTTTCCAACTAAATCAAGCATTCACATAACTTATTCTGAATAGTAATTTCATTTTCAGTACCCGGTTTGTTAAGTACTTGCAAGAAAATAAGGCAACTGAAAATAGCAATTTCAATATAAAATAAGTTGCAACAATATTTACCGACTGACTCCGGTTAATCCCTGCCTAGACGCTAGGTTCCCATTGGGAGCTTATGTCTATTTCTTGATTCCTTCCGCCTACGACCCGATTAATACCATCTAAGCCCCGACTAGTCGTTAGGCCTCAACCCACCGTCTAACTAGCTTCTAGTGACTTATGCAACCTAAATAGATAGTCCTCTCTAATGAAAAAATATTGATAAGCACATACAAATGAAATTAAAATTCAACATTACCAGAGGCTTTAAAGACTAAAATAATTTTTTTAATGTCAAACAAAATTGAATCTTTAATGATGTGTTTCATCTGGATGTCATAAAATTCCAATTTGAGCATTGAAACTTTGAAATTTAAGAAATTTAAAATCAATCCTTCTTAATTCAAGAAATCACGATAATGTTTGAATATCAAGAATTGCATTTAAGACGATCAAGTGAGCAATAAAATATATTTTTCAGTCACATAAAGTAATAGAGATGAGATACATATATGTTTGGTTATGCACCAGTTAATAAAATGAAAAGGATGTATTTGGCAGTCATGCATAGGGTCAAAGGTGATTGTTAGTGAATGCAACTAATATGTTGTACCTCACCTGGCGGCAACACCGTTGATGGACGATTCAATTGGAATAAAGATGAGAAAGACAGCGTGACGAGGTGCAAGTTAACTGGCCAGGAGGAAACCTTCGTTAATCAATCAACTGATCAAGTATTCAAAATGCTGATTTTTTTATTGAAATATTCGGTGAAGACGGAAAAGCAGAGAGAATTGAGAGGGGACCCTTGTTTGCGTCTGCGGAGAGGATCAGAGGAGAGAACAAGGAACTGTGTATTATATTTAATTGTTCCGTTTGAAGTGAGAAGAAAAACAAAAAATAAGAAGAAATTGATGACGTGGCAGCCACATCAATTGATGCTTATAATGAAGCCTATAAATGGGGCTCAGGATATCAAAATTATATATATAAATTCAGATATATTGAAGAATCTATATGTTTTATTTTGTTATTCCAACTACTTAATAAGTTCTTAATTTTATTTTGTTCTTATCGAAATTTACTTAAATTCTATAAAGTGTTTTAGTATTGAAATCAAGAAGTAAAATATTAAATAATTTAAATTAATTTTTTTAAAGATAAATAGTTATTTTAATTATTTGAAAAATTATCTAGGTAAAATTGAAATATGTAAACTAAACTGAGAAGAAATAGAAGAAAAAACTGACTAACATTATTCAATTTATTTTATTTAAAATATTTTGATGAGTTGTGTGATATTTATATATTAGTTTATATATATATATATATATATATATATATATGTATTTGTTTGAATATTCATAATTAATCAAGAAAGTATTCACATATGTCAAGAAGGACATGGACACACTAAATACGTGTTTGAATTTCAAAAATAAGAGAGGGTCATTTTTAATAATAGAAATTTTATGTTTTATATATAATTTTTTTTCTCAATGTTGAGCTATAAAATATTAATAAAAGATAAGTCATATTAAATCCATATATACATGGGAAAAACTGATATTTACATTACTTAAAATATTTCTATGTTTAATTCAAAAAAAAAAAAAAAAAATCATTAAGATACATAGGTTACATTTTTAATATTGGATATAATATTTAGTTTAATTATATCATTACTTTTAAATAAATGACGCGCATCACACATGAGTAATACTAGCCAATTTAATACTTTATTGAAAATTCTGATATAAAATATTAAATTCAAGATAATTTATTTTAAAAAACAAAAAAGTTACTACATAAATGAATTCTTCATTTAAAAAAATTAATCTTAATTTTTTTATATAAACTATTATATTTAAAATTGTACAAGCTTGATAGAAAAATTGTAGTATGATATAATTAATAAAATACAATAAGATTTTATTATGTCTGGAATATGGTACCAGGGTCGGACCTTCAGCTAGGCGGAAGAGTCCATCGACTCGGTCCTCAAAAAGTTACAATTTTTTGGGGGATCCAAAGTTTTCTTCTGTGTGTGTGTGTGTGTATATATGGTTTTCCAAATATGCTTCATTAGGGTTGTGTGACCTAGCGGCTGGAAGGATAAGAGTGTTTCTCTACAGACGCATGTTTGATTCCTTTTTGGCCCATTGTTTAACTTCTTTTTTTCTTCGTTGCAATAAGAGCAGAATTTTACACGTAGTTTTTTCTTTGTTTCCTCAGCATCATTTACAAGTTAAATCATAGTGAAGAAGAATTTGGTTTTTCTTTTTTCCTCAACGTCATTTAACAAGTTAAATCATAGTCAAGAAGAATTGGAACAATTTTCAAGCTCTAGTCATTACACCATCATAAAAAAAAGGTAATTCTATTTTGATATTAATAGTTTGTTTATCATTGATTATTCATAGTAATGGTCAAAATTATTTTACAATATCAATTGTTAATGACTGCTGGCCAGTGGAATAATAATTTGAATCCCTAACTTAGATTGAGATATTAATGTGTGTCTATGTTCTATTCTTTTATTCTGCAGTATAAAATAAATGAATAATTTATGGATTGTAATTTAATAAGTTAACTTCAATTTATTTTTTCTAATTGTCATGTTTTCTAAAAATCTGTCTTGATGTTAGAAAAGAAAAATAAAAGAAGAGATAGAAAAGTTGATCCAAAGTCAAGTTAGAGATATTAATAAATATTTTTTCTTTCGATAAAAGAACAGTCGAAGAAAGTGCATTGTGCAACTATCGAGCAACTTGATTATACAAACTTTATCAATACCTTTGCACCAAAACGGTGAGGCGATTTGTATTTAAATAATTATTTTCAACTTATTTCTTTTGTATATTCCACATTTTGATATAAATATTTAGAGCATTATAAATACTTTGGTTTTTAATTTTTTCCTTGCATTTGTACGTTGCAGAAGATAAATTTTAGGGCCCCACTATAAAACCTCGACTCAGGTCCGGATATGGCTAGGTCCGGCACTGTATGGTACCTTAATAGCACCGCATCATCATAAAATAAACAGATCAAAGGCTCGAGCCTCGCTCCCCGAGGACCCCAATCTCCAATTAATTAAAAATAAAAATAAAAGTCACATACATACACACAGACATGTCACATGGACACTGTTAACGAAAGGAAGCTTTATTAGTGACCTGCAATTTCCAATAAATAAAAAATAGCAGCGACTATTCGCAAGTCGTTTTTTTATGTAGTGCACTTTTATTTTTAAAATCTATATAAAATTCTTAATTCAACCCACTAAATATCAATTATATCATTTTTTATCCGATTATTAATAATTGTGCTAAGTTATCAACTATACTTTTACAATCTTCAACTATCCTTTCACATCTAGGCATATGTTATATAGTAATAATATTAACAACTAATTGGGTGGAATACATTCATTATCCTTGTAGGTGGTCAAATTATCGAACACACCTAGGGTTCGTGGAAATAACTTCTGACCTCTTTTGAACATGAAATTGTGAAAATAACGACGCTTTTAATACTTGAAAGATTTACACAATGCTATGATATTAACAAGAAATTAACGGGCTCGGAGTAAATTACACCTTGGATTCAATCGAACTCCAACATCAACTAACAAAGATAGTGGGTCATTTCGAAATATTTGATTGTTTATAGTTGTTTCAAGTCTTCAATCCTTTCTACATTACTGTAACAAGTCAACACTGAGTGGCACGAATATATATGTCCTCCATTGATGAAATTTTGAGAAAAAAAAAAGGATTTATGGAGTCCTGAAAAAAACAGACATGTCCTTAATTTTCGAATTAAATATGTATATATATATATATATATGTATGTATATCGTTATTAAGTATGTGTTAATTTTTCATTAGCGGCATTGTAGTCTTTTGCTAATAGTATTTTAATTTGTTAAATTAGTGGATTGCGTTGAGAAATTTTATGAAATGCGAATAGTCGCTGCCATAAAAAAAAAAAAGTGGTGTTTTTTTTTTTTGGCCTAATAAATAAGTACTCCTTTGTTTTCATTATTACTAGGCTTAATGAGAATAAACCAAGTTTATTTTTTGGGGTCTTTTTTACTTTTAGGTAATTTTAAATACAATTATAAAATTATTGTGCATAGCCAATTTATAAATATGTATACATACATAATCCATTTTACCCTAAAAATTAACCAGACACATTATTTTTTAACTGTCTATTCTATTCACAGCCATCAATACTACCTGAGCCTTAAAACAAACAAAGAAATATTTGTGGCCCTCTCACTCCACCTCCCTCTCCCCCAAACATGCACATTTTTCTGAATTTACCAAAACTGCTAGAACCAGCAACTCGTTCAATCGTAAAAATCAGTTAGCAACTGCAAAGTGTGAAAACACTAAGCTTTCCCAGATCTAGGCACCACTTTCCCAGATGTGAATTTCATTCATCATACAAGCACAACTTTCTTAAATTTACTGTTTTTTATTCATCATCTTCACCCTTCGCATGTGGTTGCCTCAAGCAAGTGGGTATTCTATTTTTCTTAGGAAAAAAATAAAAAGAAAAAATTGGAGAGAACTCAGAGGGGAAAGGGGATAACCGTGAAATAGAAGTGTGTGCATAGTGTGTGTAGTATGTGAAGTGTGCATATAGTGTGTGAAGTATGTGTAGTGTGTGACACGTGTGTAGTGTGCGAAATGAGTGTAGTCTGTGTAGTCTATGTAGTGTGAAATGTGTGTAGTATATGTAGTGTGTGAAATGTGTGTAGTGCATGAAGTGTGTTTTGTGAAGTGTCTGTAGTGTGTGTAGTGTGTAGTAAGTGAAGTGTGTGTAGTGTGTGGAATGTGTGTAGTGTTTGTAGTGTGTGTATATTGTGTGAAATGTGTGTAGTGTGTGTAGTGTGCGTAGTGGGTATAGTGTTGTAGTGTGTAGTGTGTCTAATGTGTGAAATGTGTGTGGTGTGTGTACATTGTGTGAAATGCATGTAATGTATGTAGTCTGCAAAGTGTGTGTAGTGTGTTTAATGTGGAAGTGTGTGTAGTGTGTTTAATGTGGAAGTGTGTGTAGTGTTTGTAGTGTGTATTGTGTCTAATGTGTGAAGTGTGTGTAGTGTTTGTAGTGTATTTAGTGTGTGAAATATGTGTAATTTGTTAAATGTGTGTAGTGTGTGAAGTGTGTTAAATGTGAAATGTGTGTAGTGAGTAAATCGTGTGTAGTGTGAGTAGTGCGTGTAGTGTGTGTAGTGTGAAGTGTGTGAGTTGTGTGAATTGTTATAGCGTGAAGTGTCTATAGTGTGTGTAGTGTGTGTAGTGCGTAAAGTGTGTGTAGTGTGCGAAATGTATGAAGTGTGTGTAATGTGTGAAGTGCGTGTAGTGTGTGTAGTGTGTTTAGTGTGTGTAGTGTGTCTAGTGTGTGTGGTGTGTGTATTATGTGAAATGTGTGAAATGTGTGAAATGTGTATAGTGTGTACTGTTTGAAGTGTGTGAAATGTGGTAGTAGATGTATAGTGTGTGTAATTTGAAATATGTGGTGTGTGAAATGTGTGTAGTGTAATGCGTGTAGTGTGTGAAGTGTGTGTACTGTGTGAAATGTATATAGTGTGTAGTGTGTAATATGTGTGTAGTTTCTGTAGTGTATAGTGTGAAATGTGTGTAGTTTGTGAAATGTGTGTAGTTTGTAAAATGTTTGTAGTGTGTTTAGTGTATATAGTGTGTGAAATGTATGTAGTGCGTGTTATGTGTGAAATGTGTGTAGTGTGTGAATGTGTGTAGTATGTATATTGTGAAGTGTGTGAAGTGTATGTAGTGTGTGAAGTGTGTGTGGTGTGTAGTGTGTGAGGTATGTAATATGTGAATTTTTAATAGTGTGTGGAGTGTGTGTATAGTGTGTAGTGAGTGAAATGCGTGTAGTATGTCAAATGTGTAAATTGTGTGTAGTGTGTGAAATGTGCATAGTGTGTGTAATGTGTGAAGTGTGTTTAATATTTGTAGTGTGTGTGGTGTAACGTGTGAAATGTGTGTTGTGTGTGTATAGTGTGTGAAATGTGTGTAGTATGTAGTGTGTGAAAAGTGAAATGTGTGTAGTGTATAGTGTGTAGTGCGTGTAGTGTGTGTAGTGTATGAAATGTATGTAGTGTGTGAGGCGTGTGTAATGTGTGAAACGTGTGTAGTGTATAGTGTGAAGTGTTTGTAGTATGTGTAATTTATGAAATGTGTGTAGTGTGTGAAGTGTTTGTATTATGTATAGTGTGTGAAGTGTGTGAAGTGTGTGAAATGTGTGTAGTGTTTGTACTGTGTGAAATATGTGAAGTGTGTGTAACGTATGAACTGTATGTCGTGTGTGTAGTGTTTGTAGTATGTAACTGTGTGAAATATATGCACTATGTGTAGTGTGTGCAGTGTGTTTAATGTGTGTAGTGTGTGAGGTTTATGTAGTGTGAGAAATGTTTGTAGTGTATGAAATGTGTGTAGTGTGTGAAATGTGTGGTGTATATAATATGTGTAGTGTCCAATGTGTATAGTGTGTGAAATGTATATAGTGTGTAGTGTGTGTAAGGGGTGAAATGTGTGTAGTGTTTGTTAGTGTATGTAGTGTGTGAAATGTGTGTACTATGTGAAAAGTTTGTAGTATGTAGAGTGTAAAATGTGTGTAGTGCATGTAGTGTGTAGTGCATGTACTGTGTGTAGTATGTGACGTGTATGTAGTGTGTGAAGTGTTTGTAGTGTGTAGTGTGTATAATGTATGAAATGTATGTAGTGTGTGTAGTGTGTTAAGTGGGTGTAGTGTGTGAAGTGTGTGTAGTGCGTATAGTGTGTATATTATGTGCAGCGTGTGAAGTGTTTGAGGTGTGAGAAATGTGTGTAGTGTTTGTAGTGTGTGAAGTGTGAGTAGTGTGTGTGTGTGTGAAGTGTGTGCAGTGTGTGTATGTGAAGTGTGTGTAATGCGTGTAGTGGGTATACTGTGTGCAGTGTGTGTAGTGCGTGAAGTATGTGAAGTGTGTGCAGTGTTTGTCGTGTGTAAAGTATGTGAAGTGTGTTTAGTGTTTATAGTGTGTGCACTGTGTGAAGTGTGTGCGCGTGCATTGTGTATGGTGTGTGTAGTGTGTGTAGTGTGTGAAGTGTGTGTAGTGTGTGTAGTGTGTGAACGTAGTGTGTGAAGTGTGTATTGTGTGTAGCGTGTGCAGCATGAATGTGTGTAAAATTTGAGAATAACTTATAAGATTTTAAAAAATAAAATGAAGCAAAGGCTACTTCATTTTTATTTTTTTAGAGTTTATCAATCCTAAAACTTATTTTTACATCTTATAAGTTGAAATGTCAGAGTTAGTGTGCGTGTGTAGTGTTTTTGAATAAAACTACATGCAAAGATTTAATGAATAAAATTTGAATCTGTCTTTCTTATAAAGTACGAACTCTATAAGAACATACAAGATATACGAATCAATAAACAGATCGAGGAAGAATTCCTTCTTCCTCTTAAGTTTATAATTAAGGTTGAAGTGCAATACACCACTGAAAAGACTGGGGTGAAATTAATTTTGGTCCCGTAACTTTTCACTTGTACAATTTTGGTCCCAAAAAAAGTTAAAAATTTAATTTAGTCCTGTAACTTTGGAATTGGTTCGGTTTTGGTCCTTTTTTCACCGTCGGTGATCAATTTGGCCGAAAAATTACACGTGCTAGCCACCAGACTTATTTTCCCATCCAAGTTTTAAATACCTGGCATTGGCAAGTGACTTTGAAGTAAAAATAATATTAAAAATTAAAAGAAAGAGGGATTTTTTAATTTTTTTTTTTAATTTTTCTAGTTTCTTATCACTTGTTGGTTCCACATATTAAAAATTCTACTGGAAAAATGAGTCATGTGAATGATACATGCGATTTTCCGGTCAGATTGCTCACTATCGGAAAGAAAAGGGACTAAATCTGGACCAATTCCAAAGTTACAGGACTAAATTGATTTTCTTACTTTTTTTGGGATCAAAATTGTACAATGTGAAAAGTTACGGGACCAAAAATGATTTTAGTGAAAAGACTTACAGGACACCTTCCTAAACAGTTTAAGTTGTAATTGCTCCCCCTAACAACAATCCCAGCCTTCTAGTCCTCCAAAAGGACTTTAGATATGCAGTGAATCCCTCTAGCTGCACTACTTGAGTTCTCCCGAACTGAAACAAACACTAATCTCCCGAGAAGTGTTTTGATAATGAAGTTCTTACAGAGTATGAACAATAGTAATCCTGTTACAAGTGATTTGACGAAATGTACACCATACAAACTCAAAAGATGCAATCTTCTTATGTGTTATCTCTTCATACTTTATACTGTTTTTTTTTTTCAGCCCTTCAATCTCTTCATTTATGAAATCTGGATATGATTGAGATCATTTGAGGAAGATGTTGACTTTCCTTTTTGGCAAAGTTCTTGATTGAATCCTTCAAATGGGGAATTAGCTCATCATCTTGATTTTCTGAAGATTTCACTTTGTCCCCTTTCCTTTTACAGCTTTCAATCATCAAGAACCTACTAATCAAGAGTATTTTTCAACAAAAATGTCATTATTAAAAAAAAACGATTTTTACATAAGTTATCTAATGAGGGTGTTCGGTTAAGCTTATTTCGAACATCTTATAAGTTGTTCAAAGAGCTTATAAGATGCAATTTATTAAGAGCTTATAAGTTAATAAAGTGTACGGATAAAAGATCTTATAAGCTAACAATTGAATGTAGTAATTTAGCTATGAAGTGTGTGTAGTGTGTGTGGTGTGTGTGGTGTGTGGTGTGTGTGGTGTGTGTAGTGCGTGTGGCGTGTGTAGGGTGTGTAGTGTGTGTAAATGTGCGTAGTGTGTGTAAATGTGTGCAGTGTGTGAAATGTGTGTGTAGTAGGTAAAATTTGAGTGTAACTTATAAGATCTTAAAAAATAAGATTGACTAGAGGAACTTTTTTTTTTTTAAGCTTATAAGCTCTAGGAGCTTATTTTTACATCTTATGAGTTATCTAACATCTTATTTTGCCAAACACATTTGAAGAGCTTATAAGCTCTCAAACATCTTATAAAATGTTTTGAGGAGCTTATAAACTTAGCAAAACACCCTCGATATCTTATTTTGCCTAATACATTACAAGAATTTATAAGCTCTCAAACATCTTATAAGATGTTTCGAGAAGTTTATAAATTGAGTTAAACACCCTCTTAATCTACCACTTCTATTTCTCTCTAGTTTTAGAGGGATTTGTATAGATTAAGAAATTTAATCGAGATCTCGGCAGTCAAAAGCAAGGTTTAAGGACCTTCAGAAAGTTGGATCGGTATTTCAGTGAATGATGCAATAGAAACACGTTTCCAAAGTTTATTTTTAGTATGCATCTGCACACCGTTAAAACTCAGCTTTCCAGGATCCACATAATCCGGATTTGGGTCCTCTGAAGTAAATGCATAGTGCATTAAGAGGGAGAAAGATACATACAATGTGGCCTCCACATATCATGTTATATTGATATATTGTATGTGTCTTCAAATCTGCACTATATATGTGTGTGTTGAGAGAGAGCCCGCATTAATCTCTAACAGAAACGAAGGTTCACAATTTGCTAAATGGTTTCACTATGACCAGAAATGGAAATTCTGTCATCCAGCGGTCATGATAAATAAATGAAAAGAACAAGAATGAAAAATTTTGTTTCTAAGAGTTTCTGTAAGCAATCTGTATCTGTGAGAACAAAGGGAGATTCTCACCAGAATTGATACCAAGGAATTCCAATCCAGAAGCCGATGGTGTCAAGCCATACTGGGCCAAATACTCGGGATTATAGAACTTACTAAGGTGCCTCATCCCACTGTCACATAAAATGGTGACAATGGTGTGACCGGGACCCATCTGTTGTGCTACTTTGACTGCTCCAACACAGTTCATCGCAGAAGAACTGCCAAGAAATAGGCCGTCGTTCTTCATTAAATACCTGAGACAAGCATCAAATCGAACTTCAATCAAGATAAACTAGTACCCCCTTAAAGCTGCAGTCCACTTGAATTTTATTTTTGGCATATTTTTCCCTTAGTGAGGCTGTAAGCAATACAAGCTAGGTCACTAGATGCACCACACAGCTTGATTTTAATTTGATTAATCTCGATGTTAATCTCTTAGGTTGTGTTTTGAATGAAAGACTTGAGGATGGATTTGATATGGATCTAAAAACAACACTCATATTGATCGAACTTTTTAATTATTTTGCGGATATGAATGAATCCATTAATTTGGGCAGATTTGAAATCCATCTATTTCAAGTCTTCCGATTTCAAACCCTCAATTCGAACGCAATCTTATAGAGCTAGAAGATGAATAGACATAACAAATGATCCATGCTCGTAGCTGCATCATGATAAAGAAATAAGCTGTCGTTGAAAATTGCAGCATTGGTATGCACTTGACGATACCACAGAATAAAGCTTATCTTGGTACTCTTCTCTTACAATACCACAATCTATGTCCTATTGTAAGTTCAAAAGGGGGATCTGACAGCTTGATAAGAGCTACCAGTTCTAAATGAGCCAGCAGGCATATGAAAATGACCTAGAAAACAATGTCATAAAGCAGTATGACTTTATTAGAAAAGTCACCCTTTCAAGAGACCACTTGAGTGCCAGGTAGCATAACAGAATCCAGTAGAACTCAAAGATACAGAGATACAAGCTTATAGAACAGATCCTGTTCAAGTAAGGTCATGGCATAACAGAATTCAGTAAACCTACTACCTTGGGGTCTATACATAAAAAGACATGATCGAAACACTGATGAAAAACAATTAACTCATCATAACCCTCCACTGAGACAGGGCTACCCGACAGGGAGAAATAAGCAATAGTAGTCATCAATCGGGATTCTTGGCTGGTATATAAACTATAAGGCACAACACAAATAAACTAGACTAACCTAGACATTTCAACAGCCTCCATATCTGAGCCGCGAAAAGCCCCATCAAGTTCAGCAAGTTTGAAATTTTCTGTCAGTCTATTAATTCCGATTCCTTCGGTGATTGTATCAAAAGGGTTTTTCAACCTCTGTCCTTCCGCTTCTTCTTTAGTGTACATCACTCCTCTTGTCACCTTGTTGAACAGACCAGAACCAGGTGGGTCGATTAGAAAGCACTTAATGGATGATTTCTTCTCCTGTTGGGTATGCAAATAAAAGAAGTTATTAATTAACCAGTGATTTCTTAATATTCAACACCTTTTAGGCAGCTAACAACCTTTAGAAACCGAGAAACTCCGGCAACAGTACCACCTGTACCAGCAGCTGCAACAAATGCATCCAATTTGCCACCAACTTGTTCCCATATCTCAGGCCCAGTACCCTCATAATGAGCCCTGAAATTGGCAAGATTCTCAAATTGATCTGCAAAAAACCCACCTTTGCAGTCTTCTATACAATCTGAACCATGTGCTCCCAAGACTAAACCATTGCTCTTATGTGAATTTAAATGATTGCCCGTTTTGTTAATTTCTTGTTGCTTTGAAGCTCGTTCATTCGCCTCTGTTGCCCTTCTCCTTGCAATATTGACAAAGTGATCTCTGTGTGTAATTGAAACAGGTCTAACTCTTTCAACAGTGGCACAAAGCGCTTCCAAAATTTGAGACTGCAAAATGCAAAATTTGACCAAAAGATTAACTAGATATCATTCTCATGACTCTACAAGGGAGTAATTGCACCAAATATGGCTTAACGAAACAATAAGTTAATAAAAGAGGGAGTGAGTGAAACCCTATTGTTTAAATGTAAGTAATATACCTTCTCAATAGCAGCATCATCAGGAATAACTACATGGCACCTGCACCCATACGCAGGGGCCACGGTTGCAAGACTGATAGCGGTGCTTCCAGCGCTGCCTTCGGTTACTACTCCGCCAGGAGATAAAGCTCCACATTCTAGGGCCTGCAAATACAAAAGGAAACATAATTCTGTTATACCACACTCAACTGCTAATCTTGAGTGTATGCGACACAATTAAATAACATACATATGGTGGTGTTTGCAAACCTATCTAGACTCCCAAAATCAATTTTTAAAAGCACTTTTTACAAGTTGGAGTGTTTGTAAACCCACTTTTAGGACACAAAATAGCTTCTGAAAAGCAATTAAAAGCTGATTCTCAAAAGTTGCTAACACTCAGATTCTATCAGCTTTTAGCTTTAACACAATTTTATTTCCAAACACTACCAAATTCTAAATTTTTTTCAAAATCAATTATAAACACTTTTCTAAAAGCACAATTGTTTGCAAACACCCCTATAGAGGCTGTAATCCTAACATTAGAAAAAATGGTAATCACCTTTTCTAAACATACATCAGTCGGCAACTGCACCTCTAAAAGAGTTCTGAATCTAATAGTTCAACCAATCAAAAAGAAGAATCAACAAGCATGATCCCTTTTCAGTTTACAACACAGGGGGCAAGTTTTTATGAAACCTTCCATATAATATATATGCACACACATACACATATATACGTATATGCGTGGGATGTATGTTTAGTAATACATAAACTACAATTATAATATTCTTCTCGTCCCTGCATTCACTCTCGATCCGATTATAATCATTTGCGATGAGGCAGATATAGATTAGAAGGTGAGGACATCATCAAGAAACGGCAAACATGAGTGTTAAACTTAACTCACTTCTTCAATGATTTTCACTGCAACTCTATCCTTCACACTACCACCAGGATTCAAGAACTCGGCCTTCCCCAAAATCTGCCCATAAAAAATAATTGAAACTGTGTTAATAAAAGCTCATGCAAGGAAAGGAAAGAGGCAGAGAAACTACAATTGAATACTGACTTGGCATCCGGTGGCTTCGGAGAGGCTGTTAATCCTGATGAGGGGGGTGTTGCCAATGGCGGCGACAAGCCCCTTTCTGGACTTCTTAAGTGTTACCTTTCTGCTAGAAGATTTTGAACGAGCCTTGTTGTTATGTAGAATAATGTAAGAGAGGACGCCGATAACAGAAAGTACAGACACGGCGGCGCCGGCGGTCTTCGCAAGCGGCGCCATCACCGGCTGTTCCTCCTCAAACGGTCGGGACTGAAAACTAGTTAGTAGGCCAAAATTTTCAATTTTCAAATTGATTTGGGCTTGACTATGTACATGAGCCCATACCAGTCACACCATTGGGCTGAGTGTTCGCCCTCTTCTTGCCCTTCCACGATCTCTTTTTCTTTGTTTACGAAAAGTTGGGAAAATTGGTAAAAATATCCCGTAAGTTTACCATATTTATGAAAATATCCTCTAAGTTTGATCATTTTCTAAAATGCCTCATATCTTCCAAAAAATTGGTAAAAATGCCCCGCCACCGGCTACAGCCAGTTGCCCATCCGGTGACGGGCTTATGTGGCGTTTTTTATATGATGTGGCAATCCTTATTTTGTTTTGACTGCTGACTTGGCTTAATAAATAAATTTTAATATATTTTAAAATAAATTTATTAAAAATATACTTAAAAACCAAAAAAAAAAAAAGGAAAAACTTGAACTGGTTCATCTTCTTCCCCTCCCCTTCCCTCTCCCCTGTCTATCTTTTTCTTCTTTCTCAAAATATGGTCGCGTCGATCCGGAGACGGATCGATGACCGTCGGCTGCTCCGCCACCGTCTTCCTCGCCGCCGGCCGCCACAGTCTTACTGATACATATATATATACACACATATATATATTATAGATACATATATATATATATATACTGAACGAAATCGTCTGCAGGTACGAAATCATCTCCGGCCGCCCCTTCGTCTACAAAATCCCGCCGCCGTCCGACCTCCTCATAGGACGATACGCGGCCGCTCATCTTCCCGACGATAAAGAACACTGCTGTCCCACTCGACAAACACAGGCCGCTCCCGAAGATGTGTGTTTCTACTATACTCCATTTCAGTAAAGATGTGTGGTTCTGTGTACTCCTCCACTTGTTTCTCTAAATGAGGATGGAGTAGAAAGTCATTTTCTAAGAAGAAATAGTAATGCTGTTAAATGATGTTTGTCCATTTTGTTTTTCTTTGTTTTATAGTTGTGTGCGCTGTTTGGATTAGATTAATGCTAAGCCAAACTCCGGCAAGTTTCTTCAGGCTGTTGATGCAGGTGAAGGAATGGAGATTTGAAGTGAACTCGGTGGAAAATCGAATTGTGGAAACGCGGCAATTGATGAAATTTAGGGTTTTGAGAATGGAGAGGGATTTGAGAGCTGTTAAGGATAAAGTAAAATCTTTAGAACAATTTGCGAGTGTGAGGGAGAGGAGGTGGCGGAAGGGGGTGAAAACGTCGGCGGTAGGAGGGGGTGGCGGAGTGTTGCGACGGAGTTTGCGGCGGAGTGAACTCGGTAGGAAGGGGGGTGAAAACGTTGACACTCACGCACTGGTGACCAACGTGTAAATTAGGATTGCCACATCAGATAAAAAACGCCACATAAGCCCGTCACCGGATGGGCAACTGGCTGTAGCCGGTGGCGGGGCATTTTTACCAATTTTTTGGAAGTTATGAGGCATTTTCAAAAATGGCCAAACTTAGAGGATATTTTCATAAATATGACAAATTTACGGGATATTTTTACCAATTTTCCCCGAAAAGTTTTCCCATCTTATTATTATACTTTTATTATATAAATAAAAAATAATGCTGGTTTGTAGTGTACTTGAAAAACTGACTTAATTAAATTGTTGGTAAAGTCGAGACATGAGTTTGACTAGCTATTCGTAAGACGATATTACCTCGAATTCTAGTGCTCTCGGTCTTAGGAAATCGTCTCAAAGATACAACGATTTTTAGTTTTGGGATCGCAACACAACAAAATCAAAGTTTTTGCCGAACTACTCGATACTCGTCCCAATATACAACTGCATTTAGCTTTTGGATCGCAACACAACAAAATCAAAGCTTTTGGCGAAACTACTCTATACTCAGGAATTTCTTATTCAGAATTCGGGCGGGCTAGATTTTCTGGAATGCAAATGCAGATTGAATGTTAGAGTGAATTGAATTGCTGTTCTGGGGTTTATTTATAGTTTTCGAAGAATAGTAGTGTCTTTCTGGAGAGACACATTTTGACCCTTGGTGGCACCGGTTTGGTCAAGCTCAAACCGGTTTGGACCTAGATCCACCCGTTCGCTGGGCAATCGCAACTGCAGACAGACTCGCACCATGTCTGGCTGGCTAGGCGAAAAGGGGCACACCGGGTCAGATCGACCCGCCAGACAGGGTGCGAGTCTGCCTGCAGTTGCCTTTTCATTGTACTCGATCCCGAACCGCCGCGAGCCAACAAGCCACCCATTTGCACCATCTAGCCAAAACTTTAAGGCTCCTCGCGACGACGCGTACGTGCGAAGTGCCAAGTGCGTCTCTAAAGAGACTCGATGCGACATGTGCGACGTGCGCGCCCGGACTCAAATGGTGCTTCGCACAATCCTCGGGTCCATCTAGGCAAAGACTAAAGTCCCACTATGGTCCACCATAAGGGAGCACACTTGGTAACTCCTTCTGAAGTGCTCCTCTTAATAAGGAGTTTCAACTTACTCCATATTTTCTATGTGATCTACCATGTTCGGTCTTGGTGTGTGGTTTTAATCCCATCCCCCTTACTGTGTTGTACAACAACTCTCTAGCGATGCATTTTGTTAACGGATCCGCTATATATTCCTTGTTTTTACATAGTCAATGGTTATTATTACACTAGAGATCAGCTGTCTGAACGGTGTTATGTCTCCGACGAATGTGTTGAGGCTTACCGTTGTACATGCAACTTTGTGCCTTCCCAATAACTGTCATACTATCATAGTGTATCATTATTTGGGGCACCGATTTGTTCCAACAAGGAACATCTTCTATAAAATTTATAAGTCATTTGGATTCCTCATCGGCCTTGTCAAGTGCAATAAACTCTGACTCCATCATGGATCGAGCTATGCATATTTGTCTAGAGGATTTTCACAACACTGCTCCTCCACATATGGTGAATACGTATCCACTTGTAGATTTGGAGTCGTTTGTGTTTGATATCCAGTTCACATCGATGTATCCTTCTAACACATCTGGATATCTTAAGTAAAGTATATCATAACTTATGGTATACTTCAAATACCTTAACACTTGTTTCAATGCTACCTAGTGTTCATCTCCTGGATTACTCGTGAATCTACTAAGTTTGCTAACTGAGTATGCTATGTCAAGACAAGTGTAGTTCGCTAGGTACATAAGACTACCTATCACTCGAGCATACCCTAGCTGAGATACGGGTTCTCTTCGGTTCTTGACCAAATATAGATTTACATCCACAGGTGTCTTAGCCGGAGGAAGATCGAAGGCTTCAAATTTATTGAGTACCTTCTCAACATAGTGAGATTGTGTCAAGACAATTCCCCTGGGTGTCCTAGAGATCATTATCCCTAGTATCACATCGGTCAACCCCATATCCTTCATATCAAATCGACTTTTCAACATGTTCTTAGTCTTCACGATCACTTCGTGATTGCTTCCCATAATCAGCATGTTGTCTACATAAAGACAAACAATCATGTACATAATCGGCATGCTCTCTAATGTTGGATTAGCTCGAAAATTTTGGGCTAAAGCGGTGAGCACAACATGTTACCTGATAAACTGTGGACCTCACATAGGTATCAACCTCAAAATATATGAGAGGTGTGGTCTGGTATGTCTGTTGGTTACTCTAATTTGAGAGCTTCGGGGTGTACTGTTTATTTCCATGTAAATGAGGGTAAATTGGAGCTAAGAGCGAAGAAGGGAGTTTTTGTGGGCTGTGGGGATGGTGTTGAGGGGTATAGAATTTGGTCTCCATTTGAAAATAAAGCTATACTCACCATAAATGTTATTTTTTATGAGAATTCTATGTTTAACTCCACTGTGAAGTCCATTGTTGTGTCAAGAAAAGATAGTGTTGACAACAGATGGAGCAAAGTGAGTCACAGAAAGGTGATGGAGAAGAACACTCACATTTTGACACTGAGTTGAAAGATGTTTTACCACCAGAAACTCAACCATCTCAAGTTACTTAGACCGTACAGTATAGCTCTTGATCGAGCTAGAAGGATTGCAGTTGAAGCTCCAAAGAGATATGGGTTTGAGGATATGGTGGAATATATATGCATTATAGGTTGCTGTAGAGGTGGATTCTCATGAGCCATCCACCTACAAAGAAGTTGTTACATGTACTGAGTCCACCAATGGCTTGCCGCCGTAGGAGATGAGATGGCGTCACTTCACAAGAATATGATTTGGGAATTAGTCAAACAGCCTCCGAAGAGAAAGATTATTACGTGTAAATGGATTTACACGAAGAAGGAAGAGATATCACCTACTGAGAATATCAGGTATAAGGCCAAAGTCATTGTTAGAGGGTTCATGCAGAGAGAGAGAGAGAGTAGACTACGATGAGATATTCTCACCTCTGGTCAGAAATACTTCCATCAGGGTACTATTACGAATGGTTTCCTGATACACGTTAATTATGCATGTATTTAGGTCAATTTAGGAGCATATTTTATAACATTTACATGCATATTTGGTCGAGATTTGTTTATATTCATCATATTGGGCCATTTAACGTGTTTTGACTTGTTTTGAAAGTTTTTATGTGTTTTTAGGTAGAAAAGTCATATTTTACGGCTATTGGACAAAGGAATAAGTCAAGAAGGGAAAAAAACCTGTTTGAAAATCGGTCTTAAAAAAATAAACTGGAAAGGACCGTCGTGACCGCGATAAAGGTGTCTCGCGGGCGCGACAAAAGATTCATAGAAAGTGGATTTGAAGTTGGACACGTATTGCGACCGCGACAAAGCTTGTTCGTGGCCACGATAAAAACTAACGTTTGAGCCTGTTCTGAAAACGCGTGTTGCGACTGCGAGACTTATTGCGCACGGCCGCGACAAAAACATGTTTTTTAAGAAGATTCCTACTTCAAGTAGGATTTTGATCTTATTCCCTCAAGATGCGTCCCCAACTCTATAAAAAGGACTCCAAGCTCAAGTTTTAAAGAGAATATGATACACTTGCATACTCGGAACAACTTCGAACAAGAATCGAAGATCAAGGAGCATCATGACGAAGATCGACGATTGAAGATCCGGGTTTAGTTTGTTCTTACTTTTGTATTTAATTTTCAATGACTTTTGTCTATGAATATTTTTTTGAGTTAAATACAATTATGAGTAGCTAAACACGTTTATGTTTCAGGGGTAGAAAGTAGATTACGAAGAATGATGTATTAACTTTTACCGTTTAAGTCTAGACTCCAATTCATTGTGTTTATCTATGTGTTTATTTTATTCTTATGATTTAGTTTAAATTGATCACTCAAGTTACAAGTTTAATAGCTTCACTCCGGGAGGAGGAATTTCTTAATAGACGTACAACACATGGCGTAATTATCTATGATGGCGTAGGCATTAGTTAAGGGTCTTTTGGGAGTTTTTAGATTTATTCAACTCGGGAGGGTGACTAAGTCTAATAGATCAACAATCTAATTGCTTCGGGAGGAGGGTTAGGTATACTTGAGTTTCGTCTAATAAACACTAAAATTGGTTTAAAAGTCTAGAATTTTAGGTTAATTATACATCAGGATCGTAATTGAAATCTATACCCTAGGATACGCTTTAATCCAACTAAGTCGTCCTTAATCATTAATTCTCTTCTTTTCCAAGTTATTCATGGGTTATTTAGTACTTTTAGGCAAATTCATATTAAGTTTACAAACAACCTTCACTTATTTAGAGTGTAGTTAGGAGAGTCTTAAAATAATCGGAGTATCGAACTACGCTTAGCGTCAGTCCCTGAGGATCGACCTTGACTGTTGCTACCTACACCTACACCGTATAATTGTAGGAATTAGGGTTAGGAAAATCCATTTTCTAGTTTTTGGCGCCGTTGCCGGGGACTGGTTATTAGCGTCTTAGTTTCTATTATGATAAATAGGACAACACCAGACTAGACATTATTTTTCTGCAATTTAAATTCAGTTTATTTATTTATATTTACTTTTCTTCTTTTTGTTTTATGTGGTATTGTTTCTTTTTTGTGATCAAAAGGAAAAGCTCAAGATCGAAAGGAAAAGCTCACCTAGTTCCTTTTGATCTGGAAATAGAAGTAACTGCCCGAAGATACCGAACAAGGAAGAATTCATTGTTTGAGATGGATGAAATTACTCAGAACATCACTCAAGAAGATATGATGAAATGACTGCTAGGGGTCAACACTAATCTAGATGCTAGAGTGACTGTTATACAGAACCAGGTTCCACAGCAGTAGCAGAGACCATCTCAGAACATTCATGATGATCTAAACGATGACACCACATCAATCAGTGATTGTCTTCGGCCTATGCCGAATCAGCCTATCGGAGGAGTCCTACCACCACCACTGAATGCAAACAACTTCGAACTGAAGCCAACTCTAATTAATATAGTTCTACAGAATCAATTCGGTGGAAGTGCACAAGAAGATCCCAATGTTCACCTGAACAAGTTCCATAGGTTGTCTGAAACCATAACGATAAATCATGTTCCACATGAGCAGGTCAAAATGAGACTATTCCCATTCTCGCTGAGGGGTAAAGCACCGCAATGGTTTAATTTGTTGGAAGATGTTACTGAGTGAGATGATTTGAGCACAAGGTTTTTACTGAAGTATTTCCTGCCTAGCAAGATGTTGGATCTGCAGAATAAAATCAATCAATTCAAGCAATTTGATGCAGAACCATTTGGCGAAGTTTGGGAGCGATTCCAGGATCTTATCCACAGTTTTCCTCAACATGGATTCACCAAGAAGTAGCAGACATGCATGTTTTATAATGGACTGCTCGCACCAGCAAGGGATCATGTAGTTGCAGCAACAGGGGGTAGTTTGATGGAAAAGAACGTGAGGGCAACATTCTCTAACTTGGATACAATGGTTAGAACAAGTTATCAATGGCCAAACAAGAGAAATCAGCCAAGAAGAGTGGCTAGTGTGACAGACGTAGATTCGAATGATACAGTTGCTTCTCAGCTAACCGCACTGACAAATTAAGCGAGACTGTTAACTAGCTTGACTTTAGCCCAACCAAAATTGACTCATCATCGCGGCAACCATCTGGGCAAAAAGAAGTTGAAGACATTAATTTTGTCAATCAAAGGAACTTCAACAACTTCCAAGGCACCCAACAGTGGAACAATTAGTACCCATGAGGAAATCAGAACCACTCTAACGTCTCTTATCGAAATCCAAAAAATTCACTCAATCCGCCACCAAGTTTCACTGTTACTGATGACATAATTCATGATGGAAGAAACCCAACTCAGGAGGAGTTAAGACATTCGCAAATGGCGAAGTTTAAGGAAAATTTAGCTCAATTTGAGAAGAAGATGGATAGTTAATACATTGAGCTGAACAAGCATGTAACTATTCAAGGGGCGAATCTCAGAGAAATCGCATCCAATGTGAGTCAATTGATAAAAATCGCAGGAACTCAACATAAACAAGGGTAATTTCCGAGCGATACAGTGATAAATCCGAGGGAGCAATGCCAAGCAATTCAGTTGAGAAGTGGAATTGAGAGTACGAAGGTCCAAAGATGCCAGTTGACCAAGAAAAAGCTGTAGAGAAAGAACAGTTGGAAGAAAAGAGAAAGCCACAAGAAAAAGAGAAAGAGCTTTCGAAGCCAAGAGAAAGGGGGATTACTGTAGAAGAAGGCCCGAAATATGTTCCTCTTATTTCATTCCCTCAAGCCTTAAGAAGAAAGAAAGTTGATGAACAATTTGCAAAGTTTTTGAACATATTCAAGATAATATAAATCAACAACCCTTTTGTGGATGCATTACAGCAGATGCCAAATTATGTAAAATTTCTTAAGGAGGTGATAGCAAGGAAGCGAAAGCTTGAAGATTATGAAACTATTAACTTGACGGAGGAGTGTAGGCGTTGATTCAGAAAAAGCTACCATTGAAGCAAAAAGATCTAAGTAGTTTTACGATTGCTTGTAAGATAGGTAATGAAGTTTTTGAAAAAAGCATTGTGTGATCTAGGCGCTAGCATCACTCTGATGCCATTATCTACTTTTTAAAAATTAGGAATAGGCACAATAAAACCCACTAAAATCGCCCTACAAATGGTTGATCTATCCTTCACTTATTTAAGGGGCATCATAGAGGATGTTTTATTACAAGTTGGCAAGTTAATAATTCCGGTAGATTGTGTAGTCTTAATATCATGGAAGATAAAAAGGTTCCCTTAATTCTAGATCGTCCGTTTTTAGCAACGGCCAGTGCATTAATAGATGTACAAAAAGGGGTATTGACTTTAAGGATAAATAATGAAAAAATGACATTTTCTATCTATAAGGCTATGCAATTGCATGATAGGGAGGGAGTTAATCAAATTGAGACATATAGTTCTATACAGTGTTTAGATGCTACATTACATAAAGATCTTCTAGCCCCTATTGATACTGATGCATAAGAAGTCTATCTGTCAAATTCAGTCCTTGCTTTGAATGATATTGATGCTACTAACCTTGATCTTGTGGAAAGTGTTAGTGCATTGAACTCTCTGCAGGAGGCACTCAAAGATAGCTTGACAAAAGAGGACATAAATAAAGAAGTTGTGAATGAAGAGCCAAAAGAGAGTGCAAGTGGGCCTGAATTGAAGCCATTACCGGAACACTTAAGGTATGAATTCTTTGATGATGAGAAAAAGCAACCGGTAATAATTTATGCATACTTGACTGATTCGAAATGTGAAAAACTGTCAAGAGTACTTAGGAAACATAAGTCTGCAATAGGATGGAGTATCTATGATTTGAAAGGGATTAACCCGGTTGTGTATGTATAAAATCTTAATCGAAGATGTTTATAAACCAAGTGTCCAAAACCAGCGTAGACTAAATCTAATGATGCAAGAAGTAGTTATAAAGAGGTACTTAGATGGTTAGATGCGGGTATCGTCTTTCCAATTTCTGATAGTAAGTGGGTTAGTCCAACCCAAGTAGTTCCTAAGAAAGGGGGGATGACCATAGTAAAGAGTGAAAATGATGAAGTCAGGTTAGTCACAGATTGACGTGTGGGTATTGATTATAGAAAACTTATGCAGCCACTCGTAAGGACCACTTTCCCCTCCCCTTTTTAGATCAAATGCTTGAAAGGTTAGCAGGATATAAGTTCTATTGTTTCTTAGATGGTTATTTTGGGTACAATCAAATTATGATTGCCCCGGAAGACCAAGAGAAAACCGCGTTTGTGTGCCCTTATGAAATATTTGTTTTTCGTAGAATGTCATTATGGCTATGTAATGCATCTGCTACCTTTCAACGTTCTATGATGGCAATTTTTAGTGGACTCATAGATAGTGTTATGGAGGTTTTTGTGGATGATTTTTTCCATATTTAGGTTGTCTTTCGACCATTGTCTCGATAACCTTTCTCTAATGTTGTAGAGATGTGAGGACACTAACTTGGTTTTGAACTAGGAGAAATGTCACTTCATGGTAAGAGATGGCATAGTATTAGGACATAAGATTTATGTTGTAGGTTTAGAAGTGGACACAGCAAAAGTAGTTGCAATTGAGCGATTACCACCTCCAGCAAATGAAAAAGCATGAAGAAGCTATCCTGGCCACGCGGGGTTCTATCGAAGGTTTAATCGTGATTTCTCTAAAATCTCTAAACCTTTATCTCGTTTATTAGAAAAAGAAACCACTTTTCTCTTTGATGATGCATGTGTGCAAGCTTTTGAGACTCTAAAGAAGGCATTAGTATCTGCTCCAATATTGATCATACCGGATTGGTCCCAACCATTCGAACTGATGTGTGACGCAAGTGATATGGCTGTTGGGGCAGCTTTGGGCCAAAAAGAGAGATAAAATCTTCCGAGTCATCTACTACGCCAGCAAAACCCGTGATTCAGCTCAAGCTAGTTACACCACTACAGAGAAAGAGATGCTAGCGGTCGTTTATGCATTTGATAAGTTCCGATCCTACCTGATTTGGAGTGAAGACGATAGTGTACACAGACCATGCTGCTATTCGGCACTTGTTCGACAAGAAGGACTCAAAGCCAAGACTCATCAAAGACCGGAAGGGGTGTGAAAATGTGGTTGCGAACCATTTATCTCGAATCACAACCGAAGCTGACATAGAAGGGCAGCAAAAGAAAACCAAAGAGACCTTCCCAGATGAGTGTATTTTGGCCATAGACGAGATACCATGGTATGGTCATATAGTGAATTTCCTGGCATGTGGAATGCAACCACCCGATTTGATATCCCACCAAAAGAAGAAGTTCTTTCATGACATTAAATTCTACATTAGGATGATCCTTACTTATATCGAAAATGTGCCGACACCATCATTCAAAGATGTGTCCCTCGATCTGAAGTGGGGGACATAATTAAGCAGTGTCACTCGTCTCCAAGTGGGGGCCACTTTGCTTCGGCAAGAACAGATGTAAAAGTGCTACAAAGTGGGTTCTATTGGCTGACAATCTGCAAAGATTGTCATGATTTCATAATGCAATGCAACAGATGCCAAAAAATAGGGGGAATATTAAGAAAGCATGAGATGCCTCTAACGAGTATTATTGAAGTATAATTATTTGACGTATGGGGCATTGACTTCATGGGACCCTTTTCTTCATCAAAGGGGTTCCAATACATCTTATTGGCAGTGGACTATATTTCAAGATGGGTGGAAGCCATTTCAACCCAAACCAATGATTCTAAGATGATTTATTTTGAAATTTCTCCATAAGAACATCATCACAAGGTACGGGGTCCCGCGAGCATTACTTAGCAATGAGGGTTCACACTTTTGTAACAAGTGGCTAGCAACTCTTTTAGCCAAATATGGAGTAAAACATCACATGACACCACCATATCACCCGCAAGCTAATGGTCAAGCAGAATTGGTAAATCGTGAAATAAAGCAAATCTTGGAGAAGTCGGTGAATGGAAATAGAAAAGATTGAGCGACGAAGTTGGGCGATGCACTATGGGCGTATAGGACGGCGTATAAAACTCTCTTGGGAATGTCACCGTATCAATTAGTCTTTGGAAAAGCATGACACTTACCAATTGAATCAGAGCATCGTGCTTATTGGGCCGTCAAGAAGTTAAAATTTGACTTCGAGTCGGCAGGTTTATCTTGCATTCTAATTTCAAAGTCAAGCATTCGAGAACTCTAGTTTATACAAAGAGCGAACGAAATTCCATGATCGCATGATAAGGACTCAAAAGTTTGAAGCTGGCGACCAAGTTTTATTGTTTAATTTGCATTTGCGAATATTTTCTGGTAAGTTGAAATCAAGGTGGTTGGGACCATTCACAATCAAGACAGTTCGCGCCTCCGGTGTCGAAGAGTTGATAAACAAAGATGGAGTCACTTTTCTTAAAAATGAACAAAGGATAAAGCAATACTACAAGCCGGAGCAAATCAAAATCGTGCACGAAGCGCAATTGACAGAGCCAAAAAAGAATCGAAAAGGTCGTCCGACTTGGGACGTAAAATGAAGCGCTTGTCGGGAGGCAACCCGATGTTTATCGCTTTTCTTTAATTCCGTTCGTATTTTTTCATTTTTATGATTTCACATTTGCGTTAGTGTTTTTGAAGTTGTAGTAACCAATATGATACAATATTAACGAGCATAGCAAGAAACTAGGGTTGAAAGAAGGAAAAAATGAGGAGTTGACCAACAGAGGCATCGCGACCGCAACACTGTGGGTCGCGGCCGTCACAATAACAGCCTGGAACATCATTCGAAACTGGGGACCCATCACGGCCGTGATACACACTTCTCGCGACCGCGACAAATTCAGCCCAGAATACCCAATTTTGGATTAAAAACGTCGCAACCGCGACAAAGCCACACATGTTTAAAAAAAGGGAAAACCAGGTTTTATCCCTCTCACTTTTCTTCTTCCCTTCTTTTATGCGAAACTCAACCCACACACTCACAAATCCAAATTCGTCCATAAAACACCATAGAATTACACACCATAATTCACAAACACAAGCACACACAAAGATTCAACATTTTCACCACAAATTTCGGATTGAACGAGCCCACTTGGACGAACTTCGGGCACTCAATTTTTTACTTTCAGCTAAATTTCTCTGGTAAGTACGGCTAATCCAAGCTTTTATTTGTTGAAATTAATTGTTTGTGCGTGCGTATCATTGAGGTTCCTCGATTTTTTAATATGAGAAGTGCTTATTCATGTGTTGAATTGCTTTTGGCACTTGTAGTGCATATTTTGAGATAGAGTCGATTGAGTCGTATATTTTAGACATAATTGGTGACAATTGAGTATGAAATTGTGTTGTTGATGTTGATGGGAATGGGTGTAAAGCAACAAAATTACAAATACCATGTTACGTTCATTGAGGAATTTTGTCGAGCATGTTATGGGCGAGACTAAATAGTAGCTATTTGCTTGATTAATAGAGTTTGTTTTACATGTTTGATGTTCATATGATTCGAATTTCACCATAATTTAGTTTAAATTAAAGAAATTAGAAGTCAAGCACAATTTGGGGGCTAAAATTGAGCAATTATGCTAGTTGTTGCTAGAATGTGATTATGTTCATAAATAGGATTGAATTATGCTTCGAGAATAAATTAGCACTAAGAACAAAACTTTGTTTGACTAGAAGTAACTAATTGTTAGAAGGTAGGTTTTAATTTATTGAACTCTATTGGGTGTTGAAAATTGTTTTGTTGGATTGGTTGTGTGTAGGTTCACTAAAATGGCTCCGAAGAAAGCAAGCTCCAGCCATGATAAGGGCAAGCAACAAGTGGTTGAAGATGTTGCATCACCGAATCCAAACGACAACTGAACTCTACTTGGGTTCACTTTGGAGAGGGAAGAGCATAAGAATCGATTTGATCATCTTCGTCAACACCAAGTTGTTTGGTTTAGCAATGATGAGCTCACACGAGCTATGGAGATACACAAGAATATTAAAGCTTTGCTTATAGCGGGAGGGTTGCACAAGTTCATGCCGGCCAAGCAAACATACAAGAGGCTCGCAATGGAATTTTTTAGCACATTTGCCATCACCGTAGCAGGTGAACCGCATGCTCATTGACCGGACAGTATCACATTTCAGCTGATGGACAAACATCGTACACTGACATACACCCAACTGGATAGGATATTCGGCTTCCCTAGAGCTGACACGGACAACCCACTTGAAGTCTTCAATATTCCAGAATTTTGGGGTCTATTGACAACTGCTCCACCACTTGTGCAACCTCAGAGATATGTGGCAAATGCTGCCGAAGCCACATGGATTAGAAACCCAGTGATACGCTACCTCAAGAAGATGTTGGCTGATACTCTATTCACGAGAAAAGAGGCGGGTGCCATGAGACAAGCCAAGCTTCAAATGTTTGGAATATTTTCCATGATCATAAGGTTGATAATGCCAAATTATTGATGGAACACTCTAAAAATGTCATCAGGAAGCAAAAAGACAACATCATGATTGGAGAGTTGATCACACCCATTACCGAGTTCTTTGATAATATTTCTTTAGAAGGCATGATACTGGTCAAGGGTGAAGTCCAATTTACTTGGGAGCTGTTGGAAAGCATGCAAGTTGTGGTAATGGGGGAAGATGGAAAGGTTCCCTATGCTATCAAAATGTAGGGACATATCTTCGGCTCCTCTACGACCGTTATAAGCACCAATGACACACTTAATTTGGCCATGTCTCCTGACGAACATCTTGCTCACTCCCAAATGCCAGACTCAGAGGTGTTTCAATCTAGGCAAGCAACTGAATGAAGTAGTAGAGCCCATCGACCATCAAAGAAGAAACGATTGGCAACAGTTGTTGCATCCTCGTCCGAACTGAATGAGGCATGGAAGGGCTAATCACGTCTCTCCAGCATGATGTCCAGCTTTATCATGAAGAGGTGCAATCACTTGGCATCCGAATGGAACATCGAACGGAAGTACGAGGGGTGGTGCAAACAATCAACAATGAGCTGAATATTCAGCGAGTAATCTTGAATACCCTCTTTGAACGAAGCAATGAGGAACGTACTTAAAGACAGCAGCAACACACTCGATGGGGAGCATGGGCTCAATATTGGGAGCAGCATGGCTTCCAACCACCGCAACCACCACCACAATAGACTGTGAGTTAGCACCAAGGCGCACCACTCTTTTCCTCCAAACATTGGCCTTCGGCCAAGTTTGGAGGAGGTGGTGTACTGTGGGATGTCTTGGCCACTATATATATATTTAGTTGTTGTTTTATATTTTTGTTTGTCATTACTTATTTCGTTTGTTGCTTGTTGTGTTTTGGTTGATCATTGGGTCTGTGTGCCCATTTTTTTTGCTTAGTTACTTTGGTTGGAGTATTGGGTCTATGTGCCCACTTATTTGTTTTTGTTTTATATTTCCAGGTACTTGTTGGAGTCTAGGAAAAAAAAGAAAAAAAAACCGAGTCTTTAGTTTGTTGATAAGTGATTACAAGAAGAAAAAAAATAAGAAAAGATAGATGATGAAAAGTTAATGATGAGGTATTTTGAGAAAAATATTTGCAAAATTGGCACATATTCGAACATGATAAGTAGTTTGAGATAAAATTGAGCATGTTCTTAGACCATTTGATAAAAATAAGCCTTGTGAGGTTTTTTAGCCTAAATTGTACTCCCATTTTTGGATTAATATATACATATTCTTTCGGTGTGAATTGATTGGGTATGTGTATTTGTCTCTAGAACTTGCCTTGAGTCTCTATTATGAATGTGTCAAGTATATGTTGTGACTTAGGAAATGGTTTTAGCCTATTTGAGCCCTGAAAAGTTGTCTTTTTTACCAAAAGTTCAAAAATATTATCTAGTTAGCACATTTGAGCTTAATAGCCTTATTATTTCATAGCCCTACATTACAAACCAAAAATCTTTCGATTAAGTGTTTGACCTTATTTGGACTAATTGAGTACGAAGGAGGAGAACTGGAAGGTAGTTGGGTAAAATCTTGGGAATGAAGTGGAAAACTAGTGGACATTTGAAAAGGTGAAGGGAAGAATAAATTGATAGGTCAAAAGCCAAGAAAAAATAGCCTTTCTTAGTTTGTTAGTTGTTATTTCGAAGTTCTAAAAAAAACAGAGAAAAAGAAAAAGAAAACGAAAATTCGAAAAGTCGAAAAATCGGAAAAGAAAAGAAAGAGTCTGTTGTATATATGTGTTTTGATTATTCTTGTTGAGGAGAGGCTAGGAATTGAAAAGTGCTTAATTGTTTGATTTGAATAGAAAATCGGGTAGTCCCAAAGATGTGGTACTTGAATAATAGCACGAAAAAACACTTAGTTGTAAAGTACTTTTGTGGGATAAAGAAGTCATTTTTTGGGATTATTTGCTGAAATTTGAAGAGTGAGGTTGAGTAATTGTATTGAGGGGTAGTCGGATTAGGAGTAACTTGATTAGTTCAAGAGAGGTCACTTTTATCCAAATGTATCCCACCTTACCTTAAGCTTACGTTACAACAAAAAATAAAGATTTTTTTTATTATTTGTCACACATATCGAGTACGAGGTCTAATTTAGATGATTGACAAGTCTATGGTAGACAATGCATAAAGTTCAATTTGAGCGAAAATACGACCTTATTTAAATACTTGAGAGATGAGTGAAACACTTATCCGGTCAAGATCAAGTTGTTCGAAGGTTTCAAGACTCGAAAGTAATTGATTATGCTTTATCACTAATGCTCTATTTTACTATGTTGCCTAGTTTTTTTAGAAAAATCAGTCTGAAACTAGAATCATCATCTAATCGCCCTAAACATATGCCTAATCTCTAGTATCCTTGATTATTTTATGTTTTTGTTGTTCGGGACGAACAACAGTTTAAGTCTGGGGGATTTTGATACACGTTCATTATGCATGTATTTAGGTTGATTTAGGAACATATTTTATAACATTTACATCCATATTTGGTTGAGATTTGTTTAGATTCATCATATTGGAACATTTAACGTGTTCTGACTTGTTTTGAACGTTTTAAGTGTTTTTAGGTTGAAAAGTCGTATATTACGACTATTGGACGAAGGAATAAGTCAAGAAGGGGAAAAATCAGTTTGAACCGATTTAAAACAAAATTGAACCAGAAAGGACCGTCATGATCGTGATAAAGATGTCTCGTGGCTGCTACAAAAGATGCTTTGAAAGTGTATTTGAAGCTGGACATGTATTGCGACCGCGACAAAGCTTGTTCGCGGCCTCGACAAAGACAACGTTTGTGCCTGTTTTGAAAATGCATGTCGCGACTGCGAGAGTTATTATGCGCGGCCGCGACAACAACACTTTTTTAAGAAGATTCCTACTTCAAGTAGGATTTTGATCTTATTCCCTCAAGATTTATCCCCAACTCTATAAAAAGGACTCCAAGCTCAATTTTTAAAGTGAATCTAATACACTTACATACTCGCAACAGCTTGGAACAAGAATTGAAGATCAAGGAGCAACACTATGAAGATCGAGGATTGAAGATTCGGGTTTAGTTTGTTCTTACTTTTGTATTTAATTTTCAATGACTTTGGTCTATGAATGTTTCTTTGAGTTAAATACAATTATGAGTAGCTAAACACGTTTGTGTTCTGGGGATAGAAAGTAGATTATGACTCTTATTCGTTGTGTTTATCTATGTGTTTGTTTTATTCTTATGATTTATTTTGAATTGATCAGATATGTTAAATACACAAGTTTAATAGTTTCGCTCCAGGAGGAGGAAATTGTGAATAGACGTACAACATATGGCGTAATTGTGTATGATTGCGTAGGCATTGGTTAAGGGTCTTTTGGAAGTCTTTAGGTTTAGTCTACTCGAGAGGGTGACTAAGTCTAATAGATCAACAATCTAATCACTTCGGGAGGAGGGTTAAGTTTACTTGAGTGTCGTCTAATAAACACTAAAATTAGTTTAAAAATCTAGAATTTTAGGTTAAATTATACATCAGGATCATAATTGAAATATATACCCTAGGATACGTTTTAATCCATCTAAGTCGTCCTTAATCATTAATTCTCTGTTTTTCCAAGTTATTTGTGGGTTATTTGGTACTTTTAGGTAAATTTGTATTAAGTTTACAAACAACCTTCACTTATCTAGAGTCTAGTTAGGAGAGTCTTAAAATAATCGGAGTATCAAACTACGCTTAGAGTCAGTCCCTGAGGTTCGACCTTGACTACCGCTACCTATACCTACACCGTATACTTGCGGAAAATTAGGGTTAGGAAAACCCATTGTTATTTCCCATCAGGATCTAGAGCTTGAGCAGCTCGATGTAAAGACATTTTTTCTACATTGAGATTTGGATAAGGAGATATGCATGACTCAGTCATATTGTTTCCAAGTTCTAGGGAAAGAAGATTACATTTGCAAGTTGAAGAAGTCCTTATATGGGCTAAAGTAGTATTCAAGGCAGTGGTACAAGAGATTTGATAGTCACATGACACATCTAGGCTACAACAAGATTCTGTATGATAGCTTTGTGTATCACAACAAGCTGGAAGATGGTTCGTACATCTACTTGGTTTTATATGTAGATGATCTATTGATAGTGCTAAGGGAAGTCAGATATTCAGAAATTGAAGTGTCTTCTCAGTGCTGAGTTTGAAATGAAATATTTGGGTATTGCTCAGAAGTTATTGGGCATGGAGATTCATAGGGATAGAAGTCAGAATAAGTTTTTCCTTTCTCAAAAGGAATATATTCCAAAGATATTATTAAGGCTTGATATGTCTACATCTAAACCTACTGATACTCCAAGTGCTGCGAATATTCATTTGCCTATTGCCTTTGCCCCCAAATCTATTGAGGAGAAGGAGCACATCTCGAGTTCCCTATGCTAATGCAATGGGGAGTTTGATGTATGGTCTGCACTAGACCTGATCTTGCACATGCTGTCAGTGTGGTTAGTAGGTTTATGGCTCAACTTGGTAAGAAATATTGTCAAGCAATGAAGAGTATTTTTCGGTACCTTAGATATACGTCTGATGTTGGACTCATTTATGGAGGTGCTACAAATTATTTTGTTGCAAGATATTGTCACTCTGATTATGCCGGAGATATGGACAGTAGGAGGACCATGACCGGGTATATTTTTACACGCGGTTATGTTGTTAGTTGGAAGGCTACTTTGCAGCCTACAATTACTTTGTCTACTACAGAAGCAGAGACACATATGGCTTTGACGGAAGCAGCCAAAGAGGGAATCTGGTTGAGAGGATTGGTCAGTGATCTTGGTCTACATCATGTTTATGCATCTGTGTTTTATGATATTCTTAATGCAATATGTTTAGCCAAAGATCAAGTTCATCATGAGAGGACGAAGCATATCGATGTTAGGTATCATTTTTTAGAAGTGGGGGGAGGATTAAGGTGAAGAAATTTGGGACTGCTGATAACCTTATTGATATGTTCACCAAGCCGATTCCGAGTAACAAGTTCTAAATTGTTTAAACTTGTTAAACATTGCAAGTTATCAATTGTACATTCTTTGGGGATAAATTTGTATATGGGAGTTGCTTGTACGTCTGGGCGCTTTTATGGTACATCTGATACATTTGTTGATCTGTGAGAGAATTCAAGTCAAGGTGGAGATATGTTAGAATCCCTTGAACTCTACTGCGAGCTACACAAATATTGTTGAATCGTCCCGGCCAAATCCTAAGTTCAGCGTCAAGAATACTTCCAATTCAAAGAAATGTGAAGCGGTAGGGAAGGATCCTGGAAAGAAGCCGACATACAATATTTATGCCAAACCAATGGCAGGCAAATGCTACAGGTGTCAAGTGTTTGGGCAAAGGTCCAATTAATTTGGCAAGACATGACGAAGAGAATGAGTATGTTAGGGAATGTTGGAACGCCTTGAATCCTACTGCAAGCTGGTTGGGGGTCTCGCTGCCCGGTCAGCAAGTTGGGGGTCCAGAAAGCTACGCGTCCCTGGTCCGAGGGTTTAGGACAGTGCGTGATGTATGTAATATTTGAGTTGATTTTTTATTGTGGGCCTATTTTGAGGCCCAGTCGGTTAGGGGGTTATAAATAGCCCTATTATTTGGCCTAGGTTCATTATGTACTCTGTAAACATCTTGATCACATAATATATGTTTCCTCTCTTCCGTCCGTAGACGTAGCTAACACATTGTTAGTGAATCACGTAAATCATTGGTTCATTTATTGTCGTTTATTTATCTTTCGCGCATCCCGTTATAACAATGATATCTTGTACTTTTTTTGTTGTTGGTGTTTTGTGGTGAATGAAAGATAAATGTAGGTGTGGTAATAATAATTGTTGTTGATGTACAAATTTGGACAGGTTTTTTGCTCCAAAATATGTTCTCCCCCCCTCCCCCGCTCTCCTCCACACACACACACACCAAACCTCTATATTTCTCTCCTACCAGATTTATCTATATTTGGGGATCAAAAGGTCTGGGACCAAAAGTGCTAAAACGCTTTGGACCAAAATTGCCAAATAGAAAACAAAAAAAGTTACAGAAGGACAAAAAGTGCAACATTTTAGTCCCATGAGGTAAAAAAAAAAAAAGAGAGTATTGGGACCAAAATGAAACAAGCGCGTCTCCAATGGGACCAAATCACAATTTTCTCAATTAGCTACCCTTCAATGGTGGAACCGCACCAAGTCCTCTCGACTATACTGGCACATATGGAACATTTTCTAGACTTCTAGTAAACCATATTTTAAGCACTATCCTTTATAGTATGAATTGGATACATGCTAAGGAGTTGTGTTTTAGTAGTGTTGTTTTAGATTATTGATTCAGAATTCAGACATAGCTCTTTTTTCGGTGAACTTGCAGACCGTCAGGTCTGGTCTATCATTAAAAGAATACTATCTGCTGAGATTTTATCTTTTAGTAAATGTTACTACTTTTTAACCAAAATTTGGCTCAAAGTCTCTATTGTTGAGGAATTCAATGTTGTATATATGACCAACAAGGGTAAGCTAATCTAAATTCTATAAAGAGCGCTCATAATAATTGAACTTGAATGATTTTCTTACTTTTTGTTTGAATTAAAAAATTTACTGTAGTTTTTAAATCCATATTGGCAAAATCCAATGGTGATTGTTTGGGACCTATTTCATATTAGGACACGCTTGGTTCAAAATAGGATTGTTAATGGTAATAGGTATAAATGTAGATGGGAGTCATAGTGATGAGACGCATGTGAAACGTCAGAAGAAACACCGTGTTCGAACATCATTATAGAACAACATTGAGCTTCGGAGGAAGCGCCAAAGCAAACAGTTACAACGATTTGTGGAAAGGCTAGCACAAGACTTAAAGCCCCGACCAGAGAGGGACCTTAGTGGGATCCACAGCTCTAAATGACACCAGCTGGTGCACGTGGTAGTGCACACACTTTTAGGTCAATTTAAGTGTCTTTTTACGGACTTTTGTGTGCATTTTCACGTGTGTTTTGTGCGTTTATTTCTCATTGGGCAATTTGACGTGTTTGTTTCATTTTCATGTCAAGACAGGTGAATTAAGGCCGAAAAACAGGTTCGAAGATCTCAAATTGACAAATCGAGCTCAAAGGATGAAGAAAACAAGGAAAAACAGGGGATCATGCCCGAGGTGGTGAGGCCACGCCCGTGGCTCAAGACACGGCCGAGGCAGTCCAATGCCACGGTCGTGGCCATTCCTCCAGAAGAGGCCACATTTCAGCATCAATTGCCACGACCGAGGCAGCCAGTGCCACGGCCGTGGCACTACACGTTCCACGCCCGCGGTCTGAATCATCCGCGACCGTGGCCAGTCCTCCAGAAGTAAAAGCAAATTCAGTCCAAGAAAGACCACGGCTGAGGCAGGAGATATACCACGGCCGCGGCCCCAAATTGGGCCCAAAACCCTTGTTTCACCACGCCCGCGGCCGTCTTTATGCCACGGCCGCGGCGGGGTTCCCTGTTTTAAAAACCCAAACACGTTTTTGCCTAAATTGGAGCTAGCACTTTCTCTCCTTATATATATATCATCCCATTCGAATTTAACAGAACCCTAACAACCTAGAACCCATCCCCCACACATAATCAGCCACTTTTCTCCATTGGAAGCAAGAAAATGGAAGGGGGTTGAAGATCAAGCTTTGGTTCTTTCTATCCTATTTTCATGTTTTCTTTAATTTTCTGTTAGTTTATCTTTGTATTAGGTAAAATGGGTGGCTAGCACCCTTAGTTCACTCTTGATTATTGTGGAACCTTGAGTCCAAGACATTTATGTGATTATTACGGTTAATATTACCGAAAATATTGTGTATTCAAGTGTTTTGTGTTATTTGCTGTTATTGACTCACATTTATGAATTTATTATTGGATTGATCACCCTTTAAGGGATTTGTGAATGTGTTGCTAGAATAGGAGGTCACTATCCGTAATTGTAGGATTTCCGATTCCCGAGTAGCAAACAATAATTATTTATTGGTGATAACACAAAGTTTAACCTCTAAAACCGAGCTTGCGAGTTTTATGTTGAATTTATCTCGTTGTCCTAGTGTTTAATGCATTTGGTGATTGAATCTAAGAGAGCTTTTTCGAGGATTCGGTTAAACTGAATAGGGTTAGTCGAAGAGCTTGTTTTGATTAACTAAGATTAAGGGATAACAAGGCTATTAGAGCTTGTTAATAGTCTTGAGATAAGGGCTAGAATCACAATTGAATAGGGCATTGACAATAGTTACATAAATCGTCCAAGACCTCGGTGAAACATGATCAAGGGTGAATCGTTTTGTTATTTAAAAACCAAAAACCTATAAAAATCTCTTTATTTGTCTTTGTTTATTTAGGTGTAGTTGTTATTTCATTAACCCCCCACTTCTTTATTGTTTTCTAGCTTATTTACTTTATGTTTCTTCATAATAATAGCTTAACACATAAAAGCAAAATTTGTTCGACCGTTCCTCGTGGGATCGACCCTTGCTTGCCACTCTACTAGTTAGAGTAGTCGGTAAGGTTTAAGTGTATCTTCATACACGATTTAATTTGGTAGTCGGAAACGACGCTACCACCAGCCCTAAGTCTGTAGGGGGATCCGCAATGTTATCTCTGTCGGGAAGCCCAATTAGACACGCAAAGTGTTTGGATGCCGGCCCAATCGGAATGGGCCCAAAAAAACCCAGTGGATCTTTTGGGCTATACGGAATAAAAGTACGGTGATTAGGGTTGAAGAAAAGGGTAAAATTACCCCCTTACCCTCGTGGGACATCTTCTTCTTCTTCTTCTTCTTCTTCTTCTTCTTCTTCTTCTTCTTCTTTACTGTTGTTTATTACTCTTGCTATTCTTATTGCTATTTTTTCTTCTTCTGCATAAAACTAACTTTAAGCTTCGGGTTCTTTCACCGGAACAAAATTTGGTGGTCTTTTAGGTAAACCTTATGGCAAGCACTTCAAGTTGAATATCAATTCGAAGACAATTTTATCCTTTTTTTATAATTTATCGTGTATTTCCTCCATTTAATGCTTTATATTTATGGATTGTGTGTCTATGTGAAATATTAGGAGAAAATAAATAAAAGCATATAGACACACATCAAGTATGAATGAGGAGTCAATCATATTATGAAATGATGTGAAGAGAATTGTTAATAAAATGGGGGTAATGATTAGTTTATTCATGTGTATCAACTATCAAGCATAAGAAATATGAATGAAGCTTCTTTCACTCTCATTACCCACCCCCTACTCCCTCATACCAGCCGGTAGAGGTGGCAAAATTAGCCCGAACCCGATATTTTAGATGGACCGGACCATAGAAATGTAGGCTCGAAGTACTATTTGACCCAACCGGACCTGCCCGATGGATCAAAAGCCCAATGAGCCCGGCCCGAACCCAAATTGCCTACTCTATCAACCGGCCTCTTAATTATTCTATCGAAGACAAGAACACAAGTATTAGGGTGATGTTCGGGAAGTACCAGTAATCCCGAGGTCGAAGCAATATCCATTCTTTATATACATCATTCACTTAGTGTTTGCAATTGTTTCTATTTTGAAGAAGTTACTAAAATAAGTTATTTTTAACAATTAGTAACTTGTAGCTCTTGATTCAAATCAATTTAAATTTAAGCCAGTGCTATTTGATACTAAAAGTTCATAAATACTTATTTTAAGCATTTGCAAATATCTCCTTATTGACAACCTGGAGATTTTGATTAAAATCTAGCATACTATATACACTTGAACAACAACTCGCTGATTTTTTCTGGTCATTTACTTTGTATACCGCCAGCAATAAGCATCAACATAATAGTGCTTTTAAGATTTTACCCCTTAACATTAGCAAGTTTTCTGCAGTTAACAGTTTGATCAAATGCAAGAAGTACTGTGATCAGTATCTTAGCTGCTAAGTTTAAATGTAATGTGATTAGGCAATAGTGATATGCTCAGTGGCACATTTGACACGCATCACCAACTTGCTCCCATAGCCCTACATAAAAGAAGCACAAACTAGGCCATCTTCTTCCTTGGCCGGTGGCTATTGCCGCCGGCCAAACCTTTATTTCTTATCTTTTCGTTTTATTATCTTTTTGTCTTGCTTCTGTTTTTCATTTATTTTCTGGGCATTGTTCATCTTCATATTGAATTATTGTGGGGCATGCTTCATGTCGGATTCTGGGTTTTGATGACCACTGACCTCATCTAGTAGTTCAATATTTCATTTTTCCTTGCGATTTCGTTCTTCGTGATTCTTTGAGAGTCTTTGCGTGTTATGGGGTTTGACAAAGCAAATTCAGATCTGCATTTGGACCTTCTTTGCTTACGGTTTCGTCCTGATTTTTGTCTAGTTCTTCTTTCAAGATGCAGCCGCCGCCGACTTTCCGCAGTGGACCATGCCGGGATTTTCAGATCTGAAATGCCAGAGTTGCGTGAACTCAGCTTTTGGGTTCGAGCAGTCACCACATGGCTTTCGCCGATCGAGACTCAGACCACATCGAGCCTTCGTCTTCTTCGATGCTCTCTCCGATCAGGGCTCAGACCACATCGAGCCTTCGTCTTCTTCGACCTGTTCGTGATTCTACAGATCGCATCTTTGGGGTCTTAGTTCCAGATTCTCGCTTAAAGCGAACCGCCATTGATGGCGACCTTACCATTTCGGTGAGGTTTTAGGTTGTTGTCCGCCATTGAAGGAGCTTTCAGGTCTCTGAGTCAGCCGCTTCGCGAGTCAACTCAGTGAGTCGCCTCCTGCTGCCTCACTGAGTCAAACGATTTGCTGAGTCTATATTCGGGTATGGGCTTGTCTTCATTGGCTGCTGTCATTTAGCCATGGTACTCAGCAGCTTCTCCAGCTGCTTTTCCTTCCCGACATTCTTGGTATTTCACAAGGCCTGTGCGCCTTTTCTGCGACATTCGATTTCTTGAAATTGAATTAGGCTGCTATGTTGATTTGTGATGTTATCATTTTGCGGCTGCTCGTTTTGATTTTCAAGGCATCATGCTTGTCCATGCCTTGATCATGTGTTGGTATTTGATGGATTTCTTGGAATTGACTACAATTCCAATGCCTTGGCTCGGCAATCCCGGGTTTCGTTTGGAGGCAGTCCCTCCATGGTTTTTAGCAGGTTTGGCTACATGTCATGATCATGTGCTGATATTTGATGGATTTCTTGGAATTGACTACAATTCCAACGCTTTGACTCGGCAATCTCGGGTTTCGTTTGGAGGCAGTCCCTCCATTGTTTTTAGTAGGGTTGCTTTGCGTATGCCGTGCTTGGGATACGTCGTTTGGTTGTGCTCACGGATTTGACAGCTACGAGCTAATGCATTGAAATCTTCCCAGGGATTTTGGACTCACACCGATGTGAGGAGTATTGGATTTCCCCCATGCTTGGATTTCGTGACATAGGGCAAGGTGCTTCGCATCTGTAGTACGCCAGAAGACAGTTCTATTTATTGCATCATATTGGCTTGTTCTTGCCTTTGCTTATATCATTCTGTACACCTTTATCTGTCGACTTGTGGCATGAAAAAGTTTTTAGTTTGCCTGTTGTGAGTGACCGTCCTGTGGTCTCCACATTATTCGCACGTTTCTTTTCTTTTCTTTATTTATAATACTACCTATTTAATGTGATTAGGCAATAGTACGGAAATGATATGATGTATTTTGTTAAGTGGAATTGTTTTCAACCTTCCAATTATTAATCTTCACATTACTTCACTGTAACAACGAAAAGAGGTACAGTAAGGAAATAGGAGAAGCCAATATTCCTTGTGTTTACTGCTTCAAATATTATTCATCATCAAAGTGGCATCGAGGGGTTGAGAAAAAATACTAAAATTTTCAATATATTACTTTATTTTGCTTCGTTAATAATGGTATGATAATTTAAAACTTTCAATATTTCGTATATACGGGAGAGAATTTCAAAACTTCGATATACATCGGTGTACCAAATAAATTTAGTATTCGGTAGTTCTATATTTTAGTGTGCTGAAGCAATCCAGTATACCACACGATAGTAAGATGTTATACTGATACCAATATAAAATTTGGTATCTTAAAATACATATAAAAAAATGAGTACCTGAAATACGTTATTTTAGTATGTTGCAACAAAATTTCGCATACCAAATCAATGATAAGCAACCATATTATACCAGTAGTTTGGTATTTCAGTATGTCGAAATGAAATAATGTTCTTACTGAATTGAAGTTAAGCAGCGATATTACATAGATATCGACATAAAATTTAATATACTAAAATTTTGGTACATAATACTCCCTTCGTCCCAGTCTAATTGACCAACTTGTCATATTTGTTTGTCCCAACCTAATTGTCCTAGACTATAAATGACAAATTCTCTTACAATCTCCACCCTCAAAATCTTCACTCTTAATCTTCACCTTTGAAAAGTCAAAGATTCCACAAAATCTGTTTTTCCTTAGTCTCCGTGGCCGGCCAAGGTTGGTCAATTAGGCCGGGACGGAGGGAGTAATATTTACTGATACCATAATAAATTTGGGGTAATATAACTGAATATAATTTTCACATACAAGTCGGAGGACATATTTGGACTAGGTTGTTGTCAGCCGGATGTGGGATGGTCCAGCCTAAAGTATTTCACTTTATAGATCGTTAATCCGAATCGTCCAGCCAATTTCCATGCAACTTTAACACATTTTCATTATTACATAATCATCCAATCATTATCTACATCACCTTTTACAATTTTCAATACATTTTTTTATCATTACCTTACACTATGAATAACCTTTTACAATTTTCAATACACCTTTTTATCATTACATATCATCTCAATACCTATTGATTTGACATCACTTTATACATTCTACCCTACTACATCCTTAAATAAAAATATCTTTTTACTATTTAAATAAATGTACCAGTCGTGAATATGCCCCAACGAATTAGGCACATTCCACTATATCCCAATCCAAATATACTCTGAAAGAGGGTATAAAATAGTATCGTTGCATTTGATTTGAAATTGGGGGTTCCATCCATCCACATGGAGGTTGAAAAAGCAATGAAGCGAACAAAAAAGTTTGTTTCTCCTAAAAACTTGAATTTTGACGATTTATTTAGCACACTGAGCCACATCACATGACATGAAAAGGTCGGTCGTGGGATGGAATAATTTTCAAGATTAGTGGGCCCCAACACTAAAAGACATCTTGTTTAATCTAAACCTCCAGACATCCACTAATTCCCCTAATCCCATCTCCCAATCACCTCTCACTGTTTACTGCCTTACATATCACATATTCCCTTCCTCAGATCAATCTATTCTTTTATTTAATTAACCATTTCCCCAATCTCCACTACACTTTTCAAACCATGTTTACCGTTTAAGTATATGCCATTAAATTATTTTAATTCTAACGTGAGGATCAAATGAAATGATACTAATGATTCTATGAAAGTTTTTTTCAGATCCATCATCAAGTCATTTTGGATAGAGGTGGCATGACACAATAGAAATAAAAAATTTGGTTGTGTAAATTATAATTCTATACTATAATTTAACATAGAACATGATAAAATTTATATAATATTGTTAGATGATGCTAAGTAATTGTAGTTAATATAATTATTGTAATTAAATTAGTCTATTTTTATACGGATGGGTCAAATCCAAAAAAAAAAATCCCGAATTTAAGCGAGTTATAATTATAATTCAAAATTAGTCCTAGGGCATGTTTGGTTGGGGTTGGTCCAACCTCTCATCAGTTTGGCCAACCCAACCTCATGTTTTTTTGGCCAAGCCGGAGTATTAGGGTTTGGTGAGGGGACATCAATCACAAATTCAAACACTACTTTAATCATTCTCCCACTCATTAATAACTATCTCTTACCATATCACATCACATTTTACAATTAATAATTAAATTTCACACTCCAACCATAACCCCAACCACCCAACCAAACATCTCCAACTACTTGCCCCAGCCACTAACTCCAGCTACTTCCCGTAACCCAGTCACCCCAGCCCCAACCAAACATTGCCCTAATTGAGAAACTTGGAGGAAAAGGACATCAAAATAAATATGAAGCAGTAAACAGAAGTCTAAGGTCAAAATGAAAATGATCCCAGATTGACTACGTGATGACTAAAAGGTAAAAAAGAATAGGAGAGGGTAATTCACATTTGCCCCGCCCGTAGTCACCGTCATTGCGTACTTGTACTTATTTGGTAAGCTAGTAAAAAATTCAATGGGCATTTCGGGGAACTGCCTTTCTAAATTTCCTAAAATAAAATTAAAAAAGTGAAATCATTAACTTACGGAAGGAAGATATTCACTGCCCCCAAACCTTACATTATACATAACTTTTCTCTCAGAGAATCTCTGCGTAGCGAGAGAGAGAGATAGAGAGGGTTTGAGTTTCCCCATCTCGGCCATGAAAATACCGGAAAAGCTTCTCAAGTTCAAAATCCACATTCCGTCCGTCTCCGCTTTCAGCCTCTTAATCTTGTTTGTTTGCTATCTGGCGCCTCGTTTTCTCGACATTTTAAAGTACTTTTGGCCTCTTCTCATCTCCACGGCGCTCTTTCTCGTCGCCATCGTTGTTTTTGGGCGGATTTCTCCGACGGCGGCAGAAGCTCCGGGCGAGAAAGCCGGCGAAGGGTTGTTGGATTATGTGGCTAGTGAGGCGGAACCAATACATTCTCTGATAGAAGAAATAGATGCAGAAGGGAGAGTTAAAGCGCCTTAGCCAATTATGTAATCTTTCTGACGCTTTCTTTTTTCTAGACAGGCCATGAATTTTAACATTTTCCAATAATAAGATCGATTACTAATTCCTGAAATTTTGTTTCTTTTTTTGCTCAAATTAAGGGTTTTGGGGACCCTTTCTGGTGAGGTTTTTATTTCAATCCATTTTCCAGTTTTGTCAAATTTGTTTGGATTGTGCAGTTGGAAATGTAGCTAAGACGGCAAGGCCAATGGTGAGATGCACAGTTTAGATAAGTAAATATAAAATTACTTATCTTGATTTTAATTGATTTGTTGGTGATTTCAGTCAGAAATTTAACTTGTCATATCTTGAACGCTCTACCCTTTCCTGTAATTTTTTTTTGGGAACTTCTATTATGAATTAGAACGCTATATGCAGCAAAAATCTATTAATTGAGAATCTTGTTATATCTTATTTTTGTTTGATGATTGAATAGAATATGATTCGTAAAGCAGTTTGTTTAAAAAGCGACGAAACGTGTTTATAATGATTAAGGATTGGATATAATTAAGGTAATAAAACACAGAAGGGGATGGTAGGATTTGATTCACTCACTTTAAAATGTACTAAATAATAAAGTAGATGCATAATTGAATGGCGGCGACTATTTGCCAGTTGCAGCTCACAAATTTTAATAAATTAGAATGATATTAGTAAAAGACTAACAACGTTCTTAATGAATAAATAACATTATTTATTATATATATTACATATATAAGTTAAAAAAGTAAAATAATATAAAATAATATATGTTTTCTCTTTATTCCATTCATCTTCAAACAATTCGTGTTTTTTTTTTTCAGAACTCTATAAACCCTAAATTTTTCAAAGTTCCATCAATGGAGTGCATAAATAATCATTGATCATCTATTTTTATTCTTAATTATAATCCATATGTTGTGTTATTTGATCAACAATGTAGAAAAATTGCTGACATCTTTTTGTTATTCGACTGATAGTGGGGGCTGACCTACTACCTTATAACTGTAAAGTCTTAAAGGCCTGCATTGAAGAATTCTTAGTGTTACTGACTTTACACTAAGTTTATCAACGCCTTTTTACTAAGGTCGTAAGGATACAATAAAGAAAAAAAAAAAAATTGGAAATGAGAAAAGAAGGGTCGACCGGTTGTAGTTTAGGTTGGTCAACCCAATTTCATTCCACAATCTGCCACATGTCAACATCCTATTCGTTGTATTAAATTATTTATTGAATATAATTTTAATGATAAATAAATTACATAATTTTTATTTTAAAAAAATTAAAAAATTTATCGAAATTCCTTTTTTTTTTTGCTTTACAAGTAGAGTCTAATGTTATCGCTTTTCTCACATGTATTTGTAGCTTAATTCATTTTTTTCAATTTCGTAATTCAACTTTTGCAATTTTAATAGTTATTGTGTTAGCATGTTATTTTAAGTGGATGAAAAAAATTACCTTATTGTAATTGTGAAATTAAAATAATTTTTCCCCTTGAAATATATTAGAAAAACGCTAAAAATAATATGCAATTATTAAATCGTAGCAAAAAATATTGATTTTATTGGGAAATAGGTTATGTATTTGGATAAAAGAAATTAATATTTATTAAAATGTTGGGTTGTGCTAGGTTGTTGATAAAGTATAAAAATGTATTTTTGGGTTGTGGAGTAGGTTGTGTATGTAGATGAAAGATAAATAATTTTTTATTAATAGGTTGGGTTGTGAATAAACCTAGTCTTAGAGAAAACTGGTCCTGTAGAAGTTTCTTAATGTTCACTTCAATTTTCTCATCTTAATCTGTTGATCAGAATAGCTCCTCTTAAGACTTTCCTCAAACAAGAACCAAGCAAGAAAATGATAATGAAGAACACAAAATAATCCAAGCAAGAAACACACCAGAAATTACGCGGTTCGGCCAATTAAGCCTACGTCCACGGAGATCGCCAACAACTCAGATTAAAACCACTAGAACAAATGTACACACTCAGTCAAGGATCAATCGAAGAATGATTGCATCCCAATCTCCCTCTCCTTAGATTACACTTGATTGAATCTTGTGTGTATCTACTCTCTCTATTCTAGCAAGATTATACAAACTGAATCTCATGTGTATCTATATGGAATAAGCTGCTAAACGAGTACAAATGAGCCTCCCAACAAATCAGCTTCATAACTGAAAAACGGAAAGAAAACAGAATAACAGAAACTTAACAAATTCTGGAATCAGCTTTTACAACGGTTTCTCATCTCTTCAACAACAGTTTTGGAGTCTTCCACAACGGTTTGTAACCGTCAGTAACAGAATGCCTCAGAAACTGAATAACTGCCTTTCTCCTTCCAGATTTTGCTCCTTCCAGCTCTCTTGCTTCCAGATTTCAGCTGATGAAGTTGTGTTGTTAGCCATTTCACCCTTATCACAACATTCTCCACCTTGGCTATCAACACACACTCACTTGTTAATCCAACCCTTCTTAATCTGAATCATTGACACCCTCTCAACATCATCTTACATCTTTAAGACTTGCACCAACTTTAGACAATAATAAAATTTGTCTTTAGTTAATGCCTTAGTTAACATATCAGCAGCATTGTGCTCAGTTCTCACCTTTTCCAGTATAACAGACCCCTTCTCCACAACATCTCTCACAAAATGCAATCTCACATCTATGTGTTTGCATCTTTCATGAAAGACATGGTGCTTAGCCAAATGCAATGCGCTTTGTGAATCACACAGCACCTTCACCGATTCATGGAACACCCCAAACTCTGACAATATTCCTCGCAACCATATTGCCTCCTTTACAGCTTCTGTCAAGGCAATATATTCTGCTTCAGTAGTAGATAATGCTACTACTGACTGAAGCATAGATTTCCAGCTAATAGCTGCTCCAAACAACGTGAAAATATATCCAGTTTGAGACTTCCTAGAGTCTACATTTGCTGCATAATCTGAGTCTACATACCCCTTCAAACAATCTTCTTTCCATTCTTCAGATTTCTTGAACATGATTCCATACTCTCCTGCTCCTTTGAGATATCTTAATACCCACTTTAAAGCCTCCCAATGCTGCTTCCCGGGATTTGCCATAAACCTACTCACAACACTTATAGCATGTGACACATCAGGTCTGGTGCAAATCATGACATACATCACACTTCCAACAGCATTTGCATATGGAACCCTGCTCATTTCAAATTCTTCTTCTATAGTCTTAGGTTTCTGGATTTCAGATAATTTGAAGTGCTGTCCTAAAGGAACTGAAACTTGTCTAGCTTCATGCATGTTAAATTTCCTTAATATCTTCTTAATGTACTCTTGCTGATGTAACCACAGTATTCCTGCATTCCTATCTCTCTGAATGTCCATGCCAAGTATCCTTTTGGCATTTCTCAGTACTTTCATTTCAAATACTGACTGAAGCTCTTCCTTTAACACTTGGATTTCTCTCTTACTCTTACTTGCTACTAACATATCATCCACATAACGTAACAGATAGACAATCACTCTATTGTCTGCTATCTTCAAATACACACAGCTGTCATATTTAGACCTGACATACCCAATAAGCTTCATATGACTACCAAACTTAAGATACCACTGCCTTGGGCTCTGCTTTAAACCATATAAAGACATGCTTTGTTTTCATTTCCTGGTGCAATAAATCCTTCTGGTTGAGTCATGTAGATCTGTTCTTTCAAATCTCCATGCAAGAAAGCTGTCTTCACATCAAGCTGTTCTAATTCTAAGTCAAATTGAGTGACTAATGACAGCAGAATTCTAATGGAACAATGCTTTACAACTGGACTGAATATCTCATTATAATCTATCCCTTCTCTTTGTGTAAAGCCTCTTGCTACCAACCTTGCTTTAAACCTTATTCTTTCTGTATCAGTAACCTCAATTTTCCTTTTGTAAATCCACTTACAACTCACCAGTTTCTGACTCTCTGGTTTGTCCACCAAAACCCAAGTTTTGTTCTTTTCCAGTGACTCTATTTCTTCCTTCATAGCCATAATCCACTTATCTTTGTCTTCACCGCTGATTGCTTCCTTATAATCCCTTGGTTCATGGCAGTCTGTGTCTTCAGCAGCTACTAGTGCAAAAGCAGTAAGATACTCATCACCATACCTTGAAGAAGGTATGATATTCCTTCTGACTCTGTCCCTCACTAACTGATAATCCTGCAACTGGTGTTGTTCTTCCAATTCTTCTGGCAGCTCCTGATTATCTTGAGTGTCTTCTGTTTCTGACAACCCCTGTGACTCCACCTTGACTTCTGTCTTGCTAGAACCACCATTCATTGCTACCTCCTGTATTTCTCTCCTTTTGAAAAGGAATACATCTTCATTGAACACCACATCCCTGCTTATTAGTACTTTAGCTTGCTCTGGACACCACAGTCTGTACCCTTTTACACCTTTGGGATATCCTAACATCACACATTTCAGTGCTCTAGGGTCCAGTTTATCTTGCTTTATGTGAGCATAAGCTCTACATCCAAAACTCCTCAGGTGAGAATAGCTTGGATCAGACCCAGACCACAACTTTTCAGGTGTAGTATGTCCCACTGCAGATGAAGGACATCTGTTTATCAGATAAGCTGCTGTTGTTGCAGCTTCACCCGAGAATCTTTTCTCCATTCCTGAACTTATCATCATGCATCTGATCCTCTCCAAAATGGTCCTATTCATTCTCTCAGCAACACCATTTTGTTGAGGATTCCCAGGAACAGTTTTATGTCTTCTTATACCCTTGGATTTGCAGAATTGAGTGAACTCCTCAGATAGAAATTCCAGACCATTGTCTGTTCTTAAGCATTTCAATGAGGTTCCTTTTTCTGTCTCCACTTCTTGACACCACTCCTTGAATTTTCCAAATGCATCTGACTTGTTCCTTAGAATGTATATCCATAGTTTTCTTGAGTGATCATCAACAATACTTAGAAAGTATTTCCCTCCACCTAGGGTCTGTACTTTTGAAGGCCCCCACAAATCTGAGTGAGCATAGTCTAGAGGCTTCTCTGAGGTGTGTTTTCCAACAGGGTAGGCCAACTTCTTACTTTTTCCAAGAATGCAGTCCTCACAAGCTTCACCACTTGCATTTCCTGAGTGCTTGATGAGATTTAATTTTATTAACTGGTTTAATCCAGCTTCACCAACATGACCTAATCTGGAGTGCCATTTGATGTGTTCATTGTTTACAGCAGCTTCTGCTTCCCCAGTGATAACCTTTCCCATCAGATAGTATAGACTAGATTTTCTAATTCCCTTTAATACTATCTTGGAGTCTTTCATCACATACAGAAACCCTTTCCCAGACTTGAATTCACAACCTCTATTTTCCAAAGTGCCTACACTAATGAGATTCCTTTTGAGATTTGGAATGTACCTTACATGAGTCAGCACTTTTATAGATCCATCATGAGTCTTCAATCTTATGCTTCCAATTCCTTTCACATGACACACTTGGTCATTACCCAGCATTACTGTACCAGCTTCTTGCTCCTTAAAATTTACAAACCAGTCTAGATTTGGGCACATATGAAAACTGCACCCAGAATCTAGAATCCATTTGTCTTCTGCCTGAGATTCTGAAATATTTAGGATCTGAGCTTCATCTTCTCTTTCTGCTAGGTCAGCTGTGTGTTGAGCTTGATCTTTCCCAGCTTGCTTCCTTTTCCACTCAAAACAATTTTTCTTAAGGTGACCTGGTTTCTTGCAATGAAAGCATTTCCTAGTTTCTTTCCCATCTGCTGGTTTTGTGTTGGATTGAGGATTTTTCTTTGCAGTACCTTGTTGTTGTGACTTCTTGAATTTAGAGTTCTTTCCCCCTTTTATATTCAATCCATCACCATTTGAATCCTGACCAGATTCATTCTGTTTCTGAAGTTCCTTTGCCCTCAATGCTGTTTGTACTTCTGATAGAGTTATTCCTGTCTTTCGGCCATATAACATAGCATCTTTGAGTTGCTCAAACGATCTTGGAAGAGCATTTAGTAGGATGATTGCTTTATCCTCATCATCCATATCCACATCCAGTCCTTCTAAATCGTCTATGAACTTGTTAAACTCATCCAACTGATCAGAGATACCCTTATCTTCTGAGAAACGATAAGAATATAACCTTTGTTTTGTGTAGAGTCTGTTTGCAAGCGATTTATCCAGGTATAGACTATCCAGCTTGGCCAGGACATCTGCTGCTGTTTGTTCCCTTGAAACCTCTCTCAGTACTTTATCTGAGAGACACAGAATGATGGTGCTATGTGCCTTTTCCATCATTTCTAATTTCTGAGTTTCATCCAGCTTGGTTGGAAGTCCTTCAACACCTTTCAGGGCACCAGCCAGCCCTTGTTGGATCAGCATTGCCCTCATCTTTATCTTCCATAGGCCATAATCGTTCTTCCCTGAGAACTTCTCAGCTTCATACTTGGTGGTTGCCATGATTGCCTTCTGTCAAGAGTTCTTCGGTGGTTTCTTGATTTATTCCCACAGACGGCGCCACTTGTTGATCAGAATAGCTCCTCTTAAGACTTTCCTCAAACAAGAACCAAGCAAGAAAATGATAATGAAGAACACAAAATAATCCAAGCAAGAAACACACCAGAAATTACGCGGTTCGGCCAATTAAGCCTACGTCCACGGAGATCGCCAACAACTCAGATTAAAACCACTAGAACAAATGTACACACTCAGTCAAGGATCAATCGAAGAATGATTGCATCCCAATCTCCCTCTCCTTAGATTACACTTGATTGAATCTTGTGTGTATCTACTCTCTCTATCCTAGCAAGATTATACAAACTGAATCTCATGTGTATCTATATGGAATAAGCTGCCAAACGAGTACAAATGAGCCTCCCAACAAATCAGCTTCATAACTGAAAAACGGAAAGAAAACAGAATAACAGAAACTTAACAAATTCTGGAATCAGCTTTTACAACGGTTTCTCATCTCTTCAACAACAGTTTTGGAGTCTTCCACAACGGTTTGTAACCGTCAGTAACAGAATGCCTCAGAAACTGAATAACTGCCTTTCTCCTTCCAGATTTTGCTCCTTCCAGCTCTCTTGCTTCCAGATTTCAGCTGATGAAGTTGTGTTGTTAGCCATTTCACCCTTATCACAACATAATCTATTAATTTGCGGGAATATATTCAATTGTTTATGATTTCTTGAGGATCTGAATTGCTACAATTTCTCCAAATTGTTAGAAGAGAAAAAGGAGGGGGAAGCCCAATTACGTTGTAATGGGAAAAACCCATCTATTCATGAATGGAGATGATGTTCTCGAGTACAACAATGGCGAAAATACAAATATTTCCTTACTTTCTTTTTCTTATTTTTTATGTTTTATTTTTTTTACAATTTTATTATTTGAGTTATTTAATTTAGTAAAGAAAGAGTATAATTGGTATTTACTGAGTTGCATCAAGAAATTCATATTAAATTTTAAATAAAAGTGAATTACATTGAAAAATAGATCACGTTAATTTTTTTTGTGAAATGTGAATAATCACCTTCTAATTGAATTGGTATGCATCCGTTTATGTGGATTGATCCATAAAAACGTATCACATTTAAGTTTTCAAAATTGGTTAGTTTGGCGAAGAGAATATTTATAATATTTGAAAGTATGGAGCATGCATCTTACCTGATATGTCCCATTAAAACGACCTATTTCAAAATTATTTCTTGTTCTAAAATAATAGCTTCAATTTTTAAAGTATAGTCAAAATTAAATCTTAAATTTTATTTTCACTTCCATATCGTTGAATAAATTAAATAGAAAAATGATTTAAATAAGATTCACAATATTTAGAAGGTAGTAATATTATTAAATTTATAAAAAATAAAATATTTTAAAAGAAATATAAAATAAATATTATAGCTTTGTACAAAAACTTTCTTCGTTTCAAAATAAGTGTCTTTTTAAAGAAAATAAAAAATTTCAAAATAAGTATCGTTTTAGCACAGAAAACACAATTATTCCAATTTTATCATAAACAACCTATTTAATTTATTGATTATTTCCTTATTTCATAAAATATATTTAATAAAATGAATTTGTATGAAATTTTTTGCCTTTTATATATATTCTTAATTTTTTCAAAAAAAAAACTAAAACGTTACTCCCTCCGTCCCGGTCCAATTTGCCTATCTTGGTCGAGCACGGAGGTTAAGAAAAAATCAATTTTGTGAAATCTTTTATTTTTTCAAAGGTGTAGATTGAATGTGGAGATTTTGAGGGTGGATATTGTTAGAAAAATTTGTTATTTATGGACTAACAAATTAGATTGGAATAAACTAAAAAGAAACGTAGGCAAATTAGAGCATGACAGATGGAGTACTTATTTTAAAACGAAGGAGTATGATTCTTTATTTTATAAATATTTAAAGTATATAGTATATACAAATAAATGTACTATCAGATGCAGTCAAGTAGCGTGGCACCTTCAGATCTAGTACTCCATTGCGTGTAAAGTAGTTGTTAAAAAAAATATCGTAAATTAGTTAGTACGTCGACGCTCGAAAATCTAACGGCGTCTATTTTATTAGAGGGTGTTTGCAAACTCAACAACACCCCCAAAATCAATTTTCAAAATCACTTTTCACAATCAGTTTTGTTTGCAAACTCATGTTACTTTTTCAGAATCAATTATGTGAAGCACTTTTAAGCTGCTTTTGAGAATCAATGAGAGAGCAGCTTCTATGAATCAATTCTTAAAATCACTTTTTTTCCAAACACTACCAAATTTTTATTTTACTACAACAATCAATTTTAATCACTTTTTCACAATCAGTTTTGTTTGCAAACACCTCCTAGTCGCCTTTTGCTACGACTTGGTTTCTGTTGCCCCGCTGGCCCAATTATGTCCATTTTGTACTGTTTTATGGGCCCCAATTTACTACATCCCATATTTAATTTTGTTCTTTTCTATCGGGAAACGGATATTTAATTTGTTCATTGATAAAAAAGTCTACTATTTTGGACCCGTTTGGTTGTAAATCATCAATATTAATGATAGTGGGTATGAATGAGGAGTCAATCATACTATGGAATGAAGTGGAGGAATTTGTTAATAAAATGGGGTAATGATTAAATTATTCATTATGTACCAAGCACCATAAATGAGAATTGATCATTCATTCTCATTCACTACTTCTAAATCCTCCGACCAAGCGGGTCCTTAGCAAAAGCGATACCTTACTAATTATGTTCGCTTTTCCTAATTTATCTTTTTTCTTCATCAATCATATTTTGTTCTTTTTCTTTTAAACAATCTCATCTTATTTCTTATACTTTCTCTAGTAATAAGTTTATAATTATTACAATCTGGGAAATATAATTAATAAGAGTAAACAAAGATGTAAACATAATAAACAAGAATATTATTCATAGACAAAACTTACATAATACGAAAGTCGTCTTCCGTGAAAAATTCGTCTCTCTTATCCAGCCTTACAAACACTAAATGAACTATTTTAATAAAGAAGTAAAGGAAGCTAGAACTGAAAATACCAAGTCTTTCTTCCGTGCTCTACTAAGGGTCACAACGTTCCCTTAAATAGAAAAAGAAAAGAAAAAGACAAAACATAAAAGCAAAACATGACATCATAGCTTACATAATCAAACTATTATTTGAGCAACTTTATTTGAGGAGAAGTCGATAGTAGTCTTTGACATATGCTTTTTAGGTTTTTCTTTAATTTTTTTATCTATATTTCAAATAGATCTTCTCCTTCTACATTGGGGTCTTGAGCATCTTGCTCCAGCATTTCAGTGTCGTCAATATCTTCAACTTTCCCTTTTGAGTAGAAGCGGTAGACGGAGACGGTGATTCCGTTGTTACTAGAGTTTTTAAATTCTCTAGTTTTTTGTTTCCAAAAACTTCTTTCCAAGTATTAGTTATGATATCATTTTCTATATGTTGAGATAATTCTTTGAGAAGTAGTTCATGAGTAGGTTTTTCTGAACCCATAACTTTCATAGCTTGTCTAACCGTCTAAATAGAGAGAATTCCTCTTTGATCATAGGTTTTCCCTTCTGCAAAGAAATCCTTTTTGTATGCACTTAGGAATGGTTCAAGTGGGTTTAAAGCTCTTGACTCGTTTGGGATTAAATAATTCTGCCTTAATATTAGTCAGAGACCAAAGACATAATAAAATTAGAAGATTCTTTATTAGGAATAGTGGAGTCTTCTCTTTGTAAGGACTCCATCTATTTCAGTTGTTTTCCTAATTTTACTTTATCACTTTCTAATCCAAATATTTCAGACGGACTTGTGTTAAATATTAAAATTGAAGGATTTAATATGATAACTGGAACATAAAATGTTGTTTTAGTTTATCGTATTTGTTATGAAATTATGAATACAACGATTCCTAATTTCCGAATTAAAACAGATCAGATTAGCTCTAAAAGAGGAGAAACAACCCTTTTTGTTACTGATCTAAACAGGAGTAACACGGCTATTCCAAAGACCACTTAAATGGGATAATGTTACTCTTTCAGAAACTTGGAAAATTGAAAATATACCTCCACCTCTAAAAGAGGAAAACAATGAATCGGATTATATCATTCAATATAATGATTGTGATGTAGGAATAAAATTCTCTTCTAAAAGACATTTGTCTATGATTACACGATAATTAATTCCGAAGTCAAAATCCTAACATAGTCCTTTAATATTTGATAAACCCTTTCGTTAATTAGCTAATCCTAACAATTAATTAATATATTATTCTCTTACTTTTGTATTAGGATCTAGATACTTAGTAAGTAGGGTAATAACGTAATGACCCAATCTTATAAATGATCCGCCTAGATATTAGGTTGTTTTAGGACACTATAGTACTTTGATTAGGTTTCATCTTCACTAGGATAGGACCTTACTTGCCACTTGCCATTAAATTCACTTGCGGTTTAGCTGGTAGATATTAGAGCGACCACTTGGCCTCTTGGTCTCCCAGTCGGACTTGATGTACATAATTTTCTTACATTGCACAATGAGTTCTCCCGAACTCATCTGACAATATTCTCCCAAAATTTTCCTAACAACTAGTCGATATTCTGTACGGGAAGAACTTCAATCTACAGACTATCACTCTCTCACACTCTAGTATGATTATAATAATCTGACTTTCCTAGTTACAATTCATTTATTTGGACTCACACTAAATAGCACAAAGCCTCCAACATTCTCACTTGTCAGCCTTGATTATCTTTTCATCTTGTTTCTTGGTGAATCTTTGTTCAAGAGGTAAGTTTGACATTGTCCCATTGATCTTGGGGTATGTTGGTCTCTCTTATGGAACGATTTGGTATAAGATCTTTTCTTGTTATCTTCCTTGTCAAACTTTCCATAAAGTCATCCATCTCCGCCAAAGTCTAACCTGCCAAAACACAACAAACTCTAAAAACGTTTGTTATTCTCTCTTGTGGAATGATTTGGTGCAATATCTTTTCTTATTATCTTCCTTGTCAATCTTGCCATAAAGTCATCCACTTCACTAAAGTCTAACCTACCAAAACACAACAAACTCTAAAAAGGTATTTTTCAATTAAATGTCACTTGTAAAGAAAGTTCTGAGAATTTCTCGATTTAATAGGTGGTATCTTTTTGTTTGGATGACTCTTTATGCAGCAATCCGAACAAAAGAGGAAATAGTAGTAAATGTTGCATCAAGTGGCATTGCATCCCTCTTACTACTAGTGGAAGAACAATTCATTCAAGATTTAAGATCCCGTTCAATCTCATAAGGATTTTATGTGCTCTGTGAAGAAAGGAACTCCTTTAGCATAATTTTTTGTGAAGTGTCGGCTAATAATTTGGGATGAAGCACCAAAAATGCACAAACATTGCTTTTAGACATTGGATAAGACTTTGAAGGATAATAATATGCAATAATTTTGGTGGAAAGATAATTATTTTGGGAGGTGATTTTAGTCAAATTTTACCTGTCGTGCCTAAAGATAGTAGACAAGACATCGTTAATACAAACATCTACTCATCATGTGTTGTGGTCAGATAGTAGGTATTGAGATTAAAAAAAAAAAAAACATGAGACTACAAATTTTTACTTTAGATGTTGAATGTGATGAGTTAAAGAAACTTGTTGAGTGGATTGCACGATGGAACTGTAGGGAATCTCAATGATGGTGTTGTGGATATTGAAGTCCCAGATGACATAATATTCAAGACTTCATGTGATCCTATTGCAGCGATAGAAGAGAACACTTATCCAGATTTCAGTTAAACAACTAATGACTCATCCTACTTAGAGGGTAGAACAATATTATCACCAACACTCAATGACGTAAACTCTATAAATGAGGATATGAGATAAAAAATACGCATAAGAGCAAGATGTATTTGAGTTCTGATAGCCATTGTAAACCGGATTGGGCGGATGACTTATTGCAAGATGTACAGACACATGAATTTATGAATACACTCAAGTTTTCTGGAGTACCTAATTATCAACTGAATTTGAAAGTGGGTACCCATGTCATGTTATTGAGGAACATTGATCATTCACTTGGTTAGTGCAATCGGACAATGATGGTTATTACTAAGATGATTGATCACATTCTGCAGGCACATTTGCTCTTTGGAAGTAATTTGCGTTATACCGCTTTAATACTGAGAATGACTCTTACACCTTCTTATCCAAGATTGTCATTCAAATTTTAGAGAAGACAAGTTCCTCTTATGTTTCATATGCAATGATAACAAACAAGAGTCAAGGTTAATCACTTTCGCATGTCAGACTCTTTTTGAGCAAACCGGTATTCAGTCATGGTCAACTATACGTTGCAGTGTCTAGAGTAACCAATCGTAGAAGACTGAAATTTTTAAGTTGCGGCGGAGACAATAAATGCAGTTGTAAAACTAAAAATATTATGTATAAGGAGATATCCAATTTTTTTATGAATAACTTTATTTTTCTATAATACTTGAACAAATTTCTAAATTCAACATAAAAATATTATTATCCTCTTCCTTGATTTTTTATTTAGTTAATAACATCGTAAAAGAGAACAATATTTTCTTCTTTATCAACTTTGATTTATTTATTATCAAATAAAAAAGATAGTGTCAATAATAATGTTGATATTTTCTTTGAAAGCATAATGTGCCGTGCATCCAGTGACTAGTTTATCATTCATAACGTGCACACAGTGGAATAGATCATCTGCAGTTTTATTTTGATTTCATTTATCGCATCAACATTGTGCTGTTCTTAAGTTGGGGGGTTTGCGCAACAATCAACATACCGTATTTCTATTCAAATCAAACAACCTCAGCGCCACCGCGTTATCTGCACACTGTCTCTACTGAAACTGAAGCCACTCAGAAAAATGGAGGGAAAGCATTCTGGTCACTGTCGTTTCGACTTGCTCTATAAAATCGGAAGTATTATTTCACTTTATGATTTCAATCTTAATATCTTCTGCTCAACCTGCAATCATTTATATATAACCTCATTGCAAAATTAATCAAAGATTGGTATACTTTTTTATTGCTCCCTTCAGAGCTCACGCGTTCAATTGTGAAGGATCTGTGTAATGGTAGATCGCCGACCCTGCAAATTCCTCAATTCAGTTCCTATTGCACCGACGCTTCTGGAAATTGGTTAGATGCTATCATATGTAGAAAACTCTTATGTTATTCCTTTCCCAATTTTGCGTTATGGTTAATTTCTGAAGGTATTTGTGTGTATTGGTGAATGCAAACAATGTCGTTTGACAAGTAAGTAGTTTAAGATGGTAAAGTGGCGTGTGACTCTTTTCGTGTCTTCTTTTTTTTTTTAATTATTATTATTATTTAGTTTTTCCCATTTTTGCAGTTGTTGCAGCTATGATTTGCCAAAAGGAAAGGAAATTCTCATGATGAGGAGGGAAAGTCAAGCGCGTAGGTTGGGTGAGAACACATCTTCTAGACAATGTTCCGGATTGTGGATTAGTAGAAGATGTGAACTGAGGAAATTAGCTTGAAATAGTAATGTTTTGGTGTTCTGTTTATATCCGTACTGAATTGAAAACGTTGACATGGTTTGTTCTGGTTTTCAGATGTATTGCTAAAAGTATTGCTGATAGTTCAGCAACTCCTGCAAGAAAATAAGCATGCTTCGAAAAGAGATATTTATTACATGCACCCTTCAGTTTTCAAAGGTAATTTGACCACCACATGAGTAAAGGTATTTGTATACCTAATCACAAATGAGCATCTGAATGTGACAATGATCATTATCCTATCTTAATCAAGCCCAAAGTGCCAATTTTCACAGCTACCAGTTAGCAGAAGTAATTGATGCCGGCAATGTTTTTATTGTCAATATTCCGGGGTTACACGTTTTTGTTTCTTTCAAGAATTCATCCTTCTTTAACTACAAAACAGATCAATCCGTTGTTGACCGAGCAATAAATGACATTTGCATTCTTCTGGAGTGCAGTCGCCACAACTTGAACGTGGTAAGTTCTCGGAAATATTTCAGTTTAACATGTTTTTCTATTCAAAATCAGTAAATTCAGTACATGTACCTGTAATCACCTTATTCTTGCATGAACAGAAAGTCCCACAGCTTAATCACGAACCTTCCAATAGCCTATATTCGTTTTGTACATGACTATGTAACTGCCAGTTTAGATTGTTATTTTTCAATATCTGTTGCTTCCCAACATGGCGCGGTAGCTGATAGGTTTTTGCCCCATTACATGATTAAAACGTTGAATATATCTAAATTTTTATATGAGCTGTCTGTTTCTCTCTCGTATAAACATGATACTTGAGACTAGATCTCGTCTAAACAATACAACATCTGTGTTACATTATTTTGGAATACTCTTTGTCAGCTTACCCTGAATTGTTGGTTTAGTAGCAACAACATAGTTTTGTTTTAATATTTGAAAGTATCCAAACATCAGACTTATCACTTATGATGTTTTCCCTATATCATCTGTTTGCAGGTATCTGTAGGAAATGGGTAGGTACCAAGCGACCAGCGCATTGAAATTCATGGAAATTGAGATTACTGTGTGTTTCTCAAATTACCGTGTTGTTGAGGTTTCCTGACATTTCAATTGCAAATGTTTTCGAGTTAAACAATAAATGCTTAAGTTATTACCTTCTTGGCAATTAATGTCTTTCATAATAGAATTTCTCTCACATGCTTGTTTGCTTTCTAATTCTGATCTGATGATTTATGTGCAAATGAACCTATTTGTGGGAGTAAATATTTGTAACTAGCAATAGCTCTTTTCTTAGATGCCACATACAAAGGGATACTTGAAATACTTGCATATCACATCACATTATGTGGAACTAAATCAGTTTGTTTTTAACATCCAGGATTCTTCATGACGATGTCATCCTGGCAATACATCTGCTAATTTCTTCAACTGACTAGCATACTTGATAGCTTACCTTTATCATTCTAATTTTGACCGACATCTTCATCTATTTTTCATTTTCTTCTTTTGTTTATTTGTCATATTGCTTATGATTCCCCTGCAACCCGCCTCCCTGCTGAGAAAAAATACAAAAATTATCAGATTGGTGATGGGTTGGCTGAGGTTTGCCGAAGCTGGGAGAAAATTTGATTGCATCAGCAGCCCTAACAAGGTAAGAGGAAGTGAAACTAAAGACTATACTTTAGCAATGTAATTCTTGCTAACTGTGGCTGCAGGCACACCATATTCCTGTCCAAGTTGAAGATGTCGAAGGTATCATATTGTTATATGCACATTCTTTCTGAATTTAATTGAATATTTCCTACTAAGTCGTAAAATCCATCATTTGTGGTAATGAAGTTGAAGTTATCATGCTAAATGAAAATGAAGGAATGAACTTCTTTACTGGACAACTGAGTTATATCCAGACATTTAACAATAGTTCTAGTTTAGCATGTCAACTGTTTGTATAATCTTACAAAACAATTTGCTTATTGATTAATCATTTCTTGATTTATAACTAGATATAATCAGTGCGGCTGATTACATCTTAATAGTGGAGAAGGAATCAGGTATGACTTTTTCTTTGCCACTTTCATGTATAATTCTTTTGTATTTTTAATATTGTTTATGAGAAAAAGAACATTTTGGTTTTGACTTTACTATGCACTTACCACTTACCAGTTCCATTTCTGAATCTCTTTCATCAGTTTTCCAGCGGCTGGCAAATGATCAGTTCTGTAAACAAAACCGCTGCATAGTTATCACTGTAAAGTAAATTTTTTGCATCTTTCAACTTATATTATTTTACTATGCAGTTCTTATAAACATCTTGTTTACAGGGAAGAGGGTACCCCGATGTTCCCACAAGAAGGTTGAGACTTTGCTTTGTTATTATTCTGACAAACTGCTCGCTTAACACTCTCATTTACACCTCTGTCTGTGTGTGCATGTGATTTTTACTTTATTTTTCCTCCAGATTTTTACACCTCCTTGTTGTAACATTGCATTTGCCTGTCTACTGCTTGGTGGATTGCGATCCATATGGCATTGATATCTTGGTAACTTACAGGTTTGGTTCTATGGTAAGACTTTAATCTGTGATCCATTTTTGCATCTCTTTGATGATCTACGCTCCTGTCTATGTTGTACTTATGATTTTAAATATAATATAATTCTCTCGGCTTCTTCAAGCAAATGGCTTATGATGCAAAATCTCTACATCTCCCTGAGATTCGTTGGCTTGGAGCGTTCCCATCTGACTCTGAGAAGTATCTGATCTCTGAACAGTGTCTCCTACCTTTGACAGCTGAGGGTAAGATGCATGAAAGAAGATTATATTCTCCTTTATATATAACCTAATGCATTCAACTGAAGTTTGGAATGACTTGCCAGACAAGCAAAAAGCTGAAGGCATCTTGCAAAGGTGTTACATGCAAAGAGAAGTCCCATACTGGAGGTACAACTCTAGTTTAAAGTCATTCAATATGCTGCCATTTTTGGGAAACTTTAATGGAAGTTTGGTCTATTTGACAATCTTATTGAAGGTCTGAACTCCAATTGATGCTAGATAGAGGTGTCAAATTCGAGATTGAAGCATTGTCAACAAACTCACTCATATTCTTGTCAGATAATTATTTACCATCCAAGATCCAAACGGGAGACTACATTTAAGTTACTTAATTTTCTTTTTTTTATGCACAAAAATATATGTGAGTTCTGTAGTTAGTTTAACATAACAGTATTTGTCTAGGCATTATGAAGAAAACATCTTTGTTGTTATGACAGTTTGCTACTCAATGTCTCAATCCAGGAAGCATGTATCTGAGTGCTAATATGCTGAAAAAGGATTAGTAACAGTATGTTGTATAACAGTAAATTGGATTGAACACATATTCTGAAGTACGGGTGGGAACGGGGAGAGTTTCGGCAGGTTTCAGGTTGTCGGATACTCGATTAGACGTGTACGGTGTACCTCATAAAAATAACGCATACAGCTACCCGCTCGGGTTGGGTTTGTAGAGAACCTTTAGTTTGAGAATTGATTTAGGGGAAAACGGTTATCTTCCATTTCTTCCTCTTAACTTTAATGTTGAAGATGTGGGAAAAAAGTACAAATGGTCCCATAAGTTTTTACTTTTTCGGATTTAGTCCCATAAGTTATTGCTTTTTCGATTTAGTCCCACAACTCTAGTAATTGCTCAATTTTAATCCAATTTTGACCCAATATTGACCAACTGACCGGAAAAGGTCATGTGACTTTCACGTGCCGGCGCGGTTTTGAAAATTCCGGCTAAAATGGTCCCATAACTTTTTACTTTTTCGAATTTAGTCCCATAAGTTATTGCTTTTTCGATTTAGTCCCACATCTCTACTAATTGCTCAATTTTTGTCCAATTTTGACCTAATGTTGACCAGCTAACCAGAAAAGGTCACGTGATCTTCACGTGCCGGCGCGATTTTGGGAATTCTGACGACTTATGACACGTGTCGCCGGACTTCCGAGGTGGAATTTTAATTTTTTTTATTAGGAGACCACATCAGCAAATTATTTACCTTGTCAGCTTATATTTTTCTTTTGCCTGAGTTGAATTAAACTCCAAAAAATACAAATGCAAAATAAGGAAATGTAATATTTTATCGATCTAACCCTTAAATCAGAATTAGCATCCCTTCTTCTTCTTCTTCTTCTTCTTCTTCTTCTTCTTCAGTTCGCGTCCTTCTACAAGAAAAAGCTCTAACTTTTCTCTTCCAATCTTTTCTATTAGAAAGTCGCGGCTTCAACTCCCCCAAAATTGGAGAACACACGAAGACAAAGAACCATGTCCCAATCTAGGAATAGCTTGCGAAATAGTATTGTGTGTGCGAATTCGTAGCCCTAGCTCTCTTAGCTCAACACAATTGATTACAACAACAATCAAACAATCAAAACAAGCAATCAACTTGTTTCAAGAACACACTTGTATGCAAGAAAGTTTAACAAAGAAGAAAATATAAAATCAACAAAGAGAGTTATGTGGTTCTCCCTTCAATACACTTGTTGCCTCCTCTATATGGAATGACAAGAAATATATATGTATCAGAGATGGGAAAAAAAACCGCCTTAGAGAACAACGGATGAGATTAAATCAAGAAACCGGATCACAACTCCTCAAGTAACAAACTAACTGCTTTCTGCAAACAACAACAGTTGAAAGACCACGGTTTGAATAAAAACCGTTGTAGAAGCTGAATAACAGAAATAACAGAATTAGTTTCCTGAAACAGAATTTAGTTGTTATGAAATCCTCTTCAATCAATTTACACTTAATCCTGAGTTGATAAGCCATATCTTTAACAGTGTGCGACTAAGGTTTGAATTCCCCCATTAAAACCTCTTGGAAAGAAGAAAATGTTGGGCGTAGGTTCTACAGCTGCTCTCACGATAGTCGATATGGTTTTTAGTTCTTGCTTCAATTTTATTAGTTTATTCAAGGTTGAATTGAATTAATTGAAACATACTGGATATAATTTTGGCAGAATGAAGGTCATTGTACGAGTTTTAGGTGGATAGATGCACTTCTATGTGATAGAAGCAAACACATAATGAGAGGGCTCTTGTGAAGGCTTAACGAGAAGAACGCTGAAAATGAGGTCATGCATAACGCCCGCATGAATCTCGAAGAAATTATTTCCGTAACCGAGATAGATAATGAGAGAATAAGCTACTCGTTAAAGAAAAAAAAAAAAACAGGTGGAGTTAAAGAACAAGGAGTTGGAGTCCATCAACAATGAGTTGATAAAACATAAAAGTCGGTGGAATTTTCAAAATCGCGTCGGCACGTGAAGGTCACATGACCTTTTTCGGTCAACTGGTCAACATTAGGTCAAAATTGGACCAAAATTGAGCAATTACTAGAGATATGAGACTAAATCGAAAAACAATAACTTATGGGACTAAATTCGAAAAGGTAAAAAGTTATGGGACCATTTTAGCCGAAATTTTCAAAACCGCGCCGGCACGTGAAGGTCACGTGACCTTTTCCGGCCAGTTGGTCAACATTTGGTCAAAATTGGACCAAAATTGAGCAATTACCAGAGATGTGGGACTAAATCGAAAAAGCAATAACTTATGGGACTAAATCCGAAAAAGTAAAAAGTTATGGGATTATTTTGGTTTTTTTCCCTTGAGGATGTTTGTTTGTCTTTTTGTTTTTTTCTTGTCGGGTACCCAAAACCCCGACGGGTATTGAAAGCCGAGGCTATAAAAGCCCAAAAGATGCGGATTGGGTGCAGATATAACGGAGTATCCGCGGACTTTTACATACCTGACCCAATTAAGTAAAACTTGTACCGTATTAAACTGTAAAGGTCTACCCTATTCTGCAGCGAACTTGGTGATCGTGCTAGCGACAAGTCAGGGTCGATCCCACAAGGAGCAGTTTGATTATTCGTATTTTACGTATTGACTCACGGAAACAAACAAAAACATAAAAAAGGGGAAGTTTGATTTGATTTTATTAACTAAACTATTAATCTAGAAGAATGAATGAAAATTAAGCAATAAAAAATGATTTAACTTGAATATATAAAAGATCCAGCCCCTAATCTAGTTATCTCTTGACCCTTGTAATTAATGCAACTACCCTTTGAATTAATCCTAGAACTTCTATCCCTAAGTCAACTATAAGCTCTGTTGATCCGAATTATTCTTTAATTTTAATTGAATAAAATATATTTGATTAATCTATCTAATCAAACAATCTAAAATAAGCTCTTTAAATCTTATTGGTTAAACGCTTAAAGTGTTAGGACAATAGAGTAAACAGATTGTTGGACTCAGAAGTTCGGTCCAATTAACTCTGATTTATGTTATTTAGCGAATGAATTTATTATTTGCTATTAATGGATATGGAATCACAACAATTACGTATTATGAAAATATCCTAGCTATTAATACGTGGTCAATTAATGTAGGTGATCAATTTAAATCAACATTCCACGTATAAGAACGATTAAACTGAACAACATAAAAAATTCCAAAATATAATTCAAAAGCAATCACCGTGAAAATTCCAAGTCAATCAAACTAGGGTTCAAACATTAATTAGAGACTGAAATTAAACTGCTAGCCACACATATTGACGTTCAAAAACATAAACAATGTGTCCAACATTAAATTAAAACAAAAAATAAATAAACCAAATTTGCTGACTATGAATCGATCTGGCCCAGAATAGCTTCCTGCCTTGATCTGAAAGTCTACCTCCAATCTTAATTCCTCCGTTCTTCAATTCTGTATCCATTGATCTGATCAATTAAATAGCCCATCCAAAAGCTTATTCCTTTCATCTGCCGCCTTTAATAAAAAATAAAGCCCACTTGGGCTTTACCTCCGGGCCACTTTCAATACAATTTACATCAAAGTTTGCCCATCTTGTTTAATTCCCGCAGCCTTCAATTCTCTTAATTACGGCCCATTCTTAATGCGAGTTGAGCTGTCACATAGAGTTGCTCAGTGTCAGACCTAATTCATTATGTGTCCATTATTTTTTATTCGAAAAATCTTCAATTTCTACTAAAAGAAACACTAACATAACAATCAAGTATTTGAATCAAGAAAATCACATAAATAAAAAACTGATACGTACACTAATTAAAAACTTAAATAAAAATATAATTTTAACCTTTAGATTAATGCACATTTTCCTACCTTGGCAAACAATCATGTACATAGAGCCAGTGGTTTAAAAGGACTGCAGCTCCCCCTATGTCATGGGTTAAGCCAAGGCCCATGAGAGCTGCTTATCTTCATTATTGGACTATGTATTGGTTGTGGTCTACAATTGGACCATCCAGCCCAACTACCATATTTTGTGTCCCCATCTCATTTTCCGACGGGGCAGTATGATTTTGCGTCAGAGTTGCTTCTTCATGCACCCCAAGGGCAAATTCTATGCTACCCAAGTGGGTAGTACCTCATTTGGGTGATTCATCATACATTTCGAAATTGTATGGAGATCTCGAAGTGTATGGTGGATCACCCACTTAGATACTATCCAAGTGGGTAGGGTAGAATAAGCCCGTCCTAAGGCCCCTAGCCTAGGACTGTTGATCCACGTAATAATCCTTAAATTGACGCGAATAAATAATAGATTAAGCATTGAATAGACTGATTACATTTAAATAGAAAAAGAGAATAAATTTCTAATAGCTAATGATGTAATCAAGCCACGACCGCGTGTTTGGGTGGATGCTCAACTGAATTATACTTCGTTTCTTGGGGAAAATTCCATATTATCCCATTATATGTATGACATGTGGCAAAGTAATTGAAATCAAGAAAAAATAGTCATTACTTTTTACTCACTAGTATCGCTCCCGTGCGATGCACGAAAATTTATTTAAAAAATAATTATTTTATTAAATTAAATATAATATTTATCTAATATAAAAATATAGAATTATTATATTCTAACTAAATGAATATGTAAATAATTATTTTTTTCTTTTTTTTTTACAATCAACTTAAACTTTGTGTTTTCCCACCTTTACAACCTTTCATAGCAATTTTCGGAGAGAAAACAAACTATTTAAAAATAATAAAAATGTTTAGATAATATAATATTTATTTTTAAATTCTAAAAAAATATTTAAAGTATCATAAACTTAACTGAAAAAATGTAGAAAATATTTCAATAAAAAAATCAATTTTCATAAAAAAAAAAAGATTGAATAATTTTGATATTACTTCAAATAATTTTAAATATTTTTAAAAGGATTTATTTTTTCAAAAAAATAATTGAAAAGATACTTATATCATAAAATTAGACTTTTGATAGATACTTCCACATGTCTTAAATGAAAATTTAGAGATTTTAAATTAATTTTCAAGATAACTTTCAAATAATTTAAACAATTTTTTAGAGTTTAAAAAAGATAATTTTCAAAAATTTATAATAGTTTTATGATTTTAAAAAAAAAGTAATAAATTTTTATTTTCTTGCTTAAAATGATTTGATTTGAAATTTAAAAAAAAAAACTCAAATTTTTAATATATTTTTAGCATGTTTAAGTTAATTTTCTGGTATTTTAAATGAAGTTTAGAATTTAAAAAATATTTTTTAGATTTTTTTAAAATTTATGTTATTTAAATATTTTCTAATATTCTTTTATTTTTCGCACTTAAATTACTGGTAGAGGTTGCAAACGTGAAAAAATATATAGTTCATGTTGTGATTGAACAAAAAAAAAGAAACTGAAAAATGCTCATACTACATGTTGCAAAATAATATAAACCCAAAATATAAATAATGTAAATATCAATTTCTCCCAAGTGATATATGAATTTAATATGACTTACATTTTATAAATGTATTATTTTATAAATTTACATTGAGATAATTTATTAAATGTAAAAAATAAATGATATCTATGTTTAAGAATGAATATCTCCTAATATTGAGATTCAAACATATATTTAGTGTGTGTGTGTGTGTGTGTGTATATGTATCCACCTTAACCTATGTGAACACTACAAAAGCTTAATTGAAAATGAATATTAAAATAAACACAAATACATAAATACACACGATACATCAAAATATATCAAATAAAATAAATTGAATTGTATTATCAGAAAATTAGTGTTTCCTTTTATTTGTTTTCAATTTTTTTAAATATTTTGATTTATCCAAATAATTTTTTAAATTTTAAATATAAATATTTACTTTATTTTAAGAAAAAATAATTTTCAAGTTTTAGTATTTTACATGGTGGTTTAATATACTCAAATAATTTTTAGATTTTAAATAAATCTTGATATTAAAAAAATAAAATTAATTGATTATTCTATAGTTGGACTAACAAAATAGAGCACATGAATTCTTCAATGTATCTGAATAATATATATGTATATAGAAATTATTTAAAGATACAATTAAAATATATATATATATATATATATATATATATATATATATATATATGTCTGTATATTTTGCTTGGTTTGCAAAATAAGGAAAAATGCGACAATGTATTGTTTATATTGATAGCTCTAAAAAACCTAGTTAGCTCAAACATGTTAATTTTATTTTTTCAATAGAAATATTGATTGTAGCACATATAAAATCTCATAGTTTAGATTGCAAAGTGTAATTATTATTTATAAAGAAATATTATTAATCAATAGAAAATATGAATATGTAATAAAAAATAATTTTAAGATTAATTATCATACATAAATATATGTGAAAGTCTTAGTCCCATGATTAATTATAACAAATTAATATTTGTAAATACAATAATTTAATTAGTCAATCATTAAATTACTCATTAACTTTTACTTTTAATTTAATAAATTATATATTTATTTATTAAGGAAGGTAATACTTAATATTGTATTAATTTGAAGAAAAAAATATAATTAATGTCTTAAAAGAAATTAAGAATGCATTAAAGATATATTTTAGGCGGGAAAAAATAATTTACAATAATAACCCTCATTTTACTTTTATATATATATAGATGCGTCTATCACTTATCTAATGGATTAATGTACTACTTATGAGTTAGCATATAATTTCTTTTATTTTTGGATGAATGTAATGGGATAACTTGAGAAGCTCAAACTTCGAGTGAGTTGAGACGAGTCCAAGCTGAAGCTCAACGATTTTCACATCAGTCTTTGGACTTAATTTTAAGAAACTCATATAATTTTAAGAAAAAAGAAATGTCCTGAGTGCAACTCGGTTAATTATACCCCCACTAGTAGAATTGACGGCTATGTGGGCATTAGGCAGCCCAGTCTGACTGATGGGCCAAGACACGGGGTCGGCTCTAACTTGTTGAACTCACTTCGGCCCAAGAAATTCATGCTCGGCCTATAAATGTGTGTACTTCATTTTTGTTGAATCATTTGACCCACTCAAATAGGTCCTTTTAGACTATATTTATCAACGATCCAAGTGAATGAACTGTAGTAAAATGACCAAAAATTGACAAAAAATGACGATAAATGCATGACCCACCACTCTTTGAGAGCCTTTTTGGTTGGTGGATTAAGGTTATATTACAAGTCTTAACCCACCTATTAACATGTTTGTTTGCGCATATGACAGTCCGGTTTTATTATCAATTCCGCCATCTATAATAGCAAAGCCTAGTAGATTGCAATCCATGGGGGAGGTGGATTGGATAAACCTGGAATTAAACCCAAAGATTGGTTTATATGAATAGGAGACATATTTGTTTAACTTCCTAAAAGGCCTCCTTCTTTTGGTCAACCTCAGGGTAATTTTGTAAAATCTGTAACTTAACCCACATGTTAACATATGAGTCAAACAATTTATAAGCTATCATGGGTGAAATCATCCGGGTAAACCAACCAACCAAACAAATTAATAAATTAACCTAAGTACTTGTAATCACCACAAAAGTCATTTAGCTACATCACTCTAATTGTTGTTACTGGCAACCAAACAGGCTGAACCCACTCACAAGTCACAACCCAGGCTATTACCCACTTTATGGCATGTGTCTAATTTTTATTGGTTGTGTTAAATTCTTTTATGGATATATTTTATTAAAATGTTGGATTGGATTAAGTTGTTGATAAAGTATTAAGAAAAATTAGATTTGAATTTAAATGTAGGTAGTATATATGGATAAGAGGAAAATAAATATTTTATTTATAGGTTGAGTTAAGTTAAAGTCATGGATAAATATAACCTTAGGACTGTACACATTCCGCTGGTTCTACCTACTAGAATACGTGGTGTTTGCAATCTATTATTTACAAAGTTAAATTATTTTTGGATACAAGAATTATTTTTTGATGTATTTGCAACATTATATTGAAAGCTCAAAATTGCTTCTTAAAAATGCTTAAAATTCAATTCTCGGGATTTTGCCACACCCAGCACTTCCATTTTTTTTTAATTTTCAAACACTAATTTTTTCAAATAAAAAAACTTGTCTGAAACATCTAAATCTAAAGTCTACTAATAATACAAGTTCATTAATAGTTGAACAGTATAAGTACAATCAACCGCACAAATGTGTGAAGTCGAAAACAAGCAATAAATAATCAGAAATAAATGAGACAACGATTTGGGTATGTGCGTACCCTACTAATTACCCCCTTCCATCACTTGTAGTTTTTAAGTTAATCTCAATTTGGTCCACCAAATTATAATACATGTCGTCATGTCTTGTTCCAAATTAAGTTTCTATGTTGCTTCTCTTCTTTACTTTATCGTCCGAATAAAAATAGGTACTTAATTAGATGCAACATATTATGTTACAACATTACAGAGCCTCACTGAATTATCATTTTGTCGAATCTGTCGTGGATTTTTAACTCATATCCCAAAACCACTCAAGCATGATGGGCAAATTTAATAAATTACCACACTGTTCATGTTTGAATTAAAATTATAAATGTACTTTTGTGATATTTATCAAATTAAGTGAAGTCGTTTGTGCCACATGCGAGTTCACATAAATCTGACACACACTGTTCAATGTCGCATGTGGGAGGAGCGAGATCTAATAATTAATCTAATATATAATACCCTAATTGCTCATCATTTTCATACAATACGCTCTTTTTAGGTGCTCATTTAAAAGAATTTAACAACAACAATAATATTAATAATAATTAATATCAATTTTCCCCTATGATTTAAAATCATCGTGTCAAAATTTTGCAGGACAAATACATGGACCGACCTCGCTTCCTGATCAATCTATTAATTTGGGGGATCCTTCTAGAACATGGTTGACGTGGTTTTTAACTGCAATTTGAATTAATTATTATGAGATTGACTTCAAATTAAATCTAAGGACCAGATTGCAAAATCAAGGTCCATAAAGGATACTCTGAAAACGAGAGGCCTAAGGATTTTGGCCACTCTCATTTTCATTTAGATTTTTAATTATTTACAAATTTCTTAGTAAGTACGATCTTGCAACTTGATATTGAATGGCAATTCATCGGCTAAAATAATTTTTGGTTTCATAAGTATTTTTTTTTATTCTATAAATATCTATTTTTTCAATTAAACAAGACACGTGATCCTAATAATTAGTAAAATTCGACGACTAATAGTTACGTGACAAAAATTAGTTGAATTGGACTTGTTTCTTTGTCAATTTTAAATTCAAAATAAAATTATTATCAATGTCATTGGAGAGAAATAGAATTATTTGTCATATTACACAAACTCAATTAAACATTAAACATTATTTTCCAGATGTAAAGTCGTCCTCTATTTTATCTGATGTATAATATTAAATTAGGTTAGTGTAATATGATTTTACAAGAAATTTTGTTAATTTTATTTTGAATTTAAATTTGACAGAAAAAATCCAACTCAGATATTTTTCGCTGCATCTCTACTAGTCGCTGAATTTTACTCCCTCCGTCCCATGAACTTGCATAGGGCGGTTGGCACAGATATTAAAAAAAGTTGCTTTTTGAAAATTTTGTTGACTTTTCAAAGGTGGATTGAGGGTGGAGATTGTGTTATAACTTTCCTTATTAGGAAGTGTGCAAGTTTGCTTGGGACGACCGAATTCGAAAAGTGTGCAAGTTCATTCGGGACGGAGGGAGTATTAATTATTTCGGTCACATGACTATTTCCATCCGATTTGATATTTTTAGGCGAAAATTGTCCTTAAATTGGACAATTTTAGCACTTACGAGACTTGTTTAATTGTTGCGTGTTTATGTGTATTGTAAGTAAAAAATTGAATTTGGAATTTGACTCCCTATTTTGTACAGATATTATATATAATTTGTTGCGTGTTTATGTGTATTGTAAGTAAAAAATTGAATTTGAAATTCAAATTGGTAATGTAATAGAAGGGCAAGAGTCAATCCCTATTTACTAGGGATATAATGTGATATAAATCTCTTATTTTTATCACTTATCTTTTTACCCTGCAATTTTTACTCTCTCTTCCTTCTCATTTGAACTACTACAGGAACTCAAAACCCTCTTCTTCCCTCTTCGTCAAAACTTCCAGAAATCAAGCTATGGATTCTAACAACCTAGCTAACCTCATCAGCGCAATCGCCACTGAAGTCGTGAACATGATAGCCTCGCCAACGACTGTTTCGCACCGTCGATGACCACTCCCTTTTCCACTCCCATGGAAATTCTACTAGAACATGTTCGTTCAACAATCACGGGTTCTTCAATTGGAGTTGGCCCATGGGTTGGAACACCCATGGATACGTTCCTTGTCCATGAGGTTACTTATCAACCTAGGTTTCAAGATCCTTCCTCAATGGAAAATCCGATATTCCCCACTCCAATCATGATTCTGCCACTAGCCAACTTTGGAACCCTTCAAGCTTGTGCAATGTCGTCATCATCTAGGTCTCCTTCACCAGTATCTGCGACGTGGGATTTTTCCCCATAAAATCCCGATAGCTTGTTCCTAGGGGGAGATGCACTCGTTCCCACTCCGACCACTACCCTATTCCCTAGAGACCCCAATTATCCCTACAATGTGGACGCACCCGAATGTGCTTATTTGAGGCTTGTACGCACCTGGAAATAGAATATTGGAGTAGAGTGTAGTGAACAACCTAGACGATCAACTAGGTTGACAAAGAAAGTGCTGGATGCTGTTGATTCCAAGACTGGCAAAAAGAAGAAGAAATCTGCTAGTACTTCTTCACCCGCGCCTCCTTCAAGAGGCAAAAGAAGAGCAAAGGCACTAAACCTATGAGGTTGATTGATGAGTCCTCAGACAGTTAGGAGGACGAAGTATTTAAAGTGATTGATGAGCACACAAAAAGGGTTGAGAAGAAGGTTCCTCAATCCTCCTCCTCGATCAAACTAGATGATGAGAGTGACAAGGATTTTAATGCAAAAAAAGTCTGTCTGAAGAGCATCCTAGCTCTGAAGAAAAGGAAGAGCCATTCTTCCATCCGTCAAGTCCTGTGACTGTTCGGCAGTATGTAAGGAAGCTGCAGACAAAGAACGGAAAGAAGAACATTGATCCCAAGATTGACGCAACCTCCCAATCCACTAGGTCTCAAAAGAAGGCCCCCACACAGGAACCTTTTAAGGAACACTCGCTTGATACTGGGTATGATCTTTTTAGTACCTCAATGATGATTTTTACTTCTACTCTCATGCGCTTGATTGGTATAAGTTTGAATGAATGAATATTTGGCCGAAGAGAAGGATAAACATTAGTCAGTTTCGCAAGCTTGGCAAATACAACTGCTTGGGAAACATGGTTTGTTGTCCACCGTGATCTCAGCCTCTCCTTATCGCGAGGTGACGGTGAGATTTTTTATGCCAACTTACTGAAAAATGTAGCTGATCAATAATCCTACTTCTACGGGAAAGTTTTTGTTCGTGGGAAGTTATACAACTTCACTCCTTAGGTTATTAATGAAGAATTAGGCACGAGGAGTGAACCTGAATATGCTATTTACGATGGTATGGATGAGATAGCCACCGTTCTCACGGGTAGAAAGATCACAACATGGCCCAAAACTCTGAAGATCTCCTCTCTTTCATAGTTGTACACTAGTCTTCACAAAGTAGTCATGCATAATTGGTGTCCATCTACTAAGACCTCCAAGGTCACTGCAAATCAAGGGATTTTCTTGTACAATATTGGTATAGGGTGTTACGTAAAATTTGGAGAATCGGTCTTCAAGTATATCATGTCCCATGCCGAACAAAAATAAGATTTTGAGTTGTCATTCCCATCCCTCATCTACAGTATTCTGAGTTCACAAGGTCTTCCAAATGCAACATGATATGATCTTGTAATGCCTCATATATGGTTTGTGACAATCTACTTGTCTCATTTTCTATTCGAAAATTTATGTTTAGGTTTTATGATGGTAAAACCTACTGTAAGGTAGGAACTAGCACCCCCAGAAACTCTATAATTTTTTTTAATAGATAATGCTAGTTCTACTTAAGCAGAAGTCACAACAGCAAGTTCGCTATCGCAACAAGGAAAGAGACTGCAGTAAGAAAGTAGTAAAGTTGTGTATACCCGTCCAGCATACTGTGTTGCTTGCAGCAAGGAAGGTACAACCAGGAAGCAAGTAGGATTCATGTCAATAGTGTGCAAGTCAAGGTCAAACGTAAGGATATTCAAATTCAAATATAGCTAGTGGAGACAAGTTTAAAACCTTGTACTGACTATCCAATAGCATGAGGACACGTCACTTGACAAAAAGCAAAAGCAACATAGAACACTGACACCCAGCCGCAACCACTCTGACCTACTTTCTGCCAAAAAAAAAAAAAAAAAAAAGGAAGCAACTCTTTGTTGTACAAAGGAGCATTCCATATCAACGAGATTATTTCTCACTCTTTAACAAGATGGAAACTGCTATAAATAGAATGAGATGGAGGACGAAGTACAGGCTACCGAAATTCAAGCATTCAAGATTACTTATCATCAAACATTCAACATTATTATTCAAAGCTTTAAGTCATACACTCTGATTATCATTCTAGTATTTATCCAAAGTATACAAGAGCAAGATAGCAAGCAATCTGGTGAAGATCAAAAGTTGTAACCACTCTCAAGGTCAATCTAGCTCTCAAGCTTTACTTCAGTCCTAATCCTTCTCCAGGAAGCTTGCCCACATCTCAATTGTATTCGAGTTTAGAGACAACTACAGGAAGTTGAAGAAAACTTTCATTAAATCAATCTCACGAGAGGCTTTTTAAAAGGGGAATCTTCGTTTAAATCCGAGATTCAAAGCTGACTTGTGTTACGAGGAACATGTGTACAATAGAGGAGTAGCCTTATGAGGATAGGTAAAAACTATTGTAAGGAGCTAAGTTGGACTTAGACTTCAGAGTAGTTGAGTTGTACTGTGTAAACTACTTACTGAATTTTTCCATTGTGTGAGGGAAGAGTTGACGTAGAAGGATTGCCCCCACCTTCAAAGCATTATAAACTCTGTGTGTACTTTTATATTGCTTTTATTATTGTTATTTTCATACTACTTATCTACTACATAGATTTGTAAGAAAATATTTAAGCATATTCCGATGCACGTAAAACTCCTTTGAGCTTTGCTTACTATAAGCTACTTCTAGCCAGTCTGCTCGGTGCTTACTGCTTAGTAATTTTACTATACTAGCTTTGCTGTAAGAACCAGTTTCTTGCAGTAACCAACAAACTTGTGCTCAAAGTATTTAAAGAAAAGAAAATTGATTTAGAGGTTTATTCATCCCCCTATAAATCTCTACCACATAGGACCAACAGCTTCTAGAAAAAAAGAGGGAGGTTGCAGTATAGCCGATGCCGCTGAAGGTGTCGAGGCCTAGGGTGGTGCTGATCCTCAAGTCAACCCAGATGCAAGTGCAAGGGTTCAGGGGGATTGCATCTAGTTTGAGGAAGTTGTTCGACGGTTGAGGTTAATGATGGTGACATCATTGTTGACTGCTACTTTCCCGACGAAGGTGATGAAGAAGAGAAGGAAGGAGGGGTGACGAGTCCGGAGACGCTGATGAAGAAAAAGAGGATGAGGATTGAAGTTATTTTGCAGGGTTTATGTGTTAAAAATAATGTTTTTTTATTTGGTTGTTTTTGCTTGCTTGTTTTTAATATTGTTTTAAGATATTTCTATCTCAGTTTTTTTTTAATGGATATTTCTCCCTTGTTTCTATTTTGATGAGCAGTTTGTTGTATTTATTTTATTTTGCTTATCATTTGATTTGAGATTTTCTTGGGATTTTCAATTGGCATATTTGATATTTAGGGGGAGTTTATATATTATTTTAACATTTTATTCGGTTGTACATTAGTTTTATCTAAAAAGGGAAGAAACGGGGAGATTGTTAGAGTTTGAGTGTTCAAACTCTTATCTAAACCCTCCATTTTATTGTTTTGCCTTACACACTAGTTTTCCATTATAATTTTTTTATTAAATTGTTATTAAAATATAAGGATAAATATGTATATCAATGAAAAGCGAAATAAGTAATGAAAAAGATATTGTAATGACCTGTATGAAATGTTGTATTACAATAGGTAAAAGTTTGATATAAAATATAGGGTTAATTACAGCAACCCCACCAAACTATAAACGTTTCTGCACATAAATCACTAAACTTTTTTTGTGGCATCGATATATATAAACTATACGGGTTTGGCGGATAAACAACCAAACTTATTTTCGATTGACAGATAAACCACCAAACTTATTTTCCGATCATTCGTCGGAATTCCGCACGTGACTTGCTCGTGATAAACTTTTATTGTTTTTTTTTTTTTTTTTTACAAACAACATTTTTAGTATGCCAAAAGTGTAAAATTCTTCCACATATTTTTTTTCCATAGCAATTTAGTTGAATCATCAATAATTCTCTCTCCTAGTATCTAGAACCTCCATTGTTGAAGATGAGCGCCCCCCTCTACCTACTAAAAGCATATTTGGACAAAAAAAAAAACCCTTAAAAATTTATAACGCGCAAGCTACATATGAAATTCCAACTAAAAATGATTGAAAAATAAGTTTGGTGATTTATCTGTCAAAACCCGTATAGTTTATATGCATGAGTGCCACAAAAAAAAAAGTTTAGTGGTTTATATCCGAAAATGGTGATTGTTTGGTGGGGTTGCTGTAATTAACCTTAAAATATATATAGCATGACACTAATCTATGTGATGATTATATATTTATAATATTTGAATAATATACTAATATAATTATTACATGTTCATATAAAGGTGAAACAGTGCCAAATATTTTTAATAAATATTGATTTGTAAGTCACATATATCAAATTTAGTAATATTAGCATTGAATCCTACAACAGTATTAGTTTCTTAAGCATAGGGGTGCTAAACTATATTCTTGTGAAGGATGTAAATAAAAAATAATGAACTTTAATATAAGTTATTCTTTTCACACACACACACACACAAAGAAAAAATTCAATCAACAAATCACTTTAACTAATATATTTAAACTTTCTACCATAAATTGTAAACCTAACCATTTTTTTAATTTCTCTATCAAATTTTTGTTTAAAAAATTTGATTCAAACAATCTAAAAATCTTATTCTAAATTATCAAACATTTTGATTTTTTATGAAAAAAAAAATTAAAATCTAAATATATTATAATAATAATAAAAAAAAAGTTACTTACACTTAAAACATAATATATCAATCATATATATGCATAATAGATGTCAAAACGAAGATCGTGAAAAGAAGATTAATTCAATATATTCTTCATAAAAACGGAGTTGAGATGAGAAAGTTATAAAACTTCTAAATATTGAAGAGAAAAGAAAAAGAAAAAAAGAAAAAAGAAACTTATTTGTTGGAAATTAACAAACTCTCCTAGTTTGTAGGAAAGATTACTCTCCCACCATTTTTTTAAATAAAGAAATTCCACTAAAGGTTAATGGACAACACATTTTCCGTTGCTATTTTTTAAAAGATTTTTCATTTTTAAAATTATTTTAACGAAAATTTCCTGTGCAGACACGTGTTCCCTGACTGTTATGCTTTTATATTAAGGAGGATTATTTGATTTTTGTAACAAATTTTCTTTATCAAATATAGGTCAAATAATTGTGTGGTATATGTGGAATTGCTAATTTTGATGTTGGGACATGAGTGCAATTAAGAGAATTTGAAGACCTAGTTTATGTTTGTTGAGAAGAAGAAGGCCGGAGACTTAGTCCTCAACAAGGAGGACCGAGTCTCTCTCAACTACCCTAGGTTTCGGGGTGGTTGGCCACTAACCGGTAACGCCCTGAACTATAGGAGGTGATGGTTATGTAAGAGTGCTCTCAAAGCTACTCGTTGGCTTATAAATAGAGCCTGAACTACCAACAGAAGACGAGCAACCATACGAGAAAAAGATCGAGTCTGTCTTGCTGTTGTGTTGTCTAGAAGGTTTGGTAAACCTCCAATCCAACCTGAAATATCCAGTTTTAGTTATATCCAGATTTCTCACGAATCTGAATCACTTTTCATAGAATACTTGTTAGGATAGTTTTTGTTAGGTATTTTTGTACTTTAGACTGCATTCAATTGTCCTTTGAGAAGTTAGAATCCGAAAGTTGTGAACCGAAGTCTGTCTCGATTCGTACTTCGTATCTTTTTGTAATTCACTATGATACAATGAGTTGTTTCGACCTGAAGGCTCCCACAAGTTATTTAACACTTATGGAGAATTTACATCTTTTGTTATTTAAAATTTCCATTGTGTTTAGAACTCAAGAATGGGTAAATCTCATAACCAACCTCAGTGTTTCACAAAGCAATGCACCCTTTAAAAAAGAATCTGATTTTTTTATGTCAAATAGTCACGTGCTTGTCACATGGTCATTTTTCCTCCAAACCCTATTTTCAGGTGGATTGAAGCAGATTAATAAAAGATGCCACATCACGATAACAACGCCACATCACCCGTCATCAGATGGTAACCGCTAATTGCCCACGGCGGGCTATTTATAACAATTTTTGGTAACATACTGATTATTTAGTAGACTCTAAAACATTATGGTTATTTTCATAAATAATGAAAACATACAGTGTAATTTCACCAATTTTTCCTAAAATAAATAATAAATAAAGATTGAAAGAGAGACATATTACAGAGAGAGAAAGTGAGAAAGGGTGTGGGGCGTGTGGGATGTGGGATGAAAAGTTGTCAGAGAAATAAAGATAGGCAACCTGGCGTAAAATTAAGGATCGGAGTCTGTGATCGAAACAACCGTAATTTTACCAATTGTTCTACTTTTATAGATTATAATACTTGTCAACTCTTACATTTAAGGTAGCGTTCATTTAGCTTCCTTGTTCTAGACTTTTATTTAGGGTTTTCACTTTTCTACGGTCTCAAAGCCAATGAAAATGTCTTTACATTGAGATAAAACTGAAATTACCAAATTGCCCACTGACCTAGAGCTTCGGCACTTGTTGATCAATTGTGTGAGGAGGGCTACAAGGGTAGTTGTCAAGCTGATTTTTTCGGTCTAAATCAAATTAAATTGATAAAACGGAACATAGAAAAGATCGTTGAAGGAATAAACATAAACTGCTTTCTCCTTTAAAAAAGAAGCATAAACATCTTTTCTCATACGAAATGATATTTTCGAACTACTAGAAGTGATGATGTACAAATTAATGATAGATTTCAAAATGTTAATGGTGAAAATTATTTCGAAGAATCACAAAACTTTTCTGCACTTTTTGGCTTGTAATTATAACTAAAGTTAATGCAGCAACCCCATCTTGCAGCAACTCCATCAAATTATTCGTATTTTTGTACATAAATTTCTAATTTTTTTTCACCATATATATAAAACTATACAGGTTTTGTAAATAAATCGTCAAACTCATTTTCCGGCATGCACGTGACACCCTCGTAATAATTTTTTAAGGATTTTTTTTTAAAAATGCTTCTAGGGTGCCCTGGGTATACCGGTGACCCAATAAATTTGACCATTAGATCTTCAACTTTTAATGATAACCTTTAGATCTCAAAACCTACTACTTAAAGAGTATATTACCCAATTAAAATGATACTTTCTAGCATTAAATGTTAGTTTTAATTATCTCTCTCTCTCTCTCGTGTTAAATTGGCAAACTTTTAGTTTGACGCAAGTTATCAGTGGAAGTCCATTGATTATGTTCTCCTTTTTTTTTTCCCCTTTTTATAATTTTTAGGTTGATTTATCGATATTTTTTATAATTACCTATAAAGACTATACATCGTCAATGGTGTTCCTTCCAAATTATTGATTTTTTTCATCTTCTATGTGATAAGCTTGTGTTTTGTCTTATTTTATTGTTACATAAAATACAGAAAGCTAACATATAATATTTTTTTTTCTAAAATAAACAAAATTTAAAATTTAAGATTCGAAAGAATTGAAAGCTTTTCCAAATGATAAAGATATGTATGCCACTATGTATTTTTTAAGGAATACAATTAGAATAGCAGAAAAATAAAAGGACAGTAGACGCTAAAAAATCAGACCAATAACTTTTTTATCCGAATTTACAGGTAAATTCCTTAAAAGAATAGCAAATTTATTATTATCAGTAAATTCGATAAAAGATCAGTAATTGTTACATTATTAAATTCCTTATAAAAAAATCGATCAATAAATTCCTACTAATACGGACCAGTAAATACCAAACTCGGACCAATAAATCCCTATAATAATAGAAGAAAGTTAGACGCTAAAGAAATAGAACAAAATTTGATAAAATATATATTATGGGGATGAAAGAAAAAAGAAAAAGGAATTGAATAAGACAGGATGAAATTTTTTGGATTAGTGGTCTTTTGTTTGTTTTACTTAATAAGATAAAACGTAATTTTATAAGAATATAGTATGGAGATGGAGACTAAAAAGAAAGAGAGAGAAAAAGAGACTTGGTATATATGAGGTCGATTTTTCGAACTATACTAATTTAATTATTTTTTATAAAAAGAAAAAAAAAACTGGGGAATGCGTATTTTGCATATTTATTTTAGTTTGCTAAGTCCTCGGAATATAAGATTTGTAATTACTTTCAGGTATTGTCCAATTTACGAGAGAAACTATTATTAATATAATTATTGTTGTTGTTGTTGTTGTTATTATTATCATTATTATTTGCAAGTGATTTAATAATGATCCAAAGTATTATAAGTTTGACAAAAACTCGTATGAGACCGTCACACGGCCGTCACACGGTGTGACGGAAAAAAGTATCACTTTTTTTGGTAAAAGTATCACATTTATCTGTAAAAGTATCATATTTTTTGAACAAAAAGAAGTATCACTTTTTGTAGCAAAAGTATCACATTTATCTGTAAAAGTATCAATGTAGTAAAAGTATCATTTTTTCCTGTAAAAGTATAATTTTTTCCTATAAAAATATCAATGTTTTCTGTAAAAGTGTATTCCGTCACACGTATGACCGTTCACACACAAGACTCACTCTTATGGCCCAAAACTCAAGTTCATAATTTAGATTATTAAAAAGTTACATAATTATTGTAGATCATTAACCAATTATATAGGTTAGTTTTTCAGATATACTGGTACCTCAAGTGCACCGTAGAATTCCTTTTTTTAAACAACATTTTTATCCCAGTAGGGTATTTCAATTTCCTACAAATTTTTTAAAATTTAAAGGGCTCAGTGTCCTTCGCCTACAAATATTTGTCTCTGTGTACACGTATGATTTGTTTAGCGAGGATACATGAGAATATGCGGTTTATAATAGGAGCAGTATACCGCACCGAATCGTCCATAAAATTATTGTATCGAAATTTTTGGTATATCGAAAATTTATATCATTATTGATAGGTATGGCCCAGTAACTCCGGGTTATTGGGCCCAGAAGTACGAGCCCAGCAACTGAGCCGGCCCAAAAGCGCGCGCGAGCCCAACACAGCCCAGTTGCGGCGCATTTAGAAGTTGAGATCCCCATGATCTCCTCCGAACTCCCATGCAGATTTGATAGGCGCAATTGCAGGGATTTGGTTAGGGTTTTGAGTTGTATAGTATAAATAGTAAAATTGTACTCAGATTTAGGGTTTGCATTTTGCACTCTAAATCTACAACGTGTAAGATTGAAAAGAAGATAGTGAAAAACACCTCGGCAGGTGATTGTTTACGCCCGTGGACGTAGATCTCCGGATCGAACCACGTATATCTTGTGTTCTTTACTTTTTCTTGCGTTTGGTAGCGTTGTTAATCGGGCTTTACTTCGAATTCCTGGGATAAGCGGATTGCGCTTTATCAATTGGCGCCGTCTGTGGGAACCCGATTTGAAAGAAAACCCTAGTATACTCCAGCGTCATCACAACCGCTATGGTGAACACTCGCCGATCTGTTGACCCTACCCGGTCTCGTCGCAATCCTCCTGTGGATCAGAATCCCCCATTGCCCCGCCAACAGAATCAAGATCCGCCTGCGGAGCACGTTAACATGCAGAATATCGCCCTTGCCAATGATCCGGCGCAGGTTAATCCTCAACCCGCCCCCGAATTATCGCAAGTGCAGCAAGCTTTTCTTCGGGAGCATGCCGCTTTATTCCAAGAATGGAATAATCGGCGCGCTCACGGGTGAGCGCGCCAACAATGGCGTCGACCAGGATGTGAGAAATCCGCCCCGTGATCCATCACGTGAATTGGATGAGGATCCACCTCACCGAGCAAGACATGATCGCCGTCTACAGCGACCAGCATCTCCAGCGGAAAACCGCAGTTCTAACGGTTCGAGGCCCCGTTATGACCATGACGATGTAAATCGTCGCAGACCCGTAGATGCACCAAAGCGTGCTCGCTTAGATAAATCCCGTGTACTGGATCCTCTGGAACAAGAACAAGCCCAATTTGCTGCGGAGCTTGACAAGGTGTTGGGTCTCGATGCCGACGGGGAGATCATCACCCCGTTCTCCGATTAGATTCTTACCTCACTCCCCGAGGGGTTCAAGCTTCCCCCTGTGTCCATCTACAACGGCACCGGAGATCCAAGTAATTTTCTAAACGCCTTCAAGTATGCTATGTTCAACCGCAATTGTACACCTCACCACTTGTGTAAGGTGTTTCCTGAGTATCTCCAAGACGAAGCTAGACTTTGGTTCGATTCTTTACCCCGATGCAGTGTTACCTCCTTTTGGGATCTCGCCGAGCAGTTTTGGGCACGTTTTCATATGCGAGCAAAACCCATGGCCACTTTGGCCGATCTCATGAATCTGGAACAGCGAGATGGGGAGACTGTTACCCAATTTCTCGATCGTTTCACCGCAGAAAGCCTTAAAGTTGGCAGCCGGTCTGATGATGTTATCATCAATGCCTTTATGAATGGCCTTCGCCCCGGGCCGCTTTACACCGAGCTTGTCTGAAACCCTCCTACTACGACCCGGGCACTTTTCAGCATTGTATGCAGGTTCGCCAAGGCTGAGGAGCAAACCCGCCGCAAGCGTGAGAAACATGCCATCAAACGACAATCGGATAAAACACAAGCCGGGACCAGTACCCGGCCTAGTGCCTTCACTCGCCTAAGAAGAGGACGTTTGGAACCTCGCGGAGATATCCCTCAGCTCACTCCGCTTACAAAATCAAGGACATAAATTCTTTCTATTCACAAGAATGATCTGCGACCGTGCCCATGGATGAATGCTCCGGCAGAGAAACGTAACCGTGACAAGTGGTGTGCATACCACCATGGTCATGAACATGACACCGAAGAGTGTCGTGAACTTGGAAAAGAGATTGAAGATTACTTGAAGAGGGGTTTCTTACGGCAATATGTAGCTCGGACCGAGGACAGGTCTCGGTCAAACCAAAATGGAGGCTCACAACAAAGCTGCAGAGGCTACAATGACCGAGGTCCACGACAAAACAGACCTCAGTGGCAGAATAACAGGTCGGGGAAAACCAACTATGCTCGGCAAGACCACGGAAGTCGTCAACAACCCCAGTTGCTGCCGCAACCCCCTCCTCATGGAGGACCTGGAGACAATCCGCCCCACCACGTTATAAATGTGATTTATGGGGCCATTCCAACAGGGACTTCCCGAAGTGCCCTAAAGGCCGAAGCGCGTAGGCCTCCTCCCGAGGAGCCACGTCATAAACGCTTCCACAGCTCTGAAACCGTGAGCTTCAACGAAGAGGACCCCATCCCCGAGCTCACCCCACACACTGATGCCATCATAATCGATATGGTCGTGGCTAATGTTACAATAAAACGAGTTTTCGTTGACAATGGAGCCGCAGTCAGCGTCATATTCGCTGATTGTTTCCAAAAAATGGGCATACCTCGTGAACAACTCCGACCGGCCCCGGGGCCTTTACAAACCTTCACTCAGGGAGAGGTTCGACCTGAAGGAATCATCAACCTTCCCGCTTTGCTTGGAACTTATCCAGCAATAAAAACCATCTTCGTCGATTTTTGTGTGGTCAACTCTCCATCTCCATACAACATGATTTTGGGCCGGGATTGGCTCACCCCGGCGAAGGCCATTTATTCCACATACCACCTCGCACTAAAGTTTCCTACACCCCATGGTGAGGTGGCCATCCGTGGCAATCAACGGGTTTCTAAAGAGTGCATGTATGTAGCACTTAGAAAGACAACGAAGGTTCCTCCCAAGCCACAGTTTCAAGTAGCCACCTCGGCTCTCACCTGGGATTCGTCTGCATCACTCAGGGACGATACTGTTAAGGTGCCGCTCGACCTAGCTAAACCAGAACAGACTGTTACAGTCGGAGCCATAGACACCCCATTGCTACACAATGCCATCATCCAGACCTTACGCGAATATTCTGAAGTTTTTGCGTGGTCTCCCCTGGATATGCCAAGGGTCTCTCCGGACTTTATTACTCATAAGTTAAATATTGACCCCGTCGTGAAGCCCATACAACAAAAACGGCGGCAATTTGCTCCAGAAAGGAACGCGGCCATCCGAGCTGAAGTTCAACAGCTTCTTGATGCAGACATCTTGTTCGAGGTACACTATCCGTCCTGGCTTTCTAATCCCGTGATGGTAACGAAGTCCAGTGGAGCATGGAGAATGTGCGTCGATTTCTCCGACCTCAATAAGCACTACCCAAAGGATTGTTATCCTCTGCCCTCCATTGACCAAAAAGCCGAGGCCATCACTGGGCACAAGGCACTTTGGTTTTTAGATTTATATAAGGGATACCATCAAATTCATATGGATCGCCGTGATGCCCTCAAAACGGCCTTCGTCACTGACTTTGGGTGCTTTGCCTTCAAGAAAATGCCCTTCGGGCTCAAGAATGCTGGAGCCACTTACCAACGCCTTATGGACCATTTCTTCCGAGATAAAATCGACCGAAATGTTGAGGTATACGTTGATGATCTTGTTATTAAAAGTTCCTCCATCACTACATGTGTACAGGACATTGCTGAGATGTTAAGTACGTTGCGACGCTATAATCTTCGCCTCAATCCGGCCAAGTGCACCTTTGGCGTTGGCTCAGGTAAATTTCTAGGGTATATGATCTCACCGCACAGTCTCCAAGCTAACCCGGCCAAGATCAGAGATGTATTGGAGGATCTTCAGCCGCCGAAGACGGTGAAGGATGTCCAGCGTCACACCGGTGGTCTCGCGGCCTTGAATCGTTTTTTGTCTAAGGCCTTGGAGCGTCAGCTCCCATTCTTCAAAATTTTACGTCAGGCAAAGAAATTTGAGTGGACTCCGTAGTGCACCGAGGCCTTTGAGGCTTTAAAGCAACACATCAAGCAGCTGCCAACTATGTCCGCGCCTATCCCCGGAAAGCCCCTTTATGTATATCTGGCATCTGCCGAGGAAGCAATCAGCGCGGCCCTCGTCCGCGAGGATCGCGGGAGTTAGCAACCCGTGTATTTCGTGAGCCGGGCACTTCACGGGGCGGAGACCTGGTATTCTGTGGTAGAGAAAATAGTGTTGGCCCTCGTCATGGCTGCCCGCCGCCTGCGGCCCTATTTCCAAGGACGTGACATCAGGGTTCTCACTAATCACCCTATTCGTCAAATTCTCGTTAAGCCTGATGGGTCAGGACGTCAGGCTAAGTGGGCCATCAAACTCGGGGAATATGAAATTCAATTTCTACCTCATCGGGCCATCAAAGGCTAAGCCCTTGTGGATTTTTTGGTAGAAGCACCATTCACTGACCCCGGTTCACCTGCATATGACACTACTCCTAATCACTCCAATCCCGACGCTGAAGCCCGCAAGTGGCAATTGTACGTGGATGGGGTCCTTCTCATTGGCCCCGATGGTGTTGAAATCAAGTATGTCTTGCGATTTAAGTTCAAGGTGACCAACAACGAAGCGGAATATGAGGCAGTTCTTGCTGGGCTCCAGCTCGCTCAATCCTTTGCCGCCTCACATCTCCAGCTTTTCACGGACTCCGAGGTGGTCTCTAGTTAAATTAAAGGCACCTATGCAACCAAGGATGATACGTTGAAAAGATACCTCGCTTTGACACTTAAGCTTTTGTCGACTTTTGCTTCGATTGATATCCAGCAGGTGCCTCGCGAAGAAAATGTTAAAGCTGATGCTCTTAGCCAAATGGCCTCCGCGGTTCCAACTAACATGTCTCCGGACATAACTGTCGAAGATGCAATCCACCCTTCCATTCATGAGGCAACGGTTTTGTACTGACTGAGAACAGTCCCAATTGGATGACTCCTATCGTCCATTATCTCCGGGATGGTACACTGCCAGATGATAAATTACTCGCTCGGCGCATAATTCTTAAAGCACCAGAGTATACACTCCACGATGGGATCTTGTACCGTCAGTCTTACTTACAGCCGAGTCTTCGCTGCCTTGGCCCAGTCCAGGCTGACTATATTCTCCGCGAATTTCACGAGGGGGCCTGTGCAAGCCATATTGGCTCGCGGACGTTGGCCAAGAAAGTCCTTCGGTGGGGATATTACTGGCCCACGTTATTTAATGATGCCCATAATTTAGTGACAAATTGTGACAAGTGTCAGCGACACTCCCGAGTGAAGCATTTACCACAAACCGAGCTCACTGGCATACAAAGTGTCTGGCCATTTATCCAGTGGGGAATCGACATTGTGGGCCCGTTTCCAGTCGCTCCGGGAGGTTTAAAATTTCTTGTGGTTGCAGTGGATTACTTCACCAAATGGGTTGAAGCCGAGCCTCTCACTGCTATCACCGGTCAAAACATCTTGAAGTTTGTTTGGCGTAACATCATTTGCCGCTTCGGCATCCCGAGCACCATTATCTCAGACAATGGCAAACAGTTCGCTGATGACCCCTTCCGGTTCTGGTGCGAGGAGTTGCACATCAGACAAATTTTCACCTCGGTCGCTCATCCTCAAGTCAATGGTCAGATCGAAGTCACCAACTGCACCCTGCTTACTGGTTTAAAGAAGCGCTTAGACCAAGCTAAAGGTCTCTGGGCCGAGAATCTTCCGCAGGTTCTCTGGGCCTATCGTACCACGCCGCACACGTCAACCGGAGAAACCCATACAGCCTCACTTATGGCTCCGAGGCTGTCATCCCTGCTGAGGTGGGGGTACTCAGTCCGCGGCTCGTTACCCTCGATCCCGAGACTAACGATGATGCTCTCCGTACTAACTTGGACGAGCTCGAGTACCACCGTGATCAATCCTTCATTCAACAAGCTAAATGTAAGCACCGAGCAGCTCAGTATTACAACCTCCGAGTTAGGGGTACTCAATTTAAAGTCGGAGACCTAGTACTCCGGTTAAACTCTGCCAGCAAAGCTGCCCCCGAGGGCAAACTGCATGCCGCCTGGGAAGGGCCTTACCGCGTCGTTGCCGCGCATGCCTCCGGGAGCTATCAGTTAGCACATCTAGATAGTACGCTGATACCCCGAACATGGCATGTTACCAATCTACGGCGTTTTTATCTATGATTCCCGATCGTCAAGTACCTTTTCTACCTTTACGTTCTTTGTACGCTATTTTGTTTCCGTGCTATATGAGTCTCTTTGTATTCTTCAATTGTTCCGACAATTACTTTGAATAAAGTTTTAACTTTCTGAATATTACCGAACTTTCTTATACGCTGCGGGGACGCCCTGGCCTAGACTCATTATCATCTGTCTCCGGACACACTGATCTCTCGCCTGATCCGTCTGGAGAGATCAGCATTTTATCCCCGGACATATATTCCCTCTCGCCAGTTTAACCGGATAGGTTATTCACTCTCGCCTGATCCGTCCGGAGAGATCATTAACTCCCGCCCAATCCGTCCGGGGAGATTTTTTGCCTTGTTTCTCTACAGGGCCTTATTTACGTATTGTACTCCCGAGTACTAACTACCTCATTATTTTCATAATGACATGTCAAAATACTTAAAAATAGTTGCCTCATGGTCCAACATTAACCGCTTTTATTTAACATACTTATCAAACATATCAAAATATTTTCGCAATCCCGCTTTCCAAAAAGTATTCTTTACATATATACATGCATTATTAACAAGCCGGGCATCATCTTCGGCCTCCGAACCAATACTCCGCGCTCCGGCGTTGGGGTCCGTCTCGGGAGCTTCTTTGCGTCCTCCGGGATCTGGAGGTTCCTCGGCTTGGAACTCCGGTTCTTCCCCGGCTTTGACTTCCTCTACACCGAGGACTCACTCTCGACACTGGCCTTGGAACATCACTCCTCCCTCGGCCCCGTGGACTCGGTTGAGGCACTGGGCTCGGAGTGTTAGCCCATTTCACGGGATCCCACTCTACGGGGTCCATTACTTCGATCTCCTCGGCTAGCTTCTCAACCTCCTCCTCAGCAACGACTACCGGGCTCTCCTCCCCAACGGCCACCGGGGTCGGCTCTTGGATTATGATCCCTTTGGTTTTTCCCGCTCCTCTCTTTTTACTCCTCCGCGGAGCTTTCGAGAAACCCTGGCCCCGGCTAGAGCTCGCAATGTATTCTTCAGCAGTACGGCGCCACCTGCCGCGGCCACTTAAGCCCTCGTACATGTTAAGGAGTATCTCCAACACTTCTCGCTTTCTAACAAGCTCGGAGGAGTCTGTGTGGCCGGCCGCCATCAGCGCCGTAATTTCCTCTTGAATCTCGGTGGTCCGCTCCTCGACCTCCTCAAAAGTTAGCAGGCCATACTCCGTCAGTATTTGCTCATACTCCTTTTGGTGGATAATGATTCGATCTAGTTCGGCGACTGTTGACAAATATTTCAGCTCCCGATCTCTCGCCTTTTCTACAGCTTTGACCTTTGCCTCTTCGGCTTCCCTTGCCCTTCTTTCCGCCACGGCACTCTCCTCTACAACCGAGGAACAACTTGTTTTTGCATGTTATCTTTTTCCCCGCGGAACCAGTCTAAAGACTGCATGAGCTTCTTTATTACATTATGAAGCTCCTCGGCATTCTCCTGTTTGCAGCACAAAATCAGTACTAACAGGATATACTCAAATCAACGACAAAGCAGTAACTCAACCATATTGACAACAACCGACTTCATATTCAAAAAGGACAAGTGTATACATCGTCTGCAGTCATTACATCAAAAATACAAGTTTTTCCTATCATCTATAATATGTACAGTTCATCAAAATTGCGGGAAACGACTGACCTCCCCCGGTTCGTCTCCTTCAGCTGCCTCCGGCACCTCTACCTCAACCTCGTGCTCTCCCTCCGGCAGTTCTTGGATCACCCCCGCGTCACCTCCCGTTGCCTCCGCGGTAATTTCCATGCGCGGGGGTGGATCCTTGGCTCTTGGCTCTGTGATGAGCTCTCCCCGACGAAATGCCAAGAACTCTTTGTCTTGATCCACATCGCAGGCAGCGATCTCCTCGGCGCTCAGAATCTTCTTTTTCTCCGCCAGAGCCTTCACCAAGGGCCACTCCGGGACACGAGCCAGTGCGTTGTAATACGCCTCCTCCATGGAACCCACGGCGTTGAAATCGTAGCCGAACTCTGGACGATAGACATCCACGTTCGGATAGATTTCCTTGACTTTCTCCAGCAGCACTGACCGTGTTGCCGTGTCCCCGACCGCGACGAAGCCTGTTTGGTAGTTGAGAAATGTGCTAGTTTGCAACAGTTTCTCTGCAAGTGTCTTCAGCACGGTCCCCTGGCCCTCCACTACTGCCGCCTCCTTGGCTTTCAGCTCCGCCCGCAGTTCCGCCGCTTCACCGCGGAGAGCCCCAGCCTCTGCCTCCACCTCGCGCAGCCGCGCCACCTCCTTCTCCACCAAGGCAGCTCTCTTGCGCGCCTCGGACAGGTCATGAGTTAACCTATCATTACGAGCACGTAGCTCCCTCACCGCCTCGGCTAGCCCTTCCTTGGCCTCTCTCTCGCTCCTTCGGCCGAGGTCCAGGATCCCCTGAGCCAGCCGCAGAAGCTCCTCGGCATCGGGCCCCTCCAGGCCCAGCACGCCTGTGCGCCCTTGCCCCTTGAAACACAAAACCAAAAGCAAACATCAGAAAAACGCTTCAGCAGCAGGGTTTCATTCCGGCAATGGTTATACATGCTTTACCTCGGGGATCGGCTCCGTGCGCAGTCTTTTGGCCGCTCCCGGGGGAGTCACAGACGGCTCCGATCTCCTCTTCGACCTCGGGGTCGCCCCCGCGACCACAACATCTTCCTCCGTCCCTGCTGACGGCCTCAGACTGGGCGACACCCTAATTCTAGGTGTCACTTCAGCTGTAGTTCCTTTCTTCTTTGACACAGCATGGCTTCCCCAAGTCTCCTTTCCGAAGCGTCCCACTGCAAAAGAAATTCATGGTTAATCCTGTGCAAGATACAGTCAGTTACACAATTTTAAATTCCCTACCTTCCTCGGCTGCCCCGGCCGCCGACTCCTGCCCCCGGGTGGGATCCTCCTCTGCTCCGCCCGAGTAATATGGGCTTAACCCCCCTCCTCCAACTCCTCCTCGGTGCAGAGGGTCTTGAACGTACCTACAGTACGGAATTGTCTTACAACCTCCGGCTCCGGCTCTGCCACCGGGGCATTATCTACTACCTCCTCACTTCGCCACCTCGGGAGGACCACGCCAGTCTTCACATAAATAAATTTCTCCTTCCAACACTCCACGTTACTTGGATTTTGCACCTTAAACCCACCTCGGGCCCTGGGCCTAAAGGAGTACCATCTCTTCGATTTCCCGAAGGCTTTCAGTTGGAAGAAAAATCTAAACAAATCTATGTTTGGTTCCACCCCGGCATTCTTACATACCACTGTAAATCCGACAACTTGCCTCATGGCATTGGGTGCTAATTGACTCAGGGCGATGTTGTAATACCTCAGCAACTGCACTACGAAGTCCCAAAGGGGGAATCTAATTCCTATTCTCAGATGGTCTATGTACATACTTATAAAGCCCCTCGGCGGGCAGCAAGCTCGGTCACTAGGCTCTGGCACTATGTATTCTAAATTAAAAGGGAAGAAAAAGGTTGGAATCAGGGCTTCTATTTGCACCCACGTCATCCGCAGTGACTCCAGGGCAACCTCGAAATCCTCCTCCAAACATTCACTAAACCCTACGGTCCGGGTATCGGATTCCATGCCGTCGGCCCTGTATACCATCCTAATCTCATTCCTTTCAGGAATGATAAAGCGCAGGGGTGGTACGTTTAACGGGGTCTCATTGGTCCCTACCTCTCTAATTGAAGATGAAGACGATGAGAAAGACATACTTACTTGGATTCGATTTGAGATGGTTCACAAATGGCACAGATGAATCTCTTTTTTCCCGCTCTCTGTATCTTGCAAATCGCAAATGAGAAAGATGAAGTTCACTGTACAAGACTTCTCTATATATACTCCTGCATCAACGGCTCAGATCTGGCCTTTTCAAATTCAGTGTTTCAGATTTGCGTGTGAACGTCACGCGCGTTACAGTTACCAAGGCGCGTAGGGGACACGCTTATTGGAATTCTCAAACGCGTCACTTCACATCCCTTTTCCTAATGATGGCGCCGCCAATCACATCAACCTCACCCTTCCCCAAGAAGTTTTGGGACTCACTCCGGTGATCCCTTCACCTCGGGCATACATTAGCTCGGCCTCACCAGCCCTTAAGACCCCGGGGATACTTCAGCTTGGCTCTGGTCAATCCTACGACCTCGGGGATACTTCAGCTCGGCTTTGGTCAATCCTATGACCTCCGGGATACTTCAGCTCGGCTCCGGTTAATCCCGTGACCCCGGGGGTACTTCGGTTCGACAAGCCCGGCATCTCTCATTGCCAAGCCACGCCTTTACATCACTCTACATCGCCGCACCTCAAACCATGCCTTACTTTTCACTGAAGCTCCTACCTCGCTCCGGCTGGGGGAGGGGCATCTGATAGGTATGGCCCAGTAACTCCGGGTTATTGGGCCCAGAAGTACGAGCCTAGCAACTAAGCCGGCCCAAAAGCGCGCGCGAGCCCAACACAGCCCAGTTGCGGCGCATTTAGAAGTTGAGATCCCCATGATCTCCTCCGAACTCCCATGCAGATTTGATAGGCGCAATTGCAGGGATTTGGTTAGGGTTTTAAGTTGTATAGTATAAATAGTAAAATTGTACTCAGATTTAGGGTTCGCATTTTGCACTCTAAATCTACAACGTGTAAGATTGAAAGGAAGATAGTGAAAAACACCTCGGCAGGTGATTGTTTACGCCCGTGGACGTAGATCTCCGGATCGAACCACGTATATCTTGTGTTCTTTACTTTTTCTTGTATTTGGTAGCGTTGTTAATCGGGCTTTACTTCGAATTCTTGGGATAAGCGGATTGCGCTTTATCAATTATCGTATCGAAAATTTCGGTATATCGAAAATTCGGTATGATATCGGTAAATACCGGTACCGTATTGAAAATTCGGTATACCGAATTTTGTATCGATATTGGTATATACCGATCCATACCGTTGATTTTGGTACACCGAAATTTCAGTATACAAAAGATTTATGGTATACCGCTAGGAATTTGGTATACCAAAATACCGAACTACCAAAATACCGGAAAAAAAATCGATATATCGGTATATACCTAAAATATCGAATTTTTTTCGGTATTTCGCTATATACCGAAATTTTTAGATTATAATACCGTTACGTACCGAAAATTTTCGGTACCGTATTGAAAATTCGGTATACTGAAAATTTTGATATTTTCGGTAATTTTTCAATACGATATGTGTAGTATTTTGACATTTCGGTATTTTTTCCAACCCCTAAATTTATTAGATGATATACTCGTTGTATCATGCACCGATTATAAATTTGGTCACCACATATTAAGACGGAGTTAGTCGTTCTCTAAATTTTCAACATAAATATTATAGAGACTAAAATTTCTTCTTTAATGCAATCCTATTTTATCGCTTGATTAGAGACGAATTTCACTCTAACTTGTTGTAGTGAATATATAGCATCTAATAATTCGTAACATGTCATGACCATTATTAGAGTTTATCTACTTAAAGAATTATTTTCCTACTGATAGAATAATTAATTATATGGACCTTTACTTGTTACTAATCCAGTTGCAAAAGAAATTAGAGACTTACGTAATTTCCTTTTCTTATCTTTTCTTAAACTAAGTTCCTATGGGGTGGTTTGGTACGGTATCATTCATATTAATATCGTATCGAAATTTTCGGTACGCTGAAAATTCATATTATTATCGTATTGAAAATTTCAGTATATCGAATATCGATATACCAAAAATTCTGTATGATATTGATAAATATTGCTACCGTATTAAAATTTCGGTATCGATATATACCGACCATACCATTAATTTCGATATACCGAATTTTTTTTGCCGAACTACCAAAATAACTGGAAAAAAATCGATATTTTTGTATATACCGAAATACCGAACTATCAAAGTACCGAAAGTTCGGTATTTTCGGGGTATACCGAAATATTAAGATTTTTAGATTATCATACTGTTATCGTATCAAAAATTTAGTATACAAAAATTTCGATATTTTCAATAATTTTTAATAAGATTAATTGCAGCAATCACACCAAATTATCTGAGTTTTTACACATAAACTACTAAACTTTTTTTTGTTACATCGATACATATAAACTATACGAGTTTTGCAGATGAAACACCAAACTTATTTTTCAATTGACAGATAAACCACCAAACTTATTTTCCGATCATTTTTTGTCGAAAATCCACACGTGACTTGCGCGTGATAAATTTTTAATGGTTTTTTTTTGTACAAACAACATTTTTAGCATGCTAAAAGTGTAAAATTCTTTCACACCTTTCATTTCCATAACAATTTCTTTGAATCATCAATATATCTCTCTCTTAATATCTAAAACCTCCATTATTTAAGATGAACAGCTCATCTCCTTACTAAAAGGTGTGTTTGGACAAGAAAAGCCCTTAAAAATTTATAACGCGCAAGTTATATGTGGAATTTCAGCGAAAAATGATTGAAAAATAAGTTTGATGTTATATATAACAAAACTCTTATAATTTATATGTATAATTGCCACAGAAAAAGTTCAGAAATTTATGTTCAAAGTGATTGTTATAATTAACCCTTTTTAATATGTGTAGAAATGACATTTCGATATTTTTCTCCAATTATGGTGTGGCATATGTATGATTGAATAGTGAATATGATTCAAAGTGAAGAGGGGGAAAATAAAAAGGGTTCGCCGTCAAAGATTCCAATTGAATCCTTTTTTCACTCTTTGATGGATCTGCAGATTCCATTCTCATCCAAACTAATGAATTGATTGCACATTTTCCCGCCGTCCCAATATGGAAAAGAATAAAAGTTAAAGAAGCTTTATTTGATTATAACAACCCCCCCCCCCCCCCCTCTTTTACATTTTACATTATTTTAGTTTCCCTCAAATTAAACTCAAGTATCTACCTTATTTTAAAAGTATAATGGTTGAAAAGTCTTTTTTTCTTAATTTTTTGTGTTTTTCTAAAATCATAATTCATTAATAATTTGATTTTCTTTAGTGTAAAATAGAAGAGAAGAATGGAAAAGATATGGTTGGTTAAGGCCAACCAATAAGATTATTTTTTGTTTTCCCCTTAATATTTAAAAGTTGTATACTTTTTCGTCTCAACTCTATTTTTTTATGAAAAGACATATTGAATCATTTATAAATTTAATATCCATTATGCATATATAGAATTTAAATATTAATTTTTATGTGTCAGTTATCTTTTTATGATTATTATCAAATATTTTAATATAATTTTTTTGTATATAAAATAAAAATATCAGATATTATTAAAATTAATGTTTTATTTGCAACACCGTCTACTTTCTTTAGAAGATTAATTTTTATTTTTATTTTACTTTGATTTTGCCTTTTTATAATAATTTAGGATTGTTTAAATCATGTTGTTTCTAAGAAATTTGATAACAGAAATTACAATTTTGTTAAGCTTACTTTTGTTTAATGGAATAGTTTTTTTTTTTTTGAAAAGAAAAAAAAGTTAACTATAAATATAATAAATTGATTTTTTTTTCTTTAAATACATCATAATAATATACTTTAGCAATCATTGCGTAATGATTTGATACCATTGTGGGATCTCATACTAATATTACTAAATATAATGTATATGACATTACTTCGTCTTATACGAATATGTAATTGTATTAGTATATAATTACATATATTACAAATATATAATCACCACATTAATTAGTATTATATTATATCTTTTATATTACTGTTTTACCCATAGTTAACATTTCATACAAATCATTTATAATATGTCATACTCATTACTTATTTTGATTTTAATTAATATACATATTTATCTTTATATTTTAATAATAATAATTTATAACACTAAAAAAACTTAATAAAAAAATTCTAGCATGTGCATCGCGCGGGTGGAAAACTAGTTCTACGTGAAAATAAAACATTATCTAAAAGTAGGTGGTCTCATCTGATAACCTAGTTCAATTGCATTTAGCCATTGAAAAATAACACTCTTTTCAGCTAAACTAGATAATAAACTATTTTTTAGCCAAATTAACATACCTATATTATCCTGCATGATTTAGATTTCACTTCCATACTTCCTTCCTCTCAACCAAACAAACAATTCCACTTTCCTAACCCTCGAATAGGCAACCCTATTTAGAGGTGAGCAAAACCAAACTAGAAACGAAAACCTTATCCAAACTGAAAAACTTGGTTCGGTCCGATTTTGTATAAACAAGTGATTTGATTCGATTACAAATATTAGAACTAATTTGTAATCCGATTCGATTCTTGCCACAGAAAAATGGTTGGCCAAACCGAACCGAAATAATTATATTTATATATAATTTTTCAATTATTTATATGATGTATATTATTTTTCTTGATTGAATTGATATATTCACATCGTAATGTACATGAAAATTTAATGTTTTGTTTTGGTCACTTCTTCAATCTGTCAATTTAAGATAAGAGTGTTAATGGGAATTGGAAATAATTGCTATAGTTAATAAAATAAAAATGCAAAAAAATTGTAAGCCTTAACCACCAATTAAATTGAGCCGAACCAATTTTTTTCTTTGGTTCGGTTAAGAAGATGTTTTCGGTTCGGTTTGACTTCAAAAATAGAAAGAGTTTGATTTTTTATTCTTGTCGATTTGACTCGGTTTCAACCAAATCGGCCAAATACTTAGCCCTAACCCCAACCTCGAAAAAACCATTTTTTCATTTCATACACAAACAGTCCCCAAATCCGTCCTTCCGCTGCTCACAACAAATTCACATCATTTCATCCATGGTGGAGCCAATCTCCGACAGCTTTGACAGAGCCCGACTTTGCAAATGATGCACATCTCCCACACTTTTACCAATCAAAATTCAATTGCAATGCTTGGGGAAATAATTATTGAAAATCACCCAAAAATTGCAAAAGAATTGCAAAGATTTTAGTAAAAAACCACGCAAAAAAGTTCATAAATTCATGGGTTATTTTTAAGCCCCTTTTCGTCCATACATGGTTCAAGGTGTGTGGGTGTTAAGTTTGCGGAGTAGTAGTTTATTTTTTATAGCTTGTGAGTTTTATTCTATGTTCATGTTAGGTTCTTGGGTTGGTTCTTAGGTTACGGATTTGTGGGTTGGGGCATCAAGTTTTTAGGTTTCGTGGGTTTGTTTGTTGCGCACTGTGAATTCGTCGGTCAAGTTGTGAAGGTTCTTATGTTGGTTTTGAGGGTTCAAGATGGGATGGTGGAGTCGGGTTTGTGTTTTATGGGCTTGAGTTCGTTGGTTATGATTTTGGATTTGGGTTTAGTTTGTGAGGTTTGGTTTGAGTATGTGGGTTCATGGTTGGTTTGTGGGTTCGTTCGTTGTAATTTTGGTTTCAGAAACAGGTACATGGGTTCGACCTTGTCAATTCGTGGGTTGAATTTTGTGGACCGACACTACAAGAAAACTGTCAAATTTCAACAGGCAGAAAAAACGTAGGAATATGGTAAATTTTCGTTGGAATTTCAATTCCGACGATTTTGAGCGATTGAAAAAGTGGTTGTTAGAATTTTTATTCCAACGAAAAAATAATTTCAACGACAATTACAATAGAAACTTTTACAGTTGGAATTATTTTCCAACATATTTTTCAATGGCTTTTGCCGTTAGAATTATTTTCAACAATTCTTTTTACCGTTGGAATTGTTGGAAAGTTTCCAAGGATTTATCTTGTCGTTGGAATTGCCGTTGAAAATTTTAAAATCCCAATAGATTTGTGTTTCATTGAAATTTGACAGTTTTCTTGTAGTGCTGTGTATTGGGTTATGTAGGTTCAGGGTAGGTTCATGGGATTGGGAATTAGATTTTAGTGTTCTGGGTTGAGTTTGGTGTTGGGATTGGTTAATGAGTTGTGATTCCGGATTTGGAGTGGGTTTGCATGGTGGTGTTTTTTAGATTGTGGATTGGATTTTGTGGGTTCGGGTTGCTTAGTGGATTAGGTTTCATGGTTTGAGGGTGGGTGCTGGAGTTGGAGGTTAGTTTGTGGGTTGTGTTTTTTGTAATTGGGGTTGCATAATGTTCATGGATTAGGTTGGTTGGTGTAAGATATCTTATGGGGGATTGCTTTGTAGATCAGAGAATTGGATCCGTTCAGATTCTCGGATTAGGTTTTTAGCTCATCCAATTTCGTGGGTTGGGAATTTAGGGTTTTATATCGTGGGTTATGTTTGATGAGGGTTTCATAAACATAAATTTTTTATTTTTTTTTATTTTTTTATTTCTTTTGCTAAATATATAAGAATCGATTGTGCTTGTCCTCTTCATTGCTCGAAATCTTCAAATTATTGGAGAGAAAATTATGTGTGGTGTTAATTAAGGTGGAGAGAGAAGAGAAAGGGAGAAATGAAGAGCGACACAAAGAGAAAAGAATCGAGATGAGGTAGAATATTTTCTTGTAGGTTTGTACGTAGCGAAATTGGTGTAGCAAAATAAGGGTGATTTGGGAATTAAACGAGTGTTTTGGCTATAAAACGATGTCTTTTTGCGTTGTCCCACTTCGATATCTGTTATATATGGGTCTTATTAGAGAAAATATCTATTGATCAATGGTGAGATGAATAGAGACTCAATTCATATTCAATGGCAAGGAGATAAATAGAAAAGTGCGGGTTGGAAACACGTAAACAGCAGAAACATTGATTTGCTTAAAGAATCATCCCTTTGTAAGATCGTCTTATTGCAAGACGTGTAGTCACATTGAAAATATATTACTTTTTCTTTTTTTTTTTAAAATATCATTTTTCCTTAAAAAGTTTCATGAATGTGTTAAGCCACAAAATGTATTGATCCCCATGTATTTTCCACGAAATTACCAATCTGTAACTTTTGAATATTTGACATGACATTCTAATTTCTATTTGTTTTATGCTGCTTCAATACATATATGTACACAATTCTTGCTAAAATGCATTTAGTGGAAAACTACATTTTATGAAAAAAAATACATTCGTGATAAATTACATTTGTGGCAAATTGTTATTGTGGCAAGTTAGTATCGACCGTGACGCGTATAGGAGAACAAATATGTCAAAGAAGATTACAGTCATACTAAAAAATGTTAAATTTATATGAAAACCTACAAATTAAGATGACAAAATATACTAAAAGAAATAAAAATGTCAGTTCTTAAATCTCCCAATTTGAAATATGGCTATATCGAAAGTGTTTATAATACTAGTATTATACCAGTATTATGTATGGTTTGTAAATTCAACATCAATAAATAAAAAGAGTTTATGTATTATACAGTTTATAATATACTAAAATATTATAATCAAAATATAATAAGTGGTTGACAAATTATTTATTTGTCAATAAAAAATACCGATAAAAATATAGAAATATGAGTAAGTTTTGAAATACTTATATTCGTTTATTTACGATACGAATATTTCTTTCATACTTTCGTCCTTTTATGTTGCTCCGAGGAATTGGGGGGATAATGGTTCAATCATCTTGCCAGTTAGAAAATCCAGGTGCATCTCTTGTCTTGAAGATGTTGTAGTTTCTTTCGCACCTAGATTTTTAACTTTACGAATATAGGGGGAATCAAGTGAAGCTCAAATGGTTGATCGAGTTCCAAGAAAGCTAGGCCAATGATTTGAGATTCATTCCCACCAATCCCTTCCTCTTAAAATTGTACTAAAAATGTTGGGACTATAAGAATGTATCTTATATTTATAAAAAATATTAAATTTTATGTATTAAATAAATAAACACGAAAAGATATACAAAGTTGAATATTCGGATCAAACGAGAAAAATTTACAACTTTGTGGTTTTATATCTCTAGTTCTCCTCTGATTCTTCTCTTCAATTGTATAATACCTTCAAACTCGGAGTTGACTTTGATCTTCCCGGATTCTGGACTTTGACTTGAGTAACATTAATCTAAAGGCTTGTAAACTTAATTTTGAATTAAACGATGTACTTGTCGGATTTCTTGGAGAACGTTGATGAACACCGAAGGATGCTAAAGTTACTTTGTTCCGGGATTCTTCACTTGAAAACGTCGATCGGAGGGGCTCAACACATTTATCTCGAATCAAACATGGAAAATTTCAAGATTGACTTTGTAACGCCTTGAAAATCTCAAGATCGACTTTGTAATGCATTCCACTTGCTTCTTGAACTTGTGTTGTTAATGATGTTTGGTGGAGAATGAGACCCTATTTATAGTTGTACAATGGAGAACCCTAATAGACTAGGGTCTGAATGGAGCAATTTAATTATCCTCCAAATTATAATATCTATAAAATATCTTGTTGAAACAAATGTTAAATTACTTATATTAATTTAATAATTACTGCAGCATCTCGACACATGGAGCCTTCTTATTGGTCCATTTTATTTGATATCTATCATAATCTCTTTAGATAATTACCAAATTAATGTAATTTAATTTAGTAATATCTACATTATTTTGACATGCGACGTCTTCTAATTTGATACAAAATTTGTGCTTCAACAAACGCCCCCTCGAGACTTATTCACGGACAACATGTCTTGGAGTGAATGAGTCTCGAAATCATTTTCAAAACCTCTCCAAAACATATAGATAGTTTATACTCATATCAAAGAGTTATTGATTTGGATTTGATTTTGGATTTGTAGACAGTTTATACTCGTATCAAAGAGTTCTTGATTTGAATTTGAATTTGGATTTGTAGATAATTTATGCTCGTATCAAGGAGTTCTTGATTTAGATTCGCAGATAGTTTATACTCGTATCAAGGAGTTATTGGTTTGGACATGGATTTGTATTTGGAATTTGTAGATAGTTTATACTCGTGTCAAGGAGTTCTTCAATTTGAATTTGATTTGAAGACCTTTTATACTCGTGTCAAGGAGTTATTCAATTTGAATTTAATTTGTAGATAGTTTATACTCGTATCAAGGAGTTCTTCAATTTGAATTTGATTTGTAGACCTTTTATGCTCGTGTCAAATGAGACTTCATTTGACTTGATTTGCAGATCTTTTAAACTCGTGTCAAGGAGCCTTGATTTGAGGGACTTACATAGTTTCGGCTCATATCTAGGAAAATTGTAGACAATTTAAGCTCGTATCATGGAGACTTATACATAGTTTAGGCTCGTATCAAGGAGCATTACAGATAGTTTGGGCTGTATCAAGAAGCATTGTTTGATTTTTGGGACTTTAGAAAGTTTTTGTTCGTATCCGGGAGCACTCTAGACAATTTAAGCTCGTATCAAGGAGCACCATATGATTTAGTTTTCTTAACTTGAACTTTCGGGAGAAGTTTTGCCCCCATTTTCTTCTTCTTCTTGAGGCTCTTGGGCTGGTAGATAATCAACTCCACTTGTAGCTATGCTCAACTCCATATCATGAGCTCGACTAGCATGCTCTTCAAATAACTTTGGCTGAATTACTTGAAGGATATAGTGCAGCTCCCATTGAATCTCTTGAATGCACATCTCGATGACAGAGGCTTCGGACAATTTCTCTTTGCAGCTTAGACTTAAACTTCGCCAACGGTAGATAAAGCTGATGATTTTCTCTTCTTTCAGATGATGCGAATTTGCAAGCTCGAGCAAGCTAACTGTTCTTTGAGTGTTGTAGAAGTGGTTGAGAGATTCTTTTTCCAATTTCTCCCAACTATCGATTGAATCACCCCCAAGTCGGTGTACTAGTCAAACGCACTTCCTTTCAAGGACGGATGAATTGCTTCACCAAGTGATCTTCATATGTTTCGGCATTACTGGATGTTTCTTCGAAGTGGGCCATATGCTGCTTGGGTTGCCTTTGCCATAAAAGAGTTAAAACTTCGGGGGCTGGTAACCAGAAGACATCTTCAAGTTATCAATTTTTGCAGTGTAAGGCTTCGTATATATTGGAGACAACTTGGAGCTTCAGTAAAAACTTGTCATTGAAAGTTTCTAATATGAGCTCCTCCAGTTGACTTGCGGGAATTAATCCATCTAGTAAGATTTGCAGAATTTTGGGTAAAGACCTCTCTTGTTCACTTGAACATTACCTCGTGAACGTCTCAACTTCATCATATTTCTCGACTTGCTTGTTGGTCGGATGACTTGTATCAACTATATCTTAATTGCTCAGCTTTGTAATCAGAGTGTCTCGCGCTTGAACATGTTTGGTGAGCCCTTCGACGGCTCTTGTTAGGTTGATGATTTGTTCTTCAATGGTGGCCATGGACTTCACTTGAAATTTCTTAAAACTTGAGTGAAGAGAAGAGATGAGAGGTAGAAATTGTCCCACTGGACATGCCAAAATATGTAACAATAAATTTCATGTATTATATAAATAAACACGAAAAGATATACAAAGTTGAATATTCGGATCAAAAGAGTAAAATTTACAACTTTGTGGTTTTTATCTCTAGTTTTTCTCTGATTCTTCTCTTTAATTGTATAACGCCTTCAAACTCGGAGTTGACTTTGATCTTCTTCGGTTTTGGAATTTGACTTGAGTAACGTTAACCAAAGGCTTGTAAGCTTATTTTGGATTAAACGATGTGCTTGACCTATTTCTTGAAGAACGTTGACGAACACCGAAGGACGTTGAAGTTGCTTTGTTCTGGAATTCTCCACTTGAAAACACCGATCAGAGGGGCTCAACACCTTTATCTCGGATCAAATGTGGAAAATGTCAAGATCGGCTTTGTAACGCCTTGAAATCGGCTTTGTAACGCCTTTCCACTTGCTTCTTGAACTTATGTAGTTAATGATGTTTGGTGGAGAATGATACCCTTTTTATAGTTGTAGGATAGAGAACCCTAATGGACCTAGGGCCTGAATGGAGCAATTTGATTGGTCCTCCAAATTATAATATCTATCAAATATCTTGTTGAGATAAATATTAAATTAATTATACTAATTTAATAATCACTGCACCATCTTGACACATGGAGCCTTCTTATTGGTCCATTTTTTTTTATATCTATCATAATATCTTTGGATAATTATCAAATTAATGTAATTTAATTTAGTAATATTTACATCACTTTGAGATGTGGCGTCTTCTGATTTGATACAAAATTTGTGTATCAATAATATGTACCAGGATTTTCGAAGGTGTTGAAACACTTAGCATAAAAGTGTTAAAAAACAATAGACCTATCACAAGCTTAAACAAAAGAAGTAGTTAATATTGATAGGGAATTTACAGTAAAAACTCAGACAAATAAAATCTAAGTCTAAATTTCATCAAGCACAGCAGTCTATTTTTCTTGTTTACTACATGACACAAACCTTAGATTAAGATGGCAAACACAATAATCTTGATCTAAAGACTAAAAACTAAACTAACACACATTAATGGAGAATCTTGACAAAGATGAATCAACATGCTCACATAACAAAACAGAGTGTGTGCAAGTGCAATTTGCACTTCCATGTTTACAAGGTGTAGTGACACTAGTTTGCGACTTTTTGTTCTTCGGTTTTGGAGTAGCAGTTGTAACAGTCCAAGTCTCCTCCTTTTATACTTTCTCTATCTTGCACGACAGTTGCATAAAACAGGATAGAGACAAAAGAATCTTCTACGAGAAAATCGTTACTCCCTCCGTTCCAAAATAGATGATGTTTTAGCTTCTTAAACAAATTCCAAAATAATTGATGTTCTAGGTTTTTTTTACCATTTCTCTCTATTTTACCCCTATGTAAATCCAAAAATATCTTTGACTTTTCAACCTCCCACTCACATTTGATATCATTAAATCTTATCTGCACAAATTTTAGGGGGTTATATTTGGTAATATATTTGTTTCTTAATTATTCTGTTTTTTTCTAAAACATCATCTATTTTGGAACGGAGGGAGTATTTAATTAGTTAATAAAGGATTCAATTTGATGGAATGGATAAGATTGAATCTTTGAGCATATCTATCTAATCCTAATAAACCATACCAATACATGATAAAAACAAAAGACATAACAAAATAAATTATGAAATAAAATAACTCTAAATAAATTAAATTTCAATAAGGTGAAAATACAAGGAAGAAGTCAAAGTGTGGTCCAAAATGTAGCAACATCTTGAAGCACACTGGTTCTTACAAATTAGTTCAACACATAATAAATGCGAAACAATAATTATTTAGTTTTTTTTTTTTGCAACAAAAATGAAATATATTGAAATAGTTGAACCAATAATAATTACTCAACTCTAGCATAAAATATCAACTAGTAAAACTGCTTATTTTTAAAACTATATTTTATTTTGATATATATGCTAAAGGGGTGTTAAATTCCACTTAGGATCCTCTAGTCCACTTTTATCCTATTTTACTCGTGTCCCACCTCAAAATCGAGTCAATTATAATTATTTTTTTGCAATTTATGAATTTAAAGTTCATTATTTAGGTTCAGGATTCAGGATCCATGTTTAGATTTCATGTTTAAAGTCTAGGATTCGACTTTTTTGGATTAGGGTATATTTTCTATTGTAAATTTACGATGTCACGATTCACGGTTCATGGTTCATGATTTAATGGTTTAATGTTTATAATTCAATAGATCATAGTTTAGGATTCATGATTCATGTGTTCGGGATTCACGATTTATGTTGTATGGCTCGATTTTGAAGTAAGACAGAGTTGGGACAAGATAAATGTGGGATAGAGGATCCTTTCCCGTTAAATTAAAGAAAAATAAAGATGATTAATTTGATATTTGTATTATTCGTAAAAATTGATTTGGAAACGAAAATAATATTTCCATCTAAAAAAATTTGTTCTTAAGAAGAAACAACAAAAGCTGAGCCTGAATGAAATCAAACTTCTTGTTGCTGGCTTGCCTTTCTAATTACAATTTTTTCGTAAATATTATCCTTCTACTTATAGGATGATACGTAGACGAGTATACCTCCACTTTTTATTTATAGACGTTTTTATTTTATTAATATACTTGTGCGATTGAGCTAAAGCCCAATTTTTGGAATTAAATGTAGATTATACGCATACCGAAGTTAAATAATATAATCATTAAACTCGTAATAGAAGTCCATGCACTCAATTTTTGCGATCTTTGATAGCACAATCAAATTAAAGTATGTCAAAAATTATGTAGGTGTTAAATTGTTAATAAAATAGATTGTGTTAAACATAGTGCTATGTAAAACATTTCGTAATTTAAATAAATTTTAACAACTGTCTGTGATTATTTAGGTATCTGTGCAAACTAACTTTAATTAAGTTTAACACAAATTGTATGGTTATGTAGATGAGATCCTCTATTCCAATTCGTGTTTCATCTTGTATTTCAAAACAATCACTATTCGTTATGTGTATATGATGACATCACTAATCAATAGATGGCGTGTGTGATAGATATAATAAAATACTAGATGAAATACAAATTGGAATAAAGAATCCAATCCGATAATTATGTGCTTTCTTTCTACTTGTTGAACTCAAGATATGTCTAATTGAAATTTGAATCTTATATATCAAACGAAAAACAGGCTTAGACATCGTTTATCATGCTTATAGAGCCAAATTTATATCAATTTTTGGCTAACCTAGCTTTGAAGCTTGAAAATTTTAGTTTAATCAGACCAAAACTCCAATATCTTTTATATTATGTATTTATTTTGCATTGATTTACATATCTATATATACATAAGCGAACAGTTTGTACAATAAAAAGAAAAAAGGAAACGTTTCTATACAACCATTCAGTCCTTAGCTATTAAAAAGATAAAAATGGGTTTGAATCTTCTCATAGATAGTCATCCTAGATTTCCTCTTACATCATGAAAGGTTGTTGCGAGGACACATTTACTGAGTCACCAATTTATTAACAGAAGAGTCTGATCAGTGGAATAATTTAAACAGGAAGTTGTGTTAATTTCATTCTCAAGTAAAAAATAACGTGAGAAATGAAATACCGCACATAAGGAAATTTCTTTTTACACGATGGATATCCGATGATGTAGGAGGAGATGTAGGATGATTATATACAGGATGATTGGAAGTTGGTAAGAACATAAGGAGGATTATTACTAAAATATAATTATTGAAGAGTATATGTTCCTATATTTGAGGTGAGAGGGGTAACAAATTTACTTGAGCATGTCTTGCTTCATTAATTACAATCTCCTCCTTCATCCTCCTTATGAAATCTTCAAATTTCTGGTTCAGCTCTTCTGTATTCATCTCTTCTTCACCCACTTCTTCTGCATAATAAGGTTTCTGTTCATCTTCATCATTAAAAAGCCAGCACCTTGTTGTCTCCGCAGGCTCATCTGCAGTATCTTTTTTACCCTCACTATCATCATCATCATCTTCTTCCAATTCAAATCCTCCTTCAACTTCCTCTTCACTCTCTGCAATGAAGATCGAAACTTCTTTCGCCTCTTCTCCAGTTTTTCCTTTCACTTCATTGTCTTCGGCTTTGGTCTCGCGAGTAACTTCCTCCAACACGTATTTCTCGAGCGCCGTTTGCAGGCTATCACTGATCTTCTTCTGCAGTACGTCGTCGAGATCGTGGCCTGCTGGCGGTCTGATTAAGCCTGAGGTTTTGGCAAGAAAAACAAGGAGACCGTTGCATATCAGAAACAGATAGTTTTTGTTGAGTGTGTTACTCAGGAGGTGAAAAGTGTTCCCATAGTGAAATTTGGGAGAGGAAACTAAAGATGATGAGTAGGAAAAAACGAAGGAAAATAATGAAAGTGAGAGTAGTAGCTGAGGGATCATCTTCTTCAGCTGGTGAGATGTCATTAATTCGGTTTGGTTCATCTGTTTCATTCTTTGTGTATCCAACTGTTTTTTATGTCCAAAGGGCATGACAGAGAATGAAGGTGTACCAAACAGACAATGGGATGTGGCCTTTATATAGCAGTAGCATTCAAAGTTTCGGAATGTTTTTCTTTTGATAAAAATAGGCATGGGTATAACTTTGAATATTTTAAAGTAACAAAGGGTAAATACCAATAGATTCCAACTTTTCTCATCGAATATATCCAACTAACACTTGGGATGTTTAGGTTGGCTTCTATCTGCTGGTCATTTCTATAAATGCTTGGTTGGAGTTGAGGTAAGAATCGGTTATTCATCTTATCTCAGATAAAATCCTCTATTTTAAATAATGTTTCGTCTTTTATTTCAATTTTTTCAATGTGCTTTACATATACAAAATGGCATTGCCATGATGTTATAAATAAACGTGTGGCACATATTCATAGAATTGGAGTATAAGATGAAACATTAAATTAATACTGCATCTCACATCATCTTATCCAACTCATTACTTTAATTAGAAATAATCTATTGAATTGACAATATTACATCTTATGTTCCATTACATCTAATATATGTCATCTATTAATAATGATACAATCAAGTATACGAGGCGTGTAGTTGTTATCTTGGAGCACACAATGAAATAGGAGATCTCAGCATTTTCAGTACCTTATATACTCAATACTAATTATTAATTTGACACCTATTGTACTCATCTTATCCTACCTTATCCTAACAAAAAAAATTATTTTTTTATTATTTCAATAATCGTAAACATCCTAAATGTATGCATGTGCGAAGAACACCTTAAACCCAATCCAAACATAGGATTTTGTTACTTCAAATAACGGAAAAAAAAAGTTATATCACATGTGGTCCAACTTCTATAGAGATTTTCTTTTTCTATTTTTTTTCATCATGTTACCTTTTAATAGGAAACATAACTTCTACGGAGATGTTTGTTACAAGTCATCTGACGGGGTAGTTCGTTTAGTCCCAAAAGTTATCGAGAAACTGGTTGTTTCTATTCGCTCTTTAAAATAGATTTAGCCCAAAGGGGCTAGTCCACTTTACATGTGGGTTGGACCGGTAGCTCCAGCTGTGATTTTTTTTTCAATTATTGGAAAAAAAAATATTGCAAACAATATTTTGATTTAGTTTTTATAGAATACAGATTTTTTGTGAAGAATTGAAATTATAATCTCATTTTAATAGCATTTACATTTATAATTTAAAATAAGAATGCACGGGATAAAATATATAACATCACATTAATTTATGTAATGATTATATATTTGTAATAATATACTAGTATATTACATATCTACCTTAAACATAAAAGAAGAATCGTTGAATTTTCAGTTGGGTGATGTGTCTGTTTGTGGGTTTTTTCGTATTTTCTTTAAATCATAATTAATTAATAGGCACGGTTGTTGCTTGCTACAAATAAGGGAAGTTGGTATAGTGTCAACCAATTTGATTATTTTTATTTCTTTTTCCTTTTTTTTTCCCTTTAATATTTAAAAGTCTTATAACTTTTTCGTCTCAACTCAGTTTTTTGTGAAAAAGTATATAGAATTAATGTTCTTTTCAGGATCTTCGATTTAACATCCAGTATGCATATATTTTATTAAAATATTTTTTTTTAAATGAAGATACTTATTTTTAGAATTATTATGATATATTTTATTTTATTTTTATTTAGAATTAATAACATCAGATAATTTCAAAATAATATATTTTTGGAAGGATAAAATTATCTTCTTTCTAGAAGTTTTACTTTTTTACTTTAGTTTTTCCTTTTTGTATTTTAATAATTTTTTTATTTTTTTAATCATTTTGTTTTAAAGAAATTTGATAAAAAAAAAATACAAAGTTGTTAAGTTTACAATTTACAATAGAAATTTTTAGACATATTATTTAAAGTAATTTGTTGATTGAATCAATTGATTTTTTTCTTCTTCTTTTTCCGATGAAAAGAAAAATTATGTTAACTACAAAAACAATGCTCCAATTTTTTTTTAATTAAATACGTCATAATAATATAATTTAGCATGACGATGAGATAATACAGTTATGGGATCTCCATCTTTTTTCTCCGAATCTAAGAACAAATAAAAAACCTCCCCTTGAGCTATCCAACTTCGTCAGTTATGGGATCTCATTCAAACTTAACTAAAACACTAGGGAGAATCATATATACTATGTATAATTTGATAGTGCAAGCGAATCAAATCTAACAGTTGAGGTAATGACTAATTCGCAAATACATGATTTTTTGAATGCTATAAAGTACTATGGTGTTCCGAATCATGAGTTGATGCTAAAGGTTGGTACACTGGTGATGCTACTGAGGAATATTGATCCACTCTTAGATTGTGTGACAGGACAAGATTGATCATCACAAGACTTGGTATACATGTATTTGAAGGTGCAAATGTAGGTACAAATGTGTTGATTCCAGGATTATCAGTGACTCCATCCGGGGTGATGATGTCTTTCAAATTTCAATGTCAGAATTTCCTCTTACAGTTTCATATATTATAATCATCAATAACAATCAAGGAGTCTAATGTAGGACCCTTTTTGGGCAAACCAGGTTTTTGTCATGACTAATTAAATATATTTTTTCAAGAGTTACAATTCTACGTGGCTTAAAGATCCTATATGTGACGTGGAGAAACAACATGACACCTTTAGTCTTTAACTTTTTCCATTTGTTTGCATTTTATGTAGTTTATGATAGTTAGACGTTTGTTGTTATATCAAACTTTCACTCATTATAATACAATATTTTGTACAAGTCATTTATAATATCTTATTAATTACACATTTTCTTTTTCTACTATGATACATATTTACGTTTATATTTTAGTAATAACAATATAATAATAAAGTAATAACTAGCCCGTGCATCGCACGAGTGGATATCTAGTTTGTATAAAAGCAAAACAATGGTAGATGTTTTTTAATATATATTTGTTCAGAAGTCACATATATTAAATTAGTAGTATTGGCATGAGATCACCACAATCATGTAAACTCATTGAACATAGGAGTATTAAACTATATTATAAACTATATTATTGTAACGTATTTAAATAAAAAATAATCAACTTATTATATTTGTAGTTAACGTAGTTTTCTATTCACAAAAAAATAATAATTTAGTCAACATGTTGCTTTAACTAAAATGTCTAAGATTTTTACTGTAAATTGTAACTAACAAATTTGTAATTTCTTATCATCAAATTTCTTCTAAAAATAATTCAAACAATCCAAAATTATTAGAAAAAGACAAACTAAAGTGAAAAATAAACTAATCATCTAAAACAACTCGGTAACTTTTATCCTTAAAAAAGATACTATTTTAAATTATATGATAATTTTATTTTATATATCATAATAATCCTAAAAAAGTAATTACACTTAACAATTAATATTTTAATTATATATATGCATAATGGATATCAAATCAAAGATTGTGAAAAATAATATGAATTCAGTAAATTTTTCATAAAAACAGAGTTGAGACAACAAAGTTATAAGACTTTGAAATATTAAAAGAAAAGGAAACAAATCTGATTGGTTGTCTCTTAACTAGCAAACATCATTGGACGCTCCCAACCCTTTATTTTTCGAGTGAGTCTTGTCTGTGGTGGTCATACGGATCTCATTCCGCGTGACAGAGCCTTATTACCCAAACCAAGGAAAAAAAAGGCAAAAGAGAGAGATTTGTGTAACCGTCACATACATGTTTTTGTCTTTTTTCTTCCTTTTCTTCAGCCAAAAAGAAAAAGGCGAGAGAGAGAGAGAGACAGAGAGAGAGAGACAGAGAGAGAGCGAAACATTAATATTTTACCCGAAGTTAACTATAGGGCGACACTTGTCAACACATAAATTGATGCTCTCCTCCTTCAGAGTATGAATTTTAAATTTCTAAGAATTTGAATTTAGAGCATTAAGTAGTATACATTTACTTGAATGTGAAGATTTTTAATTAAGATTGGTATTATGATACAAAAGTTATAATATTATGTAGGTTTGATGTAAAATTCAAAATATTATGTGCGTTTGATGTAAACTTCAAAATATAAATATGGATTTTGATGATTCCTATGACACATGTTCGGCCCAAAACTTTATAGAGTCATAATTAGGTTCACAATATTGTTGCTCATGAAAATAGACGATTAAGCCGATACCACATTAACTTGAACCCGTCGAGATAGTGTGAATTCGTTCGGAATAGTACATTTAACACCACTTCTATCTAAAATATGTTCTTTTATTATTTACATTTCAATAGCAAGGAAAGATAAAAACTTTTTTTAGGTAGAGAAAGGAAGACCAACACTTGAAACATTGATAAAGTTTACACTTAACTACCACCGTGTTAAGCCTGTGGATGCATACTTACAATTAAGAGCACATAAAAATAAGAAAGCCATTGGAAGTCCACAAAATTTGAATTTCTCTTTTGGTTGAGCATTTTTTCTAACTTTCTGAATTACCACACTAATCTTACTCATTTTATTTCAAAGGAATTTGATAGGCAAACAAGGAAATGAAAAGGCATAAAATTTAGAAAAGCAACTGGTATTTTATTTCACTTAGTGCCCTATGACATGCACACTAAAAGCTCTCACTTCAATCCTAAAATGTGTTCAATGTAAATGATTTTTAGACGACTCACTATATTTGAAAATCCTTGGGTATAGGTGGTTTCGACTCGGTTGTTTTTTAGGAAGCTGTCACTCATTCATCTGATGTAGGTGATGCGGTGATGCGGCTCTTTTCTTCCTCGAGCCAACAATTTTCATTTTTATCTTCCACTTTCTCCTTTTTCCACTGGGTTAGGTCCAAGAAGAAATGAATGATTTGTTCTAGTTTTTTCTCTTAGACCTTACAACTCCTTTTCGAGGTACACACAAGATCTTCAATGATTATAGGACTCGATCTCTACTTGAATTTGTCTCTACGTTTTATACAACTTCCTTTTTTTTCTTTACAAGCTTGACTCAACGAGTAGAGTATACAATTGTCAACTAGAACATAACATACAAGAAATGAATGCAATGACTTTACCCCGCAACCTTAACCACCTTATGACTCATTCCTACATCTCCTTCAATTTTATCACTCATAGCCAACTCATTCTATTTTTCAGAAAGATCGTCCTCAATCGTGTCGTGTGTGTTTTGGAATCAAGGTAATGCTTACAGGTGACACAACTTTGAAGTAAGCTATTTTATTTATACCTCCAATCCTATTTATTATACCAAAGTGTTTCCTCACTTGTAAACGCATCAACCTATCAATTTTATTGATTTAGGCAAGGAAACTTCTAGTTTTTGTTATGTTCAACTTTTGAGAAAATTCATTTTGATTGTTCAACACATGGGACACTCCCAATGCATTTCATTCGTCTTTCAACAATCAATCTGACAAAAGTTAATCAAGCATCCATTATTCTACCAACAAAATACAAACGAAAATACAATATGGTGACATGGCATAGATCATGATCATGAGCAAATAAAATAAGTGAAGAACATCCTCTTAAGAATATGAAATAACCATTCTTCCCCCTCCCCACAAACCTGGGCTAAACTCACAAACTCAAGTGAACAAACAATCAAGATCATGAGGGAAAGAGACACATGCACATCAAATTCCAATCAACTCATTCATAATTAAGCGAATAATGCTCCTGCTGCATGTTAAAACGTCATTTCACAAAATTACAACTGTTCAAAAAGCTCACAAACAACACATTTCCACATCAACCATTTACTCATGCAAAGCACAAATTCTAATCCTTCTCAATCAAGGCAATAAAAGGTAAGGGTAAGAGAGGATTAACTCATAGTTTGCTTTGATCCTCAACCCCCAAGTGCACTTCTTTAAGGTCACTAGCTTGACCCTATTAGAACCTTACTTGTCAAGGAGGCTCGAAGTAGGAACTTTTGTCCTTGCATTCATACATCCCCCTTGAGCGAATCTCCAACGATCCGTTGATCCTTTGAATCTCCATTCCATGATTTCTCATATTTTTTCCACCATCACTGTGTCCTTGGGCTTCCGTCCTTCCTTACAAAAAGGCCTCTCAAAAAGAACAGAGTGTTTAAGCATAGATAATAGCGATATGACAATTCTAATCAATATGCCCAAGCTCTTTCGATCACTTTTTTTCTTAGAGGGCCTCCAACTTTTACCAAAATAATTTCTTTCCAACTTAGAAGAATTTTTAAACCAATGCCCTTATTGAAAAGGGTCGAATTAGTTGGATAGGAAAAAAACTCTGTCCTAACAAAATCATGTTTGACAATGTTTAAAAATTTCTTCTTGACATTGTGGTAAATATGAAGAAACGAGAATGCAATTCAAATGCCTTAAAGCCTAGTTGTCAAGTGTAAGAGGTTGTGCCTTTTCTTGAAAAAAAAAAATTATCCCTCTCAAATGGGTGGCTCCCTACAAACTTGAAGATCATCATGGGTGAGGATGTTTTATTCAAAACGGTTTGAAAATGAGGATTGCTCTTGTAACGACCCAATTTTCATAAAACTCTTTTTAAAGCGTTTTAAAAAGACAAATAATATTATCAATGAAAATCATTTATTTTAATATAAAATTATTCATAAATTAGGCCGTTAGAAAAAATTTGAGCATAGATAATTCCATAATAAATATACAAAATAGTCTTTTTTTTTTCCACACAAGCAAAACAAAAATCATAACATCCAATTTCATAAACCTTACTTTTTGTAGCAGCGGAAAATAAGAAATAATTTTCTAATTGAACCTATTAATGCATCCCAACTTAAATATAAATTATTCTTATCCACGAAAACTTAATATAACATATAATCACATGCTCACAAAATATATATATATATATATATATATATATATACTTTTTAAATGTAACTTATTACACCAAAACACTTCTATGTTACTCGCACAGTACCACATGAAAATTTAAATTATCATATTATTCATAAATTCGACTACATCTCCTAATCATGCCACAAGACTAACATGGTTATCCTTAGTTAAATTCATGTACAAGCCAATAAATAATTTAAATATATACCAGTACTTTCTATAATGAAAAGAGATTATTGAATTTAAACTAAAGCACAATGATAACATAATTTAAAGCTAGCTAGTCAACTAACATAAATGAACATTAATATTTCAACAATCAAATACTATAGAAATAGAATTACGTCCTAATATGTCATATACTTTCGGTCTCTCCTCATACTTCATTCACTCGCTTCAAGCTAACCTGAAAGGCTCAATAGTGGGTTGGGGTGAACTTTCTTCAACTCGTGGAGGATCACAATTCATAAATATTATATACAAAATTAAAAGCATAAAATATAAACAATCATAACTTGTAACTTGTAACTTGTAACTTGCAACTTGAATATTATATTCAATAAATTGAATATAAACTTGTAACTTGTAATCCATGTACTCATGGAACTTGAATTTGTATATCCAATAAAATTGAATATACACTTGTAACTTGTAATATAACAGTTATAATCATACAATTAATTATGCATATAATTATCATAAACAGTAAACCCCCACCTGATTTGTGATGCAGATCGAAATGTAGATGCAAATTGTCCTATTGTTTGTAGCATTCGCTAGTCGCATCTCCTTCCTACTTAGGCATGCATGACTCTATCTTGATCTTCAATTAATATATGGGATTTGGAAGTTTGGAATTTAGGGTTTGGTTGATATTTTAAGAATTTTTTTGTTTTTTTTTTTTTTTTGGAAGAGGTAGAAAACATGATGCGCAGCAGCGAATAAATAATTTATTTTTAATAAACGATAAGGATAAAACTTTGAAAATGTTACAGTAGGAAGTAACTTACGTTAAAGTATCATACTAAAATTTCATAATTTTCCAAGAGGTTTAACTATGGGTTTTGAATTTTTAAAACCGAATAAGTTGAAACTGTAAATTCTGCACAGCAGTAGAAAAACCTTAATAACTCAAAAAATATTGAATGGATCACTTTAAAATTTTATAAAACGATATAAGACATATATATATAATACATATCAAAAAATAAGAATTTTTCAACATGTATAAATATGTTTTTCGAATTTTTCAAACTAGAAAACAAAATATTTCAAATCATGCAGATGAGTAATATAAAAATCATATAAATTAAAATATACATTGGATGGATTTGAAACTCTTACATAATATAAATAACATACTGGGAAACAACATATTCAAAAATCATAATATTTAAAACTTTTTACTATATATTACGAATTTTATAGATGGAAAAACTGAATATTTAAAATCTGGATCAGCAGAGACAGAAAAATAATATAAAATAAAATACAGCTCATATGGGGTTAAATTTTTTACTGTAATTTGAAAAACTATAATGGAATAATATACTAAAAATGAATCTAAAAATAATATGTATTGATATGAATTTAGAATTTTATAAAGAAGATACCTGAAAATAGAGTGAAAGAGGAAAACGAGGTTGGCGGCTCTCGGAAGGACATCTAGGGCTTATGCACGAAATTTTTAATAAAAATAGATGACGTGGATTGTGATTTTAATTTATGATATAAATTCCTTATTTATAGATTATATTTCTAGGGTTTAGAACTCCTAATTAGACTAGGAAAGTATTTTCTTATTTCCTAAGTAAAAATCATGGGCTAGCTTGGGCTTGACTAATGCATTGGGATAGTATCCAAATTAAATATTTAAAAGTCTAATAACATGAAATATACTTTTATCCATAACTTAAAATAATTTTCATAGTTTATGAAAAATAAATAATTCTCATTGGATAAAAATAGATATTGAAATATAATAATAGTTAAATAATTTACGGGGCGTTACAGCTCTTAATCTAAAACACTTCTCAAAACAAGACGCCAACCTTTTCTAATGTGTAAGTGAAGGATAATTCACCTAAATCAACGCTCAATGTATCAAGGGAAAAAGTTTCATCTTGAAAATATTTGCAAGAAAAGTCATTCATCGAGAAGTCATCAAAGCAAACAAATTTCACATTTTCACATGAAAACCTTCATCAAGATCACTTTCATCTCCCCTAACTTCACTCTCAATTTTATCAACCACTTCAATCATTTTGTCAAGTTTCTTATCATTCCAATAACTGGAGTCTAAAGGGTCATACCTCATGAGTGCAGTGGAATATTCAAGTTGTACCTCTTGAATTTCTGGACCTCCTTCGGTGAATGCTTTGCACATTTTTCGGACCTCGCCTTCAGGGAGTTGTAACCAACTCATGAGCGAAGTAGAAGATTTGAGTTGTTCCATACGTAGTTCTAGCTCTTCTTCACTAAGTATCTTTCACATTTCTTTAAGTTATCCGTTGGCGAATCAATACCACTCAAACATCATGGTGACTTTCAATGTTGTTCTCATTTCTTCAGTCACAGATTCATCTCCCAACCCATATGTTTTTTTTTTATCTTTTTCCAAGTTGTTTTCTCGGAAATCTTTGCCAGTACCTCTTCAATATCCTCTCCACGTACACCTATCATGAAACATTGTTCTTTGGGGGATGGGTAATTTATTAAACCGTCAATATCAAACTCAACTCGTTGATCACCTAGCTTAAGATAGACGGTTCCATTTTTTATAGTAATTACAATATCTATGGTTGCCATAAATGGTCGACCAAGAATTATAGGAGTTTTGAGATCCTCATCCATGTTTAAGACAACAAAATCAACCAGAATGTCTATTCCGTTGGTTCGAACAAGAATATCCTCGAGTACTCCTATAGGTTCCTTGATTGACCTATCCGCTAATTGAAGCAAGATGAAAGTTCTCTTGAGCTGCAATCATTGAATCGATGCAATAAAGAAGACAAATTAAACTAACACTTGCTCTTAGATTAAGTAAGGCTATATCGATTCGAACATCATAGATGGAACACGAGTAGTGAAATTACCAGGATCTCTTTGTTTAGAATGGACCTTATTTTGAATTATGACGCTCACCTCTTCTAATAAACAAACCCTCTCAATTTGGCCCCATTCTTTCTTGTTATTAATGACGTCTTTTAAGAATTTTCCATATCGTGGGACTGTGGCAACCGTTTCGACGAAGGGTAACGTAAAAGTTCGTTGTTTGACAGCATCAAGGATATTTTAGAATTGTCGGTCCATTCTCCGTGCCCATTCACGTTGGGGAATGGTAGTTAAGGTTGCACATTGATAGCGTAAGGTTGACTTCCCATTTCGGAAGGGTCATTCCTTACCTCCATTGGTTCCTCGATTATGCTTTATTTTACCTTGCCATTGGAGATTTTTCGAGAATTTCTGGACTCATGTTCTCGGAGTGGCTTGCAAAGTCTTAAATTGACGACGTTGCCGTCCTCTAAAAGGGTAGCAAAATAGTTTTCTTGAGTTAGAATTCCTTCTTTTTCAATATTATCAAATATCTTATATAAGTTTTCCAAAGCTGGACCATAATCTTTCTTTTGATCAAGGTTTTCTCTAACCAAACTTTCTACCACTTGAAATATTTTGTTCTTTAGGCGGAGTAAGTTTTATTATAACCATCTTTTAATGTGCTCTCTGTGAACTCGGGAGTGGGGGACTCATTGAAGACTATGGATACTTTAGCAAAAATATGATCAATTGTGTTCCAAGCTCCCCCACCCCAAATAAAAATGAGAAATGGTAAGAACTACAAAGATTTATGAGTCTTTCCCAAGTTTGAAACCAACATTTGTCACTTCGTTAATCAAACATGAGATTTCACGCCTAATCCTTGCACTCTTGTTTTCTGGAAAGAACCAGAGAAGGAAAGATGTAGAGACTTCTTCCCATAGAGATGGGGAATCGAATGACTTTGCACTCTTGCTTCCTGGAAAGAATTGATGAAGGAAAGATGTAGAGACTTCTTTCCATAGAGATGGGGAATCGTATAACTCTTCCCGAAATCATTGTTTCGCCACTCCCTCAAGTGTGAATTGGAAAAGCTTGATAAAGTACTCGTTTATAAGTTCGTTAGCGATTTTAACACACTCACGAATTTGTAAAACTTCCTCAAGATGCTCATATGGGTCTTCATCTTCTTTCCCACTAAATTTCATTCCTCGGGCTAAGTTTACCATAACCGAAGTGACTTCTACTCTCGTGCAATCCTTGCGGGCTCGGTAAGTCGGGAGTAGGAAGTTGTGACTCTGGTACAATGACAAATTTCCTTTCCTCTATTCAAGTTTTTTAAATAAAGACAACATGTAAAGTAAATAAAACACAAACAACAAACAAACGACAAACAAACAAGCAAATATAAAGAAGCCCAATCTCGATCTAGTATATACCGTAAATGGCTCTATAAGGAGGAAATCCTTCCGACAACGATGCCATGAACTTGTCTCGAGAAGTGATCTAAATCATTATAAATAGAACATTCTTCTAAAATTACAAATGTATGATTTATGATAGTGTTAATATAAAAGATTATCGAATCTACAGGTAGGATGTTCTCGTTAAACACACTCAAGGTCAATTGATCAACTAAGTTAGGCTAATCCAAAAGTAGTTGAGATTTAATTAAGCACTACTCAATCATTAAGTAAACAACTAAACAAGTAAAAATAACTCAGGAACTAAGGAGTGGGTTCCCAAAGAATAGGTTTCACCACAATCCGAGGATTATGGCCTAGTAATCGTAGATTAACTATTGGGTTGTGAAGGAAGGTCATGTGTCCCTATTAGATTTCCAAGTGGTCCAACAAGAAGGATTGATAAGCAACCAAACAACAACACAATTCACTTTGGTTCCTATCACTAAAGATCGGTAATGGGAATCAATTAAGGCAAAGCAAGAAATCATAAAGAATTTGAATTAACAAATCAATCCCCACCCAAACAAATCTTGCTTAAGGAGCAAGATCTTAAGACATCCTACAAGATCGACAAGTATGATTCGGGTCCTTTCGTCACCCCCCTTTGGCCCACTGGAGAGGATCAATATACCACCAGTTGCCTACTCCTACAATATAAGTCATACAATTCCAACACAAAACCCTAAAATTACAAGTAATTAACTAGAATGTAAAATTTTGGGGGTTGGCTACTCCCAACCCTTTGAAACCACAATCAACTACTCAAGTTCATTTATGGCACCTTAATAACCATATATACCAGGAACCAAGCATTTAAGATAAGAAGAGAGTAAAGCAATAAATGCAAAGAAATAAAGAAACGAGAGGTAAAGCTTAGTCTTGAATGTATAGCAAATGAGGAAGGCTTCCAAATGTTGTTAGAGCACACTTCCACTAATTCCTTAGCAAAAGCTTCAAATTCTTCCAAGATTCAAGAAACCTTAGGGTGAGTTCTTGTTCCCCGAGAGAAGAACCCTAGTTCTTAAGATAAAAGAAATTTTGGAGAGAAAAATTACAAGAGATAGAAAATCTACAAATGAAAGTTGTTAATCTAAAAGAGAGGAAGGGAGTATTTATATAGGGAACATTTTGTCCCTTTCCTACTCCTAAAATATTCAGGTGATGCCCTTTAGTAAGGGTAAAAAGGTAAAATACAATAAAAAGCATGCTTGGTCTTCGTAAAAGTTGGGTCTAACCACTTCAATGCGCTCAACTTAGACTTCTCGGCAATTATGAGAATTCTCCATTCGGAAACAGCCTTCCACTACAACTATAAACTTGTAGAGCTTCTTCTTAGTGGTACGTGACCATTTGAATCGACTCAATCCGACATCGTTTGAGAAAATTATGGCCAAAATGCAAACGCATGACGTTCGAACTGAAATACAACGCACGGGCGGTCGCGAGTACCACACCAATACTGGTGTGGTACCACAACCGGTATATGTACCGAATACCTACACCGGTAACTTATAGGTACCTAGACCGATACCTAGGTAGGTATTGCTTATTTTTGCCTCGCATTAGATCGCTGGGCATTCCTGACACCAGTCACGCGCGTCGTCTTCGTCCTTAGCTATTTTGAGGCTTTCTACCCATTTTATCGGCCTAACTTCTTCAAGGCTTTTACTCGTGACTTGATGATCTTTAATACGGGCTTGGCACGGGCCGTCTAGGCCTCAATTTGCGGACTAAAGGGGGAATTTGAGTGCAAACAACCTCCTTGAACTCCCGGGTTTTCCTAACCTTCAAAATACAACTAAAAAAACATGTAAAAGCTCATCAAATCATATCACAAAAGGAAAATTAACCCAAAAACACATTTTAACACAAAAGTGCACTTAAACAAAACTAGCAATCATAATTCTCAAGTAAATATGAACGTGGAATATGCCAGAAAATAACGTTCATCGCAACCACAACTCCTTTGTAATCTTGCTCTCAATCACCATCACCACTGTCTGCCACCACCTGCACCCTTCAAACACCACTCTCTGACGGTGACGAAAAAGGTTATCATATTTTTTCTTTTTAGTTGATTTTTTCTTAGTTTAACAAGGTGATTATTAGGGTGTGAAACTGTGTGCAATTGGATAAATTTGAATGAAGTTGATTGCAATTGGAATTCTTATGATATAGATTTATTCATTAGTTTGCCTCAAAGATTAGGTGATGCTGCAGTGATGTTTAATAGTGCATTTGTTTTTTTTCTTTATAGCATTTATTGGAATTGTATTGTGGAGCTATTTTTGTCGAAACCCTTGTACGTCAATACAATTTAATATGGGTGTCTGAGACTTTTCTTGTCTTAGTTAGTCTAATTTGAAATCCCATCCTCAATCTTAGTTTCCTACATTACTTGACTAGGCTATATAACACTCAAACAACAAGAGTTCTTTATCTCAATATTGAAGAAATATTACAATACAGTAACTATAAGTATAAACTACTTATGTAGTTGATTCATATGTTGTATGTCAAGATTGAACATCAATATATTTATGCATTTCCAAGTTAAATTATTATGATTTTATGCATGATATAGATGGAAGAAAACTCCTCAAGTGAACTTTACTCTCCACAAGTTCCAAAAGAGTGCAAAGTTAAAATTGGTTAGGAGTTCCTTACAATTAAATGAGCATTCCAATTAATATAATGTGTATTCAAAGGAGGCTCGATTTAGTGTAAGATAAAATAATGGCAAGAAGAAAAAGAAATACAGGCAAAGTTACATGAAAACCATTTTTTGTTATGAAGAGTGCCATACAAGGGAATAAAAAATGGAGTTGGTGTACAAAATTGAGGGGTAGTTCGAGTGGGTTGCAAAGCTAAGTTGTTAGTTGTGAATGTCAAATATGACTAAAATGAATTGTGAGTTCATTTGTTGAGAATCACAATCATGGGCTTTCCACACCAAGAAAGTACATTTGTTTAATTCACATCGTCACGTGGTAGCTGCATAGAAAGCGTTGAGTGAAAATGCCTCTGAAACAAACCTTCGAACATATCAATAGTTGGGATAGATGGAAATTGAATCCGGTGGCCTTGAATTTATTAAATGTACCACGAAAGATATTAGGAACTATAAGAGAGACTTGAGGGAAGAATGTAAATGAATGGATTCTGAAACGTTGATTGAGTTCTTTCAACGGAGAAATAGAGAAGTCCTTAATTTTTCTTTTGCTTTGAGCTAGACCAAGAAAACAATTTTGTGAGATGCTTGTTGGTAAATGTTGTTGGCAGAATATCATATTATATCTTTAGTGATGTTATAATGTTTGATACAACTAACACGAACAAGTATACATGATTTTTGCTCCAGTAACGGGGATCAATCACCACAAAAAAATAGTTGTTTTGGGGTATAACCTTCTGAGTAAAGCAAAGTCAAAATCTTGTTTCATTACTTAAAAACTGGTTATATGCTAAGTCAGACAATCTATCTCTTGTAATTGTTACTGATCAAGGTATCGTCTTGACAAAGCTAATGCACAAGTGCCCACAATAATTATTATTAGCATATCTTAAACGAATTATATGAGAAAATAAATGTGGTAACACATCGAAATGAGTATCACAACATAAATTATGTTATTATGAACTCCAAGGCTGTTAAAGAATTTTAACGGTGGGTGGAGGTCATGACTAGTACTACCTTGGAATATAATGAATGGCTTCAGACCTTTTATGAGTTACGTAGTAAATAGGTTCCTGCTTATGTCAAGCATGTATTTGATGCTGGAGTTTTGAGTAGCCAAAAAGAGTTTCCATTCCTATTTCAAAAGGTAGATTTCAGTGAAAACTATGTTGATGGTTTTATCACACCATTTAACAGATCCCTTAGGCATCAACAACACAATGAGTTGGAACTTGATCATAGTTTGTCAATGTGCAACCAAAATTGAGGTCGTTTTGGCAATTGGAAGCACAAATAGCAAAAATATACACAACGAATTTTTAACATTTTCCAAGAAGAAATATCTCAGAGTCATTTAAATTTTGTGGATTGGAAATCTGAGAATAAATTGCAAGCAATCTACACTATTTTCAGGATCGATGCAAGTTCAACATCAAGAAAGCAAGGCCTTAACTACAATAAAAGTACAAATGTAGTGTCACGCAGTTGTCATTTTTTTTGAGTTCCAATATTTTTTTTAGTTACCGTTCAAATATATTCTACTAAGGTGGATAATAAGTGTGAAAGTATGGAAAGTGGAAGATGATTATAGTTAGGGGTGGGAAAAATACCGAAATGCAGAAATACAACAAATGTCGTACCAAAAAATTACTTCCCAGCCCTTGGTCCTAAACATCCACCAATTTACTTTTCACTTTAAGGTTTTATTTTTTTGCCTACGCTACGTCTCTCTCTCCTTTTTTCTTCCCACCTCTCTCTCTTTTTTTCTTCCCACCTCTCTCATTTTCTCTATCGAAGAACTCGAACAATCGAGAGATGTGGGGCAGTCCAATAAACTTGAAAGTTGTCCGGGGTTTCGACCTCATCACTCAAGGTGATAACAGGATAGAACTTTTAGATCTATTCATGTTGTCGACAACCAACAGGGTTGGTGGCGGCTTGTGAGCTCCCTCGCGCCTAGAGGAACAAAAGCGGCACGTCAGTAGTGGCAGGACTTCGGGGCTCACTGGGACAACGATGTTGGTGTCCTCTGGCTCGATCAACTTCTTCCCTCCTCTATTTTTTATCTTCTTCTTCTTCTTCTTCTTCTTAATGGATCCATACATTTGCTCCATGGATCTTCACTACTCACTTTCGTTTTTTGGGTGGAATTTCTACTTTGTGATTAATATACAAACTAGTCTGTCTTCTTTTTCTTTTTCCTGGAGTTGCTGATTTGTGAAAGGGAGAGGGGTGGTTTGGTGGTGAATCAGTATTGAACTTTATTATACCGATATTGTACATAATTTTGGTATTAGTATGAATCGTTATGTGTTGGATCTATATTGAAATTTCAGAATACTGAAATTTGGTATACCGAATTTTTCAGTATGGTTTCTATATGGATTTTTCGTATACCGAATATTGTACTCGGCATGACTCAAATTTTCTATACGTCACACCAACCCAACCCTAATTATAGTGGAGAAATTGAGGAACTTTTATAAATTGGAAGAATAACGAAATGAAGAAATTGAGGAACTTCTATAAATTGGAAGATTAACTCAATGATTGGTTCATTCTGTATTAAACATTATAAATAAAGTTGCTACCGAATTAGTACAGAAAGTCAAGCCAAATTTTTTGGCACTCCTTTTGAAATTGTTCATTAGAAGTTCTTTTAAACTTTATTTTAAAAAATTGTGAAATAAGTTTGAACATTACGTTTGATAACATATAAAACTAAACTTAAGAAGAACCGGAAGTAAAATTTGTTAAATAAGGTACACAGATTCTAACTAGTCGATCACAACTCGTGTTCAATCCAATTAAAATTCTTTAAAAGTCAATTTTATTAACAATTAAATATGATCAAATATAACATTAAAACCTAATAACATTTCAAATAAATTTTAAACAATAATAAATTGAGCTCAATGCCTCAACCCCGGCTCACTTGCAAGTTAGAACACTAGTCGTAGGTTAATAAACATAAATCGCCGCCAAAATCGAAATGCCAAAGGCGCATATCAGCGAAAGAGAAACGCTACCAACATTTCTTCCAGAGTATTTTCCTTTAGAAACCTCACTAGGCACAACTTCACGAGTTTCCTTTTTTCTCCCCAGAAAACCCTGGTCAAAACCCCGGCCTCTCGCTCTCAGTCTCTGTAACCTAAACCCTAACTAAAGCACGACAACAACTGATAATGTCCGCATTGCGGCGATCTCCGTCGCGTCTTTTCTCGATTGTCGCGAGGAATAATCGGAGGTTTTCCTCGACTTCCACCGCAGAATCCTCGAAAGAGACAATAATCTCTTCTTCCTCAATTCTCGGCGATCAACCTCCGCCAAATGGTCCACCGCCTCCGCCACCGGAATCGGAGGCTGCGAGGAGTTCATGGGGATTTCTTAAGTACGGTATCATCGCCGCCGTCACAGGTGGTGCTGCTACTGCAGGCTATGCTACGTATGGTAATTATCTTATTATTATTTCACTTACTACATTTTCGGTTGCCAGATTGATATGACTAGTCCTGGCATTTCCTCAGGAAATAGTTGAACTCTCTTTTCAACGCCTGGTATTTAAGTAGTTTCATATATCAGTACAAAAATATAAACAAAATACCATTTTGTGATCAAGATGGTGGTGATGGCAGTATTTACCTACAATTTATTGTTTCATTACTGGACGCTGATTTTAAAATAATTGATTCATATGTTTGGTATGATTAGTTGATAATTGATTTGAACACTTCTATAGGCTTAGAGTTAACCTCCTATTCGTGGAGTTGCTACTTTGGATTCTTGTTCAACTTATCATTCTATCAATTCTATGTTCACCTGATACTTAATTTTGTGTAGTTACATATATGTTTACAAGCTCTTATGAATGTAATATATTATGCTTTCCTGCATTCAGTTTTTTATCTCTGAGGCATTGTTGAATATCTTTTCTGTGAATTATCATGTAATCGACAAATGAATCTTGCAGAATAATACTAACTCTACTTACTTGGTGTAGTAAATAGTCAGTTGTGATTTGACTTCTCCGTTGCATATTTTATGTCAATACAAACTTTCCCCTTTTGGAGGGTGGGGGTATTAGGCCTTTTTGTTCTGCGGTTTTCTTTTTTCTTGACAATATCCAAATATAGTTCATCTCTAGAGCTTCTGAGCAAGTGTTTGTGCATCATTTGTGTTTTTAAATGGCTCTTTCATATAAATTAGAAGTGTTGTATCTATGTTTATGTACTTAGTTTGACATTATATGTTTCAGAAACTGATGAGTTGTGCTCTTGCTTTGTTGCTAACTCATCTAAATTAACAAACGCAACAGCTTGTATCGTGGTATTCGACGTTTGCTCATATGAAGATTTTCTTTTATAGAACATGATGCACATGTTTATTTGCAGCATACTCATCGGATGAAATTGATCAGATGACTAAGGGCCTTCGCGCATCTGCAAATTTCACGGTTGAGGCTGATGCATCGTCTTCTGATGTGCGTCTGACAGCACCTTCGTACTTAGCTTTTATGTATATGTTAGTTCTCAGCAATCACATAAACTTGATGGGTTTCTTATTTTACTGCTTACTGCTTTCTCTTATGCCCTGAAGTAGTCACTATTTTCCATTGGTTCTACCTCTTCTGTTTTAATTAGCCATCTGGGGTTGGGATGAGGTCCTTAAAGGGAGTTGGTGTTGCAATAACTAGTGGAATGACAACTGAAGGGTCTTTTCTTTTGGGTGGTGCTGGGCTGCGAATCTTGTTCATAAATAGTTCTCAATTTAAAATGTGATGCGACAAACCGTCACTGGGGAAAAAACTCATCCTTTTCTTCATGGTAGCATATGTCAATATGTTATCACATTCTTTGTTCAAAGTACATTGTTCTGATTATTTTTCAGCATAAAACTTTGAATAGATCCTGGGAGCCTCCATTTGTTTGACTACGGAAATCATATATGACATTTACATAGGGTATATCTCTGTACCTGAGGATCAAGTAACCTCTGATCTCACATACAACCCCAGAACTTTATTAATGCTTGGCTGATACTGTCTTATACCCTGTAGGTGGATCCAACCATATTGCTTGCTCGTTATATCATTCTTTCTCTAAACAATACCTCCTGATGATGAGAGAGATGCACCCTTCTTAGTTGTTATTTGCTTTTCCTTTGGAACCATAACAAAATTATCTTTCTTTGGTGTTTATATGATGTTCATTACATTTACGAGCTTGTGAGTCTCTCTAGTACAAGTAAGCTACCAATTTGATTATCAGATATGGATACTGTTCGGCAAATACCATTCAACACTTCCTTCTAACCTGAGAGTATTTCCCATATGTTCTATATTATGCTCGCTCATGCAGGTCTCTAGAATTTGTAATCCACTAATTGTCATTATCAGACATGAGTACAGTTCGACAGATACTGTTCAATACATTCTTTCTTTGCAGAGAGTGTATACAGCACGTTTCGAGCTTTCTTTTATTTTTACAACTACACTTAGTGAACAAGTCAACTGATCAGTCTATGGCCTTCAGATGGGATGTATAAACAATCTGATGTCAGATTTTGTCTCACAAACAGACTAGTTTGTACTTTTCGGATGCTTGTAGAAAGGGCCTTTGATATTTGTGGCTTGGGACATTAGAGTAGGATATGGCAAAAAGTTCTCTGATGTCATGTTTCTTGATCTGACATTCATTTGCTTGAGGAATTTTGCGAGCCTTTCTTGAATGGCTTGCCAGTATTTTTCGAAAGATGATAACTACATGCGCACGAATATCCTTTAACCTTTGATGGTAATTCAAATAGAGATTTATGAGCTAACTCTTCTCTAACCTGCATTGTTTGTGCAGAAATTTAAAACTTATCTACGTGCGGCTGCAATGACAGGTATAACTGGGTGAAGAATTTCTGGTCTTTTTGTTGCTCCGAATTCTTATATCATTATCTTTATAATACCCTTAAAGTTGTATATCGTTTTCTTTTATGAGTGTTCCTTTATGTATGTTGTAGTGCCCGCTAAGTTAGTTGAGGTGTACCTTGATTTGAGGAAATTGACTGAAGAACATGTTCGAGTAAGTGAATATAGTTTCACTTGTCAGGATCACTATTTAAGATGCTTAACTTAATGAGCTTCTTTGAAATTTGACTTTCTATTTAATTTGCTTCACATCAGGATTTTACTGAACCAACATCTGATAAGCTCCTGCCAGATTTGCATCCTTTGGAGCAGCATGTATTTACCCTTGTTCTTGATCTTAATGAGACATTGATATACTCTGATTGGAAGGTACTGTCTTATCTACTTTGTTCAGTTGATGTTGCTATCTTTGAACCAATGCTCACATAGGATGGAGTCCTTCTTGACAACATTAATTGTTGATAATGAGATAGGATGTTTCCTTATCAACCTATGTTGCAGAATTATATCCCTTGTGTGTTTGTCTTTTTTCCCTTCATTGCTGAAGTTATGTTTTCTTAAACATGCTTTCTTCATTTTGTTCCTCTCTTTTACAGCGTGACAGGGGCTGGAGGACATTCAAAAGACCTGGTGTAGATGCTTTTCTGGAGCACTTAGCTCAATTTTATGAAATTGTTGTGTATTCTGATCAACTAAATATGGTAACATTCATCCTTTTCCCAAATACTGTCTTTTTTAATTTTGTTAGTTTCATTTTCTATTCTTTCTTTTCTGAAACAATAAGTGTTTGTGTGATTGCAGTATGTTGATCCTGTTGCCGAAAGATTGGATCCAAAACACTGCATCCGCTATAGGCTCTCAAGGGGAGCAACAAGATATATAGATGGCAAGCACTACAGGGTAAATCCATTTAATTGTTTCCAAGATTGCATCAGCTATTTTGTTGTTTATACGTTTCGCGAAGAAGTTATGCCTCCGAAACAAATGGACATGAAGATATAATCATTTGATGGCTTTCATTTCTACTTTATTATGCTGTTCAATGTCTCATTTTTTTAGCTGTTAACTTACCTATCACTTGAAGCTACGCAACAATACTCCGGTGAAGTGTGTAAAAGATCATGAATCGATTTTAGGTAGATGTTTGATTTGAATTCTATTGCAAAGAAATTGTGGGATTCTGAGCTTGTCTGCGTGAGCATTATGGTTACTCTAAAATTCATCCCATGTTCAGAATTTGTTGGACACTCGTGAAGTATTTCCTGTTGTAGTCACAACTATAATGGCTACCCTAGTTAATGACATTTCTCGGAAATCTCTGCTGAATAGGTACCATAAAATCTCCTAGCTTAATGTTATTAGACCTGTTACTAGCAGAAACAAAGGGTGTATATACACACATGTTCTGTTTCGTAACTTGGAATTTGTACGAGTAGTTTTCTCTACTTTGTTAGCATATCCTTTTTCTCGATCTTGTATTGGAATGAATTGTAAACCCATTTACTGTTCCTGATAATTAGGCTTGTAAGTTGGCAACTATCTAGAAATCTCTACTAAAATTATTTGTTAGCCGCTATAACAACTGGGCTCAACTTATACTGAAAATTTAGCGCTGGTTAGGACATGGTGCGCAGCTCTGTGACTAGATCACACCATTATTATCACTTTCTTGTGCTCATTGAATTGAGGATGTTTAGTGTGCACTAAGCATATGCAACGTTTGCTATTGAATAGCATTTTCACTCGATACTATTCACAGATTGGAAGTCCTATAATTGTGTCTCCTGCTGCAGGACCTATCTAAGCTGAATAGGGATCCAGCAAAGGTTATCTACATTAGTGGCCATGCTTTGGAAACTAGCCTTCAGCCTGAAAACTGTGTTCCAATAAAACCATGGCAAGGGGAAGCCGAGGACACTGCACTTGTAGATCTTATCCCATTCTTGGAATGTAAGCATCAACCATGAATTTTGATGTTTTGGACTGTTAATTTTTGGCGTATGGAGTTTGGGAAAAAGATTGTCTAAAACACGAGGGGCCTTGTTTAAATGCAGATGTCGCCAAACACCGACCATCTGATATTCGAACTGTTCTAGCTTCATATCAAGGTCGTGATATTTCCAAAGAGTTCATTGAACGATCAAAAGAGCATCAAAGGTTTAGTTGTCTTTGCAATTTTATTTTAAATGCCTGTTATCTGCTGATTCCGAATAACCTTTTGGCTTTCCCTATGTTACTTTTTCTTATTTCTGTTGCTCAACCCCATGTTTGATAATGCTTTTCACATTTCATTTCTGCCCTTGTTGCGTTGGGAAATGGATTTTCTTTTCTTTATTTATTTCTACCCACAATCACCCCTCCCACATTAGGAAGGGTTGTTTTGTTGGTGAGAGATACTTTGGTGAGAACACTTATAGTCGTATAAGCATGATCCTTTGATGGTTCCTCTATGGCCAATTTTACTCATCTTATACTATTTTAATCTGACCAATTCATCTCTCTGTCTTGCTGCTTTTGTATATTGGTCATGTTGATTGTGATTAGAACTTCATTTTTTCTTTGTCGTTCCAACTCATGCAATGTTATCTCCTTTTATCTTTTTTTAGGCTTGAACTTGTAGGAAGGTAAAGAAACAAAATGGTAAATTACAGTTTTTTCCCATTTTAAGCTGGGATATGATCTTCCTCAATCCTCTCAACAAATGAAACACGAGGAAGTCTGAGTTGAATTATGTGGACATATATTTTCTGAATTATTTCAGTTTCTCTGGGTTTTTGTTGAATTGTGTTATGGTGTTCAATGCAATATGGAGGCTGTAAACAACTTCCTTTGATGCAGGAGGATGCAAGAGCAGAAACAGCAAGGTCGTCTCTGGAGACGTTAGACTAAATTCCGAGTATCCTAATTCTTTTCAGTGAAGAAACCATTGGATTGTTTAAGTTGCAAGTCTTTGAAGAACTTCTCCAACTCTAATTCCCTTGGTTCATGTTTTCTTATCTTGATAAAGTAATTTCCCCCTGAACTTATAATGTCCGTCTTTAAAACATCATTCTGCTGTACAAGGTGGATATAAATTTTGCTAGTCAAAATGTTACAAGCAAGACGTTTCCTGTTCAAGGCACGCCGGTTTCTGGTAAGATTTGTAATTAATTTGACGATTTAGATCTTGCTGGAAGTGTGGGTGATCAGGGGTCTTCGAGTTCCTGGAGATATTATTTACATATTAAATTCGGAATGAATTCTTTTATTAAGAAACGTGATCGGCTCCAGTGCTTCATAGGGTACTCAATGCTGTTTCCATTTTCCTATTCCATATACCGTGTATTAAGTTGTGAATGTATACCGTTGACCGTTTTCAAAATATACAATTGCGAATTTTAGAAGATAAAAAACAGTGATTGTTATTCTCCGAGTCTTTGATGTGGCTTATGTCCATTCTACTTTCTACATCTACTCTTACATTACCAGATGCCCAGTTATGTGGACACATTTGCTGATTCACCATAATTTAATTGATGATGAAATATATGTATATATATCTTTTTTGTTGTTGTGGTCAACTCGTTCTGTTAATAGATGTTCGGTAAGTCAATAAATGAGTACGTGGTGGCCGCTTGGTTAATGTCGGATGTCTATCTCATAAGAGGATGTTTGGCTAAGCCTATAAGCTCCTTAAAACATCTTATAAGATGTTTGAGCCTATGTTCTTCAAATGTGTTTGGCAAAATAAGATGTTAGACAACTTATAACATGTAAAAATAAGTTCTAAAATAAAATTAAGTTCTTCTAACCCATTTTATTTTTAAGATCTTATAAGTTACACACAAATTTCACTTACGATACACACATAAACACACTCTTAACACATTACACACAGTTCATACACTACACACATTACACACACTTCACACACTACACATTTACACACCCTTCACACACTACACACACTTCATAGCTAAATTACTTCATTCAATTGCTAGTTTATAAGATCTTTTATCCAAATACTTTATTAACTTATAAACTCTTAACAAATTGTATTTTATAAACTCTCTGAACAACTTATAAAATGTTAGAGCTTATAAAATATTTGAAATAAATTTAGCTAAACACCCGCTGAATATCCCCAACTTCTTTCTTTGTGATAGTCTCTCATGTGGTTTAATTAATAATTGTTCGGTGGGGTTGAAAGAATTGTTGGATACTTCAGTTCCAAATTTCTGGGATAGTCTATGATATACTTCCTCCTACTTAATTTTGCACATTTTCCTTTTCGATTCGTCCTATTCAATTTTGCACACTCTTAAAAAGTAAATATCTCTTAAAATCTTCAACCTCAAAATCTCCACTCTCAATCTCCACCTTTAAAAAAGTCAATCAAAAAGTAAAAATAGTGTTTTCTTAACATACTTGTCCGTCCCTACGTACAAAACTGAGCGGGACGGAGGAAGTATAATTTTTGCTACACTATCACTTCATACATGATGTAACTTTTGCTGCGCTAGCACGTAGCCTATATCATGCAGATATGGATTATATTCATGAATACTTGGAGTCATAGAAACATGGAACTTGAATATACAGCATTTCTTCCTTTCTTGTAAATCTGATCAAACATTTGTTAAGCGGCGTAAAAGACATTGTCAAACAGGAACATGAAAAAGAGAAAAAGAAAAAACTATATTACAGAGAAAATTTTGAGGGAAAGTGATGCAGATTCTTTGTTTGCTGGGAGCTGTAATTTTTTTCCCTAGCAGTATGGTTATAGATGTTAGTTAGGGGACAAGCGTATAAAGCCCTAGTCCGAAATGACTGGTTAAAAGTTCTTATGCTATAAGAACTTTGAAAATTCAGACTTATCCTTAATCTTTTAGGTCTACTCTAACTCTATATGAATTTTTTTTTTTTTTTTTTGGTTGTCAATGTGCTTAATAATTGATACATTTAAATTTCTCGGAAAGATGGACAATCAAAGAATTCTGAAATACAAACATTCGAATTCCTAAATATTAATATGAAAAATATAACAGAAGTTAAGTAGCATTCTCATTCTTTTTCCATTTATATATGTGTCTTTTTGGGACATCAACAAATTCAACACAATATATTAAAGAGGCACAATATTTATTAAAATAATATTTTTGTGATCAACAATATATTATTTACTAAAAAAACAGAAAGCAACAAAAGTTAAAGGCTGATAGCATTAGCAGAGGCGGAATGCAATATTGTAGAAGAGCAAATGAACTATATTTACTAAAAGAATAGAAAGCAACAAAAAATTAAAAGTTAGCCGCACTAGCAGAAAACGGAATGCAATATTGTAGAAGAGAAAGTGAACTCTAGAATAGAGGGGTTGCAAGGGTTAAAGCAACATGACAAGTCGTTGATTGAACGACGTTCAAGATTTACTTATGTGATATTATGTATAACAATATACAATATATACCATATAAAAATAAATATGTAATGGTCTTCATAGTTAGCTATACCCTAGTCCCGGATTAAAAGTCCTAAAGCTACGAAAGTTTATAAAACTAATGTACAACACTTGACTGTTTAAGGTACCACCTATTAAGTTAGTGCGAAATGTAGATTAGTTGCTCGATTTGTGTAATAATGTCACGTTGGTCGTTACAATTCTTTGTGACCGTGTTATTCAAGCAAAGATTCTTTCTAGAAGCACTGCAAGTAAAAAAGTTATGATTCCAATAATGAAAAGTTATGATTCCATGAATGATTTTGACGTCCTCTATATTAAATGATCCTTTAGATTTCAAAGAAGATGATTTCTATTGATGATTTCCTATGCGACGACCATCAACAAGAGTCAAAATTAATCTTTTAGTCATGTTGGATTACTTGAAGAAACTTATTTTTAATCACGATCAACTATATATTATTGTATCTAAAGTGCCCAATAGAAAAGATATAAGGAAGTCTTGCAAAATTTGCAATATTCATCTTTTCGTTTGATTTGGACTCTGATTTTATTATTTCAATTTATTCATCATTTCTTTAATTGTTTTTAGTGTGATGAGTTTTACTATTGTATAAACTAGTATCACTCCCGTGCGATGCACGGAAATTTATTTAAAAAATAATAATTAAATTAAATTAACTATTATAATCTAATATTAAAAATTGGAGCTGTTACATTCTAAACCAAATAAATATTTGAATATTTTTTATTAAATATATAAAAATATAAGTAATGTAACTATCCGTTTCTCTAATGTGATATATGGAGTTTATATAACGTATATTTTATAAATGAATATTCAAACAAAAATAAATATCAAAGAAAATCAAATTGTTGTGTGAACATATATTTAAGTGATAATGAATTTTTAAACAAACGCCAATATTATCTTAATATAGAACTCAAACATATATTTAGTGTGTCCGTATCCATATTGACATGTGTGAACACCCACAAATAGCTTAAGTGATAATGAATGTTCAAACAAACACAAAATTCTAAAAATCATACAACCTATCAAAATATATATTAAATATAATAAATTGAATAATAGTGTATTCTTGTCCCAGGCTATCATACAAACTACATTAAACGCTCAAATCTTATTCAAATAATCAACAAACAAACAATATTATTTCTAAATGGAATATCTAATTATAATATATGTGATATAGATATTAATTTTTTCTAAAAAATATTGATATCAAAATTAAAGATCTTCAAAAGGGCTTTAATTTGATATATTATACATAAAAAATAAGTTCGAAATGAGAAAAATGTATTTGTGGTTTAAAAGATTAAAATAAAGTTTGATTTTTACTAAATGTGATAATTACATACTACATTCGTTGTCTTTTATATGCAGTTTTAATTTTGGATAAGAGAATCAAAATACAGGGGAAATGCACAAAAAGATATCCCTCAACCAAATTTCCTATCTCCCCACAAATCCCTTAAATTTATCCTAGCAGAATTTAAGTTGAAGACTTGAATTTCGAAAAAGTGCCTCAATTAGGGGCCTGAATATTGAAGGTTCTCAATTCAGGATTACGTATTCAAAAATAGGATATATTATTCGATGTGCAGAAGATTCAGCATGGAGTAGATTGAAAGTTTCAGTACCGAGTATATTGAAATTTTCTATATAAAGTAATGAACATTCCATACATCAGACCATGTGTCTTATTTTTTAAGACGTAAAGATTGAGAATAAAATTTAAAATCTTGACCTCTAATGAGAAAAAAACTCAAGATTCAGGCCCTGAATTGAAAACTCCTAAAATTCAGGCTTGAATTGAGACATTTTATGAAATTTAAACCTTCTAGTGGAATTTCTCAATTTACCATCATTTTTTTAATATAATCTTTCTTTATACTCCCTCCGTCCCGCTCTAATTTGTCTACTTTCCTTTTTTGTTTGTCCCAATCTAATTTGCCAACCCATAAATGGCAAATTTATCTCACAATCTTTACCCCCAAAAGGACTTGGATCTTCTACTCCCAAAAGCTCCTACATCTCCTACTACATTAATAAATTTTTTTTTGACATATGAACTAATTTGCTACATCAGCGAATGAGTTGTACAACCTTATCAATTATGTGGTTATCATGGAAAGTCGAATTCTCCACAATTTTTGCAAGATTATAACAGAAACATGGAAAGAGCTAAAAAAAAAAAAAAAAAACTCGCGTAATCACAATTCATCTCGTTTACTGTTTAATGCTTTTCCTGATCAATAGTACTAATTTAGAGTAGTACATTTACTAATTCTGTGGTGGTCTTTTGCTATTGAAGTAATGCATTTTTTATTAATGAATTCTGTCAAAATTGGTCTGTCAACAATTTCTATGTTCATTTTCTTCCTTTATTGCTTTTTCTGTTGTTAATGATTTAAGTTATTGGGGCCATTAATTTATTGGTGGCCAAGAGTTCATTTATCATGTTCTTGTTGGCATGTATTACAAATTCATGATTTATGCAAACTTGCAGTCTTCTGTAATTTCTTACACATTAAGGGAGTGTTTGCATTTGTTTTTTCTAAGTGATTTTCAATTTATAGTTTGAGAAAAATTATTTTGTAGTGTTTACAAAGTCAACTTCTACTTTAGAAAAAATGTTTTTAATGTAAAAGTTAAAAACATAATTTAATTATTTTCTCTACTTGATGACAATTTTGTAAATAACATGATATTTCTTAAAAGACGAAGTATCAAACACTCCAACTTCTACTTTTATTAGAAATCGTTTTTTTTTCATACACTACCTACTTTTTACATAAGTCTTTTTTATAGAATCTCTAATTTTTAATCACGTTTCAAAAGCAAAAACAATCGCAAACACCCCCTAATTGTGTCTAGAATTGGCACCATCAAATTATAAGCACTTATTTCATTAGAATAAAGGGTGTTTGTAGTTGCTTTTCCTAAGCGTTTTTCAACTTATAGCTTGTGAAAAGTTGTTTTGGAGTGTTTGGGATAACAACTTTAGCTTTAATAAAAGTGATTTTTAAGCCAAAAGCTAAAAGTAGAAAATAGTTAATTTTTACAGCCTTTTGGTATTTTAGTAAATAATTTTTTTTTCCTCACTCATAAGCTAAAAGTTGCTCAAGTATCAAACACTTATATATTTAATCATAAGCTAATATCGTCTGCCGTTGTCAATTAATTCATTGTGCAATTCATCTCTCATTGATTTGTATTTTTTTTTTCCAGGCCTTTTTTTTCTTTCCATGTTTCTGTTATAGTCTTGCAAAAATTGTGGAGAATTCCACTTGCCATGATAACCACATAATTGATAAGATTGTACAACTCATTCGCTGATGTGGCAAATTAGTTCATATGTTAAAAATCTATTAATGTAGTAGGAAATGTAGGAGCTTTTGCGAGTAGAAGATCCAAGACCGTTGATATGAGGTTGACGTTGTAGCTGGTGAAGAATAATGTTAAAGTTGGATGATAAATGTGATGGGTTCTATTCTGTTGGAAACTTTGAATCTTGACTTCAACTCCCACATAATTTTTGTCCAATAATCAACTGCGTGTGCGTCCCGCTACAATCTACTTAATACATTTTGATGCCAATGTCACTCCCAATATATGCACTACTATTAATATGGAGTGAGTCTTGTGTGTGACGATCACACGTATGATGAAATACACTTTTACAAAAAAAATTAATATTTACACAAGAAATAGTGATACTTTTACAGATTAAATTGATATTGTTACTACATTGATACTTTTACAAATAAATGCGATACTTTTGCTACAAAAAATGATACTCTTTTTTGTTAAAAAAAGTGATATTTTTAAAGATAAACGTGATACTTTTATCACAAAAAGTAATATCTTTTTCCCGTCATAGCGTGTGACGACCGTATATATAAGCTCTTGCCATTAATATGGATGCGATATACGGAAATATTTTTATCTTCTACTATTATTCGTTAAATAATTATATCTATACCATATAAAATAATTTAGTATACTAAACATTAAATGAGAGTTTTATGTTTTAATTTGTCCACTGCATTTCTTAGAAAAATAATTTTTAAAAAACAATAGATAAGACATTATAAATTAATTAACTCGAGAATAAGTAGTTCTTTCTCTTGGAAACAACAATGATGTTATTCCCCTTGATGAACCATGTAGTGCAATCTTCTCGTTTATCATATTGTTGCAAATAGAGTTCAATATACGTACAAAAATTTTACCAATGTCATCATTGCCACATATAAGGAAGGGTTAATTTTATAATGCAACATGAACTGTTAGTCATTTTTCAGTTTTTTACTCTGAAAAAAATACTTTCGATTTCAATTTGTATAACACGTTTTTGTTGTAGTTTAAACTACAACCATATTTCAAGCTATAGCACATGACCTCATGAGCCAAAAATATGGCAACACGTGACCACTAATAACAAAAAATAAAAATAAAAATACTTTTATTTTGAAAAATCGAAAAAAATACACTTCTCTCTTTCTCCTCCTCCGTCGACGGACTCTCTCTCCAGCGCGTCTTCTCTCTCGCTAGTGAACACATTAAAGGAGATTCAATTGCCTAGTGCAGTCGTGAAACTAGAAAAATAAAGAAGAGAAGCCGACCTTTCCTCAAAAGTTCCGCCACCATCTCGTTGTTGCCGCTTGAATAGTCGCCGAGCCACGATTAGGCTGAGAAGCCACGTATACCAGATAAGAACCCTGCTTCTGTTGTTGATGACCGTTATTGTTGTTCTGTGAGCGCGGTGCCATCGCTCTGTTATATATTGTCGGAGTATGGTCATTTGTGTATGGGGAAAATTGGTAAAAATGCCATTTAACTTTGGCGTAATTAAAAAATTACCCTGTAACTTAGGCCATTTAAAAAATTGCCCTGTAACTTACAAAATGTTGATAAAATTGCCCCGCAACCGACAATTGCCTGTAACCCAGCTGGTCATCTGTTGAGGTGGCGAGGGACTGCTGATGTGTTCGTAATATTTGGCTTTAGGAAGTTGATTTGGCACAATTGTTAGACAAATTTTGTGTGATGTGGCAAGTTGACTAATTCAGCTTCTTGAAAGACTACTTTCTCTCTCTAAACAAACGTTCTCTCCTCTCTCTAAACTAAAAAACACTTGTCTTCCTCCTCCTTCCGGCGGCTGTTGCCGCCGGCCAAACCTCCCCCCTTTTTCATTTTTCTTTTTTATCTTTTCTTTGATCATTGCTTATTCCAAACAGATATCTCACTATGGTATCATCTCCATCCACGCCACTTCTGCTCGGACCACCACAACTATATCAACAATCAGCCACTTCCATCACCATCACTAACATTGTTGTTACCACCATCACCACCATTGCTAACAACAGTTCAACCGTTCCTTGCCGTCGCTACGTAGATGTTTTGATGGAAAATTTAGATAAACAGGCAATTGAGGAGAACTTGAGAAGATTCGCAATTCCCAAGAAGCCGATATGCAAGAAACCATTAATAGGGCTGACGGAAAACCGTTCCCCCACTTTTCTGTCGACGAGTAATCCCTGTTTGGATTTCTTCTTTCATGTTGTTCCCAACACTCCACCTGAAACTTTGAAGAAGCGCCTACTGGTGGCTTGGGATCATGATCCCTTGAAGACCCTGAAGCTCGTTTGCAATCTTCGAGGAGTTCGAGGCACTGGCAAATCCGACAAAGAAGGGTTCTACACTGCTGCATTGTGGCTGCACAAGAATCACCCCAAAACCCTCGCCTGCAACGTGGCTTCTTTCGCTGAATTCGGCTACTTTAAGGATTTGCTTGAGATTCTTTTTAGGGTTCTAGAAGGGGCCGACGCACGGGAATTGGTTAAAGAGACGTGGGGGAAGAGAAAATTGGAGGTAGAGATGTGGGAGAGCAAGAGAAAATTGTGGGAGACCAGAAAAAAATGAGGAGGGGTAGGGGGAGATGTATAACAGGGCGAATAGGGTTGATAGGGAGGAAAAGTGAAAGTGATTTAATTCAATGGCGGAAAAGTTTGAAAATCTTGGGGGATTGTAATTTGAGCCATGAAGCGAAGAGGATTGTGAAGGCGAAAAGGGTCGTCAAGATGTTTAATCTTGATCCAGATTTCAAGTATTTGCACGAGCGTGTCTCTGATGTTTTTGCCCAGTGCTTAAGATCAGACATGAAGCTGTTGAAATCAGGGGAGTTACACAAAATCAGTCTGGCTGCAAAATGGTGTCCCTCTCTGAATTCTTCATTTGATACAATCACGCTACTGTGTGAAACCATTGGTAGGAAGGTGTTTCCAAGAGAGGAGTATCTAGAGTATGAAGGGGTAGAGGAGGCACATTATGCTTACCGCGTGAGGGATCGATTGAGGAAGGAAGTGCTGGTGCCTCTGCGTAGGACCCTGCAGTTGCCTGAGGTTTATATTGGAGCCAATGATTGGGGTTCTATTCCTTACAACAGGGTGGCATCTGTTGCCATGAAGCTGTACACACGAAAATTCTTTAAGCACGACGAAGAGAGATTCAGAGATTATCTTGAAAGAGTGAAGTCTGGCAAGGCAACAATTGCTGTCGGTGCATTGCTTCCTCATGAGATAATCGCTACTTTGAGAATTCGTTATGACAATTATGGTTATGATTATCTGGATGATTATATCTATGGCGGCGATGTGGATGAGTCGGTGGCAGAGCTTCAATGGAAGAGAATGGTGAGCGACATGGCGAAGAAGGGGAAGCTGAATAACTGCCTTGCTATTTGTGATGTTTCAGGGAGTATGTCTGGGTTTCCAATGGACGTGTCAGTGGCACTAGGGACTTTGGTGTCGGAGTTGAGTCAAGAGCCATGGAAAGGGAAGCTCATCACTTTCAGTTCAAATCCGAAGCTTCAAATGGTGGACGGGGATAGCTTGAGATCGAAAGTGGAGTTCGTGAGGAAAATGGAGTGGGGGATGAAATAAATATTTTTTATTTCTGAATTTCAAATAACTTTTTTGAAGTTATAATTTTTTTATAAATTAAAATTATTTTTTATACTATTTTTCAATTTTTTTTCCACCCTAATAGGTAGCTTAGCAAAAAAACATAAAATAAAATAAAAAAAACTGCCCCGCCACGTCAGTAAATAAACTCCACCTCAACAGGTGACCTGCTGGGTTACAGACAATTGCCGGTTGCGGGGCAATTTTATCAACATTTTGTAAGTTACAGGGCAATTTTTTAAATGGCCTAAGTTACAGGGTAATTTTTTAATTACGCCAAAGTTAAAGGGCATTTTTACCAATTTTCCCTTTGTGTATGTGACAACAAAGAAGGAGCTGGAATGAGGATTGACGTGAGAGCAAATCGACAATTCACGTATGATGGAGAGGAATTGACAATTTAATTCTCAATTCCCAATTTTTGTTTAAAATAATTTTCAGAAATAATTTTTTTAATAATCTAGGTTTTAAAAATTTAAAAAAATTGTTTTCGAAATCTTATATTTAGTTTTAGAATTTTTAAAATAAATATTATTTTTTGTTAATTTCCTGAATTTTAAATAATTTATATTTTTAATAAATTATTTTAATTTTTTGAATAATATACAATTTTTTTTTCAATTTTTTTCGAAATAAAAGAATTTTCGATTTTTCAATATTATTTTTCAAAGTTTTTTAAATTAATTTATATTTTTTGTTAATTTTCTGAATTTAAATTTTCAAAATATTTTTTACTTTTTTATATTAAAATTAGGAATCTATATAATTTTATATTTTTAATAATTTTTTAATTTTCTAAAATAATTTATAAGTAATTTTTTTTTCAAAATAAATTATTTTTTATTTTTTATTTTTTTAATATTTATTTAAATAAATTAAAATTAATTTTAGAATTTTTCGGTAATTTCCTGAATTTTCAAAATTTCAAATAATTTTTTTATTCTTTATTTAATTTTTTTTTAGAATTTTGTAATAATTTTTATAATTTTAATATATTATTGTAATTATTTTAAATAATTTATAAGTATTTTTTTCTTTTTTTATTTTTTTAAAAAAGAAGTGTTTTCGATTTTTTCCTTTTTTATTACTGACCACGTGTCGCCATATTATTAGCTCATGACCTGAATTGTGGACAAAGGTTCAAATTGCAACAAAAACGCATTATACATGTTACAATTGAATTTTTTTTTGTTATAGACTAAAAATTTAAAATTGATTAATAGTTCATATTGCATTATGAATTTAATCCTATAAAAATGACCACCATTGCTGTTTGAACTGATTCCATCATAGCACTCTAGCTATAAAGTTGCTGTTAGAGTTCGGTATGTGATTGTATAGACGAAGATGTAGAAAATTCAGACAAAGTCGAGGCTAGAGTTTGACTCTATATCCGTAAGACGAAATTGCCACGCACTCAGGTGCAATACATTTAGTAGCAAAACGCCTCCAAGATACAACGACTTTAAAACTTCAGACTGCTGCACTACGAGTCGGAAGTTATCGGCGAACGTACTCGGAGATTTGGAACTTTCGGACTCTACTAATGCAGAATTTAGAAAGCTTTTGAATTGCAAAGAACTTGTGTAATTGAATGTATGAAACAAAAATGTGGAGGGGCCTATTTATATATGTTGAAGAGTTGTGGTGCCTTTTTGGAAAGGCATCTCTTCACCCCTTGGTTGCACCCTTTGGACTGGACCCATCAGTTCGCTGGGCGGACGCACCCGCTGGCTGACCCGCGCCCTGGTCCGGGCGGGTCGGCCCGACCCAGTTTGACCCACCGGGTTGTCTGGTCTGAGCCGCCGACCCACCGGTCCGAGCCGCCCAGCCGTCCGGTTCGACTCGGTTCCTGATCGGACCCGGTTCACGTCACCGCACCGCCTGACTCGAACCGCCACGAACCCGCGAGTCATCCGTCTGGACCACCTAGCCAAAACTTTAAGGCTCCTCCAGCTCCTCGCGACGACGCACGCAAAGTGCGCCTCTAAAGCGACTCAATGCGACATGTGCGACGTGCGGGCCCGGGCTCAGATGGGTCTCCCACTAGGATCCACCATAAGTTCCACCATAGGGGAGCACACTTGATAATTAGTTATCAAGTGCCTACTAAATAAGGAGTATCCACTTACTCCAATTTTTCTATGTGGGACAAGTTCCCATAAGTTTCCTCCATAAACTCTTCAACTTCCAAGTTTAAGTTGCAACCTTTGACAATTAATATTTCATTCACCCGAAATTGGTTTTGAGCATATTAATACATTAAATTCATCTACTCGAAGTGTAGATTATGAATTTGCAACTTGTTTCCATTTTTAACAAATGGATTGAATTAATTAAATTGGTCAATTTTGAGTCAAAACCCAAAATTCCAAATCAATTTCTAAGAGTTGCATGTCTTAACTTTATGTGACATTGTCATTTTTAAATAATGAATTTGTATTCAATTATTATCTTGTGTTCTGAAACTACAAAATAAAAGAAGAGTCATTAACTACATATCACATGTGACGTCCTTAAAAATTGATCTTCAAAATGGATATGATGCATATCAAATGCTACATGTTCATTAAAAGATTTTCCCCATATAAATTTGGAGCAAATCAATTAAAAGTATCTTTACTTTGTGAATATAATTAAGTTTTATTAACCTGAGAAGAAAAATGTCAATTCCACATTAAGAATTGCATATATAATTATACTTTTAATAATATAAAATATTAAAATAGATTTTAAATAAAAATTCTAAATTTTTATATATATTATATTTAAATTTTAAATAAAATAAATCTTATTATACATTATTTTGACCAATAAAAAGATAGATTAGTAAACAGTATCTAATCACTAAGATAAAATCTAGTATATATACACACATTTTTTTATTAGATTAAGAGGAATAAAAAATTATTTTGCAACTAAACTATGTAATGTCAGCGTTACACTTAGCAACCAAACTATTATTGTTATACGAACAAAGCTAAACTATATGTGTTTCACACTTCGCAAACGACACAATTATTTGTTATATTTTCCAACCCCGACTATATACTTCTTAATATTTTGCAATCTTTTTATCATATGAAACTTCTTTTTTTCTTTAAAGTAAGTCTGAAGCCTATAATATAAGAACAATTATTATTTTATTTGGAGATTTCAGATTTAACATAAAGTCAATTTTTTTTTCTTGTTCTTTTTCTCCTTTTAGTTCATATCCTTGAATTTATTTAGATAATTTCCAAATTCTATCTAGTTATAATAATATTTTGAAAAGAAATTGAATCTCATTTGCAAATATTTTACTTTGTGATTTTCACATATACACAAATAATTTTATGTTTTAGACAGATCATGATATTAAGACAATAAAATTCATAAGTTATATAATAATTGAAATAAAAAATTATAGGGTTTAATATCATCTGGCGCCCTGAAGTTTTTTTCATTTAAGTGCCTTATATTGATTTTGTCACCAGTAGGGATCTGAAGTACACGAATTTATTGGGTCTATCCTCCAACTCACTATTTTTGGTCAAAATAAGTGCACATTATATGCACACTCCATTTTTAAGTGTAATTGATCTAAAACACTGGAAACTATTTGTAAAACTATGAAAAATGATCTAAAAATAAAAAATATATGTTTGAAATCTGAAAAGTAATTTTAAAATTCTAAAAATTATGTTTAAAAATTTGAAATAATTTTAAAAATCAGAAATTTATGTTAGATAATCTACAATATATTTCTAAAAAATCAATAAATTATTTATAAAATTGTTAGAATTATTTTTAATTTTATTTAAAGATACTAAAATAATTTTCAGAAAACCGTGAGTAATTATTAAAAATTAATGTAATATAATAAATAGTTAGAAAATTCTTTAAATTTGAAAAGTATTTAATTCCCTTTCTAAATCTAAAGGAAGTATTTTGAGATATATAAAACTCTAAAAATATTTCAATTTCTTTTTTCTTTTTTAATATCTCTTATATACTTGGACAAGTAGCATTCTCCCGGTCATTTCACCAAGTGTAGAGTTTCGAGATTATTAAATTATTATAATAGTTCAATATTTAAGAATTCTTTTTCTATCCTGGATAATGTTGATATATCTATTGCAACTAATGATCCAAATATTACTCAATTATGCATAGTTGTGATTTGAGATTTTAAAAAATATCAATATTTAAGAAGGGAGTAAGTTTGGGGTGGGACAAAGAAAAGAAAGAGGTGATGTGAGAGTTGGAAAGACAACTTTCGTTTCTTGGGTGAGAGGTGCAAAAGTTTGGGCGCCGAAGTAAAAAATGTAGAAGCCAAAACAAATAAGGGGTAATAGTAGTAGCTTACAACAGTGCGGATCCTCTAGTCCGCTAACCCTTTACCACTCATGTCCCAAAACTAAAACGACGTAGTATCAATTAAAACTTTACTATCAGCCCCTTTAGACGGATTAATCGATGAAGCCGAGCCGATAAAAAGATAGAGAATACTTTTGCCCCTTTTAATTCTTTCCTCCTCTCTTACGCCTTTCACAGCTTTTTACTCCGTTGCCCATTAAAACCACTGCACAACCTTTTTTACTTCTAGTTTGGAGAAAAATTCTGACAGCAACAATTAAAGGTACTTTCTTTAAAATTGTTTATTAAAAAAATGGTAGTGCTTGATGGCAATAAAGACTTCGCATGTCTTTTTCTTTATTTTTTTTTTATTGACTCCTATTTAGAGTTGGTTGTAGACAATATTATATTATTAACTAATTAAGTGACAATTGAATGTAGCATTAGTTTTCCACCGCGAAGAACTTACGAGACAATTATTGATATGCATTATGCTATATTTTTTTCTAAAGCAATATTAATTCATAGCTTTTGTTTTTGTTTCTTTTTTTTTTTTTTTTCTGTATTTTTTAACTCTTGCTTTTAATAGATTGATATATCATGGATGGTGAATCTACATCTAGTCGTCAATTGAATTTTGGAGATGTCAATGAAGAACAAGTTACGTAAACTTCGAATCTTGTTAATGAACCTAGCAACAATCAAGTGGTCGATGAAACTCCGAAAAGGACTCATTTGCATGTACATGAAGAATGGATTCCAAAGATTGGTATGGAATTTGACACAAAAAATGATGCTTATCAATTTTCTTTGGCATATGCAAAACAAGTCGGGTTTGGTATAAGAAAGGGCAAAAGCCATAACGATAAATTAGATAATTTAGTTGATAGAATCTTTCATTGCACTGCTGAAGGGAAAAGAGTGCCTGACAAACGAGATCTTTATGTGAAAGCACATCGAGCAGAAAACAAGGTTTGGCTGTGAAGCTAAAATTAAAATTAGTAAACGGCGGTCTGAAAAGTTTACTGTGGTTCAATTTGTTGAAAATCACAATCACTATATTTCAAGTCCAAACAAAATGCATTTACACAGGAGTCACAGGAGCATCAGTTTATCAGCAACTATACAGATAGAAATGGAAAATGAGGTGGGCTGATAACACGTTATTTATGCATGTATTTAGGTCGATTTAGGACCATATTTTATATCATTTACGTGCATATTTGACCGGCATTTATTTATATTAATAATATTTGGGTCATTTGACGTGTTTTGACTTGTTTTAAGGTATTTTGAGCATTTTCAGGCTACCGGACGAGGAAACAAGTTGGAAAAGAGTGAAAACCGGGCCAAAGGAGTGAAAACCGTCCAAAAACCGGTCCAAACCGGTCCGAACCGGCCCGAACCGGTCCAGGAGCAAAACCGGGCAAGAACCGACACGGCCGCGTCACAAAGCAACACGGCCGTGTCAAAAGTGTCTTGCAACGCATTGTGGGTTCTGGAATGGAACACGGCCGTGTCACAACTGCAACACGGCCGTGTCAAATGTTGAGCAGAAAGTGAATTGTGCAAAGCAACACGGCCGTGTCAGAAGGGTTTTTTATGCGAGGATTTCATATTTTTAATAGGATTTTGATCCTATCTTTCCCAAGATTCGGCCCAACTCTATAAAAAGGACCCCAAGCTCTAGGAAAAGGAAATCAATCATCAAGAACATAAATTACATCACCTTGGAAGACAAGGAAGACGAAGATCATCGAGACGGAGTCATCCGGGTTTATTTATTCTTTTCTAGTTTAATTCTTTACAATGTTTTTATTAAGATTTTGTATTGGATTATTGCTAGGCATGAGTAGCTAAGCTATTCGTGTCCTAGGGTTAGAAAGTAGGGATTTTTATAACAATGTTTTGATTTATGTTTTAATCTATTAATTCCATTCTTTATGTGTTTTATCTCTATGTTTATGCTTAAACTGAATTTAGCTTGATCACCTAGATTTAGTAATTTAGTTTAACAATTCCGCTTCGAGAGGAGGGAATTGTTATCAGACTTAGAACATAGAGCGCAGTTTTCTATAACTGTGTAGGCCGTGGCTTAGGATCGTTTGGGAGTTATTAGGTTTAATTGACTCGAGAGGGTAATTAGCTTAATTAATCAACGGTTTAATCGCTTCGAGAGAAGGATTAGATTATTGTCGTGCCGCCTAATAAACATTAGAATTGGTAAATTAATAGGTTAATCATATTCCACATTGAAATAATATCCTGAAATCGAAGCCCTAGGATACCTTTTCTCTTTGATTGTTAGTTTTCGTGTTTCCTAAGTTTGAAGTTATATTTAATTGAGTAGTTTAATTAGTAAAATCAACCTTTAAAACTTAGTATCTAGTTAGGACATTCCTAGAGTATTAGGGTATCAAACTACCTAAAACTATTCCTTGTGGGATCGACCTTGACAATAGTACTACACCTACATCCGTACACTTGCGGAACACTAGGTTAGAAACCGACGTGTCAAGTTTTTGGCGCCGTTGCCGGGGAATAGGATTTAGCGCTTAGTTTTTATCTTGAAAAATAGGAGGAAACTAGACTAGATTTTATGTTTTTCGTATTTTTAATTTTAATTTTCGTTTTATTTTTTTTATTTATTTAATTTTTGTGTTACGCGGTAGTTCTTGTTTTTGGTGTTTTCAGGCTTCGTATGCACACCAGATCAAAAGGGAAAGAAACCCTTCTTCCTTTCGATCTAGAAATTGAAGCGACAGCTCACAGACACCGAACGAGAAGAAACTTCACAGCTGAGATGGAGAACCCACCGCAGCAACCGAATGATGAAGTATTAAATAGAGTGCTAACAGCCTTAGCACGATTGGACGATCGCGTCACTACTATACAGCAGCAGATACCTGTACAGCAGCAACAGTTGCCACAACAGCACGGACAGATTCCAATAGAGCCAGATGCGGGAGAAGAAGACAATACACCTATTAGTGACTGTTTAAGGCCGAATCCTAATCAACAGTCAGGAGGAGTACAACTTCCGCCTCTGAATGCAAATAGTTTCGAGCTGAAGCCTGCACTGATCAACATAGTGCAGCAGAACCAGTATGGAGGAAGTGCAATGGAGGATCCGAACGCTCACCTGATAAAGTTCCGAAGATTGGCAGATACAATCAAAATAAACCATGTGCCACACGAGCAGGTTAAGCTGCGATTGTTTCCTTTCTCGTTGAAGGATAGAGCCCTCCAATGGTTCAATTCCTTGGAAGATATCATCAGTTGGGAAGAGTTGAGCACTTCGTTCCTATTGAAGTATTTTCCACCGAGCAAGATGCTCGACTTGCAGAATCAAATTAATCAGTTCAAACAGCTGGACCAAGAGCCATTCGGAGAGGCTTGGGAGCGATTCCGGGATCTTATCCGGAGTTGCCCTCAACATGGGTTCACCAAGAAGCAGCAAGTATGCAAGTTCTACAATGGTCTACTTGCTCCGACTAGAAACCAAGTGGATGCAGCTGCGGGTGGAAGTTTGATGGAGAAGTCAGTGAGGATGGCATTCTCAATCCTGGACGCGATGGCCAGAACGAGCTACCAATGGTCGAATGAGAGAAACATGCCAAGGAGGGTAGCCAGTGTACAAAAAGTCGAGCCCGTCAATAATGAGCCAATTGAAAAGCTCACAGCACAAGTAACAGCATTGACGAGCCAGGTGAATCTGCTAACTAATCTGACGTTAGCACAACAGCCAGGGGGTCCGGAAGAAGTTGAAGAAGTAAAATTTGTGAATCAACGGAACTTCAACAATTTCCAGAACAATCAGCCTCGGTACAATCAGTACCCTCAGAATCATCAAAACTTTTCATATGGGAACGCGCAAAATACACTTAATCCGCCACCCGGATTTGCTGTTACAAATGGCATGATCCATGACGGTAAGAAGCCATCACAAGAAGAGATCGCGATGTCACAATTCGAAAAGTATGATGAAAAGTTAGCTCAGTTGGAGAAGAAAGTGGATGGAAAATTCATGGAGCTAAACAAGCATATCACTGGGCAAGGGGCAGACATCAAGAGGCTCGAGAACACGTTGGTGCAGACTCAAGTTAGCATTGGAGAGTTGACATCAAACATGAGTCAGCTGATAAAGATAGTAGGAGCTCAACACAAGCAAGGCCAATACCCGAGTGATACAGTGGTTAACCCGAAGGAGCACTACAATATTGTGGAGCTAGATGAGCATGAAGAGAGCTTGAAGGACCAAGAAGCGAAGGAATCAAGCGAGGAAGTCAAAAACATTGAGAAGGAGGAGGTCAATACAATCATAGATAAGAAAACTTCATCTCCTATTCTTGATGAGTCTTTTGATTTTTGTTTTAAAAATTCGTTCTTTGCTAACCTTGATCCTTTAGAGCAATCTAGAGTTGTTGTTGTGAAACAGGAACCACTAAAGGAGAGAATCGAAGTTAAAGAGAAAACAAAGGAGTGGGAGGATGGAAAAGAGGCGACAAAGAAGAGACCGAGCAGGCCCAAGAAGAACGCAAACACAAGCATGAAACCAAGAAGAGCAACAAAAGCAAAAGATCCAGGGAGTTTTACTATTTCTTGCTCAATTGGTAGTCATGAATTTCATAATGTCATGTGTGACTTAGGGTCTAGCATAAATTTGATGTCTCTTAAGCAGTATAGACAATTAGGATTAAGGGAAATTAAACGGTCCTTTACTACTATCAAATTGGCGGATGGATCTTCATTAACGCCGTTGGGAGTAGCAGAGGATGTAGTGGTAAAAGTGCTAAATTTTGAATTCCCTAGTGATTTCTTAGTTGTTGACATGAAAGGGAGTGATGAATTCCCTTTTATCTTAGGAAGACCCTTCTTGGCGACTAGCCAAGCACTAATAGATGTACCTAAAGGGGAGTTGGTTTTTCGGGTTCAAAACGAAACAATCACACTCAAAATACATAAATCGGGTCTAAGGGGTAGGCACAATTGTAGCATTATTTACACTACCCTAGCTGCTATAGAAAATCCTCGTGCCCCAAATAGCTCTTTAAGTGTTCAGAAAACTTCCAACTCGGGGTGGCTAGAAGAAGGTTGATAGGAAAAGGACGTCCGGCTGAAGACGTAAAACAAAGCGCTTGTCGGGAGGCAACCCGATATTTATTGTTTTATGTTTATTTTCTATTGCAATAATTTTATGTTTTACGTGTGTTTTAGTGTTTTTGTTTTAGGAATCAACATGGACGAGTGTTGCAAGAAACGGGGGTGGAAAAGACGGAAAAATCGCATGAAGATGGAAAACCAGAGTAACACGGCCGTGTCACGTTTCAACACGGCCGTGTCAAAACTGGCGTCAAACGTGTGGGATATTCTGGAAAGCAACACGGCCGTGTCGCCAAATCAACACGGCCGCGTCCAAAGCAGCTCAACGCAACACGGCCGTGTCACAAAAACGACACGGCCGCGTCAGAATCAGGCTTAAAAACCAAATTTTGGTTCAAAAGCAACACGGCCGTATCGGCCTTATAACACGGCCGTGTCAAAACCAAGCTCCAAACACGATTTCACACTGGAACGCAACACGGCCGTGTCACACAACCGACACGGCCGTGTCAAAATCTGCCCAAAAACATCAAGTTTGGCTCAAATGTAACACGGCCGTGTCACAACATTCAACACGGCCGTGTCAGTACGTCAACAGAAAAAAATGGAAAATTCAGAGCGTGATGTGGAGACGGCCGAACCAAGATTCAGTAGGAGCAAAATGGCAAGATTTTGGAGCTCGTAGGGGTTTCAAAACGCCATCGTCGAACGATTTGTAAGTTAGCACCAAGGCGTACCACGTTTTTCCTCCAAACATTGGCTTTCAGCCAAGTTTGGGGGAGGGGGTAGACCGTGGGACGTCTTGGCAGCTATATTTCCAGTTTGATTTACATTTTAGTTGATCGTTCGAGTTTTGCTGATTGTGGGTCCGTGTGCCCATTGTGCTGATTTTTATTGTTTTGATTGATGTTATCGGGTCTGTGAGCCCAGTTATCTGATTTATCGGTGTTATTGGGTCTGTGAGCCCAAGTTGATTGCATATCGTTTCTATGTTGAGTCTTAGGAGTTAGAGTTTAGAGTCTTAGTAGTGCAGTTTTTAGAGTCAATAAGAATAATAAAACCCGGAAATAGGTAACAAGTGAAAAAAAAATAAAAAGAGAATAATAGGGAAAGATGGATGATGAATAGTTAATGATGAGATGGTTTAGATGAAAAAATGGCACATAATAGAGCATGAGAGGTGTTTTGAGACGAAATTGAGCTTGAACTGAGAATATTCAATCAAAATTTACCTTGTGAGAATTTGAGCCTAATTATACTCCAATTTTCGGAGTAATATACTTTCTTTCGGTGTGAATTTGATTGAATATGTGTACTAGTCTCTAGAACTTGCCTTGAGTCTTTACTAAGAATGTGTCAAGTATGTGTCGTGATTTAGGAAATGATCTTAGGCAACTCTTTGTTTAAGCCTATTTCTTTGAACCATGAAAATTGCCTTTGACCCATAATGAAAAAAATTGTCCCTAGTTAGCCCACTTGAGCCTTATAGCTTTATTTATTCATAACCTAAATAATATCAGCCGAAACCTTTTGATCTAACTTTTTTGGCCATAATTGGATTAATCAAGTTAGAGGGAGGAGAATTGAAAGGAATTTTGGGTGAACAATTTGTGGGAAGGAATGGGAAGTAGGGATATTTTCAAAAGATGAAGGAAATAAGAGAAAAGTGATAGGTGAAAAACGAAGAATGGCCTCTCCAAGAAAAAAAGAAAAAAAAAAGAAAAAAAAAAGAAAAAAAAAAAAAAAGAAAAGAAGGAAAGAAAAGAAAAAGAAAAAAAAAAAAAAAAGAGAAAAGAAAAGTTGTATTATAGAGGAGAGGCTAGAAAATAAAGTGCTTAAATTGTGAATTTGCTTAGAACATTCGGGTAGTCCCAAAAATGTGGTACCCACAGAATTGAAAAGCACTTAAGTTGTATGGACTTGGGAAGGTGAAGAAGTCAACTTGCGGGGTGATTTGCTGAAATTTAAAGAGTGAGGTTGAGTGATTGTATTGAGGGGTAGTCGGGTTAGACGTAACTTGATTAGTCCAATGAATAGTCACTTATATCCAAATGTATCCCACCTTACCTTAAGCCCACATTACAACCAAAATAAAGACCTTTTTGATCTTTTATCACACATATCAAGTACGAGGTCTAGTGTAGACGATTGGCAAGCATATGGTAGGCTTTGCATGTAATTCAATATGAGTGAAAATTATTTTAGCCTAAACACTTGAGAGATGAGTGAAACACTTACCCGGTGAGGGTTGAATAATTCGAAAGTTCAAAGTCTCGAGATTAGTTGATTTACGCGTTATCGCATATGCTCAAGTGAATTGTGTGCCTAGTTGTTTTAAGGAAAATCAAACTGAAACTGAATTCATCGTCTAATCGCCCTAAACAAAAATGCATAATCACTTGTCTTCTTTGTGTCTTTTTGTATGATGTTCGGGACGAACAACAGTTTAAGTTTGGGGGAGTTTGATAACACGTTATTTATGCATGTATTTAGGTCGATTTAGGACCATATTTTATATCATTTACGTGCATATTTGACCGGCATTTATTTATATTAATAATATTTGGGTCATTTGACGTGTTTTGACTTGTTTTAAGGTATTTTGAGCATTTTCAGGCTACCGGACGAGGAAACAAGTTGGAAAAGAGTGAAAACCGGGCCAAAGGAGTGAAAACCGTCCAAAAACCGGTCCAAACCGGTCCGAACCGATCCAGGAGTAAAACCGGGCAAGAACCGACACGGCCGCGTCACAAAGCAACACGGCCGTGTCAAAAGTGTCTTGCAACGCATTGTGGGTTCTGGAATGGAACACGGCCGTGTCACAACTGCAACACGGCCGTGTCAAATGTTGAGCAGAAAGTGAATTGTGCAAAGCAACACGGCCGTGTCAGAAGGGTTTTTTATGCGAGGATTTCATATTTTTAATAGGATTTTGATCCTATCTTTCCCAAGATTCGGCCCAACTCTATAAAAAGGACCCCAAGCTCTAGGAAAAGGAAATCAATCATCAAGAACATAAATTACATCACCTTGGAAGACAAGGAAGACGAAGATCATCGAGACGGAGTCATCCGGGTTTATTTATTCTTTTCTAGTTTAATTCTTTACAATGTTTTTATTAAGATTTTGTATTGGATTATTGCTAGGCATGAGTAGCTAAGCTATTCGTGTCCTAGGGTTAGAAAGTAGGGATTTTTATAACAATGTTTTGATTTATGTTTTAATCTATTAATTCCATTCTTTATGTGTTTTATCTCTATGTTTATGCTTAAACTGAATTTAGCTTGATCACCTAGATTTAGTAATTTAGTTTAACAATTCCGCTTCGAGAGGAGGGAATTGTTATCAGACTTAGAACATAGAGCGCAGTTTTCTATAACTGTGTAGGCCGTGGCTTAGGATCGTTTGGGAGTTATTAGGTTTAATTGACTCGAGAGGGTAATTAGCTTAATTAATCAACGGTTTAATCGCTTCGAGAGAAGGATTAGATTATTGTCGTGCCGCCTAATAAACATTAGAATTGGTAAATTAATAGGTTAATCATATTCCACATTGAAGTAATATCCTGAAATCGAAGCCCTAGGATACCTTTTCTCTTTGATTGTTAGTTTTCGTGTTTCCTAAGTTTGAAGTTATATTTAATTGAGTAGTTTAATTAGTAAAATCAACCTTTAAAACTTAGTATCTAGTTAGGACATTCATAGAGTATTAGGGTATCAAACTACCTAAAACTATTCCTTGTGGGATCGACCTTGACAATAGTACTACACCTACATCCGTACACTTGCGGAACACTAGGTTAGAAACCGACGTGTCATGGGCATCCGACTAAAAGCATCTCATGATCTTATGGTGAGACAAGTAGGGGGAAGAGAGAATTTAGGTTTCATTCCCGAGGATTACAAAAACCATTTGCGATCTAAAAGAACAAGAGATATGAGAAGAGGAGATGCAGAGGGTGTATTAGAATATCTACATAAGATGATGAAGATGATCTAATAACAAATATTTTTTGGTCTGACACAAAGATGAGAGCAGATTACTCAAAATTTGGAGATATTGTTAGCTTTGACACGATTTACAGGAAGAATAATGAAGGTCGTCCAATTGCATTATATGTAGGTGTGAATCATCATAAGCAGTCTGTGATCTTTAGTGCAACTTTATTATATGATGAAACTTCTTTAACATTTGAGTGGTTGTTTGACACATTTACTAAAGCTATGTGTGATAAGAAACCAAGAACTATCCTTACTGACCAAGATGCCGCAATGGCAAAGGCTTTAGCTTCCTAATGGCTTGAAACAAATCATCGTTTGTGTATTTGGCACATCTTTCAAAATGCTGCTATCCATTTGAGTGGTGTTTTTTTCTCAATTCAAGAATTTTGCTAAAGATTTTGGCTCGTGTATATATGATTTTGAAGAAGAGGAAGATTTCATTGCAGCATGGAACCAAATGTTGGCAAAGTACACATTTGAAGATAATGATTGGTTGAAGCGTATGTTTGGTTTGAAGGAAAGGTGGGCTTTAGTCTATGGATGCCACATGTTTTGTGCAGACATGTCTACTACCCAAAGGAGTGAGAGCATGAATAGTGTTTTGAAAAAATACGTCACTTATCAGCACAAGTTTTTAGAATAATTTATCACTTCCAAAGACTCCTTGAAGATCATCGGTATAAGGAGCACGAAGCTGATTTTAAATTAAACACGAGCATTCCATCTTTAAAGTATCCAGTTGAGATTTTAAAGCACGCATCTAGTATTTATACTCTTAAGGTATTCAAATGGTTTGAAGATGAGTGGTACAAATCGCATGATTCTAGTGTCGATTGTTGTGAGGACGTTGGGATGATTTCAAGATATAAAATTACTCCGCACAAAGAAGTTGCCACCATATTGTTACATTTCATTTGTCCATTGAGAAAATTGAGTGCAGTTGTAGAAAATTTGAATTTGCTGGGATTTTGTGTTCACATATTTTGAAGATATTTACTATGAAAGATATTTTGAAGATCCCAAATGAGTACATATTGAAAAGGTGGACACGGAAAGCGAGATTTAGATAAATCCAAGATTCAAATGCTGACATAAGCAATGTAGATCCGAAGATACTTCCAAGTATGCAATTCAAAGAAATGTGTAGTTTGTTTGCTCAATTGGCTACAAAAGCAGCGGATAGTGAAGCTTCTTATAAGTTGGCCTTTACTACGGTGGATGAGATTTTGCAAAGTGAAGACTCAAGTGTTCAAGTATCAAATGTAAGCCTACAAGATCCAGAGTTGAACAATTCTACCACTGGCAGAACAAGCCACTTGAATCAAGCTGAGTTGCAAATTGGTGAAAATAACAGTCTTGGAGTTAAAGGAATCAAAATTAAGAAGAAAATAATTTCAAGTAAGATACTAAAGAGTGGCTTAGAGAAGGCGTCAAGGAAGAAGAAAAGAGTAGGGAGTAAAACCAACCAGCCTTTACCGAATACGATTTCGGCCCCGTCACTGCAACATAATGTTGAGGTATTGTGTATCTAAATTAGTTTAGATTTTCACTTTTATTAACATATACTTAGAAATCTTTTATATTTTCTTTTATATATGTTTATGTGGAATAGGGATTACAAGAAAATGTTGGATCTTTTTTTAGTTTATCCATTATGCCAAATCAAAGACTCAATCAAGTTGAGGTTTTGTCGTAATTTTTACTGAATAAATTTTTGTTATAAATAAATCCTTAACAATATAAATATATTTTTTATTTCTTGTAGAATGTAACTGAAAAACAAAGAGATGGTAATTTCGTCGGTAACTTGAATATGATTGAAACTCGGTCTCCATATCCTTTGCCACAACTATCCCAGGTATAAGTTATGAATTTTTGTTTTTGTTTTTTTATTAATAGATTGTAGCCATAATTTATATATGTATTTGTTTGTATCAGGTTGTATCTTCAAGTTCACATCAACAAAATTTTGTTGCAAATTCACCATTTCCAATGAGCATGACTAACTTACTATTGGTATTGTTTTAATCATCATAATTACTAGTTGCTTATTTCTAGATCATAATTTAAATTTAAATCTTTCTAAATTTTTTTTACAGGCACAGGAACCACTAAATCATAGTTGTTCGATCAATACAGTAAGCCGTGAAGCAAGTGTTGGTGATGCTAGTTGCAAAGATGTTTGTGGTTGTGTATTTCGATGCCTAGGTGACATATTTTGCAGATATAAAATGAACGAAAAATAGACGAAACGTTCATGAGATATTTTTTTTTTGTTTTTTTTATTTCCTTTCTGATATCTAGTTTGAGATTTTCTATTTCGTTGGGTTCCTTTTGGTTAACTAGTCCTTTTTGTGATATGAAGAAGTATGTCTTGTGATTGCTAGTTTTGGCATAGCCATAGAAACTTAGATTTAGTGCTATTCGAAATTGCAATTACTTTGTTTCATCACAACATGTGCAATGTTGGTTGGTTTTCTTCTTGTATACGTTTGTATCAAGTACTTGTTTTCTCTTTTCATTCATTTCTGTAAAACTCTTAGCTATATAACATCGGCCCTATAATATTTATAGGAAAGACGAACAATTTAAATGAAAAAAAAACATTTATAAACTAACATATGGTTATTCAGATTAGCTAAAAGAAAATCTATATATTAAAAAGGAGAGTTTGGCACTATCACGCCTCGACATCAATATCAATTAAGTCCGTCAACATCAGTAGAAATTCATCCAACACCATTAATTAAGAGTAAAACTATAATCTAAAAATACCAAACATACAATACACTTTGTTGACGCGCCTTTTATCCGAGTCGGTGAGGATGAGCTGGAAGATGACGTGGCTATTTGTAGGCTCGAATACCACACACAACAACAAACATCCAAACATTTCTTTTGCATATGTATATTTTGAGAGAGTAAAAATGACTAAGAAATGTATAAAACTTCGCATTTAGTATAGTCTATGTGTGCTCGTTGCTTGTAAAATGAATGTTACAAGAAAGAAGATGACCAACTCGTGTATGCTGACTTGCCCTAACATTTGTATACATCTTCGAGAGGTCTTCATATCTTTGTTTTTTGTCTAATTCATTGCATCCGAATCACTAAAAGGCATACTTAATATATATATATATATATATATATATATATATATATATATATATATATATATATATATTTTGAGACTTTGCAATCCAAACCAAACAACATTTCTACAACCTTAGCATATAAATTCTCAAATTCTTTTGATTTGATCAGATGATGCATGACACCAGATTTTATATCTTCCAATTAATATTTTTTTTTTAGAACAATATCTTCCAATTAATTTAATGAAAGAACAAGAACATTAATTGCATGGCATCACAACTCCGTAAGCGCCCCCAAGTATAGAGAGAGGAATTCTTTTAGTATGCTATATTTGTTAACAAATTGCACATGCAAGAATGGAGATGGACTAACTGAGGAATTTAGGGAAGAAAATTAAAATTTCTTATCTCATCAACTTTCACATTTTTAACTCAATAGGATAGTACAACAAGACTGATATTTCTAAATCTCATCCAAAATAAAGATAGCACGCATGAGATCAAAACTCTTTAATTGATTTGGCCCCTGAATTGCAAGGCTAAGAATCTTTTATATCAGTAAACAACATTTAGTAGTATAACATGTAACCATAAATGAGAAGAGGTTTAAATTAAAAATTCAAAAGGGATAATTAAATTAGATGTTCTTAGCTTTGAGAGAGGGAGAAAGTAGCGAAATAGAGCTGTCACTGAGAGTATTGTACGACGTCGTTCAGTACAGATTTGAGCAGCGATGGTGCAAACGATGGTGATTCGGGCAGCAGCGGTGCCAAATGACGGAGGTTCAGACCCTCCTTCTAGCGCCAATTGTTACGCACATTTATACCCGACTCGGTGCGGATGAGCTGCACAGAAGGGCACCCGGGTATAGGCCACTCTAAAGAGAATGGACAGCGATGCCGGCGGGAGGGTCAGAAGTCGAGGCAGGTGGGTCCCAGATTACTTCAAAGTTGGATTGCATCTTTACCTTGCTGCTTCCTGCAGGCGATTATGGATAGAAGATTTCCACATGCTTGTAAATGTGCAGAATTAGAGTATTTGTGAGAAAGAAAGTTGCGAGCACATTTACATGGCTGAAACGTAGCGCTAAAGTTCCAGTACTGAATAATACAACTACCTGAAAAATATAGAAAACGATTAGCAATTACACTCAGTATTTGGATAAGCTAAAAGAGCACATAAATGCTTTCCTTTTTCATGTGAAAAGGAGCAGATTCATCTAAATAGCAAATAATTACATAACATTGACAAAACCCTCAACAATAATAAAGAAAGTGATCTTGAGAATTCCCAATAATATGAATTAACAATCGAAAATAGGGAAACAAACTGATTATCCCAACACACGAAGATTTTTCAGAAGAATTTAAGGACATGATGGTTGTTTGATTCAATTTTTGCGGAACACTCTACTTTTAGCAGAGTAGGTGCGGAATATGCGTATAGAATATCAAGGCAGGGCAAGGCACGACCCTTTTCACGGTAGAATGCGGTCGTAGCTTCTATTTTCCATGCATCGCCACTCACATGAAAAGGAAGGCAAGCTCCTCGTGCCCTATCTGCGATGTCACATGGAATGAGATGAATGTTCTCGACACAGATTGTCACCAAAATCCTCAAACTAAATCAAGAGGCAATGCAGATTCCAACTCCAAGTACAGTAAGAGTTTCGTGTTGACGATTTATAACGACGATGAGATCTTTTCCGTGATATATTTGATTTTCTAATCTATAAAATTCAACAGAAAAAACACACAAAATCAAAACTAGAACCATAAAAACACACATCAATGTGTGTGCAACCAAGAAATATTTTTTTTTTTCAAAAAATAACATCTCAATATTCATCAAGAGCTAGAAATGAAAAGAAAAGAAGTTGAATGGAGGTGGGAAGATAAAAAAGGATAATGAATTTTCAAGGCAAATATTTAATTATTTTATCGAAAAATTAAAACTCATAAGATTTTCAATAGACGATTCGAATAATTGAAGAAGAATATAGACTGCAAATTCTAGAATAGAATACTTACATACTCACATGGTTGTGGAGATCGAATTCACATGGCTGTGGAGATCGAATTTGCAGGTTGGGTTGCATCGGAATGGGAAACTTGAGGACAATCATCGATGGCAACAAGAAGGGGCAGTGAAAGGCGTAAGAGAGGAGGAAAGAAATAAAAGGGACAAAAGTATTCTTTATCTTTTTATCGGCTCGACTTCATCGATTAAGTCGTCTAAAGGGGTTGAAGTAAAGTTTTAATTGATACTACGTCGTTTTAGTTTTGGGACATGAGTGGTACAGGGTTAGCGGACAAGAGGATCCGCAGTGAGCTTCACAATTAGAGAATCCTATATAAAGGGGATTTGATGAATAAGAGAATCCTAATTATTTCGTGTCTCTCTTTTGCCTTTCTTTTTTCTTTACTTTCCGCTTTTCCTTAAACAACTTACATTTTTTTTACAATTGAATAAATTTTTGCCAATGTGGCCAAAAAGTTGAACCCTCAAAATATTGCTATCTTTATGAGATGGATGTAGTAGTATTTTGTTAGTTGTCATAAATGTTCATTGTTATTGAACTTTTATGATTATTGTGGCATGCCAGAGTCCAAATCCTTTTATCTCATTTTTATGTACGTCCCACAAAAAACTGAAGCCTTCAAATGATATATTTTTTATGAGTTACTAGTGGTGGAGCATTACAATTACATATTTGTCCGAAAAAAAGATGGTGCATACATTAAGGTGGTATTTGGATAGAAGAATTTTGTAACAACCTGGATTTTCATAGACAATTTTTTATTTTTATTTTTATAAATAATAATAAAACTTTATTTTTAAAAAGGAAGTAATAAAAACATCCACATAAATTGAAACTAAGGCTGTTATAATTTTAATAAAAATATATTTATTGATATGCTTCAAAGGATAACGTAATATTATTTCCAAACTTTTCAAAATTGACACGAATAATACTTTTATAAATATGCGAAAGTCAATTAACTAATTTAACTTAAGAGTTGACATAAATTATAAAAAAAACATTGAAATATAATGAAAACGCTTTTCTTTAGAAAATTAGTTGATCAGGTTTAGAAGAAATAAAATATTCTAGACAAGAAAAGTATTCCTAACCTTTAGAAAATCAAGTTAACTCTAAAATTTAGGCCGTTAGACTAGACACGAATTAAAACAGTTTTAATAAACACCTTTAATACAGTTTACCAAATAATATTTCACCAAAACGACCTTGGAAAAATACATTTGAAGAAACATGATAATTAAATTTATAATATGGTGATTTAACTCAATGCCTCAAATACGAAATAAAATACTTTTACTAGAAATACAATCAATATAGTTTTCTGGATAATATTTCACTAACAACATCTAACAACTACTTTGATAAATCATGACCGCTCATTAAATAGAAGCCATGTATATGATGTCATGGTAATTGTTTTAAAAAAACTTCATAAATAAGATGTTAGTGTCTATATATATATATATATATATATTTTTTTTTTTTTTTTGACGGATCAAGTTGTTATACATATTACTTCTGAATTAATCATAAGTATTTAAAAAAAAAAAACCTAAACTACTATAATAGTGTTTTCACGTGCGTATAATAATAGATATGTAATATTTATTCATATGTCATCACATCCCTCTCTTGGCTTCACACGCAGCTCCATCAACCTGAAAGAGAGTTTTTATAAAGGGAGTGAGCTACATTCAGCTCGTAGGATTTAATTTGCTGAAATTAAATTCAAGCGAGTAGTTACAAATATGAGCAAATCACCATAAGTATCTCCATATAATATCACCATATCATGTATCACCATCTCATCATATCACCATATGCCCTTAGGCCATTCACATAAACGGATCAAATAACTTTGAATCACATATCATAAAATCACCATAGCATCATATTAAACATAACAAGCATCATATTTAGTTAAAGCAAACATTGAAGGAAAGCCCCACTTTAGTTGTTGAATGAATGATGTCGTGCGAAAAAACCTAGTCACCGTGCTATTGACCAGAAAAACCTAAAGAATACATATTCTTGACCAGACAAATTTAAAGAATACATGTTATATCTTAATTAATATTTGATGAGTGATCCTAATTTGAAAGACCGATAATATGTTGGCAGGAAGAGATAAAGGGTAAAAAGATTCTACCAAAAGAGAATTGGGATAATGGGGAAATAAATCCCTTTTTTCTTCATTTACTACCCTACATGTAGTCCCCTCATAACACACCCATTATTTTCATTAATACATACAATACACACACCCTGCATACACACGCAACATACCCACACTCTATACTCATGCAACACAACACCACACTTTATATAATTTACATATATATATATACACACACACACACACACACTACAAAATATATTATATAATATAGTTATAACACACGCTGCACCACCATATATATATATATACACGTTAACACGCACACACACACTACTACAATCACTCTCACACACACAACCCGTACCTATGTATACATAACACACATACCATACCCCATATATATATATATATATATATATATATATAACTCAAACAACCACTCACCATATGTTTATATACACCCACCCGTACACATATATGTATATATATCTACTATCTCTAAAGACATAATCGAGTCTAGAGAAATAAATCTTTAAAACAAAAAATTGTTTACTACTGATCTAAGAAATTCAATAAAGGAAATGATCTAAGGAATTTAAAAAGGAAATGTAAATTACCTGCTGTAGATGTGAAGAATGGAACGAACTAATCCACGATCCAAGAGAAGAAAGGGTGAGAAGAAAAGAAAGGGCGACGCTTTTCTTTTAGGAAAGGAGGCGTGATTTATTTTGTGTATTGTGTATGGTTCTTTTCTACGGTCTTATATTTATACTAGGGTATTCTCCTACTGGGTATTAATCAGAAGCCCAATAGGAAAAATTATTCTATTAGATATCAGCTAGGAGAGTATTTAATGATATATGGTCCAGATACGTAATAATTGACAACCTTTTTATGGATAAACATGAATTATGATTTGGGCTCAATTTGGACCGAAATAACTTGACTTGACCAACATGAAATTTATGATGCATGTTGGGCTTAATAAATAATAATAATATTAATAATAATCCGTAAAATAATTCGAGGCATTACATCCTACCCCTGTTAGAAATTTTTCGTTCTCGAAAATTCATGACATGACAAATATGATATGTATTTATTGAAGGTATCGATTGTGTGTGTTATTCCAAATTTGACCATAACATAACATTGATATTTTTGTCAGGGTCCACTAATAAATGCATGATGCATGTAACTTTGAGTAATGAAATAAAAAATTGAAATATGTGGATAGTAGAAACTATGTTCCAATAAAATTTTGGTCGAAAGGAATTCAATAAAAAAGTAGAACTAAACTATGAATTATGACCTGAGTACTCTGACTTTGGAATGAAGCACAAATTAGACTAAAATCTTGAGATTGAGTTAAAACAAAAATTGAAAAATTCAGGACTTATCTAATTTTATAAAACTTAGCTAAATGATCAATATGCGTATAATGCTAGATTTAGATTGAAAAGGAATTGAGGGGAGTTCTTATGGTGAAGATGGAAAATTTTGTGTAAGGGAAAAAAAAAAAAAAAAAAAAAAAAAAAACAAAATTGTCTTGAATGGACTTTGGTGAATAGAAAATTGAGCCTTCTTTGAAATTAAGATAAAATTTTCATATGTTTGGAAAATAAACAATTTGAAACTAAATGTGGAATCAAACTTGCGGCTAGTTGCTCATAGCTCTTTATTTCAAATAAAATTAGATGAGAAAAGAGTTTATATTTGTTGTAAATAGAACTTTTTTGGAGTCGGTGCTCAATCATTTAGAAATTAAAACATGATCGGGTTCAATGGTAAATAATAACATGTGTGGCTCATATAAAAGTTTAGAACCTTATGAGGAGTTTGGAAGACATCCTAATCGAATCAAAAAAATAAGAACAAATTAGAAGATATGAATGTAATACTTGATTTTTAAAGGCACCTTAAGAGACTCATGATTTTTTTTTTTTTAAAGGAGTAACTTCGGAATAATGCTATAATTTCGATTCAAAAGAAATTGAGAGAAACACACACCATGCATTTGCAATTTTTTTTTTTTTTTGTTAACTGACTTGAATAAAAAAAAAAAGATTTGGGAAAGAAATAAATTTTTTTTAGGCTCTTTTGGAAATAAGCATTTCAAACCATTTGAGAATTGAATAACTTAAAATTAGAAACAGAATCAAATTGATTAGTTCGCCATAGATTTTTTTTTTTTTTTCCTTCTTTACTAATAAAATCAAATGGAAAAAAAAATCTAATTGAGTTTAAATGTAAATAGAACTTTTAGAGTTAGTAACCAAATATTTGGTATTCACAATATTGCCGGACCTAACTCGGTAAAATAACATTTCTTGTCTCAAGTAAAAATTTAAAACTTTATTAGGAATTCGAAAGATCATCTTTGGGGCTAATGTAATATTGAATTTGAAGGCAAAAATGAATTTTAAAGATACATTAAAAACTTGTGGAGTAAATAGTTGATGAAAATGATAATCTCGTGATGTTTAATTGAATTTCAAATTGACTAGTTTAAAATCAAAATGCTGAAAAGCCATATGGAAATACATATTATTCAAGCTAGTTTTCTTTTATATGTATACATATAGGAAATTTTAAAATAATGCGATTATTTGAATAATATGGTAAATAAGTGGCATGATCCTGGGCCTTATTAAATGATACTTAAGAGTCGTTCCAAAAACGTACATAGCCTAGTGTTGATTGATTTTTTTTTTCTTCTCAAATTGAAGTTAGAAAAAGAACACAATATGAAAAGTTGGAGTGAATCTACCAAAATAAGAAATATAAGAGTATGTCCTCATATTCAAGGTGAATATGTGAATTCATAAATTATAAAAATCTTAGAGGCTTGGAAATAGATTAAAGAAAGTATGGATAGTTCAAGTCCAGCATTGACTTAATTGTACTAAAAAATCAGGAGATTGAATCATCAAAAACAGGTACTTGACAAACTCGAGTTAGACGTACAACTTTCGTAAGAGTTTTAATATTTTTTTAAAGTTGATAAAATGAAAAATGTAGTCTTATTAGAGATAATGAGATTTTGGGACACATTAAAGTAACCAATACATTGAGATTTTTCTTTTTCTCATGGTACAAAGGGCAATGAGGTGGTTTTGGAAAATTTTAAACCTTTAAGTTTTGCTTGAAAGAACTTTCAGGAGTTAACAAAAACTGAGATGCATTTCATGAAATTTAATAGAGGGTTTGAATTTGAGCTAAAATTAAATTTATGGTCACTTGGAAAGAGATTGTAGGCCTTTTTGATAATGTGAAAAATATTTGAATAGAAATAATAGGAAGCAACCATACTTTGGCTAACAATCAGAGTTGAGATTAATAAAACTTGATTATTTTCTCTGAAAATAACTTTATGCTTTGTAGAAAGCTTATGGACTATGTTGATAGAAATGAAATAGAATGTAAGTATAATTTGAGGTCTTAAATAAACTCTCAAATGCTAATTTTTTTTTTTTTTTTTTTTAAACTATGATTCCTATAGAATTGATGATAAAGAGACTCTTTTTAAAAAAAAAAAAAAATTGATATTGAATACTACAAGCTCAATTTTATTCAAAATTAAAATTTTGCAGTTGGATATAAGTAAGTCATACATAAAATCTAGGAAAAATTACATGTTAACTTGAAATTAATATTAGGGCTCGTGTTTGAACATTTTAACTAGAAAAAATAAAATTTGAAATTCTAGTAGTTGAAATGATTCAAACGTGGCTTGAAACTTTTGGTCTATACTTAAGAGTTGGTTACCAAAACCTCTCTGAAACATAAAACGAAAATAGATAGAAATCATCAAATTACCAAAATGCAATTTTAGGATTTCATCAAAATTTAATGCAAGTAAAAAAAAAAAAAAAAAAAAAAAAAGAAACCAGGGTTAATTTTCAAATAAGACTAAAAACAAGTACTAATTGAAAGATTTAAATCATTTGCTCATGGCTTAAAAATTTGAAGAGAGTGAGATATGGAACACTTGATTTTTTTTTCTAGATTATTAATAGAATAGAGAATTAATAAAATAACTCGGTTTTTAAAAATGTGTTTAAAATATGAAAAGCTCATATGTTTCAATTTAAGATTTTGAAGTTAGGTAGAAATCATATATAAATTCTAGTAAAAACCATATGTCAACTTGAAACTGATATCAAGGCTATAATAAATTAACTATGAAAATTTAATTTTAAAATTCTAGTAGTAGAAATAATTCAAACATGCAAATGAGCCATACTTAATGTTCAAGCTACAAATTGTAAGACGACAAAAATATAGGTTTACTTTTTGTTCAAATGTATCAGACATGTATTTTTCAAAAACAATGGGATTTCATAAAGTTGCTCTTCATGTTTCTTCGCGGTGCTATATATGAAAATTCCTAACTTGTGTGTGATATTATGCATGTCATAATGTCGTGGAGTATAAATGTATGTATACATACTTGAACATGTGTATAATGTCTTACACATCATACTTTAAGATGATACACATCATGTCTTTGTATATATAACAAAAAAAAAAAAATGAAATGAACATAACTTTGACCGTACCTTGGAGTTGGCGAGATGAAGTTGAGATGGACAGTGAGGCATTCATTCTTAGATTATCATGTGGTCTTTGAATTTGAATATTTAAAACGTTTTTTTGTATATATATATATATATATATATATATATTGGTAGTTGTGGCCCAATAACAGTTCAATCGGTCTTAACCAGTCCAGGAGTACAAGCCCAACAGTTCAATCGGCCCAATTACGGCCTACCCAATCACCATGAAAGATTTGGTAATTGAGATTGCGGCATCGACGCATGGGGGAGTGGAGATTCCCCCCACGATCTTCTCTCAATCACGAAGGCAGATTTGATAGCCGGAATTATAGGGATGTAGTTAGGGTTGTGATTTGTATGATATAAATAGTGGAATTAAGGACGTTTGAGGGGTTCGAACTCTTGTACTCTGAAATTATAGCTTGTAAAACTAACGAAAGAAGAAGAGGAAAGGGCCCGGAAGGGACATTATTCCCCTCGTGGATGTAGATCTCCGGATCGAACCACGTATATCTTATGTTTTGTATTCTCTTTGCACAGGACAATCTTTCCAATCGGTTTTTCTTTAGCTTGTATTTTCTTGATAACCGATCGCGCTTTATCAATTGGCGCCGTCTGTGGGAAAGAACAAAATATTGGTACTGCACTTGTCACACCATGGTGACCATCCGCCTAACTCAATCTCGCCAAGGTGATCAAGCCAATCAAGATCCACCAGTGGATCAAACTTTGCCGCCGAGGCAACAGCTGATGAGAAATCAATCTCACCATCAGGGCAATCAAGATCCAGTCATGAATCCGGACGACCAACTCCTACCCTTGCCTCAACGAGATGTACAAAATCCTAATCCCGCCGCTACACAGCCGCAGATTAATATTCAAATGACCCCGGAATTGCTCCAGGCCTTTATCCAAGAACATGCTCATATCTTCCAGGACTGGCCAGCCAATCGCTCGAACCTCGATGGGCCTGCTGGAAATGCCGTCAATCCCACAGCACATCCACCTCGTCGAAACCCGCATAACCAACAAGATCCTATACATAATGTGCGACAAGATCGACGTAGAGAGCGACCTGGTTCCCCCGAAGACCATGGGAGTTCTAATGGGTCAAGGCAACGCAATGAAGAACTTGCCGATGCCGATCGACGCCGTCCCCTTAACGCGACTAAAAGAGCTCGCCACCCGTACCTTAGATCTCCAGGAGTATGAGCGAGTACAACGCAATGTTGAACTAGATAGGATTCTAGGTCTTGATGTCAACGGAGACATTATCACCCCATTCTCCCAAGAAATACTTGCTACGCCCCTTCCCGAAGGGTTCAAGCGACCTGCCATATCACCTTATGATGGAACTGGAGACCCGGCCAACTTTCTAGGGGCCTTTAGACACAACATGCTCAGTCGAGATCATACCGTGTCTCTTCACTACTGTAAGATTTTCCCTGAATATCTTCAGGACGAGGCCCGGGTTTGGTTTGATTCCCTTCCCCGCAATAGTATATCCTCTTTTAGAGAGCTTACCGAACACTTTTGGGCGCGTTTTGAAGCACGAGCAAAGCCCATGTCCACCTTGGCCGATCTGATGAATGTTGAACAAAAAGAAGGAGAAACCATCTCTCAGTTCCTGGAACGCTTTACAACTGAAAGCTTGAAAGTGGGAAGTCAGCCTGACAGCATTATTGTCATGGCCTTCATGAATGGATTGCGCGCCGGACCACTGTACACCGAGCTTGCCCGTAATACTCCAGCCACTACCCGAGCTCTTTATCATGTGGTTGGTAAGTTCGCTAAGGCAGACGAGCAAACCCGGCGCAAGAGAGAAAAGTCTATTGCTAAGAGACAGACAGATAAAGGACAATCCGGGTTTAACACTCGCACCAGTGCCTTTAACCGGCTAAGCAGAGGGCGATTAGAACCCCGTAACGATCTACCTCAGCTCACACCTTTGAATCGGTCCCGAACCGAGATACATGCCATCCACAAGGCTGACCTGAGATCTTGCCCTCGTATGACTGCGCCGGCAGACAAACGAAATCGCACCAAGTGGTGCGATTATCACCATGACCATGGGCACGATACGGAAGAATGCCGAGAACTCAGCAAAGAAATTGAAGAGTGTATAAAACAGGGATATTTTCGCTAGTACATTGCTCAACCCGATAATCGACAACAGCATAGAGGTAGCAACCAGCAACAAAATCGGGGTGGCTATAACAATCGGGGCCAACAACAAGGTCGGTCACAATGGCAGAATAATTGATCCGGGAACAACAACTACCCTAAGCATGATCAAGGAAATAGGCAGAATACTCAGCAGCAACAACCTCGCTTATTGCCAGCTCCCCCTCCTCAAGAGGAAGGGAACAATCCTCCAAATCGTGTTGTTAATAGCGTCATTCATATGATTTATGGCGCACAGCCAGCAGGAATTTCTCGCAAAGCTCTTATTGCAGAAGCTCGTAGGCCTCCTCCCGAGGATCCCCGTCACAAGCGTTTCCACAAAACTGAAGTAGTTAGCTTCACCGAAGATGACCCAGTACCCGAGCGCACACCTCACACTGACGCTATCATCATTGATATGACTATAGTAAATATTATCATCAAACGGGTATATGTTGATAATGGTGCCCCTGTGAGTGTTATTTTCTCATATTGTTTCCAAAAAAATGGGTATATCTTGTAATCTTCTCCGACCTGCACCGGGACCTCTACAGACATTTACACAGGGAGAAGTCAGGGCGGAAGGGATCATTAATCTCGTAGCCTCGGTAGGTACTCATCCTGCCATCAAAACTGTTTTTGTTGATTTTTATGTGGTGTCATCTACATCACCTTATAATATGATCCTTGGGCGAGATTGGCTTACCCCTGCACAAGCTATCTGTTCCACGTATCACTTGACGATGAAGTGTCCTTCACCCTATGGGGCAATTGCCATTCGTGGCGACCAAAAGATGGCTAAACAGTGTATGCACATCGAACAGCGGACTACACCTGCTGCCAGTCCTCAGTTTCAAATAGATACCCCGGGAATCATTTCGACCCCGACTCAGCCTCTTAGCGACGAGGTAGTTGAGGTACCACTCGATCCGAACAAGCCCGAGCAGACCGTTAAGGTCGGTGCAGGACATTTACCTCTACTTCACAGCGCCATTGTTCAGACATTGCGCGAATATTCTGAGGTCTTCGCCTGGTCACCCTTGGACATGCCCGGTGTCTCGCCAGACTTAATCACCCACAAACTGAATATTGATCCAACAGTCAAACCAGTACAGCAGAAACGTAGACAGTTTGCTGCGGATAGGAAAGCTGCTATCCGCGTAGAGGTTGAAGAGCTTGTAAAGGCAGATATCCTCTTTGAAGTTCATTATCCGACCTGGCTAGCGAATCCTGTCTTGGTTCAGAAGATTGATAATACGTGGAGGATGTGTGTGGACTTTACTGACCTAAACAAATACTGCCCGAAGGACTGCTATCCACTACCTCCGATTGACCAAAAGGCCGAGGCCATTACCGGACACCCCGCACTCTGCTTCTTGGACCTCTATAAAGGATACCACCAGATTTACATGGATCGGAAGGATGCAATTAAAATGGCCTTCATAACGAACTTCGGCATTTTTGCGTACAAGAAAATGCCCTTCGGGCTTAAGAACGCCGGGGCCACTTATCAACGATTGATGGATCACGTCTTCCGGGACCAGATTGGCCAAAATATAGAGGTTTACGTTAATGACCTAGTCATCAAAAGTCGTACTTTTGGTACATGTGTTCGGGACATCGCTGAAACATGAGACGTACTCAGACGTCACAATCTCCGATTAAATCCGGCCAAATGCACCTTTGGGGTCGGTTCCGGGAAATTTTTGGGATACATAGTTTCCCCTCAGGGGCTCCAAGCAAACCCCTCCAAAATTCGAGATATATTTAATCTCAAAACACCTGAAAAGGAAAAAGATGTTCAGCGCCTTACTGGGTGACTAGCTGCACTGAATCGGTTTTTGTCTAAAGCAGCTGAGCGACAACTTCCTTTCTTTAAAATTCTGAGGCAGGCTAAAAGATTCGAATGGACTCCCCAATGTGAAGAAGCTTTGGTGGCCCTAAAGCAGCACATCAGCCAACTCCCTATTGTCTCTGCACCAATTGCTGGGGAACCCCTATATATATATTTGTCCACATCCGATGAAGCCATCAGTGCAACCCTTGTCCGTGAAGACCAAGGGACTCAGAAGGTCGTATATTTTGCTAGCCGAGCCTTACAAGGAACGGAAACTCGGTACTCCGTAGTCGAGAAGACGGTATTAGCACTGGTTATGGCGGCTCGCCGCCTCTGTCCCTATTTCCAGGGGCATGTTATTAACGTCCTCACGAACCAACCAATCCGTCAGATCTTGAGTAAGCCCGATCATTTCGGCCGACTAGTTAAATGGGCAATTGAGCTGGGAGAGCATGATATCCAATTTCTTCCCCGCCGAGCTATTAAAGGTCAAGCCCTAGCCGATTTTCTTGCTGAGGTTCTCTTTGATGACTCTGAGTCCAACCCACATCCTGAGGTCATCCTACCTACTGATCTTGACATCGAAGCCAAGTGATGGCATATACATGTAGATGGCGCATCCGCCACCCGGGGAAGTGGTGCTGGGGTCATTGTCAATGGGCCCGACGATGTAGAAGTCAAGTATGTTTTGCGCTTCAAATTCAAAGTCACGAATAATGAAGCCGAGTATGAGGCGGTTCTTGCTGGCCTCCGCCTCGCAAAGACTCTAGGAGCCTCACACATCCAAATATATACTGACTCGGAGGTAGTCTCTAGCCAAATCAATGGCTCATATACGGCAAAGGAGGAAACCATGAAAAGGTACTTAGCTTTAACCAAAAAACTCTTGCTCACGTTTTCCTCCGCTGATATCCACAAGGTTCCCCGAGGAGAGAACACAAAGGCTGATACTCTCAGTAAGCTGGTCTCCGCGGCCACTTCTAGCATATCTTTAGACATACTTGTAGAAGAGGCATCCCATCCGTCCATCAATGAACAGATTATCTCGGTGATCACTGATGCTAAACCCACTTGGATGACACCCATTGTCCAATACCTCCAGGACAGGACTCTACCCGATGACAAGGCACGGGCTCGCCAGATCATCTTGAAAGCACCGAAGTATACACTCCACGATGGGGTCTTATACAGACAATCCTACCTCCAGCCCAGTCTTCGATGCCTTGACCCAGTCCAAGCTGATTATATCCTCCGGGAATTACACGAGGGCTCTTGTGCGAGCCATATCTAGCTAAGAAGGCACTACGGTGGGGGTATTACTGGCCTACTCTTTTTAACGATGCACATGACTTAGTGTCAAAATGTGAAAAGTGTCAGCGGCACTCACGGATAAAGCACTTACCTCAAACCGAGCTGGTAGGCATACAGCGCGCATGGCCTTTCATTCAATGGGGCATAGACATTGTGGGTCCTTTCCCTGTGGCTCCAGGAGGTTTCAAATTTTTAGTGGTCGCTGTTGATTACTTTACCAAGTGGGTCGAAGCCGAACCGCTTACCACCATCACTGCAAGAAAAATTCTTAATTTCGTGTGGAAGAATATTGTTTGCCGATTCGGTATTCCTAGCACCATTGTTTCCGACAATGGAAAACAGTTTGCAAACGACCCTTTTCGCTCTTGGTGTGAAGAGTTACACATTAAACAGGCATTCACTTCGGTGGCTCACCCCCAGGCTAATGGTCAGGTAGAGGTGACGAATAGAACACTTGTTGACGGCATCAATGGGCGAATCTAAAGGGCTTTAGGCTGATACCCTACCTCAAGTATTATGGGCCTATCGTACTACGCCTCACTCTTCTACAGGCGAGACTCCTTTCAGCCTAACCTACGGCTCTGAGGCTGTCATCCCGGCAGAAATTGGGGTACCCAGCCCTAGGTTATTGACTATCGATCCGGAAACTAATAAGGAAGCAATCCGTACTAACCTCGACGAAGTGGAATATCGTAGGGAACAGGCACTTATTCGACAAGCCAAATATAAACAGCAAACAGCAAAATACTACAATGCTCGAGTTCGCGGGACACAGTTTCAAGTCGGCGACCTTGTGCTCCGGCGCAATTCCACCAGCAAAGCAAATCCCGAAGGCAAACTCCATGCGGCATGGGAAGGACCCTATCGTGTGGTTGTCGTTCATTCTCTCGGGAGTTATCAGCTCGAACGCGTAGATGGCACCCCAGTGCCTCGTACTTGGCATGTGACTAACCTCCGAATTTTTTTTCTCTAAAAACAGTTAGTTTTATTTTTGCTCCCTATCTCTTGAATATTAGTTTGCAATTTGACATTGTTCTGACAAATTTTGCTTAATAAAATATCCTGATTCACCTTTATATTGCTTGTTTACGATACCGCGGGGACGCCCCGGTGTCATTATATCAAATGCTTCAGAACATTTTTATCTATCTTCTAACCAGTCAGGTGTATAGACCAAGTCCCCGGACTCAATTACTTCCCTGCCTGATCCGTCCAGGGTAAATGTTCAAGTCTTAAGACTTTGGTTCACTCTTACCTAATCCGATCGAAGCATACAAGTTACTTACTGATCCTTCCGAGGAGTCATTAATTTGTCTCCGGAATTAATCCCATTTCCCTCTTCCGTCCCCGTCGATATGGTCGGTTACTTTGTTTTCAAACAAAATTTTGTCTGCTTTATATCGAACACAAAGAATATATATATATATATATACGCTTCATATGGTCATTACAAAAGTTATTTCACAATAGTATACATCATACATTTTTCTCTACACAAAGGATGGCAATACTGAATAAAGTAAATAATAAATATTTTTCAATGCATTGTTTCATCAAGCATTCCCCTACACTACGTCCTATTGTCACTTTTTTGAGTCCTCTCCAAACCAGAATGCAAAGCCTCGTCGTTTCGTTTCCGATCGACTCCTTCTAGTCCTTCGGGAAGCCTCTGGGTAATACGTCGCAATCCTACATTGCCTCGGTCGAGGACCCCGGTCCTGGGCGTGGCAACCGTCCCTTGCGGACCATGGTCTGTTCGTGGTTGCCCGGATCTCCTACTTGGGCCCGACATGTTGTCCCACTCTGTGTGGTCCCACTCTAACGGCGCTAGGGGGTCCATTTTCTCCGAGGCTTGTGTAACGCATGCCCCCATTTTACGCCGATGATGCTCCTTTGTTTTTTGCAATACTGGGTTTGCTCTCCGTGTACCCCCCGGGGTGTTTGCCCACTCCACAGCATCCCACCCCTCTCCAGGCATCTCATCAATTTCCTTCGCGAAGGCTACAACTATTGCTCCATTGGGCTCCAGCTCATCCGCACATGCCTTCTTGAGTTCTTTGGGAAGACCCGACCTTGCTTCAGAGTTTTCTCTGGGTTTCCTGAAGCAGCGGTGTGGTCCCCGGACCCCGCCTCCTTCCGTACAACAGTCCCTGCTTTCTTGCCCCGGGATCCCTGCACGTCGTTGCGTCCTTGTTTCTCCTGCTCTACCATGTTGAAAGCATCGTTGCGGGCCTCTATTTTCTTTTGCAGCTCCAGGAGAAATCCTAACACCAACCGGTTTCTGATTAGTTCGGGGTTATTGATATCGCCTTGCTTGCTCAGTTGCTTGACGTCTTCCCGAACTTCTGTTCTCCGAGCACGAACCTCGTCGATTGATAACCGCCCACTGTCGACAAGCAAGTGTTTGCATTCTTGTTGGTTTATGCGGAGTTGCTCCAACTCCATATCTTTCAGCACGCACTCTGCTTTATACTGCCGCATCTGTTTCGCAGCTTTCGTCTAGGAATCTTCTGCCTCCGCACATCTCTTTTCTATTGATACTAACCTCTTCGATAGCCGGGGGACCTCTTGCAACATCCAGACGTCTCTGTCTTTCTGTAACCAAGCTATCGAAGACCTGAGTTGCTTTATCACCTCGTATGGGTTTTCGATGTTTCCCTGACAAAGGGGACATCTTGGTATCAAGTATGCACAGACACATAAACATTGTTAAACTAAACAAGCGTTGCGACACATGAAGATTACAAAACCAATTCATCGTCATTCATTCCTTCAGAGTACAATTGCTTCATTACAAAACAAAATATTACAAAGAATTCTCCATCTATTTACAGACAGCCTATTCTACATGCTTGTCATGAGTCGGAGGGTCACTGACCTCTCCAGGGGTAGAAGTGTTCCCTAGTACACCTGGGAGCACTGCGGGGTCCCCGGTTGCGTCTATTGCTTTTCCGGAGCCTCCAGCTGAGTTCTCCTCCCCAGAAATCACCGTTGGCACTACGACTCCTTTGTGAGGGATGGGGGCTCTGTTTCTTAACTCCCGCACATAGAAGACGTTGCGGAATCCCAAGAAATCTTTATACTGGTCTTCGTTGCAGCGTCTAATCACCTCGGGGGTCAAGAGTACATTCTTTTTGGCCAGGGCCTCAATCAGCGGCCACTTTGGTGCCTGTGTCAACGCTTCAAAATATGCCCCGTCTTCATTCCCCACTGCATCATAGTTATACCCGAAGTCTTCATCATATACATCGACCTCCGGGTATTTGTCGTATACAGTCTCCAACAGCTCACTCTTTGTGGCCGTGTCACCTGCTACCACAAATGTGCTCAGAAACTTCAGGAAAGTTTCTGTCTGCAACAACTTTTCGGTAAAGGCCTCTAACATTGCTCCCTGGCCCTCGACTGCTCTGTTCAGCTCTTCCCGAGCTGCCACGAGGTCACTCTGGATAACGGCGACCTCCACAGCTTGTTCTCGCAGTCTTGCTGCCTCTCTCTCAGCTAGCACCGCTCTGTCTCGGGCCACCTTGGCATTCTTTTGGGCCTCCGCAAACCCAGCCCGTAGTTTGGTGACCTCGGTCTCCAGTTCAGCCACTCTATTTCTGGAGGATTCTTTCTCGAGTCTTCCCACCAACCCACGGATTGGATCCAGTAGTTGTTCCAGTTCGGCTCCGGCCGAAGTTATTGCTCTCCCTTGCCCCTGCATTATCTTATTGTCACGTTGAGCCAACGAGACGAATAACAAAGCGCTATTAACGCACATACCTCGTGGGAAGGAACCACATGTGATTTCTTGGGAGGTGGCAGCGTTGGTGGCGATGTCATTCTCCTCTTAGAGCTCGGGGTCAGCCCCGAGAGAGGAACATTGTCCTCGTGATCGTCTCCAAGACCACCCCCCGACGTAGTTTTCTGTAGCTCGGGGGTCCTGGATCTATCACCTCGCCCACCGGAGCTGGTTCCGGTTCCCCTCTTGGCGGAACTCTTGAACTTGCCCACTGCACATGAAACAGGATGCATTGAGAGATATTACAACTCACTCTTACACAACTTATACAGAAAATAAAGGTCCTACCCTCTATTTCTGCCCCGGCTTGAGACCCCTCTACCTCAGCTACGTCTGGCGTCTCTTCTGAGTTAGTTTCAGCCGAGGTATCCTCCTTCTGGGATTCCGAAGTCCCAGCTGTCCATTTGGAATAATACAGGCTCAACCCAGCCTCGTCCAAGACTTCTTCTGAAATTTTGGACCCTAGGACACCTGCTCTCCTCAGTACATCTACACCTCTGGGGTCCCCCGCCGGTGCACTGTCTACTACCTCCAACCTCTGCCACTTCGGCAGTACTCTCCCCTGCCTAACATATATAAATTTACCTCTCCACCCCTCTATTTTGCTAGGGTTTTTTACTTTGAACTTTTTACCCTGTCTGGGGTTAAGGTAATACCAGCCCTTATTCCTCCCCATCGTTTTAAGCTGAAAGAAATATCTAAATAAACTAACACTGGGCTTCAATCCTCCCTTACTACATTCAACTAAAAATCCTACCACCTGCCTCATGGCATTGGGTCCCAGTTGCCCCAGGGCTATTCCGTAAAACTCCAACAGATTTACCAAAAAATCCCATAGGGGAAACCTCAACCCTACCGCCAGCTGGTCTACATATACGGATATAAATCCTTTAGGAGGGCAACACGCCTTATCCTTGTGTTGGGGAATTATGTATTCTAGGTCGAAGGGCAAGAAGAAATTTGGAATCCATTTTCTGATTTGGGCCTCAGTCACACTGGGCACCACTCCTGCTATTTCGAACTCTTCTACCTACTCCTCACAATAGGGGAAACTAACTGCCTCCATTCTAATTTCTCCCTGATCGCCCCGGTAGATCTTCCTAGTCTTACTATTTTCTGGGAAAATCACCCGTATAGGGGCCGCTCTAAAAGGCTCCCCTTCTCTGCCCACTTCCTCAACTCTAGACGAAGATGAAGACGAGATAGACATACTTACTTGTTTTCTTTGGTCGAAGAGGTGATAATCTTCAAAGTTGGCAAAATCTTTGATCTCCCTGATGCGTAGTTCAGTTATCCGCAAGTGAAGAAGGTAAAGGGTTTTGATTTCCCTCCTTTTCTTATAATTCCAGCAACGGTTCAGATTCAATGGTTTAAAATCAACGATTCTGATACTCGCGTGCAATGCACGCGCCTCGAAACTCATAATATGCGCCTACTCGAATTCTGTGCGCATCTGCCAGTCACGCGCCCCAATTTTCTTCAGCACTCGTGTCGGGGAATTTTCTCAACTTCGATTGATGGACCCCGGGGGTTTCGCATTTTCTCAACTCCGGTTGCTTAACCTCGGGGGTTTCGCATTTTCTCAACTCTGGTTGATGGATCCCGGGGGTTTCGCATTTTCTCAAGTCCGGGTGCTTAACCTCGGGGGTTTCGCATTTTCTCAACTCCGGGTGCTTAACCTCGGGGGTTTCGCATTTTCTCGACTCCGGTTGCTTAACCCCGGGGGTTTCTAGTTGTTCATCTCGGGATACTAGCGGGTTTTCCCTCGCACCACCTCCCGCCTACTTTTGTTTACTCTACAAGCCGAAGCCTCCCGTTCCGACTTTTTGGGGGGGGGGGGAAGGCATCTGGTAGGTGTGGCCCACTAACAGTTCAATCGGTCTTAACCAGTCTAGGAGTACAAGCCCAACAGTTCAATCGGCTCAATTACGGCCTACCCAATCACCATGAAAGATTTGGTAATTGAGATTGCGGCAGCGACGCATGGGGGAGTGGAGATTCCCCCCACGATCTTCTCTCAATCAAGAAGGCAGATTTGATGGCCGAAATTATAGGGATGTAGTTAGGGTTGTGATTTGTATGATATAAATAGTGGAATTAAGGACGTTTGAGGGGTTCGAACTCTTGTACTCTGAAATTATAGCTTGTAAAACTAACGAAAGAAGAAGAGAAAAGGGCCCGGAAGGGACATTATTCCCCTCGTGGACGTAGATCTCCGGATCGAACCACGTATATCTTGTGTTCTATTTTCTCTTTGCACAGGACAATCTTTCCAATCGGTTTTTCTTTGGCTTGTATTTTCTTGATAGCGGATCGCGCTTTATCATATATATACACACATTCGCCGCTAGTTGACTTAAATGTATATCTTCCAAGCAAGTCTACAAAAACGCAAACCTTGCTCTGATACCAACAGTAACAGCCTGAATTTTCATAGACAATTTTTTATTTATAAATAACAATAAAACTTTACTATTAAAAAGGGAATAATAAAATCATCCACATAAATTGAAACTAAGGCTGTAATAATTTTAATAAAAATATATTTATTGATATGCTTCAAAGGATAAAATCATATTTTTTCCAAACTTTTCAAAATTGACACGAATAATACTTTTATAAATATGCAGACGCAAAATTAACTAATTTAACTTAAGAGTTAACATACATTATAAATAAAACATTGAAATACAATGAAATCGCTTTTCTTTAGAAAATTAGTTGATGAAGTTTAGAAGAAATGAAACATTTCAGACAAGTAAAGTATTCCTAACCTTTAGAAAATCAAGCTAACTCTAAAATTTAGGCCGTTAGACTAGATACGAATTAAAACAGTTTTAATAAACACCTTTAATATAATTCACCAAATAATATTTCACCAAAACGGCCTCTAAAAAATACATTTAAAGAAACATGAAAATTAAATTTATAACATGGTGATTTAACTCAATGCCTCAAATACGAAATGAAATACCTTTACTAGAAATACATTCATAATATTTCACTAACATCTAACAACTACTTTGATAAATTATGACCGCTCATTAAATGGAAACCATGTATATAATGTCATGGTAATTGTTTAAAAAAAAAAAAACTTCATAAATAAGATCTTAGTGTGTGTGTGTGTGTATATATATATATATATATATTTACGTAAGCAAGTTGTTATACATATTACTTCTGAATTAATCATAAGTATTTTTTTAAAAAAATAAAACCTAAACTATTGTAATAGTGTTTTCACGTGTGTATAATAATAGATATGTAGTACCTTTTCGTATGCCATCACATCCCTCTCTTGGCTTCACACACAACTCCATTAACCTGAAAGGGAGTTTTTATAAAGGGGGTAAGCTACATCCAGCTTATGGGATTTAGTTTGCTAAAATTAAATACAAGTGAGTAGTTACAAATATGAGCAAATCACCATAAGTATCTCCATATAATATCACCATATCATGTATCATTATATCATCATATCACCATATCATGTACCATCATATCACCATATGCCCTTAGGCCACATAAACGGATCAAATAACTTTGAATCCCATATCATAAAATCATCATAGCATCATATCAAACATAACAAGCATCATATTTAATTAAAGCAAACATTGAAGGAAAACCCCACTTTAGTTGTTGAATGAATGTTGTCGTGCGAAAAAGCTTATCACCATTCTTTTGACTAGACAAACCTAAATAATACATGCTCTTGACCAGACAAACCTAAATAATACATGTTATATATTAGTTAATATTTGATGAGTGACCCTAATTAGAAAGACCGATAATTTGTTGGCAAGAAGGGATATAAGCTTGTATATTGATAAATATTAAAGTTTGATAAAGGTAAAAATGTTCTATCAAAAGAGAATTGGGATAATGGGGAAATAAATCATTTTTTTCTGCATTTACTACCCTACATATGGTCCCCCCATAACACACACATTACTTCCATTAATACATACAACATACACTCTGCATACACACGCAACACACCCACACTCTGCATACTCACGCAACACAACACTATATATATATATATATATATATATATATATATATATATATATATAAACCACATACACCACAAAACATATTATATAATATAGTTATAACACACATTGCACCACCATATATATATACACATTAACACGCACGCACACACACACTACTACAATCACTCACACACACACCCCGTACCTATGTATATTTAACACACATACCATACCACATTTATACATACATACATATATATATATATATAACTTACACAACCACTCACCATATGTTTATATATACACGCACCCGTACACACATATCTATATATATCTATCATACCTTATGACATAGCCGAGTCTAGAGAAATAAATCTTTACTGATCTAAGAAATTCAGAAAAGAAAATGATCTAGGGAATTAAAAAAGGAACCTGTAAATTACCTGCTGTAGATGTGAAGAATGGAACGAACTGATCCACAATCCACAGAGAATAAAGGGTGAGAAGAGAAGAAAGGGTGGCGCTTTTCTTTTAGGAAAATGAGGCGTGATTTATTTTGTACGGTCTTATATTTATACTAGGACACTCTACTACTGGGTATTAATCAGAAGCTCCATAGGAAAAATATTTTTCTATCAGATATCATTTAGAAGAGTATCTAATATATATATATATATATATATATATATATATATATATAGAGAGAGAGAGAGAGAGAGAGAGAGAGAGAGAGAGAGAGATACGTAATAACTGATAGCATTTTTATGGATAAACATGGATTATGATTTGAGCTCAATTTGGGTCCAAATAACTTGACTTGACCCATGTGAAATTTTTGATGCGTGTTGGGCTTAATAAATAATAATAATAATATTGATAATAACTTGTAAAATAATTCGGGGTGTTACAAATTTGATGATGTATTTGTAATTCTTCGTCTCAAATTCATTATTGTTGTTTGAATTATCATAGATTTCTAAATTCATGATTTCATTTTGAGCTATTCTTTTAAGGGTTTGAGTGAATTTTAAATCTCTTCTAACTTGAGTGGATTTCCAATCTATTTATTTTAAATCCATCGATTTCAAATCTCTCCATCCAAACACAACCTAATATTAAAATTTGTTGTATGAATTTCAAATGCAGGAAAGTAAAATAACAAATAGTTGAGATGATAAGATTTAAATTAAGGGTTAAATACGTAAATCAACTCGTACTTTGCGAGTTTTTACACTAATATATAATTTTTTTTTTGACGTATTGCAACCTGAAGTCCACGAATTGTACAAGTTGCAACCTCTGTCGAATTTTTCCGATCAAATATCAAATATGTGACAATAACATGCTAAATTGAGAGGGTTTTTCCTATCTCTATGATTTGCTGAGACAGATTCACGTGCCAAACATGTGACAATCACTTTGATATTGCCACGTTGCAACCTTCGTCCAATTATGAATTTGCCACAACAAATCATGGAAAAGGTAAAATCCTCCCTAATTTGGCATGTGATTGCCACATGTTTAATATTTGACCGGAAAAATTCGACGGAGGTTGCAACTTATACAATTCGTGAACTTCAAGTTGCAATCGGTAAAATAACAAAGTTTAAATATTGAAATGTAAAAACTCAAAAAATACCTGTTAATTTAATCACCGATGTAACCTTTTATATTTGACTGTAAAATAATACACACTAGAGACACACATATTTTGACAATATCAATTAATTTGTTATAATAATTTAGGATTATACACACTTAGAGGATGTTTGACTGAGCTTATAACCTCCTAAAAATATCATATAAGATGTTTAGGAGCTTATAAGTTCTTGCAAAGTGTTTGGCAAAAAAAGATGTTTAGGAACTTATAAGACACAAAAATAAGCTCTAAGAACTTATAAGATCTAAAAAAAATAAGTTGCCTATATCCCATCTTATTTTTTAAGATCTTAATTATTACACTCAAATTTCACACACTACACACAATTCACACACTATACACACAACATATACTACACACATTTCACACACTACACACACAACACACATTTCACACACTACACACTTCACACATTTCACACACTACACACTACACACAATTCATACACTACACACAATTCACACACAACACACATTTCACACATTTCACACACTACACACACAACACATCATTTCACACACAACCCACACTACATATACCACACATGCTACACACTACACATACCAAACACTACACACTGCACATACCAAACACTACACACTACACACACTCCACACACTTCACACACTGCACACATTTCACACACTAATCAAAATGTGTGTCTAATACTCCTCCGTCCCGAATGAACTTACACACTTTCTCAATTCAGCCGTTCCAAGTAAACTTGCACACTTCCTAATAAAAAAAGTTATAACACAATCTTCACCCTCAAAATCTTCTCTCTCAATCTCCACCCTCAATCTGCCTTTGAAAAGTCAATAAAATCCTTTAAAAATAACTTTTCTTAATATCTGTGCCGACCTCCCTATGCAAGTTCATTTGGGACGGACGGAGTATTAAGTTTAAGGAAAAATTGGTATAAATGCCCAGTATGTTTTGTCTATTTAGAAACTAAGACACTAAATATACCACTTTTTAAAAATGTCTTCTAACTTACGAAAAATTGGTGAAAATGCCCTGTGACCGGCTATAGGCTGTTAACTAGCCGGTCACCTGTGAGCTGTCTTTTTTCTTTCGAGCAAATTAGTATAAATGTCCACTATGTATCCCTTATTTAAAAACTAGGACATTAAGTATACCACTTTTTTAAAATATCTTCTAACTTACCAAAAAATGGTGAAAATGCCCCAAGAACGTCTATAGACTGTGACATAACCGGTCATTAATTAGGTGAGTCTCTTTTTCTGACGTGACATTAATTTTTCGTTTTTTATTTTTGTTTTTTGTGTTGACTCATTTGTTAGGATGGAAAAATAAAATAAAATATTAGTTTGAATTTATAAAAAATTATAATCCCTAGAAAATTGTTTAAACTTTAGAAAAATAAAAAAATTATTTGTGAAATTTATTTGAAAAATTATAAAATTCAAAGATTTAAAAATTAATTTCTGATATTTATTTTTAAAATTATAAAATTAATTTTAAATTCAAAAATAAAAAATTAATTTCTAAAATTAATTTTAAAATTATAAAAATTATTTCTGATTTTTTTAGAATTCTAAAATTTAAAATTTATTTTTTTACTTTTCTCATGTTATTAATATTTTATTTTAAATTATGAATTAGGATAATTATATGAATATTAATAAATAAATTTTAGATTATTATTTTAAAAAATTAAAGACTAAAATTTTCCATTCTTCTTCCCTATTTACAACATACTAAATCCTAATATTTATGGATGTCATGCAATCTTAGAAAGACACTAACATGGAAGACGAAGAAGAAGCCAACAATGCTTCGTCCAGCCCACCCATCCATTAACTTATCGGAACCTGACCAATCACCCAATTATTCGCCTCCTCCCCGTCGAATCCGTCACTGCCAAAGTCGACGACATATTCTTTTCCAAGCTAACAAATGAGTCAACAGAAAAAAAAAAAAAAAAAACAAACAAACGAAAAATTAATGTCACGTCAGAAGAAGAGCTTCACCTCATTAATGACCAATTGTGTCACAGTCTATAGACGGTCACGTGACATTTTTACCATTTTTTGGTAAGTTAGAAGGTATTTTTAAAATGTATATACTTAATGTCCTAGTTTTTAAATAAGGGAAACATACTGGCCATTTATACAAATTTTCCCGAAAGTAAAAGGACAGCTCACAGGTGACCGGCTGGTTAACAGCCTATAGCCGGTCACAGGGCATTTTCACCAATTTTTCGTATGTTAGAAGACATTTTTAAAAAGTGGTATACTTAGTGTCCTAGTTTATAAATAGTGAAAACATACTGAGCATTTATACCAATTTTTCCTAAGTTTAAATTAGACCCCTACTTTATAGCTAAATTACTATATTTAATTGCAAGTTTATACTCTTTTATCCAAACATTATTAACTTATAAGCTCCTTAAAAATTACATCTTATAAATTTTAAAACAAACTTATAAGATGTTTAAAATAAGTTTAGCTAGCAGTACCCTTTTAATATTAGTTAAATTCTCGACTCAAACGCTTCGTAATTTATTTTAAATCTCTTTAAAATATTGTTGCCTTGGCTTAAGGGCGACGCCGAGTCAACTAAATGCTGGCAATGATGGCTTAAGTTTGTCATGTAGTTATTACATACAAGATTGAACAATAATTGCCATTACAATAAAATAAATGCTCTGCATGATTGACAATATTATAAAATTGCTCATATTACTTATATTCGATATAAATTTTTTTATTTTTCTCATGAATTTATAATCTATATTATTAATTTTGATAGTTTTTATCGTGTTGTGTATTAAGGTGGTAAGTCTATATTATTCATAATGCTAGAAAATGAAAACTTCTGTCATATACGATGTATGTGTAATTATTCAACGAAAATTTTTAGATATCAATTTAAAAAACCAATCAACTTTAAGCAATTACAAACAAAATGACTAAATTAAAAAATTTAAATGATAAATGATTGATTTAAAAAATGTCCATAAGTTATAAATGATACTTGCAACTTCGACCCTGAATTATTATTAAATACTGTACCATAATATTATTTAACAAAACTAATTTTTTAAACTAAATAGAACACTATATTTGTATATTCAGTAATAATGTATTTATTACATTATTTGCTTAACGTGCAATTTACGTCTCAAATTTTGAGAGTTTGGTATCAAAAATCACAAATCAATTCGACGTATTTTGCCTATAAACTTAAATTATGGGTCTGGATGCTATGAATTAAATAATTTATTTAGTAGGATTTGGTGCGAAAACATCTACAACATGATAGTTCTCTTATACATCAGTTGTAGTTTAAATTTATACAATTCGAATCCTGAATAAAATTATATTATTATTTATGTCTAAATGTATTATAAATTCTCGATAAATATATTATGGTAAAAATGTATTGATGTTTATGTTAAAAAGATATTTGTTCTGGGATGGTGCTACCTGAAATAGGGATGACCTGATACGATTATATTTCACTTTATGGATCGACTATCTGAATTGCACAATTCCTCCTCATCCGCCTCCTATTATCTACATTACATTTTATAACTCAATCAACAAATCACTATTTACATCACATTATACAATATTATAATATAAATTTATCATTTCTACCCCTATTGATTTAACTTCAACAGTACACATCCTACACTGCTCTTCTTATACTAAAATACTCTCTCAATTCTAAATGAACTTGCACACATAAGAATACACACATATTAAGAAAAAATACTTTTTACTTTTATATTGTCTTTTCAAAGGTAGATTGATGGTGAAAATTGTGTTATAACTTTCATTTTTATGGGCGTGCAAATTTGATTGAGACGTACCAAAAATGAAAGTGTGCAAATTCAATTAAAATGAAGGGAGTAACTTTTTTTATTACTATTTAAATGGATGTATCGTCCATGGATGTATCGTAATGGATATATTATACTACCTCCGTTCCAGCTTAATCTGCCTACTTGCTATTTTGGTTTGTCCTACCTTAACCTGTCAGTCCCATAAATGACAAATTTCTCTCACAATCTCTACCCTCAAAATCTTCATTCTCAATTTCCACTTTTAAAAAAATCAAAGATTCCACAAAATCTGTTTTTTCTTAACCTTCATATCCGATCAACCTAGGTAGGTTAAGTCGGGACGGAGGGAGTATTCTACAATATTCTATCCAAATATTTTCTAAATATATTACTTGTATCGAGGAAACGTACCTTTAAACCACATAAATATTAATTCCAATAATGACGAATTTGTTGTTCGTTCCTTCCACCTTTTATCGTAGTTCTTGTATATTTAATTTTTTGGGTAAAACGCGATTTGTATTTATTTTGTACTACACCATTGTTGAATTTTGTATGTACTTTTCTCCCCGTTACCAGGAAATGCTTTCCATCTCTCTCCGTTTTGTAGTACACATTCCCTCTCAATTCCTTCCCCATTCCTGTCGCGCTCTCTCTCTCTCTCTAGAATATATAGTTCAAAACGACAAATCACAATCATGTTCACGCAGTCCCCAACACCATGCCTCGTTCCCTTCTGTTTCTCACCCTCTTGTTCCTCCTTGTTCTCTCCGCTGCCGCCCACGGCGGCGGGTCAGACTCGGACTCAGACTCAGTGTCGCCGTCGGAAAAGCCCAACCTCAGGTCTCGATCCTTGATTCTGGTCAAAATATGGTGCCTCATCCTTGTATTCGTCGGAACATTTGCAGGTGGGATGTCTCCATACTTCATGAAATGGAACGAGGGCTTTCTGATAATTGGAACCCAATTTGCCGGAGGAGTATTTTTGGGGACAGCTCTGATGCATTTCTTGAGTGATTCAAATGAGACTTTTGGGGACTTGACCGAAAAAGAGTACCCGTTTGCATTCATGCTTGCCAGTGCTGGATATTTGCTTACTATGTTGGCTGATTGCATCGTTTCGTATGTCTATCGAAAAGGTTCTGCAAATAGTGATCTTGAGATTCAAGGTATTCTTCCTTCCTTTAATTGCAACTTTTGTGCTTCATGATGTTTCGACTTCGCCAATTCTGCACCCTAATCCCCCAATCCACATACAGTGCGTGTAGATGAATTATGGATAATAATGTAAATTTCCCTTTTTCATTTCTAATGGGAATATGCAGTTGATGAATAAGGATTTTAATGATTTAGTTTAATGTAAGAAATTTACTAGTTTGGTTGAAGCTTACGTTTGAAGTAGAAGGCCCGTGCTGACTTTTAATTTGGTCTTTTTGGTGCCTTTGCCGTGAACGGTTATTACGTTTCCTTTTGATAAAATATATGTATTTCTACCTGCAAGATTTACACTTTCAACTGCCTTTATCATTATTAGATCGGAGATATGATTTTTATATCAAAAGAAGAAAAATGATTGGATTGCATCCTTGTTTGTTGGAAGGATTGTTCTTGCAATTTTTATGATCAACGATTCAACATCGACACTAGTGCGTTTACTTGAGGCTGGGGAGCTAAACTTGGCTGAGGAGGTTAACGAGTGTGCTTTATTGGAATTTGGTCCCTCAATGAATTGAGTGGAACTAAACACAGAGTTCAATGAGAAATTTAAATCATTCTGCCTTTATTAAAATTATACTCTCTCTTTCCAATATAAAGATATTTCCTTTAAATAGGAGAATGTTTTTGGAATAGTTATAGTGGTCATCTTGGAAGAAAAGTGAAAATATTATTAAAAAACCAACTCTTAAAATATTAAAAAGTAAAAGAGAAAAAAGAATATGCAGGTAATATGTTGATAGGTTTCAACGAACTCATAATGTTTGATCAATCTTTCTTTCTTGCAGCAAATACCCGAGATGCATCAAGCAATGACAATGGCAACGGACTATCTTCAGAATCAAAGTCACATGTAAAATGGACAAAAAATATTCAAAATTTTAATGCATCTCACTCTTGATGATGGAGGGCTTATATGTCTTAGCTATTTTGAATTTCAGGATAATTCTACACAAGGCCACTTTCCAAAAGCACCACTTGCGGATGCTACATCACTTGGTGACAGCATCTTGTTAATCGCTGCACTATGCTTCCATTCTGTATTCGAAGGAATCGCAATAGGAGTAGCAGAGACAAAAGCAGATGCTTGGCGGGCCCTCTGGACCGTCTCTCTGCACAAAATATTCGCTGCAATTGCAATGGGAATAGCCCTCCTGAGGATGATTCCGGATCGGCCCCTGCTATCTTGTGCAGCCTATGCTTTTGCATTCGCTATATCAAGCCCAATTGGAGTGGCCATTGGCATTATAATCGATGCTACAACTCAAGGTCATGTGGCGGACTGGATCTATGCAATATCGATGGGGTTAGCTTGTGGGGTGTTCATCTATGTTTCAATAAATCACTTGCTGTCAAAAGGGTATAAGCCTCAGAAGAGGGTTTCGTATGATAGTCCAAGCTATAGGTTTTTGGGTGTGTTACTAGGGGTTGGGGTGATTGCAGTCGTTATGATCTGGGACTAGCTTATTGCCTTCTTCCGGCTTCATCAACTCTTCCTACCATTCTTTTCCCTTTTCCTGCGTCTATGCGTGTTCGGTTTATTTTTTAATTGATAGCAGGCTACGCCTACGAAGCTTACCTGGTCTTGTAGATACTACACATGGAGAATTGCACTTGCTGTCTTATGTATCGCATATTACCACCAAGTGTAAATGTATGTATTTGAATAGTGAATAAAGTAGCTTGAGTACATCTCCGATTTAGCATAGCACATAAGATTTCATGATTGCAGTTCTCATTCTCATAACTGTCCAAGACGCGAGGCGCGTCCGAGGCGCACGCCTTTGGGACGCGCTCCAAAAAATCCATAAAAACACTTCCTAGGCTAAAAACATAATTTCTACTGGCATTATTAGGCTAAATCAAACATTTAAAAAGTAAATAATTGCACACATAAACATATCACATATCAAACACACAAAAGTGACATAAAAATCAAGATCCAAATAAACAAGTACACTGGATCAATTCAACAATCAACAAAACATGCAATGATGCAACATAACATAGCAATTAACTAAAATTGCAAGTTCAAATTCAAATATAAAGCCAAGTGTCTAGTCCTAAACAATTAATCATCAGCAATCATCATCCTCCTCCTCATCATTATAGTCATAAAACCTTATATCATTTTCTCCAAACTCCTCTTGTCCTCCTTCACTTTCCTCTCCCCTTTCACATTCATCATCATCATCTCTAAGTCTTAAAAGAGTCTTCAAATTATTGTTCAAAGTATTGTTCTTTGGGGCGTTTTCCTTTCCTTTTCCTTTGTTCCCTTGTTTCGGTGGCGGCCTAGAACTAGAACTTAGGTCCATGGTCGATTTCTCCTCCTTTTCTCTAGTAACATATGCTGGCTCATCAGCCCCCATAGCCCTACTAACTTGACCCCACGTAAAGCTAAAGTCATCTTCTCCTCCCTCATCTTCATCGGAATCATCATCCATTCTACCCGTCGACCATTCACAACTTTTATCTATATCCTTCAAGCTGATGGGGTCAATCACATCCCACTCAAGATATCGGAGCTGAAGTGCACAGTTGTATTTGACGAACCACCACCTCCTTCAATTTTTCTGGTTCAAAACTACTTCTTCTTTTGCTATGAATCTGCAACAATAAGGAAAAAAAAAGTAATGAAGTGTGATAAACAAAAAAAATTGATAAAAGACTTAAAGTAATATACTAGTTAACTTATATGCTCAAAGACGCTCCAGTTGCGCTCACACCCATGGCCTCATAAATATATCCCATTGGTGGTTTTTTCTCACTATCGACCAACCTCAAAACACCACCCAAAGGTGCATATATCTTCAAGATATATTACATAGTCTTCCAAAACCTTACCGACAATAAGTTGCCGTCATCTGCTTACGTTCTACTTTCTTTGACCACTTACTTTCGAACCATTCTTCCGAAGTGAACATGTTTCTCAGATTGTCCTTCAAGATGTGCAACTTTTCTAAGTTAAGATAGCATGTAGCAAATCTTATCACACCTGCTCGAGAAAGCTCTCTTTGCCCCGTAAAGCTCGTCAATATGTTCACCATTCCCGGACGATTATAAATGTATGAAGTGACCTCATTGCCTTCTTGAATGTTCTACTTGTAGATATCATTTCAATATCATCAAGTGATCATAGATTGTAGTAGAGGGTTTGAGGAGTCCAGAACCGGATTTAGTATGTGGAGAACCGGGCCAGAAAACCGGGTTTTAGCCGGATCAGTTACAAGGTTTAAAAGGAAACCGGAGTCAAGGCGGTTATAACTGTCATTTGCAACGGATTAAAATCGTTGCATGTAAACACATTGAAACCACTTGAAGATGCGAGTTGATTCACGTTACTTTCCCTCTGTAAACATTACTCAATTAATAGAATTAGATAGCTAGAGTTCTTAAGCTCAATTCGGTCTGTGAATTGGGGGTTTCTAGTTTTCTGGATTAATTCTTGTAATTGATTGATAAGTGAAGTGAATTGAGGTGTATGGAATCTTCGTCGATGTAGATCACATTGATCGAACCACGTAAAATCCTTGTGTTCTTCATTTGATATTTCTGTTTCTGTGTTCGGTTTTCATGTGGCCGAATTCCTTGCTATTTTTCATCTTCTTCCTGGTTTGAGTGTTGATTGTGTGTGTGATAAGAGTTAATTCCTAACAAGTGGCGCCGTCTGTGGGAAACTTGGGCACACACTAGAAGAGGCAAGAAGAATGGTTGGAGTTAAGATGGATGTGGAGAAGTTTTCAGGTAAGAATGATTTCTCACTTTGGAAAATCAAAATGAATGTTGTATTGGTTCAAAATGGTTTAGAGTCTGCACTTCTTCCTGTTGATCAATGGTCTAATGCTGAGAAACCAAAGTTTTCAGAAGTGGATAAGAAGGCTCTGAGCTTGATATTTCTGTGTTTGGGTGATAAACCCCTGAGGGAGATATCAAGGTGCAAGAATGTAGTAGAGGCATGGGGGAAAATGGAAGAACTTTATCAATCAAAGTCAATATCAAACAAATTGTTTCTGAAGCAGAAATTGATGTCTTTCAAGATTACTGATGATAAGGACATTTCTGATCAACTTGATGAATTTGTCAAGATGATTGAAGAACTAGAAGACCTGGGTGTGAACTTGGAGGATGATGACAAGGCTTTGATGGTGTTGAATGTTCTTCCAAAGTCCATGGAAAGCTTTAAAGATGCATTGATGTTTGGGAGGGATGGAAAAGTCAGTTATGAGTCTATCCTCTCAGCTTTGAAGACAAAGTGTTTTCAAAATCAGGGAGATAAGGGCTCTACTCAGGCTGGAGAAGGCTTGAACATAAAGTTAAAAAAGAACTATCAAAAGAAGAAGTTCCAAGGATCCAAGGATAATAAGTCTGGAACTCAGAATTCAAAGAAGAATAGAGACTGGGTTGAAAATAGAAAATGTTTTAAGTGTAAGCAAACTGGACATTTGAAGAAGAATTGCCCACAAAAGAAGAAGAAGCAGGAAAATCAAAGGGCAGAAGTGGCTGTGACTGAACATCAAGATGATGCCCCTGAAGTGTTAAACATCACAGATACAAGGATGGAAAAGGAATGGGTTCTTGATACAGGTTGTTCATTCCACATGTGCCCAAATGAATCCTGGTTCAAAGACTTAAAGAAAGAAGATGGTGGGTGTGTACTACTGGGAAATGACCACTCCTGCAGAGTTAAAGGCACAGGATCAATTCAGATTAAGATGCATGATGGAGTCATCAGAACCATTTCAAAGGTGAGGTATGTTCCTGGTCTTAAGAGAAACCTGATCTTGGTTCTCTTGTGGCAAATGGCTGTCAGTTCAACTCCACATATGAGTATCTCCATATCACTAAACACAACAAGCTGGTAATCAAGGGAAGGCAACATAATGGCCTGCTTATCCTTATTGGTTCCCCTGTGATAGGTTGTGTTGAATCTGTGATAAGTAGAGGGGATTTTATGAAGTGGCATAAAAGACTGGGTCATATTGGAGAGAGAGGGTTGAAGGAGCTGTCCAAGAGGGGTATAATTGGTGAAATAGGAAATCAAACACTTGAGTTTTGTGATAAATGTGCTTTAGGAAAGGCCAAGAAGCTGCCTTATGTTAAAGGGGTACATTCTACTCAAGAACCACTTGATTATGTACATTCTGACATATGGGGGCCTTCAAGGACAGAGACACATGGAGGAGGAAGGTATTTCATGTCTATCATTGATGATTACATTAGGAAAATATGGGTATATATCTTAAGGAACAAGAGTGATGCATTCCTTAAGTTTAAAACATGGTTAAGCCAGATGGAGAACCTAAGAGGGGAGAAATTGAAACATCTTAGGACTGACAATGATTTGGAATATCTATCTACTGAGTTCACAAGGTTTTGTGAAGATAAGGGCATCACAAGGCACATAACTGTCCCAATGAACCCTCAACAAAATGGTGCTGCTGAAAGGTTTAACAGGGTTGTGCTTGAGAGAGTTAGATGTATGCTGATTGATGCTGGATTAACCAAATCCTTCTGGGGAGAAACACTGAACACAGCATGTTATTTGATAAATAGATCACCATCATCAACTCTAGGATTTAAGACTCTAGAAGAAGTTTTGAGTGGAAAGTTACCACACTATGATGACTAGAGAGTGTTTGGTTGTCTGGCTTATGCTCACATCAGGCAAGACAAACTTGATGCAAGGGCACAAAGGTGTGTATTCTTAGGATACCCTGAGGGCATAAAAGGCTACAGGTTATGGTGTTTGGAACAGGGAAACCAGAAACTCTTGATAAGTAGAGATGTGAAATTCAATGAGGCTGTGATGGGATACAACTCTACTGGGAGTCAAGAAGAGGCTGATGGTGCTATAGAATCAGAAAGAATTTCCATTCAGGTGGAGCCTACTGATGAAGAGAAGTCACCAGAGAAAAATGTTCAAACTCAACCAGGAAATGACAGTTCATCAAAAGAGGATGAAGATCAACCTGAGATTTCAAATCTCAGAACTTATAGCATTGGTAGAGATAGACCAAGAAGGTAAATCCACAGGCCTGATTTCTATGGACAAGCTGGGAGTGTTTACTATGCATTGAGTGTAGAAGAGGACCTGGAGTTTCAAGAGCCAAGCAGTTTCAAGGAAGCAATCAACTGCAGTGAAAGTGAACACTGGAGAGGGGCCATGATGGAAGAAATGGAATCTCTGGAGAGAAACCAAACCTGGAAACTTGTAGACAAGCCAAAAGGGCAGAAGTTAGTCAGTTCAAAGTGGATATACAAGAAGAAGGTGGAGGCTGGAAAGGCTGATAGAATCAGATACAAGGCAAGGCTTGTGGCAAGGGGCTTTACACAAAGAGAAGGCATTGATTATAATGAGGTATTCTCTCCTGTTGTAAAGCATTGCTCTATTAGGTTACTGTTATCAAAGGTTACACAAGAAGACATGGAACTACAGCAGTTAGATGTTAAGACAGCATTCCTGCATGATGATCTCATTGAAAGAATATACATGAAGCAACCTGAGGGCTTTGTGATTCCAGGAAATGAAGAGAAAGTCTGTTTTCTTAGGAAATCACTTTATGGCTTGAAGCAGAGTCCAAGGCAGTGGAACAAGAAGTTCAATGAGTTCATGATCAATGCAGGTTTCATAAGAAGCTTGTATGATAGCTGTGTATACTTTAATAAGGGTTCAAGGCTTGAAAAAGTGTTTCTGTTATTATATGTGGATGACATGCTCATTGCCAGTAAGAGTATGGACAAAATACAAAAGTTAAAGGGAAGATTGAGCTCATAATTTGACATGAAGGATCTTGGAGAAGCAAGAAAGATTCTGGGGATGGATATCATTAGAAGAAGGAAGTCTGGAACACTTTGGCTCTCACAGAAGCAATATTTGCAGAAGGTTGTGGAGAGATTTCACATGCATGAGTCAAGGCCACTAAGTATTCCAGTTAACCAACAAACCAAGCTATCCAAGGAACAATGTCCAAAGACAGAAGCAGAGGAAATTCACATGAAGAATGTTCCATATGCCAGTGGTGTTGGCAGTTTGATGTATGGAATGATATGCAGCAGGCCAGATTTGGCCTATAGTGTTTCTCTGGTAAGCAGGTACATGTCAAATCCAGGAAACGCTCATTGGGAAGCTTTAAAATAGGTCTTAAGATATTTGAAAGGCTCAGTCAGTGTAGGTCTGAAGTTTAAGAAACAAGAAGTTGGTGTTGTATCTCTTGTTGGGTATGCTGATGCAGATTTTGCTGGGAACCTAGATACAAGGAGATCTATTATAGGTTATGTTTTTACTTTGTATGGAACGGCTATAAGCTGGAGAAGTGTGCAACAACCTGTGGTTGCTTTGTCAACAACTGAGGCAGAATACATTGCCTTAACTGAGGCAATCAAGGAAGCTTTGTGGCTCAAGGGAATTCTTAAAGATTGAGGGATCAGACAAGATTGTGTTACCATTCAGTGTGACAACCAGAGTGCACTTCACTTGCTAAAACACCAAGCTTTTCATGAGAGGTCTAAGCATATTGATGTTAGACTTCATTTTGCAAGAGATGTGATTGAAGCAGGATCTGTAGAGGTGAAGAAGGTTCATACTATGGACAATGCAACTGATTTTCTAAGCAAGGCAGTTCCTGGGAGTAAGATGATTCATTGTTCAAGCCTGATAAGGCTTGAACAGTGTGATTAAACTTGGAAGACAAGGCAGAATGAGGTGATGAAATACACTTGAGTTCATTGAGGTGGAGATTTGTAGATATTAGTTCAATATCATCAAGTGATCATAGATTGTAGTAGAGGGTTTGAGGAGTCCAGAACCGGGTTTAGTATGTGGAGAACCGGGCTAGAAAACCGAGTTTTAGCCGGATCAGTTACAAGGTTTAAAAGGAAACCGGAGTCAAGACGGTTATAACTGTCATTTGCAACGGATTAAAACCGTTGCATGTAAAACCGTTATTGAAAGCCCGCTGAACAGTTTTGTGCAGTTGAGAACAGAATTGGTTACACCTGCTTCTACTTCCTAATTCGAGCTCCGTCCTTTATATACATTGAAACCACTTGAAGATGCGAGTTGATTCACGTTACTTTCCCTCTGTAAACATTACTCAATCAATAGAATTAGATAGCTAGGGTTCTTGAGCTCAATTCGGTCTGTGAATTGGGGGTTTCTAGTTTTCTGGATTAATTCTTGTAATTGATTGATAAGTGAAGTGAATTGAGGTGTATGGAACCTCCGTGGATGTAGATCACATTGATCGAACCACGTAAAATCCTTGTGTTCTTCATTTGATATTTCTGTTTTGTATTCGGTTTTCATGTGGCCGAATTCCTTGCTGTTTTTCATCTTCTTCCTGGTTTGGGTGTTGATTGTGTGTGTGATAAGAGTTAATTCCTAACACTACTAATCAGAGGCACTTTCCCAATGTCTTCTAGCATTAGATCAATGCAATGAGCAACACAAGGTGTCCAATAAAGGTAAGCCCTCCTAGCCTCCAACAATTTTCCTATAGAAAAAAAAAAGCCAATAACCAGATAAGTTAAACAATTGAACTTAAAAATTTCCAAAAACAAATATATATTATAAGAAAGTTAGAAACAAACAAGATATTAAATGTTTCACCTGCTGCGACCATGTTGCTTGCATTGTCAGTGATTATTTGTATCACATTTTCTTTGCCAATACATTCGACAAAGGCATTTATCAGTTGAAAAAGCTTCTCTCCGACCTTGTCATATTTAGAAGCATCTACAGATCCAATGAAGACCGAACCTTTAGGGGAATTGACCAAGAAATTTAGCAACGTTCTCTGTCTCTGATCCATCCAACCATCAACCATAAGACTACAACCATATTTCGCCCAATCATCCCTAAAAAAACTTAGGTAGCTCTCATCCACATGGGCTATGACTTTCCTTAGGTAAGGAACATGAGCCTCATGATAAGAAGGCTTTCTACAACCTATATCGTATGCACCAATGACATCAAAAACCTCTTGCAAACTAGAGAATTTCATGGTGCTAAACGCTATCCCACCATCATACAACCATCTAGTAAAGTTACCGACAACTTTATGTCTTAACTTCTTTTTGGTTGCTTCATCTAATGTCGTTTGCCTATCCTTTTTTCGCACCTTGCTTGGATCGACACTCCTTGTGAACAAATCCATAGGACCTCGAACAGTTTGCCCCCGTCTTTCTGGGGCACAGATGAAGAACTTGACTTAGGTGTGTCATCATCCTCATATTCATCATCAACAACCAAAGGATCAATGCCCTAAAAAATATGGTTCGCAACCCTAGTCAAGTTTATCTTCCATTTTTTCCTTCATATATTTCGCAATCTCTTCACGAACATTTGATGGACACATTTGGCAAGCACTAACATTTCTAAAACCACCAACTAGATGTTGTTTTGCACGACAAATTCCTCCCTTTGTTATCTTTTTACAAAAATTGCACACTAGATTATTCTTGTTGTCAGGTTTCTCTAGCACAAAATACTTGTATCCCGAATCTTTCGTACTCTTCATTGAGCTACTACAGGAACCGGACCTCATATCACCTCTATCCATTTTTAATTCCACGAATTGACGATCTTCGAATGATCAAGTGATCAACAATTCTGGAAAAATAACTAACGAAATAAGAAACTTGCAACAAATTTTTTTTTGCATTAGTAGTATAGTATAATTAAACAACACCAAATCTGCAATACTAGTATACTTGTTGTACATTATAAAATACAGACACAAATTCAAAACTCACAAGTCACATTAGTATACTAAAAAACATAAAAAATACTAGTTTACTTCTACTATACTAGAAAGCAAAAAAAAAAACTAGTAACAACTAAAAGAAAATACAAAGATAGAAAGCATAACAGCAGAATTGCAGCATCCTCTAACTGGATTTAAACTTAAAAAAAAAAAATTAAAAAACAAGAATAACTTACCAGAGGTGGCGGCGGCGGTCGGAGGCAGTCGATGGCAGTCGCTGTGGTTGGGGGCAGAGGCAATGAGTGGGAGCAGGGGAGCAGAGACATCTTCTTACGTGATTTTTTTTTCTTAGTTATGTTTTTAAAGTCTTCCTAAACCCTAGATATGAGCCTAAAACTAACTAGAAGTGCTGAACTATTAAAAAACATAAAAAGTGTCATTATTTATCATATAAAACGTGTTGAAAGAAAGCAATAACATAGGGCGTACAAAAGGCACGCATGAGTCTAATGGGCTTAAGGGGCACAGGGTGCACCTGAACGCGCACCTCCATGGACCGTGCCCTCCTTTTGAGCGCTGAGGTGATATGCTTCAGAATCGTTGAGCCTCGCGCCTCGGGGCGCACCTTTGACAGCTATGCTCATTCTGCAACTGATAACCAACATCTCTCTGGAGTGGACATCAGATGAGATGGTTAGAATGTGCTGCCGCTACCTGAGGGCGTGACAACTATAAATTTACGTGAAATAGTCACAAATAATTATTCTTTCTTAAGAAATCAAATCTTTATTCCATGATCTTCAATATGAACATATATTGCACATGTAAAATAAAAAACCTCAAAGAGGAACTGAAGAAAAGAATCAAGATGGCAATATTTTCTTGATATTATTATGTAAAATATATTATTTATTTTTTGGAAGTATGATCGGTTCAGTTCCTTCGGAGATCGGATCTGTTAGGTTCGATTATTCGGAGCTTTTCAGAGTTTTTCAATTTGATCTTATTAACAAAATGCATGAAAGAATTATAGTGTTGTCTTTACGATGATATCATATTCTTTTTAGAAAAGTATAGTATTAAGCATTTTATGAGTAATATATTAAGACAAATTTCAAACCTACTTACAAAAACAATTACAAGTTATTGAATTAGGTGTCGCATCTAAAATGGAATACCATTAAATTATAAAGTCATCAGCTATTGATAACCTCTTTGGAGCTTTTATCGATTATTTTCATCTACAAAGATCGATATGTATATGTTTTCAATAAGATTTGTCTCATACACACGTTTCCTCTTTTTTCTTATAAATAATTGCAAACAATATGGGGAGAATAGACTACGAATGTGGAGAAGTACGGTTAATATGACTAATTGTGGATAAATCAAAATTGACTTTAAAAGAAAAATGTAAATACACGAGAAATATGGAGAATCAAAGCAAAAGAAGAGAATGAGTAACGAGTTGCTGCTAGTATCTGTGTGCGGTAGTATGAGTTCAGGTCTAGGATTTCAATCTTTATATATGGGAATAATTTAAATATTAGATAAATAAAAAAATTTAATAGTTGAATTAAGATATATAGAGTTGAATCTAAAACATATCATGTAATATTTCTTTTAGAAACTATAAACATATAAACCGATTAGTATATCTACAATTAATATATTTATGTTTGTTATGAAAATGATTCATTGTAAATATTGTACTCTATTATTAATTACTAAGCTCTTCTATGAAATCCTAAAACATTAGTAGTGTTATACATGTACCGTTAAATTTCACTAAAATTTATAATGATTCAATATCATAATATAGAATAAGCGAATTAAATGCTATATAAAATATTTATATAGCTAATTACTTAGAATCAATTCTACTCGGTTCTATTTCGGTTCTTTGGTTTGGAACGGTTCGATTTGACAACAAAAAAGGTTCGGATTGGTTCGGTTCTGATAAAGTCAAATAGTCAACGAATATTATCGGTTCGGAGTACTTTCAGTCTGGGGTTTGATGCATGGCAAATTTTCTCAGAGACCCATGCTCACCCCTAATTTTAAATGGTGGGAATACGCGTCATCAAATGAATATCATAAAAAAATATTAAGAAATTATAGAAAATAATAAAATGTACTAACAAATCTTATTTAATAAATTTGTTATATAGCAGTGTAGTACTCGTGCGATGCATGGTTTGAAGAATATTTAAAAATTTAAGAAAAAATAAGTTATTAATTTTATAAGTTGTAATACAATGAAATTTATTTTATAGAAAAAATAAAGTGGAAATTTTCTTTTACCCACTTAAATAATCAATATAAAATATAATGTTAAAATTATTTAAAATACAAAAGAAAACAACATTGAACACAATGTAAAAGTTATCCTTAATGTATTTCACATTAAATAATATTAGAAAATATAAAAGATAAAAAAGATGAATTGTATTTTTTCCATGCTAATCTTTTGAATCACACATTTTTCCTCTTCTTTTTTACACTAAATCTCCGATTGATGTGACAAAATTATTTTCTCATCTTACCAATTTATAAAATAAGAAAATGTTTGAGTGAATGTATTAATAAATTAAAAATAAAATTATATATAATATTAAAATAAATTATTTCAAATCTTTTACTTTGGAAAATTACATAAAAATGTATATATTTTAAAAAAACTATATATATATATATATATGTGTGTGTGTGTGTGTGTGTTTCTTTTATAAAAGAACATTTGATTATTACGAAAGTGAGTTCAAAAATATTTTTAATTTTTTTTGAAAGTAATTATAAGCTAAATTAAAATATTTTGATTGCTAAATTTTAAGATAAGTTTGTATTTCAAATTCTGTTTTAATTAATACGAACAAATTAAAATTTCATTTACCAAATACATCCAAATTTTAAAAAGAAATTTATGTGAGAAAATATATTCAAATTATACAAAGAACATAAATAAATAGCCTAATTTTAATTTTTTAAATATTAAATGTAAAAATTATCATAAATAATACTTCCTCTGTCCCAACTTAACTTACCTAGTTGCTGTTTCGGTTTGTCCCAACTTAAGTTGTCAGCCCATAAGTGACAACAAAAGTCAATGTTTTATATTCCTACATTTTCATTTTATTATTGACATGTCACTCAAATTTGAGATTTAATAAACTCATTCTAATAACCTAATTAAGCTAAGGACACATTAACACTAATTAAAAATTTAATACTGCCCCACCCCATTACCCCCCTCCACTAACCCTAATTCATTTCCTCACAATCACTCAGAAATTACTCTGAACTTTCTCTCTCTTCCTCTTTACGATCCCCCCTCCCCTCTCTCTTTCTCTCTCTCTCAAGAAAGTATGTGCCCCGAAGTCGGAAGGGGGTCTGGGTGTTCGCTCGATTCGGATAGCAAATGATGCGTTCTTGTTCCGGTTTGCATGGGAAGTCTACTCGCAGGAGACCCTGGGGATGATATTCATTCGTAAGAGATGGTTTACCCCGGAAGGCAGAGTTAGGCCTCATTATGTGCATTCCTCCATCTTTTCAGGTTCTCGGGAGTTTTTACATAAGGCTGCTTCTGAGGCTCGCTTACTTGTTTGCCATTCATCCTCCAGTCGGTTTTGGAGGGATAATTGGTTAGGGTACTCTCTGGCCGATCGGTTGCATATACCTATTGAAATTCGGCCTTGGCTTACGCAGAAAATTTCGGATTATTATTATTCCGGCACTTGGCACTTGGAGGAAAGGTTTGTGGTGACTCACCCAGCGATAGTTCGAGACATCACTTCCTATACCCCGCTTGCCTCAGATAGGGATGCCTTTGTTTGGACAGATTCTGCCTTCCACAGAGGGTACACGACCAGTACGGTTACGGAGCTTGCGTGTTTTACTCAGCTGCGGATTTCATCGATTCTGAAGCCTCCTCCCACTTCACGTAGAGTGAGTTGGCATCCTCCTTGGCCTGGTTGGGTGAAGATCAACACAGACGGTAGTTCTACTGGTACACCGGGGGACATCTTTGGCGGGGCGATCTACAGAGGATCTGATAGGCTGATCCTCGGAGGGTGGGCCTCTGAATTTGGGGTTGGCTGCGCTTTTGATGCGGAACTCGAGGCCTGTATTCTTGCATTAGAAGTTGCTTACGACAACAGATGGAGGAATATCTGGCTCGAGAGCGACTCCGTGGCAGTGGTTACTTTGTTTGCCGGTCCCTGTCCTTCGATCCCTTGGCGTTTGCAAGCTCGCTGGTCGAGAGTACGTGATTGGTATGATCAGCATCATTTAGTTGTCTCATACATTCACTGGGAGGGTAACCGAGCGGCGGACGCACTTTCCAAACTTCATGTGCCGTATGTTTGGTTCCAACTACTTCCGGAGTATATCATTCGACTGCCGCTGCAGGACTACACAGAGGCCTATGTCCGCCAGACGACCTGATTTTTTGGGTTGGTGCTCTTTTTCCTTAGTACGGATTTCCCACTGGGTTTTGCCGGACGAAGGTTTTTTAATGAGACCAACCTCACCTGTGCTAGCTATTGGCTTGTAATAGCAGCACTTGCATGATTTTCCATGTTACACAACATTTGCATGGTCTTCCATGTTTTTATCTGTTGTAAACTGATTGCTTTTTCGGTTATATATAATATCGATTAGCTCTCTCTCAAGAAACCCTAAAATTTCTAGAAATCTCACTCCGCCGATTCCATACCTACTCTCTCCTCTACACTAAATCCTTCCTGATAATCATAGATCGCTGCTCGATCTTGGTGATTACGGTGGGATTTTTCCCCCCTTTGTTGTTGTTCGTCATTTCTGGAATCTGTTGGATCTTGATTCCTGGTGTCGCGATGGTTTGTGTAAATCTATTGGATCTTGAGTCTTCTGAGTCGGAGGGGGGTTTCGTGTGGGATTCTAAAGAATCCTTTGTTGCTTAGAGCGAGCTCGATGGGGACAAGAATGCTCTCCCGATTGGGATTAAGGGATCCCCCTACAGATTTTCGATCTTGGAAGATCCCGAGTGACTCCAGTTCTTCTATGTGTTTTTGGCGATCTGGGTCCCCTCAGTTCGAAAGGTTTAAGTATTCTGCCTCTAGGTCGATTTACCTGTGCTGATACCCCATCTATTCATTTCTGAAAATTATTTACTGATTCGATTTGATGTTTTGACATGGTTATTGGATGTAGTGGCTTGACATGGTCAGTTTTGCTCATGTTAATGTTGTCATACAATTTTTGGGGCCTTAGGATGATCCCAATGATAAAAAATTCTTAGGGAGACCAAAAAAAGAACTGTTGTTGTAAGTTTAAGTATGCCCAACAGCTTTCCGTTGTTGCAATTCTGTTGTCCGATTGAGTTTAATTTGATGTATTGACATGGTTATTGGATGTAGAGGCTTGACATGGTCAGTTTTGATCATGTTAATGCTGCCATTCAATTTTTGGGGCCTTAGGATGATCCCAATGATGAATTTTTTCTGAGGGACAAGTTTAAGTCTTCCAATAGTTTCAATTATTTACAGTTTAAGCAAAATGAACACTTCATGTGTGTTTACAACTATAAACAATAAAGCATAATGTTTTGTGGTTTCTACGCCTACTTTACATAATACCCTAAATCACTTAGAATGACCCCAGTGTCATAATTATCTATTGCAACTTCATTTGCAATCAGATGCCCAATCGTGTCTCATTAGTTGCTCATCAACTTGTATTGCTAGTGGAAGTGAATCATTTCTTGATTGTGCTGCCTTCCCGATATGAGGCAACTTGTAGTTGTTTCCTCCCTTTACCTTTAGTATTTCAACCATGCAAGTCTGAAGTGAAAGAAAAATGTTGTTTAACTTTGGATGCTCAAGTTCTTCAAAAGATTGAAGAACCTTAGCAACCAAGTCATCAACATTATAGCTTCTGGTTTCAATCTGCAATGATTGAATTGCCCTGAAGTACCCTAAATCTAACACATTGGTGTCGGGGGAATTCAGTGGTTGACAAACTATCTTGATGTCAAACCCATCTTCTATTGCAGCCCTCCTAAAATTTGCATCTACGTTTAGCAAATGAGGTCTTGCATTATCTTGTTGAATGATGATTTGCTTGCATGCGTTTCTTGGCCACTTTGCCTTTATAGTTGGTAGTATCTAGTTGAGCTATGTGATGAAAAAAAAAACAGCAAACATATCACCATAAAAGGTGTTAGTAATGTCACCAAATTAGCCCACTTGTTAAATCTAAACATAAGAGTTGTTTTTTAGGAGACTTACTACACGCATTCAATAAATGATGAAATATTTTCTGATAGCGTGTGCATTTACCTGCTCTAAAAGGAAGTTTTTGATGACTTCTTTGTTTATGGAGTCTATTGGTTTTGTAACCATTGCACCACTTGGTCTGTTTGCTGAATTTCTGATGGCTGAAAGTTGTTGTGTGAATGGAAAAATTTCAATTTTCCCATCAAACAACAACTCCCTTTCGGCTGTGTAATATGGTCTTGCAACAGCAGCCATAAACATCACTTTAGGAATAAAACACTTACTCTTACATGTTCGATAAGGATCATCTTCAGAGGGCAGTTTGTAAGCCCTTTGACTAGCACGTTGCATGTAGAACCACTTCTCGTCGATATGAACGACGTTATGCATGCTTTCGAAGCTGATCTTGTTGTTGTTGGTGTGTTTGTGCAAAAAATAGAGGCTGTATTTGATTCTTTGGAGCCTGTTTGCGTCTGTCAAGGCTGGTTTAATTGCATTTGTGTGCTTTGAGTCTGCCGGACTTTATCCACCTTCCAACTTGTGATTCATTAACCTCAAGCTCCTTAGCTAACCTCCTAACAATGCTTCTTTTTGAGTAGGGGATGGCTTTAATGGCTTCTTCGTCCAACTTTAAGAGTTGCGATGAAGGTGGTCTTGGCCTCACCTCCGGAAACGAAATGGGCAGACCCTCTGAAACTTGTTTATGTGCAACTTGCCATATGAGTCGGACCATTCGGACAGAAAACTCCGAATGATGTTGCGACTTCTTTAGTGATGCCTTCGTTGAGCTTGTCATCACTGTTGTTTCCGAGAAGCCGTTGTGCAATTAGAAGTCGTTCTAACGGAGGTTTTTACCATTTTTGTTGCAAGGCATTTTAGTTGTGTAAATGCTGCTGAAATTTGTGATTATAGGGACAGGAAAGCATTTATTGCTTGTATTTATAGAGGCATTAGGTTTTGATTTATATTGTATGTTTGAAAATTTTGGATGTAGTTTAGTGTTAATTTTTTGTGGGAATCTGTAATGTAACCAATTCGGTGGGAAAATTTCCAACCGAAATTTTCAATGAAAATTGACGTCTTTTTAATTTACCCTTAATTTATGATTTTTTTTTCCAGTTTTTTCAGTTGAACAGTTAAAAAATTTCAGATTAAGAAAAATGGAGGGAAGTATTGACACACTAATCCCTCCATTTTAAAAAGTCCAAAAAAAAAAAAAAAAGTCAGCATTTAAAGTGAGTCATTTGTTTTTTCTTAACCTCCGTGCCCGGTCAACATAGACAAGTTAAGCTGGGATGGAGGAAGTATATATATATATATATACACACACACACACACACAAAAACAAACATCATTAATCATCCATAATCAATCAATAACAATTTCCAACAACTACTTCAATCATTACTCAATCATCCAATAATTACCAACATCACTTTTCCATAACATTTTACAACAAATTAATTTAAATCAACCCACAACCTACACAACCGTAACACAAAATAAAAATCAAATTTTTACTTTACTGAAGGTCGTCACAATCACAATTGGGTTGTCACCCAGCCTCCTCCAGGCCAGTCCAATTCTAAAGACATACTTCCTCCGTCCCGATTTGAACTTTCCCTTTTCGGCCTTCCCGACTTATTTTGCACACTTTTCCTCTTTGACTGTCCCAACTTATTTTGCACACCCCTAAAATAGAAACTAATTCCCACAATTTTCACTCTCAAAATCTCAACCCTCAATCTCCACCTTTAAAAAAGTTAAAAAAAAAAAGGCAAAATATATTTTTTCTTAACATTTGTGCCCGGTCAACTATGCAAAATAAGCCGGGATGGAGGGAGTATAATTTATTCCAAGTTCCAACTCACCCGACATTGTATTCTCTTTCCTCAAATTCGAATGAGTTTTTAGATTTGAATAAGCTCTACATTCTCAACTTAGATCCGTAACTTCAATAAATCATATCAAAACCCATTTTTATTACTGTGAAATGAGAATCATTAAGTTCTCCAGGTCTCTTAAAAAACTCCTCTAATCTATAGAAAATATTCATATAATATATACAATTAACACTCTTTTCTCGGTGTTTAATTTGATATTCATATTAAATATATTGATTCTTGGATTTATGGTTGAACTATTTGTCTGATTATCTGGAATTCTTTAATTAAAAAAGTAAATTATTTAATTATATTATTAAATCATTTAATTTTAGTTTTCCTTAAAAAAATATATATCAAATAGGATATTGCATGATGGAGATATGCGAGTTCTGATTATAATAAGACATGAGATAAAATCATAGAAATTATATGTTGAAATAATATTCAACGTAAGCTGAGATCATATTTACTAAAAACACGAAAATCCAATATATAAAAGAAATTGGCATCTTATTAAGAATTGTGTTCCTAAAAGTAAAAACATTTGATGTTTTCGTTTATAATGTTTTATCTTTTTCATTAATTGTAATCATTGTTGTGCATGATGGAATCTTGTGATAGACACAAGAATTTTTTTTTCTGTAATTATTTAATGATAACATACTTCTTATGGAAAATAACTACTTTCGAAGAAAAAAATGACTAAAAATCGACGTTTTCTATATAGTGAATGTTGTTTTACACATTGACCAATTCATAATCAAAGTGTATTGATAGAATAAGAGAAATGAACATTTTTTTTATATATCATTAACATTGATGCTATAATATATTTATGTATTCTCGTATATAGCAGTCTTTTTATTTTATTTTACTTATGATGTTTTGTATTTATTTTCTAAGTATTGATGGATATATATCAAAATGCAAATAATATGAAAAGAGTTGCAAAAACACGGATCACAATTTGTTGTCTATGGTGCAATAAATTTTAAAAATTCATAATATTTTTTTCTTAGTATGTGAGATTGTAATTAATATTTACTTTTTAAATGTAGAAAATAAATTATGAAAGCGAAAATACTGACCGAGCGGTTAAAAATCCACTGATAAAAGAGGATAGAACATGCACACAACAATATGTAAAATGCGTAGTATTAAGTATTGCAGTGGAATCTAAGCAAAATAAAGAAGGATTTAGGCATGTCTATACCAAAAATATACTTCAGCCAAATTTAGAAAGGAATATGGGCGGAAAAATGACACTCTTACTATTTATAATGGTTGTCTTTTTATATAGTGTAAGATATATATATATATATATATATATATATATATATATATATATATAGCAATGTGTGTGTATGTATAAATATATATATTTAAAGATGTGTATTAACCCTGAATATATACATATATACATATATATAAGATTGAGGGTACATTAACAAAAAATTGTTAAAATAGAAAACCATGCATCACACACCAGACAATACTAGTTGCAAGAATAACACAATGAACTTAGACAATGCTAAAGATATACCGTGGGCCCCACCAACAAAAAAAATTATTACTTCCTCCATTTCAAATTAATTGATCTTTTAGAAAGAAAAAAAGCCAAAAAATTAAGAATTAAAAATATATTACCAAATATATCCCTAGTGATAAGATTTGATAAATTAAATATTAGTGGGATGTTGAAAAGTAAGAGATATTTTAGGATTGACATTGGGGCAAAATTAAGAGAAATTGTGAAAAATGGCTAAAAGATCAATTAATTCAAAAAATCATTAAAAAACTAAAAGATCAACTAATTTAAAATGGAGGGAGTCATTATTAATTGGAAAAAAAATACTCAGGCATTAATTACAAAAAAAAAAAAAAAAAAAAAACTGTTGCAGGGGATTAATTACAAAAAAAAAAAAAAAAAAAAAAAAACTTTTATAGGTTTCTCTTATTCATCAGATCCCCTTTATATAAAGCATCAAATACAAGAGTTTCACAATTACATTGTGTTTAGTGAATACCTAAATTGTTCTTCATCAGTTGCTTTTAACGAAGTTACACTAATTGTGTTTTTCCTTCAACACTCCCCCTTGTGCCAAGTCAAGGGGGAACTGGTGCATAACTTATTGCATCGTTAAAACCTTGCCAAGTAACAAAACTCAATGGAAAAAGAAACATTGGTCAAGGGAAAAAAAAAGTGCATCGCACATTTGTTGAGATTCTCCCTGAAGTCTACATCTCTCCCTTGATACATACATCTATCAAGAGAGTTTCGAAAATCTCTTCATCCTCAATTTTACATAAATCATGAGGATATTATGTGATTGTTGGTTATAGAAAAGCGTTGGCGGTGCATGCTTGGTATCGTCACCTTTGATGCATAGCATAATCCATCTGTTTGTTGCAAATAACTTCATCTTCATAACTTCGGATAGACTCTTCAGTGGTATAATTCAAGTCACTAATACTTTGACCATATAGGCTAATGAACTTCTTGAGATATCATCCATGAGTGATATGATGAGGTAGCCAGAGTAGTTGTGATGGGTTGATCTTCAAGATTTTGTGGTATTCCTCATGGTAATACATAACCAATTCGGTAATGACATTTACATTGGCCTACAAGATAGCCAACATTTAAACCACCAAAGTAGTATTTAGTATTTCGTAGTAGGGGGTAGCTTCAACATTTATTTAGGAGTTACATATTCTTTTGTAATCCTTATATCTCTCTATATGAGAGCATTTGGCATTTTCCTTTAGAGGTTACAATTTCATTTGTAATCTCTCATGTATTTAATATGGGAAGAACAAATTCATGGTAATGATTTCTTTTAGATATCAAAATACTTATTGATGTCATTCCACTACACTGCGCTTTCCTGAGTAAAATATAGCCAACAAATTCTTTGAGAAAGTAATACATGGTTGAGTGCATTGAGTTTTTCGTAAAATTATGCGCACATTTCAATTAAGTAGGGAATTTCATCTCCCAATATCTCTTTCGTCATTTTCTTTAGACTCAAATGGATCTTTCCTTATGTCCACAGTTCAACCAATCATAGGAGTGCTAATGCACTTTATCCATGTTAAATCGCCTAATAATCTTTTGGATGTATGCAAACTGAGGAATTAATATTCCACAAACTCGGTCTTCTTTCTACAAGGCATAGACAGTTCCGAGCTTTCCCATGATCCCTTATCTCAATTCAAATTCAAATACTTCCATGGTTTTTTTAATTTGCTTAAGAATAACTATTATGTCCTTTTTTTAAAAAAAAAATTCTCCTAATCTAATCTAAGAACAAAGAAAAATCCCTTCCCTCCCCCCACGGCGACTCGAACCCAGGACCAAAGACCTAGGTAGTAGATGCTTTGCCACTTGAGCTATCCAACCTCGTCAATAACTATTATGTCCTTAACATCGACATAAGTTGTTATAGTTGCAGTATCGAACTTTTTTTTTCTATATAAATGTATAGGAGTAACATTACTTGTTCTTTCTCTTTCCAATCAAGTAGTCACTTAGACGGGTATACCATTTTCGTCCAGATTTATTTCAATCAACGTGAGCATTTCAATCTAATATTGTAAATGCACTCCGTGGTCTAGAGTCACTTGAGTAGGGCAATGCAAGTCCATCTGACAATTTTACATATCTCAATAACAAGATCCCCAAAGAGATATGTTGTAACCACATTACTATGCTACATTTTCAATCCTTCAGAAACTTTTAAATAAGACGTTATGACGTCCATTGCAGGAGAATATGTCTCCTCGTAGTCAATTCCAGGGCTTTGAAAGAAAACCTTGTTCTTTAAGGTAAGTTTTGCATCTCAGGACTTCATTCTTCTCCCTACGCTTACTGACAAAATATATTTTAGGTCCTACAGGCTTTACACTTGGTAAGGCTAGCACTACCAAACCAAATACCTGCCGTTTTGTCATAGAATCGAGTTCTACCTAGATTGATTTCATATAGGCCAATATGCTCTTTGTTTATATCTTCATAGAGCATGGTTCGATATTATTATGCTCTATAATTCATTGACATCATCAATGCACGTGAAAGATTTTTCCATTTACTCACATACACTCTCATTATTTCTAGAATCATATTAAACTTCAAAGCGTCCTCTAGTGATGATTCATGGACATAAATAATTAGAGATAATTTGAGAGTAGTTCTCTTTATTGATGATTCAAATTGTGTCATACCTGCCACCTTCCTTGAGCAGGTGTTTTGCCGAATCACATGGCATCACCTATTTTCTTTTGGGAGCCACGGCCTCAACCACACCTCCACCAAATATGGTTGTAACACCTTTATCTGTGGTGTTGTGCACCTTACTAGGGACTTTTAACCTTACAAGCATATTTGCAGTTGGTATATATGATCTTGTCACTTTAACAATTTTAGTAAATTGATCAACAATCAAATCTTTTATACTTTGAAGATCGATAATTCATTTTACTTCACTTTACATTATGAAGTGTGGGGATCCTAATGAGACATATTGAGAAACACTTCCTGCCGTTCCCTTAGAAAATTTCTTTTCTTATCTCTCCCTAACGACGGAAGGACTGTCTCATTAAAGTGACAATCCATCAATCTTGCGGTAAAAAGATCTCGCCTGTTAAAGGTTCCAAATAGCGGATAATAGTTGGGAATCCATATCCAACCTAAATACTTAATCATCTTTAAAGACCTGTTTTCATGCACTGTGGGGGCGCATATGGCACATATACTGTGTAACCAAATAAGTGTAAAATATAAAATATCAGGCTAAATCCAGTTACCAACGGGTACGCATTGGTTACCAGGCGATCTAAGACAAATAAAGTAAAGTTGCAGCTATATTGCATAAGTCCATGATAGATAGGTATTTAAGTGCGCATTTCGTATAACCTAATCCTCCATCTATATCGTTTTGATGGTGGCTTAAGTGAGACCATTTTTGTGTATGCACATGGGTTAAATGATGCTCTACATTATTCCTGATAGATATGTAATAATCATCGAATCTTGTTGATGGAAACTCTGTAGCGTTAACAAGTCTTATAGACTTTATGAAGAGAGGGTAGTGAGCCCTTATATAATATTTTCTAGGAGTTTTTCAAATGCAACATTTGTTGTGGACAATAATATAGTAATCAGTCAACGTGTCAAAGCATTTACTAGAACATAGATATTTTAGTGACCCGCTTTCTGGTTTGATAGGTCCACATATATTATATTGTGTTCTTTTGTAAGAGTGGAATGTCTTGCTTATATCTGTGGCACCGGAGGTCTCGATCCTACTTATTGCTAAATAGTAGGCTTGGTAGAATGAGTAATGTGCCCTTATATAGTTAATGAGGTAGAGTGGGATGTTTGACGTGCCTTTAGTAATTTAGAAAGCATTAGCTGTGTTATAATAAAATTAATACTGACACTATACATCGTATCAGATTTTCATCCCTTTTGTATTTCACTCGAAAGAAAGAATGTTCATATATTTTCTTAAATATGGATCATCATGTCATGACTTGAATGTCTAAAGCCCTTGTACCAAAGCCTATACGAGTCAACATCCTAAAGTCCATTATTGGGAACAACATATGAGTCTGCATCCCGAAGTTCATGGTTTGTGACAACATATTAATCTGTGTCCCAAAGTAGATTTTAGGTAGCAACATATAAATATGTCTCAAAGTCCATTGTGGGTAATAATATATAATTTCGTGTCCCAAAGTTCATTTTAGGTGACAATATTTGATCCAACGATCATCATAGTAGTGGAGTACATGCCACTAGAATGACTCATTAGTTTCTCTATGATGTGTTTTCTTTCACATTCATTAGAAGTATGATAATATATTTAATTTCATTCACACTAATTAGTTTATAAATGATAATCTTTGACATGAATATCTTTACTTAACAATATTTTATCAACTCTTAGCGCATACAAAGTGTTTATGACTATAATTATTATACTATTAGGCATCTAGAATTGGGCAGTTTTTGGCCCTTTTAGTACTTGTGATGCAATGATGTTCTGATATATGGTCATTATGCAGTAATGGAGAGAATCTCTATTCTTTGGACTTCCTGTATCTCTTATAGTTTAATACTCTAGCAGTTTTTGTACAAGAGTATAGTATTTCCACACTTATATTGAAGTTCATTACCAACCTGTTCCCTTTTGTTCGGGGGTTGAGGTATCTTTTGTACCTTGGTGTCACAACAAGCACGTCTAGTACCACCATTCCATTTGGTGGGTGGGTATATTGGGATGCAATAATTCTGACCCCGTGATGTATTATCGCCACATTGGTAGGATTGACACATCCCATTCCTTTACTTTGGGGGCTCTTTCCACTATTTAGTTCACCATAGTTAGGCTTGAGAATTTAAAATTTAAAACACGCAATGGTGGGTTGGGCTAACTATGGTTGTTGAAGTGGCAGAATTGACCCATCAAGAAAACTATGATGCAAAACATAGATTACAACAGTATTTTTATAACTGGACCGGACGATGGGAACGGGCTATCAATCCGGTCCGGAGTGTACTATTTAACCGGATTTGAGGTTAAACCGCAAATAATCGGCGAGAACCAGAAAAATTGGCTACCAAAAAAACCGTTCAACCGACTATCTCAAAGAAAAGGAGAGAGAGAGAGAGAGAGAGAGAGAGAGAGAGAGAGAGAGAGAGAGAGAGAGAGAGAGAGAGCAGAAAAATGGTAAAAATCCATTAAAAAGTTTAATCTTTAGCCTCCCTGTGTGTGAATTAAATTGATCTGAAAATATGGAAAAATCAGATATGAAAATATGAGGCTTTGACAAAGAAGCATCAAATCTTTCCTCTCTTAAGGAATAAGTATTAGATCTAGATTACTCGCATTTTATTCATGGTTGTCTCAACTGTCAATGTGAGAAATTTGGGAGAGGAAGAGAGTTCATTAATAGAGACAAGAGAGAGAAGACATTGGAAGTGAAAAATGGGGTAGAGAAGAGAGAAAAAGGAGTTGGCAAATGGTGAGATGGGAGGATACTCTTTGACTTTTTTCTTTTTTTTGAATTTTTTTTAATGAATTATATATGTTTTTCATGTTCGGGGAAATTCACTCTTTTTGTTTATCTTTGTCATGATTTTGTTAATTATTTTGCTTGAAGAAAATATCTTTTTTTAAAATTTGTTCAAGTCTTTTGACTATTGTTATCATGATATTTAGTAAAGAATAATATATATATATATATATATATATATATAATAACAAAATAACTTAAAATTAATTTTTTTACCGATTAAACCGATCCAACCGGTTGAACCGCTAATCGATGGTAATTTCGGTTTTACCACTAGTGTGGTTATAACAACAATGAATTACAGTATATCATGAGAACAGAGCCTAACTCGTGATCTAAGGAAATACACACATATTGTTTTAATTATATTTTGAAGTGTGGGCATGGTTAGGGAAAACCCCAAGTCTATGGGAAGTATACATTCTCGATCCAAAATGCGTGACAATAAGGTATCTTAAAAATGCACACTCATATAATGTTGAATTGGGGACTAATTAGTCACATTTTGGAAAGAGGATGATAAATGTTCAAACTTTTACTGATTCATTTTCTTTGGGTGGCTAGAAAGAGGAGATATCTCCTTTGGGGTTGATAATTGGGATAAGGTAAGCCCTTTGTGTCAATTTCTGGAAGTTTTAAATTGTGATGATAGAATCAATACTTTTGGACTAATGGTAGTTGGAATATAGCTGCTATGAAAAAAATGTTGCAAGTGATTAATTATATTTAGACTTTCTTTGTTAACTTGAATGCTCCTGATATCCATGTGTGGAAACATACGTTAAACAACCTCTTTAATTTTTCTTCGGCTTGGAATAACCCAAGATTGTCAAAGCCCTTAACGGTTTGACAATCGATGGTGTAGCCCAAATAAATGATTATGCTATCTTTTTTCGGAGCTTGGTTAATATTTTTTTTTTATCCTTGATGCCAACCTGATTCAAAGATGATTTGAGGTTGTTTCTAGATGTATTAAATGCTTGTGAAGGGACCAGACACACGTTTGTTCACTGTCCTCTAGCCTCTCAAGTGTGGGAATATTTAATTGATATTCTTTCTGATTGCTCTATCTCTCAATTGCTTGGTGTTACGAAAAATAAAGATTTAGTCAACACATAGATTCTTAACTAGAATATTCTTGTATATATCTTGTAGATTTGATGTGGTCTTTTATGATTTTATCTTCCTTGTACTATGATTGTAATCTACGTTATATAGTGGAATCAGTCTCTATCACCAATTCATTCCTTTTCTTCACGCGGTATCAGCCTTACATCTAAAACCCTAATTTTTCTACTCTCTCACACAAATATCTACCCGCTCTCATAGCAATTTCTTCAAACCTTCATCTACCCATGTTCTTTGCAAGAACAGGCCCGCTTCGTTGTACATATTTCTTCCATCACCATGACCGCTGCTGCAAACACAACTCAAACACCCGCTGCAAACACGAACACTATTCCAATCACGGGTCTTATCCATCTCGTCACTGTGAAACTCTCGTCTAATAACTACTTGATGTGGAAAAAGAAAGTCATGTCAATGCTTCATAGTCATGGTTTGTATGGGTTTTTTGATAGCACAGAGGCTCTGCCCACTGGCATCTGTTGTCTGCGAAGGTACCGGTTCGCTTAACCCTTAGTATGTCACCTGGTGCTCTAAGGAGCAACACATTCTCGCATTCTCCTCTCATCTCTCATCGAGGAAGCACTCGCCGAGGATATTAACTGCTCAACCTCTCGCGAAGCATGGTAGTCCCTCGAATCAGCCTTCAAGCACTCATCTCAGTCCAGGGTGATTCAATTGCGGGAAAAACTTCTCTTCCTCAAGAAGGGATCGCTCATAGTGGCCGATTAAAGCTGAATATTCAAACTTTATGCGTTCAGTTGGCTGCAATTGATCGTCCGGTGGATGATTTCGACAAAAATCACAGGTTCCTCTGTGGTTTGGGTCCTCTCTACACCGGTTCCTCCGATAGTCGTATGGTCCTTTCGCCGGTCCCTCCACTTTGTGACTTACTGCATCAAGCCCAACAATATGAAATTCTATCTCAGTCCATGATGGAGTCACTTGCAACAAAAAAAAAAAAAAGATCTTTGCATCCGATCGCGGGAATGGTTCAAATTAGTATCGCGGTTGTTCTTCTGGAAAACATAATCAAGGGCATACAGGTGGCCACGGTTTTTAAACTCGGCCAATAATTCCAACTGCTCCAATTCGAGCAACTTGGCCAATTTCAAAATCGGGCCAATATTTCTGATGGGGGTTCCTCTTCGAACTGTTTTGGTGGTGGTCGTACGTCTTAAGTCTTGAGATATCAAATATGTCGGGGTGAGCATTATGCGGATAAATGCCTAAAATTTCTCCAATCTCATGTGCCCCTTCCATCATCTGCATAGCTTGCCCAGGCGTTCACCTCTTCGTGCAATGTCTTTGAACCTACTTTTGATTGGTACATGTATTTTGGGCTTCTACCCATATGACTGCTCAACCATATGCTTTGGATTCTTTCGAGCCGTATACTGGTAATGGTTATGTTCTTGTTGGTAATATAAACTATCTCTACATTTGATTGGTACGTGTATGTAGTTGTTGGTAACATGAACTATCTCTACACTTCTCATATTGGTAGTCGTGGTTTAAATGGCAATAATCACCTGTTTGATGTTTTGTTGGTTCCACATCTCACCAAAAAATTATTGTTTGTTAGTAAGCTCACGAACGATTATCCTGTGGATGTTGTTTTTCTGCTAACTATTTTAAAATTCAGAATTAGGCAACCGAGGAAATAGTAGCCAGAGGTGATTAGGGTCTTTATTTTTTGGAACGGGGGCACCCAGCCTTAGTTGTTGCTCTTCGTTCTAAGAGTTTGAAGACTAGTTTTGATTTATGACATTTAACGCTTGGGGCATGTCCCATTTTCAATTATTTTTCTTTTGAATAAGCTAGGGTATTTGTTAGTTACTTCAGTGTTACCGAACCCTATATTGTGTTCCTTTTTTAATTTGGGTAAGTGTAAATGCGTATCTTTTAAATTGAATGAGAAACGAGCTAGTTTCTTGATTGGTGCATTATAATTTGTGGGGACTGGCTCCTAGTACCATTTTTTATGGTTATCGTTTTTATGTGGCAATTGTTCATGATTATTCTTGTCTTTCACAGATTTATTCTTTTGTGTGCTAAGTCAGATTTCTGTGATGTTTTGGTTCACTTTCACCAGTTATGTCCAATCAATTTTCTAGTACCGTAAAAGTTTTTCAAAGTGATGTAGGATTGAATTTGTGAATGGTCGTGTTCGTGACTTTATGAACTTACATGGAATTCATCATCGTCTTTCTTGTCTATACACGCCTCAATAAACTGGACGTGCTGAATGTAAACATCATCACATTATTTAAACTGGCTTATCTTGTTTCACTGTCATGCTCCGACTGCTAATTGGTTTATGCATTTGACATTGTTGTTTACATAGTTAATCATCTTTTGTCTGTTGTTTTTGAGAAAAAAATCTCCCTTTGACCTGCTGTTTGGTTCGGTACCAAATTGTGCAACTTTTAAGCCATTTTTTTATGTCGTGTGTTTCCTTATTTGTGTGATTATGCTACTAATAAACTTGTTCCTCGCAGTCGTCCCTGCATATTTTTGGGTTACAACATCTCTTATAAAGGTTTTCAATGCTAAGATCCTATTTTTGCTCGGGCCTTTATCACCTGCCATACACAGTTTAATGAGAATGTTTTCCCTTCCTCGTGTGCTACTTCTACCTCGTCATCCCGGAATTCTGACATTTTAACCTTTTTGGAGCCCGTAAGCATTATCAGGCCCAACTCCTCTCCATTTTCCTCCTCTGCCATGTCTATCTCTACACAGTCGTCTGGGTACACTCCATGTTGCTTGTGCCCTTTTCACTCTGAGTCTGCACTTGCCTCTACTCCCCCTGATCTATCGGGCTCTCCTCCGGCTCCAGTTTCGGATGTACCACATGTTCCTCCACCGCCGCCTGCACTGCTTACTCATCCAATGTAGACTTGTGCTAAGTCTAGGATCTCCAAACCTCGCTATCATGTTGACTTGACTAATTCGACCTTGCTCTTGGCTCTTGCCACCTCTTATGAGCCTCATGGCTTAAATTTTCCATGAAGTCCCAAGCTTGGGTTACTGCTATGCAAAAAGAGATAGATGCCTTTGGTCGAATGATACTTGGATTTGGCTCATCGTTCTCCAAATTCTAATGTCGTTGGCTCCGATGGGTGTTTCGGTCCAAGTACCATTCGTATGTATCCATTGAGCGTCAAGGCTAGTTTTGTTGCACATGATTTTACTCAGATTCTAGGGACTGATTTCGGTCACACTTTCATCCCGGTTGTTAAAGCTGCTACAGTTTGTGTTATATTGGCTCTCACTGTTCAACAACAATGGCCCATTCTACAGCTTGATGTAAAAAATGCCTTCTTGCATGGAGTCCTTTAGACGACAATGTTATGGCTTAACCCCTCGGTTTATTGACCCCAGATTTCCAGATCATGTATGTCGCCTAAAGAAAGCTCTGTAGTGTCTTCGCGAGGCACCTTTAGCTTGGCAGCTTCATTTTCAGTCTTAGATTTTGTGTAAGTTGGTCCGACTCCTCTCTATTTTACCTTCATCGAGGTACTTCATTCTTCTATCTTTTGCTATATGTGGATGATATTATTATCACCGAAAATGATCTAATTATGCTGCGATGGTTTATTGCCCGTACTCACATTGAATTTCCCATTAAGGACCTTGGGCGCCTTAACTATTTTTTTGGGTTAGAAGTTTTGTACACTTCTACAGGTTTGTCGATGTGTAAGCCAAATATGCCCATGACATCTTAGAGCGTGCAGGCTTAGTAGACTCTAAGCCTATTGCTACACCTTTCGTTTTTTGTGAATCTTTTGCACCTTTTCATGACCCGACTATCTACCAATCACTTGTTGGAGCTTTCCAGTATTTGACTATCACTTGCCCAAATCTCTCGTACGCTGTGAATCTTGTTCCTCAATTTTTTGCACTCTCCTAGGGATGATCATTTTTCTGTTGTGAAGCGCATTCTTCGCTATGTTAAAGGCACAATGTGTTTTGGGTTATCTTTTTCCTTTCATCTGGATGCCTCCATTATTGGGTACACTGATGTGGATTGGGCCCATTGTGTTGAGATACATCATTCTTCTTATGGCTACTCTATCTTTCTTGGGGGGCAGTCTCGTTTTTTGGAGTGCAAAGAAACAACCAACAGTTGCCTGATCCAGTTGCGAGTCAAAGTACCATGTCATGGCCAATGCAGCTGCATAAACCGCTCGATAAGCTTGAAGTTTTACAGTCCGCTCGTCTCACTCTAATATGTTATGATAAGAGTGCCATCTTTCTGAGTCAGAATCCAATCGCTCACAAGAGAGCTAAACACAACGATATTCACTATTATTTTATTTGTGAGCTAGTTACTTCCAACAAGCTTTCCCCTCAGTTTGTGCCTTCACATCTACATCTTGTTGATATTTTCACTATAAGTCTTCCTCACCATGCATTCGAGTTTCTCTGGTCCAAGCTTTGCATTTGCTTACAACCCATGCAATACTTGGGGGGGGGGGGGGGGAGGGGGAGGGGTATTAAGGAAACAAGATTTGGTCAATGCATATATTTTAATCTAGAATATTCATTTACATATCTTGTATATTTGTTGTAATCTTTTATGATTTTATGTTCCTTGTACCATGATTGTAATCTATGTTATTTAGTGGAATCGCTCTCAATCTATGTTATTTAGTGGAATCACTCTCAATCACCAATTCAACGGTGATCCAATTCCTTTCTTCACTTAGCTTATGGTTTAAAAGAAAGAAAGTTCTAAGCATATTAAAACTACCATTCATTATGATCGAGCAAAGAAGTTTCAAATTGAGATCACGTGATCAATGTAAAAGCCTTAAGGGCTTTATTTGTGTAGATGTTAGAGGTGTACCCAATTTTATACAAATAGGTTCTATTATAAAATTAAAGAAAAGAATACAAGGAAAAAATGTACAGACAACAAATCGGTCACTCACAAAGCAAAAATAGATAAAACTTTTCATCCCACATGCTGACAGGTAACGTCAGATAAAGGTAGATAAATAGCAACCTAGAATCAATTACTAAGCAAAATAAAAAAGGCCAACATGACTAAATATACTAGTAATCATGATATCCAGAGTAAGCCAAAGAGAAACAACAAAGCAACAAAAGCAGTCAACGCTAGACATGTTACACAAAAGAAAGCTTCCTTGCCTTATGTGGAGACCCAGAGCGTGGGGATGTCATCATCCTCATTGAGACGTGAGTCCAACATTCCTGAGATGGAGTCCTCGCATTAGTTTGGTAGTTAACCTTTCCGAGAGACTAACATAGCAGCAAATGAGTTAGCATTAACTTTGGCAGAGTGCCATCAAAGTAAATAATCAGCAAAATGATGGGATTGCCATCAAAGTTACGTAACATAGCAGCATGGTTGATGTTGATGAAGCAAGGGGACCGCCCTTGTGTAGTGAAGATCTGCCTTGAATATAACTGCATCGCAACAACATCATAACCCCACACTATAGAACGAATGAATCCCTGGTCACAAAGCAAATGTGTGTTGTAGTACGAACGCTTGGGAGAAATGATGCAAAACTGAAGCCCTAGCCATGGAGCCTGGTGAGGCTGTAATACAACGACTATAGACTATAAAAGTATAGTCATGGTAGAAGCAATGAATCCTCTTATGAATAAAAAAATATGGACAATGAACCCGAAATTGGATACTGAAGAATAAAAAAACCCAAAAACATAATTGACTATGAAAGTATAGCCGTGATATAAGTGTTGGGATTCTGCCTTGAATTGATTTGGTTTGGTTTCGACGTTCGTATCAAGGTAAAGAACAACTTGAACATATGCATTTGTGCGTGGGAAGCAACACGGCCGTGACAAGGTGTGTCGCTGCCACGACATATGGATGCCGCGGTTGTGACATATTGAGTTAGTTTGCTCGCGGTCGCAACAAGTATTGGTCGCGGCCGCGACACATTAGGAGGTCCAAAAGTTGGGCTTATGCGTTATTAGGCCCAATTCGGTCTATTTTGATTCTAGGTCGGATTTCGGGCTTATAAATAGTCCCATTGGTGTCATTTGAGGGAGAAGATCAGTTTTGTTTAGTATTGGTTTTGGCTTTGGTCATCAGAGTGTGGAGAGTTTGTTTTGGTGATGGTACTCAATTTCTCTCCATTTGATAGGATATAGTAGTCATATATTGTAACGCTCTGTGATATTGAAATTGAGTTCCTCTCGTTTGATCGTGGACGTAACTAACAAGTTGTTAGCGGACCACGTTAACTTTAGTGTGTGTATTGTTGAATTTCTCGTTTATCGTGTGTTTGCGTTTGTTCTTTCCCAACAACTGGTATCAAGAGCTTGGTTCGAGCTTCCATAATCTGGTGAGAAAGATGTCTGGGATAAACGTGAAGATCAAAAAATTCACAGGGAGGAACAACTTTAGTATATGACACATCAAGATGAGAGCCCTGTTGAAATCACAAGGGTGGGCCGCTGGTGCCGAAGCCAAAGAAGGATAAGGGCAAGGTGGCGGGTCAGGGAGAGGCCGAGGTCCTGGTGTCTGCCGAGATAGCCGTTCTGGAGGAAAAAGTGCACTTAATGATCATGCTGTGTCTCGAAGACGACATCATTACCGAGGTAGCAGAAGAAGAAACTGCACAAGGGTTATGGTCGAAACTAGAGAGTTTGTACATGACGAAGTTCCTTACCAATAAGTTGCTTTTGTAGCAATGTTTGTTTGGGCTGCATATGCACGAAGGGCAGTCTCTTCGTGAACACTTAGATTAATTGAACAAAATCCTGTTAGAACTGCGAAACATTGATGTTAAAATAGAAGATGAGGATGTTGCTTTGATCTTGTTGGTTTCTCTGCCGCCGTCGTATGAGAATTTTATGCAGTCATTTATCATTGGAAAAGATTTTGTGTCTTTGGAAGAGGTGAGATCATCGCTGCATCCTAGAGAGTTGCGCCATCAGACGATTGTTCCAACGGGTGATCAGGCTGCTGTGCTAGGAGTCAGTGGTAATAGGGGTTCGGGAAATTTGGGAAAGAAGAAGTTCAAGAAGAATTCAGGCCCCAAAGGACCTAAACCAGGAGACATCTGCAACTACTGGAGGAAGACAGGACATTGAAGTTTACATGTCTGAAGTTGAAGTAGAAGCAGGAAAGCACTGTTGATGCCGTTGAAGAAGTTGACGCCGACTCCGATAATGATTCGATCCTAGGTTCTGAGAAACAAGCAAATAAATATGATGCGTGGGTTCTCGACTCTGGGGCATCTTACCATATATGTCAGCATAGGGAGTGGTTTGCAACCTATAAGTAGGTGGAAGGTGGCAATATCTCTTTGGCCAATGGTTCCAAATGCAAGACGGTTGGAATAGGCGCAATCAAGGTTAGGACACATGATGTAGATTGTGCACTTTGAACGATGTCAGGCCTATTCTACTTATGACGAGGAATCTGATTTCACTAAGGCGATCAGACATTAGGGGTTTCAATTTCAAAGGCGAAGGTGTAGTTTTGAACGTCTGCAAAGGTTCGAACGTGATTTTGAAGGGCGTTAAAAGGAGAACTTTGTATTTAATGCAAGGTTCAACTTTGGTTGGTCCTGCTGCTGCTAAAAGGTATTAATGTCCCATCGTTTGGGACAATTTGGGAATGAGGAGTCACTCGTACGTTTGGGTATTTAAGGCGCATCATGTACATTGGGTACATCTGACGCATTTGGATTGTTTGGGTACCTTCAGTACATTCTGTCTGAATTTGTGAGAGGATTTTTGAATTGAGGTGGAGCTTGAAGAAGTTGCATCGTTTGTAGATTCAAGTCAAGTTGGAGATTGTTGGAATTGTCCCTTGAATCGATTTGGTTTGGTTTCGACGTCCGTATCAAGGTAAAGAACAACTTGAACATATGCATTTGTGCGTTTGTGTCGCGGTCGCATAAATTGTTGCTGCATTTTTTAAATTGAATTTGTGGAACAATCGCGGTAGCGACATATTGAGTTAGTTTTATCGCGGCTGCGACAAGTATTGGTCGTGGCCACGACACGTTAGGCGGTCCAAAAGTTGGGCTTACGCGTTACTAGACCCAATTCGGTCTAATTTGAGTCTAGGTCAGATTTAGGACTTACAAATGGTCCCATTGGTGTTTTTTGAGAGAGAAGTTCAGTTTTGTTTAGTATTGGTTTTGGCTCTGGTCATTAGAGAGTGGAGAGTTTGTCTTGATCGAGTATCAATCAATTGGTACTCAATTTTTCCCCGTTTGATAGGATAGAGTAGTCCTATATTGTAACGCTCTGTGATATTGAAATGGCGCTCCTCTCGTTTGACCGTGGACGTAGCTAACAAGTTGTTAGCGAATAACGTTAACTTTGGTGTTTTGCATTGTCGATTTTCTCGTTTATCGTGTGTTTGCATTTGTCTTTCCCAACAATAAGGGAAGAGCGAAATGTGTGAGAGGGATATGGCCGGCAACATAGAGCCGCCGACCATTGGCAGCGGTAGCCTAGGGCTAGAACCAGGGCCGATCCTAATGTTATAGTGGCCTGAGTCGAGTAAAATTTGGGGCCCCTACTTTCTCATACATTAAAGTAAGTATGAAAACATAAAACAATACATAATATTAAAAAAAAAATCCATTGTCTTTAAAATAGCATGACAAGTCAAATAAGTTACTTAAAAACAACATGTCTTACAGTTTTAGCAGCAATGAAAAAAATGATTGTGTACAAACAACATTGAAAAAAATCATCAAACAACAATGAAAATTTCATCATTGATTGTGTACAAACAATATGAAAAAAATACACATACATGAATAAGCATAATTGGGGGTTGGGTTATAAAATTTCATGAATTAACATAATAACACGATAAAGAATAATATCGACAATAAATTACCTTTTTTTATGATGGTATTGATTTAGCTAGGGTTCTAGCAAAATTGAACAACCCCTCAAATTATGGAGTATTAAGAAACTTCTAACACAAAGTTATAAAAAAAGATGATTAGATGACCATTCTCCAAAAATTAATTTTCAATTCTACCTCTTCTACTCTTTTTTTCACTTTTCCCCTCTTTATTTTCTCTATTTTATGTTCCCTTGCTAGGTGTCGAACCCGCTACCTGTTAGCGCTAGAATAGTTTCCTACCAACAACCCAGACAATCAGTTCTGAAATATTATATATATATATATATATATATATATATATATATATATATATATATATATATATAGTATATCAGATAATTTGGGGGTCCCTAAATTTCTCTTTTTTCCGGGGAGCCTGAGGCGACCTACTCTTCCGCCTCACGGGAAGAGTGGCCCTGGCTAGAACAAGGAATCGCGAGGGTTTACCCAATTTTATATTTCCTTCTTAAACTTGTTCCTTGTATAAATCTATCACAGTTGTATTAAGTTTCTCTTATACTCATAATATACAAGTTTGGGGATATGTCTCAATTCCTCCATCTCGGATGCGTATATATACACACACATATATATATGTTCTTTACTATATAGAATGATGTCTAAGAAACAAGGAACGATGAATATATCTTTACCTAAAGACTTTACAACAAAACAATAGGAAATATAAAAATAAAAGAAGAAGAAAAATTGTATTGAGCCACGAAAAAAGGAAAAAGAATTTGTGTAAGTAGTTGAAGAATCACCTTTATTTATTTTTGTATATTTTTCCTATGTTTTCCACCCAAAATTTTAAAAGTTGAGATTATTTGTCTCAGTTTTGTTTTTCATGAAAACATATATTAAATTATTCATCTTTATATGATCTTCAAGTTGACATCTTGCATATTAACATTAAAAGAATCACGTTATTTTAATGAAAAGTATAAAATAGCTATTAAATCAAAAGTGAAATATTTGATATTTAAACTATGCTTACGAAACAAAAAATCCAAGATTATACAAAAAAATCTGAAGAAAATAAATTATTTAGTTTTTGTATCCTAATGATTTTAATTGTTAAAATTATTTGTTGGCTTCCATATAAGACTTTTGTTGATATATATATATATATACATATATATATATATATATATATATATATATCATTTATTTTCTAGGTGTTGATTATGTTTGTGATATGATAAATAATACAAGAATTTTAAACCCCCAAAAGTTAACATATTAATGATCATTTTATTTATATATACAGTATAATTTTGGTTAAATTGTGTTGGTCCCAAGTGGTAAATGTTTAAAGGGGGACCGGGGGAGGGAGGTGAATTAACCTCTAGCCTTATCTGATTTTTATTTTTCAAATGAGAGCAGTAAATTGTTGTCAGCTGTAGGAAACTGGTTCGTACAACAGAGCTTACAACAACAAGTTCCTAGATAACAGTTAGCTTACATCATGCTGTTCATTTTGGAGCTTACAACAAGCAATGCTCTAAGAGTTTTATGTAGCGAAAATATGTCAATTTCTAAAGACAATGCAGTAGGTATGTAGTATGTTACAACAACAGTAAGGAAGATACAAAAATACACAATAAATTATAGTGGTTCGAAGGTGAGGGTTACCCTTCTACGTCCACAGATCGCTCGAATTTCTACCCGTTATAACGTAAGTGTATGGAGTAGTAACAACTAGTGACAAGTAAGGTCGTATCCCACAAGAACTAGTATAGATGACCTTGCCAAATTACCACAATTGTGTTAATGCTAAAATATCTAAGGGGATTGAATAACATATTGGTTTGCTAGTTATCCTAATACTAATGTTTATACCCTTTACAATAGTGACAAAATAAAAAATACTAAAATAATGTCAATTAAGCAAGTACACAACTAATGAGACTCAAATAATGATAACAAAAACTATCTTAGAATGTTAAGTTTCAGAATCAACTACTGTGCGACCATAGACAACCGCACATGCACACATGTGTGTATATGTATCTATATATCCTTAATTAACAAGTCATATTAATATGAGTGTCCGCGATTATGCATCTTAAACCCTCTTCCACAACGCCTAACATGTGAATTATAGACAACAGGCCAACCTCCCGGAAGAAGTATATATAACTCCTAAAAATGCCTAGGAAATACCCCCACAATGTACCCTTAGCCTTCTGGTGTCTCAGTAGAATATTATGTTTTGTGTTGTGTTGTTTGGCCATCAATACCCTCACCTTCCGATGTATTGGATATGTGATTTCCTGAGTGCTAGACTAGGTAATCAGGATAACCTAACATCAATCAATTCTCAACACAACAAATAACAATAAAATCATGCAATTATGGATAGTATATAAACATTCACATTTGTAAAAGAAACCTACTCTATAAACCGTCGGATATAAAGTGACTGCTCGATAGACGTAATAATAAAAATAATAAATTTAATAAATAAACTCATGTTCATAAACAATAAATGTGAATAAAGGCAGAGTACTTCTGTCACCGATTGAAAACGATGGAAAATTTTCATTCTCCGTTCCCTATGTAAACTAATCTAATTCTATGAAAACTAATAAACTACACAAAACTATTGATTTCTACTGATAAAAATGTTGTAAAGTCTGATATATGACAAATACTAAGCCTATGTATTTATAGGAGTACACAACAATTAAAGTGGGGATCAAATCGAATAAAGCCTTCATAATGTGTCTGGCAGTCAAAGAAATGACATTTTGCACTACTGAGAAGGTTAAATACTCGGTCGACCAAATGCTCTTCATTTACACTGTTTTAGCCTCTGATACAGGATGGACGACCGAATAGAATAACTACTCGGTCGAGCAAATGGTGCTTATCTAGACCACTAAATAAGCTCATCTTTTGTGCTTCTTCAACTCCATTTTGGGCATATCCAAAGTCTTTTTTAGCCTAATTATTTATTTCCTTCCTTCCAAGCTTTCTTTTATCTGCTTGGACATGTGATATCACCATTAACTCCAAATACGTGTTGTTTTGTACTGAAAATACTACAAAACCAACAAACAAGTTAAATATGCCAAACATACGAAATAATGGGTTAGGAAGTACAATTTCACACATTTTTGCAGTGTTTTAACTATAAAGATGTGCCTAAAAATCACGTAAAACATGAAACTAGTCTAATCTGAATCTACTCCTCACTACAAGAAATATTACAAATAGTGACTGATTTTAGTGACGGATAATTTCCGTCACAATCTAATTACGGACTAGTAACGGAATACTCACGGATAGGGATTAAAAGAGTATTTGAGTATTTGCAACGACTTAGTGACGAAATTATGACGGAACTTAGAGACGGAAAAAAGTCCGTCATTAAACCGTAGTAACAAAGGACTCTAAAAATGTGGGAAAAAAATATTTTAAGGTTGTGACGGAATTATTCCGTCATTAATCTTATATTGACGGATTAGTGATGGAATTTTAGCCGTTGCTATGTAGTGACGGAAAATATTCCGTCATTAATTTTGTATTGACGGATTAATGACGAAATTTTAACCGTTGCTATGTAGTGACAGAAAATAGTCCGTCATTAGTCTTGTATCGACGGATCAGTGACGGAATTTTAACCGTTGCTATGTAGTGACGGAAAATATTCCGTCATTAGTCTTGTATTGACGGATCAGTGACGGAATGTTAACCGTTGCTATGTAGTGACGGAAATATTCCGTCATTACTTATTGCCCATGTAAATGATGCTTATTTAGTGACGGAATTGACCGTCATTAATTAATGACGGAAATTTCTGTCACTACTCAAACGACCTGCCTCCAATACATAAAAGAATTATGCATGCGCCAGCGTCGATCCCCTGACCTGGTGGACAGGAAACAAGTCCCTTACCACTTGAGACACCTATTGTTATGTCGAGAATCCTTTACTGGTTTTGTATATATCAAGTTGTTTTACTTTCAGATTTCCCTAAATTCACTGGAGAGTGTATTCCTCTTTCCATTTCACTTTTTTCTCTCTTTCATTTGCACCTTTCATCTTTTCCTCCCTCTCTCTCTCTCCTTCACGCACGTCTCTCTCACTCGTACACACATGCTTGGACTCTATCCCTCGCAAACACAGACGCCTGTTGGGATGAAGACGCTTCTGATTGCAAGTTTTATCGTCAAGATTACCCCGATCGACAGCACATACACGAGGGTTGGGATTAAGAGGTGCTTTAGATTGCAAGCGTCATCGTCTAATTCCCACGATTGACAGTCTAATCAAAAGAAGAGATTCGATTTCAGTTTGAAAACTCCACCATCGAATTCAAAGAGGTCTGATCATAGCCCTAATTTCATTTGAATATGTTATTTGATTTGAATCTTTGTGCTTTCTGGAAACAAACATTGAATTAGAAATGTGAACACCCTAGCTGTCGCTAATTATTCTCTCAATCTATAGCATTAGGCTATGTTTAATTGTATTCTCTCGCCGTTAATGGCCTCATTCTCAGTTGCAGCTCCTCGTTGGATATCCTCCGGCTGTGCATATCCACCGACGACGTACGATTTTCCACCGGCAGGCTTCGAGGTTAATGCTCGACTATCGATCAATGTCCCTTAATTTTGTTGAGTCACCAAAATCTCACTCGTTCATTGACTAGGAGGTGCTTGACAGTTCCGATGGCAACGACAAACGAAAATAGTTGATTATTCACTGACAGAAACACTACATTGCTCACAGCTCTCTGATTTGGTGAGTTGCCCTAATTTTGCTTATTTGCTCATTCTCTAATTTAGTAATTGTTCCGGTTCCAAACCATTATCCATTTTTCAGTATGATTAAGGTTTCTTCAATGTGGATTTAGGGTTTCTTCTGTAATTGATTGCACACTCGTGAACTGATGTAATTCCTAGGGGTTTAGTTTCTTATTTTCAGCTGTCATGCTCGATTTCAATTTCATATTTTGTTGCCACTGCCTCTTCTTTCCACTATTTGCAACTGATCGTGGTTGCTTCATTACAGGATGTTATAATATACACAGTAGACGACAGAAATGTCCACTCTGTTACTGAGGTAGGTTCTCTACTTCTCTTCTCTGTGACTAGGCTTAATTTGTATGTTTCTACTTGTATTTGGGCTTTGAATATTTAAGTCTACAATGTGTTTTTAGGCCTTGCATATACTTAGTTTTGACTTGTGTTAACCTATACGTATCTGACTCTCATTTTCTGAACATAATTCCATACAGGATAGAAGATGAATCAATCCTGTAATGCTTAAAAACATGACTTTAGTTACCTGATAAGTCTATAGGTTTATCTGCCTCCAGAATAATATCCACATTTACACAGAACTTCTCAAAATGGTTTATTCATTTACTGCTGCCGTTGTATTGAATCTAGTTGTAGTAAAAAATGTGGTTTAACAAGGCTTTCTTGGTTTTCTTGGAACCGATAACGTGGCACCAGTATCTATGGTTATTTACTAAGATATTTGCTTTCAAAATGACATTATTTTGGTATTGGTGTAATAATTAGTCGAAGTCATTGAAATGTAACACCATTAGTGATTATAATGGAGGGGAAGCGATTGTAATTCAATAAATTTTTGGGTAAATTTCAGGTTCAGAAAATTATGGTGGTTTTTATTTTCCAAGTTAAAATTGTTTATGCACACAATCTGTGGTGGATTCTCCTCCTGGGCAAGTGCCCTTTGGGTTTGATACCCTTCCCTTGGGGAAAGGGTTGACTTGGTTGAATGAAAATGAAATTAGAAGATATTGGGCCAGAAAGGCCGCCAAATCCAGAACCTGTGGTCAACAATGTGATTACATAAGCAAATTTATGCCCAACAAATGAAACACGGGGTTGTGGAGAGGCAATATAGAGATGGTATGATGATGCACCTTAAATCATGTAAATTTTTTTCAGTTTTGTTTCTAAAGCTATAATGTATTTATGATTTGCAAATAACCTTTGAATCTTGAAGTTCAAATCTTGAGCTAATACATTGAAGTGGTCTAGAAATTGAATATGACTATCCCAGAAGATTACTAATTTACAATCAGTTTATTTGGAGGCCATTTCCTAGTGTTTTTTAAGGAATGTGAAGTTGTATAATTTTCATGTGCTCCTTAATCTGAATATTATTTGGGGTTCTACTTTCTTTCAGATATCTGGGGTTCAAGAAAACCATTTTACTAGATGGAAGGTTTCTAGTTGATTTAATCGACAAGTACTATTCAGGGTCGATGAGTTGGGACGAGTTCTCAGCTGCTGCTAAAGATGCTCATGCTGAACGCGTGGGAAGCCCAAGCAAGAGGTTGGTGATTCCAGATAGACCGAAACAAGAGGATCATTTCTATTCCAAACCGTGGGAGTGTTTGCAACCCGAAAATGAAGACGAGCCACTACCACTCACTAGTATTTGAGTTGGGGCGTGGTGGTGTTTTGGCGCAGTTGTGTGGTGAAGTTAAAGTTGATATTCACACGGGAAAGTGGATTTTCATTTGGAGAGGCTTCTTAAAGTTGCGTAGGGGAGGGTTTGCAACTACAAGATAAGTGTAAGAGGTTTGACATCAGTTTGATTCAGTTTTTGTTCTTTTTTTTTGTTAAGAAAAGGAGTTCTGAGACAGAGTGCCAAACTGATGCTATGGCAGTACAACGTGCATTTGCTAATATAAAGAAGGTGTGGTCTCATGTTCTTTTAGTTTTCGTTAAATAGTTATTTAGCTGCATGTTGTTATTAAACTCTCTTGGTATTGTCACTGCCAGGATCCAGCATTTTTAGCTTCTCGGTCACATTCTTCAGAGTTGCTAGCAGCATTTCTGACTGTTGTAGATGACTATGCACCACCTGTCTTTCCCCAGCTGCAAATTGTTCCAAGCATATTACCTTTGAGAGTAGCTTCCATGTTCAAGACTCTAGTAAGTGTCCATTAAAGCTGAAGACAAAGTGGCCAGGGTTAAAAATATTCTGCCTTAGTGGATTATCTGCCTTCTTGTGAGACATTCTGTGGACAAGATTTGAGAGCCGGCTTAGCTTTAAACATATTCCTGAAGATACTTCTTAGCCTTCATACTGTATTGATTCTTAATTTCTTGCAACAACAGTCATGATTCGTTTCCCTGGGTAAACACATTCTACACATTAGCATGGAAGAAGTGCATGATATGGTCAATTTTATGTTTGGCCGAAACGCGCTTTTGAAACTCTAAAGGTTAATAGTGATTTTCGATGATCCTTCATTTCGTTATCATCTTCTCCATCTACGAATTTTATATTTTATTAAGTGTAAATTAATTTTCATAACAGGTTCTACATTATAATATAAAGAGAATGATAGAAAGAAAATTAGATAGTATAGTGACGGAATAAAGATGGATTTTTTTTTTGTAACGGAATAATTCCGTTACTAATATAGGCAAGATAGTGACGGAAAAATATTCCGTCATTAATCTTATAGTGACGGACTAGTGACGGAATTTTAGTCGTTGCCATGTAGTGACGGAAATATTCCGTCATAATTTTATGACGGATTTTTAGAACTGTGACAGAATTTCCGTCACTAAACTAGTGACGGAATGAAAAATCCGTCATTATCGATTTAGTGACAAAGGTTTTTGTAACAAAATATTTCCGTCACTAATCCGTCACTACTCATTCATTGTGACGGAATTTTTCAGTTTAGTGACGGAAATTTCCGTTGCAATCAATGAATTTTCTTGTAGTCTATTTGGGCTACTCATCTACTATAGAATATAAATCTAAATATCACGTAAAACATAAGCTCCTCTTTTGGGCTACTCCTCTATTATACAAGTTTCTTAGAACTAAACTAATCTATCTGAATTCCTGATTCAACAGAAGACTCCCCGTTAAAAACCACTCAAAGATAATGTTTATGAAAAAAATTCTTCAACTGGAAGCTGCCTCTAAACTTGTCAATTAGTTTGAGATGTGGGCAAACTTTCTCTGTGAGAAGGACTATGATTGAGATTGAGCTTTCTAAGAGTTAGCTTGGATAAAACTTTGAGAATTTGTTGCAACTTGAAAACTTTGCTTGAGTAGTAGTTGATTGCTGCACTATTGCTATTTTGCTCTTCTTCTTCGCTCATAATTTTCTGAGTGTTTGAGAGTATTGAACGCTTTGAATGGTTAGAAATTGATAGCTCGAAAGTACTTTGTAATTGTAAAGTTATTTCTCATCCTTGGTCTCTTTCTATTTATAACCGTTGGGTTTCGTCCTTGTTCAAGAGGTAAGAGATCTTCTTTGATATTTAATGCTCATCGTACGACTTATAGCTGTTTTTGTCCTTTAGCCAAGAGCAAATCAGAGTAGGTGCAACTTCTTGTTGGTGTTGTAGAGGATACGTGTCTTCATGCTACTTTATAGTCAGTACAAGAATGCTTCATCTCCACTGGCTATTTTTAAATCTTAAGATTGCTGACTTTGACTTGAGGTCTTCTCTGCTGATATGGTTGATGCATGTCTTATTGTACGATCCTGGTGTCATTTAAGAAATGGATCTTCTTACAACAGACTTTTTTGTACGCACTTTTATGCGTAAGCTTCTTGTTGTATGCTCATTGCAGCTTTTGAACCTATCTTCCTACAACGGACTTCATGTTGTATGTTGCCTGATGACTTTGTTGCAGCTTCGCGCTGTGATTTTCGCCTAAGTAGAACTACCATATCTATTACAAAGACTACATAGTATTTGGGGCACTAGTGCCTACCTTACAGAAGGAGATTTGACATAATAATGAGGACTATAAAAATTACAAGCAACCTTATAGAGAAGTGGTGTGTCATTTCAAAAAAATGACTAGACGTAAAAACTGTCTGTCAAGTAAAACTTTTAACATCTTGACACGATGATACTAACTTTAGAAAAATCATAATTTGCCAAATGAATAGCGCACTAAAAATGAGTTTTGAGTCCACCTCGAGGAGAATTTGCTCAAGCCTCGTGCGACACAAAGTGGTAGATATTTAAAAGAGGTGCATAAGCCTCAAGTTTTTTTAAAATCTTTTAGCGTTTAAGGTAAAGTTTTCGTACTTTTATATTTTTATTTAACAACATATAAAATCATTAAATATATATATTAAATAATAAATAGATTCATTTCTTAATAAAAATAATCAAGTCTTTAGGCTTAAATTCATAATGTTGATATGAAATATATATGGATATATATTTTACATTTTTATAAGATTATTTTTTTTCTCTTAATCTAAGAACAAAGAAAAAATCTCCCTCCCCCCTCAAGGTGACTCGAACCAGAACCATTGGTTTAGGTAGTGATAGCTCACACCACTTAACCTATCCAACTTTGCCATAGTATTTCATAGGGGTGAGCACGGGTCGGAGCGGACCGGGGATCTGGGTAGCTCCGGCACCGATCCGAAATTCGGAGATCTCCGAATTTCTGGCTCCGAAACCGAACCGAAAAAATAAATATCCGGGACCGAACCGAACCAAAAATCGGGTCGGTTTGGTTCGGAGCTTCGGGTCTAATGGAGCGGATCAGTTCAGTTCGGAGATTTCGGAGATTCGGAGTTTTTCACTCAAAATAATAGTATTTCCCTAAAACATGACTATATCATATCAAATGATAAAACAACATATAGTTCAATAAAAGACACTAAAATTGACCAACATAACATAGTTCATATGTGAATGCAAGTCTAGGAGTCAAATTAAGCAAAATAAACTTCACATATTACATAAGAGCTAAAAAAACAATAACCATTAACGTCTAAAATAATCAATATTTCCACTTCTTAATCAAAAACATGACTCGGGTTTTTTAGTTTTATGTTTTCTTTTATTAGTTTGTTCTTAGCGATCGTTATGATCGGCTAAGCTTTTACTTTCCTATCTTTAACTATGTTGAACCCTAGACTGTTATTTATGTAATTAATTCGGTAATTATTTGACTTAATTATGTTCTGAGATTACTTGTGTTATTGGATTACTCTATCTTTTATATGTTTGTTATGTGGACTGATCACCCTAATAATAGGCATATAGTTGTCGCTAGGTCATAAATTCATAATCCGTAATTGTTATGTGTTTGTGCCCAAAAGTAGCGAAAAGTGGTTACTCGCTAGGATAACATAAAGTCGCGGTCACTTGTACCGAGTTTGTGAGTATAACACCGTACCTACTCCGTTACCTTAATTCCCTATGCGTTTGATTAATATTGTTGTAGCGAGCATATCCTAGGACTACTTAATTGGATAGGATTAATTACTAAGCGTTCTTATAATTAATTATACTTAAGGGGTAACAAGGGCTAGCTAAGCGTACCTGTTAATTCTTGGAGTAGGGGTCTCAGAACTAATTACTCAAGTAGTTGCATTAGTTACATGGATATTCAGGCTAGGGGATACTGAGTTAAAAGGCGGGAATACCTTTTATTCATATTTAAATTCATTTTAATTTGCTAGTTTAATTATTAAGTGTTTAGTCAATTTGCATCAAAACAACTCCCTCCTTATTATAGTTATATTATTACAAGTACTTATATAAAATTGGTTAATACGATTATTCGATTAATTCCTGTTCTCTGTGGGATCGACCCTGACTTGCTCTAGCTACTGTTAGGAGAGTTAGGTAATAAACAAAAATAAATCTAATTTGACTGCATCCGACAGAGTGGTCATTTATTTATATACAGATTTGGGTTTCTTGGTTCGGAACGGTTCGATTTTGTCAAAAAAAATGTCGGATTGGTTCGGTTCGGATAAAGTAAAAAAGTCAACGGTTCTTTTCGGTCCGGAGTGCTTTCGGTTCGGGTATCGATGCGGACCGGATAATCTCCGAGACCCGTGTTCACCCCTAGTATTTCATGTCATAGAGGTCCTAATTCCATAATATTATTTTTTTTTTTATCCAAATTGAGTCGTATTTCAAAAATCAATATGTCTTTATATTAGTTGGTAAAAGAAAATATTTTAAAAAATAATAATAAATTACATATACTTGAATAAGTCAAACTAACAAATAAAGTAAATAGCACAAGTATAATATATGACTTTTAAATCGTTGCACCTTAATTTTATTGAATAATATATAAGCATTATCTCTCTCTCTGTGTATAAATGGTCATATATGACTTTTTGTCGAATTATTATGTCTTTTGAGGATTTTATGACTAGAAATTGTGAATTAAACTATTTATCTAATAGACTATGAACTTGGTCAGTATTCTGTCTATGAATTTTTGTGATAAATTATGCGTGTCCATGATAAAGGAGAATGATGGACAAATCAACTACGTGATAAAGTAATTTTACAAAGTATAAAAAACCTTGTGATATATGGTCTCGAAATATAATTCATAAGAAGATGATTAAACCAACTCGCACCACATTTTAATTACTAAACTCAAAAGAAATTGAGTTACCACAATTAATATTGCCAATAGTTTCATGAAAAACAACTACATCCTACAAGAAATACTCTCCCGATCATATCATCAACTGACCCCAAATTACAAAGCATTGTCAACAAGTACTAAAAGTCACAGTCAACACTCTAATGAATTTGAGGCTGTGATTTCATCCTAACTTCCTCTGGAAGAATCCTTTAATTGAGATACACGATGAACTGTGGGATTCCATAAAGAAATTTGGAATACATAGATACTCTCTACTTCTAAAATTAACTAGCTAGTGGAATGAAATGTACTTACTAGACTACAAAAAAGGGGTTAATACCTTCAACAAGGGCATCTTGTGCCTAAAAACACATTTTACTCTTTGCGAAAAGAAAATCACAGAAGATAATATGATACATAATTTTTCCACTTCAACATTTATACTAGAGAACCAGTATAGGTTGGAGTAAGAAAATAAAGAATTGCAATATTCAATAAGCTAATCATCCAATCAAGTAGTTGCGAGGCATATCAGTTTATTATGAAACATAACACCAAACGCGTAGGAATATGAAAATTCCTTAGTCTAACTATGGTAAACTAAATAGTGAAAATAACCCCAAAGTAAAGGGAACGAATGTTTTTGTCTCTACAGTTGTGGTAATGATACACCACAAAATAAGGGGCATAGAAACCCTGGAGGCCTTCTGATGTGCCTACCTCAAATGGACATGGTGGTTATGACAACAATGTGCAAAAGACGCCTCAGAACCCTCTAACAAAAGGGATGGAGTTGGTAATGAACTTTTAAATAAGTTTGGAAATATTATATTTTTGTATAAAAAGTAAAAACTGCTAGAGCAGTTAACTATAAGAGATACAGGAAGTCCAAAGAACAGAGACTCACTGCATTACTGCATAATGACCATCATTGAATCACAAGTACTAAAAGGGCGAAGAATCATCGAATTCTCTAGATGCCTAATGACATAACAATTATAGTCACAAAACGCTCCATATGCACTAAGAGCTACTAAAACATTGTTAAGTAAAGATACCCGTGTCAAAGATTATCATTTAGAAACTAATTAGTGAGAATGAAATTGAATATATTATGATACTTCTAATGAATGTGAAAGGAAACACAAGTTAGAGACATTAATGAGTTAATCTAGTGGTATGTACTCCACTACTATGATGATCGTTAGATCAAATATTGTCACCCAAAATGGACTTTGGGATACAAAATTATATATTATTACCACAATGAACTTTGGGATGCAAACTCATATGTTGTTACCAATAATGGACTTTGGTATGCTGACTTGTGTAGGCTTTGGTACAAGGCTTTAAATATTCAAGTCATGACATGATGATCCATATTTAAGAAATTATATGGACATTCTTTTTTTCGAGTGAAAATACAAAAGGGATGAAAATCTGATATGATATACAACGTCAGTGTTAATTTTATTATAACACAGTCAATGCTTTCTAAAGCACTAAAAGCACAATCAATATCACAGTCTGCCTCATTAACTATTTTAGGGCACATCACCCATTCTACCAAGCTCACTATTTAGAAATAAGCAGGATCGAGACCTTTCTGTGCCAAATATATAAGCAAGGCATTCCATTCTTACAAAAGAACTACAATATAATATATGTGGACCTATCAAACCAAAAAGCGGGCCATTAAAGTATTTATGGTTCTGGTAAATGCTTTGACACACTAACTGATCATCACATTATTGTCCACAAGAAACGTTGCATTTGAAAAACTCCTAGAAAATACTATATAAAGGCTCACCACCCTCACTTCATAAAGTCTATAAGACTTATCAACTCTAGAGAGTTCTCATCATAAGGATTTGATGATTATTGCATATCTATCAGGATCAATGAATAGCATCCTTTAACCCATGTGCATACACAAAAATGATCTCACATATGCCACTATCAAAAGGATATAGATAGAGGATTAGGCGTTGAAATGCGTACTAAAATGCCTATCAGATATGGGGTTATGTAATATCGTTGCAACTTTACTTTATTTGTCTCAGACCCACTGCTAACCAATAACTTATGCATACCAGTTGGTAACTAGATTTAGCCTGATATTTTTTTCACACTTACATATATTTGGTTATGCAACATATGTGCCTATTGCGCGCCCACAACGCACCAAAATAGGTCTTTAAAGATGGCTAAGTATTTATGTTGGATATATATTCCAACTATTACCCGCTATTTGAAATCTTTGACAGGCGAGATCTATTTATCGCTAGATTGGCGGATTGTCACTTTAATGAGACAGTCTTCCCGTCGTTAGGGGGAGATAAGAAAAAGAATTTTCTAAGGGAACGACAGGAAGTGTTTCCAAGTATGTCTCATTAGGATCCCCACACTTCATAATGTAAAGTGAAGTAAAATGAATTATCGATCTTCAAAGTATGGAAGATTTGATTGTTGATGCATTTGCTAAAATTGCTAAGGTGACAAGATTATATATACTAGCTGCAAATATGCCTATAAGGTTAAAAGTCCCCAGTAAGGGGCACAACACCGCAGATAAAGTTGTTGCAACCACACTTAGTGGAGGTGTGGTTGAGGTCGTGGCTCCTAAAAGGAAATGAGGGATGCCACGTGGTTCGATGAACACCTGCTCAAGGAAAGAGGCGGGTGTGGCACAATATGAATCATCAATGAAAAGAAATACTCTCAAATTATGTCCATGAATCATCACTGGAGGACGCTCCGAAGTTTAATATGATTCTAGAGATAAATGAGAGTGCATGTGAGTTAATGGAAAAATCTTTCACGTGCATTGATGATGTACACATTATTATTCAATGAATTATAGAACTCAATAATATCGAACCACGCTCTATTGTAAGATATCAACAAAGAGCATATTGGCCTATATGAAATTAAATCCAGGTAGAACTCGATTCTATGACTGAACAACAGGTATTTGGTTTGGTAGTGCTAGCCTTACCAAGTGTAAAGCCTGTAGGACATAAAATATATTTTGTCAGTAAGTATAGTGAGAAGAATAAGTCCTGAGATGCAAACCTTACCTTAAAGCACAAGATTTTCTCACAAAGCCCTGGAATTGACTACGAGGAGATATTCTCCCACAACGGACGTCACAACGTCTTATTAATAAGTTTCTGAAGGATTGGAAATGCAGCTTACTAATGTGGTTACAACATATCTCTTTGGGGATCTTGTTATTGAGATATATGTAAGTGTCAGATGGACTTGCATTGCCCAACTTAAGTAACTCTAGACCACGTAGTGCATTTACAATATATGCTCACTTTGATTGAAATAAATCTGGATGAAAATGGTATACCCATCTAAGTGACTACTTGATTGGGAAGGGAAAGAACAAGTAGTATTGCCCCCTATGCATTTATAAAGAAAACGAATTCTATATTTGCAACTATAGCAGCTTATATCGATGTTAAGGACATAACAGGTACTCTTAAAGAAACAAGAGATACTGTGATGTATTTGAAATCTAAATTGAGATAAAGGATCATGAAAAAACTCGGTATTGTCTATGCATTGAACTAGAAGATCGAGTTTGTGGAATATTAATTCCTCAGTTTGCACATATCCAAAAGATTATCAGGCGATTTAACATGGATAAGGTGCAATCTGTTAGCACTCCTATGATTGGTTGAAGTGTGGACATAAAGAAAGATTCATTTGAGTCTAAAGGAAATGACGAAAGAGCTATTGGGAGATGAAATTCCCTACTTAATTGAAATGTGCACATTATTGTACAAAAAGCTCAATGCACTCAACCATGTATTACTTTCTCAAATAACTTGCTGTTATATTTTACTCAGGACAACGCAAATTCAGTGGAATGATATCAAAAGTATTTTGACATCTGAAAGAAACCATTGACACATATTTGTTCTTCCTATATTAGAGAATGAGAGATTGCAAATGAAATTGTAAACTCTAAAGGAAATGTCAAATGCTCTCATATAGAGAGATAGAAGGATTACAAATGAATATGTAACTCCTAAATAAATATTGAAGCTACCCCCTACTACGAAATACTAAATACTACTTTGGTAGGTTTAGATGTTGGTTATCTTAGTGGCTAATGTAAAGGTCATTATCAAATCGGTTATGTATTACCATGAGGAATACGACGAAAACTTGAAGATCAACCTATCACAACTACTCAAGCTACCTTATCACATCACCCATGGATGATATCTCACGAAGTTCATTAACCTATATGGTTAAAGTATTAGTAGATTGAGCTATACCACTAAAGAGCCTATCAGAAGTTATGAAGATGAAGTTATTTGCAACAAATAGATGGATTATGCTACACATAAAAGGTGACGAGACCAAGCATTTACCACCAACACTTGTTATAACCGCAACCACGCAATATCCTCATGATTTATGTAAAATTGAGGATGAAGAGATTTTCGAAACTCTCTTGATAGATGAACGTATCAAGGGAGAGATATAGACTTTAGGAGGAATCTCAACAAAGGTGTGTTGCACTCTTTTTCCCTTCGATCAAGGTTTATTTTTCCCACTGGTTTTTGTTACTTGGCAAGATTTTTAACGAGGCAACAAATTATGCACCAATTCCCTTTTGACTTGGCACAAGGGGGAGTGTTGAAGGAAAAACACAATTAGTGTGCCTTCGTCAAAAGTAATTGATGAAGGGCAATTTAGGTATTCACTAAATATTATGTATCTGTGAAACCCTTGTATTTAACACCCTATATAAAGGGGATCTGATGAATAAGAGAACCCTAATTATTCCGTGTCTATCTTTCTTCTTTACTTTTCTGCTTTCCCTACAACAAAAAGGACATTAATAAAAAATTATACACAAAAAGCCCAGCCCCATCTCAAGAGTAAAGAGAAAAATATGACATAAGAAAAACATACAACTCATTGCAACATTCAACGTAAGAAAGCCCAACAAAACCCAAGCTATTGCGAATTCTCTGGATGGAACCAACTAAATTGAAGCACCTCAAAACCATGATGGCTTCCACAGATATATGAGAAGCCATAGAGACCTAAATGCGCCAACCAATATTCCAATGAATAAAAACACATCTGCCACCATGACTACTTGCACAGTAACTAGAGAAAAGATGCACAAATGTGCCAACAAGTAGCCCGATGAATCGAAGCACCTGCGTCTTGACTACTTGCATGATAACTAGAGAAGCCCCAAGAGATCCATAGAAACACCAAACCACAATACTTCAAACTACCTAAGATCCAAAACCACAAAAGACCAACAAATTGAAGTCCACTCTTAAACCGCATCCCTAGCCCCATCAATGCTCGCATGAGAGCTAGAATTAAATACTTCATGAAGGTCCTAATGACTCAAGACGAGTAATCCGGAACCCATGTCTGCTTGCATAAAAGCTCGAATTACAAGAAAATCATAATAACAAAAAAAAAAAAAAAAAACTAAGAAATATTTAAACTAATATAAATAAATACGGATTTTGATCAAGTCCGCGCTCCTTAGAAACACGACCATCAGCGACAATTGAACCTTCCAATAATAGGCCGACACATGGCAACCTATTTTGAGGTTAACAACAGAAAAAATAATTAAAACATCTGATCTCCCCCCCCCCCCCCAATGCAGACGTTATTTGATGGGTGAGTTATTTCCCTTCTCTTCATCCAATCCGGCACCGCCTACCACCACTAATCTCAACCATGCATCTACACTCGTCGCCACTTTCTTCCAGCATCAAAGAAAGATTAGGATGTAGATGACTAAAGTTGCAGAATGTTTGAGAATATATACCCTGTCTTGTGATAAACCAATGAAGTTCTTCTCTGCTACATAGATTTTTTAAGGTATTTCTCTGCTGTACACACACACACACACACACACATATATATATATATGCAAACACCCGTCGCAGATGGAGGCTTGTTAACGAGAGGAGCAGTGGAGGGAGAAACTGGTGTTTTCCGGCGAGTTTGTTAGCGTGGTGGACGTAGTGGTGGTAGGCGGCGCAGAGAGTCCTTCATCCTTGGCACATAACATGATGTACATCAGGGAAGACTATTTAATTAATTTTCTTTTTGTGTTTTCAACCTAAAAATTATTGGCCAGGTGTCGACCTCGAATTGGAGCTTTAATGGCGTGGACGGTCGCTTATTTAAATGGCGCTGATATGAACAAAGCTGAAATAAATACATTACTAAAACCAAAACCAAAACTTAATATTTGGTACTTATTAATGTAGTAGCGAATGTATGTTGGTTCCAAGGCTACATACATTTCATCCTGTTCGACTTAGTCATCTAAGTGGGACTGAGTCTCCTCAGCCTTTGCCCTATTAGTAGCATTACTCCCACGAGGACAACGTAGAATCATCTTGCTACTATTTTCCAATCTCGATTTGTAAAAATGCAATGCAGAGAGCAAACAAAAATCCGCAACAAGGATAAACTCACCTTTTAAAACATCACTGTCACAGACTGCTTAAGCGAACCACCAAAACCACAAGGTGCAAACTAGAAACTCAAGATGATGGAGAAACTCACACTAGAAGGATCAACAATGAAGAGGAAAAATAGAAACACTGGTTGAAAGGCGCAAGAATGATGAAGCAAAACTCAGATAAAGACTATAATATACAAATAGTTAAAATGAAATTAGTAGAGTAAGACTAAGTAAACAGAAAAAAAAAAAACCCACGGTTGCGTCGTGAACATCTCGCATAAGAATTATCCTAGTGAGAAGAAAGACAACGGGTTGACATTTTTTTAGTTTATATATATATATATATATTTTTTATTAAACATCACTCTCATTTTTGTAGGAATGGTTATAGTCGGAAGTAGGGTTAAGAACGACCCAGAGCAGTTTTGCATACGAAGATTTTCATAACCAAACCAAACCTCGGAGATATTCGGAGAATTTTAAACTTAAATCTCCAGAACTGCTCATTGATTAGTTCAGTTCCTTCAAAAGATCGAACCTGTTCGGTCCAGTTATTCGGAGTTTTTAAGAGTTTTTTCATTTCTTATTAATATAATGCACGAGAGAACTATAATGTTGTATACAATAATACCATATTCTTTAAAAAAGGGTAATATTAAACAACTTTAAGTTATATTAAGACTAGTTTCAAGCACCAATTATAAAAACAATTGCAAGTTACAAAAGTAGGTACCTTTTCTAAAATTAATAATATTATACTATAAAGTTATCAGCTATCGATAACCTTTTTGGACATTTTATCGATTATTTTTCATCTATAAAGCTCTATTCATATACACTTTCAATATGATTTGTCTCACATACATGTTTCCTTTTTTTTTTTTTTTTTTCGGCAAAAACCATCAATGGGATGGGGGATTGGGGCAAGATCCCCTACATCTATATTAATAAGCTCTCAAGTAACTTAGATTACAAAAAGAAAATCTAAGCTATTCAATAAAATATAAAGCCTAAGAGGGTAATCTAAATCTTGGAAGACTCAAGCCATCAAAACACAAAAGCCACTAAGGCATATACAATCTGAAATACAAAAGATTTCTTCACTTGATCTTTTCATAGGCAGGTTGACAAGATGATCAGCTGCAACATTTTCCTCTCAGTGTATGTGTAAAACTCTCACCTTCAACTCCTTTAAGAGCTTCACAAATTCTACAAATAAGACTTGAAGGGAACCAATGACCCCTTGCATTATTACTTAACAAATGAAAAAGCACAAGAGAATCAATTTCAAGTCACACTTTTTTAATTTTCAATCTAAGACAAAGCTTAAGTGATTGAATAATAGCACTAAACTCAAAAGTGATTGTATCACAAATGCCCAAAAAACTATAAAAGCAGCCACATAAATAGCATGTGAGTCTCTTATGATACCACCGCCCCTGCTAAATTGGGGTTACCTTTCAACGCAACATGAGTGTTGATTTTAAAAATACCATCATATGGGAAGATGGCCTATGAAAGTGAAAAAGTAAGATTAATATGACTAACTACAGTGAAATCAAAATTGACTTAAAAAAGAAAAATGTGAGTGTACGAGAAACATAGAAGAATCAGAGAAGAAGAGTAATTGTATAATACATGCACCATTGACATTTTGTAAAATTTATAATGATTTGATATTATAATATAGAAGAAATGAATTAAATGATATATAAAAAGAATATATAATTAATTACTCACAATCGATTCCACTTGATTTTATTCTAATTTTTCACATGAGAATGATTCGGCCTTATAAAAAATAAAAGTTCGAATTGATTTGATTCGGATGTATATTGATAATCCTATATTGCTTTTTTTCTTTTTAGGTTTAATAGAAGAAAAAAAAAAAGAAATAAATATAAAAGTAAAAGAGAAATATTACAATAAATAATAAAAGAAAAGAAAAGGACTTCATTTTAACCTTGTGGAGTTAGTTGAACCCTTCTCTTGTCTACCCTTACCAGCTTTGAAGGCCCCCTCCCCTCCCCTCCCACCGTCAGCCGCTGGGATGTAAGTCTCTCGCCGGTTCTGCAACTCTTTTTGACTTTTTCTTTCTCTCTAACTATTCTACGCAGCTCCCCTTCCTTTATCCATAACTCTGCTGTACTCTTTTTGTCTTGTGGTGAAAGAGACCAGAATAAGGCTCGTGTTTTCCTATTTCGGGGGCTACTGGTAGGCCCTTCGTCTCCATTGTAATTTAACTGAAATTGATTCTCAACACCCACGTTTTGCTATTTCATAATGTTTTTCAGATGCCCCCATTTAGATTTTTAGATGAATAGTTCCTCGTTGAAGTATAGTCTTGTGGGGTTTTCAGGCATCTGACCCATCATTTGTTCTATCAACCATGGTCGAGTAGATCTTCATAGTTTCAGTACTTGAAGAGTTTCTTATGGTCTAAAGACTGCTTTCTTCTGTGGAGTTTTGGGTGTTGAGTGCGTTCTCCGCTGGTCAAAGCGTGTTCTTGGCTTTTTCGGATTTTGAGTTTCTTTTCTTTCTTTTAAATTGTTGAATTTCTAGGATTGTTGTCTTGTTAGCTACTATGTTGCCTGTGGTGAAGAGTTGAGGTATATTTTCTCCAAATTCTTGGGGGTGTACTGTTAGCCTTTGCAATTTAGGGTTTCAGTAGGATTCTGATGGCTTTGAAGGAGTAACTCTTATAAAGAGGTTCTTTTGTTATCAACTATGGCCGTTAGCGAGCGTTATTTTGTGGAGTGGAAAGAGCAGTATGTCTCGAAAGAGAGGGGCAACCGAGTTGTTCACTATTTCTTGAAGGATAATTCAGGGGAATCAATTCTTGCTGTTGTTGGTACTGAGAGGAGCGTTAGGCACATGTTCTATGTTGTATCGGAGGAGTTCTTGAGTGCCCATGGGGCTGATAACTCGGTCCAGGCTGGGTTCCGATGGAGATCAAGGAGAGAAGTGGTGAATTGGCTTACTTCTATGTTGTCAAAACAGCACAGGCAAGGAGATTCTGCAGGTATGCTTTTTTCCTTGGAATCCCACAGTTTTAGAACTCGTATGTTGTTTGTGTTCTTAGTGTTTGTCCTTGTCTTTTTATACTCTTTAGTTATCGAAATGATGTTTATGGTACCCATTGTGTTAAAAAGTTCTTTATTGATGGTACCCATCCCTTTGCTATTACATGCGTGAACTTGAAGAGATTCGAAGCTTTACTTTGTTAGATATGCATATATATTAGGACGTTCTCAATATTGTTCTTTATATTACTGCATTGGGTTTTCATTTAGTTTTATTATTAATCGCCCGGGAGCATCAAATTGTAATTGAAACAACTGTTACGCGATGTAGTATATTATCATGGTTTGTTCACCTTATCCTAATTCAACTTATCCCTTGTAAGCTTCTCTCTCTCTCTCTCTCTCACTTGGTTGTAATGAAGTTTGACGGCTATATTACTTCCACAGTGGTATACCATCTTTTTTCATTGCCCTGTTTTATATTGTATACATACGGTTTGGCCGGTCGCATGGCAATGCCATTTATCTCTTGTGATTTTAGTGAGAGTTTGTGCTTAGGTGGCATTTTTATTTTATATAGTACCCGAGAACATCTTTTGTATAGGACTTCTGAATTTCAACTTTGATAATTGCTATTATGGTGATAGATGTCTTGTTTTTACCTTATTTTTGCTGCATTAATGACTGCCAGATTGATGTACTACATAGCTTCTGCAATATGCATAAGACTCATTACTCATAGTATAGTTACAAATATTTTAAGCTTAATGGTTGTTTGATATAGTTTTTCCCTCCCTGTTTGATCGTAGTGTCGCCTAAAGATAACTCTAGTGCTGAAGTAAATGCTCAGCGGTTCCAGATGCTATCTCCTAAGGTAAATGTTCATAGTTTATCTATCATGTTTCTCGACTAGTTCATCTGAATCTTGTTTGTTGACAAATTATACTACTTTTTATGTCAGGGCCGTTTGGCAAGGAATTTGAAAGGCCATAATTTAGACATTTCATGGTCAGGTTCGGCATGGGCTTGTGGTAAACAATTGAAGCATTATCCAGCATTTCGGAGGAATGGGATTTCAATATCAGTAAGCTTCTTTGACTCCATAATATATGCAGTTTCTCGAATTTAAGTCGTATAAGCTTTGTCAAAAGATATCTTGTATATGAAGATTATCTGAGTTAAATGTTGTGAGAAGTCTACTAGAGGTAATTCATTTTGATGTGAGGGAAGATAGATTGGTATCCATTCAGATGTATGACTCTGATACTCTGAAATTTAAGTGCTGTAATAAATTATTCTCGCCCTTCTGAACTATCTGGATTCACTGTGTCCATTACATGCATGCTTGAAATTGCTGTTCCAAAACTGAAGCATTACACGATGACACAGAAATATGAATTTATTGTATATGTACTCATCTATCACATTCCTTGGCATGATTAAGATACAATGCTCTCCATTTTTCATTTCTGGAATGGTATTTGTATTAAGCTATATGAGAATTTTTATGAATCTTCTTACTTTTTCTCCCAATCTCCTGGGTTTATCTTTCAGTTGCTTCTACACTCTGTCTCATTCTTCGGATCTACCTTCCCTTGCTATTCAGGTCCAGTCATTTGTCTTTGTAATGGCTGAGAAAGAGAACCGCTATGTTGCATATTTGGAGGATATGTACGAGGACAGAAAGTGCCAGAAAAAGGTCAAAGTGAGATGGTTCCATCATAATAAGGAAGTCAAAGGAGTCGTCTCTTTACAAAACCCTCATCCCAAAGAAGTCTTTATAACTCCATACATACAAGTCATCAGTGCGGAATGTGTTGATGGCCCCGCCATTGTATTGACTAACGAACACTATGAGAAATGCCTGGAAGTTTTTCCCCATGATTTGTTAGGTGGAGTTCATTTCTGTTCCAGACAATTCAAGGGCAACAGAACTAAGCCTTTCAAATTAAGTAAACTGCGTGGGTATTTTGATCAACCAATTTTCTCGTGCTTTAGCCCTGATTTTTTTGAGGAAGAAGAGTTTAGCTCTGACGATGAAGCAAAAGTGGGTGCTAAAAGGAATAGGAGTTCGAAAAATGATTATTCATTCAATAAATATGGCAAAATGAGCATTGACACAAATTTTCTCAAGCATGTTGGGGCCCACCTAAAGCAAACGCCTGTTTTTACACGGAATGAAAAGTTAGAATTTCTTTGTCAAGACAGTGGTATGCGTGGCTGTTGGTTCAGATGCACGGTCTTAGAGGTCTCCAGGAGACAGATGAAAATTCTTTATGATGATGTAAAGGATGAAGATATTTGCACCAACCTTGAGGTATGGATCAATAATATATTGCACCAACCTTGAAATAGTAGGTTCTCTTGATGGTTTGTCAGATTCAAGTTCTTTTCATGGTTTATGTTCACGTCATTGTATTGTATTAATTATTATTCTTCGATTATTTTTTCTAAAACGAGCTCTTCTGGCAGTATGTGTTCTCCTGCAAGATCCTTATATATTTCAATCAAGCTTCTGATTGATATGTCCTGCATGATGAATAACATACTGCACTTAGAAGTCCTATGAAAGTATTATCCAACCAACAGTTCTATTACTTTGAAGGCCACTGTATAACTATTGATGATTTTGTCATTGCTTTTAAGAATTGAGTTTTACATATACCATATTGTTTAACTACCAAATGGAAGTTTTTGTTGATATTACGACCATCTACGCTTAGGAAAGATTCTGTTATGGTTTTTCCTGTAGAATGGTTTTAGATTCCTCAATTAAGCATGCTTTTCCACTCGACATAAGCATTTCATCTATCTCTCATTTGGCAAATTTGTTTTAGAAATTGTTTGTTGTGAACATGCCTAACTAGATAGATGATCTTTAAAATCAAAAGCTGCTTTGTTGAATTTAATTGTAGGAATGGGTTCCTACTTATAGAGAGGCCAGGGCTGATAAACTCGGGATGAGGCATGTTGGCCGTCTGGCCATCAGGCCTGCGCATCCATGCAATGACACGAAACTAACCTTTGGGGTTGGAGATCCAGCCGATGCCTGGTGGAGTGATGGTTGGTGGGAAGGGGTCATCTGTGATGCTAGTGATGCTGAAAGTGGAGTCTACCAGATTTATATTCCAGGTTTGTACTTGTCACCATCCTGTATTGATGGAAACTGGAGTATTTAATAGCAATCGGGTCCATTGGGCCTGATGGCATGGATACTTGTTTATTTACCCTATTTATGTTCTGGGCTTTATCAGGTGAAAATATGTATTTGAGTACTGAGGTAAAGAACCTAAGAGTTTCGAGAGATTGGGTTGGTGATGGGTGGGTGGATATCGAGCCAAACCCTAACATTCTTTGCGTGATATCTGCAACAAGTATGGATACGAAGCTGTCAACGTCATCTGCTGCTTCCAAGGAAGCCAAGTCAGAGTATTCTCCAATGTCCATTAATAAAGTTGTCTCTAGTAAAAAACTCGAACCCGTTGAAGAGGAGATTCATGAGTTGGCAGGTATGACACTGACCAACGTCCCTTTAACAGACGAATGTGTTGAAGCTGAAGAAAAGGCATATTGTTCCAATAATGTTGAACAAGAGAAGGATAACGATGATGTTATGGAGGAAAACTTGGTTGATGATGATAGCAAGGGAGATAATAACTTGGTGGAATGTGAGATTGGTGAGATGCAATGTGAGGAAGAAGTGATGGAAATGCTGACAGATTGTTGATGATTAATTCTGTATTAGATATGGTGGTGTAGAATTTAGATTGATGGTAGAATAATATGGTTAGTTGTAAATGAAGATAGGAGGTGTCTATTGTAATTTTGCTACTGGGTTGTTTCTTGATGTATAGGATCACATTATTCAGAAGGAAGTCAGTCCTTGAGTAGGATTGAAGTTCCACGCTGTCAATTTATGCGTCTGTCTGTATGCACTCCATATTTTTCCTGAACTGAGCCTATATCTCTTTCCATTTTTTTGTCCATTACTTAATCTCTGCAAAATCGATAATATTGTTGCAGGTTTAAGAGAGAGACTGTATAGCTAAGATATTGAAGGTAACACAGCTCGTCATTTGAACAAAAATTAAATGAAATTGTAATCAATTTGAATTGAAGATATGGGATGTGCAATCTATCACAATAGTACTATACAAGACAAAACTGTGAACTGAAATACGTAGAAAAAGAATGCTAATTCTAAAACGCAAAATTAGAGTCTTAGCCACTGCTCCCCATTAATGAAGGTTGTATCAAGAAAAAGTCTGGCCTGTGAATAACTCAGAGCTTTAGTCCACTCTGCTCTTGTGCTCCTATTTGCTCCTTTTCCTCTACATTCGTATTCTCCGAATACTGCAGTTCTGCAACCACATGCATGTTAGTAAAATACAGGGTACGACAATGTTGATTCTGAAATACTGAAACTGTTTCATACTTTTGTCTAGATGGAATTCTCCAGTCCTCCCATCCTTCTGCCCTGACATCTATATCAATTACGCTATACGAGTATATTGTGCGCGAGTAATCTCCCCACGCTCTGCCCAAGTACACACTTCCAGTCCCACTGATTGTACAGTTGACAAATGAGAAACCTGTATCTTCATCATCAGAGTTCCGATGATGAGCTGCTATTGCGAATCCATTAACGACACTAATCGCACATTCCTGTTCAATAATCATTTATTTCAATCACCTGTAGAAAAAATAACTAACTGAAATAAATGGGTATGACAATTTGTTTACCTGATACAGTGATCTTGCATTACCGAATATGAAATCAGTGGTGCCTTGAATAAAACACTGGAAGAAATAGTGCGAACCCTTCTCATCCAACAGCGTATCCTGCGATCCTAGAAACCGGACTTTATAAAACACGGCCTTTTCACCAGCTATCCTCAATGCTACTGCTTGGTACCCTCCAACTCCTCCAAGTCGTGTAATGACAGTATTCTGCAATGATGAACTAATTATTAAGTCACGAAAATGAAATTTAATGGATGTCAATTATGGTTTGTATGACTAAATTGGTGCTCTTATCACCTCAAAAGTGATCCATGATGCACAAAAATAGTCTGATTGGACTATAACGGAGGCGGAGTCCCACGTGCCTAAGAAACCGCCATTGAAGGCTCTGTCAGAAGCTTTGTTGTGCCAGGTGATAACTGTTTCATTTGCCCGATTTTCTTCTCCGATGAATGAAATATATGGCTTGTTTACTGGTATATGAACCTTTTCCCTGCGTTATCAAAATATTATTAACAGATAAATAAAATCCAATATTAAAGTATTAAAGTATTCAAAAAATAAAAAAAGCCCTGTTTGTTTAGGAACAGATTTCGTTCAGAGAAATATCGAGATTCTTGGTTTAAGGGTTTTAAAAAATATATACTACGTATATATTTTACACAAGAGGAAGTTATGTTATGATTTATGAATGTCAAAATAGAGAGAGAGAGAGAGCCCACTATCAACAAATCTAACTTCCTCACTACTCACTACCCCACTTCCAAAATAGCAGTTCTCACCAACTAAAAAACGGACATCAATATATGCATGCATAAGAAATCAAATTCTGCAGCCACAAATACACACACATCAATCCTAGCTGGAAAAGGAAAAAAAAAATGGTAGAAGAATAAGAAGATTCTGGAACCTGTAAACACCAGGAAGAATATGAATTTTAACTCTCTCTGCGTTATTTTCCGGCACCAAATCGATGGCACCTTGAACCGTAACCGAATCACCACAACCATTCTTATCAACCACAATTACTCTATGCGGATCACCCACATCTCCCAATGACAACTTATGATAATCCACTTTCAGATCGTTCCACGTAATAAAATGTCTCCCTGTTCTGTTACTACTCTGCGCTTTAGCTTCAGTACACAGCAGAATAATTATCACAAACCAAATTCTGAAACCTGACAAAATCATTCCGTTGGCCTAAATTAAGGAAGAAGAAATTATTGGACGAGTTGTAGTAGTAGCCGAAGGGTAATGAGAAACAGGTGAAGGCAATAAATAAGGAGCGTGGGTTGCAATTCTCAACGTTAAACTTGCTCACAGAATTGCATTGAGTGTAGACGAAGATGGAAATGAGTAATTATTAGAGGAAGATTTAGAAGAAGCAATGGAGCAGGATAGTGATTAAATTTAATGGAAGTTTGAGGGTTCTGGATTTATGATTTGGTAAAATTTGAAGTAGTCACGAAGTTTTTGCTGAGGGAATATATAAAGGGAGAGAAAAGATGTACTGTTGAGCAGTGGATGTTGTATGCAACAGTTTCAGAATTGGAGATCAATCTTATTTTCTTTTCGCGCCTAATTTATGCCAGTCAACATTTTCTCCCATTGTTGGAACTCAACTACTATTAGTACTCTTAATTTTCTAATTCTACTATCATCTAAATTCAATCATATAAAACAAATATTAGAATCAACATTTCTCCAAGAGTTCCAGTTTGTATTTAATTTACTCAATGACTGAATGTATGTGTATATAGGATATACCGTCAAAATCATGGATATCATTATTTCATACAAAAACACAAAAAAAAAATATTTCAGATTTACTATAACAAATGTGTAAAGTTTCAGTATATAATATATGCAATATTTTTTCGAAAGTCAAATTACAAAAAGAAAAAAATAATAATAATCTATGCATGTAAGTGAATTTTAGCCAATACTTTTTACTTTGTCAATTAAATTAATAATTAGGTATTTAGGTGTAATGGTGGTCATATTAAAACTTTTAGTCAAAATTTGGTGATGTTATAAACCGCTTAGGCACAATTACACGTGTTTAATTTGGGTCGAAATTCCGATTTAGCCACAATTACACATTACACGTAATCTTAAGAGGTCGTGGTTTAGTTTACAAAATTTACAGTTTTGAATAAAATTGCACTTAATACAAAGATTTATTTATTTATAAATTAGGCTTTTCTTAAAAAAAATTCTATATAGTCCTAGCATTCTTCTTTATTTTTAACCCTCGTGCTTTCATATTTATATATGGTTTGACGTACGGAGTTTAGCACATGTAGTATATACTATATAGACTAATGTTTTAAATGCGTACCGAACATCAAACTAAACACTGACTTGGATCATTAATTTTGATTGATTTAAACCGTCGTAAAAAAATCGGATCACTCTTAACATATATAAATATATATTAAATACATAATCAAAATTTATATAACTACGCTTAATTTTGAAAAAGAAAAAAACCAGATGATATTGCAGTTGCCCAACCGCATATTGAAACTTTATTTGGGGTATTGAGGGTTGGAAAATGAACAATTATATCATGAAAATGGTTCTAACTTTTTTTGTTAATTTTTTTTACTACTTTATTACTAATTCCCGTGTATTGTTAGTCTTAGTCTGTTACATTGCATTAATTTTTTCAAATTTTGAAAATCATGAAAAAATGGGTTACTTGGGTCAGGAACTCACCAGTTTTACTCCATTTTTGAGCGAGTCACGATGAATCACATGAAACTCACTACATACTAAGAATCGAACTGACATTGTGCCTGATTCCTGGTTATATTGGTCAGACTGGTTGATCCGGTTCAGATTTAAAAATGTTGGAATGGACTCTATTTAACTTCACGATTCCATACATGTAAAATAGAAAGCGTTTTCTTAAAAATTTGCATGTTAATCAATGAATTAATATAATTGTGAATAAAAAAAGAGACTCCTTGAAGGAACTTTGAGATTAGGGTGGAGGGATAGAGAAAGTAGGTAGGGATATTTGTAGTGAGGAATGTATAAAATGTAAAATCCCATCAGGCGGGGGCTTCACAGCTGCTTTTTCTGCACAAGAAGCCCAACAGCTACAGCTTACTTCAGGCTGTTGTTCATTTTATTATCACTTTACCTTTGGTCTGTATTGAGAACATATTGCAATCTTGGGACTGATATATTGATTATGGTGTATCGGGAACTATTGTATTCCTTCAAAAGTGCTACGTGCTTGGTTTGATGTGAACGAACGTGGGGCTTTTTAGTTGCTACGGGCTTTATTTTTGGATTGACTAGCAAGACCATGATTTTTGTTTTCTGATGCTGAATTTGGTTTGCTACATTTCATGACCATGTGTTGGTATTTGATGGATTTCTTGGAATTGACTACAATTTCAAGCGCTTTGGCTCGGCAATCCCGGGTTTTGTTTGGAGGCAGTCCCTCCGTTGTTTTTTAGCAAGGTTTCTTCGTGTTTGCCGTGTTTTGGGATATGTCATTTGGTTGTGCTTACAGATTTGACAGCTACGAGCTAATGCATTGAAATCTTCCCAGGAATTTTGGACTCACACCGATGTAAGGAGTGTTGGATTTCCCCCACGCTTGAATTTCGTGACATAGGGCAAGGTGCTTCGCATCTTAGTACGTGATACGATCCAGACACTTGAGCCCACAGACTCTTCATCAGCCCAAGACACCCAATTTGAGGCCCAACAGAACCATCCCAGTCCTGGCCCAATAGAGCAGCCCAGAGCCTCAACTCGGATAAGGAAGACACCTACCTGGCATAAGGACTATCTGCTGCAGAAACCGCACACCAGAGGCCACCCCTGAGAATTTCCGTTACTAACAGAGGACAGAGACGGGAACGTACTATCAGCTGCTATGGGGGACCAACATCCTTCATCTTGAGTAGATTTCTAGTAATATTAATAGACCAGAGAGAAGTGTGTTTTCTTTTGTTTTTCATGTTGTGAGTAGTCTATAGGAAAGCTTAGCTTTCAGGATTGTTCGTTCCTTTCTTGTAATCGAACTTATCAATCGGAGTCCGAGTTCACTCAAAGAACTCTTTTCCTATCAATTGGTGCTTTCATCGCTTCTACTCCCTCCTCTATGGCCGATCCAGAATTTCTCGCGGCCAGTAAAGCCCTCCAATCTCAAATTGAATCCCAATCCTTCTCCTTCCATACGGCCCTCGAACACCACATGGTCGAGGTCGAGAATCGCCTGAAAAACACCCACCTTCCTACCCCCCCACCGATACCCCAATCTCAAATTCCAGATTCTTCCTCCCCTATATCAGACACCAGTTCTGTACTTCGTTCGGTTCGAATGGACATACCAAAATTTGATGGTACAGACCCAACGGGATGGGTTTTCCGTATAGAGGAATTCTGCGATTTCCATAACATTTCGGAGGATCTTCGCCTTCGCCTGGTTTCGTTTAACATGGAAGGCCCGGCAGCTAGTTGGTTTCGATGGATGAAAGCCAACGACATGTTATCCACCTGGCCAGAATTCGTCAAAAATATCCAAACCCGTTTCGGCTCATCTTTCTACGACGATCCTCAAGGCACTCTCTCCAAACTGTCCCAACAATCGTCTGTCGCTGATTTCCAGTCCCAGTTCGAGGAATTAATGAACAAGGTTACCGGCATATCGGAACCTCTTCTCATCAGTTTTTTTTATCACAGGCTTAAAACCCCATTTACGGCGTGAACTACTCTTTTCACGGCCCAATACCTTAATGGAAGCCTTTGCCCAGGCCCGGGCCTATGAAGCCCGTTTCGAGGATGCTCGGCCCAATTCTCATACCCCTTGGGCCAAACCGTTGGGCTCTCGCCCACCGCCCCAGACACAAATCCCTAATCGTACTTCCGTTCCTTCCAACGCATCTCCTTCCCCTCTTCCATAGCTTACCCAGCACAACCCCCCAATTCCACAGTCACCACCAACTCAAACTCCGCCACCCACATCACAAACACCAAACCTTCCCATCCGCCGCCTTTCACCGGCAGAACTGCGTGAACGCCGTGAGAAGGGTCTTTGCTACAATTGCGACCGAAAATACGGCCCAAACCATCGGTGCTTTTCCAAATTCCTATTTATGTTAGGCACCGACGACGAACCACCAGATTCCGATGACTCTCCCACTACGGAGGAGGTAACGGAGGAACCTCTGCTCGGGGATATTTCCAGTCTCCATTCCTTATCCAACCCGTCCAGCCCGCGCTCCTTGCGCCTTAAGGGAGACGTCCATGGTCATACGCTCCAGATTCTAATTGATAGTGGAAGCACCCATAATTTCATCAAACCTTCGGCGATACAGAACTTGTGCCTTCCATTGGAGAACATTGATCCTTTCAAGGTGTATATCGGAAACGGCGACGCCTTAACCTGTTCTGCTCGTCTGCCGGCCATCCCAGTAACCATACAGGGCCACACTTTTCCCGTCGATCTATACATGTTGCTGATTCAGGGCCCCGATATCGTGCTCGGGATGCAATGGTTGGAAACATTGGGCAAAGTTGTCCATGACTATTCTCGTTTATCAATGGAGTTCCAATTTCAAGGTTCTCCTGTCTTCCTCCAAGGTGAAACAATCTCCCCAGTCCCAATCTCATACAATCAGCTACAAGCCCTTTGTCGCTCCGATGACGTCGAATCCATCTTCGAAATACATTTCTTCTACATTGCAACCGCTCCTCCGACCCACTCATCATCCCCTTCCTCCCTATTCCCGTCCGATACCCCACCACCCATACAAGCAGTCCTGTCCAAATTCAAACCTCTATTTTCCACTCCAAAATCCCTTCCTCCGCATAGACTCTTCGATCACCAAATCAAACTTCAGCCCAACACTCAGCCTATTAATGTAAGACCATACCGTTACCCTCACTTTCTCAAAACCGAAATGGAAAAACTTATTTCTGAGATGACCAGGGACTCATTCGTCCAAGCACAAGCCCGTTTTCCTCTCCCGTTCTCCTTATTCGCAAAAAAGATGGAATGTATCGGTTTTATGTCGATTACCGAGCCTTAAATGCCGCCACAATCAAGGATCGATTTCCCATTCCAACCATTGATGAGCTGTTAGACGAACTTCGTGAGGCCGAGTTATTTACTAAACTCGACCTTCGCGCTGGCTATCACCAAATACGTATGCACCCACATGATGTTCCCAAAACTGCATTTCGTTCCATTTTTTGCCATTACGAGTTCCTTGTTATGCCATTCGGCCTCGCCAATGCCCCGTCCACATTTCAATCCATTATGAATAAAGTCCTCCAACCCTTCCTCCGAAAATTCGTCGTCGTATTCTTTGACGACATTCTTATATACAGTCCTTCTCTACACGACCACCTAAAACATCTAGACCAGGTCCTCTCCTGCCTCCAATCAAATAATTTTTTTGTGAAGCTCTCAAAAATGTTGATTCGGACAATCAGTAATCGAATATTTGGGCCATATTGTATCACATGGGTCCGTGGCTTTTGACCCTCAGAAAATTGAAGCCATGACTTCCTGGCCTACCCCGAGCTCACTTAAGGAACTCCGCGGATTTTTGGGGCTCACCGGATATTACCGTCGCTTTGTTCAAGGTTATGCGACATTGGCTACCCCCCTCACTGATCTCTTAAAGAAAAATGCCTTCCTTTGGTCACCTTCAGCTCAAATAGCTTTTGATAACCTCAAGCTAGCAATGACCAGTATTCCGGTTCTCGCCCTTCCGAATTTCTCCGAAGACTTTGTCGTTGAATGTGACGCGTCTAACACCGGCATAGGCGCTGTCTTGATGCAAAATGGCCACCCGATCGCTTACTTCGGCAAAAAAATCAGTGGCCGCATGATAGGCGCATCCACCTATATCAAGGAATTATATGCTATTTCAGAAGCCATCCAAAAATGGAGACCTTATCTACTTGGTCGAGCCTTTATCATCCGAACTGACCAAAAAAGCCTTCGCTCTTTACTCCAACAACAGATCCATACCCCTGAACAACAACACTATATTCGAAAACTCCTTGGGTTCGATTTTCGCATCGAATACAAAAAGGGTGCCCATAACCTGGTCGCCGACGCCTTGTCTCGTCAATCTGAGGAACTCAACTCTGCCCCAGTGCCCACTCCCGATCCACCTACAGCTCTCACCCTCATTGCCCAACTGATTCCGGATCTCATCAATTCCATTTTAGCCGATAATTCTACAAACCTAACACTCTTACTCCTTCACGAACAATTCAAGAAGCAAGCTCTCTCTAAAGACTACTCAGTAACAAATGGTTTTCTTTTCTTTCGCAACAGATATGTTATAGGTTCCAATTTGGCTCTAAAAAGACAGTTGATATCTGAAGCTCATTCCACCCCTATCGGTGGCCACGCGGGCATTAAACGAACACTAGTCCGCTTGGCTGCTTGTTTTTATTGGCCTCACATGCGGACCGATGTTACTAACTTTGTTTCTACTTGTGTTATTTGTCAGCAGGTTAAAACGTCCACACAGCCGCCAGCCGGATTGCTTCAACCATTACCGATTCCGGTAGCCGTTTGGGAAGACGTTTCGATGGACTTTATCACGGGTCTTCCACCATCTAAGGGTTTCACTGTCCTCTTGGTTGTTGTTGATCGTCTCACAAAATACGCTCATTTTGGCCCTTTACCCACTGCGTTCACAGCGACCAAAACAGCCGACCTCTTCACTGATATGGTAGTCAAGCTCCACGGGTTTCTGAAAACTATTATATCAGATCGTGACCCCGTTTTTCTCAGCAGCTTCTGGAAACATCTATTCACTTTGAGTGGCACTTCCCTCAAACATAGTTCCGCCTATCACCCCCAGACGGACGGACAGACTGAAGTTACCAATCGCATTCTACAACAGTATCTACGGTGTTATGCCCAAGAGAAGCCTTCTCAATGGTTTCGACTTCTCCCATGGGCAGAATTTTCTTACAATACAAGTCACCAATCCAGCATTAACATGACGCCATTCCAAGCTTTGTATGGTCGACTTCCGCCAAGCATCCTCCCTTATTCCCCACACTCCACCAAAATTCAAGCCATCGACGAAGCCTTGAGAGAACGAGACAATCTGTTAAAAGACTTGAAACTCAACTTACAACGTGCTCAACATCGCATGACCCAGCAAGCTGATCGCCACCGTCGCGATGTTCAGTTCAATGTCGGTGACTACGTTTGGGTTCGATTACAACCATACCGCCAATCTTCCTTAACCGATAGACCTTATCACAAGCTGGCCAAAAGATACTATGGCCCATTTTCGATATCTGAACGAATTGGATCAGTTGCATACAAGCTCAACCTCCCCGACACGGCAAAAGTTCATCCCGTGTTTCACGTGGCCCTCCTCAAACCATTCCGTGGTAGTGCTCCGCCCCCGCCGTCCCAATTACCACCATTATCGTCCGATGCACATCCTCTAATTCAGCCCGTTGCCATTTGTGCCACCCGCCAAATCCTCCGACATGGCTCGCGCGTTCAGCAAGTTCTTATCCAATGGTCCAACACGAGCCCAGAAAACTCAACATGGGAAGACGAGATCCAATTCAAGAAGGCCTTTCCCGACTGCAGCCTTGAGGACAAGGCTGTTCTTCAAGACCCGAGGGGTGATACGATCCAGACACTTGAGCCCACAGACTCTTCATCAGCCCAAGACACCCAATTTGAGGCCCAACAGAACCATCCCAGTCCTGGCCCAATAGAGCAGCCCAGAGCCTCAACTCGGATAAGGAAGACACCTACCTGGCATAAGGACTATCTGCTGCAGAAACCGCACACCAGAGGCCACCCCTGAGAATTTCCGTTACTAACAGAGGACAGAGACGGGAACGTACTATCAGCTGCTATGGGGGACCAACATCTTTCATCTTGAGTAGATTTCTAGTAATATTAATAGACTAGAGAGAAGTGTGTTTTCTTTTGTTTTTCATGTTGTGAGTAGTCTCTACGAAAGCTTAGCTTTCAGGATTGTTCGTTCCTTTCTTGTAATCGAACTTATCAATCGGAGTCCGAGTTCACTCAAAGAACTCTTTTTCTATCAGTACGCCAGAAGACAGTTCTATTCATTGCATCATATTGGCTTGTTCTTGCCTTTGCTTATATTTTCTTTAGCCAATTTTAGACTCATTCTGTACACCTTTATTTGCCGGCTTGTGGCATGAAAAGGTTTTTAGTTTGCCTTTTGTGAGTGATCGTCCTGTGGTCCCCACATTATTCGCACGTTTCTTTGTTTTTTTTTCTTTATTTATAATACTACCTATTTAAAAAAAAAAAACAGATTGAAAAATCAAATAATACCGCAAAATTAGTGGCGCCTAATTAATTGATTTTGGCTGCTGACGAAGTTGGATATCTCAAGTGGCAGAGCATCTGCTACTTAGGCCTTTGGTCCTGGGTTCGAGTTACCGTGAGAGGAGGGGAGAGTTTTTTCTTTGTTTCTTAAATTAGGAGAAAAAAATTTATTGGCGCCTAATTAAGGTAATCTGCAATTTACAATTTCTTCCAATTGTTGCTATTCAAGTTTCCCAGTTCTACTATCAATGTTTCTCGAAAGTCGTTTTTTTTTTTTTTTTCCTCACCACACCTTTTGGTAATACCTGAATATATACACTTATAGATTGGATGTGTAGTTGCATAATAAAGAAGGTAAATATTTGTTTTGAATGTTAAAATGAGGGGAAAAAACTTGTTTCCTTCCCCTCTAGGGGCATCTCCAATAACACTACCTAATTCCACTTATTTTAACACCACATTACTGTCACATAATTATCACCTTAAAAGTAAAAAATATCTTTAGGCATATCTCTCTCCAACCATGCTTAAAACTTAACTATTCATCTCAAATCTAAATATCTTCTATATCTATATTAATTTACTTTATTTATCCACAATTTTGTTTTATATTTAAATATTTGTTGTTATATTTTAATTGATATGGTTAATTTATTAATTTCATATATTATTTAATTTAATTTAATAAAAAGGAAAAAGTTAGTCCAAATATTGTAAAAAGTTACTGGACAAATTCTGTTAAAAACAAAGGAGCAAAATTAATCTAGAAGAAAAGAAGTTGGTTTTCTAATGGCAAATAACTTTTCAATTTATATATTAATTTTCCTCTCATCTCACAAAAAAAAGCAGGAATAATTTTGTAACACCAACAATGTATGTGGCATTTTATATATTAAATTATTTGTTTTTCATTTTTTTTTTAGATAAACTCGATTTATATTTGGCTAAATCTCGGAGTTGGAAAGGTCCAATTCATAATTTATTAGGAATCCAATTCTTTTGATCTTCAAAAGCCCAATTACATTATTCTAAAGGGGGGCCAAATGGATTTTTTTTAGTACATTTCTGATTATGATGGGGTTTGGTAGAATTCGATCCTCGACCAAAATACAAAGTGCTTTGCTTAGTGAGCTATACTTAAATCCCAAATAAATAAATTATTAAAAGGTCAAAACTTGATACTTGTATATACAGGCAAAATTATACAATTCCTATAACGCCCAATGCCTTATGTATAATTATATAAGTTCAATATGTGCCAAGCCCAATTTCAATTATATCTAATCCCATGTTCAATTATATTTTGTTAAGCCCAATTGTTGTTATATTTTATATATAAGCCCACATATACATTGGAATTAGCACAAACTTTTTTATCTCTGAAGTTCTCTCTCTAAAAATTTAATAATAATAATAATAATAATAATAATAATAATAATAATAATAATAATAATAATAATAATAATAATAATAGAAGAAATCTGGAGCGAACGCGTGAGTTTTCACGCAGAAAAATCATCATTTGCCATCTTTCTTATGTCAACTCTTTTCTTTTCCAAGATTTTACACATTTTTGTCAACATCAATTTTTGCCACAAAGGTCGAGACTAAATTTTTTTAATTGTTTCTCGAATAAAAAACTCAAGCAACACAATAAAGTAATACTTCCTTCATCCTAGTTAACTTGTCCTACTTTTTTATTTCGGTCCGTCTCACTTAACTTATCACATTCATAAATGTCAATTAAAGACAACTATCTCCATTCTCAAAATATCAGCATTCAATATTCACTTTTAAAAAAGTTAAAGATTCTACAAACTCTATTTTTTCTTAACATCCGTCCAATCAACTGTGACAAGTTAACCAGGACGGAGGGAGTAATCAGTAAGGCATTCTATTGATCTATTCATACAACAAAAGAGTCAAAGCGGAATATGATGGAAAAAATATTCTTCTTCTTCTATGCAGCAAGAGCGGATCCAGGATTTATAAATGGGGTGGGCTGAGCGATGAAGTTGTAACTTAAATGGGGTGGGCTTAGTTAAAATTTAGAGTACTAAATAATAAAAATAATAAAAATTATACATCTAAAATTAAGGTTTCACAAATTTTGCACTGGGCTGGAGCCCGGTACAGGCCGGTAATAGCTCCGCGCCTCCGTCGAAAGGCCAAATCACTATGGGTTTTTTTGTCTTTATAGCGGGTCACTGCTGCCCCGTTTCTATTTTCCTCCTTCATAAGAGTGTCATCCAACGCAGACACAGTAGTAAAATGTAGAAAAGAAAAAAGAGTGCTTATCAGAAAAAAATGACAGTGAGGGAAAACACTGTTCAAACGGGAGAATGGTATCATCCTCGGCGCCGCGCGTGTTCCGCGGTAGCACTAGGTCGTGGAAAGGCAGGCCATCACCGTTGCCGACATAAGTGGAGAACCGCTGCCGCCGTTGGCAGTCTGAACAATCGTCGTCGGTGCCGGTGATGTCCAAGTTTGCATATAAAGTTGTTAGTTTCTGATTGACATATACAAAATTTTGAGATTGGGGTATATATATTAAAAGAAGCCGTAGAAGAGGGGCTTATTCCTAATGGAACATAAAGAGCATAAAAAAGGGGAACAACAATGTGACTTTATTCAAGAGAGTCTTCATTCATAATAGTCTCTTGCCTTTTGCAAATGTTGTTTTGTTAAGAAGCAAGGGACATGACATTGATATGAAATTACAAACTCTAATCTATTAATATGCAACATCAAATTGAATACATTAAAAATTAATCAAATCAAATAGCATATATATATACTAAAAAAAATAATAAAAAAAAAAAGAGATCTTATAGGGGCTAGCCGTCTGTTAAAAATTTAAAGGGGGAAATTTACAAAAGTGATAAATGCAAATTGGGATTGAGAATTTGATTTTGTTTGGGGTTTATTTTAGGGAGTACAATTATAATTTTATGGGGGAACAAATTTATTTTTTAAATATATAGTAATTTTTTTGCTTTTTTATTTCAAATTTGGGGACCGGGAGGGGGGGGGGGGGGAGGTACAGACGTGTATTTGAGTTTTTTTTTTTCTCAAACGATAGAAATTTTCATTCATTTGACCAACGGGCCAAATGGATGGTTTGAACTACCGAAGTGATCCAAACGAAACCAGAAAACCCTAGACGACAATCCTGAAAGGGTGTTGGGCTCCAAAATCCTTAGTAGGGAGAAACAACACTCCAACAGGGGAGACAAAACATTCTCACAAGTGAAACTACGCTTTCACTCAAAATTAAAGACAAAGACATATGATACACTGTTTTAGCTGGCGTAATTCCTTCTAACTTTATGTAACTGAGACCCCCCGGGACCCAGGATTGGCTTATTATTTCTAATCCGTGTAGGTATTCTACAATTAAATTCCATATACTTATCGATTCTCGGGGGACAATGACACCTCAATCATTATCCTAGGGTTATGTTTAGTTGTGATGCTAATTAAGTAGGAACTCACTGTCATTTCTAGCAGTCGTCATTCCAACATCAATTCCCATTGCTTAGGGAGAAACCAAAGTTTTGGAGAATTCCTTTACATCATTTGTCTTATTTTTGTTATATTGCGATCTTAGTGATTAATCAATATCAAAAGTTTAATTAGCTAAACTTACATTTTATATATGACTTGGTTGATTCACACGGAAGTCCTCCATGTGATTCAATATTTTATATACCACCTCTGTTAAGCTTTGGATTACTTACAACACACACAAATGAATTCAATCCAGAAATGAACGAAAATGAACTGAAAAATCGTCCAAACAAAACAGAACGCAAAACCAGAAACCAAATGAAGAACACAAAGCTTTTACGTGGTTCGATCAATGTGATCTACATCCGCGGAGGCTCTATACACCTCAATTCACTCCACTGAACAATCAATTATAAGAAATATCCCAGAAAACCAGAAGCCCCAATTCACAAACCGAATTGAGCTTAAGAACCCTAGCTTTCTAATTCTAATGATTGTGTAGTGTTTACAGAGGGAAAAATACGTGTATCAACTCGTCTTTACAATTGGAACAAATGTATATAAAGAACTAAGCTCGAATCAAGAAGCTTCAGAGGCTGGAAGCAATTCTGTTTCAACTGCTTGCAAAACTGGTTACGCGCCTTTGACAACGGTTTCACATGCAACGGTTCAAAACCGTTGCATAATTCTGTTATAACCGTCACAACTCCGGTTCTCCAACAACTTTCAAAACTGAACTGCTTTAAACCCGACTTTCTGGCCCGGTTCTCCCCAACCTAAACCCGGTTCCTGATTCTTCTCAATCTCTACTACAAGACATGTCCACTTGATGAAATTGAATTGACATCTACAAATCTCCACCTCAATGTATTCAAGTGCATTTCATCACCTCAAACTGCCTTGTCACCTCCACGTTTTAATTGCATTGTTCAAGCCTTATCAGGCTTGAGCAATGAACCATCTTACTCCTAGGAACTGCCTTAGTCAGAAAATCTGCCGCATTGTCCAAAGTATGCACTTTCTTTACTTCAACAGACCCAGCTTCAATTACATCTCTTGAAAAATGAAGTCTAACATCAATATGCTTAGACCTCTCATGAAAAGCTTGATGTTTCACCAAATGAAGAGCACTTTGGTTATCACACTGAATAGTAACACATTCTTGTCTTATCCCCAAGTCCTTGAGGATTCCCTTGAGCCACAGAGCTTCCTTGATTGCCTCAGTTAAGGCAATGAATTCTGCCTCAGTTGTTGACAAAGCAACTACAGACCGTTGCACACTCTTCCAACTTACAGCTGTTCCATACACAGTAAAGACATACCCAGTAATAGATTTCCTAGTATCCAAATTCCCAGCAAAGTCTGCATCAACATATCCAATCAATGGTATAGTATTAGCTTCTTGTTTTTGGAACTTTAACCCCATACTGACAGACCCTTTCAGATATCTTAAAACCTGCTTCAAAGCTTCCCAATGTGATTCTCCAGGATTTGACATATACCTGCTTACCAGAGACACACTATAGGCCAAGTCTGGCCTGCTACATATCATTCCATACATCAAACTGCCAACACCACTGGCATATGTAACATTCTTCATGTGAATCTCCTCAGCTTCTGTCTTAGGACACTGATCCTTGGATAGCTTAGTTTGTAGATTAACTGGGATACTCACTGGTCTTGACTCATGCATGTGAAATCTCTCCACAACCTTCTGCAAATACTGTCTCTGTGAGAGCCATAATGTTCCAGTCTTTCTTCTTCTAATGATGTCCATTCCCAGAATCTTTCTGGCTTCTCCAAGATCCTTCATGTCAAATTCTGAACTCAATTTTCCCTTTAGCTGTTGTATCTTATCAACACTTTTACTGGCAATGAGCATATCATCCACAAATAATAGCAGAAACACTTGTTCAAGTCTTGACCCTTTGTTAAAGTATACACAGCTGTCATATAAGCTTCTTATGAATCCTGCATTAATCATAAACTCATTGAACTTCTTATTCCACTGCCTGGGACTCTGTTTCAACCCATAGAGTGACTTCCTGAGAAAACAGACCTTCTCTTCATTTCCTGGAATCACAAAGCCCTCAGGTTGCTTCATGTATATCTTTTCAACTAAATCACCATGCAGGAATGCTGTCTTGACATCTAACTGCTGTAGTTCCATGTCTTCTTGAGTTACCTTTGATAGAAGCAACCTGATAGAACAATGCTTCACTACTGGAGAAAACACCTCATTATAATCAATACCTTCTCTTTGTGTGAAGCCCCTGGCCACCAGCCTTGCTTTATATCTGATTTTATCAGCTTTTCCAGCCTCTACCTTTTTCTTGTAGATCCATTTTGAACTCACTAGCTTCTGCCCTTTTGGTTTGTCTACAAGCTTCCAGGTTTGGTTTCTCTCCAGAGATTCCATTTCCTCCATCATGGCCCCTATCCAGTGTTCACTCTCACTGCAACTTATTGCCTCCTTGAAACTACTAGGCTCTTGAAATTCCAAGTCTTCTGCTACACTCAATGCATAATATACACTTCCAGCTTGTCCATAGAAATCAGGCCTTTGGATTTGTCTTCTTGGCCTGTCTCTTCCTATGCTATAAGTTCTGAGATTTGCAATCTCAGTTTGACCCTCTTCATCTTCTGATGAACTGTCATCTTCTTGTTGAGCTTGAGTATTCTTTTCTGGTGGTATCTGCTCCTCATTAAGCTCCACCTGAATAGAAGTTCTTTCAGGTTCCACAACACCATCAACCTCCTCTTGACTTCCAGTAGAGTTGTATCCCATCACATCCTCATTGAACCTTACATCTCTACTTATCAAGAGCTTCTGGTTTCCCTGGTCCAAGCACCATAACCTGTAGCCTTTTATGCCCTCAGGATATCCTAGGAATACACATCTCTGTGCTCTTGCCTCAAGTTTGTCTTGCCTAATGTGAGCATAGGCCAGACAACCAAATACTCTTAAGTCATGGTAGTTTGGTATCTTTCCACTCCACACTTCTTCTGGAGTTTTAAACCCTAGAGTTGATGATGGTGACCTGTTGATCAAATAGCATGCAGTGTTTATAGTTTCTCCCCAGAATGATTTAGGTAATCCAGCATCAATCAGCACACATCTAACTCTTTCCAGCACAATTCTGTTAAATCTTTCAGCAACCCCATTCTGTTGGGGGTTTAGTGGGACAGTTCTGTGCCTTGTGATGCCCTTCTCTTCACAAAACCCTGTGAATTCAGTGGATATATATTCCAAGCCATTATCTGTCCTAAGATGTTTTAGCTTCTTCCGTCTTAGGTTCTCCACTGACTCAACCATGTTTTAAACTTAAGAAATGCATCACTCTTGTTCCTTAAAACAAATACCCATGTTTTTCTACTGTAATCATCAATGATGGACATGAAATACCTTCCTCCTCCATGTGTTTCTGTTCTTGAAGGCCCCCAAATATCAGAGTGTACATAATCAAGTGACTCTTGAGTGGAATGTATCCCTTTAGTATAAGGCAGCTTCTTGGCTTTTCCTAGAGCACACTTGTCACAGAAATCCAGTGTTCTATTTCCCATTTCACCAATGATGCCCTTCTTTGATAACTCCTTCAATCCTTTCTCTCCAATATGACCCAGTCTTCTATGCCACTTCATAACATCTTCTCTGCTTATCACAGATTCAGCACATCCTATTACAGGTGATCCAATCAAAATAAACAGGCCATTGTGTTGCCTTCCTTTGATTACCAGCTTGTTGTGTTTAGTGATGTGAAGATAACCATCTAGTGACTTAAACTGACAGCCATTTGCCACAAGAGAACCAAGAGATAGGAGATTTCTCTTCAGTCCAGGAACATACCTTACTTGAGAAATAGTTCTGATAACTCCATCATGCATTTTTATTTGAACTGATCCTATGCCTTTAACTCTGCAGGAGTGGTCATTTCCCAGTAATACACATCCACCATCTTCTTTCTGTAAATCCTTGAACCAGGATTCATTGGGACACATATGGAATGAACACCCAGTATCAAGAACCCTTTCCTTTTCCATTTTTGTTTCTGTGATGTTTAAGACTTCTGGAGTGTCTTCTTGATGCTCAGTCATAGCTACTTCTGCCCTCTGATTCTCCTGCTTCTTCTTCTTTTGTGGACAGTCCTTCTTCAAATGTCCAGCTTGTTTGCATTTGAAACACTTTCTGGTTTCAACCCAGTCTCCTTGTTTCTTTGCATTGTGAGTTCCAGATTTGTTATCCTTAAATCCCTGGAACTTCTTCTTTTGGAAATTCTTTTTGAACTTAATGTTCAAACCTTCTCCAGCCTGTGTAGAGCCCCCCCTGATTTTGAAAACACTTTGTCTTCAATACTGACAAGATGGATTCATAGCTGATTTTTCCATCCCTTCCAAACATCAGTGCATCTTTAAAACTTTCCATGGACTTTGGAAGAACATTCAGCACCATCAGAGCCTTATCATCATCCTCCAAGTTCACCCCCAGATCTTCTAATTCTTCAATCATCTTGACAAACTCATCAAGTTGATCAGAAATAACCTTCTCATCAGTGATTTTGAAAGACATTAATTTCTGCTTCAGAAATAGTTTGTTGGATATAGACTTTGATTGATAGAGTTCCTCCAGTTTTCCCCATGCCTCCACTGCATTCTTGCATCTTGATACCTCCCTCAAAGGTTTATCACCCAGACATAAGAATATCAGACTTAAGGCCTTCTTATCCAATTCTGGAAACTTGGATTTCTCAGCATCAGGCCATTGATCAACATGAAGAAGTGCAGAGTCTAGGCCATTTTGTATCAGCACTGCATTCATTTTGATCTTCCAGAGTGAGAAGTCATTTTTTCTTGAAAACTTCTCCACATTCATCTTTACTCCAGCCATTCTTTCTTCTTCTTTGAGTGTGTGTGTGTATTATTTCCCACAGACGGCGCCACTTGTTAAGCTTTGGATCACTTACAACACATACAAATGAATTCAATCCAGAAATGAACGAAAATGAACTGAAAAATCGTCCAAACAAAATCGAACGCAAAACCAGAAACCAAATGAAGAACACAAAGCTTTTACGTGGTTCGATCAATGTGATCTACATCCACGGAGGCTCTATACACCTCAATTCACTCCACTGAATAATCAATTACAAGAAATATCCCAGAAAACCAGAAGCCCCAATTCACAAACCGAATTGAGCTTAAGAACCCTATCTTTCTAATTCTAATGATTGTGTAGTGTTTTACAGAGGAAAAAATACGTGTATCAACTCGTCTTTACAAGTGGAACAAATGTATATAAAGAACTAAGCTCGAATCAAGAAGCTTCAGAGGCTGGAAGCAATTCTGTTTCAACTGCTTGCAAAACTGGTTACGCGCCTTTGACAACGGTTTCACATGCAACGGTTCAAAACCGTTGCATAATTCTGTTATAACCGTCACAACTCCGGTTCTCCAACAACTTCCAAAACTGAACTGCTTTAAACCCGACTTTCTGGCCCGGTTCTCCCCAACCTAAACCCGGTTCCTGATTCTTCTCAATCTCTACTACAAGATATGTCCACTTGATGAAATTGAATTGACATCTACAACCTCTATCCAAGTCGTTCGCTTACGATTTAAGGAAACCCTTTCCTAATCTCCCCAATTAGAAGGGATTTTCCGGACAAGTTTAATGTTACCCCTAACATATTAATTACTGTTTGCTAGTGATGAATATAGAACCATAAGAATCACGGATTATGATTGTATATTCTAGCAATAGATATCACAACAATCTAATCTAACAAGCTCTATCAAATCAAATTGCCAAATATCATAATTCAGTAAATCAAGCAATACAAATAAATTTAGAGAAAAAATAAAGAAAACATTACACATTATTCAAGAAAATTAAAGGGTTAGGGTTCAACATCCATTCAAACTGGGAGGAAGAAACTAGTCGCATGTCGAGGTCTTTGTCTCCATGAATTTACTAAACAAAACTAAAAGTAAAAGAAAAATAAAATAAAACTAAAATCTTCCTCTCTCCTGCAAATATCACCCACATCTCTCTTCGTGGTCTCTTCTTCTGGACGTCCTTCTTGGATTCATATACATAGGTAAATACGGGTTAAGAATCTCATTATGAACATAAAAATATGTGGGATGGTACACACGTTTACTTATGCACTTTAAGTCTGTTTAGGTGTTGAATTGTAATGTTTGCGTGTACAATTGATCATTTTTAGCTTGTTTTATATCCTTGAGTCGTTTGACACTTGTGGTTTCGTTTTGAGCTAAACAGACGATTTTTAAAGCCGGATATTTATACTCGGCCGGATGTACGACGAAGGAACGAAGTTCGGAGAGTCAAATAAAGGAAAAAATGCAGAAAAAGCAAGAAAAAGTACCGCAACCGCGACCTAAGTGCGCGGCCGCGGCGTATTCCTGGATGAGAAGCGGGCATGGGCGCGGCTGTACGTCGCGGCCTTTTAAGTCGGCCACTCATTCCTTGGGTCATAAGGATTCCGATTTGGAGCCAAAATCAGCCCAACTTGACCTCCTCTATATAAAGGGATCCCAGTATCCGAAAATTGGAGACTTTACCTGACGAGAGAGCGATATTGGGAGGATTCCGAAGGAGACGAGCAATCAAGATCGACAGTTTTCGGGTTTTTCATTCCTTTTAGTTATTTCGATTATGTACTTTCAATTTAATTTGTCTTTTGTCACCGCCATAAGCGGCTAGTAGTTATTTCAGTCTTTATCCGAGTCGAACCCTAGTTTTATTACCTTGTGATTTTTACAGTGATTGTTAAACAATTGATTACTTTGAAACGTTGTTAAGTTATTTGATTGTCTTTCCATGCTTATGTGATATTGTGCTAGATTGATCACCTAGGATATTAATTGCATAAGTAACGCTAGGTTATAATCGTAATCCGTAATTGTTACGAACCTATAGCCACTTAGTAGCAAATAGCGAGTGATATCGCTAGGATAGTATATAGCTCGGTCTGAATGGGTCCGAGCTTACGAGGTCCACATCGTGTCTATCCCGTTATCCTAGTACTCTAGGCGTTCGATTAATGAGATCCAGGGAGCTTATTCTGAGATCACTCAACTGGATAGACTAACCAAAGAGCTTGTTTTGGTTAGTTAAACATAAGGGATAACGAGGTTAGCAGAGCTTGTTGCTAATCTCGGGGTAGGAGTTTTGAGGTTAAAATTGATTAACGATTGCATCTATCATAGGGTAGTAATAACTAGGGGGAGATAAGATTAAGGGCCGAGATTCGTTAATTCATTAGTAGACTATTTTTATAAGTAAGTGTTTAATTTCTGTTTTAGCTTGTTAGTTAATTGAAAGTCAACTAAAAACTCCCCATTACTCTTATATATATATATAAGCTGCTAGTATTAGGATTCATATCAACACTTTAATTCTTCCTGCTCCCTATGGGATCGACCCTACTTATCACTGTTGACTGGGTCACGTGAGCGAGAAAGGGATGAGACTGATGTGTTCGAAGGGTAGATTGTCTAGTTTACAAACTGTGGAAGTTTCCATGTGTGAAGAATGTGTCTTCGGGAAACAAAGGCGAGTGAGTTTCTCGAGGAGTGGCAAAGCCCTGAAGAAGCAGAAGTTAGAGTTGGTCCATAGCGATCTATGGGGACCAGCTTCGGTGGCATCTGTTGGAGGATCATTGTACTACATGACATTCATCCACAATTCGACCCGGAAGGTATGGATTTATTTTTTGAAAAGTAAGTCTAATGCATTTGATGTTTTCAAAAGGTGAAAAGCCTTGGTTGAGAATGAGATGGGGTTGAAGATGAAGTGTTTACGTTCCAACAATGGAGGTGTGAACTCAAGGAGTTCAAGGATTATTGTGCTGAGCATAGAATTCGTACAGAGAGAACTGTACGTGGAACGCCCCAGCAGAATGGTGTGGCCGAAAGAATGAACAGAACACTGAATGAGCGGGCAAGGTGTATGAGATTGAAGAGCGGCTTGCCTAAGTTGTTCTGGGAGGATGCAGTGAGCACAGCTGCATACTTGATCAACCGAGGTCCTTCGGTTCCCTTGGATAATCGGATACCCGAGGAGGAGTGGATTGGAAAGGAGGTAAACTTGTCTTACTTACGTATTTTCGATTGTGTTGCTTACGCTCTTGTGGATTCTGTTGATAGAAGTAAGTTAGATGCCAAATCCATCAAGTGTACATTTATTGGGTATGGTGGTGATGAGTTCGGCTATAGGCTGTGGGATGAGAAAAATCAAAAGGTAATTCATAGCTGGGATGTTATATTCAAGGAACATGTTATGTACAAGGACAGGTTGAAGGATTTGGGCATTAATGCTGCAAAGCCCCGCACTGTCGAGTTAGATGATCTGAACTCAAGTGGGAGTAAGGGGAGTCCGGTCAATGAGGAGTTTCTTGAGGTTGAACCAAGAACACCACCACCACCTCAAAGACCAGTTAGAGATCGAATGCCACCAGATAAGTATTCGCCCTCTAACTATTACTTATTATTGACTGATGGTGGTGAACCCGAGAGCTTTGTAGAGGCAGAGCAGGTTAGTGATAGACGAAGATGGAAGGCTGCCATGGAAGATGAAATGACGTCTCTTCGTGTGAATGGCACTTGGGAATTGACTGAGCTTCCCAAGAGCATGAAGGCATTGCACAGCAAGTGGGTCTACAGAATCAAGAATGAGGCCGATAGTAGCAAGCGCTACAAGGCGAGGTTAGTTGTGAAAGGGTTCGAGCAACGGTATGGTATTGATTATACAGATGTATTTGCTCCTGTCTACAATACGCATGGTGTTGAGTGTGGTGGTTGTGGAGAACCTGTTATTGCATCAGATGGTGTGAAGACGACTTTCCTTCATGGTGATATAGTGGAGGAGTTGTACATGGTACAACCAGAAGGATTCGTGGTAGATGGAAGGGAAAATCTTGTGTGCAAGTTGAAGAAGAGCTTGTATGGGTTGAAGCAAGCTCTGAAGCAGTGGTACATGAAGTTCGACAATTTCATGATGGAGATTGGTTACCATAGATGTCACGCCGACCATTGCTGCTATTATAAGAGGTTTGACAAAAGCTATCTTATCCTATTACTATATGTTGATGATATTATTGTATGAGTCGATCCAAGAAAGTTGGAAAGGTTGAAGAAGCAGTTGTCTGAGAGATTCTCCATGAAGGATCTTGGAGAAGCGAAGCAAATTTTGGGTATGAGAATCGAGAGGAATAAGGCGGCAAATTTGTTGTATCTTTCACAGGCGGATTATGTCCAGAAGGTCCTGAAAAGGTTTAACATGGAGGATTCGAAGCCAGTTAATGTACCCTTGGGTGGTCACTTCAAGCTGTCGAAGAAAGAGTCGCCGAGTACTAAGAAGGAACATACCCAAATGATGAATGTTCCATATGCATCGGCAATTGGGAGTATCATGTATGCCATAGTTTGTACTCGTCCGCGTATTGCGCATGTAGTAGGAGTAGTGAGCCGGTGCATGGGTGATCCGGGGAAACAATATTGGGAGGCGGTGAAGTGGATTCTAAGGTATTTGCGGGGTACCACTAATAAAGCTTTGTGTTTTGATGGAAGAAACTTTGAGTTAGTTGATTTCGTTGATGCGGACTTAACATCGAACGATCTTGATAGGAGAAAGAGTACGACCAGATATGTCTTTACTTATGGTGGTACGACGATTTCTTGGACATCAAAGTTTCAAAAAGTGGCAGCTGGCTAAGGAGATGGTGTGGTTGCAAAGTTTCTTGGGTGAGCTTGGGAAGGAGCATGAAACTAGTGTACTCTATAGTGATAGTCAGAGTGCAATTCTCTTAGCTAGTAATTCGGCGTTTCTTTTGAGAACGAAGCACGTTGAATTGAAGTATCATTTCATCCGACACCTATTGGAAAAGAAAGCCTTGCGACTGGTGAAAATTCTCAGGAGTGAGAATCCAGCTGACATGTGTACTAAGGTAGTAACCTTAGAGAAATTGAAGTTGTGCATAACTTCAATTGGCCTCGGAACGTGAAGAAGAAGAGGAGATGGTGAGACCAAGCGGAAAAAGGGAAGACGAGCTCAAGAAGAGTTGAATGGAGATGATGTTTAGTCTCTAAATATATCTTTTTTTTATTCTTTGCAACCTAAAAGATATTTTGGCGCACTAACCAACTTCAATATATCTTTTTTTATTCTTTGCAACCCAAAAAATTATTTTTGCATTAATCAATTTTTATCTTAAATAATATAATATTATCAATAAAAGTATAAAATTTAATTGAGTAAATTACAAAACCAAATAAAATATGAAAATATTTAAATATTTTGAAGAACTCACATACTTTAAGTTGTCTTCGAATTATTGAATAACTTTTGATTTTATTTTGTTAATGTTAGTATTTATTAAAAATAAGAAGTATTTCAGTATACCTATAATTATCGAGTGAAATGTTCAAAGTTGCAAAGATAATATAATTCTAGAAAGAAACAGTTAAATATTTATAGTTATAATTTGAAAATTTATTTAGATATATTAAAAATCCTCAAATATAGAAACGTTATAAGAGTGTTAAAATTGTTAAGTTCATCAAATATTTTGTGTTATTTATGGTTATTCGTAGAAGTGTCAATTTTTTATGAGTTTTTTTTCCTTCTTTCAAAAAATTAGTCATTTTTCCAAATTCTAAATAAAAATAATTTTTATATCTCAACAATTTTTACATATTATATATGAAATTAATCATCGTCTTATGATCTTTTGTCTGACATCCATATCACATACATAAAAGTGTTATATTATATAAAATAAATAAATATTATTTATTGGTTGATTATTTGGTTAAATTTGAGTACTTATTGCAAATTTTTATTGGTGTAATGTTTAGGCCGCAATAAAAAGTTCAAGAATTTTTCTAAAGAATATTACCAATTTTATTTTTTAAATCTTTTAATTAATTAATCTATTGTATTTACTTTTCCATCTTAATTTTATTCTATAAATTAGTCCATATATAAATATGTGTGTGTATATTAAAATTAAATGAAGCCAAATAGGTAAAAAAATATTTTTCCATCCAATTACAGTTTCAGCATTTTGTTAGTGTGTTTCTTTGTTGAAAACTCTTTAGAAATTTTTATAATACTAACAACTTCTTTGTTTCTAATATATTTTCATATATAATATATCAATTTAATCATCTTTTCATCTTCTTTAAGTTGAATTAGGTTTTATTGTGCATTGATTCATTTATATTGTGAATTAAATTATATAAAAATGAAACAATAGAGTATTTTTAAAAATAAAATATAGGATTATTTGAAAAGAAAATCTGTTTTTCTTATAAACTATTTATTTTATTTTATTATTATCTTATCTTATTTTTTTTTAATAAGTATGTGTGTCATTATATTTGTGTTTACTTTAACATATTTAAGTAATTGAACTATTTGCAGTCATTCGTATAGGTTAAGAAAGATGCAGACCGACTAACGGTATGTTAGAGTTTTATAAAAAAATAATTTTAACATAAGAATTTTTATTTGTTACTTCTCCCGTTTCATATTAATTGACGTTTTAGGATGTTCTTCCCTTTTTCAATTAATTGATATTTTACATATCTTTCACCAATTCTACCAATTTTTTCTCTGGCTGAATCCTAAAGTATCTCTATTTTTCAATCTATCAGAGATATTTTCATTTGGTCAAAATTTTTAGCAGAGGGTATATCTGTCAAAATATTTCATCCTTAATTCTTCTCTTTCATCTTAAAACATCAATTAATATAGAACGGAGGGAATATTTTGTTATGCATTTTAATTTTAAATTTAATTTAATTATGTAGCAATAATTTATTTATAAATAACACATATATATTTAATTCAAAAATTATACGGGAGAAACAGATATTTACACTATTTACAATTTCACTCTATGTTAAAAAAATAAAATATTTATTTATTAAGTATACAATATTCACATTTTCAAATAATATAATCATATATTATTTAATTCAATGAAAAACTTTACTTTATTAGCAGCCTTCCGTACATTACACGGGAGTGATACTAGTATAGCTAATAACATAATTAATCATCAATTAATAATTTAATTAGTAACCGTAAATATCTTTTAAGGAACAATAAATAACTATAATTTATGATGATGATGATGATCGTATAATAAAAATAAATAGTAGCACTAGTATAGTAGCATTAGCCGTCATTTTAATCTTATGGATTGGGAGTATTATTTTTTTAGCAATGACTATTCTCATGATAAATTCATAATAATTGTAAGAATAAGAATGAACAAAACATTGATCTTTTTGTTCGCACATATTCCATCATATCAATCATGCCATAAGAGCAATACGTAAAAAATTTATAATATAAATAAATTATCTTAAGCAAAATTTAGACAACAGTGGACACAATAATATATATACACTGGGTGGGAGCATTTATGTTAGATTAGTATTATTTCAGTTAAATAAAGAAACATTGCCTTTTATTGAGTTTCTTGAATTAAACTTCATCTTCATATTAGCATAAATTAAAAGGAATTAGTTCAGACTCAACTCAAAAGGAAAAGAAATTGCGTATTTGCAAGAATCTATATCAAACAAAATTAAAGTTATGATGAGTTTCATTCTCTTTTTTGACAAAATATACTACTTATTTCCAACATTTCACAATTTTTACAGTTCTACCACAACAATTAAAAGGTAGTGGATTTAATCGCAGTCTAACAAAAAAAAATATGTCAAATTCATAATCAATTCATTTCCGTCCAAATTTACGATTTTTTACAGTTTAGAATCTTATTCCCATTCATTTAAAAAATTATGCATAAGTTAATGGTATTTTCAGGCTTTAAATATACTTTTTAATTTAGGTAAACATAAATTTAAAATAATGGAAAATAATTATAAAATGTGAAAGATTGAGATAAATTGTATACTTTGTAAGGTTTAGATAGGGAAACGATCGGAGAATAAATTGATATGTTTTTAATAAGGTGATTCAACTTCAATCATTTTAATTATTTAAATATTGTACTAAAATTGTAAAAATGGTGAAATGATTAGATTATATTGTATATTTTTCCTTATTGACTCTCCTGGACTAGCATTTACTGACATAATGTTTGTGTCATTGTTCGTAGAATCGGATCGAATTGGTTAAGCTAGTTCGATAAAATAATAAAAATCGTATATGATATTAAATCGATCAAAACTGCCTAAAATCAGTTAAAATTGAAAAAAATCGAATAAAACTGGATCGTTGAACCAAAAAATCCGATTTATACTTTAAGATGTTTAAAATTAATAATTTTTTATTCTACAAAAGTAAAATATAAAATAATTATTATTTTCATTGAGCCATCCATTAAATCGATAAAATCTTAAACCGGTAACATGATGGGTTGGTTCCACGAAAACTGATTTGGTTAATTGAGAAAGCACTGGTGGCTGCGCATGGAGTTTATAAATAGTGCCACCATCTCATTCACAAATTCCACCACGCCTCCTCTCCGTCACTTTCGCTCCATCAATTTTTTTGTCGTTGTTTTCCAAGTGGAAATTTTATTTTAAAAACCTAACCCCCATTTACTTACAATGAAATCCGTGGCACTTTCTCTCTCTAAATCTCCCCCTCTATATACCTCTCCCTCGCATTTTCTCCCACCCCACTTTTCCATTTCCAAAAAAATTCTTCCATCGCCATTTTCACCCAATTTCAGGCACTCATTTCTCACCATGCCGACTTGCGTGCACTCTTCTCGAACACAATCTCCTTCTCAGACAAATCCACCCCTCGACCACAATTTGTTCGACAATTATGTCAAATTTTGTCGACCGAATTTTGTCCACACGCAGGTTCAGACCGTTGTGGATGAACGTAACTTGGACGCTGATGACGATTTGTGGTCAAGAATGAAGGAAGAGGCCAGGTTAGACATTGATCGGGAACCCATTTTGTCAAATTATTATTTCACTTCGATTTTGTCGCATGCTTCCATGGAAACTGCTCTCTCCAATTACCTCTCCATGAAATTGAGCAATTCCATCTTGCCTTGTGGCCCCCTCTATGATCTTTTCTTAGGCGAGATTATGGAGAATCAAGAAATTATGAGAGCAGTTAGTGATGATCTGAGGGCAGTTAAGGAAAGGGACCCTGCTTGTATTAGCTATATCCATTGTTTCTTGAACTTCAAAGGATTCTCAGCAATCCAGGCTCATAGAATTGCACATAACTTATGGTCTAAAGATAGAAAAACCTTAGCTTTGTTGATTCAGAACAGGGTTTCTGAAGTTTTCGCAGTTGATATTCATCCGGGGGCAAAAATCGGGGCTGGAATACTGCTTGATCACGCAACTGGGGTTGTAGTAGGAGAAACAGCAGTGATTGGGAACAATGTGTCTATACTGCACAATGTGACATTGGGAGGAACCGGTAAGGTGTCCGGGGATCGGCACCCCAAAATTGGGGACGGGGTTCTGATCGGGGCGGGGACTTGCGTATTGGGCAATGTTGGGATTGAGGAGGGTGCTAAGATTGGGGCTGGTTCGGTTGTGCTTAAACGTGTCCCTGCTAGAACTACTGCTGTTGGCAATCCTGCCAAGCTGATCGGAGGGAAGGATAATCCGGTGAAGATGGATAAGATGCCGAGCTTGACTATGGACCAAACGTCGTGGTCGGATTATGTTATCTAGAGTGTAGGATTGATGTATTCAAGAGAGATCTAACTTCTCTTGTTAGTAAAGATGTATCCTTTTATTCACTTTGGTGAATAAATGCTATATATGGTTATCTATGCAATGGTTTTTCCTATTTGGCATCGTTTACTTGTTGAAGATGGATACTGCTGCTGTCTAATCTATCAGGATAATATTGGATGGTAAAATTATTTTATCTTTGTTTCAACTAGTACTATTCCCGTGCGATGCACGGAAGACTGCTAATAAATTAATTTTTTTTAATTAAATTAAATAATATATGGTTATATTATTTGAAAATGTGAATATTGTATACTTAATAAATTAAAGTTTTTTTACTAAATTAAATAATATATGGTTATATTATTTGAAAATGTGAATATTATATACTTAATAATTTTTTTTTTTAGCATATAGTAAAATTTTAAATAGTGTAAATACCCGTTTCTCCCGTGTAATTCTTGAATTATATATTTATATGTGTGTGTGTGTATGTGTGTGTGTGTTGTGGTATTTATAAATAAATTAATGTTACATAATAAAATTAAAATAAATATCAAAATATATAACAAATAAAAAGTAAAAATTATGTTAAAATTATTTTTTTATAAAATTCTGAAATAACATTAGTCGGTCTGTATCCTTCTTAACCTATACGAATGACCGCAAATAGTTCAATTAATTACATATGTTAAAGCAAACAAAAAATATAATAACACACTACTTATTAAAAAGGTAAGATAAGATAATAATAAAATAAATAAATAATTTATAAGGAAAATAGATTTCTTTTCACATAATCCTATATTTTTTATTTTTAAAAATATTCTATTGCTTCAATTTTATATAATTTAATTCACAGTATAAATAAATCAATGCACACTAAAAAATTAAAACATAATTCAACTTTAAAAAGGTAAAAATATGATTAAATTGATATATTATATATGAAAATATATTAAAAACAAAAAATTTGTTAGTATTATAAAAATTACTAAAGAGTTTTTTTTACAAAGAAGCACACTAACAAAATGCTGAACCTATAATATCTTTTAGGGATACATACATGAATATTTTTTCTTGAAAATGTCTGATTTGCAATTTGATGAAAAAAAATATTTTGTTACATATTTGTCTCCATTTTATTTTATTATACACACACATATTTATATGTGGATTAATTTATAGAATAAAATTAAGATGGAAAAGTAAATACAATAGATTAATTAATTAAAATATTTTAAAAAATTAAATTGGAAATATTTAGAAAAATTCTTCAACTAACTCGTATTGCGGGCTAAACATTACACCAACAAACATCTACAATAAGTACTAAGATTTAACCGACCAATAAATCACTTATATTTATTTTATATAATATCATACTTTTATATATGTGATATGAATGTCAGAAAAAAGATCATAAATCGATGATTAATTTGATATATAAAATGTAAAAATTGTTGAGATATAAAACATATTTTATTTAAAATTTGGGAAATGACTAATTCTTTTGAAAGAAGGGGAAAAAAACACATCAAAAGTTGACACCTCTAAAAATAACCATAAATAACATATAATATTTTGGTAGGAAAATACAACTTAACAATTTTAACACTCTTATGACGTTTATACATGTATGAATTTTTAATATATCTAAATAAATTTTCAAATTAGAACTATAAACTGTTTCTTTCTAGAATTATATTCTCTTTGCAACTTTGAACATTTCACTTGGTAATCTCAGATATATTAAAATAGTTCTTATTTTAAATAAATACTAACATTAATAAAATAAAATCAAAAGTTGTTCAATAATTCGAAGACAATTTAAAGTATGTGAGTTCTTCAAAATATTTAAATATTTTCATATTTTATTTGATTTTGTAATTCAATTAAATTTTATACTTTTATTGTAAATATTATATTATTTAAGGTAAAAAATGATTAATGCAAAAAAAAAAAAAAAAAAAAATCTTAGGTTGCAAAGAATAAAAAAAGATATAATTGAAGTTGGTTAGTGCGACAAAATATTTTTTAGGTTGCAAAGTGTAAAAAATATATAGGTTGCAAAGTGTAAAAATAATATAGTTGAGATTGATTCACGAAAATAAAAAGATTGAAAATTATAACAAATGTCATAAAATTTAGGTTACTATATATAAATAATATTAACACACTATAGATTATATAAAAATATGAATAAGTAATAAAACAACAAACTCAATAATAATTATGATATATGAACATTCATATGCTCAAAGGTCCACGCCTAATAAAACAAACATTGTTATTATATAATACATATATATATATATATATATATATATATATATATATATATATTAGCAGATGTAATGATTTAATAAATTATTTATAAAATTAATTATTGATTTTTTTGCCTTTAATTTAATGAATTATGATTTTAATTACTTAAACAATATTTTTTATTATGGTCGTAACTAAAGTAAAGAATATATTTATAATTTTATGTGAAATATAATAAATTTGAGAAAATACCCAACTAATATTTTTATAAGGTGAGTTATTTTATTTATTTTTACAATAAACACTTAAATATAACCTAAATAATTAATCAATAAAGAATTTATTATTCTAAAATTAAATAACTCGCTTATTATAATATATATGATATGGATGTCAAATTGAAGATTGTGAAAAGATGAATAATTTGACAAAAATGGATTAATAATATAAAGGTTATTTGCATTTTAAAAAATAGAAAGAAAATTATAAAGTTACCAAAATTGACAAAACCTTACCAAATTAGTGTAAAAGTTTTAGGAGGGAAAATTAAAAATGACAATAAGGCCCTCCATTTAGCTTTTATATATATATAGATGTTTTATATGTGGGTGTATTTGTTTAAAGCGGGAGAATGCTGATTTACTATTGGCTGAGAAAGTTAATAGTTAATTAGTGTATTTATTTTGGGTAAGGTCACCTTAATGAACTGGAGGAAGCCACAGACCCATTTTAACATTTCCAAATAAGGATGTCTATTATCCATATTTGACGGTTACTTTGTTGAAGATGGATATTGAGATAAGGAGCATTCCATTAGAAGCCCCCATTAAAAATTGACAAAAACTTGTATGTGGGGTCACACGGATGATATTTCGTATGACAGGTTAACTAAAGTATAATAAAAAGGAAAATAGGTAAATGAGGCTCCGTATTTTTTTCCTTGGTTTGAGCAAATGAGGCTCCGCCACATAAAATGAGATTCGCAGGACCGCTACACACAAAACTCACTAGAATAGATTATTTAGATCATTTGGTTCTTCTTCTCGATCCCTAAACCCCAAATTTTCACCTTTCTCAACATAATTCACTACTGTCCTAACATACAGGATTTTCATAGTGAATATAACGATACAAAAAAAATAAATTCACAAAGTTGTATTGATAATTACAAAAGAACAACTACATTGCCACCAGAGCTATTTGTGTATTAATAATCTTCAAATAAAGCTTCAACATAGCCCTCCTACAAGTGGTTACGACAGTTGAGTGTCCTGTGTAGCCAACCTCTTTGAAACATCGACAAGAGACGAAAAAATTTAGTCGATTAGTGCTCCAAGGTCTAAGGTCTCCACTTAATCACCTCAGGATGTATCAACACAATGGAAGAGTAGTTCTGCCAAAAGTAAATAATTCATTTCGGTCGAAGCTCAGAATATGGTGGTCATCCAGTTCCGAAAAAAAGAACCAAATCGTAATCGAACTGGTGATCAACAATTTGGTCAATTGTTGATCCAATTTCAATTAGATATTGAAAAGTAATTATTTATGGTTCTGTTTCCATTCCACTATACATATTACAAACCTGGAACTAGCGGTTGAACCACTGATTTTAATAATTAATCTTTTTAAATTTTTTTATTTTACTTTTTGTTTCTACATGTAAGAACTAGATTATATGAACCTTTGATACGGATAACCGAGATTTGATGTACGTTAGGATGGAACTGGCGGTTTGAAACTGAAATTGATGATTTCAACGGACAAAGAAAAACAGATGAAAATTAAAAAAAAAATCAAAACCAACGATTCAATTTGAACCGTTGGTTCTTAGTTAGAAGCTAAAACTGAAACTGTAATATATACAGTTCGATTTTGGTTAGGTAGGTTCCGATTTTTCGAGCCAACAATTTAGTATGAAAATAGACGGTCCGAACCTGATGATCACCTCTAGCTGAGACTGTGTATTATTAGTGCAATGCTAATCGAAGAAATACTTAGGGCCCGCTTGGTGTGTGGGGGTGACACAAACTTAGTTTTGCAACTAAAATTGAGCAACCACACGTGTACGACATCAATAGTAGTACTAAGCACGTACAAGGTCGATCCCACGAGGATTGATATCGATATCGGATAAGTTAATTACATTAAACATAAAATAGCTAACTAGACGATCAAATAAGCGATTTTTGGCATTTTAAGAACTAATTGAACTAAACAAGTAATTAAAGCTAATATGATGAACTACAGAACAAATTATAGGGATTAGACAATTAATAAAGGTGATCTAGGATGAGATTTCAATTACGGACATCTAATCACTATTAATCCAATTAATCCAACTTTTAACCGAATGCTATGTATCGAAAAACAATCACAAATATATGCGGAACCCTCGCTCGGAGCAAATTACGTGTTGATTGTATATGATTAATCGCCGTCTCCAGTCGATTAATCAAATATAACTCCTAATCGATTCTAAGATCAAAGTTCCCACAACTAGCTCAAACCTCTCGGTTTTGTTGCTTGATCATGTCGATTAATGTGATCTTGGATCAAATCCCCCCTCTCGATTCTAATTTAATCCTCAATAATGTTAAATAAGTGATCAATTCATTCAACAAACATTTTTAAACAATTAATCAATCAATAGCATAACACAGAATTAAATTAATCGGCTAATAATCACTAAATACTCATAATTTACTTTCTAAACCTAGATTAAGGAAATTAGTCAACCATAATCATAATAAATGACAAACACAAATGTATAAATATAACCATGTCCATACAAATATTGAAAGAAAATGAAAAGATAAAATCTATTTAGATGACAAATGTTGATCTCCAAGCTCAATCTCCACATTTTGCTCTCAAAATTCTCTCTCTAAAAAACAACAATGAAAAGTGTGCTACTAGGAAAAACTGAAATTATAACATCTATACACATAATTGGAACTTTTTTAAGGTTCTTGAGCCAAAAATAAAGTTTTGGGACTGAAAAGCCCAGATTTCCGGTGTTTGATCATGACCGTGCACGACCCTGATATTCCCCAACTCTCGGGAATCGTGCACGGCGCACGGACCGTGCATGGTCATGACCGTGTACGACCCAATTTTGGCCTGTTTCTTCGGTCTTCGGGTTTTTTTTTTTTCGACCCTCTTCTACTCGTCGTCTCTTTTTACACCTGTTTTACCTACAAAATGCTAAAAAACAGAACTTTTTTGCCGAGAGAGAAAATACGAATAATATGACAGACGAGAGCTTATAATTTACAAATATACGATAAAATCTCTATTCTAAGCGTGTTTTCACGACCGAAAACCCAGTTTGTCGGGGGTTAGGGGTAGGGAATGGGAATGGATGATGACTCATTCCCATTTATGTTGCTAGATACATAATGAATAAGCTAATCAATACCCCATTTTATTAACAACTCCTCCCACATTATTTCATAGTATAATTGACTCCTTATATGCATTGCTATTATCATTGATTATTTGCAAACTGACATACCCTTAATTTATTATTAAGGTTAAGTAAATGTCAGATTTGCCTTTCAACATTTTTATCCAGTGGTAAGATAGTTCTCCAAATCTCAACGACTTATTCAGGATTAGATAGATAACCTGGGAATTTTTCCCGCTAAAGTAAATATACGAAATGTATGGTTAAAATGTTGATGTTCTTAGTTATCTTAGAAAGTATAAGGGGCTTTGATGAGAAGTGACTATCATTTTAATGCCCTGTTTGGATGATAAACAGACAACCAACACATTAACCTGGTTTTCTTTACCGTTAATCTTATTAATGAGTGATTACCATAACTTTAATTTATGTTAATATGTTTATTTAAAAAATAACATAAGTAGTATAACTTTAGTGGCATGGGTTCATTCGAAGAGTCATTTGAAAATTCTATTGGGAGACAAATTAAGTAACAGGCAAGTAGTATTCGAGCGGATTGGATCTTCTACTATAAACGGTGCTAGATTTTCTACTGCGATTATACAATACACTGACACATACACACAGTGACATCATTAATATATCACAAATGTACATATCTACTGTATTTATATAATTACAGTAGGAGATGTAGCACCATATATAACAAAAGATCCGAAATGAGGCAAATCTTCATACTCACTGTAGTTACATTTACATTCAACATTTATTAATCTGATTAATATTTGAAACATCGCCCCAACGGTTACTGAGACTTGAGTGAAGAACAAGGTAAAATCTATTGAGAACACAAGATTATATTGTTGGTTCACCCGTTCATTGCATTTAATACATCATTTTGTTTCTAATAATTGGAACAACATATAAGTCTTTGATTCTTGAAGCAGTCACACCAAATCCTTCCGTCATATCCATTTCTTCATGCTTCTCCCCAGCTGGTAAACTCCAGTCGAAATGATACAGAAACATTGCAAGTGGGACCTCAACATTTGCAAGCCCAAACGACATACCAGGGCACATCCTCCTTCCAGCACCAAATGGGATGTACTCGAAATAATTACCCTTGTAATCCACCACACTATCCACAAATCTTTCCGGTTTGAAGCATTCAGCTTCTTTCCAGTACCCTGGGTCTCTGTTAATAGCCCATGCATTCACATTTTCTGGGAAGTAATAGAGGTAAGGGTGGATGCAGTCTCAAAGTCTCCTTCACAACTGACTTCAAATACTTGAGTTCTTGAATACATGATTCGTCTACGTATCCCCTCTTGTCAAAAACCTGCCTTACCTCTTGTTGTGCCTTCTCAAGGACTATTGGATTTTTTAGCATTTCTGCCATTGCCCAATTAATTGTTGTCGCCGATGTCTCACTTCCAGCCCCCAACATATCCTGTAGTTTCAACAGAAAACCAAGACTATATTAACTTCCATTTTTAAAAAATGTAAACAGAAAAGTTGAGAGACTAACCAAAATTACAGATTTGATATTGTCTGTGGTTAAACAAAGTTCGAGTCCATCATCCTGATACCTTAAAAGAACGTCGAGAAGATCTTGGTGCTTTTCTCTCTCATCACTCTTGGCTGCTACTTTGTGCTCGTGGATGATGTTCTCAAGTATCCTATCTGCTTCTCGATGCAATATCCTTACTCTCCTCCTTAATCCACTCATCATCTGAAGCAATTTGATCGAAGGAAATACTTCAGCAACGTCGAATCCTCCTGCTTTTCCAATCACTTCTTTCAGAATCGGTAGTGACGCCTCGTGTTCTTTGGTTTTCTTACCGAGTGTTGCCATTGTTATCAGATTATAGGTTGAAGAGTAAAGTTCCTCCGTCAGATTCACAGTGGATCCTTCCTTAGAAGCTATCCACCTCAGGAGATCTGAATATACTTGCTCTTTTATAGATTGGAAGAATTGGACGCGTTTGATGCTCAAAAGCTCCAACGTGCATATCTTCCTTAGCTGTCTCCAGTAATCGCCGTAAGGACTAAAGCTGATGCTGGTGCAACCGTAACTCATGATCTCGGCTACGATAATTGGAGGCAAAGTTTACATCATGTGTTTTCATCACCTCTTTCGCAGCGTCGGGTGATGCAACGACAACTGCGGTTAGTTCGCCTAGCTGAAGGTGCATCACGGGCCCGTGTTTCAGGGCTAATTGGTTCAGGGGCCGGTGGGGCACCGCACCAATGAGATTGTGTATGTTTCCGATAAAAGGCAACTTCCATGGGTCTGGAGGGAGATTCTTGGATTTGAATCTGATAATAACAGGTTTGAAGAATATGAAGATAGACAAGAAGAAGGAAACAGTTAGTACGAGGAGGGAGGGAAACTGGATCTCCATGAGAATGTTGCACGATTCAACTATACATCTGACATAATATATAGATATTGTTTATTTGCATTTTTATAGTTTATATAATATAATAGGTTCATTGGCTGACGTTTTCGTAACTTTTGGAACTGCCAAACAGAGCTAATCAATCGATGCCATCGAGGTTATTTAGAAGATTCTAGGAAGAGATGGGCATTAGGCCAAAATCAGGGCCCTTCCTACCATCACTGGTTGCAGGATTCACAAAATTGGAAAAAGTTTGTTTGTATTTATCACAAACTTAGTCGAGGCCCAGCGGTTTCGCATGGAATCCTAATGTACATACAGTACACTGACACATTATATGATCACATCCAAGACATGACCACAAGGGCATTTTCTATGCTGGCCTATTGAGTAGTGTTTCAGTCGGCCTGCGGTTGACGTGTCCACGTCCGGGAGTTTGCTTGCTTTTAATGAATTGGAGTTCCTCTGTCTCGGCATTTTTATCAACAACCTCCCACAACCCAATCTATCAATAAAATATTCATTTCTCTCTCTTTCACATACACAACCTACTCCACAATCTAAAAATTACATTTTCACACTTTATCAACAACCCAACCCAACCCAACCCAACCTAACATTTTAATATATATTAATTTCTTTTATCCAAATACAAGTCTTATTTCCCAATAAAATTAATATTTTTGATACGGTTTAATAATTGCATATTATTTTTCGCGTTTTTTTTAATATATTTCAAGAATAAAAAAAATATTTGAATTCCGTAAGTCGATTTTGTTTTTCCGGTACGTTTAAAATAACATGATAAAATAATAACCAAATTAAAATTGCAAAAGTTGAATTACGAAATCGAAAAAAATAAATTAAGCTACGAATACATGTCTGAAATACTAAATTACAAATATAAAAGATACAACTTATATATTTAATTATGTGAGGAAATAGAATACATTAGGCTCTATTTATAGAGGGACCAAAATTTGGCCGGCCCGACCCGGTCAGGTGGGGTCTGTCGGGCTAACGTCATATTTTGGATCGGTCCAGGTCGGGCCAAAATTTAGTTAGTCCTAGATATATTCGTCCGGCCCATGATATTTCCCTATAATATACTAAGATTATCGGATCGGCCGGGGGTCCGTCGGGGATTTAGCCCATCGGACCGGTCCAGACGAGTCAACTATTTATAAAAAGAATAAAATAAAGAGCTTCAAATTTTAATTCAAAAAATATCAACATTAGATTCTATTCGTAGAGGAAAAAAAAAATAAGAATTCTGATAATTTTTTAATTTTTATAAAATAAAAATTATATTATTTATTTATTATTAAAATTATATCCAATAAATAATTTAATACAACAAATGAGATACCGACATGTGGCAGGTTGTGGAAGGGGGTTGGGTTGTGGACTAGATTGGTTGACCAACCCCATCCACAACCTAGGTCACCAATGATTGGTAATTTTTGCTTTTCTTTTTAATCCCATCTTTTGTCATCTAGCCAAGGGCATGGATAAAGATAGTCTTAACTGGAGGTAGGTCCCACCAACTGAAATTTTAATTTCTCTTTTTTTTTTTTTTTAATTCATTTTGTTGAAATGACTTGCCAATTAAATACGGACGTGGGAAAGATCTCAAAAGAGGTATTGCACAACTACAAATTAATTTAGAGTTCATTCCCCTCATTCAGTTTATATTTTCTCCTCTCATTTTCAAACCTTTTTTTTCCCCTCACATGAATTGAATCAAAGTAATTACAATAATTCATATATTTCAAGGTTAGTTGCTACATTTTGTAAGAATTTGCTTCAAGTATTGTATTATGTCTTTTTGTCTTATATCTTTTTTTTATTTTTCTTGCTTTAAATTCATTGTAACGAATTCCTTTGTCTATGTGTGTTGTGCTATTGTACAAGAGCGAGTCTTGTGTGTGAACGATCACACGTATGACGGAATACATTTTTACAGAAAATATTGATACTTTTACAGGAAAAAGTGATACTTATACAGGAAAAATTGATATTTTTACTACATTGATACTGTTACAGATAAAGGTGATACTTTTGCTACAAAAAACGATACTTTTTTTTTTTTGTTAAAAAAAGGTGATACTCTTACAGATAAGCGTGATACTTTCACCATAAAAGGTGACACTTTTTCCGGTCACATACAAGTTTTTGCCATTGTACAAATAGAGCCCTAAGATGTGTTCTTAATTTTTTTAAATATAGAGTAGTAAGATATAATGTAAACTTACAAATATTGTGTTTTAGCATGTTGGAGTATTTATTGTTTTCATTTTTATTTAGGTAATTCTAATAAAATGAAAAGTTATTCACTATCATCATCTGGTTCTGATGGAGACACCGAAGAAATAATCAAGCACCGTAACATGTGTGAGGAAGTGAATTTAATTGATGTAGATAATATGTGTGAGGAGCAGAATCAAACACAAGATGATGAGATAGAAGTTTCATTTGCTGATGAAGTGGAGCGTAAATTAGAAGTAGGCGCAAATATGAGTAACGTTAAAGATGCATAAGTGAATTACTGTAAATATGCACGTGTTAAGGGCTATAGCGTTAAAAAAAAAAAGTGATAACGGCTACTTACCCACACTAGTAAACTACAACCTTAGGAATTTGAATGATCTTGTGAAGGTTCTAAAGATCAAAAGACTTTTAAGAAAAAAAATGCATGTTTACCAACAACCAACATTTAGAACCAATTGCAAAGCTAGACTTGGGATTTCAAGAGAGTTGTGAAGGGCGTGGAAAGTAAGTAGATTCATCGAAGTACACAATCATGAATTTGTTTCAGCTGCTCAAAGTCATAGACTAAGATCAATATTTCATATGTCGCATGCAAAAAAATCTACATTAGAAACTCTAGTTAAAGTCGGAATTTTTATGAGTAGTGCTATATCTTTCATGCAAAATGAAGCACATGGTGTTGAAAATTTGGGTTCCACTGGAAAGGATGCATATAATCACATTGATTTTTTGAAAAGGCATATTAAAGTTGATGATGGAGATGTTAATACTTTGGTGCAGTATTTTATAAAAAATAAAACAAGGAGGCTGGTTTTTACTGGAGCATACAATTGGATGATGATGATGATCAAATCATGAATTTTTTATTTAGGGATTACAAATCTTATACTGATTGTGAGTTCTTTTGTCTACTGATATCGCTTGCAAGATGAATAAGTATAATTTGATATGTGATCCCTTTGTTTGTATAAATTACCATATAAAACATGTGATGTTTGGAGTAGCTTTTATGCAGATGAAACCGAAAGTCCTTTTGAATGGTTGTTTCAAACTCTTCTTGATTCCATGAATGAGAAACAACCTCAAGTTATTTTCTCTGACCAATCTCAAGCTATGATGAATGTAATAGAATCTATTTTTTCAGACTCGCATCATCGTCTATGTCAGTGACACATCAATCAAAATGCCCCATTACATTCGGGTTTAGTAATTCTTTTATAGTTTTGTTCTTTATGATGTTTTGCATGGAATATTGTATTGGATTGAGACTAGGCATGAGTAGCTAAGCTATTCGTGTCCTAGAATTTAGAAAGTAGGGATTTTTACGACAATGTTTTGAATTATATTTTAATTTATAGACTCCGTTTTTATGTGTTTATCTTTGTGTTTGTTTTTTTAACTGAATTTAGACTGACCATCTAGGTTTAGTAATCTTGTTTAACAATTCCGCTTCGAGAAGAGGGAATTGTTATTAGACGTACGACATAGAACGCAGTTGTCTATGACTGTGTAGGCATTGGTTTGTGAGCTTTTGGGAGTTATTAAGATTAATTGACTCGAGAGGGTAATTGTCTTAATTAATCTACTATTTAGTCGCTTCGAGAGAAGGGTTAGGTTATTAGAGCGTCGCTTAATAAACACTAGAATCTGGTTTAAAGGTCTATAAGTTGAGCAATTTCACCATTGAAGTAAGTCCTGAAACCGAATCCCTAGGATACTTTGTTTTTAATTGAAATTTCTTTTTGTCTGATAAGTTATAGTTAAGTAATTAATCAGTTTAACTTCGTTAATTTAGGTACAAAGAACCTTGCAATTTTAGTATCTAGTTAGGATAATCCTAGATAATCGGGGTATCGAACTACCTAACCTATTCCTTGTGGGATCGACATTGACTGTCACTACTACACCTACACCCGTATATTTGCGGTAATTAGGGGTTAGAAATTAGGCTTGTCAAGTTTTTGGCACCGTTGCCGGGGAATAGGCTTAGTATCTTAGTTTTTATCTTGAGTAATTAGAGGACACTAGACTAGATTTTATTTTTAGTAATTTTATTTTTAATTTTCGTTTTTGTTTTAATTCGTTAATTTTTGTATTACGTGGTATTCCGTTTTTTTTTTGGTGTTTCAGGGTTCTTATGCAAACTAGATCAAAAGGGAAAGAACAACTTGTCCTTCTCGATCCTGAAATTGAAGCGACAGGCCGCAGATACCGCACGAGAAGAAACCCCACATTTGAGGTGGAGAACGTACCACAACATCCGAATCCGAATGAAGCTCTTAATAGAGTACTGACAACGCAGGCACGCTTGGATGACCGAGTCACTAATATTCCGCAGCAGTTACCTCCACAGCAGCCACAACTGCAATGAAGATGAGGATGATACTCCCATCAGTAATTGCCTGCGACCTAACCCAAATCAGCGGACGAGAGGAGTACAACCCCCACCATTGAATGCTAACAATTTTGAGTTGAAGCCTGCACTAATCAACATAGTGCAGCAAAACTAGTTTGGGGGAAGTTCTTTAGAAGATCCGAATGTCCACCTGATTAAATTTTGCAAGCTGGCGGACACAACAAAGATCAATCATGTGTCACACGAACAGGTCAAGTTGAGGTTGTTCCCATTCTCCCTGAAAGATAGAGCCTTACATTGCAAATTGGGAGGCTTTGAGCACTTCATTTCTTTTGAAAATTTTTCCGTTGAGCAAGATGCTAGACCTGTAGAATCAGAAAAACCAGTTCAGAAAAATGGACCAAGAGCCGTTTGGGGAGACTTGGGAGCGATTCCGGGATCTTATCCGGAGTTGCCCTCAACATGGTTTTACAAAGAAGCAATAAGTTTGCAAGTTCTACAATGGGCTACTTGCTCCAATAAGGAATCAGGTAGATGCAGCTGCAGGAGGCAGTCTAATGGAGAAATCAGTAAGAATTGCATTCTCAATTTTGGATGCCATGGCCAGAATGAGTTATCAATGGCCAAACGAGAGAAATCAGCCGAGAAGAGTGGCGAGTGTCCAAAAAGTCAAGCCAATCAATAATAGCCAATTGAAAAGCTCACATCGCAGTTAACAACATTGACGAGCTAGGTGAATTCGCTAACTAGTCTGACGTTAGCACAACACACAAACACTCCATCGCAGCAGCTAGAGGGTTAGGAAGAAGTTGAAGATGTAAATTTCGTGAATCAGAGGAACTTCAATAATTTCCAGAACAATCAGCCAAGGTTTAATCAGTACCCTTAGAATCGGAACCACCAGAACTTCTCTTATGGCAACTCAAAGAATGCACTCAACCCGCCACCCGGATTTGCTGTTACGAATGGCATGATCCATGACGGTAAGAAGCCAACACAAGAAGAGGTTGTTCAGTCACAGTTTGCTAATTATGATGAGAAACTAGCTCAGCTGGAGAAAAGGATTGATGGTAAGTTTATTGAGCTAAACAAGAATATGACTGGGCAGGGAGCCGACATAAAGAGGCTCAAGAATTCCATGACTCAAACACAAGCAAGCATTGGTGAGTTATCTTCAAATATGAGTCAACTGATAAAGATTATTGGGGCCCTACATAAGCAGGGGCAATTCCCAAATGATACAGTGGTGAATTCGAGAGAACAATGTCAATCCATTCAGCTGAGGAGTGGTACTGAGTACGAAGGACCACAGTTGCCTGTTGACAAAGAAAAAGTGGTAGAGAAGGAGCAATTGGTAGAGAAAGAAAGGAAGCAGAAAGAGGTTGTGAAATCGAGTGAGGGGCAAGAAATTAAAGCAGACATACCACCATATGAACCTCTTGTCCCGTTTCCACAAGCCTTGAGGAAGAAGAAGATTGATGAACAGTTCGTAAAGTTTTTGGATGTGCTGAAAAAGATCCAAATAAATATCCCGTTCGTAGAAGCACTACAACAGATACCTAACTATGCGAAGTTCTTGAAGGAAATGATATCAAGGAAGAGGAAATGGGAAGAGTATGACACAGTGAATCTAACTGAAGAGTGCAGTGCAGTGATCCAAAGGAAGCTACCACTAAAGCGTAAAGATCCAGATAGTTTTACCCTTGAATGCATAATAGGTAATATCACTTTTGATAAAGCACTGTGTGATCTAGGGGCTAGTATCAACTTAATGCCATTTTCTATTTATGAAAAATTAGTTATAGGCACAATGAAACCCACTACATTTGCCCTACAAATGGCTGATCGTTCTATGACTTGGCCAAGGGGTATTGTAGAAGACGTTTTGTTAAAAGTTAGTAAATTTATAATTCCTGCTGATTTTGCAGTCTTAGATATGATAGAAGACAAGGATGTTCCCCTAATTTTAGGTCGCCCCTTTTTAGCAACGGGTAAAGCACTCATTGATGTACAAAAGGGGGAGTTGACTTTAAGAGTAGATAAAGAGCAGATCATATTTTCGATTTATAAGGCTCTTCAACATCATGATAGGGAGGAGGTAGTTCAAGTTGAAACATGTAGTTCTATTCATTCAGTAGATGCTGCATTGTGTAGAAAACTAGTATCACCAAGTGATAGCGATACCCTTGAAACTTGTCTGGTCAATTATGTTTATAGTACTGATTTCCATAACCCTATTGACCTTAATCTTTTGGAAAGTGTTATTGCACTGAATTGTTTGCAGGAAGCACCCAAGGGAAGCTCGATTCAAGAGAACATCAACAAGAAAGTGGTAGAGGAAGTATCAAAAGGAGGCGAGGGATGCCCAGAACTTAAACCATTGCCAGATCATTTGCAGTATGAATTTTTAGATAGCGAACACAAATATCCGGTAATATTCTTCCTCTTTGCCTGATGTTGAAACTGATAAACTGCTACGAGTGCTGAGAACTTATAAGTTTGCGATAGGTTGGTCAATAGCTGATTTAAAGGGAATTAGTCCCACAATTTGCATGCACAAGATATTGATGGAGGACGAATACAAACCCTCAGTTCAAAATCAACGTAGGCTTAATCCCATGATGCAAGAAGTAGTTAGGAAAGAGGTTCTTAAATGGTTAGATGTAGGAATAGTCTTTCCGATCTCAGATAGTAAGTGGGTGAGTCTAACCCAAGTAGTGCCTAAGAAAGGGGGGAGGGGAAAATGGTCTTTTCGGGTAGCTGCATTGAGTTTCCTATAGTCTATGCACACACGACATCCCGTAACTACCCGTCTTTGCTTTTCGTAGAATGCCATTTGGGCTTTGTAATGCGCCCGCTACATTTCAGCGTTGAATGATGGCCATCTTTGGGGGTTTGATCGAGAACATTATGGAGGTATTTATGGATGATTTCTTTGTTTTTGGGTCATCTTTTGATACTTGCTTAGATAACTTAGCTCAAGTTCTGAAAAGGTGTGAAGACACAAATCTAGTCTTGAATTGGGAGAAGTGTCACTTCATGGTTAAGGATGGCATAGTTCTTGGCCATAAAATTTCATCTGCAGGGCTAGAAGTTGATAGAGCTAAGGTAGTCGCCATAGAGAAATTACCACCGCCTAGGAATGAAAAAGGGGTTAGAAGTTTCTTAGGACATGCGGGATTTTATAGAAGGTTTATTAAGGACTTCTCAAAATTTCTAAACCTTTATCTCGTTTACTAGAAAAAGATACTCCTTTTGTGTTCGATGAGGTATGAGTGCAGGATTTTGAGATATTGATGAAGGCATTGATCACTGCTTCAGTACTAATCACACCTGATTGGTCTCAACCCTTTGAGATAATGTGTGATGCGAGCGACATGGAGGTGGGAGCGGCGTTGTGCCAGAAGAGGGAAAAGCTTTTTAGAGTCATCTACTATGCCATAAAGACTCTTGATTCGGCCCAAGCGAATTACGCAACCACAGAGAAGGAATTGTTAGCTGCCGTTTATGCTTGTGATAAATTTCGTTCATATCTTATACAGGCTAAAACAATAGTTTATACTGACCATGCTACTCTTAAGTACTTGTTTGCCTAACAGGATTTCAAGCCTAGACTGATCAGATGGATACTGCTGTTACAAAAGTTTGATTTGGAGATCCGAGATAGAAAAGGTTGCGAGAATGTGGTAGCAGACCACTTGTCCAAAATTGAGAATAAAACAGATGCAAAAGGCCAACAAACAACCATAAGCGACATATTTCCAGACGAGCATGTGTTGGTTGTGGAAAATGGCCCATGGTACAGTGACATCGTGAATTACATCGCGAGTGGGATTACACCGGATTTGTCACCTCATAAGAAGAAGAAGTTCTTCCACGATGTGAAGTTCTACATATGGGATGATCCCTATCTCTATAGAAGATGGGCAGACACAATCATCCGAAGGTGTGTCCCTGACTCTGAAGTAAGGGACATTATTGCTCACTGCCATTCTTCCCCAACTGGGGGACATTTTGCATCAGCAAGGACAGCTGCAAAGGTGCTTCAAAGTGGCTTTTATTGGCCAACAATCCATAAAGCCTGTCATGAATTCATCTTGCAATGTGACCGGTGCCAAAGAATAAAAGGAATAACAAGGAAGCACGAGATGCCCCTTACTATGATCCTTGAAGTCGAACTATTTGATGTGTGGGGCATAGACTTCATGGGACCATTCCCATCTTCAAATGGGTTCCAATACATCTTGGTCACGGTAGAGTATGTTTCTAGATGGGTGGAAGTTGTTCCGACTCAAACAAATGATGCCAAGGTAGTGCTAAAATTCCTCCAAAAGAACATTCTTACAAGATATGGCACTCCAAGGGCTTTGATAAGTGATGGGGGGTCGCATATTTGTAACAAGTGGATGTCAGCTTTGTTGGCTAAATATGGGGTCAAGCATCGAGTGACGACGCCGTACCATCCTCAAGCTAATGGTTAAGTGGAGCTTACCAACCGAGAAATAAAGCAAATTCTGGAAAAGTCGGTGAATGGGAACCGGAAAGATTGGTCGATGAAGTTAGATGACGCACTATGGGCGTATAGGACGACATATAAGACTCCTTTGGGGTTTTCGCCGTATCAGCTAATGTTTGGGAAAGCATGTCATCTACCGGTAGAGTTGGAACATAGAGCTTATTGGGCGGTTAAGAAGCTAAATTTTGACTTTGAGGTTGCTGGTAAGGAGCGACTTTTTAAGCTCAACGAACTAGAGGAGTTTAGAAACCTAGCGTTCGAGAATTCTAGTTTGTACAAGGAGCGTGTCAAGCGGTTTCAGGACCGAATGATCAAGAATCGCACTTTTGAAGCCGGTGAACAAGTTTTATTGTTCAATTCTAGACTGAGATTGTTTTCGGGCAAGCTAAAATCCAGGTGGTCGGGTCCATTCACGATAAAAGCAGTTCGAGTTTCCGGGGTGGTGGAACTTCTAAATCAAGATGGGAGTACATTTATAGTCAGTGGGCAAAGAATCAAGAAGTACTACAAACCGGACCAGATTGCCATCATACACGAAGTGCGGTTGAAAGAACCCACCTAAATCCCGAACCAGGTCGTCCAGCTTGGGACGTTAAACGAGGCACTTATCGGGAGGCAACCCGAAACTTTAGTTGTTTTTTTTAGTTTTAATTTTCTATTTATTCGTATTAATATTGAGTTTATTTGGTAGTTTATAACGTTTAAATCATAGAGACCAAAAATTCTGCAGAGGAAAACGCGAGACGGAGACAAAATGGGTGGAACAGGATAAAAACGGACTTTGTGGTAGCTTTTCAACGAGGCCATGTCACAGGCTTGCGAGGCTGCGTCATAAGTGTGCCCCATTATTCGTTCAACACAGTGGGCACCAACGAGTCCGCGTCGAAGTCTTCGAGGCCGCATAAAAAATGGGCCATAAAGGTTAATTGAGCGAGGCCCAACGAGGCCGCGTCACGAGCCTAACACGGCCGCGTCGCATCCAGGCCTAGGTACGTTTTTCGGCCTTTAACTAAAAAAAACTTAGGGCTCATTTTCAGTCCTCTTCCTCTCATACTCGCGATTCCCTCTTCTCTTCTCACACACTCACTAAATTTCTTCATTCAAAACACCAAATCTTCACACACTCTCACGCATAAACACAATCGTACATCAAATTCACACACTTCCACTGATTGGATTTGGGCTTTTCGATCCAATTGGCACAAAAACGGGGCAAGCCCATCCTTTCCTCCTCGACTCAATTTCTCCGGTAAGATTAGTTAACTCACTCCTTTACACTTATCTCCTTGAATGTTATGCAATTTATTGGTGCAAATTTGTTGAATATGGGTTATAATGAGTTCTTGTTTCAAGTTCTAGTTTAGTCACTTTTAGTATGCAGTGTTGATGAACTTTGTGACACATGTGTTTAATTTAGAGTCAATTTGGTGCGTAATTGTTGTGAAATTATGTGTTGAGATTGTTGGGAATGGGTGGGAAGCACCAAGATTGATGTTAACATGTTATTTTCACTGAGGCATTTCGTCGAGCATGTTATGTGCGTTAATGATATATAGCTTTACTTCAGATTTCTAGACCTCGAATGTGTGATAGGATGATAACTTGTTATCATATTATGTTCCTAACGATTTAAATGAGTCCATTTGTGCATTCATATGTTTCGGTTTCATTAGTTTAATCTTGAGCATGGTTAGGGGGCCAAAATTTTGAGTTAGGAGCTTGAATTGTTGCTTAAAAAGTGGTGATTAATTCCATGAACATGATTAAATTTTCTTCGAAAGCTAAATCCGTCTTTTGCACTTTACATAAATGGTTTCTACTTTACATGTTTGTGTGTTGTGTTGTTCAGGTTCACTCAGATGCCTAGGGCAGGTACCAGCAAGAGCAAAGAAAAGGGCAAAAAGCAGGAACCTCCGGAAAGGGTGCTAATTGACCCTCAGGACAGTCGTCTCGTCTATGGGTTGACCCTAAGGAACCCCGAGCATCGCGCAAGGTTTCAGCAGCTTCGGACACGTCCTATTGTGCCCAGGCGATTCTCCACAGCCGAGATAACAAAGGCGATGGGCATTGCCGACAATATCAGAGCATTTTTTATCATTGCAGGGTTAAAAGAGTTTATGAAGCCGAACCTCACTTATGAACGCCTCACTATGAAGTTCATGAGTACTTTCGTCATCAATGCAGCCAGTCAGCCACATCAGTGGAGGCCCGGCAGTATATCATTCCAGCTGATGGGCTCGCAACACACACTGACATTTGATGAGCTGGATGATCTGTATAGCTTCAAACAGCCCTCCGGAGACCATCCAGAAGACGGGGAATTTGATCCCTAGGCATTATATGGGCAGTTGACGGCTGCCCCACCACTTTTACCTCCTCAACAGTATATCTCCAAGACTGCTCGGGCAACTTGGATCAGAAATCCAGCGATCAGATATTTCCAGAAGATGCTCGCGCATACATTATTTGCGAGAAGGGAGATAGGGGCTTTTAGGCAAACCGAGATGCGCTACATATGGTCTGTCATGCACGAGCATACGCCAGACAATGTGGTCCTCTTAACGAGCTATCTTGAGAGTGTAGCCACGAAGCAGTCTGACAACATTTTCATAGGGGGTCTAATCACTCCCATTGCTTCTTATTTGGATATTGATGATAAATGGTTTGATGAGCTGACACCAATTAAAGGTGAATATTTATTCACTTGGCCAATTTTGGAGAAGCTGGGGGTAGTGAAGATGGGAAATGAGGGTAAGGTTCCGTTTGTCTTCCAAAATGTGGGACCTTACCTCTGGCTTCCCAACCCAGACTTGACTATGGTGCTGAACCTCGATGATAATCCCAACATTGCTCTGTCATCACCAGAACATCTAGCACTATCTGTTGATGGAAATGACCCTGTTTTCCAATTTGGAGATCATGTTGAGGGAAGGTCTCGAGCACCTCGTCCGTTGAAGAAACAGAAGGCGGCTACAACCGGTGAATCTTCATCGGTCCCTGTTGAAGAAGAAGATGATATACATACCCAAATAGCTGCTCTTCAAGAAGAAATTGCCAACCTCTCTACCCAATTCATCGGTCATCGGGCGGAGACTCGCGGCGTTGGTAAAAATGTCAATGACAAGCTTGATGCACTTTTGGCACAAGCACGTGCCGACCATGAATAGAGAGAGCATTGGGGTAATGTGTGGACTCAGCATGGGTTTCCACCACCACCTCCGCCGCCACAATAGTCATTTGTAAGTACAAGCACCCAGTCGTCTCACTCTTTTCCCACAAACTTGGCCTTAGACCAAGTTTGGGGGAGGGGGTGATAGTGGGACAACTTAGGCCGCTTATTTACGTTTATGTATTGTTTTTGGTGGTTTTATTTGCTTTCCATTTGTTTCATGCGAGTCAATGTTGTGCTGTCTGCTGTGATCTGGTATTTGTTTGAGAGTGTCGGGTCTATGAACCCAGTTATGTTGGTCGTAGAAGATGTCTAAAATTTTTGCATTTGTTTAGTATTTTAGTTTTGTTAGTCTAGAAAAAAAAAAAAACCGAGTTGTAATCTTTGAAAAATTTAGGGATTTGATGGATTATGATGTGCTAATGATGAGACGATTTTTTTGCATAAATTTGAAAAATTGACACATAGTAGAGCATGATAGGTAATAAGAGACGAAATTGAGCTTAAACCTAGAACATTGATCAAAATGACCCTTGTGAGGAATTGAGCCTAATGCGACTCTTATTTTTGGAGCAATATATTTTCTTTCGGTGTGATTTTGATTGGATATGTGTATTGATTTCTAGAATTTGCCTTGAGACTTTGCTATTAATATGTCAAGGGTGTAATGTGACTTAGAAATTGATATAGGCAGTTTTTTATTTGTAGCCTATTTTGAGCCTTTTAAAGTAATCATTTTTACCAAAAATTTGTGAAAGTTATCCTTAGTTAGCCCACTTGAGCTTTCAACTTTTTGTTTCATAACCTTACATTACAAGGCAGGTACCTTTTGATTTTAGCCTTTGGCCTTAAATTGGACTAATTGAGTAAAGAGGGAGGTGGATTGGAAGGTAGTTTGGATTAAAAAAATTGGGAACAAAGTGGGTGCACTTATGGATAGATTGAAGGGTAAAGGGAATTTGAAGTATTAGGTGCAAAATCAAGCAAGTATAACCTCTCATAGTGTTATTTTCAGTGTTATTGTTTAAATTCCGTTTTTATATAATAAAAAAAAGAAAAAGAAAAAAAAATCGTGAAAAGCAAAATGAACAGTCAGTTGTAAATAGTTGTAGTATTTATAATGTGTTAAGGAGAGGTTAGAAGAAATAAGTGCTTAGTTGATTTGGAAAAATCGGGTAGTCCCATGATGTGGTACCCGAATACTGAGTATGAAAAGCACTTGGTTGAAAAGCACTTTTGGGAAGGTGAAGAAGTCACTTTGAGGGGCGATTTGCCAAGATTGGGAGAGTGAGATTGAGTGATTGTATTGAGGGGTAATCGGGTTAGGAATAACTTGATTAGTCCAATAGATAGTCACTTTTGTCCAAATTTATCCCGCATTTCCTTAAGCCAACATTACAACCAAAATCAAGACCTACTTGATTCTTTGTCACTTGCGCCGAGTACTACGTCTAGCTTAGACAATTGGCAAGCCTATGGTGAACCATGCATGTAAGCTACTTTGAGTGAAATGATATGTTTAGCCTAAACAATTGAGAGATGAGAGAAATACTTACCTGGTGAGGATCAAATACTTCGAAAGTTTAAGTCTCGAAAGTAGTTATTTTTTGCTCTATCGAACATGCTCACTTACACTATGATGTCTAGCTTTTTGGAAAATCTGTCTGAGACTAATGCGTCATCCAATCGCCCTAAATACAATGTGTCTTCGTTCACTTTTATGTTGTTCGTGACGAACAACAATTTAAGTTTGGGAATTTTGATACACGTCATGTATGCATGCATTTAAGTCGATTTTAGGTGTGTATTTATAGAATTTGTGTGCATATATGGCCGAGAACGACTTATATTGGTTACATTGGATTGGTTGACGTATTTTGTGGAGTTTTGTTGATTTTAGGCCAAAATATCGAGTATATGGAGAATTAGAGGCGGAACGGACCAAAAAGAGGCGAAATGGGCCGCGATGGGCCCACAAACAGAAAATCACACTTCTGGGCAAGAAGTGATGCGGCCGCTTCATCAGCCTTGGAGGCCGCGTCAAATTGTGGCTCATTATGGGTTTGGTTCTGTGAGCCTCAACGAGGCCGCGTCCAAGTGGTTCGAGGCCGCGTCGTTTTATGTGTTTTTAGATCGTTGCAACGCCGCAGCGTCAGGCTTATTCAAGGCCGCGTCAAAAGCCTTCCGGAACTCCAAATCGGGTTTAAGTTGGGTTTTTTCATCCTAATCTCTCAAGGATTTCAACCCATACTTATAAATAGGTCCCCAAACTCGTGATTTAGGGGTTAGACACTCCATATTCTCAAATATACTTAGAAAAAGAGTTAGAAGACTTGGAAGACGAAGAAGACAAAGATCAACAAGATGATTCATTCGGGTTTAGTAATTCTTTTCTAGTTTTGTTCTTTATGATGTTTTGCATGGAATATTGTATTGGATTGAGACTAGGCATGAGTAGCTAAGCTATTCGTGTCCTAGGGTTTAGAAAGTAGGGATTTTTACGACTATGTTTTTAATTATGTTTTGATTTATAGACTTCGTTTTTATATGTTTATCTTTATGTTTGTTTTTCCAACTGAATTTAGACTGGCCATCTAGGTTTAGTAATCTTGTTTAACAATTCTGCTTCGAGAGGAGGGAATTGTTATTAGACGTACGACATAAAGCACAGTTGTCTATGAGTGTGTAAGCATTGGTTTGTGAGCTTTTGGGAGTTATTAAGATTAATTAACTCGAGAGGGTAATTATCTTAATTAATCTACTATCTAGTCGCTTCGAGAGAAGCGTTAGGTTATTAGAGCGCCGCTTAATAAACACTAGAATCTGGTTTAAAGGTCTATAAGTTGAGCAATTTCACCATTGAAGTAAGTCCTGAAATCGACTCCCTAGGATACTTTCTTGTTAATTAAATTTTCTTTTTGTCTAATAAGTTATAGTTAAGTAATTAATCAGTTGAAGTTCGTTAATTTAGTTACAAACAACCTTGCAATTTTAGTATCTAGTTAGGATAATCCTAGATAATCGGGGTATCGAACTACCTAACCTGTTCCTTGTGGGATCGACCTTGATTGCCACTACTACACCTAGACCCGTATACTTGCGGTAATTAGGGGATAGAAATTAGGCTTGTCATGTATACATTGAATGTATACAAAAAGTTCAAAAATGAATTTCTTCAGTGTTTGAATATTGTATTTGTTGGATAATTAGATTTTGGGAATGGTCAATTTGTTTCAGATTAAGATCTCAAGGTGAATACTCATAGATAAGACATGTTTTGTTTGATACGAAAACTCATGAGGTTAAGTGTAGTTTTAATCTTATGAATGTTACCCATGTATTCTTCGGAGGTGGTTGTAAACAGTTGGAGAAAGAGGCGTTAGTGAGGAAAAAATGGTGGATTTGGAGGTGATTGTGAATTTGATTTGATATCTGTTAATCAAACAATGAGGACTTCATATGACGTAGCTCATATCCTATCAGGGTGCACGAATCTAGTTGAGCGAAGTGCTTGATAATGTAAAGAACGAACTAACCAATTTATTTGAGAATTTGAGTACATGTGATCGGTGTGATGATGTTAATGTTCAGATCTGTAATGAGCCGGCTACTGGAGGCAATATATGTAATCCACTAACCCCTAGAGCAAGAGTTTTAACAAACATTCTTCTGACATGACATTGGGATGATAATAGTAGAAAAGGAAAAGAAAAGGGAAAGGGAAAGGGTAAGGGGAAAGCTGAAAGTTGAAGTAAGCTTTCCATTGCTTAGTTAAATTCTTTGTCTTATGCTTAGTAATCATTTTCCCTCGTAAGCTAGGGTACTAATGTATGTTATTATATACCATTTCCACGCGCAAGATGGTCCAAAATAAATGTGTAAGCCCACAAGATGACACACATAAAAAGCAAGTTATGTTCCTCCACCGGTGTGCCCTTCTTCCCAAATAACGATCAATGGCCTTCTCAAGCAAGTGGAAATCTATGTTTAAGTGACCAAATATTTATTTGGTTGTACATTTGATTTCCTACAACCAATGACTCAAGCTACCAAAATCTGAATGACTCCTCAACAATGAAATCAAAGAACGGTAAGAGGGGAATCCTCAAAGTTTGCCAACCCCAACTAAATATAATCTAATACAAACAAATCCTTTATTTTCAACTGCCTAATACAACTAAAATTACTTACCCAATTTAATGTAAAAAAAAAAAAGAAAAACTCACAATCAAAGCATTTTAAAGAAACTAATAACCTTAAAGAAAAAATAATACATACCTAGGGTTGTGAAACAATCCGACCTTGTTCGCATAAAGCGGCATGGGATCTTAAACCTTGTTCACCACCACTACTTACCCGAAACCTGCAATTCTTTTTTAGCAGGAAGGAAGAAATATATTAATTTTAGGAAGAAGACAAAGAAAGATAGAAAGGGGAGAGGAGAGAGGAGAGAGGGAGAAAGAATGAAATTTACTAAATGAAATGTTCATTTGAATTTTGAAGACATTGGACGTCCTTTACAAGAAAAAGTAAGAGAGAGAAAACTTTTGAATTAAGAAAAGGATTAAAAAGAAATAGAAAAGCGGAATCGTTATCGTCTATTAAAATTTCCCTTCTCTCGAAACGGAATCGTTAAACAAGTAAATTAAACCTAATTGGCCAGATTAAATTCAATTATAAGATTAAACCAAACACATAGATAGATAATAACAACCGGAGTCTATAAATTAAACAATTAAATCAATGTTGTGATAGAACCCTACTCTCTAATCCTTGGACACGAGTAGTTTAGCTACTCATGTCTACTAACAAATCCAAACAAGAATTGAAAGAAAACACTGTCAAGAACTTGAAAATAAACAAAGAATAATTAAACCCAATAATCGGCTCGTCGATCTTCGTCTTCCGCTCTCACTTCTTCTACTCCAATGTAAAAGTATGAGATGGTGTTCTATTTGATATCCCCTAAAAACGAGCTCCTATGTCTTTTTATGGGCTTCGAGACGAGTCCTAGAGTCTCTAAACTTCAATTCATACTTAGAATAAGAAAGTTCTTCAAAACGCAGCCTTTTGTCGTGACAGCGCAAGGCAACCCTCGCGATCGCGTTGCTTTGTACCCAAAACTACTTGAAATCATGCATTTTTGCTGTGGCCGCGTTCCATAGTGACACGGTCGCATTGCTTGGTCAATAGGGATTTCAAGTTCCAGCCATATTCTTTCGCGACAGCGCGCCTTCTTGTGTCGCAGTCATGTCGGTTCAACTTTAGACCAATTCTAGACCGGTTTGGATCGGTTCAGGTCGGTTCAAGCCAATTTTTCCTTTCCTTTGACTTGTTTCTTCGTCCAATAGTCATAAACCACGACTTTTAACCCTAAAATGCTCAAAATACCTAAAAACAAATCAAACACATTAAATAGTCCAAATATAATAAATCTACGTAACTCTCGACCAAATATACATGTAAATGCAATCAAATACAATCCTAAATCGACCTAAATACATGCATAATTAACGTGTATCAAACACCCTATGACACTTTGCTCGAATAGCTTCTTCACGAACGAGTCTACCATAAGACCACAACTTTCGAAAGGTCAACGCTAGTGTAACTTGAGCTATCTCAATCGCATCTTGATTATTCCCATTTGGAGCGAAATTTCTAATGACAACTTAATCTGCTAGCACTTCTACGAACTCATTATTGTAGTGGTGTTCCAATCTCTTTAAAAAAATAATCCTCCTGATGAGACCATATTCTACACGGTGGCATGTTGCTTTAGTTTGTTGTAATTTTGTATGTTTACCTTTTAGGATGAATGCTCAGCCCCTTTATAGAGAATTTTGGCCATGATGTAACCAAATAAAAAATATTCAAAATTTATCCAACCAAAGTAACTCACGAAAGTTGGGAGACAATTACAAAATAGGGTGACACAAAGTGATTGATGAATGTCCCATCATGCATATTCACTTGAGTTAAGAAAAAATGTAGCTTTCATAAGTTAAAGCAAAATAATGCTACATAAGATTTAGTATTTAGTCAATAGGATAACAACATTAAAAAAGACATAAATAAATAAGTTTTTGAAATAGCCGAGATAACAACCATCCTAGCTAACAAGATTCCAATTACATTGGAGGGGGTTACATACGTTACGATAATAATTAAGATAAACTTGATCAAGGATTTGGACCGGCAAATGCACTCGGATCACATTGCTGGGGGGATTGTGGGATAGTACTGGTCCCGCAAAGAGACACGACGCAGCGGCATCTCGTGACATAATAGTTTTTGCAACTTCCAATATCTTGATTCAACATTCCACCAATATTCACGCCCCACTTCGTAGTCAATCTATCAAATAAGAGATGTAGTATAACATGTCAAAGGTTGAAAGAATAATTTGTATTGAGATTGTAAATAATTAAAGAGGCGTAGTTGGATTTTACTCTTCACATCTAAGGCGATCTTGCTCTCGAAGGTATATTAGGTTGAGGTCCTTGTCCCACCAAGCATCCTCCATCTGGAGCATCATAGTAAACATCCTATAACGATGGCTTAGGAAATTTACCCGCTCTTTAATGTACAATAGGGAGAAATGGTGGGGGCAGAATTTCTCGTTAAGTGCCTTTGCCACAACAAGAAATGCTGGTGTATTGTCTCCACCCACGATCCACCGTCGAGCGTAGTATTCATCCATAAGAGTATTCACTAGTACATCTTCCATAATATAACGCCATCCGTCCTCGCTAAACCACTAGTTACCTTGCTGCTTGGACGTTGCGTGGAGAAAGTTGACTATTCTTTGAGCTTAACTCTGAAATCCAACCATTACTATAACCTAACGATATGTTTTTATATAATATTCTCCTTACTTAATAGAAAAACAAGATCTGATATCTAATATGTCAAACCGGCTATAAATATTTATAGGAGCATTGTTTGGTCTTTAGTTAATATAATTAAATTCAATGGGCTTTGTACAGTCACTGATTTGATGGCATAGAGCGACCGATGTAACATGTCAATGGCATAAGCACATGCTATGTTAGTAAAGAGAATATGGGAAGAGGTAAATTTCATTTCTTGCACATTAACGTTGTGGTTCGTGTTTTATCTTGTTTGTTTATTTTGGTGTAATCGTAATGAAAGAAAAAATATTCTATATTTCTTCCAACATAATCTTACTTATAATCAGGATTAATTTACACGAACCATAGTAACCAAGCACTTACATGATACTACCATAAACATTAACTTTTTGGCCTACTCGATATTTAAAATAGAAATGACAAAGTGGTTCATGATTTGGGAATCTGAAAGAGATTAAACCCAAAAGTCCTACTATATAGTCATACGATGAATAACAATACTACGATGTCACATAACCAAAGTGATTTTGTAGAAGCAACAAATACCACCCATACACCCACATCGCACTGACACAATCATGCAGAGGAACCCAACGGCTGGAAAGTGCGATCTGCTGTGGTGGAACACGGGGGAAAAACTGATGTGGGAATCTGACATTGCGCAGCGGCATCCTAGTTTCGAACAATTTCTATAAATTTTAGTATCTCGGCTCTCCCGGAGAAAGATATTCACGGGCAACATCGTGGTCAATCTGGAACAGCTAAAAGATGATTAGTTAAGAATGTAACAGATTGCACTAATTTCATAAGTAATCTTGGTTTAGTAAATACTTACCCTTTCACAAGCCATCCGATGATGTTCCCGAAGGTAGATCATGTTCAGTTCTTAATCCCACCACGCATTCGGGGTGGCTAGCATTCTCTTTAACATTGTATAGTGGCGTTTTAAGAACGCGACCCATTCTTCCATCCTCTCAATGGGAAAGTTGTGCCGAGGGAACATAGCTTTAAGTGCTTTAGCAGCTTTGAAGAGTGATTCTCTTTTCTCCCCTCCAACAACCCATGGGCACTGTTCGGCGTGGTATTCTTCCATTAGCGTTTTGACAAGAACATCTTCCATAACACTACGCCATCCATTATTGCTATACCAAAACGAACCCTGAAATCCGTACCTGCCGTCTTGAGGAGAATGTGGACTATGAATTATTATCGGTTCATAGAGCACTCATCTCCCTCACTTTCTCCAGACATTGTTACTGATAGGTGTTTTTTAGAAAGACTTCTAAAGTTTTACTACTTGTTAATCTAATGGCATTGGTTTACTATATAGAACTAATAACCCTACAAATTAAATTGATTGGACCTCTAATTAATTGATGCAATTTTGTTAGGTGAATAATTACAAAGCATGCGTTATTGCGTTTCGTGTTAACTTAATCGGTTCATGTTTCATACCTCCTGGTTTGTGTGAAAACTGCTGCGAATGACTGATTGAACTGCTCAGAGACTGCTGGGACCCACATCCGACTTTTTGTGGTTCATGTGTAAACGACTATTAACGATTGATTGGACCATTCAGAGACGGATGGGCCCATGAGACTTTTTGGGTTCATGTCAACACATAAGATATTTTGTGGTTCGTGTCAACCAAGTTGGTTCATGTGTATTAAATCCAAGTTTATGTCAATCAAGTTGGTTCGTGTGTATTACATCCAGGTTCATATGCACCAAGTTGGTTCATGTTATTGCATCTAGTTTTGTGGGAAAACCACTATGAATGATTGATTGGACCATTTACTGAAAAGGTAATGTTAAATGCAAAAGCTCAATTCAATGCGAATCACATTTCTACTTCAGTAAGACAATTAAGATTTGCACCGGCGAAATTCGATTAAGATGATGCTATTTACGTATGTTAGTTACAAATGTGACTATAATCAAGTCGAAAAATAGAATAAGATTCCTAATTAAGCCTAAATTGGATATTTCACTAGCAATGCCAAATTATATGCACCCACAGTGACTTTAAATTTTAACAAGCATAAAAAAGGAGGAGAGAATATTAAAATTTCACCATAAAATTGTTTTAATAATATACTCTCAAAGCATCAATAAAAATGTCACTCTAGAAACAACACATGTTCAATGTAGAAAATTGATTGTATTTCCTTCTCTTATAAGAAGTAAACGTTACCCTGCCGGTTCATTTAGACCATCGAGAGGACCCGGCAACGACGTCCCGTGTGACCAAGAGATTGGCAAATGATACAATGCATTTCTTTGCACTTCTTTGGACCTTGTGTGTTGTTCTAAGGAACAAAGGTTGTGCAATTTTCATCTTCTGTTATCTGGGTGCATCTAGCTCGGTTATGCCAACTCATTCCACACTTGCTACAAACCTGAGTCTTCCGAGGACGTTTTATTGATGATTCTGTAGCTGAAGGTGTCCTCTTGCTCTTCAGGTGCCCTGCTTGTTTAGGTTTTGGGGGGTGGTTTGCACACTACTTCAGTGGCCTCAACAAACGCAGGCCATTGGCTAGGATAAGGGACGGGCATGAGCTATCCACCCCACATTTGACGAAGGTTATCGGTCTTATAATTAGGCGCCGCGTAAGGATATATCAATAGATTTTCATGCCTGAGATGACAATATAAATAATTAGTTTTGTAGATTTAAACTTCAACACATCAATTATAGTATATTACATTGCCATAATCACTTAGGCCCCATTTGGATGGAGGGATTTGTGTTATGTATTTATAAGTCCATTGTTAAATCCACTCGGTGTGTTTGGATAAAATACTAAAAATTAGTGGGTTTGTAAATTCAGATTTTTAAATCAACCCAATTAGAAATCCAAGATTTGAGATTAACCATTTTACACTATTTTGGTGGATTTCAAATCCTTTGGCAAAGGTAGTCATTTACAAATTCCTCCTCACTCACACCTCTCTCTCTCTTTATCTTCTTCTCTTCTCCCTATCGCTATCTCTCCCTCTCGTTCTCCAATGAAATGCTCCCAATATTTTTTTATTCTTTTATCTTTTTTCTTTTATCTCCAATGAAGTTCTCCCAATAATTTTTTGGGATATAAAATACATAAAATGTATATATGTGTGTATATATAATTGGAAAAAAAATTGTTCGGTTAATTTTGATATAGATAAATATGATTTCATTTAATAAAATATATAAATTGTTAGTTTAAACTTTAAAGAAAAAAAAATGAATTTTACAAATATTGTATCAGTTTTTTGCCAAACAATGGATTTGAAAATTTTGAATTAAAAAATTCTTTCACAAATCCACCATAAATCGAAACAAGGGATTTTAAGTCCATGGATTTTGAATCTAAGGATTTCGAAATCTATTCATTTTAAATCCCTTGGCAAATCAAATCCCTCCATCCAAATGGGGCTTAGAGAAGACAAAGGGATTAAGATAAAATCACCTTAGAGCTGCAGCTGCATGTGAACAGGGCATTAGGTAGTAGTTAAAAAGCCCACAAGTGCATGTCCGGTCAGTGAGACTAACCACAAAGTTCCTCTTAAGATCACTAACCTTGAACTTACCCAAGTCGAATGCTTGTACGCTCATACTTCGGCTGGCTTTTACGTTGTCATCTAGTTTTTTTTGCGTTTGCTAGAACATGTTCTAACATGTTCGTAGGCATTAGCAGCCATACGCGTATCATAAAACCACTTTTCTATAATGGTACAACATGTATCAAGAACTATACAAAGCATTAACTTCCTAGCCCATAGCAACCTACTATTCCAAGCTTCAGCTGCATTTGAGGTCATGAAATCATAACGTCAGACAAGACACATTACTCGAGACCACCATTTTACTTCAACTTGCTTAAGGGTATTCATTACTCCAATATGAGAAGCCAGTAACGTCGTGTAATACCCAGTGTTGCAGAAACTCGGGCTAGTCGGCCGACTAGTCGGCGCCTAGTCGCTAGTCGGCCACCGGCTGACCCGAGTTCACCCTAGTCGGCCCATTTAGTTATTGCATGAATTAATCACCGACTAGTCGGGTTAGGCGCCGATTAGTCGGCCAGCTCGGCCTAGTCGATTTTAATAATTTATTTTTTATTGATTTTTTTTTAAACGACGTCGTTTTAATACTTAAATAAAAAAATAAAAATTTAATTCTCATTTCTCACAAACCAGTGTATATCTATATTAGTATATTTCCATTTAAAAGTACTTTTTATTTTCGCGAGTAGTCGGCCTAGGCGCTAGTCGGCCACTCTCCGCCCGACTACCGATTTTCGATTTCTGCAACCTTGGTAATACCTAATACACAAAAAAATATTGTTTATGATAAAATACATACCTGGCCAATCCATATAAAGTGTTTTTGAGGAAGTCACCTATCAAATTCTGTTGGACAACATGAGTAGGCGACATTTCTAAATGTAGCAAAAACATTAATATTTTGACAGATTTTTGTGAATGTGATAAGTGCAAAGTCCGTGTGACGCGCTCAGATACACAGCCTTCACTGCATTACCAATCCCTAAGTTTTGGTCAGAAACAATGCATAAATCTTGGGGACAACCAAAGGTTTCCTTTAATTGCTCGAAAAACTAGGTCCATGACTCTTCACTCTCAATATCTCCTATCCCGACGACAAGTGGAATTCGTTTCCATATTTAGTTACAGCACTGAAAAGTATTCCCTTGAACTTACCCTTAAGATGTATGTCGTCCACCACAATGAAAGGCTTACCATGATTTATGAATCCATGGATGGATACACTCAAAGCAAAAAAAGCATACTTAAAGACCCCGTTTATGGTAATTAAATATGTGTACGAACCTCGGTTCGTGTACTTTATCATATCCAAGTACATTGGCAGCCTGCTAAATGTCTCAACTTGGTCGCCGTATAACATCTTGAACGCGTTATGTTTGGCTCTTAAAGCCATATTATACTTAACGTTAGCGTGTGTTCAATACTTAAGCTAGAGATGATTTCTCGTGGGTTAAGATTGCCTTGCCTCTCTAACAGTTTGCATAAGAAGTGACCACCAAGTATCTTGGACGATATTTGATGCGGGGCATTTCGTGTGATATCCAGTTGACGCGAGTGTTGTCCATATATTGTGATGATAGTCCAAACTACGTGGGGTGCGTACCTATGCAACGTATATAAAATTACATCCTTCATTTTTGTATTTACAACAAAGACTATACTGAATCTTACTTGATCGAATCACCCGAGGCTCGGCACGTTTTGACATATGGTAGATACCAACAACCATTATCAAATCTTCTTTTGTGAGAAATGATGAACCCACCTCTACCAAATCTCCTAACCCACGGACCAGTATATCCTCTTCTTGGAGATTTGTGTCACGTCCATCTAAAACTAGAATTTCCCACTTTTCCTTTGAAGTTCCCTGTTTCTTATTAATAAGATCATCCTAATTCTCTCATTCATCCTTCTCTATCGTCACCGACCCTTTCAAATCAGGAAAATTGTGACTTGGACCTTCAGGAGGAAATTCATCTGTGAATTTGTCTCCATTCTTATGGACGAATTCACAGAAACATTTAAACCTGTCATGTTTCAGATCACCTTGATGCTTTGTTCCATCGGTTTTTTTTTTTTTTTTTTTTTTTAATTAGAATTCGTTGATTTATGTACTCCTTCGCAGCTGTTATTGCTAACGGAATCAAATTCACTCTCATCACTTGTAGTGTATGGAATTCCCCTAGATTGGTTATTTGATCACTCTTATTTGATCACTGGGGGGATGATGTACCTGATTGGAGTGGCAGAATCAGAGAAACTTGTCCTAAAACCAGAAGGAACATCACAACAATCACTACTCCGTATTTTTTTCGTTGTCTTTTTCGAATTCAATCCCCCAATAATGAAAGTTATGAACATGTGACACATTAATACCGGCAAGCCTTTCCTAGGCAGCAAAAAGATCAATAAAGCTATCTTTGTTGCTATAAGAGTTAAACCCGGGATCACAACCAAGTAGATGAGAGGATGGTCGGTTGACAAACTTTTCCTTAAGACTTATATAGATGGTAGGGACTTCCATCGTTTCAAATATACGATCAACATCATCGTCTTCCAATAATTTCATCTTCCCTATAACTTTTGTGTCATGGGAGTAAATAAGCGAGTAGATCACATAATCCTATTTCTGCTTATTTGCCTCCACAATACCGTCTACTCTCCTCTTCAAATCTCGAAAATATATCCCTTTAAGGGGCACAGATAAAATCTTCTCAACTCCACCAACATAGTCAAAATTCTGCCAAACTCCGTTATATCGAATAATCAAAATTTTCCAACTACTCTAGTGGAATTAAATTTTAATCAAAAGGATGTAACATACAAAATAGTACAAAACCATGATACAAACACCGAAAAACATAAATTCACGACAAAATTTCAATTAAAGCTACAAATACCAAAAATAGCCGGAAAACAACCAGAGTTTGATAACACAAAGCACAACCTGAAACTGAACCCTATAACATGAACCATATTTAGACAGCATGTCACACCCACCCTTGTAAAAACTTATTTTATACTAGTTTTTAGTCTTACCAGACCTGTATATTCTTTTTTTTTTTTTTTAAATTAACAATTTACAATACTCTTTCAAGACCAAAATCTCACCTACATATATTTACATAGATTCAGACCAAGTACAAAGGTGTCACACTCCATTCAACACCATATTTACAAAAATATACATATTAAAGTTCCTTAATTTGAACATGTTCAAAAAGATTATTAGAATACTAGCAAAAACATAGTGAGTCCAAGGTTTTGCCCCACAGATCGTCATTCATATACACGAGGCTTCAAAATTTGCATCAGCTCCAACAGCATGCTAGATCAGTCCACGAGCTCATGCATAGTCAAACTCACCTACAATGCAAGAACTACGTGAGCTAAAACTCAATAAGCAGAAATCATGCATGACCAATGCGTGAATGATGAGATGCATTTTACAAAACCATTTCTTTCAACTCTTTCTCAAAAGGAAACCCTTTTTGGTGGGGAAATGGCTTCCTTCACTGGCACAACCTCACCAGAATATCCCTCCATACTCGTGACTACCAAGGGTCCCTCCTCCCCCCTTATAGTCCACCCGAGATATTAGTGATGATTGGTGCGACCAAGTGGCTATCCTTCCGAGACTACCAGGGGTCCGCCTCCTGCCTGCCCCTGCAGTCCACCGGAAAGTCTACCTCTTCCCGTACCCCTCATCATAAAGGTGCTGAAGTGGGAACCTCTTCCGCGTGCACGTCTATCACCGGAAGCATCCCGAGAGACACCATATATAATATATAACTCTCAATGTGCCAGTGGTGATCAACCCCAAAACATTATCTACTTATGAAATTATGCTATTTTGACTTCTTATATGTACACATGTAATTCTTGTAGATGCTAATGCTCATGATTGATGCACATCAGTTTGTTTTTATCAACAGAAGAATACACTTTATACAACAACACATATAACAATCAATTATCACAAATAATAAACATAAATACTATGTTCAAGCATTGTAGTTGGAGATGAATTTCTACTTACCTCTACTCCGTTGTCAATTACTGAATTTCCTACTCGTACACCGTTGTAGTTAATCTATAATATCATGATAACATATAAATTAATTAACCTAATAAAAGTAAAGAGTTTTAGTTTATTAAATACCATCAGAATGGAATAACTCTAATTAGTTAATAATTAAAACATCATGTTGTGTATACACATATTTGAGCATCTTTACGTGTAGTACATATATAAATTGCACACTTCCAGTTTTATCACTTCAATGCAAAACCTATTTGCGTTCTTTCATTTTTTTTTTATGCAAATATTTCTCAATAGATTCACATATAATCAATGTTAAACTACCAAAATTAATTGATAAAATCATTACTATAATCCTACTTTGGTTTCACATAAATTAAGCATAACCTGCAACCTAGAGGTGATGAATCTCAATAGAAAGTTTAAAGAATTTGTTTCCCACTTTCAATTACATAACAAACAAATTAGCTTTTACCACTTGAAATAAGAATTTACTCCCTAGTTTATAAATAATTTATTTTCACCAAATGATTAACCTGATTCACAATAATTATTACTCACCTCATGAGCCTAATACGCATTATAAAAGTAATAAAGAACAAAAGGTTTTTGATGCAAACCTGATTATGCTGATTAGTCTTGTTGCTACATTCAATTATTCTCCATTTCATTCTTGGACACTATTAACTAGCTTAAACCCTTTCTTTTATTTGATTTGATACGTGTTGTTATAGAGAAGAATGGTGCACGTGTCCTAAACACAAGCAACCGCCTTTCTTCTTAGTCTAATAATAATAATAATAATAATAATAATAATAATAATCTGTTTGTGTTATTATTCCGACAATAAAACCCCTTTACATATTTAACACTTCCACGTACTACCTAATTTTTCATATTTTAAACTTGTCGCGTGAAATCTTAAATTTTGTAGCATGTCCCAATATTTTAGACTAGGGGATTCTTGACTACCAAAGTAAACATCTCAAATTAGTCGCAAAAATATAAAATAACGTAATAAATATAACAAATTAATTACTATAAAACTATCACGTAAATAGCACATAAAAATATGGAATGCATGAAATGTAAAAATTATATTGGCCAGTGAGTTGTGAGAGGCGCGGGTATTACATCCTTCCCCCCTTATAAAAATTTCGTCCCCGAAATTTACTTGCTTGAAGAGTTCCGGATAGTTGGCTCTCATTTCTTCCTCTCTTTCCCAGGTGGCTTCTTCGACTGATTGATTTCTCCATAGCACTTTGACTAACGAGATTTCTTTGTTTCTGAGCCGTTTTACTTTCCTTAATAAAATCTGTACTGGTACTTCCTTATATTCCAAATCTGCTTGTAGTTTTACAGGTTCACTGCTCAGGACATGAGACGAATTTGCAATATACTTCCTTAACACTGACACATGGAACACATTGTGTATTTGAGACATTGATGCTGGCAAATCGAGTCTGTAGGCAACATCACCAACTCTCTCAATAATAGGAAATGGACCAATATATCTCGGACTAAGTTTTCCTTTCTTACCAAACCGCATTATTCCCTTCATTGCTGCAACTTTCAAGAATACTAGATCTCTCACTGCAAACTTAAGTGCTCTCTTTTTCATCCTTTCCCGAATCTGTGACACAGCTTCTGACATTTCTTGTATTACACTTGGACCTAGAAGTCTTCTTTCGCCAACCTCATCCCAATGTATCGGAGATCGACACTTCCTACCATATAGTGCTTCATAAGGTGCCATTCCTATAGTAGATTGATAACTGTTGTTGTAGGAAAATTCTATCAAAGGTAGGAATTTGCTCCATTGACCCTCGAAATCTAACACGCAAGCTCTGAGCATATCTTCTAGAGTTTGTATCGTTCTTTCTGATTGTTCGTCAGTTTGTGGATGATACGCAGTACTGAAAGACAACTGTGTTCCCAGTGCCTTGTGTAAACTCTTCCAGAAGGTAGAAAAAAATCTTGAGTCTCTATCTGAAACAATGGATAACGGTACTCCGTGAAGTCTAACTATTTCCTGTATATATATCTGAGCATAACGATCCATGGAGTAAGTAGTACAGACTGGGAGAAAATGAGCCGATTTCGTGAGTCTGTCCACAATTACCCAGATAGCATCGTGACCCTTTACAGTTTTAGGCAATCCCACCACAAAATCCATTGTAATGTTCTCCCATTTCCATTCCGGAATCAGTAAGGGCTGTAAAGTTCCTGCCGGTCTTTGATATTCTGCTTTTACCTGCTGACAAGTCAAACACTGTTCTACACACTGAGCAATATCTTTCTTCATACCTGGCCACCAATACTGCACCTTCAAATCTCGATACATTTTGGTAGCTCCTGAATGTACTGAATATGGTGTCGAATGCGCCTCAACCATAATATCTCTACGAATGCTATCAACACTTGGCACACATAAACGATTTTTGAATCTTAAGATATCATTCTCTGACAAGTGAAAGGCTGATGGCATCCTGATGCGACATCCTTCTTTACTTTAGCTAAATATTCATCTGCATTTTGTCCTTGCTTAATTCTATCAAGTAGGGTAGGCTGAAGGGTTAGAGCTACTAGTCTTGCCTCCACTATTCCTAGTTGAACAATCTCAACATTCATTCTTTGCAAGTCTAGTAACTCTGGTCTCTGAATTAAAGCCATCAATGTAGTACCTTGAGACGATTTTCTGCTTAAGGCATCAGCTACGACATTTGCTTTACCAGGATGATAGTTGATAACACAATCATAGTCTTTCACGAGTTCTAACCATCTTCTCTGTCTCATATTCAACTCTTTCTGTGTGAAAAAGTACTTCAGACTTTTGTGATCTGTGTAGATCTCACATCGTTCTCCATATAGATAGTGTCTCCAAATTTTTAGTGCAAACATTACTGCTGCAAGCTCCAAGTCATGAGTAGGGTAGTTTTTCTCATACTCCTTCAACTGTCTGGATGCATATGCTATTACTTTGCCATTCTGCATTAACACACACCCTAAACCGTTCTTCGAAGCATCACTGTATACCACAAACCCTCCAGTCCCCGTTGGTATTGAAAGGATCGACGCTGAGGTTAACCTTTTCTTCAGTTCTTGAAAACTATGCTCACAATCCTCTGTCCACTTGAATGTTACACTCTTTCTAGTCAACTGTGTTAAGGGATATGCAATTTTGGAGAATCCTTCTACAAATCTCCGATAGTACCCAGCTAACCTGAGAAAACTGCGTACCTCTGAAGGGTTTTTAGGTTGTGGCCAATTGTTAATTGCTTCAACTTTACTTGGATCAACTGAAATTCCTTTTCCTGACACAACATGCCCTAGAAATATTACTCGATCCAACCAGAACCCACATTTCTTGAACTTAGCATACAACTGTTTCTCCTTTAGAACGTCTAAAACCTTTCTCAAATGCACAGTATGCTCTGCTTCGTTCTTGGAGTAGATCAGGATGTCATCAATAAACACGATAACGAACTTATCCAAAAAGTCTTTGAATACCCGATTCATCATATCCATGAAAGCTGCTGGGGCATTTGTCAAACCGAATGGCATTACTAGAAACTCATAGTGCCCGTATCTTGTACTGAATGCTGTTTTTGGAATATCTTCCTCTTTAATTTTCAGTTGATGATAACCTGAACGCAAGTCAATCTTGGAGAATATGGCAGCTCCCTGGAGTTGATCAAACAAGTTATCAATCATGGGTAAGGGGTATTTGTTCTTGATCGTAACCTTGTTCAGTTCTCTGTAATCTATGCACATCCTCAAAGTACCATCTTTCTTCTTGACAAACAAAACCGGTGCACCCCCATGGCGAAAAGCTAGGTCTAATGAAGCCTTTGTCCAGTAAATCTTGCAGTTGAATCTTCAATTCTTTCAACTCTGTTGGCGCCATTCTGTATGGTGACTTCGATATAGGAGCAGTCCCTGGATATACATCAATTACAAACTCTATCTCTCTGTCTGGGGGTAATCCTGGGAGTTCATCTGAAATACTTCAGGATATTCTTGCACCACTGCTACCTCCTCAATAGTCGGACAATGTTTCTCTTCTATACTCATAACACTTACTAGGTAGCCGTCACAACCACTTTCCAATAACCGTTGTGCTTTCACAGCTCATATCGTGTGATATTTGAACCTTTTTCTTACTCCCATAAAGACAAAAGATGTGTCACCAGGTGGCTGAAACGTAATTATCTTGTTCTGACAATCTATTGTAGCACCATATTTTGATAGCCAGTCCATTCCCAAAATCACATCATAATCATTCATATCTAATATGATCAGATCGGCATAAAGTTCTCTTCCTTCAATAGAGATAACACATGCTCGCAGAATCTGGTTAGTTTGTTTTGACTTTCCGGAGGGGATCACTACATTATAACTAACGTCTGCTACATCAGGTTTCCTACCCAACCTCTTCACATACTCAGTGGATGCAAATGAATGTGTAGTTCCAGAATCAAATAATGCAAATGCAACCGTATCACAAATGGGAACTTTACCTGTTACTACAGATGTATTTGCTTCTGCTTCCTCCGTGGTCATGGTAAAGACTCTAGCTGGCGTCTTCTTTTGTGTACCAGAGTTTGAGTTCTCTGGACAAACCGTTGAAAGGTGTCCTGCTTTTCCACATTTAAAACTAGTCCGGTACTCTGCAAAGCACTTTCCACTATGCGAACCTCCACACGTGGGACATGTAGGTTGTGTAACTGGTGGTTTTCCTTGTTCACCATTTTGGCGCTTGTTCTGATCCCATGACTGTTGTCTTGATTTTGGTTGAGAACCCGGCCTTGGACCTTGCCCTTGTAGTGACCTTTTCTTTCCATCTCCTACAAAACGAGGTCCTTGTCTTTATATAAACTGGCGCCTAACCTCCTGAGCACGCTTAATTTTCATTTCTGCCTGTTCGGCAATCAACGCTCGTTCAGCAACTTATGAATAGGTTACCCCATGTATACCAGCCATACACACATCCCTATATAGCTCTGGCCTCAGACCTTCTAGGAACCTTTCTACTTTCAACGCATCCGTACTGACCATGTGCTCCGCAAACCTAGAGAGTTGCTCGAACTTGGCGATGTAGTCTGTAACATCCATTGCCTCTTGTCTCAACTGTATGAACTCGTTCATCTTCATTACTCGAACTGGGGCAGTGAAATACTTGTTTCTAAAAAGTTCTTTGAACCTTACCCACCTCATTGTCGCCACATCCTCAATAGTTTTCATTGTGTCCCACCAATGTCCTGCACTTCCACGTAACATGAACGATGCACACAATATATTTTCCTCCTCAGGGACTTTACTATACAAAAACATGTTCTCTATAGTTCTAAGCCAATCCTCTGCATCAGTGGGATCTGTTGCACTCTCAAATGTTGGCGGGTTAAGCTTTCTAAACCTTTCTCCGATGACCTCTAAGTATTCAGCTCGAGGTTGCTGTTGATTTACACCATTCCCTGGTTGTCCACCCACACCCCTTTGTTGGATAAGTTGTTGAATCTGTTGCGATTGTTGTTCGACTAATCCTGTCAACTGAGCCACAATCGCTTCCAGGCCAACACCTACTGCTGGTGCATTTTGTTCCTGTTCATTATCTCCTTCAACACCTTCTCCTCTAACGACCTCCATGATTTCTTTCTAATTTTATTGTCCCTCTGTCACAGGCCAATATGATTCATGAAATAATCATTGCAAATTAAGAAAAAGAAAAACTTACTGGCATGTCTGTGCTTCAGAAGTTCTGAGCTCATGTATACGAACAGTCTACGGGGCACAAACCGGGCTCTGATACCACTCTGTCACACCCACCCTTGTAAAAACTTATTTTATACTAGTTTTTAGTCTTACCAAACCTGTATATTCTTTTTTTTTTTCAAAATTAACAATTTAGAATACTCTTTCAAGACCAAAATCTCACCTACATATATTTACATAGATTCAGACCGAGTACAAAGGTGTCACACTCCATTCAACACCATATTTACAGAAATATACATATTAAAGTTCCTTAATTTGAACATGTCCAAAAAGATTATTAGAACACTAGCAAAAACATAGTGAGTCCAAGGTTTAGCCCCACAGATCGTCATTCATATACACGAGGCTTCAAAACTTGCATCAGCTCCAACAGCATGCCAGATCAGTCCACGAGCTCATGCATAGTCAAACTCACCTACAATGCAAGAACTACGTGAGTTAAAACTCAGTAAGCAGAAATCATCCATGACCAATGCGTGAATGATGAGATGCATTTTACAAAACCATTTCTTTCAACTCTTTCTCAAAAGGAAACCCTTTTTGGTGGGGACATGGCTTCCTTCACTGGCACAACCTCACCAGAATATCCCTCCATACTCGTGACTACCAAGGGTCCCTCCTCTCCCCTTATAGTCCACCTGAGATATTAGTGATGATTGGTGCGACCAAGTGGCTATCCTTCCGAGACTACCAGGGGTCCGCCTCCTGCCTGCCCCTGCAGTCCACCGGAAAGTCTACCTCTTCCCATACCACTCATCATAAAGGTGCTGAAGTGGGAATCTCTTCCGCGTGCACGTCTGTCACCGGAAGCATCCCGAGAGACACCATATATAATATATAACTCTCAATGTGCCAGTGGTGACCAACCCTAAAACATTATCTACTTATGAAATTATGCTATTTTGACTTCTTATATGTACACATGTAATTCTTGTAGATGCTAATGCTCATGATTGATGTACATCAGTTTGTTTTTAGCAACAGAAGAATACACTTTATACAACAACACATATAACAATCAATTATCACAAATAATAAACACAAATACTATGTTCAAGCATTGTAGTTGGAGATGGATTTCTACTTACCTCTATTCTGTTGTCAATTACTGAATTTCCTACTCGTACACCATTGTAGTTAATCTATAATATCATGATAACATATAAATTAATTAACCTAATAAAAGTAAGAGTTTTAGTTTATTAAATACCATCAGAATGGAATAACTCTAATTAGTTAATAATTAAAACATCATGTTGTGTATACACATATTTGAGCATCTTTACGTGTAGTACATATATAAATTGCACACTTCCAGTTTTATCACTTCAATGCAAAACCTATTTGCGTTCTTTCATTTTTTTTTATGCAAATATTTTCTCAATAGATTCACATATAATCAATGTTAAACTACCAAAATTAATTGATAAAATCATTACTATAATCCTACTTTGCTTTCACATAAATTAAGCATAACCTGCAACCTAGAGGTGATGAATCTCAATAGAAAGTTAAAAGCATTTGTTTCCCACTTTCAATTACATAACAAACAAATTAGCTTTTACCACTTGAAATAAGAGTTTACTCCCTAGTTTATAAATAATTTATTTTCACCAAATGATTAACCTGATTCACAATAATTATTACTCACCTCATGAGCCTAATACGCATTATAAAAGTAATAAAGAACCAAAGGTTTTTGATGCAAACCTGATTATGTTGATTAGTCTTGTTGCTACATTCAATTATTCTCCATTTCATTCTTAGACACTATTAACTAGCTTAAACCCTTTCTTTTATTTGATTTGATACGTGTTGTTATAGAAAAGAATGGTGCACATGTCCTAAACACAAGCAACCGCCTTTCTTCTTAGTCTAATAATAATAATAATAATAATTATTATTATTATTATTTTTGTTGTTGCTGTTATTATTCCGACAATAAAACCCCTTTACATATTTAACACTTCCACGTACTACCTAATGTTCCATATTTTAAACTTGTCACGTGAAATCTTAAATTTTGTAGCATGTCCCAATATTTTAGACTAGGGGATTCTTGACTACCAAAGTAAACATCTCAAATTAGTCGCAAAAATATAAAATAACGTAATAAATATAACAAATTAATTACTATAAAACTATCACGTAAATAGCACATAAAAATATGGAATGCATGAAATGCAAAAATTATATTGGCCAGTGAGTTGTGAGAGGCGCGGGTATTACACAGCACAAACCCGAACCACGAACCATAGTATGATAACACGAACCATAATTAAGCACACCACGAACCATAGTTATCAACATCATTATTTTTTTACAAACAAGAAAATAACAACTTTTTTTCCAATCTAATTCATTAGAAATATGTCCCAGATAATGGCAAAACCCACGAACCAAAAAATTCCGACATGAACAAACTAAACATTATTGCTCAAAACATAAACTAACTAACCATTATTTCTAACAACATAAATTATTACACATTAAACACTAGACACAACCAATGTTTATGCATAATTTAGACATCACAAACTAGGGGTGTGCACGGTACGGTTTAGATTGGATATTTGAAAATTTCCAGATCCATATCAAACTTCGGTTATTTAAAAAATGAATCCATTATCGAGCCAAAAAAGGGGGACGGTACGATGCTGTTATTTTTTTCAGGATATTTCGGTTCAGAATTTCGAATCTAACGAAACGGCTCAATTCAGTTTGGTTCAGTTCGGATAATCAGAGAATTTTTTTTTATCTTTTGAATAATAAATTCAAATGAACATAATATATTGATATCTAACTAATATAAATAATTTTATTACATCAAATTTGCTTCCAACTTACTAACTTGTGTTTTGAAAATTATATACTATTTTTTAATTATTTATGTTACATATAACTAACTACAAAATTATGAATAATTTATTTTTAAATCTTATTTAAATTAATCTGTTAGGGATAATATATTTTTTAATTTATAATTTATTATTTTATTCTGTTATTCGGTTCACTACAATTCAGTATGCTTCGGTACGATTCAATACGGGTTTTGGTTTAAAAAATTAAGAAATATCCAAATTCGTACAAAAAAAAAAAAAAAAAAAAATATCGGTTCAATTCGGTTCAGAAAAAATCAAATGGTCAACGGATTTTTTCGGTTTGGGACTTATTCGATCCGGATTTCAGTCCTGTTTTGGTAATCTTCAAGCTCATTGCCCAAACCTGAACCACGAACCGTAGTGTGATAACACGAACCACAATTAAACATACCACGAACCATATTTATCAACATCATTAATTTTTTAAATACGAGAAAATAACAACTTTTCTTCTAATCTAATTCATTAGAAATATGTACCAGATAATGATAAAACCCACGAACCACAAAATACCCACATGAACGAACCAACCATTATTGCTCAAAATATAAATTATTACACATTAAACACTAAACACAACCAATGTTTATGTACAACAAACAACTCTATCTTTCGAAATTTCCACCAAAATTTGCTTACCTAAATCGGAATCACATCTTTTAACATTGCCCTAAATCCCGCAAGTTATTTATGTAAATGACAGGTCTTGAGAATCTTGCTTGGTTCTTCCCCGTTTTGCTAGTATTTGCCCCGTTCATTGTTTCAAAATAATTTGAATCTTACCTCGGACCAACAAGGGATGCAAAGTTGAAACTTGAAAGGGATGGGAGAGACGAAGAAGTTCGTTTTGAGAGAAGTAGAACCAGATTTGCTTTATCGTTCTTCAGGAGATTTGGTTGAAGAGGAGTTTAATTTGGTCGAAGAGATGTAGAACCAGTTTCAATAAGAATGTGTGAAGAGAAAAGTGTGATGAAGAAATAATGTGAAGAAGAAGAAGAAGAAAAAAAAAGTGGGAGAACGTTCGCAGCTTGAAGGGAGAGGGGTGGGTTTGGGTTTTTGTATATTAAAAAATTATTTCCTTTTTAAGTTTTTTTTTTTTTAGTTTTGGCATTAGCAAATTAAGATTGGAAGAAATAAGTAAAATACGGACAATAGGGTAATTTTGTATGACTTTAGGCTATTTTTTTACGTAAAATTATGAAAAGTGACAGAAAAAGAGTTTGTTGTTACTATTTAGGCAAAAAAATATTGGCTCCATCTAGTATTGTTCAAAACTATCTCCAGACTACTGTTCTTCCTCTTCGATGTCTTCTTTTCCTATCTCGTGTACGGAATATCATCTCAAAAATCTCGTCAACTTTCGCAAAGTATGTTTCTCTCAAGTTGTGGCAACATAAAAGGACCCATGCAAAGCTTCCTAAGCCCACGACATATCCGAGTGCAGCAGATACATAATTCCACTTGATCTCCATGTTTCCGTGTTTCAAATCAATTTCATCAGTGTTATCGCAACTTCTGTTGATAAGGAATCCACATAACTCTGCATTTCCTTTGAAGGAATCAGCTGAGAATGTCTCAAACTGGGAGCCTCTGGGAATCACTCCAACGAGCTTATTATAGGACAGATTCAGGACCGATAGAAATGTAACACCCACAAGCTCCCTTGGAATCGGTCCGGTTAATTGGTTCATTGAGAGGTCCAAAGATCCCAGCTGCATCAAGTTACCGAATGACGTCGGGATTCTGCCAGTAAAAGTATTGCTGGATAAGTTGAGGAGATAAAGCGAGCGTAGATCAGCGATGGAATCAGGTATCTCTCCCCTAAAATTATTGCGAGAGAAATCTATGGATGTATATTCTGTTGCAATCTTGACAAGCTTCAGCTCTAGGCCTTTGATGGTTAATGCCACCTCGATCAAGTAGTAGAAGTTGAGACGCACAATGCTAAATCCCAAGTCGTCGCGCCTTAATAACGCAGCGTCATTATTGTCTAGTATCATTCCTTTCCAACTCGAGAAGTTTAAATAGAGATGCCCCTCAAAATTGTTGGAAGCTATATCGATGATTTGGAGATTCGGACAACTTTTTTGACATCTAACCTCTCCGTGGAATCTGTTGGAGCGCAACACGAGCACTCGCAAGCTCGGTGACAATATTGTGCACGGGAAAGTATCATCCATGTTGTTGTTGCCAACATTCATGAGCTCTAACATATTGCAGTTCGCCAAAGACTTTGGGATGTTACCTCCTAAATTGTTGTCACTTAGGTCCAAGGTTTTTAGGCTACAATTGCCAGAAAATTTATCCGGAATATCACCACTAATGTTGTTTCCCCCTAGATTTAACACTCCAAGATTCTTAATATTATCAAGTAGACAAGGAGGAATTATACCACTCAAGCTGTTGAAAGACAAATCAAGAATTTCGAGGCTAGTTGCGTTGCAAAGGGAGAATGGGATTCCTCCACTTAAGCTACTATTCGCAAGAGATAAAAAAGCAAGAGAGGATGAGAAGTTCCCGATGTTAGGTGGAATGGGCTTTCCAAAGTTATTGTTGGAGTAGTCTACGTATGAAGCTCCCACCGGAGGCAGAGGCAACTCACCTTGGAGCTGGTTCGCATGCACATCTAGTATCCCAAGTGAATCAAGAATATGGTACGGCTTCTGCAAATCTATAAGGTGATTATAGGAAAGGTTTAGTGTTGAAAGTGTTCCACTTCCAATTTCCCATATCCAACTAGGTATTTCTCCCGTGATCCGGTTGTTCGAGAGGTCCAAAAAGTACAAGTTGGGTTGGTTTCTAAGGTCAGGAAAATTGTGCAAGTTGCACGAAGCTAAACTCAACAGTTCTAGCAAGGGGGTTGCAGAAACATTTGATTTAATGCTGCTTGCATCAACCGATAAGTTGTTATAAGAAAGATCAAGTCTCGTAAGACGACGAAGCCTTTGAATATTTTCTAACTGAAAAGTGCCATTGAAAAGGTTATTCGAAAGGAAGAGAATTGTAAGGCTTTCGAGTTCAAAGAAGGACTTCGGAATAGGCCCTTCCAAACGATTACTTCTCAAATCTAACTCGTCTATGCTGGAGGGCTTCTCTAGGGTGGGGAATTCATCGAGACGACCACTAAATTGGTTGTTGTAGAGAAGAAGTGCCTTCAACGAAGGAAGACGAAAGAGAGACTTGGGAATGCTACCGTTGAGTGAATTGTACCCTACGTTTATAAGAACAAGATTGGTAAGGCCTTGGAAATGCATGGAAGAAAGCGAGCCGGTTAGATTATTACGGCTGAGGTCTATGTAGACGAGCTTCCTGGACTTGTAAAATAACGGGATTACACCAGTGAAGAAGTTATCAGATAAGTCCACATGGACTAGTTCTGTTAGGTTAGCCAGAGTGGACAGAATAGACCCGGTAAATCTACAACCAGACAATACTATGCCGGATAACATCCTGAGATTGCTGATTGAATTCGGTAATGGACCTGAGAAGTTTGTTTTGCCAAGCGATATAGACCGGAAAGATGCGGTCAGGAGAAACAGAGGAATGGAGCCACTAAGTAACGGATTACTAGATAAATCAAGATTCTGTAGAGTGGGTACCTTAAAGATCAGCCCTGGAAAAGAACCTTGTAGCGAGCAAGAGGCGAGACTTAAAGTAGTCAAGCTCGAGAAATTTGACAGGAAGCTGGGCACCGTAGTCGAGAGATTGTTCCAATCGAGTTGAAGAACAGATAGTGAACGAAGCTGTACAAGAGATGGGTGCAGGGGGCCTGATAGATTACAATTCCGGAGGCTCAAAATCCTTAAGCCAGGTAGAGAGGATGATATAACACGGCCCCACTCACTTCCTCGAGCTGACATATCAAGATTCTCAAGATAGAGTTCTCTGAGTTGGGTTAGATTCTGAAGAAACAGGCCCAAATTCTGGTACTCTAGAGTTAGAAGCATATCCGCTGTCCTGTATGGGGAGGAGACATCAAGGCTGACCAATCTCCTCAAGAATGAAAGTTCGACAGGAACAAGTCCACCAAAACCAGCATTTGACAAATTCAAGTGTGTCAAATATTTGAGATTATGAATGCGCCTTGGAATCTGAGTATTATCGAAGCTATTGAATGCCAAGTTCAGCTTCTGCAGGTAACTAAGACGAAAAAGGCTCGACGAATTCTCAAGTCCGCCTGAAATGGCCTCAGAGTCCAGCTGCAAAGCGATCACATAGCCTGCACCGTCACATTCTACGCCTTTCCATATGCAACAATCATCGCTCTGATTCCATTGCACGAGTTTTATCGAAGCAGAAGATTCGAATACCAGTTCGTTCTTCAATCCAAGTAACAAAGTTCTCTGATCCTCGCGACATTGGCTAAACGCATGAGTAGAATTTCTTATGCTTAATGTTGTTGAAAGTAGGATGAAAAAGAAAATCTGCGAAAGCAAATATCTTGGCATAATGAAGGGAGGAAGACTATAGGTGCAAAGTAGAAGGTATGGCTTATAAGAACTGGGAAGCTGTTTTAATAAGTTGGGGCTGAATGTGAAACTGTATTAATAAGTCAGAAGCTGATGTTGTTTCCATGCGACTTTAATCATCTTAGAATGTTCATAGTCTTTTCCTAACCACTTTAATTTTATAGTTGTGAAAGCTTGTACATGTTTTATGCTAAATCTTTGAATTAAGATTTTGGACTATTGAATACCATCTGTCTTTGTTGTCACTGTCATCTTGGCCAGGAAGCAACTAACCAAGAATTGGAAAACAAATGCCCCTTAGGGTAAGTAGGTGCTGATCGATGTTATAGAAATAAAAAATCGATAGTCGGACATCTTAGGGCTACCCAGCGCTTAGTTGTATGAGTTTAAGTTTTCATTTCTACGCCTTTTAGGTTGAGTCAATCACACATGGTTCGCCTTGTATGATTAAGAGGGTGTTTGCTAAGCTTATTTTAAATATCTTATAAGTTGTTTTAAAAGCTTATAAGATGTAATTCTTCAAGAGCTTATAAGTTAATAAAGTGTTTAGATAAAATAATTTATAAGTTTGCAATTGGATGATGTGATTTAGCATGACTTTAGGAGACTAATTTGAAAACTACAATCAAGCACACATTGATTTGTGGAAAGTGTCTGTGGTATCTAAAGTGTGTGTATTGTGTAAATCGTATGAAGTGTGTGTAGTGTATGTGTAGTGTGTGTATTGTCATATTGTGTGTGTAGTGTGTGTAGTGTGTGTAGTGTGTGTCATGTGGTTATTATGTGTAGTGTGTGAATTGTGTGTTAAAGTGCGTATGTGTGAGTAGCATGTGAAATTTGAGTGTAATAATTAAGAGCTTAAAAGTTAAGATGGAAATCAACTTATTTTTTTAGATCTTATAAACTCTTAACAACTTATTTTTTTTTATCTTACTAGTTGGAGACACGTATATTGCACGTGACCCATAAAATTTACAAAATAAAACACATAAGGCCTCTTTACCATTCTGTATAAACATAAAAATTGAATGGTATTTTATGAAATAAAATAACTAATAATATATAGTATCTAATTAATTTAAGTAAAGACTTTAATACATCTGAGTTTTTATGACCAATTGTATTGTTTTTATTAAGTAAAATATTTTAGTACTTTAAGTTTTCGATAACTATGAAAGATATTATTTCATATACTTTAGTAATCTAGTGACAATGTCTCTCCATAATCTTACACAGTTCAGGAGCTTAATCTCCATTACATCAAAGAACTCCAAAACTTTTTAATAAGTATAAACACAAACTATTAGTTATATATATGATTAAAGAAACCCAATTAAAAAGAATTATTTATATATATATCAAAATAATTTGATGCACAATCAATAATCTCAGTATATTTTTCTTATGTATTTGATTGATAAGCAATGTTTTTCATTTTTGAAGACAAATTAGTTACATGAATTTATATTAAACCTACTTCTAGAATCTAGATGTCCCCAAAACGTTAAGATGAGATAGATGTCTAATATTATACATGAATATAAATGGAAGAAAAAAATAGATGATTAATAGCTCTAACTCTATATTAAATATTTTATGTAATGTTTGTTTGATATGTATTTAGATGTAACACTGAAGCTCTTATAGTTGTAATATTTATTTATATTCTTTTTAATGCTAACGTTACAGTTGCATGTAAATATTTGTTTGTGTAAATAAAAATTTTATTTAAAGAAATATCAAAGAAGAAATGTTTGAAGAGAATTTATTAATCATGACATTTTTTTCTTAATCTCAATAAATTAGTAGGAAAATTATCATAGTTCTCAAAACAATAACATTTATTTTCTTTTTACTATTAGTATTACTTTCGTGCGATGCACGGAAGTCTGCTAATAGAATAATACTTTAACTTAATTCAAATTTATATTACTTTATTATTTAAAAATATAAATATTTTAAAAATTGCAATTATATCATAGTAAAAATTTAAATAGTGTAAATATTTGTTTCTCCCCTAAAATTTTTGGATTAAATATATATTTATTATTTATGAATAAAAAATATTGTTATTGATACAACTAAGATAAATATTAATTATAACAAATAAAAATAATTACTTTTATTTTATTTTGTCTAAAAACTAAAACATACCTTATCATTCTTAACCTATGTGAATAACCATAAATAGTCCAATTAATTACATGTGTTGGAAAAAAATACAAATATAATAACACATAAGTTATTAAAAAAAAGAAGATAAAATAGTGATAAAGTACATTGATAATTTATAAGAAAATTAGTTTTTTATTTTTGAATAATCTCATATTTTTATTGTTAAAATTTGTCAATTGTTTTAGTTTTATATAATCTAATTCACTATATACATAGTCTAATCCACAAAAGACTTAAAATATAATTCAACTTAAAGAAGGTGAAATGATTATTAATATGATATATTAGATGTAAAACATATTAAAAACAAACAAACAAACCTAAAAAAAAAAAAAAAAAATGTAAGCATTTTAAAAAATAGAAAAGAGTTGTTGACAAAGAAACAAAGTGATGGAATGTTGACACTATAACAATTTATCTTTAGGGACACATACATAAATAAAATCCTTGAAAATGTTTGATTTGCAATTGAACAGAACTCTGATTTTTTTTACATATTTGACTCCATTTTATTTTACTTTATTATGCACACACATTTATATGTATATTAGTATAAATATAAATTAATTTATAAAATAAAAGGTAAATACAATAAATAAATAAATTAATTAAATTATTTAAAAAATAAAAAAAATATTTTAGTATGATTGTTTAACTAATTCGTATTTGCAGCCTAAATATGACATCAGTAAACATCCACAATAAGTACTCAAATCTAATCAAATAAGTAAATAATATACCACTAAACAACTGTATATTTGTTTAATATAATATCACACTTTTAAATATGTGATATGGATGTTAAAATTAGAGATCGTAAAAAGATAATTAATTTCATATATAATATGTAAAAAATGTTTAAGATAAAAATAAATTTATTGGTACTTTAAAATGGGGGGAATGGATTTCCTTAGAAAGAAGGACAAAAGGAAAAAATGAACAAATAATAAAAAAGTTGTCACTTGTACAAATAACAATAAATAACACAAAATATTTTGGTGAGAAAATGAAATTTATAATTTTAACTCACTTATACTCCCTCCAGTCTGAAAGGTGTGTCGCTTTAGAGAAAATGAAATTGTTCAAAAAAAAAAAAAAAATATATCATCTTAGCAACTAAAGAAAGAAAAACACAATTCTTCAAATCTTACCATAAATAATCTATTTAATTTAGTTGACTATATTTTCTTAAATCCACAAAACATATAATAGATTGTGTAGGGATATATTTATCATTGCCACTCATCCTTAGTTTTTCAAAAAAGTCTAAAGCGATACTTTTTTTGGGGTCGAAAGGAGTAGCTTTTATATATGTGTAGATTTCTTAATATATCTAAATCATTTCCAAGTTATAACGATAAATAATTAATTGTTTCTTTCTAAAATCAAATATCATTTGTAATTTGTAACATTTTACTTGGTAATATACACATATACTTCTTATTTTTCAGTAAATCCTAGCATTAACAAAATAAAATCCAATAGTAGATTGATTATTTAAAGATAAAAATGGATTAATGCGATCAAAATTGCTTAGGATGCAAAGAAAAAAAAACAGTTGAAGTTAGTTAGTGTGACAAAGTATTTATAAGGTTGCAAAGTTTAAAAATATATAGTTGAGGTTAGTATACATAAAATAAAAGATTGAAAAATGTAACAAATGTTATAATTTAAGTTGCAAAGTGTAAACTTATTTAATAAAGTAATTGTAAATACATTACATAAAAATATGAAGAATTAACAAAAAAAAAAAAAAAAAAAAAATTCTCAATAATGTATATGATATGTAAACATACATATGCATAAAGCTTCCATACTTCTTATTATAATATATATATATACACACACACATATATATATATATATTAACAAATGTACTGACTTAATAAATTATTTGGAAAAATTAAACATTAACTTTGCCTTTAATTCAATGAAATAGAAATTTCACTATTGAAACAATTATGTTTATCTCGGATATAACATAAGTAAAAAAAAAAATAAACATTAATGTCAAATAAAATAAATTAATTCGTTGTACTTTAAAAAAATCTTAACTAATATTCTTTATTAGAGGATTATTTTATTTCTTTTTAGCTGCAGCCTAGACCTCACTTTAGTCCAATTAACAATAAATACTCATATATAACCCTAATAGTAGTTGAAAAGAAAAATTCAAATCAAATATATCATTATAATATATGTGATATGTATGTCAAACTGAACACCGTGAAAAGACGAATAATGTGATACATTATGCATAAAAAACGGATTAAAAACAAAAAAAGTTATTTGCATTTTAAAAAATTGTAAGAAGATTAGGAACTTACCAAAATTAACATGAACTTACCAAATTATTGTTAAAATTTTAGGCAGGAAAGTTACAATGACATAAATGCCCTCCATTTGACTTATATATATATATATATATATATATATATATATATATATATATATCATTGTATTTCCCAATGAAAATTATTATTTTTATAATTGACATTTAATATATTTTTACATAAAATTTGCAGTAAAAATAAGATTGTTAGATAAGATTACGAAAATTATAATAAACACAATCTTTTTAAATAACTTATTTTGAATGACTTACCTAATCTAGTATGACACTTTTTATATATATGCTCATGGCATATCATTTACAAGCTTTTTAAATTTATTTTAATATGAATCTAATTTTTTTACACAATTCAATTCTTCAAAAGTTTAAAAGTTGAGAAATTAAAGTATGTGGTATTTTTATGAAGAGTTATATATACAAAAGGTGTTTTTAGAAAGAGTTATTTACGTAAAAGGTATTTTTATCTTTATACTTAATAAGTGAAAAATAAATAAATTGTGAATTGATTAACTACCTATAAAGAGTTAATAATTATTTGTACTTTATTATTAGAATAATAATAATTGAGATTGTATTATAAATTAAATCATTCCAAATTTCTATTATTGCTAATTATGTTCTCTCTGATTAGATATTGAATCCAGCAACTATGTGATTTTCTATTAAATTCATTATATATGATTATTGAAACTTTAAACATACATTTTCACTTTCAGGATTTAACCTAACTTTATTTTACTATGTCAAATTTATTCTAAGTTAATACATTACTTATCATATGCTTCGTACTTTTCATTTGTGGGTAAAATTGCATGATAAATGCGGAAGAAATTAAAAATAACAGAGAATTTTGTAAAAACGTTCATCGCACTTGTATGCCTTAAGTTAACGTAATTCTAATTTATGTACCACACCAAAAAGCTTTTATAATTGTTAAAGATTATTATTATTCCGGATCAAAGTCTATGTTCTTAAATATTTAGACATTGCTCTGTAATTGAAGGATTAAAGATTTAGTTGATTTTTTTACCTAAATAATTTAAAACAATTAAGCAAAAAGTAATTATTTTGGACATTCATTTACACCATTTTTTCTTTAAGATAATTTTTTTAAGTTGCAATATTGATTGATCACTAAAGTTATGAGCTATGATTAGCAATTTATTCTTATGTCCTTCAATTATAGTAATATGTAGAGGGTTATTTATGTCTACACATTAATTTGTAAAAAATACCCATACTTTGATAGGTAGGGGTATAAACTCTTAAACATCTTTTTTTGTCAAACACTTTGCAAGAACTTATAAGATGTTTTTTTAAGCTTATAAGCTCAGTCAAACACCCTCTAAGTTACCTTTTGTGGTTTGCGGGTTATGCCACGAGGGTCGTGTTTCACTCAAAGCATACCAACAACAACAACATCAATAATAATAATTTACTATTTACTATTATTAAAAAAGTGTGGATAGTTTCTTACAGATTTTAATTTTCATATTATATCTTTAATGAGATTATGTTTAAGATTAATTTAATAATCATGTGATATTTGTTTGGTATAAGTCTTTCTACAACTTGTATTCATCTACTAATTTAATGAAATCTTCTATTCCATTTTGTAACTTAATTCACCTGATGACATCACTCAGACCTAGATATTGTAAAACATTATATTTTTCTTTGTTGTGTATTATACTTTATGATATTTCATATATTTCTTCTGTTTTTAAAAATTGAATTCTTTTATGGTCGTAGACAAATGAGAAAGATTATAATTATAAAATAAGAAGAAAAAAAAAAAAAAAGACTTGACCTGATGCATAGACCTACCTTCTCCATGACTTGGTCGAGTGTTAGTGGTCTCAGTCATGTCCAAGTCATAGTTCCATTTGCATCTATTAAAAAGCGTTTTTTCCTCGTTTGTCCTTTTGCTTGTTCGTTTCTTCTCAATACTTTGGTATTTGAACATTTACGTCCCAAAATACATGAAAGCGCTATAAAATGAGCAAACGTGTGAGACCTTCATATAAAAAGAAAATCTAACAAAAAATTGTTAATAACACATGCTTAATCATGATTTTAGCATCTAAATATGCCCTAAAAACATGTAAAAATCACATTTACCAAATTCCCAAAATTGTTCGTCCCAAAACAATAAAAGACAGAAATAAAAAATTTGGCTTTAAGGCTAACCGAAGATGAATCTAGCTTCATGCCATAAACTTTGGAAAATTAGCAAGATAGTATGGTGAACATATATTGAATTAGTGTTCTTTGACTACTCTTGAGACTTAGTATCTCAAATATGTGACTCTTACTAGATAATGTATTGCACTTCACTCAATTATTTTTATAGGATGTGTTTACACCCTCAAGTTGGTTTAGATGCACAATCTACCATATCCTTGACTATCATTGGAGCTCTCCATTGCATTCGATATGTGTGAGCAAAGGAATAGGGTTTAAGAATGAATTGATTTTTGTTGGAATGTGAACTTTTGGACAAGATGTGATATTACATGACAAGGTGACTTGGCTTGTACTAACGGAGTAAGCTACTTTCAACTACCGCTCACACAAAACCACAATTCCTTCACATACAAATATGAGTAAAGTTGTGCTCCAACTTTTCCTACTGACTTGAAACTTCCAACACCAAAATAATGACTCACTTTTTTCTCCACTCTACCTTTTCCTAATTACTCTCTGTAGGCACATAAAATTTGTGACCAATCAAATAGTTAATCAAACATTGTCAAGTACCCAAATCTTAATTTCTTGGCAATCAAGATAAATTTTGCTAGTATGGAAGAGAATTATCAATACTTAGATAACAAAATCAAATGAAATCATATCTTCCTATTGAAGGAAGGAGGTGTCATCAAATCATGAATGACCAATCAAATTTTGTCATTCTATGGAAAAAGATCTCATCCTACACCTATATAAGGGTCATCTTATTCATTTCAAGACACACTAAAAATATACCACAAGTCAAGAAGTTGAGAAGAAATTCAAGATGTGAAATTCTCAACCATTCATGACCGGCGTCAAGAAAGATATCAAGTCCTCCATCAAATCTCAAAGTCAACTCGAGGAGAAGAATCAGAGAAAGAAATAGAGACTGTAACACAAATTCTCAAATCCATCAATAAATTTAATTTTGTAAATTTTGTTGTGTTTATTTATTGAAACTCGAAATTTATTGTTACAAATTTGGCATGTCCAATGGGACAATCTCTACCTCTCATCTCTTTTCTTTGAAGCCAAGTTCAAAGTCTCAAAAGAAGGACTCTCTATCTTTCATCCATGTCGGTGTTTCGACGAGCCATGAAGACGTCGTTCCAAACTAAAAGCATGTGGGAGCAAAGCTTCTCCCAACACTCCAAGAGAAGAAAACTAAATCCTTCAATTCTCCTTGATACAGACCTAAACTATCTAAAATGATCCTTAACACAAACCTAAACTTCCACAATGCTCCTTGATATGAGCCTAAACCGTCTACAATGCTCCTAGATATGAGACAAAACTATCTATGTCCCCCAAAATCAAATTCTAATCGGGACTCCTTGACATGAGTTTAAAAGGTCTCCAAATTCTAACCAAGACTCATTGACAAAATTTTAAAAGGTCTACAATCAAATCAAGGCTCCTTGATGTGAGTTAAAAAAAGTCTACAAATCAAGTCCAAGTGAAGGCTCCTTGACACGAAAATGTCTACAAATCAATTTCAAATCAAGGTGGTACACATGTTTATGCACGAATAATAGGTCGGTTTAAGTGTTCATTTAGTCACATTTGCATGCATAAATGATCGTGAATTGTTCATATTTATGCAATTGGGCAACTTGATGTTGTTTGACTTGTTTTGAAGCTATTTGGGTGAATCTAGACCAAAAAGTCGAACTCAACTAAAGGTGGATGTTGAAAACAAGTTCCACAAGTAAAAAACCGAGAAAAATCGAGGCAAAGCTTCAGGAAATTGAGCTCGACCGAGATAGATGATCGGAGAAACCAAGAATTTTGGCTGAAGAAGGATCTCGACCAAGACAGCTTATTCTCGGCCGAGAATTCTATACATGATTCTCTCCCGAGACTATTCATTCTCGGCCAAGACTGATATATAGTCAGAATAGGATTTGCTCGAAAATTGCCTTTTCAAGCCCAATCCAAGCCTAATTCATCCCCAACTATAAAAGCAAGGTCCTAAGTCCGAAAATATAACTTTTACATTGATTTTGGAGCATGGAATTGGGGATTTCCGACGAGCACGAAGAATCAAGATTCGGCATCTCGGGTTTTCTAGTTTTATGTTTTTCATTATTAGTTTGTTCTTAGCTATTTCTTTGATCGGCTAAGCCTTTATTTTCCGTCTTTAACTAAGTTGAACCCTAGAATGATGTTTTTGTAACTATTCCTGTAATTGTTTGATTTAACTATGTTCTGAGATTATTTACATTATTTTCTTTCTTCATATCTTTTATATGTGTGTTATTTGGACAGGTCACCCAGGTAGTAGGCATATAAATGTTGCTAGGTCGTAAATTCATAATCCGTAATTGTTATGTGTTTATGTCTAAAAGTAGCAAATAGTGATTTATTCGCTAGGATAACATAAATTGCGGTCACTTGTACCGAGCTTGCGAGTACAACACCGTACCTACTCCGTTGCCTTAGTTCCCTATATGTTTGATTAACGGTGTTTTAGTGATCATATCCTAGGACTACTTAATCGGATAGGATTAATTGCTAAGCGAACCTGTGATTAGTTATACTTATGGGGTAACAAGGATTAGCTAAGCGTACTTGTTAATTCTTGGGGTATGGATTTCAGAACTAGTTGGTCAAGCAGTTGCAATAGTTACAAGAATAATTCGGACTAGGGGGATACTGGGTTAAAGGCGGGAATACTATATTCATAAGTAAATTCATCTTTAGTTTGTTAGTTTAATTGTTAATTGCTTAGTTAATTTACTCAAAACAACTCCCCCACTTTATATGATATTTATAGTATTATAATTTGCTATATAAATTGGTTTAATATGATAATTCGATTAGTTTCTCTGTTTTCTGTGGGATTGACCCTGACTTACTCTACCGACTATTGGGAAAGAAAGTTAGGAAATAAATAGAACTAATTTGACTGCATCCGACAGTTTGGCACCATTGCCGGGGAATGGTTGAAATTAATTGCATTTTAGTATTAATCATTATCAGTTTTAATTTTTGTTTTTTATTATAATCTTTGTTTAATATACACTAGGCATTCACTTGTTCATTTGCATCTTATTACAATTGTGAATGATCACCCGTTTACATGGTAACAAAGACTGGTAATTCGATCCAGAGATTACACGAAGAGACCGAATTCTGAGGAGACAAGCAAAAGAGATTCGAGAGGAAACTGAAACTGAACACATCCTTTTTGAATCAGAAAACGAACAGACAGTCATGGCAGCAGAGAAGTCTATGAAAGAATTGGCCAATACTGGCGCCACTCACCAGCCCTTGTCATCACTCTCCTTAACTTGGGAGAGAACACCACATTCAAGTTGAAATCTGGGCTAATCCATATGTTGCCCTCATACCATGACCTCTCGGAGGAGGACCCCCACAAGCATCTGAAAGAGTTCCACACCGTGTGCTCGAGTATGAAGCCTACCACTGTTAGTGAAGAAGCAATCAAGTTACAGGCTTTCCCCTTCTCCTTCAAGGATTTGGCCAAGGATTGATTCTACTATCATCCTCCAGCTTCTATCACCACATGGGGGGAGATCGAGAGGCTATTCTTAGAAAAATATTTTCCAGCATCTAGAGCAACAAACCTCAGAAAGGAGATAAGTGGAATTATACAAAGGCACAGTGAGAATTTGTATGAGTATTTGGAGCGGTTCAAGAAACTAGTGGCTAGCTGTCCACAACATCAGATAACCGATCAACTGTTACTCCAGTACTTCTATGAAAGTTTGTCAATGACGGATCGGAACATGATAGATTCAGCTAGTGGGGGAGTGCTAGTGGAAAAGACACTAATTGCATTTAGATAATTGATATCAAAGATGCTGTAAACTCGCAACAATTTGGGTGTAGAGATGCACCGCTCAAATCAGTTAGAGAGGCAACCGACTCATCCATAGAGGACAAGCTTGAAGCGTTAACAACTCTGGTAAGAAAGGTCGCTTCAGGGGGCAAGGCAATTATAAAGCCATGTCATATTTGTGAAACAATGGAGCATTCGACAGATGAGTGCCAAGTTTTCGGGAATGAATTGGAGGCTCATGCTAATACTGTTGGCTCAGAAAATTTCCAGCAGAGAAGGTATGACCCCTACTCTCATTCTTACAATCCGGGATGGAGGGATCATCCCAATTTGAGATATGATAATCAGCCACAATAGTCGGGCGGTCAAATTCGCCTCCCACGGGGCATGTACCAACAGAGGCAGCCGACTGAGCAAGCTCCAGGCCCGTCTTTAGAAGAAATTGTCAAGAACTTGGCAACAAACACTGTTCAGTTTCAAAAAGACACAAAGTCAAGCATCAAGAACCTTGAGACTCAAGTGAGTCAATTAGCTACTGCTGTGAGTCGTTTGGAGAGTGCAAACAGTGGGAAATTACCAACTCAACCTAAGACCAAACCGAGAAACATAAGCGTTATCACACTGAGGAGTGGAACTGAGCTTGGAGAGCCTAACAAGCCCGGGCGAAGTTTAGAAGAGGACAGTGATGAAAGAATCAAGAAAAACGAAGGAGAGGTCGAGCAAATAATCTTGGCCGAGACACCTTATCTTGGCCGAGACCAAAGCAATCTGCCCATCCAGCTCGGCCGAGACTCATTGCTCGAGAAAAGCCTAGTTTGCCACCTGTTCTGGTTAAATCACTCCCGTTTCCTAGCCGACTTGTGATGAAAGTGAAAGATACTAAGGAAAAAGAGATCTTTGATATATTCAGAAAGGTTGAGATAAACATTCCGTTAATCGATGCGATTAGACAAATCTCGAGGAACGCTAAATTCCTTAAAGATCTATGCACTAACAACCGCAGGTTAAAGGGAGATGAGAAAGTCATTATGGGAGAAAATGTGTCAGCCATCTTCCAAAAGAAGATTCCCCTTAAGTGCACGGACCCAGGGATGTTCGTAATACCCTGTTCGATAGGTAATCACAACATAGAGAGAGCTATGCTAGATCTAGGTGCATCTATAAACGTCATGCCTCGTTCTATTTTTCATCCACTAAAACTTGGACCATTAAAAGAAATGAGGATAGAAATTCAACTAGCTGACCGTAGTACTACATACCCTGAATGGGGTCTTAAAAGATGTGCTAGTGGAAGTAGGCGACTTAGTATTTCCGGCGGATTTCTATGTGTTAGACATGTACGGCGATACATCAACTTCTAAGCCTATATTATTAGGGAGGTCATTTTTAAACACCTCTCAAACAAAGATAGACGTTCGTGAGGGGACACTCACGATGGAGTTCGATGGACACATCGTTAAATTTAACATATATGATGTAATTGAATTCTTTGAAAATGTCCATTCCGTTATGCCTAATGATGTTATTAACCCGTTTGGTGAAAGAAACTGTGAGCTGAGCTGCAGAGATAAGCTGAATACTCCTATATCTTGGAGGCATCATAAAAGGGAGCATGAGAAGCTGAAGGAGGTAAAATGCTTTAATTGGTCAGGGCCAATGTGGAAACCACCATGTATCAAACACTAAATGGACGTGAACCGGTCGAGCCAACTACGTAAAACAAAGGCGCTTGTCGGGAGGCAACCCGATGTTTATCGTATTTTTACTTTTAAATTATGCATTTTATTGTTATTTTCTATTTGATGCATTTTCTTTTCGTCTTTGAGCAGTATGCAGGAACTAACATGACTCGAATTCAAATAGTAGTGGAGCATAATGGATATAACAAGACATTTGGTGGGGCGCGATAGCCAAATATTGGAGCAAATATAGCTTCCAACCACCACCTCAGCAGGAGTATTGTAAGTAAGCACCAAGTCGTACCCTTCTTTTCCCCACAAACTGTGGTTTTCAACCAAGTTTGGGGAAGGGGGTGTAAGTGGGACGACTTGGGCCGCTTTTGAGCCTTATTTTCATATATTTTCTTGCTTTGTGCTAGCTATGCGTTTCTTGTTTGTTTATTGAGTGTTGGCCTGTGAGCCAATTACTTGGTTGATCGTCTGGTCTGTGAGCCACTGTCTTTGCGAGTTGGGTCATGTTTAGTTGTTATGTACTTTGCATCTTAGTTGAGTCTAGAATTGAGTCAGTTGAAAAACCGAGATTATATTTTGATTTTAAAGTGTGTCAAAAGAAAAAAAAAATTAGGGTAATGATAAGTGTGCAACTAGTAAATGATGATCATGATAGTTGCTTAAAATTTGAAAAATTGACATATGATAGAGCATGATATGTAATGAAGATAAAATTGAGCTTGTACTTGAAACTTGTGATCTAATAACCTTGTGAGTTTTTGAGCCAAATTTTGTACTCCCATCTTGGGAGTAATATCTACATTCTTTCGATGTGAATTCTTTGGTTATATAAAGTCATCTCTAGAACTTGCCCTGAGTTTCTATTGTGACTATGTCAGACATGTTGTGATTTAGGAAATGATTTTAGACGGCTTTTTATTTCTAACCTGTTCTTAAGCCTTAATATATTTTCCTTTTGACCAATAAAATTTTTCGTTGTTAGCCCATTTGAGCTTTGCAGTTCTTCTTTGATAGCTTTATTTTACAAGCCACATCCTTCAATATTAAATCTTTGACCTATTTTAGACTAAGAGTGAGTATGAGGGAGGAGGATTGGAAGGTAGTCGGTAATCTTTGGTATTGATATGGGTGAAAGATGGAAAGTTTTGAAGAAAGGAATGGATATAAAAAAGATAGGTAAAGAAAAATAACCTCCTAAGTGTTATGTTTTTAGAACCAATTCATACCACTCTTTTCCCCACAAACGTTGGTTTTCAACCAAGTTTGGGGGAAGGAGTGTAAAGTGTGACGTATTGGTTATAGTTTAGTAGTTATGAGAATAAAAAAAGAAGAAAAAAAAAAGAGAAAAAAAAAACGAAAAAAAAGAAAGAGAACATAAAAGAAAGAGTTCGTTGTACATAAGTGTTATTTTTTTGTTTAAATGAGAGGTTAGGAGTCTAAAAGTGCTCTATTGTTTGAGTTGATTATAGAAATTGGGTAGTCCCAAGTGTGGTATCCAAGTGAAGCATGAAAAGCATTTATGTTGTAAGGACTTTTGAAGGGTGAAGAAACTTTCTTGTGGGAAGGTTTGCTGGAATTTGGAGAGTGAGGTTGAGTGATTGTTTTGAGGGGTGGTTGAGTAGGAGGGAAACTCGATTAGTCCAAAATATTAGTCACTTTTAACCAAACATTTCCCACTTTACCTTGAGCCTACATTACAACCTAAATAAATACCTTTTTTATCTTATGTCATACATGTCAAGTACGAGGTCTGATTTAGATGATGGACAAGCATATGGTAGGCGTTGCATGTAGTCTAATGTGAGTGAAAATGAATTTACCTTATACACTTGAGAGATGAGTAATACACTTGACCAGTAAAGATCACTTGTTGAAAGTATCGAGTCTCGAAAGTAATTTAAGTTGCTATGTCGGATATGCTCGGGTTATCATATTGTCTTTCTATATAAAAATCGGTTTGAAACTTTGTTTGTCACTAAAGTCGCGCTTGACACGTGTATTTTGTGTTCTTCTTTGTTTTGTTTTGTTCGGGACGAACAAAGATTTAAGTTTGGTGGATTTTGGTAAACGTGTTTATGCACGCATAATAGGTCGATTTAAATGTTCATTTAGTGACATTTGCATGCGTAATTGATCGTGAATCGTTCATATTTATGCTATTGAGCAACTTGATGTTGTTTGACTTGTTTTGAAGTTATTTGGGTAAATCTAGACCAAAAAGTGGAACTCAACTAAAGATGGATGTTGAAAACAAGTTCCACAAGTCAAAAACCAAGAAAAATCGAGTCAAAGCTTCAGGAAATTGAGCTCGACCGAGACGGGTAAGGGCTCGGCCGAGATAGAAGATCAGAGAAACCAAGAAATTTTGACTGAAGAAGAATCTTGGCCGAGACAGCTTATTCTCGGCCGAGAATTCTATACATGATTCTCTCCCGAGACTGTTCATTCTCGGCCGAGACTGATGTATAGTCAGAATATGATTTGCTCGAAAATTGTCTTTTCAAGCCCAATCCAAGCCTAATTCATCCCTAAATATAAAAGGAAGATCCCAAGTCCGAAAATATAAATTTTACATTGATTTTGGAGCGTGGAAGTGGGAATTTCCGACGAGCACGAAGAATCAAGATTCGGCATCTCGGGTTTTCTGGTTTTATGTTTATCATTGTTAGTTTGTTTTTAGCGATCACTATGATCGACTAAACCTTTATTTTCCATCTTTAACTAAGTTGAACCCTAGAATGATGTTTTTGTAATTACTACGGTAATTGTTTGATTTAACTATGTTCTGAGATTATTTATGTCATTTATTTTCTTCATATCTTTTATATGTGTGTTATTTGGACTGATCACCCGAGTAGTAGGCATATAAATGTTGCTAGGTCGTAAATTCATAATCCGTAATTGTTATGCGTTTTAGCAAATAGTGATTTATTCGCTAGGATAATATAAGTCACGGTCACTTGTACCGAGCTTGCGAGTACAACGCCATACCTACTTCGTTGCCTTAGTTCCCTATGCGTTTGATTAACGGTGTTCTAGCGATCGTATCCTAGGACTACTTAATCGGATATGATTAATTGCTAAGCGAACATGTGATTAGTTATACTTAAGGGGTAACAAGGATTAACTAAGCAACATACTTGTTAATTCTTGGGGTAGGAATTTCAGAACTAGTTGGTCAAGCTGCTGCAATAGTTACAAGAATAATTCGGACTGGGGGGATACTGGGTTAAAGGCGGGAATACTATATTCATAAGTAAATTCGTCTTTAGTTTGTTAGTTTAATTGTTAATTGCTTAGTTAATTTACTCAAAACAACTCCTCCCCCCCCCCCCCCCCCCCACTTTATATTATATTTATAGTATTATAATTGGCTATATAACTTGGTTTAATACGATAATCCGATTAGTTTCTCTGTTTTCTGTGGGATCGACCTTGACTTACTCCACCGACTATTAGGAAAGAAAGTTAGGAAATAAATAGAACTAATTTGACTGCATCCGACAGTGCGGTCTCAAGGCTTCTTGACACGAGTTGAAAAGATCTACAGGTCAAGTCCAAATGAAGGCTCCTTGACACGAGTTTAAAAGGTCTACAAATCATTTTTATATAAAGACTCATTGATACGAGTTTAAAAGGTCTACAAATTCAAATCAAAGCTCTTTGACACGAGTTTTAAAAGGTCTACAAGTCAAAAATCAATTGAAAAAATTCTTGATACGAGTATAAACTATCTGCCAAACCTAAATCCAAATTGAAGATTTCATTGATACGAGTACAAACTATCTACAAAATCCAAATCTAAGTTGAAGACTCCTAGATAAGTAGAAACTATCTATCAAATCCAAATCCAAATTTAAGAACTCCTTGATATGAGTATAAACTATCTACATATCTAAATTTAAGTTGAAGACTTCTAAATATGAGTAAAATCTATCTATCAAATCCAAATTCAAATCCTCACTGAAGAACTCCTTGATAAAGTATAAACTATCTACAAATCTAAATCCAAATGAAGACTCATTGATACGCGTATAAATTATCCATTTTTTTGTTTAATTGAAATGGCCCAATAGAAATTTAGTAAAATGTGTCCAAATTAATTAAAAAACAGCCCATCCCCTAGACCTTAAACTAGATCTGGTCCGGACCCAAGGAACCGACCCGATCCGACCAGGATCGAAAACTCTAATCCAGATCAGGCCTGTGGTCTGGCCCTAGCCCACTGCCTAATTTCAGTCGCCGACGTTGTTGTCAATAGTTACCGAAAATAGTTCCTGTCGTCGAAAAGCTGGTAGGCCCCTGTCGAAAAAAGTCGCGCAGCCGCCGCCTCCTCACTGCCGCTGCCGCCATCATCGTCAACCCTGCTTCACCGGAAAAAAGCTCACTGGAATCCAGGGCTGCTGTCGGCGCCCTCATCAACATAGGTTGCTGCTGTTCTACCGGAGTCCATGGTCGCTGCCACCGCCATCGACGGGATCGAGGCTGCGTGACCAAAACCAAGTGAACAGCCGCCCTTCTCCATCACCTTCTGCACCGTTCCGTCTGTTATGTGCCACCGTGAGGGGTCGCGGCTGTGACGGTCGTAGCGCCGCCGTCTAGATCGCCACGTTCTTGCTCCTGATTCAGTCAAGTTTGAAAGCTTCTAGTGCTTAATGGAGTTTTGGGAAAATGCCCCCAAGGTTTTAGGGAAGGTGCAAAATAACCCCATCAGTTCTGTTAAACGTCTGAACTCTTCCAGTTTGACACCACAGAACCCAGACAATTTGCAATTACATCCAGATGCCAAAAATACAACAAAAATTATATATTTTGTACCCTATTTCAAAACCTAACAAGGGAAAATTATGGAGACGTACTCCACCCCCTTGTGTACAACTCGAAAATACAAAATACAAATTTGTACCAATAAAAACTATGTCATAAATTGTTCAATAAAAATTAAAACATTCGTCCATAACAACGATATATGAATAATTAAATTAACTAATTGAGAACATACAACAATACCAAAACCTACACTCTGAGACACCTTGGAATATTGTATGCGCGAGAGTAATGTAGTAGTAATAATTGGCGTGTTATATATATAATATTTAATGTCACATTATTCTTCCTCTCCAAGTAGCATATCATGATATATATATATATATATAAGATTTGTATATCTCCATCTTCTATATTATCACCATCCAATATATTTATTGTATTGCAATAATAAATTATAATATTTATAATGTTCTCCAATTCACACTGAGCCACATAAAAGCACTCGATCGGGTCCAATAAAATTAAGCTCCAATAAGTTAATTATGACCTGGTCAACTCTTGACATATTATATTAATTTATTAATCATATTTTATTCTACTAAAAGAATATAATTGCACTCTTAATTTAATCGGCGTTATAAAAGGAATATAATCAACAATATTATCCTCTGATCGATCGATCCAACAAAATTAATTTCTGAGAAGTAATTAAAAGCTGATTTTCAGAAGCTGTTAACACTCAGCTTCTACCAGCTTTTAGCCAGGGCCGGTCCAATGTTTTAAAAGGTCTGAAGAGAAAAAAGGGCCCCTTACTTCATGTAAATATAATAATTAAAAAAGTTTCATTTTCGACGAAAATAATTTTCATCGACCTAAAACACATTTTTATATTATAATACATATTTTTTTTCTAATGAAAATAAAATAATAAGAATCTAACTAAATTTTAATTGTAATAAAAAGAATTAATTGTAATTGCATAAATAAATACAAAGAGAAAGATACACCTATTTGATCGTTTAAAAAAAAAAATAAACATAGTATATAAATTATGGAAAAAATGAAAATAAATACAAAAAACTAACAAGAATGAGGTTAAATTCTAAGAGGATGGTAAACAAGACATTGATCACTTAATCTACTCAACTAATAATAATATATTCAGTAACATTATATATATCGATTAATTATATATACATATATATTAAACCAAAAAAATTTGGGGTTGTTCTAACAAGGAGGTTAAATTTTAGGAGGATGGTAATTAAGACATTGATCACTTAAGTTACTCAAATAATAATAATAATATATTCAGTAACATTTATATATATTTATTAATTATATATGCATATATATTAAATAAAAAAAAAATTGTGGTCCTGGCCGGCGGGGGCTGGGTGCAGCGGCACCGGGTTGAGCACCCCAAGGCCATCCTTGCTTTTAGCTTTAACATCAGTTTATTTCTAAATACATATTGTAGCTTTTTTACAAGAATTAATTGAAAGCACTTTTAGCAACTACAATATCCATTGATAAATTTCACATAAAATGTTTATGATAGAAGTATATTCGTCGCTACTATTGCAAAGTTAGACAGTGTATTTCAAATATAAAATTTATCGACGAAATTATAGTCGGTATAATCCGTCACCGAATCGATTGCTGTATTGTCGTACAAAAAATTGACACATTGTTACTACTAATTGCTAATAGGAAAAATCGGTCGTTAATCGGTCGAGAATCTATCGGTGAACTTTACTTTTTAAAAAGTTTCTTATTTTTATCGTTAGTTTTTCGGCGATACGTTGATATTTGATGATCGTTGATATTTGATGATCAAAATTTTTTTGTCACTAAATCCGTGGTTATTTTATAAATATTCTGTAGTGATGGTTGCAATGCCTCAATTTACATATTTTTTCTTTCTAACTGGACAAAGTTGAGAACGGATAGCAATTCGGTGCAGTTATTAATAAACTGTACCGTGTGCAGTAGAAAAAACTCAAGCATTTTCTTTATTTTTTTTAGTTATGATTTCCCTTTTGTTTTTAATTTTTAGTACGCAAGTTTTGCGTCTCTCGTCCATGTTTTTTTTTTTTATTAACATTATTTTGTTTTCCTTTTGTTTTATTAATATTTTCTTTTATTGTGTTTATACACAACTACATGACCCGATTAATATATAAAGAAATTAAGAAATATAAGGGTTAATTACAAAAAAAAAAATCACGACCTTTAGTTTAATTTTCAACTGCAACAATTTTTTTAAAATTATCAATGTTGATCATCAACTGTAAAAATAATTTCAATTACAACATTAATAATATTTTTTTACATCTAATTATGTCGTCATCACCAATGTTAAATGTGTCTTGACAAGATCTCCATTTATCCTCGACCCATTTCATAGTCTATTATTTTCAATACCGTTAATTGAGTCACGACATAATAAATTTAAACATCGATTAACGGCATTGGAAATAACGGATTGTGAAATTGATTGAGGGTAAACGAAGGTTTTCTATAAGCGCATCAAGAAGTGTGTAGCAACACAATTAGATATGTCAAAAAATGCATTCATGTTGTAATCGAAAAATAAGTATAGATGGCCATCATTGATAAAATTTTAAAAATCATGTTGTCATTGAAAATTGGTTCAAAGGTTGTGATTTTTTTGGGTAATAATATATTATGTTATTTTGTATGTTAAATAATATATTATAAACATTGTATATTAAATAAATTGCTAATTATGAAATATATAATGTGTAAATGTAGAATATTATATATCATACCGTACTATCCGATCACTAAAATATCGGTTCAAGTAATACCCGATCTTATTATCCGACGTAGGATTACCCGACAGGTGGCGGGTAATAAGATAGGTCACATGAATCTGATATTTTAGTGGTCGGTTAGGATATGGTTCACAATATATATTTTATAATTAGCAATATATTTAATATATTATGTTTACAATATATTATTTAGCATATAATACAATACTTACATATCAATGGAGTTGAAGGTTTCTCATATACATAGGGAGGACAACACTGCTGCAGATCACTTGGCCAATCTAGCAGTAAAGAGAAAATGAAGTCTTGAATTTTGTAACATTGATGATTGTAAAAGCCTAATTGGCTTCTTATACTTAGATGCTAGGAGTTTTCCTTGTTTTCGGTTTCCTAAATAGGCTATTACTTGTTGAAGCTTAGATTCCTTTGTAACTCTTTTGTTATGTAAAATTACTTGAGCTTTTTATATACAGGTTGGGGGTTATTGCCTTAACCCCTCCATCATCTTAATGGTTTTTGCCCAAAAAAATACTTACAATTATTTATTGTATTACAGTATATATGACATCCATATATATATATATAAACATATTATTATTCTTATATATTAATTAGGTCATCTAATTATACTCGGCACGATAAAGGAAAATATTAATAAAATTAAAGAAAAATAAATAAAGTTAATAAACCAAAAGAAAAGAAAGTGGATCAACGCCCCACAATTTGCTAACTAAAAATTAAAAATAAAAGGAAAGTAATAGCTAAAGAAAAGAAAGAAAAGGAGTAAAGAGAATTGCTTATTTTTTCTAGTGCACTTGATCGCCATCCAATGATGCCTGAGTTTTCTATTGCACTGAGTGCAGTTTATTAATAACTGCACTGGATCGTCATCCAATTATGCCTGTTGTGATTTTCATGGTTTTTAACATTAGATAGGGTGGGAGTTTCCGTCGGTGTCTTAACTAAGTAATTCAATTTTATTTTTTTAATTTAACCAGAATCTGGACATTAAGCAGCCCTCCTTTATATATACTCCCTCCAATAAAGGTAATACCCTTGCTCTTATAGGGATGTATAAAAAGATTGTCCTTTTTTCTTAATAAGAACTAGTAGTTATCTCGTGATGCACAGAAAAGAGTTTAAATTAATATTTTTTATATACAAAAAAATCATTTAATTTAGTGTTAAAAGTGTAACGTGTTGGAATTTGAATGTGTAACTTTTGTGTGTGGGTGCTTGTTAGAAATATTTTAATTGTCATTTTTACTCTCATAAATATATCCTCAATAACAAACATAATAACATCAAAATTCATCATAAATAAACAACAGGAATTCAAAAAATTCGAAATTAATAGGTTTTCTTAAAAAAAAACATCATGCAAAAACACAAAAGGTTTAGTATCAACATACTATAACAAAAAATTACTGGAAAAAACTAATATAGATCATTCAAGTTTCTAAAAAGACATAAATGTTAACGAATTTTGAAATACTTATTTATACACGAACCTGTAGTAGCTTTCCCATAAAATATCAAAATCTTCAATTATTCTTGATTCGTAACTCTAAAAACAACTAAGAATATACTCTGATAGAAGATAGACTTACTAAAGAGCAATCCTAACCTGATTGCGAAAATATCAAGTTGTACCATCAATTAGTATATATCGTCAATTCCAGTAGTATCACAAACTCCCACTTTTGAAAATATAGTCTTGAAAATATTGAAAATAACATCGGAAAAGAAAGAAAAAGTCGGTATACAATTTTCCCCATTAGGAACTATTATAGAAAATAATAAGAAATCTATCAAGAAAATGTTTGCCATTTGAAACTTTTGCAGAAAAGTAAGAGAATATAATCTACAAATTGTTCATCGGTGGGGACTTTGCAAAAGGAACCACCAAAATCAGAAACCTTGAAATATTTCTTTAATTATCCTCATAGAAGAAAGTAATTGCTTGCAAGATCTTCAATTCCTGAAACTCATACATGAACTATAAATGTGAAGCAAATCAGGGTATTGCTATTACTTATATAGTGGAGAATAGATTTCTCCCTAACAATAATCAACCAAAAAAAATTAAATTAAGAAGTAGGTAGTCAACGTGGGGAACTTCCATAAGAATTTTTTTTTCTCCATAAACTAATTAATTAATGTAGTACTACCTCCGTTTTTTTTAGTTGTCATTCTAACTAATTTATTTTGTTTGTAAATAGTTGTCATTCTAGCGATGCACGGGCTATTTTTTTAAAAAGTAAATTAATATTAACATGAACAATACTTTTTATTGAAAACACATTTTAATTTGATAATATATAACAAAAAAGGAAATGGTTAAAAAAATTTACAAATAAAACTTTTGTGTTCTTTCGTAGTGTTATTCATTCATTGCCTCTTACTCCGGAAAATCAGTAATTTCCACTAATAAAAACACATTTTAATTTTTTCACGAATTTCTTACTCGTATCTTGTTCCAATTTTTTTTTTTAATTTTAATTTTATTTTTATATCTTGTCTCTATCAAAACATTAATATTAAATTATGATAAATTTTGAATAGACTACACTGATTGGTAATAATAAATAAAGCGAACATACATAATCCAGAATCCGATATCAGTTAATAGAATTGAGAAACAAATAATCTTAAGGATTATTCTTATATAAAATATTTTATTAGTTCACGTACAAAACATCTTCTATTAGAAACAAACATAATTTTCTTTTAAGGATTATTCTTATATAAAATATTTTATTAGTTTACCTGCAAAATATCCTCTATTAGAAATAAATTTTAAGAAAGACATAGAAAATACAATTTTATTTAGGATGAACTGAATCTTCATAGTCCATATGATGAGCTCATTCATATAAATAGAGTTGGATTTGGATTTAGAATTTTAAAAGACATAGATGACTTCAAATCTTTCAATTTTTTAATCCAATAATCTCCTATATCCATAAGATGAGCTCATTAATATAAATAAAGTTGAATTTTAATTTAGAAAATTAATGGACTAAACTAATAAAATACTTTATATAAGAATAATCATTAAGAAAATATATTCTTTTCTCAATCTTATTAAATTGTATTGCAATTCTGGATTGTATATCTTGGTTGTTTGTTTATTATTATTAATCCGTATGATCTATTCCAAAATTTATTATAATTTAATATTAAGATTTTGGAAGAGAGATGAGAGAAGAAAAAAGACAAATGAAATTATTTTCGAGAGTAGAAATAAAACGAATAAAATACTTTACAGATAAAATAATTTTGAGAAAAAATAATATTGTACTGTGGGAAAAAACTAAAAAAACTGATTTTGTGGAATAAGAGGCGAGGAAGAAATCAAAAATATATTTAGCGTGTTTTTTTTTGGTGGAGTGTGTTAGCTGACCGAACACATCATGGTGGCTCTATAAGAAAACTCACTGGTGGTTCCATATCATTATTGATATACAATAATCTATATATAGTTTGATACATTGATTTTTACAATTTAGAAATTCATGAGATCAAGCAAGCGGCCATCATTTTGCCCTTTTTATAGGAGTATAGAAAATCAGAAATCATATCTAAAAGATTTGGAATGATCTGAACATTTTGTTATCATATATCTTTAATTAAAAATTATATATTATTGTATATTAAAAAATTGATAAAATCACATCTATTTTTTGGTAAAACTATGGTAGTTCATATATTAATATACACATCATAATTATAATTTATATTAAAATAAAAATCCGGTCTATAATGAGTATTGATTTCACTAATCATTCCAATTATGTGATAGTTCTAAATTTATATGTGATATCATTTTATAGTTGTTATCAACCAATCTGTATATTAAATTTATTTTGTTTATAAGATAATATTTTGGAAAATTTTCTGCAATAGTTCATGATAGTTGTTAAATGGGATATTTCTTCTTAAAAGTCTTGCGTATAGTAAACGTTTTCGACTGAGTATTATCAAAGTTTAATTGTAAACATATTGTAATGACAAAAATGAAATACTGCCATAAAATTAGAATTTCAATTGAAGTTGATACATGAACTTATTTTTGCAGAAATTAAAAAACTGAATTCTGCTACAATAAAATCAAAATTAGTCTTCAATCTCAGCTGATCGTCGGATGAGTTGATTGTCTCTAATCTTTTGCCAATATTTTGAACGGATTGAGACTGTACATGTTATAAACAAAATGTAAAGTTTAGCACAATATATGGACAATAATATAAATAATTCACATAACAGAAATTAAAAATATAGGTTGAATTTTTATATGATTACAGATTACTGTAGAAAACGATGATGGTATATAGATTTGAATTCAGCAATCATCAAACTTGTTTTCGCCATAATCAAGATTCAGTGTTGCTGATATTTTCTTATCTTGATTTGCATTTAGTACTTTTGGAGCATCCATTGTGAAGTACCTATCAAAGTTGACCCATAATAATCAAGGAATGAAGGAATTATACAAATTTGCAGTAAAAAATGTAAATTGTGAAATGAACTATTAAAGTTGACACATAATAATCAAGGAATGAAGGAATTATAGAAATTTGCAGTAAAAATAAGACAAGTTCAGAAATTTCTTACCTCCTTGCTCAAATATGGGCATTGGATCTTTACCTTTGTAAGGAGCAGTGGAACGGGTTTGTCTACCAATAAAATAACCAGGTTGAAAGCTCATTGGAGGTGGGGCTCTAATCTGAACACCCATTTGTTTGGGCAGGAGGGGGGGGGGGGGGGGGGAGGGGGGAGGGGGGCATTCAGCATTACTCACTGAATACGGGGCATATTCCGTCTCTTCAGATGGCCCGACTGATTGGATAGTTGATGACGTCTCATTCCTAGCTCTCTTGCGTGTCTGGTAGGATTAGTAGAGTGCAATAATTAGTTCAAAATTTAAAAATTGAACAACTATTCAGTTATGACCAATTAAAACTCACCAGCCTTTTTCTTCCAAGTCGTGTCTTAGGCTTCCTGGATGGTGGCTCGGCCTCCTCAATTTGTTGAGGTTCATCTTCTTCGACTTGTACCGCATCCTCTTTTAGATTTTCTTCTTGTGTTGAGATAGGATAGCCAGCTTCTTGTGTCATCTCATCGGGTTGTGCCTGATCATCATCCTTAAAAAAAGATAAGATAATAAATCGTTACACTCCTGTTGAAGATGGAAGAATTAAAAATACCCATTCAAACATAATTAGTATAAAACAATAGTTACTTACACTGATTTGGATTGCCTCAGATTAGGGTAGGTCTTTTTTCACACCAGAAGATCCCGGGATATCCTCCGGGGCATCTGCATATTTCTTCGTGGGATAGCCTATTTGGTTATGGCCCTTCTCACCGCAATGGTGACACTTAACCTTGTATTTTTGCTTCTGCATCTTTTGCAACCTTGCTTTCTGTTTTTTCTTACTCTTAGGGTCTTCGGTTTGAGCATCAAATCGTCGAGCTTTTTGAGGTCTGCCCTTTTTCTTCTTACCAAAATCCGGGGGTAGGGGAGGGATATAGCCAGTCTTCTTCCAAAGATCCTCTCCATTCATCGACATAATTACATTCGAGTACACAGCACTATATGTGTCAACACTGTAACAAGTGTGCACATAATCTTCTGGTTTCTTTCCGGCTGCATTAATTGTGCTGATGGCGTGCTTGCATGGTATGCCACAGACATCCCACTGTCTACATGCACAGCTCTTCTCCAGGAGGTCGACTGCATACCTTGAACCATCGGAGCATGATACCTCAAAGTTAAACTCGTTACTTTTAATTGGTACCCAATCAGCCGAATCTTCCAATCTTTTTTATACAATTCTTCTTATCCTTGGACAGAGAAACTGCCCCTCCCACAGCCTCTCGGACCTATCACGGTTCTTTTGCAACTGCCCCATCATATATTCACGTATCCACTCCAACATAGTTAGGATGCTCTTTTCTCGAGCATCAAGAAGGCAACTATTCCATTGCTCGCACATGTTATTTACCAGGGTATCACATTTCCCAAAAGTGTTGAAATGGGACCTTGACCATTGTGGTAGGTGCTTGTCGGCTAACCACTGCACACACCGAGGGTCCAACTCATCAAGCTGAGACATTGCACGGTGAAAGGCAGGAACAGTGGTGGATTTTGCAGCCTTCCACAACAGCCGTTTGAATGGGTTGCCTCTAAATCCAGACCGTTTCATGTTCCCATGCAGATGCCGAACACAGAAACGATTCTCTACACTAGGCAGCTCAGTCTCAAATGCACCTATCAAGTCCTTTTTTTGTCACTCATAAAGGCATAAACATCTTCCCTCTTACCCATGAGACCTTCTTTTATTAATTTTAAAAACCACTTCCAATTTTCTTTGTTCTCCGACTGAACCACCGCATAAGCCAACGGATACGGATCATTATTTGGACAATTGATACGGCAGTGAGTAGAACTCCCGTTGTCGGCCCTCTAAGATGGCAGCATTCACCCCAATCCACGGTCTACAACTGGACTTGAAACCAATCTTCATAGCACCTAGACACACGTACAATCTCTTGAACTTGTTACCTTGGGGTGTTGAGTCAACTTCAAGTGCAATTGTTGATCCAGGTTGTTTCTCTCTCAAAGTCGCTGCATAATCCCAGAGTTTCCCGTACTGATCCGTACTGTCACCTTCAATCCTTTCAAGAGCCTTCTTTTTTGCTTTAGAAGCTTGAAAGGGTGATACATACACACCTAGCTTCTCAATAGCCTCTTTCCTGAACCCCTAACACTGCTTGGGATCAATTCTGAATTCCTTCTCATATCTCTCGGATAGCCACTTGGAGTTGGCATTATCGACCACATACTGCCTTGCACATGAATGCGCCAAATCCATCTCCCTAAGTTGAAAGCTCTCCTCATCCTTAACCTTGAGAGCATTGATATGCCACGCACACCCGTCCATCTTACACCGAGCGTAAACTCGCCTACCATCATTTTTGGTGAATCTGGTGGAATGTCCATGCTTAACCGCATAGCTATTCACTATGGTCTTGAATAGCTGTTTAGAGCTGAAAAGTTGTTCTAGTTGGAACTCGGGATTGAGAGCATTCGACTTTCGAAAGTAAACCCTCTCCTGAGGGTTGTCATCTTCATCCTCATCTCACGCTATGCTCTCGAAGTCCGACTCATTGCTGTGAGGATCATCATCCTCGCTTGACTCCGATATTACCTCATCATTAGCCTCTGCTCTGACTCTCGGCCCAACCCATTTAGCATCGAGGTCAACGTTCTCATCAAAGATGATATCATCAAGGAGTTCATCACAACTATCATCTTTGCCTTCAAACTCCTCATCACTTGCATCTGTGTCATCCAACTCAATTGGACCTTCCTTTTCAACGTTTGTTTCTCCTCTGCCAATATAAGGAACTATAGTCAATTCTGCCCCGCAGCCATCGTTCTTAGTCACATCATTTTCCACCCTATTAGTTGGCCTCTCTTCACTAACCATTGCTTCTCCATCATTCCATACAACCTCACCCTCGCACTCTTCGTCTAGGTCAGGTATAGTAGTCTTTTTCCCATCCAAGATCAGTGTAAACTCCCTATTTTTTGCACCCAAGACAAGCATCCAAATGTCAAATTCACACTTCACCTTCTTCAAGCCACCATCCTCCGTCAACACGTAAAAGGTTTTATCCGATAGATAACCCAACTGCTAACAAAGCCGCTCGAGATATAGCATATCAAGTTTCTTCTTATTAACGAAATCAAAAGCACTGATTGTTCCCTCAATCCACACCAATTTGTCTACATCTTTCAACACCATCCGTCCGTGTTTCGATTTCATTGTATAAAAATACTCGATACCACATGTGATTAATAACAGATTATTTCAGAATACAATTGACAAAATTAAAGTATCAAAGAGGCAAGAAAAAGTCTTTCACACTAAACTCCGAATGCACGGTAAAACAGGGGAACCTTTATGATGGGGGATCTAATATTGACAGCTCACTACAAACAGGGGGAAAATGGACAAATACTACAATACTTAACGTATACCCAAAAAACTATAAAGAAAACCCCACTTCCCGACAAATGAAGCCATGAGGGACCACACACTGCCCCCCTTCGTCTCTAATAAAGAACAATGACTAACCCTACATTTTCTGTCTCCCAATGCCAGCAAGACAAACATAAACAACTAAAAAGTAACAAGTATTAAAGAAAGGAAGTCAGATTATAGTTGTTCACTTACGGTAATTGGGTGGGGGAAAACCCACATTGCATTTCCTTCTCAACATCGCGTGAAGCTCACCTGGCCCTTCGTAGGTCTTCTCGTCACAACTATCGTCTTCAACACTGCATGAAATGGAAAGTCGCGATTTTGGGCAATGTGTGGATTTATGAACCCTAATCGATTTGGGGCTCAATTTCAGAAACAAGCTCGTTTTTCTTTGGCTTTAGGTTAGGTGATTTTAGGCTAATTTTTCTGATTTGCTTCAGGTCTTAACTTAACGGGCACGTGATAAGCACATGCCCGTAAACGTTAATAATTAACGGTGTGGGACTTAAAGTGCAAAACTGTGGGACTTAAATTGCTTATAAAAATTGTTATGGGACTAGAAATGCTAAGATTTCGATTTATGGGACCAAAAATGCAAACCTTGGGACCAAATTGCAACTGCCCCGTGTCCTGTGGGACCAAAATCGCAATTTCCTCGAAAAATATACGGCGATGATAGCCTAACGCCTACAACAGGACCAGTCAAAGTTAGTCGAGAATTTCCACAAAGGTGAGAAAAACAGGAACTCAACCGAAATAAAGTAAAAAAGTTCTAATTAGCATGAACAACAATTAATCTCTGAAAAAGGGTAGAAATTAGAAAATGACCTCAATTCTGAAAACAGATCAAGATCCAGTCTTGTTCAAGCTTTTCTTGCCGGCAGGCACTGCAGACTGCACCAAACAGATCATAGATTCCCATTGATTCCGGTTCAAAGAATCTCCTACAAACATCATTCTCTTGTTCCTCAGTTTCTCTAGCAGCAATCTTGCTTTGAATCTATTTAAGAATAAAACAAAAATGTTCATTAATTAAAGTTAAATAATAAAGAATCAACAATGTGATTAGCAACTAAATACGGACTCGTACGTCAAGACTTTTGAGTAATAAGATTTTTTTATTTTAAAAAGTAAAAATTAGTATCGATATTTTAATAAAAACAATATTAAATCGGAATAGTGACAGAGGGTGGTAAAAACACTTTTATATTATTATTATTATTATTATTATTATTATTATTATTATTATTATTATTATTATTATTATTATTATTATTATTATTATTATTATTATTATTATTATTATTATTATTATTATTATTATTATCATCATCATCCAATTAGTGACTAATTATGTAGGTATTTGATTTCTAAATTGATACTCCCTTCGTTTCATAAAGAATGTCATTTTAGATATTTTTGGAGAAATTAAGGATTGGTAATAATTGGTATGTTTTGTCAAATAAGGAAATAATAAACTAAATTAAGTAGGTTGTTTAAGTTAATATTGGAAGAATTGTAGTTTTTATGGTAAAGTGACATTTATTGTGAAATTTTTTAAAGTGTCTAAAATGACATTCTTTATGAAACGGGGGGAGTAATAGACATAAATTTCATCACTAAATTTACATAGGAAAAAATTGATCTCTAAATTTTAGAGACAATCATTTTAAAGACGAAACAATTCGTTTTAAATACGTCACTAATGCAGTTTAGAGACTAATAATCATGGGATTATAAATTAATGGGATTTTTCGTCTGTACATCGAACAATGTTTTCTATTTTCCGAGGCATAAGTCCTTAATTGAGAATACGATTCGAATTCAATGCTCATAATAGAAAAATAAACTCAAAATTTAGCTCTAAATTGAAAACCTCCAAAATCCAAGCATCTCGAGACATTTCCTAAAATTTAGATCTCACACTGAAATTCTGCCTTTTTTTCTTCTCATAGTACAACATGCTATTAGCGGGTGCCATGTAAATCTCGATCCTCTGTAACAATATGCGTTTCATCTTCCGTTATACTCAATTCAATACATGACATATATGAATTCGTGAAATCATTCAATATACTTATCGTTTGATGAATATACTAGAATATAAGATGAAACACCAATAAATAACAGATGATTTCATGGGGTGCCATGACAATTACTGAATATGGCATGTGGCACACACTCAATGAAGCGCAGTATAATTTTCATAACATTAGGTTACTCGTACGTAATATATTATATTATCGTATTTTATCTCGTATTCTGATGATGCGCAATCCGGTTATCTAGAGAATTTTAGATAAAAGTTGATCAATAAAAACACCAAATGCAAGAAAGATTAAGAACATAGGATATACGTGGTTCGATCCGGAGATCTACGTCCACGGGCGAAGGCAATAACCTTCCGGCGTGTTTTTCACTATCTCTTCTTCAATCTTACAAGTTGCAATTTTAGAATACAAAGTGCGAACCCTAAATCCATCTTCAATTCTCCTATTTATACTCTACAAACCACAACCCTAACTAAATCCCTATAAACCAGGCCACCGAATCTGCATGGCAGTTGGGAAGAGATCATGGGGATCTCCATTACCGAATGTGCCGCAACTGGACTGTGTTGGGCTCGCGCGCACTTCTGGGCCGGCTTAGTTGCTGGGCTCGTACTTCATGGCCCAATTAACCCGGCTGGCGTGTTAGTCCGACCCAGAGTGACTGGGCCATACCTATTAGATGCCCCCCCACCAGCCGGAGCGAGGGAGGAGCTTCGGTTAAAAGTAAGGCAAGGTGCAGCGGGCGGGGATGTAAAGTGATGTATAGGCGGAGCGGGCAATGAGGGAGGCCATCCTTGTTGAACTGAAGTACCCCCGGGGTCATGGGATCGAGCGGAGCTGGGATGAGGCATCCACGGAGTGAAGGACCCTACGAGGACCAATTTGGACCGAACTGGAATACCCCTGGGGTCACGGGATGGACCGGAGCCGAGATGTAGTACCCACGGAAGCTGGACCGAACTGGAATACCGTCGGGGTCACGGGATGGACCGGAGCCGAGATGTAGTATCCCCGGGGTAAAGGGGCCACCGGAGTGAAACCCGAGGCTTCCTGGGGAAGGGTGAAAGTGATGTGATTGGCGGTGCCATCATGAGGGGAAAGGATGTGAATTGACATTTTTGCAAAGTACAAGGAGCGTGTTCCCCACGCGCCTAGGTAACTGTGAGGCGTGTGAGTGCCACGTGCAAATCGCAAATTCTGAATTTGAAAAGGCCAGATCTGGGCCGTTCAACTGTTGTATTAGAGGGAAAAAGGAAGCAGCAGTTGCACTTTCGCTCATTTTGGAATTGTGATCAAAGAAAGCCAGCAGGAAGGCGAAAAAGCAAGTAGCAGACGTCGGAGAAGCATACAACATCGTTCCGGCATGCTTAGAGTAGCAAGTAAGTATGTCCTCCTCTTCAGAAACTAATAGTGTAGGGATAATCGGGACTGGGGAAGGCCCCGTAAATGCGAAGCCCATTCGAACAATCTACCTTGAAAGGAATGAGAACAGGAAAGTGTATAGGGCTGATCTAAGGGAAATCTGGACGCGGGAGGTGAGATTTCCCACTTGTTTAGAAGCGAGGGCCAATTTGGATGTAGCCTCGAGCATGCCACGGGTGACAGAGGCCCAAATCGAGGCAATGGTGCCCGGATTCTATTTCCCAATAGACTTAGAGTATATAATCCCCGAGCCGAGTGATAGGGCGTGTTGTCCACCGAATGGGTATATAACTATATATATAGATCAGTTGAGGGTGGGTTTGAGATTCCCATTGTGGGATTTTGTGGTAGAATTGCTGGGATATTACGGTATAGCACTGGCGCAGCTAGCGCCAAATGCCGTGAGGCAAATTGTAGAGTTTATGATCGTATGTAAGACTGCGGGGGTGAAGCCCACCATAGAGTTATTTAGGTACTTTTTCCAACTGAAACCTTTTGGGAAGGGAAAAGGGTGGTTTTCGCTAAACCCGAGGGTGCAAAGGGGGTTCAGGGTGCAGAACCCGAGCAAGGTAGAGGGCTTATTTATTAAAGAATCTAAGCCCATCCCGAGGTGGAGTAGGGAGGAGGTGACGGATGGGGTTCCCACGGGAGTACCGGAATCGATTGGAGTTTTTGAGCAGGCTGGAACTCTAAAGCAAGTATTTTCCGAGGAGAAACTGGAGGAGGCTGGGCTGTCCCTGTATTATACCAAGGGACCCAAGGCGAGAACATCGCCAGCTCATAGTAAGGGATCTTTAGCCGGGGAAGAAGAGGAGGGTAGGAACTCCTGTTTACAAATGTTTGTAACCACTGCTGGACTTTGTTTTTAACATTCTGATGGCTTTTTGCAGTGGGACACTTTAAAACCAACCTTCAGAAAATGACTGCGGGAGGTGCACAGCGAACACCGGAGAAAGTTCCTTCGCCTAGGAACTCAACCCCTGAAGCGGAGAAAACCCCGGGGGGAATGCCCGGAGAAGGGACCGAGGAGTTTGTTCCACTGACGGACTCCCTCCCAAGGCCGAAGAGGAGAGCGGAGCATGCTTCGACTCCGCCGTCAATCTCGAAAAGAAGGCGATTGGACCCGACCTCGGAGGTATAATCCATTTGGTCTACATATATTGTGTTGGCACACAACAACTCACAAAGTGCTATGCAGGGCCGGAGGAATGTGGATGTCCACGAGGCATCGAAGAGGGAAGAAGTATGGACCCTGAGTCATGGGTTAATTGACTACGGGCGCCGCTGCTAGAGAGAAGAGACTGAGGCCCTGAAGGAAGAGCTGGGGAACCTGCGCGGGGAGTGTGATAAGCTCCGCAGAGAGGCGAGTGAAGCCAAGAGTGGCCAGGAAACGGCACGGGGCCGGGCATTGGAGGCCGAGAAGGAGGCAGCGCGACTCAGGGGCGCGGTGGCAGAGATGGCTCTTCTCCAGGGAGAACTGGCCACAACTTGGGAAGAGCTAAAGAAAAAGGCTGAGGGCCAGGGGGCAATGCTGAGGGCCTTTGTGGAGAAGCTATCGCAAACGGAGACGTTTGTGAATTTTTTGACAAACTTTGTGGCAGTTGGGGACGTTGCAACGCGCACAGAAGTGTTGGAGGTAGTAAAGGACGCGTACCCGGAGGTAGACGTCTATAAAAAGGACTTCGGGTACGATTATGCGTCCGTGAGCAATATGGATGCCGCCTACTACAACACCCTATCCCATCTCCCCGAGTGGCCCTTAGTGGAGGCATTGGAGCAGAAGGGAACGATTCTGACCGCCGAAGATGTGGCAGGCTGCTCCGTAGACCAGGATGAGGACTTCCTGGGATACCGTATGGGCATGCATGTGCCACAACTAAGGGAGAGGGCCCCTCCACCGAGGATAGCGCCCGCTGTAGATGTAGTAGCTCCTCAGGATGGCGGAGCTCAGCAACTAGTTGATCCAACTGCCACGACCTCGGCCGGAACCGAGGTCAGTTCCTCTCCTGTCTTGGGCAGAGAATAGAATAGGAAACAAATTTTGTGTTTCGTGGCATATGTAGAAAATATTGAAGTGTAATTGCTTTTTGCCAATGTATAAATGACAAGTTGCTGATGTTGTGTTATAAAATTTCGAAAGTATGCTATGAGTTTGACGACGAACTTATAAAGTCTTTTGCATATGACGAGTGTAGCAGGAGAATACCGTGGAACTTCACGAGGTGATCAAGAAACTGATGCAGTCCTTGGACTGGTTCCGCGGGGAGAAAGACAATTTGCAGAAACAAGTCGTGCCTCGGTTGGAAAGAAGAGTAGCCTCGGCGGAGAGAAGGGCAAAGGAAGCCGAAGAGGCGAGAGCTAAGGCTATAGAAAGGGCCAGAGATCAGCAGTTGAAGTATTTGTCGACGTGCGCCGAGCTGGATCGACTCTTCGTCCACCAGAAAGAGTATGAGCGGATATTGACGGAGTACGGTCTGCTAACTTTTGAGGAGGTGGAAGAGCGGACAACCGAAATCCAGGGGGAAATTACTGCGCTGATGGTAGCCGGTCACATAGACTCCTCCGAGCTGGTTAGGAAACGGGAAGTACTTGAAATACTCCTCAACATGTACGAGGGCTTAAGAGGACGTGGCAGGTTGCGTCGTACTGCGGAGGAGTACATCGCGAGCTCCAGCCGGGGGCAGGACCCCTTGAAGGCTCTGCGGAGGAGTAAAAAGGGAACAGTTAAAAAAGCAAAAGGGATCATAATCCAAGAGCCGACCCTGGTGGCTGTTGCTGAGGAGGAGCTTGAAAAATTAGCTGAGGAGATCGAAGTGATGGACCCCGCAGAATGGGATCCTGTGGAATAGGCAAATGCTTCGAGGCCAGCGCCACAACCAGGTCCTCATCGCCGAGAAGATCGGGGAAGGGACAACATTCCCAGGCCAGTCCCGAGGGTAAGTCCTCGTCGGAGATGAGGTAGAAGCGGGGGAAGGACCGGAGCCCAAAGCCGAGGTACCTCCAGATCCCGGAGGTCGCGAAGGAGCTCCCGGGACGAATCTCAACGCCGGAGCACGGAGTATTGGCTCGGAGGCCCGAGATAATAATTTGTTGTAATCAATGTATGTTCAATTGTAAAGGACACTTGATAAGTAAAACTTTTGAAAATATTTTGATGTATATCATAAGTATGCTTGATAAGAGTAGCTAAGTGGTTGACCATGAGACAAGTGCTTAAAATTATTTTGATATGCCATTATGAAAATAATGTGTTAGCACTCGAGAGATCAATGTTCCCGGAGACAAACAATAATGAGTCTAGGCCGAGGCGTCCACGCGGCGTAGAAGAAAGTACAGTAATGTGTGTAAAGTTAAAACTTTATTCAAAGTGATTGTCGGAACAACTGAAGAATACAAAGGTATCCGTAAAAAAGAAAATACCACAGTATGAAAGTGAAATAACGTACAAAGAATGTAAAGGAAGAAAGGGTACTTGACAATCTGAAATCATAGATAAACGTGCCATGTTCGGGGTAGCGGCGTACCATCTAGATGCTCTAACTGATAGCTCCCGGAGGTATGCGCGGCAACGACGTGATAACGCCCTTCCCAAGTGGCATGCAGTTTGGCCTCGGGGGCAGCTTTGCTGGCAGAATTTAACCGAAGCACGAGGTTTTCGACCCGAAACTGCGTACCCCTAACCCGGAGATTGTAATACTGAGCTGCTTGTTGCTTGCTTTTATCCTGTCGAATAAAGGATTGTTCACGGCGATGTTCGAGTTCATCCAAGTTAGTACGGAGTGCTTCCCCATTAGTCTCGGGGTCGATGTTAACGAGCCTGGGACTGGGTACTCCCACCTCGGCAGGGATAACAGCCTCGGAGCCATAGGTGAGGCTGTATAGGGTTTCCCTGGTTGACGAATGTGGCGTAGTACGATAGGCCCAGAGAACTTGCGGAAGGTTCTCGGCCCAGAGGCCTTTAGCTTGGTCTAAGCGCTTCTTTAAACCGTTGAGCAGAGTGCGGTTAGTGACTTCGACCTGGCCATTAGCTTGAGGATGAGCAACCGAGGTGAAAATTTGTTTGATGTGCAACTCCTCTCACCAAGACCGGAAGGGGTCATTAGCGAACTGTTTGCCATTGTCGGAGATAATGGCGCTCGGGATGCCAAAGCGGCATATGATGTTACGCCAAACAAACTTCAGAATGTTTTGACCGGTTATAGCAGTGAGGGGCTCGGCTTCGACCGATTTGGTAAAGTAGTCTACTGCAACCACAAGAAATTTCAATCCTCCCGGAGCAACCGGGAACGGACCTACAATGTCGATTCCCCACTGTATAATTGGCCAGGCACTTTGTATGCCAGTAAGCTCGGTCTGTGGTAGATGCTTCACTCTGGAGTGTCGCTGACACTTGACACATTTTGACACTAAACTATGGGCATCATTAAACAACGTGGGCCAGTAATATCCCCACTGGAGAACTTTCTTGGCCAACGTTCGCGAGCCAATATGACTTGCACAGGCCCCCTTGTGAAATTCTCGGAGAACATAGTCAGCCTGGACCGGGCCAAGACAGCGAAGACTTGGTTGTAAGTACGAGTGGCGATACAATATTCCATCATGAAGCGTGTACTTCGACGCTTTAAGAATTATCCGCCGAGCGAGTAATTTATCATCGGGCAGTTTACCATCCCGGAGATAATGGACGATAGGAGTCATCCAATTGGGACCGGTCTCAGTTAATACAGAAACCGCCGCCACACTAATTGAAGGGTGAGTGGCGTCTTCGATGATTATGTCCGAAGACATATTTGACGGAACCGCGGAGGCCATTTTGCTAAGAACGTCAGCTTTAACGTTTTCTTCGCGGGGAATCTGCTGGACATGAGTCGAAGCGAAAGTTAACAAAAGCTTAAGTGTTAAGGCTAAGTACCTTTTTAATGTATCATCCTTTGTGGCATAGTTGCCCTTGATTTGACTGGAGACCACCTCGGAGTCAGTAAAAAGCTGGATATGCGAAGCTCCGAAGGATTGGGCGAGTCGGAGCCCAACGAGGACTGCCTCGTATTCTGCCTCATTATTGGTCACTTTGAACTTAAAGCGCAAGACATACTTGATCTCAACGTCGTCGGGGCTAATGAGGAGAACCCCGGCACCACTACCCCGGGTCGCAAAGGCGCCGTCCACGTATACCCGCCACATGCTAGCTTTAGCCTCGGGAGCGGTGTGATGAGGAATGGTAGCACATGCGGTTGTCCCGGGGTCAGTGAATGGAACTTCGATCAAAAAATCCGCAAGAGCTTGACCTTTGATGGCTCGACGGGGCAAAATTTGTATATCATGCTCCCGGAGCTCGATGGCCTACTTAGCCAAGCGCCCCGACACATCGGGTTTGGTAAGGATTGATGAATAGGGTGATTAGTGAGAACCCTAATGTCGCATCCTTGAAAATAGGGTCGCAGGCGACGGGCTGCCATAACGAGGGCCAATACTGTTTTTTCTACAACAGAATACCGGGTCTCCGCCCCTTGAAGTGCTCGGCTGACGAAATACACAGGCTGTTGACTCCCGTGATCCTCGCGGACTAGGGCCGCGCTGATGGCTTCTGCGGCAGATGCCAGATACACATAAAGAGGCTCTCCGGGGACAGGCGCAGACATAGTTGGCAACTGCTTGATGTGTTGTTTTAAAGCCTCAAATGTGCCTCGGTGCACTGCGGAGTCCACTCGAATTTCTTTGCCTGATGCAAAATTTTGAAGAAAGGAAGCTGACGCTCCGCTGCTTTAGACAAAAAACGATTTAAGGCTGCAAGACCACCAGTAAGACGCTGAACATCCTTCACCATCTTCGGCGGCTGAAGATCCAATACATCTCTAATCTTGGCTGGATTAGCCTGGAGACCGTGCTGTGAGACCACATACCCCAGAAGCTTTCCTAAGCCAACACCGAAGGTACATTTTGCCGGATTGAGGCGAAGATTATATCGTTGCAACGTGCTTAATGTCTCAGCAGTGTCCTGTACACATGTAGTAGGGGAGGAACGTCTAATAACGAGGTCATCGACATATACCTCGACATTTCGGCCGATTTGGTCTCGGAAGACGTGGTCCATAAGGCGTTGGTAAGTAGCTCCAGCATTCTTAAGCCCGAAGGGCATCTTCTTGAAGGCAAAACACCCAAAATCAGTAATAAAGGCCGTTTTGAGGGCATCGCGGTGATCCATGTGAATTTGATGGTAGCCCTTGTATAAATCTAAAAAGCAAAGTGCCTTGTGCCCAGTAATGGCCTCGGTTTTTTGGTCGATAGACGGCAAAGGGTAACAATCCTTTGGGCAATGCTTGTTGAGGTGGGAGAAATCTACACACATCCTCCACGGCCCACTTGACTTTGTCACCATCACGGGATTAGAAATCCAGGACGGATAATGCACTTCGAACAGGATATTTGCATCTAAGAGCTGTTGAACTTCAGTTCGGATAGCGGCATTCCTCTCTGGGGCAAATTGCCGCCGCTTTTGTTGTATAGGTTTTACGATGGGATCAATATTCAACTTGTGAGTAATAAGGTCTGGAGAGACCCCCGGCATATCCAGGGGAGACCACGCGAAAACTTCAGAATATTATCGTAATGTTTGGATGATGGCATTGTGCAACAATGGTGTGTCCACGACGCCGACTGTAACAATCTGGTCCGGTTTAGCTGGATCGAGCGGCACCTTTACAGTAGCGTCCCCGAGTGACTCGGACGAACCCGGGGTAAGAGCCGAGGTGACTATTTGAAACTGTGGCTCGGGAGGAGCCTTCGTTGTTTTCTTCAGCGCTACATACATGCACTCTTTGGAGATTCTTTAATCGCCACGGATGGCCACCTCGCCGTGGGGCGTAGGAAACTTCAACGCGAGGTGATATGTGGAACAGATGGCCTTCGCCAGGGTGAGCCAATCTCGGCCTAAAATCATATTGTACGGAGAGGGAGAGTTGACCACATAAAAATCGACAAAGATGGTTTTTATTGCCAGATAAGTACCAAGAGAAGCGGGAAGGTTGATGATTCCTTCAGGTTGGACCTCTCCCTGAGTGAAGGTTTGTAACGGCCCGGGGGGCTGGTTGAAGTTGTTCGCGAGGTATGCCCATTTTTTGGAAACAATCAGTGAATATGACACTGACAGCGGCTCCATTATCAACGAAGACTCGCTTGATTGTAATATTGGCCACGGCCATATCAATGACGATGGCGTCAGTGTGCGGAGTGAGTTCGGGGACAGGGTCCTCTTCAGTGAAACTCACGGTTTCAGATTTGTGAAAACGCTTATGACGTGGCTCCTCGGGAGGAGGCCTACGAGCTTCGGCCTTCAGGGCACTTCGAGAAGTCCCTGTGGGAATAGCTCCATATATCACGTTTATTATCCCGTGGACAACGTGATTGGGTGGATTATCTCCAGGACCTCCAGGAGGATGCGGAGATGGTAGCAATTGAGGCTGTTGGCGATTACCCTAGTCTTGTCGTGCGTAATTGTTATACCCCGACCTGTTATTCTATCGTTGAGGTCTATTTTGCCTTGGACCTCAACCGTTGTAACCTCCGCGACCTTGTTAGGAGCCTCCATTTTGGTTCGACCGAGACCTGTCCTCGGTCCGAGCTACATATTGCCGCAGGAAGCCCTTCTTTAAACAATCCTCAATTTCTTTCCCAAGCTCGCGACACTCTTCGGTGTTATGTCCATGATCGTGGTGGTACGCACACCACTTATCGCGGTTACGTTTTTCTGCCGGAGCAGTCATCCGTGGGCACGGTCGTAGATCGTTCTTGTGAACAGAAAGTACTTCGGTCCTTGACTTTGTAAGCAGATTGAGTTGAGGGGCATCTCTGTGGGGTTCCAACCATCCTCCGCTTAGGCGGCTGAAGGAACTAGGCCGGGTGCTAGTCCCGGCTTTAGTTTTATCTGGTTGCCATTTGGTAGCATGTTTCTCGCGCTTGTGGCGGGTTTGCTCCTTAGCCTTGGCGAACCTGCTTATGATGCCGAAGAGAGCCCGGGTTTTGGTAGGAGGGTGTCGCACAAGCTCGGTGTAAAGTGGCCCGGGCCGGAGGCCATTCATGAAGGTCGTGATAATGACATCATCAGATCGGCTGCCGACTTTTATGCTTTCGACGGTGAAACGATCAAGAAACTGGGTGACCGTCTCTCCATCTCGCTGTTCCAGGTTCATGAGGTCAGCTAAAGTAGCCATGGGCTTTGCTCGTGTATGGAAACGCACCCAAAATTGTTCGGCAAGATCCCGAAAAGAGGTAACACTGCCTCGGGGCAAAGAATCAAACCAAAGTCTGGCCTCATCTTGAAGATACTTAGGGAACACCTTGCACAAGTGGTGGGGTGTACTGCTGCGATTGAACATAGCATATTTAAAGGCGCTTAGGAAATTACCTGGATCTCCAGTGCCGTTGTAAACGGATACTGGAGGAAGCTTGAACCCCTCGGGAAGTGGGGTGTCCTACTGATTTTACACATTCAATATTATTGCCACTTGCGGACTTGCCACTATTCTTCAATAAAATGATTACAAAATTAAAATATAATATAAAAAGTGATTATAAACTGAATGAGGGTGTCAGAGACACTTTAGGGTTAAAAGTTAAAGTGAGAAATAGTGGTAACTTGGAATTTAAATTATATATAATTGCATATAACTACATTAAATTAAAAATATTAAAAATGTATATAATATATATGGGGGGGGGGGGGGGTTTCGTAGCGGGTTTAGCAAAAACCACAACCTGCTTCAAATCCGAAAATACCCTTTTGACCGGGTTTTTACCCACCCCATGTTTCTTCATAGTTTAATTAATGGAGAACTTAAATAAACTAAAAAGAACTTAAGAAACTAAATATGAATATGTAAAAAACTTATTGAATGTATAAACTCTTGTTTCTTCAAGGTTTCCATACAAATGATTCAGAACCTGATTAAGTTCAATGTGCATACTGCATGATAAATGGAGTATTTCTGGGAAGATATTCTTAATGTGTATATTCAATTGTTTACTTCTTAGATCAATTCCTAATATGAATCTAAATTGAAAGAGGAAACAGAGGAAACAAAATTGATTAAGGCCTTCGGCGGCTCCATCATATCACCACGCCAACAAAATATATAAGAAAATGTTGGAATTCTTAATGAATCTAAATTTCCTTGAGATTTTATTTGACTGAGTATACTGTTGTTCTATGGATTATTAGTTTCTTCTTTTAATATTCTTTATTATTTTATTTCTAATGTTTTAATTTAATTAATTTAATAATAAATAAAAGGGTATAATTGGTATTTGGTGGGCTGTATTAAAAAATTTATATTTAATTTTAAATAAAAGTGGACTACATTAAAAAATGAACTGCCTTGAGAAAATTTTGTGGGATGCAAAAAGTCTCCGCCAAAGTTTATTATAGTTAAACTGCATTTCTTTTTTGATTTTTTATTTAAAAGGATTACAGCTGCAATTCATTTATTATTTTACAGAATTCATGAAGCTTTGAACTCATATGTTTACACTATTCACTCAGCTACACTATGATGACCCTTCCACTGCCTCCCTCTCTAAACCCTACTCCTTAGCTTTTCGCGATTTGATTGTACTCTCTCTAATCGCTGGAGATGAAATTTTCCATTATGCTTCCAAAATTGGGCTTTCCTCTAGCCTTTTCCGATGATGAGGTTTAAAAATTGACTATCATGTTTTGCCCAAATCGTCCACTATTTTTAGAAACTGATCTGAATGATTAATTCCCTTTTTTTTCTTTCTTTCTGAGGAAGGCAGATCATGTAATAAACCCTAAATTTGCTTTAGGTCCCAACTCACCCAAATGATTTCAAGCTTGTTCATTGTTTATGTGGCCTAGATCTGGTACAGATGGTACCCCATAAGAAGTTTGCATAGAAAATTAAGGTATCGCTTTGAAATTCAACATGAAGAAATAAATCTACTTTTTCTAAATGTTAAAATCGTTCTTTTTTTTTTCCCTGTTTTTGGTGAATGAATCTGCTGTAGATCTTAGTGAAGAAGAGAATTATATATAAAAAAAAAAATTTAAGATATATAAGATTTCCTACTAATTATTTTTATGAATTTCGAAACAACTCATAGTTTTTTTTTTCTTTTTTTACCATAATCAATGTTGAAGGGGAGATGAGTGTCTAAACATTGAGCACTTAAACTGACTACTAGAAGATAAAAAAAAATATGGAGAAAAAGTGCTTAAAAGAAGCAGATGAAAAATGCAAATAAAAAGCAATTTTCTGGACAGAGAAATAGACAACAATTATAACAAAAATAACTGTCATAAAACCGTTGTCGTTTTAAGAAGAATCTGTTGTCCTTTTGAAGCCAATTTCTGCGGCAGTTGAGCTGGTGGCAGTTTAGTGATTTCAGCTCGTTTTTGTACTTATTCTAATCCCAGCTGAATTAGTTAGGAGAGGGAGTTAGTTTGTTACATTCATTCATTCAAGATTGTTCTAGAGAAAGAAATAAGAGAGATCAAGAGGGGGGAAGAAGAGCCATAGTTAGTTTGAGCTCAAACTCTTGAATTTCTGTATTGTAGTTCAATTTCTTGTTGTTAGTGGATCTCCTCCTGGCCCGTGGATGTAGGCAATTTTCGAACCACGTAATTCTGTGTTTGATTGTTCTTTTCTATTTTGATGCACAATTTGGATTGTGAAGGTTTCACCACTTATTTGACAGAGTGTGTGTGTGAGGTTATTGCGTGTTCTTGAGCGTAAAGCTTGCAATAATTAATAAGTATTATGCAAATCCAACCTTATGTAGACTTCCTACTACCTCGAATCTGTTGTGTTACTCACACTGTTAATGCTTGATATTGTTCTGTTTCAAGATGTTGTTCTTTTGCTTTTTAAACTGTGTGATGATATTTTGTCTAAGTGAAAAAAGTATATGTAAGAAATGTATTTTGTTTAAATTCCTCAATACTTAGGTTTCAGTTTATAGTAGTTAAAGTTTCAAATCAAACTGCTGCATCTATAAGTTTCTGTGTGTTTTCAAATGTACGATTTTTTAATATTTTTGTTCTATTTATTCAAGTGATAAAGTATAATTTTAATTTTAATGAAGTTTCTGTAAATGTTTATTGTTAAAAATTAATATTAAAAAATGATACTTTATGAAAACTAATATTATCAATACATTATATTTTTATATTCTATAACTTTTGTTACATCTGCTAATATTGTCCATATTTGTTATATGTCTCTACTAACCTTTTTTTCCTGCATGAAATAATTATATTTAATGGAGAATGAATAAACATGTTAGCCTCAAAGGATTACAGATATTAGTATGTTATAAATTTTCAGTGACATCAAAGGTAAAAATTGATTTTCATTTGTTCTTCAGATATAATACTTTTTTTTGGAAGCTTACCTATTATTCCTTAATAATTTATACATATAAGAGATAGGAGAGAATAATTGATAATTCTTATTTTAGTGATACAACAGACGTAAACATATATATACAATGAGAAGGCTACTAAATATATGCTAAGGATATGTTTATCTCTTAGTTACAACTAAGCCCTATATACATGCTAAAGATATGCTAAAGATATGATACATATTTTAAGCTTTATCCGTTACATGCCCCCGCAAGATGGACGATCGAGCGAGAGACTAATCTTGGATATCAATAAGTCAAACCTGGTCCGAGCAAGGGCCTTCGTGAAAAAATCTGCGAGTTGATCACCCGTCGGGACATGAGTGACACGTAAATTCCCAATTTGGACTTGCTCGCGAATGAAATGAAAGGCTAGAGCTAAATGCTTCATACAAGAATGAAAAACGGGATTAGCACTGAGATGGGTGGCTCCGAGATTAGCACAATATATCACAGGGACATTCGGAACCCAAACACCCATTTCTTGAAGCAAGTTTCGTAGCCAAAGTAGTTCACCTACAGTAGAAGCGACCGCCTTATATTCTGCCTCCGTCGAGGATTGAGCCAAGAAACGTTGTTTCTTCGAGCTCCAAGTCAGTGGGTTACGACCAAGAAATACAAGTTGTCCCATTGTAGATGTGTAGTCATCCTTATTTCCAGCCCAATCCGCATTAAAAAAAAAAAAAGCATGTAGAACGAGGGAGAATCACGAAATATGGTAATGCTTTTATCCAAGGAACCAACAAGATAACGAAGTAGATGTTTCAGAGCAGACTAGTGGGATGTGCGTGGCATGTGCATGAATTGAGACAATTTGTTGACAGCAAAAGTAACATCCGGATGAGTGAGAGTCAAATATTGTAAACTGCCAACCGTTGTCCGATACTCCGTAGGATTGTCAATAAGAGTACCAGAGTGAAGACTAAGGGTGGAGTCCATCACCATCGGAGTGGGAGAGGGCTTCGCAGTTTGCATATTAGCTTGCTGAAGAAGATCAATAATGTACTTCTTTTAGCTTAAGAACAAGCCTTGGGCAGTAGGAACAACCTCAACTCCAAGAAAATAAGACAATGAACCAATATCTTTAAGCGCAAACATGGTAGCAAGTTGAGAGATAAATTTATTCAAGGCATGAGAATCTGGACTGGTGAGGATTATATCATCCACATAGACAATGAGATACATCGGAGGCGAGTGATGATGATGAATGAATAGAGATGCATCAGTAACAGATCGCTTAAATCCAAAACTCAGCAGAAAATTTGCTAACTTCATGTACCAAGCACGCGGAGCTTGTTTGAGACCATATATTGCTTTGCGAAGCTTGCATACATAGTTCGGATACGTTACATTTGGAAATCCAGGAGGTTGCGCCATGTATACCTGTTCATGAAGAGTGCCATGTAAAAAAGCATTGTTAATATCAAGTTGACGTAAATACCATTTATTTGTCACGGATAAACTGAGGAGTGTACGTATTGTTGCAGGTTTAACAACGGGACTGAACGTCTCAGTATAATCTACCCCAGGTCGTTGTTGAAACCCTTTAGCAACCAAGCGTGCTCGATATCGTTCAATGGTGCCATCCGGATTGTATTTAATTCGAAACACCCACTTGCACTTAACCAAATTCTAACATGAATCAGGAGGAACTAAGTCCCACGTGCCAAGTTTGGCTAAGGCTCGTAATTCATCCTCCATTGCTTTTCTCCAGAGAGGCTCAGTGGGTTTGGGTTGAGTGGTAGTAGGGTTAGCATATTTCGGATTAGGCTTACGGATGTTATTTTTGGCACGGGTTGTGATGGTACTTTGTGGAAGTGGATTGAGAGGTGGTGGAGATGGGGGGTAGATGAAGAGCTGAGAGAGGTGGATGAGGCCGAAGACTCGACAGCGAAGGGCGACGGGAATGGAGTATGTGAGGACGGATCAGTGAAAGGGGTGAAGTCGGTGATGGAGTCGATGGATGATACATCAGATTGCACATGTGGGACAGTAGGTAGGACAATTGGCAAAAAACTAGGCACCATGAGTCTGGGTTAGGATACTTGGAAGGAGGTTGAGTAGAGGAGAGACGGGAGTATGGGAATTCAGTTTCGACGAATCGGACATGATGAGAAGTATATATTTTGTGAGTTATAGGATCAAGAAAATAATAAGCACTTTGTGTTGCTGAGTAACCCACAAATATACATGGTAGAGATCAAGTGTTGAGCTTGTGTTGTGCGTAAGGTCGGAGCCAAGGATAGCAAAGACAACCAAAACTATGCAATTTGAGATAGTTTGGTGTTTTGCCGAAGAGACAATGAAAGGGAGATTTATGTGAAAGAGTAGGTGTGATTAACCTGTTAATGAGATAAGTGGCGGTTGAGAAAGCCAAGGACCAAAATTCGAGAGGGAGTTGGGCATGGGATAGAAGCGACAACCCAATTTCAACAATGTGTCGATGGCGGCGCTCGACATAGCCATTATGTTCCGGGGTATGAGGAGGTGTGGTGAGATGGGATATGCCATTGATGGTGAGATATGAGGATAATGCGTCATATTCCCCACCATTATTAGAATAAAGGATTTTAATTGATTTGTCAAAGAATTTCTCAACTATAGCCTTGAAATGAATGAAGACCTCTTTAGTGTCAGATTTCTTTTTGAGTGGATATAGCCAAATGTACTTGGTGAAGTGATCCACAAAAATAACATAATATTTGAAACCATCAAAGAATAAATAGGGGAGGTTCATAAGTCTGTGTAAAGAAGCTCAAGAGGAGAAAAATAAATCAATGTATTCTGATTAAACGGAAGCTTGTGGCTTTTGTTACATTGATATGCATTGCAATTAAAGGAAAAATCATTTGGAACATTTAGACAGAAAGATGAAACTGTAGACTTTAAAATAGATAATGACGGATGGCCTAAGCGGTGATGCCAATCAATGGCATAACTTTTGACACTGGAGAAAGTTACGATGGAAGATGGCCATTCGTAGATCCATTTCTAGTTAGTCCCTGGAGAATAGGTGCCCCCGTAAGCCGATCCTTTACAAGAAACGAGGTGGGTGAGAATTCTATAAGAAGATTATTTTCAGTGCAAAATTGAGAAATGGAAATTATGTTTCGTTTCATGGTGGGAACATATAAGACATTTGAAAGAGAAAGTTTTGGAAGGAGAGGAGATAAGAGTTGAACCAGTGTGAGTGATGGGGAGAGCAGAACCATCACCAATCACAATTTCCTCTGTGCCATCATACGGTTGATGCAATGACAGATTAGGGAGATCTTGAGTAACGTGATGGGATGCACCTGAGTCAAGGAGCCATGGGGAGGAGGTATTGGGAGTTTGAGCTGTGACAACATGTGCTTGAGGTTGTGTGGACGTTTGATTGTAGGGGGGAGGGTGAATAGCCGGATGTTTCTCCAAAAAGATGGGACATTTTTGGAGAGTATGACCTTTGGTATGACACCATTGACATCTCCCAAGAAAAGGTTTAGGACCATTTGTTGTAGCAGAATGATGATGGGGGTGAAATGAAGTGCTTCGTGGTGTGTAGGGGCTGCGGGATTGGTGAGGATGATTTGAGGCGTGACGCTGAGAGGTGTAAGTCGGTCGACTGGATACAGCATGAGCCGAGGCAGGGAAAGAGCAGAGAATGGGTTTAGCCTTAATTGTGAGTTCCCGGTTGATCAGTTTCTCATAGAGTTCACCAAAGGAGATGGTGGTATCACGGACATTTATGGCGTCGATGACCCCTTGATAATTAGGATCACCAAGTCCTTCAAGCACCCGCTCAATAAGATCATCAGGCTGGACAGGTTCTCCAAGCAAAGCAAGTTCATCACTTACCATTTTAATGGCATTCATGAATTCTGAGATAGATTGAGGCCCCTTAGATATTGCCCGGAAGCGAGATTTGAGTTGTTTGATATGACCACGAGAAGCACTTGCATAGGTGGTGGCAAGCGTATCCCAAAGCTCTTTTGTAGTTGTGGCACGAGACACAAGAGGAACGATGGCTTGCTCCAAAGTTCCAATAAGTGTGCCGAAGAGGAGATGATCTTGCCGCATCCATGTGATGTAGGATGGATTTGGAATCTTGGCAGTTTCTGTGACAACAGTGGGAGGCGGGGGAGGGAGAGAGCCATCCAAGTATTTGAAGAGATCATAGCCAACAAGAGTAGCTTCAATTTGCAGTCTCCATGCAAGGTAATTTGTTGGAGAAAGCTTAATAGTGTTGGGAAGAGAAACAATGACGAGAGGTGATTTGGGATCAACATGGTTAGGAATGGTGTTGTTTGCCATCTGTAAAAAGAAGCAAGATGCAGCGAAAATGAAGAAATGGATCAGAACGTTTCTCTGATACCATATAAGAGATAGGAGAGAATTTATTTTAGTGATACAACAGACGTAAACATATATATACAATGAGAAGGCTGCTAAATATATGCTAAGGATATATTTATCTCTTAGTTACAACTAAGCCCTATATACATGCTAAAGATATGATACATATTTTAAGCTTTATCCGTTACAATACATGTGTTTACCCGCACTTAAGTGAAACCTAAATTACTAGGAAATTATTTATTGTCCATCGGGAATCTGATAGAAACATGAACCTTGAAAATAGGTAGTGGCATAATATGGAACAACCAACCTTCTTCCTTTGTGACTTTTCCTTCTTTATGATCCTCTTCTTCGTGGTGTGTAGGGGCTGGGGGTGGCTGGAGTACTGTTGACTGGGGAAAATGACTGGAGTTAGTAGCTGGGAGAGTAAAAAAGTGATGTTTGTTTGGGTGGTTGCTAGTGGTTGTAATTTCAGATATAATTTTTAATTGTAAAATGTGATGTGATATGTGTAAAAATTTGTTAATTATGATTGATTTAATGATTAAAGTGGTATTAAAATTTGTGGTGGTTTGAGGTGGCTGGGCTAACCTGTATAAACAAATATAGGGAGTAGAGGTGGGCAGCCGGTTCCCGGTTCCGGTTCCGGTTCCGAACCGCCGGTTCCTGGAACCGCCCCTACTGGAACCGGAACCGAACCGGGAACACCCCGGTTACGGTTACGGTTCCGAACCGGCATAGAACCGCCGGTTCCGGTTCCAAACCGCCGGTTCTGGACGGTTCTCTCTCTCTTTTTTTTTTTTTTTAATTATTATTATTTTTATTTTTATTATAATATACAACTTATAGTTTCTAAAAGATAAAATTAATAAGTCAAATTTAACTTAAATGTTATAATACCATTTATAATTTCTTAAATTACAAAGTAAAATTTAATACAATAACACAAAGTACAAATATAAACTACAACTTAAATGTTATAATACCATTTATAATCTCTTAAATTACAAAGTAAAATTTAATACAATTACACTAATTAAAAACACAATCAACCTACAAAGTTCAATACAAGTATACAACTATACAATTTTAACTAATAATATTGGGAAGGAAAAGGGAAAAAGATTAAAGGGCTTGAGTTTGATTCTAAGTTAAAAATTAAAACTAATTTTTAACTTAGTACCAAATTGCCTACGTATCCTCGATCTTCCGGCTTAAGGTCAAGGAATCAAAGCCCACGTAGTTCTCTTACCTCACTTACCTTTCGAAATAAAGTTGGTTCGGTTGTGCTCATTCACATTCACTTCCTTGAGAAGGTGGTGTGCCGGATGAGCCGGTGTCGAAATCAAGTGTATCTCCTTCTTCGTCTTCATCGAAGTCAACTTCTTGAGCTCGTTTTTCGGCTTTTGTCCAATCTTCAAGGAGGAGTTGATTTTCTAGATTCTCCACGGTTAATCTAGATCTTCGGGCATCCAAGGTGTATCCTCCAATGCTAAAAGCTTGCTCAACCGAAACGGTTGAAGCGGGACAAGCAAAAATTTCCTTGGCAATAATAGATAAAACCGGGAAGGAGTTGGATCTTTTCGACCACCACTTTAGGAGGTCGGTATTATTTTCAAAAGAAAGTTCCTCAAAAGTAGTTTGTAAAAATTTTTCAACTTCCCCATAAGGATTAGAGGAAGACCTTGCCTTTTTTTGTGAACGAATATCGTAAAAATTTTGCAAACGGGTAAGACTCGAATTTCCAACAAATTGGGTTGAAGAACCAAGACCACTTGAACAAACATCACTATCATTACCATCACCAAATTGGATCCTATATTCTCTAAAAATATCAAACAAAAGACTCTTTGCTTTGGCAACAATATGCAAGGGGTTTAGGACATCATTTTCATTAGGGAACAATGCTTCGTAATACATTTTTAACAAATATTCTAAGCCATCTTCTTTAATCCTAGGGTCTAACAATTTTGCTACTAAAAATAAATCGGGTATTTCCTCAAAATATTTTAACCATTTTTTCCTCATAGAATCTATCGTTTCATGCAAAATTGGATCGTCTTTATATTCATTAAAAAGAAGTGCAATTTTAACACAATGATCAAGAACCAAAGGTGAAGTAGGATAGTAGCAAGCGGAGAGTTCCTTAGTTGCCTCTTCAAAAATTTTTAATAGTAAAATTAAATTAGCACAAGCATCCCATTGATTGGGAAATAAACAAATACCAACTTGATGGTGTTGAAAAAATGCACACAAAGCTTCCTTATACATGTAAGAATCATTGAGCATTTTATATGTAGAATTCCAACGGTGAGGAACATCAAAAGAAAATTTTTTGGGATGAATTCCTCTTTGTTTGCAAAATCTTGCCCATTTTTTTGTTAAAGAGGAATGTCTAGAAATAGTGGTGATTGCTTCTCTAATAGGAGCAACATATGTTTTGAAATTTGTTAGGCCATCTTGCACACATAAGTTCAAACAATGACAAATGCACCTAATATGAAAAAATTTACCTCCACAAGATGGCTTGCAAAAATCAATTAGTTGGGGTAAAGAAGCTTTGTTTGCACTAGCATTATCGAAAGATATCGAAAAAATTTTTTGAACCAAGTTGTATTCTTGAAGAATGGAAATAATTTTGTGACAAATGTTTGATGCGGTATGCTCGGTATCAAATTCTCTATAACCTATTAATCTTTTTTGCATTGTCCAAGAATCATCAATCCAATGGCAAGTGATGCCCATGTAGAGACTAGAGACTAGTGAGCTTGAGAGAAATTGAGGGAGCTTGAGATAGATTGAGAGAGGTGTAGTGATTTGTGTTGAAGTTGGATGTATTTATAGGGGTTTGAAATATAAAATAACAAAAAAAATTAAAAAAATCCAAAAACCAAGCCCCCCCCCCCTAAAAATCTGAAATTGAGCATTTGTAACGGCCAAATGATCTGGGCCGTTGATTTTCAACGGCCAACAGATCATAGCCGTTAAAAAAAAAAAAAAAAATTCGAGGAACCGCCGGTTCCGGAACCGCCGGTTCGAACCGGAAAACCGGCGGTTCATGTAACGGCCACGAAGATCACGCCGTCCATTTCCAACGGACACTTCACCAGATCGTGGCACGTGGCATTTTTTAATTTAAAAGAAAAAATAAAATAAATTCGCGGAACCGCCGGTTTGGAACCGCCGGTTTGGAACCGCCGGTTGGAACCGCCTGTGGAACCGCCGGTTTAACCGCCGGTTCCCGGTTTCAGATTAGGTGGAACCGGAACCGAACCGCGATGTGACCGGTTACGGTCCCGGTTTGGAACCGGAACCGGGTCAACGGTTTTGGAACCGTTGACCGCCGGTTCTGAACCGCCGGTTCCACGGTTCTCTGAACCGGATGCCCATGTCTAATAGGGAGGGGTTGTGTCAAGCCATTAGGAGTTGGGTCAACCCCAACCAAACATAGGATTTATGGAGTTTGGAGAAAAGATACGGAGGTCGAAGACGACATGGAAAAAATAATTATTTTTATGTTTCTTATTTTTTAACTTTTATATATATATATATTATAGTTGATTGTTTTAATTTTTCACTAAGAATGTTGTTGTCTTTTATTAATAACTTTTTAAATTATTAAATTAATAATCTGTGTTAAAAAAATTGATGGACTGCGACTAGTCGTCGCCATAAACTTTTGGTGTGTAAATTTAAAAAACTAAATGTTCACATTTTATTTAATGGGGCTTCGGGCCCGTTTGTTATATTTTACGGCATTTGTTTTCAATATGTGTGATGTGTAAAAAGTGTGTTTTGTTAGTAAAATGTGTGTAGTGTTGGTATAGTGTGCGAAATGTGTCTGAAATGTGTGTATACTGTGTAAATGTGTGTAGTGTGTGTATAATGTATAAAAATGTATGATATGCGTATAGTGTGTGAAATGTGAATAATATGTAAAATGTGTGTACAATATATGTAGTGTCTGTATAGGGTGTGAAATGTGTGTTGTGTGTGAAATTTGTGTAGTGTGTGTGAATTATGTGTAGTGTGAGCATAGTGTGTAAAATGTGTGTAAAGTGTGAAATATGTAAAATGTGTGCAGTATTTGTATAGTGTGAAATGTGTGAAACACATGTAATGTGTGTATAGAGTGTGTGAAGTGTGTGTATAGTGTGTGAAATGTGTATAGTATGTAAAATGAGTGTTGTGTGTGTGAAATTTGTGCATAGTGTGTGAAATGTGTGCAGCGTGTATAGTGTCTATATGGTGTGAAATGTGTGTATTATGCGCAAAATGTGTGTAATGTGTAAAGTGTGAAATATATAACATGTGTTTAGTGTGTGTATAATGTATGAAATGTGTGAAACGCGTGTATTGTGTATATTGTGTGTGTGAAATGTGTGTAGTGAGTGCATAGTGTGTGAAATATGTGTAGTGTGTGCAAAGTGTGTGAAATTTGTGTATAGTGTGTGAAATTTGTGTATAGTGTTTGAAATGTGTATGGTGTATGAAATGTGTGCAGTATGTCTAGTGTGTAAAATGTGTATAGTGTGCGTGAAATATGTGTATAGTGTGTGAAATGTATGTATAGTTTGAAATGTGTATGGTGTGTGAAATGTGTGCAGTATGTCTAGTGTGTAAAATGTGTGTAGTTTGCGTGAAATATGTGTATAGTGTGTGAAATGTACGTATATTGTTTGAAATGTGTGTAGTATGTTAAATATGTGTATAGTTTTTGTAATATGTGTAGTGTGCGTAATGTGTGTAAAGTGTGAAATGTGTAAAATATGTGTAGTGTGTGTATAGTGTGTGAAATGTGTGTAAAGTGTGTGAAGTATGTAAAATGTGTGCAATATGTGTATATTGTGTGAAATGTGTGAAACACATGTAATGTGTGTATAGAGTGTGTGAAGTGTGTAAAATATGTGTAGCGTGTGTATGTGTGAAATGTGTGTGGCGCGTAAAATGAGTGTTGTGCGTGTGAAATTTGTGCATAGTGTATGAAATGTGTGTAACGTGTATAGTGTTTCTATAGGGTGTAAAATGTGTGTATAGTGCGCAAAATGTGTGTAAAGTGTGTGAATATGTAAAATGTGTCTAGTGTGTGTATAGTGTAAGAAATGTGTGAAACGTGTGTAGTGTGTGTATTGTGTGTGTGAAATGTGTGTAGTGTGTGAAATTTATAGTTGAGAAATGTATGTATAGTATGTGAAATTTGTGCAGTGTGTATGAAATGTGTGTAATAGTGTTTGATATATATGTAGTGTGAGCATAGTGTGTAAAATGTGTGCAATGTGTATAGTGTGTGAAATGTGTGAAACACGTGTAATGTGTGTATAGTATGTGTGAAGTGTGTAAAGTGTGTAGTGTGTAAAGTGTGTATAGTGTGTGAAATGTGTGTAATTTGTAAAATGAGTGTTGTGCGTGTGAAATTTGTGCATAGGGTGTGAAATGTGTGTAGTGTGTGCAAAGTGTGTGAAATGTGTGTAGTTTGCGAAATTTGTGTTGTGTGTGTGAAATATGTGTATAGTGCGTGAAATGTGTGTATAGTGCATGAAATGTGTGTAGTGTGTGAAATGTGTGTAATAGTGTTTCAAATATGTGTAGTGTGAGAATAGTATGTGAAGTGTGTGTAAAGTGTGAAATATGTAAAATGTGTGCAGTATGTGTAAAGTGTGTGAAATGTGTGAAACAAATGTAATGTGTGTATAGAGTGTGTGAAGTGTGTAAAATGTGTATAGTGTGTATAGTGTGTGAAATGTGTAGAGTGGAAAATGAGTGTTGTGCGTGTGAAATTTGTGCATAGTGTGAAATGTGTGTAGCGTGTATAGTGTTTCTATAGGGTGTGAAATTTGTGTATAGTGCGCAAAATGTGTGTAAAGTGTGAAATATGTAAAATGTGTGTAGTGTGTGTATAGTGTATGAAATGTGTGAATTGCGTGTTGTGTGCATATTGTGTGTGTGAAATGTGTGTAGTGTGTGCATAGTGTATGCAAAGTGTGTGAAATATGTATAATGTGTGTAGTGTGTGTATAGTGTATGAAATGTGTGAAACGCGTGTAGTGTTTGTATTGTGTATGTGAAACGCGTGTAGTGTTTGAATAATGTGTGAAATGTTTGTAGTGTGTGAAAAGTGTGTGAAATGTGTGTAGTGTGTGCAAAGTGTGTGAAATGTGTGTAGTGCATGAAATGTGTATAGTGCGTGAAATGTATGTATAGTGTGTGAAATGTGTAGTGTGTGAAATTTGTGCATTGTGTGTGAATTGTATGTAATAGTGTTTAAATATGTGTAGTGTGAGCATATTGTGGAAAACGTGTGCAACATGTGTACAGTGTGTGAAATGTGTGAAACACGTGTAATGTGTGTATAGTGTGCATGAAGTGTGTAAAATGTGTGTAGTGTGTGTTTAGTGTGTGAAATGTGTGTAGTTTGTAAAATGAGTGTTGTGCGTGTGAAATTTGTGCATAGTGTGTGAAATGTGTGTAGTATGTGCAAAGTGTGAAATGTGTGTAGTGTGCGAAATTTGTCTTGTGTGTGTGAAATATGTGTGTAGTGCATGAAATGTGTGTAGTTTGTGAAATGTGTGTAGTGCATGAAATGTGTGTAATAGTGTTTCAAATATGTGTAGTGTGAGAATAGTATGTGAAATGTGTGTGAAATATGTAAAATGTGTGCAGTATGTGTATAGTGTGTTAAATGTGTCAAACACATGTAATTTGTGTATAGAGTGCGTGTATAGTGTGTGAAATGTTTTTAGAGTATAAAATGAGTGTTGTGCGTGTGAAATTTGTGCATAGTGTGTGAAATGTGTGTAGCGTGTATAGTGTTTCTATAGGGTATGAAATGTATATATAGTGTACAAAATGTGTGAAATATGTAAAATTTGTGTAGTGTATGTATAGTGTATGAAATGTTTGAAACGCGTGTAGTGTGTGTATTGTATGTGTGAAATGTGTGTATGTGTGCATAGTGTGTGAAATATGTAAAATATGTGTAGTGTGTGTATAGTGTATGAAATGTGTGAAACGCGTGTAGTGTTTGTATTGTGTGTGTGAAATTTGTGTAGTGTGTGAAATTTGTGTAGTGTGTGTGACATATGTGTATAGTGCGTGAAATGTATGTATAGTGTGTGAAATGTATGAAATTTGTGTAGTGTGTGTGAAATGTACGTAATAGTGTTTGAAATATGTGTCGTGTGAGCATAGTGTGTAAAATGTGTTTAAAGTGTGAGAAATGTGGAAAATGTGTGCAATATGTGTATATTGTGTGAAATATGTGAAACACGTGTAATGTGTGTATAGTGTGCGTGAAGTGTGTAAAATGTGTGTAGTGAGTGTATAGTGTGTGAAATGTGTGTAGTTTGTAAAATGAGTGTTGTGCGTGTGAAATGTGCGAAATTTATGTTTTGTGTGTGAAATTTGTGTATAGTTCGTGAAATGTGTGTATAGTGTGAAATGTGTGCAGTGTGTAAAATTTGTGTAGTGTGTGAAATGTGTATAGTGTGTGAAATGTGTGTAGTGTGTATAGTATTTCTATAGGATGTGAAATGTGTGTATAGTGCGCAAAATGTGTGTAAAGTATGTGAAATATGAAAAATGTGTTTAGTGTGTGTATAGTGTATGAAATGTGTGAAACGCGTGTAGTGTGTGTATTGTGTGTGTGAAATGTGTGTAAAGTGTGTGAAATATGTAAATTGTGTGTAGTGTGTGTATAGTGTATGAAATGTGTGAAACGCGTGTAGTTTTTGAAATGTGTGTGTGAAATGTGTGTATGTGTGCATAGTGTGTGAAATGTGTGTAGTGTGTGCAAAGTGTGTAGTGTGTGAAATTTGTGTATTGTGTGTGAAATGTGTGTAGTGTGTGAAATTTGTGCATTGTGTGTGAAATGTGTGTAGTGTGTGAAATGTATGTAGTGTGAAATTTGTGCAATGTGTGTGAAATATTTGTAGTGTGAGCATAGTGTGTAAAATGTGTGAAATACGGAAAATGTGTGCAATATGTGTATAGTGTGTGAAATGTGTGAAACACGTGTAATGTGTGTATAGTGCGTGTGAAGTTTGTAAAATGTGTGTAGTATGTGTATAGTGTGTGAAATGTGTGTAGTTTGTAAAATGAGTGTTGTGCATGTGAAATTTGTGCATAGTGTGTGTAAAGTATGTGATATATGTAAAATGTGTGTAGTGTGTGTATAGTGTATGAAATGTGTGAAACGCGTGTAGTTTTTGAATTGTGTGTGTGAAATGTGTGTATGTGTGCATAGTGTGTGAAATGTGTGTAGTGTGTGCAAAGTGTGTGAAATGTGTGTAGTGTGCGAAAATTATGTTGTGTGTGTGAAATATGTGTATAGTGCGTGAAATATGTGTATAGTGTGTGAAATGTGTGTAGTGTGTGAAATTTGTGTAGTGTGTGTGAAATGTGTGTAATAGTGTTTGAAATATGTGTAGTGTGAGAATAGTATGTGAAATGTGTGTAAAGTGTGTGAAATACGTAAAATGTGTGCAGTATATGTATAGTGTGTGAAATGTGTGAAACACATGTAATGTGTGTATTGAGTGTGTGAAGTGTGCAAGATGTGTGTAGTGTGTGTATAGTGTGTGTATTGAGTGTGTGAAATTTGTGCATAGTTTGTGAAATGTTTGTAACGTGTATAGTATTTCTATAGGATGTGAAATGTGTGTTTAGTGCGCAAAATGTGTGTAAAGTGTGTGAAATATGTAAAACGCGTGTATTGTTTGTGTATTGTGTGTGAAATGTGTGTGGTGTGTACATAGTGTGTGCAAAGTGTGTTAAATATGTAAAATGTGTGTAGTGTGTGTATAGTGTATGAAATGTGTGAAACGCGTGTAGTGTTTGTATTGTGTGTGAAATGTGTGTAGTGTGTGTATAGTGTGTGAAATGTGTGTAGTGTGTGCAACGTGTGTGAAATGTGTGTAGTGTGTGAAATTTGTGTATAGTGCGTGAAATGTATGTATGGCGTGCGAAATGTGTGTAGTGTGTGAAATTTGTGCAGTGTGTGAAATGTGTGTAATAGTGTTTGAAATATGTGTAGTGTGAGCATAGTGTGTAAAATGTGCGTAAAGTGTGTGAAATATGGAAAATGTGTGCAATATATGTATAGTGTGTAATGTGTGTATAGTGTACGTGAAGTGTGTAAAATGTGTGTAGTGTGTGTATAGTGTGTGAAATGTGTGTAGTTTGTAAAATGAGTGTTGTGCGTGAGAAATTTGTGCATAGTGTATGAAATGTGTGTTGTGTGTGCAAAGTGTGTGAAATGTGTGTAGTGTGAGAAATTTGTGTTTTGTGTGTGAAATTTGTGTATAGTTCGTGAAATGTGTGTAGTGTGTGAAATATGTAAAATGTGTGCAGTATGTGTATAGTGTGTGAAATATGTGTAGTGTGAGCATAGTGTGTGAAATATGTGTAAAGTGTGTGAAATATGTAAAATGTGTGCAGTATGTGTATAGTGTGTGAAATGTGTGAAACACATGTAATGTGTGTATAGAGTGTGTGAAGTGTGCAAAATGTGTGTAGTGTGTGTATAATGTGTGTAATGTGTGTAGTGAGTAAAATGAGTGTTGTGCATGTGAAATTTGTGCAGTGTGTGAAATGTTTGTAGCGTGTATAGTGTGTCTATAGGGTGTGAAATGTGTGTATAGTGTGTGAAATATATAAAATGTGTGTAATGTGTGTATAGTGTATGAAATGTGTGTAGTGAGTGCATAGTGTGTGAAATATGTGTAGTGTATGAAATTTGTGTAGTGTGTGTGAAATATGTGTATAGTGTGTGAAATGTGTTTATAGTGTTTGAAATGTGTATGCTGTGTGAAATGTGTGTAGTATGTGAAATGTGTGTGGTAGGTGCATGATGTGTGAAATGTGTGCAGTGTGTAGCGTATGAAATATGTGTAGTGTGTGAAATTATTGTATTGTGTGTGAAACATGTGTATAGTGTGTGACATATATGTATAGTGTTTGAAATGTGTGTAGTGCGTGAAATGTGTGTAGTATGTTAAATATGTGTATAGTGTTCGTAATATGTGTAGTGTGTTTATAGTGTTTGTAATGTATGTAGTGTATGTAATGTGTATGACATATATGTAAAATGTGTGTAGTGTGTGTATAGTGTTTTGAAATGTGCTTAGTGTGTGTATAGTGTGAAAACTCGTGTAGTGCATGTATATTGTGTGAAATGTGTATTGAGTGTAAAATGTGTGTAATATGTAAATTGAGTGTATAGTGTGTAAAATGTGTGTAGTGTGTACATAATGTGTGAAATGTTTGTAGTGTATGTATAGTGTGTGAAATTGTGTAAGATTTGTAGTATGTGTGGAGTTTGTGTATATTGTGTGAAATGTGTGAAATAAATGTGTGTGTATAGTGTGTAAAAAGTGTGTATAGTAAGTAAAATATGTGTAGTGTTGTATCGTGTATTTTGTGTGTATAGGATGTGAAATGTGTGTATAGTGCGTAAAATGTGTGTAATGTGTGTAATGTGTGTCAAATATGTAAATTGTGTGTAGTGTATGAAATGTGTGAAACACATGTAATGTATGAGTGAAATGTGTGTAGTGTGTAGTGTGTGCAAAGTGTGTAAAATGTGTGTAGTGTGTGAAATTTGTGTAGTGTGTGTGAAATATGTGTAAAGTGCATGAAATGTGTGTGTAGTGCGTGAAATGTGTGTAGTGTGTGTATAGTGTTACAAATGTGTGTAAAGTGTGAAATATGTAAAATGTGTGTAGTGTGTGTATAGTGTGAAAACTCGTGTAGTGCATGTATATTGTGTGAAATGTGTATAGTGTGTAAAATGTACGTAATGTGTAAATTGAGTGTAGTGTGTAAAATGTGTTTCCTGTGTGTATAACGTGTAAAATGTGTGTTGTGTGTTTATAGTGTGAAATATTTTTAGTGTATGTATAGTGTGTTGAATTGTGTAAGATGTATATTATGTGTGGAGTTTGTGTATAATGTGTAAGATGTATATTATGTGTGGAGTTTGTGAAATGTGTGAAATAAATGTAGTGTGTGTATAGTGTGTAAAATGTGTATGATGTGTAAAAAGTGTGTATAGTGTGTGAAATGTGTGAAATATATATAGTGTGTGTATAGTGTTTAATGTGTGATGTGTTTAATGTGTGTTATAGTCTGTGAAATGTGTGTATAGTGTGTAAAATATGTGTAGTGTGTGTTTTTGTGTGTAATGTATGAAATGTGTAAAGTGTGTGTATAATGTGTGAAATGTTTACAATATGTGTAGCGTGTGTATTTGTGTAAAATGTATGAATGTGTGTATAGTGTGTGAAATATGCAAAATATTTGTAGTTTGTGTACAGTATGATTTGAGAAGCTTATACACTTTGACTAAACACCCTCATGGATCACCTTCAGTTATACATATTGTGATAGTTGATTTAACAATAACTTGATAAGAATGATTGATTTCTGACAATTTATATTTTTGGATGAGCAGATGATCTGTTGTTTGAATAGAGCGAGGATTGACATTCAATATGAGACATCATTTGCTGGTAAGTTCTGAATTACATCGTATCCAATCAAAATTTATCTTAAATCTGTTGTATTTGGCTCATGTGTGGCTGTGGAATATCTATTTCAAGGGAAAATCTTGAAAATGATTTATATTGAAATAGGTGATGTATTAGATATAGAATGCATGAAAAATGTGAATGTGTTTGTGTATAGTGTGTGTGAATTATGTAAAATGTGTGTATTGTGTGTGTGAAATGTGTGTAGTGTGTGCGTAGTGTGTGAAATGTGTGTAGTGTGTATACTGTGTGAAGCGCATGTATGTGTGTATAGTGTGTGTGAATTATGTAAAATGTGTATAGTTTGTGGATAGTGTGTGAAATGTGTGTAGTGTATGTATATTGTGTGAAATGTGTGAAACGCGTCTACGGTGTTTATTGAGTGTTTGAAATGTGTGAAATATGTAAAATGTGGGTAAAGTGTGAAATATGTAAAAATATGTATAGTGTATGAAATGTGTGAAACACGTGTAGTGTGTGTGAGATGTGTGTTGTGTGTGCATAGTGTGTGAAATGTGTGTAGTGTGTGCAAAGTGTGTGAAATGTGTGTAGTGTGCGAAATTTATAAAGTGTGTGTGTGAAATATGTGTATAGTGCATGAAATGTGTGTATAGTATGTGCAATGTGTGTAGTGTGTGAAATGTGTGTAGTGTGTGAAATTTGTGTAGTGTATGTGAAATGTGTGTAGTAGTGTTCGAAATATGTGTAGTGTGATTATAGTGTGTAAAATGTTAAATATGTAAAAAATGTGTGCAGTATGTATAGTGTGTGAAATGTGTGAAACACGTGTAATGTGTGTAGTTTGTGTGAAATATGTGTATAGTGTGTGAAATGTATGTATAGGGGATACTTGGTTTGGGATGTAGTGGCATGTGCTACGTCCGATGGGGCACATCCAAAAAGATATTTTAGTTTAAGGGTATAGTAGGATAGGATGTGTATTGGAATTTGTAAAAGGTGTATTGAAAATTGTAAAAGGTGTGAGAAAAATTGTAAAAGGCGATGTAGGTTATTAGGGTGTGGATGTGAAGGGATGGATCATCCAATGTAAAGTGAAATACGTTGAGGATGACTCATGCCACATCCGGATGGGGACATCCCAAAACATTGTATGAAATGTGTATAGTGTGTGTAATGTGTGTAAAGTGTGAAATGTGTAAAATATGTGTAGTATGTGTATAGTGTGTGAAATGTGTGTAGTAAGTGTATAGTGTGTGTTATGTGTGAAAACTCGTGTAGTGTATGTATATTGTATGAAATGTGTATAGTGTGTAAAATGTGTGTATAGTGTGTCGTGAGTGTATAGTGTGTAAAATGTCTGTAGTGTTTAAAATGTGTGTATAGTACGTAAAATGTCTGTAGTGTGTGTATTTGTGTGAAATGTATGAAATATGTAAAGTGTATAGTGTGTGAAATGTGTACAATATGTGTGGTTTGTGTATAGTGTGATTTGAGAGGCTTGTACACTTTGACCAAACACCCTCAGCATCACCTTCAGTTATATATAATGTGATAGTTGATTTAACAATAACTTGAAAAGAATGATTGATTTCTGACAATTAATATTTTTGGATGAGTAGATGATCTGTTGTTTGAATGGAGCAAGGATTGACATTCAATATGAGACATCATTTGCTGTAAGTTCTGAATTACATCGTATCCAATCAAAGCTTGTCTTAAATCTGTGGTATTTTTTGGCTCATGTGTGGATGTGAAATATCTGTTTCAAGGGAAAATCTTGAAAATGATTTATATTCAAATAGGTGATGTATTAGATATAGCATGCATGAAAAATGTGAATGTGTTTGTTCCTAGTTTAGGGGAAAGAATTGTTTGGGGAGAAATTGCTAGAAAATTCTCTTTATTTTATGTTATAGTTAATGTTGACATTTGACGTGACGTAGACACACATTGTTTGTGGAGTTTATGTATAGTGTGCGACACGTGTGAAATATGTGTAGTGTGTTTATAGTGTTAAAAATTTGTATGATGCGTAAAACGTGCGTATAGTTAGTAAAATATGTGTAGCGTGTATTATGTATAAAATGTGTGTAGCATGTATAGTGTGTGTATAAGGTGTGAAATGTGTGGATACTGTGTAAAATGTGTGGAGTGTGTGAAATGTGTGAAGCGTGTGTAATGTGTGTATAGTGTTTGTGAAATGTGTCTAGTGTGTGCATAGTGTGTAGAATGTGTGCAGTGTTTGTGCATAGTGTGTGAAATATGTGTATAGTGTATGAAATGTGTGTGGTGTGTGTATTGTGTTTGAAATGTGTTTAGTGTATTTATGGTGTGTAAAATGTGTGTAAGGTGTGTGAAATATGTAAAATGTGTGAAACACGCACAGTGTGTGTATTGTGTGTGTGAAATGTGTGTAAAATGTGTGTAGTGTGTAAAATATGTGTAAAATGTGTGCAGTGTGTGTATACTGTGTGAAATGTGTGAAGCGCGTGTAATGTGTGTATAGTGTGTGAATTATGTAAAATGTGTGTAGTTTGCGCATAGTGTGTGAAATGTGTGTATTGTGTGTATAGTGTGTGAAATGTGTGAAAACGCGTGTATTGTGTTTATAGTATGTTTGAAGTGTGTGAAATATGTAATATGTGTGTAAGGTGTGTGAAATATGTAAAATGTGTATAGTGTATGAAATGTGTGAAACGCGTGTAGTGTGTGCATAGTTGTGTGAGATGTGTGTAGTGTGTGCAAAGTGTGTGAAATGTGTGTAGTGTGTGAAAGGTGTGTAATGTGCGAAATTTGTGTAGTGTGTAAAATATGTGTATAGTGCGTGAAATGTGTGTAATGTGTGAAATTTGTGTAGTGTGTGCGAAATGTGTGTAATTGTATTTGAAATATGTGTAGTGTGAGCATAGTGTGTAAAATGTGTGTAAAGTGTGAAATATGTAAAACGTGTGCAGTATGTGTATAGTGTGTGAAATGTGTGAAACACGTGTAATGTGTATATAGTGTGTAAAATGTGTGTGGTGTGTGTATAGTGTGTGAAATGTGTGTAGTGTCTAAATTGGGTGTTGTGCGTGTGAAATTTGTGCATAGTGTGTGAAATATGTAGCGCGTATAGTGTGTCTATAGTGTGTGAAATGTGTGTATAGTTGCTTAAAATTTGTGTAAAGTGTGTGAAATATGTAAAATGTGTGTAGTGTGTGTATAATTTATGAAATGTGTCAAACGCGTGTAGTGTGTGTATTGTGTGTGTGAAATGCGTGTATTGTGTGCATAGTTTGTGAAATGTGTGCAGTGTGTGAAATGTATGTAGTGTGCGAAATTTGTGTAGTGTGTATGAAATATATGTATAGTGTGTGAAAAATATGTATAGTGTGTGAAATCCGTGTAGTGTGTGAAATTTGTGTAGTGTGTGTGAACTGTGTGTAAAGTGTGAAATATGTGTATAGTGTGTGAAATGTGTGGAACACGTGTAATGTGTGTATAGTGTGTGTGAAGTGTGTAAAATGTATATAGTGTGTGTATAGTGTGTGAAATGTGTGTAGTGTGTAAAATGAGTGTTGTACCCGTGATATTTGTATATAGTGTGTGAAATGTGTGTACCGTGTATAATGTGTTTATAGGGTGTGAAATGTGTGTATAGTACGCAAAATGTGTGTAAAGTGTGTGAAATATATAAAATGTGTGTAGTGTTTGTGAAATGTGTGTAAAGTGTGGAAATATGTAAAATGTGTGTAGTATGCGATAGTGTGTGAAATGTGTGAAACACGTGTAATGTGTGTATAGCGTGTGTGTAGTGTGTGTATAATGTGTGAAATGTGTGTAGTGTGTAAAATGAGTATTGTGCGTGTGAAATTTGTGCATAGTGTGTGAAATGTGTGTAGCGTGTATAGTGTGTCTATAGGGTGTTAAATGTGTGTATGGTGCGCAAAATGTGTGTAAAGTGTGAAATATGTAAAATGTGTGTAGTGTGTGTATAGTGCATGAAATGTGTGAACAGCGTGTAGTGTGTGTATAGCATTTGAACTGTGTTATTGTGTGTGTGGTGTGTAAAATATGGGAAATGTGTGTATAGTGTTTGAAATGTGTTTAGTGTGTGTATAGTGATTGAAATGTGTATAGTGTGTGAAATGTGTATAGGGTTTGAAATGTGTTTAGTGTGTGTATGGTGTGTAAAATGTGTGTAATGTGTGTAAGGTGTGCGAAATATGTAAATTGTGTGTAGTGTGTGAAATTTGTGAAACGGGCGTAGCGTGCGTATTGTGTGTGTGTAATGTGTGTAGTATGTGCGTAGTGTGTGAAATGTGTGTAAAATGTGTAGTGTGTGAAATATGTGTAGTGTGTGTATACTGTGTAAAATATGTGAAGCGCATATAGTGTGTGCATAGTGTGCGTAGTTTGTGCATAGTGTGTGAAAATGCGTGTATTGTGTTTATAGTGTGTTTGAAGTGTGTGAAATATGTAAAATGCGTGTAAAGTGTATGAAATATGTAACATGTGTAAAGTGTGTATAGTGTCTTAAATGTGTGATGATAGGGATAACCCGGTCACTTCGGGTCGGGTTAATACCTGAGCCCACTGACCGGCCCAGCAAGCACGTGAAGGCCCAGCACGCGTAGGCCCAGCAGGCCCAGGAACACGCGTTGGCCCAACAGGTGGTTTGTTCCGCGAATCAAGGCTCAGGATTCGTTCCCAACCGCCATGCAGCGGTAAATAGGCGTGAGAATAGAGGGTTCAGTTAGGATTTAGGAAAGTTAAGTATAAATACGTGAAAAGAACTCTGGATTAGGGTTCGCACTCTGTATTGCAAATTGCTACCTGTAAACTCAAAGTTTTAGTGAAAGAAACACCTCGGCAAGAGTGATTTTCTGCCCGTGGACGTAGATCTCCGGATCGAACCACGTAAATCCTGTGTGTTTTTATATTTCTTGCATTGATTTAGGCCGAATTGATTGGATACCGGATTGCGCTTTATCAATTGGTGCCGTCTGTGGGAACGGTAAAGTAATTTTTGACGTCTACAGCATATTCAAGAATCATGGTGACAACTCGTTTGAATCAATCTCGTCACGGTGATCAATCTAACCAGGATCCACCCGTGGATCAGGTTTTGCCGCCGAGGCAATTGCCGGCAAGGAGTACATCTCCTCATCAGGGCAATCGAGGCCCGGTTGCGAATCCAGACAATCAGTATTTACCTCCACCCCCTCAGGACATGCAAAACCCTAATCCCGCTGCTGCCCAACCACCGGTTAACATTCAAATTACCCCAGAATTGCTCCAGGCTTTCTTACAAGAGCATGCCCATGTTCTTCAAGACTGGGCGGCTAATCGCCAACAACCACGTCTTCCGCCACCACCTCCTCCTCCGGGAGGACCCGGAGACAACGCGCCTCCTCACGTAATAAACGTGATATATGGGGCCCTTCCCGCCGGGGCCTCGCGACATGCCTTGAAGGCAGAGGCTCGACGTCCTCCTCCTGAGGAGCCACGTCATAAACGCCTCCATCAATCCGAGACTGTCAGCTTCACGGATAGAGACCCGGTTCCGGAGATAACACCTCATACTGACGCTATTGTCATCGACATGACTGTAGCCAATATAACAATAAGGCGGGTCTTCGTGGATAATGGGGCCGCGGTGAGTGTTATATTTGCCGACTGTTTCCAAAGGATGGGGATTCCTCGGGAACAACTTCGGCCAGCCCCCGGGCCACTGCAGACTTTCACTCAGGGTGAAGTTCAGCCAGAAGGCGTCATCACTCTCCCGGCATCTTTGGGGACTTATCCGGCAATAAAAACCATTTTCGTGGATTTTTATGTGGTGAATTACCCATCACCGTACAACATGATTCTGGGCCGGGACTGACTTACCGCCGCTAAAGCCATATGTTCCACGTATCACCTCGCACTAAAGTTCCCCACTTCGCATGGCGAAGTGGCTATCCGTGGGAGTCAGCGGGTTTCAAAGGAGTGTATGTACGTGGCACTCAAAAAGACTGCTAAAGTTCCTCCCAAACAGCAGCTTCAGGTGGCATCATCGGCTCTAGAGCCTCGGGAATGTATCTCATTGGGGGATGCCACCGCCCAAGTACCGCTTGATCCGTCCAAGCCGGAGCAGACTGTAACTGTAGGAGCCGTGGATGTGCCATGGTTGCATCAGGCTATAATTCAGACCTTGCGAGAATATTCCGATGTCTTCTCATGGTCTCCTTTGGATATGCCCGGGGTTTCTCCCGACATAATAACGCATAAGCTGAACATTGATCCCAGCATCAAGCCAATCCAGCAAAAGCAGAGGAAGTTCGCCCCGGAGCGAAATGACGCAATTCGAATCGAGGTGCAACAACTCTTGGATGCGGACATCCTGTTCGAAGTATATTACCCCTCCTGGCTATCGAATCCTGTAATGGTGATTAAGTCCAGTGGGGCATGGCGGATGTGCGTCGACTTCTCCGACCTCAACAAACGTTGTCCGAAGGACTGTTATCCCCTACCTTCCATAGATCAAAAGGCCGAGGTCATTACTGGGTATGAGGCACTTTGTTTCTTAGATCTGTACAAGGGATACCACCAGATCTTTATGGATCCGCAGGATGCCATCAAGACGGCATTCATCACTGCTTTCGGGTGCTATGCTTTTAAGAAAATGCCCTTCGGGCTTAAGAACGCCGGAGCCACATACCAGCGTCTCATGGACCGGGTTTTCCACGGCCAGATTGGCCGCAACGTTGAGGTTTACGTTGATGACCTTGTTATAAAAAGTATCTCCCATTCTTCATGTGTGCAAGACATTGCCGAAACGTTGCGCACCCTGCGAAGCTACAATTTGCGCCTTAATCCTGCAAAATGCACTTTCGGCGTCGGCTCCGGCAAGTTTCTGGGTTATATGGTTTCACAACACGGTTTGCAGGCTAACCCGGCCAAGCTTCGGGATGTGCTAGAACTGCAGCCACCCAAGACATTCAGGGATGTTCAGCGCCTCACAGGTGGTTTGGCGGCCTTAAATCGATTCTTATCTAAAGCGGCGGAGCGACAGCTCCCATTCTTCAAAGTCTTGAGACAGGCGAAGTCCTTTGAGTGGACTCCGGAGTGCACTGAGGCCTTCAAGGCTTTGAAACGTCATATACAGCAGCTGCCTACCTTGTCAGTTCCTCTCCCCGGAGAGCCGCTTTACTTATATTTGGCTTCCTCCGAGGAAGCTATTAGCGCTGCACTTGTGCGCGAAGTCAATGGGGTTCAACATCCCGTGTACTTCGCAAGTCGTGTTCTCCACGGGGCGGAGACACGGTACTCCGTGTTAGAAAAAACTGCTTTGGCAATTGTTATGGCAGCTCGGCGTCTACGGCCATATTTCCAAGGACGTGAAATACGGGTTCTGACCAATCATCCTATCCGCCAGATTCTTGTCAAACCCGAGGTGTCTGGGCGCCTTGCAAAGTGGGCCGTCGAGTTAGGCGAATATGATATTCAATACCTTCCCCGCCGAGCAATCAAGGGACAAGCACTCGCCGACTTTCTGGCTGAAACCCCGGGAGACAATCATGAGTCTCCGACAAACAGTGATACACATCACCCCGCTACCCTCGTATCCTCACCTCAGAAATGGCAACTATATGTGGATGGAGCATCCACGACTCGAGGAAGTGGTGCCGGGGTGCTTCTCATCGACCCCGAGGAGGTTGAAGTTAAATACGTCATCCGATTCAAGTTTAAGGTGACTAATAATGAAGCGGAGTACGAGGCAGTTCTCGCCGGGCTCCGGCTCGCTCAATCCTTAGGTGTTCGTCATCTTGAGCTCTTCACGGACTCCGAGGTCGTGACCAGACAAATCCAGGGGACTTATGTCGCCAAGGATGAAACAATGATCAGGTATCTAGCTCTAACACTCAAGCTTATGTCAACTCTTGATACAGTTGTTGTCCAGAAAATACCACGTGCTCAGAATGCAAGAGCAGACGCGCTCAGTAAATTGGCCTCCGCGGTCCGAACTAATATATCTCCGGATATCATGGTCGAAGACCTATCTCATCCAGCAATTCATCAGGCCACAGTTTCGGTCCTGACCGATAGTGATCCGAATTGGATGACTCCTATCATCCAATATCTCCGAGATGGAATCCTGCCCACTGACAAGCTACAAGCTCGGCAAGTTGTCCTCAAAGCCCCCAAATACTCCTTTCATGATGGAGTCTTATACCGGCGGTCATACCTACAACCGAGTCTCCGGTGTCTCGCTCCTGCCGAAGCTACCCAAGTTCTGCGGGAGGTTCACGAAGGGGCCTGTGCCAGCCATATTGGCTCTCGGACATTGGCCAAGAAAGTTCTCCGCTGGGGGTATTATTGGCCAACTTTTTTCAGTGATGCCCACGACTTAGTGACCAAATGCAGCAAGTGTCAACTGCACTCCCGAGTGAAGCATCTGCCACATACCGAACTCACTGGAATCCAGAGTGCGTGGCCGTTTATTCAATGGGGTATCGACATTGTTGGCCCATTCCCCGTTGCTCCGGGGGGATTGAAGTTCCTGGTCGTTGCCGTAGACTACTTCACTAAGTGGGTCGAAGCCGAACCGCTCACGGCCATTACTGGTCAAAATATCTTAAAGTTTGTATGGCGCAATATCGTATGTCGCTTCGGCATCCCGAGCACTATCATCTCGGACAATGGTAGACAGTTTGCCAACGATCCATTTCGGTCATGGTGTGAAGAGCTCCACATCAAACAAATTTTCACTTCGGTCGCTCACCCTCAAGCCAACGGGCAGGTTGAAGTCACCAATCGGACACTGCTCACGGGAATAAAGAAGCGCCTGGATAATGCAAAAGGTCTCTGGGCTGAAAACCTTCCACAAGTCCTATGGGCTTATCGCACAACACCGCATACGTCTACCGGGGAGACTCCTTACAGCCTCACTTACGGTTCCGAAGCAGTTATCCCTGCTGAAATCAGTGTACCAAGCCCCCGCCTCCTCACACTGGTTCCAGAGGATAATGACGAGGCTCTCCGGGCAAATTTGGATGAGCTTGAAAATCGCCGTGACCAATCATTCATTCAACAGGCCAGGTGTAAACAACGAGCAGCCCAGTATCATAACCTCCGGGTCCGAGGCACTCAGTTCAATGTCGGGGACCTAGTTCTTCGGCTCAACTCGGCCAGCAAAGCTGCCCCCGAGGGAAAATTACATGCTTCTTGGGAGGGTCCCTACCGAGTCGTTGCCGCCCACGATTCCGGATCCTATCAGCTAGAGCATCTCAATGGAACCCCGATTCCCCGAAGCTGGCACGTAACCAACTTGAGGCGCTTCTATCTGTGAATGCCAAATCTCAAGTACCATCTTATCTTTAATTTCTTTTATAAGTGTTATCTCTCTTTGTACTTTTGAGTTTGCTCCGGCACTTATCATTGAATAAAAATTCTTTGTTTATGCATCTTGCTGTGTTCTCCTTTACGTTACGGGGACGCCCTAACGCAATCATATTATCGTTATTAGTCTCCGGACAATTAAATTTCTCCCTCGGTCCGTCCGAGGAGATTCACAATCTGTCCCCGGACTCATATCACTTTCTCGCCTGTTTAACCGAAGAAGTGTTTACTCCCGCCTGATCCGTCCGGGGAGATGTTACTCCCGCCTGATCCGTTCGGGGAGAGTGGATTTATCCATACTGTGTTCCCGAACACCTAATTAAAATAGTTAATAATTTCTCGTATTGTGTTTCCGAACACCCGGTTAAAATGGTTAGTAACTTGTTGCTTTCCTTAAACCCGTCTATACACACCGCAACAGTTTTATTATCTTCTGAATAATACAACATCCCCAGCAGTTTTTTTACATAAAACTTCAAAAAAAAAAAAAAAAAAAAAAAACAACAACAGTCATCTGCGGCCCCCGAGCCAATATTCGGCGCTTCGGCGTTGAGGCCTGCTCCTTGATCTTCGCTGCGTCCTCCGGGACCTTGTTGTTCTTTGGCCCCGAGCTCCGGCTCTTTCTCCTCCGCGAGCATCCCGGCGCCGGGGACTTTCTCTAGGCGTTTGCCTGGGGACTTCGTCTCGAGTCCGAGCTCGGCTACTTGGCTGTGGAGCGGACCTCGGGGTTTGGGCCCACTGCACAGGGTCCCACTCCTCCGGAGCCATCACTTCGATTTCCCTGGCCAGCTCCTCGACTATTTCTTCGGCGACCACAGCGGGTTCTTCTTCGATCATGGGCACTGGAGCTGGCTCTCGGATAACTATGCCTTTGCTCTTTCCGGAGGGTTTCTTCTTATCTTTCCGAGGAGCTTTTGGGGTACCTTGGCTCCGGCTTGAACTCGCGATGAATTCCTCGGCAGAAGGCCTCCACCTGCCCCGGCCCTTCAGCCCTTCGTACATACTGAGAAGCAACTCCAGAACTTCTCGTTTCCTTACGAGCTCCGATGACTCGATAGAGCTCCTTGAAATCAATGCTGCGATGTCACCTTGAATCTCTACAACCCGTTCCTCCACTTCCTCAAAGGTCAGAAGACCGAACTCCGACAGTATCCGGTCATACTCCCTTTGATGAACGAGGACACGGCTCATCTCGGCAGCTGTAATCCGGTATTTCATCTCGAAGTCTTTAGCTCTCTCTTTGGCTTCAACTACTTTCCTCTCTGCCGAGGCCACCTGCTTCTCTAGCTTCGGCACTACGTGCATTTGCAGATGATTCTTTTCTCCGCGGAACCACTCAAGTGATCGCATGAGCTTCTTTATTGTTTCGTGTAGCTCCGCGGTGTTCTAAACAGAAAGAAGAGTCAACCAGATCGATTACTCTCAAGTATGTAAAAAGTTGGAGTTCAGTTCGACAACAGACATAAATTGATCATGCAAGCAAAGGAAAGACAGAGAATTTGAGAAACAAAAAATTATATTTCACAAAACAGAAGTACAAGGTTCCAAACTCAGTACATCGATTCCTAACATTCCTAAAAATATACAACTTTAGATTTGCGGGGATCGACTGACCTCCCGCTCAGTTGCCTCAGTCTCTTCGGGCAACACCTCTCGCCGGCCCTCGGACACTTCAGCTTCTCTTTCCTCATTTGCCGCGACCGCTTCGTCCGCAGCTATGGCTTCGACCTCCATCCGTGGAGGGGGTTCTCTGCTTCGGGGTGCGGTGACCAGCTCACCTCGGCGGAACGCCATGAATTCTGGATCCTGGTCCACTTCGCAGTTGGCAACTTCCGCAGCCGTCAGCAGCTGTTTCTTCTCCCCGAGAGCCTTCACCAGGGGCCACTCCGGCAGATTTGCTAGAGCCGCATAGTAGGCCTTCTCCACTCCGGCCACTGCTTCAAAGTCATACCCGAATTCTGGACGATATACGTCCACATTCGGGTAGACCTCCTTCACCTGCTCCAGCAGCGCGGATCGAGTGGCCTGGTCCCCTATAGCCACGAACTCCGTCTAGAAGTCGAGGAACGCGCTAGTTTGGAATAACTTATCAGCGAATGCCTTCAGCATCGCTCCTTGTCCCTCGACCACAGCAGCTTCCCGAGCTTCCATCTCTGCCCGCAGCCGCAGCGCTTCACCCCGGAGAACATTATTCTCTGCCTCCACCCCGCGCAGACGCGCAACCTCGGTTTCAACCAAAGCAGCCCTCTTGCGTGCCTCGGTCATATCATGGGTCAGTCGGTCTTTGCGCGCCCGGAGCTCCCTGGCCACTTCGGCCAGCTCTTCCTTCCCTTCCTTCTCGCTCTTACGGCCGAGGTCCAGGATACCCCGCGCCAGGCGCAAAAGTTCTTCAGCGTCTGCGCCCTCCAACCCCAGCAGACCTGGGGCCACTTGTTCAACCTGGACAATTACACAAAAAATGAGATTATGAGCAGCCTTCATAACACACACTTCATGTACGTATAAATTACGAGCAGCGTTTCAAGTTTACCTGCGTGCTCTCCCCTACCCGGGGTCTTTTGGATGACGCTAGCGGAGTCCCGGTAGGCTCCCGCCTCTTCTTCGTTCCGGGAGGTGACCCCGCCGGCATAACCCGTTCTTCCGACCCCGCCGACGGTCGCGCACTTGGTGGCATCTTCCCCCGGGGAGACACCTCAGCGGCTTTCCCCTTCTTTTTGGCCGCCGCCGACGCTGCGGGGCTTCCGGCAGGCTCCTTTCCGAAGCGTCCCACTGCATATAAAGGTTATGGTTAGTCCTGCGCAAAGCGACAGTTATAAACAGCAGGATAAAGAACTCCTACCCTCTTCGGCACCCGCATTGCCCGAATAATACGGGCTCAGTCCTGCCTCCTCCAATTCCTCCTCGGAACAGAGGGTTTTGAAAGTCCCCACTGTCCGGAATGTATGTATCACTTCGGCCCCCGGGCTCTCCGCAGGAGCGGTATCAAGCACCTCATCACTCCTCCACTTCGGGAGAGCTACTTTATTCCTAATAAATATAAACCTCTCCTTCCACCCCTCTACCTTACTTGGGTTTTGAACCTTGAACCCACCTCGGGCTCGAGGACTGAAGGAGTACCACCTCTTGGACTTCCCAAAGTTTTTTAGTTGGAAGAAGAACCTAAAAAGCTCTACGGTCGGTTCTAATCCGACGTTTTTACACACCACGGTGAATCCCACTACCTGCCTCACCGCGTTCGGCGCTAATTGGCAGAGGGCAATACCGTAGTATTTCAGCAATTGGATCACAATGTCCCACAAGGGCAGTCTCAAGCCTATTCTAATGGGATCTATATATACACTAATAAACCCCTGCGGTGGGCAACAGGCCCTATCCTCGGGGTTCGGTATTATATACTCTAGGTTGAAGGGAAGGTAAAATGACGGGAGTTCTCTCTCAATTTGCTCTCGCGACATCCGTAACGCTACGGAGGCCACCTCCAAACCCTCCTCCGCGCATGGATAGAAAGCAACCATCATAACGTTGCATTCCCGGCCGTCGGCCCTGTCTATAGTCCTAACCTCATTCCTCTCCAGAATGAGATATGATAGGGGGGGACGTCTAACGGGGTACTCGAAGTCCCTAATTCTTCAATAGAGGCAGAAGATGAGGCAGAAGGTGAAGAGGAAGACATACTTACTTGGGTTGAATTTGAGTGGGTTGATTTGAGAAGTTTTTGATCTGAGATGAATCACGAGTGCAGATTTCCTCTTTTTCCCGCTTTCTAAACTGGTAAATCGCAATGAAGAAGATGAAAAGTTACTGTGCAATTACTCCAATTATATACGCAAAAACCAACGGCTTTGATGCAGACTATTCAAATTCAGTGATGGAGATTTAAACGTGCTCTTCACGCGCTTTACAGTTCCCAAGGCGCGTGGGGAACAGGTTTCTTGGAAGTCGCAGAGCGTGTCACTTCACATCCCTCTCTCTCATGATGGTGCCGCCAATCACATCAACCTCACCCTTCGTCAGGAAGATTCAAACTACACTCCGGTGTACCCTCCACCTCGGTCATACTACCACACTCCGGTGCTCCCTTCATTTTGGCCAGACTACTCACTCCGGTGTACCCTCCACCTCGGCCAGGTTGTTATATACTTCCAACGCGTTTCTTGCTTCTGGGAAATTTGGTATCTCGATAAATGTCTTGTGCACTTCGGCCTAGCTCGACTCCGCGTCCGCAAACTGCTCCGCAGAGTCCCCAGGGACGCGGATAGACTTAGTCAACCATAAACACTTCGGCCCGCTAACGACCACGGCCCTTCTTGCTTACGGTTCCACCCCGGTGACAACCGAAGCTCCCTCCTCGCTTCGGCTGGGGGGGGGGACATCTGATAGGGATAACCCGGTCACTTCGGGTCGGGTTAATACCTGAGCCCACTGACCGGCCCAGCTCACTTCGGGTCGGGTTAATACCTGAGCCCACTGACCGGCCCAGCACGCGTAGGCCCAGCAAGCACGTGAAGGCCCAGCACGCGTAGGCCCAGCAGGCCTAGGAACACGCGTTGGCCCAACAGGTGGTTTGTTCCGCGAATCAAGGCTCAGGATTCGTTCCCAACCGCCATGCAGCGGTAAATAGGCGTGAGAATAGAGGGTTCAGTTAGGGTTTAGGAAAGTTAAGTATAAATACGTGAAAAGAACTCTGGATTAGGGTTCGCACTCTGTATTGCAAATTGCTACCTGTAAACTCAAAGTTTTAGTGAAAGAAACACCTCGGCAAGAGTGATTTTCTGCCCGTGGACGTAGATCTCCGGATCGAACCACGTAAATCCTGTGTGTTTTTATATTTCTTGCATTGATTTAGGCCGAATTGATTGGATACCGGATTGCGCTTTATCATGTGAAACACGTGTAGTGCGTGCATAGTGTGTGTGAGATGTGTGTAGTGTGTGCAAAGTGTGTAAAATGTGTGTAGTGTGTGCAAATTGTGTGAAATGTGCGTAGTGTGCGAAATTTATGTAGTGTGTGTCAAATTTATGTAGTGTGTGTGAAATGTGTGTAATTGTGTTTGAAATATGTGTAGTGTGAGTATAGTGTGTCAAATATTTGAAATATGTAAAATGTGTGCAGTAAGCGATAGTGTGTGAAATGTGTGAAACACGTGTAATGTGTGTATAGTGTGTGTAGTGTGTATAGTATGTGAAATGTGTGTACTATGTAAAATGAGTGTTGTGCGTGTGAAATTTGTGCATAGTGTCTGAAATGTGTCTAGCGTTTATAATTTGTGCATAGTGTGGAAAATGTGGGTATAGTATGTAAAATGCGTGTAAAATGTGTATAGTGTGTGAAATGTGTGTAGTGTGTGTATAGCGTGTGATGTGTTTGTAATGTGTGTATATAGAGTTTTTTGTATAGTGTGTGAAATGTGTGAAATGTGTGTATAATGTGTAAAATGTGTGTTTAGTTAGTAAAATGTGTAGTGTGGGTATAATGTGTGAAATGTGTCTGAAATGTGTGTATAGTGTGTGAAATTTGTATAATGTGTAAAATATATGTATAGTGTGTGTATTGTGTGTATAGTGTGTAATGTGTGTGTATTGTGTGTGTATAGCGTGTGATGTGTGTATATTGTGATAATTGTGTAAAATGTGTGTAGTGTGTCTAGTTTTTTGTATAGTGTGTGAAATGTGTGTATAGTGTGTAAAATGTGGTAATGTATAAAAAGTGTGTTTAGTTAGTAAAATGTATAGTGTGGGTATAGTGTGTAAAAATATGTGTAGTGTGTAAAATGTGTAAACTGTATGACATGTGTGTAATGTGTGTATAGTGTGCGAAATGTGTATTAAAAAGTGTGTATAGTGTGTGAAATGTGTGTATTGCGTATGATGTGTGTGTAGTGTGTGTATAGTTTGTAAAATGTTTGTATTGTGTGTATAGTATGTAAAATGTGTGTAGTGTGTGTATAATGTGTATTGTGTGTATAGTGTGTGAAATATGTGCAATGTATGTATGGCGTGGAAAATGTGTATATAGTATGTAAAATGCGTGTAGTGTGTGTATAGTGTGTGAAATGTATGTTGTGTGTGTATAGCGCGTGTGATGTGTGTGTAGTGTGTGTATAGTTTGATAATTGTGTAAAATATGTATTTTGTGTAGTTTTTGTATAGTGTGTGAAATGTCTGAAATGTGTGTATAGTTTGTGTATAGTGTGTAAAATGTGTGTGATTTGTAAAAAGTGTGTTTAGTTAGTAAATTGTGTGTAGTGTGAGTATAGTGTGTGAAATGCGTGTATAGTGTGTAATGTGTGTAGTGTGTGTATAATGTGGAAAATGTATGAAATGTGTATAGTGTGTGAAATGTGAATAATGTGTAAAATGTGTGTACAGTGTGTGTATAGCGTGTCGTGTGTGTAGTGTGGATATACTTTGATAATTGTGTATAATGTGTGTAGTGTGTGTAGTTTTTTGTATAGTGTGTGAAATGTTTGAATTGTGTATATTGTGTGTATAGTGTGTAAAATTCGTGTGATGTGTAAGAAGTGTGTTTCGTTAGTAAAATGTGTGGTGTGTAGAGGTGTCAAAACGGGTCGAGCCTGTTGGGCCAGCCCGCCCCGCTATACATAATAGGTGGATTGGGTTGGATATTTAGAGGCCCGTTGAAAAGCGGGCCCAAACGGCTGGCCCGTTTGGGCCGCGGGCTAGGCGGGTTGGGGGCGGGCGGGGGCGGGCTAGCCCGCTAAAAAAAAAAAAAAATTTAATGAAATTTAGTACTACTACTAGGGTTCAAATGGACTAGCCCACTTTAAAAAAATTAAAAATTAATGATGGAGATGGAGAAGAAGAAAATGAAGATGATTTTGATGATGTAATGGTTAATGAACTCTACTATACTTTCATTTTGTGAACTTTTTATTTTTATATGTTGGATTTCGAATTATTGATTATGGACCTATCACCTATGATGGATGTGATGAATGTTTGTGAACACTTTAAATTATTTAATAGCTATTATATAATAAAAATGGTTAAAAAAAAAAAGTCAAAAAAAGGTGGGTTGGCCCGCCCAACCAACCCATAACCCACCGGTGGGTTGGGTTGGGTTGGGTTGGGATTTGAAGGCCCACCATATAAAAAGCCCGCCCCGCCACGCCCCGCCAACCCGTTTTGACACCTCTAGTGGTGTGGGTATAGTGTGTGAAATGTGTGTAGTGTGTAAAATGTGTGTATAGTGTGTAAAATGTGTGCAGTGTGTGTATAATGCTTGAAATGTATGAAATGTGTGTAGTGTGTTTATAGTTTGTGAAATGTGTGTAGTGTGCATAGTGTGTATGTATAGTGAGTGAAATGTATAAAATGTGTGTAGTGTGCATAGTGTGTGTATAGTGTGTGAAATGTGTGTAGTGTATGTGTAGGATGTGAAATGTATGAAATGTGTGTATAGTGTGTGAAATGTATGTAGTGTGTACTGTGTGCGAAATGTGTGTAGTGTGTAATGTGTCTATAGTGCGTGAAATGTGTGTAATGTGTCTATAGTGCATGAAATGTGTGTAGTGTGTCTATAGTGCGTGATGTGTGTGTATAGTGTGATAATTGTTTAAAATGTGTGTAGTGTGTCTATAGTGCATGAAATGTGTGTAATACTTTTCATTGTTGTTTAACTGGTTTCAAGGGATTGACTATTTGGTCTCTGTTTCCCTTATTTCTCCAAGGGATTGACCATTTGGCCTCTAATTTTCCATTTTCTTAAGTATCTCCACTTTTGCTTTACCAGATTATAGATGGGAATGTGGTCAATATTGACGTAACTGCACCTGGGGCTATTTTTGCTCTTGCTCTGATGTATTTGAAGGTAACTTGTAACATGAAATTTTCCTTGGAAATCATTTCTTGGTAATGTGATTCTTATATCTGTGAGTTCTAATCATGATATGTTTTCTTTATTTGTATTTGAACAGATATAATCGGAGCGGATAGTGTATAGATTGTCAATTCTACAAACCTAGTTTGAGTTGCAGTATGTAAGGCCTGATTTTATATTACTTCGCGTCATTGCTCGAAATTTGATACTTTGGAACATGTAATTTTCAGTTGGTAAAGAGATGGGGATGGTTATGAGACTGTCTATTGTAATAATCAATGCAAGTTTATTATTGCATAGAATTCAACCATCAGAGGAGTGGATTGATTCCCAGATTCCTGAAGTTATAAAAAAAAACGGGGTAAAGGGCCTTGGAAGTGACATGGATTACATATACGCGATGGACACTGAAACCTTCATTCAGGCATATGCCAATATAGTGGTTGGAGCATGTATTTGTTTGGGTAAGTCATCCTCATGACAAACTTGATACAATTTTTCTCATATTAGTCTCGTAATTGTGATCTCTATTATAATTGTTTCTGTTTCGAGTCCCCTGTAGAAATTTGCCCAAAATTGTTACTATAAACTTATTGCGTTGGACATTTTCAGAGATTGCTCACTTTGCAAAACTGGCAGACCGGAATCTTCTCGTTCATGGCCTTTTGAAAAGATTGGCGTTCCCACGGGCCAACAATTCTTTAAAATTATAGCTAGATGAAGTGAAATATCTCTGTTAGACGAGAGGGGCAAAAGTTAGGCTTAAATGTTGGTGGTCTGCAGTCAAGTTCTTGAGTTTCTTCGTTGTTGTTTGTAGTTCTTCCATCCGGTTTAAGATCTGTTCATTCTTCTGTGTGATCCTTTTTGGGGGAACCATCTTTATATGTCTAAATGACTGAGATGGCCAGAGGGATCACGACCTGAAAATTTACTATATTTTGGGTCTTCTGCTTAGTTTCTTTTCATGGAGAACTTGTTGAGCCTTCCAATATAATTAAGCTTTATGCCTGCCAGTGTTTGTTCTCCATTTGTTTTGGTGGCTTCAACTTTCACGGGGAACAAATGGTTTGGCAAATTTGTCTTGGACCCATAGTTGTTAGAGGCGTGCCTTAGGCGCAAGTCTCATAAAGCTTCAGCCATATCGTCGCTTCATGTCAAAGGTCCAAGATTTGGATTAGCCGAGCGCCTCTGGTTGCCTTTTTCTTAGTCACGCCTTAGGCCTTTCAGCGCCTTATTCAAAATGGCAGCTAGGGTTTAAATTCTTTAAGTTTTGGGCATTTTTACCTGATGATTTGGACTCTAGTTATTTAATTTACAAATGAAGTTGAGCTTTTATATGGGCTTTAGTTTATGTCATAATAACAGAATAAAAGTGAGTATAAAGCAATATGGAAGATGCTGGTCCCAAAAAAGATTCAATTCTTCTCCTGGCTCATGTAATACCATCCAAAAACACTTTTATCATGTTTTGCTTTCTCCAAGCGGGTGTGTTTTATGCAGAAAATGTTCTGAAGATGTGAACCATTTATTCATTCAATGCCCTTTCTCTATTTCTCTCTGGAAAAAAGTAGCCTCTAAACTTTATTTTGCAGGAGAATACTTTCTTTTGAACTTTGGTATCCCCCCAGTAAGAGGGCTAAAGTGTTATTGAGAGTCATCGTGCAAGCTTCGTGTTTGTTCGTGTGGCTCGAAATAAACTAGAGAAGTTTAGAAGACATGAATTTATTGAAGAAGTGTGGGATAGGCTTAAATTTAGAGTTGCTTGGTGGGTCTCATGTCATGAAGAATTTAGAAGCTTCCACGTACCCGATATTGCTAGAAGTTTGGAGTGTAGTGCTATAGAGTTCATTATTTACAATGAGGGATTCCTCGGCTCTTTCCTTTTTCTGATTTTTCACTGAATCTTCTCTTTCCATTAATTAAAATCTCTGATTCTTAATAAAAAAAAAAAAAAAAAAAAGATGAAGTTAGAGACATGAAAATTAGTGGGAGCTCTAGGGTTTCTGACAGGGCAGGAAAGAGGACTGCTTAGGCAGGAAAGAAAGTGGTAAAGTGGAATAGGACATGCTTTAGGAGTTTATATATTTAGTAGGATAGCTAGCTGCTGTAATTTTTTGCTTCTTGCTCAATTACTATTGTGCATAAAGAATATGACATATTAGTTTTTTTGTAAATCTATATATTGAAAATGCCAAGTTAGTGCATATGGTAGTTATCATTGTTGATGCCTTTTGTTACTATTACTAATGTTGATGCCTAAAATGTGGTTTTATGAGTTGTATTCAACTATACTTTACATCCATTTTTCTGTTTTATTGTTTTTCCGTTTTTTCTTGTTTCTTTTCTTGCGCCTCACTTCCAAAAGGCAAGCTCTTGTCCTTGCGCCTCACGCTCCAAGACCAGGAGCCCTTTGGGCCTTGGAGCTCTTATCAGCTTTAGCTACTATGCTTGGAGCTTAAATCCCCGAGTATTTCTTCTCCCATTTGAGCTTTTCCTTTGATAATTGTCGCTCTGGATGCCATTTCTATCCAGTGCGGGCCTTCAGTTACTTTTCTAATGTTACTGAAGAGCATCGAACAAGAGGTTTTGCAGTATGGAAATTACTTTTTTTTATCAACAGATTTTTCCTGTAAGGTTGAAGTTGTTATTCAGACCGTTGATACGATGCAGTTTTCTGCCGTTATGACTTCCTACTACCGTTCAACTTATCATACATTTTGAAGAAGTTTTTTCATATGTTGGTTTTGAGGATTTGCACATTGCCCGATGTTGCAAATGTATGAAGGAGGACTCCGATGTTTCTTTATGGATGAAATATGACCATAACAACGATTTAAATTAGATTTTACTGTTAATATGTTCTCGATTATATTGTTTTACGAAGATTTTGCTTCGTTGAATAAATATGTCTGTTTGTGAGAAACATTATACTAAATGATGTATGCTTGCAGGGCTGCGGTTTGCTGGTACAAGGGATGGAAATGCACAAGAGTTGCTTTACAAATATGATGTGTACTTCTTGAATGAGGTTTGTCCTGGACTCTTGAGATGATATTACTGCATTTTATATGAATTCACTCTAAAGAGTTCACAATCGCACCTGCAGATAAAGCCTGTTTGTGTTTCCAAGGGAAATGATTAGCCCGAAGGAATATCTATTTATGTTGATCGTGGGACCTTGGAGACATGTCTTCATCTCATTGTTCTTTCCCTATGTGTGGTTGGTACCTTATTCTAAGAATCTCAAATCCTTCTCTTTTTTTCTTTTTTTGGTAAACAAACGAGATTTATCTGAGTTACCCTATGGGCTTAGGTAATGGCTGGATCTGGACTCTTCAGGCGTTCAAATTCCTGAAGTTTTTGCATAATCGTAACTCTGCTGATGGGCATGCTTATGTTGGTGCTCAAATGGCGGTAAGTCGGCATAACAAGGAATCTTAACTCTTATGTGTATCTATTTTACAAAACTATGTTTGAAAATTGGATATTAGAAGCGTTTGGAGGCTAAGTTTTGAATCTTACATTACCACATTTGTTTGGGTATTTTAGGGAAGTGGTCCTATCATGTCTTATTTTTTACCTTTTTGTGCATCTCTTCATTCGGAAAAACAAGGCTGCTTAGTGGACTTTATTTTCTACTAGTGATTTTTTTTTTCACTTTCCCCTAAATAGATTGAGGTTTAGTTATCTGGTGATGACAAACTACATATAAGGATGTCGTGTAACTTGTTTCATAGTCCTCTAAGAAAATTAACTGGGTGATATTCAGCTCACGTTTTATGTCAATACTTGATTATTCATTTCACTTCTTTCTTGGCAAGGTTGTACTTGACTCGCATTGTGGTGCCATATTGCTAAGATACATTGATCTAAAATATCGAATAACTAGGTTCATGAATATTCTATTCTATGTAGGTGAGCTTAGCAATTGGTTTCCTGTTCCTTGGGGGTGGGATGTGGACCTTTTCAACTAGCAACAATTCCATTGCAGCTCTGTTCATAACACTTTATCCTCGCTTGCCTACTGGACCAAGTGATAACCGATGCCATCTCCAGGTAAAGCAATTTGATGAAATGATCTGTTTCTTGTGGTCATACTGTGTGCTTAGCTTTATCAGTTCAGTTTTAGAGTAATTTTGTTAATGTGTTCCTCAATTTCCTTTCATTTATCAGATTTCATAGCCATCAGTGTGTTCTTAAATCTTCCCCCACCCTTTGTTCAGGTATATCATTCACATTGATACTTTGATTACAGAATGCGCAGGAATACAAATACAAATATACGATTCATCCTAATATTCTCTCTTTACAGGGAATATTAAAAAATGTACAGAAAGAGGAATTATTGTTTGACTTTCACTTTTCCCAACTGCTTTTTCTGGTACTTCACATGGTTACAAACATCACGAATAATAATCATAGGGAATTCTTGCTCTGGAAATTTGAGGTGACCAGTTATTCCGATCGCACCATGATTTAAATTTTGTCGCAAAAAATCTTTTCAAACAAATATGCTCATAGACTAAATGCCGAGCAAAATATTAAAAAAGAACAGGAAGAGAATATACTTGCATTCTGTCTGGTGGCTCATTGGTGCTCAACACTCCTGCACCTCTTTCCTACTTTTTTCTCCTGAGCCGGTGCTCTCTTTCGTTGGGGACCACATTCAGAATCCTGACGATTTTTTAAGGGCCTTGTAGTGCACTTTATACTTACGCTTGAAGGAAGGAGTTCATTCACCTGTTCCATGTAATAAGATCATTTCTCTATGTGTACTTGCCTAATTGGTGTAAGTAAGGCTTGGGTTGACGGCTACCCGCCCTACGTGGATAGTAATACTTACCTTTTCCTGGAACCTTCTTTTTCCTCCCCAATAAATTTTTGTGGTGATTGGAAATTCAAGTATTTTTACTTTTTTTTACACATATTCGAAATAAAAACATATTGATGCAATGAAATCCAAGCATATTCAACAACAATAACATCATAAGTCCTAGGCACAAGAAGTTCAAAGTACAAACTCCAGGACATTATCATCATCATACTTAAACATGCAAACCATTATCCTCATTAACAAGTTTATAATACTATTTACTTATAAGCTCCTCAACCAAAAATAAAATACGATAAAATAGAAGCATTTAATTACTAAAAGAAAAGAAAAAAAAAATGAAAAGAAGATAGAACAAATGTTGTTTTACACATAAGAGGATACAAATTATAAGGTGGCCAGGCTGACAAAGGCATCCTAGGCGGAGATTAATCGGTCAATTACACAAGTTAATTTATGCAAACTTTGTCTGCAGATCTGAGCTTGACTTTCACGAATTCTGCCTTCAAGTGTTGTTTGAATGTGTGAGCAAGGACATACTAGCATTGTTACAGGTATAATTTCATAAATTTGCATCTCCATTTGCCTTGTTGCATATTTGTTGGGCAGATTTGGGCTAGGTGAGGCCAGCATGCCCATCTATCTCAGAAACTTAATATTTGTTACAACTAGATCAAATTTCTTGTTGAGTTGAACTTTCATGGTATCTCTTGCAATAGAAATTATGTTTAATCGTTTTCTCTTGTGGGCTCTGACCAAAGCAGAATGAGTTGAGATCTTAGATTTTTCACATATGCTGTAAATAGTTCAAATGTTATACGTAATTTCATTTTTGCTGATGGAGATCACTTGATGGAAATTTAAGAATTCAAGGCAACATATTACTTTCACCATAGAAATAGTAAAAATCATGATGTCACTTTGATTTTTACTAAAACCGAACGAACTGTATACGTCTTTTTAACCGAACCGAACCGAAATTTTTCGGTTCAATTATCGGTTTAGGTTTAAAGTTTTTACATTTTTTTATTTTTTAAGTTCTTATAGCAACAATTCTCAATTTTCATAATATTTTTATCTAAATAGACAAATTAAAGAAGAGACCAAAACATAAGGATAAATTTTAATTTGCATGGAAATTACTTATCTGTATCAATTCAATCAAGTAAAATAATATACAATAAATATATAATTAAATATGAGTAATTCGGTTCGGCCAACCATATTATTTTTGGTTGAGAGCCGAACCGAATTATGAATCGGTTCTAATATTTGGAACCAAACCGATTATATATACAAAATCGAACCGAATCACTTGATTTTGATCGATTTTTCGATTTCGATTCGGTTTTTAAGAAGTATCTATAAATCGTCGCAATGGAGTTATTATTTTGAAATGTATCTAGGAGAACGTTATATATAACCAACATTTAGAGACGTATTTAGAATAATATTACAGATTATATATTAATTTAAGATGTATCTGAAAAACCACCACACTTATGTTATTGTTTTTAGACATCTCAGAGAATATTACATATAGTACTTCATTTAACACACGTATCTAGAATAATATCACAAATAATATATTACTTATAAAATGTATCTGAAAAGGTCATCACAATTAAGGTATTATTTCGAGACACGTCTAAGATAACATTGTAAAAAGACGTATTCAGAATAATGCAAGAAATAATATACTATTTTAAGATGTATATGGAAAATTGTCACTGATAACGCAGAGACCCGAATATCAAGTTGTTCGCAATTAAGACGATTCCCCGGAATAACCAAACAAACAAGCAAGAATATAAACGACACAAGGATTTACGTGGTTCGATCCGGAGATCTACATCCACTGGTGAAGGCCATCACCTTCAGAGATGCTTCACTATCTTTGTTTTTGAATGCCGGAGTACAACCTTACAAGCCGTAGTTTTAGAATTCAGAATCGGAACCCTAATCTAAACAACACTTCTCCTATTTATACTATACAATACAACCCTAACCGAATCCCTAAAAATCCGGCCAGCATATCTGCATGGCTGTTTGGAAAATTGTCAATCACGTTGTGCATGGGCGCATGGGCTTCGTCCAGCTGTGCCGCGCATGGGCTTAGCTGAGTTGGGCTTGCGCTCTTGAGCCCAATTGACCCGGTTGGCGGGCTGGACCGACCCGGGGAGATTGGGCCATACCTATCAGATGCCCCTCCACCAGTCGGAGCGAGGTAGGAGCTTCGGTTTAAAAGATGCATTTTGTAGGCCGAGGTGTATGGGTTGTAGCCGAAGTTGTATCGGAGTAGTACCAGAGTCCCGTGTAGCTGTAAGATGATACCATACGTAGGTGAACTAAAATACCCCCGGGGTGAAAGGATCAACCGGAGTCGAACTGAAATACCCCCGAGGTGAAAGAATCAACCGGAGTCGAACTGAAATACCCCCGTGGTGAAAAAATCAACCGGAGTCGAATTGAGATACCCCACTCCCCCCCTCCTCCCCGGGGTGAAAGGATCAACCGGAGTTGAACCGTAAAACATCATGGTGAAGTAATTATCCTGAGATGAGGTTGGTGAAGTAATTATCCTGAGATGAGGTGGCACGTGATCAGCATGTGTGCGGCGCGTGTGAGACACGCGGGTGCTTATTTGCACGCGCCAAGCTGAGTCATTGAATTTGAACAGGCGCGATCTGGGCCATTGATATTCTGCATTAGAGGGAAATTAAAGTGACAGTTCACTTTACTTTTCATTTGTGAATTGCGATCAAAATCTAGCGGGAAGACGAGAATGACTTCGACAAATTTCTGGAAATTGCTTCAACCTTTTTGCACTCATCTTCCAAATATCATGTAAGTATGTCTTCTTCCTCAGAATCTTCTAGCATTAAGGAGGTGGGTACATAAGAGAGTCCTTTTGAGGCGGCGCCCCTGCGAGTCATATTTCCAGAGAGGAGTGAAAGTAGGAAAATATATAGGGCTGATTTAAGGGAAATCAGTGCAAAGTAGTGAAATTTCCCACCTGTTTGGAGGAGGAGGCGAATCTGGAGGTGGCTTCAGTGGTGCCTCGGGTTACCGAAACCCAAATCGAGGCAATGATCCCGTCTTTATATTTGCCGATAGACTTAGAATATATAATACCTAGGCCTAATGATAAGGCATGTTGTCCGCCAAGGGGGTTTATATCGGTGTATATAGATCAGCTTAGGGTAGGGTTGAGGTTTCCATTGTGGGATTATGTTATTGAGCTTTTAGGGTATTATGGTATTGCTCTAGGGCAGTTAGTGCCGAATGTCGTAAGGCAAATAGTAGGTTTTATGGTAGTATGTAAGATATCGGGGGTAGACCCCTCTGTAGGCTTATTTAGGTACTTTTTTCAATTGAAATCTATTGGGAAGGGGATGGGTTGGTGCTCTCTGAACCTGAGGCCGCAGAAAGGGTTCAAGAATCGAAGCCGATCCCGGGGTGGAGGCGGGATGAAGTCGGAGACAAGGTACCGAAGGGTGTACCGAGTTTAGTAGAGGTGTTTGAGCAGTGGGGGACAATGAAGCAAATATTTACTGAGGAAGAGTTGGAGGAGGCTGGGTTGAACCTGTATTACACGAAGGGGCCGGAGTCGAGGACTTCGCCGCCCCAGAGCGAGGGCTCCACAGCCGGGGCTGAAGTGGAGGGTAGGAATTCTTTTGTTATAATTGATTGTGTAGCCAACTATTATTGCCTTTTAATATGTTGATTGTTTGCCTGCAGTGGGGCGCTTTAAAACCAGCCTTCAGAAGGAAGCCGCCGGGAGCTCGTTGGGGACTCCGGTGTCAGAGAAAGCTGTAACCCCAAAGAGCACAACCCCCGAGGTGGAGAAGACTTTGGGAAAAAGGCGTGGCCAGGTGGCCGAAGAAGATGCTGCGAGGTCTGATACGACCCTGAGGATGAAGAAGAGGTCGGGGCCTATGCTAATACCGCCGTCAATTTCAAAGAAGATTCGTACTGATCCTACCTCGGAGGTATGTTTCACCATGCTTTAAATTTCCAATTGACTAGCCATGTCTGATAAAATTCCTGCAGGGTCAGACAAGAGTGTCGGGCCATGAAGTGTTCGAGATGGAGGAAGTATGGACCCTTAGCCAAGGGCTCATAGGTTTCGGGCGCCGGAGGCAGAAAGAGGAGACGGAGGAGCTGGCCGACGAGCTGGGGAAACTCCGCGGGGAGTGTGACAAGCTCCGCGCTGAAGCAGCATTGGCCAAGAGTGGCCAAGTGACAGCGAGGGGCAGGGCGCTTGAAGCTGAGAAGGAAGCTGCCCGTCTCTGAAATGAAGTCGCGGACATGACCGTTCTCCGAGGAGAGTTGGCCTCAGCTCGGAGGAGCTGAAGAAGAAAGCCGAAGGCTAGGGGGCCATGTTGAAGGCATTCGTTGAGAAGCTTTCTTAGACGGAAATGTTTGTGAAGTTTCTGACGGACTTCGTGGCGGTCGGCGATGTAGCTGCCCGCTCCGAGGCGCTAGAGATTGTGAAGGATGCGTACCCGAAAGTAGATGTATACAGAAAGGAGTTCGGGTACGATTATGCATCTGTAGGCAATGTGGATGCTGCCTACTACAACACATTGTCCCAGATGCCGGAGTGGCCGCTGGTGGAGGCATTGGCCCAAAAGGGAACCATTCTGATGGCCCAGGACGTGATGAGCTACACTGTAGACCAGGACGAGGAGTTCCTGGGATACCGAATGGGTATGCACGTGCCGGAGCCGCGACAGAGAGCCCCACCCCCAAGGATAGAGCTTGAGGTGCTGGAACCAGCCTCCGGGGAGGGCGGTGTCCTACAGCTGGCAGCTAATCCAGCAACGGCGCCGGGAGCCACCTCGGTTCCAGGGGAGGTCAGTGCCCCTCCTAACTCAAGCGAAGATGTAGCTTAGGATCACTTGTTTTGAAATATGTACTTGTAATAAACATTTCGTTGTATATTGTTGCGTTGATGAGATATAAACGACCACTTGCCTATGCCTGTTTGATTGGGAATACTAAAGTTGTGCTTTGGCTATGATTTAATATGCCGATGTTTACTGGTGTTGTTATAACCGTGCTCTAAATAACATATGTTCAGCAGGAGAACACCGAAGACCTTCACGAGGTCATTCAGAAGTTGATGCAGTCGATGAACTCGCTGCAGAGAGAGAGAGACGACTTAAGGATGTTGGTGGTCCCCAGGTTGGAGAAAAAACTATCTTCTGCAGAGAAGAAGTTAACCGAGGCCGAAAAGTCGAGAACCGAGGCTGCGGAAAAGGCCCTAGATCATCAACTGAAGTACTTATCCAAATGTGCCGAAGTGGAGCGGCTCTTTGTCCACCAGAGGGAGTATGAGCGGATCTTATCGGAGTTTGGCCTGTTAACCTTTGAGGAGCTCGAGGAGCGGACTGCTGAGATTCAAAAGGAGATAGCAGCACTGATAGAGGCCGGACACACAGACTCTGCCGAGGTGTTGAGGAAACGGGAAGTTCTAGAAATACTCCTGAGCATGTATGAACTCTTGTCCGGAGACAAGATATAAAATCTCCCCGGACAGATCAGGCGGGAGTCAACGCTTGTATGATGACAAGGTTGGGAACCTCTCCGGATGGATCAGGCGAGAGGGAATTCTTGTCCGGGGACAAAGTTTAGGATCTCTCCGAACAGATTGGGCGAGAGACAAATGTGTCCGGAGACAGTTGATGATTGACGCAACAAATATGCGTATAGTCTAGGTCGGGGCGTCCCTGCGGCGTAAGAGAGAAGCAATATACGCGTTGAAAGTAAAAACTTTTATTGATATTCATTGTCGGAACAATTGAAAAAATACAAAAGCAATCTTGAAAAATAACGTACTGCGGTGGGGAAGTAAAGGCGTTTGCAGAAATTTAAAGGAAGAATAAATACTTGAAATGGGAAACTATAGATAGAAACGCCGCAGGTTGCTAACGTGCCAAGTGTGAGGCATCGGGGTGTCGTCCAAGTGTTCTAACTGATAGCTCCCGGAGGCATGAGCAGCAGTGACGCGATAAGGCCCTTCCCAAGTAGCGTGCAATTTGCCCTCGGGGGCAGCTTTGCTAGCAGAGTTTAGCCGGAGCACTAAGTCTCCGACCTGGAACTGTGTACCTCGGACCCGTAGAAATACCAGCTGCAAAAGTGGTTCTCATTTACTGAAGACCTTACGTATTTATAGGAGCAATAATGTTATTGGATAATTTTTTTTTAAAAAAATTCGAATTTCAAAATTTTAAAAAATGTGCAACAAATTCTGTTATAAATATATGTACAGATTTGTTATAGCTGAATTTTAGACGGAAAAAATATTCGAAAACTTGAATCCGCTAATATCATTGGATTTTTCAAATTTCAAAATTTAAATTCACATCTATTTATGGTAACTATTAAAATAGGCGGAAAAAGTTTCAACTTACTAATTTCGGATGACTTGGCTTATTATATATATATAGATTTTTAAGGAGGGATACATAACTTCCACACAAAAAAAAATGTGATTTGATTTATTTTTTATCAAATTAGCTAGTTAAGGAAACCGTTTTCCTAATTTATCGGAGTAAAAAATGGTAGGTAAGTGGGCCAGCCATAAATTAAAATTTACAGTCAAATAAATATTTTTTATTTCCCAAATAAGTATATATGTTTTGGGGGGAGGAGGGGATGAAATGCTTTATTTCCAAGTATAAAAATAATACATTTTTTAGATAGTTGAAATATAGGGTTTGTAATTAGTATTTTTTACCTTAATTTTATGCGATAAAATAAATTTGTAGATTTATTTGCATAGTAATTTCGATAAAAGAAATAGTTGATTTATTTAGGTATTGTAACATAAATAATATTGGTAAAGATTCATTCTAAAATATTATGGTTAAAGATTGATTTATATCTTACGATTTGATAATTTTGTAAAGTAAATCTGGATACAACTAATTATTACTTATATTTAGGGACAAAAAAACTAATTCCAATAAATTCAGCAACAACTTCCCTAATTTTGCGAAAACATTACCATTACATATATATGTACCAGATTCGGAGATATTTTAGGCATATATTGTGTTCTTTTTTTAATTAAAAAAATATTTTTTATTACCATATATAGTAAGCAGTTTGGGCGGGAAAAACATTATTTTCCAATTGTAGTATAAATCCATTTTGTTTTTATATATATATAGATAAGAATAAGAATGAATGTATTAACTACTCATTTTCACTACAAGAAAACTGTCAAATTCCAACGGCATAAAAGTCATTGGAATTTTAAAAAATTCCCACTGTAATTCCAACGGCAAATGAACCGTTGGAAAAAAATTCCAACGGCAGAAACCGTTGGAATAGCTGTTGGAAAAAAAAATTCAACGGTAAAAAGGTCCGTTGGTATTGCCGTTCGAATCATTTTTCCATTGGAATTTAATTGTTGGACAAAAAAATTCCAACATCCACTTTTCCAACGGCATAAAAACCGTTGGAATTGTCGTTGGAATTAAAATTCCAACGGAGATTTGCCATATTCCAACGGTTTTTGGTAAATTACCGTTGAAATTTTAATTCCAACGGCAATTCCAACAGTTTTTATGCCGTTGGAAAAGTGGCTGTTGGAATTTTTTTGTTCCAACAATTAAATTCCAATGGAAAAATGATTCCAACGGCAATTCCAACGGTTTCTGCCATTGGAATTTTTTTCCAACACTATTCCAACGGCATTTTGCCGTTGGAATTTTTACCAAAATTCCAACGGCTCATTTTTCGTTGGAATTACCGTTGCAATTTTAAAAAATTCTAACAGTTTTTATGCCGTTGGAATTTGGCAGTTTTCTTGTAGTGTTTCTTATATGTACGGATTCGCTCTAATACACAACATTTTTTAATTCAAGGGCATAATAGAATTGCTCACATTATGTAAATGAATCTTTAGATTTGTGTAACGTTTTGATGGAAACTAATTTTACGAGAGCGAGGGTAATTAAAATCTTCTATTATAAACTAAATTATATCATGTATATCATAACTACCACCACATGCAATATATATATATATATATATATATATATATATATATATATATATGTTGAGATTTGAGTATATTTGGTTTTTATTTCCATCCACCACAAGTGCACTTTGGTGTTGGAGTCGTGGATTGAATTTCATCCCAAACACCAAGGAATTTGGTGTAATACGCGGAGATGGATAGATTCTCCTGACGTATCATTGTAACAGTTCTTCTTAATTCTTATGCTCGAGGGGCGTTTTCTTTCCCGAACCGCTCTTGAAGATCGGTCCAAATATCGCGAGCCGTTGCTGCGTGTTAAACGCTGCTCTTTATTTCCTTCTCCATTGAACTGGTGAGCCACCCCCTTACCATAGCATTACATCTTCTCCAATTCATAAGATCTGGGGATCCTTCTTTTGGCATGGGAATGGTGCCGTCTACAAAGCCGATTTTGTTTTTGGCGAATAACGCATTAATCATTTCACTAGCCCAATCACCATAATTTTCGTCACGTAGGAGATCTCCAACATAGTTTTGTCCGGGGTGATCGGATGCAGTAAGGAAATATGGTGACGAGATACCGATAATTGATTTTTCGCCTGGCGTGTCGCCGGGTTTTCCATCGCCAGCCATCACTCTATAGGAATAGGAGGATGGGAATGTAAAGAAAAAATAAGAGGTTTAGGTAACCAGGTTAGGCTCTGGTACCATGATAACTTTCAGATCTTGTTTATTTTTGAATTGAATGTTTATACAAAAGCTATCAGCATATATATTATTAGGAATAATGTTGTATGTGTATCGTGTGGAACTGCTCTTGTATCCCACATTGTAAACTTAGCTCTTTTATTAGGCTTTCTCTTATGTATTTGTACATTTATTCTTGATATATAAATTATCTTTGGATCAATATCTTTATGGTAACTAGAGCCTAATTGGCTAACGCCTTTTTTTCGATCCTACGTTATTTCTTCTGATTCTCTCCAATTTTATTGGAAACCCTTTTCTTTTCTCCCATCCCGCCTCATGCACCTTATATTGCAGTCCACGGTCTTCTGCCTCTGCAAAAACATGACCACGCCACCACTATCGTCCTCCATCGCTACCGGATCGGAATCGTCCCTTTCCGCTGCTCTCGCCACCTCACCGCCATCCCTTGTGGCGTTCAACACTATGTCACAAGTCCCGCTAAAACTCACATCGGTCAATTTTGTGGTCTGGAGTTTCCAGATTCGCACACTTCTCGCCGGTTACGATCTCGTCAAATTTCTTGACGGCACCTTCCCATGCCTTGCATCCACTGTCACCACTGACGAACGTTCTAAACTGAACCCGCTGCATCTCTATTGGGTTCACCAAGATCAATTGATCCTCAGCACCATCATTGGCTCAATCAACCCTACGTTGATTCCGTTTATTGCGTCTGCCAAAACCGCGCAAGACGCCTGGACCACCTTGACATCTATCTATGGCAAGTCTTCTCGTGGCAAGATATTGACTCTAAAAAATGAACTTCTTAATCCTCAGAAAGGAACCCGTAGCATTACCGATTTTATGCTTGAGATCAAGGGTGTCGTCGACGAACTGTCGCTTCTGGAAGTCTCCACTGATAATGAGGATCTTGTTCTCAAAACTTTGAATGACCTTGATGCCTCCTTTAAAGAGCTTGGTAATGCAATTCAGGCCCGAGAGACATCAATTTCGTTCGATGAGCTTCATGAGAAGCTCCTTACCACAGAATCACAGCTCGCGTCCAAAGTTGCTACTTCTCCAGCCCTGCCGGCGACTGCCTACGCTGCTGGCTCTCAGCAATGCCATTCGTCTGCTCCGCCCAAATCAGGCCAATTCGCGGGCCGTCCTCCACCTCAGTCGTGCCTCGTCTCTCACAGCCCCATCCCTCTTCGGCGGCGGCTCGCCCCGGCTATCAGGGTCGGTGCCAATACTATGGAATCCATGGTCATTCGGCTTGTCGTTGTCTGGATATCCAGACTCTCACCACTGCCTCTTAATCCCGTCGTCCACCTGGTCCGACAGCGTACACGTCTCCCTCGGCTCACGCTGCCACCTTGGACCCTTCTTCGCCCGGTTAGATTCTTGATTCGGGCGCCTCCCATCACATAACGACTAATTTGGCCAATTTATCTCTTCACACCCTGTATGATGGCTCAGATGGTGTGATTGTTGGTGATGGTAACAAATTAAATATTTCGCACACTGGTATTTTAATGTTCTCTGATTTACACTCTCTTCATTTTTCTGAGACTTTCCTTGTTCCGTCCATGTCAAAAAACTTGTTTTCAGTCTCTTAACTGTGCCAGCAGAATAATGTTTCAGTTGTCTTTTTTGCTTCTAATTTTCAGGTGAAGGATTGCCACACGGGGGGTACGATTGTTCGTGGCCCGCGTGTTAATCGGCTTTATATGTGGCCGCACTCTGGTCCTCCTGCTCAGACTCCTTCACTTCATTCGGCTGTCAGGTGTTCTACTTCTGTCTGGCATGCTCGATTGGGTCATCCCTCACTAAAATTTTTACAATCTGCCCTGTCTAGCAATAATTTTCCTATGTCTAAGACTCCTAGTTTTAGTTGTGTTTCATGGAAATGTATTCAAAGTCATAGACTTCCTTTTTATGATTCGTCTTTAACATCTACCATGCCCCTTGAGTTGGTTTTTTCTGATGTTTGGACTTCTCCAGTATTATCTTATGATGGTTTCAAATACTATGCTATTTTTGTGGATCATTTTACAAAATAAATCTGGCTGTATTCGCTTAAACAAAAATCTGATGTTCTACCCACTTTCATTGCCTATAAAGCCTTGGTGGAAAATTATCTTAAAACAAAAAATATTACCTTTTACTCTGATAATGGTGGTGAGTATCTTGCATTACCCCAATTTTTAACCACTCATGGAATCTCACATCTCACTACCCTCCCCTCATACCCCACAACATAATGGCGCCGTTCAGCATATTGTTGACCGGGGTCTAGCCTTACTACATCAAGCCTCTATGCCACTCACATACTGGCCCTACGCCATCTCCACAGCCACATATCTCATCAATCGTCTCCCCAAGGTCGATCTCAATATGATATCTTCCTTTGAGAAACTTTTTCATCACCCACCGAATTTCACAAAACTACGTGTGTTCGGCTATCAATGTTTTCCCTGGCTTCGACCCTACATATCTCATAAACTTGAAAATCGCTCCACATCATGTGTGTTTGTTGGCTATTCCCCTACCCAAAGTACATATCTCTGCCTTGATAGACTGTCCAACAAAATATATACCTGATGTAGGTAGAATTTGATTCGTCTTTACAATTTTAATTATTCTATTTGCATGTTTTAGTTAATTATTAGATTCTTAGTTTAGCTTAGACAAACAAATTAAAACCCCCCTGTTATTTCTTGTTTTCACTAAAAAGAAATTAATCCCTGTTCCCCGTGGATTCGACCCTACTTACCACTACACTCGTTATTCTGAAAGTAGGTTATTTAATTTGGCGGTCTGACACCCATCAAATTTTGGCGTCGTTGCCGGGGAATGGTGCAAAGTGATTTATTTATTTTGAGTTGATTTTAGTATTTATTTTAGTTAGTTATTCCTTCTCCCCCTATTTTCTTCATTAATTGTTGCGGCCTTGTTCAATGGATGCGTATGCACATTATTTTGGAACTAGGCATGATGACATTCCACGTGAGAGTTCTTTAGATAGAAGGATAAATAAAATAATCTCTCTTGTGGAAAAGTTGGTTTTATTTCAGGTACAACAGGTCAAGATTTGTGGAATATGCTCAATTCCCGGACATCCTACCGAGATTTGTCCCTACAATGATCGATACACTCCGGGATGAATGAATTCCAATTATCAAAATCTAGGAGTACAACAAGGATTTCCTCAATACAATTACAATAGACAGCCAGCTCCTACTCAACATTCTGATTCGGGTCTATCATTGGAGGAAATAGTGAAAACTCTAGCAATAAATACACAACAGTTTCAAGTGAGTGTCCAAGAGTTTCAACAGGAAACAATAGCCAGCATCCAGGACCTCAAAAATCAGATTAGCCAGCTGACTACTTTTATTGATGAATTGGAGGCTAAAAGTTCATAGAGGCTAGCATCACAAATTGAAGTTAGTCCGAAGGAGAATGTCAGTGCAATTGTGCTCTAAAGCGAAAAAGAGATACAATCTAGACTTGCTTTCCTTGAGGAAACCACAGAACATCAAAGTGAAAAGGAGAATGAAGTGAAAGAAAACTCACCTGATCCACAAAAGATAAAATCTTCACTCTCTTTTCCTTGTATTACTAATGTGGTTGTTCCTCCATTTCCTAGCAGACTAGAAAAATCCAAGGAGAATGAGAGCAAAGAAGAAGTTTTTGGAATCTTTCAAGAGGTGGAAGTCATGATCCCGCCTTTAGAAGAGACCATGGAAATCTATGGGTATCCGGAGATTTCGAAGGAATTACACTCGATATTGAGGAACATGAAAAGTGAAGAACAAAATGAAAATTCGAAGGTTCCAACTAGCTTTTATTTTCGAAAGATAGAGGACGGTGTTCTCATTGACACATATTACGTGGAAATTATTGACAAATGTGAAGCATATGTCTGTTTTGACCTGAATGAGATACTAACGGATGCTCGTGGAATTGGCTGACCACAATGATGGAGGAAGAATGTCGAGCATAACGACGCAAAAAAATTGCTCTGTTGGGAGGCAACCCAAATTTTATTTTGCTTTGTTTCGTCTTTAATGTTATTTTCAATTTTTTTTAGGTTTATTAGTTGTTCGTTCGTGTCTAGTAGAATAATAGGTTCAGGGACAACTTTTTGTTTGGTGTGATCATGCCATATAAAAAAGTTAAATTCCCTTTAAATAGCCTAATTTTCATAGGGGGCAGAAGACTAGTTGAGTTTTGGCGTGATCACGCCAAAAACAGACTAGTCTAATTTTGAGTCAGAATTGAATTGGGCGTGATCACGCCCAATTTGAAATAGTCTTCTGCCTAAAAATATCTTACAATCTTTATTTTCAGTTTTTTATTATTAAAAAAAAAAAAAATCGAAAAAAGCCTAATTCTGATCTTCTTCTTCGCAGTAATTTTGCAGCCCCACTGTGTCTTCTATATGAAGCGCGAACCACCTTGCGTGAATAGGCATCTAACTCCGCCATACATATACACACTGGTCTCGACAAGCTACCCAGATGCTGTTGTTCTAAGTCCACCAGCCGCCATTGATTACCTCTGTCGTTTTCAGGGAAGTCCTCTTGCTTTATCTGTGCTCATATTATTTAATTTGTCTTCCCTGTATACACGATTATTTTGGTTCCACTAATGCTATATTTCACTCTATCTCACACTGTTTATTTTTCCGCAATTTATGGTAGCACTTTATCTAATTTTTTTTAGTGCTTGCTTTGAAGTGCATTGACTACATTGGGGACAATGTAGAATTTAGGTGTGGGGGGAGTTCATACTAGGAACCTATAGAGGAACTTGTTTCTTAAAAAAAAAAAAAAAAAGAAAAAAAAATCTTGTCGATTGGGAGTATTCTTGTGCATATATGCTAAATTTTGTGGACTTAGTTGCTATGTCTTTGTTGGGTTAAGTATGATTGGCATAATAAAAGAGTTAAGTGTGATTGATTATTTTTCTTGGTATTTAAAAATGACGTGTCTCGTTGATCTTGATAGTGGATAGAGCGAAAGTGTGCAAGATTCAACACAAATTAGCCTTTTCCGTGAGCTTTTGAGCCCAAGAGCAATACATACGATTATGCTCTAATTTCTTTGTTGTGTGTGAATTAAACATATCATATACCTTCTAGAACTTACTTTGTTATGCATTTCGAGACCACATTCATGAATTGTGCATTAAAATGATAAGGGCACTTAGGAATTACCCTTTGATGGCCTTTCTTTCTAAATAACCTACCTGAACATTTTTCCTCAGTTGAACATGTTGAGCTTATAGCCTATTCTTTGATTTTGCCGTGTTTATACATAGCCTATATTCTTTTTTCTTGTTTATGATCGTCTACCTTAATTTTTGGACCTTCTTGTCAAGAAGTGTGGAATTGCATGTCAAAAGGTATATTTTTATTGTGAACACAAAATGGGTGGGGAAAGAAGTACAAAGGACGTTGTGGAGAAAAAAAAGAAAAAAAAAAGGAAGAATGAGAAAAAGAAAAAAAAAGGAAAAAAATGCAAGGACGAAAAAAAAAAGATAAAAAAAAAGTGAAAAATATAAATTGCCACAATGAAGAACGGGTAGAGAAATTGTGAGGTTGTCAACATCTTTGTGTTATTCTTTTCATGTCAAAAATAAAAAGTTTGACATATGCTACTTGAGAGTTGACACCTCTAGGTTATTACTTGGTTATTATTTGGTTTTGCTTTGATGATTCTTATGATATAGTGAGATTACCAAGTGTGGTTGGTAGGAAATGGTCTCTTGATCTTGTTGAAAATGAAGGTGTGTTTGTCATTAGAGACAACGTGATATGAATTTCCATAACTTCTTGACTTGCTAGCCTTCAATGTTCCCTTTTATCCTACCTTTAACCGAGGCCCCGTTACAACCAATGAAAAGACCTTTTGATTAATGCATATTTCATACTTCAGTGGTGGAGATTTGATATATTAGCAAGCATATGGTAATGACATGTATGTTTTGATATTGAGTGATTACATATATATACCCTTATCATACACTTTAAAGAGCGGAATGAGCGATATCTTTGGTGAGGTGTTGTTTCTTGCCACACCGGAGCTTATTGAAGCTGTTAAGTATTGATGGGGCATATGGATTTCATTGAACAAAACCGAAATCATGATCACTTACCCTTGAAAAAAGCCGTCTGCTTGATTTCTTCATTGCATAGTAGCTTGAGTTGTCATGGAAAATATTTGAGTGAGGAGATAGTGATGATATAAAAGAGATTGACAATTGTTACCTTGTGCTTATTGGATTAGATGCATGCTTGAGGACAAGCATGGTTTAGGTGTGGGAGAATTTGATGTGCATATATTATTCCATATTTTATATCCATATTCCCTTTTTTTTTTTGTTGATTATTATTCTTTATTGATCTTAATTAATTATCTTTTCATGTAGGAGAATAATAATTGGACTTGGAGCAAAATTGGCCTTAAATTGATGTTTTGGGCTGAAAAATGAAGAAGCGGGCCGAGATAGAGAGAAGATGGGCTTGGATTTGCTAAAGTCTTCAATTTTATGAAGAAGCCCATCAAGAGCTTTATTTAATTAGGCTTATTATTTGTTTTATGTAATTCTCTAGATATTATTTAGATATTTCCCTTTAGAGATAAGATTGGATTTGATTAAGATTTGATTAGGAGTAGGAATAGGAAACAAGAATTCCTAGCGTGAATAAAAAGGAGAGAGGCGTGCCATCCCAGTAGAAGAATTCCAATACACGCTCTCTCTCTCCTCTCTACCAAAAAATCACGCCACCTTCTCCTTTTTCTCCTAGTTTTCATCTTTTGTTCTCTACGTTTTATTGAAGACCTTGGATTTCATCGCCATTAATTACGGTTATTTTATGGTTCAAGGGTTGATTTTAATAATATTATTGTGAGGCTATTTAATTTAACTGTTCTTGTTAATTTTAAGTATTTGTAGATTCAAGCTTATTTATATAGGAATTGTTTATTTGATTGAATTGACAACTCAATTAATTATTCAATTCCTGATTGCTATTCATGAATTCATGATCCGTAATTGTCATGAAGAATTGAACACTAGTAGCACTAGGTTGAATTAATCGTGCTATCATAATTAATCTATCATAATTAATTTAACCTAATTGAATCTTCAAGCTAATTATTAATAGTTGCAGCTATCTCGACTATTAGTAATTAGGTTTAACTGTTTTCATAAATCGTAATGTTATCATTAACGTGGTATGAAACGCTATCGTGCCCAACTCGTTAATGATAAGTATTGATCGGTTGCTGGGATTGGTCAATTAATTTAGGAAAACATAAGATTTATTATGACTATCCTAATAAATCTTTGGTTAAACTATTTAAATTGCAAGAAAATATATTTATGAGCCTATGATCAATAATGTAATTGAATATCAATACCTTTGGATCAGAGTTACTAGTCTTTGTTTCGTCTTTACAATTTCATTGTTTCATTTGCATGTTTAGTTAATTTTAGGATTTTAGATTAGTTAGATAAAACCAATTCAAAAGAAATTAATCCCCGTTCCCCGTGGATTCGACCCTGCTTGCCACTATACTCGTTATTTTGAAAGTAGGTTATTTAATTTGGCGGTTTGACACCCATCAATACATCTCGTCATGTAACATTCGTGGAACATATCTTTCCTTTTTCCAGTCATGCTCTCCCTCCTCCCCCCTCCATCCCGTCAGATGACTCGCCTATTCCTTCACCACCCCCTATACCGGTTCCTTCACTTCCTTCTGCAGGTTCGGTGCCATCTTCACCCCCCGATCGGCCTCCTTCACCAGTGCCTTCGGTAGCACAAGCGCCTTCTCATCCTATGGTCACACGTTCTCGCAACATCACTAAACCCAATCCACAGTATGGTCTCACTACATCTTTAGCCCGTGATGTTGAACCTACCAGTGTTATCAGGTACTTTCAGATCCTCGTTGGCGTCAGGCCATATCTCTTGAGTTCAATGCCTTGTTAAATAATGGCACATGGGACTTGGTTCCTCCTACTGACTCTCAAAATATCGTTGGTTGTAAATGGGTTTTTTCGCATCAAACGAAAGCCTGATGGTTCCATTGACAAATTCAAAGCCCGTCTGGTTGCTAAAGGCTTTCATCAGCGTCCTGGAATTGACTTCTTTGAGACATTCAGTCATGTTGTGAAACCCACTACTATTCGCATTGCTCTCAGTCTTGCTATCTGTCGCCCCTTCGACAGATTGATGTGAACAATGCCTTTCTACATGACTCACTCTCTGATGAAGTTTACATGTCCCAACCTCCGGGCTTCTCTGATCCAAACCATCCCAAGTATGTCTGTCAGCTTCCTAAGTTCATCTACGGCCTTAAACAGGCTCCTCGCACTTGGTACAATGCTCTTCGAACTTTCTTGCTTTCTGTGGATTTTGTGTGTACCAAATCAGGTGATTCTTTGTTTGTTTATAATTGCAATGGTATTTGCCTATTTCTTGGTGTATGTGAATGATCTTATCCTTACAGGCAGTGACAATCAAGTTCTTTCTGGTATTGTTCGCAATCTGGCTGCTCAATTTTCTGTGAAGGATCTTAGAGAACATTCTTATTTCCTTGGTATTGAGGTACTGCGCACGCCTTCCTCCTGTTTTTTATCCCAGCATAAATATGTCACCGACCTCTTAGCTCGACACAACATGCTTACTGCTAAACCTGTTCAAACACCGCTGGCCTCCGGTGCGAAACTCTCTCTATGTGATGGCAGTAGTGCATGTGATGCTCGGACCTACTGTCAAGTCCTTGGCAGTCTTCAGTATCTCCTGCTTACCCGGCCTGATATTGCATACACTGTCAATAAACTATCCCAGTTTATGCATGCTCCAACTGAGACACACTGGGGTGTTGTGAAACGCTGGCTTTGATATCTTGTTGGTACTCGTCATTATGCTCTTCATCTTCGCAGCAACAGTTCTCTTTCTCTGCACAACTACAGTGATGCTGACTGGGCGGGGAACTCTGATGACAGTACTTCCACAGGGGCATTCATTATCTTTCTTGGATCCAATCCGATTTCCTGGAGCTCTCACAAGTAGAAAATTGTTGCTCGCTCCTCTACTGAAGCTGAATACCGAGCTATTGCAGTGGCTGCTGCTCACATGCAATGGGTTCGCTCTATATTGTCGGAGTTGGCTGTATCAATTTCTTCCTCTCCTCCTACTTTGTACTGTGATAACATTGACGCCACATACCTTTGCTCTGATCCTGTGTTTCATTCCCGTATGAAGCACATCGCCATTGATTATCATTTTATTCGTGGTCTGGTCAAAACTGGACTTCTTCGCGTTGCGCATGTCTCCTCTGCTGATCAACTAGTTGATGCCTTAACAAAACCACTTTCTCGACAGCGGTTACTACTTCTCGTGTCCATGATTGGCGTCGAAATTCGTCCGCCATCTTGAGGGGGCGTATTAGGAATAATGTTGTATGTGTATCGTGTGGAACTGCTCTTGTATCCCACATTATAAACTTAGCTCTTGTATTAGGCTTTCTCTTATGTATTTGTACATCTATTCTTGATATATAAATTATCTTTGGATCAATATCTTTATATATACACACTAGAACAAGCAATCAACTCCTATAAGTAAGGAAAGAAATAAAAATGTGTACAACAGAAAAGAAAGTGTTGACTCACTTCCTTGATTGTGGTGGATGGAAATAAATACCAAATATACTAAAATCTCAACAATAATATATATATATATAATAATAATAATATTCTACACGTGAATTTAAAGGGGGCAATTCGGGCGGCCCTGCCCGGCCGGGCCTAATCGGGGCGAGGGGTAGTTCAGGCTGGGCCTGATTTATTTTGGGCCTAGAAATGCTAGGCCCGGCCCGACGGCCCTCGGGCCATCGGGTCAAAAAAAGCCCACCAATGAGTTTTTTCCTTTCTTTTTTGTTACTTTAACCATGAAGTAGAATTATATATTGAGGCGAACTTCAGTTTAATGCTCTTAAGAAAAAACCTGATGGAAAGATAATATATTACTATTCGTTGCAATATGGAATCATATCTATAGGCATGTCTCAAATCCCAGATACAACAATAATAATAATAATGATGATGATGATGATAATAATAAAAGAATGGATGATGATACATAGTTATATACTACACGTCACAAGTTATTTAATTTTTGTGTACGTACTATAGTACATGTTAATCAATTCTCCATTTCTCGACACATAATAATTAATGAACATGCTTGCATCCAATTCATTTTTCATCTTCGGCTAATAAAATTGAAGAAATAGAGTATTAAATTAGTCAAATATTTTAATTTCTCGGTAAATGGATACATTTATGCTCTGCTAGAAAAAAGAAAAACTTGTTTCGATTAGTACACAAGATATTACCTAATTTCTAAATTTTTCTTATTCAATTAGTGAGGGAAAACAAATTCAATTCATCGCGCCGGCCCGCGGGCCTTTGGGCCAGGTCGGGGTTAGGCCCGCCAAATGAAAAGCCCATTCGGGCCGGTTCAAAAAAGCCCGAATTTTTTCGAACTGTCTAATATTTCTACCCAATTCGTTTTATATTTCGGGCTAAATGGACCAACCCATCGAACTGGACCAGTTTTGTCACGTGATATACGATGAACGCTTTGAAATATAAAATTAGAACGTACTTTAAAGTAAAATCTCATTCAATTATAAAGTGTGGGCAAATTTCCCACCCTCGAACGTGACAAATTTGACGATCGACAGTATCCCACATGAAGTGTAGATAATCGTCTTTGGTAATTGCAAGTCTCATTCATGGCTAGATTATTTTATTGTAGGTTGGTAGTTACGAAAAGACGAAAACGCCAGCTAGCAGTGACTATCCTTACATTAATTAATTAATTAGTCATAAAGTAATCGACTAATCGTCCCTATACATGTTTGGGGCTGAGACGCTGAGTTTAGGACTGGAGGTGTGTATAGAACTCGTGATCTATTAAATTGTACTTAAAATCGAACTAGAAGTACATCAAATTGAAAAAGTACTATTAATTTTTCATTTTTTCCTTGATAGGGATGACCCGATCACTTCGGGTCGGGTTAATACCTGAGCCCACTGACCGGCCCAGCACGCGCAGGCCCAGCAGGTCCAGAAACACGCGTTGGCCCAACTGGTGGTTTGTTCCGCGAATCAAGGCCCACGATCCGTTCCCAACCGCCATGCAGCGGGAAATAGGCGTGAGAATAGGGAATTAGTTAGGGTTCAGTTAGGGTTTAGGAGAGTCTAGTATAAATTGAAGGAAAGAACTCTGAATTAGGGTTCGCATTCTGTATTTTGAATTACTACGTGTAAACTCAAAGTTCGAGTAAAAGAAACACCTCGGCAAGTGTTATTTTCTGCCCGTGGACGTAGATCTCCGGATCGAACCACGTAAATCTTGTGTGTTTTCATATTGCTTACGTAGATTTTTGTTAAGTTTCTTGGATATCGGATTGCGCATTATCAATTGGCGCCGTCTGTGGGAAACGCAAAGCAATTTTTGACGTTAATAGTGCATTCAAATATCATGGTGATGACTCGACTGAATCAATCTCGCCACGGTGATCAATCCAATCAAGATCCACCCGTGGATCAGGTTTTGCCGCCGAGGCAGTCGCCGACAAGAGGTGTGTCTCATCATCAGGGCAACCAAGGCCCGGTTGTGAATCCAGACAACCAGTTCTTGCCTCCACCCCCACAAGACATGCAAAACCCTAATCCCGTTGCTGCCCAGCCACCGGTTAACATTCAAATCACTCCAGAATTGCTCCAGGCTTTCCTACAAGAGCATGCCCATGTTCTTCAAGACTGGGCGGCTAATCGCCTACACCCCGCGGGGCCTGCCGGACATGATGCCAATCCCGCGGTGCCTCCACATCGTCAGCACTCGCGTGATCAACAAGACCCGGGGCATCGCGGGCGTCAGGATCAGCGACGGGAACGACCTGGTTCTTCCGAGGACCATGGGAGTTCTAACGAATCACGACAACGCAACGATGAACCTACCGATGTCGATCGCCGCCGTCCACTCAACGCGGCTAAGAGAGTTCGTTATGCCAATCCTCATACTCTAGATCTTCAAGAGTATGAGCGAGTCCAACGCAATGTCGAACTGGACAGAATCCTGTGCCTTGATGCCAATGGAGATATCATCACACCGTTCTCCCAAGAAATCATGGCCACCTCCCTTCCTGAAGGGTTCAAACGGCCGGCCATACCACCTTACGACGGCACCGGAGATCCAGCCAATTTTCTTGGAGCTTTCAGGCACAACATGCTTAGCCGCGATCATACTACATCCCTCCATTACTGTAAGATTTTCCCTGAGTACCTTCAGGATGAAGCTCGGGTTTGGTTTGATTCTCTCCCACGCAACAGCGTATCCTCTTTTAGAGAACTCGCCGAGTACTTTTGGGCGCGTTTCGAAGCACGTGCAAAGCCCATGGCCACCCTGGCCGACCTCATGAATATGGAACAGCGGGACGGTGAAACCGTTACCCAATTTCTTGACCGCTTTACAGCGGAGAGCCTCAAGGTGGGAAACTGCTCAGATGACGTAGTCATCAACGCATTCATGAATGGACTCCGTCCCGGACCACTTTACACCGAGTTGGTTCGAAATCCACCGGTCACAACCCGAGCACTGTTCAAAACGGTGTGCAGATATGCTAAGGCCGAGGAGCAGACTCGCCGGAAACGTGAGAAACATGCTAGCAAGCGGCAGTCCGACAGGGCACAAGCTGGGCCTAGCACGCGACCTAGTGCCTTTTCCCGTCTGAACCCGGGGCGTTCAGAATCCCGAGGCGATATTCCACAATTTACTCCGTTGACAAAGTCACGAGCCGAAATCCTTTCTGTTCACAAGAACGATTTACGACCTTGTCCGCGGATGACTGCTCCGCCTGAAAAGAGGAACCGTGGAAAGTGGTGTGTGTACCACCGAGATCATGGGCACGAGACAGAGGAGTGCCGAGAGCTCAGCAAGGAAATCGAGGAGTGTCTAAGGAAAGGTCTCTTGCGACAATACATTGCGCGGACCGATGACAGACCTCGGACAAGCCAGAATGGGGGTTCGTCTCATAACCGCGGAGGTTATCATGACCGGGGCGCACAACAGAATCGGCCGCCGTGGCAGAATAACCGGCCGGGACCTAGCAATAATGCACGGCAAGACTCTGGCAATCGCCAACAGCCTCGTTTTCTGCCACCACCTCCTCCTCCAGGAGGACCCGGAGACAATGCACCCACTCACATAATAAACGTGATATATGGGGCCCTTCCCACCGGGGCTTCACGAAATGCCTTGAAGGCAGAGGCTCGCCGTCCTCCTCCCGAGGAGCCACGTCATAAGCGCCTCCATCAATCCGAAACTGTTAGTTTCACAGATAGGGACCCTGTTCCGGAGATAACACCTCATACTGATGCCATTGTCATCGACATGACTGTGGCCAATATTACAATAAAGCGGGTCTTTGTGGACAATGGGGCCGCAGTAAGTGTTATATTCGCCGACTGTTTCCAAAAGATGTGAATTCCTCGGGAACAACTTCGGCCGGCCCCCGGGCCATTGCAGACTTTCACTCAGGGTGAAGTCCAACCAGAAGGTGTCATCACTCTCCCAGCGTCTCTGGGGACCTATCCGGCAATAAAAACCATTTTCGTGGATTTCTATGTGGTGAACTCCCCGTCTCCGTACAACATGATCTTGGGTCGGGACTGGCTTACTCCCGCCAAAGCCATATGCTCCACATACCACCTCGCTCTAAAATTCCCCACCTCGCATGGCGAGGTGGCTATCCGCGGTAGTCAGCGGGTTTCAAATGAGTGTATGTACGTGGCACTCAAAAAGACTGCCAAAGTTCCTCCCAAACAGCAGCTTCAAGTAGCATCATCGGCTCTTGAACCTCGGGTATGTACCTCATTGGGGGATACCACCGTCCAGGTACCGCTTGATCCGTCCAAGCCAGAACAGACTGTAACTGTTGGTGCCGTGGATGTGCCATGGTTGCACCAGGCCATCATTCAGACCTTGCGAGAGCATTCCGATGTCTTTGCATGGTCTCCTTTGGATATGCCCGGGGTCTCTCCCGACATAATAACCCACAAGCTGAACATCGATCCCAGTGTAAAGCCTATACAACAAAAGCAAAGGAAGTTCACTCCGGAGCGAAATGCAGCAATTAGAATCGAGGTGCAACAACTCTTGGATGCGGACATCTTGTTCGAAGTGTATTACCCCTCTTGGCTATCCAATCCGGTGATGGTGCTAAAGTCCAGCGGGGCATGGCGGATGTGTGTCGACTTCTCCGACCTCAATAAACATTGTCCGAAGGACTGTTATCCCCTACCTTCCATTGACCAAAAGGCCGAAGCCATTACTGGGTACGTGGCACTCTGTTTCTTAGATCTGTATAAGGGATACCACCAGATCTTTATGGATCCGCAGGATGCCCTCAAGACAGCATTCATCACTGCTTTCGGGTGTTTTGCTTTTAAGAAAATGCCCTTCGGGCTCAAGAACGCTGGAGCCACATATCAACGTCTCATGGACCATGTTTTCCACGACCAGATTGGCCGCAACGTCAAGGTTTACGTTGATGATCTTGTTATAAAGAGTACCTCCCATTCTTCATGTGTGCAAGACATTGCCGAAACGTTGCGCACCCTGCGGCGTTACAATTTGCGACTTAATCCAGCAAAATGCACTTTCGGCGTTGGCTCCGGCAAGTTCCTTGGTTATATGGTTTCACAATACGGTCTTCAGGCTAATCCAGCCAAACTTCGGGATGTTTTGGATCTGCAGCCACCGAAGACGTTCAGAGACGTTCAGCGCCTCACGGGCGGTTTGGCGGCCTTAAATCGCTTTTTATCCAAAGCGGCAGAGCGCCAACTCCCATTCTTCAAAATCTTGCGACAATCGAAGTCCTTTGAATGGACTCCGGAGTGCACCGAGGCTTTCGAGGCTTTGAAACGTCATATACAGCAGCTGCCTACTTTATCAGTTCCTCTCTCCGGAGAGCCGCTTTACTTATATTTGGCTTCCGCCGAGGAAGCTATTAGTGCAGCCCTTGTACGAGAAGTCAATGGTGTTCAGCATCCCGTGTACTTTGCAAGCCGAGTACTCCACGGAGCGGAGACACGGTATTCCATGCTGGAAAAAACCGTGGCCCTTGTTATGGCGGCTCGGCGTCTGCGGCCATACTTCCAAGGACGTGAAGTACGAGTTCTGACCAATCATCCTATCCGTCAGATTCTTGTCAAACCCGAGGTGTCTGGGCGCCTCGCCAAGTCGGCTGTCGAATTAGGTGAATACGATATTCAATTTCTTCCCCGCAGAGCTATCAAGGGCCAGGCACTTGCCGATTTTTTGGCTGAAACCCCGGGAGACAATCATGAGTCTTCGGCAGACACTGTTACCCATCATCCCGCTACCCTCGTATCCTCACCTCGGAAGTGGCAACTATATGTGGATGGAGCATCCACGACTCGAGGAAGTGGTGCCGGGGTGCTTCTCATTGACCCCGAGGGGGTTGAAGTTAAATACGTCATCCGATTCAAATTTAAGGTGACTAATAATGAAGCAGAATACGAGGCAATCCTCGCTGGGCTCCGGCTCGCAAAATCCTTAGCCATTCGCCATCTTGAGCTCTTCACGGACTCCGAGGTCGTGTCCAAGCAAATCCAGGGGACTTATGTCGCCAAGGATGAAACAATGATCAGGTATCGTGCTTTAACACTTAAGCTTATGTCAACTCTAGATACAGTTGTTATCCAGAAAATACCACGTGCTCAGAATGCAAGAGCAGATGCGCTCAGCAAATTGGCCTCCGCGGTCCGAACTAATATATCTCCGGATATCATGGTCGAAGACTTATCTCATCCAGCAGTTCATGAGGCCATAGTTTCGGTACTGACCGATAGTGATCCGAATTGGATGACTCCTATCATTCAATATCTCCGGGATGGAATTCTGCCTACTGATAAGCTGCGAGCTCGGCAAGTTGTCCTCAAAGCCCCCAAATACTCCTTTCATGATGGAGTCTTGTACCGACGGTCATACCTACAACCGAGTCTCCGGTGTCTCGCTCCTGCCGAAGCTACTCAAGTTCTACGGGAGGTTCACGAAGGGGCCTGTGCCAGCCATATCGGCTCCCGGACATTGGCCAAGAAAGTTCTCCGCTGGGGATATTATTGGCCAACTTTGTTCAACGATGCCCACGACTTAGTGACCAAATGCAGCAAGTGTCAGTTGCACTCCCGTGTGAAGCATCTGCCGCAGACCGAGCTCACTGGAATCCAGAGTGCGTGGCCGTTTATTCAATGGGGAATCGACATTGTTGGCCCATTCCCAGTTGCTCCGGGGGGATTGAAATTCCTGGTCGTTGCCGTAGATTACTTCACTAAGTGGGTCGAAGCCGAACCTCTTACGGCCCTTACTGGTCAAAATATCTTGAAGTTTGTATGGCGCAATATCGTATGTCGCTTCGGCATCCCGAGCACTATTATCTCGGACAATGGTAAACAATTTGCCAACGATCCCTTTCGGTCATGGTGCGAAGAGCTTCACATCAAACAAATTTTCACCTCGGTTGCTCACCCTCAAGCCAACGGTCAGGTTGAAGTCACCAATCGTACACTGCTCATGGGTATAAAGAAACGCCTGGATAATGCCAAAGGTCTTTGGGCTGAAAACCTTCCGCAAGTCCTATGGGCTTATCGCACGACACCGCATACCTCTACCGGGGAGACTCCTTACAGCCTTACTTATGGTTCCGAAGCCGTTATTCCTGCGGAAATCAGTGTACCAAGCCCCCGCCTCATCACATTGGTTCCAGAGGATAATGACGAAGCTCTCCGAGCGAATTTGGATGAGCTTGAAAATCGTCGTGATCAATCATTCATTCAACAGGCCAGGTGTAAACAACGTGCAGCCCAGTATCATCACCTCCAGGTCTGGGGCACTCAGTTAAATGTCGGGGACCTAGTGCTTCGGCTCAATTCAGCCAGCAAAGCTGCCCCGAGGGGAAATTACATGCTTCTTGGGAGGGTCCCTACCGCGTCGTTGCCGCGCACGATTTTGGATCCTATCAGTTAGAGCATCTCAATGGGACCTCGATTCCCCGAAGCTGGCACGTTACCAACTTGAGGCGCTTCTATTTGTGAATGCCAAATCACAAGTACCATCTTATTTTTATGCTCATTGTACGTTTCTTTTATGATTGTTATCTCTCTTTGTATTCTTTAATTTGCTCCGGCACTTATCATTGAATAAAAATTCTTTGTTTATGCATCTTGCTGTGTTCTCTTTTACGTTACGGGGACGCCCTAACGCATTCATAAAATTATTATTCGTCTCCGGACAATTAACTCTCTCTCTCGATCCGTCCGAGGAGATTCACATTCCGTCCCCGGACTCATATCACTTTCTCGCCTATTTAACCGGAGACGTGGTTACTCCCGCCTGACCCGTCCGGGGGGATTTTACTCCCGCCCGATCCGTCCGGGGAGATTTGCATTGGATTTATCCATACTGTGTTCCCGAACACCCAATTAAAACAGTTATTACTGTTGGTTCATAACTTGTTGTTTTCCTTAACACATTTATGCACACCAAAATGATTTTATTATTTTCCGAATAATCCTACGACAAAAAGTTCTTTACATAAAACTAAAAATAAAAAATAAAAAAAAAATACAAACGATCATCTACGGCCCCCGAGCCAGTATTCAGCGCTCCGGCGTTGAGGCCTACTCCTAGATCTGCGTTGTGTCCTCCGGGATCTTGTAGATCCTCGACCTCGGGCTCCGGCTCTTTCCCCTCCGCGGGCTCCCCGACGCCGTGGACTTGTCCTTGGCGCTTGTCGGGGAATTTCGTCCCTTGTATGAGCGCGGCTACTTGGCTGCGGAGCAGACCTCGGAGTTTGGGCCCACTGCACAGGGTCCCACTCCTCCGGAGCCATCACTTCAATTTCTCTGGCGAGCTCCTCGACTACTTCTTCGGCGACCACAGCGGGCTCTTCTTCAATCGTGGTCACTGAAGCTGGCTCTCGGATAACAATGCCTTTGCTCTTTCCAGCGGGTTTCTTTTTATCCTTCCGGGGAGCTTTTGGAGTACCTTGGCTCCGGCTTGAACTCGCAATGAATTCCTCGGCAGAAGGCCTCCACCTGCCTCGGCCCTTCAGTCCTTCGTACATGCTGAGAAGCAACTCCAAAACTTCTCGCTTTCTTACAAGCTCTGAGGACTCCGCTGGGTTATTTGCCACAAGCGCCGAGATTTCGCCCTGAATCTCTACGACCCGCTCCTCCACTTCCTCAAAGGTAAGAAGGCCGAACTCCGACAGTATCCGGTCGTATTCCCTTTGATGAACGAGGACACGACTCATTTCAGCAGCTTTAGCCCGGTACTTCAGTTCGAAATCTTTGGTTCTTTCTTCGGCTTCAACCGCTTTCCTCTCTGCCGAGGCCACCTGCTTTTCTAGCTTTGGCACTACATGCATTTGCAGGTTGTTCTTTTCTTCGCGGAACCACTCAAGTGATCGCATAAGTTTCTTTATTATTTCGTGCAATTCCGGAGTATTCTAAACAGAAAGAAGAGTCAACCAGATCGATCAATCTCAAGTATGTAAAGAGTTGGAGTTCAGTTCGAAAACAAACACAAATTGATCATTCAAGCAAAAGGAAGACGAAGTGTCTGAGAAACAAAAATTATATTCAACAAAATGGAAGTACAATATCCAGGATTCAGTACAATGATCGCATATACTCCTATTATCTACAATTTTGAATTTGCGGGGAACGACTGACCTCCCGCTCAGTCCCCTCAATATCCTCGGGCAACACCTCTCGCCGGCCCTCTGACACTTCGGCTTCTTCCTCCTCATTCGCTGCGACAGCTTCGTCCGCAGCTATGGCATCGACCTCCATCCGAGGGGGGGGTTCTTTGTTTCGGGGCTCGGAAACCAGCTCACCCCGGCGGAACGCCATGAACTCTTGGTCCTGGTCCACCTCACAGTTGGCGATCTCCGCGGCCGTCAGAAGTTGTTTCTTCTCCCCTAGAGCCTTCAGCAGGGGCCACTCCGGCAGATTCGCTAGAGCTGCGTAGTAGGCCTTTTCCACCCCGGCCACTGCCTCAAAGTCGTACCCGAATTCTGGACGATATACATCCACATTCGGGTAGACCTCCTTAACCTGCTCCAGCAGCGCAGATCGCGTGGCCTGGTCCCCTATTGCCACAAAATCCGTCTAGAAGTCAAGGAACGTGCTGGTTTGGAAAAGTTTATCGGCGAATGCCCTCAGCACCGCTCCTTGCCCTTCGACTACGGCAGCTTCCCGAGCCTCCATCTCTGCCCGCAGCCGCAGTACTTCACCTCGGAGGACATTGGTCTCTGCCTCCACTCCGCGCAGACGCGCAACCTCATTTTCGACCAAGGCAGCCCTCTTGCGTGCCTCGGTCAAATCTTGGGTTAATCGATCGTTGCGCGCCCGAAGCTCCCTAGCCACTTCGGCCAGCTCCTCCTTGCCTTCCTTCTCGCTCTTACGACCGAGGTCCAGGATACCTCGCGCCAAGCGCAGAAGTTCTTTGGCGTCCGCGCCTTCTAACCCCAACAGACTTGAGGGTCCCTGCTCCTTCAACTGCCACCAATGATAGCACACAATGATCAGCACAGAAAAATATACAATGTAATTGCATTAATAGTAGCTGACAACACGTCTGGAACTTACCTCCATACCCCCCTCCGTGCGGAGTCTTTTCGCTGCTGTTGGAGGAGTCCCGGATGGCTCCGGCCTCTTCTTGGACATAGGGGTAGGCTTCGTTACCCCTACCTGTTCCTCAGACCCAGCACTGGGCCTCGTATCGGATGGCATCTTTCCCCGGGGAGATGCCTCAGCAGATTTGCCCTTCTTTTTGGCCGCCGCCACCACCGCGGGGTTTCCAGCCGGCTCTTTCCCGAAGCGTCCCACTGCACACAGAAGGTAAAGTTAGTTATATACACAGTCATAGTTTGTAAAAAGCGGGACAGAAGAACTCCTACCCTCTTCGGCATCCGCATCGCCCGAATAATACGGGCTCAGTCCTGCCCCCTCTAGTTCTTCCTCAGTACAGAGGGTTTTGAAAGTCCCCACTGACCGGAATACATGTATGACTTCGGCCTCCGGGTTCTCCACCGGAGCGGTATCAAGTACATCATCCCTCCTCCACTTCGGGAGAGCTACTTTGTTCTTTACAAATATAAACCTCTCCTTCCATCCCTCCACCTTACTTGGGTTTTGAACCTTGAACCCACCTCGGGCTCGGGGACTAAAGGAGTACCACCCCTTGGATTTCCCGAAGGCTTTTAATTGATAGAAAAACCTAAAAAGCTCTACGGTCGGTTCTATCCCGGCGTTCTTGCACACTACGGTGAATCCCAACTACTTGCCTCACCGTGTTTGGCGCTAGTTGGCTCAAGGCAATACCGTAGTATTTCAGCAACTGGATCACAATGTCCCACAGAGGCAGTCTCAAGCCTATTCTAAGGGGATCTATATACACACTAATAAACCCCTGCGGCGGGCAGCAGGCCCTATTATCGGGGTTCGGTATTATATACTCTAAGTTAAATGGAAAGTAAAATGAAGGGATTTCTCTCTCAATCTGCACTCGCGCCATCCGTAACGCTACAGAGGCCACCTCAAAATCCTCCTCCGTGCATTCATAAAAAGCGACCATCATAACGTTGCTTTCTAGGCCGTCGACCCTATCTACGGTCCTAATCTCATTCCTTTCCGGAATGAGATATCGAAGGGGGGGGACATCTAACGGGGCACTCGTAGTCCCTACTTCTTGAATAGAGGCAGAAGATGAAGAAGAAGGCATACTTACTTGGGTAGAGTTTGAGAAGTTTGGATTTGAGATGAATCACAAGCATAGAATTCCCTTTTTTTTCCCGCTTTCTAAACTGGTAAATCGCAATGAAGAAGATGAAGAGTTACTGTGCAATTATTCCAAATATATACGCAAAAAACCAACGGCTCTGATACAGCCTATTCAAATTCAGTGATGGAGATTTAGACGTGCTCTTCACGCGCTTTACAGTTCCCAAGGCGCGTGGGGAACAGGTTTATTGGAAATCGCAGAGCGTGTCACTTCACATCCCTCTCTCTCATGATGGCGCCGCCAATCACATCAACCTCACCCTTCGTCAGGAAGATTTAAACTGCACTCCGGTGCTCCCTTTACCTCGGCCATACTACCACACTCCGGCGCTCCCTTCATTGTGGCCAGACTACTACACTCCGGTGTACTCTTCACCTCGGCCAGGTCATTATGTACTTCCGACACGTTTCTTGCTTTTGGGAGACTCGGTATCTCGCTATCTGTCTCGTGCACTTCGGCCTAGTTCAGTTCCGTTTCCGCGGACTGCGCCGCGGGATCCCTGGGACGCGGATAGACTTAGTCATCCACAAACACTTCGGCGCGCCCGCGACCACGGCCCCTCTTGCTTATGGTTCCACCCCGGTGACAACCGAAGCTCCTTCCTCGCTTCGGCTGGGGGGGGGGGCATCTGATAGGGATGGCCCGATCACTTCGGGTCGGGTTAATACCTGAGCCCACTGACCGGCCCAGCACGCGCAGGCCCAGCAGGTCCAGAAACACGCGTTGGCCCAACTGGTGGTTTGTTCCGCGAATCAAGGCCCACGATCCATTCCCAACCGCCATGCAACGGGAAATAGGCGTGAGAATAGGGAATTAGTTAGGGTTCAGTTAGGGTTTAGGAGAGTCTAGTATAAATTGAAGGAAAGAACTCTGAATTAGGGTTCGCATTCTGTATTCTGAATTACTACGTGTAAACTCAAAGTTCGAGTAAAAGAAACACCTCGGCAAGTGTTATTTTCTGCCCGTGGACGTAGATCTCCGGATCGAACCACGTAAATCTTGTGTGTTTTCATATTGCTTACGTAGGTTTTTGTTAAGTTTCTTGGATATCGGATTGCGCATTATCATTCCTGAATCGAACTGTATCGGTAGAGGTGACCTTAGCCCCCTCACTCTACTTCCCTCCCCACTGTTTTTATTCCTTAAATATGTATATTGTGCATTCATTTTGAAAATGCATGTTTTTTACCCGCAATAAAATTATTGAATACTATAATAAATTTAGATAATTTTCATAATATACAATAAAAATACTATAAATTATAATATATGGGTAACTAATGATACATTTGACATAGCTAATAATAAATAATGTTGATATTCTATTTAAACATTACAAATCATATAAAATATTCGTTATCATGTGAATAATAAGATTGATCGGTCTTTGTTTGTCGTTCCCCTAACCATGTGTTCTGGATCCGTCCCGGAGTACCTTTAAAAACTTGTGGTATGGTTATGGATATTTAGTAATATCTAAACCAAACTATACCGAATTAGCATGAACCGTCTCATACCAAAAATCGATATTATAAAGATATATAGTTATATTAACAATTTCATACATAGAGTAATTGACAAGTTTCGTGCAGTGCATTACTACTTTTGGACATCCTTACTTTTAGGACATACTTATGACTTGATATTTATGTCAACATGAATTTTAATTTTAGTTGCAACTTTGATGCGTGAATCTTCATTTTTGTTTACAAACTTTTACTTTGATATTAAAAATGTTGAAAATTTTCTTAATAATCGAGTATATCGTACGAAACTAAACCTTCTCGCTAAATCTGTTAGATTTGAAATACTGTACTAAACTGTCCAGAATTTTAGAGTGGTTCGCTACGGATCTTTATAGTTATGATTCAATTTTGGTCCTTAAATTTTGGGAGTTTCGAACTTTAACACGATACTAAAATTTTCAAATCTCGAACTGTACTGTTCACTGCACACCCCTAGGACAGTGTGAGGTTTTTAAAGTTGGCCTCTCATTTCCTTTTTTCAAATTTAATGTTAAAGAAAGAACTTTTATAACAAGGAGCTTTTATAATATATTAAACATTCATATTATCATAGAAAATAAAAGACACTTGAAGTTAAAAATATTAAAATAACAATTCATGGTTCATTTTATAAATAATAATAACTATATTATATGTCTCTGAAACAAACTGTGTGAAGTATATAGTTGTGTCTTCAACAATCATAGGATCAATTATGGAAGGTGTCAAGAAGCTGGTTAAATCTGGTGCACAAGAAATTCAGCTCAAATATCAGTTTTGAATCTGAAAACGGATTTCAGCAAAAGACAACGGTTTTAACTAACTTAACCGTCAAAACCGTTGTCTATCAGAGAAGTTTCTGTTGTCTTTCTAGTGTGGTTGTTCAGTTTTGACAGCAATCTGTTTTTGATGTGATTGCGTGGAATTTCTGTTATAACTTCCATCTCCTGATAAAATCAAGTCAAGCAAGTGGATAAATTCTGTTGTAACTTGCGGGTAGTTACTTTGGCTAGATTGGTTATCTCTTTTCAAGTTAGTTACAAGTAGTTAGAGCTTAATTAAATTAATTAAGCTCTTGGAATCATTTGTAACTTGTATTCTTTTGATCTCTATAGTGGAAATCTCTCTCTTCTTGATCCGTGGATGTAGGCATTTGCCGAACCACGTTAATCCTGTGTGTTCAAGCTCAGTTTCTTATGTTGTGAGTGTTTAATTCATATTGTTTTCAAAGAGTGAATATAGAATTGTTTGTGAGAATTAGGAAGTGAATCTTGTTGATTTCTTTGCATCATATTGCAACAAGTGGCACCGTCTGTGGGAAGAGGTGCGAAGAAGAAGATCCTAAACTCAAACATGTCAATCACGAAGATGGAAACCGAGAAATTCAACGGCAAGAACGACTATGGATTATGGAAAATCAAGGTTAAAGCACTCTTGGTTCAACAGGGCTTGGCTGCTGCGCTGAAGGGTGAAGATGCATTCCCAAAGGATATGGCTCCGGCTCAGAGGCAAGAAATCATGGGAAAGGCTCACAGCCTAGTGGTTCTGTGCTTCGCTGATAAAGTCCTCCGGGAAGTATCCAAGGAAGAGGATGCTGCAGGAATCATCCAAGCACTGGATAAGATGTATATGGCAAAATCAACTGCTAACAGGTTATTTCTTAAGCAAAAACTTTTCTCCTTTAAATTCTCTGATGAAAAAGGAGTAGAAGATCAGTTAGATGACTTCAATAAGACCCTTGATGATTTAGAATCTGTAGAGGTCACAATGAGTGATGAAGATAAAGTTATTTTATTGTTAAACTCTCTCCCTAAAACATATGATCAGTTGAAGGATGCTATGTTGTATGGGAAAGAGTCTACTGCGACTCTACTACAGGTTCAAACTGCATTAAGATCAAAGGAAATGCAGAGAGTGCATCTGGACAAATCAGAAGGAAATTCTGAGAGCTTGAGTATCAAAGGGGGAAAGAATTGGAAATCTAAGAAACCTGGAAATTTTGAGTCATCAAAGAAAAAGGCAAATGGTAAAGGCAAAGCTGCAGAGGATAAAGAATCCAAGAAGTGTTTCTGGTGTAAGAAGCCTGGCCATTTCAAGAAAGATTACTTCGAATGGAAGAAGAGGATGGCCCAAAAGAACAACAATGCATCAAGCTCTGCAGAAATTGCAGAATCCAAGGAGGAAGATCCACAAATCCTAAATGTATCAGAAACTAAGGGAGAAGATAGCTGGATCTTGGACTCAGGATGCAGTTTTCACATGAGTCCAAACATCCACTGGTTTTATGATTTCAAAGAACTTCAAACTGGAAATGTTATGCTGGGAAATGATCATGTGTGCCCTGTAAAAGGAATTGGATCCATTAGACTGAAAATTCATGATGGATCTGTAAAGATACTCAAGGATGTAAGATATATACCTCAACTGAAAAGAAACTTGATAAGCTTAGGGACACTTGAAACCAGAGGATGCATTTTCATATCTGGAGAAGGTTATCTGAATGTCATGAAGGATAACAAGGTAGTTCTCAGAGGGATCAGAAGGTCCAGCTTATACTACCTGGATGGTACTGTAATTGAAGGAGAAGCTGATGCAACAGTCTCTGAAGATAAGCATCTTTGGCATGCCAGATTGGGCCATGTGAGTGAATCAGGAATCCAACAGTTGATCAAGAAGAAAGCAATTGAGTGCAAAGGCATAACAGACAACCTACCAAGCTGTGAAGACTGCATTCTTGGAAAATCCAAGAAGCTACCATACCCAACAGGAAAATCAAACTCACAAGCTATATTGGACTATGTTCATGCAGATTTATGGGGTCCTTCAAGGGTCCAAACTTTAGGTGGAGGAAGATACTATTTCAGTTTGATGGATGACTTCTCAAAGAAAGTTTGGCTCTATGTTATCAAGTCAAAGACAGAAGTGTTTGATAAGTTTCAACACTGGTGCAAGGAAGTGGAAAATGAGAAGCAAATAACTCTGAAATGCCTAAGAACAGATAATGGCTTAGAATTCTTATCAGAAGAGTTCAATAATTTCTGTAAGGACAAGGGCATTAAAAGGCATAAGACAGTTCCAGCAAACCCCCAGAAAAATGGTGTTATTGAGAGAATGAATAGGACCATATTAGAGAGAGTCAGGTGTATGCTTTCTAGCTCTGGCTTAGACAAAAGGTTTTGGGGAGAAGCAGCTTCCACAACAACATACCTGATAAATAGATGTCCATCAGCAGCAAACAATGGTGTATCACCTGAAGAGAGATGGTCAGGGAAAACTCCAAACTACTCCCATCTGAGAGTCTTTGGGTGCAGAGCTTATGTGCACATTAAACAAGACAAATTGGAGCCTAGAGCATTGAAATGCATTATGCTAGGATATCCTGCAGGAGTTAAAGGCTACAGACTTTGGTGCACTGAACCTGGGAAAGGAAAGATTCTCATCAGTAGAGATGTAGTGTTTGCAGAGGATATAATGCCATTCAATGAATCATACAAACAGAAATTGATCACAGAATCCACCTCTAAGGGGTCACAAGTTAAGGTGGAGCATACAAATGAAGATGACACAGCTGAATCAGAAGACTCTGATGCTGATGGAACAGAAGAAGATGATATACAAGACTATCAACTTGTAAGAGACAGAGAGAAGAGGGTAATAAAACCATCCACCAGATACTCTGAAGATTATCTTACAGCTTATGCACTGGTAACAGCTGAAGAGGTTGCATTCCCTGAGCCAAGAAATTTTAAGGAAGTTGTTAACAGTCTTGACAAAGACAAGTGGTTAATAGCTATGAAGGAAGAGATTGAATCTCTAGAAAAGAATAAAACATGGGTGCTAGTGGATAAACCTCATAAGCAGAAACTAGTGAGCTGCAAATGGATATATAAAAGGAAGGTGGAGGTGACACACACTGAGTCCATCAGATTCAAAGCCAGGTTGGTTGCAAGAGGATTTACACAAAGAGAGGGGATTGATTATGATGAGATCTTCTCACCAGTGGTAAAACACTGCTCCATAAGGATTCTCCTTGCAATAGTAAATCAATTTGACATGGAGTTAGAACAGTTAGATGTAAAGACTGCCTTTCTCCATGGTGATCTGAATGAACAAATTTATATGAGACAACCAGAGGGTTTTGAGATGCCAGGACATGAAGACAAAGTGTGTTTATTGAAGAAATCCCTATATGGACTCAAACAAAGCCCAAGGCAGTGGTATATTAAGTTTGATTCACACATGAAGACCATTGGATATGAAAGGTCCAAGTATGATAGTTGTGTGTATCTAAAATTCTCTGGCAAACAGGTAGTGGTGTTTCTACTATTGTATGTTGATGACATGTTAGTAGCAAGCAAGGATAAAGTAGAGATCAAGCAGCTCAAGTCTGAGTTGCAGAGAGTATTTGACATGAAGTTACTTGGAAATGCCAGAAGGATATTGGGGATGGATATTGACAGAAGAAGATCAGCTGGGATTCTTTGTCTACATCAGACAGATTACATAAGAAAGGTACTCAGAAGATTCAACATGCATGAGTCAAGAAGAGTGTCAATTCCATTAGGTCATCAGTTCAAATTGTCAGAACAACATAAGCCAAAAACAAAGGCAGAATCTGAAGAAATTGAGAGAATACCTTATGCAAATGCTGTTGGTTCAGTTATGTATACTATGATATGCACTAGGCCAGATCTTGCTCATGCAATCAGTGTAGTCAGCAGGTATATGGCCAATCCTGGTAAACCTCATTGGGAGGCACTAAAGTGGGTACTCAGATACTTAAATGGAACTAGCAGTATGGGTTTGGTGTTTAAAAGGATTGATAACTCTGATGGAAAGGTAATTCAAGGGTATGTTGACTCAGATTATGCTTCTAATCTAGATTCAAGGAAATCTCAGACTGGTTATATTTTCACCATGTATGGAACAGCTGTGAGTTGGAAGTCTATGCTGCAACAAGTTGTGGCATTATCAACTACAGAGGCAGAGTATTTGGCTTTAACTGAGTCAGTAAAGGAAGCAATGTGGCTCAAAGGGATTCTTACTGAATTTGGTCTTGGACAGAAGTATGTAGAGATCTTATGTGATTCCCAGAGCGCTTTACACTTAGCAAAGCATCAGGTGTTCCATGAAAGAAGCAAACATATTGATGTCAGGTTACATTTTGTAAGAGATATCACTGATAAAGGTTTGGTGAAGTTGGTGAAGGTAAAGACTGAAGAAAATGCATCTGATATGCTAACAAAGGCTTTGACTGCTGGTAAGTTCCAATACTGTCAGCAGTTGGTTCAAGTGGAGTTGGTTTGAACAAGGACAGCCTGAAAAGGCTGTGATTGATTGAGGAGGGAGAAGATTGAAGTACTATGGTTTGAGGTTATAATGTTGAGAAGATATGGTTTGTTTCAGACAAAGTGGAGAATGTGAAGTATATAGTTGTGTCTTCAACAATCATAGGATCAATTATGGAAGGTGTCAAGAAGCTGGTTAAATCTGGTGCACAAGAAATTCAGCTCAAATATCAGTTTTGAATCTGAAAACGGATTTCAGCAAAAGACAACGATTTTAACTAACTTAACCGTCAAAACCGTTGTCTATCAGAGAAGTTTCTGTTGTCTTTCTAGTGTGGTTGTTCAGTTTTGACAGCAATCTGTTTTTGATGTGATTGCGTGGAATTTCTGTTATAACTTCCATCTCCTGATAAAATCAAGTCAAGCAAGTGGATAAATTCTGTTGTAACTTGCGTGTAGTTACTTTGGCTAGATTGGTTATCTCTTTTCAAGTTAGTTACAAGTAGTTAGAGCTTAATTAAAATAATCAAGCTCTTGGAATCATTTGTAACTTGTATTCTTTTGATCTCTATAGTGGAAATCTCTCTCTTCTTGATCCGTGGATGTAGGCATTTGCCGAACCACGTTAATCCTGTGTGTTCAAGCTCAGTTTCTTGTGTTGTGAGTGTTTAATTCATATTGTTTTCAAAGAGTGAATATAGAATTGCTTGTGAGAATTAGGAAGTGAATCTTGTTGATTTCTTTGCATCATATTGCAACAAACTGGATTGGCCAGTTCTAACGGTTCTCTGAACCGGTTATTTGCCCGATTTAGTAGAGATAAAAAATAAAAAATAATATTAAATAGGTCAAAATTGGCTAAAATTTGTCAAACCTGCTAAAACTATATAAAACCGAGTCGATTGAACTGGAAAAACCGTCCCTACTTTTAAAACATTTAAACTCTTATTTTAAAAATAATAATTATACAATATTAAATATTTTATATACTCTCGTATTGTTTACTATAAATATATATATTTTGGTCCTTTAACCTTTAGGTCATATTTCAAATAAAATATATATTATGTTTTATAAAAATAATATAATTTTAAAATTTAATTTATTTTCAATTTCGTTCGAACCATCGATTGAATCGGTGGGATCGATTGAACAACAAAGCGATAGTATGACTAGTTCTCGCACTAATTCAGTTCCACAAATACTAACTATAACAAGATAATCAATGACGACGACGACAGCAACAACAACAACAACAACAATAATAATTAACGGCAGAGCATCAATGGACCATTACATTTCACAACCAGGTCCAACAAACATTGGCAACCTAAGCAGCAAGAGCTCAAATTCCCTACGCAAATGATAAAGTTTCATGTGCACCAGTTGCACGGTACAATTCAGAGTGGGAATCACCATTTATGTTTAAAGATATCGTCTACCTTGAACAGGTGATACCTTTAAGTATAATTCATGATACATTTTAACAATGATACCTTTGCCCAAATTATGTAATACCATTAGGCATAAATAGTAATACCTTTTGACTCATAACTCAAATTGCACGGATTTAAAATTTGTTCAACTAATATGTAAGAGACCTCCCCAACGGCCAACGCACATAAGGACAAACGATAAACCAACATCATGAGACTTGATTCAAATCTACATGGCGTGTCACAATTTATACGCTCACAAAGACATAACCTGCATCTTATTTTAGATTTTAGTGAAAAGTGGTGAAAATAACCTTTATCATAATTTTTAGTATAATTTTAATCACATTTGGAAATTATTATAATTTGAGCAATTTTTATATAATTTTAGTCTTCCTTATCATTTTTTTGGATAATTAACAATGTAATTTTACCAATTTAACATCCTAATAATTATCTTATTACATCTCTTATAATTATAAATATATATATTTTATTATTACCAACCCCGCAATACCCTACATACTCCCCCCCACTCTAACCAATCGCACATGGCCCCAGTGTCACGGGACACTTGTAGTGAGATTCAATAACACGTGCAACGTGTGGCAAGCAATCGACTCCTTTGATTACTCTCGCCTCTCGGTCGCACGCGTCGGATAGCTCAGCTGTTGCAATGCAATCACACCCGAAGTTGCTTTAGTGACACAACAAACTGAAAAGCTTGAAAGCTTGTTTTGTATTAATAAATGCAGCAACGATTACAACTTGAGCTTGTGGAAAGGGGGCCTCCGACAACACTCGATTACAGACCAGCTTCAATTTTCTATTCCCCCCTATAGTACCCAAAAGTAAAAATAGCCTACTGAGAGTAGTAGACATTGAAAAGCCGAACAACCATGGCGAAATTGAAAAGGGACCCTACTACAAAAGTTGGTGAAGATTGCAGGGGCAATCGGCCGACGGCCTAAAGTGTGATAAGTTATCCCGACGGCTCAGGGATAAAAAGGGGCATCCTGTGACACCCAGTCTCACCCTCGCCCCCACCACCCATAACCCCACCACCCCCACCCTAAGTCCCTTTTTTTTTTTTTTTTTTTTTTTATGCTTTCATCTCTTAGCCCCCAACCCCCCTCTTCCACCTCCTCTGCCTCCCAGCCCCACCACCTCCAAGTCAAGAAAAAAAGAAATTCTTTTTTTTTTCTTTCATCTCTCGACTCCCCCAACTCTCTCACCCCTCCTCCACTCCCCAAGACCACCCTCCTACACCAAACCCTCCAAGCCAAAAAGAAAAAGATTACGTTTTCATTCCATGGCCCCCCAAGCCCCGCCCCACCTCACCTCTAAGCCAATTTTTTTACTCTCTCATCCCCTAACCTCCAGTCCCACATAATCCGTGACACATATGGTAGATCCATGGCGATAGTGACACGACAGTAATAAATGGTAGACTTACACATATTCGTGTCAAATGATGATTCATAGCAACTGTGTCGTGGCACAAATTCGTGCAACACACGATTCTTGGCAAGCGTATATCATGTCAAATAAAGATTTTTGGTAATTGTGTATCGTGAAAAATACATATCTTGTCAAATGTATGTGGTAAGTGCGTGTCGTGATAATATTATCACGACGGTAAAAAAGACAAAAGTTATACAAAGTCGTGATAATTATGTATCTTGGCAAATGTATTAGAATTCGTGTAAGTGGGTGTCGTGACACATGTTGCAGATCTATGACACATGTGGCAAATTCGTGGCAATAGTGACACGATCGTAAGAAATTAATTATACAAATTCGTGGCAAATGTGTATCATGTCAAATGACGATTCGTCGCAAGTGTGTATCGTGTCAAACGATAATTCGTCGCACGTGTGTCGTGGCACAATTGTGTTGCAACACGATTCGTGGCAAATGTGCATCGTGTTAAATGACGATTCGTGGTAATTAGTTTCCGTCGAACAAATTCACTGCAATTGTGTGTTGTGATATGATTTGTGGCAAGTGTATATCGTGTCAAATGAGGATTCATTGTTATTGTGTGTCGTGACACGATTTTTTTGACAAGTGTTTGTTGTAAAATGGAATTTAAAAATAAAAATAAAAAGAAAGAAAATCTCAAAAGAACAACTAGAAAAAAAAAAACAATTATTTTTTTATTTTGGCTTGGAGGTGGGGGTAGGGGGGGTATGAGTCAGTGGGGCAGGTTTGGGGAGTTGGGGGACAATGGGGAGGGGGGTTGGAGTTGTAAATTAATTTGGAGATGAAGAGATTGGATAAGGGATATGAATTAAATAAGGAATTTAGTTTGTTAGTTATCCAAGAAAGATAAGGACAGACTAAAATTATACTAATTTTACAAGGTAATTAGAATTATACTAAAAGTTGTATAAAAGGTAATTTTAGATTTTTTTTTCCCTAGATTTATCTAATATTTATATATAAAAATATAGGTACATAAAATAATTTTGGAATCAATTTTTTTTTAAATTTGACCAAATCTACAGACTCTTCTGACTAATTAAAAGTTCAATTCTACATTATATTATACTATATTAGAGGTTATAAACCATAATATCGTGGAGAAAATGAATTTTATTTTAATATGAACATAAGAACATAAGAACTTAACTTTAAATGTATGCTTTAGAGTGTGTTCATTCAAATAAAATTATTTATTTCGTCTAGTATTTTGCCATTTATTTCATAATAAAAACGTCAAGAATGCGTCATATTTACAGGGCGAGATCACAATTTAACATTGTAACTCAATACATGAGGTGATTTTATCACAATTTAACATTGTAACTCAATACATGAGGTGTATTAAAATCAATCTAAATTATCTGTTACATTAGTCCTTAATTTTTTTATACACTTAATTAAAACACTGATGGATATTTATATATGGTACTAAAAGAGATGGAATATCAAAGGAAACCGCAACAGAAATCAGATGTGATCTTCTATTTCAATTCGTATTTCATTTTGGATTTCAAAATATTCACTACACACCACGTGCATATAATGATATCATTAATTAACACATATCGTATAATAAATATAATAAAATATTAGATGGAATATAAATTGAAATAGAAGATCCAATACGAACAGAAATATCAGTGTCATTATTAATTATGTCTGATTATATTCGTTACGAATCTTATCACGTTCCTGGTGTAAATCATGTTTCTTTATAATTACCACCCGTGACTGCAAGTAGGCTTAATCTTGCAAAGAAGCATGGAAATTCAGTGTCCCTCACTCCTGATTCTCCTTATCCTCTTCTTATCAACTATCATATTCTTCAAATCCAAACCCAAGAACTCAACCCCAAACCTCCCTCCGGGCCCATGGAAGTTACCGTTGATCGGAAACCTGCACAACCTCATCGGTGGAGCAGTGCCCCATCAAGCCCTGCACAAACTAGCCCAGAAACACGGCCCATTAATGCACCTTAAGCTTGGCGAACTTTCAACCGTCGTCGTTTCCTCACCCGACGCTGCAAAAGAAGTCATGAAGACTCACGACATAAACTTTGCATCAAGGCCACCAATTCTAGCAGCAGAGATCATGAGCTACAACTGTACCAGTATCTCCTTTGGACCGTACGGTGACTACTGGAGACAACTCCGCAAAATCTGCACCTTGGAGCTTCTGAGCAGCAAACGCGTCCAATCATTCCGACCACTAAGAGAACAAGTGTTCTCGGACATGGTCAGGTGGATAGCTTCCATGGAGGGATCGACTGTCAATCTAACAGAAAAATTCATGTCGACGACGTATGAGTTCACGGCGACGGCGGCGCTGGGTAAGATGACAACGGAGCGTGAGGCTTTGCTAATGATAATTAAAGAGGGGTTCGGATTGGCAGCAGGTTTCGACATTGCTGAGTTGTACCCTTCGATCAGGTTGTTTCGTAAGATGAGTAGAGTGAGCAGGAGACTGGGAGAGTTGCACCAGGAAGCAGATAGGATATTTGAGAAGGTGATTAAGGAGCATAAAGTGGACAAGAGCAGTGACAAGGAAGAAGATCTGGTAGATGTTCTTCTCAAGATTCAGGGTGATGGACTTCACATCCCCTTAACTACCGACAACATTAAATCTGTAATCCTGGTTAGTTTTCTATCTTCTTCACCAATTATTGTCTTTTTTTCTCTTGTGTTATTTCACAATCACTTCATTTTCTAAATTATTGTGCCGTCTTGAAATTCTTGTCTACCTAGTCGGGAGTACGGATTGCAACATTAATCACTACTTTGATTGGTAAGGTGAGATGAATTGGCTCTGCCCATTAAATGATGATGAATTATCCCTAGGTGGGTAGCAGGGTAGGTAAAATTTAGTCGGACAGAGGATATCATTTACAACCATTTACACCATATAACACAGTTAAAATTATTTTTGATCCTCTAACTTTTGATCCATCGGGATATAACATGTTACCTATCTACTTTATTCGATTACACATATATCTATATTATTATATATGTTATATATCATTATATCTAATATATTAATATAAATTATAATATACTACCTCCGTCCCGATTAATCTTATACATTTTTCGTTTTCGTTCGTCCCACGTGAACTTGTACACCCCTTAAAAAGAAAAGTTATAACACAATCTGCACTCTCAAAATCTCTACTCTCATTCACCTTTGAAAAGTTAACAAAATCCAAAAAACAAAAATATATTTCTTAATACTTGTGTCAACCCTTCTAATGCAAGCCGGGACGGAGGTAGTATGATTTATATAACATATAAAATGACTTATAATATAACATTTACATGTTATATATGTTATATATAATTTTTTGTATCACATTATATATGATACATATTTATATATACATATTATATCTTTTTTCTTTTTTATAAATTAATCTGGTTATCTAATTTATTCATGGAAGACCCAATTGTCCAGCGGATATTATCCAATTCTATTCGAATTAAATAGAATATGATATGGGAGAAGCATATTCGTACCCCGATCTATTTACATTTATAGTAAATGATATCAATGACATCTACAAGTAACGTCATATAATCTTTTATAATGTGCACATAACACGTCATGTACAAATTTAATGTAGTATGAGAAATATTATTTGAAGGAGGAGAGATCTAGGTTGTTCAATAATACCATTATGACAAATATTTGAGTCAAATGTGGTTAAAAAGACACAATAACATATAAATCAATCGTATAAATGGATATTGATAAAATATACTCCCTCCGTCCTACCTTATCTTGTACAGGAGAGGTTAGCCTAATTGAACAAGTATTAAGAAAAGTTGTTTTTTGAGATTTTGTTGACTTTTCAAAGATTGATTGGGGGTGTAGATTGTGTTATAACTTTCCTTTATAAGGAGTGTGCAAATTCGCCTGGACGAACGAAAACAGAAAGTGTGCAATATAAGGTGGCACTACAAGAAACAAGGTTTTTTGCCACTACAAAATGTAGTTGCAAAAAATGGAGAGTAGTTACAAAATTATTTTTAGTAACTAAATATCTAAAAGTAGTTACTATTGGGTAGTCACTTATAATAAGATGCAAAAAGTTTTTTTGCAACTACTTTGTAGTTACTAATGTATTTGTAACTATTTTTTGCAACTACTTTGTAGTTACTAATATATTTGTAACTACAAGTAGTTGCAAAAGAGTTTGTCATATTTTAGCAAATTTGATTAAAATTGTATGAAATATTTTATGTAACTACTAGTAGTTACAAAAGGGATTATTTTTAGTAACTACTTTGTAGTTGCAAAAAGCTAGTGGCAAATGCCCTTTTTTCTTTTAGTGTGGGACGAAGGAAGTAATAAATTGTACTCTCTCTTGTTTGATCCTCCCAAAAGAAAAAAGAGTTGTACGTATTAATATTACTTTTGAGAGTACCTAATATTACAACACTTGACAACATAGATTAAAGTTTCAGAAAATGTTATGAGTCAGAATTGTCTCAGACGACTAAAAATGTGATGAGTTTCGTGACTTGTTGAAGAGTTTCGAGATAAACACCAACATATTTTAAGGCCTATAAGCTATATATATGTGTCATTATCTTCAAAGAATGGGTAAAAGCATTTTTGCTTGTAATAAAACATGTAATGCAGCAAAATGTATATATCTAACTATTTCATGTAACTCTTTTGTGCTTTATATTTCTAATGGATTCATAAACAGCAATTGCAAAATTACTCATATTAGTAGGAGGTGAAGAAACAGTTATATTCAAAATTTGTAATTAAATCTAGAAATCCAAAATTACACGCTTCAATCATTGATGTCCCATGTATTTTATTTGTTCAAGTAGGATGTATTGGCCGCAGGAAGTGAGACATCAGCCACGACGATGGATTGGGCAATGGCGGAAATGATTAAAAGTCCAAGTATACTTAAAAAGGCACAAGAAGAGGTGATGCAGGTATTCGATGGACATGGATATATTGATGAATCATGCATTCATGAACTCGTATACTTAAAGTCAATCATCAAAGAGACATTGAGACTCCATCCGGCCTTACCTCTGTTACTTCCCAGAAAATGCAGCCAAACATGTAAGATTAATGGACACGAGATACCCGAAAACACCAAAATCATCGTTAACGCATGGGCAATAAACAGAGACCCAAAATGTTGGAACGAGGCGGAGTGCTTTCAGCCAGAGAGATTTGTTGATAGTCATGTGGATTTCAAGGGTAATAACTTTGAATATATCCCATTCGGCGCTGGAAGGAGGATCTGCCCTGGCATGTCGTTCGGTCTTGCCAATGTTGAGCTCCCGCTAGCAATGCTTCTTTACCATTTTGATTGGAATTTACCTGTTGGGGAGACACATGAGCAGATGGACATGACCGAAGGATTTGGCCTCACAGCTAGAAGGAACAAAGATTTGTGTGTTGTTCCAGTTATCAGAAGGGCTTTAATACCCAATTCATTTTATTAGAATCCATATATATCATTAATGTAAGAGTTCCGATTAAATAAAAACTGCTTATGTATTAGGAGTCCATGAATAACATTCTATCTTTTTATATTATATGACCTATCACAATAGAATATTTTAGGGCTATGATTATATTGTATGATATATCTTTGTCAAACTATATTTCACTTGTGATATCATTCATCATCGATTATTCGTTTTTTCTTGCCTATCCAGACTTAAATAGGATTCACTGAATCCTAAGAATTCAAACAGGAACAAGATGTTTAAGCAAAAGTAATTATATTTGTTTAGGAGTCCTAGTTTGCATATTTTAATTATTTATGTTCCTATTTAAGAAACCTTCTGGCATAATTTTACTTGGATGATTAAGAAATAAAAGCTTAGGTTTTGTTATTCCAATCTCTGGCCACTCTTGCGGCATTAATTATTCAAGAATCAAAACTTGAGTTGTGTTCTATCATTGTTTGACGACCACTACATCAGTTGGTAATAGAGTTATGGCACCGATCGACAGTATTCGTCATGCCTATAGACTTGTTTGATACCTCTCATGAGCACCAGCACGCGAGCGACATCAAGCGCATCCACCAATAAATCGATATCTTGGCAATAGAGCTTGTCGTGATGCCAAGACTATAGAGCATTTTCTTTTACTTTTGGTCAGCTAGCATGCTTTCGGATAGGGCCAAGGATGTGAAGGGCTTGAGACGAGATGTGGTCGATTTGGGTGTGGTCATAACCCACGGTGGACAGTGTAACCCCAATTTCCACTTTATCATATGATTACGAAGGTGAATTATTTTTCAATAAGAAATGTGTGGATTCCTTCACGCAGAAAGATTATGATGGTCCTCCAATTTTTTTTTCGGATATTGCCGATCAGGAATTTGAGGATTCCTTTTTTGGTAGTTATATTAGTCTGCCAAATTTTGATGAGGAGATCAATTTCCATTGATAATTTGAGGGTTTTTATGATTATGGTGGACCCAAAATATGATGAAGAAATAATGATTCATTTTTATGATGGACGATGAAATATTCGAGCAATTTTTTATGCTTTCCAATAGTTGTTTTCTTCTCATAAGTTTTTGTTTCATGCGGATTTATTATGTGGGAAACTTCTTCATTTATTGTTATTTCTCCATGAGATAACAAATTTTAAGGTGAGCAAAATCGAACTAGAACCAAAACTCCAATGCGAATCGAATTATTCGATTCTGTTCAGTTCGGTCCAGTTTTGTATAAATAGTCGGTTCACTTCAGTTATAAAATTTAGAATCGATCTGTAATTTGATTTGGTTCTTCCCCCCAAAAATGGTTTCAGAACCGAACCTAAATAATCATATTTATTTATATTATTTAGTTATTTATGTTATATTTTATTTTGGAAGGTTGGTGTCGACTAATCTTTGAGCAATTCTAACATTGTGTTCCTTTGAAAAAAATAGAATAAAGTTGCAAAATAGCAATTTGTGTTCCGAGTAGATGAATTTAGTGTATTTACATTCTCAAATTCAATTTCTGATGAATGAGAAATTAATATCTAAAGTTAGCAACTTAAATATAGAAATCAATGAAGAACATAATGGATATGAGAATAAATGACACATAGAAAAAATGGGGAAAGATTGAACTCCTTATTTAGAGGAGCATTTTGATAAGAAATAATCAAGTGTGCTCTCTTATTGTGTATCCTAGTGACTGTGAGGATGGTGCGAAGCACATCACTCACACTTCACATTGGCGATTTCGAGGGAAACTTTGCACTTCGCACGTACGCAAGAGCCATAAAGTTTTAATAATTTATTATGAAGAGGTGGCTCAGTGGACTCAAAGCAGGATAGATAGGGGCGCAATAACGTGGCACACACGCAGGTCGCCACGGGGTTGTTCGGGTATGCGCTACGAGTCGAGTCGACACACAGATGCTTAGAGCAGGTTGAGTCAACAACCAGTCGCATGAGGTTGGGTAAAAGGTTTACCCAGCCCAGAGTTAACACAGTGGAAATAAAAGAGATAACCACAGTAAAATTTACCAAAAACCTTAAATCACTTGTGGATGCCTTCAGGACGAAATAACTCACTATCTTACTTGTGAGTTATAAAAAGATTCAGAACGTAAACCGAGACAAACTTCGATTTACTCTTCACGAATCCTAACATCTCAATGGATGAATAAACAATATCTAGAGTACTAAAAACCACCTACCAAAACTATCCTAACACGTATCCTACCAAATTAGATTTAGATTTGTGAGGAATCTGAATTTTACTAAAACTAGACACCTTTGGTTGGATAGGCGGTTAACCAAACCCTCTAGACGACACAATACAACAGACATACTCGTATTTTCTCTCGTATGTTTTCCCCATCTTCTGTTGGAAGTTGAAGTTCTATTTTATCGGCAATGAGTAGCTTGCGGAGCACTAACTCATAACCACCACTTTCGATAGTTTAGGTTGTTGATGGTTAGTCACCACATTTGTGCAAAGGTGGTGAGTTGGAGAGTGAGACTTGGTCTACTTTATAAGAGACCAAGTCTTCCCCGCATACTTCTCAACAACCCTAATCGCGTCTTCAACTCTTTGTATTTGCGCTTATGTCCCTGCATATTTGTTAGCAATTTAACATTTGAAAACATAACTTAATTTGGCCTTTAATATAAAATATGTATAAAAAGGCAAAAACAAAATAAAAGTAGAAAATAAGAGTTTAAATACACAAACTCTAACAACACCGACATGGCACTTATGCCATGTGTCCATGGTATACGTGTTTATATATACACTTTAAGTCCACTTAAGTGTCGGTTTAACAATGTTTGCGTGTATAATTGACCGTGATTGGCTTGTTTTATATCTTTGGATAATTTGACGCTTGTGGTTTCGTTTTGAGCTGATTAGGTGATATAAGGCCAAGTATTTATACTCGGCCGGATATACGACGAAGGAACGATGTCCGGGAAGTCAAATGGAGGGAAAACGCATAAAAACAAGGAAAAGCCAACCACGACCACGACTCAAGTGCGCGCTGCGGCCAAATGAAGCCTAAACGGAATCAAATGCCTGTACAACTAGCGCGACCGTGGCACATCAGCGCGGCCGCGACACGTTTAAAGTCAGAATCGAGTGCGGGTGCGGCCCAACATCGCGGACGCGGCCTATTAAATCGGCCAATTAATGCTTGGGCTACAAGATTTTCGATTGTGAGCCCAAAACTACCCCAACTTGACCTCCTCTATAGAAAGGGATCCTAAGGTCCGGACATTGGACACATTCACTTTACGAGAGAGTAGTATTGAGAGGATTTCAAAGGAGACGAGCAATCAAGATCGACAGTTCTTCGGATTTTTCTTTCCTTTGAGTTATTTTGATTATGTATTCTAATTTTAAGATGTCTTTTGTCACCGCCACGAGCGGTTAGTAGATTTTTTCAGTCCTTAATCAAGTCGAACCCTAGATTTATGATCTTGTGATATTTACAGTAATTGTTAAACGGTTGATTCCTTAAAACGTTGTTATGTTATTTTTTCATCTTGCAATGCTTATGTGTTTGTGTGCTAGATTGATCACCTAGGATTATAATTGCATAAGTAATGCTAGGTTATAATCGTAATCCGTAATTGTTACGAACCTATAGCCACTTAGTAGCAAAAAGTGAGTGATATCACTAGGATAGTATATAGCTCGGTCTGAATGGGTCCGAGCTTACGAGGCCCACACCGTGTCTATCCTGTTATCCTAGTACTCTAGGCGACCAGTTAATGAGACCCAGAGAGCTTATTCTGAGGTCACTCGACTGGATAGACTAACCAATTTGGTTAGTTAAACATGAGGATAACGGAGTTAGCAGAGCTTGTTGCTGACTTCGGGGTAGGAGTTTTATGGTTAAATTGGTTAATAATTACATCTATCATAGGGTAGTATAAACTAGGGGGAGATAAGATTAAGGGCTGAGATTCGTCATTTCATAAGTAGACACTTTTGTAATTATTTGCTTAATTTCTGCATTAGTTCTTTAGTTAATTAAAAATCAACTACAAACCCCCATTACTTATATATATATATATTATATATATCCATATATTGCTAGTATTAGGATTTATCTCAAACACTATAAATCTCATGCTTCCTGGGGGATCAACCCTACTTATCACTTCTACAAGCAGGAGAGGTAACTAGGTATTGTTAATTTGTTGCACCTCGATAGTGCGGTCATAATTAGGCGCCGTTGTCGGGGAGCGGTGCAAGATTTAAAGTGTTCAGTATTATTAGTCTTATAATTCGTTTAGTATCTTTTACTTTATAACTGCTATAAACTTGGAAACTCACTCATATTAATCTTTTTCAGCAGTGAATGATCGCTCGTTCACGTGGAAACAAAGAATTACTTTTCGACCTAGAGATAACTCACAGAGATCGCCTCCAGAGAAGACAAGCAAGAGAAAACCGAGAGAAGTTCGAAGTTTTGCCTTTCGCAACCGAGAACCCTTTCGATTCTGAATCTGAGTTAGAATCAATGGTAGTCGAAAGAACTATGAAGGAATTCGCTAACACTGGTGCCACTCACCAGCCTCTCTGCATCACCTTCCCCGACCTAGCGGAGGACGCCACTTTCGAACTCCGCTGAAGGTTAATTCTTCTGCTGCCTTCCTTCCATGGGTTGACAGGCGAAGACCCTCATAAGCATCTGAAGGAGTTCCATATCGTCTGTTCGAGCATGAAGCCAACCAAAGTCATAGAAGAACATATAAAGTTGCGTGCATTTCCCTTTTCTCTAAAGGATTTGGCCAAGGATTGGCTCTATCACCTTCCCTCGGCATCTATAAATACTTGGGGGGGGGGGGGGAATGGACGCCCAATTCTTGGAAAAGTACTTTCCAGCATCCAAGGCCACTAATATCCGGAAAGAAATAAGTGGAGTGGTGCAACTGCCTGGAGAAACTTTGTATGAATATTTGGGAACGGTTTGAGAAGCTTGTGGCAAGATACCCGCAACATCAGATAACTGATCAGCTGCTTATCCAATATTTCTATAAAGGTTTGACTCAGTCGAATAAGAATATGACAGACTCCGCCAGCAGGGGTGATCTATGTGATAAAGCACGAGCACTTATATCGAAAATGGCAGCTAAGACACAACAGTTTGGGAGTAGGGATGCATCCACGCGGATAGTGAGAGAGGTAAACGATTCCCAAATAGATGCAAAGATTGATCAGCTCACTAAACTGGTTCAGAAAGTTGTTCTGGGGGGCAATTCATCTGTCCGACCTTGCTGAATATGTGACACCACGGACCACATTACTGATAATTGTGATGTTCTGGGAGGTGAGATCGATGCACATGCCAATGTCGTCGGAACTAAAAATTTCCAAGGACGGGAGTATGATCCCTATTCTCAGTCCTACAATCCGGGATGGAGGGATCATCCCAAATTTAGCTATGTAATCAGCAAGCTCAGTCGAGTGGGCAAAACCGACCTCCACCACCGAGAGGTATGTACTACCAGAAGCAACCAGCCGAGCAAGCACCTGACTCATCCTTGGCTGATATTGTCAAGACTCTAGCAACAAATATTGTGCAATTTAAAAAAGACGCAACATCGAGCATTAAGAATCTCGAGATGCTAATGAGCCAGATGGCAACTGGTATAAGCCGACTGGAAAATATGCAGAGTGGAAAATTGCCAGCTCAATCGAAAATAAATCCAAGAAATGTTAGTGCCATCACACTAAGACGTGGAACTCAGCTTGGAGAGCTTCAGAAGCCCAGGCAAACATTGGAAGATGGTAAAAACGAAAATCCGGAGGAAATTATGCAAAACCGAGCTGCGCCCGCAATTGACATGCGCGGCTGCGACCTGCTCGCTAACCTAGAAGTTGAAAGCTCTGTACAAGTGGCGCGACAGCGACCCTCCTATGCGGCCGCGGCCCCTGTTCGGCAGAAAACTACCACTTCTCCTCCAAGTCCGTCTCAACCACTTCCTTTCCCTCGTCGCATGATCAGAACAATACGAGCAGACAAGGAAAAGGAAATCTTGGATGTGTTCTGCAAAGTTGATATAAACATCCCCTTGATCGATGTCATCAAGCATATCCCTAGATACTCAAAATTCCTAAAAGAACTTTGTACCAACAAGCGTAAACTAAAGGGGGATGAGAAGGTTCTTATGGGGGAAAAACTTTCGGCAATCTTCCAAAAGAAGATCCCACCTAAATGCTAGGACCCAGGTATGTTTTTTATTCCATGTAGAATAGGAAATACAAACATCAAATGTCTCATGCTAGATTTAGGAGCTTCTATTAATGTTATGCCACGAGCCATATTTCTGACACTCGAATTTCTGAGCACTCTCAAAATCACCATAGATCCCAACAAGTGCATTAATGTGCCAGAAAGCATTATATTTCAACTCATGGGGCAATTCGTCACTAAGACAATGGGGGAAATCTCAAGGATTTATGATTTGCCTTACGCGGATGTCTACCCTTGCTCCGATGAATTTGATGTGAACGCTTTTTTGGGGCAACTCACAATGGCCCCAAGCCTTGTTGAAGCCCAACCTTTCTCCGCAAAGAACTCTAAGAACTCATGGATTCTCATCCCAGTGGTCTGGTACATTCAGAAGCTCCTCAGCCTTACTATTTTTGTGAGGAAAGAGACGGGGGCATCCCGTTAACTGCTGTGTACGTACTGAAGCAAGAGAATGTGGCAATAGCCGAGTGGATGCTTGAACACTTTGAGCAAGTGGTGCTCAAATAGAGGGAGAACATCTATGTAGGAGATCTCATTAATCCATTAGCAGCCAACTGTGGTGCTCCTTTGGTTGATTTGGAACTAGTGACCACTCAGTTCCTCCTCACTTGGGAGGATTTAGAGAAGATGAGAGTGGTGACCTTGCGCTACAAGGAAGGGTTGGCCCGAATGCCATCCAACAAGACAGTCCCATATGTCATACAAAATGTGGGACCATTCCTCCGCCTACCCAATCCTGGGCTCACCAAGGCGATGGGCCTCTACAATACTCGAAATTTAGCCTAAGCATCACCCGCTCACTTGGCCGAGTCCCGACAGCTCGACACCACTGACCTACAGTGGTACCAAATGGGCCGAGTCCAGGTTATACCTCAGCCGGACGATGACACCAACCAGGGTCATAAGGATCCCGCTGAAGAAAGTAGTCACCGCCATCAGCCCAAGAAGAAGAGGGCCGCCATCGCTATACAGTCACAGTGGGAATTCCAAGAGCATGTGGAAGGGCTCATTACCTCACTCCAGGACAACATGGACCTTTACAGGGAAGAGGCCCGATCGAGCCATCAGGAGATCATGGTAGCCATCCAGGCCGGACATGCGTGTGAGACTACATGGCATCAGACCATGGAGCATCGTTGGCAGTTAGAAGGTACTTGTTGAAATGCAGTGGAGAGCCGATGGAAGCTAGAGGATAGCCGTTGGGAGCAAATGAAAAAATGGCAGTAAGAGCAAGAGGCTCAGTGGCAGCACATGCGGTCCTTTTGGGGACAAGGAGGTCATCTACCTCCGTCGTCGCCTCAATAAAGCACTGTAAGTACGCACCAAGCCGCCCCACTCTTTTCCCCTCAAACTCTGGTTTTCAACCAAGTTTGAGGGAGGGGGTGTGTAGTGGGATGATTTGGCAGCGTTGGCATTTTAGTATCTTTAATTTTTATGCTTTACTTATATTGTCCTCTTCCGCTGTCTGTTTCCCTATTGTATTAGGTAGATGTGTTGGGCCTGTGAGCCATATTTGACATTCTTGGTTATGTTTTATTGTTTTATTTTGTTGAGTCTAGATCAAGTCTAGGGTAGGAAAAGAAACCGGAATATGTTGTGGAGAAAAGAAAAATATACACATTAAGGTGATGATAAGCTGGCAATGAGTTAATGATGATTTATTGTGGAAAACTATTATAAATTAGCACATGATAGAGCATGACGAGTAATGGAGACGAAATTGAGCTACGAATTGAAACATTGATCATAAACTACCCTGTGAGGAATTTGAAGCCTATAATTGTATTCCCATTCTTGGAGTAATTTGCATAAATTCTTTCGGTGTGATTTTCATTGTTTATTTGCAAATAGACTCCAGAATTTGCCTTGCATCTCTATCGTGAACAATTAAGTATGTGTTATGGCTTAGAACATGATCTTAGACATTTCTTTATTTGAGCCTATTTCAAAGCCTCAAAATAATTTACCCTTTTGACCAAAATTTTGTAAAAAAAATTTCCTTTAGTTAGCCCGTTTGAGCCATGAGCCTGTTGTTTGTTAGCTGATGATTACAAGCCAAACATCTTTCAAATTGGCCTTTGACCTTAGTAGACTAATCTAGTTAATAGGGAGGCGGAAGGAGAGGCAGTCGGGGATGTTATTCGGGATTACTATGGGATGAAAAAGTGAATAAAATAAAAGATGAAAAGGGAATTGGTGATAGAAAAGTCAAGAAGGTTTAACCCCTCATATGTCCTAAACTTTGAGACTCTATGGTATGAAGGAAAAAAAAGAGAGAGAGAGAGAGAGAGAGAGAAATGAGTCGTGTACACATGAAACATGTGTTTTGGGGGAGAGTATGAAAAGTGTTTTGTTGATAATTCGGGTAGTCCCAAAAATGTGGTACCCAAGAACAGAATAAAGAGAAGAAAAACTCCTGGTTATAAAAGAACTTCCGTGGGGAGAAGCATTCTTCGGATTGATTTATTGAAATTTGGAAGAGTGAGGGTGAGTGATTGTTTTGAGGGGTGGTTGAGTTAGGAATAACTCGGTTAGTCCACTTGTTAGTCACTTTTACCCAAAATTTATCCCACCTACCTAAGCCTACATTACAACCGAATTGAAGACCATTTTTATTCTTTGCCACGCATGTCGAGTACTAGATCTGATTTAGATAATAGGCAAAGATATGGTAGTCATTGCATATAAGTCAATGTGAGTGAAATACTTAGCATATCTTATACACTTGAGAGACGAGTGATACACATTCCTGGTGAGGATCAATTGTTAAATTCATAAGTCTTGAAAGTAGTTGAATTTGATTCGTCGCATATGCTCGATTATATCATGATGCAGTGTTTTTGATAGACTATACTGAAACTTGTAATTACCGCTTAAAGTGCCTTAAACTTGTGTCTTGATTGTTGTTTGGTTTAGATTTGTTTGAGACGAACAAAGGGTTAAGTATGGGGGATTTTGGTACACATTTTTATATATGCACTTTAAGTCCACTTAAGTGTCGGTTTAATAATGTTTGCGTGTATAATTGATCGTGATTGGCATCGTTAATATCTTTGGATCATTTAACGCTTGTGGTTTCGTTTTGAGCTGATTAGGTGATACAAGGCCAAGTATTTATACTCGGCCGAATATACAACGAAGGAACGAAGTCCAGGAAGTCAAATGGAGGAAAAATGCGCAAAAACAAGGAAAAGCCAACCGCGACCGCAACTCAAGTGCGCGGCCGCGGCCAAATGAAGCCTAAACGGAGTCAAATGCCTATACAACTAGCGCGACCGCGGCATATGAGCGCGGCTGCGGCACGTTGAAAGTCAGAATCGAGCGCGGACGCGACCCAATGTCAAGACCGCGGCCTGTTAAGTCGGCCAATTAATGCTTGGGCTACAAGATTTCTAATTTTGAGCCCAAAGTTACCCCAACTTGACCTCCTCTATAAAAAGGGATCCTAAGGTCCGGAAATTGGACACAATCACTTTACGAGAGAGCAGTATTGAGAGGATTCCGAAGGAGATGAGCAATCAAGATCGACAGTTCTTCGCGTTTTACTTTCCTTTGAGTTATTTTGATTATGTATTCTAATTTTAAGATGTCTTTTGCCACCACCATGAGCGGCTAGTAGGTTATTTCAGTCCTTAGTCAAGTCGAACCCTAGTTTTATTATCTTCTGATATTTACAGTAATTGTTAAACGGTTGATTTCTTAAAACGTTGGTATGCTATTTATTTATCTTGCAATGTTTATGTGTTCGTGTGCCGGATTGATCACCTATGATTATAATTGCATAAGTAACGCTAGCTTATAATCGTAATCCATAATTGTTACGAACCTATAGCCACTTAGTAGCGAATAGTGAGTGATATCACTAAGATAGTATATAGCTCGGTCTGAATGGGTCCAAGCTTACGAGGCCCACACCGTGTCTATCCCGTTATCCTAGTACTCTAGGCATCTAGTTGATGAGACCCAGAAAGCTTATTCTGAGGTCACTCAGCTGGATAGACTAACCAAAGAGCTTGTTATGGTTATTTAAACATAAGGGATAACGGAGTTAGCAGAGCTTATTGCTGACTTCGGGGGTAGGAGTTTTATGGTTAAATCGGTTAATAACTGCATCTATCACAGGGTAGTATAAACTAGGGGGAGATGAGATTAAGGCTGGGATTCGTCATTCCATAACTAGACACTTTCGTAATTATTTGCTTAATTTCTGCATTAGTTCTTTAGTTAATTAAAAATCAACTACAAACCCCCCATTACATATATGTATGTGTATATATATATATATATATATATATATATATATATATATATATATCCATATATTGCTAATATTAGGATTTATCTCAAACACTATAAATCTTCTACTTCCTGTGGGATCGACCCTACTTATCACTTCTACAAGCTAGAGAGGTAACTAGGTATTATTAATTTGTTGCACCATGACAGTGCGGTCAGTCCACACCGCATTGGTAGTGGTGTCTTGCGTGTCGCCATGTGGCGTCATACGCGTTGTTGACTTGGCGCTGACGTGTCACACGTGGCACGATGTTACTCGCCCATGTATGTTAACGTGGTCCGACATGGCCGCTGACAAAGCTCACAGGTTGTGCTGACGTGGCACTCGTGGGGCGATCTTACTCACCCATGTGTGCTGATGAGGCATGGCTTGTGACATGTTTTACCAAAGTAAAGCCCACTCCCACCGACTGGAGAGTGAGGTGCACGCATCACTTTTCTGGCATTTTTCGCCGATGGCGCTTCGGCTACCCCCCGATTCTAGTCTATTCTATGTTCAATGGTGTAATATATTTTTCGATCCAACTCCTAACTATGTGTTCGGATAAAAAGGTTATTCCCTGAGAGTTGAAAACCTTGTTCTTCATGTTTTTCATCAAGAACAACTCCAAAACTCTTTTTACTTCATTTTTGAACTTATAATTAAGCACTTATCACAACCAATACTAATTCGACTTATAAATGCAATATATCAAATTAAGCACATCCAAAGAGCAATTCAAGCATAACATATTCATGTGTCAAATTAGATGATAAGAATGCTTAAATTGTGTTTTATTCTGAATATCACATACATCTTCAAATTTTCGGAAATATTTTTAGTACCATTTTCGTCCAAACTATAAATGCACATGTGTCACTCATTTTAAATAAAAATATTGTGCATAATATTTCCATGAAAAGAACTTTCATCAAGGAATCCAAATATACCCATTTTACGAAGAAAAAAAAAGCAACAATAATTGGACGAAAATCGAACCCGAATTAGGCTGAAAAATCATTTTTTGTCAGAATTTTTAGATGCACATACCCGAATTCGAAAAATCATGTAAAATCCAGTTCTTAACGAAATTTAGTGATTCAAGTTGGAAATCGAAGCTATAAGTTGTGTAGTATTTCATTATACAATTTTCATGCCAAAAATATAAAATTAAGTAGATGAAGTCAGGCCTCTAAGCCAACGCCTTAATTAAAGCCTAACTTATCATCATGTTATTCATCAAAACACCAATCAAGACCGAAATTCTAACCTTTGCGACTCTACCACTGCTGGAAAATTACCAGATACCTCAAATAATTGCAACGGAATGGGTCCCCGAATAGTATACGGGTTAAATTACAGTATGATCCTTGTTGTTCCGTACTCCTAGTCAAGATGGAAATCACAAGTGGAAATCCACCTCTATCTACGACCCAAGAGCCATCTCCGATGGCTTGAAAAATCACCTTTGGATTTTTCTATTTCTCTCGCTGTGTATATTACATAACAGAGAAAATCGTATTCTGGTATCTCATGTTCTACCATGTACCGGTAGAATTAGTAAGATAGTAGGGAAGTGGATAAGATTATTATGAGATAGTACTCATTGTCATTAATTAGGTTGTACAAATATATGATGACGAGGATGTGAGTCCTAAATATGATTGAGCATGGATGAAGATACCATAAATGGAGCGGCGGTGACGGATCATTGGCACCACTGATCACAATGATTGGCCTCAGTTGGAACTATCACGGGCTTGGGAACCGAGCAACAGTTCGTGCTTTAAAGAGATCCTACGTGATGTAAACCCAGACATTGTGTTTCTGATGGAAACTAAGTTAACTCAGGTACATATGGATAGGTTGAACTCACGTCACCTAGGTTTTCAGGGTTATTTTACTATTGATTCCATAGGCCAGGGGAGTGCATAATAGCGACCTCTGTGTTCTATAAAATGCTGATGTACAACTCATAGTTACGAGCTTTCTGATCAAGGGCAATTATGGACTTTATATGGCATCTATGGTTGGCCTGATGTTGTGTCCAAACATTTGACATGGCAACTAATTAGACAGATAAATCTGGGGTAACATCATCCATAGATGTGCTTTGGCGACTACAACGAGATCTTGTGGTCAGGGGAGAAAATAGGAGTGAATTTCTGAATCGGTGGGTCGATGACCTTATTCAAGGCAGTAATTGATGATTGCGACCTTGGAGACTTGAGTTTCCATAGCAGTCATCAATTTACTTGAACAAATGGACAACTCGAGGTGAATAATATCTAGGAACGTTTGGACGGATGTTTTAGTAATACAGAGTGGAGGCCCATGTTCCCTGTTTGGCACATCACACACTTAGACCGTTTCAAGTCGGACCACCATCCGGTCCTTATTTAGTTCGAAACTCAACCGATTAATCGAAATTCGTTATTGGCTCCAAAGAAGTGGGGACACTGTTTTATGTTCGAAAACTTGTGGATGACTAATACCCAATGTGACAAAGTGGTAAGGATAGTTGGAATGACTCTACTGCTAATTGTGAATTCAATATTAGTGAATGCAAATGCATTAATGTCATGGAGCAAGTTGACGTTCGGGAACATAAAAAAAAAAAGGATGACCGAACTAACGACTCAATTGAAGGAGCTTCACGGTACTACTCAATAGGAAGAGGTAGCATTGGAAAATAGAAGAATCGGAATAGAAATCGATGACTTTTGAAAAAAGATGAAGTGCAATGGCTACAAAGATCAAGACAATTATGTATAAGAGAGCGTGATCGAAATACAGCTTGCTTCCACCAGAATGCTACACAAAGACGAAAGCGGAACCGAATCGATCGGTTGATGGATGAGGGAGGCAGATGGATGGACGAAGAGAAAGATGTATTGAGGGTTATTCAGAAGTATTTTGTAGAAATTTCCAGATCCATACCCCCATCCGGCATTAACAGAATCCTTGATTTGTGGAGATCAAAGTATCAACGGAGATGAACGAGAAATTGCTGACACCTTTTCCAAAGGCGGAAATCTATACATGTTTAAAACAAATGCATCCCTCAAAGGCCCTGGGCCAGATAGTATATGTCCTGGCTTCATGGTACACGTGGTAGTGCACACACTTTTAGGTCAATTTAAGTATCTTTTTATGGACTTTTGTGTGCATATTCACGTGTGTTTTGTGCGTTTATTTCTCATTGGGTAGTTTGACGTGTTTGGTTCATTTCCATGCTAAGACAGGTGAATTAAGGCCGAAAAACAGGTTCGAAGATCTCAAATTGACAATTCGAGCTCAAAGGAAGAAGAAAACAAGGAAAACAGGGGAACATGCCCGAGTTGATGATGCCACGCCCGTGGCTAAGGCCACGAACGAGGTAGACAAACGCCACGCCTGTGGTAAATCTTCCAGAAGATGGCTAAAATTCAGCCTTCAGCGCCTTGGCCGTGGCGAAATTCATGCCACGGCCGTGGCAAAGGATCCAGAAAATAGGGTGAAATTTAGCCCAACCAGACCTCGGCCGTGGCGGTTGAATACCTCGGCCGTGGCCCCAAATTGGGCCCAATCCCTTATTTTCACCACGCCCGCGGCCAAGTGTGCGCCACGGCCGCGGCGAGACTCCCTGTTTTAATCCTGAAACACGTTTTTGCCCATTTTTCAGCCCAACACTTTCTCCCCTATATATATATCCTCTAATTCGATTTTGAAAAACCTAGAACCCATCCCCCACACATAATCAGCCACTTTTCTCCATTGCAAGCAAAGGAATGGAAAGGGGTTGAAGATCTTGATCTTCAACCCCAACCTTTGGTTCTTTCTATCTGATTTTCATGTTTTCTTTTATTTTATGTTATTTTATCTTTGTAATAGTTGTAATGGGTGACTAGCACCCTAGAATTCATCCTTGATCATTGTGGAACCTTGAGTCGAGACATTTATGTGATTATTGCGGTTAATGTTACCGAAAACATTGTGTATTTAAGTGTTTTGTGTTATTTACTATTATTGAGTCACATTTATGAATTGATTATTGGATTGATCACCCTTTAAGGGTTTTGTGAATGTGTTGGTAGAATAGAAAATTACTATCCGTAATTGTAGGATTTCCGATTCCTGTGTAGCAAACAATAGATTTATTTATTGGTGATAACACAAAGTTCAACCACTAAAACCGAGCTTGCGAGTTTTATGTTGAATTTATCTCGTTGTCCTAGTGTTTAATGCATTTGGTTATTGGATCTAAGAGAGCTTGTTCGAGGATTCGATTAAATTGAATAGGGTTAGTCGAAGAGCTTATTTTGATTTACTAAGATTAAGGGACAACAAGGCTATTAGAGCTTGTTAATAGCCTTGAGATAAGGGCTAGAATCACAATTTAATAGGGCATTAACAATAGTTGCATAAATCGTCCAAGACCAAGGTGAAACATGATCAAGGGTGAATCGTTTTATTATTTAAAAACCAAAAACCAAAACAAATATCTTTATTTGTCTTTGTTTATTTAGGTGTTAGTTGTTATTTCATTAAATTCCCCCACTTCTTTATTATTTTCTAGCTTATTTACATTATGTTTTTTTTATCATAATAGCTTAATACATAAAGTAAAATTGTACGGCCGTTCCTCGTGGGATCGACCCTTACTTGCCACTCTACTAGTTAGAGTTGTAAGCTAAGGTTAAGTGTATATTTCTATATATTAATTTGGTAGTAAGAAACGACGCTACCACTTCATTAAAAAAAAATTGGCATATTGTTGGTATCGATGTTGTTAACCTTATTCTTGATATTCATAATAATGGTAATGACCATGCTTTTCTGAATCTTACTTAAGTTGTTCTTATCCCAAAAGTTAAGTCTCTAGTATCACCAAAAGAGTTCAGACCCATTAGCTTATGCAATTGTGGTTTTCCGAGTTCTACAAAAGCCATAGCATATAAGTTAAAACATATATTGCCCCATGTCATATCAAACTTTCTAAGTGTTTTTTTACCAGGAGACTTATTCCTAATAACATTATTGTTGCTTTTGAAACTTTTCACTTTATGGGAAAAAAAAAAAAAAAAAAAAAAAAGGTAGAGTAGATTATTTGGCTTTAAAACTTGACATGAGTAAGGCATATGATAGGTTAGAGAGGGACTTTTTTAAGGCAATCTTGTGCAAGCTAGGATTTGATATTACTTTTGTTTCTCTGGTTCTTCGTTGTGTCACATCTGTATCTTATTCTATTCTTGTTAATGGTAGCCCTTCGGAGGTATTTAGACTGGAAAGAGGACTCCGCCAAGGAGACCCTCTATCATCCTACCTTTTCTTGTGTTGTGCAGAGGCCTTCTCAGCCTTAGTTCGGAAAGCGGAGTTTGATAGAAGCTTACATGGTTTCAAAGTAGCTGGAGGAGCACCTAAAATTTCGCATTTACTATTTGCAGACGATAGTATTCTCTTTTACAGGGCTAATAATCAAGAGGTTGATAAAGTGGCAGAGATTGTGCGAATATATGAAGAGGCATCGGATCCAAAAATTAATCTAGAGAAATCGGAGATGAGTGGTGGGGGAAATGTAAGGAGTGACCGAAGAATTTCATTGTGTAATAGATTAGGGTAGCGGCAGGTTGAAAGCATAGTAAGTATTTGAGGATCCCTACTTTAGTGGGTAGAAGGAAAAAATGAGGTATTTGGGGTTATTACGGACAAAGTAATAAGTAGACTCGAAGGGTGGAAAGAAAAAACACTTTCTCAGGCGGGAAGGGAGGTGTTGATTAAAGCGGTAGTGCAGTCTACTCTGACATACCTTATGTCTTGTTTTTTATTACTTATGTTGTTCTTATCATGTTATCAACACCAAATTAGGTGCTAGGAGGAATGGGGTTTAGGGGATTCCAATTGTTCAACTTGGCTATGTTAGCCCAGCAATTCTGAAGATTACAAGCAAATCCATCGTCTTTAGCATACAAAGTGTTTAAAGCAAAATATTTCCCTAGGGGAGAGACGACTGATGCGCAGGTCGGTTATGAACCGAGTTTTGTGTGGAGGAGTATATTAGCTTCTCGCGAACTGGTTGATATAGGGACGGGCAGGAGGGTAGGCGACGGGGAGAATATTTCGGTAAGGAGATATAGGTGGATCGGAGGGAAAATTCCACGATAGCCGGAGAATATTGATGTCGTTCTCCCACTGATGACCACTATTTTGGAGTTAATAAATCTCATTAATATTGGCTGGAATGTTGATCTCATATTGCATGTATTCTCTCCGAATGATGCTACCGATATATAGAAGATACCTATAAGCTTCCGTCGACCAACTGACCAAAGGATATGGTGGCCATCTTCAACTGGCACCTTCACGGTGCATAGTGCATACCGCTTAGCGCTCGACCACCTGTCGGATGTACATCATGAAATTCCATCGTCTAGTGAAGAGCCTACAATATGGAATAAACTTTGGAAGATTGACGTGATTCCAAAGATTCGTACCTTTATTTGGAGGGTGGCACATGACGCCTTATCGAAAAAAGCGGGTCTAGCAAGGAGAGCATGGGATGGTGACCCTATTTATGGGCTATGTGGAGAAGAAGTAGAATCATTATTACACCTCATGTTTCGATGATAAAAATGAAGTACATCTGGAAAATCAGTCCTCTGAGGTATTATGTTGATATACTATACTTTGGTTCATTTCTTTGGATATGCATGGGATTGATGGGGCGAGAAAGGTTGAATATGGTGTGTATTATGGCTTGGTTTATTTGGGTTATCGTAGAGTTTTTATTTCGATAATAATCCATTTTCATGGGAAGGGGTAATTCAAAAAACCCTAAAAATGATTATTGAAGTAAAGCTAGAGGAACCGGTACCCGACACTACACCGAAAACGGAACTTGATGTAATAGATGGGAAGCACCTATGGAGAATGTTGCAAAAATATATTATGATAGGTAGCGTGGTTTTCTAATGGAGAGGTAGGTTTTGGTTTTGTTGTGAGAGATAGTAAGGGTGAAGTCTTTCTAAGTGGAGTAAGAAGAGCTAGAGTAGAAGGAAACACAAGGACGTTAGAAGAAATGGCTATGTTATTTGCAGTTCAGAACACATGGGAAAGTGGCATAACAACTTTTTGTGTTAAATCTGATTGTAAGAATTTGGTGGGATGGACTGTTGAACAAGATGATAGTTGAACCGGTTGCAGACTTAATTCGAGAAGACATCCTTTGTATTTGTAATGCATCGGGATGTAGTATATCTTTCTTCACGTTCCTACAATTTCTAACAACGTGGCACACAACTTGACACATTTTGAGATAGCTCCTGATTATGAATCATTTGTTGGGATTCTAATCCACTCACAACCACGAATACGACAAGATAATCGAAGAAAGAAAGCAATAAATCACACACAAGAACACAATAATTTGATTACCCAGTTCATTACGATATGTAACTACGTCTGGGGGCGATACCAAGCCAGGATATGCATTAGTATGATGAATTTTCGGAATACAATAAGCAATGAAGGAAACAACTATTTATAATAACTCTATGGGCCCTAAAACCAACCTCAGCTTGAGGCCCACGAAACCCTGTCCGCGCAACAGGCCTCGGCCGCGGTGTTCCTGCTGTATAAAAGTGTCTCGGCCGCGGCGTTCCTCACTCGCCTTCCAGCGCCAAACTACAGAATGACTGCAGTTTTGACGCGACCGTGTCATCTACCCGACGCGGCCGTGTTCCTCCCTTGACACAGCCGCATTTCTCAAGCGTGTTTTTGGCTCCACAGACTAAAACACCTTCAAAGCAAACATCCTCCTCTTTTCTCGTTCCCATTTCCACTTGGTATCACCATCACCTCTTCTCCTTCACGTTCCAAGGCCAGTTGAAGTTATGCACAACTTCAATTTCTCTAAGGTTACAACCTTAGTAAACATGTCAGCTGGATTCTCACTCTCGAGAATTTTCACAAGTCGCAAGGCTTTCTTTACTAGTAGGTGCCGGATGAAATGATACTTCAATTCAACGTGATTCGTTCTTGAATGAAATGCCGGATTACTCGTCAAGAAAATTGCACTCTGACTATTACTGTAGAGTACACTATTTCCATGCTCCTTCCCAAGTTCACCCAAAAAACTTTGCAACCACACCATCTCCTTACTCGCCTCCATCACGGCTACGTACTCCGCCTCCGTGGTGGACAGTGCAACCACCTTTTGCAACTTTGATGTCCAAAAAATCGTCGTACCGCCATAAGTAAAAACATACCCGGTTGTACTCTTTCTCCCATCAAGAATGTTTGATGCTAGGTCCGCATCAACGAAACCAACTAACTCAGAATTTCTTCCATTAAAACACAAAGCTTTATTTGTGGTACCTCGCAAATACCTTAGAATCCACTTCACTGCCTCCCAATGTTGTTTCCCCGGATCACTCATGAACCGGCTCATTACTCCCACTACATGCGAAATATCCGGATGAGTACAAACCATGGCATACATGATACTCCCAATTGCCGATGCATATGGCACATTCATCATTTGGGTACGCTCCTCCTTAGTACTCGGCACCTCATTCTTCGACAGCTTAAAGTGACCCCCAATGGTACATTAACCGGCTTCGAATCCTCCATGTTAAACCTTTCCAGGACCTTCTGGACATAATCCGCCTGCAAAAGATACAACAAATTTGCCATCTTCATCTCGATTCTCATACCCAAAATCTGCTTCGCTTCTCCAAGATCCTTCATGGAGAACCTCTCAGACAATTGCTTCTTCAACCTTTCCAACTCCCTTGGATCGGCTCCTACAATCAACATATCATCAATGTATAGTAATAGGATAAGATAGCTTTTGTCAAACCTTTTATAATAGCAGCAATGGTCGGCGTGGTATCTATGGTAACCAATCTCCAACATAAAATTGTCGAACTTCATATACCACTGCTTCGGAGCTTGCTTCAACCCATACAAGCTCTTCTTCAATTTGCACACAAGACTTTCCCTTCCATCTACCACGAATCCCTCCGGTTGTACCATGTACAACTCCTCCACTAGATCACCATGAAGGAAAGTCGTCTTCACATTCATCTGATGCAATAATAGGTTCTCCGTAACCACCATACTTAACACCATGCGAATAGTAGTCAACTTCACAACAGGAGTAAATACATCTGTATAGTCAATACCATACCGTTTCTCAAACCCGTTCACAACTAACCTTGCCTTATACCGCTTGCTACCACCGGCCTCATTCTTGATTCGGCAGACCCACTTGCTGTGCAATGCCTTCATGCCCTTGGGAAGCTCAGTCAACTTCCAAGTACCATTCACACGAAGAGACGCTATTTCATCTTCCATGGCAGCCTTCCACCTTTGTCTATCACTAACCTGCTCTGCCTCTGTAGAGCTCTCAGGTTCACTACCATCAGTCAACAATAAGTAAAAGTTAGAGGTCGAGTACTTATCTGGTGGCCTTCGATCTCTAACTGGTCTTTGAGGTGGTGGTGGTGTTCTTGGTTCATCTTCAAGAACCTCTTCATCGACCAGATTCCCCTCACTCCCACTCGAGTTTAGATCATCTAATTTGCCAGTGCGGGGCTCTTCAGCATTAGTGCCCAAACCCTTCAACCTGTCCTTGGTACATAACCTGTTCATTGAATATAACATCCCGACTGCGAATCACCTTTCGGCTTTGTTCATCCCATAGCCTATAGCCAAACTCATCACCTCCATACCCAACAAACGTACATTTGACGGACTTGGCATCTAACTTGTTTCTATCAACATAATCCACAAGAGCATAAGCAACACAACCAAAAATATGTAAGTAAGACAAGTTTACCTCCTTTCCAGTCAACTCCTCCTCGGGTATCCGATTATCCAAGGGAATCGATGGACCTCGGTTGATCAGAAATGCAGTTGTGCTCACTGCATCCACCCAAAACGACTGAGGCAAGCCGCTCTTCAGTCTCATACACCTTGCCCGCTCATTCAGTGTTCTGTTCATCCTCTCAGCCACACCATCTGTTGGGGCGTTCCACGTACAATTCTCTCTGTACGAATCCCATGCTCAGCACAATAATTCTTGAACTCCTTGAGTTCATGTTCACCTCCATTGTCGAAACGTAAGCACTTCACCTTCAACCCATCTCAGTCTCAACCAAGGTTTTCCACCTTTTGAAAACATCAAATGCATTAGACGTACTTTTCAGAAAATAAATCCATACCTTGCGGGTCGAATCGTCGATGAATGTCATGTAATACAACAATCCTCCAATGGATGCCACCGAAGCTGGTCCCCATAGATCGCTATGGACCAACTTTAGCTTCTGCTTCTTCAGGGCCTTGCCACTCCTCGAGAAACTCACGCGCCTTTGTTTCCTGAAGACACAGGCTTCACACAGACAAACTTCCACAATTTGTAAGCCAGGCAGTCTACCCTTCGAACACATCAGCTTCATCCCTTTCTCGCTCATGTGGCCCAATCGATAGTGCCACAAATTCACATCACCATTATCATTCGCAAGATCAAGGGAATCCTGCGAATTACTAGTCATGTACAGCGTTACTTCCTTATTACCCCGAGCTACCACCATAGCCCCCTTGGTAATTTTCCAGTTGCTACAGCCAAACGTTACCACGTAACCTTCCTTGTCCAGCTGTCCAACTGAAAGCAAATTTTTTTTCAATCCTGGGATGTGTCTCACTCCATTCAACATCAACTTCGAACCATTTGATGTCTCAACCTTTACGTTGCCCTTTCCCACAATTTTCAGGGGTTCATCATCAGCCAGATACACCTGTCCAAAATCGCCAAAAACATAATTTTGCATAATATTAATATTACCGCATGAATGGAATGATGCGCCGGAATCCAAGACCCAAGACTCCATGGGACTGCACACACTCAAGACCAACGCATCGCCATCATCCTCATCCGTGGCTGCGTTTGTTGTCTTCCTGTCGGCATGTTCCCTCTTGTTCTTCTTCGGCGCCTTGCGCTGGTATTTGAAGTGACCTACCTCGTCAAAATTCCAGCACTTCACATGATTCCCGTCCTTGTTTGTCTGACTCTTCCCTCTGAATTTCGATCTCCCCCTAAACTGCCTTCCCTTCGGTCTGCCTCTGTTCTCGGTATTCAGCGCTGACCTTAAGGACGACCCTGATCCTGATTCGTTCCTATGAATCTCTTCCCTGATCATCAAATCCCTCACCTTGTCAAACTTCAACTTAGCGTCTGTAGTGCTAACGGCTGTCACTGTACCAGCTCAACTGTCCGGCAGAGAAGATAGCATAATTAGGGCCCGAATCGCATCATCAAACTTTATGTCCACCGTGTCCAACTGTGAGGAAAGCATGTTGAACTCATTCAGGTGCTGTTGTACTGGTGTTTCCTCCGCCATCCTTAGATTAACAGTCGTCTAATCAGATGGACTTTCTTCGCCATCGATAGTTTTTGATACATCTCCTGCAAGGTTTTCAGCATCTCCCTTGTAGATTTTGCGCCTGTGGCATGGTAAGCCACTTCCTTGGACAACGACAGGCGCATCACGCTCATCGCTTTCCTGTCCATTAACTCCCACTCCTCCGCAGTCATCTTCTCGGGTTTCTCCTTGAGGGGCTTGTGCAAATCCTTACCGTAGAGGTAATCTTCTATTCGCATCCTCCAAAAGCCATAATCAGTCTCATCGAACTTCTCCACCGAAATATTTATGTCGTTCTTCGTGAATACTTCCAGGAAACTAATCTAATGCTCTGATACCAGTTGTTGGGATTCTAACTCACTCACAACCACGAATACGACAAGATAATCGAAGAAAGAAAGCAATAAATCACACACAAGAACATGACAATTTGATTACCCAGTTCGTTACGATGTGTAACTACGTCTGGGGGCGATACCAAGCCAGACGAATCAAAAACCCTGTCCACGCAACAGGTCTCGGGATGTTCCTACTGTATAAAAGTGTCTCGGCCGAGACTCCCCGTCTCGACCGCGCCCGTCTTCCAGCGCCAAACTACAGAACGACTGCAGTTTTGCCGCAACCGCGTCATTTACCCAACGTAACCTTTGATGGACCCATTAACTAGGCATGTCAAAATTGATCCGCCCCGCCCCGATCTGCTCCGATCCGAGGCCTTTGGGGCGGGGCAAGATCTGCCCCGATGAAGAATGGGGCAGGCCCCGCCCCGCCCCGTCCACGGGGCGGGTCAGATGCGGGTCAGGGATCCCGCCCCGCCTTGCCCTGCCCCGCCCCGCCCCGTCCCTATATATGTATATTTTTTTTTAAATATATTATGTATTATTATATAGATATGTATATATATACAAAGAAATATAAAATATATATATGTATTTATAATATAAAATTTTATATATAATATGTTATATATATGTCTAACTAATATATTAGATTATGACTAGATCTAGTAAATTTAAATAATTAAATTCTATTTTTTAATAATTAAATTTTACAAAAAAAATTAAAAATATTGAAACAAAGTTAATGTAAACCTAAAAATTGAAATCCTATTGACTTCAACAGAAAAAATCAAGTTTTTTAACAAAAAAATAATAATTTTTTTAAAAAAAAAAAAAAAATAGGGGCGGGGCGGGGAGGGGCAGACCCGCCCCGTGCGGGGCAAATCACGGGGCGAATTTTTTTGCCCCGTGGCGGGTCACGGGGCGGGGCGGGACAGGTCAAAAATTCCAGAAACCCGACCTGACTCGCCCCGTTGACATGCCTACCATTAACCCTGGTCAACCCGACAGTACAGCTGAAAAATCTCCATTATAATAATTATTCGGAGTATGAAAGTATTAAAATACAAACAGCAGAGCAATTTAGGATAGATTCTTGTCCAAGATACTCTTACGGCCTTACCAGGAATGCGACAAGACAAATTTGACCATCGCATCCAAGAGTACTTAAACAATTGTCTGCCTGAAAATTATGATTTTTTCAACATGGTACTTAGCAATCATAAACTCTTGCATTAATTAATGCATAATCATAAGACTATGTTTCTTAAATACGAGTTGTATTGTCAACGATGTTTTTTTATTTAAAGGATACATCATGTGTCAAATGTACATATCTGGTTCTATTAGTTAATGTAAAAAAGTTAAAATGATTTTGCATATGATTAAATAAGTTAAATTAAGTATGGGTAAAATACTGTCTCCATTTCTTTAGATGTCGTTTTAGAATATAATAAGAAAGTTAAGGATATGAGGAATAAACAAATAAGTCATTATCTATATTTTCTCCCTCCACAAATTCCTCAAATTTTTTTTTTCAAATTTCCTTTATATTATTGTTAGTAACAAATTAAATAATTAGAAATTTTATAGAAATAATTAAATGAATCATATAAAAAATAGTGAAGGAATGAAAACTAAAAGATATTTATCCATAAAAAAAATAACAAAACCTTAAAAGATATAAATAAAACAAAAAAGAGCATAAGTCAAGATTCATAATTTTTAAGAAGCTGTATGTGGTCCTAAAAAAAGGAAAAAGGTAGTACGCGAGTTAATTGATAAAAATAAAATGTTATACTCAGAGGCGGACGTACACTTGTTGGTCCATATCGGATTTCCGCTCGGTGCAAAATTTATAGAAAGTTAATTTCAGATGCATAATATTTATTATTTTAATTATTTACTACTTCAGATTTTAACTAAATTTATTCCAGTTAATTTCATATGTACAATATTTATTATTTTAATTATTACTACTCCAGATTTTAACTAAATTTATTTCATTTAATTTATTGTTTATGCTCTAATCTCTAACAGACATATGAATAAATAATTCATTAGGGACTGGGCCGACCCATCAACCCCTCCCTATGTTTGTTTACATAGGTTGGTCCAACCACTACAAATCACCACAAATTTCAATTCCATTTTAATCATAAAATCAATCATTATTAACAAATTCTTACACACATCACATCATATTTTACAATTTAAAAATTATATCCTATATCATAGTCAGTTCTCCAACAACCTAAACAAATACTCCCTCCGTCCCGGCTTAATTTGCACACTTGCTCCGGCGCGTATATTAAGAAAAAACAGATTTTGTGGAATCTTTGACTTTTTTAAAGGTGGGGATTGAGAGTGGAGATTTTAAGGGTGGAGATTGTAAGATTTCTTTCCATTTTAGGGATGTGCAAAATAGGGTGGAACGACCGAAAAAGGAAAGTGTGCAAATTAGGGCGGGACGGAGGGAGTATTATTTTTTTACTCTCCTAACCACTTAACTCCAACTACTATTCTGAGCCAATAGTACCCAACCACCCAATCAAACATGCACTTATTTTAGTACCAACAGACATCGTAAGCTCCAGCATATAACGGGATCGTCCGATCAAGTGCATCTACATAATTTTATCTAGTCATGGAATTCCAGTTTTCATCCCTCCTAATACTTGTTCCTCTGCTCACTTTCATCTTCTTGAAAGTGGGAACCAAATTCAAAACCCCAAATCTCCCTCCAGGCCCATGGAAGCTGCCTTTGATCGGAAACATACACAACCTCATCGGTGCAATGCCGCATCGGGCCCTTCACCGACTTGCCCAGAAATACGGCCCGTTTATGCACCTTCAGCTAGGCGAACTTTCCGCTGTAATCATCTCTTCACCAGAAGCTGCAAAACAGATCATGAAAACTCACGATTTAAACTTTGCATCAAGGCCCCCCATTCTAGCGGCAGAGATTATGAGCTACAACTGCACCAGCATCACCTTCGGGCCGTACGGTGACTACTGGAGACAGCTCAGAAAAATCTGCACACTTGAGCTCCTAAGCGTGAAACGCGTTCAATCGTTCCGATCACTGAGAGAGCAAGTATTCTCCAATCTGACGAGGTCCATAGCTGATTCGTTGGATGAGGGATCTTCGCCGGTGGATTTGACGGAGAAATTCCTGTCGTCGACGTATGCTTTCACAGCAACGGCGGCGCTTGGTAAGTTAACGAAGGAACGCGAGACTCTGCTGCCGGTAATCAAAGAGGCTATCGGAATGGGAGCAGGATTTGACATTGCTGAACTATATCCTTCGGTGAAGTTATTCCGAATGATAAGTAAAGTGAGGCGGAGACTGATTGAGTTGCATCATGAAGCAGATAGGTTATTTGAGGACATCATTCGAGATCACAGAGTGTCCGGGAGCGATAAGGAAGAAGAAGATCTGGTAGATGTTCTTCTCAAGATTCAGGATGATGGACTGGAAATTCCGTTGACCACCAACAACATCAAATCAGTTATCTTGGTGAGTGTTTCCTGCTTCTTAACCCCATATTCAATTGGGTTTGGAATCCAGATCAATTCAATCGTGTTTATGCTTATTCTTTTTTTGGGAAATCGTGTTTGCTTATGATCACCATAGCTTGAAATTCATTTTTTGACATGATAGGACGTACTGGCTGCGGGAAGTGAGACATCGGCCACAACGATTGATTGGGCAATGGCAGAACTGCTAAAAAACCCAACAGCACTTGAAAAGGCACAACAAGAGGTGAGGCAGGTTTTCGTCCAAAAGGGATACGTTGATGAATCATGCATTCACCAACTCAACTATTTGAAATCAGTTGTGAAGGAGACTTTGAGACTGCATCCACCATTACCTCTATTACTTCCCAGAAAATGTGGGGAGACATGTGAGATCAATGGATACAAAATACCCGAAAACACCAAAATCATAGTGAATGCATGGGCAATTAATAGAGACCCCGAGTATTGGAAAGAGGCCGATTGCTTTAAGCCAGAAAGATTTCTGGAAAGCAGCTTGGTGGATTTTAAGGGAAATCATTTCGAGTTTATTCCTTTTGGGGCAGGTAGAAGGATATGTCCTGGAATGTCGTTTGGTCTTGCCAACGTGGAGCTCCCATTAGCAATGCTGCTTTTCCATTTCGACTGGAAATTACCAGATGGAGACAAACATCAAGATATGGATATGACTGAAGGATTTGGCGTCACTGCTACAAGAATCAAACACTTGTATGCTGTTCCAATTATTACGAGGCCTTTGCCGCTGCCACCCAAATGATGGGACACGTATGAACGTGATTCACTTTTTTCACAAACTACAATTACATCATACCACGTCACCTATTATATTTTAGTATTTCATTTTATGTTTTATCTCATTCACCAACCGACACATATATTAGATAATATCATAAATTAATAAGTTATGTATTAAATTAAGTGTAACAAAAAATGAAACATCTAGCATGTATTAATTCAGGTGTAGTGTTGTTTCAATTTCATCTAAATTGTCATGAATTATGTTTTATAAATATGTATGCCTTCCTTTCCTTTTCTATCAGTTATATGAAATGACATCATGCATCGAAAGCACAAACAAAATTACGTGAGGTTCGAATCTATTGATTCTAAGAATATTGAAAAAAGATACGAATTGGGAATTAATTTGTTGGTTCGTGGTCTATCTCGTTGAAAAAGGTTCGTAGACGAGCATGAACATTCTTCAATTCTTCTAGCCAAATAAGAATAACAACATTCATAAATTGTTGTTGCATCAAAGAAAAAAATAAGAGAAAAAATGAAGCAATCACTATCCCGCAATGAATATAAGAAAATTCATCTTCTAAGACGAAAATGTCTATATAAACCTCCGAAAGATCACCGAAAATTGTATCGAAAATTGTTGAATCATCATAATCACTATCAGCAACTGCCGAAATATTATCTTCACACACCGCATCAAAACTTGGTGGGTCATCATAACCACCTTGGATAACCTCGGCGTAAGGACAAACATTCTCATCGTAAAAAAATGGTGGGCCATTATAGCCGCCATCACCAACCTCATCCGAGAAGGACTCCCATGATGAGAAAAAATAGATCATCAGTAGTAAGCTTATTAACATCCAATTCTTCATCGACAATTGGTGATCTATCATAGCCACAATCATTAGTTGCCAACAAACTGATTTGTTGGTAGATTTGCATAAGATTATTTTGGTGGAAGAACAATAATTATGCGAGGTCTAAATCCGTTCAGTTAATTCTAAGAATATTAGAAAGAGACAGAAATTGGGAATATACCGTTTACTATTTTATATCAAAATCAACCATCTTACATAATAAAGAAGACTCCTAACTATACTAATAATTCAATCCTAGAATCTAATAATAAAAGGTAAGAAATAAAAAAATATCCTATGAAAAATTAAATATATCCTAACTATTAAAAGATACAATCAAATTATATTGTTATGTCCATCATTAAGGTACAACACTCTATAAATCATTAAATCTACTCACATTTGGTAATAAGACTTTTGCGAAATTTGAACCAAATTCTTTGCCCGAAAAATGGGTTTCCCTCATCCCACAAAAGAGTATTATTTCAAAAATATTTATTTGTCCAAAAAAATAGTCTAAGTTTTAAAAGTTAATAACTTGTTTCACTAGTCAAAGTTTAAAAAAATAAGTAAACAAAACTGTATACGTGAGAATTTGATCAAAAAAGGGAAAAAAAAAAAAGTTGTTACACATGCTAAGTAATATATATTTTTAGAATAGAGGGAGTATATTTTTAATTACATATGGATCAACAACATCAATAATAATAACAAAGAAACCTTCTATAAATAAAAACTACTGAATTTTTTCGCCTAAACATTGTTTCTAATTTAAGAATTAGCACATTTAGTACATTTCAACGTGAATTCATTGGCAATTTATATAGAAATTCTGTCAGCATTTTATTCATTAGTTGACCATCATATATCTTGACTATATTTAGATAAAATTCCTAAATTTTAGAAATTTAAGTTGGTCATATACATATATATATATATATATATTATATATATATATATATATATATATATATATATATGTTTACCCTGAAACTTTTCCAATTCTCTGGAAAAATACTAAAATCTGGTAGGACAAATTATATTTGGTACAGATTACAAATCTAAGTGAAAAATGTGAAATACCAAAATTTCAGGAATTTAATAGGTTTCATGTTTCGAGACTTTCCTATTTCACTTTTTTTTTTTTTTTTAATAATGGGTTAAATATTTAAATCAACCTGAACTATACGAGTTTTGACACATTAGTACCTAAACTATATTTTTTTACCGATCACACCCCGAAGTACAGGAATGTGACAAGTTGCAACCCCCGGCTCGTTTTTCCGGCCAAAATTAATTCACGTGACTCTCACATGCTTGTTATGGGGTCAGCTGATATTTTAATAAATTCTGGGTCATTTTTATAAATAACTAAACTTAAATCCTAGGACCTAATCATAATATCACCAAACCTCAAATTTTACCCTAATTTACCTCCCTGTAAAAATTTCCCAACTCAGAAATTTGCCTCAAAACGACGCGTCCTCTCAAACCCTTACCCCGACAAATTTTTCCGGCGAACCCTACTCCTCTCGACTTTACTTGCTGCTAAAATCCTTCAATGGTGTGGGCTGTTAGAGACACGCGACGGTGCAAGCTTCGCGAAGATCAATTTACACCCGACTATGGTAAGCCTTTCTTGCGTTTTTCATTTTTCGTTTCTGCTCGATGTTCAGTGGTGTTCGCAATAATGTTCTGGGACTGCTTTTCATGGATTTAACTTCTAATTCGCGGGATTTTGTTCAGATTGTGTGTGGGTCGACGAAATCGGTCTAGGGTTTAGTATAAGGTTTCTTGGACGATGGATTCTACAACATTTGTTATGCGAGTTATAAAATTGGCCAATTTTTGTCTATAAATCGTGCTGGTGTGGGCCCGTGTGCCTTGGTATTTTCGATTATTTTGTATTTTAAACCTGTTGGTTGGCTGATATTGTCCCTGTCAGCTTCTTTTGGGCAGTCATGGTGTCTTAAATGTGGGGTAAATAGTTCTGTATGTGGGCCTGTTTGCTGGAAGGTGAATTTAATTTTAATTCTGAGTTGGGTGTGTATTCCCATATATGTGTTCAGTATTATTTATTGTTTCAGGCCGTGATTTTTTTTTTTTAATTTAGGTTAGGTTGTTGTGGCATTATTTGTCAACGTTGTCTAATTTATTGTTTTATTATTTGTATTGATGTGGGCCTGTGTGCCTTGAATAGGATTAGGTGTGCTTTTAGGAATGCAATAAAGGGACATTTAATGATACTCTTTTAAATTTTTTAATTTTTTTTTTTTTTTGGCAGGTGACAATTCTGAAAAATTTACAATTAGGTTACATCATAGTGGGGCATTCCATGAGTCAGGTTTGCTTCGATATGTGGGCGGGAGTATTACCCACATAGACAACTGTGACCCCGATGAAATGTCACTATTGGAATTGAATGAAATGTTTAAAGAGATAGGGTTGGAAGGGGTCGACAAATTGTACTTTAATAAGAACGGGTACAATAATTGTAGTTCGTTGTGGCCCATAGATAGTGATGTTGTTGCTATGCTCTTGGGTGGGTTTGCAGGACCGAATAGGTTAGTGGGGGTTTATGTAACCCATGTAAGGGTTAACGATCATGATATGAATACTGGGAAGGATAACATAGGAGCTGATGGTTTAAGTGAGAATTCTAAGAAATTAGTTATTTTTTCTGGTGACAAGGGGAATGAAACAGGCTTCCCTCCGGATTTCACAAACAACGATTACTTGGATGATAGCCTTAGTGATGAAAATGGGGGGAGTGATGATGGGCAGTCTGTTGGCGAGGATTCCGTGTGTTCGGACAGGATGGTCGATAGTGAATTTGATCTCTCCGATGATGATGACTTAGACTTCGAGGATAATGTTGACGATGAGGCCGAGTGGGGTGGGTTGAATGATAAAGTGGATAATACTGAAGAGGCTAGCAGTAGCAAGAACCTAAAGAAGCAGCCAACCCATAGGGGGAATCCGGTCTTCAAGGAACCGAGGAAGGGAATCAAAGAGCCTGAATTCTTCGTTAAACAGTGTTTTGAAAACATTGTTTTGTTTAGGAAGGCTTTGAGACTACATTCAATTCTTACAGGAAGAGAGCTTCAATTCACCATCAACCATGTTGATAAAGTCCAGGCCAAATGTAGTCACAAAAACTGTCCTTGGGTAATTTATGCTTCAAAAATGGGCAAAGAGAAAACTATTCAGGTGAAGACTTTGTGTGACACACACAAATGTCCCCGGGTCCAGCGGGTAAAACATGCTACTTCCAAGCTCATTGCCGACATATACCGGAACAAGATTTATACCGATCCAAAGTGGCCAATTAACTCGATGATTTCCTGGATCAGTAATGATTTGAATATTACCGTGAATCCGTCTATCTGTTACAGGGCAAAAAGAGGTTGGTGCAAAAGAAGGGTAGTTTGTGTGAGGCCGAAGAGTATGCACTTTTGTGGTCATATGCGGAAGAATTGGTGGATACTAATCCAGGAACTACCGTGAAAATTAAGTGCAAGCAAACGGCGCAGGGCTGTTTCTTCAAAAGGTTTTATATATGCTGGGGTGCTTTAAAGAAGGGATTTTTAGAGGGTTGCCGGCCAATAATATTTCTCGATGGCTGTCATCTGAAAACAGCGGCTGGTGGAATTTTGCTTAGTGCCGTTGGTGTTGATGGGAACAACGGCGTCTATCCTTTTGCGTATGCCGTGGCTGAAAAAGAAAAGAAGAAGACGTGGTCGTGGTTTATTAAACTACTGGTTGATGATTTAGGCATTCAGAATCCAGCAGCGTGGACTATTATGTCAGACAAGCAAAAGGGCCTCATAGATTCGGTGGATACACTACTTATAGGGTGCGAGCATCGTTTCTGTGTGACTCATTTGTACCAGAATTTCAAGCAGAATCATAAGGGTTTGGCCCTTAAAAACTGCTTGTGGAAGGCGGCAAGGGCGTCAAGGATGGTTGACTTTGATCGGGCAATGGGGGAAATAAGACAGTTGGACAAGGAGGCGTTTCAATGGCTAGTTGTGAAGCCACCGGCCCATTGGAGTAGGAGTCATTTCCGAGCTGTTTGCCTTTGTGATAAAGTAGAGAACAACATGTCTTAGAGTTTCAACGCTATGATCCTTAGAGCGAGGACGAAACCAATAATTTCCATGTTGGAGTCTATTAGGATTAATCTGATGAAACGTCTACATGTTCGACGGGATAAAATTATGGCATATCATGGAGTGCTTTGTCCTGTAATTGAGCAGACCATCGAGGAGCTGAAAAAACGAGCAATGGAGTTTCAAGCTCATTGGAACGGAGAGAATCAGTTCGAGATTGAGGGCACAGGTGGCATCAGGTATCTTTACTAAATCTGTAATTTTTTTCTATCTAAACACATTTGTATTTCTATGCCTAAATCTGCTACTGCTGCAGAATTTTAGTTTTAGTTGTTATTCAAAGAAGTTTAGTTTGATGACCATTCATTATTGTTTACATTCTATATCAGGTATAAAGTGCTTTTGAAGGAAATGAGTTGTTCATGTAGGCGGTGGGAATTGAGTGGCTTACCTTGCGCCCACGCCATATCCGCCATCTATTATCTGTCAGAACATCCCGAAAATTATGTCCACGAGTGCTACCGTAAAGATACGTTCCTGAAGTGCTACAACAATTTGCTTGGTGCACTGGATAGCATCGATGCTTGGCCGAGTACACCGTGGCCCCCTTTATTGCCTCCAATTCCTCAGAAGATGCCGGGTAGGCCAAAACAGTACAAACGAAGACCTCGAGCTGATGAGCAGGAAGCGAAAGGTGGTTCGAAATCAGGGAAGGGGAAGAAAAAAAAGGAGGATGTGCCTGTGAAAGTATCGAGGAAAGGTGTGGTTATGACATGTTCTATTTGCCATATGCCTAACCATAATGCACATGGTTGCCCAACTAAACCTAGCGCCGTTCCCGAATCAAGCCCTGGACGAGACATCCCGCCAGCAGATCCTGATCGTGTCACTAGACCAAGAAAAAAGGTATTGTTGAATTAAATATGTTCAATTATAGACACTTAGGCAGTTTTTGTTTTCTTATAAGAACCTAATACACTATTTTGGTAGCCCAAACAGCAAAAGCCGACAACCAATGAGTGCCCGGAAACATCAACACCTAAGACAAGGCCAACCAACAAACGAAAAACCAGGGTTGATGCAGATCAAATCCCTGTTTCACAGCTGCATTCGGTGAGCCTTCTAAACCGTTAATATTTTTATTCACCTGATTTTTTTATTAGCTGCTTGGAATTAGTTTAGTTTGTTGAGATCCATTTGAGCGGAATTATTTGCAGCAACAACAGCCCCCTCTATTTGAGTATTTGATCAGTTTAGTTTGATGTATTTTTGCTGGAAATTTGGGTTGATTTTGGATATTACAATTTTGTTTATTTTGTTGTTTAGTGCTCAAATTTTGAGTTGGTTATTGCTATTTTTAGGCCAGTTTAGTTTGATGATTTTGGATTCCAGTGTTGCTATGCTGGTTGCTATGATTTGTGCAGCTTACTTTGATGCATACGTGATTGAGTTTTTAGTTGATCGTGGATATTGTTGGGCGGATTTATTTGCACAGATTTAAGATTATATCCTTGCATAAACTTGAAGCTGTAGAAGGCAAAAAAAAGTCATTAACACAAATTTATATCTTCTAATGTGTGTCTAGGCCCCTGCTAACACCCCCGTTACTCCGTCAAGAGTAACGAGAAGCCAAACTGAAAGAAGTCTCTTACAGAAACAGGGAGGGTCGGCCGGAAGACCTGGTCCGAGCACTTCTAATGCGCGAACTCGGGTACATAATAATCCAAGGAACACTCACAGTCCATGCTTCTTCTAGGCCGACTGTGCCAGCTAGGCAAAAACTACAGGTGGAATCGTCGAATTGAGTTTCTTTTTAGAGTATTAGAATGAATTGAATAGCTAATATTTCGAACACTTCTAATTTCTTTGCATTGGTTCTCCTGGTATAATAGGTTGCTTCTAAATCTCCAAAGGTTACTGCCAAAGTCCGCAAAAATGATAAGTGTACATCTCCATCTGTTGATCCAAAAACGACACAAGAGTCAACATCAGGGACTAAAACTAAAGCGCCTGTCAGACAGAAATTGCAAGTCAAATTCTCCTGATGTAGCATAAAAGATCTTGACTTCAGATTACCGAAAATTCTATACTAAACTTACTAACTGATTTGTGATTTGTGTAACAGGTAAGGAAAAGGGCTCCCCCAAGAGACTCCCTCGCACTGCCGGGCGAGATAATTGACATACCCAATCCCAGAAATTTCATGCGTCCGGCGGTGGAGGAACGAAGCAACCCGATAACTGATGAAGTCAGGTTCTCCAAAAAACCGAATCATGAAAACGCTAAGATGTTCATACGAGATGATACACCACCGGAGTGCGTTGTGATGTAGCAGTGGGAAAAGTGTAGCTTTTGTTAGGTTATTGACAATCGCTTTTGTTAAAGTATAGAGTCTTTGGTACTCATATGTGTTACGTACAATCTCTAAGCATTTTTTGCACAAATATGGTCTTTTTGAGGTGGCGCATGTGCTGCTTTTTTGATAATTGTCAATACCCAAACAATGAGCATTATGCTACTTTACTACTGAACCCGTGAAATGACTAAGGCTGATTTCTATCTGAGAATGTGAAACAAATGCTTGGTTTAAATGCTCTTTCACCCTTTAATTCATGTTTCCGGTGTATGGCTCGGTTGGAAGGAAAGCTTAGACTCAATACATCCAACAACTTAAATTTTCGAATCTTTGATTATACTTTAGATTGTGAATTTTGGAAACATAACCAAACAAAATCTAAAGATCGTGCATAGCTAGCAAAAATTAATTCCTTTGTCTAGTGTACCAAAGGTTTCTGATTAATAAATCAACTCCAAATTCCTTTGTCTAGTGTACCAAAGGTTTCTGATTAACAAATCAACTCCAAATGACTAAAAAAATTCTGCTTAACATAAGAATTCTACCTTCTCCTTAACATATCAAATACATTGTTAAGTGTTATAAACATTCTGATTAACAACTAGAACTACCAATACATCTTAAAACCATTTCCTGCACTACATTGCAACTATGCTAAGGACATAGACTACAATGCATAAGAAGTATGCTAACAAAAACAACCAAAACACCAATCCATTGCCACCGGTTATTCTAGCCCCACGGATCGATACTTCACTTCAAAATAGCGATTACAATGGCCACCAAAGTTATAATCCACACTACCCTATTTCGTTTTTTTGCCCGTGTCAGCTCGACTTCAAGGTTTCTTATTTTGACCGCTAGAGCTGCGTCACCCAGTCTACGGATGTCTGATTCAAGGTTGTTCACGCGCCGCAGCAGACCCGGAATAATTTGCCGCAAACGATCGCACATCGGCGGATCTAACCATTCCCAAAACTGGCAACCATTTTCAAGCTGTCCGAATAAATAAAAATTCAGATAAACAAGTACAGCAACACGAATTATAAAACATATGCAAAATTTCGAGCACTTTTTTTCTATGCAAGAAAGCTCTTTAAGGCCACATTCGAGAATAACAAGAACAAACTTCATTAATAATGATATAGTATGTGCAACAACTACAAACACCCATCGGAAGAACAACCCATTATTTTCAGCCTACAAATCAAAACCTAAGCTACAAATTGAAAAGAAGAACAAAATTAGGGCTTACCCGATAACGATCGCAAGTAGCGTAGCGGCGGCCCGGATTAAGATTCGTCCAGGAAGTCCTCTCAACGGCGGGAACACCGCAACTGCAGTTCATATTCATCTTCCTCACTATTCTGCAAATTTTGGGTCGCGTCTTTGCCAAAGAGATGAAGGAAAATATATAATTAGGGTAAAAGTTGAGGTTTGGTGATATTATGATTAGGTCCTAGGATTTAAGTTTAGTTATTTATAAAAATGACCCATAATTTATTAAAATATCAACTGACCCCATAACAAGCATGTGAGAGTCACGTGAATTAATTTTGGCCGGAAAAACGAGCCGGGGGTTGCAACTTGTCACATTCGTGTACTTCGGGGTGTGATCGGTAAAAAAATATAGTTTAGGTACTAATGTGTCAAAACTCGTATAGTTCAGGTTGATTTAAATATTTAACCCTTTTATAATTCTATTTCACTCTTAAAAACACAGAAAGTAGTAAAAAATTATAGGGTCCTTCTACAATACAACTGTTGTATTAATACAATTGAAATAATAACCCTTAGATCTTTCCTTTTCGATATTAATCGTTGGATCAAGTGACAAGTTACTTGTTGAATTGGTAACTTTTGACTATTAATTCTTAACTTAATCTATATATATATATATATAAGTAAAATGGAGGACATTATTGTAATTGTAGCTTTCCCTCTAAAAAAATTAGATCATAATTGGTAACTTTTTCTTATATTTGGTAAGTTCATAACTTATTTTACTTTTCTAAAATACAAATATTTTTTTCATTTTTAATCCGATTTTTATGCATAATATACCAAATTATTCATCTTTTCACGATCTTCGATTTGACATCCATATCACATATATTATAATGAGATATTTGATTTGAATAAACAAATTGTTGGTTGGTTAATTATTTGTGCTAGAATTGATGTTTATTGTGAATTGGACTATAATATTTTGCTTTTGGTAGCAACTAAAATTAGTAAAATAATTTCTTTATAAAAAATATGAGTATTTTTTTTTAAAATACAATTAATCAATTTATTTTATTTGACATCAATTTTCAATTTTTTTTATTTAAATCAGGAAGAAAACCCATTGGTTAAATAATGAAAGTCCTACTTTATTAAATCAAAGACAAAAACAACAATATCTATTTTATAATCAACTTATTAAATCATCAAACCTGCTAAAATATCTTCTTATCACGACTTTGAACATATATATAATTATGTATTAAAACAGTTATTGAAATTATTTTTGATTACCTATTTATATTTTTAATAACGAGTATTTGTTAAAATTACTCTGTTAAGGAAATTTATCCTTTGTAGCCTAAATTATGACTTTTATTATATTTGACAATCTTTTTTAATTTTTACGTTTATTAAAACTTCAATTGTATGTTTTTACACTTTCTAAGCTAAATAATACTTGGTCGCACAAATCAACATTGAATGTCTTTTTTACTCTTAACAATCTAAATGAATTTGTTCGCTTTAATCAATTTTTATCTTCAAATAAATATACTATTTATAAGAAGACTATAACATTTATATAAATAATTTATAATACCAAATAAAATACGTAAATATCAAATATTTTGAAGAAACCAAAGACTTTAATTTGTTATTCAAATCATTAAATAAATTTTGAATTTTATTTTGGTAAAATAATATTTTATTAAATAAAAATTATTTAAGTATATTTGAAATCACCAAATGAAATGTTAAAAATTGCAAATGAAAATTGAATGTTATAAAGAAAAAAATAAATATTTATACTTAGAACTTGAAAGTTTATAAAAGTTAAATATAAAATAAAAGTAGGGATAATGAGAAAAGTATTAAACTTTACATTACATATGATCCAAATAAAATATCATTGTTCCTTTTATTATATATTTTATGGTTATTTTTAATTATTTATAGTTAGAATTTAAAAGTTATTTTATAAATTAAAAAAAAAAATCTATCTATATATATATACATATACATATATAAGCCACATTAGTGACAATTCTGTAAGTTGTTGTCACATTTGGTAAGAATCAAAATTTATTTTACTTTCTAAAGTTGGAATTTTTTTTTTCATCTCTAATCTATTTATTATATATACTATATCAAATTAATCATCTTTTGATGATATTTGATTTGACATCCATATGTGATATATATATATATATATATATATATATATATATATATATATATATATATATATATATATAATATAATAATATAATATTCTATTTAAAATATTATATTATTTGTTCGCTAATTATTTAAGTAAGATTTCAGTGTTTGGAATAAAAGTAAAAATCATTCAAATAATATTCTCTTTTACTAATTATTTTATTTGATTATTTCATTAAAACCACAACTAATCAGTTTGTTTTATCTGACATTAATTGTCTCAAGTTAATATTTGATTTATAATCAGCTTATTAAATTATTGAATTTGCTAATGCTTATTTGATATAATAATAATTTTTGTTAATAAATCACAAAACTATGATTTTCCCTCATATATATAACTTTAGGGTAATTCTAGAGTACAACCATTCTATCAATAGAATCATACTTTTAACTTACTATAGCAGGTAAAACAAGTAATATTTATTTATTTGTTTAGTAAAGTAGGTCCCATTAATGCCTTCTCTCTCTTCCTTTGTAGGCTGACAAATTTTTTCCTTTCTTTTATTTTATTTTTTCTTTTCCTTAATGCTTTTTTAGATTATCTATCATTTGGTCCCAAAAAATCATCTAACTTTTCTTTTTATATTTTGATTCCAACGTCACTTCCCCTAAGCTTGTTATCTTTTGAATTGTAAACAACCCGACCTAGGGGGACAGAAACTAATAACGAAAAGAATAATGTAAAATTACTAGTCCTAATTGAAATTCTTTGTATAATTATTTAGTGAATAATTATGTGTATGGTTGAAAATATAGTAAAAATATGAAAAAACTATATATAATAGGGTTGATTATAAAAAAAAAATCATGATTTTTGGTCCAATTTTCAATTGCAACATGAGTTTTAAAATTTATTAATGTTGGTCACCAACTATAATTTTTTTTTATTGACTAATTTTTTGACATCTGATTGTATCGTCATCACCATAATTAAATGCGCTTGGACAAGACCTTTAGTTACCCTCGATCAATTTCACAGTCGTTAATTTGGTGTCGAAGGAATGACATAATAACTTCAATCACCTATTAACGGCAATGAAAATGACGGATTGTGAAATAGATTGATGGTATATGAAGGCTTTGTCTAGACATAACTAACGGTGGTGATGGCGACACAATCAGGTGTATAAAAATCTAGTCGACGTTGTAATTGAAAAACATTTATAGTTGGTGACCAACATTGATAAGTTTTAAAAGCCATGTTTTAATTAAAAATTGAACTAAAAGTCATAATTTTTTTGACAATTAACCCTTTGTAATAAGAGAAAATTATTTATAGTCCCTTTGAAAAATAATAATACAAAATACCTAGAAGTAAGTATAAATATAAATTTATGGAATATAAGTGACACATTTTTATTCGTTGAGCCAATTCTTTTTTAAAAAAGCATTGGCAATTCTAAATTTTATAAAATTAAAAATGATTCTCATTTAAAATATGTCAAAATTCGTTTTTATTTAAAATTAACGTACGTATTCTTTGAATTATGATCTCTGTTCATTTAGTCCACAAGCGCAAGTTGAACCAACCTACATGTGACTGATAATTTTTTCTAAGTTGTCTAATAAAAAATTAAAATTAAGGAAAGTAAAAAGAAACCAAAATTTTAGAAAGATTTTCAGAAAATACAGAAAATAAAAAAGGAAATAAAAAAAATTAAAAGAAGAATTCCAAAAATTACTGGAGGAAACAAAAAAAATCTAGGAAAACGAAGACTTCGAAAAGCCAAAAAAAAAAAATCAAGAATAAAAAAAAAAACTTATAGGAAATATATAAATTTTTTGAAAAAAATAAAATTCCCGAAAGATAGAAAAAAATCAAAATTTTTTTTTTCAAGAAATACAAAGAAAGGAAAATTTCAGGAAATAAGAAGAAATTAAATTCCTGAAAAGAGGAAAAATTCAAAATCATCTTTTGAATTTAACAAATTTGATTTATGCTAATATCTTTTGTACCATTTATATCTGCACATATATATACACATATATATATCATACTATACCAATTATTAACTTTAAAAAATTAGTAGGGGAAAGGATAATAAAGAACATGAATAAGTAATAGGACTCTATACGCCACATCAGCTAGAAAGAAATTTGAAAAAGGAAAAGAAAAGAAAAAAGACATTAAAATAAAATAAAATGGGACATATATATATATATATATATATATATATATATATATAATCAGGTTGGAAGTGTAATAGTTAGAGTTTGGTGACCACATTAGCAAGTTGTAGGTAACTTCAATTAAGGGCCAAGATTAAAAGAAGGAGATCTAGTGGTTATTTTCTAGAGTTGTATTAATGTAATGGTTGTATAGTAGAAGGACCCATAACTTTATATATAATAATTAATCTTAAAAACTTTTTATAATTTTTTTATATTTTAGATATATTAATGTTATTTTTCTATAATAATTACAATTTGCAACCTATACTACGATATTATACAAGTTGCAGCTAAACTTCTTTTAAATAAGAAAAATTAACCAACTAGAACTATATGTTTTTTAGACTTTGCAACCTAAAGAATACTGGGCCAAATAAACCAATCTCAATTATGTCGTCTTCTTTTTTTCTTTTTCTTTTTTCTTTTTTTCATATTTTGCTACCTAAGATTTTTTTTTTTTTTTTTTTACATTAACCAATGTATATCTTTAAATGTATAATTTAATTGAAACTTTTCAACATATATATGAAAGTATTAAGAAATATTGGAGCACTCCTATGTTTTATTTTGTTATTCCAACTTTTGAATGACTTTTAAATTTAATTTTTGTTAATTTATTATTCTTTGTATATCGGAAATACCAAGTAAAGTGCTAAAACTTGCAAATAAGTTTTTTTAAAAGGAGATTATAGTTAGAATTTGAAACTTTATTTAGATAAATTTAAATATTTAAAGTAAAATGGAAAAAATTAAAGAAAAATAAATTTCTTATAACATTATCCAGTTTATTTTATTTAATAATATGAGTTGATAGTTAGATATCTATATTTGTTTTAACATTCATAATTAATTAAACTATTATGCACATAGGTGAAGAATGATGCAGACACAATGAATGTGTGTTTGGATTTCAAAGATAAGAAATGATCATTTTGAAAAAGATCTTTTTATATCGAATATTTATCTATCTTAATGTTAATCTATAATATATATATATATATATATATATATATATATATATATAAAGTAAGTTATATTAAATTCATATATGACGTGCGAGAAATTTATATTTACATTACTTATAATTTTATTTATGTCCCTCTGTCCGAATGAACTAACATACTTCCCTAATCGGGGTGTCCCATCCCTTTTGCACACTTTTCATTTCAGGAAATAAAAATTTACATCTCTACCCCACATTAATCACATAATTACAAATATGTCATCACATAAAGGTAAAAACAGATTTGGCTAAGTCAACATTTATCAAAAAATAACTTTTCTTAATACGTGTGCCGGTGGACCAGTGCAAGTTCATTCGGGACGGAGGGAGTAGATTATATCATATTTAGTTTTATTAAAATCATTACTTTTTAAATATAACTTCCGTGCATCGCACGGGAATATTACTAGTACTTGTAAAAACAGGTTTATGTCCAATATAAAAAGAAATTATATAACATTTTCCATATCTTCTAGAACAATTATTTTAGGTAATAAAAATTTTCTTTCTAATATAATTATGAACGCCATTAATTAGTAATCTATGTAATAATCATTTTTTTTTTTTTTTGAGAATAGGCCTTCACTTTCTTCCATCAATATTGTTTTTGTTGATGCGTGAAATAAAATACCATTATCCATGAATATACTTAATGCATTAATTAGATATTGTTTGATATGTTGAATTAAATGTGTATAATGTTTAGCAGGGTCTAAATGAATGCTTGTTTTTCAATATTTGTAATGTCATTATAAATATATAACATCTCATCTCACTATATCTTCAAACCTTTCCTTGCAAAACCCAGAATATAAATAAATTAGAAACAAAAACTAATTAATTTTGAAAAATAATATCAAAAATATATGACGGAGGTGTATTTTGTTTTTATTTTTTTAAGGATGTGTATTACCTTGTTTTGGCTGAACAGATTGCTAATATCTTTAGTCGGTTTAATATCTTCATATATTTTTTGGAAGCAATATGTTTGTTTTTTTTTTTTTTTTTTTTGGGTTTTTAAGATTAAAAATATTTGAGAACAAATGAATATGATTCTTCTGTTTGTAGTATATGGCTCAATTATGTTCTCCTCAATATTCTTGTGTTAGGTGAGTAACTAAAATGTATAAGTGATTTCAAGAAGAAAAAAAAATAGTAATTTGTATTAGTGACAATTTGTGAATCTTTTTTAAATGTACATGATCTTTTTCCTGGATAGAGGGGGTATTAGATTTTTTGAATACTAATATGATTGATTCTATTAACAACAACATGATTGAATGATTAATATGTTATACTTTCCATTCAGCTTATGAACGGGTTAGTAAATTATTGGTTAAAAATTATTAGGTTAATTACGTAAAAATTCATGAACTTCTAGTCAATTACCATTTACAACATGATCTTTCAAATGTAACATAGAAATGCATAATTTTTATAATTTTTTCAATTCAATGCACTCGAGCAAAATTCTTGCTCTAATTGTTGACGTGGAGCTCGACATTGTGAAATTAACATATACAATTGCATAGGTGTAGTTGTACTAATTCTTTTAATCCTTAATTTAAATGGAAAAAATATTATATTATGAGTAAACATAAGCATTAAACCTTATCATTTTTATTTAATTAGGCATTTATAAATATTGTATGATTACCTGTCTGGAGTTGGGATAGCCAAAATCCTGATTTCGGGTTCCACGTAAGCAGTTGGATTAAAAAGTTTATTGGGATGTATTGAATTGAAAAAATCATAAAGATGGTGAATGTCTATGTTATGTTTGAAAGGTCATGTTGTAAATGATAATTGACCAAAAGGTCGTGAATTTTCACGTAATTAACCCAAAATTATTTGATAAACAATTATAAACTTATATGCCAAGAAAATGATTATCAGTTCGAGATTTAGAGGAAAATATGACTTTATAAGAAAATCTAGAATTATTTAATACTATTGATTAGAAACGTCAATTTCCATATTATGATAACTAATTTATTGACCAAGGTGTTAAGAGAAAATATTTATACTTGATACTTATGTATTAATAAATTTAATTTAATATTGAGAAAATATACTTTAACGGTTTAAATATCTTATTTTTTATTTAATATTGAGAAAATATATTTTAATGGTTTAAATATCTTATTTTTGATTGCTTATAATTGATAAAATTGTTTTTTTCTTTTTAAATCATGTAGCAATTAATAAAATATCGTTTGAGTAATTCTATTTAATGATTAATGATTCTTTTCAAAAATACAAATTTCTTTAACTATTCATACTTTCACTAACAGACTAAAAAACAAAAAAGAAATCATAAAGTTTAATATTGCATTAAACACAATTTTCCTTTACATGATATATTCTTAAAAGGATAAAGCTAAAAATGTGTAAAAGTTGAGTAGGACCCACATACAACTTGTAACCTAAATAATAAGTCATTAGTTACCTGTTGGTTACCTGCTATAGCAGGTCAAAAGACAATTGTATTAATACAGTAGTTGCACCATAGCCAGGGCCGGTCTAATACTTTGAGAGGCCCAGTGCAAAAATAAAATTGGGCACTTATTTCTAAGGAAATTTTAAATCAATCTATATGAACAATTTTATTAACGGGACATGTTATATAGAAATAAAGTAATAAAAAATATCATAAATATAAAAATTTCCAAATCCGTCAAAAATTAAATAGAACTTCAAAAACACTAGTTCGAACTAGATTTTTTTCTATTTCCCTGGTTGTCTAGAGAATGTATTTTTTATTTTTTATTTTTTTCTAATTGTCTCTAGTTATTAAAAACTAAATGAATGAATTTATATGTAATGGTGAGTAAATTAGGAATTTGACAATTTTAACTAAGAAAAGGAAAAAAAATTAAATGGATGAATTGATGTGTGGTGGTTTTTATATTTTGAGAAGTGGTATTTTAGTACTTTGACAATTTTAACAAAAGTATAAATGCCACGAAGAGGAAATGATATAATGAAGAAACTTATTAGCTACACACCAGCAACGTTCCTTTCAAGAATTCGATACATTTGTAATATTAAATAAATTTTATATATATATATATATATATATATATATATATATAATATACACACACAAAAATTTAAATATATAGAAAAAAAAATAGGGGCCCTCACCGACGGGGGGCCCTGTGCGACAGCACTTGTCGCACACCCCTAGGACCGGCTATGACCATAGCAAAACCCAAAATTATATGGTGTAAATTACATATCACCCACTGAAAAAATAAGACAGTTTCATCACATTGAAAAAAATGACATGCAATCTGTATAAATAATCACGCCTCTGTCTCACGATTTGATCCAACAAACAAATATGCATCATCCTTAATATGATGTCCCCAGGATTGATCAATAATCTATCCTGAATGTGTACACCAATTAAATAAGGCAGTTTTTTAAGAGAAAATATCACCTAAAATCACTATTCTTTTCTTGCGATTTCCCCAATATTTTAAGAGAAAATATCATAAAAATAACTATTCTTTCCTCGCGATTTGATATGTCAATACAGTCTCTGTACATTTTCTTTCCCGGTATAGACCAATACAATACATCATGAATTCGAAGAGCAATTAAACAAGGCATGTTTCAAGAAGATAAATTACCTAATTCCTGCATCATCTTACTATATAATAAAAGAGAATCCTTTATAAAATGAAATAAGACATATTTTCCGGGCCATTTGACTTTTTAAAAAGGGAAAATCTCTTGTGCACCAGTTACACCAATCTTAGATTCGTGCAATCCGGATCATGGGTCAAAAGGTATCACTATTTATGTCTAAAGGTATTACATCTTATGGGTAAATGTATCACGATTTATGATTAAAGGGATTACATATTTTGGGTAGAGATATTGTAATACCTTTACCCTTAACATGTAAAGCATAAATCATGATACCAAACCCGGATTGCACTGTGCAACTGGTGCACATGAGACTTTGCCTTTTAAAAATGATATGTTTAAATCATAACATGACAAGAGATTTATATATATATGTGTGTGTGTGTACGCGCGCGTGTGTGTGTGTGTGGGTGGGTGTGGGTGGGTGTATGCGCGCGTGTGTGTGTATTTGTAAAATCATACTATACAATAAAAGAGAATCCTCGATAACAGGAAATACAACATATTTTCTCTCTCATTTCATTTTCTGAAAATGGTATGTTTAAATCATAACTAACATAACAAGAGATCTATATATGATAAAATCTTTCTAAACCTAGTTTCAAAATTAAATTTTATTGGCAATTTGCTATAAGAAAAATTATAAGGGACAACTTTTGATTCATAAATTTTATAATAAAAATAAAATAAATAAAAAGCAAATAATTTCCAATTCTCTTTCTATTTTCTAACGTAAAATATAGAATATTAATATTTTTATGTCCTTTAATTGACATTTAAGTTGCATTTTTAACATAAATTATTTAAAAGAAAATGCAATTATTTGTCCATTATTTAAGTTAGATTTGTTTACAAAATATGAGTTGAATTATAAGATTGAGTATGAGATACATATAGAAAGTAAATAAATATTATGAATATTTGTTATTCTATCAATACTTATTAATTAAACTTTTAAAAATATTATTTAATTTCCTTAAACTTAAATTTCATTTTATGAACAAATCATATATTTATATTTCTTATAATATCATAACTATTCAGGAATAATAAATACTAACTAATTTTAATTTTCTAAATTCACTGCTAATATTTGATTTTTTTTATAAAGAACAAAAAAAGATAATAGGGAGGAATGCATGTGCTTACGGATAGAAAGAATTTAGAGATCTCCTTCAATGTTTTGTTTTTTTTCCAATATCCTAAAGGCCTTTATTTTTTAATAAATTTCTTTTATTTGTAATAGATAAAAAGAAACCTTCTTTATTAGTATTTAATCTGATACAAATATTGGGTATATGATATAACATATTGAATTCGAAATAATAAATTGTTTGTTAGTTGATTATTGTGCTCATATTTGAACATTTAGTGTATGTTGACTATTTACTTAAGATATGAGTTGCAAATAAAAATAAATCAAATCATTTTCATTAATAAAATGAAAATTTTAAATAATATAATATTCTTTTATTTAACCAAAAAATTAGTTATTCGATTATTTTGTTCTATTATTTAAATTCAATTTTATAATTGATAGGTATGGCCCAGTCACTTCGGGTCGGGTTGACACTTCGGACCAAGTAAACCCGACCCGAATACCCCGGCCCATTAACCGGCCCAGAAGTATGCGTCCCAAATAATGTGGCCTAATGGGTGCGGCCCAACTGCAGCGTATTCCGCGATTCAAGGCCCACGATCTGCTCCCAACTTCCATGCAACGGAAAAGAGGCGCGATGATAGGGAGTTAGTTAGGGTTCAGGATTGAATAGTATAAATAGGAGAATGAAACTCGGAATTAGGGTTCGCGTTTTGTATTCTAAAACTGTTACATGTAAACTGAAGGAGGATAGTGAAAAGAAACACCTCGGCAGGTGCCATTTTTGAGCCCGTGGACATAGATCTCCGGATCGAACCACGTACATCTTGTGTTTTTTTCATATTTCTTGCATTGATTTTCGTTGAGAAGCGTGAGAAGCATGCTAGCAAGCGGCAGTCCGATAGGGCACAGGTTGGGCTCAGCACACGACCTAGTGCCTTTTCTCGTCTGAATCAGGGGCGATCAGAATCTCGAGGGGATATTCCACAATTCACCCCGCTGACAAAATCGCAAGCTGAAATTCTTTCTGTTCACAAGAATGATTTACGGTCCTGTCCGCGGATGACTGCCCCGCCTGAAAAGCGAAACCGCGAAAAGTGGTGTGCGCACCACCGTGATCATGGGCATGAGACGGAGGAGTGCCGAGAGCTCGGCAAGGAAATTGAGGATTGTTTAAGAAAAGGTCTCTTGCGATAATATATTGCTCGGACTGATGACAAGCCTCGGACAAATCAGAATGGGGGTTCGTGCCTCAACCGCGGAGGTTATCACGACCGGGGTTCGCAACAAAACCGGCCGCCGTGGCAGAATAATCGGTCGGGATCTAACAATTATGCACGGCAAGACCCTGGCAATCGTCAACAACCTCGTTTTTTGCCACCACCCCCTCCTCCGGGAGGACCCGGAGACAATGCACCTACTCACGTCATAAACGTGATATATGGGGCCCTCCCCACTAGGGCTTCGCGAAATGCTTTGAAGGCAGAGGCTCGCCGTCCTCCTCCCGAGGAGTCACGTCATAAGCGCCTCCATCAATCCGAAACTGTCAGTTTCACAGATAGAGACCCAGTTCCAGAGATTACACCCCATACTGACGCTATCGTCATCGACATGGCTGTAGCCAATGTTACAATAAAGCGAGTCTTCGTAGACAATGGAGCCACAGTGAGTGTTATATTCGCCGACTATTTCCAGGAAATGGGGATTCCTCGGGAGCAACTTCGGCCGGCCCCCGGGCCATTGCAGACTTTCACCCAGGGTGAAGTCCAGCCAGAAGGCGTTATCAATCTCCCGGCGTCTCTGGGAACTTATCCGGCGATAAAAACCATTTTTGTGGATTTTTACGTGGTTAACTCCCCGTCCCCGTATAATATGATTTTGGGTCGGGATTGGCTTACTCCCGCCAAAGCCATATGCTCCACATACCACCTCGCGCTAAAATTCCCCACATCCCACGGCGAAGTGGCTATCCGCGGCAGTCAGCAGGTCTCTAAAGAGTGCATGTACGTCGCACTCAAAAAGGCAACCAAGGTTCCTCCCAAACAGCAACTTCAGGTGGCATCATCAACTTTTGAACCCCATTTATGTACATCATTGGGGGACACCACTGTCCAGGTGCCGCTCGATCCATCCAAGCCTGAACAAACAGTAACTGTCGGTGCCGTGGATGTGCCGTGGTTACATCATGCCATCATCCAGACCTTGCGAGAGTATTCCGATGTCTTCGCATGGTCCCCTTTGGATATGTCCGGGGTCTCTCCTGATGTAATAACCCACAAGCTGAACATCGATCCCAGCGTTAAGCCTATACAGCAAAAACAAAGGAAATTCGCTCCGGAGCGAAATGCGGCCATTCGAATCGAGGTACAACAACTTTTAGATGCAGATATCTTGTTCGAAGTTTATTACCCTTCTTGGTTGTCCAATCCAGTGATGGTAATAAAGTCCAGCGGGGCATGGCGGATGTGTGTCGATTTTTTCGACCTCAATAAACATTGTCCGAAGGACTGTTATCCTCTACCCTCCATCGACCAAAAGGCCGAAGCCATTACTGGGCATGTGGCGCTTTGTTTCTTAGACTTGTATGAGGGATACCATCAAATCTTCATGGATCGTCAGGATGCCCTCAAAACGGCATTTATCACTGATTTTGGGTGTTTTGCTTTTAAGAAAATGCCCTTCGGGCTCAAGAACGCGGGGCCACATATCAACGTCTCATGGACCGCGTGTTTCGCGATCAAATAGGCCGTAATGTTGAGGTTTACGTTGATGATCTGGTCATAGAAAGCGCCTCACATTCTTCATGTGTGCAAGACATTGTTGAAACGTTGCGTACTCTGTGGCGTTACAATTTACGACTTAATCCGGCAAAATGTACCTTTGGCGTTGGATCCGGAAAGTTCCTCGGGTATATGGTTTCGCAGCATGGCCTTTAGGCCAATCCAGCCAAGCTTCGGGATGTGTTAGATCTGCAACCACCAAAGACGTTCAGAGACGTTCAACGCCTCACGGGTGGTTTGGCGGCTTTAAACCGTTTTTTGTCTAAAGCAGCAGAGCGACAACTCCCATTCTTCAAAATTTTGAGACAGGCGAAGTCATTTGAGTGGACTCCGCAGTGCACCGAGGCTTTCGAGGCTTTAAAGCGTCATATACAGCAACTGCCCACTCTATCAGTTCCTCTCTCCGGAGAGCCGCTCTATATATATTTGGCTTCCGCTGAGGAAGCCATTATCGCCGCTCTTGTGCGAGAAGTCAATGGTGTTCAACATTCAGTGTATTTTGCAAGCCGAGTACTTCACGGGGCGGAGACACGGTACTCCATGTTGGAAAAAACAGTGCTCGCACTCGTCATGGCAGCTCGACGTTTGCGGCCATATTTCCAAGGGCGCGAAATACGGGTTCTAACCAATCATCCCATCCGTCAGATTCTTGTCAAGCCCGAGGTGTCAGGGCACCTCGCCAAGTGGGCTGTCGAATTAGGAGAGTATGATATTCAATTTCTTCCCCGCCGAGCTATCAAGGGTCAAGCGCTTGCAGACTTTTTGGCCGAGACCCCAGGGGATAATCATGAATCTTCTGCAGACAATGGTAATCATCACCCCGCTACTCTTGAATCCACACCTCGCAAGTGGCAATTATATGTGGACGGTGCATCCACAACTCGCGGAAGTGGTGCCGGGGTGCTTCTCATTGACCCCGAGGGAGTTGAAGTTAAGAATGTTGTTCGATTCAAGTTTAAGGTGACCAATAATGAGGCAGAATATGAGGCAGTTTTCGCTGGGCTCCGGCTCGCTCAATCCTTAGCTATCCGCCATCTTGAGCTCTTCACGGACTCCGAGGTTGTGTCCAAGCAGATCCAGGGTACTTATGTCGCTAAGGATGAAACGATGATCACGTATCGCGCTTTAACACTCAAACTTATGTCAACTTTTGATACGGTTGTTATCCAGAAGGTACCACGCACACAGAATGCCAAAGCTGATGCGCTCAGTAAATTAGCCTCCGCGGTTCGCACTAATGTATCTCCGGATATTATGGTCGTAGATATATTTCATCCGGCGATTCATGAGGCAACGGTCTCGGCATTGATCGATAGTGATCCGAATTGGATGACTCCTATTGTTCAGTATCTCCGGGATGGAACTTTCCTAATGACAAGCTGCGAGCTCGGCAGATAGTTCTTAAGGCACCCAAGTACTCATTCCATGATGGGATTTTATATCGACGGTCGTACTTACAACCAAATCTCCGGTGCCTCGCTCCTGCCCAGGCCGATCAGGTTCTTCGGGAGGTTCACGAAGGGGCCTGCGCCAGTCACATCGGCTCACGGACGTTGGCCAAGAAAATTCTTCGATGGGGGTATTATTGGCCATCCTTATTTAACGATGCCCACGATTTGGTGACCAAGTGCAGCAAGTGTCAACTGCACTCTCGTGTGAAGCATCTACCACAAACCGAGCTCACTGGAATTCAGAGTGCCTGGCCATTTATCCAATGGGGAATCGATATTGTCGGCCCGTTCCCGGTCGCCCCGGGGGGATTGAAATTTCTGGTTGTCGCCGTAGATTACTTCACTAAGTGGGTAGAAGCCGAACCTCTTACTGCCATCACTGGTCAAAACATATTGAAGTTCGTCTGGCGAAATATTATATGTCGCTTTGGCATACCGAGCACTATTATTTCGGATAACGGCAAACAGTTTGCCAATGATCCCTTCCGATCATGGTGCGAGGAGCTCCATATTAAACAAATTTTCACCTCGGTAGCTCACCCTCAAGCCAATGGTCAGGTGGAAGTCACTAACCATACACTCCTTGCGGGTATAAAGAAACGTCTGGATCGTGCTAAAGGTCTTTGGGCCGAAAATCTTCCGCATGTCCTATGGGCTTATCGCACAACGCCACATACCTCTACCGGGGAGACCCCCTACAGTCTGACCTATGGCTCCGAAGCTGTGATCCAGGCGGAAATCAGCATACCAAGCCCCCGACTCGTAACTTTGACTCCCGAGGATAATGACGAAGCTCTTCGTACAAATTTGGATAAGCTCGAATATCGTCGTGATCAATCGTTCATCCAGCAGGCCAAGTGTAAACAACGTGCATCTCAGTATCATCACCTCCGGGTTCGGGGCACTCAGTTCAATGTCGGGGACCTAGTACTTCGACTCAATTCAGCCAGCAAAGCCGCCCCCGAGGGGAAATTACACGCTTCTTGGGAAGGTCCTTATCGCATCGTTGCTGTACACGATTCCGGATCCTACCAGTTAGAGCATCTCGATGGAACCCCGATTCCCCGAAGCTGGCATGTTACCAACTTAAGACGCTTCTATCTGTGAACACCAAATGACAAGTATCATCCTTATCTTTATGCTCATTGTACACTTCTTTTTCGTTGCTATTTCTCTTTGTATTCTTTATGTTGCTCCGGCACTCAACATTGAGTAAAATTTCTTTATTTGTACATTGTACTGTACTTTCTTCTGCGTTACGGGGACGCCCTAACGTAGTCGTACTATTATTACTCGTCTCCGGACAATTGGATCTCTTTCCCGGTCCATCCGGGGAGATTCACATTTCATCCCCGGACTCATATCCCCTCTCGCCTGTATAACCGGAGAGGTGTTTTACTCCCGCCCGATCCGTCCGGGGAGGTTTTAATTGGCGTTGTCCATGTCGTGTTCCCGAACACCCGATAAAGCAATTCTTATTTCTGGTTAACACCTCATGGTCTTCCTTTACATAACTTTGCACACTAAAACGGTCCGTTACATTTTCTCGATTAAAGCCAAAAAGTTTTTTACATAAGACTTAAAAAAAAAAAAAAAAAAAAAAAAAAGAAGAGGTTTTTTTTTACAATTATCTACGACCTCCGAGCCAGTATTCGGCGCTCCGGCGTTGAGATCTATTCCCGGACCTCCTCCGGGTCCTACGGGATTCTGTCATTCCTCGGCCTTGAGCTCCGGCTCTCTCCCCTCCGCGGGCCCTTGGATGTCGCGGACTCATCCTTGGCCCTCGCCTGGGGGCTTCGTCCCTTGTGCGAGTCCGAGGACTCTGCTGCGGGGTAGCCCTCGGTGTTTGGGCCCACTTCACAGGATCCCATTCACCGGGGTCCATTACCTCGATCTCTTTGGCCAGCTCCTCGACTACTTCTTCGGCGACGACCACGGGCTCTTCTTCAACTGTAGTCACCGGAGCTGGCTCCCGGATTACAATTCCTTGGCTTTTACTCGCCGGCTTCTTTTTACCCTTCCGGGGGGTTTTTGAGGTACCTCGGCTCCGGCTAGGGCCCGCGATATATTCTTCGGCTGTGGGCCGCCACCTGCCGCGGCCTTTCAGTCCCTCATACATGCCGAGCAATAACTCCAGCACCTCTCGTTTTCTTGTAAGTTCCGAGGACTCGGCCGGATCCTTCGCCATCAACGTTGAGATTTCGCCTTGAATCTCTATGACCCGCTCCTCAACTTCCTCAAAAGTCAGTAGGCCGAACTCAGTCAGTATCCGGTCATACTCCCTTTGATGGATGAGGACTCGGTCCAATTTAGCAACTTTCGCCAGGTACTTCAGCTCCTGGTCCCTGGCTCTCTCCTCGGCCTCCTTCGCCCTCCTCTCCGCTGCGGCCGCCCGCTTTTCTAGCCTCGGCACTACTTGCATTTGCAAGTTATTCTTCTCTTCGCGGAACCACTCTAATGATTGCATGAGCTTCTTTATCGTGTCATGCAATTTCGCAGTATCCTGAACAAGCAACGGAATCAACAAGAGAAATCAACCTCAAACAAACAATGAACGGCAACTCAGTTCATCAACAAAATTTATTTTCAACACAATCAGAATACATTATCCATGGTCCGGTACAAGGGATTTACATTTACTCCTATTATCTACTACATCAAATTTGAGGGGAACGACTGACCTCCTCCTCGGTCCCCTCGGCCTCTTCGGGCACCTCCTCCTGTCGGCCCTCAGCCGTTCCTGCCTCCTCCTCTACGGCAACTGCAGCAACTTCTATACGGGAGGGGGGGGGGTGGCTCTTTGTTTCGGGGCCCAGAGGTGAACTCACCGCGGCGGAATGCCAGGAATTCCTGGTCTTGGTCCACCTCACAGCTTGCAACCTCCTCGGCCCTTAATATTACTTTCTTCTCTGCCAGAGCTTTTACAAGGGGCCACTCCGGGAGGTGCGATAGAGCTTTGTAGTAGGCCTCCTCCACCCCGCCCACAGCATTATAGTCATACCCGAACTCTGGACGGTATACGTCCACATTCGGGTAGACTTCTTTGATTTGCTCCAGTAACAACGATCGCGTGGCCGTGTCCCCGACAGCAACGAAGTTAGTCTGAAAGTCAAGAAATGTGCTCGTCTGGAGTAATTTCTCGGCAAACGCTTTCAGCATTGCCTCCTGACCTTCGACAATCGCCGCTTCCTGGGCCTTCATCTCTGCCCGCAACTGAGCCGTTTCTCCACGAAGGGCTCTGGCTTCCGCCTCCACCTCGCGCAGACGCGCAACTTCATTCTCTACCAAAGCCGCCCTCTTCCGCGCTTCGGTCAGATCCTGAGTTAGCCTGTCGTTGCGCGCGCGCAGATCCCTTACCACCGCGGCCAGCTCTTCTTTGGCCTCCTTCTCGTTTTTCCGGCCCAGCTCCATGATGCCCCGCGCCAACTGCAAAAGCTCCTCGGCATCTGCCCCCTCCAATCCCAGCAGACTTGGGGGCCCTTGCTCCTTCAGCCATCACAAAAGATAAAAGACAGAAATCAATACTGGTCATGTATACGTCATTTACACATACAGCAACCAACAGGAACTTTTAGATTTACCTCTGCACTTTCCCCGGTGCGGAGTCTTTTGGTTGATGCCGGAGGTGTCCCGGATGGTTCCGACCTCCTCTTTGCTCCGGGGGTGGACCCCGCCGCCACCACTCGCTCCTCTGGCCCCATGGAGGGTCTCGCAATAGGTGACATCTTCCCCCGGGGAGACACCTCAGCACTTCTTCCCTTCTTCTTGGCTGCCGCAGCCACTGTGGGGCTCCCCGCTGGTTCCTTCCCGAAGCGTCCCACTGCATACAGAAATCGAGTTAGTCCTGCACAAGGCAACAATTTTTAAACAGATATAAGAACTCCTACCCTCCTCGGGAACCCCGGCTCCCGACTCTTGACCCGGGGTGGACATCCCCGCCGCATCACCTGAATAATATGGGCTCAGTCCAGCCTCCTCCAGCTCTTCCTCAGTACACAGGGTCTTGAAAGTCCCCACTGCACGGAATATATCCACCACCTCGGCCTTCGGGTCCCCCACCGGGGCAGTATCTAGCACTTCCTCCCTACTCCACCTCGGGAGGACCACTCCGGTCTTCACAAAAATGAACTTCTCCTTCCACCCCTCCACCTTACTGGGGTTTTGTACCTTGAAACCACCTCGTGCTCGGGGACTGAAGGAATACCACCCCTTGGATTTCCCGAATGCTTTCAATTGGTAAAAATACCTAAATAACTCTACGGTCGGTTCCACCCCGGAATTCTTGCATACTACGGTGAACCCGACTACTTGCCTAATCGCGTTCGGCGCTAATTGGCTCAAGGCGATGTTATAATATCTCAGTAACCGGATAACTATGTCCCAGAGGGGGAATCTCAAACCTATTTTTAACGGATCTATATATACACCAATGAAACCCTGCGGGGGACAACAGGCCCTATCGCCGGGATCCGGAACTATATATTCTAAATTAAATGGGAAATAGAAGGAGGGGATTAAGGTCTCTATCAGCACTAGCGTCATCCGCGACGCTACAGTGGACACTTCAAGGTCACTCTCCGTACATTCATAAAAACCGACGATGCTAACGTTGGTTTCCCTGCCGTCGGCTCTTTCCACGGTCCTAATCTCGCTCCTCTCTGGAATAACATAGCGAATGGGTGGCACATCTAACGGGGAGCTCTGGGTCCCTACTTCTTTAACAGAGGAAGAAGAGGATGAAGAAGGCATACTTACTTGGTTTGAGTCTGAGAGGTTTTGAATTTGAGATGAATCACAGGCGCACAGAATTCTCCTTTTTTTCCCGCTTTCTAAAACTAGCAAATCGCAATGAAGAAGATGAAGTATACTATGCCATTATTCCAAATATATACTCAAAGAACCAACGGTCCTGATACGGCCTATTCAAATTCAGTGTTTCAGATTTGGACGTGCTAATCACGCGCTTTACGGTTCCCAAGGCGCGTGGGGAACAGGTTCATTGGAAATCGCAGAGCGTGTCACTTCACACCTCTCTCTCTCATAATGGCGCCGCCAATCACATCAACCCCATTCTTGACCAGGAAGATTTGGACAGCACTCCGGTGCCTCCTTCACCACGGCCAGACTGCAGTCTTCTTTCGCCACACTTTATCGCCTTCGGGGTGCTTGGGCCCTCGCTATCACCTCGGGGATGTTCAACCTCGTTTGATTCGGCCCCCGCCGACTTCACCACGGATCAACTCCGACTCCGAAAATTCTCGAATACCCCGGCCCATTAACCGGCCCAGAAGTATGCATCCCAAATAATGTGGCCTAATGGGTGCGGCCCAACTACAGCGTATTCCGCGATTCAAGGCCCACGATCTGCTCCCAACTTCCATGCAACGGAAAAGAGGCGCGATGATAGGGAGTTAGTTAGGGTTCAGGATTGAATAATATAAATAGGAGAATGAAACTCGGAATTAGGGTTCGCGTTTTGTATTCTAAAACTGTTACGTGTAAACTGAAGGAGGATAGTGAAAAGAAACACCTCGGCAGGTGCCATTTTTGAGCCCGTGGATGTAGATCTCCGGATCGAACCACGTACATCTTGTGTTTTTTTCATATTTCTTGCATTGATTTTCGTTGAGTTTCTTGGATACCGGATTGCACTTTATTAATAATATATATATATATATATATATTTTAAATCGTTCATCGCATTACAGAGAATTCTAGTAATAACAATAACACTAGGTAGTAGTAGTAATACTAAAACCAACAACAATATCAATAACTAGACTGTTCTAAGAAAGACTTCCATGGGACTTGGTTGGGCCATTTCGTCATTTATATAAGGGTAATTCTAAACACAGCCTATAATTTACTCTACACAACCATAATATAATTTAATTGTCTATTCTACCCTAAAATCCATAAGCTCCAATTCTTTTATTCTATTCACACAGCCACAACTATTGTTCTTTTATTCTATTCGCACAGCTACCTGCTATTGGGGCCTGTTTTTTCTTTTCTCTTTCTAGCATAGGCTTAAGGTTATTCAGATAAATTTAAAGTTGGGAGAAACACAACCTCCAAAATTAAGTTCAAGAAAATGAAAAGAAATATAGATCTAATTACAGAGATTCCATTTGTTTTAGTTTAGTTTTTTTTTTTCTTTTGCTTGCAGGTTCCTAAATCTGTTGACTTGAACAATGGTGGAATGTTGCAGGAGCATTGTCATTATTTGTGGTTGCCGGAGAAAATAGCTAAGTTAGAGAGCTGTGAGAAGTTGAGTGTAGAAAATAAAATTAACTGTAATCATTATCAATGTAGTGAAATTCTAGTAACCATGGATGTGAAAAGGGATACTCCAAGAAAAAAAAATGAGTTTTGTTGTTTCTTGGGCTTTGAACTTTAAAGCTGAAAATTTATGCCTCCGAAAACTAAACTGAGCAAGAAAAGAAGATGAAAAGAAGGAAAAAAGAAAAAAACAGAATTGAAAGCAGCTGATTAAAAAAGATCGAGAACTATGGTGAAGTGGGCAAAAAAAGAAATAACAAGAGAAAGAGAACCAGAATTAAATTGGGGGTTAGATATTGATTGTGAACGAAGAAGATGGAGAGAGGCGTTGCATTTTAAGGGCAAATTAAGAGAAATTAGTAGGTTGTGACTAGAATTACCCTTTATATAATTAAGCGAAAAGTAAAGTGTAAACGGGCTTACGAAATTACTAAGTCCATATTGGAATATGGTACTATATGTATTTGTGGATGGATCTTTTTGTGTTGCTTAGTTAATTATGATTAGTGATGGATTATATTGGCTGTTCAGGATGTAGACCCACAAAGTATAGACCGTTGGGCGGTCGATCTTGTAAGATTATAAAAGATTATATTACGTCGTGATTGTATAATCCGGATATCTTTATTGATTGTCTTCTGAATACAATGTAAACTGCTTTACAAGGTCTCTCAAAGTTCATTCTATCTTCCTTATCATTTTTTCTCTCTCTTTTCTGATGCCCCCTTTACAATGGGGATGTAGGGGTATTTATAACCTTTGGAAGCTGCTCTTGCATGACTGACACGTGTCCACCAAGTGTCGTTGTCGGTGCCAGATGGCCGATGTCTACGTGGAGCTTCCTCGTTGAGTTGGAACATCTTCCTGGCCATGTGTTATCCTGACGTTATAATGATGATAGCGGTCAACGATCGCGGTGTGAGGATGCCCAGGCGGCCAGCTGTAGCGGAGAAGTGGAGAGCTTGTGGGATGCTCGCTCGACGGTCGAGAGCTCGACCGGTCGGGTTGACGGTGGAACTTACATGGGCCTAGTTTAAGAGCCCTTACTTCCGATCTTTGATTTATTTTGGGTTGACATCCACAAGTGCCCCCCTAAGTTTGGGGAGCATAATGTATCCTGACGATCCCTTAACTTACTTGGTCTTCTCTCTTCTTCTTTTTTTTTTTTTTTTTTTTTTTTTGTTAGGCGTGAAAACGGTCCTTCTTTTGAATTCAAAATGGGGATTTTACAGACCGCTTGCATCGTGGAATGATTTAACATTTAGTCTCTTTCAAGCGCGAAGTTTCGTGTTCGCGCATGTGTCCCATTCGCGGGCACGTGTTGAGCTACGATTGGGCCTTTGCTGTGGTTGTATCTTGGCCATTCATCTTCTGTTAATTTGGATCGTTGATTTTGTTGAATTCTTCTCATTATAAATATGTTGAGGTTTAACTCTTCTATTCTTCTTTCGTTCAAGAGCGACTTTTATTGTTACTTTTGCATTTTGTTTGAAGAACGACTGCGTTGGTTTCTTTCTTTTTAAGGTAATTCTCGTCTCTTTCTCCTGTTTATTCGATATGTCATCATCGAGTTCGGGTACTGTCTCTTCTTCTCTTCATCCCACCGTCGAAATTGAATCTGAAGGCAGGGAGGAAGGGGAGGAGGAAGTTTCTGGTTCTGGGAAGGAGGAACAAGTTACTGAGGAAAGGGAAAAATTTATAAGGGACTTGAGGGATATAGGCTATACTGAGGAAGACATTAGATTAGCACTGAATGGTAATGGCGCGGATGCTGCCCGCAGGGCGAATCAGCTGCTTGAGATTCCTTCGATTGTGCCTGTTAACGAGGAGGAAGTGGCAGCATTCGCCGTCAAGTTAGAAAAGAGTCTGGGTTTGGAACCCCGAAACAGTGAGGGAGCCGAGTCCTCTTCTCGAGAGCCGGTGTGGGACAAGGGGTTGGATTTAAGTGTTTATGTAGCGGGTCCCCCATTTTGGAGATATCCTAAGGATTTGGTGCTTGAGAAGGGTGTTTGCGTTCCGGATTTTGACCTGGATTCAACACGACGACCGCCGGTAAGGGCCTTCGATGAGCGAACGTCGTTTGGCTCAGGGGAATTTGTTTGTACGATTACAGTGGAAGAGTTATTTGACGCTGCCGGTTGCGCGGAGGTTCCCGGGAACATTCGATTCCATGTACCAAATCCTACTAAAAGAGCTGATCAACCACCAAGAGGGTGCGTCGCTTTTACTCTATGGTCGTTGAAGGGAGGAGTTCGATTTCCATTGCCTGCAATCTTGAGCGCGTACTTGCGATTCTGGAGGGGTTGCTCCATCTCAGTTGGTCGCGAATGGTTGGCACATTCTTTGTGCCACCGTTTGCCTTTTTCGGTCCAATGGTCTTGCTGCTCCCACTCCCGAAGAGATGGGCAGTATATACAGCTCAGTGGAACGTGATCAATCTTTACCTGGTTGGTATTACATGACCCCACGTAGAGGGCAAAAACTGATCGGCCGTTTAAAAGATTCAGTGGTTGGTTGGAAGGAGAAGTGGTTCTTTGTGGGGGGTGATTGGGCATCGCCTGCCCCGATTGATCAAGGCGATCGTTTTGATCGTATTCTTATCCCTACTGATTACTCTTTATGTCGGGGGTACGTTTTTATGCGTTTTGTTTATTTCTTAAATTTCGCTGATCTTACTACCCCCCCCCCCCCCCCTTCTTGTTTTGTAGATCGCAGTCGACCAGTGGTGTCATCGGTGGAGTTTAAGAAGAACTTAAGGGAACTTTGAGCGAAGAACCAGAATAAGCCTTTCGACGTTCTGGTCTATACTACCCAGAAGAAACTTCGTGACTGTGGGTTGTTGATAACTCCTCATCAAACTCTCCCTCCAGATCTCAGTAAATGGACCATATATTTGACGAATTTTCTTGTTAACATTTGGAATGCTTATCTCTTATTATTATTTTGTTATATATTGTGTTGTTATTTATTTTCAGGCTTTGAAATTCCTACTCCTATGGCGGGCGAACCTTTGAACGACACCCCTCTTTCTGCGGTCACCGGGGTCGATCGTGGTGAGCTCGAAATGATGACTGAGCCCATTCCGCCTATCCCTTTTGAGGAGATGTCGGTGCAGGAGAGGTTGTATTAGAGGGGAGAGATGAAGAAGTGGAAGAAACATTTTTGGCTTCTCAGGGGATTGGGTCCTCGACCCGTACGAGCCAGTCACCTGTTGCTGCTGCTTCACATGTCCCTCCATAATTGAAAAACATACGCCTACTTCCGAAACTGAGATGGTTCCAGAGGTAGGTCTGAAGAGAAGATCTGTTGAAGACCTGTCCCGCTCTGCTCCCAAAGTGGTCTCGGTCCAAGCTGGCAAAGAGCTCTTCTCCTCCTCTTGACTCTTCCTATCTTGGATGGGATAGCAAGAAAGTGGTTATTTTGAAGAAACAAGGAATTGACGGTGAGAAACAGCCTTCCTTTCTCCGAAACTATCAACGGTCTCGCTTTCCCGACCGTTCATCTTTTGAAGCAATGCCCCCTTTCTTCAGTCTGCTGTGAAGGTGCCCGCCAAATGTTGGTCTAAGGACCTTTCTGAGACTGAGTCGACTCTTACGTTTGGCGGTAAGTTAGAGGCCGCCGCCGTTCATCTTGGACGATCTCTAAACTTTTTGATGTCGGCCCAAACTGAAGTGACTAGAGACCCTTTTTCTAACCCGGTGTTGGGAGCTGAGCAAACGAAAGGCTGCCGAGGCTGAAGTGGCCCGTCTCAAGATAGAAAAGGACCAGGCTCTTGCTGAACTTGCTGCTTCGCAACTCCTGGTCGCTGAGGCCATTGCTGCCAAAGTGTAAGCTTCTTCCGCCAAGACCGAAGCCGAAAGTGCTCTGAGGAAATATGAGGCAGAAATGGTGGCAAAGATTGAGGAAGTTCGATTGGTCGAATGCTCTGAGAGTAAGAAGGTTGTCGATGCTGCGATTAAGTCTTATGCCGAGAGGGAAGGTACTATTTGGGCTAATACTGCCTTTGTCCAAGCCTATATGGGGGTGGCCAGAGCTTTGTCTGGGCAAGGGTACGATCTGTCAAGTCTCCAAAAGGATCTGGGTCGCTTTGTTGCGAGGAATATTCATCGGGAAGACCTTGATGATGATGATGATTGGGATTTCTTGGGTGGTCGCCCAACCGCAGAAGACCTTGCTGGTATAGAGATCGCCCCATCGTCCAAAACTCCCAAGGAGACTTGATTTCTTTCTTTGTATTTGTTGTTTTGTTTTGTGTATTTTTTTTTATAACTTAACCATTTTGGAAATGAAGTTGTTTGTAATTTTAATATGTTAATCAATTCAGCTTTTTGTTTGACCACCAATTCATGTCTATATACTTATCTACACTTAGCCTTTTCTGTGTTTGTTCGTAGTCGGGTCCTCACGCTCGCGCGTGGACGAGTCTTTTTGTGCCTGTCCGTAGACGAGTCTTTAAGGAAGAACAAAGATACTTCTTTATTCATAACTTTTTATTGACAAGACACTTTGTACACTACGTTCCTTACTGATAATACTTCTTCAAATATAGAGCATTCCATGGATGCGGTAGTCTTTTTCCGTTTGAGTCTTCTAGCTCGTATGCTCCGTCCGCCACGCATCGGATGACCTTGTAAGGTACTTCCCAATTTAGACCGAAAACTCTTGTTTGTGTTGGGAGATGGACTATTTTCAACACTAGGTCGCTTACTTGAAACTTTCGGAGCTTTACTTGCTTTTTGTGGTATCTTTCCAAGCGACGCTTATATGTAATATTTCGGTTTTCAGCTTCTAACCTTTTCTCTTCAAGAAAATCCAGTTGCGTCTGTATTTTTTCGTCTTTGGTGCGGTCCTCGAAGTGTGTTACTCTTAGTGTTGGTGATCCAATCTCCACCAGTATGACCGCTTCGGTGCCATAGACTAGGCTAAAGGGTGTTTCTTCGGTTGACGATCTAGAGGTCGTTCGGTAAGACCATAATACGCTCGGGAGTTCTTCTGCCCAATATCCTTTCTTTTCGGTTAAGCAAGTTTTTAGCGTATGCTTCAAGACTTTGTTGACCGCTTCCGTTCGATTGTGGATGGTACGGTGTAGTGAAGTGGGTTTTGATATTGAGATTGGCACATAAATCTTTGAAGAACTAGTTATCGAATTGTTTCCCGTTATCAGTTACAAATGAAGTGGGCAGCCCCAATCGGCAAATTATACTTTTCCATATAAAGTCCTCAACCTTTTTATGCGTGATTTTTACCAAGGCTTCGGCCTCTGCCACTTCGTAAAGTAGTCAACTGCCACGATCGCCTGTGTGAAACCTTACTTTGCCTTTGGGAACCGTCCGATGAGGTCAATTCCCCACTTGGCAAAAGGCCACGGGCTACGAACTGATTGTATCAATTCCGGACGAAGCTGAATCAAAGGGGCAAATCTTTGGCATTGCGAGCATGATTTGGCATATTGGATAACATCTTTCTTAAGTGTTGGCCAGAAGTAACCTTGCTTCTGAATTTTCTGTGCGAGAGCTTGCCCTCCTGTGTGATTCCCACATGCGCCCTCATGGACCTCCGCCATAACGTACGGCTGCTCTGACTCCGGAATACATTTTAATAGCGGCATTGCATATCCTCTTTTGTAGAGCGTTTCATCCACCAGAGTATATCGTGCTGATCGCATACGGAGTTGATGGGCCTTCAGACGATCTGCCGGAAACTCGCCGGTCCTTAGATACCTCTCTATGGGGACCATCCATCCATTTTGGTTTTCTTCTACCTGTATGGCTTCGTCTTGCTGGATGAAAGGAGTGTCCGCCCGGAGAAAGATCAGGGACGTTAGGTTTTCAGTCCCCTGGAGGTGGCCAATCGTGCGAGGGCGTCCGCCTGTGCGTTTCGGGACCTTGGAATTTGTTGAAATTCAATTTTTGCGAAGTTCTTTTTCTCGGACCATATTGAAGTATTTCTGCATTTTTTCCTCTTTGGCTTCATACTCTCCATTTATTTGATGCACAACTAACTGGGAGTCATTATAAATGTGTACCTTGCTAATGCCCAGCGATCTGGTGGTGGTAATCCCGTATAAGATCGCTTCATATTCTGCTTCGTTGTTAGTAGCCTGAAAATCGAATCGTATAATGGAACTAAGGTATTGCTTCTGGGGACTAAGGAGCACTACCCCCGCCCCAAATCTCTGGGCGGATGACGATCCGTCCACGTAGACGTCCCATGTGTCTTCTTCGACCTTTTGTTCATCTATGGGTGCAGTGAATTCCAAGATAAAGTCAGCTAAGTCTTGTCCCTTAATGGCCGTCCGCGGGGCATAGTGCATGTCGAACTACCCGAGTTCGACCGCCCATTTTAACAATCTACCTGACATGTCAGGTTTCTGTAAAATTTATCGTAAGGGATGATTCGTGAGTACCTTTATGGTGTGTTCATAAAAATACGGCCTTAATTTCCGTGCCGCGATCACCAGCGCGTAAGCCAACTTTTCAACCGCTGTATACCAAAATTCTGCCTCATGTAAAGCTTGGCTTACATAGTAGACCAGTTGTTGTTGACTTCCTTCATTCCGGATGAGAACTGCACTTACCGTTTCACTTGATACAGCAACGTACAGCTCGAGTGTCTCTCCCTCTTGGGCTTTAGACAGGAGCGGCGAGGACTGAAGAAACTCTTTCAACTTTTCCAGGGCTTGAGTACATCGATCGTCCCAAAGGAATTCCTTTCCCTTCTTTATTGCCTGGAAGAATGGTTTGCATCTCTCCGAGGACTTTGATATGAATCGTGCTAAAGCCGTTGCCTTCCCAGCCAGGGATTGCACGTCCTTAATCTTCCGAGGGGGGTGTAGGTCTAGGATTGCTTGGATTTTTCGTGGATTTGCTTCAATGACTCTTTGACTGACGATAAACCCTAGGAATTTTCTGGAGGATACTCCAAATGCGCACTTCTTTGGATTTAACTTCATCCGGAATTGCCTAAGGATTGCAAATGCTTCCGCTAAGTGGAAAATGTGATCTTCTTGGTGTCGAATCTTAACCAACATATCGTCAACATAAAGCTCCATTGTCTTGCCGATTTGTTGAGCAAACATTTTATTCACTAACCTCTGATACGTTGCTCCTGCATTCTTTAGACCGAAAGGCATTTTTGTCCAGCAGAAGAGACCACGGTCTGTGACAAATGCGGTGTTTTCTTGATCTTCTGGATGCATTGGGATTTGGTGATACCCTGAAAACGCATCCATAAAACTCATGAGCTCATGTCCGGTGGTCGCATCCACCAACTGATCAATATGGGGAAGTGGGAAGCTATCCTTCGGACATGCTTTGTTGAGGTCTATAAAATCAATGCACATTCGCCACGTCAGATTAGACTTTATCACCAGGACTGGAGTGGCTATCCACTCTGGATAGAAGACCTCCCTTACTCGCCCATTGGCCAATAATTTCTGAACCTCGCACTCGAGTGCGTCATATTTTTCCGGGCTAAACCGACGCCGCTTCTGTCTGACCGGTCGAGCTTCTGGACTTACGTTCAACCGATGTGTGATTATATTCGGGTCCACCCCGAGCATGTCCTCGTGGGACCATGCGAAGACATCTAGATTGTTTTGTAGAAACACAAGCTGGGCTGTCCGCTCCGGTTTCTGTAGTTCAGCTCCGATCATAACTTCAATTTCTGGTCGATCGAGGTCGATCGAGACTGTGGTAAGCTCCTCCGCCTGTTCTGCCCTCTTCCGCTTGGGGGCTTTTCGGGGATCGAGATGTTCCCACTCCAAGTCTCCTAACCCTGGGTAGCCGGGTGGCGATGGACGTCGTGGCTCGGTCTCCATGGGTTTTGGTTCTACCATGTTTAGCTCATACGGCTGGATATTAGAAGTGCATTCGCGGGCGTTCACTTGATTGCCTCTTACGGTGATCTCTCCATCGGGCGTGGGATATTTTAAACAATAATGATAGATAGACACCGCCGCCTTGTATGTCATCAAACAGGGTCGCCCCAGCATACAATTATAGATCAAGGGTTGATCTACAACTTTGAAAATTAAGTTGTGAGATATGCCTCAGCCGTTCTCCTCCAGACGGACCGGTAGCATGATTTGTCCAATCGGGTGGACCACACCTGACCCAAAACCTCTGATCACCTCGGGGCATGGTTCCAAGTAAGAGTGGAGTTGACCTAACCTTCTGAAAGTGTTGAGAAACAAAATATTTCCATAACTTCCTGTCTCCACCATCGTTCGGTGGACCAAGGTGCCGTTGATCGTTGTCGCGATCACCAACGCATCGTTATGGGGTAGGACCAACCCACTTGCATCTTCGTTTGAAAAGTGAATGTCCTGATTTGCGACCGCAAATTCCTGGACCATTCTATCATGTCCAAATTGTGCTTGCCTCATTATTGTGTTAATGTTAGGCTCCGAGTACTGACTGTGTGAGAGGCCGATTTGAACCGGTCCCGGATTAAAGGACCCCTGACCTTCCTCGTGGGGGTCTGATGCGGGAGTCGGAGTGCCACACTGACAGTCATCACTCAGACGAAGTCCATAGGCTGGCGATCCGTTCTGAAAACTATTTTGCGTTGCGCGTAATTGCGATCTTCTTGCCCTTTTGCTGTACCGACCGTAGGGATCACCTATCTGTCCCATCATCAGGATTTCTTGGGGGGGAGTCTCTCCCGGATTTGTACCATTGTGTTGTGGAGGTGCGATTCTATCCATTGGTGGTCTGATAGGCAGTCTTTCGTCTGTCTGTCTTGGTGGGACCGTATCCGTCAACCTCTGTCTCTGGTTTCAGGCTGCTGGCTTTGGTGTAATAAAGCGATCCAGCTGTCCCTCTTCATATAAGGCGTAGAGTTTTGATATTAGATCTTGGCACTCATTAGTATTGTGTCCTGTGGACTCATGATATTTACAATATTTCCGCCGGTTTAATTTTGTGGGGTCTGCCTGAATCTTCCCTGGTTCTTTTAAGAGTCCTTGCCCTTTTATTTGGAGGAAGACTTCCTCTGGAGTGATTGAGAGGACTTCGTTTAACTCGTCTAACTGCTCACGATTTTCGATTGTCCAGAGGGTTCTTCCTTCACGGGGGATTGCGGTCGTCGCTCTTCTTTTCGCAGTTGATTCATCCTTTTTCTGCGGTATGTCCACACTTTCCTCTGCTCCATGTAATGGTCTGCTCTTACCATAAAGTCGGCGAATGACCTTGGCCCTTCAATCTGGGCGGACCACAAGAAGCAAGTATCCGTTTGTAATCCGTGCATGGCGGTGATTAACACCGCATCATCTGACATTCTTTCCATCTCTAGCAGCAACTTATTGAATCGTTCCAAGTACTTACTTAATTTTTCGTCCTTCCCCTGGACGATCGTTCTCAATATTTCTTTTGGCACAGTTCGTGTTTTAAATCTCATAAAATTGGCTTTAAAAAGCTTCGTCAGCTGTCCCTAACTTGAAATCGAATGCGCGGGTTGCGACCGAAACCAGTGTTGCGCACGGTCCCCGAGGGTAGATGGGAACACTCGGCACAACGTGGCGTCGGGTGGTGACAGTAATTCCATGCAAGATAGGTATGTATTCAAATGCGTGGATGGATCGGTTGCTCCATTATATGAGGTGATATACGGCGGTCTCGCCTCGTTCGGGAGCCTGCGGACAGGATTGATAGAGTAAAAGGGGACTCTTGTCGGAGTGTCGATCCCTCACTCAGTGGTGACGGATGCGCTCGTCACCGACCTTCTAATAAGCTGAGACGATCTCTTAGCCTGGCGAGTTCCTCATGTTCTTCTTCTCGTTGATCTTTCAATTTTTCAGCGTTCAGTTTCTCAGCATGTCGGTCCTCCGCGTTATGTCGTCACCAGTATGAGTTGTGGGGACGGTGTTCATTGACGTTTTGACCCCGGGGGGAATATGGTCGTTGGGGCCTTCGTTCCACTGCGCGCTGGCTTCCGAGTCGTTCAAAGACTGTCCTCTGCGGTAACCTTGATTCCGCTGCTGTCGTCCCCCGATGTGGTGCATCTGCCCCCCTACTTCGTGGAGGTCGTTCTTTAGAGACCGCGGGAGGACTTGGTGGATGATGCGTGGTTTGATTTACCACCGGGGTGGGCGACCGGCATACCCCATTTCCTTTCGAAACTCGAGTTCTTACATTCGGCTAGGGTTCCGAAACCCTGGGCTGATCGGCATCTTTGTGAATCCGTGACGGTTCACCGGCGTATGTTGCCTTCTCCCTCTGTATTTGTGCCAAACGCTCAATTTTATCCGCGATATCTCAGAGCAACTCGGCCTCCAGTGGGTCAATGGAAGGGTTATCCAAGTGAGCTTGCGGCGGTAGTCGGGCCGATGTCACTTCAGGTGACTTCCTTCTATTTTTCCTAGACTGTGTGTGTCTGGACGGAGTATGGGACGAAGTAGATTCGTTCGCCATCGGAATATTCTCCTTGATTAGACGGAGGTTCAGCCCTCCTTCTAGCGCCAACTTATGGACGGGTCTTTTTGTGTTGCTTAGTTAATTATGATTAGTGATGGATTATATTGGTTGTTTAGGATGTAGACCCACAAAGTATAGACCGTTGGGCGGTCGGTCTTGTAAGGTTATAAAAGATTATATTACGTCGTGATTGTATAATCCGGATATCTTTATTGATTGTCTCCTGAATACAATGTAAACTGCTTTACAAGGTCTCTCAAAGTTCATTCTATCTTCCTTATCCTTTTTTCTCTCTCTTTTCTGATGCCCCCTTTACAATGGGGATGTAGGAGTATTTATAACCTTTGGAAGCTGCTCTTACATGACTGACACGTGTCCGCCAAGTGTCGTTGTCGGTGCCAGATGGCCGATGTCTACGTGGAGCTTCCTCGCTGAGTTGGAACATCATCCTGGCCATGTGTTATCCTGACGTTATAATGATGATAGCGGTCAACGATCGCGGTGTGAGGATGCCCAGGCGGCCATCTATAGCGGAGAAGTGGAGAGCTTGTGGGATGCTCGCTCGGCGGTCGAGAGCTCGACCGGTCGGGTTGATGGTCGAACTTACATGGGCCTGGTTTAAGAGCCCTTACTTCCGATCTTTGATTTATTTTGGGTTGGCATCCACAGTATCTCTTTTTTTTTTTTTTAGGGGACATATGCTCCGATGTGATTTACCGCATACAATCACTAAGAGGATGTTTGGTTGAGCTTATACGCTCCTAAAAATATTTATAAGCTCTTGTAAAGTGTTTGGCACAAAAAGATGTTTAAGAGCTAAGATGTTTTTAGGTAAGAGATAAAAATAAAATAAAAAAAAAAAAAAAGCTCTAAGAGCTTATTAGATCTAAAAAAATAAGTTGATAAATCTCGTATTATTTTTTAAAATCTTAATAACACACTCAAATTTCACATGATTCACATATACACACATTACACACACAATACATACACCTCGCACACACTACACGCCTACACATAATACACAAACTGCATACATTACACACACTACACACAATAAATAGACTACACACACTTCCCACACTAGTAGTCAATGTGTATTTGATAGTAGTTTTTAAATTAGTCCCCTAAATTCATGTTAAATCACTTCATTCAATTGCAAGCTTATAAATTATTTTATCCAAACACTTTATAACTTATAAACTCTTAGAAAATTACTTCTTATAAGATCTTGAAACAACTTATAACATATTTGAACTTATAAGATGTTTAACATAAGTTTAACCAAACATCCTATAATATATTCCTGTTATATACTTTTTTTTTTCTTTTTTGTTTTTGAAGTAATATATTACCTCCTATCTATATATATATAATAAGTCAAGTCATCCGGAAATAGTAAGTTGAAATTTTTCCCGCCCATTTTTTAGTTACTTTAAATAGACGTGAATTTAAAATTTGAATTTTGAAAAAATCGATTTTATTTGTGTGATTAAAATTTCGAATTATCAGTAACAATAAATCTGTAGATATATTTATAACAGAATTTTGTTACATATTTTTTAAAATTTTGAAATTTGAATTTAAAAAAAAAAAAAAAAAAACCCTTATCCAATTAAATAAATTCTCCTATAGATTCACAAAGTCTTCAGTAAATGAGAATCACGTTTGCAGCTGGGTATTTTCTATTTCTTATTAATTTTGCAATAGCTTTATTTCACAATTATTTCCACTTCCACTGTTTCTATTCACATTTGTTGATTGAATTTCTATTTTTCATATTCCTTCACCCATTTTCATTCAGTGTCAACTTTGATAGGTACTTTACAATGGATGTTCCAAAAGGACTACCTGCAAATCAGAATAAGAAAAATCAGCAACACTGAATCTTAATTCTGGTGCAACATTGAATCTTAATTCTGGTGAAAAGAACTTTGATGATTGTAGGATTCAAATCTATCTACCATCATCGTATTCTACGATAATATTTAATCATCAAAACAAATTTGATTTTTTTAATTTCTGTTATTTGGGTTATCTATATTATTATTCATATATTGTGCTAAATTTTTCATTTTGTGTATAACATGAATACAGTCAATCCGATACAATATTGGGAAAATATTAGAGATAATCAACTCATTCGAGGTTCAACCGAAATAGAAGAATAATTCTGATTTTATTGTCGTAGAATTCAATTTTTTATTTTCTATACAAAACACTTTATGTATCAGTTTCAATTGAAATTCTAATTTTATTTTATTTTTTCTGTTATTACAATATAGGTTTACAATAAAATGACGTTGACAAAACTCAAGCAACAACATTTACTATATACAGTATATTTAAGAAGAAACACCCCATATACATAATATCATGGTTAAATTGTTAAATTGATTATTTCATCTATTGCAGAAAAAATTATATAATATATTGATCTATTGCACAAATCAAATCACATATAAATTTGAACTATTATATATTTTGAATGATTAGCAAAATCAAAACTCGAAATACATGTGATTTTAAAATTATAGGAATATGAATTATAATTATGATGTGTATATTAATATAAAAATCAACATTTTACCAAAAATTGGATCTGTTTTATCAATCTTTTGATACACCTTATCAATCTTTTGATATACCAAAAACTGGATCTGTTTTATCAATCTTTTGATACACCAAAAACTGGATCTGTTTTATCAATCTTTTGATATACAATAATATGTAATGTTCAATTGAATATATTTGTTACATAATTGACAAACCATTCCAAATCTTTTAGATATCTTTTAGATATGATTTCTCAATTGAATATATCTGTTACACAATTGACAAATCATTCCAAATCTTTTAGATATGATTTTTGATTTCTTAATATGCCTATAAAATCGCCACCCACGTAATAATTATTCAGAAAAATCAATCAGTTTTCAGTTTTCCCCATATACAGAATATAGGTTAAATTGATTATTTCATCTATTGCAGAAAAATTTATATAATATATTGATTTATTGCACAAATGAAATCACATATAAATTTGAACTAATATATATTTTGAATGATCAGCAAAATCAAAACTCGAAATACACGTGATTTTTGAACTAATATATATTTTGAATGATCAGCAAAATCAAAACTCGAAATACACGTGATTTTAAAATTATAGGAATATGAATTATAATTATGATGTGTATATTAATATAAGAATCAACATTTTACCAAAAACTGGATCTGTTTTATCAATCTTTTGATATACAATAATATGTAATGTTCAATTGAATATATCTGTTACATAGTTGAAACATCATTCCAAATCTTTTAGATATGATTTCTGATTTATTAATCTGCCTATAAAATCGCCACCTACGTAACAATTATTCAGAAAAATCAATCAGTTTTCTACTATATCTACGGATACAATTATAATCTGCCTATAAAATCGGTAACAATTATTCAGAAAAATCAATCAGTTTTCGACTATATCTACGGATACAATTATGAAGATTATAGGTTTTGTAATATGTACAGCGGTAACAATTATTCAGAAAAATCAAGCAGTTTTCTACTATATCTACGAATACAATTATGAAGATTATAGGATTTGTAATATGTACAGTGTCAATCAGTTTGCTACTATATCTACGGATACAATTATGAAGATTATAGGTTTTGTAATATGTACAGTGGTTTGCAAGATGCACGGGCTATTTTTTTATATTGCCAGCTAACACACCCCACCAAGAAAACAGGGCTACATATATTTTTTATTCCTTCCTCGCCTCTTATCCCACAAAATTATTTTTTTTTTACTTTTTTTTCCACTATAAAATATTTTTTTCCTAAAATTATTTTATCCATAAGTTATTTTATCCGTTTTATTTCTACTCTCTAGAAAAATAAAAAATAAATCACTATGGCAGATTTTTTTCCGAAAATACTGAATTTCATTTGTTTTTTTTTTCTTTTCTCATCTCTCTCCCAAAATCTTAATATTAAATTATAATAAATTTTGGAATAGATCATGCTGATTAACAATAATAAACAAACAACGAAGATATACAATCCAGAATTGCAATACAATTTAATAAACTTGAGAAAAGAATATATTTTCTTAATGATTATTTTTATATAAAGTATTTTATTAGTTTAGTTCATTAATTTTTCTTTATGTCTGTTAAGTATCTAAATCAAAATCCAACTTTATTTGTATTAATGAGCTCATCCTATGGATATAGGAGATTATTGGATAATCAAAATCCAACTTTATTTGTATTAATGAGCTCATCCTATGGATATAGGAGATTATTGGATAAAAAATTGAAAGATTTGAGGTCATCTATGTCTTTTAAAATTCTAAATCCAAATCCAACTCTATTTATATGAATGAGCTCATCATATGGACTATGAAGATTCAGTTTATCCTAAAATAAAATTGTATTTTCAATGTCTTTCTTAGAATTTATTTGAGGATATTTTGTAGGTAAACTAATAAAATATTTTATATAAGAATTTTTTTTTTTTTTTCTAATAGAAGATGTTTTGTACGTAAACTAATAAAATATTTTATATAAGTATAATCGTTAAGATTATTTGTTTCTCAATCCTATTAACTAATATTAGATTTGAAACTTTTTGTTTCTCAATCTGTTCAATGATATCGGATTCTAGATTATGTATGTTCACTTTATTTATTATTATCATCAATGTGATCTATTCAAAATTTATTATAATTTAATATGAATGTTTTGATATATACAAGAGAAGCTAAATAAACGGATGAAATAAAAAAAAAAAAAAAAATTGAAATAAGATACGAGGAAGAAATTCGTGAAAAAATTAAAATGTATTTTTATTAGTGGAAAAAAACTGATTTTCTGGAGTAAGAGGCAAGGAATGACTAACACTGCAAAAGAACACAAAAGATTTCGTTGTAACAAATTTTAACCATTTTTTTTTTGTTATATATTATCAAATAAAAATGCATTTTTAATAAAAAATATTGTTCATATTAATATTGATTTACTCTTAAAAAAATAGCCCGTGCATCGCACGGGAGCATTTACTAGTATTCATATATTCATTTAAACATTATTGTCTATGAAATTTTTTTAAATAAGTATTTCGTTTAGTATATATCTTAATGAATACATATGGGTCGGTTATTGTTGCCTATCATCCCTCTCATTCATGTTCTTGGTGTAATACTGTAACAGTTATGTGACGCCCAATAACTTCGGTCTATTTATTAAAGTATTTTTCATATGATTTTATTGTATTATTATTTCATTTAATTAGTCTGACCCATTTCATGTAATCTATATTTTAAATTTGCACTTACTAGTTCAAATAAATTAATTAGAGCCCCCCAATTATTTCAAAGCTCGCTTACGGAAATTGATTTATTTTGTTCTATATATAAGTCTAGGCATTTTTTCAAGGTCCATTTTTTTTTTACTACTAGGTAGATGTATGTGCATTGCACATGATTAAATTTTTTAAAAGTATTATTATAATATAATTTAAGTTGACTCAAATTAGTAACCTGTATAAAAGAGTTGGTTTGAATATTATTAATTAAACATTTTGCATCAAATTGCGATTTTGTAAACCAATAATTTATTCGATGAATTATCATATCCAAGCATTGGCATCAAGCATTAACATTATACTCCCTCTATACCGGCCTAATTGTCCTACTTGCCTTATTTGTTTGTCCCAAATTAATTGTCCTAACCCATAAATGACACATTCTCCCACAATCTCCACCATCAAAATCTCCACATTCAATCTCCACCTTTGAAAAAGTCAAAGATTCCACAAAATCTGTTTTTTCTTACTCCCCGTGCCAGGTCAAAGTAGGACAATTAGCTTGAGACGGAGGGAGTATATCGGAATGGAGAACCTGGCGATAATATTTTTGTTAAATTAACTTAAATCTAATTTTACATAATTCACGAGTAAACTGAACTTAAACATTAGAAGATGTGTTATATTGTAGTAAGACACTGAGAAGTTTGTAACTAGTGTTGTTACTAATAAAGTGCATCTATGATAAGTAAAAGTGTATGAATGATTGATGCCCAATTTTATACCCTAGTATACCGCAAGTGTATGGTGTTAAAGTAGCTCGTGGCAGACAAGGTCGATTCACAGGGACTGTATGATGTAAGCTTAGTACCTAATTTTAATACCTCTACTCTATCTAGACTGTGGAATAAGTAGATGAATTTTGTAATTTCTAAAACCTAATCGCATATATGTAACTAATTAATGAAAAATTGCTTGGGAAACACGTAATCAAATAACAAAGTAAACTCAAATGGATAAAGACGTATTCTAGGTATTCGATTTCAGTTATTACCTCCTATATTAATTACTCTATTATTCTGGACTTCTAAACCAATTTTTGTTGTTATTAGGCGGCGTTATTCTTAATTAGCCCTCCCCGCGAAGCCGCTAACGTTTAGATCAATTAAGGATAGTCACCCTCTTGAGCAAACTATCACATAAAAGACTCATAAGGGTTCCCTATGCTGATGCCTACGTAAGTCCTCACTCCTCTCGGATGATTATTGATACCTATGTTATATGCTCATATGCCTATTGTTGGTTGCATCCATATCTGATGGACCCCAATATAGTTGAGATATATATATTTGACTAAATATTTGATATCTTATCAGATTATTTCCGATAGGGATGGAGATCCTATCCATAATAAGAGAGAGATCTCTCCCATACCAGTATATATACGAATATATGATATTCGTAGTGGACCGAAATCATACACAATAAATACGCTTGTCCTTTTTCTCTCTAATTCTTTTCTTGGAGTATCACCAAAGTCCTCCAAGAGTCTAAGTTGTGTAGTAAACAGCGGAAGCTCTGGTAGAGTTCGTCAGGACGGGCTTGTAGACGATCAAAGCGAGATCCAACTGTTGATACGCAAATTTCGTATCCAATTAAAATGCGTCAAGTAATAAAATATATGTTGAATATCAATTTTATATTGATTATTTTTAATATTAGGAATTGGGTAAAATTCCTAAGTTAAATAGTCAATTTAATTTCGATTTACTATATATTTTATTAACCAATGGAAAGCCGCCACGTGTCAAGATGATGCAGATATTACTAAATTAAATTAAATTAGAAATTATCCAAGAAGATGAGGATAACATCAAGTCATGGTGAACCAATCAGAATGCTCTATGTGTCAAGTTGTTGCAGTAATCATTAAATTAAATATAATTAATTTAATAATTATCTTGTGGATAATGATATTGTGAAGGACCAATCATATCGCTCCATTCAGACTCAAGCCCATTAGGGTTTCCTACAACTATAAATAAGGTCTCATTCTCCACAAAAAAATAACAACAAAACAAGCTCAAGAAAGGTGGTATAAAACCAATCTTGAGATTAAGGCGATACAAAGCCAAAATCCGGTCAAGGTGTTACAAAGACAATCTCAAGATTTTCAACGTTTGATCCGAGATCAAGGTGTTAAGCCCCTCCGATCGGCGTTTTCAAGTCAAAACTTCGAAGGTGTTCTTCGTCGTTCGTCAAGATCTTCGAAGACGTTCTTCGCATATTGAATCAAAAGTATCGTTTAATTCAAAATCAAGCTCACAAACCTTTAAATTAACGTTACTCAAATCAAAGTTCAAAATGGGGGAAAATCGTTAAAGTCAACTCCAACATCAATCAATTGAAGAGAAGAATCAGATGAGAACTAGAGATAGGAACTCACAAGTTGTAAACATTATCCAACATTATCCATTTAATCCAAGAAATTCTATCTTGTAATTCTTTTTTGTGTTTATTTATTTATACACGAAATTGTTGTTACACCAACATCTAGCGAATCGACTAATTTTATTTCCGCTGCATCAACTGAGGTATATATTGATTCTCTACATGCATGATTATGTGTTTTAGATGCGTAATTACTAACACCTATTAACAATCATTTTCTCTCGAAGGCGAATTGTTAAGCAATTAGAATTACTCGATTGATCAAATTAAACGATTCACAAAAATATCATTTGATTCCGTTAACTTTTTAGGAATAGACAAGATACAAAATTTTGTGGATCAATTACAAATATGAATGTACAAAGTAGAGTGGGGCATTTCCTAATGGATGAAAATTTAGCTTTCACCATTTGACCTAGATCGTTAAAGGTCCCAAGGAACTTCTTATATCCACTTAAACAACTCTTTTCCATGAACATGGGCCCCGGGGCCGCCAAATGAGAAAAAACCGGCAGTGATAGACTTTAATTCAACATTTGCTTTCTGTCAGTTAACCATCATATTCCTTGCTGCCCTATTAGTGAATGGCCCTACCTTCTTCAACTTGCATTTTTTTTCCATCTCCAATAAAAGACTTTACATTAATAGTGGTGAAGATTACAACTTGAATTACTTCTCAACCTCTTTATTTGTTGCATATTTTGGTGAATCTTGGAATGAAGAATAGGGCCACTTTTCTCCTCATAGTTATAGTTAGCAATTTACTTTTATATTGACAAGATCTTTTACAATTGACAGTAGTCGATTGACTCATAAAATATCGATTATTTAGCTATTTACTTTAGAAATTAAAATCCAACAACGTAAATAGAAAATTCAGTTGATATTAAATATGATAAATTATTGAAGTTACTAATTGATTGGCCTCAAATAGGGATGTACACGAACCAAACTGTTCGCAAGCTATTCGGGGCTCGGCTCGAAAAAATATTCGTTCGGAATCGTTCGTTGGCCTAAACGAACCGAACTCGAGCTTTATATCGAGCTCGAAAAAAAATTCGAACCGAACTCGAACCTAGAGGTATTTGGTTCGCAAGCTCGCGAACTGGGCTCGCGAGCTTAGTTCGCGAGCTGGGCTCGCGAGCTTAGTTCGCGAACTGGGCTCGCGAGAATGGCTCACGAACTAGGCTCGCGAGCCCAGCGAACTAGGCTCGATAAATATGTTATATATATAAAAAAAAAAAAATGCATAAAAATGAGTTCAATGGGAATTGAACACATGCCCTCCAAATTCCAAGTGTAGTATCATACCAGTTGGCTAGCTGTTAATATTGATAAATCCTTTCATTGTTTTATATATTAAGTATAAGTAGTATATTTCTAACACAAGTAAACAAATACCATTCCCACCGCCAAGCCTCTCAAAAATGAAATCCACATTTGAAACTCAAACACCATTAGGGTTCCCGGTATAGTTGCTGAGTTTTGTTGTCCGCCGCCGGTGTCTCACGGCGATAGCCGCCGCCGGTGCCTCACAGCCATAGCCGCCGCCGTTGCCTCACAGATTTCTCACTTTCTCTCTCTAAATTCTCCCTCCTACTCCAGTTCTCCGCTTCACTTCGATTTCTAACAAGCCAAGTTCGCCGCCGGCCGTCATCGGAAACAAAAGGCAACCCCAGATTGCCATCTCAAGGTGTGATTACTATCTTTTGATGAATTTCAGCTCTTAGAAAAATATTGTTGTTATTCTGAATATTTTGAATGCGATTATGCAGTAAAATTGAAATTCGAGCTTGAAATAAATAGATTAATGCTAGCAAGTAGTGTATACATATATGAGAGGAAAATCACGACTACATGATTAGTTTATAATTGGAGTTTTTAGAACGATCAGAATTCAGAGGGAAAGGTTTATGTAATTAGGGACTTAGGGTTATAATTGAATCGTATTGTCGTCTGTCGAGGAGTATGTTGGAGCTTTTTGAATTAGTTATGAACTGAAAATTAGGGTGCACAAAAGCATATTGAATGCTGATAATCTCACCCTTCCGGAAAAAATCTTTATTTTCCATACCGTTTGGCAATATTCCCGTCTTGTTAACTTCCAGGCTGGGCATATTATCAAAGCTGCACAATTTTTGTCACAATTTTTAAATGCTTTAGTTTAACCCCTATGTATAATTTAATCTTAGGTTTTTAAAACTTTCAATCTAGTTTATATTCAATATAATAGACTAATTTATATTCAACATATTTATTGCAATTTTTAAGAAGCTATAACAGTTTATTATCATTTTATTACATGCATAGATTGATAAATTCTGTTCATATATGTCTTTTGTAAGAGATGTCGAACATGTCTACCCCAGAGACTTCACATGCTGACAATAATGAAACAAACCCAAGCCAGATGAGTCAAATTGAAGGGACCAATGAGGTGGTCAACATGGACGTCAACCAAGCAAAGAGGCAGAGAAGAGAAAAAAAATCTGAAGCATGGAACGACTTTAAAGAGATCGATGGTATAGATAAGGATGGAACTAAGAAAGCAGAATGTATCCACTGTGGCAAAAAAATGACACTCAATCCCTCAGGTGTTACATCACATATTCTTAGGCACAGCAGAAATTGTCCAAGAAAGAAAGCTAAAGGGCAGAAAAATATATGCATCAGCACAACTCTAACCGAGAGTGAAACAGTTCATGCAGTTCAAAGTTTTAAGTATGATCAATCAAAGATGCGAGAGGTCATTTCTCACATGATCATTGTCCATGAGCTACCATTTAGCTTTGTAGAGTATGAACTCTTCAACATAGCAATGAAGACCGCAACTCCACATTATCAGAGCTTTAGTCGTGCCACTGCAAAAAGAGATTGCATGGCTTCTTTTGATAGAGAGAAGAAGAAGGTGATGATAGCATTGAAGGATGTGAGTAGGATTAGTGTGACTACTGATTTATGGAAGTCTGATCAGAAAGTTTCATATATGGTTGTCACGGGTCATTATGTTGACTCTGATTATAATTTGCAAAAAAGAACTTTGAACTTTTGTGATGTTCCACCACCTCATACAGGAGTTGTTGTTTGTGATGCGCTACACAAGTGTTTGGTAGAATGGGGACTTGAAAATAAAGTGTGGACAATTACGGTGGATAATGCAGCGTACAATGATGTTGCTGTTCGGATGCTAAAGGAGAATCTCTCTTACAAAAACAATCTTCCTCTTAGTGGAAAATTGTTTCATGTAAGATGTTGAGCACATATTTTGAATATTTTGGTGCAATATGGGCTATCGGAGATTCAAGATGTGATTCACAATGTTGGTGAAAGTGTAAAGCATATAGCAGCTTCAGAGGCGCGTATCAATATATTTAGTGAAATTGCAAAGCAATTGCAAATGTCCTCAAAGAAGCTTGTATTGGATTGTTGCACAAGGTGGAATGCAACATATTACATGTTGTCAGCAGCCTTAGAGTTCAAAGATGTCTTTCCAAGATACAGCCAAAGGGACATTTCTTATGCAAATTTGCCAAGTGAGGATGATTGGGAGAAGGTTCGTGTGGTTTGTTCATTCCTCGAAGAATTTAATGAAGTCACTCACCTTATTTCAGGTAAAAATATCCAATTTGAAACTTATTTCTAGTTGTCATATCCACATATGATGATGAATTTAATAAAGATCCCATCTAATTTAATTTCAGGTACTGAATATCCAACGGCGAACTTGTTTCTTACTGAACTTTATAACATAAAAAAGTTGTTGAATGGAGTAAGTGTGGGTGAAGATAGCTACATGGCAGATTTGACAAAGAGGATGAAGGAGAAATTTGAGAAATATTGGGGCCAATGTAACTTGTTAATCTCGGTGGCGGCTGTATTAGATCCAAGGTATAAAATGAAGCTCATTGAGTGGTGTTTTCCAGATATTTATTCCGAAGCTAATGCAATAGAGCATATTGTCACTGTCCGTGAAACATTGAGATCATTGTATGCGGAGTATGTTGAGTCTCACAATTCTAGGGTTGAAAAGAATGTTCAAGATGATGTTCAACATGATACTTCTAGCATCGTGGGCACCACGGGAAAGGGGAAACGGAAAATGAGGGCTGAATTTTCTAATTATATTAGGAATGTTGATAGTGTTGAAAAGGTAAAATCTGAATTAGAAGTGTACTTGGAGGAGGGAGTTGTTATTTGGGATGAAGAAAATGAGTTTGATGCTTTGTCGTGGTGGAAGATGAACAACTTAAAATTTAGAATCTTGTCGAGGATGGCTTGTGATGTACTAGCAATTCCAATAACTACTGTAGCTTCAGAATCGGCTTTTAGTGCCGGTGGTAGGGTTATTGATCCGTACCGTGCGAATTTAGGAGTGGAAACAGTTCAAGCTCTACTTTGTGGGGAAGATTGGTTGCGTGCTCAATATGGTATCAAGAGAAAAATGAAAGTAAGTAAATTTACATTTTGTAAGATTGTTTATTTAATGATTTTTGTTCAATTAGTTTGATATTGTGACTCGTATGTTCTTGAAGGAAATTTCGGAGATTCAAGAGATTCAATTGTCTTAAAAGACATTCTAACAATGTTCATTCTCATAACCTGGTAAGTTCTTTATTGAGTTCATGACAAGACTTATAAGTTATAAGAAATTATTGATCAATAATTCAATATTAAGTTGGTCTCTTGTTGCAACTAATTGGTATGCCTTTTTGTGGAAATTGTTTTTTTTTTTCTTTTTTTCTTTTCCTTTTTCTTTGTTCCATAATATGATTTCAAGATATATTCAAGTACCGATTCAATTTTATGTTATTTGAATTGAATTTTATCTTGTTTGTAACAAGGTATTGATTTGGACATTGTAGGTTTCGTCTAGTTACAAGGGAGGTGGTTTTGCAGCTCATCTACTAGCTTCTATGATCTATCAAGTCTTTTTGTCAAGATCGATCAAGAACTTGAATGATTAGGATTAATTTTGACGATAACTGTCGTTTTGCCATTTTTTTGAAATGTTGGTAAATGTTAATATTTAGAAATTTAATATCTTGTACTGATTTTGGTTTTGAGCTGAAGCGCAATTTTAAATGAGCTGCTAACGAGCTCTTGAGCTTATTTTACATGTTTCACGAACTCGAGCTCGAACCGAGCTTGTTTAATATGTTATCGAGCTTTTATCGAACCGAGCTTGTTTAATATGTTATCGAGCTTTTATCGAACCAAGCTCAAACGATTTGCGAGCTAAGAATTACACGCTTCGAACTCGAACTCGAACTCGAACTATGTTCGTTTATTACGTTATCGAGCTTTTGACGAACCGAGCTCGAACTATTCGCGAACTTAGTAATTACAAAACGAACCGAACTCGAACAGGATTTTATAAGTTCGAACGAACACGAGCCGAACTCGAACACAGTAAAAAGTTAAACGAGCCGAACTCGAGCCTTAGACTGTTCGGCTTGATTCGGCTCGTGTACATCCTTAGCCTCAAATATTATGTGCATACAAATTAGTCTTACTACAAAACCGAAATGGGTTGATTGAGTCTGGATTTTGCAATATAAGAGTATCTCCTTTAAAAAAATTAAGGGTCCGCTTGCTTGGGAGGTTTAGGGGCAAGGAATGAGAATGGATGAGGATTAATTTCCATTTATGGTGCTTGGTACACAATAAATAAGTTAATCATTACCCCATTTTATTAACAATTTTCCTCATTTCATTTTATAGTATGATTGACCCTTCATTCATACTCATTATCATTGGCATCATTGGCATTGATGATTTGCAATCAAGCGGACCCTAAACTATTTGTAAAACTAAAACCTTGTTCGAATTGCGAGAAAGAAAACTCAAATGTATAAGAATATAACACATTATCCTCCCTAAAAATACAAGATGATCAAGTCCGAATGTAAGGGCATCCATGACCATGCTCAAGTCGAAGTCCCCATAAATAAAAATCTTAATTAAATATATTCCACAATAAAAAATCATATTTCAAAATGTTTTGGTCTCTAAAAATAAGAATCCGGTTTCAATGATGTCTCGTTTCATTAGCTAAATTAATTGAAAACTACTACAATATAACTGAGTTTATGTAACACTTAAAAATTATTTACTTATATACCAAAAGAATTTGAAAGTTTGTCATTGTTGGGTTTGGAATCCAAGTTGCAAGCTTGTGTTGGAAATTGGTTTGAAATTTTGGGTTTTGATCCAAAATTTACCAATTTAATTAATTCAATCTATTTGTTAAAAATGGAAACAAGTTGCAAATTCATAATCTACGTTTCGAATAGATAAATTTAATGTATTAATATGCTCAAAATCAATTTCGGGTAAATGAGATATTAGTTGTCAAATGTTGCAACTTAAACTTGGAAGTTGAAGAAATATGGGAACTTGTCCCGCATAGAAAAATTGGAGTAAGTGGATACTCCTTATTTAGTAGAGCACTTAATAAGTAGTTATCAAGTGTGCTCCCCTATGGTGGACCCTAGTGGAATTTTAGCCCTCGAGGATGGTGCTTCGCACCATCCGAGCTCGGGCCCGCACATGCACGTCCCACATGTCGCATAGAGGCACACTTCGCACGTAGGCGTCGTCATGAGGAGTTGGAGGAGCCTTAAAGTTTTAGCCAGGTGGTTCAGAAGAATGGCTCGCGGGTTCGTGGAGGTTCGAGTCAGAAGGTGCGGTGACGTGGATCGGATCCGGTCAAATCGACCCGTCAGGAACCGGGTCGAACCGGATCGGGCGGTGGGTCAAATTGGGTCGGCTCGGACCGGGCGATTCAATCCCACCGGGTCCGGTCGGGTCGAAACGACCCGCCAACAAGCCGAGTGGATCGAACCAGTGCGATCCGTCGCCCGTCAGGGCGCGGGTCAGCCTGCGGGTACGACCGCCCAGCGAACTGGTGGGTCCAGTCCAAAGGGTGCAACCAAGGGGTGAAGAGGTGTCTTTCCAAAAATGCACCACAACTCTTCAACATATATAAATAGGCCCCTCCACATTTCATTTCATTAATTCAAATACACAAGTTCATTGTGATTCAAAAGCTTTCCAAATTCTGCACTAGTAGAGTCCGAAAGTTCCAAATATCCAAGTACGTTCGCCGATAACTTCTGACTCGTAGTGCAGCGGTCTGAAGTTTTAAAGTCGTTGTATCTTGGAGGCGTTTTGCTATTAAACGTATTGTACCTGAGTACGTGGCAATTTCGTCTTATGGATATAGAGTCAAACTCTAGCCTCGACTTTGTCTGCATTCATACATCTTCATCTATACATTCACATACCAACAACTAACAGCGTAAGATGAAATTATTTTTGTATATTCGGAGATGTTTTCTATTGTTTCTACTCCTTCAATCCCTGTTGCTCACGCTGAAAAACCGGCTAAATTTTCCGGAATGATTTTAATGGATGACAGCAGAAAATGTTGTTCTACTTGACAACTCTCAGTCTTGCCCGGTTCTTGAGGGAAGATCCTCCTACTGTTGAAATGGGGGATAAAGAGGGGATGACTACTTTGGAGGCCTGGAACCACAGTGACTTCCTGTGTCGAAATTACATTTTGAATGGATTAGATGACTCACTTTACAATATCTACTCCATTTTTAAAATCGCAAAAGAATTGTGGTTATCTTTGGAGAAAACGTACAAAACGGAGGATGCTAAAATAAAGAAATTCATTGTCAGACAATTCCTCGACTTCAAAATGGTGGAGTCGAAGACGGTCATGGACCAAGTTCGAGAGTTGCAGTTGATCCTCCATGAGATTCATGCTGAAGGTATGCAACTATCTGAATCCTTTCAAGTAGCCACATTCATAGAGAAGCCACCGCCTCAATGGAAGGATTTCAAAAATTATCTCAAGCACAAACGCAAGAAAATGGGGCTTGAGGACTTGATCGTGAGACTATGGATCAAGGAAGACAACCGAAAATCTGAAGTCAAAAGCGACAAGAACCGTGGAGAGGCACGTGTGAATTTGGCTGAGTCCGGAAGTGGCAAGAAGAAGAAACGTGGTGCTGGCTCTAATAAACAATAGAAGACTTCGAACAAAAGGTTCAAAGGTAACTGTTATAGTTGTGATGCTCGAACACAAGTCAAGTGAATGTCGACAGCCAAAGAAGGCAAATCAAGGCCAAAAGAATACATTCTTAACAATTTGCTACATAAGAAAAGGGACAAAACTCCGTACGAGTTGTGGAAAGGAAGAAAACCTTCCTAACATTACCTCAAAGTGTGGGGGTGCCTAACTAAGGTTGAAGTGCCTAAGCCGAAACAAGTGAGAATAGGACCCAAAATTGTTGATTGCATTTGCATTGGATATGCGCATAACAGTAGTGCATATCGATTTCTGGTGCACAAATTAGACATTCATGAAATAAACGTGGGAATGACTATTGAGTCAAGGAACATGGTGTTCTTTGAGAACATATTTCCTAAGAAGGAAAACACAGAAGTAAGGTCTCGTAAAAGTAAAAGAACATATGAAATTGCAAATGGTTCACCTGTTGAGGTTAATAACGAACTTGAGGTTAATGATGAACCAAGACGTAGTCAAAGGGCCAGAAAGGAAAAGTCTTTTGGGCCGGATTTTCTATCATACATGATGGAGAGTGAACCCAGGACAATACATGAGGCATTGTCTAGTCCAAATGCTCCTCTCTGGAAAGAAGTAATAAACAGTGAAATCGAGTCCATCATGCAAAATCACACGTGGGAGATTGTAGATCTACCACCAGGTTGTAAACCACTTGAATGCAAGTGGATCCTAAAGAGGAAGTATAAAGCTGATAGATCAATTGATAAATATAAGGCTAGATTGGTAGCCAAAGGGTTCAAACAAAGAGAAGGATAGGACTTCTTTGATACGTATTCCCTAGTTACGAGGATCACTTCCATTAGAGTTCTTATTGCTATTGCAGCATTAAATGACCTTGAGATACATCAAATGGATATGAAGACAACCTCTTAAATGGCATGAAAATTTTGATAATGTGATGCTCTCTAATGATTTCAAAATCAATGAGTGAGATAAGTGTGTCTATATAAAGGGCACTCCAGATGATTATGTGATAGTGTGTCTATACGTCGATGACATGCTTATTACGGGGAGTAATCATGACTCGATCATGAATACTAAAAACATGTTAAAACGAAATTTTGACTTGAAGGATATGGGTCTGGCTGACGTCATTCTAGGGATGAAAATCTCTAGAACTCCTGATGAAATTTTCCTATCACAAGCTCATTACGTTGAAAATGTATTGAGGAAATTTGATGCTTATGACATACCCCCAGCTAACACCCCTGTAGATGTTAATCTACACTTAGCCAAACATAGAGGAGACCCAGTGCTGCAATTGAAATATGCAAGAATTATCGGAAGTATGATGTACTTGACAAATGGTACGCGTCCGGATATAGCATATTCAGTTAGCAAACTTAGTAGATTTACAAGTAATCCTAACAAGGATCACTGGAAAGCTATGATGAAAGTTTTAAGGTATTTAAAACATACCATGAATCATGGAATTTTGTATACAAGATATCCAGCCGTATTGGAAGGACACACAGATGCAAACTGGATATCTGATACAAAAGATTCAAAATCCACCAGTGGTTATGTATTCACTATAGGTGGAGGAGCTGTGGCTTGAAAATCCTCTAAACAAACTTGCATAGCTCGTTCCACAATGGAATCGGAGTTCATTGCTTTAGACAAAGCTGGTGAAGAGGCAAAATGGCTTCGGAACTTCTTAGATAATCCCGGCTGGTGTAAATCGGTGCCTCCCGTGATGATACACTGTGATAGCATGTCTGTTATAGGGAGGACACAATGCCACATGTATAATGGTAAGTTTCGACACATTCGAAGGAGACACAATACCGTTAGACATTTGATCTCAAGTGGGGTAATCTCCATTGACTACGTAAAGTCAAAAGAAAACATTGCGGATCCGCTAACTAAAGGCATTGGTCGAGATCAAATGTATAGCATGGTAAGGGGAATGGGGCTAAAACCCACACACTAAAGAGTGTTCATAGTGGTAACCCGTCCATGATGACTGGAGTATCCCAAAAACTTGGCTCAACGAGACAACTAAGCTTTGAAGCACTCAGTTTTGCACTTGAAAAATAAAAATTTCAAGCTCATTCTCGATTCCGCTCAAGTGCCAATTGTACCTATTTGGTACAAAACCTGATGACGTGTGGTGAGGGTAAGCTTAACAGCTTTTAATGATTCCTATACCTTCGTGGTGAGGTATTTCAGGGTACCTTTAATAGGAGATCACCTATATAAGTGTGAAGTGGGGCCGCTTCAAACTGACAAATATAATATTTTCAGTACACACTTATGAATCCAAGATAAGGTCCACGGCCAAAATGGACAACAACGTGAGAACCAAAAGGATATTAGAGTCGTTACTTTGTGGTTGTCATTGTACTAGATTTACACAAAAGCTGACCAGTTCAAGATAACATATTCAATGAGCAGCGAGTAAATCCGATGGCATCTCACTAGGGAAGGTTCAAAGCCTGAAGCTACCTATCCTGATGAAGGGACGACTCGCTGGGACTTTCTTAGGTTTGCATTGCATTAATATCATTCATGTGGGGAATTGTTGGAAATTGGTTTGGGATTTTGGATTTTGACCCAAAATTGACCAATTTAATTAATTCAATTTATTTGTTAAAAATGGAAACAAGTTGCAAATTCATAATCTACGTTCCGAGTAGATGAATTGAATGTATTAATATTCTCAAAACCAATTTAGGGTGAATGAGATATTAGTTGTCAAATGTTGCAACTTAAACTTAGAAGTTGAAGAAATATGGGAACTTGTCCCACATAGAAAAATTGGAGTAAGTGGATACTCCTTATTTAGTAGAGCACTTGATAAGTAGTTATCAAGTGTGCTCCCCTATGGTGGACTTTATGGTGGATCCTAGTGGGATTTTAGCCTTTGGATAAAATGAACCCGAGGATGGTGCTTCGCACCATCCGAGCCCGAGCCCGAACGCGCACGTCGCACACGTCGCATTAAGTCGCTTTAGAGGCGCACTTTGCACTTCGCACTTACGCGTCGTCTGGAGGAGCCTTAAAGTTTTGGCCAGGTGGTCCAGAAGGATGGCTCGCGGGTTCGTGGCGGTTCGAGTCAGGCAGTGCGGTGACGTAGACCGAGTCCGGTCAGATCGATCCGTCAGGAACCGGGTTGAACCGGACCGGGCGGTGGGTCAAACCGGATCGGCTCATACCGGGCGGTTCAACCCCCACCGGGTCAGATTCGGTCGGGTCGACCTCGCCAGCAAGCCGGACGGATCGAACCACTGCTACCTGTCGCCCGCCAGGGCGTGGGTCAGCCTGCGAGTGCGATCGCCCAGTGAACTGGTGGGTCCAGTCTAAATGATGCAATCAAGGGGTGAAGAGGTGCCTTTCCAAAAAGGCACCACAACTCTTCAACATATATAAATATAAATAGGTCCCTCCACATTTCATTTCATTACTTCAAATACACAAGTTCATTAAGATTCAAAAACTTTCCAAATTCTACATTAGTAGAGTCCAAAAGTTCCAAATATCCAAGTACGTTCGCCGATAACTTCCGACTCGTAGTGCAGCGATCTGAAGTTTTAAAGTCGTATCTTGGAGGCGTTTTGCTATTAAACGTATTGCACCTGAGTAAATGGCAATTTCGTCTTACGGATATAGAGTTAAACTCTAGCCTTGACTTTGTCTGCATTTATACATCTTCGTCTATGCATTCACATACCAACAACTAACAACTTGTAGAGCTTTAACTGCAAAGATTGAACAACTAAGCCATAATAACTCTAATAACTTATTATTTTTGTAGACATGGGTCGATTGTTTTCACCATCTTAGGATGTAGTGAGTTCTATTTTGATAATTAAGATGTGATATAGCTAAAAACTTAAAAGTCCATTTTACAAAAAAAAGCAATTGAAATATTTTAGTTCTTCTAAAGTCACATGAGAAAAGTAAATCTAAAGATATTTAATTAGTTAAAAGTAAAAGGAATGTATAATTTTATTAGTTAAAAGTATTACATACAATATGCTACTTATTTATAAGTGTTACATGAAAGTGTTACTTATTTAAAAATGTTACCTAAAAGTATTATGTACCTTAAAAGTGTTACATGAATGTGTTACATAATTGCATATATTACCAAAGTGTTACATAGAAGTGCTACACATTCGTAAGTATTACAAAAATGTTATATAAAATTTCAAATTTTGAGAGTGTTACAACGAAGTGTTACAATTTTCAGTTTTAGAAGAATGAAGATTCATCAAATTGACTAAAACAAAAAAGTTAACCTTTGCGAAAATAGACTCTTTATATAGAGGTGGTTAAGACAAATATATTTTTAAAACACAAAATAAAATTATAAAAAAAAAAAAAAAAAAAAACTTTTTAGCAATCGTAAAAGTGTTATATTTTCACCTAAAATACATTGGCAAAAACTTGTGTGCACCAAGTGTACACAAGTCTTATTATACACCTGCCTATAGATGAATATTCGTGCGACCCAATGACCTGCCTCGACCCATGCGTGCCGCGGGTCGGGCAATTTTTTTTTTTCCGTCCTTATAAGTGAATAATACTTGATATATTTCTCGAGGCATATGTTTCAACGGAGTGGCCGTTGTCCTGGTGGTTGAATTGTTAGGCTTGCTAGCAAGAGGTCTTAGGTTTGAGTCCCTCAGGCGTAGTGTACCTTTTCTTTTTATCTAATTGGCCTTGTTTTGTGGGGTACAAGGACTCAAGTTTGAATCGCACTGAACACGAAATTTTATTTTTATTTTTTATCAGTTATCCTGTATATGTATATACAGTGACAGACCCAGAAATTTAGGTGATGGGGGCCCACTTATAGACCGATTTGGGAGTTCGTCTTACAAAATAATTTTTTTTTTAACTATGCTCATGTAGCAAATATTTACCAAATTGGGGCAGAGTCTGAGTAGGCTAAAAATTAAATTCTTTTATATAATTAGTCCATAAACTTAAAATATTGGATAAATTAATCAAGGGAAAAACACATATATAATAGCACATTATGACGGGGTTAGGGAGGCCCAGTACCCCCCTTGGCCCCAGTGTAGGTCCGTCTCTATGTATATAGTGCCACAAAGTTAAACCAAAGACTGTTGTAGCTCAATTAGTAAGCTTGTTAAATTGAATATGAGACGTCTCATGTTCGAGGACCACTAAAGTACCAATTTTTTTTATTTTGATTAATCATTTTCCAAATATGTTTTATTAACACTTTAATAAATATTAATTAATTTAATATTAAAAAATAAATTAATAATTAAGTTAATATTAATGAGAAATAAATTAATAATCAATTATAGTTTTTAGATTATTTATTGTTGAATTATTTTTAATTTTATTTATTATATTTATTTTATTCATTGTTTTTAATAAATATATTTTATTAATACTTTCATTATTAGTTACTATTTCAAGAAATAGTAATAAATTAATAATCAATATTTATCTATTAGTTAGTATTTCCAAATATATTTTATTAATACTCTAGTTTATTTTTAGTTACCTAATAGTGTAAATTTATTAGTTATAGTATAATTTTTTTGTTGTACTACTATATATTTATTTTCTCAGCTTATAGTATAATTATTATTCCCTTATATATTAAAGTTTAAGTTTCTTTAATAATACATTGTTTACAATTTAGAATATAACTATTTGTTCTCTGTATATTATTCTATAATTATTTTTCTAGGTTACAAAATATTTACTGTTTGCTTATAGTATATATATTATGTTGCCTTGTAGTGTAAATTATTAGTTAGAGTATCATTTTTTTGTATAACTTTATATTTATTTTTTTTAACTTACAGAATAATTATTGTTCTCTTATAGTATATATTTTGCTTAAAATATAAGTTCAGTTAGTAATACACTATTTATAATTTATAGTATAATTATTTGTTCTTTGTATATTACTCTATAATTATTTTTACAAGTTACAATATATTTACGATTTTCTTATAGTATATATTATATTATCTAATAATATAAATATATTAATTATAGTATAATTTTTTGTTGTATATTACATTATATTTATTTTTTCAGCTTACAGTATAATTATGTTCCCTTATAGTATATATTATCTTGCTTAAAAATATAAGTTCATTGAGTAATACATTGTTTACAAATTACAGTAGAACTATTTATTCTTTGTATGTTACTCTATAATTATTATTTTTATTGTATACTAATGTATATTTATTTTTCCAGCTTACAGTATAAATTTTGCTCCCTTAAAATATATATTAGATTGCTAAAAAATATAGGTTCATTTAGTAATAGATTGTTTACAATTTATTGCGGTGGATTCGATATAGTATATATTTCTTGTTGTGGTGGATTTGATACAGTATAACTTATTTAACCATAAATTATTTTTTGTCTTACCAAAAGTATAAATTGTATTTATTTACAAATTATTATTAATTTATAAATATTTTGTAAAGAAAAAAAATAAAATAGAAATACATAAAAAATTTAAATCGGAAGAAAAATGGAAAAAAAAAATTAAACAAAAGAAATAATCAAAAAATTAAAAAAATAAATTATAATAAACTAAGAACCTATTTTTTATTTAATTAAATAATATCCATTAGCTAATCATCATTATTATTTCTATAAATTAATATATAAAGAAAAATAATTATTGAAATATAAATACATAAAAATTTGTAAATAGAAAGAAATTAAAAAAAAAATAATTAAAAAAAGAAATAATTAAAAAATCTTAAATTAAAAATAAAATTATAGTAAATATAATGTTTTTTTACTTTTTAATTAAATATTAATTGTTAGTAATTTTATAAATTAGTATATAAAGAAAGTAACTAATAAAATACAAATACATAAACTATGCAGTAGATTTTGAGCAAAGGACCCCTTGATCAGCCAAACGTGGCACTGCCACTAGCGACAAGATGCCTTCATGAATTTAAATACATCATTATATATACTCTCTCCGTCCCACCCGAGTTTACACACTTTCCTTTTCGGTGCTTCCCACATCAATTTGCACATCCTTAAAAAGGAAAGTTCTCTCACAATCTCCACCCTTAAAATCTCCATCCTCAATATTCACCTTTAAAAAAGTCAATCAAAAAGCAAAAGTAATTTTTTCTTAATATACGTGTCGGGTCAACCGTGCAAACTCTCATGAACCGAAGGAAGTACGTAATAGTGTATACTGATAAAGGAAAAAAAGAAGAACGCGCTCGCTGGAGGTCGATGCCAAAATCTCCTGCTCGAGAAGCCAGGTCACAAGTCACAACACACATTTAGCAATCCAAATGCATCACATTCTATATATTAAACAAATACTGAATTAAAAAAATAAGTGATTCGTTGGGTCGTGCGCTGACCTAGTTTTCTAGACACGAATTTAGTATTTGTGTTGGGTTAGGCCCAATTCTGGGCCAGCTCATTTATACCCAACCCAAACCCATTTTGGCAGCCCCCACCCTTTCATATCCCACCAGATACATTCCCCACCAGTCTGTGACTCTTTGATTTACGGAATGCATTCACTCCTTCTTCTCAATTTCTGCTATATTCTTCTCTATAAGAATGGAGCTCTTCTCCTTGTGAGATGTGTGCAGAAAATAGAAGAGAGATACACTTAGTGTGAGGGTTTCTGCCACCAAACATTTTCCTTCTTCGTCTCCTTCTTCCCGATTCTCTTTGTGAGATTAAAGGTGGGTTGAGTGTGAGAGAAGTGTGTGGGGTGTTACCGGGGTTTGGGTTGAGTGTCTTCTTTGTGAGGATATCTCCCATTGGGTGTTAAATTCGCGGTTGTCATCATATCGATCGGAAACGGGCTCAAGAAAATTCTGAGCCAAACTCGAACCCAACCACGGTTCGAAGCCTAACAGTGGTATCCGAGCCGGTTGTCAAAACCGTGGTCTCTTTTTTTTTTGGAGGAGTCGATTTTTATGTGAAATTGAAGGGCTGCTCCGGCGAAATCATTCCGGTCGCGTTTCAGTCTTCGTAACGCTTCAGCATTCTCGGCCGAGACGTCAATTCTCGGCCGCGCCAGTTTTCCCGAAATCTCGGCCGACCTCATCCTTTCGCGACCGAGACGCTTGTACAACGACTCTGTGATAAAAAAAAAATTCGCATCTCGGCCGAGGCACACCTCTCCATCTCGGCCGAGATCAGTGTGCCGAGCCCAGCAATCTCAGCCTGTTGTGAAGTAATCTTGGCCGAGCTCCAATGTTTCTCGGCCGAGATCAGTGGTCCGAGGCCCAGTGGCCAGAATCCAGCAATCTCAGCTCCCTTGGCTATCCCCCCATCGCGCCTTTGCCCGACGTGAGCCGAGTTCCCTTCCAGTTTGGTAAGTCGGGTTCTCCTCCCGGTGAGGACCCGCTCGGATAAATTAGCTTAATCCCTTTTATTGCTTTTGCAGCTGCTGTTTGGGAATGGATAGGATTTTTTACTGCTTTTGTAGTTGCCGTTTGAGAACGGATAGGTTTGGCTGTACGTGTTGGTAGTTTTAGGATAATCTGTGTGATTGCCTGTTTGTTGCTTCCGCTTATATTCTCTGATCTTTGTGATTAGTTTTTTGCATTCTTTGTGATTGCTTGCTGGTTTTCTTGGAGGTTATCAAGTGACTCCCTGCTTCACTGATAAATCAGTGCTGAGAACTGGGAAATCCTTGATTGTTGTAATCCTCCCTAAAATCTGTGTGATTTTGTGATGGGTTCTATGTCTGGGTTTAGTCTGGCTCCATTTGACGGACGCTCAGACTTTGGTATTTGGCAACAGAAAATGAAAGGTATTCTGGTACAACAACGTGTATTTAAGTGTATCAGTTTACTATTTTCTGAGTCTGATTCTGACGAGAAAAAAGCTAAAATGGATGAGCTTGCGCACTCATCCATTATCCTTAATCTTTCTGACTTGGTTTTAAGAAAGGTTTGTGATCAGAATAGTGGAAAAGAGTTGTGGGAAAAATTACAAGAATTATATACTGAGACTTCATTGCCTAATAAGATATTTTTGCTTGAAAAAAAATTTCGGTTCAAACTTGATTTGAATAAAGACATAGAAGAAAATCTTGATGTTTTTACAAAACAGGTTCAAGCCATTAAGAAAATGGGTGATAAAAACATTGATGACTACACTCCGATTGTGCTCCTAAATGTCATCCCTCATACATATAGTGATGTAAAATCTGCAATTAAATATGGTAGAGATCGGATTAGCTTTGAAACTGTGATAAATGGTTTAAAAAGCAAGGAGATGGATTTAAGATCTAATCCGGGTAAAAAAAATCATGGTGAGGTTATGTTTGTGAGAGGGAGGGAGGGCTAAAAATAAAAATAGTCAACCAAACAATAACCAGAATAACCATGATAGAAAGAAGAAAGAAAACCGCAGTAGGTCTAAATCTAGGCCCAGGCCTAAAAAATGCTATAACTGTGGTGAAACTGGTCATTTTGTCAAAGAATGTCCTAAGAAACAAAAGGAACAGGCTAATAAGGCTTCTGGAGATGAGAAACTAGGGATGTCTTTATGGTAAGCGAGTCATGTGATGTGTCTTTTGTGAATTATGTGCATTCTGACACTTTGTGTGAAAATGAATGGCTTATTGATTCTGGTTGTACTTTCTACATGTCACCATTTAAAGATTTGTTTTGCTCATATAGAGAAGTCAGTAATGGGTTTGTGTCTTTGGCTAATGAGAAAAAATGCAAAATCATTGGTATTGGGGACATTTATTTGGTATGTGAATCTTTATTTGGTCTAACACTTAAAAATGTAGATATGTGCCTGAATTGTGCAATAATCTGATTTCATGTGCTGCATTAGAAGACGATGGATTAGAAGTAAAATGGGGAAGGGGCATGATGAAAATCATGAGGGGATCATTAGTGGTCTGAAAAACTGAAAAACGAAACAATTTGTATGTTTGCATTGCTAAGTCTATGCCTTGTTCTGTGAATGTTGTCAAGGATGACAAAACTGAACTGTGGCATCATAGACTTGGTCACATGAGTAGTAAAGGGTTGGAAATTTTGTATAAGGTTGGTTCATTTGGTAATGATAAGCTTTCTTGCATGCCCTTTTGTGAATCTTGTGTGAAAGGAAAACAACATAGAGTAAGCTTCCAGTTTCCCCTTCTCCCAATAGGTCTAAATGCACTGGCATACTTGATTATTTGCATGCTGATGTGTGGGGACCTGCCACTGTTCCCACACATGGCGGAAAGATGTATTTTCTTTCGATTGTTGATGATTTCTCTAGAAAAGTGTGGGTTTTGTTGTTAAAACACAAATCTGATGTCTATGAGAATTTTAAAAATTGGAAAGTTTTAATTGAAAATCAAACAGGAAGAAAGATTAGAAATCTTAGGACTGATAATGGACTAGAATTTTGTAATAATTCGTTGAATGAGTTATGTGTAAAATCAGGTATTCGAAGGCATAAAACGGTTCCCTACACACCTCAGCAAAACGGTGTGGCTGAAAGGATGAACCGAACTCTACTTGAAAGGGTAAGGAGCTTGTTGGCTTCCTCTGGACTTTCAAAAGAGTTCTGGGGTGAAGCAGTTTGTACTGCTGCCTATCTAATCAATAGGTCCCCCTCTGTGCCTTTAGATGGTAAGTGTCCTGAATTTGTTTGGTCTGGAAAATCAATTGACATTTCTAATTTGCAAACATTTGGTTGTGCTTCTTTTACTCATCAAAAAGGTGATAAACTTGAACCTAGGTCTAGGAAATGTGTTTTTCTAGGATACCCTGATGGTGTGAAGGGTTATAGGCTTTGGCTTAAAAATGAACCTGGTTTTAAAGTGGTAATAAGTAGAGATGTCGTGTACAACGAATCTGACTTTCCATATTTATCTGCTTCTGTGGTTTTGCCTGTGTCTGACACTGCTCCTTCTGAGGTGGAGCAATCAGATTTACCTGTTTCTGATGTGCATGGACCAAATATTGACTTACCTGATGAAAATGAGAATGTGGAAGATGTGTCTGATAATGTTGATTACCAACTTGCTAGGGACAGACCTTGGAGAAACATTAGGCCACCTGCTAGATTTGATGACTTCCATGTTGATATTCATGCTTTCAGTGTTTTTGAATTTGTTGATGATTGTGAACCTAAGTCATATAAAGAAACTTTAAAATCTGAAAACTCTAAAGAGTGGTTAAATGCTATGAAAGAAGAAATGAACTCTTTGCATGTTAACCAAACCTGGACCCATATGCCCAAACTTGAACATTGTTCTGTTGTGGACTGTAAGTGGCTTTATAAAATCAAGGATGAGGGTGAGAGAGTTAGATTCAAAGCTAGACTTGTGGCTAAGGGTTTTACTCAAAAAGAGGGGATAGATTACACGAAAATCTTTGCTCCTGTTGTTAAGTTTGTCACTGTGCGCATTATGCTTGCATTGATTGCTCATTTTGATTGGGAGTTGAAACAGTTGGATGTTAAAACTGCTTTCTTGCATGATGAACTTGACAAAAAGATATACATGAGACAACCTGATGGTTTTGTTGATCCTAAAAATTCTGATCATGTATGCTTGTTGAGTAAATCTTTGTATGGGTTGAAACAATCACCAAGACAGTGGAATAAGAAATTTGATAAATGCATGATGTCTTTGAAGTTTAAGAAAAGCCTTTATGATTATTGCTTGTACTTTAAAGAAAATGCATCTACGCCTATCTTCTTGCTTATCTATGTCGATGATATGCTCTTGGTGAGTCATTGTCTGAAGTCGATTGAATATGTTCAAAAATGCCTTAGTAAAATTTGAAATGAAGTATCTTGGTGATGCTAGAAGAATCCTAGGGATGAACATAGAAAGAGATAGGAAGAATCGAACTTTACTTTTAAATCAGATCTCCTATGTGGAGAAGATTTTGAGTAAATTTCGATGTCCACTACTAAACCTGCTTCTGTGCCTCTTGTTGCTCACTGTGTGTTAAGTAAGGATCAGTCCCCAAAGACTGATTATGAAATTGTTGATATTTGATGATTAGCACTAGACCAGACATTACATACACTGTCAGTTGTTTGAGTAGGTATATGTATAACCCTGGTATGCCCCATTGGGATGCTGTGAAAGGGTTACTCGGGTGCCTTAGAGGGTCTTTTAATGTTAGCCTAAAAGTTGCTAAATCTGCTAGAGGTGTGAATTTGATTGGCTATGTCGACTCCAATTATGCGAATGATAGAGATAATAGGAAGTCCACCACCTCCTATGTGTTCACTTTGTGTGGCTCTTGCATAAGTTGGAAATCTCAGCTACAGCATGGTGTTGCATTGTCGACTACTGAATCAGAATATATTGCTATCACTGAAGCCTTGAAAGAGGTCGTCTGGTTGAAGGGTTTATTGTCTGAAATTGGTTTTCTAGACGATAAAGTAGTAGTATATTCTGATAGTCAGTCTAGTATTCAATTATGTAAAAACCCTGTTTTTCATGACAGAACTAAGCATATTGATGTTAGGTTTCACTTTATTCGTGATATTGTTGAGAAGGGAATTGTGTGCCTTCAGAAAATTCCATCTCAATTTAATCCTGCTGATATGGGAACTAAGTGTTTATCTGTTGAGAAATTTCATTCATGCATGAGAACTTTGAACTTAGATCCTAATGATTAGATCTTGTGTTTATGTTATCCTTGATTTTGTGTCTGCTTTATGCTTTGTGCATTACATTTGACTTTGTGTCTGCTTTATGCTTTGTGCATTTGACTTTGTGTCGTTGAGTGTGTATCTTTCCCTTGGTGAAAAATAATTTGCTTTGTGCTTGTTATCTCCTGTACTTAGTGTGCAGGAGTTTGGCAATGATGATTCCTCCGTTTCCGTGATCAATCGATAGCATGTGTGAATTGGGCCCAAGGTGGAGATTTGTTGGGTTTTAGGCCCAATTCTGGGCCAGCCCATCTATACCCAACCCAAATTTACTCCTTCTTCTCAATTTCTGCTCTATTCTTCTCTATAAGAATGGAGCTCTTCTCCTTGTGAGATGTGTGCGGAAAATAGAAGAGAGATACACTTAGTGTGTGAGGGTTTCTGCCACCAAATCTTTCCCTTCTTCGTCTCCTTCCCGGTTCTCTTTGTGAGATTAAAGGTGGGTTGAGTGTGTGAGAAGTGTGTGGGGTGTTACCGAGGTTTGGGTTGAGTGTCTTCTTTGTGATGATATCTCCCATTGGGTGTTAAATTCGTTGCTGTCATCATATCGATCGAAAACGGGCTCAAAAAAATTCTGAGCCAAACTCGAACCCGACCACGGTTCAATTCCTAACAATTCATATTTAATTGGTTTTTTTATATCCCTTTTTAAATAGGGGGTGCACAATAAGGCCTTATGTGCACTTGATGTACATGAGACTCATTCACATACATTTACGTCTATCAGAAGTATATTGTGTTCAATACATATGTGTGCAAGGGCATATAGCAGGCGTCGAATTTGCCAATTTTCGACCAAATAAATCTAGATCGTGATAGTGCAAATTAGTTGGGGTGATTACTTGTCTTGGAGATAATTTGCTCCACATCGAATCCTGGATCGAAAATATTTCGAATTGATAATATTTGTTGACTATTTAATTTTAGGGTTCATTTCAAAAGGCAACCTGAACTATACAGGTTTTTATACTTCGCAACCTAAACTAAATATTTTTTCCGATCACAACCTGTATTATACGTTTTTTTTGCACTTTGCAACCTCCGGTTATATAATCCGGCATGTATAGGCCATGTGCGTAGCACATGCCAAAAGACCTAATGAGATAGTGACATGTGGCTAACAATAAAAAATAAAAAATAAAAAAAACATATAAAAACAAAAGAAAATTTGAAAATAGCTATTAAAAACAGAAAAATTCTTGAAAAAAAAATAGGAAATTTAATTAAAATTCAATTTCAGATTGTCAAAAATAAAAATTTATAAAAAAATTAATAAAAATTCGAAAATAATATATAAAAATATAATTTTAGAATAAAATAAGAAAATAATTTTTTATTTTCTAAAATATATTTTTTATATATTATTTTTATTATTTTTCTGATTTTCGTTTTTATTTTAAGAATCTAAAATTAAATTTTAATTTTTTAACTTTTTTTAGATAAGTAGAATAAAAATAATTCTAAAATTTATAATATATCATTAAATGATTAAAAAAAAAAGAAAAAGCTGAAAAAAGGAGTCATGTGATGGGCACATGGCCTATATAGCCGGAAAATATGGTCGGAGTTGTAAAATGTAACAAATCGGATTATACAGGTTGTGATCGGAAAAAATATTTAGTTTATGTTGCAAAGTATAAAAACCCGTATAGTTCAGGTTACTTTCTGAAATTAACCCATAAATTTTATTTGGACCGAAACAACTCGAACTTTTTTGTTGTAAGACTGAACAGTTCTGAACCAAATATTGAAATAGAACCATGTAGAACCGACTCTAAGTAATTTTCAATAGAATCCTTTTTATATATTATTTAATTAATTTCTTCTATATTATGATATTGAATCATAATAGATTTTAAAAGTGCATGTGTAATACTACTACTGTTTTGGAATTTAATAAAGGAGTTCAGTAATTAATAATAGAGTAAAATATTTTAATGAATAATTTTCAGAACAAACAAAAAAATCTATCAAATATAGATATATTAATCAGTTAATGTGTTTATAGTTTATATAAAAAAAAAAAACATTGTACATGATATTCTAAGTTTAACTCTACATTTATTTAATCCAACCATTAAAATTTATTATCATTATATCTAATATTTAATTATTTCTATATATAAAGGCCAAAATCCTGGACCTGAACTTTGCACATAGTTACTATCCTAGATACTAGTGGCAGCTCGTTGCTCGTTCTCTCACGTTTTTCTCTTGAAGTTAATTTTGATTTCACCAGTTTGTCATATTTATCTTACCTTTTCACTTTCATAGTCTATCCTCTACATAAAGTTTACAATTTTATAATAAAAAAATAGGAAAACATGTGTATGAGACAAACTTTTTGAAATTATATACCAATAGAGCTTTATAGATAAGAAAAATAATTATTAAAAGGTCCAGAGAAGTTACTGACACCGATAACTTTATAATTTGGTGTTATTCTTTTTTAGACGAGACGTCTACTTTAGTAACTTGTAATTTTTTTTATTTTATGGAATTTTAGTAACTTGCAATTGTTTTTATACGTTCGGGTTTGAAACTTGTCTCAATATATAACTTATAAATTGCTTAATATTACACTGTTTTTAAAAGAATATGGTATTATTGTAAAAACAACACTATAATTTTTTTATGCATTTTGTTAATAAAATTTAAATGAATAAACTCTTAAATATTCCGAATAATCGGACCGAACAGGTCTAATCTTCGAAAGGAATTGAATCGATTAACGAAGTGGTTTTGGAGATCTTATTTGAAAATCTCCAAATATCTCTGAATTTTAATTCGATTCTGGAGATTTTTGTATCTCCGAACACTGCAGAACATACTCACCCCTAGCGTAAATTCTACTCTTCCTTTGCATTTAGGTTAGGATATGGGCTAATCTGACTCATTATATAAGGCTTCATTTGGATGGAGGAATTTGTGATATGGATTTATAGATCCATTGTCAAATTCACTCCATGCGTTTAGATAAAATACTAAATGAGTGGATTTGTAAATTCAGATTTTTAAATCAACACAATTAGAAATCCAAGATTTGAGATTCATCATTTTACACTATATTTGAGTGGATTTCAAATTATTTTACAAAGGTAGTCATTTACAAATCTCTCTTCACTCACACTTCTCTCCCCCCCCCCCCTCTCTCTCTCTCTCATCCTCTCTCTCTCCTCTCTCCTCCCCCGTTCTCTCTCTTCTTCTCTTCTCTTTATCGCTATCTCTCCCTCTCGTTCTCGAATGAAATGCTCCCATTATTTTTTTAATTTTTTTTCCTTTATCTCCAATGAAATGCTCTCAATATTTTTTTAGGATATAAAATACATAAAATGTATATATGTGTGTAATTGAAAAATAAAAAATCGGTTAATTTAGATATAGATAAATATTATTTTATTTAATAAAAAATATAAGTTGTTTGTTTAAACTTTAAAGTAAAAAAATTGAATTTTACAAATATTGTATCAGTTTTTTTGCCAAACAATGAATTGAAAATTTTAGATTTAAAAATCATATCACAAATCCATCATAATTTCAAACAAGGAATTTTAAGTCCAAGGATTTCAAATCTAAGAATTTTAAAATCTATTCATTTTAAATCCCTCGGAAAATTGAGGTCTAAGTTAAAAGACAAAAACTTTGATAAGACTATTCTATAGTAAGACGTATAATGAAATAAATTAAATATGGTTAATTGTGTAAACCGTATAAATTTTTACTTAAAAACATTGGCGTCAAGTCCAAAATTTAAACATCAATATCCGAAAATGTATGTAACTATCCTTTGGATCTCGTAAAAGTTGAGAAGAATATTCAGTTCACTCCATCTACCGTGTCGACGGGTGATTCATCGTCAATAGCGGCGGCTGCGTAACCTTATTTTCCTTTGCAAGGGATATTCATAATTTGATTGTGCATCACAATTATTTCAAGGGCTGGCTCTTCATATGAATTTTCATGGTATTGATCCTTCTAAAAAAATTGAAAGCACCAGAATACAATGATGAGAGACAATACATACAAATTAAAAACATCGGAATAGGAGATGGAACGTCATTAGGTATCATCCCATTTTCAAATAGTATTTCATTTTTTATTTTAACTCAACAAATACACATCACCTACTTGTTTGTGAAGTATTGTAATACCATTTTATCCACGCTAATGTGCATACCCAATTTAGATTTAATCTTTATAATGGATCTACTTTTACTAAAATATGCACATCATTGTTTTGTAAGGGCCCATGAACCCATTTTCCTACCTAGAAAATGATAAGGTGGATTAGAAAGGTTTTATGTGTTATTAACTGATGTTAAACCCACTTATTGTACCTATAAATATCCCCCTCCTCCCCATCTGATTCATATTTTTTACGCAAGATAATAAAGTACAACAATTCTTCTAATTTGTTATTATTTATTCTTAGTGATACAACATCATTTTGGCGTTAGTATTGTTGTAGAAACGTATGGGAAGAAATATTCTTCAACATTATCTCCTTGAATTTTCAGATGAAAAATGAATCTGAGGGAATACAATGGGAAAGAAAAACGATAAGCTTAGGAGAGAAGCTTCTCTTCCTTTTATACAACTCATTAACTCCAGATTTAGTTAATTAAAACAGTAACTAATACTTAACTAACTAATTAATACTTTGTAACTAACACTTAAGTATTTAATTAAAAGAATATTCTAACTATCTTTATTTCCTTTATTTTCTTCCCTTTTAGACCCCCCCTCAAAATGGGAGTGGATATTTAGAAGTTCCATTTTGTTCTTGAAGTTGTTGAAGAGGGCAGGTCCGAGAGGCTTTGTTAAGATGTCTGCCAAGTTTTTCTCGATTGGTATTTGAATGATTTTGAGGAGTCCTTCCTTTATTTTCTCCCGTGTATAATGGTAGTCGATTTGGATGTGCTTTGTTTTCTCGTGCAATACCAGATTGTGGGCAATGCAAAACGCTGATTTGCTGTCGGTGTAGAGGATGGCTGGTTTGGAGAAATGAACATTCAAGTCTTGTAGTATATATGCTATCCATTGTATTTCTGAGGCTGTTGAACCCATTGCTCGGTATTCGGCTTCTGCAGACGATTTACTGACGGTGGGTTGCTTTTTAGACTTCCAAGATATCAAAGAATCACCAAGGTAAATTGCGTAGCCTGTAACACTTCTTCTAGTTTGTTCACAACGCGCCCAATCTGAGTCTGTGAAGGCCTGCAATTTATAGTTATTGTTAGATTTGTAAAATAAGCCTTGGCCTATAGTGTTTTTAAGATACCTTAATAAACGATGTACTGCATTTAAGTGAGCCTCAGTTGGATTACTCATGAACTGAGATAATGTTTGGATTGCATATGATAAATCAGGCCTGGTAATGGTTAAGTATAACAACTTGCCTACAAGTCTTCTATACATAGGTGAGTCTTTAAGTAAAGGTGAGTTAGAATGTGTGAAGCTTTGTTTTGAATCCATTGGAGTAGTGCAAGGCCTACTGCCTAAGTAGCCTGATTCATTTAAGATATCCAGGACATATTTCCTTTGACAAAGTTGAATTCCATCTTTAGATTTTGTTATCTCAATGCCCAGAATGTACTTGAGATTGCCTAAGTCTTTTATAGTGAATTTCTGGTGTAATAAATCTTTTGTTTTGGTTATTTCAGTAAGACTATTTCCTGACAATATGATATCATCAACATAACAAAGCAGAACTGTAAAGGTATCACCTGTATCTTTTGTAAAAAGAGAAGTGTCTGCTCTTGACTGCACAAAACCAAAACTTATTAAAGTAGTCGTGAGCTTGTCAAACCATTGTTTGGATGCCTGTTTTAGGCCATATAAAGACTTGTGTAATTTACACACTCTATCATCACCTGGTTTGCAATAACCTGGAGGGGGTATCATGTAGACTTCCTCAAGGAGATCACCATGTAAAAAGGCATTATTTACATCACATTGATGTAAATGCCAATTCTGAGAAACAGCTACTGACAATAATATTCTAATTGTTGTTATTTTAGCTACTGGTGAGAATGTATCAAAATAGTCCAAACCTTCTTGTTGTGTGTAGCCTTTTGCTACTAATCTTGCCTTGTACCTCTCAATACTACCATCAGTATTATATTTAACTTTATAAACCCATTTACATCCTATTGTATGCTTATTCGCAGGTAAAGATACTAAGGACCAAGTTTTGGTTCTTTCTAAAGCAGAGAGTTCTAAGTGCATAGCATTTTTGCCAATTAACATCTTTTGCAGCTTGTGTATATGTCTTTGGTTCTGCTATTTGAGTGATAGATGCAGTGAAAACTTTATGCTTTTCAGGAAGCCTATTATCAGTCAAAAAATCAGCTATTGGATATCTAGAAGAATTAATAGATATATTTGCAGAATTATGTTTCAAAGAAGATGATAAAGTAGTTGCATAAATGTCTAAATAAGCTGGTGTGGTCTTATGCCTAATGGACCTTCTGAGATTATGATTATGATCATTCTGACTACTTGGAACAGGTACAAAAGAAGATGAAAGTTCATCAGCAACATTATCTGGAGATGATGAAGGTTCAACAGCAGCAATAATATCAGGAGCAACAGCTACTGAATCATGAAATTCTTGTGCTAAGTTATTATGTATACAATTATCAGAATGTAAAACATTATTGTCAATATGAGGAATTGTATCAGCAGTAGATAAACTGGATGTGTCATTGTGATCAGAGTGAGTATCTTCAGAATTAAAAGGATCATCATCAGTATATTCATTTGTTTGTAAAAACAATTTGTTTACAATCTGTTCTACAGCAGGTTTATCTGCATAAGGAAAGATGTGCTCAAAAAATTTAACATTTCTAGAGATGAATATTTTTCCAGAATTTAAGTCTAGCAATCTATATCCTTTTATTCCCAAAGGATATCCTACAAAAATACATTTAGTGGCCCTGGGATCAAATTTTTGTCTATGTGCAGATATAGTGCTGCCAAAACACAAACATCCAAAAACCCTTAAATGATCATAAGCAGGCTTTTTCTTATATAGTTTTTCAAAAGGTGTTATACCATCTAGAACTAATGAGGGAGTTCTATTTATAATATGAGCTGATGTCATTACACAAAAATTCCAATACTTTAAAAGAATAGAAGACTGAAAAAGTAAGGACCTAGCAACTTGTAAAAGATGTTGGTGTTTCCTTTCAACAACACCATTTTGTTGTGGTGTTTCAATGCATGAAGTTGATGTATAATGCCATTTTTATGATAAAAATCAGTTAAGAAAAGTTCAGTGCCATTATCACTTCTAATTACTTTTATCTTTCTACTGAATTGAGTATTAACCATGTTAGAAAAGTTTTCTAGAGAAATCTTAACATCAGACTTTGATTTAAGCATATATATCCAGGTGCATTTGCTATAGTTATCTACTATAGTTAAAAAATACCTAGCACCATCTATAGAAACTATGCTAAAAGGGCCCCAGACATCAACATGTACAAGATCAAAAGGCTCATTAGAAACAGTTGTTGACAAAGGAAAAGGGGTCTTCTTTTGCTTAGCTAATGGACAAATGAAACATTCATTCTTATGTGAGTCTTTTGATTTCACATCTAAACCCTGTATAAGGGATAAATTTTTAACAGAAATATGCCCAAGTCTATAATGCCATATATCAGAATTAATGACAGTAGTAGCAACAGAATTAGCTATAACAGATGTTACAGAATTTGGAGATTTCGAAAAATAAAGTCCACCGTCTTGCTCAGCAAAACCAATCGTCTTCTTGGTTATGTTGTCCTGTAAAATGCAGTGTGAGGAAAGAAAACTAACAGTACAGTTTGAATACTTGGTTAGATGAGAAATTGACATCAGATTGTGTGTCAATTCGGGGACATACAACACATTCTGTAAAATAAGATGTTTGCTAAGAACAATGTTACCAATGAACGTTGATGTTGTTACTGCATTATTTGGTAGTTTTACCATTATACTAGTTGGCTTTAAATCAGACGTAAACAAAGACAAGTCATAAGCCATATGGTATGTGGCACCTGTATCTAGAATCCATTTAGGACTAGAAACAGAAACTGAATTTAAACAGCAAACAGTACCTCGGTTTTCAGTGGGGAATCCTGCAACAGATGAATCTTGCACAAAGGCTCCAGCAGCTAAGTGAGTGGGGTTTTTGTCGGTTGATGTCTTTGTTTTGGCAAAGGCCAGAAACTGTTCAAACAATTCTTGAGGAAATAATGGATTAGAAGCAACAACGTTATCAGCTGATGCGTTTTCTGAGTTATCACGAGCAGAATTGTTCATGTTAACAGAAGTAGTGACATTATGAGATGTAGAATCTGGTTTCCCTTTCTTAAACTTGGGACCTCTCCATCCAGGGGGGTAGCCAATGAGCTGAAAACAACGATCTATTGTGTGTCCATTACCCTCACAATGGGAACACACCATAGGTTTCTTCTTGTATTTATAAAATTTTGCATTCTTAGCCATCATGGCTACAGAATCAGTATCAACAGTAGGTAAAAAACCACCTAATTCCCTATGGGACTCTTCCTGTAACAATATTGAATAAATCTTGGCTAAAGAAGGAAGAGGTGTCTGCATTAACAACTGACTACGGACAATAGAATAAGATTCATCTAATCCTGTCAAAAATTTCATAGCACAATCTTTTTCTTGGATCTGATTTATGGTTTTGGGTAAATCACAAGTACAATTTCCACAAATACAGCTCAAAACCGGTCTGTAACTAACATATTCATCCCAAAGGGTTTTGAAAGAATTGTAATAGGAAACCAAAGATTGTGATCCCTTAACAATCGAGCTAAGAGATTTATCTAAATGATACACACGCGTACCGTCAGAACGAGTGTGCCTGATGTGCAGCTCATCCCACAAATCCTTCGCAACAGTAAAAAACTCCAAAGATTTCTTGATGTCGGCATGAATGGAATTAAGGATCCACATTAGCACTAAATCATTAGCTCGTATCCAAGCGGACATGACCACTGAATCTTCAGAAATAAAGGGTGATGACAAACTTCCATCAATGAGGGCGAGTTTGTTTTTGACACTCAAAGCCCGTTTTACCGCATGACTCCAAGACAGAAAATTAGAACCAATAAACGGATCAAGAACAATGGCTACAGCGGGATTATCAGCAGGATTGAGGGCCAGAGGTGAAAGGGGGTTCAAGGAAGGATTGAGTTCTATACCCATCGGAATCAGGAAAACAAGAAAGAAAAAACGCGATTGAATGGGGAAAAACTTCTCAATCAGTCGGCCAGAACGAAAGGAACCAGCTGCGGTGCGGAAGCTAAACAATCAGGATCGATGGAGCAATCAACGAGATTAACTGATACCATGTAGAAACGTATGGGAAGAAATATTCTTCAACATTATCTCCTTGAATTTTCAGATGAAAAATGAATTTGAGGGAATACAATGGGAAAGAAAAACGATAAGCTTAGGAGAGAAGTTTCTCTTCCTTTTATACAACTCATTAACTCCAGATTTAGTTAATTAAAACGGTAACTAATACTTAACTAACTAATTAATACTTTGTAACTAACACTTAAGTATTTAATTAAAAGAATATTCTAACTATCTTTATTTCCTTTATTTTCTTACCTTTTAGAATTGTGATTTGAAACAGCAGAGGTGAGGTCCTTCAATTTGTGGCAGCTATGTTTACGGATCCGATGATGATTGTGGTGGCGGAGGCGATTGGGTGCTTGGAAGAGGTAAATATGGCGGCCGAGCTTTGAGTGACGACATTATTATCGAGTTGGATAATGCTACGTTGTTTTACAAACTAAGAAAGGAGATGCGGAGCTCAACTATTTGGGAGCAGCGGTGGCTCAAATTCGTTCGTTTTTTCAATTTTTTTATTCTGTTTCTTTCAATTTGATTAGACGTTAGGTCACCACCTAACTCAGTTTTCTTTTAATTTTAACAGGGATTTGCGAGTGGTTAGTGATTTGCCAAGCTCACTCGATCACATTGTTTTGGTCGAGTCGATAGACTCATTATTTATTCTTAGTTTTGTTTTAGTGTATAAAGAATTTCTATATTATTTGTAAACAAACCCCAGTGATGCATGGATACGAACTAGAGTTCATATTTACTATTGTAAATGTTTATTTATTTAAAATTTATATGTCTATTATTAAAATATTGCTCGACTAATCATAATTCACAAGACGGTGAGAGCTCATGAGATCATTGTTACATTTTGGTGTTACATCTTGTGTTTCGTTACATTTACTAACCGACACGTATATGGTATGATGTCACAAATTAATATGTGTCACGTAATAAATTGAGTGTAACAGATGATGAAACACTTATTATAACAGAAAATCTGAATTGCGATGAAGGACTTCATGATGTTTCTTTACCCCTTTCTACACTTTTAAATATAATAAATGAAATGCGCAAAACAAAAAATATATATATTAAAAAGTGGCCCAAATCAAGAAGCGAAAAAAAGAAATAAGAAATGAAAGAGAAAACAATTAACGGCCCGCCACAGTGTAACCCTAGCCTGTAGAAATGGCAAAACGAGCTGGACACGCCCGTCCGAAATTTTATGTTCGATGAACTGTATAAAAATTATTATCGATTTCAATAAGTCCGATTCAATAGATTAAAATTTCGACGGATTGTAAACCGATCCGATTAAATTAGTGAAATTTTAAAATATGAGCCGGAAATTATCCCTCATTAATTGGTCCGACTAAGGATTGCCCCCCATACAAGGCATCGACTCATTGGATCAGGCTTTAGTTTTTTTCTTGAACGATAGTTTGATTAATAACAAACTCAAAAGGTTACAGTCCAACCACCCTTTGAATGGACAACTTTTAATGGAAACATGCGTCTTTATTGAATAAGCACATTTAATGAAGTGGCATATTTTAACGAAAATATGTTGCCTTGTTTTTTTAGGGAACAAAAATATGTGCCGCTGTTGCATAAGCACCTTTAGTAAAAGAATATTTCCTTTAGAGAAGCGATACCTCTTAACTAATAGCGACGTTAAAGGAATGTTTGAATAAATTAATGAGTTTCTCAAATTGGGATCCTCTGTTTCAAATCATGTTGCATCTTGTATTTCATAAATTTTACTAACTGTAACGTATATACTTGTGATGTCATCCTACACACATATCATGTAATGAATACTATGAAATATAAGATGAAACACAGGTTTAGAAAAGAAGATCTCATTCGATTACTACTTCCTAAGTTTCAATTATACTCTCTCCGTTCCATTTTAATTGACGTTTTAGGATGTTTTCTTCTTTTCCTATTAATTGACGTTTTACATATTTTTTCCTAATTCTCCCAGTTTTCTCCCTGCACTCAATCCTTAAAAATCTCTACTTTTAAATCTATCAGAGATATTTTTATTTGATCAAATTTGTATCCCCTAAAATATTCCCGCTCATTATAACGCCTTCTTCCCTCTCCCTCCTTATTCCACGCTTTCTTCCCCTCTTCGGTAAGCGCTTTTTCAGGATTCATATGAGAGAGATAAATAATTAGGTGAGGGTATATTTGTCAAAAAAATTCATTCTTAATTCTTCCTTTTGATTATAAAACGTCAATTAAAATGAAATGGAGGGAGTATATGTTTGTTGTCTTTTACTCAAGAGTTAAGAAAAATTATTGGAAAAAACAAATATATAACCAGTTTTTCCAATGTGCCCTCTATTCAAAATTAGTGCTCATATGAATAGGGGTATATTAGTAAATGAGTTGAGTAAACGTTACTATATATGGAAACCGGACTATGTATTTGGGACATCAAAAAAAGGGATACAAGCCTATATAGTTGGGAATGAGCCAATGAGGGAGTATTTTATAAGATGTTTGAAAGTTTATAAAATCTTAAAATGTATTTAGTAAAATCAGATGCTAATCAACCTATAAGATGTAAAAGTAAATTCTTATAGTTTAAAAGTTTCGAAAAATTAAGTTCTTCTAGTCCATCTTATTTTTTAAGATTTTTTAAGTTACTCCTAAATTTCACATACTACATACATATGTTTCACACACCACCACTCATTTCAAACACACCACACATTTCACACACATTATACACATTTCTATTACATGCACTGTACACACACTTCACATGTACAATTTTTTCTCACACACCACACATAATACACACACTTCACACACTAATCAAGATGTGTGTTTGATAGTGGCTTTACATTACTCTTCAAATTCATATCTAAGTCACTCCCTTCATTTACAAGCTTATAAATTATTTTGTCCGAACACTTTATAAACTTATAAACTCTTGAGAGATTATATCTTATGAGTTCTTATAATAGTTTATAAGATATTAGAGCTTATAAGATATTTTAGGTAAGCTTACACCCTCATAATAAATCAACAAACAATATTATTTCAAATTTAACATTAATTAATTTATCAAAAAGTTAATATCAATATGACATTCATCTTTTTTTAAAAGCATCTGAAGTTTTATTACCACATCTAGTATTAGATGCATGAAATGCACCTAAAGTGAGTAATACTTTCTAGATAACTAAATAATATTTTTGTGTTAGAATCTGACCCAAGCAAAACACAATGTGTTGTGCAGGGTGTTGCAGCAAGTACTGCAATATCTTTGGGTTCGTGTGTGCAGAAACAACAAAGTAAACGAGCAGCAGCGGAATTAAACAAACACAACAAAAGACTAACAAAGAACAGACGAAATAAGTTTAATCTCAAGCAATTCAAAAGCTTGAGTCAATCTGTATTACTCAACAAAAAGTCTCAAAATTACATAGACCAAGATGAAAAGAAAAATCACCACTGATCTATTTTCTAAAAATAAATTACACAAAAAAAAAAAAAAAAAAAAAAGATCCGGACATAAGGATCACACAACCCACAAAGTAAAAGTGGGAGTGTGTATGTGCAACTTAAGGTGTTGCTGCAAGTGTTGGAGACACTCCATAGGGCGCAGGAACCTTGACGGAGAGGTTCAACTTCTATCTTCGTAAGAACTTGTATTTATATAGTTCCACACCTGCAGAACGGTTACAATGAGTGAGAAAAACATGGGGGAGAGAAAGAGAGAGAAAGAGAAATGGAGGAAAAAATATCAATGGATAAGGAAGTCATATTTGAAATATAACTTCCCCATGATCTTATCTCCATAGAAGAGAGACAAAAACGTGGGAAGGGAGAGAGACAGAGAGACGAATTTGTACTTATAGGATCAAGGATAGGAAGTTATCTTTTGGATAATAACTTTCCTTGGAACTTATCTTTTGGATAGAAACTTCCTTTGGAAGTTACTTAAGAACTTCCCCATGATTCTATATAATGAAAACTGGCAACACACACACACACATATATATAGTTATAAAGTTATAAACATAAAACAATAAAATACGAGACAGATCAGTAAGACAAAATCAAAAATAAAATACAGAAAATAATGTATTGCAGAATGTGTTGAAACACTTTCTGTAACACCTTATTACCTCAACATTTTGGTTAAACAAGTAACATAAAGCACTCATGTTATGGCAGTGCTTACATTTGTATGAGTGAAGGTGTTTTCACCCGAGCGTACGCATTTAGATATCATGGGGTTTCAGATAGCCAGTATGCGAAATTCCTGGCATAACGTGAAGCACTTCGATAGGTGATGCCGTGATGGAATTTGGAGAACAAGATTTCGCAATTTCGGAGACTCTAGTGTGGCTATTTTCTATCCTTCGAAGAAAATGGAATGTTTTGCAGTGTGTTTGCCTTTCGAGATTGATAATGAAAGCATGCTTTCCAATTTCTTTGGCTGGATTTTTTTGGATTAGCTTGGAAGAGAATTTCGTAGCTCATAGTTTAGCCCGATTTGCAAAGTCATGTAATTTGTCTGGGACTATATGAGATTCCTCACCCCGTCCCCCTTCTTCTGTCAATCAAAACTAGCTTATTCTAGCATCAGTTAATGAAGTTAAGTTTCCGTCTTAAGAAAAAGTAACACAATTACAAAACAAGGGGTCCTTCTATGGTGCAATCATGATATTGATACAACTTCATTTATATTAAATAGATTACAAATATTTTAATATGGACCATTGATTTATTGATTAAGGGTAAATTGATCTTTGTTAGAATTAAATTATAAATTAAAGTGTGGTTAAGGCACTTTAATGCTATAATTAAGTGGTCGAAAGTTTAATTTTGTAGGAATTAAACTTCACACGATTAATCTACGCATGGAGTAGATAATTGTACACTTTTTAATTTTTCAAAATCGAATTTCGATGAGTGAGAAATTATTACATAAAGTGGCCACTTAGTTATGCATTAATGTGGAATGACATAACTAAAGAGTTATTATCCCACATTGAAACTAATGATGTTGTGGAACCTCTTTAAATATAATTTTATCACATGTTATATGGATTAGCATGAGAGGGAGTCCTATGGAAAGCCCACATACGCGTGCGCTCGGCTCAGCTCGGCTCGGGCACGACCACGTCCACGTCACGCCTCACCACGCACACGGGCCTTGGACCTTGGGAAGGCCTCAGCCTTGGATCTTATCTTTACAGACCCAAAATGGTTGGGCTTGCCCGATTGGGTCAGTTACGGATCAGGCTTGTATTTGAATTCAAATGGGATCATTATGGGACGTCCAAAATCGCCAGGCTATTTAAAGAGAAATAATGCTAAAACCGTTGGGCCAAGTAACAACCCGGAAACGACCAACAGGTCATTAGTGTAATTAACAGCCATAATGTTGGTTGTTCCCCCCTGGAGCCTATATATAGGCTGGTCACTTGCATGCAAACATACACCTAAAATCTCTCTGCATTCGGCATATTAGTTCAAGGAGCTTCAGTTTAGACGAACGTTCTCAGTTCGCCGGTACCTTTTCTGATAGTGGTGCTACTTCAGAAAAGGAGAAAATTATTTTATCTTTGGAGTTGAGTACTTTAATCAGTGAGCACTAGCCGGGAAGTCTTTCGTCCTAAGTACAGTGGACATTCTACGACTCGATTTACGTTCTAGTTTCTTCTTCTTTCCTCACACTCTTATTGTCCAGAAATACCATCAGTTTATACAAACAATCTTAGGACGAAATACCTATAATTCTACTCTTCTACATTTTTGGAAAATGACTACTGGAACCAACACCTCTGCCTCTGCTAGTCAAGCTGCTACCAGAACGATACCCACTCCTCCGGCTAATACTGTGGAGAAACCGGATAAGTTTTCCCATGAGAACTTCAAGAGGTAGCATCAGAAGATGTTCTTCTCCCTGACCATACTTGGAATAGCCTCGTTTTTTAAGGAAGATCCTCCAGCTATCCCAGCTGAGGATGATACTGATCGGGAAAGGCGCATTGTCTTTGACTCTTGGTCATATGGTGACTAGGGATGCAAGTCAAATCAAATTATACTGATTCGATTCATGATTCGGATTCGTTTAGGATGATTCGATTCGGTAAAATTCGAATTCGAATTCGAATTCAAATCATATTTTATATTCGTTTATATTTCGAATCGAATTCGAATATATATGTATTCGATTCGTGAAATTCGATGATTCGATATATATATATATATATATAAATAATTTATTAAATATATAATATAATTATAATAAATAAAAATATATTTAATAGTAAATATATACAAATTCCCTTAGTAAAACATATGGTTTCTAATTTCGAGTCTAGAAAAATTTAATTTCGAATCGAATATTTACTAAATAAGAATATTTTTTTTTGAAAAATTTGAATTTACTAATCACGAATCGAATCGAATATATTCAAAAAGAAAAATCGAAACGAATTCGAATCGAACCTCTTAATATTCGCTTCGATTCGGTTCGTTTTGCATCCCTAATGGTGACTACCTGTGTCGGAATTACGTACTGAACAGACTAGTTGATCCGTTGTACAACGTCTATGGCGACATGAAATCGGCAAAGGAGCTTTGGGAGGCTCTGGATAAGAACTACAAGACAGACGATGCAGGAACGATGAAATTCGTGGTGGCTCATTTTCTTGATTTCAAAATGGTGGACACCCCCCCCCCTCCCCTCCCCCGGTTGTGGAGCAAGCTCAAGAGCTTCAGCTCATTGTTCATGATGCCTCAGTCGAAGACATGAAGCTTCCGGTGCCATTCGTGGTGGCAAACTTGATCGAGAAGCTGCCTCCTGGGTGGGGTGACTTCAAGAATTACAAAGCACAAGCGAAAGGAAATGACAGTCGAAGACTTGATCCTTAAGCTACGAATTGAGGAAGACAACAGGAAAAACGAGTCCAGGTATAGGACTCAGATTGAGGCAAAGGCGAACCTGTTAGAGAGGGGATCCTCTAGTAATAAGAGAAAATGCCCAACCGATAATAGCAATTAGGACAACAGTCAGCCGAACAACAGTGGCAAAGGAAAGCAACCTGCAAATGCTCCCAAGTTTGCAGGAAATTGCTATAACTATGGTAAACCAAACCACATGGCAAAGAATTGCCGACTTAAGCAGAAGAAGAAGAAGAAGACAACTGCCAATGTTGTTGAAGACGAGTTGGATCTCACTGCTGTGGTTTTCGAGGCCAACGTTGTGGACAATCCAAGAGAATGGTTTGTCGACACAGGAGCTTTATATCATGTCTGCTCAGATAGGGAGGTATTCTCCAGTTACAAGGCTTCTTCTGGGAGGAAGTTGCATATGGGAAACCAAGCCTCTTCGGAGGTAGCTGGAGTGGGCCACGTGATTCTCAAGCTGACCTCGGCAAAAGAGCTCACGCTGAATGATGTGTTGCATGTCCCAGACATCCGGAAAAACTTGGTTTCTGGATCTTTGCTGGTAAAGCATGGGTTTCGACTAGTCTTTGAAGCCGACAAGTTCATCCTAAGCAAGCAAGGAGTGTTCATAGGGAAGGGTTTGTAGTTAATGGTTTATTCAAAATAAATGTAATGGCTAAACGCCAAGTGAATAATTTAACTTCCTATATGAATGAAAAAACATCTACTTCTTCTTACTTGCTTGAGTGTTCCTCTTTATGACATTCTAGATTAGGACATGTAAATCTTAATGTTATAAAACGTTTAGTAAATTTAGATTTGCTAAAACTGAATGAAGTAAAGTCACATGAAAAATGTGAAGTATGTATTGAAGCCAAAATGGCCAAGTTACCTTTTCATTCAGTAGAAAGGAGCACTACACCTCTATATTTAACACACACTGATGTGTGTGACTTGAAATTTATGCAGACTAGAGGTGGGAAAAAGTTCTTTATAACTTTTATAGATGACTGCACAAGGTATTGCTATCTTTATCTTCTAAGAAGTAAAGATGAGGCAATAGAAGCATTTAAAAACTACAAAGCTGAAGCTGAAAATCAGCTAGGCACCCGGATTAAAATGATCTGAAGTGATCGAGGTGGTGAGTATGTAGCTCCGTTTGAAGATTTGTGCTCTCAGAGTGGCATAATTATTAATTCATCAAACTACAACTCTTTACTCTCCTCAATCAAACGGCGTTGCAGAACGCAAGAATCGTACTCTTAAAGAGATGATGAATGCCTTGTTAATTAGTTCAGGGTTACCCCAGAATATGTGGGGGGGAGCTGTAATTATAGCTAACTATATATTGAATAAAATTCCACTAAAAGGAGTAGATAAAACTCTTTACGAGTTGTGGAAAAAACGTAAGCCGTCATACAAATTCCTCAAAGTGTGGGGGTGTTTGCCGAAAGTTGAGGTGCCATTACCTAAACAAATTAGAATTGAAACGGTTGATTGTATATTTGTTGGGCATGCACTCTACAGTAGTGCTTATTGGTTTCAGATCCATAAGTCTGAAATTCTAGATATGACTATGGGTACAATTATAGAATCAAGGAACGTTGTGTTCTTTGAAAATATCTTTCCATGCAGAGAAAGAGTGCTAGAAAGTTCGAATCAAGGAGTTACTTTTGAGAAAGGAAGTAGTTCGAATTTAAAAAGAATTGTTGAAGCTACTAGTAGTTCTCGGTCCTTAGAAGAGGAGGAAATGAGACGTAGCAAAAGAGCTGAGACTGCTAAGTCATTTGGTTCTGATTTTATCATATATATGCTAGATAATGAACCGAAGTCAATCAAAGAAGCTCTGTCTAGTCCAGATGCTCCATTCTGAAAGAAAGCAATCAACAGTGAAATTGAATTTATCATGCAAAACCACACGTCGGAGTTAACCAACCTTCCACCAGGTTGTAAACCTTTAGGATGCAAATGGATCCTAAAGAGGAAGTACAAAGTTTATGGTTCAATAGATAAATATAAAGCTCGTTGGTACGTGTCGTTAGACCGTACGAAATTAATTGTATATAGAATATATACTTAACCTTGGCTTACAACTCTAACTACTAGAGTAGTAAGTAAGGGTCGATCCCACGAAGAGCGGTCGAACAATTCTGCTTTATGTGTTAAACTATTATTGTCACGTAATATAATATAAATAGCTAGAGAAAACAATAAAGAAGTGGAGGGGGAGGGAGTTTTAATTGGGTTTAACAACTAAATGCTAACAAATAACTAACTCTTAATCTATGTTTTTTGGTGTTTTTTAATATAATAAAAGGTCTACCCTCGATCTAATATCCCTTGAATCCGACTACCTATGGATTATCGTTGATGTCCCAAATTCGATGCGATTTAAACCTTTATCCCACAATCTACAAGGTCCGCTTATGCAAATTGTGTTGTCCCGTAATTGTGGATAAATTGAAGGTTTGCTTATCGATTTATCCCTACCCAAATCAATTAGTGATCCAAACAAGCTCTTTTCACACTAATTGATATTGGATGATCATGAACTAGAACAACGGGATAAATAAGGCATAAATCTCAATTAGATCGGGTTCAGAGGCCAAACTCTATAATGCCACCAATGATATCAAGCATTGTTTGCTACTAAGGGAGATTGAAGTTTCAACAATCACGGAAAGTGAATTCCAATCTCTAGCAACATACAATAAATGTTTTCCAAGGGGTGATCAATCCTAAAATAAGCATCTAGGCATGAGACAATCCAATCAAGCATTATAGAACATTTAAATTGCATAAATAAGGTAACATCAAGAGTCAATAATCACATTCTCATCATCAATCAAGGTTCAACATGATCAAGGGTAGAATTAGGGTGCTAGCCACCCATATTAACTATTACAAAGATAAAATAACAGAAAATTAAAGAAAACATGAAAATAGGATAGAAAGAACCAAAGGCCCCTTCCATTCCCTTGCTTCAAATGGAGAATAGTGGCTGAATATGTGTGGGGAATGGTTTTAGGTTAGGTTAAATTCGAATGGGAGGAGATATATATAAGGGAGAAAAGTGCTAGTAAAAAATAGGCAAAACCGCATTCAGGATTTTAAAACAGGGTAAGGAATCTCGGCCGAGATGCAAGTGTTTCTCGGCCGAGACGTGAAAAATGATTTTTCAGTTGGTGGTTCGAAGGCTGATCTCGGCCGAGATTGGGTTGCATCTCGGCCGAGACGTGAAAAGAGGAAATTAGGGCTTTTTAGGGTTTGACTCATCTCGGCCGAGATTGGATTTCATCTTGGCCGAGATCTTCATCTCTTGAATTTCTGAAATCCCATGGAGACTCATCTCGGCCTAGATGCAATATCCGTCTCGGCCTAGATCTTCAGTCTCTCAAAATTCCAGGATTTCCCTGTAGAGGTATCTCGGCCGAGATTTGTGTCCTGTCTCGGCCGAGATCAATCTTTCAGCCTTGTCCTTTGTTGCCTTGACTGATCCATCGACTCCACGATCGTTTGATGTTCTTTTTCGATCCTTTTTCACCTGTCTTAACACAAAAACAACACAAACGCATTATTTTGCCCATGAGAGTACAAAAGCACTAAATACACGTGATTATGCACATTATTGACACTAAAATGACACTAAAGTGCCCTAAAGTGCGTGCACAAAACACGTGTACCACTCGTTTGGTAGCCAAAAGCTTCAAACGGAAAGAAGGTGATGACCTATTTAATACTTACTCTCCTGTGACCAGGATCACATCTATTCGAGTGCTTCTCTCGCTTGCTGTAATACACAATCTTGAGATTCACTAAATGGATGTGAAGACTGCATTCTTAAATGGAGAGTTGGAAGAGGAGATATATATGAATCAACGTGAAGGATTTGTAGTACCTAGACAAGAAAAGAAGGTATGCAGACTAGTAAGGTCTTTATATGGTCTCAAACAAGCGCCAAAACAGTGGCACTTGAAATTCGACACCACCATGTTGTCAAATGGTTTCAGAAACAACAATTGTGACAAGTGTGAGTACGTAAAAGGTACATCAGAAGCATTTGTCATAGTATGTCTATACGTAGACGATATGTTAATCATGGGAAGTAGCCATGAAATCATCATGGATACGAAGGGGATGTTGAAAAGCAATTTCGACATGAAAGATATGGGCTTGGCTGATGTGATTCTAGGAATCAAAATCATTATGACATTAGAGGGAATTGTTCTGACTCACTCTCACTATGTGGAGAAAGTACTCAGAAAATGCAACGCCTTTGATGATCCACCTGCCAAGACTCCATTGGAACTTAATGTTCAACTAAAGAAGAACATGGATGAAACAATAGCTCAAGTGGAATATGCAAAAGTGATAGGGAGTCTAATGTACATAACAAATTGTACTAGACCGGATCTTGCATGTTCTGTAAACAAAATGAACAGGTTTACAAGTAATCCAAGTCAAGAACATTGGAAAGGCTTGACAAGGATTCTGAGATACTTAAAGTATACTCTGAATCATGGGCTACACTACACGAGATATTCTCCTATAATTGAAGGGTACAATGATGCAAATTGGATTTCGGACGCGAAAGACTCGTATTCCACAATTGGATACGTTTTCACTATTTGAAATGGACCAGTGTCGTGGAAATCGACAAAGCAAACGTGTATAGCTAGATCCACGATGGAATTGGAATTCATCGCTTTGGATAAAGCTGGTGAGGAAGCAGAATGGCTTCGTAACTTTTTAAAAGATATTCCATGCTGGAGTAAGCCAGTACCGCCTGATATAGTCTATTGTGACTGTCAAGCCACAATAGGAAGAGCACTAAATAATATGTATAACGGTACGTCTAGGCATATACGTCGTAGACATACACCATGAGACAATTGATCTCTAGTGGAGTTATCACAATAGACTATATAAAGTCTAAGGATAATTTAGCGGATCCGCTGACCAAAGGTTTAAACCGAGATCAGTTGGTCAAGTTGCGAGAGGGAATGGGAGTAAAACCCACCAATTAAAGAATGATCAAAACGGACACCCAACCATGATGAATGGAGATCCCAAAAACTTGGTTCAATGGGAAAACTAAGTTTTGAAAGTTCGAAGAAGCACTTGGAATGCTATGTCTTCAAATTTCATCCCTAGAACGCAAGATAAGTGCGTAAGACCTGTAATGGTGGTAGAGAATAAGTCTTATGACTTTTTATGACTCCGAGATACCTCAAGGAAGGTAGAATAGTACATGATACTCGATAAAGAAGTCACTTATATAAGTGTGAAGTAAAAGGTCGCTTCAAATGAAACACTGATGAATCCAAAGGGGGTCCATGGCTGAAACGGACCAATACGTGAGAACAAGGATGTTCTGGTCAGTATTGTGCAAACACTGTTGACTAGTTGCACACTAAGGGGGATTGATTCAAGGATTAAACATCTACCAAGCCGTCGGTGTATCTGACAGTGGATTGCTATGGAAGGTCCAAAGTCACAAGCTACCTTTCCTTAGGCAATACTGATCAAAAGAGTCTAGACTGGAGATTGCATTCATGCATGCATTAATTTTCACTCATGTAGGGGATTGTTAGAATTAAATTATAAGTGTGGTTAAGACACTTTAATGCTCTAATTAAGTGGTCGGAAGTTTAATTTTGCAAGAATTACACTTCACACGATTAATCTAGGCACGAAGTAGATAATCGTAGGTTTTTTAATTTCTCAAAATCGAATTTCGATGAGTGAAAAAATACATAAAGTAACCACTTAGTAATGTATTAATATGGAATTAAATAACTAAAGAGTTATATCCCACATTGAAACTAATGATGTTGTGAAACCTCTTTAAATATAATTTTGTCACATGTTATTTGGATTAGCATGTGAGGGAGACTCATCGGAAGCCCACACACGCGCGCGTGCTCGGGTCGGATACGGCCACGCCACAGGCACGGACCTTGGGCTTGGCCTTGGCCTTGAACCTTGGGAAGGACTCGGCCTCGGATCCTATCTTTTTACAGACCCAAAATGGCTACGCTTGCAGGATTGGGTCGGGTACGAACCAGGCTTTCAAATTGTCCCCATCCAAACCCGCCAGGCTATTTATAGTGGAATAATGCTGAGACCGTTGGGCCAGGTAACAACCCAGAAACCGCCAGCAGGTCATTGGTGTTATTAACAGCCATAATGTTGGATAGTTCCCCCGGATCACTTGCATGCAAACATACACCTAAAATCTCTTTCATTTCACTGCATTCGGCATATTAGTTCTAGGAGCTCCAGTTTAGATGAATGTTCTTAGTTCGTCGGTATCTTTTTTTGTAGTGGTGCTACTTCAGAAAAAGGAGAAAATCGTTTCATCTTTGGGGTCGAGTACTTCAATCCGTGAGCACTAGCCGAGAAATATTTCGTCCTAAGGACAGTGGACATTCCACGACTCGATTTATGTTCCAGTTTCTTCTTCTTTCCCTCACACTCTTATTGTCCAGAAATACCATCAGTTTATACAAACAATTTTCAACTATCACATTGTCACATCCATCACCCTTCCCCTAGCCCCACCTCTCTCCTAACACAAACACCACATTTTTCAATCCACTCTCTCTCCAAATTCTACACAAGTACATCGATCCCCCAAGACTCCGAGCCTAGACGGCCCCTCCCTTCTCCACCCTCTTTCTTCTTTTGTACTTATTTTATTTTAACATTTCTTTCCCTTTATTTATTGTTATTATTATATAACTATTTCAAATTATATTTATTAAAATATATATGTTTACGAAATTATAACAATTTATTAAGATTTTATGTAGTGATAAATTTATTATTAACAATAATATAGATATAAGTAAATTAAATACAGACATATATATATAACATGTATATCATCAATCATTAATCATTAAATAACTTATTAGATTTAAAAATCATAACATGTAAAATGATAATATAATTTGTATTAATTTAATAATGATATGATCATACCACTAATAAAATCTAGAGATATCATATTAACATTTTACTATATGTACGATTTATATATTATTCATTTTATATAGGGTGTCACACAATTAAAATTATTTGTTTCAAACCACAGTTAACCTTAGTTAAGCGATAAGATTATATGACTAACCATAATCTATTGGATATTATATTACTCTATCCGTCACATAAAAGAGTCTTGTTCGAAGAAAAAAAAAATCATCGTCCCAAAATAATTATCATATTTCAAAAATCGATGTTTCGTTTTACCAAATCAAGTAAAAGTTAAAATTTTAACTTTACAAATTAGTTAGATATGGTTGAATAAGTCAAATAAAAATAAAATAAAATAAGTCGTATAAATTCTTATTGATGGATTTTGAAAACTTGTACCTTAATCAAACTGACAGAAAAATATACATTTTTTAAATATGCCTCTTTTTATGAGACGGAGGAAGTCACATTTAACTTCGGTATTATTTATAAAATTTTCATTTTAAAAGAGGTATTGCATAGCCAACATTAGTTTTTTTAATCTATAACTAACCTTTAGTGATTAGTAATGGAATTATCATATACTTCAATAAAGGTTGCATATGTTTGTTATCTTATTTAATGGTTGCGATGTATAACAATTTAGTTTTGTTTAAACTATCAAAATTAATGATGGTTTTATATAATATTATTATTTTCTCGCAGAAAATAACTTCAGAAAAAAAAAATACAAGGCTTTTATCAAAATATGGATACGAATAACATGACCATATTTTAAACTTTCGATTTCAATTAATACATGTCACATATGATTTTAATTTAATTATCAAGCCTTCAACAATTCAATTGTTATCATATGTTTAATATCATCAAATATCTTTTACTTTTACGTTCAATAATAATATTTTTTTCCAGTAAGGTAATAGTTTTTAGGTAAAATACGTAATGCCTTTTTCACTTATAAAACGCAATATTTTTTGTGAGTTTAACTTTACCTTCGTTTATCATGTTTTAGACATAGTAACAAAATTCTGATACGAGTATTATTTGGCACTATCAATCATTTATAGTTCAGGTTTTATTTGAAACATATAAAATTGGGAAAAAGCGTCTAATCGACCAAGTTCGACGAATTTTCAGAAATAAACTCGCTTAAATACGATAGATTAAAATTTTCATAATATAAATAATATTTCTTATGTTATTAATTATCATATGTTTAGGTATTTATTTTATTAATTCTTTTAGATTTATTAATTATTACAATGTTATTTGATTGTTGTGACTTAATGTTATTTATTTTAAGTTCATTAAGTGGAACAATCTCAAACATAATTAGTAAAAAAGTTCTTTATTATTGTTGTAATTTATTGTTGGTATTGTTTATTAATTATTACATTTTGGTCTTTTATTTTAGAAAAAAAAAATTGAGTCCAGAAATTATGTAATTTTCTTTTGATCTACATGTATTACTATTGATTATTCCATACATCGGCCTTATAATTTATTGGAATTTATTTTATTTAAAATTTTATAATTTGAAGTTGTTATCCTTATTTTTTATAATTTTTTAGAATGTATTACTTCTAAATTGAAAATTAGAAAAAAATATAAAGAATAAAAGTAAAATTATTAATGAAAAGTCTCATATTTCACAGGAACTATACGGGTATTAGTTGCGATATGTTCGTATATGTTGCTATATTTTGAAAATCTCAATTATTAATTTTTTTAACTTTTATTCAAAAAGCAGGACAAATAGGGAGAAAATTTAAAAATCGGAGAATTTTGTTACTTTTAAGTACACAATTTAAAACAACATGTTGGTATCTCATCATTTAATTCTGAACTATACATTTTAACAAAAGAATGTATTATTATTTCTCGAAAAAATATTACATCTTCGGAAAAAATATTATCACTGATAGTTGGTGGGGTGTTAAAAAGATACGATTGTTTCTCGTTTTTTAGTTGACTATAATTTTTGAAATATATTCTAGTCCGACTAATAGGGGTCGTAAATTTTAACCTATTTTCCTATCTATTGTGTAAATTTTGTCTCTATCACTATCCTAAAATAACTCTTAGTATTTTTAATATACCAGTATTGATTTCATCAAATCTTTATCAACTAAAATATTCTCAGTATTTCACACTTAATTATCGAAACTCCATAGTATTTCTTCTTCCTTGATTTCATTTGTGTTATCAGTAGCCATGGAGTATTTATTTTTTGATAATCCAAAGTTTATCTCCATACATAAACAGTAGAGTAACGCTTGAAAATATTAACTTTTAATAATTTTCTTTCTCCCCGAAGTTGAATTATGAAGAGAGATGAAAATTGCATAAAGGAGAGAGAATTAAAGGCAAAAACTAGAGAATTAAAGACAAAAACTTGTGTGTACCAAGTGCACACAAATGTTATGGTGCACTTGATTATTCTTAACAAAAAGTTTGTGCCCTATTTTACTGACCCGACCCGCGGGTCGCGTTTTTTTTTTTTTTTAATTCAATGAATCTGTATATTAACTATTTGGCGCGTTTATTTATTGATAGGAGGCGCTGGCCTAATGGACAGTGGCTCTGTTATGCAAACATGAGGTCTCAGTTTTGAAGTTGTTATACAACGCTCTAGGCTCGATTACTTTATTCATTGAATGTTTATATAAGAACATGCCACAGTTACTTAACTTGTAGGCGGTTAGGCATCCACCTACTGTGAACACAATGTCGTTGTTTCAAACCTCTATGGTGCTTGTATTTTTTTTACTTTTTTTTTTCATATCAATATATTTTATTAATACTTTAATTTATTATTAATTACTATTAATTAGTATATAATATTAACGAATTCAATAATAAAAATAAATTAATAATTATTTATTATATTTATTTGTTTCAAATATTAATTAATTTAACAATAAAAAAATAAATTAATAATTAATTATAGTTTTTATTTTTTATTCGATAATAACTTATAGGCGGTGGTTGGGTGGTTAGGCATCCGCCTACTGTCACAAGGTTGACGGTCGTTGTTACGAACCTCTATGGTGCTTGCGTTTTTTAATTTTTAAATTTCTTTATTTCTCTCTCTCTATATATATATATGAGCTATTTACTAAAAGTAGAAAAAGATTGAAAGTTCAATATTATACCATGCTAGATTATCGTAAATTTCATTATCTTATAATCCTCCTAGAATTTCATCCCCATATTAACTTTTTTAACCTGATTAAATCTATTTAAAAAAAAAATGCTATAATGTTAAGGTACTTAATGTGGTATTTATTTAGCTTATATTCGACATGCAATTTTTATATATTTAAACAACATATATAGTGAATTGATAACAATATTAAATTGATTATTAATAAAGTGTACAAAGTTTGGATGGTTAATTAGAATACAAATAGTTTATTGTACCCACGTGTGTGTTTCATGTTTTATTTAATCGGAGAATTTTGCAAAAAATCTATTCAGAAGGTTAGTCGAAAGTCAGGCAAAAGTTGGATATTTGTTCTAAAGAAAAAAAAGTTCATATAGTAAAATGCAAATGTATAGTAGATATAGTTCTTCGTAATTTTCTCAAATTCTTACTACCATACAACAAAATAAAAAGAATAGCCGCAAAAAATATAATATATCCCTGTAACGTCCAATTGCACTTTCAATTAATGTTAATTTTGATTTAATCTTAAAAAAAAATAGTCCGTGCATTGCACGGGTGCATTAACTAGTCAACTTTAAAAAGTAAAAAAAAAAATCATGAAGTTGCTATTATTTTCAAATACAACATCAGCCACATTTTTGAAATTTAATTTTGTCACCACTATCATCATTAAATTTTCCTTCACGAGACTGTTCTATATTCAACATATATTTTACAATTTGTTCGTCCATTACCGTGAACTGAAAATAGAAATTGTAACGGTCGTAACTTCAACCGTAAATTCACTACAATTATCGTAATATATGATAAAATAAGGTAAAATAAAGAATTCAATTTTACAGTGGGTGTAGAGAGAATTTCTAGGGTTGTGAATAGAATCAGTCATACGAATATTAAGGAATCAAGGAAAACTTAATTGGTTGGGTCCAAAAAATCTAGGCCAATGACTTGAGACCAATTCCCACTAAGTCCCTCTTTGATTAAGATTGTACTAAAAAAACTGTGAATATAAGAATGTATCTTAAAAAAAAAAAAAAAAAAAAAAAATAGTCTAAACTCAATATCATTGTCCAACTCAAAACAAATGCAAAAAATAATTACTACCTCGATCTTTTTTAGATGTAGTTTTTGTAGACGATAACGGGGAATGGAAATAAACTCTCATCCAATTTTTCTCTCTCCTATAAAATTCCTTAATTTTCTCTCACTATTTCCAATATAATATATATATATGTGTGTGTGTGTGGGGGGGTTATATTGTAAGACATAGCAGAAAAAAAGTTAAAGAGACATTTATTTATTAAAAAATCACTAATTATCTAACACTGCATCTAAAAAAGTGAAGGTAGTCTTTAATTAATTTTTATTTACAGAAAAATCGAATATAAATAATTTAACCAGAAGTAACTACTTAATTTTAGCTAAAATTAGTATTCGTAAAAATAAACTAAAAAAAACATTTGCATTTAAAAAGGCTATTTTTAAGGAATCAAAAGTTCAATTTTGTAAGAAAATGAACTTGCACTTGTTAGCTTGCTTCTTCAATTATAACTTTTTTCCTAAATTTTGACCTTCTACTTAGAGGGTGATGTACGGAAGGGGAAAATAGAAAAAGAAAGTTCCATTTTAATTTTTGGATCCTTTGAATATATGAAACATAGTTATCAAATTGAAGGCCATGGAAAAATATTAAGTTGTTGTCTATATATATATAACAACAAAATCGTCCCAAAATAAAAATATTAAAATTTTTCCACTCAAATCCCTACCCATTTATGGAAAAACTAAATTTTAGTAGATAAATCGTGACAAAAATGAAGTATGTTCTAATTGGAGATAATTCGTCGTATATTTTCCTAAAATATAATAAGTCACCATTATCCTATTCAATATTACCTCTCCCACATTCAGTATAAGTTGTCCGAGTCTATAAATTTATCCGAAATCAAAATATTTAGGCATAATTTAAGTATACTAATTGATGTTGATGTAAATCAATTAGTATATATTCAGCATATTTGTTGATACATTCACATCTTTGGTTTATAATAATGTCTTTAGAAAATAATAAGTATATTAACCACTGTGAGTTGTTAATTAATGTTTTTGTTTGATAGTTTTCCAACCAACAACTATTACTATTATTAAAAACCTAAAAATTATTTCTAAAAAATGCAAAATAAATTTAGTTGATTATTTGTCTTATATTTAAGTCGTTGATTCTCTATTTATTTGTTAAACTATTATAAACATCCCTGAAAATTGTAAATTTCGATTGGTTAGATTTTTTTTTCTTAAATAAGTATAAATTAGGAATTATTCTTCAATCATCTCATATTAAAAGTACTTTTTTCAGCGAATTTCAATAATACCAAAGTCTGGTGCATTTCCAACAAATGGTCTTATATGTGGTGAAATAATTTTCCGCAACTTTTATGAATTGATATGTAGCACCTGTTAATTAGTTTATTTATTTAGAAACATTTTGGAATTTCTTATGACATAATAATTTTTTAATTATAATCCAATTTAATTACAATATCTCAAATTAATATTTTGTCAAGCTATTAAAATTGACACCTAATCAAATATTATGTTATAAAAATGCTATTTTTTTTATTGATTATTTGTATTAGACGTGGGCCATTTATCGTGGGAGAAAATTTGTATTGTTTTAGTAAATAAAATGAATTAATTTTTTATGCAAATAATTTAGTTACAGTCCAAAATCATTTGCCAAAAATGTGTAGTCCAAAGAGTACAGGGCATAAAGAACAATTTAATTTTTTCAAACTTTTATGTGTTCCCATATTATTTAGATGTCCAATACATTAAGGATTACTTTGATGATGTGTTATATAACATGCTTTTTTATTATTATTTATGTTCTATTGATTAGAAGAGGTTAAATTTGTTACACTTAATTTTTACAATATATTAATTATTATCTTACTAATATTATAATTTAATAATGACTCAAATCTACTCAAAATTTTAAATTATCTTTAAATTGTGCATCGCACGGGTACAATACTAGTTATATTAAAAAATGCAAAGGAACTGATAAAATTATTTACGTCTTAACTTTTCATAAATACATCAATCGTAAGTCTTCACCAACAAATTTTAATATGTGGAAATGGGGTGACAGGCCCAAGCAGAAAGTTGGATTCAACTTTTTTGCCATTTTAACTTATAAGTTGTAAAAATATTCACATTATCAAAATTGTCCTCTCTTTTTGTTGGGGAACTTCAACCTCAATTAACTGTGACATAAGAATGTCGTGTATCATGTCCGACATGATACACGACCACAAGACATGATACACGATATTTCGGATATGATACACTACCAAAAGACATACACGACAGATACACGATCACATGACATGATACACGACCACAAGACATGACACAACAAAAAAATCATATTAGAGGCGGAAATTAGTAATGGATAATATCGGTTACAAAATAAAAACAGAATAGAAATAGAATAGTGAACGGAAAGTGACAAAAAAATCAATAGTATCCGATTAGTGACGAATTAGAAACCGAATATTAGAGACGGACATAATCCGTCTCTATTTGGTAGGTAATTTAGTCTCTAATTTCATAATAAAGAGGGAAATTCTGTCACTAAATTTAGAGACGGAATAAAATCGGTCTCTAAAGTTTAGAGACCAGCATTACAGAGACCAACTGTTTCGTCTCTAATCCGTCACTACTTTAGTTTAGAAACCGATATCATGTAATTAGAGACGAATTTTCCGTCTCTAAATTAATTTTTTCTTGTAGTGTGATACACGACCGATCGTATATCATGTCCAACATAATACGCGACCACAAGAAATGATACACATCTAGTCGTGTATCATGTCCTATGGTGGACATGATACACGACCACAGGACATGATACACGACCTGGTCGTGTATCATGTACGAAGTAGGCGACGGTAAGGGTGAGGGTGAGGGTGAGGGTGAGAATAAATTAGATGAAGGGTATAATAGACATTACAGTTGAAAAAAATTGGTATTTTTGCAATTTAAAAATCAAAATGACAAGAAATATTTTTTAATATTTTTGGCAGGGTACAATAATTTTTTTTCCTTTTAATATATTTGAAAGTAATCTTGGCATGATATTACTATAGATTTACTTTATCACTTTTCATCTTAGTAATATAATGATATTTAAATCTACTCATTTTTAAAAATATATGAAATATGAGGGAAAGTTCTCTTTTATATATATATATATATAATAACAAAATGTACTGTTATCACTTTTGGAAAAAAGTTGATTTTCCCGCCCAAACTGCTTACTTTATTTGGTAATAAAAAATGTTTTTTAACTAAAAAAAAAGAACGCAATATATGTCTAAAATATCTCCGAATCTGGTACATATATATGTAATGGTAATGTTTTCGCAAAATTAAGGAAGTTGTTACTGAATTTATTGGAATGAGTTTTTTGTCCCTAAATATAAGTAATAATTAGTTGTATCCTGATTTACTTTACAAAATTATCAAATCGTAAGATAAAAATCAATCTTTAACTATAATTTTTTAGAATGAATCTTTACCAATATTATTTATGTCACAATACCCAAATAAATCAGCTTTTTTTTATAATCGAAATTTCTATGTAGACGAATCTACAAATTTATTTTATCACAGAAAATTAGGGTAAAAAATACTAATTACACTACAAGAAATTTGCCAAATAGCGACAACCAATTCCGTCGCTATTCTGTCGTTAAGAGGTGATAGCGACCAATTAGCGACAGAAAAAGTTAGTAGTAATATGGCTAGTCGCTATGAATACCGACGGACCTAACAGTCCGTCGGTAAAAATTACGACGGATTCATGACAGAATGCCGACAGAAATTTGGTAAAAAAAATTTACTCAATTGCGACAATCTATCGACATAAATATTGTCGGTATACTAATCCGTCGGCATTTCACGACTACATTCTGTCGCTAATCTGTTGGGAATTACCGACAATATTGTCTGTCGATAATCTATTCCGTCGTTATTTTGTCGCTAATTATTAAAAAAATTAGTCGTTATTCTGTCGCTAATTATTGTTGTCGTTATTTAGTCCGCAATTACCGACAGATTTTTGTGAGCTCTGTTATTATTTTATTTTGTAGGTAATCTGTCGGTAAATATTTAATTTTAAATCTTTTATTATCGATGCCCTACCTTTTTTATTTATATATAAAATACTCCACAAAATAATTAAAAAGCACACAATACAATCTAAAATAAGTAATTCAACAGTCTAAATATGAATTAAAGTCAAAATATCCCCACAAGTCAAAAGCACATGTTTGAATTCGATTTCGACATAAAAAAAGATGCACCAAAAATAAGACAAACACTCCAAATTCAAAACTAAAATTAACCTACATAATAAAGTACAAACATAAGTCTTCATCCTCTCCATCATATGCCTAGGTCTCTATAGTGAATTAGTCGCATCAAGAATCGAACTTGCTCATATGTCCCGTTCTGTCGTGCAGAAATTTCATCGAACTTCTTCTGCATCTCAACAAGACCCACAAATAAGATAAAAGAGGGGAAAAGAACCCACATCTAAAACTAATGTTTCTCTAAATACTTATGCAAATTCTAAGCAACAAAAGGAAGCAATTCGTAGAAAAACAATCTTCTGTCACGACAATTATATCGTCATTAACAAACATCAATTATGGCATGCATTTATACGAGTGAAGGATATTGAACATGTCTTAAGCACTAGAAAGTTAACAAAGGAAAGGATATCCTTTTCTTTCCTTTCTTCCTTTCATTTCTTTTCTATATTATATTAATTATTCTGGTCAATTATTCAGCAGCAGGATATCAGCATAGGTGTAGATGGCCATGGATTGATACAGATAAGATCAAGTGAAACAGTCCTACATAATTTATATTTGAGAGTGGATTCATAAATTAAAAGTAAAGTGTATAGACAACGTTGCATCAGTAACATTTTTCCATATAGATAACTCAATTTTCTATTCTAAAAGGATCATAGTGCACACCTAAAATCATTCTAAACTACATCTAGTCGAATAAAATCAAAGATATTGTCCAGTTACAGAATCCCGATGGAGTTTACTTCCAGATGAACAAAAAACAAGTGACCTCACTACTTAGAGTAACTACAATTAGAATGCCTACTTTAATCTCTGCAATCATGTTTTATGTAGACAAGAATCAATTTATTTCGATATAGAATAAAGTGAATCATATGCAAATTTATGTCTACAAACAGCAATAAACATATGAATAAATACCGAGAGATACGTAATCTAAGTGAAGAGACACCTTTGTTGTTGCTCCTTCTCAACTTGTTTCTGAGCAAACTCAGCAGCTGTTAATCCAAATGTATCAAATTGCATCGATGTCCCCAATGAGCGACCTTCCAACTCCTAAAACACCAAACCATAAATTAGAAAAGATAAATAGATGTTACAGATCAACTGAAAAGGAAAATGTGAGAGGAAGAAAAGGTTCAGAGTTACTAAATATCAAATTCAGAAATATCCTATTATCAAACTTGAGTGTGACATGGGAAAAGGGAGTAGCATAATATTGTTGTCGACATTCAGAATGAAATAGAAAAAGAATGAAAGAAAGGAAAATAAAAACAAAAATGAGCGTCATACAGCTTTCCCATCCTCATCCAGGAAGCTAAATATGTCCTGTTGCTGAACTTCAGCCCTCTTCTTCCGGGATGATGTAAATGATTGTGGAGTCCACCTGCAAGTTTCAAAATATCAATCAATAGTTCTACCGTGCCTTTACAAACAAAACATGCAGGTATGGACCTCAATCAAGAAAAAATAGGGCAGCATAACACCTTCTTTGGAGCCAACACTGTTGTAGTAACCGGCAGAAAAGCCACCACTAAAAGCACCGTGAAACCTCCTCCTCCCTTCTTAATCTGTAACTTGCAGAGTTCCACATTACAAATAAATGCGATCAATCCAAATCGTGAAACATCACTCGCCGATAACAATCTAAAGGGTAAGCTCCAAAAACAATGCAAGATAAAATAATGCTTTTCTTTTTTTCTCTGGAAACTACAATTGGATCTAGCTTAAGCAGATACAGGAATCTAGGTACTTGGCCTTCGGTATATGGTGAACAGGAATAAAAATTTACTAAACTAACAACTTATATAAATGGTTCTTAGCACTTACACAACCATTATTTTCTGAACCACGAGGTAGGAGGCAGTTTCCCATTCTGAGGAGCGACAAAACAATAATATATAAATATATATAACACACTTCAGCAAATACATGGAGATTCATTTATCAATACATCTGCAAGCTACTCAACAAATTCCCAATAAGATCCTGATTTTCTTGATGCATAATGATAGGAAAAATGCCACACACTCTGAGATGTAAATAACTTTTAGAAATTATCTTACTTGTTGGATTGATGTCTATTGAAAGAGATTATGAAGACGAGGCATGGGAATTGCGGCAAGCCTATTATTCTTGCCAATTTCCTTGGGTGACTGGCTATAGGGCTGAAAACCAAGAACAAAGAAAGTAAACAAATAAAATTTACTTTGAAGAATTTCAGGATGTATGTAAAAAGCACAAAGATCAAACTATACAGAAAAAAACTAAGGAATCAACTTGTTGTTAACCTGTACAATCATTAAATGTCATAAATAACTAACAATTTAAGCCATGTATTTAGATGAAAACTAAACATTTTTTTTATTAGACTTACGCCGTCGTCTCTTGACCGCCTCCTCGAGATTCGGAGCTGTAAAAGATGCCAGCAAGCTTTCTAGCTAGCGCAAGAGTCCTCCACAACCCTCACGTTGTGTCGAAGAAGGCTTTGAATTGAGCGGCCATCAATTCGAATCTAGTGGGGAATCAAAATACAACGCTATCAGCTTCGGGAAGATCATGGGGGGTGACCACGGGTACATCACCACTCTTTGGTGGTGACCCCATCTTCAGAGAGAGTTTAAGGAACCTATTCATAGCATCAACATTTGATCATATGCATAAAAAGTTTCATCTTCATGTAATTCTCAGTTAGAATTAATGAACTGAGAACAAACCTGCCATAGTTTAGCCTTGATTACTTCGACAGATTTGGCTCCTTTTTTTATCTCTTCAAAAAGTTTCTCAACATGGCCATATGTGGAATCGTAAATGTATAATAAAATGAATTTTCTTGATCAGCTGGTTGAACATAGTATAGATTTTTCAACAGAAGCTTAAAAGAGTTCATTTCAGATTATCAACAGAATAGTAACTGTATAATAAAAATCAACTAGTTTTACAGAACAAATATGTGAAAAATATATAACCACCGAAATCAATTGAATGATATCAAACAAAGCTTGAGTTATGTCTAAAAATAAATGCACGAACAAACAACAAAAAATTCAAATTTAAAGTGAAACTAGTAAAGAATTGAACAAGGCAGGGGAAAAAGAAGAGAAGACCTTCTTAGTCCATATAGAAGGAGCAGAAAAATGTGATAACAGCACCGTCATTCTGTTTATAGTCTTCTTCACTCAAACAATGCTTCAGATTAATCGACAAATGAGCAGCATGATTCTAGCTTGTTGTATCACGTAGGGGATTACTCAAGCAACAATAAGTACCCAAAAAATTAAGTAAAATAATAATGGGGCATTCAAAGCAATGGAAATACTATGACCTCATTTGCATTGACTAAGATTGCTTCAATAGCCCCTGAAACATCTACATTGATGTGCTTTGTCTTAAAAGTCAGACGACTCATACCGTTGTGCAGTCCAGCTACTATATCTTGTGCCCTGTCATTCGAAATAAAAAGCATGAAAAGAGTGTATAATGTTCATTCTGATTAAAAACAAATTGCAGATAAATTTCAATTGATTATACCAAACAGTTGGGATATAACTCACTTCAAGATTAGAGAAGTCCCAATTGCGTTGACGAATTTTCTCCATCTCGTCCCACTGAAAATCCAAAAACAGAAAATCAAACATATATATCATCGTCTAGACATCAGTAGAAAAATACTTGGCTACCCAAATATAGATAATAAATATACAAACCTCTGTCTGGACTAGTAAAACCTTCACCAAGAGATCATTCTGCAGAAATAAATTATTATGACTTGTTTAGATCGTCAGGATATGGAAACAGAGAGGATAAAGACGACACCATTTCGACTAAAAGGGAACACACAGTGGGAGTGCGGATAGTTCTAGATTTTCAACAATGTATAAATAGGAAAATAAAGTCATTTGCAAAGAAAACTGAGAGACATTTGTAAAACAAACCGATTCTCTCTCATCTCTCTGTTCTCTTCCCTCTGTTTCTACAATTCTCTTGCATATCCTCTTCAATTCTCTATTTTGAGTAATGGAGTATCCTTGTTATGTTTCTTATACCAATTCTCCCACGGATTATTGCCACGGACAATACAATCGGAGCTCGGATCGTAACAAGATCTTACAATAATATTCAAGTTTCATTACAGTGAAGCAAAGGTAGATGGAATACATAAACTCAAATATGAATCCACATTAGCAGAAGAAATTGGGAAAAATTACATCATTGTTTCGCAGGTAGCAGAATTCTGATGAAATTTAGGTAATTATGTTACGAAGAAATTGGGGAATGATTTTGTAGAAACATTACCAGAGAATCGTAAACGAGATGCCTACGCGTGTATGTCGTGTGCCTTCCTCAGATGGAGAAGAGTGAGAGAGAGAGAGAGCTGGGAGCTGGGAACCAGGAGGAGAGAGAGAGTTGGGAGGAGTAACAACACTTCAGATTTTGTTGTAAAATTATTTCCTTCAATCCATTTTCAGCTTATAAATTGTGATAAAAATTGATATTATTTTTTAATTTATACCGACCAAAATTCTGTCGGTATTTAGCGACTACTACGTCCGTCGATATTTTTTATAAAAAAAATCACGACAGAATTATATTAGTCGGTATGATTTTGAAATTAGTCGGCACTTTTAAAATACAAAATTTACCGACTGAATTTTTTCCGTCGGTACATTTCTGTCACTAATTGGTCGGCTTATTTCAAATAAAAAAAAAAATTACTGACCGAATTATATCCGTCGGTAGAATTTTGTCACTAAATTGGTCGCTATTTTGCCGCATATAAAATTAGTATATTGACCCTTAAATAGCGTCGTTAGTCTGTCGGTAATTCGTCGACGAATTTTCTTTTTGAAATATTTTTTATTTGTGTCGATATATAGTCGCAATTTTGTCGGTACTTAACGACAAAAAATCTCCGTCCTAGAATCGGTCGCTATTTTGAAAATTTCTCGTAGTGTTACAAACCCTATATTCCAACTCTCTAAAAAATGTATTATTTTTGTATCTGGAAATAAAGCATTTCATCCCCTCCCCCCTCCCAATTTATATACTTATTTGGGAAATAAAAAAATATTTTATTTTATTATTTGGCTGTAAATTTTAATTTATGGCTGACCCACTGACCTACCATTTTTTACTCCTATAAATTAGGAAAACGGTTTCCTTAACTAACTAATTTGGTAAAAAAAATTAAATCGAATCACATTTTTTCTGGAAGTTATGATATCCCTCCCTAAAAATAAAAAATAAAATAAGCACATAGATTTAATTTACAAAATAAAATCCCTTAACTTTAGCAACTGGCAGTATTTGACTGAACACATAATCCATTTTAATTAATTGATGAATCTGTTAATATATTCACTTCATTTCGAAAATTGAAATATATCAATTTTATCTTATCTTACTTAATAATAAGACATCCACCATTAATCTATTTTTTTTAGAAATTTGATATTAAAATCATTTATAAATTATTTAAATTTTAAAAAAAAAAGTTGAAATCCTTAATTTGTGGTGATAAAAATCGACAGATTTTAAAACTCCTATATTTTAGATTATTATGTTATGGGATTTTTGACGTAACAAGATATTATAAATATCACATTTCACACTGCATTTCATAAAAAAATCACCATTCAACAAAAGCATCCTCTCACTTATTTTCCAAGGTATATTCATAATCCTCTTGAATTTATCATTCTCAAGGTTTACTTGACAGCCTTACATCAATGACAATATTGAGGAATGGCTCCATGGAGCTATGGCGCATCTCGGGCATCTCCTGTGGGAGGGGCGTATGAAGATTTTGTTTGGCACTGCCAAGGGGTGAGTCTTTGTTGTCGGTATTTCGACTCGCTTGAGGGCATTTGTTCCTGTATTAACTGTTCATCTCTGAATATGTTTTTGTGCCTTTGCTTTATTTTATTTGGTATATGATTAATTAAATCAGTGTGATTCTTGATAAATAACTTACAAGTAGCGAGACAGATGTTGTTACTATTGGTTATTTTAGGGAATTTGATTCTGATTCGGTAGGTTCTCTTCTTAGAATAACATCAATGTGTTATTGAAGCTAATGCTGCAGGTTGGGTTGTGTTCGAAATACGGGTTGTATGAGACAAACTGAGAATAGTTGCAAATTGTAAGATTAGGTATCAGATTTAATACTTACAGGTTTTTCAAACTCTTCGTTAAATAAATTTCTTCTACTAGATCAATCAACTCTAATATTTCCAAATAAATTATTACTCATAAGTGATAATTAGAATATTAAAGTTATAGGACAATTATTTGATTTGTCCGACCAAAATTTTATCGTTGATCCAAATTTTATCATTTCTTATCAGGTTAATCCTATAACGACCCAGGTCTGATAGATATCCACCCGAACTCAAAATTATTATACGAGTTTGTGTCTTGGTAACGGGTCGTGCCGAAATTTTCCACCTCTAATTCTTAACATTAAACGAAATGACATTATGGTATATAAAATAGAATTATTTAAGGTCTTTCCCGTGCATCGCACGGGGGGACATACTAGTTATTGTAACAATATATCTCATGTATTGAATATATAAACACGATAAAAATGTACAAAATCGAATATTTGGATCAAAAGAGTAAATTTTACAACTTTGTGGTTTCCATCTCTAGACGTCCTCTAATTCTTTTCTTCAATTGTATAACATCTTCAAACTCAAAGTTTATTTTGGTCTTCCCTCACTCTGGACTTTGACTTGAGTAACGTTAAGCAAAAGATTTGTAAACTTGATTTTGAATTAAGCGATGTATTTACCAGATTTTTTGAAAAACATCGAAGTTGCTTTATTATGCTCTTCATGTGAAAAGTCTATTGAAGAAGCTTAGCACCTTAATTTCGAATTCTTCACCCAAATCCGCTTCTGTGCTAATAAACTTCCGATCAAATCATGATTCAACAAATCATCTATATAGATATTGCAATCTCACGTATAAACTCTTTAATGTCATATGTTATCACATCAGACATGGCACAAAATCAGGATTTGTATCAAAATATATTTAATCACTTCAATGATCATATTCACGTGGGACTATTTATGGATTTCTATTACAGAATTCGGACGACATCAGCTTTATCTAACGGTTCCGATGATTGATGAATATGATGATTTCATCGATGAAGTATTTTGATTGGCCCGTCATAATTTGATAGTTGTCATTATTTTTTTAAATAATTATTAAATTAATGTGATATAAATTAGTATTGTCATATTCACATGTGGATTCCGAATTCCGATATGTCAATAGATATATAGCAAATAATCAATTAATAATCAATTTTCGACTATTTAACTGAGGAATTTTATTTAATTAATTCATAATATTAATCAATGTAAAATTAATTTTCAATATATATTTTATCACGTGGCGTATTTTTATTGCATACAAAATTTTATATCAACAATTATACAGTAAGATCTTAATATGTGTGTGATGAAATATAAGTTAGACCAGAGTATTTTATCCACGTATATAAAATAATCAAATATATATTTTTAGAACAATTACTATTTATATAATTGATATAAGTAAAATCAATTATACGAAATTGGCTTTCAAATAATTAGAATGTTTTTAAATATATACAATAAACAACCTATTCTGATTTATAAAGTAATAAAAGTTGTCAAGTAATTACAAACATAAATTAAATAAATAATACTAATATAGATGACCCAATATGAAATAATACCCCAGTTTATTTGAGATGTGGATAAAAAACTAAAAGTTCGGTCCATTAGGAAGTACTTTCCAGAAATACAGCCCGCTCATCTATCCGCGATGGACACAAATCAATATGTGCATCAGTTGATGTGTCAAGATCCCATGTAAGAAAGTTACTTGTCTTATTTATTATCTAGGGATGAGATCTTTACACGTTAACTCTAGGCACATTAGCTTATGACCACCGCGAATAGGGGAGCATTTGCATCCATAAATATATTTAATTTTGGAAGTGGGATATTTCGGAAAACATAATAATATTCATGATTATACCCTAAATTCAATTTGGCATGCTCACAATTCAAAATGCATTTTTTAAATGAGTATAAACAATATATTATTGGATAAAAAAAATAATCTGGTGGTAAAAGGGGCATATAACCAGATATATTGTATTGTAATTTGCAGAAAGATATTTCATATTTGAAATATAAACATTTTCTGTAGATTCATAATTATCCATATTTATTTACCATTTACCTTCTCTTTGTAAACTGTTTCAAGACTGGATTTTTTGTGTTTCTACAGCATAAATCCACTCTTAAAAGATTTGTTAATTGAACTCAAGAATTCCAGAAAATCACACAAACTCGAACACAACACTCAAACTTCACTCACACTTCAAAATCTGGAAAGAAAAGAATAAATGAAATCAAGACGAACAAGTTTTACGTGATTCAATCCTTAAGATATACATCCACGGAAGAATCAGAGCTCTTCAATTCACTAATCAATCGAATGATTTACAGATTACACTTCAGATTTGTAAAACCCCCAAATTCTAAGACTGGTTTTGGAACAAACCCTAAACTCAAGTATAACTCCCTCTAATCTCTCAATTACAAGCTGAAAATGAGTCTATGTTGATCACTCTCTTATTCCGCACACACACAAACCATTACAACAGAAATTGAAGCAAAATTGAGTTTGGAAGATTGAATCTGCGCGTGGCTCTGCTTTTTCACATTCAAAATTCTGTTTTGATAACAGAATTTCCCAACTACCGGTTCTTGTAAGTTGGAATCCAGTTTTGCAGCTCCAGCCGATTCTCACCTTCTTGAACCCGGTTCCTCGACTCACTTCATCAGTATAACATGTGTGTATGCTTCTTTGTTGAAATTGATCACCATACAACAATTCTCCACCTCAATAAACACAAAGAACTCATCACACTCTTCAAAACCACTGACATCTTATTCAACATGCACAAGCTTGTACACAACCTGAACTTTCCTCCTGGTAGCACTTTAGTGAAAATGTCAGTTGCATTATTCTCAGATGCTATTTTCTTCACCACAATAACACCCTTTTACACAATGTCTTTAACAAAATGTAATTTGACATCTATGTACTTTGATGGTTCATGAAAAACTTGGTGTTTTGCTAGATGTAGAGCACTTTGATTGTCACATAATATATCAACACTTTTCTGATGTATACCAAAAGCCCTGAGAATACCTCTTAGCCATATTGCCTCTTTCACAGCCTCTGATAATGCAATGTACTCTGCCTCAGTTGTGGAGAGTGCAACCATGGACTGTTGCACAGCCGTCCAGCTTATTGCAGTGCCAAACAAAGTGAAAACATACCCAGTTATTGACTTTCTTGTATCAATGTTGCTTGCAAAATCTGCATCCACAAACCCTTTCAATAGATCAGTCTTTTCTTCTGTGTGTTCAAACACCAAACATAGACCCACTGATCCTTTAATATATCTGATGACATATTTCAGTGCTTCCCAATGAATTTTCCCTGGTTTTGCCATAAATCTACTGACCATAGAAATATTGTGAGCTAAGTCAGGCCTGCTGTAAATCATGGCATACGTAAGACTCCCAACTCCACTAGCATATGTAACTTTAAACATGTAATTCCTGTCTTCTGCAGTCTTAGGCTCTTGATCCTTTGAAAGCTTCAACTGTTGTCCAATAGGCACAACTACAGACTTTGCTTCATTCATATTGTATCTCCTGAGTACCTTCATCAAATAATCCTTCTGAGACAATATCAACTTCTTAGCAAACCTGTCTCTAAGAATGTCCATTCCCAAAATTTTATGTGCACTTCCCAGATCTTTCATTTCAAATTCTAAGCTTAATTTCCTCTTTACAAACTCAATCCTTGTCTTACTTTTGCTTGCAATTAGCATATCATCTACATAAAGTAGAAGATAGGTCAGAATAATACTCCCTTGTCTTTCCAAATACACACAGTGATCATAATTGCATCTCTCAAAACCAAGATCCAGCATAAATCTGTTAAACCTTTGATTCCATTGTCTGGGACTTGTTTGAGCCCATTCAATGAGTTCTTGAGATGACACACCTTATTTTCATTTCCAGAAGTAATAAAGCCTTCAAGTTGTTGCATGTATATATTCTCCACCAAATCACCATTCAGGAATGTTGTTTTTACATCAAGTTGCTGTAATTCTAAATCCTCTTGAGCCACCTTTGCTAGTAGCAACCTAAGGGAACAGTGCTTCACCACTGGAGAGAAAACCTCATTGAAATCAACTCATTATCTTTGTGTGAAACCTTTGGCTACTAGTCTGGCTTTATATTTGAGTTTCTGAGTTCCAACAATCTCCAGCTTCCTTTTAAAAATCTATTTGGAACCTATTATCTTCTGGTTCTTTGGCTTATCAACTAACACCCAGGTTTTATTCTTGTATAATGAATGTAGTTCCTCAGTCATGGCTAAAATCCACTGATCAGCATCCTTACTTGAAACAACTTCTTTGTAGGTCTGTGGGTCTTGAAATTCAAGGTTTTCTGCAATACTCAGTGCATAGGAGATTACATCTGCATGACCAAACTTGTTAGGAGGATGTATATTTGTTCTTCTTGTTCTATCTCTTGCTAAATGATAGTCACTGAGCTCATGTTGTTCTGTATGAGCCTCAATATCTTGCTGCTCTGTCTATTCTTCATTCAGTTCCACATTTTTGTTTTGATCCTCTTGTGGAATCTCCACCTCCACTGATGTACTAGGTAGAGTGATATCACCATCTAAATCTTGCTCATTTCCAGTGTGTTTATAACCCATAACTCCCTCATTAAAAGTAACATCCCTACTTATAATGACTTTTTGGTGATTAGGCTCTAAACACCATAGTTTATACCCTTTTACTCCTTTGGGATAACCTATAAACACACATCTCAAGTCTCTTGGATCCAATTTGTCTTGTCTCTGATGAGCACATGCCAAGCACCCAAATACTTTAAGCTCATTGTAATTAGATAGACCACCATACCATAGTTCATCAGGTGTGTTGATTTTAATTGCAGATGAGGGTGTTTTGTTAATCAAGTAACTTGTTGTGTTAACAGCTTCACCCCAGAACACATTTGGCAGTTTTGCATCAACTAGCATACTTCTGACTCTTTCCAACAGGGTTCTATTCATCCTTTCCACCAAACCATTTTGCTGAGGATTCATGGGCACTGTCTTGTGTCTTGTGATCCCTTTAGATCTGCAAAATTCATTAAACTCTTCATTTAAGAATTCCAGACCATTGTCTGTTCTCAAATGCTTCAGTTTCTTGCCTCTTTTATTTTCTTTTTCCAGTAGCCAATCCTTGAAATTTGTAAAAGCTTCATTCTTCTGTTTTAGAATGAAAACCAAGAGTTTTCTGCAGTAATTATCAATTAAGGACAAGAAATATCTCCCACCTTCATGAGTTTCTATTCTTGATGGCCCCCACACATTAGCATGTACATAATCCAATGGCTCCTTAGTATTGTGAAGTCCAGTGCCATAAGAGTGTTTCTTTGACTTCCCAAGTACACAGTGTTCACAGAATTCAAGTTTTGACAGTGCATAACTTCCAAATACTTGTTTCTTTGATAACTCTTCTAACCCTTTATGTCCATAATGTCCTAGTCTCTTAAGCCATAATAAGACATCTGTGCTGCTCATCACACTACTTACTGAACCAATCACTAAAGTACCACACAGTATGTACAAGCCATTAGACTTCTTTCCCTTCATGACAATTTTACCATTCTTTGTAACATATATGAATCCATCTTTTGTATTGAATTCACATCCAGTTGCACTCAGTGTCCCAAGAGAAATTAGGTTTCTCTTTAGCTCAGGAACATATCTTACTTTGGATATGATCCTTTAAATCCCATCAAACATCAAAATCTTGAGAGAACCTATACCTTGTACTTTACAACTTTGATCATTCCCTAGAAGTACTGAACCACCATCGATTTCTTCAAGAGTTATGAACCATGACCTGTTTGGGCATATATGGAATGAACATCTAGAATCAAACACTCGCTCATTGTTGATTCTTCCATCAAATATGGCCAACACCTCAGCAGATTCATACCCCTCTTCAGCAACAGCAACATCAGCATCCTTGCCTGCTTTCTTGGCTTTCTTTCCTGGACAATCTTTCTTTAGATGTCCAGTTTGCTTACAATTGTAGCACTTCCTTCTCTCCACATATGGTGATTGGTGACTTGGCTACACTCAGAAGAGGTTAGAAATGGATTTGGACAGAATTGGAGCTGAAATGGAAAGCAGTTACAGAAGCTGTTAAAATTCTGTTATAAACGCCAAGTGCAACGATTCTGTTAAAAATCGTTGTCTTTCCATGCGCAGCAGTTTTTTCCAGAATTTCCAGTTGTTTTCTTTGATACGTTTATATTGTATTTTCTTCCAGTTGTAAACACATTATTGAGAGATCATTCTAGAGTGCTAAATTCATCTAATTAGAGAGAGAAATAGCGGGTTCTATAGTGAGAAACTCGAGAAGGTTTGAGCTAGGTTTTGTCTAAATCTTGGGTTGGTTTTCTCATGGTTTTGATTGCATTGATCTTGTAATCTTGTGCTTGTTTCTGATCATAGTGAAGAAGGTGTTTGTTCTGCTCCGTGGATGTAGACCATAAGGTCGAACCATGTAATTCCGGCGTGTTATCTTTTCTATTTTCTGCATTCAATTTCTTTTGAGATTGATTTTGTTATTTCATGTTCTTGGATTGATTCCCACAACACTACCCATTCAGATCCTTGTTTCTTTGAGTTTTTCTTTGGTTGATTACCATCCTTGGGTTTATTTGACTGTCCCTTCTTAGCTTGATTTCCTCTCTTGAACTTGACATTCAAACATTCTTCAGAGGGTTGTGATTTCTTATCACTTTGAGTTTGCGAAACTTAGTTTTGATTTCAATATCATCAAAACTAAGTTTATCCTTTCTACCAAACAGTAAAGCATCTTCAAAATTATCAAAAGATTTTGGCAGAGCATTTAGAATCATTAGAGCCTTATCATCATCCTCTAATTGCACCTACAGGTTCTCAAGTTCATCAACTAATCTCATAAACTCGTCTAACTGCTCATTTAAACTCCTATCATCAATCATCCTAAACCCAAGAAGTTTTTATTTCATATAGAGCTTGTTAGAACTGATTTTACCTGATATAGACTTTCCAGTTTCTTCCAAGCTTCAATTGCATTCTTGGTATTTGAGATTTCTCTCAAAGGTTTGTCAGCGAGGCATAGAATTGCAGAGTTAGCCTTCTCCAGGATCTCAACTTTCTTGATCACATCAGCCTTCAGGGTAGCAGGCCATTCTTCTTCAGGTTTCAGTTCAAGCTGCAAACCATGTTGAGTAAGAATGGCTTGCATCTTTACTTTCCATAAACCGAAGTCATTCTTTCCGGTAAAATTGTCTACATCAAGCTTCATGGACACCATTTTGGATTCTTCGTTTCCTACAGATGGCGCCAGTTGTTAATTCAACTCAAGAATTCCAGAAAATCACACAAACTCGAACACAACACTCAAACTTCACTCACACTTCAAAATCTGGAAAGAAAAGAATAAACAAAATCAGCACGAACAAGTTTTACATTGTTTGATCCTGAAGATCTACATCCACGGAAGAATCAGAGCTCTTAAATTCACTAATCAATCGAAAGATTTATAGATTACACTTCAAATTTGTAAAACCCCCAAATTCTAAGACTGATTTTGGAACAAACCCTAAACTCAACTGTAACTCCCTCTAATCTCTCAATTACAAGCTGAAAATGAGTCTATGTTGATCACTCTCTTATTCCGCACACACACAAACCGTTACAACATAAATTGAAGCAAAATTGAGTTTGGAAGATTGAATCTGCGCGTGGCTCTGCTTCTTCACATTCAAAATTCTATTTTGATAACAAAATTTCCCAACTACCGGTTCTTGTAAGTTGGAATCCGGTTTTGCAGCTCCAGCCGGTTCTCACCTTCTTGAACCCGGTTCCTCGACTCACTTCATCAGTATAACATGTGTGTATGCTTCTATGTTGAAATTGATCACCATACAACAAGATTGGATTGGATTTTTCTCACATTTTTGTTATATTACTTCATAATCTCTCCCTACCGCCTTCGTATGTGTAATTGATAACTTTCAGAAAGAGAACAATAACCGTTTTAACAAAAAAAAAAAAAAAAAAAAAAGAGAGAGAAGGCTTCCATTACGCGATCAATATAGAGGCCTTATCAAGAGTCCTTACATGAATACAAACCATGAAAATGGAGTCTATCTCTCACCACCACTTGTCCATTCTACACTTTAGACACAATCCTCACAAATAGCAGTAATATATCATTCACAACAGTGAAATAACAGGAGAAATGAACCGAATAGGTTGCTAAGAAGACCAAAAAATCTCATTATGATAATGAGTATTTATAGGCGATCAGAATGTATAAGCTGACAAAGAATTTTTTTCTTAAATTTTAGGAGGATAATTTATTTAGCATTTGTGGTAAATTTACTTAATTATAAGAAATTATTCTTTATTGTGTTTTATGACACTCCAAAATTAAAGGAAACAAATAATGTGTTGAAATGCTAAATTGGAGGAGATTAATATAATCAGCCTACCATTTTTATAGAAGACACTTTAGCTAAACATCTGACCGTTCCCTTTTAGTATTAATAGAGATAACGTATAAACTAACCAAAATTCTTACAATTTAATTAGAAACAAAATCGCCAAATTACTCAAGCTTAAACGTACCAAAATTCCTTAAATTCAAAACGATGTTTGGGCGGGAAAATATAACACTTACTTTCTTCGTTCCGAGATAATTTGCACATTTTTTTTTGGGTGTCCCAAGATAATTTGCACACCCTTAAAAAGGAAATTTATAGAGGGTGTGCAAATTATCTCGAGACGGAGGGAGTACTATTTATAGAGGGTTTCATTTTATTATTAAGTAAGATAAGATAAGATAATTAATTAAAAAAATATGTTTAAAAAAATTGTCACATAAAACAATCTATATATATATATATATATATATATATATATATAAAAGCAAAATGGAGGGCATTAATGTAATTTTAGTTTTTCCTCCAAAAATTTTATACCATAATTGGTAACTTTTTCTTATTTTTGGTAAGTTCATAACTTTCTTTTACTTTTTTAAAATACAAATAACTTTTTTCATTTTTAATCCGATTTTTATGCATAATATACCAAATGGCATCCATATCATATATATTATAATGAGATATTTGATTTGAATAAACAAATTGTTTGTTGGTTAATTTTACTAGAATTAATGTTTATTATGAATTGGACTATAATATTTTGATTTTATTAGCAACTAAAATTAGTAAAATAAATTCTTTATAAAAAATATAATTATTTTTTTTTAATAAAATACAACTACTCAATTTTTTTTATTTGACATGAATTTTTAAATTTTTTTTTTATTTAAGTCAAGGAGAAAATTCATTGTTTAAATAATGAAAATCCTACTTTATTAAATCAAAGGCAAAAACAACAATATCTATTTTATAATCAACTTATTAAATCATCAAATCTGCTAAAATATCTTCTTATCACGACTTTGAGCATATATATAATTATCTATTAAAATAGGTATTGAAATTATTTTTAATTACCTATTTATATTTTTAATGACGAGTATTTTATTAAAATTGCTCTTTTAAGGAAATTTATTCTTTGTAGCCTAAATTATGGCTTTTATTACATTTGGAAATCTTTTTAATTTTTTACTTTTACTGAAACTTCAATTATATGTTTTTACACTTTATAAGCTAAATAATACTTGGTCGCACAAATCAACAACAAATGCCTTTTTTACATTTAACAATCTAAATAATTGTTTTTGCATTAATCAATTTTTATCTTCTAATAAATAAAACATTTTTAAGAAGGCTATAACATTTATATAAATAATTTACAATACCAAATAAAATACAAAAATATTCAAATATTTTGAAGAAACCAAAGACTTCTCATTAAATCAATTTTGAATTTTATTTTGTTAAAATAAGACTTTATTAAATAAAAATTGTTTAAGTATATTTGAAATCACCAAATAAAATGTTAAAATTTGCAAATGAAAATCCAATGTTATAAGGAAAATATTTAAATATTTATAATTAGAACATGAAAGTTTATTTAGATAAATTAAAAGTTAAATATAAAAAAAAAGCAAGGACATAATGAGAAAATTATTAAACTTTACATTACATATGATCCAAATAAAATATCAATGTTCCTTTTATTATATATTTTATGGTATATATATATATATATATATATATAAACCACAGTAGTGACAATTCTGTGAATAACACTTTCCAGCCTAAAATTTTAGACTGTGATTGGTAAGTCGTTCTCACATTTAGCAAAAATCAAAATTTATTTTACTTTCTAAAGTTGCAAATATCTTTTTTTTCATTTCTAATCTATTTATTATGTATACTATATCAAATTAATCATCTTTTGACGATGTTTGATTTGACATCCATATATATATATATAATAATAAAATATTATATTTAAAATATTATATTATTTGTTCGTCGATTATTTAAGTAAGAATTTAGTGTTTATTGTGGGTTGTACAAAAATATGGTATTGGTTTGGAATACAATTAAAAATCATTCAAATAATTCTCTTTTACAAATTATTTTACTTGATTATTTCATTACAACTAGGCATGTCAACGGGGCGGGTCAGGTCGGGTTTCTGGAATTTTTGACCTGCCCCGCCCTGCCCCGCCCCGCCCCGTGACCCGCCACGGGGCAAAAAAATTCGCCCCGTGATCTGCCCCGCACGGGGCGGGTCTGCCCCTCCCCTCCCCGCCCCGCCCCTATTTTTTTTTTTTTTATAAAAAAAATTATTATTTTTTTGTTAAAAAACTTGATTTTTTCTGTTGAAGTCAATAGGATTTTAATTTTTAGGTTTACATTAACTTTGTTTCAATATTTTTAATTTTTTTTGTAAAATTTAATTATTAAAAAATAGAATTTAATTATTTAAATTTACTAGATCTAGTCATAATCTAATATATTAGTTAGACATATATATAACATATTATATATAAAATTTTATATTATAAATACATATATATATTTTATATTTCTTTGTATATATATATACATATCTATATAATAATACATAATATATTTAAAAAAAAATATACATATATAGGGACGGGGCGGGGCGGGGCAGGGCAAGGCGGGGCGGGATCCCTGACCCGCATCTGACCCGCCCCGTGGACGGGACGGGGCGGGGCGTGCCCCATTCTCCCAAAGGCCTCGGATCGGAGCAGATCGGGGCGGGGCGGATCAATTTTGACATGCCTAATTACAACAACAACTAATCAGTTTGTTTTATGTGAAATGAATTGTCTCAAGTTAATATTTGATTTATAATCAGCTTATTAAATTATTGAATTTGCTAATGCTTATTTGATATAATAATTATTTTTGTTGATAAATTACAAAACTATGATTTTCGCTCATATATAACTTTATATATGATAATTAATCTTAGAATTTTTTCTGTTTTAGATATATTAATATTATTTTTCAATAAATAAATACAATTTGCAACCTATACTATGATATTATACAAGTTGCTACTAAACTTCTTTTAAATAAGCAAAATTATCCAACTAGAACTATATGTTTTTTTAGATTTTGCAACCTAAACAATACTGGGTCACATTAATCAATCTCAATTATGTCTTTTTTTTTTTCTTTTTCTTTTTCACATTTTGCAACCTAAGCAATTTTTTTTTTTTTTTTTACATTAACCAATGTATATCTTTAGATTAATCTACTATTTACAATATAAATATATAATTTAATTGAAATTTTTTAACATATATATGAAAGTATTAAGAATTTTTTTTTTTTTTTTTTTTTTTTGTTATTCCAACTATTGAATTATTTTGTTATTCCAACTATTGAATAACTTCTGAATTTTATTTTGTTATTTTTTTATTCTTTGTATATCAAAAATACCAAGTAAAGTACTAAAACTTGCAAATAAGATTTTTTAGAAGGAGATAGTTATATTTAGAATTTAAAACTTTATTTAGATAAATTTAAATATTTAAAGTAAAATGGAAAAATTTAAAGAAAAATAACTTTCTTATAACATTATCCAGTTTATTTTATATAATAATATGAGTTGATAGTTAGATATTTATATTTGTCTTAACATTCATAATTAACAAAGCAATTATGCACATAGGTGAAGAATGATGCATACACACTAAATGTGTGTTTGGATTTTAAAGTTTAGAAATGATCATTTTGAATTTTTTTTTTTTTTTATATGAGTGAGTCTTGTGTGTGAACGATCACACGTGTGACGAAATACATTTTTACAGAAAACATTGATACTTTTACAGGAAAAAGTGATACTTTTACAGGAAAAATGATACTTTTACTACATTGATACTTTTACAGATAAAGGTGATACTTTTACTATAAAAAAATGATACTCCCTCCGTCCCGCTCAGTTTTGCACACTGAGCCGGGCACGGAGGTTAAGAAAAGTTTGCTTTTTGCTTTTACTTTTACTGTTCATGGCTGTTTAAGTGAAAAATCAGGGGGAAGATTAATACACTAATCTTTCTCCCCCTTTTAACCTGTTTACACTCCAAATTAAATTTGACGGCTGCTGAACTGAATGTAAAAAGAACATAAAATTGCATCACATGAACAGTTGCGAAACAGTAAGTCTAAAAATGTCCATACAGTTTTCAAATTACACTTAAAAAATCTAGGATTTTTTTTTCCCTCCAATCCAAAGGAAACCTGAACCAAAATTACAGCAGCAAAAAATGAAAATACATTTGAATTGTCCCTCCAAAATTTAAATCACATCAAACCTACTCAATAAATACACCCAAAACAGCATTGAATCACATTCAATGCTGCCAACAGCAATGAGATTACAGTTGAAACACAAAATTTCAGAAATGACTAACAACAGAAAAGGCCCTAAATTATCTCCATCAGACCGCACCTTGATCTCTCAGTTTCTGATGGGGCATAGCACCGACGGAGTCGTACATAAAGGCCAAATCAAGGCTGCGGCAGCATCATTTGGAGTTTCCCGGCGGACTATTCAATACACTTGGGAATCTGCAAAGAAGCAAATATTAGAAGGGACACCGGTATCTTTCATCAACAAAAAGGTAAATGGTGGTAAGCCAAAAGTCGATCTTGATATTGAATTAATGAAGTCAATTCCGTTCTCAAAACGAGGCACCATAAGAAGGTTAGTAGTGGAGCTTAAAGTCAGCAAAAGCAAGGTCGGAAGATGGGTAAAATCGGGCTCGATTAAAGCGCACACAAATGCCATAAAGCCCTCTCTTACCGAGCCGAATATGATACAAAGGCTGAAATACAGCTTCAGTTGCTTGCATATGGATACATTAAACAATAAAATCAGGCACGATTCCATGCATAACATAATACACATCGACGAAAAATGGTTCTACATGCAGCGAACATCGGGCTCGATCTAAGAACATTTTGAGGTGTAAATCATTTTATTGTTGTCTTTTTATTAACCTATACCCTCAGAAAGATGTCATCATCGGGCTCGATTTAAGCTACCAAAACCATTCCATAAAAGAAAGGGGCAGCTTATAAGTAACCATAAGACAACATCCTCATTTTAATTACCCAACCTTCATAATTTACAGCAACTAAACAGGTAGTAGAGAATAATCAGATAAAATCATCATTTAGGTTAGCCACCAGCATTTATTCAAGCAAAGAAATGGGCAGTTTAAGTAAATCAGAAAGATATCATCACTTTAGAAAAGCTACCAACACATTCCATTTAACTTTTTTGAAATCCAAATCAAAATGCCTGCACTAGAGTCGAAAAGGTCAACTTATTCACATCCCACATCAAAAATTTAATTTTGCTACCAGCACAACTGATCCAACAGACAAGGGACATCAATAAGAAACCGGCTCAACAGATCACAGGCAAACCACATCAATGAGTTCCCACAATAACAGAGCAAGCAATATCAGTTCGTATCCAGCCAACAGATCTCGATTATAAGCAAAGACAGTGAGCAATTTAGGGTAGAATCAGAATTTCACATCATTTAACCCTAAACTACCAACACAATCATGCTTAGACAACCAAACACCTTTAAAATAGATAAGGTTAGAAACGTAGACCTGAATATCGCCGGAACCCACACTCTGAGACACTACATGTAGTGACTGTTTAGCTCTTCAGCCGTAAACCACTAGCACGGCGGAGCCACAACAGGTGTCAACTCGAGATTCGTTTTCTGGAACATGAGTGAAATCCAGATTTGGGCTGGATTCTCGCCCAGAAACTGAAAATGGGCATAGATCGACTTCACTGAACTCAGTTTCGCACACGAACGATTCTTCAGAATCCGGGACATAACCTTCAATCTCCGGAGAATCGTCCATCAAAACCTTGAAACAAGGAAGAGGAAACAGTTTTGGTAAGGATGGACCAAAGAACGACTGAAATCGGAGTTGGGATTGTGGAATAAAGGGTGAATCATTAGGGTGAAGATGGGAAGTATGAACTGCGGCTGTAACGGGAAGAACAAGAGAGAAATGATGTGTTGAGTGAAATTAGGGTTCAAAAGATGTGAGATAAAAACGGGCTGAATGAAAAATGGGATGGGTAATGCTAAATTGGGTGGGGTTTATGGGCTAATTAGATTGGGTTTCTAATTATAGGTTAGCCCAACTCTTAAATATATTTAGCACCCAATTAGCAAAAAAAAAACTGAATTCATTAATGGCATTTATGTAAATAACTCAGAAAATAATATGCCATTTTTGGAGTGTGCAAAACTGAGTGGGACGGACCAAAATGGAAAGTGTGCAAAACTGAGCGGGACGGAGGGAGTACTTTTTTTAATTAAAAAAGGTGATACTTTTACAGATAAACGTGATACTTTTACCACAAAAAGTGATACTTTTTCCCGGCACACTGTGTGACGGCTGTGTGACGACCGTGTAACGCTCACATACAAGTTTTTGCCTTTTTATATTGTATATTTATCTTAATGTTAATCTATAATATATATATATATATATATATATATATATATATAAAGTAAGTTATATTAAATTCATATATGACGTGCGAGAAACTTATATTTACATTACTTATAATTTTATTTATGTTTTATCCTATATTTTAAAAAATATATATTTTATTAGAATAAAATGATCATATATTTAAATGTTAGATTATATCATATTTAGTTTTTATTAAAATTATTACTGTCTAAATAAACTTCCCTGCATCGCACGGGAAAATGACTAGTTTAATAAAAAAAACAGCTAAACATCTCAACAATTATACACAACATCAATCACAAATCTCAATACTACTTTAATTACTAAACCAATCTACCTTATTCTTAAAAGTAAAATCTTTGAAAAGTCAAACTGCTTATGTGTCTTTTTCTTAGCTTTTTGAGTTTTTTTAAATTCTAATTCATTGATAATTTAATTTTCTTTAGCGTAAAAAAAGAAGAAGAATGGAAAAGAGAGAAATATGAGGGAGTTGGTTAAAAGCCAACCAATCACATTTTTTTGCTTCTTTTTTTTCCCCTTAATATTTAAAAGTCGTGTAACTTTTTTGATCCAACTTCGTTTTTTGTAAGAAATATACTGAATTAATCTCCGTTTCATGATCTTCAATTTGACATCCATTATGCATATATTAAATATTAATTTTTAAGTGTAACTTACTTTTTTTATGATTATTATGATACATTTCAATTTGAATTTTTTTTTTTTTGTATATAAAATAGAAATGTCAAATATTATCAAAATAATATTTTATTTGAAAAATTATCTACTCTTTTTTAGAAGATTAATTTCTTTTATTTTAATTTGTCCTATTATAATAATTTTGGTGAATCATTTTGTTCTACAGAAATTTGATAAAAAGTGGGTCGATTTGTTAAAGTTACAATTTACCTTCAAAAGCTTAGATATAAAAGTTAAAATGATTTGATAACTGAATTAGTGCCTCTTTTGTGAAAAGAAAAATGATGTTACAAATATAATAGATTGATTTTTTTTATAAAAAAAAATACGTCACAATGCTATATACTTTAGCACCATTGATTATAAACTAATATCATTGCGCAATCTCATGCTAATATTACTAAATACGAAATATAATATATGTGGACTTCGGGCATTGTTTCGTCTTATATGAATATGTAATTGCATTAGTATATTATTTAAATATCACAAATATACAATTATCACATAACCAGTGTCATGCAATATATTTTATACTCCCTACGTCCCGCCTAATTTTGCATATTTTCTCTTTTGGCGCATCCCACATAATTTTGCACACCCTTAAAAAAGAAAAGAAATTTATCTCACAACCTTCACCCTCAATCTCCATCTTTGGAAAAGTCAACTAAAAAACAAAAATAACTTTTTCTTCAACCGTGCAAAGTTAGGCAGGACGGAGGTAGTATCAAATTTTTACCTATTATAGTACAACATTTCGTACAAGTCATATCTAATATATTTTATTCATTACTTATTTTAATTTTCATTATTATACATATTTACCTTTATATTTTAATAATAATTTAATAAAAAAATTCTAAGCACGGGTGGAAAACTAGTTATCAATAATAATTCTTACACACAAACCACATCATCTTTTACAATTAAATAATATATCATACACTACAACCACTTCCCCAACCAGCCAAACAAACATCAAATTTTTACTTCCCCAACCACCTACCGCTGCCCCTATTCCTAGCCAACAGTGTCCCAACCATCCTCAGCCCCAACCAAACATCACCTGCATTTTTCCCAAAGGGAGTAATATATAACTCTACAATATAACATATAGAGCTATCAGTGGATTAACTTTTAGCCACCATTTAGCGGGGCGGGCCATGAAAATGACGGACTACTAAAACTTCCACCTAGCCCACTTATTATGCGGGGCGTGGCAGCCTAGCTCACGAGTTAAAACTCATTGAGAAAGCTCTACTTACATGATCCGATTTATGTGACATGATAAACACCATACAATAATACGAGTTGATAATACCCAAATTTCAGATTAAGTTAACATATTCTTATTTTATATTTATGGTACATAAATTTTAGAATAAGTTAACATATTCTTATTTTATATTTATAGTATTGAACACGACAAAATAACCTGATTTACCACCCTGAGGGGACTAAATGTACTGTGACTTGCTAATTCCATCATTCATACATACATATATATCTGTGTGTGGGTGTATTTTACTAACAACAATTATCAAAGGTGATAATGGGTGAAATGGTAATTAGAAATATACCAACATATAATTCACCATATATTATTAGAAATAATTATTAATAATTTCACTATTACTAATGATAATTCACTAATATATTATTAAAAATATTGCAAAGCGTGCAACGTGAAATAGTTGTATCATATATCTCCAATCCAGTCACCCAGATGCCATGTCATTTTCTTCCACTTATTTTTCTTCTGACTTCTTAATTTTTTTCATTTTATAAAACATTATACTCCACCATCATCAACAAAGGTGATTTTCTAGATTCAAAGTTCAGTTTAATAGGGGAATTGATTATAATTTATCGTAGAATACTTTGTAATCAGATTATGGATCATGGATCAAATTTCACCAACCCCTCTTCATTCAGGATTGTATTAAAAAACAATAACGATTCTGTTTAATAGAAATATATTATGTGAAACGATATAATTTATTATTTTCTTGTGTATAGAGGTGTGACAATGACCCGAAGACTAGAATCGATCTGTTTAACCAAAAATAGTTAGAGTAATATATGCAGAAGCGTGAAAAGAATAATAATTATAAGAACAATAATTATACATGGTCTCAACGGACTAAACTTGATGATTCTGAAAAAGTCGAAAAGAGGCACCCACTGTGAATAAATCTGTTAACTGTTATCAAAATATTAAATCAACCAATAATATTTATTACAAATTAAATATATCTTAATAAATAAAAAGATTTAATCAAATAAAAATAAACAATAATAATTGTACTATCCCAATTATAAATTATGATTGTGGCCGAGTGGTTAACTTAATCTAATAAATAAGGAAAATACACGATCTTATTACCACCATCCTTTGAATTATATTATCACTATTCTAACTAGTATCACTCTTATGCGATGTATAAAAATTTATTTAAAAAGTAAAATATAATTAAATTTAAATATTATGTATCTAATATTTAAAATGGAATCCGTTATCTTCTAACCAAATAAATATTTGAATAGTTTTGATTAAACAAATATAAATTATACGGTTAATACCATTTTGCAACTTGAATTATGCGTGTTTTTACAGTTTCTTACCTAAACTTTATTTTATTCCAATCGTCCCATGAACTATGCATTTTCGACTTTTACAACATCTGGCTCATTTTTAGGAAAGAAAAATAAGAAATATTTAAAATTAGAAAATTTAAAATTTCAAAAATTCATTGAAAATATCAAAAACTTAAAATGTTCAAAATATTTGTTTAAAAAAATTTCACAAAAAAATTCAAATAATTTCGATATTCTTACTTTTAAATCATTTTTTTTATTTTGCAAGTTATTTTAAACTTAATCAAGAAATTTAAATATTTTTAAAAATAATTCTTACATGTTATAGATATTCTCACATATTTTAAATGAAATTATAGAGATTTTAAAGTAATTTTCCTAGATAATTTAAATAAACTTTATTTAACAGGTTTAAAAATAATTCTTTCATAATTTTATAATAATTTTATGATTTTAAGATTATTTTGGTAACTTTTTTTATTTTTTTTCTCTGTAAAGTATTTGATATTGAACTTTTATACAAAAATAAATTTCTTTAAATATTTCCAACATTTTAAGTTAATTTCTTTATTTTCTAAATGAATTTAGAATTTTAAAACTATAATTTTTAGATTTTTAAATGATTTTATGACATCTAAATATTTTTCTTCATATTTTTTTCTCGTCACAAATTGCTGACAAAGGTTTCAAACATGGAAAAACATATAGTTCATGTTGTGGTCGAAAAAAATTAAGAAATTGAAAAAATGCACAAAGTATATGTTGCAAAATGATATTAACCAAAATTTATGAGTAATGTAAATTTCAATTTCTCCCATTTGATATATGAATTTAATATAACTTACCTTTTATAAATATATATTATTTTATAGATTAACATTAAAACAAAATATTAAATGTAAAAATAAATTGTATCTATTTTTAAGAATGTATATGTCTTAAACATATATTTAGTGCGTCTATATCCATCTTGACGTATGTCACACCCCAGATAACTTAGTTGATAATGAACATTAAAACAAACACAATTATTTAAATATTCACACGTCCCATCAAAATGTATTAAATAAATAAATTGAGTAATCATATAAGAAAACTAGTGGTTTTTTTTTTTTCATTTTATTTTAAATATTCTAATTTAACTAAATAATTTTTTAGATTTTAACTGTAACTTTTTAAAATTCTTTTAAAAAAAAGTTTCTCATTTTCAAGTTTTAATATTTTATTTTACTTAGTGATTTTATATATACTCAAATACTTTTTAACTTTTAAATATATTCTTGATATTAAAACATGAATAAAATTAAAAGAAGTCCTCAAAAAAAAAAAAAAAAAAAAAGGAATACCAATAGTTGAAATAACAAAGTAAAAGGAAATAATTTATAGCTCAATTTGTCAAGCATCTTGTAACCTAGACCAGTGCCAAGGATCGAATCTCACCAACCCCACCCCTACCAGAATTTATACTAAAAAATAGACAAATTAAAATATGAATGCTTCAATATGTCTTAATAATGTCATAAACATATATATATATATATATATATATATATATATGTTAAAATTTATTGAAATAAATTCTCAGTTTTTATTTTAAATATCAGATTTATTTAGAGATACAAATTGATTAATATAAAAAAAAATGATTGGGTTGCGAAATGTGGAGAACATACATAGTTGAGGTTGATTAATGCGAAAAAGTATTATTTATGTTGAAAACTCTACAAAAACTATAAAGGTCAGGGTAGTTAATATTATTTTATTTCTTAAAAAGAAATTTAGATTGCAACACGTGTAAAATCTCATAGTTTAGGTTGCAAAATGTAAATTTATTTCAATAAAAATAAAAATATAATTAATAAATAGATAATATAAAAAAATTATTAATAAGTAATAAAAAATTTGAAGATTAACGGTTATATAAAAATAAAAATATATGTGCAAGTACTAGTCCTGTGATTAATCAGATGAAAATTATTATTATAATAAATTAATATTTTCAAATACAATAATTTAATTAGTCGATTATTGAATTATATATTAACTTTTGCTTTTAATGTAATAACGTATATGTTCATGTATTTAAATAATAAACTTTTTTACGACATAATAAATGAATAAAACTTTAGAAAAATCATGTAAAGTAAAAAAAATTGGTTTGTTGTGTTTTTGTAACGACCCGATTTCCAAAATCTTTTTAATAAAATATTTCTCCACAATCCATTAATAGTTAGTAAAATTTCAAATATTTTTTTTTAAAACAAGTCGTTACTAACAACCTAATTTTTTTATATTTTAAAATCTAACTCCACAAACCCACCTATTAAAATAATACATAAACAATAAATAAACAAAAATGCATTTTACTTAATTTTTCCGAAATCACTAACTAAATAACCCAATTTCAAGTTAAACAAATAAAATAAGGCAAGCGGTTATCACCTAATAAGAAGTAAATAACAACAATTAAATAGAACTAGTACGGAAACGTTTTCCTAAAAAGTTGCTTAGCTAAATAAAATAAAATCAACTAACATGGCAAAAATTCAAAACTTAACGAGCGAAATACTGAAATAAAAATAAGTTCAATAGCCACAATAAGTAATAAATAATATGCCCCGGTCCGCCTCACTCCTCCGCCGGCACCAAGCTAATCTGTAAGGATCAATAATGGGATGGGGTGAGCTTCCTTCAGCTCGTGGAGGATTACAATTTATCACAATTAATTATATGACAAAGAGGCATACAATGTACATTATAATAATGATGTGCTCACATAGATCTAACTTGTATTGGCAAGTAGCATACTGGTAATGACAAACTTGTATTGGCAAGTAGCAATTAAATCAATTGCACACGTATACAGTCAAGTAATACAATTAAAGCGATAAACAGTAAAACCTTCACCTGAATTGTCTTGCGTAGAACTGATGGAATGACATGCAATATTAAGCCCGTTGTCCTAATTCCGCACAACCTATACGTATAAGGCACGTATATTTTAATATTTATTTTTAATAAAGTTTTTAATAAAAGAAATTGATCTGGATGAAGGTAAATAAAAGGTTTATCAGAAATTGGACAATGAGAAGTGATTACTAACAGGATGCGTATTGGGGTGATGGAGGTAGTATTTGGCTCGAATTGGTCGAGAAATACAAATCATGGGATTATAAATGAAACTGCCTAAAAATTATCAAATGAAAATAGAAGAAAATAAAAATAGTAAAAACACTACTAGCACTCCAGTCCAGACGACAACTAAAAATAAATAATAATCTATCCCTATCACACACTCTCTCTCTCTTCATTAATTGTCTGCACATTCACAATCCCTTTTCCTCTCACCACTCACAATATGAACGTCCAAATATCAAACCCACAAGCATTCTATTTCTCCCTCATGCTTTTATACTTTATTACCTTAAATACCAAGTCAACTTTCTCTCTCTCTCTTCTCATTAATTAGTGTAGTACTCTCCTTCTTCAATTCTTAATCACAGAAACACGCCACATATATACATATATACGTACACCAGCATTCAACATATATATACATACACTCTTATATACAGAAACCCATACTAATTCACATACAAAAACACATCCGCACACACATATCCTACTGATACACACAGTAACACCAAACGCGCGCACACACACACGCCTGTACAATCACACACCCCGAAACACGCGTACATACACATACACACAATCATAAATTTATACGGAAAACGCACAATAGTCACATATTTCACGACAGTACCCCCGGACTGTTCCTTCCGGTATTGTACACAATTTCTCTACCCAATTAACAAACTTCTAATCCACACATTTTCCCCCTCTACTGTACTATTATAATTCTAGTTCAGGAGTTAAGGAACGATTATTGGAGAATTGCAATTGTACTGCGGAAAAAGAAAACGAACAGTACATAAAAGAAGTAATAGGTCTGCGTAATACCTCGTCAAGCTATTGCCTAGAAGACTGATTGCAGAAGAATATTGCGCTTTTCTTTGTGTGAGACGATATAATCTGACCACATAATATATATATATATATATAAATATGTATAGTGTATTCCAGCTAGGTTTAGGAGTATTTAGATAGATATCAAATTTTGAAAAATCTTCATCACTAGAAATTAGCGTAATTCAGTTGTTGGAATTCTGGATTCCTTTAGGCTCAAAACATGGGCCCTTGCACATTAGTGGACTGGGCTTGAGTCTTGGGCTCAAAGAGATGTGCTTATTATAACATGTATGAATAAATGAATAAATGCAATAAATTAGTTCCTATTGAGACATCACCTAAATAAATAAATAAATAAATAAACGAGTAAATTGCAAATAAATGAAATCACAAGTCAATAATAATTCCCAATATAAATTGGACTCGAAAATATTAAATGGGCCAAATTGAATTGGTATTGGACCTAAACCCAACATTGGATAAATGAATAAAATGATTGGCAAATATAATAAATCAAATCAATTAATAACGATGATAATAATAATAATAATAATAATAATAATAATAATAATAATAATAATAATAATAATAATAATAATAATAAGTAAGAAAAAATACCGGGCGTTATAGTTTTTAACAAAATAATAAAAACGTAATTTGTATACGAAAACTATATAACTAATTTTTAGTTGCAAGGCTATCATAAAACCACAATAAATGCTCAAATCTAATTCAGATTATCCTCGAAGAAACAATATAATATTTTGTATTAAATATCTCATTATAACATATGTGATATGAATGTCAAATTAAACATATTCAAAGGAGTTTTAATTTGGTATATCATACATACAAATATATTTAATATGAAAACGTTATTTGCAATTTAAAAAATTAAAAACAAAGTTTGATTTTGACCAACCGTGACACTAACCTGCTATCTCCATTGTTTTAACATGCAGTTTTAGCTTTGGATGAAAGAATTACAATACAGGGGGAATGGATAAAAAAACCCTCAACTAAATTTTCTTTCCCCCACAAATTTCTTAAATGCATCCTCCTCTTTCCTTTATATTAATTTCATTTTTATGATGTTGGATATGGTAAGTTAGAAAATTAGAGATTTATTGAAATAATAATTGTCATAAACCTAAAACTACATCTAATAAAAAATGGAGGTAGTACCAATTATGATCCAACTTTTAGGCGAAAAAATCTTAGTTACATAATTGCTTTCATTGTGACTTTTACATATATAGATAGATGTAGCACGTGACCAAACTTTTTTTTTTTTTTTATGTAAAATGAAATCAACCGATTAACCGCATTTTTATAAATGAAGCAATTAATATTTTTCATAAAAATTGTTTAACTTATTTTAATTTTCAGTCCAGTAAATATATTTGATACATATAATCGATCAGAAAATAATATAAAATTTCAACTTATTATAATTTATGTGATATGAATACCATATTAAAAATCGTGAAAAAGACCATTAAAATGATATATTTTGCATAAAAACGAATTAGAAATGAAAAGTTATTAGTATTTAAAAAAATGAACCAAAGTTTAAAACTTACCAAATGTACAATAACTTACCAAATTATGATGTAAAAATTAGACGGAAAACGAAATTACAAAAATAACCTCCATTTAGCTTCTATATATATGTGGATACTGAATATATGATATCTTGAAAACAAGAATATTTCTTTGGTTATTTTCTGTATTTATGTTATTCTATTTGGAGTATTGAGATGTAGTGCAATGTGCCCCATTCGCTGGGGCACATTCATGACTGGTATGGTAGGATGTGTAATGTAAATGTCATATTAATATGTTTTAGCATGATAGAATAGTATTATTATATTGGTAAAGGTGATGTAGGTATGAATTGATTGAATAAGTAATGATAAAGATATATTGAAAATTGTAAAATGTGTATTGATAACTGTAAAATGTGATGATGATGTTAGGTAATGATAAAAAAAATTAATTGAGAATTGCAAAAGATTATGTAGATAATAGGAGGTGGATGAGAAGAGATTGATCAATCCGAATGACTGATCCATAAAGTGAAATAAACTGAGATCGGGTCATCCCCAATTCGGATGACACCATCCCAATATAAATATCCCCTTAGGAATGGTGCGTGAATAGAATGGTCATTCACTTGTTCATTTTCATTCATTTGATTGATATGAATTTATAATGAGAATATTCATTCCTAAAAAAGAATTGCTACTCCCATATTCATGGGATTAACCATTCCTTCCACCAACATGGTATTAATTATTCCTAATAGCTAGGAATGAACTACTACTACTACTACTACTATTGTTATTATTAATCGATTAATTGGTTATTAGTACTATTTATGTTGTTATTTATTATCAATAATTTTAAATAATTTTTAAATATTCGCAATTAGTCATATTTAATTAATTTATTGATTAACGATAATGGTGTTTTTTTTTCTTGTGGTGTTGTTATTATTAACTAATTACTATTAGTCACTGTTATTTCTAATTTAATTATTAAATAATATATTTTTCGTAATTTGTAATTATTTTCAATTAATCATTATCAATTAATTAATTACTTAATAATTACAGTAATTTTATTATTATTATTACTATTATTATTATTATTATTTTTACCATTATTGCTATTTTTATTATTACGATTATCGTCATCATTATCATTAATTGTTAATTAATTAAATTATTAAATTAACTACAGTTAACGACGACGTGATAATAATAATAATAATAATAATAATAATAATAATAATAATAATAATAATAATAATATGTTATTAATATTATTATTTTGATATTTTATTTAGATAGTTGAATATTTTATTCCTTATTATTGCTTGATCATACCAATCATTGGAATGATTATAATTATATTAGTGTTGGACTTGTGTGCATAAGATGTACAATGGTGTTATCGTACATCCTAAACCCTAAAAAGTTCTAAATCCTAAAACCCTAAAAAATAAAAGAATTCCTAAAACCCAAAAACTCTCCGAAAAACCCCTAAAATCATAAACCCTAAATCCCTAAACACCCTAAAAATTTCTAAAAGTTTTTGGATGTACAATAAAATCTATTGTGCACGACACAAATTAAAACTTGGGCATCTTCTTTACATTCTTATATTAATTTCATTCAAACGCTGTTTTATTCATTCATACCGATCATGCATTAGTTTAATAAGTTGTCGGGTATTGAGGATCTGCTTTAGGAATTTATAGGAGTTTGAAGAGCAGTTGTCTTCCTCGCACTCGCAGGGAGTCGTAATTCTTGGCCACCACGTTCTCCCTATGCCCAAGGAAAACAAACCTCTTTTGACTTCTCAGTCTCCACCCCAACTACAGAAAAACAAAATAATTAAGACAAAAGGTCGATTTCTTTCTTTATCGAACCAATATAAATCCATTGTACCAGCCAGGTTTCTTAGTTCATTTTTAAGTTCTAACACACAAAACTGCTCCCACAAATTTCATTTCATGGAGTTTGTTCAAAGAGCTTCATCCTCCTTCACGGGTATGCCGGTTTTTGTTTCTTTTCAAGACATGGGCCCCCTTGATTTCTTGGTTAACCCGTTTTTGTTGCGTTTCTTCACTGGCTCATTGCATTTAATTCTGTTGGTTATTCTACTCTTTTCATGGGCTTACAATAAATTTTGGAGCAATAAGGATGAAAACCAGAAACATAATAGTGGGCGTACCAGTTTGTTATACTATAAACCGACCCTGTTTTCCTGTTTGGGTCTTTCATTCTTTAATCTCATTCTATGCCTATTGAACCTGTTCTACTGGTATAGACATGGTTGGTCAGATGAAAAGATTCTAACTTTATTGGATTTGGGGGCAAAAACTCTTTCTTGGTTAGCTCTCTATTTTTTCTTGCAAATACATTGTTTGAATTCGAGGGAAACTAGGTACCCACTTGTTTTGAGGCTTTGGTGGGGGCTTTTCTTCTTCCTGTCCTGTTACTGTCTCGTCACAGACTTCATTTATTTGAGAAAGCACCATTATTTATCTTCTATGTTTTGGGCCTCTGATATAGTTTCTTTAATAATGGGTTTAGTTTTGTCTTATGTTGGGTTTTTGGGTAAGAAAAAAGATGAAGATGATATTCTTCAAGAACCTCTTTTAAATGGTGCTGCTAGTAATGGTGGTGAGCCACCTAAAGGGGATGAAACTGTTACCCCTTACTCCAAAGCTGGGTTCTTTAGTCTCTTTACTTTCTCTTGGATTGGCCCTTTAATCTCTCTTGGCTACAAGAGAACGTTGAACCTCGAGGATGTTCCTCAGTTGGCCTTTCCAGACACTGCTGAAGGCGCATTTCCGATTTTGAACAATAAGCTAGAGGCTTGTCGTGGAGAAAGTAATAGAATCACTACAATGATGTTGGCAAAGGGGCTGATTTTAGCCACCTGGAGAGAAATTGCGATATCCGCTGTCTATGTGCTCGTGTACACGTTGGCTTCTTATGTTGGTCCGTACCTCATTGATGGCTTTGTTCAATACTTAAACGGGCATAGGGATTTCAAGAATGAAGGCTATGTACTAGTTTCTGCGTTTTTTGTGGCTAAATTGTTCGAGTGTTTCGCACAGAGGCATTGGTTTTTTAAGGTGCAGCAGGCTGGATATAGGGCCAGGGCGGCATTGGTGGCCAAAATCTATAACAAGGGGCTGACTCTTTCGTGCCAGTCGAAGCAAGGACACACGTCGGGGGAGATTATAAACTTCATGTCAGTTGATGCGGAGAGGATAGGCGACTTTGGTTGGTACATGCATGATCCATGGATGGTGATTTTACAGGTGGCCCTAGCGTTGCTGATATTATATAAAGATGTTGGGCTTGCTTCAGTAGCTGCATTCGCTGCCACTGTCTTGGTGATGTTAGCAAATGTCCCCCTAGGGAAATTGCAAGAGAAATTTCAAGATGAGATGATGAAATCGAAAGATAAAAGGATGAAGGCGACGTCGGAAATCTTGAGGAATATGAGAATTCTCAAACTTCAAGCTTGGGAGTTGAAATTTCTCTCAAAAATTCAGGATATTAGGAAAGGTGAGACAGGTTGGTTGGGGAAATATCTTTTTACTCTGGCCGCCACCACATTCGTCTTCTGGGGTGCTCCTACTTTCGTGTCTGTGGCGACTTTTGGTGCGTGTATGCTGATGGGGATCCCGCTTGAATCGGGAAAAATACTATCTGCATTAGCAACCTTTAGGATTCTTCAAGAGCCTATTTATAATCTTCCTGATACAATTTCCATGATTATTCAGACCAAAGTTTCTCTTGACAGAATCGCGTCATTTCTTTCTCTTGACGACCTACAACCAGATATAGTGGAGAAGCTTCTAGTTAGTGGCTCTGAAACTGCTATTGAGATAGTAGATGGGAACTTTTCGTGGGATGTATCGTCTCCTAGTCCTACATTGAAAGATATCAACTTTAGTGTGTCCCCTGGCATGAGGGTTGCAGTCTGTGGCACTGTTGGTTCTGGAAAGTCGAGCTTACTTTCTTGTATTTTGGGAGAGATGCCAAAAGTATCGGGCATTGTTAGGGTCGCGGGGACAAAAGCCTATGTTGCTCAGTCGGCTTGGATACAAAGTGGAAAGATCGAAGAGAATATATTGTTTGGTAAAGAGATGGACAGGCAGCTGTACAATAGGGTCCTGGAAGCATGCTCTCTCAGTAAAGACTTGGAGATTCTGTCATATGGGGATCAAACTGTTATTGGTGAGAGGGGAATCAATTTGAGTGGTGGACAAAAGCAGAGGATACAGATTGCACGGGCTCTTTACCAGGATGCCGACATTTATTTGTTTGATGATCCATTCAGTGCTGTGGATGCACATACGGGAACTCATCTTTTTAAGGTAAGCACTTGTTTCCACATTTTCTTGTTTCCACTGTTCATTTGTTTTGTGATAACATTATTTATCTGTAATTGCAGGAATGCATATTGGGGCTTCCGCATTCGAAAACTGTTATTTTTGTTACCCACCAAGTGGAATTTTTGCCGGTTGCTGACCTGATTTTGGTGAGATTTTCTCTTTAAAAATTGTTGCATATGTCATTGAAACCTTGATCAAGTAACATAAGCCTATTCTTTCAACGGTCAGGTTATGAAAGACGGAAAAATCAAACAAGCTGGCAAGTACAATGATATTCTCAAATCCGGAAGTGACTTCATGGAGCTTGTCGGTGCACATGAGGAGGCTTTATCAGCACTCGATTCCATGGATGTGGAGAGAACAACTAGCGGTGAGGAAGAGAGTTCTGGTAATTCTAATAACGTACTGCAGAAACAACAATCACGAAGTGATAAAATAGACAACATTGCGGAAACCAAGGGTCAGCTTGTCCAAGAAGAAGAACGAGAGAAGGGGAGTGTTGGACTATCAGTCTATTGGAAATATATTAGAACAGCATATGGAGGACTTCTAGCACCTGTTGCAGTGCTTGCACAGGTTCTGTTTCAAGTACTTCAAATTGGAAGCAACTATTGGATGGCTTGGGCTACTCCTGTGTCCAAGGATGCAACACCTCATGTTGAAGGCCCTACTCTTATCCTTGTCTACGTCGCTTTGTCAATTGGGAGTGCCTTTTGCATTCTTGGCAGAGCCTTAACGGTTGCAGCCATCGGCTTCAAGACAGCGCAAATTCTCTTTAACAAAATGCATTGGTGCATATTTCGTGCCCCCATGTCCTTCTTTGATTCCACCCCAAGTGGCCGAATTCTCAATAGAGTATGCAGTTTTATTATTATTATTATTTTTTTACGATTAGTGTATTTAATTTCACTTTTCTGGTGGGGGGTTTTTGGTGTCAAGAATATCTTTTGAGCTGAGCTTTTTGTTCTTTCACAGGCATCTACGGACCAAAGTACAGTTGACTTGAACGTGGCTTCTATAATCGGTCTTTTTGCTTTTGCCATAATACAGCTTCTAGGGATTATTGCTGTCATGTCACAGGTGGCATGGCAGGTCTTCATTGTTTTCGTTCCGGTGATTGCAATTTGCATATGGATGCAGGTAAGCTCTTTTTCCCTCCACACTATAGAAGCCATCATATATATAGCATTGGCTACACTAATACCATAAAGTGACTTCAGGCAGTCGATACGCTGGTATCGTGATTGTTTTTCAGATGACAAAATGTGTCTTCTTAGTAGATCGATTAGCATGTCCTCAAACTTACATGAGAAGAAAAGTTTTTGTTTAGAAGTTCAGGAAGTGGTAGCAAATTTGATGGTTATCGTTGATATGACAAAGTACCTGCCACTTATGCAATAACCTTATATGTGCTCCAAATGATGAACAATTGTAGAGGTTAAAGAGACAAACTTACATCTGTTAACGTACTCAGTACGGTTATTCATTTTACATGAACACCAAGTCTTCTTTTTCTTTTTCTAGGAACATGATTCTTATAGATGAATGAGACAACATCATCAGACAACTGAACAAAATGTAATACGAGCGCCAAACCTGATTATTAACCACTAGAAGTTCGAAGCATTCAACTGCAAATTGACTACCTTATACATAGATGTTAGCATGCGACAGCATATTTATCAGTGATTTGATAACTTGATGTTTTCATTTCCAGCGATATTACATAGCTTCAGCTCGAGAACTTGCCCGACTGTGTGGGGTATGCAAAGCTCCAGTTATACAACACTTCTCAGAGACACTCTCAGGATCAATCACTATTAGAAGTTTTGATCAAGAACCAAGATTTCGAGATATAAGTATGAAACTAATAGATGGATATTCACGTCCGAAGTTTCACACTAGTGCTGCAATGGAATGGTTATGCATTCGTTTGGATGCGTTGTCTCTCTTCACATTTGCCTTCTCATTGATTTTCTTGATATCCCTTCCGGAAGGAACAATTGATCCAAGTGAGCATTAATATTTTTCAATTTCTTTAAACTTGATGAAAGTGTAGACACATGGCTAAGTGCATTTTCTCCTTTTCTTTGGTCATGGAATGCAGGTGTTGCTGGGTTAGCTGTGACATATGGCCTCAATTTGAACACGTTGCAATCATGGGTCGTGTGGAATCTTTGCTACATGGAAAATAGAATCATATCAGTCGAAAGAATACTGCAGTACACTAATATTCCAAACGAACCTCCTCTTGTTGTGGAGTCAAACAGGCCAGAGAGCCGCTGGCCGATACAAGGAGAAGTTAAGATCCAAGATCTTCAGGTGATACTTTACTGAATATACATTAATAATTAGTCACTTTGATCGCATTTGTATATTTATGCTGACCAAAAAGGTTGGTGTACTAATATATATGCAGGTTAGATATGCACCTCACATGCCTTTTGTGTTACGAGGGCTTACATGTACTTTCTTTGGAGGAAAGAGGACTGGAATAGTAGGCAGGACCGGAAGTGGTAAATCAACTCTTATTCAGACACTCTTCCGGATTGTTGAACCGACACTTGGACAAATTTTGATTGATGGTATCGATATTTCATCTATTGGACTGCATGATTTACGATCTAGATTAAGCATAATCCCACAGGATCCGACCATGTTTGAGGGAACTATTAGAAGTAACCTCGATCCTCTTGAAGAGTATACAGATGACCAAATATGGGAGGTGCGTGATGTTTTAATAGATGGATGTACATTTATCTCTATTGACTATTGATGTTGGTCACTCTCTCTCGCCCTCTCTCCAGGCTCTTGATAAATGCCAGCTTGGTGATGAGGTCCGGAAGAAGCCAGAGAAGCTTGATTCTGCAGGTTTGCCTCTTCAAGAATTCTTTACGCCGTAGATTATTTTACTCCATATTGTATTAACTTTTACTGTTGTAACTTTACAGTGATGGAGAATGGAGAGAATTGGAGTATGGGACAAAGGCAGCTCGTTTGTCTTGGTCGTGTGCTGCTAAAGAAAAGCAAGGTTCTGGTGCTCGATGAGGCAACAGCATCAGTCGACACTGCAACCGATAATCTGATCCAACAGACGCTCAAAAATCATTTCAATGACTCAACGGTTTTAACAATCGCACATAGGATAACATCAGTTCTTGACAGTGACATGGTGCTTCTTTTAGATAACGGTAATTAGGCATTAACTATCATACTGCATTAAAGTTATTTAACGGTGTAAATCTCGGGATTTACTTGGTTATTTTCATTCATGTGCAGGACTTCTCAAGGAATATGATCCTCCAGCAAAGCTGTTGGAAGACAAGTCGTCCTTATTTGCAAAGCTTGTAGCAGAATACAGCGTGAGATCAAGTTCTAGTTATGAAAATCTTTCACACGTCTGATTAATAAGTACTTTGCCACGCGCATTATGATGATGATGCCGAAACCTTCCAGAAGCATCCTAGATGCGTAAATTCAAGTTTGTGCGATGAGACGATTCCATATCGATTTCTTGCCTGATGCAACGCAAGTTTTGGCTCAAGTTGTACTTTATTAATTTATGTACACTATTTCCTGCATCAATTTGCATAAGCTTTTGATTGGTTCATGTCAAGTACTTGGGGGTAACAATATCAAAGCTAATGTGAAAATAGTTCTGAATTGATAAAATTTATTCGTAATTGCTGATGATGGAGCTTATAAAATTAAACATATTTTTGATGGAGCTTTTAAGCCGTGTCTAAGTATCCTAAATTATAGAAAATAAAAGGTTCGACACCTAGATATGTACCTATGTCCGAACTCGTACTCGAGTCCGACTTTCAGACACTTTTAAGCCGCGTTCAAATATTCTAAATTATAGAAAATAAAAGGTCTAACAACTAAATATGTATCCGTGTCCGACACCTGTAACCGAGTCCGAGCAACATAGCCTATATGTATCATTTCCAAGCTTGTTTCCAAGATTCAGACTTCTAAGATGAGAGCACATTTTCTTCTTCTGCTGCTTTCCACGTAACTAGTTGACCTGCAAAATTTTGACCTATTACAAAGTTAAAGAAAAAAATAAGTAAGTGGTGTGGTGCACATTGATGTTTTTCGGAGAGTAGCACCTTCATTAAATTGACATAAGATAAAAATTGTATATTTTCAAACAAAGCCTTTATTTTAAGACATAGGGAGATATATAAAAAGAACGTGTGAATGTGTTTGGCCTACATGCTCTCCTTCATAGATCCGTTAATGATTGGAAGTTGTTAGGAATGCGAAATGAATATGAAGGTTTTTAGTTTCTCTGAGTGACGAAAATTCAAATCCATTTTAGTGGCATCACTTGGTATCCACTAATTCAATACAAGGACAGATCTACATTACCCATTATGCCCCACAAGTTAAAAATAAAAGAATATTTTGATTCTGTTATTTGATTTTTTAAAAATATTAATATATAAATCTTAGAATCCTTAATAAAAGAAAATTGAACATATTTTTCTACTCATTTCACTGTTAAAAAATGAGTAGCTTTAAATCATGGCTAACATAAAAAATAATAGTGTGCCCTCATAATTAGTTGTCTTTTTATATTATAGATTAATTCCTCTGTCCCAACTTAATTTGTCTACTTGTCTTTTTGGTTTGTCGAAAATAACTCTGTCGGCCCAAAAAAAGAAAATTTCTCTCACAATCTCTACCCTCAAAATCTCCACTACCAATCTTCACATTTAAAAAAGTCAAAGATTCCACAAAATCTATTTTTTTTCAACCTCCGTACCCGATCAAAATAGACAAATTAAGTCGGAACGAAAATGGTATTACATATTGATTGTGCCCCTTCATAAAAAGATTCTGAATCCATCACTAATTCAATAAATTTTTAGGATTGAATCCAACTTATTGTATGTGTTTAGATCCGTATGTATGAGCCATACAAGTTTTCATCTCAAACCTTTTGAATTTTATCTCAAACCCATCCAAAGCCCAATAAAAAGAAGCAAAGAAAGAATAAAGGCCCCTACCAACCACTATTTGTCTCAAGATGCAGTCGGGTTGTATGCCTACTACACCCATTAAAAGTGAGTCTTGAGTGCACCCAATGCACAATAATATTTATTGTATATTTTTTTAAAATTAATTCACTTAGCAAAAAAGAGAAACAATCTAAATAAGGAAAAAAATCAATATTCGCGCCCAGTCAAAATTCGCACGCTCCCTCATTTAAAATTCACGTTAATTAAAAAAGTTTTTTCGACAATTCACAGTATAGTTTGTCAAGTCTAATAGTATAGTTTAGTATGCCTAATAGTATAATATTATAACCAAAGTTTATTTCGATAGTTAACAATGTAGTTTAACAGATACAATATACTTTGTTCAACCTAATAGTATAGTTTATTACGCCTAATATTATAATATTATTACCAGAGTTACAATATGATTTTTTTTTTTTTTGAATAAATAATTCTACTGTAAATTGTAAACTACTGTGCATTTAATTTTCCACCTTATAGTATAATTATTGTTTTGTTATAGTATACATTACCTTGATTAAAAGTATAAGCTTATTTAGTAATATATTGTTTACAATTTACTGGTATATCAATTTATTTTTTGTATGTTACTCTATAATTATTTTTCCAAGTTACAATATATTTATTGTTTGCTTATAGTATAAGTTTATTAGTTACAACAGAACTATTTATTCTTTGTATATTATTTTATAATTAGTTTTCCCGCTTACAGTAAATACAAGTAGCCATACACACATTGGGCACATGCCAAGATTTCCTACAGTCAAGTATCACAATAATCAAAAGGCAAAAGAGAATTAAAAAAACATAGCCATGCACACATTGGGCACGTACCAAGTTTTTATCCAGTCAAGTATCACCACAATCAAAAGGCAAAAGAGAATTAAAAAACAAGAAATCACGTCCACTTCTTACTGCAAGGGCATCGGTTAGGATTTCTATAATATTCAACTGCATATAAGATCCAACTTACTGAATGGCGAATGCATTTGGTCTGATATAAAATTCATAATTTTCAAAAAAATTAAATTATTTTTCTCTACTCTGGATTAAGCTTATCAAACTAAACGGTAGCTCTGACAGATCTACTCAGCTAGGGGAAAATGAAGATGGTAGAATTAAGCTGACCAATAACTATAACAAATTGAGTAGTACTCTATGTTTAAGGAGTTGTACAGAGCCTGCTGCAACTGGGATTGTGACTAAATAGCAAGGAGAATTGGAGCAGCATCTTCGTGGTTAGGGTTAGGGGAGAGAGAGAGAAAGTAGTGATGTGAAGAGAGAGAAGGGTTGGGGAGAGAGATGATTCCCTAGAAAAAATCATGATCTCATTTCCATTCCCTCAAATGCGAGTCTTCATTCACTCCTATTCCTCCTTCAGAGTGGATCCAATCTTTTTACAATCTTTCCGACGTCGTCAACGCCGACTCAAAATCCGCCTTGCAGAATGAATTATTTTATTAATATAATATTTTTTGGATGAAATTGTAAAAATAAAAAACTTCTAGATTTATTTAATTTTCTTTTTTTCTTTATTTTTTATTTACATATTTTATTTCAATTATATGTATTTTCCTGTGAATTATGTAAATTGTTTTTTATTTTTTAAGGTGATCTATGTAGCCTTTCTTTTATGGTATGTAAATTCTGTAAATTAAAAAAAAAATAATAATAATAATAATAATAAGAAAACCAGTTCCACTTTATTTGAATTGCCCAAAACCCCTAAAAATTGGCTGCCTCGTGAGAATTCCAGCGAAATTTTGCATTTTGAGACTAAAATTGAACAATTAAGCAAGTTACAAGGATGAAATTAAAAAGGCAAAGAATATTTGGAATATTTAGCGAAAGAGACTAAAGTTATGAGACTTGAAATGATTTTTTCTCTTCATTTTTCTTTGATTTGATAATTTTTAACTTTTCTTTTACATTGTAGTTATAGAAAAATAATTTACTTATTGGTAAGATTAAAAATTCAAAGTGTTATAATTTTGTGCATTGTATCTTAAATGTATAAACTCATTTGGTTTCACTTTGAAGCTTTTTATTTAACAATACAATATTTTCTTTCACATAATTTATATTTATAATATAAATATTTTAGTTATAGGTATATTCAACTGAAAAAATATAATTTTGTAAGATGCACAAAACCCAAAATACATTTGAGCTCTCCAAATCTCCCCAGACTCCTATATATCGTCCTAACGTGTAACATGCACAATTAATAGAACAAATGAGAATACTGACAATTGAAGCTTTTTTTTTTTTTTTTTTTTTTTTTATCGGGGTGTGGATTTATTTTGTGTTTCGAACTTCTGACATGTAACCATAGAATGGAGAGGCAAAAGCAATTAAAGTTTTATAGGATTAATATATAGTTCGGCCATCTGAACAAGTCAAGATAGATATATAATTATTAGCTAGGAACATGGCATTTACTTTTATTTTTTCAGTAAATGTGACATTCACTTCTCTTTTTTTTTTTTTTTTATCTATCCTTTTTTTTTGTTTGTTTTATTAAATGAACTAAATGTGATATTCAGGATGGAATCAAGAATTTAAAAAAAATATATATAGAGTATATATATGAATAGTGTAATATTAAAAGAAATTTGAATTTCCTCCTCAAAAATTTTGAAATCTCGTCTTCCATTACCAACTTCTAAATACATCTATTAGTCTCTTAGTCCCTATAGAAAAGAAACTAAAATTTAATATTGTTGAAAAAAAAAATTATATCGCCTCCCTTAACTAAAATTCCTAGTCCCTTCCCTGATGATATTGATTATTAGCATGTACAAAATTCTCAAGCATATCGCAACTTTGTATAGGGCGAATGTATGTTTGCTTATTTTTTTTTTTTTTTGAAAATATTTAAGCAAGGTAATAAATTATACGGGAAACCGGATCTAATTAACTTTTGAAAAGATACATTTCTTATGTTGTTAGTGAAAACAACTCAAGAACACACAACACCAAAGAACCTGGAAATCGTACGAAGAAACTCTCTCTGTCCGGCCAAAGTTGAGAAATACACGCCGAACTCACACCCGCAGTTCGGCCAGAGTTGTGGCCGAATTCAGCTTACGCAGAACAGAAATTAGAAATGAATCCAACGCAGTTTTAACGTGGTTCGTTCAATATGAACTACATCCACGGAGGCAAGGCACACCTCAATCCACTAAGAACTTCAATCAATTGTAGAGAAATAGCTCAAGAAATGAAATGCCCAATTCTGAATGCAAATTAGGGCACGCACACTCTATCTCTAAATACTCTCTCTAATCTAAAGTACAGGAGATAATGCTACATGGTTATCTTCTCCTCAATGAGAGCTTTTCAATGATATATGGCTTGAAGCTCGAATACAACTGGATAGGAAGTTATAACCGCAAGAAGTTCACGCTGCTTTCGTTGAGCTACAGGACAAATGTGACGGTTTCGCGTCGTCACTAACTGAATCTGCTTCGTCACAAATGGCTGTTACATTACCTAATTTGAACCCGGTTTGCTCATGACCAGTTTGTCTTCTTGATAATAAACCCCAGTTTAAACCGCCGGTTCTCCACTTCCTAACTCCGGTTCCACATTCCCAACACACCATATTACAAAGTATAGGCTCACTTGAAGAAATTGAACATCACCTCACATATGTTGAAGTAAATCTCAATTGATTTAATGGATACTTCTATTAGTTATATTACAAATTATGGAGTTTATTTATTCCCCTCCTGAAAAGTAAAATAAATAACAAAGGGCTAAATTTTATTTTAGCCACTTTGATAAAAAAAAAAAAAAAAATTAAGACAAAATTGTAAAGTCTCTTATACACTAATTGTACGGTACAATTCAGATTGAGTGTCACAATTTATAATTAAAGTTTTCTTTGTTTTGAGTAAATGCATTATAATATATTTACCGTGAACGTATAATACTTTTAGACATAAATACTTATATCTTTTAGCACATGATTTGGATTGCATTGATTTAATATTCGAGGAACTGGTATACAAGAGATCTACTCAATTTTTTTTAGGCCCGCCAAACTCAACTGCGATAATTTGGCCTGACCCAAAAAAGAGGAAAGATGCACTATGACTTTAGGAGTATGTTTGTTTATGGATTGAGTGGGCGTGGCAAATCCGGGCGTGCAAATCATAGGACGTGTGAATTCAAATGATGGTGTAAATCTTATATTTGTTCTAGGATGGCATATGGTAGGATTTATAAAAAGGTATAATCATTATGCTGGAAATTGAGAGAGAGGAAGAGTAATGGAAAAAGAAAGTAGAATAGATATTGGATTTAAGTGGATTAAAGAATTCTAATCTCAAGTTTCACCAAAAACGCAAGATTGGATTGACACATCCTCCATCCAGACAAGTAAACCTATAGACAAACATAAGAGTAATGGAAAAAGAGAGTAGAATAGATATTGGATTTAGAGGGTGTTTGGCTGGGCTGAGCTTATAAGCTCTTAAAAACATCTTTAAGATGTTTAGAAGCTTATAAGCTCTTGCAAAGTGTTTGGCAAAAAAAGATGTTTAGGAACTTATAAGACACAAAAATAAGCTCTAAGAGCTTATAAGATCTAAAAAAAATAAGTTGCTATACCCTAATTTATTTCCATCTTATTTCTTAAGATTTTAATTATTACACTCAAATTTCACACACTACACACACTACACACATTTCACACACTACACACACTACACACGCTACACACACTACACATATTTCACACACAAATCAAAATATGTGTTTAATATTAACTTTAAATTAGACTCCATTCAATTGCAAGCTTATAAGCTTTTTTATCCAAACACTTTGTTAACTTATAAGCTCCTTAAAAATTACATCTTATAAGCTCTTTATAAGATGTTGGAGCTTATAAGATGTTTAAAATAAGCTTAGCCAAACACCCTCTTAAGTGGATTAAAGAATTTTAACCTCAAGTTTCACCAAAATTGGATTTACACATCCTCCATCCAAACAAGTAAATTTATAGAAAAACATACCCTAGACGAATTCTTTTATTTTGCGAAACATAATAACTATGTTAAAGCAAATTCTAGGAAATAATTAAAGCTTTCCTTACTTGCTTAGGCTTCTTAATCTTAACCTGCATAAACGTTAATTCTCTTATATTCAGTTACTAACCAATGCTCTCATGCGTCGAATTATGTCCAGTTTCTATGAGCAAATTGTCTAAGATTGGAAAGTAATATTGTTGGATTATATTATCCGATAAATCACAAATTATGAGATATTTTTCTAACATTTTATAATTTAATATCTTTTGTGTGTATTGACCCCAAAATAATTAATTTTGAAAGGTTAAAATAGGCAAATGAAAATGGACCGAAATTTAAGATATTTTTATAATAGTAATAATAATAAAAATATGTGTAAATATATACTATATATTTATAATAGTATAAATATAGATAGATAGATATTGATATAGATATAGATATTTATAATCAAATAAGTAAAAATTTAAATTACTTAGTTACCCTTAAATTTTAATATTACTAAGGGTATATTAGGCATAACATAAAATGGACGAAACAAAACATTCATACTTTATATACACACACACATATATATATACACATATATATATGTTTTTTACATGTTTTCGTTAATTATACGCGGTTTGACATATAAATTTATAATTTTGTAGTTTAGATTTATCTCCAAAATATAATGTTTAACTATTCTTCTTGCATGAATTTGAGCACTGGTTTTGCTTTCGTTGGCGTGGAGTATGAATTGGAATATTGTGCTTCCTATATCCATCAAATCACTGGTAAAATCTAAAGAAGCGTCATATAAAAGAATCGTGTAGTTTCTGCAAGGTAAATCAAATAACTCCATCTTGTAGATTAAATGTGGCATGATATATAACAACCTGCTATACAAGTTTTTCTGTGCTTATTATTTAAATATTTTGATCAAATTTAGGCATGAGAAACTATGAGATATCTTTGAAGAGAACATATACGCGGATACGACAGTATGTACAATTTTGACAATTATGAAATTTTGCATGACTTAGATGATTTTCATAAAGACATGAGTTTAGCCTGTTTAGTACTTGATTACTTTCTTACTGACATTGAAAGTTACAATTGAATTCACCCTATATAATATGGAATTTTGCATGACTGTATTGATTTTCATGGGGCCATGTGTCTAGCCACTTTAATACTTTCTAATGAATTGAAAGTTATCGCTTGAATTGTTTATTATGCTCTTAGAGTTTTTTATAAATTAGCTTATTTGCTTGATAAATTTGGTATTTGATCATTCCTTGCCCATGTTAGTTAAGCACAAAATTTTGTGCATTTCTATGATAAAAGAGAGATCATGGACATTACCAAATCAACACAAATTAGCCTTATGGCAAAATATTTTCACAAAGCATCGAAAAAGATTACGTGACCTGTGATCTCAAAAAATAATATCAAAAGAAATTACTATGCCAACTCAAACTCGAATTTGAAATATTGGACGGACTTAAAAGGAACTGAGTATCACAATTGGTTTATCAAGTGGAAACTACTTTTAGAAAGAAAGACTATATATCCGCAATCATACCATCTACCGGCCCTAATGACAAAGTACCATCTGACAAAGTCATAATGAATGCTCGAATGAACGTGAGACAACACAACACCTGATGATTTGCGGGATTCCATAAAGGAAATTTGAAAACATAGATGACGCTCAACTTCCTGAATGAGTTGTTTAGTGGAAAGAAATTCACTTACTAGACTACAAAAGAGTCGATGACTTTAATAATATCATGTTGTGTCTAAAAATAAATCTCTCTTTATCTGTAAAGAAATCACGGAAGATGGTATGATGTTGAAAAGTCTCTTTATTTTCCTACTCCAATGCTTATACTGAAGAACTTGTATAAGCAAGAGTATGAAACAAAAGAATTACAATATTCAATTAGATAATCAACTGATGCAAGTAGTTGAGAGACATTATCAATTTCTTTTGAAAAATAACACCAAACACGTTGCGATAAAGAAAATACCGTTGCTAGCCTAACTATGGTAAACTATAGAGTGGATATAATCCTAAAGTAAAGGGAACGAGATATGTTCAATCCCTATTGATGAAGTATCTGCTGTAGCTGATCTGTCTCAGAAGGATAACTTGGATTGCAGAGCTGAAATGGAGCATTGTCAAGGTGGAAAGGAGCAGGGAAGACCAATATATGCAGAGGCATTGCTTGGAAGACGAGTGTACAACTAGCCGTTGTGAATTGAAGACAAACAAGCCTGGAGCAAGAGTACAAAGTGTTTAATGCAGATGAAGTACAACTGCAGCTGTTGAACTACTTTTGTACTTGGTCAAATTACCTTTTCTGTTGTAAACATTTAATGATCTTGTTTTGTATAGAAGCTTAGAACTCCTATTTATATGGTGCAAGAAAGGATCATTTGTATCTAAGTTCAACATCAATGAAACAGTAACCAAAAGGCTTACTTCTCAAATATGTCTTCCATGAGTTTTCTGTTATGTTTCTCAATCGTTTTCTTTCATGGTATCAGAGCCGGTACATCCTATCTCTAATCTCATTTCCTTTATTCAAAGCACATCACATCTCCTAAACACGTGGCTGGAGAAGAAACCAACACCACTGCTGTCGTAACAACAACTACTTCCCTTCAAACACAAATCATACAGCCACAAAACCAGCTTGTTTCTGTCAAGCTTGATGAGTCAAACTTCCTCAGTTGGAAGCAGCGGATCTACATTGCAATCAGGGGCTTAATCAGATAAAATAGTAAGGAAATATGGAGAAAAGAAAGGAATGTAAGGGGAGAGAGGAACATCTAGAAAGGGGCTTATTTGTCCACTCTCCCTACTTAATTTTTTTTTTTATCCAAGGTTAAAAAAACGGAGGTAGTATGCGATATCAAATTAATCATCTTTTGACGATGTTTGATTTGACATTCATGCGATATATATATATATATATATATATATATATATATATATATATATAATAAGGTATTCTATTTAAAATATTATATTATTTGTTTCATTGATTATTTGAGTAAGATTTCAGTGTTTATTGTGGATTGTACAGTAAATATAGTATTTGTTTGCAATACAATTAAAAATCATTCAAATAATTATCTTTTACAAATTATTTTACTTAATTATTTCATTAAAATAACAACTAATCAATTTGTTTTATCTGACATGAATTGTCTCAAGTTTTCTTCATTTATTACATTGAGAGAAAAATCAATGTATATGTAATTGAACACATAATTTATCGAATTAAAATCGATAGTTAATATTTGATTTATAATTTGCGTATTAAATTATTAAATTCCAATGTTTATTTGTTATAATAGTTATTTTTGTTGATAAATCACAGAACTTTGACTTTTGCTCATGTGTATATATATATATATATATATATATATATATATAAAACTTTATATATGATAATTAGTCTTAACTTTTTTATTACTTTTTATATTTTACATATATTATTGTTATTTTTCTATAAATAATTACACTTTGCATCCTACTATGATACGATACAAGTTGCAACTAAACTTCTTTTAAATAAGTAAAATTAACCAAACTTGGTTATGTCTCTCTTTTTCACATTAACCAATTTCAATTATGTCTTCTTTTTTTTTCTTTTTCTTTTTTAACATTTTGCAACCTAACCAATTTTTTTTACATTAACCAATGTATATCTTTAAATAAATCTACTATTTACAATACAGATTTATAATCTAATTGAAACTTTTCAACATATATATGAAAGTATTAAGAAATATCGAAGAACTCATATGTTTTATTTTATTATTCCAACTATTGAATAATTTTTGAGTTTTATTTTGTTATTCTTCGTATATTTGAAATACCAAGTAAAGTATTAAAACTTGCAAATAAGATATTTCAAAAGTAAATAGTTATAGTTAGAATTTAAAACTTTATTTGGACAAATTTAAATATTAAAGTAAAATGAAAAAAATAAAGAAAATTAAATTTCTTATAACATTATTCAGCTTATTTTTTTAATAATATGATTTTATATTTAGATATTTATGTTAGTTTTAACATTCATAATTAATTAAGCTATTATACATATAGGTGAAGAATGATATAGACACACTAAATGTGTGTTTGGATTTCAAAGATAAGAAATGATCATTTTGGAAAAGATTTTTTTTTTATATTTGATATTTCTTTTAATGTTAATCTTAATATAATATATGTGTACATATACACACGTACATACACACAAATTCATATATAACGTGGGAGAAACTTATATTTACATTACTTATAATTTTATTTATATTTTATCCTACATCTTAAAAAGAATTTATTAGGATAAAACAATGACATGCTTAAATATTAGATTATATCATATTTAGCTTTATTAAAATTATTATTATTTAAATAAATTTTCATGCATCGCACGGGAGTATTATTAGTTATTACCAAAGACGAATATGGCCAGAAGTCAACCGCCAAATTCTTGGTTTCACACATAGTATAAAGGTTTAGCTAAAGTAATATTGGTTTTCATCGTAAAGGATCCTTTATTTCATAATTTTCACTATTTATTATGCACTTTTCAATTTAATTAGAGATGTTATAACAGGTCCGGTCCTAACTCGTTCCTAAAATTATTAAGCTTGGGCCTCTATTTTAGAAGCCCTTATAACTTAAGGACTTTTAGTTCGATCCTTCTCAACCTCGAGCCTACTAGAATTTGAGGCAGTCAAGGGTACGATCGGCTCTAAAAGTCTTTATTTATTTTATATAAGTTATATATAATATATAGGTGTATACTATTAATATCTCTTAAATATTTTTAAAGTTTCATGCAATTGGCCGCACTGTTGGGTGCAGTCAAATTAATTATTATTTTTCTAGTTTTCCTTTATTATATAATAGAAAGGGTAAGTTAGGGTCGATCCCACATGGAAAATGGAAACTAATTATGTTTATGTATTTAACATAATTATGTCAATAATAGGAATAAGATATAATATATCTATATATAATAAATAAGATATAACATATATATATATATATGTGTGTGTGTGTGTGTAATAAATATGAGGGGAGTTGATTGGAATTAAGGAACTAATGCACATAACAAATAAACTAGTGCAGTAAAACCTCTATAAATTAATATTGTTGGGACCGGAAGAACTTATTATTTTGGAAAGGTATTAATTTATCTATAAATTACTAATTTATTAATTTAAAGAGTTTTTTCAGTACACTGAATAAATTATATTTTTATTAAGGTGAGTGCATCTAATTATTATATATTCATTGAACTAATGTAATAAATATATTCATCATAATAATCAAATACATAATACCATAACTTTGACTGTAAATAAAATTCAATGTAGAAAGTGAATGTGATTCACTTGCAACCATGTCTTCATGTACAACAACATAAAAAAGCTAAATGTGTTCAATGTTATCATTAGTAAAGAACTAAGTGAATGCATTTAATATTAATCGATGTACCATATACATCATAAAAGGAAACTCTATCTAAACGGAATACAAATTTATAAAAATCATACAAGACAATGACTTCTCATCTAAAAGGTGTCTCAAAAGCAACAATGACGGATAAAATTCGTAAAGCGTTCTGTGAGTTCAAAAGAGATCACCCCACATGCACTCAAAAAGATTTGGTATCGTGACTTGATGAAAAGTATAATTTGAAAGTGAGTCAAGCTCCAAGTATATTTGAGTTTTACCAAGAAGCAATCAACTATAAATTCTTATTTTACTAAATTGTCATAGTTATTTTTGTAATTTGAAGAAATAATTAATTTAAAATATCAATGGGACCACTAATTTATATAGAAGTCTTTTTCTATAAATTCTAATCTTATTATCTTATCAAAATTGGTTGATTTTTGAACTGGCCCGATTCAGGACCGGAGAAAATTACTATTTTAGAGAGTTTATTAAATTATAGAGTATTAATTTATAGAGGTTTTACTGTATTGTAAAGATGAATTCAAATATGAGAAAATATTCCCGTCTTTAACCTAGTATCCCCCTAGTATGGATTATCCTCGTAATTAATGTAACTGTTTGACAAATTAGTTCTGAAACCCCTACCCCAAGAATTAACAAGTACGATCTCCTAACCTTGTTACCCCTTAGGTGTAATTAATCACAAGTACACTATGCAATTAATCTATCTGTTTAAGTGGTCTTAGTATACGATCTCTAAAACATTGTTAACCGAACACATAAGGTACTAGGGCAACGGGTAGTACATGTATTCATGCATGCATTTTAGGTCGGATTAAGTGTCGGTTTAATGACATTTGCATGCATATTTAACCGTGTATTGTTCACATTTGTATTATTGGACTATTTAATGTGTTTGAGCTCGTTTCAGGACAATACAGACAATATAGGACAAGATCAAGTCTCGAAGAAGTCCGAAACAAAGAACCGAGCCAAGGATTAAAAAGGGTGAACATGCTTCGTGTCAAATGTCGCGACTGCGAACCAAAGACGCAGCCGCGAGCAACCCGCCGAAACACAAAGTCCAAATAGCTTCAGCAAAGGTTCGCGGCCGCGACCGTCGTTTGCAGTCGCGACCAAGTCAGTGAACCGAATTGCTACCCTAGCTGAATAAATGGTTCGTGACCACAGCTCATCTTCGCGACCGTGATCCGGTGCCCTTTTTTTTTTTTTTTTTTTTATTCTGAAATATGGTTTTTTACCCATTTTTCAGCCCAACACTTTCTCCTCTATATATATAAGGTCCAATTCGAATTTGACCTAACCTATCACCCATTTTACACATACCTTCAGCCACTATTCACCATTGGAAGCAAGAAATTGGAAGAGGGTTGAAGATCAAGATCATCAACTCAATCTTTTGGTTCATTCTATCTTATTTTAATGTTTTCTTCGATTTTCACTTATTTTATCTTTGTAATAGTTGATATGAGTGGCTATCACTCTAATTTCAACTCTTGATCATGAATCTTGGATTTAAGATGTTTATGTATTTTTTATGGTTATTAACCGATTGGATTATGTTTTGGAATGTTCTATGTTATTTGGGATTGTTGATTCACACTTATGAATTGAATTGTGGTTTGATCACCCATTTGGATATTTGTTTGTCTGTTGCTAGAATTGGGTTTGTAATCCGTACTTATATGAATTCGATTCTCGTGTAGCGAACAATGGATTTACAATTTATTGGGGATAACATAGTGTTCGACCACTAAAACCGAGTTTGTGAGTTTTATGTCGTATCTACTCCGTTGTCTTGATTCTTAATGCATTTGGCTATTGATTCTTAGAGAGTTTGTTCTAGGAGTTGATAAGCTAAGTAGGATTAATTGTAGAGCTTGTTTTGATTAATTATACTTAGGAGACAACAAGGTTAATAGAGCTTGTTATTAATCTTGGAGTAGGAATTCTAAGGCTAATCAATCGTGTAGTAACATCAATTATATAAATTAACTGGACCAAGGGGATACTCGATCAAGGGTTGAATCCTTTTATCATTTATGAAACCAAAAATCATTCTATTGTCTTTATTTACTTGATTGTTAACTTGTCAAGTGTTTTTAGAATAATTGTTATTTGGTTTACTTAATTGCAATTAGGTGTTAGATGTGATTCCATCAACAACCCCCCCCCCCCCCCCCAACCCCAACATCTTTATTGTTTTCTAGCTTATTTATATTATATTGCTTGATAAAAAATAGTGTAATACATAAAGCAAAATTGTTCGACCGTTCCTCATGTGATCGATCCTTATTTACCACTCTACTAGTTAGAGTAGTAGATCAAAGATAAATATATTTATATATTAATTTGGTGGTGAACGACACACATAACCAATGGGATAGATACGGTGTTGTACTCACAAGCTCGGTACAAGTGACTACGACTTATGTTATCCTAGCGAATGAATTTACTATTTGCTACTCGTAGACATAATTTCGTAACAATTACGGATTACGATTTATGGCCTAGCAACAATTATATGATTACTACCCTGGTGATCAATCCAAATAACAAACACATAAAAGATATAAATAAACCGAATAACATAAATAATTCCAGAACATAATTCAATCAAACAATTGTTGTAAGAACTACAAAAACATCCTCCTAGGGTTCAACATCAGTTAAAGACAGAAATAAAGAAACTTAGTCGATCATAGCGATGGCTAAAAATAATGTAATAATAAAATACATGAAAATTAGACTAGAAAAACCCAAAATGATGAATCTTGACTCTTAGGGCTCTCGGGGATCCCCAAGTCCAAGCTTCAAAATCAATTCCAAACTGTAATTTTCAAACTTGGGGTCTTCTTTATATAGATGGGGATGAAGTGGGCTTGAAAAGACAATCTTCGAGCAAATTATTGTGTAAACCGGATTTATGTCTTGGCTGAGAAGGTTCGTCTTGGCCGAGAGTCATGTATCATAACCTTCCACTGTTCTTTTGTCTTGTCCGAGACAATCACGACTTTCTTATGCTTGACTCGATTTTGCTTCGTTTTAGACTTGCGAGACTTGTTTCTTCGTCTATCTTCAGTCGAGTTCGACTTTTCGGTCTAGATTTACCCAAATAACTTTAAAACAAGTCCAAACAACGTCAAGTTGCCTAATAATACAAATATGAACAACACACAATCAATTATGCATGCAAATATCACTAAATGAACACTTAAATCAACCTAATATGCATGCATAAATACGTGTACCAACAATCAATGATTTTTTAGGTTTCCTTTACTCTTCTGGCTCTAGTACTTTGAAGTTCACATTTTTTTCTACAATATTGCATTCACGTTCTGTAAATACTGCTGCTAGCATTTAATTTTGTTGTTTTCTACTCTTTAAAAAGTGATTTTTATATCTCCACAGTTGCTATATAGCCTTTAATTTTGTTGTTTTCTACTCTTTAGAAAGTGAATTTTCTATCTCTACTGCTGCTAGCCTTTAATTTTTTCGATGTTATCTACTCTTTAGGAAGTGAGTTTTCTATCTCTTTTAATATAACACGATATATTTAAGAACCTAAACAAATTTATCAAAAGAAAAGGAGATGTTTTTACTTTGAAAACTTTTAACTAACCATATTCTTGGTAAAATTTAACATGATGATTATGAAATTTGAGAATGACAACAAAGAAATTAAAGCACATCAACTTATAGGATTGTGCCTGGATTTTCAAGGCTCTTACAACATCAGGCCTTTTGAAGGCTTGGGCCAGGTAGGGCGATCCTTATTGATATCTCTAAACTTAATACATGGACAAAAAAAATGCTTAAACACCAAAAATTCGCGCGTGCAAATTGCAAGATTTTTTTTTCTTTTTTCTTTTTTCTTTTTATAATCGGCGCATGCATTTATATAAACAAGGTGTATTTGTTGCCAAAGAAAATCTGAAAAATAAGACAATACACGATTTGAAATAGAAGATATCATCTAAAATTTTATATTTTATCGTATCAATACAAATAAGGATTAGTGGGCAAAACTAATGTAGTTTACATAAGTTGCGTGATTTTGATATTCTGAAATGCTGATGTTAATTCACCTGGGGTGTTTGCTTGGGCTGCTGGATTTAACCCTTAATATAACCTTTGGGGTTTATAGGTCCCTATTCCACAACCAATGGTCCTCTATTATCTTGTTTGTTTCACATGACTATAAAAAAAGACATATATAAACGTGTTTGATTACGGAAGGTTACACATATTTTGTCTAATAAAATTACATCAATACCACCACACATATCAAATTTACAGTTTAGCCATCATTCACATATTTCAAACCCAGAATTGATGGTTAGTTCTTCAGCTTCCATAAAAATATTCTGCATATGGTGATAGCCATGAATTTACAAATAAAATTCATAAGAATACACAGTTACAAGTAATTATCTCAAATTTGCTAATAATTATTTTGCCTTTCTTTCCCTGCAATTTTGTCAATCCATGACTCCATAAAAATTCACATGTTTGACTTTTAATATTACAGTACATGAACTTGGCCATATCTTTCAACCTCTTTACTAAAAATCATATTTCAAATTGCAAATCATGCAGCATGCGTAAACTACAAAACCTAAAATAGAAAATAAATGGCGTCAAATGTTGAAATTGAGGTTGGAGGTAAAAACCATTCGTAATTTTTGATAATCTTCAGCTTGTATGAACCACCGAAATCGGGAGGAGGTCCTCTTCTCCGAACGAAGAAAAGAATGAGACAACACTTCTTTCTCTAATTTTATTTATTCCAAATGTTGTATACTTTTGTCCTTTTCTCAAAGATGAATTAATTGCTGGGGCTTTTCTTTTTTAATCTAAATAAAGTTCAATTCAAGTAGTTTATATATTGACTAAATTATGTGTTGCTTTATACTTATATCCCATTGGTCCATAAAATGAGTCATATTTTGAAAATCTGAAACTTTTTATATTTTTTGCCAATTTGACTTTATGTGCAATTGTAAAAAAATCATAAATGTTTTTTGATTTGATATATTAAATCATATGAAAGTAATTTGTAAAAAAAACCTTAAATTTCGTACTTGGACTAAGAAGATAATTGATACAGGCTCCTATTTTGAGATAAAATTGATTTGAATATCAAGATTTATGTAGTTCTCCATTTATAATCTATAAATTGTATTCAACAACTATTGAGTCCGATTTCTTTAAAATTATTACATTAGAAAATTGGAATACACTTTTTTTGAAAAGGTGTTACGTTTCTATAAAAACATATTTGTTACTTTTATGTCTAGTAGTAATTTTTATTTTCTAGAAAAACGTAATACTTTTTTATAAAACTTAATAATTCTTGTGTTATTTACATTTTGAGTGGGGCTGGGTGCACCATGTGCACAATAGCGCTATGGTGCACCATTCATACAGTATTTTTTCGTGCAATTAAGATATGGTTGATTTACTCATACAGTATATCACTATCAGTATGATTGATTTACTCATACAGTATGGTGATTTACTGACTCATAAAGTATGGTTGATTTGCACTTAAGGTATTGTTGATTTACTCATACAGTATACCACTATCAGTATGGTTGATTTAATCATACAGTATGGTTGATTTACTGACTTATAAAGTATGGTTGATTTGCCCATACAGTATTATGGTGCACAATAAGTCTATTGTGCACCTTGTGCACACAAGTTTTTGCCTTACATTTTATGTGTTCTTATTAAGTTTTATATACGTTTTTTTAGAATCAAGTTTATATAAAAGCACACCATATATAACCTTACTTAATGATATCTCATCATTTACCCTTAAATAATACTCTCTCCGTCCCGAATGAACTTCTGAGAGTGAAGATCGAAGGTGGAGATTTTAAAGGTGAAGATTACGTTATAACTTTTCTTTTTAAGGGTGTGCAAATTTGATTGGGACGTATCGAAAAAGAACAATGTGAAAGTTCAATCGGGACGAGGAAGTACATTTTGCAAAAGACATAATGCACTTTCTTGGAAAAATATTACTTTATCTCAAAAAAGTATTACTTTTGCAGCGAAAAAAGTATGCTGGAAATTGTTGAATGTTTTAAAATAATGCCAAAATTTTCATATTTTCTAGTTGAGTAATAGTTTTTTAAAGTCCATTCGGGTGGGAACAATAAGGATCCATAAATTTAATTTATTTATTAAGTTGGGTTAAACCTATTGTAATTTAGACAAAAAAATTGTGTGAGACCATCACATTGTGTGATCGCAAAAAATATCATTTTTTGTAGTAAATATATTACTTTTATCTGTAAAAGTGTATTCCGTTACATGTGAAACCGTCACCCACAAGACTTTATTTATTGTTCTACATATCCGGCTTTCAGCAATAAGCCGAGTAGAAGTGGCAAATTAATTCTTTTTAAATTTTACCAATTTAAACTACAAATAGATTTCAGAAACCATCCATACAATATCCATTTAATCAAATTTATATCTTTTTTCTCAAAAAAACAAATTTATATTTTTGGTATAAATTATTATAATAAATTTCTATGATCTTCACCGGATCAGTTTCCTTTTGTAGGATGAAACATGCTATTCATCCTGATTTGGGGGTAAAAACAAAAGGGGGCGGGGGTTGAATAAACATGTTTTCGAGGTGCAAACTTGCAAATCACACAGAAAATCCCAGTTTTCTGCTGGAAACCTTCCCACAGTCGATGTAGTGTACTCTCTCCCGATGGACGTGCTCTTCAACACAATCAATGTCCGAGATCTTCTCTCTTCGTCGGAATCTCCCTCTTCGCCGCTATCGGCGCCGGATCTCCGTCTTCTGATCTCTCGGCTCGATTCGCACTCCCTCAAAATCAAATCCACCGTACAATCATACCTCCTCTCGCACCATGACGACTTCTCCTCTCTCTTCTCCCAGTGCTCCGACGTCGTTTCCAAGTCCGAAAACCTCGCCGATGAAGTAGTCGCGCTGCTGAACCTTATATCGGATCAGCCAATTGAAGCGGATGTCGGAAGGATCGTTAGAGAGATTGTGGAGAAGAGGCGGGAGGCGAGGGAGAAGTCGGAGATTTTGGGATTTCTAGGGTTGGTTTTGGACCTGGATAGGAAGTTGAAGTTGGTTAGGGAGGAATTGACAAATGGGAGTGTGGTGGAGGCGGCTGAGGGGTTGAAGGAATTGAAGGAAGTGATTGGAGTGAAGGGCAATGGTGAGGTTGAAACTGCGGTAGAAGGTGAGCCAGTGGTTTATGGGATCCTCAGGAAGCAATGGGCCGACTGTTTTCAGGAGGTAATGCTGGTTCTTTTTGTTTTTATTTTAATTTTAGTTATGCATTATGTGATGGTATTTGTGGATTAGTAAGGCATTGACTGGGATTCTGTATCATATGAAAATTTTATAGTGAAGAAAATTGTGTCGCTATTAATGTATTTGGTACTTCTGGTTATTCTTAAATTCAGTTCAAAGTGATGTTGCAATCTTATTTAGATTGAAAGATAATGGTATTATGCATCTTGGACAAAAAAAAATCTTTTAGAAATCAGGAGAACCTTTATAATTGGTACATCCCAGAACGTTCTCGTTTTATTTATCAGTATATGGGTTTTTAGCTCAGTTCAGATGGTTCTCTTATTGTAAATGAATCCTAGTTTGTCGCATTTTTCAATATGCGGGTTCTGTTTTCATTTCCGCTTTATGGGTTTTTAGTAGGAGTAGAAGTGCTTGTAATAGAATTAATTGCTTTATATTTGCAATTTTATGACTAGAGGTGACTGAGAGCTTTATTCTTGTAGTTTGATTTGCTGTGCTTGATGACTATATTGAATTTTGTGACTGTGAGCAACGAATTGGTGATTTTATCAAATTTTCTGATTTGTTTTAGAGCCATTCCATTTGGGTGTAGATTCAAGAGCTGCTTTTGAGGTTTATGGAGAATGCTGTGCGGTTTGAGCATGATGTCGGTGCTGTTCATATAAAGTATCAGACTACTATGAATGGAATCAAGGGGCTTGCGCTTCACACTGTTATGAATGCTATGGATGTGAGCTATTTTAAATTTAGTACCAGTTGAAATTTCATCTTGCATTGGCAAACTTCCTCTTGTCGATTCTCATTGACAAATTCCTCTGCAATTGTGTAATTATGCATGGTGCTTATGTAGGTTGCTGGCATCCTAGATTATGGGCTTGCCAAGATTGCAGATTTGATCACAAAACATGTGCTTGCTCCAGTAGTTTGTCATGGGGCGAATCATACATTTATAGAAGAATTTAGTCAAGATGGGGCTCATCGCACAGGAGCAATTCTCAAAATGGATCAGTCTATTGATCCTAAGGTACAATTTAGCCAATACATCACCTTGATCAGTATTCTCATCTTGTGCATTTATATATTTGTTTACATAATTTATCTGACAACCCAGTGCTCATAGGTTTGAAATGGTTATATTTCTAAGTCCGTCTCATCCACTTCATATTTACAGGGCGACATGGTGGATGGTGAGAATATGTATTCTAACATTGTTCGGATCATTGAATTTATCAAAAAGTTCCTATGCTTTGACAATGGCTCTTGGATGTGCTGTTTTGGAAGATTGACATGGCCAAGGATGTCAGATATGATAATTACAAATTTTCTTGCCAAGGTTTGTTATTGCGTATATTGGATCCCCTAAATTTTCGATCTTAGGAATTCTCTATTGCACTTTGTTCAAAAAATTTAAGTCTTTTAAACATATTGTTTGCCTTAGTGAGAAGTTATAGAACATCAAAAGCATCAAATCCTTATGCTACATTATATTTGATATGTGGATGAGGAAATGCAGACATGTTTTCCTCAATCAGTGGCATGAATACGTACACAATCAATTGCATGAGCATGTCTACATGTATCAAAATATTTTGCATTTAGTTTTTATAGATCTTATGTCTATTTGTTAGTTAGTGTATTTTATAATTTGTGCCAGTCATGCAAAAACTCCTTGAGCTTATCAGAAGCATGATTTCTTTTAACAATTAATATAAAATGCAGATAAAAAATCTGGTGGTTTAATGCAATTAGACATAAAAACCAGTTAACAGGAAGTTACATGTTTTCTCTAAAAGTTCCATTCTCATTATTGTCATGCGAAGTAAAATGCTTGCACAACAACACGAAGTATGCTTCTATTCGTCTATATGGGGTCAGCTATTGAAGCAAAATCCATGAGGTCCGGCAGGCAGAAAACTAGTTTCTATGTGTAAACTAGTTATCATGAATCATCCTGGAGTACCTTTTGTTTTATCCAAATACATGTACTATTTCTTTATCAGCGTTCTGAATATTACAAGAGGGATTTTTATAAGTGAAAGCAGAACATTGCTGAAATGTAGGTTGTGGACTTGTGGGGATTCTGATATGTGCCCCTTAGGAAATAGGTAAGATATTATCTACTGAATATTTGAAACTAAACTATTATGGGAATTTTTTAAACTAATTTGTGGTGAGGAATCGAGCAGAATGTTTCTTTTAGGAATTGCGGTCTTACTTTCAGTCATTCCAATAAGGAAATGAGAGTGATTATTGGGAGTTTTTTTTTAATTAATATTTATTTATATATTGCAACGTTTCAATTCACACACAATATAGTCATGATATTTCCTTTTGATTTCAGGTGGTACCTGATGATGCTTCCAAGCTGGCTGAGTTTCAGGAGATCAGGAAGCTCACAATTGATTTTGAGACAGCTTTAAAGGAACTACATTTCGTACCTCCTTCTGACAGTCGGGATGATAAGCTCAAAAAATTTGCTGATAATGTCGAGGTGCATTTTGCATCAAGAAAGAAAGTTCAAATTTTAGCTAAGGCCAGAAACTTGCTTCTGCGATCTAGTTTCAGCCTTCCTCAAGTACGTGCATATTTTGAAAGTGTATTCGTTATTGTTAATGCCCTCTTTCCTATATATTCAATTTGCATATTTTCCTGCAGGACTACATTACAAGACCTTCAGGAGTTAATAAGGAAGAGCTTGCTGAAGATACCTCTAATCATGTGGTGTTGCTGTTTTCATCTGAGAAATGTGTGGTGTCTGAAGCAGCTAGACAACTTATGGAGCTTGTGCATCAAACTCTAAAGGTTCATCAAGTGTAATCCCAATGTGTATTCTGGTGCAGATATTCCTTCTTCATTTTTTTTTTTGCTCATAACTCCTGTTTTAGACTTTATATGTTGCCAGTCTTTATCCCCACAACCCATTTACTCTTATGTCTATTTTACCAAGAAGTGAAAACATGGCTATACCAATTCATAGCAATAGATCAGAATTAGGCAACATTTGATGCAAACAGAATAAGGATTTCATTGTGGTTATCCATATTGATAAGATTTGGAAAGACAGACATCTGCTAAAACGTGGCTGACTTGAAAATGTTGACTCTTAATTGGCTTTAGTGGACTATGTAAATTATTCTATTTGTCAGTATCCAGAAGTATAATAATTTCAAATCAAAATGTAAGGTATGCAACTCTGAAAGGGACGTTTCAAACTGCACAGAGAGCAGTTAATGCTCAAGCACCAACATGAGTTTCAAGAGTTTTATCTCAGAAATATCTATATTGTCAGCAACCAAATGATTTGATTACTGCATTTTCAAGTCATGGTCCAGTTTGCTGACAAATACATGTAACTTTATGGAGGTCATCAGAGCAGAGTAGTTAACATGACTTGATTCATTTGTTTCTCTCTGTAATTTCCATACTGCTTATAACTATGATGGGCTAAGTAATGGATGTGGTTGCCTTTTGCATATCCATCCAATATATGTTATGCAGCTAGAGCTTTAACAAATTCAGGATACTACTCTGCTCCTTATACATATTTTTCTCTTCAGAGCTGGCATATACTCGTGCATAAATTGAGACTTTTCTTTCACATCCCTCTCCGTATTCCTATATGTATATACACGTGTGTGTTGTGTTTTAAGGCACCTGTTTATCTGTATGTTCCTTGTTCAGACATTCTGAGAATGTGATTCTGATAGGAGTGGTTCATGCAGGATGTGTGCTTGTTACCTCCTAAAGTTGGTTTGGAATTCTATCATGCTGCTAGAAATGCTCTAGTTCTCTATGAAGCTATCATCCCTGTGAAGGTTAGTGAAGAAGGAATTTCAGTTAAAGGTTCGATTATCTAATCTTCAAAAAGGTCAGTGAATAAGTGAAATTTACGATACATCTGCTTTGACTTTTTGAAGCTCCAAAGGCAGCTTGATTCCATAAACCAGGCAGCTGTTCTCATGCACAATGATTGTCTTTACCTGTCTCAGGAGATTCTTGGGCTTGCATTTGAGGTATGGTTGAATGGCTTTTATGCCTCTTGTTTATGTTGCTTTGACATTATGAATATGAAAATGTGAAGTTGGACTTCTTATTTGTCCATGATACATATAATTTTATTATTACTTGAACTATCCTAGCTATAGCAATAGCATCATCTGCAATAAGTTGCTTTCTGTTTGGACTATCTGCTGATGCCATCTGACTGGTGGAGAAAAAGGGGACCATCAAAATGAGAACTCTAATGTATTGTCATAGTGTTTAGAATTACATACATATATTTTTGTTTTTCGTTTGTTTATTTTATGCATATCTTTTTTAGAGTTTAGGGGATAGAAGGAGCAAGATCTATTCCATTAATTTAATAAGATCAACTTCTTCATGTAGTATAGTGGAAATTTCAATAGCACATACAGGCACGAAATCATAATTAAGAGAAACAATATTTGATTGGGTTGCCTTGCCTCTAGTTATTCTATGTTCTGTTCACCCATAGAGGTGGCTTTGAATTCTTTCCCATGTTTAGCACTTATTCAGTTCTCTTTATTGTTTTGCTTAGCGAAACGAGTAAGCAGGGACTGATCAAGATGATTAGTTGACTGGAGAATGAATCGGCGTCGTGTTTAATCTTACCAATTAGAAGCCTATGATATGGTATACATAATAATGCCATCCTTTCTTTGATTTTGTAGTATCGCCCATACTTCCCTAGTTCTGTTAAGGAACTTGCTGTATTTATTGATTTGGCTCCAAAACTCCAGCTCATGGCTGAAGAAGTTTGGCAGCGTCAAGTTCAGCTTGTTATGTCTAACCTGAAACAGGTATGTTTGTCGAAAATGAGATATTTAGATGGTTTTTTGTGTTATCTTCTTTCCATGCATCCTTACTGGCTTGATTCTTTTATTTGATTATGCTGCAATTTGTGGTTAACTAGGCTATTGATGGAGCTGATGGATTTCAGAATACCCACCAGATTAAACAATTTGAATCTGCCAAGTTTTGCATTGACCAGGTATCACTATTTCCTGAAAATGAGGAAGTTTCTGTTCCACATTTCCCATTTCATTCTTCGCTGCGCCTGCTTTGGGTTACTTTTTCTGAGATCTTGAGCTGGGTTTGTGTCAGATAGCATTCATAGTTGAGAAAGTACATATCATCTGGGAGCCTTTATTACTTCCTTCAGCTTACGAGAAGAGTATGTTCATGATTCTGGAGGCTGTTTTTTCAAGATTTGCGAGAGAGATACTTCTTTTAGATGATATGGCGGCAGAAGAAACATTGCAGGTACAGCGTGTCGTGTCATAAATTCTTAGTTACCAAATGTAACTATTAAGCTGAAACATCTTTTCTCCACTCATTACAGCTTCAAAGACTGATCAATCTGCTGTTTGAACATCTCTCGTCTTTGCTGGAGCCCCTGTTGGCCATTGATGACAGAGGGAAGTCACAAGAGGCTCCAGAGGACAGGGATTATCTTATACTATCCATTAGAAAGTTGAGAAAATTGGCCGGTATGATTCTATTTTATTTCATTTCCTATTCAAAAAAAGTTGTCAATTTTGCACTTTTAAGTGACTTTATCTTACATTTGGCTGGCATAATTGTATAGAACTTCTAGATATGCCTTTGAAGTCTATTACTGCTTCGTGGGAGAGTGGCGAGCTTGCTGATTGCAATTTCAAATCATCAGAGGTATGACAATCGACACATCATGTAGATTAGTCGAGGGAAAAGTATAAAAATACAACGTTCTTCAAGCTTTTCACAAACTTCAATACAAGTTTTATTTTGTGAGCATGTCAATTAGTCAAGGGAAAAATAAATAAAATTACCATTTTTGCGTTTGGATAAATGGAAATTTGAATTTTATAGAGTGGATTTGAATTGTTTGATGTTTTTTTAAAGAAGGATTATAATAGAAGTGTGCGTTTGTGTGAAGAATGTGCGTGAAGTGTCATACCAAAGTGTGTAATGTACGTGTGTGAAGTGTGTACAGTATGTGCTGTGTGTATTCTGAATTGTGTGTATAATGTGTGCAATCTGTGTGATTATATGATTATATACATTTTGAGAGAGTGAGTGTGCATTTCAAACGACTAGGTTATTGGAAGGATTTGTATTGATTTATAGGCAAACTAGTTGATTGGATTTATTTGCGGATTTTAAAGCCATCACGAATCCATAGCCAAAATTCTCCATCCAAACGCATAAGATTTTTTAAAATTCCAATGTAGTTTTCTTTTAAATAATACAAAAGCTAAGTAGTACCATCTTTTAGTGAGAAAAACATGTTTACTGGCACAGGTGGTGATTGTTTTACATGACACTGGTGTATTTTTGAATCCTATGTGGTGCTCACATATAACTTATATCTTTTTAAATTGAACATATTGACTTTTGAAGTTTCGATGCGTACTTTTTTCTATTTAATTTCTCCTTCATACACTGTATGATGGCAGCACCATACTTGAGTTTGTCAAAACCCTGAACTAATGGGTGTCTTTTACCATTCTACTTTAATTAAGTTATTTTGCAACATTGCGAAGTTTGTTACAGCCCATGAAGTTTGACGAGACTGTGGTTGCTTTTCCTCATTTACAGGTAGAAGATTTTATTAGAGCTATCTTCACAGATTCACCTCTGAGAAAAGAATGTTTATTCAGAATAGAAAATTCAAACATCAGATAAAAGCAGAAACATGATGAATGCAATTCGAGATTCATCGGCTGGGGAAGACGGAGGAGAGGGTAAGTTGAAACAAAACGAAACGAAACCAATTGTTGCAGGGCTCACAGCTGCAGTTTGCTTTGTGGATAAAAAGAAGTATTAGCCACTTTCTGTTGTTTTGTTTTAATACCAAGATAGATGTATAGGTGTGGTTTAGGATAGTCTTTTTCAGGGAAATTCAATATACGAAACCCTCACTTTGTATTATTAATTATCAATTTAGTAGTTCAATTATGTAGATTCATTGTTATATATCACATGGCTTGTACATAGCACATGCATGTTTAGTTGGAAACTTGTGGGGCTCACTTGGAACATTAGTAAAAGATTAGTGCGTGAAATTTGATCATGTGATTCTTCATGTTACTGGTTAGATATCAATACTGCCACGTCATTTGATGAAAGAAAGTATTCTCTCCGTCTTGAATGAACTTACACACTTTTTGTTTCGTTCATCCAAAGTAAAATTGTACACTTCTAAATAAGAAAAGTTATAACATAATCTCCATCTTCAAATTTTCATCCTCAGAATCTGCCACAGTTGTGATTTGTGGGCCCTTATGAATCACCAATCAAGACATTTCTAATATCTTATTGGTCCTTTTTTCTTTTTTTGAAAAACCAGCCAATGTATCAGAGATTAGTGGTAATGCCATTTTAGAGCATGTTTGGCTAAGTTTATAACTTCACATTTTTTATAAAGGAAAAATTGGTATAAATATCCAGTATATTTCCTTTATTTAGAAACTAGTACACTAAATATACCACTTTTTAAAAATGTCTGCTAACTTACGAAAAAGTGGTGAAAATGCCATGTGACCGACTATTGGCTGTTAACCAGCCAATCACCTGTGAGCTGCTTTTTACCTTGGGATTTTTTTGTAGAAATGACCAGTATGTTTCCCTTATTTAAAAACTAGGACACTAACTATACCACTTTTAAAAAATACCTTCTAACTTACAAAAAAAATGGTGAAAATACCCGGTGATCGTTTATAGACTGTGACACAACTGGTCATTGATGAGGTGAAACTATTTTTCTAACGTGACGTTAATTTTTCGTCTTTATTTTTATTTTTTCTGTTGACTCACTTGTTAGCGCGGAAAAAAAAATGTCATCGACTTGACGGTGGCGGATTCGACAGGGAGGAGGCGAATAGGCGAAGAATAGGGTGATTGATCAGGTTCCGATCAGTTAGTGGATGGGTGGGCCAGGTGAAGCATTGTTGGCTCTTCTTCGTCTTTCATGCTGGTGTCTTTGTAAGATTGTAGGACATTCATTTTTATTAGGGTTTAGTATGTTGGAATTAGGGAAGAAGAATGAAAAATTTTAGTTTTAAAATTTTAAAATATTAATTTAAAATTTATTTATTAATATTTCAAATAAAATAATAATAACATGAGAAAAGTAAAAAAGAAATTTGAAAATATTAATGAATTTTAGAAATAAAAACAAATCATAATTTTTTTATTTTTCTAATTTCAAATAAATTTTAGAATTTTAAAAAATATCAAAAACATTTTTTTTTAATTTTTGAATTTCAAATCATTTTTATAATTTTTAAAATAAATTTTAGAAATAAATTTTTTTATTTTTGAATTTAAAATGAATTTTATAATTTTTGAAATAAATATCAGAAATAAATTTTTAAATCTTTAAATTTTATAATTTTTAAAATAAATTTCACAACTAAAATTTTTATTTTTCTAAATTCTAAACAATTTTTTTAGGATTATAATTTTTTATAAATTCAAACCAATATTCTATTTTATTTTTCCACCCTAACAAGTGAGTCAGCAGGAAAAAAAAAAGAAATTAGTGCCTGTCACAAAAAGAGCTCCACTTCATCAATGACCGGTTGTGTCATAGTCTATAAACGGTAACGGGGCATTTTCATCAATTGTTTGTAAGCTAGAAAACATTTTAATAAATGGTATACTTAGTGTCCTAGTTTTTAAATACAAGAAACATACTGGACATTTATACCAATTTTTTTGAAAGTAAAAAGACAGCTTACAAGTGACCGATTGGTTAACAGCCTATAGCCGGTCACAGGGCATTTTCACCAATTTTTCGTAAGTTAGAAGACATTTTTAAAAAATGGTATACTTAGTATCCTAGTTTCTAAATCGGAAAATATACTGGGCATTTATACCAATTTTTTCTTTTATAAATTTATTTAAAGTTTTTAGCGAACATTTTTATCTTTTCTTTGTTATTTATTTATTTAATTTTAAAACTAAATGCCATGGACTTATAAGATGTATGAATCACCAATAAATTTATGTTAGGATTTGAGGGTGAAGATTGTGTTATAATTTTTCTTATTAAGAAGTGTGCAAATTTGTTTGGGACGGATGAAACAAAAAGTGTGCAAGTTTATTCGGGATGGAGTGAGTACTTTGTTTCATCATATGACGTGACAATATTGATATCTAACCAATAACATGCAGAATCACATGATCAAATTCCATGGACTGATCTTTTACTAATTTTTTAAGTGGGCCCCACAAGTCTCCAACTAAACATGCATGTGATATATAGCAATGCATCTATATGATTGAACTACTAAATTGGTAGTTAATAATATAAAGTTAGGCTCCATTTGGATGGAGGGATTTGTGCTATGGATTTATAAATCCATTGTCAAATCCACTCCATGTGTTTGGATAAAATACTAAATGAGTGGATTTGAAAATCCAGATTTTTAAATCAACCCATTTACAAATCTAGGATTTGAAATACTCCATTTTACACTATATTTGGGTGGATTTCAAATCCTTTGACAAAGGTAGTCATTTACAAATCCCTCCTGACTCACACTTCTCTCTTCCCCCCCCCCCCTCTCTATCTCTCTCGTCCTCTCTCTCTCTCTCTCTCTCGTCCTCTCTCTCTCTCCTCCCCCGCTCGCTCTCTTCTTCTCTTCTCCCTATCGCTATCTCTTCCTCTCGTTCTCCAATAAAATGCTCATAATATTTTTTTTAATTCTTTTTTTTCCTTTTATCTCTAATTAAATGCTCCCAATAAATTTTTGGGATATAAAATACATAATATGTATATATGTGTGTATATATATAATTAGAAAAAAAAATTATTCGGTTCATTTTGATGTAGATAAATACTATTTTATTTAATAAAAAATATAAATTGTTAGTTTAAATTTTAAAGAAAAAAAAAATTGAATTTTACAAATATTGTATCAGTGTTTTGCCAAATAATGGATTTGAAAATTTTGGATTTCAAAATCCTTTCACAAATCCACCATAAATCCAAACAAGGGATTTCAAGTCCATGGATTTCAAATCTAAGGATTTTGAAATCTATTCATTTTAAATCCCCTGACAAATCAAATCCCTCCATCCAAATGGAGCCTTAGGTTTTTGTATATTGAATTTTCTAGAAGTGGCTAATACTTTCTATCCACAAAGCAAACTGCAGCTGTGAGCTCTGCAACAATTGGTTTCGTTTCGTTTCGACTTACCCTCTCCTCCGTCTCCCTCAGCTGATGAATCTCTAATTGCATTCATCATGTTTATGCTTTTGTCTAATGTTTGAATTTTTTCGCTCCCAACTCGAGTCAGTGTATTAAAATAATAATTTCGCTAAATGCATTAAGTAATAAAAAATAAAAAAAATTCTTAAAGTCCCAACAAAAATGTAAAGTAATAATCATTGGATTTCATAATATATATATATAGTCAAAATATCCTATCAATCAACAGTATTTTACAGTAATCATTTCTTTTGAAAGCATGAGTCTATAGTTTATGTTTTTTCTTCCCACCTAAGCCAAAGTAAACCTCCGCCTTAACTTTTTGTAAAACTGAATGATATGGAGAATTTCACCAGATAATGATGGTGATTTTGTATTGCTGTATATATAGTTGAGGTACAACAGAATTACAGAGTTATATGGAAAGAATCAATTAAATCTACCAAGATTATGCCTACAAATATTATAGCAGATATAGATATATACAATTATGCCCTGATTATAGGATTTACATTATTACCCCCCGCAAGCGTTGCGTGGGATGAAGAGAAACGCAAAGCTTGGAACGAAGGAACTCAAAGGCAGGACGTGGGAGGCTCTTGGTGAAGATATCGGCTAGCTGAAGATGTGAGGAGACAAATTGAGTTTGTAACTTGTCGGCAGCGATAAGTTCACGAATAAAGTGGCAGTCAATCTCAATATGTTTAGCACGTTTATGTGAAACAGGGTTTTGACTAAAAAATATGGCACTTTTGTTGTCGCAGAGAAGAGACGGTCGAGAGGAAGGCAATGCACGAAGTTCGCAAAGTAGATTAGTGAGCCAAACAAGTTCGGAGGCAGCATTTGCAAGGGCCCGATACTCAGATTCACAGCTGGAGCGAGCAACGGTAGGTTGTTTCTTAGCACTCCAGGAGACTAAATTGCCACCGAGGAAAATGGAGTAACCATAAGTAGACCGACGAGTTTCAAGACAGCGTGCCCAGACAGCATCAGAGTATCCAACAATAGAAGAGTCAGAACGAGAGACAAAATTCAAACCAAAGTGGATTGTCCCTTTGACGTAGCGGAGAATGCGCTTAACAGCCTGATAGTGATCCTCAGTGGGAGAATGTAAGAATTGACTGACACTATTCACAGCATACGATAAATCTGGGCGGCTGATAGTTAAATATTGCAGAGCACCAACAATAGAACGATAAAGAGTTGGATCAGAGAATGGCTTACCCGTACTGACAAGCGACTCACCTGCAGCTAATGGAGTGGCAATGGGCTTGACATCCAAGAGGCCGGCTCGCTGTAAGATATCGTGTGTATATTTGGCCTGTCCAACAAATAAACCAGTAGAAGTATATGAAATTTCAAGGCCCAAGAAATAAGTCAGGTTACCAAGGTCCTTGATAGCAAATTCGGATTGAGTGCGAGTGATGAAGTTGTGAAGCAGCTGAGTATCATTGCCCGTAAGAATAATGTCATCAACGTAGAGCAACAGATAGACAACAGAAGAGCCACGATGTAGATAAAATAGGGAGGAATCCGAGCGGCTTGAACGAAAACCCAATCCAAAGAGAAAAGTGCTGAAGCGCTGAAACCAAGCCAGGGGAGCTTGACGAAGACCATAAAGAGCTTTCTTTAAGCGGCATACATGAGTTGGAAATTTCGGATCAACAAAACCGGGAGGCTGGGACATGTAAACCGGTTTAGTAAGTATACCGTTGAGAAAAGCATTTTTCACATCGAGTTGGTGTAAAGGCCATTTATTATGAACCGAGAGAGCCAAGATAACCCGAACTGTGGAAGACTTTACAACCGGACTAAAGGTGTGACCAAAATCAGTGCCGGGGACTTGTGTGAAGCCCTGAGCCACCAAACGAGCCTTGTGGCGTTCTATAGAACCATCAGAGTTATATTTTGTGCGGAAAACCCATTTAGACCCAACAATGTTTGTAGCAGGAGGACAAGGCACTAAATCCCATGTTTCATATGATCGTAAGGCATCAATTTCTTCGTGCATGGCAGCTAGCCAGTGAGGGGATTTGGCGGCAGACTTAAAACCACGAGGTTCAGTGGAGGATGACAATGCCGAGAGAAGGGCGGTCGATGCCAGATCAACGGGATAACGGGGCTTGAATATCCCTGATTTTGCTCGAGTCACCATTGGGTGAATGGGTTGAGCAGCTGGCGGGTCAGCGGGAGGAGGAGCAATAGGCGGTTCGACGACAGGTGGGAGGACTGGCTCTATCGGCTGAACCGGTGGGGCAGGAGAGTCATGACACAAGCGGCATGGAGGGTACGGCATGGCAGGAGCCGATAAGGGTGGTGCAGAAGCAACAACCGGCACGGAGTGGACAGATCCTGTAGGCTCTAAAAAACTTGAAATAAGAAGAGGAGAGGATGAGGATACCGAATTCCCAGCGGAGAGAGGAAAGCAAGTCTCATCAAATTGTGCATGGCGAGTAATGAAAATCCGAGAGGAGGCAGGATCGAGACACCGAAAGCCTTTGTAAGAAGAGCTGTAGCCCAAAAAGATACATGGGCGACTGCGAGGGTCCAACTTATGAGCTGCATAGTCACGTAAATAAGGATATACACGACAACCAAATGGCTTGAAATGAGCATAATTAGGAGCAACACCATGCAGTAACTCAAATGGCGAGATATTATGCAAGATAGCAGAAGGAAGTCGATTTATTATATAGACAGCGGTTGCAAATGCATCAAACTAATATGAAGCAGATAAGTGAGCATGGAACAATATAGACAAACCCGTTTCAGTGATATGACGGTGTTTGCGTTCGGCCCGTCCATTTTGCTGAGGTGTGTGTGGACAAGAAAACCGATGATGTATTCCATGAGAATGCATAAAATCACGAACTTGACGGTTCGAAAATTCCGTACCACCATCACTTTGGAAGATTTTCATAGTGCTTGAAAATTGATTACAAACAAACGTATGAAAACGAACCAGAACAGCATAAAAGTCAGACTTAGCACGTAATGGATACAACCATGTAAATCGGGAATAATCATCAACAAAAATCACATAGTACCGAAAACCATCAGTGGTAGACACCGGGGCTGGTCCCCATAAGTCGCAATGAATCAAATCAAGAACGTGAGAAGAACGCTTTTCATTTAAATCAAAAGTCAAACGTTTGCTCTTGGCTAATTGACAAGAGGAACAAATGCCCGGAGTGGGTAACAAAGAAGTAACAGATAAAAGTCCACGTTTTTGCAAAAGGGAAATAACTGAAGAAGGGACATGCCCCAAACGTAAATGCCATAAAGTAAAACTAGCTTTCAAAGCTTTGGAATGAAGAGCAGTGATGAAAGCCGGATGCGCCTGCTCCAAAATATAAAGGCCCTTATCACAACGCCCTTTAGCCAGAGGTGCCTTGGTTACCCGATTCTGAATTTCAAACGTTTTGTCAGAAAAAATAACATCCACAGAAGAGTCGGAGGTAAGCTTACTAATTGAGAGCAAATTCTTTGTAAGATTAGGAACAACCAGAACATCTTGTAAATTAAGCGCAGAAGATAAATTACGAGAGCCAATATGAGTAATAGGAAGAGAGTGACCGTTACCAACGATAACAGAACTGTTACCCGAATAAGGTGCAAACGAGTCCAAAAAAAACGTCTGATTAGTCATATGGGCAGATGCTCCGGAGTCGACGTACCAATCTGGGGACGGATCCGATATCTTGCAGGCAGCATCAAAAGCCTGAGCAAGTTGGGCAGACTGAGGAACATGAGCACGAGCTTGAAGGAATTGAGGGCACTTGTCGGCGTAATGCTCATCCTTGCAAATTTGACAACGAGGAACGTAGGGCTTACGAGAGGCACCGCCTCGAAAGCCACTGTTCGAGGACTGTCCACGGGAGAATGATGAGTTGTTGTTGTTGTTGGTGCGACGAGACTGTGACGTAGGCTGTTGAGATGAAGAACGGGCCGAGGCGGGAGAAGAACCAATAATACCTCGGGCAGAAGCGGTAAAGGCTGCTGGAGTCGAAGCAGGTTCGTTCATGGAGCGAGTCAAAATCTCAAATTGCATGGCCTGGTGCATCAAATCACGAAATACAGGAACAGGAGAGAGGGCCATACGAGTATCAGAGAAGCTCGTATACACAGGTCCCAAGCCTCGGAGGAACCAATGACTCTTGTCAGAATCGTCGACAGGGCGACCAATCGCAGCCAATTGGTCGCAAAGAGACTTGAATTTTCGTCCATATTCTGCAACTGGCATGGAACCTTTTTTTAGAAAAAGCAGTTCCTCACGCAATTGGTGTGCGCGAGATGTAGAAGACGGGGAGAAGGCTGCCTCGAGAGCTTGCCACGCCGCACGGGATGTAGTGCAATCAATTACCTCAGCAAGCGACTCCTCGGAGAGGGAAGAGAGAAGAACACTCAATAGACGCTGGTCTTTTTGACACCAAGAAATATAGGCCTGGTTTGGGGTCGTGACGTCATTATCGGTGATGGTGGTGGCGGGAGGGAGAGAAGTGCCATCAACGAGAGTGAAGAGATCGAAGCTCTTTAACATAGGTTCAACTTGTTTCCGCCATAACAGATAATTATTAGAGGTAAGCTTGACTGTAAGAAGATGAATCATGGTCGAGACGGGAACGGCGACGTCAGCCATGGAGAAAGATGGGAAGAAGACAGTGAAAAAGAGATAGAGTTAGGGTTTCGGTGAAGCGGCTGATACCATGAAGGATATGGAGAATTTCACCAGATAATGATGGTGATTTTGTATTGCTGTATATATAGTTGAGGTACAACAGAATTACAGAGTTATATGGAAAGAATCAATTAAATCTACCAAGATTATGCCTACAAATATTACAGCAGATATAGATATATACAATTATGCCTTGATTATAGGATTTACATTATTAAAAACATTCACAACTTCTGGAATATTTTGTTCGTGTTGTAGCAAATAGTTATTCAAGGTGATTGTTGCTTAAAATGCCTTTTTTGATGACACAGTTGCGATAACGTGGCTATCATCTGGTGACAAATTGTAAAATGTATGTATGCTTCTTGTATGTAATACTCTCTCTAAAATAATAAATATTCATTTATCGATAAATCAATAAACTTGTTAAATGAATAATTTTCTCCGCTCCCAAATTTATCACGTTATCGAGGTTTAATTGTAATATCATTAATAATCATCAAGTTTACAAACGCCCTACATCCCGAAGTACTATTACATGAATATAAGGAGGATCTCTTCGATCTAAAGTTGTCTGATGAAAATAGATCCTCAAGATGGTATCAATCATCTGGAGAAAAATAAATGATGTTAACACACTACCCAAGAACACCCTTTTCCTTTTTTTTTTTTTAATTCATCGTCTTCCCCCTCTCTCACAAGTCACAAACAATTCCAAGGTAAGGTACATGGTGCTCTTTCTCTCTTACACACACATATATATATATATCGATCTGGTCTGATTCAAGTTCTTTTTTAAGTCCAGTTGGCCTATTTGATTTCCCTTGGTAATATTTCTTGTCTCAAACAAATACTGGTAGAGTCCAAGTCCTCAGGTCCCTTTGATGAACAATAAAGGCGGCAGCTAACCAGATCCAGAGGACTTTGACACTTTCATCATTTCTTTAGTTTTTTTCCCAGTAAACGACCGGTCGGATCGGGTTCGATTTTGACCGGTTTAACCGGATCTTTCCGGTTGAATCCGGGTTTTCCCGGTTTAACTAGTGTTCCGGTTATGTAGCACCTCACGGATCGGACTAGTGACCGGTTTCCGGTGGGACCGATTGAACCAGCCGGTTCGGTCCGATTATGACATTACTGATTGAAAGAATTAAAAAAACGTTATTAGATTTTTTATAGACAATAAAAAAAGGCGGCGATTATTCGCAGCCCACTAAATTTTTTAACGCAGCCGAATACTCAATGTAGACCACTTATATTTATAATATAAATAAAACTTTTCTAATACAATCCATTTAGTACAAATTTTACCCTTTTTATAAACTAAATTAATTAAAGTTAATATAATAAAACAATTAAAACATAAAAAACAAACGAAAGAAGAGAAAAAAGAATCAACATGTTTATTCATCAACAATTCAAGTTCTCTTATTTTCTCTCTGCTCTAGGTTTTAGCTGCAGAATCAATAGAACAAAAGAAAAGGCTATTTCCGTGATTCAATCCAGTGAATCTATTCAACAAACTACATGTGCATATTATTTTATCATCTTCTTATGTAGCTTTTAGATTATGAACGGAACTTGATTTCTAAATCAATGGCGGCAATGGAATCCTAGTACGATTGTTCTTATTATTGTGGTCGATCTATTATCATTCTAATATTTTTTAAGATTGGATTAACCACTTTAAATTGAACTCATCTATCCACTTTAATTAGTTTGAGGGCTGTTATATTGAATGTTTTGTGAAAATAAATTTGATTTTTTGTGCTCGGTAAATATTTTGCAAAGCTGTAATTGTTCTTTCGAATTTGCAACTCGAATACGATAACTATCTTTCAAAAGCAATGACCACGATAACCGAGCAAAGTGAGTGCTTCTCGAGCTTTATGATCGAACAAAGTAAATAAGGTGTTAGGATCCTTGGTTATTTTTTAGTTCCTCCATGATGAAAGCTTGAAGGAGGTTTATGGAGTTCTTGGAAAGAGATACAGTTTGACAGAAGAATAAACGGAAGAAGAAAAAATAAACTTCTTAGTTCTTTTTTTAATTTTATTTATTTTATCATTTTTAATTATTTATACTTTATTATTATTAATGATGTTCTAGTCATTTAATAATAATATTTTAATTTAATAAATTAATGGGCTGCATTAAGAAATTTAGTGGACTGCGAATAGCCGCCGCCTAAAAAAGATGTCACTAAAAGACCTATTTTGAGACACTTAATAAAAACGTCACTAAAAAAACTCTTTTTAGACAACTAAAAAAAGTGTTACTAAAAAAACTCTCTTGAGACAATTTTACTCTCTTGAGACAATTAAAAAACGTCACTAAAAAATATTTTTGAGACGTTTTGAAAAATTCGTCTCTAAATATTATTAGCGATTATTGTGACGTTTGGTGTGACGAAAGAATTTCGTCCCAAATAACTATTTGCGATATTTTTATGAATTTTACTGATGTTATTCATTCGTCCCTAATTTCCTTGTTTGTTGTATCGTATGAGTCTGGTCAAACTTACCATATTAGGTATAACACATTCCTATGTTATGTTTGTCTTGCCCCAGGGTGGATATGCTTCGCTCTATTGTCGGGTTCGTTCGAATATACGATGCCCACGTTGAGTTTACTCCGAGGTATCGCGTTGCTATGGATATGGTCGAATTCGCCCGAATATACGGTGTCCACGTTGAGTTTACTCCAGGGGAGGTACCACACATGTTTGATGCTATGAATTAGATTCTATGTGTTATATGTTATGCTATGTCTTGGAAAAAAATTCCAACGGCAAAAAAAGTCGTTGAAAATTATTCCAATTGCAGAGCCGTTGGGAAAAAAATTTCAACGGTAAGAGATTCCGATGAAATCATTTTTCCGCGTGTTAAAAATCCAATGGCCACTTTTCCAGCGGCAAAAAAACAGTTGAAATTGTCTTTGGAATTGAGATTCCAATGGAAATTTATCGTATTCCAACGGTTTTTCTACTGTTGAAATTTGACAACAAATTTATCATAGCGAAAATTGTTGGAATATGGTAAATTTTCGTTGAAATTTTTAATTCCAATGATTTTTCTACTATTGGAAAAGTGGCCGATGAAATTTTTATTCCAAGAATTAAATTTCAACGAAATCTCTTACCATTGAAATTATTTTAGCCGTTGGAATTATTTCCAACAAATGGAGATATCTATATTATATGTATGTACATTTTGAAGGACGCAAATTTTGGTCTACGGAAATTAGGGATGCTCACGGTGCGGTTATACGATTTTTTTCACAAAAAATTCAATTGTATTGCCTTTTGCGGTCGGTTAATTATTTATATTTTCAACTGCGATTTATCAAAAAAATTTAATTGTATGGTTTGAAACGGATCGCGTCGGTTTGGCGGTTTAAATAAATGTTAACAAAATCCAATTCCATTTTCACAAAACACCAACCTAATAAAATAAATTTAATGTCCAAAAAATGAAAACTAGTAGCCTGAATCCTCACTTGGATAGAAATAATATAATTCACCACTCAAAACTTGGAAAAAAATATTATAACTAATGAAGTGGAATAACATAATTTATTAATAGTATGTCGAATACTATAACTTATACTAGTAAGTACTAAGTACTATGTGACCATTCGGCGGTTTGGCGATTTGGTCGGTGCGATTATGCACTAAATTTTCAATTGCACCGCCTTTGCGGTGCGGTTTTACTTGAAATAATTAACCACGGTTTATCTTAAAAAAACATATGTAGCGGTGCAATTCGGCTTGGGCAGTTCGGACGATTTTTAAAAGTTGTTGCCCAGCCTTAACGAAAATATTGGTATTTTAATTTTATGAAAATTTCGGTGAAACATCAGTATCAGTGCAATTTTTTAAAGATGCGAAAAATTTTGTTAAAAATTTAAGATGATATTTTACAAATTGGTATAACTAACACAAATATACATGTTTATGGAAAAAAAATTATATATATAAAAGCATTTACAACTAATTTACAAATATTAAACAATATAAACGTTTTTTTTACAATTCATTTCCGCAAATCCACTTCTTTGTCTTCAATTATTGCAATGGAAATAGAAAGCTGCTCCATATGAGCTGTTGAGCAAAATGTCGGACAAACTCTTACTTTTTGTTAGAGTTTTATCTTTTTTGGCTAGTTTATTTTGATGAATAATATGATATTTCGACAATAATTCTGGGTCGTCCCATGTTTACATTACTTGTCTCTAAAATTATAATAAATCCATTAATCCAGATTAAACGGGTACTATAGCACCCAAAACCACATTATTTGATCCCACCTCCCCCCTAAAACCAATATGATACCGCTAAATTGATCATATACCATGAATTATGATCAAAACTTGGTCCTTGAAGTAAACGGGCCATTTATGTGTTCAATATTCTTTTTGACTTAAAAGAGTTTCCATTGCCTATCATATTGATCATTTAAAAAAAATAAAAAATATTCACGAAATTACAATAAATTATGTCATTCTGTTACTCTCGCTCCCTTCAATGATTCTGGATTCTTTGACATTGATTGCAGCTACCATTAACTCTAGTTAGAGGGTGTTTGCAAACTCAATTACAACACAAAAATCACTTTTGAAAAGTAATTCTAATTGAATGAGTGTTTGCAATATCATACTAGGGGTCTCAAATCACTTCTCAAAAGTGCTTTTGAGAATCTCCAATATCATAGATTTTGGTAGCTTTTAGCTTTTTACAAATAAAATAAACTATTTGTTTATTTATTTATTATTTATTATTTTTTAGAATCACTTTTTCTTCCAAACACTACCAAATTCTAACTTTTTCACAAAATCAATTAAAATCACTTATCTAAAAGTTTACTCTTATCTCCCTTCAAATTCACCCTTTTAGCTTTCCCCAAATTCACCCATTCTCTGACAAGCTTTAAAAAGAAAGTGGAAATGGTGTGTTTTGGCCTGTCAGAGACATAGTGAAATGTTTTTTGATAGTTTAACTTTTTATTTGATAAAGTAGTCAGCATGTGTCAGGAGGTGTAGTAAATTATCGTGTACAGGATAATATTATCGTGTACACGATAATTTTATATCGTGTACATGTACCAATTTTTATCGTGTACACGATAATTATATCGTGTACAGGATAAATTTACATAGTGTACACGATAATTTTACATCGTGTACATCATAAAAAACTAAACTAAACTAAACTACTTTTAGTTTAGTTTAGTTTAGTTTTAGTGTACACGATGTAAAATTATCGTGTACAAGATAATTTTATATCGTGTACACGAAATGAAAACTCTCTCTGACAGACTTTGACTACTTTTACATGTAAAAAGTTAAACTATGCACAAAATATTACATTATGGATCTGACAGACTACAGTGTCAAGAATCCCAAAAAGAAATGAAGAGAAATTAAACAAGGCAACCTGCTGTGGGAACGGACACCGAAGGCAGTTCTCCGGCCCGAACTTCAATGTTTAGAGAGGCCCGACAAATCCTAGGACAAAGGTGCGCTAGCTTAGAGGGGGTAACAAAAAAATACTCCCTCCGTCCCATGCTATTTTGCACACTTTCCTTTTCGGGGTGTCTCACCCTATTTTGCACACCCCCGAAAAGGAAAGAATTTATTACGGAAAAACCCTTACTATTTCATCATATTTACATTTTTTCCATTAGTTATGTTAGTAATTTTTTGGTTAAGTTGGTGACAAAACAATTAACACTAATCCTAATCCAACTAAAACCCATTACCCAACCCATCCCAACACCCAACAGATCCAGCCCATTTCCCCTCTTACTAACCCTAAAATTCTGGAAACCTCTCATCTCCCCTCCATCTCTCTCACGCCGCTCTTCTTCCCTAACTCCAAACTTTGTTCTATGATCTTCAACCCACATCTCTTCTTCGTTCACCCAGTCTATTTTGGCTTAACACCCCCGATTTGCCTCGTTTGAGATCCGAGTGGTCTCCTCTGCAACGATTGGCGAATCTAGGGTTTCGATTGGGAGATTTCAGGTGCGTCTTTTGTGTGAAACTATGGAGGACTCTCCCGAAATGAACGAAATAGCGTACGATTCCGAGGACTCCTTCGTTCCAGAAACTCAGTTGCCAGAGCCGGAGTCCGATTCAAGCGATGATGGCCATTTCGACGGCGAATGGGGTTCCGGTGCGATTTCTGAGCAGGATCCTTCGGCTCCTGGTAGCTTGTGGAGAACTAGTCCCGGATTCAGAGCCATGTACCTCGAGTGCCTATCCGTCTGGGTTCCGGCAGTCCTAAAGGTCCATGTATTATATTCCCTTTCCTTTTGGTTGTTTTTAATTCGGATTAGGTTCTATTGGATGGTGATGTTGATGTTCGGTCATTTGTAACTTTTGTGTTGCATGATGCCCTTGTGAAAGTTATGTGATGTTCTTTACTTTCCCATTTGTGCACTTGCTGGATTTTGCCTCTGTGTGGGATTCGTTGTTGCTGATTATTGTCCCTCGTTATTGTTGTTGTTATAAACCCCTGTGTGGGTTCTGTGCAGTTTTCTCCTGTCCCGTTGTTTGAATTTGCTGGATTTTGCCTCTGTGTGGGCTTCGTTGTTGCTGATTGTTGTCCCTCGGTTAGGTTGTTATTATAAAACCCATGTTTGGGTTCTGCGTAGTTCTTTGCTGTCCCGTTGTTTGAATTGGCTGGATTTTGCCTCTGTGTGGGCTTCGTTGTTGCTGATTGTTGTCCCTCGGTTATAATTTGGTGATACTTGAGGTGGTAGCTTAATTTAGCAAGTTTACTTGCTATTTTAATGTTGCCCTTCACTTAATTGGACTGCCCGATGATGATAATGTTCTGAGGGTCATCTTTTGGACTTAAAATGCTTAATAATGTTGCTAATAATGAAGTGATTTTACAAGTTGCTCTTGTTTATGGCCTAAGCAAAATGAACATAACTTTTGTGATGTTTATGCCATAAACATGAGATTCTTTACAAAAGGTAGCCCTAATATCTAGCCTAATTGTAACCTAAAGCAGCCATTATCCCCCCAATCTCATAGCTTGCATTTGCTTGTTCACTTGCTAAAACTTGTTCTATGGCCTGCCTCACAACTCCCTCTTCAACTTCTAAAGAGATAGGGAGAATCCCCTCCTTTGTTAAATGACTTTTACCCAAATGTGGCAGCTTGTAATTGTTGTGCCCATGCTGCTTCATAATTTCTGTCAAACAAGCTTGCATGCTAAAAAAGACACTGTTGATCTTGCTTGTTTCCAATTGCTCATATGTTGTCGTAACATTCCTCACCAAATCCTCTACATTATAAGACGCTGTTTCAATCTGAAGTGATTGGATAGCTCTGAAAAAACCTAAATCAAGAATGTTTGTATCCGGAGAATTTGGTGGTTGAAACATTAACTGAATATTAAACCCATTTCTAGATGCAGCCTCTCGAAAATCCGTGTCGAAATTGTTTTTATGAGGTCTGGCATTGTCTTGCTGTATGATTATGTGTTTACTCGCATTTTCCGGTCATTTCTGCATGATAGCTGGTATAATCTGAAAAATAGTGCTTTGTCTACTTGAGTAATGCAGATTTTTTAAAAAAAGAACAAATTTAATGCATCTTCCAATGTCACCAATGCATAACACTTTATTGTGGAATTGCATTTTGGCGACTTGCAAGAGGCAGTTGGCTAGATGATGAATGAATTCTGATAGCTCATCAAACTGGAAAAAAAAAAGGTAGGAAAGTGATAACCTTTTGCAAAATGCAATCCTTAATCACATCTTTGTTGATTGAGTCAATCGGTTTTGTTACCATCGTTCCTCGTGCTCTATTTCTGCTATTACGAAGGGCGGGTTCTTCTTTTGTGAATAGGAAAATACCAAGTTTTCCATCGAACAATAGAGCCCCCTCGGCGGAATATTGAGGTCGAGCAACGGCACACATGAACATCACTTTTGTTATGAACCGTTTGCTTTTACATGACCTATAAACATCATCTTCATCTTGTAGCTTGTATGCCCTCTCGGTTGCTCTTTGCATATAGAACCATTTCTCATCGATATGAACAACGTTATGCATAGTGTCAAACCTGATTTTGTTGTTAATTGTGTCAAACTGCAAGTGGCTCAAACTGAATTTCAGCCTTTGTACCATATTTGCTTCGGTCAATGTGGGTTTAATTGCATTTGTGTGGGGTTTTATAACCCCCGATTTCACCCACCTTCCAACTTTGCTTTTACTAACTTCCAATTCCTTTGCCAACCTGCGAATGCTGCCCCGTCTACAAAAAGGAATCGCCTTGAATGTTGATATGTCTAACTCTGCCGGTTTCGGCCCAATAGTTCTTGTTTGATCCAAAAAGGCAACTGGTGACACTTCTTCGATCTATTTTTTTGCAGCTTCCCAAATGTAGTGCACCGTCCGACGACTAACTCCATATGATGTAGCCGCCGATCGAATCTTGCCATGGTGGACGATCCCGTCTGTATTATTGGCCAACAGATACTGCGCGATCCGACTGCGGTCTGATGGAGAAACATGCGGTTGTTTCCTTGTGTTGGTCATTTATGAACTGTTTTTTTTCCTTTGCTGTAAATGAACATTTAAAGTTGATATAAATGCTGTTAGAACAGCATTTATAGATGTTGTATAGGTTTGAATGTAAAATTGTTTAGGAGGGAAGTTTAAAAATTTTGAGCATGGGTGTTAGCTGAAAATTCAAGATTCTGGACGGAGGTTGTAATGAATTATTGGAGGGAATTTTTCCCCTCCATCTATTTCATTAATTTTGAATGTTTTCAATTATTCTCTTAACTTGTGTATCTGAATGAAGTACTATTCCTAGGTATCTGAATGAAGCAGGTTTCCTATCCTAATTTTTTTTTTTTTTTTAATTTTTACCAATTCCAGTATTTTCGTTTTTTTAATAGTGGAAATCAGAAAAAAAAATTAGGAGAGGCTCTCTCCCTTAATTTTTCTTAATTATTGTTGACTTTTCAACCCAAAAAGCAAAAAGCAGATTTTTCTTATTCCACATGCTAGAGTGGGTGTGCAAAATAGCACGGGACGGAGGGAGTAATTGTCAGATTATTCCTAAATAATATTTTGTAATTATAATATTATGTTTTATTATTAATTCAGGCTTTTCTCTCAAGATCTTTAAATTCTTTGATTTATATGTATATATTTTGTAACGTCCGCTATTTTAGTATTATAATATTATTTAAATTTATTAATATTTAGTTAAATTTAACTAATTAATTTGGGCCAAGTATATTTATAAATTCAAGAATTGGCCTTTGGCCAAATTTCAAGTCGCGATAGTCCAGTTAATTATTTTAAGTCCAATTAAATGTCAATAACTCATATTTTATATGAATTTAGTTTAAACCGAAAATTGACATTAGGACAAGTCCATGTCATGCATGATTGTTAATTATTTTGCAGTTAATTTTCAAGTCCAAGTTAAGTTTATGAACATCACCTGATAGTTGGTCCATTTGTTGGCAATTTATTTATTTTAATTTAACCGCAAAGTTTTATAGGAAATCATCCATCATATTTAGCTTACCACATTCATATTTCATTCAATTATTAAGCTCAAGTCTTTAAGTTGAAGATTCAAGTCCAATATATATATCAATTATAAAATAGAGAGAGCCCCCACAATTTTCACGGTGATTACCAATAATCATTACGAGATTCTGCAATTTTCCATCGGAGGTAAATAATTTCCTTAGTCTCCATGCTTGCAAATTCTTATTATGTTGTTGACACTTTTCACCGACTCCAAGACAAATTATTGTTTAAGCAACTGAATCAAAACCCGACCTGGCTAGGGCTTCTGTCTCCTCTTAAATCATAGTAGGCACACGAAATTCGGTGCGGCGAGCAATCGTGACAGTGCCGGAAAAGGGAGTGGAAGTGTTGTGTCAGACTAATCTCTGAGTCGTGTGCATGAATCAATAGGATCTGCTCTGGGTGTGTGTGAGTTTCGTGTGTGTCTAAATCTAGGCTTAATGAGGGTGTGTATGTGGTAATAGGGACGAAGACGCAATTGTTGCATGGTGATGCTGTTTGTGAGAATCCGGTTTGGTGGGTGTGTTTCAGTATGTGTGTTAGTGTGTGTGGGAAGAAGAAAGAAGCTGTAAAAGAAAGAGGGAGGAGGACGTGAATCACGAGGAGATAAGAAAAGGAGAGTCTTTAATAGGTGTACTATTTGTCTCCTAAACAAGAGATGATGAGAAAAAAATAAAATAATAATAATAAAAAGGAATTAATGGGTGAGGGGACCTTTATAAACAGGAGGGAGTGAGTGAATTATTTAAGTTACAAGTGTATATTCAATTTATTGGATATACAAATTCAAGTTCCGTGAGTTCAGGGATGACGAGTTATAAATTTAATTTTTATTAAATATAATATTTAAGTTTCAAATTGCACGTTACAAGCTATGGTTGCTTATATTTTATGCTTTTAATATTCTTTATAATTGTATAAATTGTGATCCTTCACGAATTGAAAAAAACTCACCTCAACCCAATATTAATCTTTTCAAGTTAGCTTTGATATGAACGCTTATTTTAATTGAACTATTATATTCTATTATTTTTATTTATTTTTGTGTATGACTAAAGTAGTTGGGATTTTAATTTTAGTTTGCTAGATTAAGGGTTTTTATTTGAAAGTTATCTTCTTGGATTTTATCACTTAGGTTTTTATGTTAATTTTTCTTTTTATACTTAATTGATGAAGACATGTAGTATTATTTGTAATTGACATGTTAGGTTGTGATTATTTAAATTAAACCTAGGGGTAGGTCTAGGGGTAACTTTACTTGTTTGATTTAGTTTTAAATTAATCTCTCATGATAAATTATTAGTTAAAAAATATTTCAATGTGATTACGTGTTTAATGATTATTTAGTCCGCTGCTCCATGTGATAGATAATTTTAGTATTTGCATATTAAGGGAGTTTCAAATTTTCACAGCCTGACTATGATTTATCTTTTATAAAAAAAAAACAATATTGTTTCTTAATTTTGTAAATTATTTTATGAAAACCGGGTCGTTATAATTCTTCTCTCTAACGCAATTTTAAAGAATTGCAATATTCCAATAGGAATCGTGGTTCTAACGTCCAACCCACACGAGCATGCACCGTGGAGATTAGGCGTCCCCCACACTCCATCTCCCCCACCTCCTTTTTTTTCCAGATCAAAGTTCTAAATAATGTTAAAATTGAGAAAGCCAACTTAAAAGTCCAACTCCAAACCTATCGTCTTGTATAAGCTGCTGCATTCTTTTCACATCAAAAAACTTGTCTATACTTAATTGGGTTATTTTGAAAATAACATTCTTCTAACCATCAAATCTCTGCTGCTATGTGACTTTCAATAGTTCCTTTACACAAAAGAACAAGGAGAAAAATACAACTTAAATTAAAGCTCTGAGAATGGCAAATGTTAGAATTCTCCACTTGGTTCTTGTTGTTTTCATCGTCTTAATAGGTTCAATTTTTTATTATTACTTTTAATTAATATTTGATTATATGTACCAAGTATGATGGATGAGTTTTTAGCAGTTTAGCTGAAATTATAAGTTATGAGTTTTAATACCTCCATCCCAAATGAAGTTGCACCTCTAAGGGTGCACACATATTAAGAAAATCTGTTTTTTGTTTTTTCAGTTGACTTTTCAAAGGTGAATGAAGGGTGGAGATTGATGGTGGAGTTTTTGAGGATGAAGATTGATAAGTTTCCTTTATTAGGGTGTGCAAATTATTGTGGAACGTACCGAAAAGAAAAATGTGCAACTTTATTTGGAATGGAGGGAGTACATGTTACAGTTTTAACATCATCTAATATGGTTGAGGCGAAAAGAGGAGGAGCCTTCAAGTTCTTCAAATTCTATTGCCTCCAGTCGCCCTGTTCTTACGATGTGGACATCAACCCTATTGGTTGCTCCGTATGTGTCCTCAGAGTTTGTGCTATCTAACAATCCAACTCAAGTTTTACATCATATTGGGTTGCTATTAATAATTATAAAAATATGTTGCCCAACAAGTTTATGCTGAAATTACATAATGGTTACAAGTGTTGCCACATTATTGGTGTGTTTGCTTAAGGCTAGGAAGTGCTGAGTCAAATTTAGCTAGGGAAGTTAATGAATGTGATTTATTAGAATTTGGTCCCCTGAATCTATTGAGAGAAACCATCGCTCTATGTTCATTTTTTTAAGATTAGTTACTTAATATCATTAATAATCATCAAGCGGGCAAACGCCCTACATCTCGAAGTAGGGTTGTAAACGAACCGAATCAAAGTGAACATAATGAGATCCGATTCAGATTCGTGAAATTTGGCTTCCATTCGAATTCTATTCGATTGGTTGATCGAGTTCCAAATCCGATTAGAAATTGGTTTGAAATAAAGTTTAGAATATACTCGATTCGATTCGTGATTACTAAATTCAAAATTAAAAAAGAAAAAAAAAAGTTGTTGTTCTTTAGAAAATATTCGGCTCGAATTCAATTCGAAATCAAATTTGTCTAAGAAACTATTGAGAATCATATAACAGAGATTTGATGGTTAGAAGTACATCATTTTCAAAATAACTCAATTAAATATAAGCAAGCTTTTGAATGTCAAAAGGATGCACACTAACCTAAAAAGGAAGTTAACTTTGAAGTTGGACTTTTAAGTTGACATTTTCAACATTATAATTATTTAGAACTTGATGAGGGAAAACAAAGAGGTGTGCGAGATAGAGTGTCGGGACGCCTACTTTCATTAGAATGTTGCATTTCTTTTAAATTATTGGTGTTAGAGGGAGAAAAATATATACATACAAATAAAAAAAAAAATTAAAAATCTAAGTTGCATTTTTCTCCTTATTCTTTCGTGTAAGAAACTATTGAGAATTATATAGCAGAGATTTGCTGGTTAGAAGTAGGTCATGTTCAAAATAACTTAATTAAATATAAGCAAGCTTTTGGATATAAAAAAAATGCACTAGCCTAAAAAAAGGGTTAGCTTTGAAGTTGGACTTTTAAGTTGGCCTTTTCAACTATATAATTATTTAGAACTTGAATAAGCGGAAAAAAAGAGGTGTGTGAGATGGAGTATTCGGGATACTTAATTTCATTGGAATGTTGCAATTCTTTTAAATTATTGGTGTTAGAGAGAGAAAATTATATACATACAAATAAAAAAAATTAAAAATCTAAGTTATATATTTTCTCCTTATTCTTTCGTGTAAGAAACTATTAAGAATTATATAGCAGAGATTTGTTGATTAGGAGTAGCTCATGTTCAAGATAACCCAATTAAGTATAAGCAAGTTTTTTAATGTCAAAAGAATGCACGAGCCTAAAAAGGAAGGTAACTTTGAAGTTGGACTTTTAAGTTAGTCTTTTCAACTTTATAATTATTTATAACTTGAATAAGGGAAAAAAAGAGGTGTACGAGATGGACTGTTGAACACGCTTAATTTCATTGGAATGTTGCTATTCTTTAGGGTTATTGGTGTTAGAGAAAGAAAAATATATACATACAAATCAAAGAATTTGAAAATCTAAGTTGTATTTTTCTCATTCTTTTGTGCAAGAAACTATTGAGAATTATATAGCAGAAATTTGATGGTTAGAAGTATGCCATTTTCAAAATAACTCAATTAAGTATAAGCAAATTTTTGGATGTCAAAAGAGTGCACTAGCCTAAAAAGGAAGGTAGCTTTGAAGTTGACCTTTTCAACTTTATAATTATTTAGAACTTGAATAAGAGAAACAAAGAGGTGTGCGAGATGGAGTGTCGGGGACGACTAATTTCATTGGAATATTGCAATTCTTTTAAATAATTGGTGTTAGAGAGAGAAAAATATAAACATATAAATCAAATCAAAGAATTTAAAAATCTAAGTTTTACTTTTTCTCCTTATTCTTTTGTGTAAGAAACTATTGAAAATTATATAGTAGAGATTTGATAGTTAAAAGTATGTCATTTTGAAAATTACTCAATTAAGTATAAGCAAGCTTTTGGATGTCAAAACAGTGCAGTACTCTAAAAAGGAAGGTAGTTTTGAAGTTGGACTTTAAGTTGGTCTTTTCAACTTTATAATTATTTCGAACTTAAATAAGGGGGAGAAAAAAGGTGTGTGAGATGGAGTGTCGGAGACTTCTAATTTCATTGGAATGTTGCAATTCTTTTAAATTATTGGTGTAGGATAGAGAAGAATATATACATATAAATCAAAGAATTTAAAAATCTAAGTTGTATTTTTCTCATTCTTTTGTGAGAGAAACTTTTGAGAATTATATAGTAGAGATTTGATGGTTAGAAGTATGTCATTTAAAAAAAAAAAACTCAATTAAGTATAAGCAAGCTTTTGGATGTCAAAATAAATGCACTAGCCTATAAAGGAAGGTAGCTTTGAAGTTAAACTTTTAAGTTGACGTTTTCAACTTTATAATTATTTAGAACTTCAATAAGGTAAAAAAAGAGGTGAGCGAGATGGAGTGTCGGGGACGCTTAATTTGATTGGAATATTGCAATTCTTTTAGATAATTGGTGTTAAGAGAGAAAAGTATATACATACAAATCAAATCAAAGAATTTAAAAATCTAAGTTGTATTTTTCGCCTTATTCTTTTGTGTAAGAAACTATAGAGAATTATGTAGCAGAGATTTGATTGTTAGAAGTATGTCAGTGTAAGAGGTGTGCGAGATGGAGTGTCGGGGACGCCTAATATCATTGGAATGTTGCAATTCTTTAGAATTATTGATGTTAGAGAGAGGAATATATATATATATACATATATATATATACATATATATATATATATAAATTAAAAAATCTAAGTTGTATTTTTCTCCTAATTCTTTTGTATAAGAAACTATTGAGAATAATATAACAGAGATTTGCTGGTTAGAAGTAGGTCATGTTCAAAATAACCCAATTAAGTATAAGCAAGCTTGTGGAAGTCAAAATAATGCACTAGTCTAAAAAGGAAGGTCGCTTTGAAGTTGGACTTTTAAGTTGACATTTTCAAATTTATACTTATTTAGGACTTGAATAAGGGAAAAAAAGAGGTGTACGAGATGGAGTATCAAAAACGCCTAATTTCATTGGAATGTTGCAATTCTTTTAAATAATTGGTGTTAGAGAGAAAAAAGTATATACATACAAATAAAAGAATTTAAAAATATAAGTGGTATTTTTCACATTCTTTTGTGTTATATAGCATAGATTTGATGGTTAGAAGTATGTCATTTTGAAAATAACTCAATTAAGTATAAGCAAGTTTTTGGATGTCAAAACAATGCAGTAGCCTAAAAAGGAAGGTAGTTTTGAAGTTGGCATTTTCAACGTTATAATTATTTAGAACTTGAATAAGGGAAAAAAAGAGGTGTGTGAGATGAAGTGTTGTGGACGCCTAATTTCATTGGAATGTTGCAATTCTTTTATATTATTGGTGTTATAGAGAGAAAAATATATACATACAACTCAAATAATTTATAAATCTAAGTTGTATTTTTCTCCTTATTCTTTTGTGTAAGCAACTATTGAGAATTATATAGCAGAGATTTGATGGTTAGAAGTATGTCATTTTGAAAATAACTCAATTAAGTATAAACAATCTTTTGGATGTCAAAAGAATGAACTAGCCTAAAAAGGAATGTAGTTTTGAAGTTGGACTTTTAAGTTGACCTTTTCAACTTTATAATTATTTAGAACTTCAATAAGGGAAAAAAAGAGGTGTGCGAGATGAAGTGTCGGGGATGCCTAATTTCATTTGAATGTTGCAATTCTTTAAATAATTGGTGTTAGAGAAAAAAATATATACATACAAATCAAATCAAAAGAATTAAAAAATCTGAGTTGTATTTTTCTCCTTATTCTTTTGTGTAAGAAAATATTGAGAAATATATAGCAATGATTTGATGGTTAGAAGTATGTCATTTTTAAAATAACTCAATTAAGTATAAACAAACTTTTGGTTGTCAAATCAATGCGAGTAACCTAAAAGGGAAGGTAGTTTTGAAGTTGGACTTTTAAGTATGTCTTTTCAACTTTATAATTATTTAGAACTTGAATAAGGGGGAAAAAAAAAGAGGTGTGCGAGATGGATATTCGGGGACGCATAATACTATTGGAATGTTGCAATTCTTTTAAATTATTGGTGGCAGAGAGAGAAAAATATATATACATGCAAATAAAAAAATTCAAAAATCTAAGTTGTATTTTTCTTCTTATTTTTTTGTGTAAGAAACTATTGAGAATTATATAGCAGAGATTTGCTAGTTAGAAGTATGTCATGTTCAAAATAACTCGATTAAGTATAAGCAAACTTTTGGATGTCAAAAGAATGCACTAGCCTAAAATGGAAGGTAGTTTTGAAGTTGGACTTTTAAGTTTGGCCTTTTCAAATTTATAATTATTTAGAACTTGAATAAGTTAAAAAAAAAAGAAGTGTGCGAGATGTAGTGTCGAAGACGCCTAATTTCATTGGAATGTTGCAATTCTTTTATGTTATTGGTGTTAGAGGAAGAAAAAAAAAATATATATATATATACAGATCAAATTAAGTTGTACTTTTCTCATTCTTTTGTGTAAGAAACTATTGAGAATTATATAGCAGAGATTTGATGGTTAGAAGTATGTTATTTTCAAAATAATCCAATTAAGTATAAACTAGTTTTTGGATGTCAAAAGAATGCACTAGACTAAAAAGGAAGGTAGCTTTGAAGTTAAGTTGATCTTTTCAACTTTATAATTATTTAGAATTTGAATAAGGGAAAAAAATAGGTGTGCGAGATGGAGTGTACTAGATGCCTCATTGGAATTTTGTAATTCTTTTGAATAATTGGTGTTAGAGAGAGAAAAGTATATATATACTGTAACACCCATGAAATTTCTTTTATCTAATATATTTGGGACTTATTTTCTTTTCACCTATATTTATGTACAATAATTTCAATAACATTTGAGTCACAATTTTAGGATCTGAGTTTTAACAATAACTGACCCGTACTAAATTATTTTAACAATAAATATTGAAACCAAATTGTATTAATAATTATTATAACTTTTTCGACTATTTGGTAGTCTAATAAATTTTAACTTTGAACTTGATTAGTTTTAAAAATTAAAAGCCCACTTAATTATTAATCTTTTAAGCTAAGAGCATCCTCAATGGGGATGTATTTGCTGATTTGGAAAGATGAAAATACCTGAGATGAGGAATATTACCAATGGGGAGGGGGATTTGAGGAAGGGGTAGTGTTCCTAGGTAGTGAAATTACTACCCAGGAATTAGAGAGGAGGGGGCCCGGCGCGAGTGGGGAAGGGGGCTACTGGGAGGACGCGCGTAGGGGAGTGGCTCAGGCAGGGCGCGTGGACGGCGCGCACCGTGGGGCCCGCGCCTGCAGGCCTGTCCCCTCCCCCCCCCCCCCTCCCCCTTTATATTTATTTATTTATTTTCGTTTTTTTTGCTTTTTTTTTTTATTTTCTTTTATTCCTTTGAATTTTTGGATATGCTTTAGAAGACAATATAGCCGTTTGCAACGACTTTCTCTCCCTTTTTTTTTTTTTTTTTTACCATTTTTCAACGACTAGCAATTATCTTTTCAGTATTTTTTTGAAAAAAAAATTAATTTTTTCCTATAAATATATGTTCAACAATCACCATTTTCTTCATCCTCTACTACTCTTAAAATTTCAATATTCTAGCAAAATTTCACAATTCTCCTCTGAAGAAATGGACAAAGATTCATGGAATCAATGGTGCAATTCTTCAAATTATGGAGAAAATGCAACGCCTCCAAATATCAATTTTCGTCCTCCAAACACCAACTACCATCCTGAAAATCCAAATTTTCATCCCCAAAATTATCCAGCCCATTTTCCATATTTTCCAAATTTTTCGGAAGGTGAAAACACTCAATTCAATCCGCTCAATTTATTCGGAGCATCATACTACGGGCATCCAGATCAAAGTCCCTACAGGCCAGTTCCGCAATACGGGTTTCGTCCGACAATGGACGCAAATTCATCAAGAAGATCCAGCACTGATTCCTCGGATACAGACAGAGACACTCCAACTTCTCAACGTTTGTCTCAATTCTCTCCGGTCGGACTTGAGCAGATTAATCTCTCTGGCAACTTTGAAATCGCCGATGAACCACCAAGGGTTCCAGCTCTAAAGAAGAAAACTTACTCTGATGTAGAAAAGACTCTTCTTGCAAGCTGTTGGCTTGATATTAGTACAGACTCTGTGGTAGGCAACTCACAAAAGTTGGAACAAATGTGGGTTTGAATTGGGGAAGCGTACAACCGGAATCGTACCAACAACATGTCGTTTATGAGTCATGATGTGTTGAAGACACATTACTACACACTACAGAAACAGGTGAAAGCGTTATGTTGCAGTTTCAATCAGGCGAAGAAGGCCTGGGGAAGTGGTTGTAGTGATGTGGATATCATAGAGAAGGCGAAGGCCCATTACAAAGCAACCAACGAGGGGGCTGAGTTTAGGCATATGGGTCCTTGGAATGTCTTGAAAGATAGTCCAAAGTTTGCCGATGCAGACGGTGAAGTTCGTGGACCTAAAAAAACAAAAATCTCTGCTTCTGGAGAGTATGTGACGTCTTCCACCACTGATTCAAGTGCTGGGGAGGAATTCAGAGTAGAACGCACCCGTCCAATGGGCCAGAAAGCGGAAAAGAGGATGAGTAAGGGTAAAGAAAAAGCAAGCACATCTTCTGAAGATAACAAGGACGAGATTGAGCAAAGGCTTCGGGTCTTGGAAGAACAAAACAAGAAAAAATTCGAAGGGCTAATGAGTCTTGCCGCCGCGCGTGAGTACAAAATACTCATGAAGGATACTTCGAAGATGACGGAAGAACAACTCCGTATCCATCTCCACATGTGTGATAAAATAAAGAAAAGTTGGGGGATGTAGATTTGAAAATTATCTGTTGTGTGCCTAGTCTTTGTAAAATTATCTGTTTTGTACTTACATTTTTCAATATATCTGTTGTGTGCTTTTGTTATTAATCTACGGTTCTTGCTTATGTTTCGTTGTTAAAAGTAGCCGTTATTAAAGTAGCCGTTATAAAATTAGCCGTTGTAAAACTAGCCGTTATAAAACTAGCCGTTGTGTGCTTTCGTTTTCTATAATAGACTCCATTCGGATTGTTGCAGCTCTCATCTCAAACCTTTATACTTCACTAGTACTTCTTTCATTGAGTTTATATTCTTCTCTAAAAAATGTCTTCGTCTTCCCACTTGTTATCCGGGGAAAGTGATAGTGAGAGCCTTATTGAATTCTTAACTGATAATACGACTGAGATAGAGATACAGTCGTTGCGTCAAAAGAAACAGGAGTTACTTGGTGGTGCTGGGAGTTCTACTGGCAGGGTCAGGAAGCATAGAACGTATGTGGAAAGAGGTCGTGAGACGGGTCATGCAAGACTCTACCTTGATTATTTCGCTGAAGATCCGATATACGGAAGTGATGTATTTCGCCGGCGTTTTCGTATGTCCAAAGAGTTGTTCATGCGGATAGTGAATGCATTGGAGTCCAACTATTACTATTTCCGGCGGAGGGTCGATGCAGCTGGAAAAAAAGGGTTCTCCCCACTTCAAAAGTGCACGGTGGCTATTCGTCAACTGGCGTATGGTGGACCCGCCGACCATTACGATGAGTACCTACGCGTTGCCGAAACAACCATCATTGAATGTCTATTTAATTTTTGTCGTGGTGTGATTGAACTAGTTGGGGGATACTACTTGAGGAAACCCAATGCCCTGGATTGTCAACGGCTGTTACAAATGCATGAAGAAAGACACGGCTTTCCCGGAATGTTAGGGAGCCTTGATTGTATGCATTGGGACTGGAAGAATTGTCCAGTTGCTTGGAAAGGCCAATTCACACGCGGTGATCATGGCGTCCCAACTATCATGCTCGAAGCGGTTGCGTCAGCCGAATTGTGGATATGACATGCATATTTTGGAGTGGCAGGATCTAACAACGACATAAACGTGCTCAACCAGTCTCCTTTATTCACGGATACTCTGCAAGGTTGCACGCCTTCCGTTAATTTTACAATTAATGGAAAGCAATATAATCAATGATACTATCTTACAGATGGAATCTATCCAGAGTGGGCTACTATTTTTTAAAAGCTTTCCATGTCCACAAGATCCGAAGCGAAAGCATTTCAAAGTACTGCAAGAGGCTGCTCGAAAGGATGTCGAACATGCATTTGGAGTACTTCAAGCTCGTTGGGCAATGATTAAAGGCCCAAGTCGTTTCTGGTGCAAGAATAACTTAAAGGAAATAATATTAGCTTGTATTATACTGCACAACATGATAGTTGAAAATGAAGGAAATTCAGCGGCTGATTGGTTCGACGATCCCAATTACGATACGCCACCTCCACAAGTAAGTCAAGGATCAACCGGAGCATTCAATGACTACATCCGGAGAGGTGTTCAACTACGCGATAAGCAGAAACATCACCAGCTACGATAAGATTTAATTGAACATGTCTGGAACCGTTCCGGCAATAATTAGCAAAATATTAAGTTAGCCCTCGAAATTTACTTTGTTGTATTCGGATTTTTTAATCTACCGTGTTTTGCCTTCGTTTTGTATTTTTACGTTTTATATGAATAGCAAATTTATTAATCATTTTTTGGGAATTTTTTTTTTTCGAAATATAATTAAATATAAAAAAATCCAATAGTCGGATTATTAATCACTTATTATTTATCCGAAAATTAAATAATTAATTTAGTTGATAAATTAATAAATAAAAAGATAAATAAGATATTAAAGTGGACCCCCACATATTCCTGCTTTTTGGGTATATTATTAAGATGGGGTTTTGTTTTGAGATGGCACTGATGTGACAAACATATTACTTTTCGGGTATAATCATTGAGATGCTCTAATTATCCTTAACCAGTTTTAATTATTCACCAGCATCATTTTTGGAGATATATATATCCATTCCTTTACAAAATGTATAATCATTCATCAATTTCCAACAATGTCTTAATGGTCGATATTTATAATAAATTTGTAAATACAAAACCTTTCCTTGAGGATGACTCACGTTTTCCCCACCGCCATTGTCTTTATCTCTTCTTTTATTTAAGAATCCTGCACCAAAAATTCAGCCTGTAGTCTGTAGAGAAATAAGTTCCATCTTCGACTGCAATTCTCATCATTCAACCATCATCTTTTATGATAACTTCTTAATTAATTTATTTTACAAAATATTACCCAGCTCTGTCTCCATTTCGCATCCTCCATCACCGGCTCCTTTCGGCTTGCCGCCGGCGCCGGGTAACACACCAATCATCCCAATTAATATACCGATTCAAAGCATGTAGTACGTAGAACATCGATATCTGATCAATTAGATTAGAAATCAACATCTTCAAACCTCAAATCGATGCTGAAATAGACGTCAGATGGAACACATATTCGACCTGCCCGGACTGAAATTAACTCAAATTTACCTAACCTTCTCAACCAATATACCAAATTAAAGCCATCGGTCCGTAGAACACGAGTGTTTGGCCAATTTTAGGAGAAACCGTTACTAACCTATTCAATTGATAGAAACAGGGGCTGTAGAATAATCTCAAGGACTTACAATTTGGGCAAATTTCTTCCATAGGAATCACAAATCTCCACCCATAGCCACCTTCTACTGTTCAAATTTCCAGCACCCTTGTATGTGAGGTGTACTGTGTCGTGTGATTAGGAAAGGTGGAGAGGCCGGCGACGAGAGTACGCCGCCGTGTGCGCATTGCTGCTGCGTGAGTGTGTATATATCTGTATGTAAGCGGATTATTCGTAGAAGAGGAGGAAAGGGTAAAGGCTAGTGGGCTTTGGGCTAATTCTTGGAATGGGTCAGTTGGGTTTCTAGGTTTGTTAATGGGTTTGAGGGCTTTTTCTTTACTACCCAAGTGGGTAGTACCCAAATAGGAGATCTACCATACACTTGGAAAGTGTATGGAGATCAAAAGAAGAATAGCCATTAGATCACCACACACCCTCCAAGTGTATGGTAGATTTCCCACTTGGGCACTACCCAAGTGGGTAGCATAGAATTAGCCTGGGTTTGAGCTAATAGACATGCTATTTTGATTAGACATTAAATTGGAGTTTTGGGATTAAACCTTACTTGATTAAGGATATGAAGTATTTTGATAGTTAGGCATGTTATAAATTATGTTTTGGGTTAAGAATTAATAAAGTGAAGATATGATTTTGAAATTCTTAGGGTTTAATTTTAGTAATAAATAAATTATTGATAAGATCGTGTAGTGGATTATTTTGAAATTGTTAGGGTTTAATTTAAGTAATAAATAAATTGTTGGACTTTTAAGTTGACATTTTCAACTTTATAATTATTTAGAACTTGAATAAAGGAAGAAAAGAGGTGTGCGACATGGAGTGTCGATGACGCCTAATTTCATCGGAATGTTGCAATTCTTTTAAATTATTGGGGTTAGAGAGAGAAAAATATATATATACAAATCAAAGAATTTAAAAATCTAAGTTGTATTTTTCTCCTTATTCTTTTGTGTAAGAAACTATTGAGAATTATATAGCAAATATATGATGGTTAGAAGTATGTCATTTTGCAAATAACTCAATTAATTATAAGCAAGTTTTTTTATGTCAAAACAATGCAGTAGCCTAAAAAGGAAGGTGGTTTTGAAGTTGGACTTTTAAGTTGACATTTTAACCTTTATAATAATTTTAGAACTTGAATAAGGTAAAAAAAGAGATGTGCGAGATGGAGTGTCGGGGACGTCTAATTTCATTGGAATGTTGTAATTCTTTCAAATTATTAGTGTTAGACAGAGAAAAATATACACATACAAATCAAAGAATTTAATAATCTAAGTTGTATTTTTCTCCATATTCTTTTGTGTAAGAAACTATTGAGCATTATATAGCAGAGATTTGATGGTTAGAAGTATGTCAATTTGAAAATAACAAAATTAAGTTTAAGCAAACTTTTAGATATCAAAAGAATGAACTATCCGAAAAAAGGAAGGAAGCTTTGAAGTTAGACTTTTAAGTTGACATTTTCAACTTTATAATTATTTAGAACTTGAATAAGGGAAAAAAAGAGGTGTGCGAGATGGAGTGTCGGGGACTCCTAATTTCATTGGAATGTTGCAATTCTTTTAAATTATTAGTGTTAGACAGAGAAAAATATACACATACAAATCAAAGAATTTAAAAATCTAAGTTGTATTTTTCTCCTTATTCTTTTGTGTAAGAAACTATTGATAATTATATATCAGAGATTTGCTGGTAAGAAGTAGGTCATATTCAATATAACCCAATTAAGTAAAACCAAGCTTTTGGATGTCAAAAGAATGCACTAGCCTAAAAAGGAAGATAGTTTTAAAGTTAGACTTTTAAGTTAACCTTTTCAACTTTTTAATTATTTAGAAGTTGAATAAGGAAAAAAAAGAGGTGTTCGAGATGGAGTGCGGGGATGCCTAATTTCATTGGAGTGTTGCAATTCTTTAAATAATATGTGTTTAAATAATATGTGTTAGAGGGACAAAAGTATATACATACAAATCAAATCAAAATAATTTAAAAATCTAAGTTGTATTTTTCTCCTTATTCTTTTGTGTAAGAAAATATTGAGAATTATATAGCAAAGAGATTTGATGATTAGAAGTATGTCATTTTGAAAATAACCCAAATGAGTATAGACAAGCTTTTGGATGTCAAAAGAATGCATCAGCCCAAAAAGGCAAGTAGCTTTGAATTTAGACTTTAAGTTGACCGTTTCAACTTTATAATTATTTAGAACTTGAATAAAGGAAAAAAAGAGGTGTGCGAGATGGAGGTGTAGGGGATGCCTAATTTCATTGGAATGTTGCAATTTTTTAAATAATTGGTGTTAGAGAGAGAAAAGTATATACATACAAATCAAATCAAAAGAATTTAAAAAATCTAAGATGTTTTTTTTCTCCTTATTCTTTTGTTTTAGAAAATATTTAGAATTATATAGCAAAAATTTAATGGTTAGAAGTATGTCATTTAGAAAATAATTCAATTAAGTATAAGCAAGCTTTTGAATGTCAAAACAATGCAAATAGCCTAAAAAGGAAGGTAGTTTTGAAGTTGGACTTATAAGTTGGTCTTTTAAACTTTATAATTATTTAGAACTGGAATAAGGGGGAAAAAAAAGGTGTGCGAGATGGAGTGTCTGGGACGCCTAATATCATTGGAATGTTGCAATTCTTTAAAATTATTGGTGTTAGAGAGAGAAAAATATATACACGCAAATAAAAAATTGTATATTTCTTCTTATTCTTTTGTGTAAGAAACTATTGAGAATTATATAGCAGAGATTTGCTGGTTAGAAGTCTGTCATGTTCAATATAACCCAATTAAGTATTAGCAAGTTTTTGGATGCCAAAAGAATGCACTAGCCTAAAAGGAGGGTAGCTTTGATGTTGGACTTTTAAGTTGGCCTTTTCAAATTTATAATTATTTAGAACTTGAATCAGGGAAAAATAGAGGTGTCCGAGATGGAGAGTCGAAGGTGCCTAATTTCATTGGAATGTTGTATTTCTTTTAAATTATTAGTGCTAGAGAAAGAAAAAAGAAATATATATATATATATATATACAGATCAAAGAATTTAAAAATCTAAGTTGTATTTTTCTCATTCTTTTGTGTAAGAAACTATTGAGAATTATATAACAGAGATTTGATGGTTAGAAATATGTCATTTTCAAAATAACTCAATTAAGTATAAGCAAGTTTTTAGATGTTAAAAGAATGCAGAAGCCTAAAAAGGAAGGTATCCTTGAAGTTAGACCTTTTAAGTTGACCTTATCAAATTTATAATTTTTTAGAACTTGAATAAGGGGAAAAAAGAGGTGTGCGGGCGTGAGTGTCCGAGACGCCTAATTTCATTGGAATGTTGCAACTCTTTTAAATAACTGGTGTTAGAGAGAAAAAAGTATATACATATAAATCAAAGAATTTAAAAATCTTAGTTGTATTTTTCTTCGTATTTTTTGGTGTAAGAAACTATTGAGAATTATATAGCATAATTTTATGGTTAGAAGTATGTCATTTTAAAAACAACTCAATTAAGTAAAAGCAAGTTTTTGGATGTCAAAACAACGCAGTAGCATAAAAAGGAAGGTAGTTTTTAAGTTGGACTTTTAAGTTGACATTTTCAACTTTAAATTTATTTAGAACCTGAATAAGGGAAAAAAAAGAGGTGTGCCAGATGGAGTATGAAATAGGTCATGTTCAAAATAACCCAATTAAGTACAAGCAAGTTTTTGGATGTCAAAAGAATGCACTAGCGTAAAAAGGAATGTAGTATTGAAGTTAGTATTTTAAGTTGACCATTTCAAATTTATAATTATTTAGAACTTGAATAAGGAAAAAAAAAAAGGTGTCCGAGAGTGAGTTTTTGGATTTGATGGTTAGAATTATGTCATTTTGAAAATAACTCAATTAAATATAAGCAAGTTTTTGGATATCAAAACAATGCAGTAGTCTAAAAATGAAGGTAGTTTTGAAGTTGGACTTTAAGTTGAAATTTTTCAACTTTATAATTATTTAGAACTTGAATAAGCGAAAAAAAGAGGTGTGCGAGATGGAGTGTCGGGGACGCCTAATTTCTTTGGAATGTTGCAATTCTTTTAAATAATTGGTGTTAGATAGAGAAAAATATACACATACAAATCAAAGAATTTAAAAATGTAAGTTGTGTTTTTTCTCCTTATTCTTTTGTGTAAGAAACTATTGAGAATTATATAGCAGAGATTTGATGGTTAGAAGTATGTCAATTTGAAAATAACTCAATTAAGTATAAGTAAGTTTTTGGATGTCAAAAGAATGAACTCTCCTAAAAAAGAAGGTAGTTTTGAAGTTAGACTTTTAAGTTGACATTTTCAACTTTATAATTATTTAGAACTTGAATAAGGGAAAAAAAGAGGTGTGCGAGATGGAGTGTCGGGGATGCCTAATTTCATTGGAATGTTACAATTCTTTAAATAATTTTTGTTAGAGAGAGAAAAGCATTTACATACAAATCAAAGAATTTAAAATTCTAGGTTGTATTTTTCTTCCGTATTCTTTTGATATATGATAGTTAGAAGTATGTCATTTTGAAAATAACTCACTTAAGTATAAGCAAAATTTTGGACGTCAAAACAATGCGAGTAGTCTAAAAAGGAAGGTAGTTTTGAAGTTGGACTTTTAAGTTGCCTTTTCAACTTTATAATTATTTAGAACTTGGATAAGGGGAAAAAAAAAAGAGGTGTGCGAGATGGAGTGTCGGGGACGCCTAATATCATAGGAATGTTGCACTTCCTTAAAATTATTGGTGTTAGCGAGAGAAAAATATATATATACAAATAAAAAAATTCAAAAATCTAAGTTGTATTTTTCTCCTTATTCTTTTGTGTAAGAAACTATTGTAAATTAATATAGACAAACGCATTAAGTTGATACTAGCTCCTAGATCGCACAGTGCTTTATTAAAAGTTTCATTACCTATTTTGCATTCAAGAGTAAAACTACCTGGATCCTTGCGCTTCAAGGGTAGTTTCCTTTGGATCACTGCACTACACTCTTCGTCAAGTTTACCGTCTCATATTCCTCCCAATTTCTCTTCTTCGCAATCACTTCCTTCAAGAATTTCGCATAGTTTGGCATTTGATGTAGTGCTTCAACAAATGGAATGTTGATCTGGATCCTCTTCAATACATCCAAAACCTTTCGAATTGTTCATCAATCTTCTTTTTCCTTAGGACTTGTGGAAATGGAATGGGGGGACATATGCTGGTATGTTGGCTTTGATATCTTATCCCTCACTCGGTTTCAAGGCATCTTTTGGTCCCTTTTCCTTTCCTTGTGTCCCTCTTTCTTCTTCAAAATGCTCTTTCTCTACTACCTTCTCTTATCAACCGACAGCTTCGGACCCTTATACTTAGTGCCACTTCTCAACCGAATTGCTTGACACTGTTTTCTCGGATTCATCACTGTGTTACTCGGGAATTGCCCTTGCTTATGCTGGGCTCCAACAATCTTTATTAGCTGACTCATGTTGGTAGAAATTTCATTGATGCTATTCTCGAGTCACTTGATGTCTGCTCCCTGACCAGTTATTTGCTTGTTTAGCTCAATAAATCTTTCGTCCATCTTTCTCTCCAATTGAGCTAATTTTTCATCGTACTTAGTAAACTGTGACTTCACTATCTCCTCTTGTGTCGGCTTCTGGCCATCATGGATCATTCTATTCGTGACATCGAATCCTGATGGTGGATTGAGTGAATTCTTTGTATTGCCATTGGAGAAGTTCTGGGGATTCCGATTAGGTTGGTACAGATTGTACCTCGGCTGATTATTTTGGAAGTTATTGAAGTTCCTCTGATCTATGAAATTAACATCTTCCTGACCCGATAACTGCTGTGATGAGGTATCAGTGTGTTGTGCTAATGTCAGCCTAATTAGCAAACTTACTTGGCTTGTCAGAGCGGAGAACTGAGTGGTAAGAGTATCACTCGGCTCGACTTCTATAATGCTACCCACTCTTCTTGGTTGATTCCTCTCATTCGGCCACTGATAAATGGTTATGGGCATCGCATCCAAGATAGAGAATGTAGACCTTACATTTTTCTCCACCAGACTACCTCATACCTGGTTCTAGCCATCGCATCCAAGATAAATTTTCACACCTGCTGCTTCTTCGAGAACCCATGTTGGGGATAACTCCGGATAAGATCTTGGAATCTTTCCCAAGCTTCAACGAACGGTTCTTGATCCAATTTTTGCTTGAACTAATTTATCTTATTTTGTAGATCTAGCATTTTGGTCGGTGGGAAGTATTTCAAAAGAAATCTTGTGCTCAAGTCCTCCTATTCTATAATTACATCTAGCGAATTATACCATTGGAGTGCTTTGTCTTTCAGTAAGAACGGGAACAACCTCATTTTTACTCCAACCCGCGGAATTTATTCAGATGCACGTTCGGGTCTTCTAGCACGTTACCATTAAACTAGTTCTGTTGCGTAATATTTATCGGCGTTGGCTTCAACTCGAAGCTATTGGCATTTAATGGTGGTGGTTGCACTTCTCCGACATGCTGATTTAGCATGGGAAGAAGACAATCACTTATGGGTGTGATGTCCTCGTTTACATCATCTTGTGCAATGTGAGCTTGTCTCTACTGAACTGGCAGCTGCTGCTACTGTGGTGGTGGTTGTTGTTGCTGCAGATTAGTTACTCTATCATCCAAATGGGCCAAGGCCCCTAATATCCGATTCAGCACACCCTCTTAATTTTGATTTATGGAGCATTCTCCATCTCGAGTGTGGAATTTCTTCTCGTTCGGTATCCGCGGGCAGTTGCCTCAATCTTAGGATCGAAAGGAACAAGATGTTCGTTCACTTTTGATCTAGTTTACATGCGAAAAACCTGAAAACACCAACAAAAAGGAAACCACATAATGAAAAAATAAATAAAATGAGATTAAATTGCAATAAAATAAAATCTAGTCTAGTGTCTTCCTATTACTCAGGATGAATACTAAGGTGCTAAACCTATTCCCTGGCAACGACACCAAAATTTTGGCAGATACTAATACTAATCCTTAATTACCGTAAGTGTACGGGTGTAGGTGTATGTAAGTTGTTGGAATTATATCTATTATAATACTCTTGTAGAAAGTAATATAATTAATCCCTTTCCCTAGGACCCTTCTTGGTTGTCACAATTTGTATCTTTATTAATTAACCCTAGAGATGGTTTTATAAATTTATATAAACCCTAACATGCGCCTATAACACACAAGAGTTAAGGATTCGACCTGATAGTTGTTTACACAAGAGGTCGATTTCTGATTGAATGAAATCTGACTCCCGTCTTAACCTTTTGGACTGTATCCCCTACTCAATCCTCAACGCCGGATGGACGACGAACCTTGAAGAATTCCAAGTGGGAAGGAACACCTTAAACCGCCGCCGCCTACTCTCTCTCTCTCTCTATTCAGTGATCTTTTTGAATGTTAATTCTTCTTATTCACAGAATGAGAGACCATGTATTTATAATACATGGTTGAGTGAGGGCCAAGCCTGGTAGTTTAATTCCTTCTAGGATTAGGAATTTAATTCCTTATTAGGAATTTAATTCTCTATTCCTACTTGGACTAGGAGTCTATATGGGCCAGTCCAGGGATCAAATACATAAATAAAGATGGGCCTAACTATGAATTAATTCTTCCTTGTTCAGCCCAGAACATAATTAATTTATAAATATTAATTCATTCCACTAGAGAATTAATACTGACTTACCCCTTTATTCCCGAGTTGAGTCGGGGCTTGAATTAGACTTAATTAATCCCCGTATTTGAGATATCGAATATCCATTAATTAATTAAAGCCTCTGACATCTTAAATCAATTAATTTCTTATTTATTCCTTAAGTAGTACCACTCAACCTTATTATTGTACCTGAACTTAATCAACCTGCAGGGTTTAGTACAATAAACCTTTTGAGCTCCTTAAGGGGATATCATCATCCTAAACGGATACGGTTACTTAAATACAAATTACCAATTATTATATGCAAGTTGATGTCACCCAAAATACATAGTATAAAAGTTATATCTTAACTCTTGCCCATAGTAAATCAAAGTGACACACAAACAAGCATTCATAACTGTAATCTTATTTAGGCTTTAGATTATTATAAGTCACCGAGATCTCTAGTTCTTCACTAAGGTCAGGTAGAAGAACATATCTCACTGTGATCCTATCAATACGTAAATATGTACCAGTATAAGTAAATAGTCAAGATAAACTATTTCTACTTAATACTGCAGTCTAAACCAACAACTCGTCCTCAAGTTGTCTAAGCTGTGATTTACATTTTATATCTCTTTAAGTTTAACCAATCATATGATCTTCTGTGATCTTCAACACACCATAGGATCTACTTATTTGCAAGAGATATGGGGACACATACATAGTGAAAATGCAAATATAATCAGATAGGAGATAAACAATGAATAACTGGAAACATTGTATATAAAAAGTTTTGCTTTCAGTATACAAATCCAACAATGGAAGTTAAGGTCGATCTACAGGGAATGAGTTTAGGTAGTTTGATACCCTAATTATCTAGGATTATCCTAACTAGACACTAGAATTGGAAAATTTGTTTATTACTAAACAAAATTGCATATATTCCTATTAAACGAATTAATTATCTAAAGTTGATTTCCAATCAAAGAGAATGTATCATAGGGTGTTGATTTCAGAAATTACGCTAATTAATGATTAATCTCAAAATTATAAACCTTTAAACCAGTTTTAAAATCTTTTAGATGACACTTGATTTAACCTAGCCCTTCTCCCGAAGCGACTAAATCGTAGATTAATTAGAACAATTACTCTCCTGAGTCAATTAATCCTAACAACTCCCAAAAGCCCCTTAACCTTTGGCTACGCAATCATAGACAACTATGCTACACGTCGTACGTCTATTAACAATTTCCTCCTCCCGAAGCGAAATAGTTAAATCATTAGACTAAGACTAGTTAATCAGATTATGCTTAATCATAAAATAATAACAAACTTATAGATCGCTACTAAAAACTGGAGTTTATAACTTAAAAGATAAAATCAAACATGATTGTAAATCCCTACTTTCTAACCCTAGGACACGAGTAGTTTAGCTACTCATGCCTACTATCAAACCAAAACAACAATCCAATGAAAACATTGTAATGAATAAAAACTTAGACAAGAAATAAATAAACCCGAGTAGTTGGGTATTCGATCTTCGTCACGTCTTCCTCGTCGATCCACGCTCTCAAGCTTTGTATTTGAAAGTATGTAAAATTATGAGATCCTCCTCTTTAAACTCGAGCTTTGGCCTCTTTTTATATGTTAGGGACGAGTATTTGGGGTTTAGGCTCCAAATCCTACTTGAAATAGGAAATCCTTCAAAATCGAGTTTTTGTCGCGGCCACTCACAATAACCACCGCGATTGCGACACCTCTTTTCCAAAACAACTTAAAACATCATATTTTGTCGCAACTGTGAGACATTCTTGTTGCGGCCGCGATGCATGGACAGTGTAGATTTCAATTTCTGGCCACCTTTTGTCGTAGCCGCTCACGAAAGTGATGCGGTTGCGATGGTTCTTCATCGGTTCACTTGTCAGATCGGTTCAGACCGATTTTTCCCCTTTTTGGCTTTGTTCCTTCGTCCGATAGCCGTAAAACATGAACTTTCAACCAAAAATACTTCAAAACCTTCAAAACAAGTCAAAACACATTAACTAGTCCAAATATGACGAATATAAGTTATAGAATACATTTCTAAATTGACCTAAATTGACCTAAATACATGCATAATTAACGTATATCTGTGTTTATAATAATGTTTTTTCAAAAGCAACTTCAACTTTGTTACGTCAGCCCCACATCAAAAATTAAAAGTCAACAACTTTTACCAAACTATCTCTACAATAATAAACCTAGAACACAAGAGGTTGCAATTGCGATAAACGGACATGCATAATGAAAAAAAAAAAAAAAAAAAACCAAAGACCAAAAATAGTAATTGAGATACTAGAGTCTCAAGAAACAAAGGTTGTAGCGCTTTCCTGCATGTTGGCCCCCACCCACGCGTGCATGCGCGTGGAGATTAGACGTCCCGGACATTCTCCCTCCCCCACACCTCCTTTTTTCCATATCCAAGTTCTAAATAATGTAAAAGTTGAAAAAGCTAACTTAAAAGTCTAACTTCAAACCTACCTTCTTGTTTAGGCTGTTGCATTCTTTTCACATCCAAATACTTGCCTATACCTAACTAGGTTATTTTAAAAATAATATTCTTCTAACTTTTAAAGTTATGCTGCTATATAACTCTCAATAGTTTCTTACACAAAAGAATAAGGAGAAAAATAACTTAAATTAAAGCTTTGAGAATGCAAATGTTAGAATTCTCCACTTAGTTCTTGTTGTTGTTTTTATCATCTCAACAGGTTCAATTTTCTATCATTACTATTAAGGGAAAAACTCATTGTTAGTCATGCATGTTAGGGCTTATCCAGAAAAAAGTCTTGTATGTTCTGAAATTTCAATTTTAGTCCACTATGTTTCGAAATATGTCCAATTTAAAGACATTAGATGTTGGTGCCCAGTAATTGTGCCGCATGTGACCCAGTAAATTGGGGGATTTTCGGCCAAATAGCTAATGGGGCAGTTATGAATCCAGGTGTACATGCAATTAATTAAATAAACAAAAAACGACGAGTAATTTTCCTCCAGGAAGTCTAACGATGACGTGGAATTTGGTTTTGTATTTTTTAACTGGTATGTTGATTTAATTATATGGCATGTATACTTGGATTCAGAACTGTCGCTTTAGCTTTTTTACCCGAAATCCCCAATTTATTGGGTCACATACGCATATTCAGGCACAATTAGTGGTCGGCGGCGTCTAGTGTCCTTAAATTGAATTTTTTTAAAAATATATTGGACTAAAATTAAAATTTCGGAACATATTTATTTTTCTGGACAAGCCCAAACATACAGGATTAAAAATAAATTTTTCCCTTACTTTTAATTAATATTTGATTATATATACCAAATATGATGGATGAGTTGTTCTGGACAAACCCAAACATACAGGATTAAAAATGAACTTCAAAATTTGATGTTGTAATTGTAAATTAAGACATCATTCGTAATTTTTTAGCAACTAAACCTAGTTAAAGTCATATTCCTTCTGTATCATATAAGGCATTGTAAATTCAAATGGTAAGCTGTGAAAAATGATGTTCCACAATCATTGATTCAACTTATTAGAAGCTCTTTCCTTTAGACATGCTTTGACAGTGGCTTGGGAGGTGGGAATGGGCAATGTTATGATAGAAGGTGATAACAAAACACTAATGCAAACTCTAGAAAAGGAGTTGATGCGTTCAGATTATTGTGGCCTTATTCTTGATAATATTTACATACTTGTTTATCATGTTCATTTTGAGAATTTTAGCTTTGTACCTTGAGACGCTAACTCTGTCGCGCATACTCTTGCTCATTGCAAATTTGGATTGAAGAGATCCCCCTGATATTCAAGTAATACTTTAGGATGTAGGACGTTTTCCCACTTGATGATTATTAATGATATTAAGTAACTAATTTTAAAATGAACATAATGTGGCAACACTAGTAACCATTATTTAATTTCAGCATAAAATTATTGGGCAACATATCTGTATAATTATTAATAGCAATCAAAATGATGTAAACTTGTGTTGGTCTGTTAAATAGCACAAACTCCGAGGACACATGTAAAACAACCAATAGGATTGCAGCCCACATCGGAAGAACAATGCGACAACATGCAGTAGAATTTGCAGAACTTGAGGCCTCTTTTTGCCTCAACCATACTGGATGAGCTAAAATGTGAAACCCATAACTTATAATTTCAGCTGAACTGTTAAAAACTCATCCATCATATTTGGTATATATAATCAAATATTAATTAAAAGTAAGGGAAAAAATCATTTTTAGTCCTGTACATATTTAATAATAGATATTGTTGATTTTTCTATTTAAATGATAAATATAAAATATAAAATTATATCGTCGCGTGTATATTAACGTCAATCATCAGATTTTTTATCCGTCGATCCTCCCCGATCTTTGGTTCTGGCTCCGCCCCTGTTTCCAAGTACATGATAATGATAAGTTTCACGAAGCCCATGTCTCGAATCTCTTGATGACCTTGGCATCGCCACACTATTGGCAGTAGTTTGTGGTATCAAATTGCAAATAATATTGGTGTTGATATATATATATATATATATATATATATATATATATATATATATTTCATCAGTGGTTTCGTTCCATTTAAATCATCACACATGTAGCAATCGGATATCCATGTATATTGACCTCATCTCAATACAAATTAATCAGATTATACAGTTTCAGATAAGTTAATGTTAGACGCTTAATTTGATACTGAGTGGAACAATATACATACACACACACACATATATATATATATATATTATTACTAACTAGAATTTCCCGTCGTCATACACGACTTAAAATGTTCTTATTTGTAAAAAAAAATAAAGTTTTATTTGTATCTCAAAATCAATCAAATAATTCAATTCATACATTATATTTTTATTTAATTCGAACCACCCAAGGTGGGAGGGTTGAGGCAGCCCCTCAACTTGCTATATAGCACATTTTGCTGTTTTGTACATGTAATCAAGTAATACAAGTCTATCTAAATCGGAAGTTTGGAAATCCTAATGCATCTAGCTGTACATGTCCTCTTATTCTATTACATTCTTCAATTGTTACAAAAGTCTTACTAAATTTTTGCTTGATGGCTTCGTTGCCAACGGATCTGCCATTTTATTGCCTTCCATGTGGATATGAGAAACAAACACTGTAGCGCTCATTCGCAACTTCTCGAATTCTGCCAATATGCTTTGGTATTGCTAGTTCCCGGGGTTAATCTGTTTGAGCGAAAACTATAGACAAGACATCTATTTCAATCCACACTTTCTTGAATTTAAGCTTTATACACAATTTCAGTCCCTCGACAATTGCTTTTAATTCCGCAAAAATGTTATCACAAAAATGAATGAATTCAAAAAAAACCAGCCACAAAGTGTGACTTGTTGTTACGAATAATCCCCCCCTCCCCCCGCGCACCCCTCCCCCCTCCCCCCAATTCCCGGATTTTCTTTCGCAGCTCCATCAGTATTGAGTTTAACCCAATCATCATTTGGAGGTTCCCACTTAACCAAAAGGGGCAGCTTGATTTTGGCCCTTGTAATTCCAAACCCCCATTTTTTTGCTATGTGCCAATACCTTCCCAGAATCCTACCGGCATCAGATTTGCTAATGAGAGGTGTCTTAGCATCTCAAACACCATGGCAGTAATTCTGGAAGGAGTAGTATCAATGTTCTGAAACTTTTTCAGATTCCTGCTTTTCCAAATCTGCCAACATATTAATAAAGGAAGCGTGACCCTAATGTGTTCCCGGCAACGATGCCTCTGGAACCATAAACCAAACAGCTGAAATAAAGATGAGTTACAAGGAATTTGAAACTGGAAAAAATTTGAGAAGAAGAACCAAACCTGTTTAGTATATGGACAGTTAACAAAAAGATGATCAGAAGTTTTAATGTTGGCATTGCATAGAACACACATGGACACTACCTCAAGTCCCTTAGTTTTTAGATTGCTATCAAGAGGAAGAAAATTGTTAGCTAATCTCCAAATAAAGCAGGAAGTGGTTTTCAAGAGGGATTTGCGCCACATCGTTAGACTTCCAAGCACCAATAGGCTTTTTCAGTCTTAGTGAGTTCCATGCAGAAGCTAAAGAAAAGGTGTCATTTGAGGTTAACTTCCAAACAGGTTTGTCCGGCAAATTAGAAATAATAGAAAGTTTAAGGATGCAATGTATAACATTGGGAGGAAGTAATGCAGAAACCAAGGACGAATCCCAAGTATCATTACACCAGAAATCTGCCACAGTTTGATTAGTGTCAAATCTATCACAAAACAAGCAAAGAGGACTGTATTCACACCATTTGTCAAACCAGAACGATATTTTCCCTTCCCCTAATCTCCAAAAGATATTCTCCTCCACTCTATCTTTAATTTACAGCATTCGTTTCCAGAAATGTGATTGGTTATACCCTATATCTGCCACATAAGGGTGAGTTTTTCCTAGGTATCTACCCTTAAGCATAATTTCCCAATTTGCCTCACTAGTTCTCATTTTCCATCATGCTTACCAAGCAAAGGCCTTGGCTAGATCATCCACTCTTTTCAGCCCTAGCCCCCCTTCATTAGTTGGAAAGCAAACCTCCTCCCACGAGACCCAGCGTATTTTTTTTCTTTTCCTGAGCCCCATAGAAATCTGTTAAACAGTCTGTGAATACGTTGGGTGACAATTTTAGGCGGCCCAATGATCCTAAGAGTGTACACAGGTAATTAGAAGATAGTACGCTCTTTAACAGCTCTATTCTACCCCCCATTGAAATGAACAGTTTATCCCAACCTGATAATTTGCCCATAACTTTCTCAATTATCCCCTCGAATAATTCCCCTTTGACCCTTCCTTTGAAAAGAGGCACCCTTAGGTATTTAAAGGGAAGCCCTTCTTCCACAACACCAACCAATGCTAAGATTCTTTTTGTTATATGTCTTTTTGTTTTATTCCCCAAAATGGCAGAACTTTTATTGAAATTTATTTTTTATCCAGTAGCTTGTTCAAAGTTCTTTAAGAAAGCAAACAGCTTTTGAAAGGAGGTTATATCAGTAGAGCAAAATATGATTGTATCATCAGCAAAAGAGAGGGAAGGAATTTGTAACCCTTTTTTGTTGTATTTCATAGTGGGATAGGAATTGAATAAATCAGTCAAGCCTCTGGACAGAATGATTGAAAAAATAGCAAAGAGACTATGGGACAGAGGGTCTCCTTGTCTTAGACCCCTAGTGGATTTGAAAAAACCGTGAGGAGACCCATTAATAAGTATTGAAAACCAAGAATGTTCTATGTTGTTGGTGATGAGCCTGATAAACAAGTCAGGAAAACCAAGCAAATGCAGAATTTTGTAAAGCGCCCCCCACTCAACTCTATCATATGCTTTTTGCACATCCAATTTCAAAATCATTTTACCATTTTTGCACTCAGTGTTTAAATCATGGACTAGTTCTTGTGCAAGTATAATGTTATCCGCAATATTTCTAGTGGGGACAAAACCGCTTTGAGAGGGAGGTACAATTTTAGGCAGAAGAGTAGACAGCCTACTATTAACCAGCTTTGTCAGAATTTTGTTCACCACATTGCACAGATTAATGGGCCTATAATCTGCCCAAGTGAGTGGGCCCTCTTTCTTGGGGATCAGGGTAATAGTAGTGCAAGAAAAGCTTCTAGGCATTGGCCGACCTTGAAGAAATTTTGCACAAGCATTTACCAGATCCCCTTTTATGATTTCGCAACAAAAATGAAAGAAACCAATAGAGAAGCCATCAGGCCCAACTGCATTGTTCCTATCCATTCCAGACACTATTGTCCTTATCTCTTCCTCACAAGGAGGAATACAAAGGCTAACAGGGTCTTTCTCACTTAGAGCAGGTTTAATAGAATAAAAAATCACATTATTAAGATCACAACTTTCTGCAGAAAACATGTTATTAAAATAATCAACAGCAGAAGATTTGATCACCTCAAAATCGGATGTGGTTTGCCCATTAAAACTGATTTCAGAAATGTGATTTTTAAAATATTATATAAACAAATCTAACCTAAATAATCAACAATCACATTTTTTTTTCATATAACTTATTTAAAATACGTATTGGAGATGTCAAATTAAAGGTCATGGAAAAGATTACTTTGTTATATTTTACATTAAAACGGAAAACCCCATAAATTATTTACTTTTTCATTAATTTTTTATATGAAATGAATCAGTCAAAAGTTGACACATATAATTTTTTTATATTGCAAATTGTTAACAAATTTAGATTTTGAACTAACTTTGGGAAAATTTTATATATATATATATACACACACATACACACACAAATCTTTATTATATATAAAAAAATTGCATCGCAAAATTTTTCAATGCAGCCCACTTCTCAATGTAATCCACTTTATTTACAATTCAGTAAAAAAATCTTAATACAGTTCACTTAAACAAATTATACCATTTCTTTATTAAATTAAAATATTATAATGAAATTCGAAACATTTAAAAAAAAGAAAAAAGGAAAATGAAAATGGCAACACTTGAGAGCGGGGGTTTTCGTTTTCACCGTCGGCCATTAAAGTCCTCCATTATCAAATTCCAGAGAGAAGCCTCCATTACCAAATTCCAGAGAGAAGCCTCCAAAAAAATTGATAACCGACCGTCCTCTTTCGTTCCTTTGTTTCTGTCGTTTTGGCTACATCATTTAACATAGGGGGGGGGGGGGGGGAACAATCTATACTTAATATAATAACAAAATCCGCCAAAATTAGTAATTTTAAAATTTTTCCGCCCAAAATCTATTAACAATTCTGGAAATCACAATTTCTTTTAAAATTCAACCCCAATATAAAACACAATTATTGGCAATAACTTGCCATATATTAGCAAAAAATAAATAGGATAAAGCTATTTGGCTGATTCTGCCCGGGCCGAAAAAAAACATATTTTCTTAAATTTTTTTTTTTTTAAAATTTATTGAATATTATTAATGAAAAATTATCTATGAAAACGGTAACTAAATTTTTAACATTACAAATACATCCGCTGTCAATCGCATATTGCAGTTTCAACCCCGATCATCAACATGACTTCTATGGAAGGATGCTAGAGATATTCATACCACTACAAGAATTTTTTAAATAGACAATAGATTTTATTTGTTGTCCAGTTATAAATAAGTCTGTTATTAATAGTGTTGTTGTTAAAAGTACCCTTTCAACTACAAGTAAAAATCGTTGTCTGTTCCATGAAAAACAACACTTTATATAACACATACAATATGTTGTTTTTTAAGTTTTAACTACAGTTTGTATATGTTGTTTAACCTTAAAACCGTTGTTTTTGTTAGTTTTAGCAACAATTTTTCCCCGTTGTTCTACAATTTAAATCGTTGTCTATTTAGTGTTATTTTTCGAATTTAGCAGCTCTTTTTAGCTGTTGTCTTTTACCCATTATTCTTCATTTTAAATCGTGTCTATTTAACAAACAATTTATTAAAAATAATTATAAATTGAAAATAATTACCCGTCTCTCAAATATGCATTCATAGATCAAAATAATTCTCTCCAATCCAAGACAACACATGATTGTGTAATATCAAAAAATGTGCAATTCATAAAAAAGGATAACATGTGTACTCCTTGCCACTTTACGCCATAAAATATTAATTAATTTGAATCTAAGACTTCTAAAAATGTTTGAAACTTCACAACAACTTCTTCAAAATATATACCTTCTTTACCTTCCTGCCAATGGAAACATTATAAACGAGTATGTTAACAAAAGAATGAAGCCGAAGCATGACGAAAAAACATAAAAAAAAAAGGGTTTATTACCAAAAGCAACCTGATGTATATCCGTTTTTACCACTTGCAACCTATTTTAAAAGTCGTCGCCGATTGCAACCTGACTCACTCTCGTTTTACCGATTACAACCTATTTTATAAATTCCGGCCAAAATTAAGAGCGTGTGCCACACGCGCGTAATTTTGAGCAAGTGGTAAAAACGGGTATACCTCGGGTTGCTTTTGGTAATAAATCATTTTTCTTTTTTATTTTTTCTTTTCTTCCCCCCATCATTTTCTCTCTCATCCTCCTTTTTAACAGAGCTAAATCGAATATCTAAGAGTTTGAGTTTAGTTCATTAATTATCGAGTCGAACTCGAACTTAATTTATCAAATATATGGATGGCTCGTGAACTTACTCGAGCTTCTAGCGAGTCTAATCGAGCCCAAATGAATTCAATAAATATAAATTACAAATATGTTACTAATCATTATATAATTAAAAATAAGCTATAAATTCTTAAAACTATAATATACCTATTAAGATTAATTAATTACATATATCCAAATGCATGATTTTAATTATATAATTCTATATATTATTATAAGTATAACTATAAAATTAGAAATTAATTATAAGCATTAGCTTAATATTTACGAACTAGCTCTTGAGCCAACAAATAAAATTGCTCGCGAGCTAACGAATCGAATATCATCAATCTTAAGTTTGGTTCGTTTATTTTAACGAGCCACATTAGACTAGCCCGATCGAGCTTTTCACGAACCGAGATCCGAATAGTTTACGAGCGAATTGGTTCGTGTACATCCCTATCCCTCCCTTCTCTCTCTGACCTAATTCTCCCTCATCCTAACACCAGTTCGTCTTCTCTCTCCACTAATTTTCGTAAATTTCTTCAACACGAATCCTCTTCTTCATTTATGATTTACAGATCCAGAAGAAACTAACTCTGAATCATCAAAAATTCGATCATTATCCAGAAGAAGTACTTTGAACAGTTCGGTGAAATTTTGGAAGTTGTGGTTATCACTGATAAAGCTACTGGAAGATTCTATGCTACTGTTGGATAAGAGTTCAATTCTCTTCGGTTTATTTCTCAGTAGAAAATCTAGCTTGGAGTTGTTCTTATTTGTATGTTTTTGTATCTATACTCATTCATTTCTTCAAATTATCCTATTAAGGATAGTTCAATTTTCGTCAATTTATTTTTCAGACGAAGATCTAGGTAGGAGTTGTTCTAATTTGTATGTATTTGTATCTATACTCGGTCATTTCATCAAATTCTCCTGTTGAAAATGATGGAGGGAAGAAAAGAAAAAACTAAAAAAAAAAAAAAAAAGAGTTTATTACCAAAAGCAACCTGAAGTATACCCGTTTTTACCACTTGCTCAAAATTGCGCGTGTGTAGCACGCTCTTGATTTTGGCCGGAATTTATAAAATAGGTTGTAATCGATAAAACGCGAGTAATTCAGGCTGCAATCGGCGACGAATTTTAAAATAGGTTGCAAGTGGTAAAAACGGGTATACCTTGGGTTGCTTTTGGTAATAAACCCTTTATTTTAAGTCAATTATAATTCAAGAAATTCTATCTTGAATTTATAATTGAGCCCAATATGTATGATAATATTATCATGTTCATATCTCATATTAAGTAGCCATTTCATGCATCGTTATTTATTTTAGGCCCTAATCCTTATTTATTTGGGCTCAAAGTTATTATTTTAGCATGGCCCGTTAGTTGACTCATGTCATGAATTATTTTTCAACTGCATATCCGTAAAATATTTTATATCACGGTGTTTCTTGATCAGATATATTATTCCTCATCTTTTAGATATACAAATTCATAAACCTAACTAATTAATACGTTAATCTTAATTATATATAGCCTCCCAAATACCTACCAAACACATACGTAGTCAAAATAATACTACGCCCTAAATTCTCCGGGGCAGCAACAGACTCGTGTAATCTGCCTTTATTCCTCTTCTTATTTTCTTCATACAATAAGTATTTTTAGATACTTAGTCAATCTGTTAATTTCGTATCAAATCCTGGACGAAATTAGGTGTGATCATTGTTATTTCCGTACGAAACACAACAGTGTCGGACAATGGGAAGGTCCGTATGTGAGGTGGTGAATTTGGATTGTTTGAGTCGGTGTGAGTGTATGTGTATTTTCCGTGCGTGTGTGTGATCTGGTGTGTGGGTGTTAGGGTGTGATGATGCGTATGTATGGTGTTTTGGTGTGTTGTGTGAGTAGTAACCTGTGTGCAAGTGTATGTGTGTTTTATAGCATGTGTGCCTGATAGTATGTGATGGTGTGTGATAGTGTGTGTTAGCATGTAAGTGTGATATTCATGTATGTGTGTGATAGTGTGTATGTGTGGAGTGGAGCAGGGAGATATATTCATGGAATGGGGGAATAATTGATCGATCAGGAGAGAGAATAATAAAATAGGATTAAATGGGAAAATGGATGTACTACTGTTAGTTAATTAATTGAGGGAAAATGTAGGAATTGTTAATTTCCACTGTTCCCTACAACCATCAAATCAAGAATACTTTTTCTCTCAATATTTCTTTTATTCCATAAATTCTTTTGTTAAGCCTCAATAAAGCATTTAATCGCGACATTTTTATATACTATGTAGGATACTCTGATCAAGAACACGGTGGTTAAATCTTTACTTAAATATCAAGATTGATCAAACTTCTCTATTTCAGGTGGGGTTCTTACTTTCTGAATTGATTATATATGTTTGTCTCATGTATGTGATATAATTGTTACTTATGTGATGCAAGACCTAAGTTGCATTGTATGTTTATGATATGCAAGATCTAAGTTGCATATATATGTTATGTTGGTGTGATCCGGGGGCAACCTGTGCACACGTATGTTATGTGTAAGTTAGCTGTTATTCATGTTTATGGTTCGAGCATTTATTTTTAATACGGACTTGTAAGAGGCTAGTGTAGCTTACCCCACAACTAACATTTTCAGGTTAATTCGGAGTTGCCACAACTAACATTTTCAGGTTGATTCGGAGTTGCGTGACTAGAGTCGAGGCGGGCGGATAAGCATATGGCTACTTAGGATATATTTATAGTTGAATTAATTTCTTTTATTGCATTTTGTTTTAGGATTATTTGATAATTGTTTATGGTTTGATATATATGAGTCTTTAGGGATATTTATGTTAAATTGAATTATCCATTTATTTATTTATTGTGTTTATTGTTGGATAATAAAGTGTTAGGATTATGTGAAAATTGACTATACGTTAATCCATACGATCTAGCTTTTGAAACTTAAGATTTTACGTATTAATCACTTAGAAATTTATTTCTATTTTTCTTCCGCTGCTACAGATAATATTTATGAAATATGATTATATGATATGTTTTGCATACGAAAGTTGACTATTTGAATATGTGTTATGAAATTATTTACGCCCAAAATGTTTTTAACGGCCCTGATTTATAAACAATTTTATATTAAAATTAAGGATTTTCATTGATAGGATTGTTTGGCTCCCTAAAATGCTTAAAATAGAATTTATGAAAATCAGGTCGTTAGACAAAGATTGTGTACCTGGCATCCTTTCAAGGTAGCATGCTTGCAACAGTTAAGTGAAAGAAGTGAAGCATGGCCATTGCTCAGAAACAGTGTATACAAACTAAAATTTTATGCAACTGGATGTGAAATACTTTTCCTTCTCTTGATGAGTCCACTCATTAAAGTAATATAGATGGACTTATTTATAGTGATACCCTTTTCAGTCAGTTCCATAAAGATGTTCATCGCATCTTTGTATCGCCCTTTAGCACAAAGCTCATTGATCTGTTCTGAATAAGCTATGGAACTTGAATCTGATTCATTTGACGGTTCTGTATGAACAACATTCTGTCCATCATCTCTTTGTTTTGAATGTTGAATCAGCCCATCTCTCTCTGACATTTTCGATAAAATCTCTTCAGCCTCTTCACTTTTTCCAGCATTGTTAAGAGAATTGCGTTAATGGTATAACTATCTGGCCCTAATTTCTTTTCCTTCATTTCAGCAAGGAAAGTAAAGGCATCCTCAAGTCTCTGTTCCTTGCAAAAGGCTGTTATTAATGTATTATAGCTTACAGCATCAAGGTTTTTCCCTTTCGAAATCCATGCGTTGAACAATTTGATAGCTTTTTCAAGCATCCCTTCGCGGCAAAGCCCTTGAAGAAGAATGTTGCATGTATAGATATCAGGTTTGAACGACGTTTCAACCATCTTGTTGTGAAACTGGAACGCTTTCTCCACATTTCCCTCCCAACAGTACCCCTGTATAATGGTATTGTATGTTGTGGCATCGGGAACCAATCCGCTCTCCAATAGTTCACTAAGCTTATCTTTTGCAAAATCTGTTTTTCCCAGCTTGCAGAGGCCGGCAATCACCGAATTATACGTGATAATAATCGGAATTATATCTTTCTCCTTCATTTCATTCCAAACCTTCAAAGCTCTATCTGCATTTTCTTCCTTAAAAAACCCAACAATAAGAGTACCATAGCTCACTTCATCTACAATATAGCCTCTCCTACTTGCATCTCTCAGCAACTCATCCGCATCTTTAAGCTTCTTTTCTTGGCATAGATTGTGTAGAGCTGTATTTAGAGTCACTGTGTCCATTTTCAAATCTTTCGCACCCATTTGACTCATTTTCTTAAAAGCCTCCGCCAAATCACCCGATTTACAAAACCCGCTAATCAAAGTATTGTAGGTCACAAGATCCGGCGAAAAACCAGTATCATCCATCTTCCTTACCATCTCGTTGGCCTCTTTCATCCTACCTTCCTTACAATACCACTTGATCATGATGTTATGAGTGACCTCGTTCAGTTGTACACCTTTCTCCCTCATTTCATCCACCAAGTTGAAAGCCATGGAACTGTCTTTTGCCTCAAAACACCCATTAATCAAAGTGTTGTATGTAATCACATCTGGCAACAACTTCAGTCCTTCCATTTCGTGCTTGCACCTAAATGCCTCGTCTATTCTCCCCGTGTTACAGAACCCATTAATCAACATATTATAAGTCCAAACATCTGGCAACAAGTTATCCTAAGTTATTAACTCAATAACCTTAGTCGCATCGTTCAACCAACCAATCTTACAGTACCCATAGACCAAAATATTGTACGTATTCCTATTTGGTGAAAGCCCCTTGCTCTTCATTTCCAACAGCAAATCACGTACATCATGCAACCTCCCCTTCTTACATAACGCATCTAATATCGTGTTATAACTCACATTATCCGGCTTGCACTTAAACTCATCCTCCATTGTCCTTAACAACCCCTTTGCATCTTTAAACTTGTACTCTAAACAGTAACCATTAATCAAAATATTAAAAGTAACCACATTCGGGGAAACACCAAGTTTGACAGCATCATCAAACAATTCTTTACAAAAATAAGTAGACCGAGAAGAAGTGTTCTTCTTTACCAGAGTACTCAGCAAGGTATTGAGAGTTAGCAAATTCGGTCGAAGCTTAAGGCGCTTCATCTTCTTCAAAATTTGTGCTGCGAGGTGGGACCACCCGGAACAGCAGTAAGCAGCAATGCAGGTGTCTAATAGGGCTTTCGTCGGCGGCGGCAGCGGAGGAGCAGGGTGGAGGATGTGGCGGTGGAGCTGGTGGTGCAGATGCTCGGAGAGGATTTGAGATTGAAGAATAGTTTTGGCATCGGTGAATTTGTGGTGAGAGATGAGGGAGGAGAGAAGAGAGAGAAGAGGGGGGAGGGGTAGAGGGGTAATTTTGACGGTGGAGAGAGAATTGGCCCAATTGAGGAAGGAAAGGAGGGTGTTATGGTGGCGTTGGAGGGTGAGGGAAGAGATAATTGAGTGAACAATATCGGTAGTTAAGTAGGGAGTGTAGGGAGATAGGGCGACCTATAGGGTGGAAGTGGGGGGGGGGGGGGGGGGGGGCTGGAGTTTTTAAGGAAGGTAGTGATGGTGGAGATCAATTCAGATTGGTTTGCTACGGGTGGCGGTGGTGGTGGCGGGTCTGCGGTGACGGTGGTGGTGGAGGACATTATTCCTTGGTTTTAAATGTCAATTAGGGTTCTGCCATTTTTAGTATAATAACACTAACAGGGAGAAGTGTTGCAGATTTGCTGCATTGTATTTGGAGCCTTTTTTCTCTGCCTTATAATTTTTCTTCCAATATATTTTACCTTTTTAGCATATTATTACGGAGCTTGCTAAATGTTTCGGTTTTTCTTTAAATTGATTGTTTTTCATTTTCTAATGCTAGTTAAAATTACAAGTATAATTGATAACTATCACAAGACGAAATTTAAATATTAACTATCATTTTGAAACATTCCAAAAAAATGACGTCTTTTTTAAGCTTTTTTTGACCCGTAATTGAGTGTTACACTGAAAATTTTAAGGCAGCGACTATTCGCAACCCACAAAATTTCTTAACGCAACCCACTTCTCAATGTAGCCCACTTATATTTTAAAAATAAGTAAAAAAAAATCCTTAATACAGCCCACTAATTATCAATTATACCTTTTTTTATTAAATTATTAAATTATATCATTTAAAATCAATATTAAAAATATTAATTAAAATATGAAAAAGAAAAAAGAAAAGATTACTTGAATAAACACAGAACGTTCTAATCACCATCTCGCAAGCAATTTTTCTGTGGAATTGATTATCGGCACATCAATTTCGTTAAAAAAGAAAATTGTGAATGCAAAGTCAACTGAAAAGTCCACCATAAAAGTTGTAACTCGTATCTGTAATTTTGTTCAATTTTATTGGTTGAATATGTACCATGTCGTTAAAATCGAACACAATACACTGTATTTAGCCCCGTGTAATCGAACGGTGACCACAATAAGTCCGTTTACTTTGTCCGTATTAACTGATTTTATCATTGTTAATTAGATCCTCCACTAAAGAAACCTTGAAAAAATTAGGGTTTATAGATTATGATAGATTGCATCTGGTGATAATGACAGGGAAGGAGATTTTTTTTTTTAATTTTATAAATTAAATATATTTAATGTTTTAAATTATTTATATTTTGTTATCATTAAGGGTAATACAATTAATTTATAATAATATTTTAATTAATAAAATTAGTTGGCTGCATTAAGAAATTTTGTGGGATGCAAATAGTCGCCGCCAAATTTTAATTACTATCTCTACAAATAATTTTCATTACTAATTTATAATACATTTAAAAAAAAAAGTTAATTTTCAAAAAAAAAAAAAAAAATATGCCCGAACAAATTATGCCCAACCAGCATTATCTCAATAATAACATATTAATGCCCATTTAGCAATCTCCTATTAGGATAATTTGCCAATTATTATGATTAATGGTTAATGAACAAAAATCATTATCAGCTCAATTATAACATCAAATTTAGAACGTAACAAAATAATAATAATTATAATATGGATTAATTACGGAAACCCCACTGACCGCACTGTCGAGTGCAGTCAAATTAGATTATTATTTCCTAACTTCCTTTCCTAATAATAGACAGGGTAAGTCAGGGTCGATCCCACAGGGAACAGGAACTAATCGAATTATTGTAATTAACCAATTTTATATAAGTAATTATAATAGTATTAAGTATAACTATAATGAGGGGGGATTTGTTTGATGCAAATTAACTAAACACTCGGTGATCAAACTAGCAAATTAAGATGAATTTAAGTATGAATAAACGACATTCCCGCCTTTAACCCAGTATCCCCCTAGTCTGAATTTTCATGTAACTAATGCAATTGCTTGACTAATTAGTTCTGAAACCCCTACTCTAAGAATTAACAGGTACGCTTAGCTAACTCTTGTTACCCCTTAAGTATAATTAACTACAGGTTCGCTTAGTAATTAATCATATCCAATTAAGTATTCCTAGGATACGATCGCTAGAACATCATTAATCAAATGCATAGGGAACTAAGGTAACGGAGTAGGTACGATGTTGTACTCACAAACTCGGTACAAGTGACCACGACTTATGTTATCGTAGTGAGTAACCACTTTTTGCTACTTTTGGATATAAACGCATAACAATTACGGATTATGAATTTATGACCTAGCGACATTCATGTGCCTATTATCAAGATGATCAATCCAAATAGCAAACATATAAAAGATAAAGTAAACCGAATAACATAAGTAATTTCAGAATATAATTAAATCAAACAATCACTAGGTTATTTACACAAACATCAGTCTAGGGTTCAACATAGTTAAAGAGGGGAAATATAAAACTTAGACGATCATAGCGATCGCTAAAGAACAAATTACAAAAAGAAACATTAAACTAGAAAATTCGAATTGCAGAATCTTGCGTCTTCGTGTTCTTCAGAGTTCCCAAGTCCGAGCTCTTCAATCAATGTAAAAGTGTAATTTTCGGACTTGTGTCTTCCTTTTTATAAACGGGGATGAATTAGGCTCAATTTGTACTGAAAAATGATTAATTCGCGCATAATTATGGGTTGGGCCATCTTCTGTCTCGGCTGTCTCGGCCGAGAAACTTCGCCAGACAAAATCCAGCTTTTCCCTATCCTCTTGTCTCGGCCGAGCTCAGTTTCCTGCAGCTTTGGCTCGATTTTTCTCGGTTTTTACCTTGCAGGACTTGTTTTCACATCCTTCCTTAGTCGAGTTCAACTTTTTGGTCTAATTTTATCCAAATAACTTCAAAACAAGTCACAAGCATTAAATCGTCCATTAATACAAATATGATAAATACACTATCAATTACGCATGCAAATGTCACTAAATAGACACTTAATTCGACCTATTATGCATGCATAATTACGTGTACCACCCACCAAACTATCAGTGTTTTTGGACATAAATTACTAAACCTTTTTCTTTGACACCAATACTTACAAACTATACGAGTTTGGCAGATAAACCACCAAACTTATTTTTCGACCATTTTTCGTCAGAATTTCGCACACAACTTGCGCGTGCTTCACTTTTAGGGGTGTTTTTTTTATCCAAATTACTTTTTAGTAGGTAGAGGAGTTGTTCATCTTTAACAATGTAGGTTCTATAATGGGAAAGAGAATCGTTGGCAATTCAAATGAATTGTTAAGGAAAATAAAGGTGTAAAGGAATGGCATACTAAAAAGGTTGTTAGGACAAAAAATGTCCCTTAAATTTTTTTCACGCACAAGTCGTGTGCTGAGTTACAATGAAAAGTTGTTGGAACGTTTGGTGGTTTATCTGCCAAGCAGAAAACAAGTTTGGTGGTTTATCTGCCAAACACGTATAGTTTGTATGTATCGGTGCCAAGAAAAAAAGTTTAGTGGTTTATATGCAAAAATGCTGATAGTTTGGTGGGGTTGTTGTAGTTAACCCTTATAATATCAATCATATTTTTTATAAGGAATATTGGTAAAAACATCCCGTAAGTTTGCCATATTTAAGAAAATATCCTCTAAATTTGGAAATTTTAAAAAATGTCTCATAACTTACAATAAATTGTTAAAAATGTCCTGCAACCAGGTATAGCAGGTGACACAACCGGTAACAACTGATGTGACTCATTTGAGATGATTTGGCTATATTACATGACGTTTTTAATCTATGTGGCATTATGTTAAAAAAGCACGTGTCATTATAGTATGTTATAACATGCTTATTTGGATAATAATAAAATGTGAAATATTAAAAAACAAAAAGAAATATTTATTTATTTTATAATAATTTATCCCTCAGCACCCACACCACCACCCCACCCCCTATCCCCACCTACCCGCACCCCCCACCCCATCCCCTTCTCCAGCTCTTTTCCAGCCCCAAATTAACCAATTTCAGCCACAGTCCAAAATCTCACCCCACCCCCAACCTCAAACTCCCCTGAGTTCCAGAATTGAAGACGCAACCCCCAAACAAATTTTTCCTCCCAGCTTGATTCCAATGTTAGAATTAGTTTCGGAGGATTCAAATCAGTAAGAATTTTGAGTTCATCAATGGCGGCGGAGGCGGTAGGAGGCGATAGGCAGTGGTGCGACCGTGGTGGGAGGATGGTGGATAAATTGTATGTGTGTGTGTGTTTATATGTGTATATGTGTGTGTGTGTGTGTGTGTGTTTATATGTGTATACATATGGTTGATATAATGAAGAAGGGTGGGGGTGATGTGGGAGGTGGGGTGAGGGTTTTTATTTTTTCTTTTTGCAGAAGTTCTCTTTTTTTCTTACTTTTCAAAGAAACCTGGTTTTTTTTAAAAAAAATCAAGATTAAAAAATTAGATTTCATATGTTTTTTAACAATATTTTCAAGATTATATAGTTAGTTTAATTCTAAATTTTATGTATCTGTAACAACAAATTTTGCGTTTTAAATTAATAAACACAAAATACTTGTACAAATTAATTCCAACTGGATTAAATGAATAACTTTGTAGGTTACAATATCTATTCTTCAATCCTCTGATTCTTCTCTTTGAATTTGATAATTTGGAGTGAAATCTTCTTATTGATCTCCTCCGTCGCTTGAGCTGTTCTTCAATAACATTGTCCGAAGGTCGAACGGCTTGATTCCGGATCGAACGCTACTTCTTGATGATTTTGACGAGGAACGTCTTCGAATCTAGATGATTAAACACAATCTAGAGGACACAAATATCTAACAACTATCCTAAAAAGTATCCTAGCAAAGGGAATTTATAAGATTCGTGAGGAATTTGAATTTTACACAAAATGGGCAATGTGGGTTGGATAGAAGGTTTACTCAACACTCTAGATAACACAAGTGTAATACAGAGTGATATTCGATGTACTTCTATTAGTGGTTGGAGCTCTATTTATAGACAATTTTGATGCTTGGACAACACTCTAAAATAACCACCACTTCCACCAGTTAAGGACATTGTTAGTTAGTGGTTTAACATCCTAAATCTTGGGGCAGTTGGGCAACCGCTCGGTGAATAGTGAGACTTGGTCTCTCTTCAACGCCTTCCTCCTTTTACTCAAACTAAATGGACTAGGTCTTAATTATCTTCCAATATTGGCTCATGTGTGCCTGCATTAGATTTAATGAATTCGGCCAAAAAAATGTTAAAGATTAATAAAGTGTATAAAAGGCAAATATACAAAATGAGAATTTTGTCTAAGAGTTTGATCACTCAAACTCCAACAAAATCTTTTGTTTAATCTCTCAAAGATGAATCCGAGAAGCCTCCCGAGGATACAAACCAGGACAACCCAACGATCAAAATTAAGTTAGATTAAAATTCGATGTTCTCCTCAGGAAATGAGCGATGTTCTCTCACCATACAGTCTAAGGTTAGGGTTCTTCCCTTCTTGTTCACTGATCAGAGTGGTTTTCCTATATTAGGCGGATATAGATTCGTGTTATTATTCTATATTTATAGGTTGTCCATTCTTAGATGTATTGTAGGCAAATGGCTTCCAAGATTTAGATGAGCCGTGACAATTGCATTTAACCTTATGTGGAAACTTTTGAACAACATGGTCGATCTTCCACTGTATGAACGGAGGTTGTCAATGTTTGTAGGAGACTAAGCTTATTGTAAGCTTTGACTTTCTACAGTGGCTTGTCTGATTTTTCTACAACAGATAACCTCTCCTTGTCATATCTCCATCATAACTCTAAATAGATGGTCCTATAGAGATGTGTATTATCCATTTAGGTCTATCTGCTTACTGTTTGGGAACCGTCTGTTTCCCTTTTGTACACGTTACTAGAACATCAATATGTGTACCTGCTGCTTGACAATTGGGGACTGTATGCGAGAAACCTATCCTTATCATGTTAGATAAATTCCTTTGAACATTCAATATCTCATCCATATTTTGTGACGATCTACTGAAGGTCTTGATGATAGACATCAGTTTCGTTTCCTTCTTCTCTCGAAGGATTAGAGACTCTTTCAGCTTACTTACTTCCTCTCAGAGATAGCTGCAGTCAATGTCTTCAGTTGTAAGTTTTTCAACGTCAGCTATAAGCACCACATTATGTCTGGCAAGCTGCTCTCAACTTTCAGCTCTTCATATGATTGCTTGACTAGGTCGAAGTCGGCCATAATCTATCTGGAGGAAATGAGTAAGCTTTCAGTGTCTATATTCTCAGTTCGCGAAGAGGTTGGGGAAAGTCTACCTCTTCATGATAGTGAAAAGTGTTAACACAAATTTCATAGATGTACATCTAGACAAGGAAATAGTCTTCAATAAGAGAAGTAATATTGAAGAAGCAACACAAAGTATTGAAGAAAAGTTCAAATACAATTTGGTAGAATTCAAATACCTTGAGACCAAGCTTAGTAGCAGAAAAGTATTTGGTGAATTACTAAAACTCTATACCTCTATGTAAATAAAACTTGAATTAACAAAAAATAATTAACATATATTTCAACTTAAGTGGATATTTGTGGAAAGCTTGCAAAGTTAGACAATGCCAAAATAGTCACAAATTACAATGGAAAAATATTAACCTTGAGGAAAATAACCATCATGGACCCAAAGTAAGTAAAATTCTCCCAAAATGTCATTCAAGTAATCCACACTATTCTTATCTAGCAAAAAATCATAAATAATTATATTTATAGATGTATACATAAGTATTTGTATGTTATCAAACAAAAAAATAAGTGTTAAACTTTCCTTGTGAGAAGACATGGTGATTGGCGAGAACATAATGAGAAGTTTTAAAGAAAACATGGAACTGGATTCAACAACTGCAGTCATGGGAGTTACAACATTGAAGTACTTGAGGAAGATTTAGAAAAAAAGACTTTGTTACTTGTATATGTAAAATAACTAACACTCTATTCTCTTAATAACTAATTTAAACTTACAAATTACGGTAATAAGTGTTCGGTAAATCAAGTACGATTCTGGACACTTGGAGCATATTATAGTAAACAATTAACTTTAAAACCTAAGGAATATGAAGGAAGAATATAAATTATTATTTGATGTATTGAAAATAATTATGCAAGTTAAATACAATACAAGAAATATGTCGAGTCAAAGAATAAACATAAATGACTCTAAATGATATCATAGAAAATAGAGAGACATTGTAAGAGGTTACTTCAATATACAAATAAGTTAAAGCATATATTATATTATATTGTAATAAAACAAACACCCTAACTCTCAATGAAATATGGAAACTATTGTTGTTTCAATGGAATGCAAACAAAGTGAAAATATTCCAATATATGGTACGAAGCATGTGAAAGATGTAACGGAGGAACCTACAAGGAAGAAGAAAATTATATTTGTAAAAGTGTATTGGGTGATTCCTAGAAGCTACATTTGAAATTTTGCAAAAACAGAAATACAAAAATGACGAACTCAATGTTTATTTATACTTTCTCACAATAGGATATCAACTCTTGGAGAAAGACCATATGCTTAACCCTATCAATATGTGCACTCTATTAAGCATAGTCAATCACTCCACGATTCTAGCGCAATTAGTTAGGAGTTTAAAGTTTCAAATTATTTTGAATATCTTGTATAATTGTATCTTTAAATATTGTTGTAACTCTCACTTGTAATTGTGCATTCTATATACGAAATTATCAATTTTATATGGTATCAAGAGCAATACATTCCTGAACCTAAATTAACCCTACCTCATCATGGCCTCCACCAACTCTAGTGGCACTTCCACACCCGCCGAGACCCAACTTCCGGCGGTTCCTCCCACTCCACCGTCCGTAATCCCCATAACCACCCACCATCATCTCTCTATCAAGCTTTTATCCACCAACTTTCCCTCCTGGCGAGCTCATCTTCTCGCTCTTCTTCGCGGCCATGACCTCGTCGGCTATGTCGACGGAAAATTCCCCTGCCCTCCCTTGGCCGCCGATGGCTCCAATGCCATGGCCGTCACCACCTGGATTCGCCAGGACCAATTACTTCTGGCTGCCATCTTTGGCTCTCTCGCACCCGAAGTTCTCCCCCTTGTGTCCTCCTGTGATATTTCTGTTGCTGCATGGTCGGCACTCAACCGTCTCTTTGCCAGCAAGTGTCGCGCTAGAGTCAATCAACTCAAAAGTGATCTCTACCGAATTACTATCGCTCGATCGAACCATATCCGAATACATACATTATGTCAAATCCAAGGTCGATGAACTCGCCTTGATCGATCAACCTGTCTCCCCTGATGATCTCACGTTATTTGTGATCAATGGTCTGGGCCCGGAGTACGCTAATATCATTGGTCCCATTCGTACTCGAGAGACTCCTCTCCGATTCGAGGAACTTCATGATTTACTTGTCGAACATGAACTCTCTCTTCATGCACAGGAAAAATCTCATAAAAATCTTGTTGCTACTGCTAATGTTGCACAGACGGGAGAAAGTCGCAACAACAACCGGCGATCCAATTGTGGCACCCATCGCGGGGCTTCTAATCCCCCTGGCCCTCGCCCACACAACTCCGGCAACAACCGTGGCGGTCATCGTCCCAACCACTCGTCCTACCGTGGTTCGCCACATCCTGGTCGAGGAGGCGCATATTCTGCCCCTGCCTTCAACAGCCGTCCCTCAGCCGTAATCTGCCAGCTATGTGGTGTTGCTGGCCACACGGCCCTCTACTGTGGCCGCCCTCCTTACTCCACCAATTATGCAGCGTCCCCTTCTCACTTTGCCTCAGATCAGTGGCTGGTGGACACCGGGGCTTCTCATATTCTCACGAACGATTTGAACACTTTATCCATACACTCCGAGTATGATGGCACGGGCTCAGTTCAAATTGTCGACGACACCGGTCTACCAATTACTCACACTGGTAACTCGGCTCTCCAATTTCCTTCTCGTTCATTTACATTATCAGATGTTTTATGTGTTCCGGCGGCTACACAAAAATTACTGTCTGTTAGCAAATTTACGGCTGCCAATAAAGTCTCCATGGAATTTTTTCCTGACTACTTTCTTGTTAAGGATCAAATCACGGGGGTGCCTCTTGCTAAGGGTCTTTGCCGAGATGGCGTTTATCATATCAAGGCTCTGCCCTGAGATCAAGTCTGTTTCTGTTGGCGTTCGCACAACTCCCTCTCACTGGCATGCTCGTCTGGGACACCCATCTTTGGACACTAGCAATTTTATTATTCGCAATAATAGATTACCGTTATTGTATAAATCCCACAGTTTGAGTGCAGATTGTATTTTATGTCGGTTGAGTAAATCTCATAAACTACCGTTTTGTGAATCTTCATTTACTGCTTGTCATCCATTACATTATATTTTTGCTGATGTATGGGGCCCCACGCCTGTTCCGTCCTTTGATGGCTCGAAATATTTTGTGCTTTTTGTGGATTTATTTACACGTTACTGTTGGTTATTTCCACTCAGTGCCAAATCGCAGGTTGCTTCTGTCTTCTCTCAATATCGTGTCCTAGTTGAGAAACATTTTGGGCATCCTATCTGTAATTTTTATACGGATAATGGTGGCAAATTTCTTGCGTTGCGTTCCTATTTGGCACAAAATGGTATTTCGTGGCTTACAACCGCCCCTCATACCCCGCAGCAAAATGGGGTTTCCGAGCGACACCATCGCCATATTCTTGAAGTAGGCAGAGCTTTACTACATTATGCCTCCTTACCGTCGTCTTTCTGGTCGTTTGCACTTCAAACTGCTGTTTATCTGATCAACCGCATGCCTACACCTATCTTTGGGAATCAGTCTCCATTTCAACGCCTCTTTGACAAACTCCCAAATTACAGCAAACTACGCATCTTTGGTTGTCTTTGTTTTCCCTAATTACGTCCATATCAACCGGGGAAGCTCACACCACCATCCCGACAGTGTATTTTCCTTGGCTACTCCACGCCTCAAAGCGCGTATAAGTGCCTTCATCCGGAATCTCGACGAATTTACACATCTTGCCACGTTCACTTTGTTGAGTCACACTTTTCGGGTTTTTCACCACCTGCCTCGGCTGCACCCTCTTCACATCCGACCTCTTCTACACTCACTATGCAAGTCCTTCCGTCTCCCGCACCATCTCCGTTGTGGCACCACCGCCACAACCGCTTACACCTCGCTCCGCCGCCGCCATGCCTTCGGCAGCTTCTCCTGCCGCCTCGCCACCTGCTCCGCCGGCTGCTCCACCTCCATTGCCACACATTCCTCCTCCGGCGGACCACCGCACTCACACTATGCATACCCAGAGTCAAAACAACATTCATAAACCCAAACAGATGTTTTTCGCCAGTAAACATCCTCTCCCGGCTGATGTTGAACCTTCAACAGTTGCACAGGCGCTATCTCATCCATTATGGTGTGCTGCTATGGCTGAGGAGTTTACGGCACTCCAACGTCATGGCACGTGGGATTTAGCCCCACCACCGTCGCATGCGAACATTATTGGTTGCAAGTAGGTCTTCCAGATTAAACGAAAGGCCGACGGCTCTGTGGATAAGTATAAGGCTCGGCTCGTTGCCAAGGGATTTCATTAACACTTCGGTATTGATTTTCGCGAAACTTTCAACTCGGTAATCAAACCTGCTACCATTCACACCATCCTTTCCTTGGCCGTTCATTTCAAATGGCCTCTCCGTCAATTGGACGTCAGCAACACATTTTTGCATGGTAAATTAGATGTTCCGGTGTATATGTCCCAACCTCCGGGGTTCAAAGACTCATCCTCGCCAAATCATCTGTGTCTCCTTCGCCGTATGCTTTACGGCCTTCGACAAGCTCCACAGGCCTGGTACAATGCCTTACGTTCGGCCTTGGTATCCTTCGGCTTCACTCGGTCTAAGTCTGATACTTCACTCTTTATTTTGCATAAAGGATCTCTTCGTCTATATGCCCTTATTTACGTGGACAACATCATAATTACCGACTCTTCTTCTCCGCAACTCGCAACATTCACCATTCATCTTAATGCTACATTTGTTGTTAAGGATCTTGGTGACCTCTCGTATTTTCTCGGTATCGAAGTGGCCCGCTGTCAAGAAGGCCTATTTCTCTCTCAACATAAATATACCATCGACCTTCTCTGCCGTCACAAGATGGATGGCGCTAAAGCTCTGTCCACGCCTATGTCATCCAAATTGGCTTCCGTTTCTGGTTCGGTTGATGCCACAGAATATCGAAGTGCCATAGGTGGTCTCCAGTATTTAACTATCACCCGACCCGACATTTCCTTCACGGTGAACAAACTGGCGCAACACATGTCATCTCCGACTGCCGCCCATTGGCAGGCCGTCAAACACCTATATCGCTACCTTAAGGGCTCGCTGCATCATGACATCCTTCTTCGCTGTTCCTCATCATTTTCACTCACGGCTTATTCCGACTCCGACTTTGGAGGCGATCTATCAAACGGCAAGTCAACCTCGGCTTATGTCATTTTTCTTGGTCTCAATCCCATTTCTTGGCTTTCAGAAAAACAAACGGGTGTTGCTCGGTCATCAATCGAGGCCGAATATCGTGCCTTAGCATCGGCCGCTTCGGAGGTGTGCTGGCTTTGTCATCTCTTTGGTGAACTTCATATTCCTTTTCCTACTGTTCCCAAGCTTTTGTGTGACAATATGGGTGCAACACGTCTAGCTCTAAATCCCGTACAACACTCGCGTATGAAGCACATTGCTCTCAACCTTCATTTTGTTCGTGATCTTGCAACGAAAGGTTGTCTCGCCGTCTCTTATGTTCCCACCGTTGATTAACTGGCTGACCTTCTTACTAAGCCACTTGCTCGCCCTCGGTTTCAGTCCCTACGTTCCAAAATCTCAGTCGCCGACGACACGTCGATTTTGCGGGCGCGTATTAAGCAGAGTCAATCACTCCACGATTCTAGCGCAATTAGTTAGGAGTTAAAGTTTCAAATTATTTTGAATATCTTGTACAACTGTATCTTTAAATATTGTTGTAACTCTCACTTGTAATTGTGCATTCTATATACGCAATTATCAGTTTTATACACTCTTCAGTTTATAGTGAAGGTCATAAAAATATGAAGTTAGCACAATTGATAAAATGATTATTTTGCTATAAATAGCACAGGAGCCAGGACCTTCTGTATTCCATCTTATTACTATTTTCGACAAAATGAGACTTGATGAAATTTCACTAAGCTATAGTTATATTGATTGGACACAATTATTAAATTAATTTCTAATGCGTCCTTTGCTTTTTATTTCTTTAATTTGATTAAATACTAATTTTTCACCCTCCAAATAATAAGTTGAAATATACACTCTCAAAATATGGATTCTCAAATCACTTCCCCTAATTACAATATACTCTTCAATAAAAATTTACTGAACTAATTTAACTAAATTCTTTATTTAATTCGAATGCATGAGCATGAACCTAAAAGCCGAAAAAGAAAATTTAATATATAAATTTTAAATATTTTTCACGGAGATAATGAGTTTGATAACTACAAAGGGTTGGCCTTACAAGTTACAATCACACACAAAAACTTATTTTCTCTTACCACTAACAAAATAAACACAAGAATATCTCGTGCAATTACCGAGGAAATCGAATGGAATCGAAGAATTAAGAAAAAGAAGGATGCATAATTTTTTTTTTATTTAAGAAAAATGGAAAAAAGAAACCATATAAGCAACAAGAGGAACAAAATAACATGAATGAAAGACTAAGAAAAACTTTAAACAACAAAGCACTAGAAAAGAAACCGGATAAACAAAAGAATAGGAAAAAAAAGTCAAAGACAATTCACCACCATCAGATAATCGATGAAAGAATAATGAAGGGGCGAAAAAGAAATAAAAAAAGAAGATTTACACAGTCATTGTAGATGAAAGTGATAACGCAATGACAATTACTAAATACATTACCAGACCAAGAAAGATTACTAAGACACAGTGCAAGAAGATCAAAGAAGGGAAGGTCTAAATTCTCCACCAATAACTTAATGGAGCCAAGAAATTTGTATACCCTCATGTCATGACTTTTGAGTTATTAATTCTAATTTAGTTTTGCTTATATTTTGCTGCAAAATTTGAGTGAAAATGCCCTGTATATTGCTTTTATTTATGAAAATAACCTTTAATTTTTTCAGTTTATGATAATACCTTGTATGTTGCAAATAAATGTCAAAAATGCCCTATGACCGACTGCTACAAGTAAATCAACTGGTCAAAGGATGATGTGGCGGTCATAAGCTGATGTGGCTATCTTTTTTCTAATATGTCATAAATATATTATTTTAAGTTATAATTTGAATTATAAAATATATAAATAAAAAAAAACCCAAAAAAATAAAATATATAGAATGATTATAAATGAATACTAAATTTACATAGTATTTAAAATTCTTTAGTTTTATATTACAAATATGATAAAACTTGTTTTATATATAATTTAATTTTTAAAATCTGAGAAATTATATTAGGAAACATTAAAGTTATTTGAAAAATGTTAAAATTAATTTATAAAAGTATGAATTTATTTAAAAGCTTCTACAAATATTTTTAATTTCTTAAAACTATCTATAATTAATTTTCAAAATATTACTTGTAAAATCCTATAAAATGAAATTTTAACTTCTTAAAAATGAAAAATACAACATTTGTTTCTCTCACTCATATTCTCCACCAGCAAGATCTGAGTTTCTGCCAGGCAAGGTTGATGTCCTGATCGATTTTCTAGAAACTTATTCAAGCATATACAATCATGAAATTGGAAATTCAGTAATACAGATTGCAGATGCAGCTTACACAATTGAGAATATAATTGAATCCAATGTGATGGAGCAAACTCGTGCAACCGATAGATAAAATGTCTTCCCCCTCTGCATTCAAACGAGACTTGAAAAGGTCCTTTTCATCGAGACAGAATTGATCAAGATCAAAGACAAGAAAGTTAATGCAGATTTGCAAAATGATGAGATTGAAGATTTGTAGATGCGGATTAGGGAAATAACATTCTAAGAAAAAAAAAGATTGTTTTCTACGGTGATCGAAAAATGATTCCATTATTCCAACAAGGAAGATTTGATGAAGATCGAAGACGACCAAGTTAGAGAAAATTGGCCCTCAATACCAAGCCAACAAACCCTCTCCCTCACTTTCACCCTCAGCACGAGGCCAAAAAACCCCTTTTCATCCATGGCCGCAGGTTGACAACATTTCCCCCTCATGCAGTTGCTCCGTTGACAACAACAATGTTACATTGTCGTTGAGGGCTTAGGTAGTATGGAAAGAGAGTAACAAATTTGACACATTGGGGGTGGGAGGAGAAGGACATATTTAGTAGATTTAGAAGCTAGGGTTTTGGAAGGGGAAATATTACTTGGAGGGAAGAAGATTTTACCTCAATTTTTTAGTTAGAATACTTAATAAATAATCATAATTAGTTTAAAACCTATCACTAGCAGAGCCACACCAGATTTATGTGCCACATCACTCGTCACCGGCCGGTGACAAGGTATTCTTAACAATTTTTTATAACTTACAGAGCATGTTCATAAAGCTATCTGAAACATAAAAGGTATTTTCATAAATACTCGTAACTTACATAACATTTTCACCAATTTTTCCTACTTAGGATGAAACAACTTTGTGAAACATAATTTATTTTTATTCTTTTCTTTAAAGTTTGTTATTTTGGAATTATATAAAATCTACAATGTAGAAGCATAATTGACTTTGCAATATATGGTTCTTCACAACAGTTATAGATTTTTAAAACATGTCACTAGAATATGTTTTCTTAAAAAACCAATAAATACACAAGGTATTAGAATATATATATATATATTTTTTTTTAAATAAACAACCCAAAAAAAATTAAGAAAATAGTGATCGCGTAGAACACACGTGCCTGTTGCAAGTATCTCAAAGAAATTGACATATCACGTTAAAAAAGTTGACATATATAGATTGAGTGAACTTATATGCCACACATAGTAAAGAAGTTGATATATATATATAAATTACTTTTTTCTTCTTTTGAGAGAAATGAAATTTCACATACAAGATATATATACTGAATGTTGTATAAACTATGACATCGGAAAAATAATACATCGTAATCAAACGACTATGGATCTTCTTAAGTGAGAAATCTGGAATACATCTAGAAAAGAAGAAAAACAACTCTCACAAGAGGAGACTCGATACTTCCTTAAAGGGAGACTGACCACTAAGAATACAAAAAATGCAACAAATCAAATTTGAAATGTATTGATGCAAAACACCTACATCTAAATTAAGTTCTACCCAAACACAACTAAAGCAAGAAAAATGTTTAAAGAAAAACAAAACACTAAACCAAGAAAAGAAAAGGAAAAATTACAGACAAAAAACAATAAGAAGAAAAAGCCAGCATAATAACATAAAAAGGAGCGAAGGAGTGGAAATTGCAAAAGACAACGACATTTTTTCCCTTGATCTTATTTTTTTTTTCTTCATTTTAAGGAGAAAAATGAGGGATTTGAATCCTCTAAAATACTTTATCGTATTTCGGAAAGAGGATGACACATGTTGTGATATATAATTCTATATTTTATTCATATACATGTACATTCAAATGTTTTACAATTTTCACAAATATAGCACAACCTTTCAATAATTACTGATTAAATCATAACCTACTGAAATTTAAGCAATTATAGCATCCGTCTATTTTTCTTTTTAATGTTTGCCTATTTGGCTAATGGAAGCTGCAGGTTGCCACGTGGAAATGTATACTTAGAAAATTACTAATGCAAAATATACAAATATATCTCAATGTTTCACATTTTAACAAATCTAGCACAACACTTTAATAATTATTGATTAAATCACGATCTATCTGTAAGTAGCTTCGAAATATTTATGAATGATGGATGTAAGGGAATGAAATATGTACTAAATTTGTGTAATTGATGAAAATTTGATAGGTTGTTAATCAACAATTCGTGAATTTTTTTGTTAGATTTTTTAAAATTGTGAAACGTTTGGTTATATTTGTATATTTTGCATTATTAATTTTATGAGTAATCATTGCATGTGGCTAGCTAAAGTCTTTAATAGAAAAATAGACGAATGCTATAATTATTAAAATTTAGGAAGATTGACTTAATAAATAATTATTGAAAATTTATGCTATATATTTATTAAAATCGTGAAACGTTAATGATATATTTGTATATTTTTTCCATATAAAATATTAAAATGTATAGTGAATCATAAAGTAGTCTAAAATATCCAAATCCAAATTTGAAAAGGAGGTAGGTTCAAGAAAAGACAGAATTCCTATTTGAGGGGTATATCCGTCATTTAGAGTTGCAAGTTGCAGGAGTACTTTCTTTTAAAGCATAGAGAACAAATCTAAAGAGCTCCTAGTCGTAGCTCCCACACCACGATGAACTTCTCAGCTGCTAGATTTCACCTCTTCAAACTCCGCAGAAAAGCCCTGAATTCTTCTCCCCACCTCTAATTTATCACAAGAAGATTATCGAATCTGTTATTTGCGTCTGATTTCTTATTAATTATACAATTATTTCATGGAAGCAGCGGCGGCGGCGGCCGCGTCTGAGACCCCATTTTTCTATCGGTCTACCTTCATCAGCAACTTGAATACTTCCTTCGTCGTTCTTCGCACTCCTCTGCTTAAACTATACCCCAAATTCCCAGGAAAGAAGCTTCAATGCTATACCTGTTGTACTCCGCCGTACAACTCCCCAGTCTTTATGTTCAACCCAAATAGAAGAATCCCATTCCCTTTACTTTCAGTGAAAACCACCTGTTGTATGAATGGCGATGTTAATAATCCGGCGAGGGCCGAAAATTCTGGGGATTTTTTTGTGAGGAGAGGGTTGGCTATTGCCGCGGTGGCCTTAGGGGCGGTGGTAGTATTAAGTTGTCGGAAAGCTTTGGCACTGGAGGGTGTTGTGAGTGCGGGGTATGGGGTTTGGGAGCGGAGTTTGTTGGCGATGAGGAGTTCGTGGCCTAAGGTTCTGCAGGTTTTGACGGTTTTCAAAGAGCAGGGTTTGATTCTTGCAGCTTTACTGGGGCTCTCGGCTTTCTTCTCGATGGCTGAGACCTCCATTACCACTCTTTGGCCTTGGAAGGTATTGAAGATATAGAGCTGGGCATCTTTACTTATTTATGAAATAGAATATTTTCAAATTCGAGTGAACTTGGTCAATTTTTGGAGAAGATAGCTAACCTTTAAGCACTTTATATGATGATGTCTCATGAAGAACCATTAGAAAATGGCGAGGATAATTTCTTTGCAAGCTCATATTTTTGGCGTTGCCCATTCTCGAAATAAGGTCTTGCATTATTGTGATGGGTGATTTTATAGATATGATGTTGTCCCTGGGCACATGACTTGCTTATACTCAAGTATGATTTCTTAATTATGATAATCATACTTACATCATTGTGACAGGGATTATGATTTAGTCTAATTAACAATCAAAAGATGAATTTAGTTGAAGTGCATGTTTGCCTTTCAGTATTTTCTTCGTCTTCTTTCCTATTGAAAGAACTTAAGTTATAATGATCATATGTTGATGTTATTGTACTAAATGCAGGTTCGAGAATTGGCTGAGAAAGAGTCCGAGAATGGTGTTTTCAAAATGCTACGGAATGATGTTACTCGATTTCTGACAACAATCCTCATTGGCACCACGTACTGCTCTTCTTTTTGAATTGACTTACTGCTGTTTTCTTCTTTTGAATGTGAATATGTCTTCTTATTGTAGATATTTTATGTGCCCAGAGTGGTGAATATTGGTGCTACTGCATTAGTCACTGATGCTGCAACTGCAATATTTGGTGAAGCTGGTATCAGTGCATCTACTGGAGTTATGACAGTATGTTTTTCTTTTTCTTCTTCTCTTTCCCCTTGACTTTTGCAATAGAATAGACTATATTGTTTATTTGAGACGTGGAATATGTTTTTGCTTACGGCTTACGAGGAACATGTCTGAGCTCTACAAAGTGTGAATGCTGCTAGTTTTTCCATATTATATTTAACTGTTCATAAAGAAAACGCGTGCGGAACTTTGTTTGATATTTAATTCGATGCCCTCTTAAGAAGAAGGTGAGGATTCAGTCTTAATTTTGTTGGATTCGTCGCCCTGAGTAGTAAAGTTATTATATTTCGAAATTGTCGCGGAATTTGGAGGTAAGCCTCGTGATATTATTCTTTTATATTTATTCAAAACGACTCCTAATTTTGAAGATTATTCTCTAATTAGCATCACATAGGTTGATATAATAATCTTATCCGAGATATGGGAAGTAATATTCACTCACTGTAGGTCTTTAATTTTATGCTATTTGGTGTATTGTCTGCTAAAATTGTGGAGCTTTTTAATAATCAGCTCCATTGTCCCTGCGCATGAGTGTTTTTTTTTCCTTCCATTTTCTTATTTTTTATTTATTTTTACTTCCTCCCCAAGTGCTTTATAATCCTGAAACTGCAAAACAATACCAGGTTCTTATTCTGCTACTCACTGAAATTACTCCGAAAAGCATAGCTGTTCACAATGCCACCGAGGTAGCTAGGGTTGTGGTAAGTGTTTAGCTGATACTTGCTTGTGAATTAAACACTGATCACATCGAAAGTGTGATCATGATATGCCAGCTTCCTAAAGACACATCTTAAAGAATTGTCATTTCTGTTGCTCTTAGGTTAGGCCAGTGGCATGGCTTTCTGTTGTGCTATATCCTGTTGGGAGAGTCGTTACATATCTATCGATGGGAATGCTGAAACTGCTAGGTCTGAAAAGAAGAAGGTATTTCTTGTTGCTAATTTTAATTCCATTTCTATTGTCTACATATCTTTAATTTGAGACATATGTTGTATTATCATATGATTCATATCTTTGTTGCTGACCTCGTTCGAAGATGTGAAAGTTTGAGCTTACTGGTTGTCAAAAATAATATGTAAAGTTGAATATTAATGGTTATTTTGTAGGAATATTTATGCTATTTTATTAACAATTACTTTTATGAACTTAAGTCATAAAAGAACTTTGATAGCCAAACTACCTTTAAAATGTCTTCTCTCAATTGGCTGAAGCATAAGTATTTGGCAGTCATTGATAATGTTGTTTCAATTATTACAATCGTTTATGCATCATAATTCTTGCAGGCAGTGACACTGTCTCACCATTATGCTCTAACCTGTTGCTGTCACTAACTGCTCCTGGATTTACATATTTCTTTAGTTATTTTGTTCCATTGCTTTACCTTGCCTGTTGCTTTTCAGTGAACCATATGTCACGGAAGACGAACTAAAATTGATGTTACGTGGAGCAGAGCTGAGCGGGGCAATCGAGGAGGAAGAACAGGTAATTAATGGGTTTTGTTGCAATGACAAACATATCTGCTGTTAGGTACGTTAGTGTATCTGCTCTGCAGCATTGTTTGTTACCTTATTTGTATAAGCACATGGAGTGGGAGATACAACAGAACTTTATTTCATTATATTGGTTGCATGTTTTGTGGTATGACCTTTTCCATTCACAGAAATTAACTTGTATTATGTGCCTTGCATTCTTAATGTGGAAATTTTGCTCATAAATTTTATATCTCATTCAACATGGGATTGGACTTGATAGGATATGATTGAGAACGTGTTAGAGATAAAAGATACGCATGTTAGAGAGGTGATGACACCTCTTGTTGATGTTGTTGCCATAGATGCCAGTGCAACTCTTGTTGATTTCCATAATTCATGGGTGGAGCATCAGTATTCCAGGTATGGCTTGCTTTCTTATTCATTATGTTCTCTTATAAATGGTCTAAAGAAGGTAGCACTTGCGTGTAGGGTGCCTGTGTTTGAGGAGCGAATTGACAACATTGTTGGTATTGCATATGCGATGGATCTTCTGGATTATGTGCAGAAGGTCAACTAATTTCTAATCTCACTATTTATCCAAAATTTTTGTTCTTTCATATTTCTAATTTAACACAAAAATCTCATAGCATGCAGAATTATATTCTGTTTGATTTTGAAGGGGGACCTTCTGGAAAGTTCTGTGGTGGGAGATATGGCGCACAAACCTGCATACTTTGTTCCTGGTAAATTACTGAATTTGATATTAACTCCTCAAAAGACTCAGTGGAAATTGTAAATTCCATAGAGAAGAAAAGTTGTCTTATTATTTCCTTTTGCATGTATGATGTTCTAATAATATTTAGTGATAATCGTTTTTGGCCGTCTCCCCTCATGGAATGACAATTACAGTTTGATGAATATTGATGCTCTTGGTTAACTATAACGTGTTCTAAGTCATTGAGTTATTCCCTTCTGTATATATAAATTTGTTGAATACTGCAGATTCAATGTCTGTCTGGAATCTTCTTAGAGAGTTCCGTATCAGGAAGGTGCACATGGCTGTTGTTCTGAACGAATATGGAGGGACTGTTGGTGTAAGCTATTCTTCTTTTTGTTTGTACTTTGTACATTGAACACCTAATTATTTTACTGGAATATATAGGTGAAGTTTCTGATCTAAATAAATTTCAGGCTTCTGTGTGAAATATTTTTTTTTAATGCTGTAACAGATAGTGACCCTTGAAGATGTGGTTGAAGAAATTGTTGGTGAGATTTTTGACGAAAATGATTCAAAGGTAAGGTCATTTAAGTATACTGAGTTTTGAATTTCCAGGTGATTGGAACTGATTTCTTTTTCTACTTGGTTGGTTCCTTGGCTTTTCCTGTCCTTGTTGCTATAATCTGCATTATGTATGACCATTAATGTTCTTTTAGATATAAACTGGGTACGTAAGTACAGCACGGCACGTCTTGGAATCTTGTTTTTTGAGGCTCATTAACACTTAATTGCTTTTCTCAAACAAACTTGATAAAGTATAGTGAATTTTGATGGTTCTAGGAAATTGGTCAAACTCTACGATGGTGATGGCAGCTAACATTTAGACACCATCACTGGTGGCCATATATAGTATATGTTTTCTCTCTATTAATAGTGGCAGCATACTCTTTTTATCAGTTTTGTTCTTCTATTTTGACAAAAGGCTGGCGCCAAATGTAATGCTGATCCCGAGTTTTTCCTTTTCCATTTTTTTGGTCAAGTTTGGCTAACATCAATATGTAACCTTTTTGTCAAAATAGTAATTTACTCAATGATTATGGCAACTAATAAAAAGAAATTAAAAAAGAATGCTGTTCAGCACTATAATGCTGATTTGACTTAGTCGCCTACAGGGTGGCAAGTATGCCTATTTTCTTAACCGAAGCTCACTGCACTATATTTTATCACTTTTGGTTGGGAAAGCTGTGAAGTGCCAAAATAGCCTATATTTGGCAGCTAGTTGGTATGCATACGGCATGCATGGGCAAGATTGATTTGTGGTATTTGTTCAAATGCTTCTAAGAATTTAATTGTTGTTAATGGAGGCGTTTGAATGTAACATCACTTCCCATTTAGAACCCCAATCATATGATTTGAAAGATGTCATTGAGTTATCTTGATGAGTTTTTCAACTAGAATATTGGCATTATCTTTCCCCTTATGGTGTTCTGCCTGTTTTATTTTGCGGCGTGGCAGGAGGAAATCCAGAAAAAAACTGGCTATGTTGTCATGCGTGCTGAGGGCATTTATGATGTGGATGCTAATACATCTATTGATCAACTTTCTGAAGATCTTAGCATTAAAATGCCGGAGGTAGTTCCAGTTTCCTTATGTATCCTTGTATCTGGAAGCATGCTTTCTGCATTGACAATATGTTTTTATTGTGGCACAAAAGTCTACATAAAAAAATTGATTCTAATGCACAAGTATTCATCGGGCCATCATCTTCTTTTATGAATGGTTCTTCGCTGGGCAACTCGGGATTCAGATGTACTGTAGCCATGTGACTGGAGCGATTTACCCCTCACCACCTGGGGTGGGTAGGTGTGCGGGGGAATTGTAGTTTCAATGTAACTTGGCGCAGTTAGCATATAAATTATTGATACCCCTACATGTTCTAAAGACTTTATTGCAGCTCCTTTGTAAAGGAGAAGACAATTTAGTAGTATTTGTACATATGAAGGATTCCATGGACTGTCATGTCCATTTTTTTCTTGCTGACATTGTTGACCGATCATGCAGGGTCATCAGTATGAAACAGTGTCAGGTTTTGTCTGTGAGGCATTTGGATATATTCCAAGGACAGGTGAGACCATAAAAGTGGTCGTTGAAAGAGCAAATCAAGAAGATCATGGTGATTATGATGCTTCTGAATCTGAGCGTGAGGATGAAAAAGAGAGAGCTCAAATATATAAGCTTGAGGTGAGCATTTATATTTCTACTTTCTCTCATCTTTCTTCTCTCCGTCTCTATTCCTTTGCCTTTGTATTTTATATCTGAGGAAGTTACAGAAAAGTGTTCAGCTCAGCTTATAAGATAAGAATTCTGTGCGGAATTTCATTATGTGGATAATGAGTAGAAAGAATTTTACTTTTTTACCACCAACTCAAGCTGGGTGAGTTAGTACCTAGCTGAAAGCCCCTCCTTCCTATTTGTAGAAATGGCTTAGAGAGCAATAGAATAAATAAATTAGACGAGACGGGACAATTTCTGCCATTGGCGAATGTTCTAGTGTCCTATTTGTGGTAAAAAGTGATATTTACTTCTGTTGACAATAAATGGCATGGGTTATTCTTAACTAGCTAGTTCCTCGTGCAAAACTAATGAATTTATGTGTGATCCTGGGTTCTGTTTGAGCTTTCGTCAACCGATTTATCAGTAATGAAAGTTCATGTGTTTGATGTAGATCCTAGCAGGAAATGCCAGAAAGGTTAGTGCTGTTCGATTTGAACGAATAAACAATGATGAGGCATCACTAGAGACCAAAGGGGTGACTCGTTTCATACCCAAATTTTGGAAAAGGAAACATAGCAACGATGATGAATCAGATAGCACAAAGGGTGATGAATTCCTACTTCAAGATAATGCAAATGATTATGTAATGTCTGTACAGGAAGACAGTTCTGATCAAGTAAGTAAACAATAGCTGTACACATCCAAAAAAGGGGAAAACATGGAGAGTAGTTCCGATACTAAATTCTTTTTACCCACACGAACAGAATGAAACTGAAGAGAAGTTTTGAATTGTTAAGCGGTCGTCTTTTGTATGGTTTTAGTTACTGCCAAAATCTTAAAGCAGAAAAGTGTTAGGGTATGAATCATGAATCTCTGGTTCTGGACGGACGAAATTGGAGATTTTGCATTTTTCTGGAAGTTAATATGGACGCATAGGCGTTTGGAAAAGGTGTGGTTGGATTCAGTTGGTATAGGTGTGTGAGCAGAATCTGGAAGATGTACTTTTGCATCTGGTATGCACCACAGCTGGTCAGTATAATAGTATGTTCAACTTAGCTCACTTTCTGAGTAACTAAAGTAGTTTCTCAGGCGAGCTTTATTCTGGAATCTCTTATTCTTGTATATGAAAATGATTTCTATTAGGTTAAGTTTTTGTTATTGTTATTGTTATTGTTTTTTTCTTTTCATTTCATCCTAACTCTTCCGGTTTCTTGAAGTCACTGTCTAAACAATTCGATCCCGTACTTTACCATTTTCGGCAGTAAAGTGTGACGAAATGTAAGCTTTGTGACCCGAAGTGCATAAAAAAATTGCACTGGAAAAAAAAATACAATTAGTTTGGATGGTAAATAGAATTATTTTGTTTTACTTAAATAGTAGTAAGTAATATTCATGTTGAAATTACCAACGAAGCAAAACTGCTAAATGGTCGCTAGCAAATTGGACTACTAAAAGTTGTTGGTTTGCTGCTTGTTCGTGAAGTCGTCCTCTTGTTCTTTTTTGTGGGCCCTAAATACAAAGTACGCTGAAGAGAATCCCCAATCACTTTTGTCATGTTCCACACAAAAAGTTAACCTATAAGGCCCCTTTTCCTTTGTGTGTTAGGATTGTTTTGTATTCATAAAGTTTATGATAAGTTGTAGGATATTGATTAATTTTTATTTTCTATCACAGTTTACATGGCTTGATTAAATAAGGATATGGTGTAACCCATATCACTATCTCGTGTTCACTTTGCAGGATGTGACAGGTGATTGATGCCAAAAATTTAAAATGTCCTAAAAAAATTAAAATTGAAACTTATCTTGTGACTAGTACCAAATTGGTTATATTATAATGGAGACCTCAAGTGAATTGTTTGATATTACTTCGTAGAAGTCGTCGTTCTTATTCACCTGCATCTTGTTCTCAAAATTTTATATTATGTTGGTTGTTCTTTTATAGCTAACAGGTACTCTTCGATGTTATTATAATTCTGTTGTAGTGACTACTACTATACTGGATATGAGTTATCATCTATAAAGCAATTCATTTTGCTACTGATTAGTTTTTAGAACTTGTCAGGTTGAGTATTATGCCTCAAACGAACAGAATATCCAAGACATTAGTTTTGATAGTGTTTGTGTAATTGCATCGAATAAATTAAAATTATAAATTTAAAACTAAATTATCCCTATAGTATTAATTTAGATAGGTGTTAAAATTAAATTTCAAAATTATTTATTATGGTTAAATACAAATATGTTTTTTTTTCAAAATTGAATTTATTATTCAAAAGATAGAAAATCTCCAGATATCCAATCGGATAGAACCATACCAAATTAAAACGTCCTACTGGATCCACTTCAAAAAGAAAAATAATTGTATCGTACCGTCCTCACTTATTATATTGGTTTTGGACACTAAATTTTAAAATAATCGAAGTTTAATATGAATTTAAATAATTTCAAATATCCGATTCACAACGTACCATGCACACCCCTGGTAAAAATTAAGGGAAAAATGACATATCTCATTCTTGTACAAAATTCAGGATTAACAATCCCTGGGGTATAGATGGGATTGTTGTTATCAAGAGTTTTGTCCCAAAAAAGGGTTTCAATCCTGCGGTATGGGATAACTTTCACTTTTAAGTCCTACAAAGTAAATATTAAATTGTGTAGGATAAATAATCCTAGTCTAACCTAATCATGCAAAGGGAACGGACCTAGATCAATAATTTTACTTAGTTTTGACGGCAAGTTAGCTCCAAGTTCATCATTCACAGGGGTTCATGGTACGTTCTCAAATTAGAGTTTTTTGTTTAGCCCAAGAGAATATGATATATATTTGTATTTATGATCCATGAATGGTTTGTGGGTTTATGATTCGCGAGTTTAAGTTTCATGATTCATGGTTTAGGCGTTTAATTTTACACTAGAAGTCGAGTGGAATATGTAACGTACAGTGTAGAGGATTTGACCTGGGTTCAAGTGGCAATTTGTGTGAAGTAAAAATTCCTGCTCAAATCTTATTGTTATATATTATTTTCTGTAAAAAAAACTATTGAAGTCCAATAAGACCTTGTTTAGAGCGGTAAATGGGAAGGAGATATCATGAGTTTTATGTCTTGAGATTATAGATTAAAGTTGTATGACAATCTTAGCTAGTAGAACAATGAATACAGCAACAAACTACAAAGTGGCACAGACTGCAACACACGGGATAACGAGAGACATCTTGCGACACATGACATCATAAGAGTTGTATCTTATGGTTTAAATGGAACAATTCAAGTGCAAGCTTAAAATTGTGGTTAGAAGAAAAAAAACTACCCAAGTTTTCCGCAATAATAAGTTGAATAGTTTCACCGGACGTAGTAAATTTTAGCTGATAGAATAAGATTTTTCTTCTTCGTATTCCTTTTTTGTCTTTCCATTTTTGTCTTGTATTTTAGTAGTTGTCCACTTGTGCAATGCACAATATATAATAATTATATATTAATAATATTATTAAATTTTGTTGTGAAAATTTTATAAAATACCTTTAGTTTACAAAGTAATTAAATCATAAAAATAACAACTACAATTTCATGTCCATAAAATATTATATTTAAAACAAGTTAGAACATAAAATAAAATGCATCGAAAAGATATAAGAAAAGAGAATGGTTGGCCTGTGTAAGAGTCACGTCACTTGACGTTGTCCTAAGATTGTGATGGCCTCCCCTCGAGCATCACCACCCCAAGATGGCCATGCTGACACCTTCTACTATGAGCACAATCACATGAAAACTAATCGACAAGACTTTGTCTAGTTGCCCACCAAATACTATAAATGAAATATCTTTAATATATATATATATATGTGTGTGTGTGTGTGTGTGTATGAGTGTATTCATGAAAGTGTGTGAATGTGTATATATATGCTCAATAGGTTATATTATAAAAAAAGAAAAAGAAAACAAGGAAAAAAAAGAAAGCAAAAGTAAAACGCGGAGACCGCGAATCGGTCACTCATAAATGGACATCAAGAAAATAAATACCTATCCTTAGGTTAAGGATAAAAACCTATCCATAGGTTAAGGATACGGAATAGAAAACTGGAACCTATCACCGTATAAATCAAAATAAACAATATAGTCCAAAATAGTAAACTAGGAGTCTAGTGAGAACCAAAGAGATCCCCAAATAGCTAATGTATCCAAGCCAAACATACTAAAACAACGAGACACCTGTGCCCTATGCCAAGAGTTTAGAGCATGGGGGATACCAACGCTCCTCACCGTACATGAGTCCAAAAATATCGTCGCATTAGCTTGGGTGCAAACGTTTCTGAGAGTCCGACAAACAAAAAACTATGATGTCCTCATCCTCGGCGAAATTATAAAAGACATTTGATAAGACATCCAGATGCTTCTCATTAGCGTATAGCTAGGGGGAATAAACAAAGACGGGACTGCCTTCATAAAAAGAATGCTGGATATGCCGGATGGGATTTTCCAAGCCAATCTGTAGCCTGGAAAATGTAATCGAATAGCAAAGCACTGCCTGATTCGTAAGAGAAGGCTGAGTGATAATGCGATATGAAAATGAAGAAGCACTTTCAGCATGTGAAGTAAAATGTACAAAACACCCTGTTGATACACAAAATTTGAATCCAGTTAAAATGCGCCACGTAATAAAATATGAGTTGAAAATCAATTTTATATTGATTATTTTAATAATAGGAATTAATTAAATAAAATTCCTAAATTAAATGATCAATTTAATTGGTAATTTACTATATATTTTATTGGCCAATCGGAAGCCGCCACATGTCAAAGATGATGCAGATATTACTAAATTAAATTAAATTAATTTGGTAATTATCCAAGAAGATGAGGATAAACATCAAGTCAAGGTGGACCAATCAGAATGCTCCATGTGTCAAATTGTTGCAGTAATTATTGAATTAATTACAATTAATTTAATAATTATCTATGGATAATGATAGTGTGAAGGACCAATCATATCGCTCCGTTCAGACTCAAGCCCATTAGGGTTTTCTCCATCCTACCACTATAAATAGGGCCTCATTCTCCACCAAAAATCAACAACACAAGTCAAGAAGCAGGTGAAGAATTCCAGAGCAAAGTTCTTCGGCATTCTTCAAGCAACTCCAACCGTTCTTCGACATTCTCCAAGAAACGGCTTTTGATTCGAGATTAAGGTGCTGAGCCCCTCCAATCAACGTTTTCGAGATAAATATCCGAAGGTGTTCGTCGACGTTCATCAAAATCTTCGAAGCTGTTCTTCGAACATCCATCCAAGAAGATCGTTTGATCCAAAATTAAACTTCCAAGCCTTTGGGTCAACGTTATTCAAGTCAAAGCTAAATATCGGAGAAGATCGAAGTCAACTCCGCATTTGAAGGCATAAACAATTGAAGAGAAGAATCAGAGAATTTTTAGGGATTGCCCCGCAATATTGTTTGATTTGAGATTTTTAATTTGTACGAATTATTTTGTGTTTGTACACAAAATTTGTTGTTACACACCCTTAGCAGCCTAAATCACGGTGAGGGGTTGCTATTGATAAGAAGACCTTCAAGGAAAAATGATGTGGAACATGGTGTTTTGATGGTATTGCCATCGATGGAAGCCATGATGAGGCTGTCATCATTGTGATATTGATGGGATTGCTAGTGGAGTGGACTTGCAGCAAGATACAACGAAACCTTTAACGAAAAGGGTCGCGTAGGAGCAATGCATCCCAGAATGCGCCTGGTCAAACAGACGTCGGTAGCGGAAATCAGGGACCCATAGCAATAGATAGCGCATAAAGGCTCCGTGGGGGAGCCGTCATGAGCGGAACTTAGGCCAAGGTCAGGAACCGTCATTTGGAGAAACCCTAGGATGCAAAACCCTAGGGAGGAGTCCAAGAAAACTCTTGGCACGCTAAAAATCAGAAGAGACGTAAGCACATTAGGACAACCTCGGCCGCCACGAAAGGACATCATCAATAAACCCCTCGCATAGGCCCTTCTTTGCCACCATGGAAGATGATGAAGCTTTGATAATTAACCTGCAAGAGGAATGACTGTAGAGGTGTCAAAACGGGTCGAGCCCGTTGGGCCAACCCGCCCCGCAATACATAATAGGTGGATTGGGCTGGATATTTAAGGACCCATTAGAAAGCGGGCCCAAACGGGCTGGCCCGTTTGGACCGGGGTCTAGGCGGGGCGGGGACTGGTCGGGGCGGGCTAGCCCGCTTTAAAAAAAAAATTTAATGAAATTTAGTACTACTACTAGGATTCAAATGGATTAGCCCACTTTAAAAAAAAATAAAAATTAATGATGGAGATGGAGAAGAAGAAAATGAAGATGATGTAATGGTTCATGAACTCTAGTACACTTTCATTTTGTGAACTTTTTATTTTTGTGTTGGACTTCGGATTATTGATTATGGACCTATCACCTATGATTAATGTGATGAATGTTTGTGAACATTTTACATTATTTAATAGCTATTATATAATGGACAAATGGTTAAAAAAAAAGGGTAAAAAAAAGGTGGATTGACCCGCCCAATCCACAACCCAGCGGTGGGTTGGGTTGGGTTGGGTTGGGATTTGAAGACCCGCCATATAAAAGCCCGCCCCGCCAAATGGTGGGTTAAGGTGGGTTGTGGGCCGGCCCGCCCGCCAACCCGTTTTGACACCTCTAGGAATGAGAAAATGTCACGAATGAGGTATATTTGCAACGAGTGGAAAGGACTGAGGTGGAAGCTGAGTTGGCAAGACAGCTGGAGGGAACGGAGGAGGGGAAAGAGTAAGTAGAAAGGGAAGGAGAACGACACCGTTTTTACTAAATCGCGCATAGTCATTTTTAATTCTGTTACAACTGTAAAATGTAGATATAAGCTGAATTGGATAACTATAAAGGGGTATTGAAGAAGTTAATCCAAAGTTTTCGAGAGAATTTCTCTTTTCACTCTTACGTTCGTAACATCTGTTATCTAGAGCCAGCGATCAAGCCACGAATACCACTGATCGTGATGAACACAAGACGTCCATGCCGAGAAGCAAGATGGATAATCGAGTGGAAAATCTAGAAAATCAAGTTGTGCAATTGACATACATTGTGGAAGGAATTCAGTCGCAGGTGAGCGAAAGGGCATCGGAGGTAAATGAAGGGTTTAGGAGAATCGAGGAGATGCTTAGTAACCTGCAGGCGGGTGGAATGAGGGCAAATCCAACTACGCCGGTCATGAATCAAGTTCCGGCAGCTCAGAACTCGCGCGATTCACATACAACATCGATCAGCAGGGGAAAGAACGCCGTGAATGAGTCCAACAGAGGAGGTAAACCGTTCTATCCGAAATTTGATTTTCCAAAATTCGGTGGGGATAATCCCAGGCAGTAGATTAGAAGATGCAATAAATTTGTTAGATATAATCCAATGGGGGAAGTAGACAAAGTAATGACTGCTGCGATGAGTATGGAAGGAATAACAGAATTCTGGTTTGGGGAATATGTGGAAGGGAAAGAGAAAATCGGTTGGGATATGTTTACGGAGTTGATATTAGATCTTTTTTCCAATTCACAAAATGAAAATATGGTGAGTCGATTTAACAAATTAAGGCAGGAAAGTGGAGTGCAGGATTACATCATAAGATTTGAAGAACTGAAATCATTTATGGTGGCGTCCAATCCTATTTTGGATGAAACATACTATGCCCATAGTTTCGTGGGGGGACTCAGAAAAGAAGTGGGGAAGATGGTTGAAAGGCTAAAACCAAAGAATCTAATAGAGGCTATGCAAATTGCAAAGAAACAAGAAATGTATCTGAATTCAATTAGCAAATGTTAATGTCGTCACAAGGAGTATGTCAAGTAACTCGCGATCGTTGGCATCTTCAGAGGGAAATACTTCTTCCGAGACTACTAAGAACGATTTGCGAGACATTGTTGATAGCAATAGGGATGACAATAACAACTCTGCATGTTCTACACCTCGTTCTTCATCAAGTTTAGAAGCAGCTCCGATCATGACAACAAATGCTTCAACTCTTGAAGAACAACTCATGAGCTTGACTAAAGCTATTGAAGGGCTTACAAGACATGCACAAGAGCAAGACTCCTTGATCGCGAAACTGATAAGTAAGGTTGATAGCAGTTCTACAAGTCGCGCTCCTGGAAAAGAACCTGTTGAAGATTAAGATGAGGCTAAAGAATCTACGGGGCATCAATATCAACCAAACAAGAAGGCGAGAACCATGGATAAACTGCAAGTCTCCTCCGATGGTATGGTCCATGTTGATCAACTAAAAGAGATCATCTTAGGAACCCTAAAGGACAAGTTTGACGGGACGTCTAAGTCATCTTCAACTTACACCAAACCATACTCTCTGAGGATTGACAACTTGAAGATGCCTTCCGGTTATCAACCCCCGAAGTTCCAACTCTTCGATGATAAAGGCAGCCCCAAACAACATATCGCTCACTTCGTCAAGACATGCAACGACGCTAGGACGTATGGTGATCATTTGGCGAAGTAATTTGTCCGCTCTTTGAAGGGGAATGCATTCGACTGGTATATAGACTTAGAAGCCAACTCTATCGATAGTTGGGAGTAGATGGAGCAAGAGTTCCTCAATTATAGCACTAGGAGGATAGTGAGTTTGATTGAACTGACCAACACGCGCCAATGGAAAGAGGAGGCCGTAGTTGACTACATCAACCGATGGAGGAATCTAAGCCTCAATTGCAAAGATCGTTTGTCTGAAGCTTCCGCGATTGAAATGTGCACCCAAGGAATGCAATGGGGTCTTCGGTACATCCTCCAAGGAATTCGGCTAAGGACATTTGAAGAGCTAGCAACTAGAGCGCATGATATGGAGCTAAGTATGGCCACAAGTGGAGTTGAAGGACCACCGACCCTTGACTTCCCAAAATCCAAAGAAATACAAGAAACCAAGAAAGGGGCAAGTCATTTGTCAAACCATCAACCAAAGAATCCATGGCTGTAAATGTTAAATCCATCAAGTTCCGAACAAAGAATGATGATAGAGAAGGTGAAAATAAGACATTCCTCGAGAGACGGGACAAAGAAAGTTAACCTTGAAGGAAATGCAGAACAAATAATACCCTTTCTTAGAGTTGGATGTTCCCGGGATCTTCGATGACCTGCTCAAGGAAAGTTTGATTGAGTTGCCAGAAATGAAGCGACCGGAAGAGGCTGGAAGAATCGACGACCCAAAGTATTGCAAATACCATCGGCTGTTGGGTCACCCAATTCAAGATTGCTTTGTATTTAAAGACAAAGTGTTGCGGTTGTCTCGAGAAGGAAAAATATTTTTAGAGGAAAATGCTACGATAAATCTCATCACTGTTACATGCTCCACAACAAGTCATCAAAATGAAGAAGTCTGCCTATCCGAGATGGAGGATCGCTCTACTGATAGTGATCATACTTCAGCAATCACTTTCACCGACGAGGATTCGCAACTCGGCTCTGATCCACATAATAGGCCGTTATTCATGACTGCATACACTCATGAGAAAAAGGTGAACAAAATACTCATAGACGAAGGCTCTGCCATGAACATCATGCCCTTACGAACAATGAAAGAGTTGGGGATTTCCACAAATGAGCTCGTGAGTAGTCGACTGATGATCCAAGGATTTAACCAAGAGGGGCAACGAGCTCTTTATAAGGCTAAACTTGTTGATGGACGAGATGACTTCGACGGCCTTGCTTTATGTGATCGATGCTAGAACATCATATAATATGCTCCTCGGCCGCCCATGGTTGCATGAGAATGGGGTAGTTCCATCTACTTGGCACCAGTGTTTGAAATATTGTGGAAATAGTGTTGTAAGAAGAGTAGTTACTGACGATAAGCCTTTCTCTGAGGCTGAATCACATTTCGCCGATGCCAAATACTACTTCAAAGACGCAAAAATAACAAGCCGAAGAAGTTCTCTCAAACAGAAATCTGAAAAGGGTCAAGCTACTAAAGACGAGCCATGTAAACCTTCACCTCGTTGCGATGGAAATATCTCAAAGGGAAACATGCTCTTTCCCAAGAAGAACCTCTGAAAGAGTTGACCTTGCCACTACACAAGCTTGATGCAACAATCCCGTTAAGTCAACCACTTGAAGGATTCGTCCATCCAACATCGGGAGCTAGAGCTGAGCATGGAACACTTCCATTACCTGATGACGACAAGCATTACGGCCCTAAAGCCTTTAAACTTCTTGTCCAAGCCGGGTATAACCCACAAGAAAGTAGCTCCTGTAAATCAGATGTTGTCGCGAATACAGTAAAGAAGGCTGGCCACGGTGGCAAAAGTTCCAAGATAGGTCTCGGTTATACGCCAACAAATCCTGTTCGCATCACCATCAAAAGAGCAACCACTAATTATGTCATTGAGGGAGAAGTCTCGTCAATAGAAGGCACTTTTGATGGAAATTGGAGGAAAGTACGTCAGGTTTCCGTCTTTGAAAGACTTGGCCCAGTGAAAAGACGTGGGGAAAACATTCGCCAAAGGATAAATGTTGCCAAGTTACAAGGGGGCAATGAGCAAAAATCCAATCAAAGGATTATAAGCTTAATCCCGTCCCGTATGAAGAGGTGCACCACTTTAATTGTGTCATGTGATAAAGAGCTGAAGGCTAGAATACAAACAATCATCTTCACAAAAACACAAGATGAAGACGATAGAGAAAGTGTGGCTTCTTCATACTATGTCAATAGTGGCGCCCATCATGTCCCTCAACGTGCCCCTCAGAGCATTATAGAAAACCTAAGATGGAAAATCATTTGACTAATCAGAGGTGGCTACATCAACGAAGGGAATGGTACTATGCACACAATCCAAATAAGGCAAAGGAACGGGCAAATGAGAACATGCGTGGACTCTAAGAAAGATGAAGAGGTAAATGAGGACATTGCTTTAACAAATCACATTACCTTGAGTGAAGAGGTCCATGAAGCGGAGGAAGATGCCGAAATTGCGCCCCCAGAACTCGAAGAAGGAGTGAAATCAACAGTGGACGAGCTGAAAGAAGTTGACTTAGGTGATGTCGATGATCCACGACCAATTCACATCAACGCCCTATTGACGACCAATGAAGGAGAGGCATACATTGAATTGCTGCAAGAATTTAGAGATGTATTCGCATGGTCATACAAAGAGATGCTTGGATTAGACCCGAAGGTAGCTGTCCACCATTTGGCCATAAAGAACGGCACTCGACTCTTGAAACAAACTCAACATCGCTTTAGACCTGAATTGATCCCTCCGATAGAAGCGGAAGTAAACAAACTGATCGAAGTTGGATTCATTCGAGAAGTTAGATATCCCACATGGATATCCAGCATTGTGCCAGTAAGAAAAAAGAATGGACAAATCCGAGTTTGTGTTGACTTCAGAGATCTAAATGTGGCATGCCCGAAAGACGACTTCCCATTGCCGATCACCGAGCTCATGATTGATGCGACTATGGGGCTCGAAGCTTTGTCCTTCATGGATGGATCATCGAGATATAATCAAATTCACATGTCACCCAAGGATGAAGAGTTGACAGCCTTTCGAACTCCGAAAGGAATATACTGCTACAAGGTGATGCCATTTGGATTGAAGAACGCTGGAGCTACGTATCAAAGGGCCATGCAGAAGATATTTGATGACATGCTCCATAAGAATATTGAATGCTATGTTGATGATGTGGTCGTGAAATCTAAAAAGCGAGAAGATCATCTGAAGGACTTAAGGAAAGTGTTTGAACGCCTTCGAAGATACCAACTTAAGATGAATCCCCTTAAGTGCGCATTTGGAGTCACGTCTGGAAAGTTCCTCGGATTTGTCGTCCGCCACCGGGGCATAGAAATTGAGCAAGCTAAAATTGATGCAATTCTGAAGATGCGTGAGCCACGAAACATTCACGAGCTTAAAAGTCTACAAGGAAAGTTGGCATACCTTCGAAAGTTCATATCAAACTTGGCTGGACGATGTCAACCGCTTAGTAGGCTCATGAAGAAAGGAGTTCCATTTGAATGGGACGAATCCTGCACCAATGCTTTCAAAAGCATCAAGGACTACTTGACGAAGCTGCCAGTGCTAGTCGCACCAGTGTCTGGACGTCCCTTGATTTTGTATATCGCTGCACAAGAATGATCTGTTGGAGCTTTGTTGGCACAAGAAAATGACAGAGGCAAGGAAAATGTATCTGAATTCAATTAGCAAGGGCCCACGAACATTCAACAAAAGTACTGTTGGAGTGGGTTGGAAAGGCGGGGGTTTGAATACAACTAATAAAATGGGAGAGGAAAGTAGCGACAAAATCGTCCCAATTAAGAAGATGACGCCTGAAGAGATTGAGATCAGGAGAAAAAAGAATTTATGCTGCAAATGTGATGAACCGTATCACTTTGGTCATAAGTGTAAAAAGTTGTTTGTGATTATGGCTGAGGAGGAAGAGGAACAAGAGGAGCTAATTATGGAGGTTAAAGAGTCGGAAGCTGAAGAGCTAGTAGTTTCAATGCGTGCATTGGCAGGGCAGGTCTCTTCAGATACACTCAAGATATTGGGTAAGACAGGGAAACACAAGCTGACGATATTGATTGATTCGGGAAGCACTCATAGTTTCATCGATGCCCAAACGGTGAGGAGAATAGGGGGAACGATGGAACAAACCAGACCCATGTTGGTAACTGTAGCGGATGGGAACAAGATAGTTGTGACACTAAATGTCCTCATTTGGAATGGGAGATGGGGGAATGTAAGTTCATCTCTTCACTACGAGTGTTGGGTTTGGGGGGTTGTGATATGGTCATAGGTGTGGACATGTTGAGACAACTCAGGCCAATTACATTGGACTTTGACAATAATAGACTGCAGTTCAAGAAGGGAGAGAGAGTGATCACACTCCAAGGGATGCAACAGGAGATCACATTGAAGTCCATGATCGCAAAACAGTTTGCCATGGCATATAGGAAAAGTAAAGGGGTGATGTTTGTGTGTCTGTGTACATTGAATGCGGTAGAAAGGGAGGTACAACAGGGAAATGAAGTATTAGGGAAATGTCCGAGAGATCCTAAGTTGGAACATTTATTGCTGGAGTATAAGGAAGTATTCAAAGAACCACAGAGCTTGCCACCTACAAGAGGCCACGACCATGAGGTAGAACTGAAAGAAGGGGCTAAACCCTTTAAGATCCCACCATATAGGTACCCATATATGCAAAAAATGGAGATTGAAAAACTTGTCCAAGAATGCTCAAATCAGGCATAATTCAGTGTAGCAAAAGCCCTTTCTCTTCTCCTGTTTTGCTAGTGACAAAAAAGGATGGGACGTGGCGATTCTGTGTGGATTACAGGAGATTAAATGCTATCACGGTGAAGAATAACTATCCAATTCCGCTGATTGATGAATTGTTAGACGAGTTGGGACAGTCGAAGGTGTACTCGAAGATAGACTTACGGGCGGGTTATCACCAAATTAGAATGCGAGAAGAAGACATTCCCAAGACAGCCTTTGTCACTATTTCGGGATTATATGAGTTCAAAGTAATGCCGTTTGGTTTGACAAATGCACCGGCCATATTCCAAGCATTAATGAACTTAGTTTTCCGGGAGTACCTCAGAGAATTTGTCTTAGTATTTTTTGATGATATTCTTATTTACAGCAAGGCAATGGCAGAGCATGAGAAACATTTGAGGTTGGTACTTGATAAGATGGTAGACCAACAGTTGTATGCGAAAGCTTCTAAGTGTGCCTTTGGGCAAAAGCAGGTAGAATATCTAGGCCATTTGATTAGTGCGCACGGGGTATCAACTGACCCTGCGAAGACGAACGTGATGGCGGACTGGCTAGTTCCCAAATCGGTCAAGGAGTTACGGGGTTTTTTGGGACTTACGAGCTACTACCAGAAATTCATACGAGGCTATGGAATGATGGCGAAGCCTCTAACAGACTTAACTAAGAAGGGACAATTCTCTTGGAGCTCACAAGCACAAGCAACTTTCGACCAGTTGAAGAAAGCTATGGTGCATGCACCGGTGTTGTAATTACCCGACTTCCGCCAAGAATTTATAGTCGAAAATGATGCATGCTATAGTGGCATAGGGGCAGTACTTCTTCAAGGAAAACATCCCATTGCCTATTTGAGTAAGGCACTCGGCATTAAGAATTTAGGACTCTCGATATACGAAAAGGAATTCTTAGCAATCATTTTGGCAATAGAGAAGTGGAGGGCCTACTTATTGCATCAACAATTTGTTATTCAAACTGACCAACAAAGCCTCAAATACTTATTGGAGCAGAAGATTTCCACACCATTCCAACACAAATTTATGACCAAGCTGTTGGGTTTCAACTATCGAATTGAGTATAAGAAGGGTATTACCAACGTCACAGACGATGCGCTGTCAAGACGCAATTAGGAGGAGGGAGTGTGTCGAGCTATCACTGTATTGCAGCCACAATGGTTGAAGGAGGTGCAAGATTCTTATGATGGGGATACCGTGGTGCAGGAGCAAACGATCCTACTCGTCACTAATCCATGGGATGTGTCACTATATTCATATTCGCTCGGAGTACTGCGGTTTAGGGGCAAGATATATGTGGGTGTTGCCACTAATTTACGGGACAGAATTATTCAATATATTCATGCGTCTGCTGAAGGTGGCCACTCAGGTCAGTTGGGAACTTGGCATAAAGTTAAAGCGCTATTTTGGTGGCCGGGCATGAAATGAATAACTTAGTTGTGGCTTCTTGCCATGTTTGTCAAGTGAGCAAACACGATAATCAGCGACCAATAGGCCTACTACACCCATTGCCAATTCCGGATAGAGTTTTTTTTTTTTTTTTGATAATTAATTCCGGATAGAGCTTGGAAAGACATTTCTATGGATTTTATTACCCAATTACCCAAATCGGAGGGGAAGGAGGTCATTTGGGTTGTGGTGGACAGATATTCCAAGTATGCTCATTTCATAGCTCTCCAACACCCCATCACAGCATCTAAGCTCGCTCAACTCTTTATAGATTCAATTTACAGATTACATGGTCTTCCGAACTCTGTGGTGTCGGATCGAGACTCGCTCTTCACAAGCACATTCTGGAGACAACTGCTGAAAGCGTTGGGAGTGACACAATTGTTGAGTACAGCATATCATCCTCAAACGGATGGGCAAACAGAGAGGGTGAATCAGTGTTTAGAGGCGTATTTATGGTGCATGTGTGGCACTGAACCAAAGCAATGGGCAAAGTGGATACCAATGGCGGAATTATGGTATAATAGCAATTATCATTCTAGCTTGCAACTATCTCCTTTTGAGGTGCTATATGGTTACAAACCAGTTCCTCTGGCGCTCCATTCTGCTCTTCTTTTAACGGTTTTGGGAGTTGAAGTCACAATGGCGGAAAGACAGCGGGTACAACAACAGCTGAAGTATTGTCTTTAACAAGCGAGAAATCGAATGAAGCAGCAGACAGATAAACAGAGAAGGGAAAAAATATTCACAGTTGGGGAATGGGTATATTTGAAGATGAAGCCGTTCCGACAATTATCACTACATAAGAGTAGAATGTGGAAGCTGAGTCCTAAATAAGTAGGCCCATTTGAAATTGCTGAGGTAGTTAGTCCAGTGGCTTATAGACTGAAATTACCAGTGGAAGTGAAGATTCACAACACCTTCCACGTTTCTATGCTAAAACGAAGTGTGGGGAGCACTGCACGAGTCACGCAGACCTTGCCAGAGTTCGCTGAAGAAGGGAAAGTGATCCTGCATCCAGTACGTGTGTTGAACATATGGTTGGTTAAGAGAAAGAATAGACCTGCAACTGAGTTGCTGATACAATGGGCCCATTTGCCGGAAGAAGAGGCGATTCATCTCAAGTTTCCGCAGCTTACGGCTTGAGGTCAAGCCGAGTGGAAGAAGGGGGTATTGTCACAAATGAGGTATATTTGCAACGAGTGGCAAGGACTGAGGTGGAAGCTGAGTTGGCAAGACAACTGGAGGAAACAGAGGAGGGGAAGGAGTAAGTAGAAAGGGAAGGAGAACGACACCGTTTTGACTAAATTGTGCATAGTCATTTTCAATTCTGTTACAACTGAAAAATGTAGATATAAGCTGAATTGGATAACTGTAAAGGGGTATTGAGGAAGTTAATCCAAAGTTTTCGAGAGAATTTCTCTTTTCACTCTTACGTTCGTAAAATCAAAGTCCTATAATTGAAAAAAAAAATGATAATAAGTATATTATCGTGTAAAGAAGGTAAGACATTGTGAAAAGAGGCATTGTGGGCGGCGGCACTCGAAGAGTAAGCCTAGAGAGAAATCAGAGGGAAAAATAATAATGTGTATATATATGCATGTCTCCCAAAATCCTACAAAATCCTACAAAATCCTACAAACACCAAAATATAATAGTAGGGATGATGCATGCAATATCATAAGTACCCATTATTATGGTGTTACAAAATAATAATAAGGAGAATTATTATTATTATTATTATTATTATTATTATTATTATTAGTATTATTATTATTATTATTATTATTTAGAAACTATATAATATATAAGTAACATGATAAGGAATGCGTGTGAAGTGTAAAATTTGTGTATATTGTGTGAAGTGTGTGTAATGTTTGTGTGTGTGTGAAGTGTATGTATGTGTGTAGCATGTGAAATTTGAGTGCAACTATTAAGATCTTAAAAATTAAGTTGGACTAGAGGAACTGTTTTTTAGCTTATAAAGCTCTAAGAGTCTATTTTTACATCTTATAAGTTGTTTAATATCTTATTTTACCAAACACAATTGAAGAGATTATAAGCTCTCAAACATCTCATAATATATTTTAAGAAGCTTAGCCGAAGACCCTGGAAATATAAAGACTTAAATAATCTACTAAAGTACTAAAGTTCAAAAATATTTCTGTATACATTCACAGTTGACTTATTACGTTCTTTGTTTTCCTCATATACAAGAATTTTCAAATTTGTCATTACGTAACTCTCGAGAAAAAAATATATTATTCACACTGAAGTAGGTTTTTGTAGGAAGAGGTAAAAATTAATGGTAATTGCTAGACCATTGTTAATTGTCATAGCATATGAAATAGCAAGAGAAAATGTCATTTTTTATATATATTAAAGTTTGAAAGATAGTTCTGGACTGGTCAAGGTCACGTATGATGCACCATATATATGTTTTAATATACCATATTGTAAAATGTATTTAAATTTAATGTATAGAAAAATATTGTACAAAAGAAATCCGTGTTTAACAATCACAAAGACTCGAATTAATGTCTAGATTATCTACCTTAAACATAAAAGAAAGATCGTTTGAAAAGTTTTTCTTGTTTATGTGTCTTTTTGTGGATCTTTTTTAATTGTTTTAAATTATAATTCATGGCTTTTCTCTTGCTTTTCTGCCAAAGAAAAATGGGAAAAAATGGGTAGGTGAGTGGGTGGGTGAAGTCCCCTACAAATGAGGGGATTTGCTTAAAAGCAACTAATAAGATTTTTTTTCTTTTTCTTTTGTTTTTTTACTTTTTCTCTTAATATTTAAAAGCCTTAACTTTTGGTCCCAACTCTAATTTTTGCAAAAGATATACCAAATTAAACTGTTTCTCACGACCTTCGATTTGACAACCATTTTACATATATATAATTACAATAATAATTTTAAGTGTAAATTACCTATTGGATTATTATGTTATATTTTGTTTTTTAAGTTTTTTTTATATAAAATAAAAGTATCATAAAATTTCAAAATAAATTTTTTAGAAGATATTACTTTTAGCTTTAGGTTTACATTTTCTATTGGTTAAAGTGGTTTGTTGATTGAATTAGTTTGCTTTTTCTTTTTCCTTTTTACGAAAAAAATTATGTTAACTATAAAAATAATAAGTTGATTATATTTTATTTAAATACACATGATAATACAAGTTACCTCACATCCTCTATGCTTAAGAAAGTAATGCGATCTTGACTTTTCATGCTAATATTACTAAATTTAAGATATGCGACTTCAATCAATAATAATTATTAATTTTTTTTGACATTGTTTTATCATTATACTAATATACAATTATATATTAATATATTATTATAAATATTACAACCCCTGCAGTGCACTGGTGAAATAACTTAATCAAATTCTAACACGTTATTTAAAATTTTATTTTAAATATTCAACCCCGTCAAATCTTACAAATGTGGCTTAAAGATCTCTATTTGCAATGTAGAGAAACAATTCAATAATCAATATTGTATTTAAAGAGGTATTTCAAAACCTTTAGTGTTTAATTATTTCCTTTAGTTTGTACTTTGTATAGCTTAGACTAATTAGATGTGTCCTTATCATATCAAACTTTTATCTAATATAATACAACATTTCATAAGTCCTTTATAGTATTTTATCAATTTTTTATTTCGATTTTCATTAATATACATATTAATTTTATATTTTAATAATAATAATTTAATAAGAAAATTCTAGACCAGTGCGAAAAACTAGTTTATATAACATTAAGAAGATATTAAAATAAAAGCAACACTATTATGATACTTTTCATAAAAATAATCTATTCACTTTAAAAAATACAACATCACCGGCTCATCAAAGCATAAGTAACTAATAATGGCGTTTTCCAAACAACATGAAAGAGAATTTAGCCATAATGTTGCCTTCGGAGATAAGGTTTTTTGTTAAATTATAATCCAATATCATCGACCACCATGCTCCACAAACCACCTACATTACCCGGAATGGGGTAATAACAGTTGGAATATGTATTTTTTTTAATTAAAAAGACATTTCTTTTAATATAATGAATAAGTGTATGTGCATGTTTGATTGGGGTTGAGATGACTGAGGTATTGTTGGCTGTGGATAGTGACTGAAGTTAGTGGATGAGAATGTTAAAAAGTGATGTTTGTTTGGGTGGTTGGGGTAATGGTTGTAGTGTAGGATATAATTTTAAATTGTGAAAGGTGATGTGATGTATGTAAAAAGTTGTTATTGATGATTGATTGATGTTTGTTTGGGTGGTTGGGGTAGTGGTTGTAGTGTAGGATATAATTTTAAATTATAAAAGATGATGTGATGTGCGTAAAAGGTTATTATTGATAATTAATTTAATGATTAAAGTGGTATTGAAGTTTGTGATTAATTGATGATGATTGATTGTTTGAGGGAATTTGTGCCCTAATCCTAATAAGAAACGAATTGCTACCACTGTTGAGCCAAACATATAATTGAGTTGGTCCAACCCATCACAGGTTAGGTCAACCCCAACCAAACATATCCTATATATATATATATATGGTCATACATTCAAAATATCCAATGGACCAATTTTAATACTTTTATCTTTATTAATGGACAAATTTAATAAAAAATTGTACTGTTTTTTTTAATTAACTAGATGTGCACCCGTGCGATGCACGGAATAAGTACATTTTTACAATCTAATAATGTTTAATAAAATTATAATAGTGTTACAAAGGGTTATAAAATATATTTGTGACTTAATATTGTGAAAAATAAAATTTGTAACAATCTCACAAAGGAAGAGGTACAAAATAATAATATTGCAAATCCCATATTATCAAATATCCCTTATAAGGTAAAATAATATGAAACCATATATTAAGAAGAATAAAAATTTAATAATATAACAAATCTAATAATATAAAACCATCGTGCCACTCAACAGTGAGGTAAAAGCAAAATTAGCGTAATGTACAAATGTTCATTTTTTTTATTGCAACAATATTTAATACATTATTTTAATCTACGAAGATCAACATTACAACAAACTTATCAACAAAATTATCTATCATAAAATAAGAAAAAAACATCGTTCATCGTTAATTTCTAATATAGAAATACGCTATATATAAGAATGAAGTGAAAATACAATTTTGCTTTGTCGATCATAGAAAACGATGAAGGCATAAGACAGGATATCAAATGGTGAGAGAAATCAGAAACATAATAAAAGAAGAGAAAACCAAAATAGAGAAAGAATATACTGAACATTTAATTGCCTAAGCAATAACTATTCAGAGTTGCTCAGTCATCAACGTGACATGAAGGATTAGGAAAGACACATAAATGGCCTACTACTAAGCTTAGGGACAGGATGATTTCCACTTCTTTGAGATGTCATAACTTTCACGTGCACTTCTTCCTTCCTTGTGGAAAGCAAATTTGATTTTGACTCATATTATGATCTTTTCAATCATCTTCTCCACAAACCTTCTTATATCCGATAGCCTTCCCATATTACACAAACCAAGAAGGACGACATTAGCACCATCATCACGGGGTGAAATGTTGTGCTTAGTCATATATTTCCATATGTCAATCGCCATCTCAGGATCATCACCATCAAACAACTTGATGGCAGCTGCGAAATTCACAGGTGTTGTATCCCCACGCATTCTTGACCAACTTCAAAGAATTAGAAAAGCGCCATAGAACACCATTGCATCAAGCAGCCGAAAGGCATGATCAATGTTATTTTTGTCGGTGAGCAAACCAATAATGACATTATACATCATCAAATCTGGTACCAGCGCACTACCAACCCTGATATCCTACAACATAATAGCATGAGCAGAATCCTTCAGCTTCACAAAATATCAAGAGCATTAGAGAAGAATATCAAACCTGCAAGCAGCTTTTCCCCTTCATAACTTGCAAAAATCTGATAGCTTCGTCACCTAGCGATCTACGCAAAAGTGTATTAAAAAATGCGTCATAGGCGAAAATAAACTGTGGCCTCCAGCCCACCTGAATCACCATCTCCCCAAAAATGGTTTCTGCCTTGGCCACATTCCCTTCCTTCTCCCATCCTTCCAACAAAATCGCAAATGAATCTGCATCTAGGGGATGGTAGTTTTTATTCTCTCAAAGAACTCAAAGTGCTTTGACAGTTTGTTTTTCTTCTCTGCACATCGCACTCAGTAAAGAATTAACTGCAACAATATCTGGTTTGATAACGTACCTTTCCATGACATCAAAAGTCATAACAGCCTCATTAAACCTCCGGTTTCCTTGTTTTCTACCGTTCAATGACTCATTAGTAGAAATATGTGCGAGTGTAAGTGAATCAGTGGTGGTCGGAGATTCTTTGTCGTTAGATGACGGTGACTGGCTAACTGGTAGGTGATACAGCTGGTACTTTGCAAACAAAAAAATATACTGAAGTGAAATACAAAATTAAAATTCAGCAAAAAGTCAAACAATTAAGACATCATTCTAAAACTACATAATTCTTTTTGACACACTCAAACTTTTTTTTCAACATGAAAAAAGATCATCAATAGCATGCAGATATATCCGGAATACATTAATTGTCAGAAAATTAAGATAAAAACAATTTATGATGCTGGTAAAGCGTAAACTGGATAGATGGGATTATTTGGATCATCTAAATGGGAAAATGAAGATAAACACAACTTTATGATGCCAAGCATAGACGTAGATAGATGGGATTATTTGGATCATCTAAATGGGATTATTTGGATCATATATCTATACAGCAAGCAAGGCAACCGCCAAATCAGGAGACAACTCCTTGTCCAAATTTTCTTTGCGTACATCAAATTCACACACATTTTGGATCAAGCAAACCTGCACCCCAGCAGTAAACACAACAAAATTGAACACAGTGTAACTACTCTCAAACAATCCTACTAACTTTTACCTTTTCAACCGTGGGTAGGAAAACAGGAAGTTGGCACTCTCCCACTGCGCACTCTGGATCTTCAGAACTGGCAAACTTGATGGCTGAAATCCGCATATTGCATTTCAACTTAGCAGTTGCTTTCTTTTTGCAATACCTTAAAAATTGGAAGGAGGGTGATCTTCTGAGATGTGCGCAAACTCGAGACTTTACGTGCTGAGCAATTTGAACTTGGAAATACAAACCAAGATAGTTTTCTGAACCTGAAATTTAACCAAAATTTGATTGAAACACAGACCATTTCCCCTCCATTATAATCACTAATAACGTATTTTTCAAATGACTTCGACTATTGTTACACCAATACCAAAATACCGCCATTCTGAAAGAAAATATCTTAGAAGTACAATTTAAACAATATGAAGATGAAAAAAAAAAAACTACAATTCAAGGGAAACCACATATATAATGAGTTCTCAAAAAGGGAAAATCAAGAACGGTCAGAATTACGGAGGTGAAAGTGGACAGAAATTTAACCTCAATTATGGGGAAATTGATTATCGTGGGAAGAATCGCAGCTAAATGCTGTGGAGAAATCGGATGAGAGAGGGTAATCAAACTCTGCAAGTGGGTTCACGAAACCCTTTCTTTCAGCCTCTTTTCATTTTCCTTCCCCTTTTCATTTTTCTTCTATCGACTGAAAGTTTGGAACTGCCTTTCCAAAAAATTAATTTAATGAGTAAAAGATACAGAAAAACATGATGAAGGCAAGCATATTAGCGAAGAGAAAACACATCCAGAATTGCATAAATAAAACTCAAATTTTCCCAACTTTTTAAGAATCTGTACCTCTATTGGAATGCCACAACCACCAGTACCTTTTGATCTCTACAGTCATCACCAATCACCAGATCTATCGCGTCCAATTATGGAAAAGGAATTAAACTCCATCTTGAAATAATTGAAACGTTTCTGATTATGATCACTGGAAAAGAGGGAACTGCATATCTGCTGTCAACCACGTCGCCTGTTTCTCGACCACGTTGTCGTAGGGTTCCCTCAAAGAAGAGACGCGTGTAAAAGAGGAGGATCAGAATAAAAATTAAAACAAAATTTTGTCGTATTTTCTGGGTGAGACACGTGTTTTTCGCGAGTTTACCGCAACCTTCTTTTAGTAGATAAGGTAGATGTAAAACACCGGCATATAAAATAGCCGCTGAACTATTAGTACTTTTTCACTTCGGCATATAAACTATTAACATTGGCTAAACCACCGCCAACCAATTTAAATATTACTACTCGAAAGCTGTCGGCCATAATACCGCCCAAATTCATTGCACACCCGGTTTTGCAAAACCACCTTTTTGGACAGAATTTGGGCGGTATTCTGGCCGGCAGCTTTCGAGTAGTAATATTCAAATAGGTTGGCGGCGGTTTAGTCAATGTTAATAATTTATATGCCGAAGTGAAAAAGTGCTAATAGTTCGGCGACCATTTTGTAATTATCCCAAAAAATAATCCAATATCAATATTTAGTATTTACTATGGTGGAGAAAGATTAAAAAATAATGTTATATTTTACTTAAATGCTCTGCAAATTTTATTTTTTTTAAAAAAAAGATAAAATAATCGTAATAATCACCTCCTACCCCCAGATGTACGTGCTTCTACAGCGAAAAGGATTTGCCAGTCTTAAAACCTCGAGATCATATTTGTAAAGAACAGGGGTGGCTGAGGAAGGTTTTGGACTGAAGAATGTTTACTCTTATTGATATGATGTCTTCATTACAAATCACAATATCATTAGATATCCTTAATCAACAAGAAATCTATTTCTATGTATAGTTGATCCTTCTAACTTCGTGTAGTTCATGAGTTATGCAGTAGGGTGGTTGTGTTAAACAATGGCATAATGTACAAACATAAATAACAACATCGAGTGTGCTTACTTTTGTATATGATAATAGTACCAATAATCCAGAGCACACTTAACAACACAATTTCTATTATAGATTTTTTCAAAATAAAAAAACAGAAAAAATAATCGATCACAAATACGTAATGATAGAGCCACAAAAATAATAGATAACACGGGTGAAGAAGTCATAGATAAAATACTCTCCATGGATTGAGAGTGTCCAAATTGGAATTGGTCATAGAATGTGTCAGCGTACACACGCTCAGAAAGTACAAAACATTAGATATATACAATACCTACATTACCATGAAATACTAGAACAACACATATTTTCAGTTACCGGCATTAAAGCTGAATGAAATACTAGAACAACACATATTTTGAGTTACCAACATTGAAGCTGAATTGGGAATGACCACCTTCAAAAAGTTGAGTCACAAAATGCATGGTAAATTACGAGGTTCATCTGGTTGGGATGTAAAACGTACTTTGGCGATCACACCAAGACTTCGATATACCCTATATTCTAGGACCAATAAGGGAAAGGACCATGTGTGCGCGTAATGCCGGGGGTAGACTGAAAGAAAAGCTCCAACTCCATGTTATTGCTAACCAACACCCGAGCAACGGCTACTTGATCCTCCATTGTAAGAACCCCTAACTCACCCAAAGTTGTGAACAAGCTCTCATATTTTCGTGACATGTGCATCTCGTATCAGATCTTACTTGCAATGTCGCCAAATCTGTCATTGGTCTGATCACAGAACTTGCCCATCAGGTCGACAAGCCGATCTCCCGCTTTTTCAACAGATTTATCCTTGCGAATTCTCTTACTCTTTGATGACGTTGCTTCAGATCCAACAACAAGAGAGTTCATGCCGTGGTTGTCTCTCATGCTTTGCTCGAATGTGCTAGCATTATACTCGTCATCGGGCTCATTCAGTGGTGTGTTGTCAGCCGCATTCATATCCTCTGCAAACTCGCCAGTCGCCCTGTCCTTACCAAATATATCACACCAGTCGTGATGATCGGGAAAAGACTTTCCTCTCAGTTTCATCTTTTTGGCCATTCATCAGTCTGCCAAAATAACATAAATCAGTGGTAGTCAAGGACGAAAATATCGGTGATTACGGAGATTTCGGTATTTCAATTTAGAGAGATTTCGGTGAAATCTCGATTAATATCGAAATATCGGTGCAACTTTTTTAAAAATGCCGGAAAATGTATTAAAATAGTAATTTATCACGATATTTTATAGATTGTTATAAACATACTTAAATTCAAATATTTAATTTAAATATTGGGTGAAATTCACATATTTACAACTAGTTGACAAATAATAAACAATAGAAACATTATCAGGCCACACAAGATACATTATGAACTCTTATTATCATTAAGGATGTTCAAGTATTTTACAATAATATTATAATTTATTAAATTTAGAAATTTTACAACTAAGGATCATGAAATTTCACCGATATTAACCAAAATTTTACAACTAAGGATGCATTAAGAAAATTTTACCGAAATTAACCGAAATTTCACCGATATTAACCGAAATTTCACCGATATTAATCGAAATCTCACCGAAATTAATCAAATTTTACCAAAATTCACCGATATTAACCAAAATTTCACCTATATTAATCGAAATCTCACCGAAATTAGTCGAAATTATCGAAATTCACCGATATTAACCGAAATTTCACCGATATTAATCGAAATCTCACCGAAATTAATCGAATTTTACCGAAATTTTGGTAAAATTTCCACGAAATTACAACAAATTATACCTGGAGATAGCCCAAATCGAAATTTTTGGAGTTTTCGGAGATATTTCGGAGATTTCGGAGATATATCGGAGATATTCTGACATAAATTTATTACATCCGAATATCGTTTCGGTATCGCCAAGAAAGAGAGATATCGGTGAATATCGGAGATATTTTAATCCTTGGTGGTAGTGATATACAGTTTCATATGCAGAAATATTATATTTTTTAACTCAATACTGGATATACAAAAATTAGGAATCACTAACCACAATGTACTCGTCCCACACTTGGTCACTATGCACACTGACAGTTTTAGTTACCTCTTCCCATGCAAATCCGCTCCAAGACAACATACATTGAACACTCTCATGTGTCTTTTTCCACACTGATATCTTAGAACCAATGTGTGGTTCGGGTTTAAGGGTAGTGTGGGGAATGGTATTGAGCATAAGCTTATGCAGCTTTACCGGATACCCAACTCGAAATCCATTCTCACATTTCCAGCCCTCGGCGACAATTTTCTTGAGGGCAACTACCAGCGCTTTCTCCTCCGTCTCGTTCCAGACACAGAGTGAAATAGAAGGTTGACGACGTCGCCTATTTCCTCTTGTGGCTTGGTTTTTGTCGTCCATGGTAGCCTGCTTTACAAAAGAAAGAAATGTGGATATCCTAATTAAATATAAGGAGCAACCTAGTAAGCATCAACATGATCAGCACACTTCAATCCGTAAATATATAAATGCAATAACATTTCCAACATTAAAATACCATGGACTTAAACATCCAACATAGCAAACTAAAGTTCCTAGCATTAAAGTACAACAAGTGCAAATCAGCCAGATGTCTAACATAAAATATCAATACATATTCACAAGCTTAATATAAAACATAGTTCACAAATGCACCGTTGCTAAATCCTAGACTGACTACCCCATTCAATGTACATATGCTCGGCTAAGTTATCTCTCCAACCACTCTAAACTGGAGAGCTCTCTGATACACGTTAATTATGCATTTATTTAGGTCGAATTATGATCATATTTTATATCATTTACGTGCATATTTGGCCCGCGTTCATTCATATTTATCATATTGGGTCATTTGACGTATTTCGACTTGTTTTGAAGATTAATTAGGTAATTTATTCCATTTGGATGAAGTTCGAAGAAGAAACAAGTCAAATAGGGTCAAAACGGACAAAAAATGAGTTTAAGGAGCAAAAGGAACGACCACGGCCGCGTCTATGGTCGCGGCCGCGTCAAAAGTGGCCTAGAACATGGAAAATATACTGCTTAAACAATGCGGTCACGTCAGATATGGAACGCGGTCGCGTCGGAAAGTGTCCCCAAAGTGAAGTTTTCTGTCAGTTTGACACACCTCTAGTATTTTAGCCATATCTTGAGATATACAACTCCGATTGAGGTGAAATTGGTGGCGTTGGAAAGCTGATTCAAAGAGCTACAACTTTTTATGAAAGGAGCCTAACCCAAGAATGACCAGAAGACCCTAAAAATGGCTTGGAAGTCAGACCTGAAAACTCATCTGCACAAAAGGGACGCGGGCACGTCAAAAGGCCAACACGGCCGCGTCAAAATCACCTGTTTTAAGATATTTTGGGTAAAAATTGACGCGGCCGCGTCGTATCTTGTACACGGCTGTATCAAAAGTCCTATTCTACGAAGATTTCCTGATTTTAGTAGGATTTTGATCCTATCTTCCCAAAGATTCGTCCCCAACTCTATAAAAAGGACCCAAGCTCGAGTTTTATCAAGGAGAACCACATTACAACATAGTATCTCATACTTGTACATTGGAGTAGAAGTCATGAGAGCAAGAAGACGAAGATCGACGAGCAGACAATCGGGTTTAATTATTCTTTGTTTAATTTCAATTTCTTGACAATGTTTTCCATGAATCCTTGTTTAGATTTGTTAGTAGACATGAGTAGCTAAACTACTCGTGTCCTAGGATTAGAAAGTAAGGTTTTACAATAATGTTGATTTAATTATTTAGTTTATAAACTTCAGTTTACATTATCTATCTATGTGTTTGATTTAATCCCTAAAATTGAATTTAATCTGGCCAATTCGGTTTAATTTACTTGTTTAACGATTCCGCTTCGAGAGAAGGGAATTATTAATAGACGATAACACATAGCGTGATTGTCTATGATCATGTAGGCAAAGGTTAAGGGGTTGTTAGGATTTGTTAGGATCAATTGACTGGAGAGAGTAATTATCTTAATCAATCTACGACTTAGTCGTTTTGAGAGAAGGGTTTAAGTGTTGCCTAATAGATAATTAACTGGTTTTGAAGTTTATAAATTAGTAATTAATCACCATTAGCGTAATTCCTGAAATTGAAATCCTAGGATACATTCTCGTTGATTGGAACTTCCCGTTTATTAAGTAATTTAGTTTATTAGTATATGCAATTTAGTTTAATCAAATCATTCTCAATTCGAGTATCTAGTTAGGATAATCCTAGATAATTAGGGTATCGAACTACGTTAACCCATTCCCTGTGGATCGACCTTGACTTCCGCTATATACATCTACACCCGTACACTTGCGGTATTTTAGGATTAGAAATTAGGCCTATCACTCTCCACAACGTCAACATACTCAATGTCAGGTACATCTTTCATTGCTTCTGGAACTTCGGCTTCAACAGGATCACATGGCATAGTTGTTCTAATAAAGTTATGGAGTAATGCGCATGCCATTATGATACGATTTTGAACTTTTATAGGGTAGAAGGATGCACTCCGAAGGATTGCCCAACGCTTTTTTAGGATTCCGAAACTACACTCAATGACATTCCTAGCCCTTGTATGCTTCATGTTGCAGTACTCCTCCTTGTTTTGAGGCCTCCGTCTGCCCGAATCCCAGTCATCTAAATGATACCTTACTCCCCGATATGGTGTTAGGAACCCTTCCCCATTTGTGTACCCATTGTCAGCCAAGTAATATTGATCTGCGCATCAGGCAGATACAAAAATATTAAAAAAAATATAAATTAATACTTAAGAGACTAATCTCTAATCTGAATATATCGTAATGAAAATAGTTAAACAGACCTAGTGGTATTTTCAATCTATTCGGCCTGTTGACAACATCTAACAACACACGGGAGTCTGAGGCACTCCCCTCCCAACCACTTAACACATATGTGTAGTTCATTTTTCTGTTACAGGCTGCCAAAACATTCACGGCTACCTCCCTTTTCCAGTTGCGATAACGACCCCTATGTGCTTTTTCAATAGTCACAGGTATATAAGTTCCATCTAGAGATCCTAAACATTCCTGCACCGTTTCAGTTTAGAAATACCCAAATTTAATAACAATGCACAACATCAACATAAAATTAAAATCCAAAATACGAAAAAATTCTCAAGAAACTTGTACCTGGAAACAGTTCCAGCGATCATCCGTGCAGTCTTCATCGACTGGATTAGGTTGTGCAAGCAAAATGGGATGGAGTCTTATAATTGCATTCAAAACCTTGTGGAAATGCCTACTAACTGTCCGAGTAGACCATTTAAAGCTAGACTTAACTACCCGATTCTTCGTGTAGTGTGAAATAAGAGATAAAAACAACCGCAACTTGCTCGGTTACGCTGTTGTTACGTCCGGTTTTAAGACCTCATACTGTCTCAACTAGGTAACATAACCTAGCAAATGCTTGTCTATTCATCCTTAAATGGATTATGCACTCCTCGTCATTATATCGGACAACCCCATTCAAGTACCGTATTCTATCAGGTATCTTAGATATCAAACTATAACTATGATGAAACTGATCCCGCAAACCTTGCCTATTTCCATTAATATTGACAAAATACAAAGATACTACACCGAAGAATCTCACACATGCATTCACAACCTCATGTAATACAATCATAAGCTCCTCTTCACTAACATCAAAATCCATCCTAGCAAGCAACACAACACGAATTAGCAATTTAAGCTATGAATATTTCATTTTGTGAGGGTAACTGAGACAAAATCAGTGTGTATTGGCATTTACCATGTGCATGTGTTGTCTAAGTCAGTCTTGGTTTAGTTATCATGGTTTTAAAATTTGGATTCAACTACACGTATATATGCTTTTCAAATTCACAATATGTATACTTCTGATTTGAAAGCTTAAATAAATTCTGAAGAAGTAAAACCTATATGACATCATCATAAGTCAACTATTAGCTCAAACCTTTTTGCATGGAGCAATTCGGTAGAGAATAGGAACTGAACAAATCGATTTACTCGCATACTGACATTTGAGAAGCTTACCTTGCTAAACGATTGAGATTAAGTAACTATGTGTGTAGGAAAACGAGCGGCCTTTGCCCAGTCCGATGGTGGTCTGCATCGTCGCGATTTCACAGAGCAAGTCTTTCGTCTCTTCAGCGGCTGCGAGATGTGAACCCTAATGTTGATTTGTTGGGCATGTTTAATTTTAGGGTAAGGGGTGTAATTGAATTCGCAGAATTAGTTTTTAAGGAAAAAGAGAGAATTTTGATGTTGTATCCTGGACACTGTACATCTATCCAAAGATAAGGGAGTAGATTATTATCTAGCATATCTTATCTTGAAAAAGACATTTTATCCCGAGTTATATGGATAACCCGGGTTTTTTTTGTTCTTGCAATGTAAACATAAGAAATGCCCAGATATAAAATCACTATCCTACTTTATTCAATGAAGTAAACACTACCTTAGAGAAAAGTTATGGGATTCATCCCTCACCAGTCCAACTACACTGCTTTGTCAAAGGGGTTGGATTTTAAAAATAAAAAGGTTTTATATTTTGTTATAAAAGCCAATCATGGTATCATTCGCACGTAGATCAATTTTTATTTATATTTAAAAAAATATTAACAAAATTTATAGAAATGACCACCTTTACAATCAATAATATATCTTTAAGACTATAACTTTTTGTATTATAAAAATAATAATTCAAATACTTATAGTTTAAACCTATAAAAGTAATTTAATTATATTTTTTTGTCTAGATCCAAAAATATATTAAAACTAAGCAAATCATTCAACACTACAAAAAACTATATTTTCACATGTTAGATATAATATTTTATACCTAAGAGATCGAAAATCTTTTATTTATTGAATATGAATGTCAAATTAAGGATACCAAAAATAATATTAATTGAATATATATTCGCAAAATATAGATTAAAATGAAAATGTTATATGCAATTTTAAATTATAGTTGATGTGAAATATAAGCTCAAATCATCATTGGAAGCTTCTTAATATAGTTAAGAATCGGTTACAAGGTAGTTTAACTAATTGGATTAAACTCAGATAGCACAGGGGTCATTTCAAGTCAGGTTTAAAACAAGAAGGAAAGGTTAGGTATTGTTCGGCTGATTACTGGCCGAATTGCATCACAGTATTCAAACTATTTTCTGGCCGAATTTTCTGTATTTGTTCAGTTCAGTAGCGGTTTGCATGGGCCGATAATTCCAATAACCATTTTCTATTCTGTTATAACTGCCTTGGGATATCTGGACTGATGTGGAGTGTCTTGATTGGTCAAGAGAAGGCGGTTTGCTTGATTATAAGTGGAAAACCGTGAGTCAAGAGGATCATCATCTTGCATTTGGAAAAGAGAGGAGAAAGAGAGAGTTGTATACCAAAAGAGAGAAAGAGTGCATTGTATTTTGCTTCTTCTTGTGTGATCTTTTGAGAAACTCTTGTAATCTTGGTTTTCCTTGAAATCAATAAAGAGGTGTGTGGTTTTTGAGGCCGTGGATGTAGGATTCACAACGAATCCGAACCACGTAAACATCTTGTTTCTTTCTTTCTTAATTCATATAATTTTGCATTGTGAGTTGATTGTTAAACTAGTAGTAGTTGTAGTGTTTCTTGAGATATATTTTGGAGTCAAAACCAAAAAGTGGCGCCGTCTATGGGAACGCCATGACTACTGCTCGGTTTGATGTGGAGAAGTTCAATGGGAATTCAGATTTTGGATTATGGAAAGTGAAGATGAAGGCTCTCTTGGTGCAGCAAGGTTTAGCGGTTGCCCTTAAAGGAGAAGATGATCTCCCTATTGCAATGAAAGCTGAAGATAAGCAATCCTTGCTGGAGAGAGCACACAGTACCATCATCTTAAGCCTTGGTGATAAGGCTCTAAGAGAAGTATCCAAGGAAACCACTGCAAAAGGTGTGGGAAAAATTGGATCAAGTGTATATGGTTAAATCTGTAGAAAGGAGCTGATAACCATCAGAGTGAAAGGCATGCTGAAGGACTGATCATCAAGAAAGCATATCACAAGAAACCTGCTCATCAAAAGAACAAACAGACCTGGAAGAAAGGGGATCAGTCTCAAACCATGGATAAGGAAACCAGAAAATGCTTCAAGTGTCATAATGTGGGACACCTGGCAAAAGATTGTCCCTCCAAGGCAAAGAATCAACCCAAGAAACCTCAAAATCAACATCAGAAATCTCAACTGACCAAACCTACTGCAGACATGACAGAAGCCAAGGATGATACTGACTATGCTGAGGTATTAACTCTCTCCTTAAACCCTGTATCTTCTGAATGGGTGTTAAACTCAGGTTGCTCATTTCACATTTGTCCTATTAAAGACTGGTTTAAAACTATAAAGTATACAGATGGAGGATCTGTGCTGTTAGGCAATGATGTTGAATGCAGGGTAAAAGGAATTGGATCAGTAATGATTAAAATGTTTGATGGAGTTGTTAGAATTTTAGAAAATGTAAGGTTTGTACCTCAACTCAAGAGAAATCTAATATATCTTGGAATGTTAGATTCATTAGGATATAAATTCCAATCTGAAGGAGGTGTTCTAACAGTATCAAAGGGGTCTTTGGAAGTGATTAAAGCAGTCAAGAGAAATGAACTATACTTTCTTCAAGGGAATACAGTTCTGGGAGAAGTCTCCATGACAAAGAAAAAGGATAATACCTTACTCTGGCATAAGAGACTAGCTCACATAAGTGAAAAAGGCTTGGAAGAACTGAGTAAACAGAATCTGTTGTGTGGTGATAAAATCACTCATATGGACCTGTGTGAGTCTTGTGTATATGGGAAAGCAAAGAGACTGAAATTTAACAAATCAGAACACACAACAAATGAAAAGCTAGACTACATACATGCTGATCTTTGGGGTCCATCCAAGGTGCAAACAATCAGTGGAGGAAGGTATTTTCTGTCAATTATAGATGACTATTCAAGGAAAGTTTGGGTATACATTCTGAAAGCCAAAAGTGACACACTACAGAAGTTCAAAGACTGGGCCATTGAGGTTGAAAATCAGACTGGAAGGCAGATAAAACACCTCAGAACAGACAATGGTCTAGAGTTTGTTTCTAAAGAGTTTAATGAGTTTTGCAGGGGCAAGGGTATCAAGAGACATAAAACTGTTGCAGGTACTCCTCAGCAAAATGGTTTGGTGGAAAGAATGAACAGAACTCTCCTAGAAAGAGTTAGATGTATGTTGATCAGTGCTGGCTTGAGTAAAAGCTTTTGGGGGGAAGCTGTCACAACTGCTGCCTACCTTATAAATAGGTCTCCTTCCACTGCTTTGTCCTTTAGAACCCCTGAAGAATTGTGGGGTGGTCATCCAGCTAACTATTCAGAATTGAAGGTGTTTGGTTGCTTAGCATATGTACACACAAAGCAGGATAAGTTAGAGCCAAGAGCCCTAAAGTGTATTTTTCTGGGATATCCTAAAGGAGTCAAAGGGTTTAGACTGTGGTGTATTGAGCTTGGAAATCAAAAGTGTTTGATCAGCAGAGATGTCATATTTGAAGAGTCAAAGATGCCACTTCTGAAGGAGAACAGCGGAGAAGGGAACAGCTCAAACCCCTACCAAGCTCAGCTTGAGGTGGAGCTTGACAATTCCAAATCACAACAGGAGTCTGATTCAAATACAGGAGAGGATAATCTAGAGGATGTTGAAGCTGATAACATAAGATCATACCAATTAGTGAGGGATAGACAGAAAAGGCAAATCCATGCACCACAGAGATATGGTCAAGTTGATATTGTGTCTTATGCTCTATATACTGCTCTAGAGGTTGAGAACTCTGAACCAGAATCATACCAAGAAGCAATGGAGAGTCCAGAGAGTGATAAGTGGACAGTGGCAATACAGGAGGAGCTGTTATCTCTGGAAAAGAACTCCACTTGGGAAGTGGTCAATAAACCAAAACTGCAGAAACTGGTGGGATGTAAATGGATCTTTAAGAAGAAGATAGAGTCCTCTAAACCAGCAAAGATCAGATACAAGGCTAGGTTAGTTGCAAAGGGGTTCACACAGAAAGAAGGAATTGATTATACAGAAATATTCTCACCTGTAGTAAAGCACTGCTCTATAAGAATCTTACTTGCTTTGGTGGCTCAGTTCAACCTTAATCTACATCAAATGGATGTAACTACAGCCTTTCTTCATGGGAAGCTTGAAGAAGAAATCTACATGAAAATTCCAGAAGGAGTACAAGTTTCAGAACCAGACAAGAAAGCCTGTCTGTTAAAAAGGTCATTATATGGACTCAAACAGAGTCCTAGACAATGGTACATGAGGTTTGATGAGTTTATGCTGAGAATTGGTTTCAAGAGAAGCAAGTATGACAGTTGTGTATATCTTAAAACCAACTCACAGTCATCAAGTGTGTATTTACTCCTTTATGTGGATGACATGTTGATTGCTTGTGAGACACAAGCTGGTATTCTTGAAGTGAAGAATTTACTGAAGACTGAATTTGAAATGAAGGATCTTGGAGATGCAAGGAAAATCCTGGGAATGGATATTCTAAGGAACAGGAGTAGAAATGAAGTGTTCTTGTCACAACAAGATTACTTGCTTAAAGTTTTGCAAAGATACAATATGCATCAGAGAAAGGTTGTTTCTACACCTCTGGGACAACATATCAGATTATCTCTTGAACAATGTCCTAGTTCAAATCAGGAAGAAAGATATATGAAGAAGGTGCCATATGCAAGTGCAGTTGGTAGTGTGATTTATACCATGGTTTGCTGCAGACTAGACCTTGCTCATTCTATGAGTCTTGTGAGCAGATATATGGGGAATCCAGGAGCACAACATTGGGAGGCAATGAAGTGGGTATTGAGATATGTGAAAGGAACAACTGAGAAAGGTTTGAAGTTCCAGAAGCAAGACAGTTTGGACAAAGCATTGATAGGGTATGTTGATGCAGATTATGCTGCTAACATAGATACCAGGAAGTCAATTACTGGGTATGTTTTTACCCTATTTGGAACTGCTATCAGCTGTAAAGCTTACCACCAATCAGTAGTAGCCTTGTCAACTACTGAATCAGAGTATGTAGCTCTAACAGATGCAATTAAAGAAGCTGTATGGTTAAGGGGAACTTTGAAAGAGTTTGGCTTATTCCAACAGCAAGTAACTATCTGATGTGATAGTCAAAGTGCTATACATCTAGCCAAACATCAGAGTCATCATGAGAGAACAAAACACATTGATGTCAGACTACATTATGTAAGAGATCTAGTGAGTAAAGGATTGATTCATGTGAAGAAAATCTCTACTGATGTAAATCCTGCAGATTGTTTTACTAAATCTCTTCCAGTAACAAAATTTCAGTTGTGTTTGGATCTTATCAATATGAGGAGTTATGTTGAGGAACAAGACCAGAGAAAGTCAGCTGGGACAAGTCAGTAATAGGTTTGGGAATGATGATTTGGAGCTTAAGGTGGAGAATTGTGAAATATAAGCTCAAATCATCATTGGAAGCTTCTTAATATAGTTAAGAATCGGTTACAAGGTAGTTTAACTAATTGGATTAAACTCATATGCCACAGGGGTCATTTCAAGTCAGGTTTAAAACAAGAAGGAAAGGTTAGGTATTGTTCGGCTAATTACTGGCCGAATTGCATCACAGTATTCAAACTATTTTCTGGCCGAGTTTTCTGTATCTGTTCGGTTCATTAACGGTTTGCATGGGCCGATAATTCCAATAACCATTTTCTATTCTGTTATAACTGCCTTGGGATATCTGGACTGATGTGGAGTGTCTTGATTGGTCAAGAGAAGGCGGTTTGCTTGATTATAAGTGGAAAACCGTGAGTCAAGAGGATCATCATCTTGCATTTGGAAAAGAGAGGAGAAAGAGAGAGTTGTATACCAAAAGAGAGAAAGAGTGCATTGTATTTTGCTTCTTCTTGTGTGATCTTTTGAGAAACTCTTGTAATCTTGGTTCTCCTTGAAATCAATAAAGAGGTGTGTGGTTTTTGAGGCCGTGGATGTAGGATTCACAACGAATCCGAACCATGTAAACATCTTGTTTCTTTCTTTCTTAATTCATATCATTTTGCATTGTGAGTTGATTGTTAAACTAGTAGTAGTTGTAGTGTTTCTTGAGATATATTTTGGAGTCAAAACCAACAGTTGAAAAAGGCAAAATAAAGAAACCAAATATGGAAAGTGGAAACCATTGGAGTGGAGTCAGTGGAAATTAATCTCAGGTCACTTGTCTAGTTACGAGAGGCTCTACCAATTGAGCTATAATCACAGATGCTCTACCAATTGGGTAACCAATTCCTCGTTAGCATTTCCAACTAGAGGATTCCTTTTTTTTTTTTTTTTTTTCTCTCTTTTTTTCCTTTTTCTTTTTTCTTTTTAAGTCTAGAATTAATGTGGTAAAGATACATTATCCCAAACTATTCTATTTTATATTAAGTGGGGATAGATAGGGTGATCACGGTGCGGTTTCTTACATAATTTTAAACCGATTTTTCAAGCGCGATTCGGTTAATGCATCTATATATCTATATCTATATATATATAAAAGTAAAATGGAGGACATTAATGTAATTTTAGTTTTCCCTCCAAAAAATCTATACCATAATTGGTAATTTTTTTCTTATTTTTGGTAAGTTCATAACTTTCTTTTACTTTTATAAAATACAAATAACTTTTTCATTTTTAATACGATTTTTATGCATAATATACCAAATTAATCATCTTTTCACGATCTTCGATTTGACATCCATATCATATATATTATAATGAGATATTTGATTTGAATAAACAAATTATTTGTGCTAGAATTGATGTTTATTGTGAATTGGACTATAATATTTTGGTTTTAGTTGGAACTAAAATTAGTAAAATAAATTCTTTATAAAAACTATAATTAATTTTTTTTAATAAAAATAAAACTAATCAATTTATTTTATTTGACATGAATTTTCAATTTTTTTTGTATTTAAGTCAAGGAGGAAATCCATTGTTTAAATAATGAAAGTCATACTTTATTAATACAAAGGCAAAACAACAATATCTATTTTATAATTAACTTATTAAATCATCAAATCTGCTAAAAGATCTTCTTATCTCGACTTTGAGCATATATATAATTATCTATTAAAATAGGTATTGAAATTATTTTTAATTACCTATTTATATTTTTAATAACGAGTATTTTGTTAAAATTACTCTTTTAAGGAAATTTATTCTTTGTAACCTAAATTATGACTTTTATTACATTTGGCAATCTTTTTCATTTTTTACTTTAACTGAAACTTCAATTATATGTTTTTACACTTTATAAGTTAAATAATACTTGATCGCACAAATCAACAACAAATGCTTTTTTTTACTTTTAACAATCTAAAATTTTTTTTTTCGCATTACTCAATTTTTATCTTCTAATAAATAAATCATTTCTAAGAAGGCTATAATATTTATATAAATAATTTACAATACCAAATAAAATACAAAAATATTCAAATATTTTGAAGAAACCAAAGACTTCTCATTAAATAAATTTTGAATTTTATTTTGTTAAAATAAGATTGTATTAAATAAAAATTGTTTAACTATATTTGAAATCACCAAAAAATATAGTATTGGTTTGGAATACAATTAAAAATCATTCAAATAATTCTCTTTTACAAATTATTTTACTTGATTATTTCATTACAACCACAATTAATCAGTTTGTTTTATCTGACATGAATTGTCTCAAGTTAATATTTGATTTATAATCAGCTTATTAAATTATTGAATTTGCTAATGCTTACTCGATATAATAATTATTTTCGTTGATAAAATCACAAAACTATGATTTTCGCTCATATATAATTTTATAATGATAATTAATCTTAGAATTATTTTTTATTATTAATTTTTTATGTTTTAGATATATTAATGTTATTTTTCTATAAATAGATACAATTTGCAACATATACTATGATATTATACAAGTTGCAGCTAAACTTCTTTTAAATAAGTAAAATTAACCAACTAGAACTATATGTTTGTTTAGACTTTGCAACCTAAACAATACTGGGTCACATTAACCAATCTCAATTATGTCTTTCTTTTCTTTCTTTTTTTCAAATTTTGCAATCTAACCAATTTTTTTTTTTTTTTTTTTTTTTACATTAACTAATGTATATCTTTAGATGAATCTACTATTTACAATATAAATATATAATTTAATTGAAACTTTTCAACATATATATGAAAGTATTAAGAAATATTGGAGCACTCATATGTTTTATTTTGTTATTCCAGCTATTGAATTATTTTGTTTTTCCAACTATTGAATAACTTTTGAATTTTATTTTGGTAATTTTTTATTCTTTGTATATCAGAAATACCAAGTAAAGTACTAAAACTTGCAAATAAGATTTTTTAAAAGGAGATAGTTACAATTAGAATTTAAAACTTTATTTAGATAAATTTAAATACTTAAAGTAAAATGAAAAAAATTAAAGAAAAATAAATTTCTTATAACATTATCCAGTTTATTTTATTTAATAATATGAGTTGATAGTTAGATTTTTACATTTGTTTTAATATTCATAATTAATTAAGCAATTATGCACATAGGTGAAGAATGATGCAGACACACTAAATGTGTGTTTGATTTTAAAGTTTAGAAATGATCATTTTGAAATTTTTTTTTTTTATATTGAATATTTATCTTAATGTTAATATATAATATATATATATATATATATATATATATATATATATATATAAAGTAAGTTATATTAAATTCATATATGACGTGCGAGAAACTTATATTTACATTACTTATAATTTTATTTTATGTTTTATCCTATATTTTAAAAAATATATATTTTATTAGGATAAAATGATCACATATTTAAATATTAGATTATATCATATTTAGTTTTATTAAAATTATTACTTTCTAAATAAACTTCCGTGCATTGCACGGGAATATTACTAGTATATATAAAAGTAAAATGGAGGGTATTAATGTAATTTTAATTTTTCCTCCAAAAATTTTAGCCATAATTGGTAACTTTTTCTTATTTTTGGTAAATTTCTAATTTTGTTTTATTTTTCTAAAATAAAAATATTTTTTTCATTTTTAATCTTATTTTTATGCATAATATACCAAATTATTCATCTTTTCACGATCTTCGATTTGACATCCATATCACATATATTATAATGAGATATTTGATTTGAATAAATAAATTGTTTGTTGGTTAATTATTTATGCTAGAATTGATGTTTATTGTAAATTGGACTATTATATTTTGGTTTTGGTTGCAACTAAAATTAGTAAAAATAATATTTTTTTTAAAATATGAGTATTGTTTTTATTTAAGTCATGCAGGGAGAAAATCCATTGTTTAAATAATGAAATTCAAAGGCGAATACAATAATATCTATTTTATAATCAACTTATTAAATCATCAAATCTGCTAAAATATCTTCTTATCACGAAATTACAGAAACTTTGAGCATATATATATTTATGTATTAAAATAGTGAGAAATTATTTTTAATTACCTATTTATATTTTTTAATAATGTGTATTTTGTTAAAATTGCTCTTTGAAGAAAATTTATTCTTTGCAGCCTAAATTATGACTTTTACTATATTTGGACACCCTTTTTAATTTTTTACTTTTACTAAAACTTCAATGCCTTTTTTATACTTGGTCGCACAAATCAATATCGAAAGCCTTTCAATCTAAATAAATTTATTTGCATTAATCAATTTTTATCCTCAAATAAATAAAGTATTTATAAGAAGACTATAACATTTATATAAATAATTTACTATACCAAATAAAATACGAAAATACTCAAATGTTTTGAAGTAACCAAAAACTTTAATTTGTTATTCGAATCATTAAATAAATTCTGAATTTTATTTTGTTAAAATAAGATTTTATTAAATAAAAATTATTTAAGTATATTTGAAATCACCAAATGAAATGTTAAAAGTTGCAAATGAAAATTCAATGTTATAAAGAAATTAATTAAACATCATAATTAGAACTTGAAAGTTTATTTAGATAAATTAACAGTTAAATATAAAATAAAAGCATGGACATAATGGGGAAAATATTAAACTTTACATTGCATATGATCCAAATAAAATATCATTGTTCCTTTTATATATAATTTATGGTTATTTTTAATTATTTATAGTTAGAATTGAAAAATTATTTTATAAATAAAAAAATTCTACATATATATATAAGCCACAATAGTGACAATTCTGTAAGTAACACTTTTCGGCCTAAAATTTTATATTATGATTGGTAAGTTGTTGTCACATTTGGTAAAGATCAAAATTTATTTACTTTCTAAAGTTGCTGCTTTTTTTTCATTTCTAATCTAATTATTAGAGCTGGCAAAACTGGTCCGGCCTGATGGGCCGGCCCGTTTAGCCCGAAATATAGAGCGGGCCGGGCCGGAATATTAGAGGCCCGAAAAAATTCGGGCTTTTTTGGCCCGGCCCGAACGGGTTTTTCTTTTGGCGGGCCAAGCCCGGCCCGAAGGCCCGCGGCCTGGCCCGATGGAATTGAATGTTTTTTCCCTCACTAATCGAATAAGAAAAATTTAGGAATTAGGTAATATCTTGTGTACTATTTGAAACATGTTTTTCTTTTTTCTTTTTCTAGCAGAGCATAAATGTATCTATTTACCGAGAAATTAAAACATTTAACTAATTTAATACTCTATTTCTTCAGTTTTATTAGCCGAAGATGGAAAATGAATTGGATCCAAGCATGCTCATTAATTATTATGTGTCGAAAAATGAAAAATTGATTAACATGTAGTATAGTACGTACACAAAAATTAAATAACTTGTGACGTGTAGTATATAACGATATATCATCATCCATTCCTTCTTTTTTATTATTATTATTAATATTATTGTTATATGTGGGGTTTGAGACATGCCTATAGATTAATAGATATCATTCCATTTTGCAACGAATAGTAATATATTATCTTCCGATCAAGTTTTTCTTAAGAGAATTAAACTGAAGTTCGCCTCAATATATAATTTTACTTCATGGTTAAAGTAATAAAAAAGAAAAGAAAAAAATTCATTGGTGGGCTCTTTTGACCGGAAAGCCCAATGGCCCGAGGTCCTCCGGGCCGGACCTAGCATTTCTAGGCCCGAAATAAATCGGGCCCGGCCCAAAATTTCCCTTGGCCCGGCCCGGCCCGGCCGGGCCGCCCGAATTGCCACCTCTACTAATTATTATGTATACTATATCAAATTAATCATCTTTTGACGATGTTTGATTTGACATTCATATGATATATATAATAATAAGATATTCTATTTAAAATATTATATTATTTGTTCGTTGATTATTTAAATAGATTTCAGTGTTTATTGTTGATTGTACAAAAATATACTATTGGTTTGGAATACATTAAAAATCATTCAAATAATTCTCTTTTACAAATTACTGTACTTGATTATTTCATTAAAACCACAACTAATCAATTTGTTTTATCTGACATGAATGTCTCAAGTTAATATTTAATTTATAATTAGCTTATTAAATTATTAAATTTGCTAATGCTTATTTCCTATAATAATTATTTTTGTTGATAAATTAAAAAACTATGACTTTCGTTCATATATATAACTTTATATATGATAATTAAGGGAAAATTGGTAAAAATATCCCGTAAGTTTGCCATATTTAAGAAAATATCCTCTAAATTTGGCCATTTTTAAAAGTGCCTCGTAACTTACAAAAAATTGGCAAAAATGCCCTGCAACCGGGTATAGCAGGTGACACAACCGGTCACAGGCTGATGTGGCATTAATTTTTTAATTTAAGAAGCTGATGTGGTTTTTTGTATGATGTGGTATTGATATTTGTTTATTTCTCTTTTGTCTTGTTATTACTTTTCTTTAAATTTATAAATAAGGATGATAAAAATAAAATATTGATACATAAAATTTAGAATTAAACTAACTATATATAAAATATATGAAAAGTAATTTTATAATGTTGGAAAAATTATTAAAAAATTAAATTTCAGAAAAAAAAAAGAAAAGAGAAATTCTAAAAAAAAAAATTAATAGAAACCCACCCCCATCCCAAACCCCCACCCACCCACCTCCCAAACCACCCCCAACATTGTATCAAGTATACATATATAACATATATACATACGTATATATATATATATATATATATATATATATATATATAACACGCAGAAACCGTCGCTGTATTCATCAGCATCACCGCCGCGCCACCGCCTTCTTCCCGCCGCCGCACCACTCCCTTCCTTCCCACCGCCATCGCGCCACCGCCTTCCTACCATCGCCGCCGCACCACCGCCTTCCTCCCACCGTCGCCATCCTTCTTCATTGTATCACCAGCACCGCCGCCGCGCCACCGCCTTCTTCCCACCGCTGCCGCGCCACTGCCTTCCTGCCATCGCCGCCGCGCCACCGCCTTCCTCCCAATGCCGCCCCGCTACTCCCTTCCTTCCCTCCACAACCTGCCTTCCTCTCACCGCGACGGCGCCACTACCTCTCTCCCACCGCCGCGCCGTTAAGGAAGATAAGAAAAGATCTGGAGATTTGGGGGTTAGAGTTCTGAAATTTCCAGGGGTGGGGGGTGACGGGTGCCTGAAGATTAGTTATTATAAAATAATTTTTTTTTTTTTAATATTTCACATTTTGTAATTATCCAAATAAGAATGTTATAACTATAATGACACATGTCTTTTTAACATAATGCCACATAAATTAAAAATGCCACGCAATATAGCCAAATCATCTCAAATAAGCCACATCAGCTGTCACCGGTTGTGTCACCTGCTATACCCGGTTGCAGGGCATTTTTGTCAATTTTTTGTAAGTTACGAGACATTTTTAAAAATGGCCAAATTTAGAGGATATTTTCTTAAATATGGCAAACTTACGGGATATTTTTACCAATTTTCCCGATAATTAATCTTAGAATTTTTTATATTTGAGATATATTAATGTTATTTTTCTATAAATAATTACATTTTGCAACCTCTACTATAAATTATAAAAGTTGCAACTATACTTCTTTTAAATAAGCAAAATAAATCAACTAGAACTATATGTTTTTTAGACTTTGCAACCTAAACAATACTCAATTACATCTTCTTCTTTTTTCACAGTTTGCAACCTAAGCATTTTTCTTTTATTTTTTAACATTAACCAATGTATATCTTTAAATGAATCTACTATTTATAATATAAATGTATAATTTAATTGGAACTTTTCAAAATATATATGAAAGTATTAAGAAATATTGGAGCATTATTCCAACTATTGAATTATTTTGTTATTCCAACTATTGAATAACTTTTGAATTTTATTTTGTTAATTCGTTATTCTTTGTATATTGGAAATACCAAGTAAAGTACTAAAACTTGCAAACAAGATTTTTTAAAAGGGCGATAGTTATAGCTAGAATTTAAAATTTTATTTGGATAAATTCAAATATTTAATAAAATAGAAAAAATTAAAGAAAAATAAATTTCTTATAACATGATCCAGTTTATTTTATTTAATAATATGAGTTGATAGTTAGATATTTATGTTTGTTTTAATATTCATAATTAATTAAGTTATTATGCACATAGGTGAAGAATGATGCAAACACACTATATGTGTGTTTAGATTTCAAAGATAAAAAATGATCATTTTGAAAAATATTTTTCTATATTGAATATTTACCTTAATGTTAATCTAATATATATATATATATATATTCATATATATAAAGTAAGTTATATTAAATTCATATATGACGTGCCAGACTTATATTTACATTACTTATAACTTTATTTATGTTTTATCCTACATTTTAAAAATATATATATTTTATTAGGATAAAACCATCACATATTTAAATATTAGATTATATCATATTTAGTTTTATTAAAATCGTTACTTTTGAAAAAAAACCTCCGTGCATCGCACGGGAATATTACTAGTAAATATAAAACCACAATATTGGACTAAATTAAAAGTTCGATTCGGTTTCGGCGGTTTCAATTTGATTATTTTGTAATATACTATATTAACCGATATTATTTCACAACAAATGATTTAAAGTAGTAGGATATATAAATTAAAAACGAATACGCTTGAGAATAAATTATCAAAATTAAATTATATTATTTTGCTTCATTGAATATAGTTTTGAATTTTATATGATGTTATTTGTAAATATTGATTGATTTGTTTTGTTAGTCATTGAAGGACAAACGTCACATTAGCAATAATATTGTAACTCGTATTTAGTAATGCTTACTTTTTCTTAACAAAAAATATATACCAAATATTTATTTTAATATTAGATCTTAACACAAATACTCTAAGAAATTTATAAGAAAATTAATGGAAATTCACTCAAGAAACAACATCAAATAAATACATATATATATATAGGTGGTGCTGTTTTAATATAAAATTGTAACCAAACCATTTAATGTGGTGTTGTTCTGCTAAAAAATTAAGCCGTGATTTATACTATTATTTAATGGAAACGGTTTGGTGTCGTTTGCTGTGATCGGTTTGAGCGATTTTATATAACTTTCATGATCATCCCTAGGGATAGGTTGTCCATGAAGCTTGGAATTTACCGAAAAAATATGTTAGTCATTCAACTTTTTTTAAATCAAACTGAATTGATTAAATTTTTTGGTACGAATTTAGATATTCTTTAATTTGCTGTATCAAGAAATCTACTTAACAGTACAGAACTGTATTGACCGAATAATCGAATAAGACAACAAATTATAAATTTAAAAATATATGATCCTAAAAGGATAATTTAAATAAGACTTTAAAATTAAATTATTCATAATTTTGTAGTTAGTTTTATTTAACATAAATAACTAAAGGAACTATATATTCAATTATTATAAAAATTTAAAACACCAGTTAGTGACTTTGGAGCAAATATGATGTAATAAAATTATGTATATTAGTTTCACGTCAATATATTTTGCTCAAAAGATAAGAAATTCTCCAATTATCTAAATTGACCCAAATCGAATTAAATTAGATTCGAAATTCTAAATTGAGGTGTCAACAAAATAACGATACTGTACCATTTCAATTTTTGAGTTAATTTTAAAATAATTGAAATTTGATATGAAAGCCTCAATTTTTTCGAATATCCTATACATACTGTACGACCCCCTAGACAAAAGAGCCCATTATGATGTCCAGCTAGGGTTAGGAGTGGGCGTCTTAATAATCCGCCGCCATCACCTCTATATAAATGTAGTTGCGATGTTTCCTTCTGCTAATAAGTCCAGCATGCAGACAAGTATTTTATGCTATAATTTTGAACATTTTGTTGAATAGAAATGGAGTTTGGGAAATGATGCGAAACTTAATCGCTAATTCAGAGGCTATTTTGCTCTGCTGAACATATTATATTTGCACGTCAGTCTGATTCCAACCTCCTGTTTTTTATTTTATTATTTATAGAAAATTTTCTTCAATCTGCTGCAGCTTCTCCCTTAAATCTGCAGAAAAACAATTCGCATATTTCACCACCAACATTCGTAGCATGATATCTTCCTATGACAAAGTTGATTTTGGTTCTTTGATATCAATTGGTTTGGATTGTTATAAATGTGAAACCGTATTAATGTTTTTCTGAACTAGATTTAAAGTGATTTTGGTAGAGTGAAGACCCCTTCAATTTAAACTTCCTTAATTTGACATCCTAACCACCCACGGTTCAAGATGGGTGTGGTTGGGCAATTTCTGTGGACCATTTTGGATAATCCATGGGCCATTATACAAATATGACCCAGCTTTGGGTTTTAGTCAGTGTTTAGGATTAAATCTGTTCAATTTAGATAAGTTTTTTCTAGTAGATGAAATCTGATTTTAATTTTTTAATCGGGTCGATATTAATATACAGTAACAACAATATTGTAAGTCACATTTCAACTCTTATCCAAGGTGAGAAACATAAATTAGAATAGAATATGCATCGATTTTAATAGTTGAAGCCAATTTATGTTCTTTCTGAAACCACTCTTGACGAGGGGGGAAATATTCGTTTATAATTCAAGAAAAAGGATAAAAAATAAATAACAAACAAATTTTCGCAGTTTTCAGTTTTTTGGGACTGCTGGATAAAAATCCAGCACCGTAAAATGCTACAGTTTACTATCCTTTTCATTTTTATCATTTTTTCTTTTTTTACTGATACCACAATGCCTCAATATAAATGGGGTGTTTGTGATTATTTTTACTTTTAAAAAAAAAAAAAGTGATTAAAAATTCAATTAGTAAAAAGTAGGTAGTGGTTGAAAAAGAAGTAATTTTCAATGAAAGTAAAAGTTGGAGTATTTGCTAAATCACTTATGTCTTTAAAAAATTATCATATTATATATAAAATTGACATTGAGTAGGGAAGATCATTAAATTTCTACTTTTAACTTTTACATTAGGAACACTTCTTTTAAAACAAAAGTTAACTTTGCAAACACTATAAAATAAATTTTTTTAAGTTATAATTTAAAAATCACTTAGAAAAACCAAATGCAAACATCCTCTATATCTTTTTTTTGGCCTTTTGTCTTTGCCTCTCTCAAAATCCAATTCAACAGTTTAACACCTTTTGTCTTTGCCTCCTATATTTGCCAAAATCCAATTCTAACAGTTTAACTATTGAATTAACTGATCTGCGGCCTTTAATTTTCCAACAATACATATAATAATTAGCATAACATCTCCAGATTAATTTTGTTCAACAACTCTAGTGCCTGTTAAAAAAAAAAACTTGAAATTGAGTGCCCATTACCTTTAGGAAAAAAAGAACTAATTAAAAAAAAAAAAAATTTGAGGTATCTTTATTGAAACCCGTGCCTTCAAGAGAATATGAAGATGGTTAAGCAGCGCCTACAATAAAAAAAAATTACATATAGATTTGTAATTATTTAAGTAAATTGATGTTTCTTTTCTAATTAATTTATTGAAATATATTATGTTATACTATCAAGAATTTCGTGAAATTAAATTCACATCCAGCTATTTGAAGGCATTCATGATGACCTGGAGGTGCTGAACAAGATGCAGACAACTCATTTGGTGATCTATTGTCCTATAATTGTTGCAAAAGTTAAATATATAGATTATTGTTCCAAAAAGAGTCAACAATAATAAATCACATTTTTACCTTGGCTTTCGAATTTGTTTTTTTCTTTGGTGTTCTATCCAACTCTTAAGTTGCCTTGATCTTTTCAAGCCGGTCTTATTCTTGAATCCCTTTGCTTGTGCCATGGAAAATCTTGTCGACAATTTTTTGGCACTAATGTCGTCTTGGCTCTCTTCTGTCAGACGCATTACCATGACTTGTTTGCTTAAATCACACGCCGCCTTGAACCAAAGAGAAAGTTGATGAGTGAATGGATGCGTCGGTCGCCAGTTGTACAAACATCATGCAAAGTTTCTTATATCGCTGTGTACTTTGTACCTTCGGATCTTCCTTGACTTCATTGGCCATATAATCGTGTACCACCCCGCTCCTAGCTTCTCTTGTCCACCTCTTCAAGATATAATGCTCGGGACGACATTTTACATCCATCAAATCATATACTTTTACGATGTGACAACACAATAATCCGACCATCTCAAATTTTCAGCAGCTACACGAAATATTCCCGGTGCTAGGATCAAATTTCACCCTCCATTTCCATTCCTTATCTATTAGCCCGACAACATATTCAAATAATGATTGAGTTTTATTTTTAGATTTTATGTAGGCAGCTGCAAACAAATCAAACTCCGTATGGAATAGATGAAAGATAGTTGGAGTATAAATCTCGGAAAGTTCGCGCAACATAGGAGAACTATCTAGCTTTTATTTTGGCAATTTTTAACGAGTCTCATATTCACATCGTAGCTCATTGTACCGCTTGCTCTCTAAGACTCGTCCGAAGGGCTTAAAAAATTGCTCTATGTCCAGGCTCGGATTAATGCAGTTCTTGATATAAGAATTTACACTCTCACTAAGTTGTGTGCTCCTCATACCAAGTAGGGGTGTACACGGTACGGTGTGGATCGGATATTTGAAAATATTCAGATCCATACCAAACTTCGGTTATTTAAAAAATAAGTATGCATTACCGATCCAAAAAATCGGGACGGTACGATGCGATTATTTATTTTTTCGGGACAGTTCGATTCAGAATTTCGGATCTAACGGAACGGTTCAATTCGGTTCGATTCAGTTCGGGTAATCGGAAATTTATTTTACTTTTGAATAATAAATTCAATTGAATATAATATATTGACGTCTAACTAATAAATAATTTTATTACATCAAATTTGTTTCCAACTAACTGACTTGTGTTATGAAAATTATATGATAATTAAATATAATGTTTTTAAAAATCTATGTTACATAAAACAAACTACAAAATTATGAATAATTTAATTTTTAATTCTTATTTAAATTAATCTGTTAGGATAATATATTTTTAAATTTATAATTTGTTATTTTATTCGGTTATTCGGTTCAATACAGTTCGGTATGATTCAGTACGGTTCAATACGGGATTCGGTTCGGAAAATTGAGAAATATCCAAATCCGTACAAAAAAAATAATCGGTTCAGTTCGGTTCAGAAAAAGTCAAATGGTCAACGGATTTTTTTGGTTCAGAACTTATTCGGTCCGAGTTTTAGTGCAGTTTCGGTAATCTCCAAGCTCCGTGCACAGCCCGAATACCAAGCGTGCAAACATACTTCATGTAAGAGACTGATACACGTTAATTATGCATGTATTTAGGTCGATTTATGGTAATATTTTATAGCATTTACATGCATATTTAGTCAAGAGGTGTATAAAGTGATATATTTTGGACCATTTAACGTGTTTGACTTGTTTTAAGGTATTTTTGAGCAATTTCAGGACTAAAAGTCGTATTTTACGACTAACAGACGAAGGAACAAGTCGAAGGGAAGTTAAAACCGATCCAAACCGGTAAAAAATCGACCTAGGCCAGCTCAGACCGATCTGAACTGGTCCAGAAGTCAAGCCAGGTGTAAACCGGCAAGACAGCGACAAAATCAGGCTGCAAAGCAATTCCTCACTGTTGACACAACGCGGCCATATTCAACATGCAAAGCGGCCGCGTCAAAACGTTGCTTTTAGATTTCCAGTTCAAAGTAACACGGCCACGTCAGAAACGCAAAGCGGCCGCGTCAAAAGCCTCGGTTTTGAAGAACTTTCCGTTTTCAAGTAGGAATTGGTTCCTAGACCCCTCAGAACTATTTCGAAGTCTATAAAAGGACAAGAGATGCTCGTTTTTCAAGGAGACCTGCTACATCACATCATACACATATTGAAGGAAAATTAGAGAGCCATTGAAGAACGAGAAGACGAAGATTGACGAGCCGACTTTATTTCTTTTCTAGTCTTTATTTCTTTACGATGTATTCTATGAATTATTGTACTGAATTAATACTACACATAAGTAGCTAAACTACTCGTGTCCTAGGGTTAGAGAGTAGTATTTTACACCGATATTTGATTTAAGTTTTGATTTATAGACTGCAGTTTTTAAGCATCTATCTATATGTTTGTTTTATTCCATAACTGAGCATAATTTGATCACTTAGACTTAGTTTACACGTTTAGCAATTGCGCTTCGAGAGGAGGGAATCGTTAATAGTCGTACAACATATAGCGTAGTTGTCTACGACAGCGTAGGCAAGGGTTAAGGGTCTTTTGGGAGTTGTTAGGATTAATTGACTCGAGAGGGTAGTTGTCCTGATCAATCCACAATTTAGTCGCTTTGAGCGGACTAAGTTAATTAAGTGTTGTCTAATAGATACTAAAAACTGGTTTAAAGGTCTATAAGTTAAACTTAATCAATGTTGAAGTAATTCACGAAATCGACACCCTAAGATACATACTAGTTAATTGAAATTTACTCGTTAGTCAAGTTAGTAATTAGTTAAAATAATTTTGTTTATTAAAGGGTTAGAAATTAGGTCTGTCAAGTTTTTGGCGCCGTTGCCGGGTAATAAGTATAGCGTCTTAGTTTTTATCCGAGTAATAGGAGGATACTAGACTAGACTTTATTCTTTGTAATTTTAATTTTGTTATTTGAATTTCGTTTTTATAATTTATTTATTTTATTTTAGTATTACGTGGTATGTTTTTCGGTGGTGTTTTCATGCTCGCATGCAAACCAGATCAAAAGGGAAAGAACATCTCGTCCCTCTGGATCCATAGATTGAGGCAACTGCCCGTAGATACCGTACGAGAAGAAATCCTACATTCGAGATGAAAAACATACCGCAAAATCTGACCCAAGAGGAAGCATTGACTCAGATATTAGGGGCTCTCGCTAATCTGGATGATCGAGTCACCAATCTGCAGCAGCAACCACCGTTGCAGCAGCTGAGACGAATTCATATTGCACAAGATGATGCAGATGAGGATATCACTCCTATAAGTGATTATCTTCGTCCTACGCCGAATCAACAGTTCGGAGGAGTACAACTCCCACCATTAAATGCAAATAGTTTTAAGCTGAAGTCAACACTAATAAATATAATGTAGCAGAACCAGTTTGGTGGAAGTGCTCTAGATGATCCGAACGTGCACTTGAACAAGTTTCGCAGGTTGGAAGACAATATAAAGATCAATCATGTGTCGCATGAACAAGTCAAGATAAGGCTATTCCCATTCTCACTAAAAGACATATCATTACAGTGCTACAACTCATTGGATGATGTCACAGAGTGGGAGGACCTGAGCACAAGATCCCTTCTGAAATACTTTCCACCAAGCAAGATGCTAGATTTACAGAACAATAAACCAATTCAAGCAGATGGATCAAGAGCCATTCAGTGAGGCTTGGGAGCGATTTCGGGATCTTATCCGGAGTTGCCCCCAACATGGGTTCTCAAAGAAGCAACAGGTTTGCAAGTTCTATAATAGGTTGCTTGCTCCAGCAAGAAATCATGTAGACGCAACTGCAGGTGGAAGTTTAATGGAGAAGACTATGAAGAATGCATTCTCGATTTTGGATGCCATGGCCAGAACAAGCTATCAGTGGCCTAATGAGAGAAATCAACCAAGACGAGTGGCTAGTGTCAAGGAAGCAGAGCCAGTCAAGAATGGGCCAATTGACAACCTTACATCTTAGTTGACAACTTTGACGAGCCAAGTAAGTTTGCTAACTAGTCTGATGTTAGCACAATATAATGACACTTCAACGCAACAGATAGTGGGTTAGGAAGAGGTTGAAGATGTGAATTTTTAAATTAGAGAAACTTCAACAATTTCCAAAATAATCAGCCAAGGTACAATCAGTACCCTCTTAATCGGGATCATCAGAATATTCACTTAACAGCCACCCAAATTCGCCGTCATGAATAGAATGATCCATGATGGTAAAGAGTCAACACAAGAGGAGATAGTGCAGTCCCAATTTGCTAAGTACGATGAAAAGTTCGCTTAACTGGAGAGAAAAATAGATGAAAATTTTATTGAGCTAAACAAACAGATGACTAGTCAAGGAGCGGACATCAAGCGACTCGAGACCAATATTAATGAAATGTCTACCAATATGAGTCAGCTGATAAAGATTGTCGGAGCTCAGCATAAACAGGGGCAGTTCCCGAGTGATACAGTTGTGAATTCGAGAGAGCAGTGTCACGCAATTCGAGTGAGAAGTGATATTGGGTATGAAAGTCCAAAACTGCAGGTTGATAAGGAAGTTCAGAAAGAACACTTAGTGGAAGAAAGAGGGGTAGAAGAAGGAGAAAAGAGGCCAAAAGCCAATTTACCAGAATATGTCCCTCCAATTCCATTCCCACAAGTTCTGAGGAAGAAAAAGATAGATGAGCAATTCGCAAAGTTCTTGGATGTGTTGAAGAAGATTCTAATTTAAAATATATTGTTGAGGTACTACAACAGATGCCTAACTATGCGAAGTTCCTGAAGGAAGTCATAGCTCAAAAGAGAAAATGGAAGGACTACGAGACAGTGAATTTAACAGAAGAATGCAGTGCAGTTATCCAAAGGAAGTTACCAATAAAGTGCAAAGATCCAGGTAGTTTTACTCTTGAATGCAAAATAGGTAATTTAACTTTTGATAAAGCACTATGCGATCTAGCAGCAAGTATCAATAGGCACAATAAAACCCACTACAATAGCCCTCCAAATGGCCGACCACTCTATAACTTGGCCATGGGGCATTGTAGAGGATGTTTTAATAAAAGTTGGTAAATTTATAATTCCCGTTGACTTTGTAGTCCTAGATATGGTAGAAGACAACGAAATTTCCTTGATCTTAGGTCGCCTGTTTCTAGCAACGGGTAAAGCACTTATAGACGTTCAAAAGGGGGAGTTAACCTTGAGAGTAAATGAGGAGAAAGCCACGTTTTCGATATATGAAGCTAAAAAACAACATGAATATGAGAGAGTAAACCACGTTGTAACATGTGGCTCTATACAGTGTTTAGATGCCACATTAAATAAGAACCTGATCTCACCTAATGATTGTAATACCCTTAAAATGTGCTTTGTCAATTCTATATCTAATCTTGATCACAATGATTCTACTAATCTTGATCTGGTAGAAAGTGTTAGAGTTCTAGATGCCTTACAGGAACCTCCAAAAAGAAGTTCAACCTAAAAGCGTAAAAAGAAAAAGACAATTGAGAAGGCATTAAGAGAGAGTAAAGGCAGAGAAAACGCTAAACTGTTACCTAAGCATCTACAGTTAAATCCAATGATGAGGGAAACAACTAAGAAGAAAGTGCAACTGAAGAAGCCGAATTAGAACCAAAAAGGTCGTCCAACTTGAGACGTAAAACGAAGCGCTTCTACCCGATATTTACCGTTTTATTTTAATCTAAGATGTTTTTATTGTTTTTATTACTTTATGTTTTTAATTGTGTTTTTAGTGTTTTGATGTTTTTAGGAACCAACATGGATGAGCGTTGCAAGAAACGAGAGTCGAAAAGACAAAAAAATCAAGCTGAGGAAGAATAAACCAACGCGGCCAGTGACATACTCAACGCGGCTGCGTAAAAAATCAACTGGAAAGCATTTTGGCACCGTGAGCTCAACGTGGCCGTGTCAAAAGTCAAACCCAGAGCCATATTTAAGCTCAACTCAATGCGGCCGCATCAAAAGCCTTCAGGAATTACCTTTGACACTGGACACGCAACGCGGCCGCTTCACAGACCTAAGGCGGCCGCATCAAAATCGCTTCAGAAAGGCCAGAATCAAGCTCAACACAAGGCGGCCGCTTCACACATTTCGTGCGGCCGTGTTGAAACCCATTAAGTTTCAAAACGCGATTTCTAGGTTCATTCTCTTTTCCCTCTCTTCCCTCTTGCAAGCACGAAAACACACACCCTCAGACACACTTCACAAATTATTGCACAAACACTACTAGAAACAAACACACTAGATCACAAACACAAGCACACACATATTCATTCATTGCACCAAAAAATTCGAATTTTTCGACCCAAATCGAACGGAACTAGGGCACTCTCCGATTCTCAAGTCTTCGACTAAACTCCACTAGTAAGTGAAGCTAACCCGAACTTTTAGGATTTCCAATCTATTATTTATACTTACTTTGTATTGAAGAATGTTTAGTTTCGAATTTTGAGAACAATGTTGTGCATATTTGAGATATATTGACACCTGTAGTGTGAAATTACTAGAAAATCGATTGGGTCTTGCTTTATGAATAAGAGTTGTGCTAATTGTAGTTGAAATTAAAATGAAAATTATGGTTGGAGTGGAACAGTAACAACAATATTGAATTTCATATGTTTTAGTCATGGAGGACTTTTATCGAGCATGTTGTGTGCATGACTTGGAATGAGCTTTTTGCCTAGTTTATGCCTCTTGTTGTGCTTTCATATGTGATACAATGATGAATTGAGTTTAAGATGTATGTCTTAAGTTTGTAGGAGTCAAAATTTCACCATCTAATGAATTCAACTGATTAATTTAAGAGTTGAGCACATAATAGGGGGTATACAATGTGAAATTAACTAAATTGTTGCTAGCACAAGGTCGACATTACTACGGAATCAATTAGGCTTAGGGAAATCTTTTGATTAACTAGGAATTATTGAGTTCTAGAAGCTAGTTGTGCTACATTGAAGTTGTGTGACTTTTTATTGTGTTATATTGGGTTGTGTGTATAGGGTCACTAAAATGGCACCAAGAAAGGGTAGTTCCAGTCGAAGCAAAGGTAAGCAGGTGATGGTAGAAGACACTCCGGACGTCAATCCAAATGACAGCCAACCCTTACACGAATGTTCATTGGCACGGGTCGAACACAAAGCTCGTTTTGATGAGCTCTGTCATTGCACAATCTTACCAACTCGATTCAACAGTGATGATTTAACTCGGGCAATGGGCATCCATGACAATGTCCGTGCTTTGCTTACTCAAGCTGGGTTACTTGGGTTCATGAGTGTCCAACAAACCTATAGGAGGATCACCCTCGAGTTCTTAAGTACCTTTGGCATCACAGTTGCCAGCTCTTTTGATTCACGCCGACCGGATGGCATCACTTTCTAGCTACTGGATAAACCTCGATCTTTGACGTATAGCCAGCTGGACCAGATTTATGGCTTTCCTAAAGCTTCTAGGGAGGAGCCACCGGAGCTGTTCGACCCCCAAGCATTCTGGGGCCCGCTGACAGCTGCTCCACCCCTTGTGGCAACACAAAGATATGTATTTAACTCTGCAAAAGCTTTGTGGATTCGCAATCCCGTCATCCGATACATACAAAAGATGCTAGCCCATGCCTTATTTGCACGGCGTGAAATAGGGGCGATGAGACAAAATGAACTACAATTATAAGGAATAATTTGTATTTTGCAAAGGTGTGCTTGTGTCTTTTGCTGAAAAAACTGTGAATGTTGTCCAAGAGGATAAAACTGATTTCTAGTATAAAAGACATGGTCATTTGAGTAGGAAAGGTTTGTGATCTTGCATACAGATGGCTCTTTTCGTAATGATAAACTATTATATATGCCATTTTGTGACTCGTGTGTTAGGAAAACAACATAAGGTGGAATTTTCCGTCTCCCCCTTTCCCAATCAATCTTTTATTACTGATATACTTGAATATTTTCATGTTGATGTATGGGCTCTTGCGAGTGTGTCTACTCATGGTGGAATTCATTACTTTCTCTTAACAATTGATATTTTTTCTCGTAAGGTCTTTGTGTTCCTATTGGAAAATGACTGACGTTTTTTTAAAGTTTAAAACCTGGAAAGTTTTAATTGAAAATCAAATTGGGAAAAAGATCAAAATTCTTAGGACCGATAATGTCTTAGAATACTACAATAACTTATTTGATAATTTCTGTACTGGATTAGTATTCAAAGGTATAAGGTTGTTCCGTACACTCCGCAACAAAGTGGTGTTTCTGAGCATATGGACCGAACTTTACTTGAAAGAGTGAGGTGTATGCGTGTGTCCTCTGGTCTTTCAAAAAATTTATTGGGTGAAGCTATTATCAATGTTGCATATATGATAAACAGGTCCCATTCTGTGCCTTTGAATGGGAAGTGTCCTGAGTTTGTTTGGTCTAGGCAGAAGATTGATTTATTGAACTTGCGTGTATTTGATTGTGCTGCATCTGCTCATAAAAAACTTGAGAAACTTGAACCAAAGTCCATAAAATGTGTTTTTGGGCTATCCTGAAGGGTGTGAAAGGGTGTAGATTATGGCTTAGGGGTGAACCTAGTCTTAAAGTGTTAAATAGTAGATATGTGATTTTTAATGAATCTAATTTTGTTTTTCTTTTTTTTTTTTGGGCTTAGTTGTCTCATTGTCTATTGCTGAGTCTGACCCTGATCCAAATAAGGTGGAGCAATTATCTGGTTTGAGTTACTTTGATGAATCTGAATTTTCATGTTGCAACTGTAAATCCATCCGCTGTGTCTAAAAATTCGCCTACTGAAAATGTTGAGAATGCTGATGTGCATGGTGAGTATGTTGAGAATGTGCTTGAAAATGCTGTGCTAGATGATTATTAACTTGCTAAGGATAGAACTAGAAGAAACATAAAGCAACCTTCTAAGTTTGATGATTTTCACATGACCTCACATGCTTTTAGTGTTTGTGTGTCCATTTATCGAAGTGAACCTAAGTCGTATCAAGAAGCCTTAAAATCTAATGAGTCTGTTGAATGGTTAAATGCTATGAAAGATGAGATGAATTCTTTGCATGTTAATCAGACTTGGATGCTTGTGCCTAAATCTGAAAACTATTATGTTGTGGAAATTAAGTGGTTGTATAAGATCAAGAATGAAAACGAGACTGTTAGACTTAAGGATAGACTTGTGGCTAAGGGTTTTACTAGAAAAGAGGGGATATATTACACATAAATCTTTGCTCTTGTTGTTAAATTCACCACTGTTTGTATTATGCTTGCATTAGTTGCATATTTTGATTGGAGTTGAAACAAATGGATGTTACAACTGCCTTTATGCATGGTGAATTAGATAATAAAATATTTATAAAGCAGTCAGAAGGATTTATTGACAACAAGGAACCTGATCATGTATGTTTGCTCAAAAAATCATTAACTGGTATGAAACAGTCTCCTAAATAGTGGAACAAGAAATTTGATATGTGTATGCTTTCTTTGAAGTTTAAGAGGAGTTTATATGATCAATGCCTTTACATTAAAGAAATTGCTCAGGTTCCTATTTTCTTGCTTATCTATATGGATGATATGTTGTTGGTTAGTCCTTGCATGAAGTCTATTGAGCATGTTCAAAATTGTCCTAGTGAAAATTTAAATATAAAGTATCTAGGAGATGCGAAGAAAATTTTGGGTATGAACATTGTTAGGGATAGAACAAATTCTACAGTTTTTCTCAATAAGATTTCTTATGTAGAAAGATTTTGAGTAAATTCTCTATATCAGCTTCCAAGTCTGTGAATGTGCCTCTTGTCGCTCATTTTGAGCGAAGTAAGGATTGGTCTCCCAAGTCTGAACTGAAATGGATTCTATGGAAATTGTTCCATATTCTAATGCAATTGGTTTTGTGATGTATCTCATGGTAAGCACTAAACCTGATTTTTCTTATGTTGTTAGTTGCTTGGGTAGGTACATGACGAACCCTAGTGTGCCTCATTGGGAAGCATTGAAGTAATTTCTTATATATTTCAAGGGTTCCTTGAATGTTGGCCTTAAATTTTCAAAATTTGCTCAAGTATTAAACTAGTTGCCTATATGGATTCAAATTACAGGGGCAATAGAAAATCAACGACTGCATATGTGTTCACTTTGTGTGGCTCTTGTATTAGTTGAAAATCTCAACTACAACCTATAGTTGTTTTATTAACAACTGAATCTGAGTATGTGGTTGTGACTGAAGGCCTAAAAGAAGCTATCTGCTAAAAGTCTTACATCTTAAATTGGTCTTCTTGACGGTGATGTTGTTTATTCTAACAGTCAATCTGGCATACAATTGTGTAAAAATTCTGTGTTCCATGATCGAACTAAGCATATCGATGTTAGATTTTATTACATTTGTGATGTTGTTTCCAAGGGCTTAGTTTATATGAATAAGATAACATCTGAGTTTAATCATGTAGATATGGAAACTAAATGTTTGCCTCGCACTATTTCACTAAGTGCATGTTTGGTTGGGGCTGAGGTGACTGGGGTACTGTTGGTTAGGGATAGTAAATGGAGTTAGTGGTTGTGAGTGTTAAAGAGTGATGTTTGTTTGGGTGGTTGGGGTAGTGATTGTAGTATAAGAAATAATTTTAAATTGTAAAATGTGATGTGATGTGTGTAAGAGGTTGTTATTGATGATTGATTGATGTTTGTTTGGGTGGTTGGGATAGCGGTTGTAGTGTAGGATATAATTTTAAATTCTAAAAGGTGATGTGATGTGTGTAAGTGATTGTTTTTTATGATTGGTTTAATGATTAAAGTAGTATTGAGATTTGTGATTAATTGATGATGTGTAATGATTATTGATAGGTGATTGTTTGAGGGAATTTGTGTCCCAACCCTAATAAGGTGGTGTTTGCAAACAAAATTGATTGTGAAAAAGTGATTAAAATTGATTGTTGTAGTAAAATAAAAATTTGGTAGTGTTTGGAAAAAAAGTGATTTTAAGAATTGATTCACAGAAGTTGCTCTCTCATTGATTCTTAAAAGCAGCTTAAAAGTACTTCACATAATTGATTCTGTAAAAGTAACATGAGTTTGCAAACAAAACTGATTGTGAAAAGTGATTTTGAAAATTGATTTTGGGGGTGTTGTTGAGTTTGCAAACACCCCCTAAGAGATGGATTGCTACAACTGTTGAGCTAAACATATAATTGAGTTGACCCAATCGATCACAGATTGGGGCCAACCCCAACCAAACATACCCTAACATTGTCTTATGTTGCCCTCACTCTCTATTTAGCAGAAGAATCATTTAATAGGTATTTTCATTGATTTTGTAGATAAAGTGTTGAGGAATTCTCTTCCAGAAACAGTAGCATCTGCCCGAGATCTTTTGTTTTCCTCACAACCACCAATCAAGTCATTCCAAATATTCCCTCGGTTCTTGAATATAAAAACAGAAGAAGAGTGTCCGCTAATAGCTTCTATAAGTGTTGCTAGTATTTATCAAATTAAATAATGAAGTTCAAAGCCTCTGCAACAAGTTATAAGAAATAAATCAAAATCGGATTTTCCTCTGACTATACTTTGAGCAATTTAATTCTGCGGTGAGTACCCCCTATATATCTCTTGGATTTTTAGGGCTTTTTATGTCATTATATATGTTTAGCTTTTGATGTATTGTTGTATGTTGAGGCTTTATTTTAAATTTTTTCTGCCACTTCAAATCTGGAACCGATTTCTCTTTGTATATTGTACGTGTTGTCTTTTCTTAGAGTTGCAGGTGCGAAGCTGGACGATTTTCAGTTCAGAAGATCACATGAAAAGAAACGCGTCGGTTGAAGACTTCCTATACGGAAATTCATTTATTATGTAATATATCGATAATCATATTTTTATAATCCTTAATATAACATACATATTGGATATATTAAATAAAATTATTTATTAGTTAATTATTTGAATTAGAAAAGAGAAAGGAATTTCCAACGTTGAGTGAGCTTAAAATAAAAATGTTGGTTCAGTTGCGTTAAGTCAACCTCACTACTCGTACCATTATAATTGTTTTCGTGCATTTTATATTCCTTGTTCATACTACGTCAATGTAATATATTACAAACAATTCTAGAGTTGAGTTCAAAACATATATTTTATATTAAATATGTCGCCACAATTGTTCAACCAACATGAGAAAAGCAGCAATCAAAGACTTAAGCAGTAGAGGATTCTTCTTAATATTGCATTTGTTATTGTTCACATATATTTCATTATGAAAATAATGTTATTTTGCTCCCACCAAATACGGAGTTGGTTCATTTTAGTGATAATTATTATTCTTTTTAATTTAAGAGACTCAAAATGTGCTCAAAGTTGTCCCAAAATCGAAATTGCTAAGTTGTCCTATAGAATATGACGACTTTGTTGTTGCAACATTCTTAGGCCAACAATTTCTCTTGCCATCTTCTTTAGATCTTCAGAAAATACCATCAATTATTCGCATCAAACTAGTGAAATCTCTTCCCCATGTAGCTTTTACTTTCCTTGCCCAAGCAAAAAATTCACACCTACCAAAAAGTGAATCGGGACAGGTGTGAAAGACACGACCTCTACTTGGCGGCTTCGATGAAACAAATGTGCAAGTACCCTCTCCACAACGACATATTACGCGATGTTGGAGATGAAGTTGTGGCCTACCGCTCGTGGATGGCAAGAAGACGTGTTAGATCTTGTTTTCTTCCTTGTGTTTTGGGTTAATGAATGCAAAAATAGTTGTTTGGTATAATAGTTGTATATGTATAGGGTTTGATAGCAAAAAAAAGAAAAGAAAACTTGAACTTTTCCTCCCAACATGATTCTGTATATTTGGGACCAAAAGTGTATTTCTCTTGCGATCAAAAGTACAAATAAATTAACGAAAAATGATACAATATGGTCACTTCTGCACGTTTTGAGTCTTCTGGGGTGAAAAAGAAATGATTGGGACCTAAATGAAACAATTCCGTATTGGAGTAGAAAAGCAGAATTGATATTACTACTGACAAACCATTAAACTTGTTATTGTACCAAAGTGACCAAATTAACGGAGAGAATTAGATGTGAAAGAATGTAGAGAATGGAGTCAAGTCATGTGATCACAAAGTTTAAGCTAGAAAAAGAACATGGCCAAACCTTCGGAAACAATTAAATGGTTATTTATTGACGCTTAATTTTAGGGTCCTGCCAGCATAGGATCCTTTAGCTTCTACTTTGCACTACTGTTTTCACTCCGGGCTAGAGGCTTCTATATATAAATCTGTAATTTTAAGCCGAGGAAGCTACATCTCAAATTATGCAGGTATATTGATTATTTTCCTTTCTAATTGAAACTATTTATATACATCTAAACTTCACTTTGATGCTACAGAAAAAGATCGTTATAAAGGTACAACTGAAATGCAACAAATGCAGATCCAAGGTCATGAGCATTGCCGCCATGGCTTCAGGTATTGAATAATAACGTAATATAATGCTTGATTATTGTTCTGCGATAATAAATGTGTTTTGTTTGTATTGTATGTAATAATAGGTGTGCTGTCTGTAAAAATAGAAGGGGACAAGAAAGATCAAGTTGTGGTGATTGGAGATGGGGTTGATGCAGTCGGAATGACAAGCTTAATAAGGAAGAAAGTTGGCCATGCAACCCTTGAATTTGTACATGATTTGTAGCACTAATATTTGTATAACTTTCAATTAGAATTGCCATATGCTGATTAAATTCTTTTCAACATCCAACCTTTTATTTGTCTTCAACAGACTTGAAATAGATCGATTTTATATACCATCAAAATGGTTCAGTTCTATCTCATGAAGAATTTAACCAACATCAGCAAATGTACAATTCTTGCAATATTTACCATGTCAAATTAACTAATCATAACAAATGAAAGAAAGAAAATTAATCAAACTGTAACACTTGATTTATATCCAGTACGAGTGATCAATTAAAGATGGAAAAACTTAAATAAGGCTAAGGTCCTAATTGAGATGCTCTGTACTTATATGCCTCATGGACATACCCATATATTCATCGGATGCACGTATCTGCATTACTCTATCGCGCATATTCTGGAACGTCGAGTTCTCCCATATACGGGTCACCTGATCTCCAAGAGACGGGTCCAAAGAGAAATTAACGAGGGCCTCTGCAGCATTATCTCTCACCTCATCAGAATCGTTCTCCAACATACTGATAAGCTGGGGGATCGCCCCACAATCAGCAAGAGCTACCCGATCAGCCTGATTTTGACTCAACTGCGCAACCGCCCCAGCTACTTTCTCCCTAACATCAACATCTCCATCATCCAAAAGCTCAACCAGAATAGGCACAGCACCAGAGTTCTGTAACACGGGAAACGAATACCTGTAGCTCGCGAGATTCCATATGACATCAGCAGCTGCAGCCTTCGCTCCAGCATCGTCTCCTATCAGGATTCCAACCAAGTGTTCGACAATTGGTACAGCGTTCTCTTCGTACACCGCCAACACACAGAACACATCCTCCGCGATTTCTTTGCCTGTAATATCGGAGCTCTCAAGAAGCTCGGCATACAAAGGGATGACTCCAGCTTGAGCAATCGGCCTAATGTGATCGACATGAGAACAGATCACACCGAGTGCATTGCCTGCCACAGATTTCGTGGTGGGGTCCCCATGATCGAGTAAATGCATGAGCACCGGTACAGCACCTGCATTCACTAGCGTACGTCGTGCTCTTTTGATCAATCCAAGTAAGCCAATTGCCTGCGCTGCCCTAGTTCTGGATACCATGGTCCCACACTTAGCGGCTTCAACAACAAGATGGACTTTCCTCAAGTGCCAGAGAAGCTTTCTGACCTCTCCTACAAGAACCAATGCACTCAAGATTTCTAGAAGGACCAACTTCGATTCACCCGACGAGTTATGAAGCATATCTACAATGATCTGCAGACCACCATGGCTAGCCACAACCGTCCGATTTGGGGCCCAAAATGTGACAACATTTCGAAGGCACTTCAGCAAAGCCGTTCGCAAGCCCTCTCCAGAGTTCGGTAACAGACTGAGGAGGGTTGCAATAGCACGCGGTTGGCCAATTAGATCGGCCATTGCGCCTTCGCCTTGAGAAGCAATGGATTTCAAGCAGTAAGCAGAAGCTTCCTTGACCAATGGACTCGTGTTGGTCTCCGGGCTTCCGAGAAGATCCAATAACATTGGCACAGTAAGGCCCAAAATACTTTCAGGGGCATTTTTGGACAGCTTAGCAAGGTTGATTGTGGCTTGAATTTTGCGGGCGTCATTATCAGAAGCAATTGCTTCAGCAAAGAGATGGAATAATTCGTCCCAGTTTCTGCTACTATTGCTACTCTCTGCTTCGGAAATATCCATCAAACAGAATAAAGGATGGCCAAACAATCTTTAGAGCTTAATCTAAGTCCAAAAACAAATTCGGCGACAACCTTTTCCAGAATCAAATTGTATCAGAGTATAATCTATGTCAAACCCAATAAACATGTAAAAACGAAGAATTTCAAAAGTACATCAGCAATTAATACCAGACCCAAAATTCAAAATGTGTTCTCTCATTCATTTATTAAGCAGGTAGTAATTCAACAATCGACGCAAAACCCTACCTACAGAACAGCTTTCACGCAGGCACAAATATGGATAAAACTAAAGATGCTAGATCATGATTCAAGTAAAGGAGATAATTAAGAATAATTTAATCTTCGAGAGAGAGAGAGAGAGCGCGGAAGACTTGCCTTCTACATCAACCTTCGCAGCAGAGCCTGCGGCGGGGAATAGAAAAGATGCCGCCACAGAAATTAAGCGACAAATTAGGCCCAAAAATAGAGTCGGAATTTCAGATATGGGCTATTATGTGCTCGTCACATCATCCGCTCTCATCTTCCTCGGATATTCAGATGTACCCAGGTTTTTCGGTTCGTTGTCGGCTTAAAATGTCACGCTCCGGCCGTGCTTGTTTATTTTCAGAGTCTCTCTTTCAGTTTTACACTATTAAACGCATGCTTGTTTTATACTCCCTCCGTCCCAAGCTAATTGTCCTACTTTGACCTGACACGGAGATTAAGAAAAAACAGATTTTGTGGAATCTTTGACTTTTTCAAAGGTGGAGATTGAATGTGGAGATTTTGATGGTGGAGATTGTGGGAGAATTTACCATTTATGGAGTAGGACAATTAGTTTGGGACAAACACATAAGGCAAGTAGGACAATTAGGCCGTGGGACAGAGGGAGTACATAACTTCATTAGAAAATGCCGCTAATGCTGCCGTACAATAGTTTAAAGGCGGCGACTAATGTCACCATAAAATTTTCATTAGACACCATTTTTTATTTAGGTTTAAAATAACTTTAAGTTAGATGACTGAATTACCCCTCTTTTATAAAATAAAAATTCGAACAAAAAAACCCTTATCTTCTCTTTCATGATCGCTGGTGATCCGGTCGATTAGTGGTTCCTCCGACCACCCTCGAGAACTGGGTCGGGTTTATCTCAATATTTGTATATACTCATAATATTGTAGAGCTTTATTGATAGTGAAAAGGAAGAGTTCTGAGTATATGTTCGCAAAGAAGGTTATATCCATTTGATGTCTTCACCTTCTATTAAAGATGGAAAATTAATAGCACCTATTTCTTTCTTCTTAAACTTGTCACGTCATTCATAGTTTAGGTGCATATCGTGGCCTAAAATCTGCATATCAGCATATTCTTATTTCTGTTAACATCTTTTTTCGACATCCATTAAGGAGGAAGCATTTGAACTCTTTCCCTTAGTTCTCTTCCTAGAGAAATTATTGTTCTGGAACTGACTACAATTTGCGTACAAGACTTTTTGGTTCAGAGATTCTCCGTTCAGTTACTCTGTGTTGTTCCTCCTTTTTAACACTATTTCTTTTCTTTTTTTTTTTTTATAAAAGGAGGATAAAATAGGTTGTCTATGTGGTGTTTTAAGAAAATTTAAAAATGCAAATTCATTTTGTGTGGTGTACTAAGAAGATGTGGTGTAAAAAGAGAGTTTTGTAGTGGCATTAGCCGCCGCCTATTTTAAATACACCAATTAATAAAAAAAATAGAAAATAACATTCATAACAAAAGTTGGATGTTGGACTTTGATACTAAATTGCTGGAAGTTTTTCCTCACATTAAAATATAAAGAATTTCATGTGCAAATGTATGTTGAAATCGAAATTATTTATTAGAGAATTATAGAAAATTACGTTAGGCCTAATATTTTGTGTGTATATAACAAATAATTAACTTATGGATGTCAGTTGATGATGTAATGAGACAATTAAAAAAATGTCTTTCTTCAAATGCCAGTGATTTGGTGCAAAACATAAAAATATTTGCCTCATTATTACATATATAGTTTTCCAATCATCGTATAACTTTATTCAAGATATATTAGTGATGATCAAGTCTCTGTATAATTTCAGTCGATTTGAGAGTATTTGCTCCAGTTACACTACATTTTAGCTAACACTAGTTCAGACAGTGAATTACGCATGATGTCCCTACATCACGTGATAAGATTCGTGCATGTGCCTATTACGTCTATTACGTTATACGAACACCATAAGATACATAAAAATAGCTTCAATATTTATCTCAATAATATCTCCAAAAGAAAACGACTTCACCTCATCTACACGAGTCGCAGCATTCTGGTACTGTGCAAGTAGCATTGGACAATGCTGCCTGTAAAAGATTTTGTTATATAGATCTATATTACGTAGGAAAACTAACTACAAACACGTCAATCCACCTCCTCCAATTCCACACTGGGTGCAATCAAAAGGAAGCAAATTTTCAGTCTTTTTGTGATTAAGGTAAACCTTAGCTGCTGTAATTTTCCCATGAATACGGAAGAACCACTTGGTACCTGATATTTTCCCTTGGCTTCCCTGCTTTTGTCATGTAACTTTGACGTGGGAAAACAATCGAAAGTTCATCGTTGTACTTGTGGTTAGTATTAGATACTGAGAATCTCAAATCATCATCTCCAAGTGGAGCCCCATAGCTCATAACGATAGACATGTGTAACCTCGAACCAGCATCGGTTTTAGACTGAACCATGTGCAATAAATCACCAACCAACTGGTTCACAAGTTCCACGTCCTTAAAATTTCTCATATTTGTATCGGCTCCAACGTGAACAAAAACTAACTCAAAGCTGCCAGTTTCCATTATCTTCCCTTCTTGAAACCCAAGCAGTTTCAGCAACTCGGAAGCTAAAGGCGACAACTCAGCAACCGAATCACTGTTTCCGACATCTCATTCAAGGAAAACACTTTGAAACCGAGCGCTACCCCAAATGACTTTAAACTTGAGTTGTCAGTGACAATAGCTACTTTCATTCCCATGGACCTGATAATTAAGAACTAACATATATTCAACTTATAGTAGATAAGATTAAATGCAAAAAAAGCATGCAAGTGAGTCAACCTTTCCGCTATAGTTGGGAAAGCACACTTTTCTTGACGTGTATCTTCATATAATGTATTTATACACTGAAAGCATTAGAATGAGTTATAAAATTTCCAATTTTCATAAACAAAATTAAGTAACATCATGTTTAAGCAGTCTCACCGAATTTTCATACACTTCATTTGCATCCAGTAACTCCGCAAACTCCCTAACTATCCTCGTATCCTCATTTTCTTCAATCAGAAGAGAGTTTGCAGAAGGTGAGATTAAGAAAAATCATAGATGCTTCACTATTCTCATTGACAAAAGATTGCCTCGGTACAACACCACATTTGTGAATGTAAAAGTTGATTACTTGTAGGAACTACTATGGATCACAGAGATTTTGACAAGCTCAAAATTGATACGACTAAATACCTCAGTTTCAAAAATCTCCGACTAGTTCTCATCTAAGGCTCTTATTGGCTTGCCTATATTCTTTTCCCGATTCCTCCTCGCCTAAGGATGCTTATTCTCTGCCTAGGCCCCGATTAGTCCTAGTCGCCAATCTACTATCTAGCGATTTCTGCAATATTGTTAAAAACACACGGACCAATTTCGTATAAATGAAATTCCACCGTGAACTGATGATTCTGTCAAATGATCAGCTAAAACTTGAAAAAAATTGTCATTTGCATTCACAGATAAATCATCTAATCAGTATAAAACTCATCCAACTCAAAGAAAATAGGCTACCCTAACATTTATAATTTAAATTTGCATTATGTAAAGAGAAATTATAAATTGAGATAAATAAATATGCAATTGAGAATACAAAAGGTGTGTTACCTGAAGGAGGGGAATTGGGAAGAGCTAAGAAAGCACAAATGGCTCGAGAACCGAAGGAATGGAGGTGGGTTTGGGGCGGGCCGAGGAATCGGGCTAAGCCGTCACCGTACAATACGAGGGCTCTGCTCGCCTTGTCTGCCATCTTTTTCTGTAGTATAAATGCTACTGTGGAACAAATTTTATACGACTAAAGTGAGAGTGATGTCAAGTGCCAGAATCTTATGCGCCGCGTCTTCCAACCACCATTTTTTATACAACTAGCACTTTTACTATTATTTAATAAAAAAATTAATTAGAACGTAAAGCAAAGTAATATTTAATTGGGGTTGGCCCAACCACTCATCAGTTGGGCCACCAACCATATGTTTTTTTGGGGGTTGGGTCAAACCGGTACTATTTAGGATTTGGGAGACATAAAGTCACCTTTTAAATTTCACATATCACATCACATTTTACAATTAATAATTAAATCTCACACTCCAACTACAACCCCAGTCACCTAACCAAACATTACTCTCTAACACCCCCAGCCACTAACTTCAGCCACTCCCCCCATCCCAGCCCCAACCAAACATTATCTTAGAAAATAGAAGTATTTTAATTATTAAAATGTGATGCCTTTAATAATTGTGATAAAATTAGAATATTATGTGGTGGCATTAGCCGCCGCCATAACTAAATACTTAAGATAACTCTTTTCGAGCCAAAAACCGAGAATCACTTGAGAAAAGCTTTGGAATATCATTCACTTCACTTCCCGTTACTTTACTTTATCTTTTCATTTATTTACCATAACTTCTAGACTTCACCCCTCAACTTTCAATTATAATTCAATTTATGAATTTTTAAGCATTTATCATTTTACTGCGGATCTTAAAAACTCGATTCGCCTTCCTCGTGCTTACCACAAAATGAGTTAAATAGTAAAAATATTTCAGATCTGAAATGTTAAGGGTTTCTTTAGATCATTTTGTATTGATTTTTGTTTAGATTTCTCTCGACTTTGATGCTTTTTTGCCAATTAACATCCATGCGATGGATTTGTTTACGAGAAATGATGGATCTCTTCAAGCCCCTAATTCCCTGGTTTGTCACAGATCTGAGAAAAATTATTTACCTTTATTTTCTTTTTATTTTTTGGTTTTCTTTTGTTCATGGAAGTATTTGTGAAAAAATAATACATTGTTTATCCACTTTATTTTGATTTATCGGATATATGGTGGTCTGACCTTATGGATTGGAATTTGTTTCTCCTGGCTTTGTTAAGCCCATGTGCTTGATTCTAATAGTTGGGAAACAAAGACTATGATGATATTTATTTCTACGCACAATATTTGCAAATATAATAGTTGTGTTCTTGTATAAATTCAGATCTCACACCAGATCTAGTTTATGATAATTTTTTTAAATGTCATTTATTTTATTTTTCAACATTGTATTGCATGTTGTGTTTGTGGCAGTTTATATTCACAGTTGCAACCTGCATGGAGGTAGAACATGGACTGACTATGGAGAGAAGGTTTTTGATCTACTCTCTGTTTCTTTTGTTATGTTTATTTCTCCCAATAAATTAAATAGGTTGTCTCTTCAATTAGTCCCTCTTACTTGAATTTTACTTATTAATTAATGAGAACCTTTCACATATTACTCCTTCTTGACCTCCCAAAACAAAGAAAATTGACAAATGCAAAAGGTATTTCACAAAACATCTTTGTACCGGAAGTCTGGAACTAAATTTACTGTGTTTAATTTTATGCATTATTCTTATACCGTGAATAGTTAATTAAATTACCATTTTATCCTAATAAGACAATATTATACATAACTAAGTGATAATGAACTACTTTAATTACATTGTTTGATAATCTGTTTAAGTAGAGTCCTATAGAAACATACTTCTAATTATGTTTATATCCGTTTGCCACCTTTTAGATAAAAAAAAATTAAAAATGTAAGTTTGTAACATGAAGATTCATTTGTCAATACAACAAACTCCAACTATCTAAATCAATGTTCAAGACAACCTACCCCTGAAGAAAAAGTGATGGCAAAATCAACCATTCAAACGGTAAGTGTCCTTCCTTCTCCCACAAAGAAATGACTCTTCAAGGAAAAAAACAGCCAGAAAAAAAATTGAAAGTCCTCTTATATTATATTGAAGCTTAGTTTAGCTGGTGTGTTATTATTGATAACTCATCTAGCAACACCTTTTGTTGGCTGAATCATGCACTCCATGATTTCCTTTTTCGTTGCTTGAAACTGTTGTAAATAGGTGTGCTCATCTTGTTTTTGAAAAGCCAACCTACCAAACATAGATATGAACAATAAAATCAAATTAGAACATTGGTTGAAGGTTTCAAATGGAGTCATGATCACTTGTTTGAATGGAGTCATGTCACTTGTTTTCATAAAAATATTATTGAAATACCAGTTACAAAACATATTTCTCATTCGTAAAGATATTAAAATAATAATTTTTTTTTTTTTTTTTTTTTGTATCTTCCCTAACAATATGGATATAAATGTGTAGAATAAGTTTGCATCATCTCATGGTTGGGATTCATGTGAATCCTCATCCCTGCATAAAATAAAACATAAAAAAAACTCAGTTTTCTTTTGTTAGTTACACTACCCTGTAGTAAACTTAAAGCCTGTAGATTTTGAACTGGAAAGAAAAAAAGAAAAAAAAATGTGCATACCATTACATTATGAGAAAACACACATCCAAACTATAAGGTAATTATTTGTTTCTGAATGTAGGGCCTGATAAGCATGGATGAGGCGAAGCTTCAAAGCTCATTGAGTTCCCTTAACTGCACCGAAAGTTGGTGCAATCTTCATATCTGAAAATTTTGAAGAAACATGAAAGTGACATTTGTAGAATGCGCGTGAAACTTTTTGCCAATTAATTTCTTACTAAAAGCCGAGTGGAATAACAAAATGGTGGTTTGCTTCTGTTTAGGATGATATTTATAGCACTAGTATGAAATTTGAATTGTTTGCTGATTTAGGGTTCATGTTTAAAATTCAAATAAAATATATTATTGTGGGCAAATCCCTGCTTTTCTCACATGTTTTATTATTTTAGTTACATTTTATTATTTATCTTTACTTTTCTGAATACTTTTCATCAATTAAAAAGTGATCCTATGCTTTTTTAGCAGCACGCCTTGACGCAAGCTGTTGTACAGTCTGGTGCTATTCACATGACAGATACTAAATTTATTTATTTTTTCATTAATTTTATTGCTAGAAATTATGGAGGACAGTTTTGGCAGAAAAATAGCATTCCTGTAAATATGTCAAACTGTTATGTTTTTATATAGTTATAGATGTGTATAGTGTATAATATGTGTGTATAGTTTGTAAAGTGTGTGTAGCGTATGTATAGTGTGTGAAATGTGATGTGTAAAAATTTTATATAGTGTGTAAAATGTGTGTAGTGTGGGTATAGTGTGAAAAATGTGTGTATAGTGTGTGAAATGTGTGTAATGTGTGAAGTGTGTGCAGCATGTGGAATTTGAGTGTAACTTATAACATTTAAAAAAAAAAAAAAAGATGAAATAGAGATTTTTTTTTTTTTTTTTTTTTTTTTTTTGAGTTTATAAGCTCTAAGAGTTTATTTTTACATCTTATAAGTTGTCTAATATTTTATTTTTTCAGATACATTACAAAAAATGTGATAATTGCTTTAACACTGTGTTGACAAGAATGATTTGCTTCTGACAATTAATATTTTTGGATGAGCAGATGATCTGTTGTTTTGATGGAGCGAGGATTGACATTCAATATGAGACCTCATTTGCTATTAAGTACTGAATTACATCGTATCCAATCAAAGCTTGTCTTAATTCCGCTGTAATTGGCTTATGTGTGTTTGTGAAACATCTATTTCAAGACAATGCATAAAAATGTGAATGTGTTTGTTTATGTTTTAGTGATATGAATTGTTTGGGGAGAAATTTGTTAGAAAAAATTCTCTTTAATTTTTGTTATAGCTAATGTGGACATTTGACTTGATGTAGACACACCATTTTGTACAATTTACATGCTACACGATGATCTATTTTTGTATATATCTTTTGTCACTACTTTTTTATTTATAATACTTGTTTGACCTGATTCATGGGAGTTTTGATAGATTATTCGTGAAACAGGAATCGGGAGATGCATAAAAACTCCTAACTGTATATTTTGCTATGTCAAAATGATAATCTAAAATGTCATTGACTAAATCACTTCTGTAAAATGCGTGGTGTGTATAGAATGTGAAACATGTGATTTGCGCAAAATGTGTATAATATGTGTAGTGTGAATTGTGTGTATAGAGTGTGTAAAATGTGTGTAGTGTGTTTATAGTGTGTAAAATGTGTATAAAGTGTGTGGAATGTGTAAAATATGTGTAATGTGTATAGTACGTGAAATGTGTGAAACGTGCATAATGTGTGTATAGTGTGTGAAATGTTTGTAGTGTGTGAATAGTGTGTAATATGTGTGTAAAGTGTGTAAAAAATATGTGTAGTGTATGTATAGTGTGTGAAATGTGTGCATTGTGTATAATGTGGGGGCATAATGTGTAAAATGTGCGTATAGTGTTTTTAGTGTGTGTATCGTGTGTGAAATGTATAAAATGTGTGTAAAGTTTCTGAAATATTTGTAGTGTTTGTATAAAGTGTAAAATGAGTGTAAAGTGTGTGAAATGTGTAAAATATGTGTAATGTGTGTATAGTGCGTGAAATGTGTGAAACGTTCGTAATGTATGTATAGTGTGTGAAATTGGTAAAATTTGTGTAGTTATTGTATAATGCAAGAAATGTGTATAGTGTTTAATAATATGTGTATAGTTTGTAAAGTGTGTGTGGCGTATGTATAATGTGTGAAATGTGCAGTGTGTAAAATTCTTGTATAGTTTGTAAAATGTGTGTAGTGTGGGTATAGCGTGCGAAATATGTGTATAGTGTGTGAAATGTAGGTGGTGTGTGTGCAGCATGTGGAATTTGAGTGTAACTTATAACATTTTTAAAAATAAGATGAATTAGATTTTTTTTTTTTTTTTTTTTTGAGTTTATAAGCTCTAAGAGCTTATTTTTAAATCTTATAAGTTGTCTAACATTTTATTTGCTAAACACATTACAAAAAATGTGAGTTGTTTTAACACTATGTTGAAAAGAATGATTTGTTTCTAACAATTAATATTTTTGGATGAGCAGATGATCTGTTGTTTTGATGGAGCGAGGATGGACATTCAACATGAGAGCTCATTTGCTAGTAAGTACTGAATTACATTGTATCCAATCAAAGCTTGTCTTAATTCCGCTGTATTTGGCTTATGTGTATTTGTGAAGCATCTTTTTCAAGAGAATGCATAAAAATGTGAATGTGTTTGTTTATGTTTTAGGGGAATGAATTGTTTGGGGAGAAATTTGTTACAAAAAATTCTTTTCAATTTTTGTTATAGTTAATGTGGACATTTGACATGATGTAGACACACCATTTCGCACACTTATCACGTTACACGACGATCTATTTTTGTATATATCTTTTGTCACTGCTTTTGGTTTATAATACTTGTTTGGCCTGAATCATGGGAGCTTTGATAGATTATTCGTAAAAGAGGAATCGAAGGATGCAAAAAAACTTCTAACTGTATGTTTTGGTATATCAAAAAGATAATCTAAAATGTCATTGACTAAACCACTTCTGTAAAATGTGTGGTGCGTGCATAGAATGTGAAACATGTGATTTGCGCAAAATGTGTATAATATGTGTAGTGTGTATCGTGTGTATATAGTGTGTGAAATGTGTGTAGTGTGTGTATAGTGTATGAATTATATGAAACATGTGTAGTGTGTGAAATGTGTGCATTGTGTAAAATGTGGGTATAGTGTTTAAAATGTTTGTATAGTGTTATTAATGTCTGCATAGTGTGTGAAATGTGTAAAATCTGTGTAGTGTGTGTATAGTATGCGAAATGTGTGTAGTGTGTGCATAGTGTGTGAAATGTGTGTACTATGTGTAAAGTGTGTGAAATGTTTTTATTGTGTGTATAGTATATGTAATGTGCGTAGTGTGTGAAATGTGTGTAATGTGTGTGAAATGTTTGTAGTGTGTGTGTAGGGTGTAAAATGTGTATAAAGTGTGTGCAATGTGTAAAAAATGTCTAATGTGTGTAGGGTGTAAAATGTGTATAAAGTGTGTGCAATGTGTAAAAAATGTCTAATGTGTGTGTATAGTGCGTGAAATGTGCGAAACATGCGTAATGTGTGTATAGTGTGTGAAATGTTTGTAGTGTATGTAAAATGTGTAAATTGTGCGTAAAATGTGTGAGGTGTGTGTATAGTATGTGAATTGTGTGAAACATGTGTAGTGTGTGAAATGTGTGCAGTGTGTAAAATGTGGGTATAGTGTGTAAAATGTGTGTATAGTGTGTGAAATGTGTAAAATGTGTATCTAGTATGTGAAATGTGTGTAGTGTGTGAAATGTGTATAGTGTGTGTAAAGTGTGTGAAATGATTGTAGTGTGTATATAGTGTGTAAAATGTATTTAAAGTGTGTGAAATGTGTAAAATATGTCTAATGTGTGTATAGTGCGTGAAATGTGTGAAACATGCTTATTGTGTATAAAGTGTGTGAAATGTTTGTAGTGTGTGAAATGTTTGTAGTGTGTGTATAGTGTGTGAAATATGTAAAATGTGCGTAAGATGTGTGTAGTGTGTGTATAGTGTGTGAATTGTGTGAAACATGTGTAGAGTGTAAAATGTGGGTATAGTGTGTAAAAGGTGTGTGTAGTGTTTTTTGTGTGTGTATAGTGTGTTTAGTATGTGAAATGTGTGTAGTGTGTGCATAGTTTGTAAAAGGTGTGTAAAGTGTGTGAAATATTTGTAGTGTGTATGTAGTGTGTAAAATGTGGATGAAGCGTGTGAAATGTGTGTAGTGTGTGCATAGTGAGTAAAATGTGTGTAGTGTGTGTAAAGTGTGTGAAATGTTTGTAATGTGTGTATGGTGTGTAAAATGTGTATAAAGTGTGTGAAATGTGTAAAATATGTCTAGTGTGTGTATAATGTGTGAAACATGCGTAATGTGTGTATAGTGTGTGAAATGTTTGTAGTATGTGTATAGTGTGTAATATGTGTAAAATGTTCATAAAATGTGTGTAGTATGTGTATAGTGTGCGAATTGTGTGAATCATGTGTAGTGTGTGCAGTGTATAAAATGTGGGTATAGTGTGTAAAATGTGTGTATAGTATTTTTTGTGTGTGTATAGTGTCTGAAATGTGTGTAGTGTGTGTATAGTATGTGAAATGTGTGTAGTATGTGCATAGTGTGTAAAATGTGTGTAGTGTGTGTAAAGTGTGTGAAATGTTTGTAGTGTGTAAAATATGTATGAAGTGTTTGAAATGTGTAAAATTTGTCTAATGTGTGTATAGTGCGTGAAATGTGTGAAACATACGTAATGTGTGTACAGTGTGTGAAATGTTTGTAGTGTGTATATAGTGTGTAAAATGTGTAAAATGTTTGTAAAATGTATGTAGTGTGTGTATTGTGTGTGAATTGTGTGAAACATGTGTAGTGTGTGAAATATGTGCGGTGTGTAAAATGTGGGTATATTGTGTAAAATATGTGTATAGTGTTTTTAGTGTGTGTATAGTGTGTGAAATGCGTAAAACGTGTGTAGCGTGTGTATAGTATATGAAATGTGCGTAGTGTGTGCATAGTGTGTGAAATGTGTGTAGTGTGTCTAAAGTGTGTGAAATGTTTGAAGTGTGTGAATAGTGTGTAATATGTATGTAAAGTATGTGAAATGTGTAAAATATGTGTAGTTTGTGAAATGTGGGCATAATGTGTAAAATGCGCGTATAGTGTTTTTAGTGTGTGTATCGTGTGTGAAATGTGTGTATAGTATGTCAAATGTATGTAGTATGTGTATAGTGTGTGAAATGTGTGTAAAGTTTTCTGAAATGTTTGTAGTGTGTGTATAATGTGTGAAATATGTGTAATGTGTGTATAGTGCATGAAATGTGTGAAACGTTCGTAATGTATGCATAGTGTGTATACACTGTTCCTTGCTATGAGCTTAAATCGTCTGTTATGTTACTTGCTATGAGCTTAAACTATTTTCATTGTTCCCAGATACGAGTCAAAACGATCTAAAGTCCCATATTTAATCAAGACCTATTGGCATAAGTTTAAAATGTCTACAAATAAAAACTCAAATCAAGACCTCTTGGCATGAGTTAAAAGGTCTATAAATCAAACCGAAATCAAGAGTCCTTTACACCGGTTGAAAGGTCCACAAATCAAATTCAAATCAAGACTCTTTGACACAAATTTAAAAAGTCTACAAATTAAGTCAAACTAAGACTCCTTGAAACGAGTTTAAAAGGTCCCCAAATCAAATCCAAATTCAAGTGAGGACTCCTTAATATGAATACAGACCATCTACAAATTCAAATTTAGGAACTTCTTGATACAGATATAAAATATCAAACAAATTTAAATGAAGGTTCATAAATTTTAGTAGAAACTATCTATCAAATCCAAATCCAAATCCAAGTGAAGACTTCTAAACATGAGTGCGAACTATCTATCAAATACAAATCCAAATCCAAATTGAAGCCTTTTAGATACAAGTATGACAAACAAATCCAAAACGACAATGATTTACATAGTGAAAAAATTCCACAGACTTATTCAATTCAAGGCAAAGTCTCGGGGAAAATTTGTAGGCACATAAATTTATGTTCAATATCAAGTAGCCAATCGGATATCATCAAGTGGGTATATCTTTGATTTATTGGTAATCAAATCAAATTTTGCCAATATAAAATTGAATCATCAATGTTTTGGAAGTCAAAACAAGTAATTGATTCTCATCAAATGCAAGGAATATCAACAAATTACAGAGGACCAATCAAATGCATCATTTTATGACAAGAGATCTCATCATACACCTATATAAAGGATCATATTCTCCATTTCAAGGCTAAACCACAAAATGAGTTGGAAAACTCAGAGCAATCCGAAGTTCGCTCCAGAATAGAAGGTGCCCTTCGAATACATTCAAAGCGTTCTCTAGAAGGCCACCGTAAAACGATGTTTGATACGAGACTAAGGTGCAAAGCACTCCCGGCTGATGTTTTTAAATAACAAAAGATGTAGCCATCATGTTTTTAAATAACAAAAGATGTTTATTAAGATAATATCAACATTTATTCGGGATATGTCTTACATCTAACTTTATAAAAAGTGAATTAAATTTTTTATTGTACATTGAATATATATTACATATCTTTTAATAGTATTCATGTTTCAATTACATAAAATTTCATTACAAAAAATAATTCAAAATTATTGAAATGCAATAAAGGAAAAGTATACAAGCAATCTATAAATTACACTTATATTAAACGATTTAAATTAAAAAATTATGTAATTTTAAAAGCTTTTAACTCGCTAGTTATAATCACTTACCTATAAATTCGGAAGAAAAGGAAAGAGAACAGTAATTTCCAAAACTGGAAAAAATAAAAAAGAAAAGAAATAAAGGAACATTTATTTATTTTTAGTACAAAAAAGGAACATATTCCTATAATGACTTTATTTGTAATAATATTGCAAAAATATATTTAATGTTATTGCTTTCGATCTATTTTAATGTTCTGTGGCATCAAAATATTTCAATTTATTACCTCAAAAAAATAATTATTTAATTTAGAAATAAAGAAAAAGCACATAAATCATAATCCTTTAATTTACAAATAAAGAAGCATATACAAATAGTAAGCGTACTTGGAGGGAAGCACACAGACACAACAGTTAATTTATTCCCAGTGGATATGTAATTTAAGCTTGCCGATGAAGACTCCGTAGTGCACAAGTAAAACCACATCTCCCTCTGTTTTCCACCCACTGTTCCTAATCAAACACCCAATTTCCCTTCATCGAAAACCCTACCCTAGATTACCATCAATCAGATAGAAACAGTAATTTGTCCCCCCTTTTTTGTATATTTATGTGAATAATCATATATATACAATTTTTTTTCTTCCGATCGATGAGAGGCGACGAAAATGTCGAAGGTGAAACACTTTCTGCGGAAGCTTCATATCGGCGATCATCACCATCACGTGCGACCGCCTGTATTGGATCCCTCCCCCCAGACGACGCCGTCGCAGCCATTGACTTCTACGTCTGATGCGCCCCGGACGACAACGTCTTCGGATACTGAGGGCTCCAGTAACGATAATTTCAATTTCTTTGAAGAGGAGTTTCAAATGCAATTGGTACTGGCGATTAGCGTTTCGGATCCCGGTCAAAATAGCGTTGACCCGGAAATCGCTCAAATCAACGCTGCTAAGCAGATTAGCCTCGGCTGTGCGCCTTCTCAAAACCTCGCGGAATTCATGGCGCTCCGATATTGGGTAAAACCGTTATTCTGGTTTTCTTTTTGGCTTATTTTGATTTTTAGGTTATGAGTTATAGCCTCGATTGGCTAATTAGAGATTTGATGACTCAGTTTGATTTCTGTTCTGAATTGTGATTTTTTCTAGGGCGAGAACTGCTGGAGTTTTATATTAAATGATTGTTTAGGATTATACCTCCATTTGTAGCAATGATATTGAGACAGTTTATTGTTTTGTATGGATTATTACACGTTGTAATATGTTATGTTGTTGGGTGTTTCAGATGGTAAGAAGTGGCATCACCTAAATATTCTACTAGTTGTGGGTTGAGAAAAAATTGCATGTGAGGTGCCTAACAGTAGTAGTGTTTCATTTTACCCGTGTCAATTTTACACATCACTAAACACGATGTACACATCAATGTGATAGAGCATGATAGCAAATAAAGATAGGTAGTCTCAGGTTAGGCATTCGGAAGAAGTGCACTATCATATGCATCATTGTGCATTTTTGTCACCATTGAAATGAGTTGATTGTGTTTTCCGATTTAACTTTATTTATAAATCCATGCGTCCGTTGTAAAGTTGTACTTGTCTAGACTGGAACTGATGAAGGAGCTGTGAACTTGATAAAATTGGATGATGGGAGGTAAATGGCTGGTCTTATGGTAGTTTTGCTACTTTTAGTTTTCGCAATTGCTATTTTAAATGTGTCCTGGAATTATGTCTCCAGTGGTATTTGCTCTTTTAAGACGTAGTAGATGTATAGGGGAGGGTAGGGGAATTGAATTGAATAAAGCGAGTAAGTGTATGCATTGGTATGAGTCCTTCTATCTGCTCTGAGTTTTTGGTGTAATGCATGCCATTCGGACTTGGTTGCGGAGCTTCGTGATGGCTCTGCATTATATAACTACAAGTGGGGTTTCTCATATACTAAGATGAAACCTATGAGTTGTCTCCCGTATTGCATTAGCTCCTACAAATTTCTTTTCTTGTTATAAAATAAATTCCTTCTTATCTGTTCTCACTGATATCATTATCCTCTTCTTTCCAAGTATAGTGCGTTTTAAAATGTTGCCTGTAAACAGAAAAATGACAATTAGACTTATTCTTTTCTTGATGGGTAAGGGTGTGTCTCTACAGTTAATGTGGTGAACTAGCCCCCTCCTTGACTATAGTTTCACTTATTTGCCACTGAATTAAAGCCTTTGTTTTCGGTTGAATTATCTCTTGTAGCTTATTTGCATGTGCATCAACCCATAACTTTGGATATACAATATGCTAAGGTTGCGTTTGGATGGATGGAAGTATTTGGAAATCAAAGGATTTGATTTCCAATTCTTTATATTTGGAAATTCACTCATTTCAAATCCTTTGTTTGGATGTTTAAATTCAAATGAATGGATTTGAATTGTTTGAACTTTTCCTTTCTCGAAATTTTCGTAACGTTTTTAAAGGATGATGGTAATGAAAGTGTGTGTAGTGTGTGTGTGTGCGTGTTGTATGTGTGTGTAGTATGTGCGTGTGCCGTGTAGTATGTGTGTAGTGTGTGTGAGGTGTGTGTAGTATGTGTGTATGTAGTGTGTGTGCGCGTGTGGTATGTGTTGTGGGTGATAATGTGGCTATACATATGTGAGAGGTGAGATGGATTAATAAATGACTAGGTTGTGGGATGGATTTCAAAATCCATCCAAATCCAAAATGAACTAAAAATTTAGGAGGGATTTAAAATCCCTTGATTTGATTTTTTTGCCAAACAAGTTGGGTGGATTTCAAAATCCACCCAATCAAAGCTCTCATCCAAATGGAACCTAAAAGACTTCTTGAGAAAGTCTGTTGTGCGATAACTTAGATGACTGCTGTTCTGACAGTATGATCCTTGTTGTAATTCAGTCTTCTCAGTCGGAATGCTTTTATTCCTTGTTTATTTTGCAGGTTCATACGGTGAGGTATACCGAGCTGAATGGAATGGAATGGTAGGTTTTACTTCTGCGGATCTGATTTCTGGTTAACATGCATCTTAACATTAACAATTATATTATTATGAATTTCTCAGTTATATAGTTTCATGGAAGGGAGTTAAAATTAAAATATATGTTTTGGTCTTAGTGTTATTGTATTGCCATGGTTTTGAACATATGAGCTTTTTTTACTTCTTCTCCCAACCACCAACCCCCCCCCCCCAAAGCTCAACCATAGGTTAAATAGAGCAAGTTCTCCTTTAGATTATGAAGTCTGTTTGATGACTGGAAGTTGCGGTGAAGAAGTTCATGAACCAAGATATCTCAGGCGATGCACTCACACTATTCAAATGCGAGGTAATGCTATTTCTTATGTGCTAGGAAGGTATTCTATACATGTTTGTTTCGGATTTTTAAACCGTTTGTTGCCTGATGCAGATTGAGATTATGTTAAGATTGAGACATCCAAATGTTGTGCTTTTCATGGGAGCGGTAATGCGGCCCCCACATATGTCCATATTGACAGAGTATCTTCCAAGGTTTATTTCGTAGTTGCTTCTGAAAACTTGTGGGCAGTATTATTATTTGATTTTCCAGTTCTCTTAGCATTTGTGCGCCTCAACATTGCACTCTATCCAAAACAAACTTATGGTTAGATCGTTTGATCTCTGCAAAATTCTGATCAGATATGTTATAGTAGCCACAAACCTCCCCCCCTCCCCCACCAAAACACCAGGGCAGGGTGCTTTATATGTTGGCTCATTTATGCAGTATGCATTATGGACTGTCTTTCCTTCTTCTGCACACACCCGAGAACACAGGGGAAGATGGAAAATTAGTTAACTTACGCCTCTTCTTCTATCTCAGTCTTTAATGAGTTTTGAGTTGTATGGTCAGATTAAATCAATCTTGTGATAACCCAAGCAACTGTAACAAAGATATTTTGAATTTCTCATTGATCTCCTGAAAATAGATTGATCATATGTAGTTGTGAGAGTCTCTGGTTTAGAATTTGTTCTTATAATCCTCATTCACTTGCAGGGGTAGTTTATATAAGCTGCTGCACCGTCCAAATATCCAAATAGATGAGAAACGGAGAAAAAAAATGGCCCTTGATGTGGTACTGGTTGTATAATTCGAGTTTGTCTCTGCTATTACATTTCTTTTGCCATACTTTAATGTGCCAATCTTTGCAGGCCAAGGGGATGAATTACTTGCACACCAGCCATCCTATTATTGTGCATCGGGATTTAAAGACTCCAAATCTCCTGGTTGATAAAAATTGGGTTGTTAAGGTCTGATCCAAGCTCTATGACATCAATTCGTCTGTACATTATGATAGTGAATTTTGCTTTCTCTCTGATGGTTTTTATTCGGCTCAATATGTCAGGTTTGTGATTTTGGGATGTCTCGTCTGCAGCATCATACTTTTCTATCTTCAAAGTCTGCTGCTGGAACGGTATGCTTGTGAAGGGAGGGGGTGGGGGTGTTGGATGAGTAAAATCAAAAAGATACTCCTAGATAATAACTGAGATGATGATATTTCAAAATTTTAATGGTTATATTTTCCGATGTGCAGGCAGAGTGGATGGCCCCAGAGGTTCTAAGAAATGAACCGTCCAATGAGAAGTGAGTAAATGGTCTACCTCTAGAGCCCTTAAGAGAATCTCAACTCTTCACTGATATCATGTTTCGAACCTCAGTAATAAGTTTCGTCTCTTAAAATTTGCAGATCCGATGTATATAGTTTTGGAGTGATATTGTGGGAGTTGGCAACTCTGAAAGTGCCTTGGACGGAGATGAATTCGATGCAGGTTGTCGGAGCTGTTGGGTTCCAGGGAAGGCATCTCGACATCCCGCCCACGATCGATCCGCTGGTTGCGGAGATAATAAGTGACTGTTGGAACAGGTGAGTTTCCTATCTTACCCTTATTATCGTTCATTGATCTTTGGCTGTAATTGCTTCTACTGTTGTTTATGTATATATACTCGTTGCCTGTTGAACAGATTCTTCAGAACTGAATACCGGGCCGGGCTGAATTCATTTTGCTGCCCGGCCCTATGTTTCCTCGTTATCCCCGAGTGTTGTACAAGGTGGTGGTAACACTGTCTCTAAGGCTCATACCTTTAATTCGAGAAACATGGCGCAATTCACGGCCACTCGATCCATTTCTGTCGAGGCCCTGAAACCGAGTGATACTTACCCTCGCCGCCACAACTCCGCCGCGCCGGAGGAGCAGTCCAAGATGGCGGAGTTTGTGGGGTTCAATAGTCTTGATGCACTCATTGATGCTACTGTGCCTAAATCTATTCGTATTGATAAGATGGAGTTTTCTATATTTGATGAGGGATTAACTGAGGCACAAATGATTCAACACATGACAAATTTAGCATCCAAAAACAAGGTTTTTAAGTCTTTTATAGGTATGGGATATTACAATACATTTGTTCCTCCTGTTATCTTGAGGAACATCATGGAAAATCATGCATGGTATACCCAATATACCCCTTATCAGGCTGAGATTTCACAAGGGAGGCTTGAATCCTTGCTGAACTTTCAGACCATGATAACGGATCTCACCGGTTTGCCTATGTACAACGCGTCATTACTCGATGAAGGAACTGCTGCAGCTGAGGCTATGGCTATGTGTAATAATATTCTAAAGGGTAAAAAGAAAACTTTTGTCATTGCTAGCAACTGTCATCCTCAGACGATTGATATTTGTCAGACTAGAGCTGATGGATTCGATCTTAAGGTTGTCGTTGCTGATGTTAAGGACATTGACTACAGTTCGGGTGATGTTTGTGGTGTGTTGGTTCAGTATCCGGGGACTGAGGGTGAGGTTTTGGACTATGGTGAGTTTATCAAGAATGCTCATGCTAGTGGTGTGAAGGTTGTGATGGCCTCTGATTTGTTGGCATTGACAATGTTGAAACCCCTTGGTGAGTTTGGGGCCGATATTGTGGTCGGCTCGGCCCAGAGGTTTGGTGTTCCTATGGGCTATGGAGGCCCGCATGCTGCTTTCTTGGCTACGTCACAAGAGTACAAGCGGATGATGCCTGGAAGGATTATTGGTGTCAGTGTTGATTCATCGGGACAGCCAGCTCTTCGTATGGCGATGCAGACCAGAGATCAGCATATTCGGAGGGACAAGGCCACTAGCAACATTTGCACAGCTCAAGTAAGTGTTTATTCTCTTCCTTTTTTTTCTTCCATTTAATAGTTTAATTTATTTCTGAGTTCCTTTTTACTTAGAGAAGACATGTTACCTTTGAATATTGATGAGAGCATGCAATAGATACAACTGACTAGATAGTGGAATAAAAGCTTAGTTTGTCGTTGTCTGTTTTGCGAGTTTCTTTTACTTCATCAGGTTGCGGTTGAAAGCTGAAAATAGTGAAGGAGATTAATATGAATGAAATAAACGGGTCAAATAGATAGATTATTGATCCTAATCTTCGTCTGTATTTGGATTGGTTACTATGAAACCAATCGTTGATAATGTAAACCAAAATCACTTTCTCTCTCTTAAGAATTTGGTTCTGTTGTGTAGGCCTTGCTTGCCAACATGGCTGCAATGTATGCTGTTTATCACGGACCAGAAGGCCTTAAATCTATTGCTCAAAGGGTACATGGTTTGGCTGGAGTATTTGCTGCTGGATTGAAAAAGCTCGGCACCGTAGAAGTTCAGGGCCTTCCATTTTTTGACACGGTGAAGGTCAAATGTGGAGATGCAAAAGCCATTGCTGATGCTGCTTGCAAGAACCAAATGAAGTTGCGGGTTGTTGACAAGGATACGGTGAGCCTCACCCATGCACATCTTTATCATAAATTGCAACCATTTTTAAATAATCAAACTCTTTGTCCTCTCAGGTAACTGTTTCTTTTGATGAAACAACGACATTGGAAGACGTGGACAAGCTGTTTGAAGTCTTTGCATCTGGCAAGCCTGTAAGTATTAAGTTCTTTCAAGAATTTTTTGTATTTTCAGCTATGTTAGTATTAGATATAACTTTAAAGTATTGTTTTCATCAGGTGGGATTCACCGCCGCATCTCTTGCACCCGAGGTTCAAAATGTGATTCCTTCAGGGCTTGTGAGGGAGAGCCCGTTTCTAACACAGTCGATATTCAACTCGTATGAACATCTCATTGTACAATACTTAGTTCATTATTTATTTATTCAAGTGTGAATATAACTATTGTTTCTGATTTACAGGTACCACACAGAACACGAGCTTCTTAGGTACATTCATAGGCTTCAATCGAAGGATTTGTCTTTGTGCCATAGCATGATTCCACTGGGATCTTGCACGATGAAACTGAATGCTACTACAGAAATGATGCCAGTGACATGGCCCGCCTTTACGGATCTTCATCCTTTTGCTCCTCAGGATCAGGCTGCTGGTTATCAGGTTATAACTATTTCAAATTTACCTAAGTTCCTCTATGTTTACTAGGAAATGTCTTCAACGAATTATAGTACTGAGTTATCGTCTTCTTGCAGGAAATGTTCAAGAATTTGGGTGATCTTTTGTGTACAATCACAGGCTTCGATTCTTTCTCTTTACAACCGAATGCTGGTGCTGCTGGAGAATACGCTGGACTAATGGTTATCCGAGCGTACCACAGGGTATATATATATATATATATTTTTTCCCGTAGTGATATAGAAGAAACCATCTTTTAATCAATATTCTAAATTAATTTAAAATCTGGTGGATTTATTATATAGTCGAGAGGTGACCACCACCGAAACGTGTGCATCATTCCGGTCTCGGCACATGGGACAAACCCTACGAGCGCAGCCATGTGTGGGATGAAAATTGTGGCCGTTGGAACGGATTCGAAGGGAAACATTAACATTGACGAGTTACGGAAAGCTGCAGAAGCACATAAGGAAAACTTAGCTGCTCTTATGGTATGAATTATCTTTCACACTTACTGTACAATGTGCCGTTTATTTTGTTCTTCTATTGTCGAATAATCCTCTCGAATATAGGTTACATATCCTTCGACTTATGGAGTTTATGAGGAAGGCATTGATGAGATCTGTAAAATCATTCATGACAATGGGGGACAAGTTCACATGGATGGAGCTAACATGAATGCCCAGGTAAAGTGTGTTTAAATTAAAAAAGTATGTGTGTGCATGCGCGTGTTTCTTATGAGGATCAATATGTTATTGGTGCTGATGTTTGCCATCTCAATCTCCACAAAACGTTTTGTATTCCCCACGGAGGAGGTGGACCCGGTATGGGGCCCATTGGGGTGAAGAAACACCTAGCACCGTTTCTACCATCGCTTCCTGTGGTACGTAAAACACATTAGATTAAGTGATATCGAGAGAGCGAGAGAGAGCTTATTCTGTTATAAATATATATAATAATTAGTTAAAATATTATTTTAAGTGAAAATTAATTCAACGGGGATAACTGATCCCGCCCCTACCACAGTTGACCCCTAATTGATCCCGCCCCAGTCCTTCACGGGGTGGTGATGGGAATGCTAAAATTCGCCGTGGCCCGCCCCGTTGCCACTCCTGCTCAATTCAATTCTACTTCAGTGTTGTAATTGTCACCTCTATTCAGATATGTATCAAGTTCCTCTATTGCAATTAACTTGGGTAAAATTTGCAGTGTGTAAAATGTGTGTATATTGTGTAAAATATGTATATAGTGTTTTTAGTGTGTATAGTGTGTGAAATGTGTAAAATGTGCGTAGTGTTTGTATAGTATATGAAATGTGCGTAGTGTGTGCATAGTGTATGAAATATGTGTAGTGTGTCTAAAGTGTGTGAAATGTTTGTAGTGTATGTATAGTGTGTAAAATGGTTATAAAGTGTGTAAAATTTGTAAAATATGTCTAATGTGTATAGTGCGTGAAATGTGTAATATGTGTATAGTGTGTAATATGTGTGTAAAGTGTGTGAAACACGTAAAATATGTGTAATGTGTGTATAGTGTGTGAAATGTGTGAAGTGTATAAAATGTGGGTATAGTATGTAAAATGTGTGTATAGTGCGCTAAATGTGTGAAACGTGCGTAATGTGTGTGAAAGGTTTGTGGTATGTGAATAGTGTGTAATATGTACGTAAAGTGTATGAAATGTGTAAAATGTGCGTATAGGGTTTTAGTGTGTGCATCGTGTGTGAAATGTGTGTATAGTATGTCAAATGTATGTCGTATGTGTATAGTGTGTGAAATGTGTGTAAAGTTTCTGAAATGTTTGTAGTGTGTGTATAATGTGTGAAATATGTGTAATGTGAGTATAGTGCGTGAATTGTGTGAAACATGTGTAGAGTGTAAAATGTGGGTATAGCGTGTAAAAGGTGTGTATAGTGTTTTTTGTGTGCGTATAATGTGTATAGTATGTGAAATGTGTGTAGTGTGTGCATAGTGTATGAAATGTGTGTAAAGTGTGTGAAATGTTTGTAGTGTGTAAAATGTGTATGAAGTGTGTGAAATGTGTGTAGTATGTGCATAGTGTGTGAAATGTGCGTAGTGTGTGTATAGTATGTAAAATGTATATAAAGTGTGTGAAATGTGTAAAATATGTTTACCGTGTATATAATGCGTGAAATGTGTGAAACGTATGTAACGTGTGTATAGTGTGTGAAATGTTTGTAGTGTGTGTATAATGTGTAATATGTGTAAAATGTGTGTAGTGTGTGTATAGTGTGCGAATTGTGTGAAACATGTGTAGTGTGTGAAATGTGTGCAGTGTGTAAAATGTGGGTATAGTGTGTAAAATTTGTATAAAGTGTGTGGAATGTGTAAAACATGTGTAATGTGTGTATAGTGCGTGAAATGTGTGAAACGTGCGTAATGTGTGTGAAAGGTTTGTAGTGTGTGAATCGTGTGTAATATGTATGTAAAGTGTGTGAAATGTGTATAGTTTGTGAAATGTGTGCATTGTGTAAAATGTGGGCATAATGTGTAAAATGTGGGTATAGTGTGTAAAAGTGTGTGTATCGTGTCTGAAATGTGTGTATAGTGTGTGAAATGTGTGTAGAGTTTCAGAAGTGTGTGGAATGTGTAAAATATGTGTAATGTGTGTGTAGTACATGAAATGTGTGACAGGATCGTAATGTACGTATAGTGTGTGAAATTGGTAAAATTTGTGTAGTTATAGTATAATGCGTGAAATGTGTATAGTGTTTAATATCTGTGCATAGTTTGTAAAGTGTGTGTAGCGTATGTATAATGTATGAAATGTGTAGTGTGCAAAAATTTTGTATATAATTTGTAAAATGTGCGCAGTGTGGGTATAGTGTGCGAAATGTATGTATAGTGTGAAAAAATTAAGACAACTTATAAAATGTGAAAATAAGCTCTTAGAGCTTATAAACTAAAAAACAAAAAAAAATTAAGTTTCTCTAATTATATTGTGTAAAATATGTGTATAGTGTTTTTAGTGTGTAAATAATGTGTGAAATATGTAAAATGTGTGTAGAGTGTGTATAGTATATGAAATGTGCGTAGTGTGTGAAATGTGTGTAAAGTGTGTGAAATGTTTGTAGTGTGTGTGTAGTGTGTAAAATGTGTATAAAGTGTGTGCAATGTGTAAAATATGTCTAATGTGTGTATAGTGCGTGAAATATGCGAAACATGCGTAATGTGTGTATAGTGTGTGAAATGTTTGTAGTGTGTGTATAGTGTGTAAAATGTGCGTAAAATGTGTGTAGTGTGTATAGTGTGTGAATTGTATGAAACATGTGTAGTGTGTGAAATGTGTGTCTAGTATGTGAAATGTGTAGTGTGTGAAATGTGTGTTGTGTGTGGAAAGTGTGTGAAATGTTTGTAGTGTGTATATAGTGTGTAAATATGTCTATAAAGTGTGTGAAATGTGTAAAATATGTCTAATGTGTGTATTGTGCGTGAAATGTGTGAAACATGCTGATTGTGTGCATAGTGTGTGAAAGGTTTGTGGTGTGTGTATAGTGTGTAAAATGTGTAAAATGTGCGTAAAATGTGTGTAGTGTGTGTATAGTGTGTGAATTGTGTGAAACATGTGTAGAGTGTAAAATGTTGGTATAGTGTTTTTTGTGTGCGTATAGTGTGTATAGTATGTGAAATGTTTGTAGTGCGCGTACAGTGTGTAAAATGTGTATAAAGATGTGTGAAATGTGTAAAATATGTCTAGTGTGTGTATAATGCGTGAAATGTGTTAAACGTATGTAACGTGTGTATAGTGTGTGAAATGTTTGTAGTGTGTGTATAGTGTGCGAATTGTGTGATACATGTGTAGTGTGTGAAATGTGTGCAGTGTGTAAAATGTGGGTATAATGTGTAAAATATGTGTATAGTATTTTTTGTGTGTGTATAGTATGTAAAATTTGTATAAAGTGTGTGGAATGTGTAAAACATGTGTAATGTGTGTATAGTGCGTGAAATGTGTGGAACGTGCGTAATGTGTGTGAAAGGTTTGTAGTGTGTGAATAGTGTGTAATATGTATGTAAGGTGTGTGAAATGTGTAAAATATGTGTAGTTTGTGAAGTGTGTGCATTGTGTAAAATGTGGGCATAATGTGTAAAATGTGCGTATAGTGTTTTTAGTGTGATATCATGTGTGAAATGTGTGTATAGTGTGTCAAATGTATTTAGTATGTGTATAGTGTGTGAAATGTGTGTAAAGTTTCTGAAATGTTTGTAGTGTGTGTGTAATGTGTAAAATGTGTAATGTGTGTGTAGTGCATGAAATGTGTGACAGGTTCGTAATGTACGTATAGTGTGTGAAATTGGTAAAATTTGTGTAGTTATTGTATAATGCGTGAAATGTGTATAGTGTTTAATATCTGTGCATAGTTTGTAAAGTGTGTGTAGTGTATGTATAATGTATGAAATGTGTAGTGTGTAAAATTTTTGTATAGTTTGTAAAATGTGCGCAGTGTGGGTATAATGTGCGAAATGTGTGTATAGTGTGTGAAATATCTGTGGTGTGTGAAGTGTGTTTGCAGCATGTGGAATTTGAGTATAACTTATAACATTTTTAAAAATAATATTAATTAGAGAACTTCATTTTTTTTTGTTTTTTAGTTTATACGCTCTAAGAGCTTATTTTTACATCTTATAAGTTGTTTTAACATTTTATTTTGTCAAACACATTACAAAAAATGCGATAGTTGTTTTAACACTATGTTGAAAAGAATGATTTGTTTCTAACAATTAATATTTTTGGATGAGCAGATGATCTGTTGTTTTGATGGAGCGAGGATGACCATTCAACATGAGACCTCATTTGCTAGTAAGTACTGAATTAAATCGCATATAATCAAAGTTTGTCTTAATTCCGCTGTATTTGGCTTATGTGTGTTTGTGAAACATCTTTTTCAAGAGAATGCATAAAATGTGAAAGTGTTTGTTTATGTTTTAGGGGAATGAATTGTTTGGGGAGAAATTTGTTACAAAAAATTCTCTTTAATTTTTGTTATAGTTAATGTGGACATTTGACGTGATGTAGACACATCTTTTCGCACACTTATCACGTTACACGATGATTTATTTTTGCATATATCTTTTGTCACTGCTTTTGGTTTATAATACTTGTTTGGCCTGAATCATAGGAGCTTTCATAGATTATTCGTAAAAGAGGAATCAAGGGATGCAAAAAAACTTCTAACTGTATGTTTTTGCTATTTAAAAAAAGATAATCTAGACTAAACCACTTCTGTAAAATGTGTGGTGCGTGTATAGAATGTGAAACATGTGATTTGCGCAAAATGTGTATAATATGTGTAGTGTGTATCGTGTGTCTATAGTGTGTGAAATGTGTGTAATGTGTGAATTATGTGAAACATGTGTAGTGTGTGAAATGTGTGCATTGTGTAAAATGTGCGTATAGTGTTTAAAATGTTTGTATAGTGTTTTTAATGTCTGTATAGTGTGTGAAATGTGTAAAATGTGTGTAGTGTGTGTATAATATGTGTAGTGTGTGCATAGTGTGTGCATAGTGTGTGAACTGTATGTAAAGTGTATGAAATGTTTGTAGTGTGTGTAAAATGTACATAAAGTGTATGAAATGTGTAAAATGTGTCTAGTGTGTGAAATGTGTGAAACGTGCATAATGTGTGTATAGTGTGTGAAATATTTGTAGTGTGTGTATAGTGTGTAATATGTGTAAAATATGCGTAAAATGTGTGTAATGTGTATATAGTGTGTGAATTGTGTGAAACATGTGTAGTGTATGAAATGTGGGTATATTGTGTAAAATATGTATATAGTGTTTTTAGTGTGTGAAATGTGTAAAATGTGTGTAGTGTGTGTATAGTATATGAAATGTGCGTAGTGTGTGAAATGTGTGTGAAATGTTTGTAGTGTGTGTAGTGTGTAAAATGTGTATAAAGTGTGTGCAATGTGTAAAATATGTCTAATGTGTGTATAGTGCATGAAATATGCGAAACATGCGTAATGTGTGCATAGTGTGTGAAATATTTGTAGTGTGTGTATAGTGTGTAAAATGTGCGTAAAATGTGTGTAGCGTGTGAAATGTAGTGTAGTGTGTAAAATGTGGGTATAGTGTGTAAAATGTGCGTAAAATGTGGGTATAGTGTGTAAAATGTGCGTAAAATGTGTGTAGTGTGTGAAATGTGTGCAGTGTGTAAAATGTGGGTATAGTGTGTAAAATGTGTGTATAGTGTGTGAAATATGTAAAATGTGTGTATAGTATGTCCAATGTATGTAGTATGTGTATAGTGTGTGAAATGTGTGTAAAGTTTCAGAAATGTTTGTAGTGTGTGTGGAATGTGTAAAATATGTGTAATGTGTGTGTAGTGCATGAAATGTGTGACAGGATCGTAATGTACGTATAGTGTGTGAAATTCGTAAAATTTGTGTAGTTATAGTATAATGCGTGAAATGTGTATAGTGTTTAATATCTGTGCATAGTTTGTAAAGTGTGTGTAGCGTATGTATAATGTATGAAATGTGTTGTAATACCCGTGCCTCTCACAACTCACTGGCCAATATAATTTTTGCATTTCATGCATACCATATTTTTATGTTCTATTTACGTGCTCGTTTTATAGTAATTAATTTGTTATATTTATTACGTCATTTTAGATTTTTGCAACTAATTTGGAGATGGTTAGTTTGGTAGTCAAGAACCCCCTAGTCTAAAATATTGGGACATGCTTTAAAATTTAAGACTATGCGTGACAAGTTTAAAATGTGGAACATTATTTGGTACGTAGAAGTATCAGATATGTAAAAGATTATATCGTCAGAATAATAAAAACAACAACAACAACAATAACAATAAAAATAATAAAAAAAAGAATTTGATGGCGGTGGATAACAATCATGACATTATTGCTTTTACCACCGCCAAACTAATTAAGTCAAGTGATTACACCTATCTACATAAGATATTTATCAATTAATAAAGTCACACGACAAGTACAATAAATAAGACTTCTTCATACACATCCAACTCATTCTGCATTTAGTCTATATTCTAAACTCATAAAAAAAAGAAAAGAAGAAGAAGAAAAGGGGATGCAAAACGGAGGATTGAGGTAAGAGGTAATTTCATTTAAATCAATCTCAATCTCAATTATTTAGAAATAGAATAGGTTAGAGTATCATATTAGTTTTACTAAATAAATTTGAGTATATTTTTATATATATGATAATGTTCATATGTTATTTGGTAATCAAAATAGCCTAGGTTTAATTTTTGTTAAATCTGCCCAGATTTTTAATGTTCAATAGTTAGCCGATTTTGACCAATTTATGAGCTAAATTAGGAAAAGTGTAAAACATGAAAGTTGTAGCCTTATGTGTTAGCTTTATAACCCAACTTGAATCATATAAATATCAATTTTGTAGAAATAGTTAGAGTCTTATTACTAAAATGCGACGAAACTGGAAATTTCAAATTAAAAGTACTTAATAACCTGGAATTTGATAAATTGTGTATTAATTCGATTTAAAATTGTCGTAGATTGATTACCATTGTGGAATAGGAAATTTCAAAAGCTACTCCGGAGGAGAGGTAAGTAGAAATCCATCTCCAACTACAATGCTTGAACATAGTATTTTGTTTGTTATTTGTGATAATTGATTGTTATATGTGTTGTTGCATACCTTTGTATAAAGTGTTTTATTCCGTTGTTAGAAACAAATTGATGTGCATCAATCACGAGCATTAGCATCTACAAGGATTACATGTGTAAATATAAGAAGTCAAAATAACGTAATTGCATAAATTGATAATGTTTTGGGGTTGGTCACCACTGGCACACTGAGAGTTATATATTATATATGGTGTCTCTCGGGATGCTTCTGGTGACAGACGTGCACGTGGAAGAGGTTCCCACTTCAGCACCTTTATGATGAGGGGTACGGGAAGAGGTAGACTTTCCGGTGGACTGCAGGGGCAGGCAGGAGGCGGACCCCTGGTAGTCTCGGAAGGATAGCCACTTTGTCGTACCAACCATCGCTAGTATCTCGGGTGGACTATAAGGGGGGGGAGGAGGGACCCTTGGTAGTCACGAGCGTGGCCAATGAGTGTTATTTTTGGGAGGTTTGTGACTATGACGAGAGCCAATTCCCACCAAATATGATTTCTTTTGAGTAAAAATTGAAAGAAATGGTTTTGTGAAATGCATCTCATCATTCACGCATTGGCATGCATGATTTCTGCTTACTGAGCTTTAGCTCACATAGTTCTTGCATTGTAGGTGAGTTTGACTACGCATGAGTTCGTGAGCTGATCTGGCATGCTGCTGGAGCTTTTGCAAGTTTTGAAGCCCCGTGTATATGAATGACGGCCTGTGGGGCTAAACCTTGGACTCACTATGTTTTTGCTGGCGTTTTAATAATCTTTTTGGACATGTTCAAATTAGGGAACTTTAATATGTATATTGCTGTAAATATGGTGTTGAAACCGGAGTGATGCTACTGTGCTTGACTTGGATCTATGTGACACATGTTAATGAGATTTTATCATCGGGAAAGTGTTTTAGATTATTAATTTTAAAAAAAAGAATACACAGGTTTTGTAAGGCTAAAATTAGTATAAATTAAGTTTTTACAAGGGTGGGTGTGACATGTGTAGTGTGCAAAAATTTTGTATATAATTTGTAAAATGTGCGCAGTGTGGGTATAGTGTTCGAAATGTATGTATAGTGTGTAAAAAAATTAAGACAACTTATAAAATGTAAAAATAAGCTCTTAGAGCTTATAAACTAAAAAACAAAAAAAAATTAAGTTTCTCTAATTATATTGTGTAAAATATGTGTATGGTGTTTTTAGTGTGTAAATAGTGTGTGAAATATGAAATGTGTGTAGAGTGTGTATAGTATATGAAATGTACGTAGTGTGTGAAATGTGTGTAAAGTGTGTGAAATGTTTGTAGTGTGTGTGTAGTGTGTAAAATGTGTATAAAGTGTGTGCAATGTGTAAAATATGTCTAATGTGTGTATAGTGCGTGAAATATGCGAAACATGCGTAATGTGTGTATAGTGTGTGAAATGTTTGTAGTGTGTGTATAGTGTGTAAAATGTGCGTAAAATGTGTGTAGTGTGTATAGTGTGTGAATTGTATGAAACATGTGTAGTGTGTGAAATGTGTGTCTAGTATGTGAAATGTGTAGTGTGTGAAATGTGTGTTGTGTGTGCAAAGTGTGTGAAATGTTTGTAGTGTGTATATAGTGTGTAAATATGTCTATAAAGTGTGTGAAATGTGTAAAATATGTCTAATGTGTGTATTGTGCGTGAAATGTGTGAAACATGCTGATTGTGTGCATAGTGTGTGAAAGGTTTGTGGTATGTGTATAGTGTGTAAAATGTGCGTAAAATGTGTGTAGTGTGTGTATAGTGTGTGAATTGTGTGAAACATGTGTAGAGTGTAAAATGTTGGTATAGTGTTTTTTGTGTGCGTATAGTGTGTATAGTATGTGAAATGTTTGTAGTGCGCGTACAGTGTGTAAAATGTGTATAAAGATGTGTGAAATGTGTAAAATATGTCTAGTGTGTGTATAATGCGCGAAATGTGTGAAACGTATGTAACGTGTGTATAGTATGTGAAATGTTTGTAGTGTGTGTATAGTGTGTAATATGTGTAAAATGTGCGTAAAATGTGTGTAGTGTGTGTATAGTGTGCGAATTGTGTGATACATGTGTAGTGTGTGAAATGTGTGCAGTGTGTAAAATGTGGGTATAATGTGTAAAATATGTGTATAGTATTTTTTGTGTGTGTATAGTGTGTAAAATTTGTATAAAGTGTGTGGAATGTGTAAAACATGTGTAATGTGTGTATAGTGCGTGAAATGTGTGGAACGTGCGTAATGTGTGTGAAAGGTTCGTAGTGTGTGAATAGTGTGTAATATGTGTAGTGTGTGAAATATGTGCGGTGTGTAAAATGTGGGTATATTGTGTAAAATATGTGTATAGTGTTTTTAGTGTGTGTATAGTGTGTGAAATGTGTAAAATGTGTGTAGTGTGTGTATAGTATAAGAAATTTGCGTAGTGTGTGAAATGTGTGTAAAGTGTGTGAAATGTTTGTAGTGTGTGTGTTGTATGTAAAATGTGTATAAAGTGTGTGCAATTTGTAAAATATGTCTATTGTGTATATAGTGTGTGAAATATGCGAAACATGCGTAATGTGTGTATAGTGTGTGAAATGTTTGTCGTGTGTGTATAATGTGTAAAATGTGCGTAAAATGTGTATAGTGTGAATTGTAGTGTAGTGTGTGAAATGTGTGCAGTATGTAAAATGTGGGTATAGTGTGTAAAATGTGTGTATAGTGTGTGAAATGTGTAAAATGTGTGTAGTGTGTGTATAGTATGTGAAATGTGTGTAGTGTGTGCATAGTGCGTGAAATGTTTGTTGTGTGTTTAAAGTGTGTGAAATGTTTGTATTGTGTATATAGTGTGTAAAATATGCATGAAGTGTGTGAAATGTGTAAAATTTGTCTAATGTGTGTATAGTGCGTGAAATGTGTGAAACATGCGTAATGTGTGTACAGTGTGTGAAATGTTTGTAGTGTGTGTATAGTGTGTAAAATGTGTAAAATCTTTGTAAAATGTATGTAGTGTGTGTATTGTGTGTGAATTGTGTGAAACATGTGTAGTGTGTGAAATATGTGCAGTGTGTAAAATGTGGGTATATTGTGTAAAATATATTTATAGTGTTCTTAGTGTGTGTATAGTGTGTTAAATGTGTAAAATGTGTGTAGTGTGTGTATAGTATATGAAATGTGCGTAGTGTGTGCATAGTGTGTGAAATGTGTGTAGTGTGTCTAAAGTTTGTGAAATGTTTGTAGTGTGTGTATAGTGTGCATAGTGTGTAAAATGTGTATAAAGTGTGTAAAATATGTAAAATATGTCTAATGTGTGTATCGTGCGTGAAACATGAGACCTCATTTGCTAGTAAGTACTGAATTGCATCGTATCCAATCAAAGTTTGTCTTAATTCCGCTGTATTTGACTTATGTGTGTTTGTGAAACATCTTTTTCAAGAGAATGCATAAAAATTTGAATGTGTTTGTTTATGTTTTAGGGGAATGAATTATTTGAGGAGAAATTTGTTACAAAAAATTCTCATTAATTTTTATTATAATGTGGACATTTGACCTGATGTAGAACCACAATTTTGCACACTTCACACGTTACATGACAATCTATTTTTGTATATATCTTTTATCATTACTTTTGGTTTATAATACTTGTTTGGCCTGAATCATGGGAGCTATGATAGATTATTCGTAAAAGAGGAATCGGGGGATGCATAAAAACTTCTAACTGTATGTTTTGCTATGTCAAAAAGATAATCTAAAATGTCATTGACTAAACCACTTCTGCAAAATGTGGTGCGTGTATACATGTTCCAAACAGTTACTTATACGTTCATATTACTGAATTCGAAAATGTAACCAATAGTACCAAAAATATCTTCCGAATATGTTGCTCGATGGTTTAGTTGTATTTTTCGAACTTTATCCAAGTGTCCGTATTTTTACAATTTTTTATTTTCGTGATGAACTCATATTTTTGTGTGTTCTTTACTAGGAGAATCAAGAAGAAAAATCAACTGAGCGTAGTTTCATTAATCTATTGGGCCATGATATAGTTATGAACTATCAGCATGTATTTATTACAATGGATTTTTTTGAATCTCAAGACACCTTGATTAGATGGGTAAGTGAAAGAGCTCTTTTGCATGATATTATTATTGTTATTTTGCGATCAGAAATTGGGAACGAAGAGAGACGAGCTCGCTTATGGTTAGGTTGTGAGCGAAGTGGTCAATACCGTGATCGAATGAAGAAATCATCTAATGAGATATGTGAAAAACAAAAATCCAAAGGAGAAGGAGGAAGAGAAGGAGATTCTGAAAATGAATTGAACAGCTTTGGTAAACGAAAGCGTATTGGAACAAAAAAATGTGGTTGTCTATTTCTTTTGAAGAGTACCTAATTTAAAGATACCGGTCACTGGACATTGCAAGTAGCGTGCGGATCGCATAATCATCCGACTGCAGTTTACCTAGAAGATCATTCTTATGCAGGTCGTATGACACCTGCTGAGGAAAAGTTGGTTGTTGACTTGTCCATGGCCAACAGTCGACCGAAGAAAATTATGTTCACATTACAGCAACGTTTTACAAAAAACAAGTCCACGACCAAGATAATTTACAATGTTTGTCAAAAGCATAGACATGTTGAGCATGCTGGTCGATCACAGATGCAATACTTGTTGGGGAAGCTACAGGAGAAAGAATTTTTCTATCATGCTAGGCGTTGTGAGCAAACAAATACAATCAAGGATATGTTTTGGGCTCACCCGATAAGTATCCAATTGTTGCGGTCGTTTCCATATGTCTTGTTGATGGACTGCACATACAAGACAAATCGATACAAATTACCATTGTTGGAAATAGTAAGGGTAACTTCCACTAACCTTACATTTTATGTGGCATGTGCTTATTTGCAGTATGAGAAAGAAGATAACTACATATGGGCGTGTACTGTATTAAAAGGTTTGATGGATCAATTCGCGTTGCCTAATGTATTCGTCACTGACCGTGAGCTTGCATTGATGAATGCAATTGAGAGAACCTTTCCTAATTCACATCATTTATAATGTCGGTGGCACATTAATAAGAATATCCTGACACATTGCAAGAAAATGTTTCGAACAAAAGAACAGTGGGATTCCTTTAATCATTCTTGGAATTTGTTGGTGTTTGCGGATACAGAACACATGTTCAATGAGTTGGATAAGAGATTTGAGGATGATTTTGCTCATCAAAAAGAGGCTGTGAAACATGCTTTTGACAATTGGATCACACTGTACAAAGAAAAGTTTGTATCTTGTTGGACTAACAATGTGATGCATTTTGATAATACAACAACACGCAGGTAACTCCACGTGAACATAATTACTAGTTCATACATTTAAGTACTTGATATTTAATCATGAATTTTATATGATGTAGAGCGGAAGGTCAACATTCAAAACTCAAAAGGCAATTGAATTCGAGCACGAGAAATTTCGAGACTTGTTGGGGTAAAATTTTTACTCTTCTTGAGATTTCACACAATGCTATTAAGAGTTCATTTGAGAAAAATATCAATGTGGTCCAACACCGATACAAATCGCCCATATTCAAATTGCTTCGAGGGGTGGTTTCAATTGCAGCATTGGACAAGATATTGGAAGAGATGAAAGGTATTGATGAATCTGGTGTGGACCCTTTGCTATGTGGATGTGTGCTGCGTAAGAAATGTGGTCTCCCATCTGCACATGAGATAGCTGAACACTCAAGAGTTGACATGCCAATCCCTATATAACGTGTGGACAAATTTTGAAGAAAGTTACAGATGAAACCGGTTAAGGGGGATATTGTTAATGTAGGGGAAGACATAGGTAACCGATGGACTGAGACAGTTGGTGAAGTAAACCAACTTTTTGCAGTCGCAAATGAATCACAGAGGTTGTTGATGCTTAAGAGGTTAAGGGAAATTGCAAACCCAACAACCACCTCATTGATTGAGCCAGAAATCCAAACTCGTCCTCGTGGTCGACCGAAGAATGCAAAAGCCAAACATACTAAGTCAACAAAACGTGATCCAAGTGCGTTTGAGTATGTTCAGTCTATCGAGGATAGTTGTTCACCGATGGAAGATATCTCAGTCTTCAGTGGACCATCATCTTCACAACATGTATTCACTACTCGAAGGGAAAAACAAAAGGTAATTCATATATAATTCTTTTTAGAAAATGTGTATGTTGCTTTATGAATATTAACTTTTATACTTTGCATTTTATAGGTTGTCCGAAGAGCTTCAAATCAAACAGGCGACACACATCCAAACTTTAAATATATTGAAATGATTCCTGCCATTTTCCGAAATTACGTCTCTGCGCTTATAGACTTATTACCTGATGGACACTGTGGATTTCGGGCAATAGCTAATATCATGGGATTTGGTGAAAACTCATGGTCTCGGGTCCGATTTGACCTTCTATACGAGCTGACGCAGAACACTGCATTATACGATAAGATTTTCCTTGAGCACGGGCGTGTGGATAAAGTGGAAAATAGATTGAGATGTTTTGAGAACCTTGCATCAATAATTGCAACGGTATATACAACATTGCACTAGTCACACTATCAACACGCTGCAATTCTACGTTCTTGTCATTGAAAACTACAGTCCCTCAAGATCCAAAAATAATTTGTATCGCACTAGTTGCACTTAAGAATGATGGTCATTTCGTTCAGGTACTAGTAAAATCACATACATATTGTGACTTCACTTTAGGTTTGTATTGTTGATTATTGATTTCTTATGATACAGGTATCCTTAGTTCCCGGACACCCAGTCCCTCCTATAGAAGCCGTGTGGTAAGAACATCGCAGTGATTGTGCAGCTGGATGGTAAGGTGTAATCGAGAAGCAACTTCTACAATATAAAAGTTTGACAGGGCAGAATAAAAAACCAGGACGTACTGTTATTATCGGATAATTTATTTAATTATCAGTATTTGTTTGTTCTGTTATAAACATTAATTGACACAATTTTGGATGATAAAAGTAGATAGTTCGTTTACATTTCATTACTGTGGTCCTTAATGGATTATGAGGATCAACTTGATCTAGGATTACTCCATATTTTTCTACAAGTCCGTTTGGCCTGAATAGTAGCCGAACATCGTGAAGGCTTTTCAACCCAAATAATATCCGAACATCATGAAGTATGTTCGGTTCAAACCAGCCGAACACCGTGATGGATGTTCGGCCAGAAAATCAGCCGAACCTGTAGACGTTGTTCGGCCCAAAAAGCAGTCGAACACTGTGAAATGTTCGGTCCAAACCAGCCGAACACCGTGAAGGGTGTTCAGCCAGAAAATCAGCCGAACTTGTAGACGTTGTTCGGCCCAAAAAGCAGCCGAACACTGTGAAGAGTGTTCGGACTGAATATCAGCTAAACTCGGTAAAGGTTGTTTATCCCAAGTGATTTTCAGCTTATAACTTGGGAAAAGTTATTTTGGAGTGTTTGAAAAAATAATTTTAGCTTTAATAGAAGTGATTTTAGGCTAAAAGCTAAAAGTAGAAAATAAGTTTTTTTTTTCAAGTTTTTGGTCTTTTGGTAAGGGGTGTTTGCGATTGTTTTTGCTTTTGAAAAAATGATTAAAATTAAAGTAACTACAAAAATCACTTATTATAAAAGTAGGTAGTGTTTGAAAATAAAAGTCTCTTTTTCTTTCACTAATGCTCTGGACATTGCATGATTACAAGCACCAGCACTATAAAATTAGCCATCACTATCAACAGTTCAAATAGATTTTAAACTAATGATATTGAATGATCGTGCATCAGATTTATACAGCAACAACAGAGCATATCGAAATTGGTCTTTTTATTTTTCACTTTTCAGAGACTCCCAAAAGAAACAAAACTTGTAATAATTCAGGCATTACAAGCAACATAAGCTTAAGATTCCACATAAAACCAAAAGTAGAAAAATAACTAACATAAAAGTTAAAAAAGAAGCACATAAGCCCTGTTCAAATGAGTATGAGTTCTATAAAACCTCAAAGTTAGTAAATAGACCAAAATATCAATAAAGTTTCAAAGGAACAATTTCAAACAGGACCAGACATGAATAAAGACTTAGGGATAGTATAAAAATTACATATCCCTAGAACTATTACCACCTTCACCCCTAGGTGACCTGCTATTAGCCTGGCCCCTCGACCTCTCCATAGGTGGGTGTTGTTGATGCACATCGTCCAAAGTGAGGCCTTTTAGAACTTTCAAAGCATCTGCTACTATGGGCATAAAATAGTCAACTATCATTTGCGAGTCTCGATTTCGCCACTTCTCAACTAAAGGCTCAAGCAAGTTACAAGCAGAAAGTATCCGCTCCCATGGCCCGCCAGAATCCACACTAAATGAGGGGGCGCTAGAAGTTGACCCACGGTCTAGGTTTTGAACCTTTGGATGCGAAATAGACATAAACCAATCCATGTAGCTTGTGTGACACTCCCATGATGGGTCAGCCTTTTCCCCTCGCCTGCTCACAGATAAAAGATGGTTGTCCCAAGTAGCAAACATTGAGCCAAGAGTGCCCCATAACAATTTGTACTGACCTGGTTTTGCTCCTTTTATTGCACGAGATGGAACATCGAGTTTGACGGTTTGGTTTGCATATAGCCAAATTGCCTTAACACACGATCCGGATGGTAAGGCTCAACAACGTTTAATACCCTTATGCACACATGGTAGAAACACACTTCAGGTCGTTCAAAACGGTCCCTAAATAGATGATAAGCGCCCCAAACAACCTAGTTCAGGGTAAGATTAATCTTGTAAGATAATACATTATTAAAATATAATTATAGAATATGAATGGGAAATTACTTCGTGTGGTTGCAATAAGTCTAACAACTCCCTGTACGCCTTCACATTTGCCTCGGTACCTGCACCATGACCCTATTGGGACCATCTCATTGCAAGCGGTTCTCCTTCAACATACTTCACATTGTGCTGAGGTCGTCCTATTGTTGGGAAATGCTCATAAATCCATGCCTGAATGATATTAGACAGAATTTATGTAACCAAATAGATTGCATTTTATGATATAATAAACAAAAAAATATTAATAATTACATACCTCCAACAATGTCAAATAACCAGAAATTTTTCTTACACCCGCCCTAGATGCACATCCTAACTGTCTATATAGATGAGCTAAGACACCAGCACCCCATGCATATGACTGCACATCTTGAGGGTCCTCCAACAACTTAAGAAAATCTACTGAAATACGATCGCCGCTCTTGTCAGAAAATATGGTGCAACCCAAAGTATACAAAAGGTATGCCCTCGTAGCATTTCGTGCTACTTGGTGACTATCAGTAGTAGTATCAGCTTCAAACATATTGCGTAACCAGTTCAATGCCACTGAGTTTCCTCTCTTTCCAGCGAGTGCTTTAGTGGCCTCTTTAGCTGACACACCAAGCATACGCCTTACCAGCACATTAGGCAACACCGCATTTTTATCATCTGATTGCACTGGTTTCCCAGCGACTGTGAGGCCAGTTAAAAAATGCACGTCTTCTAACGTGATAGTCATCTCGCCGAAAGGCAAGTGAAATGTATTTGTTTCCGGCTGCCATCTCTTAACAAAGGATGTAATCAGACTCCTATTAGGCCTTTTATATGAAATCTGCCTGAGTTCCTTTAGTGTGGAGTGTGTAAGCATACTTCTTCATAGTTTAGCATCATCCCCCGTAGGATATTTTCATTTCAAGAGTTTCAAGGTGTGGCAGTGACATTTGAGAACTGGCCTTTCTTGGCCATTCCATATTGCAGCAGCCACATGTGATTTGAAGCTAGGTAGCACTGACAGGTCTATTGGGCCACCGGGAAATGGTTCCAGTAATTCATCATCTGATGGGTTAGCTCCAACATCCTCTAACTCAACTTCTTCAGTATCTGCATCTTCCCGACTTTGCATTTCTTCATCAAGAATTTCTTCTTCATGGTGTGGTGCTTCTTTCGAGTGTAGTGCTTCTTGAGGATGTGGTGTTTCATCTTGTAAGAGTATTGAAGTATCTGCACCTGTTTCCCTAAGGGCAGTCATTTCCCTTCTTGCCGACATAGTTGGTCGCCGCCTTTTCCTTTGAAAAGTCATTGTAACTGCACAAAATAAATAAAATATCATATCTCTTGACATCGCATATCATATCTTTAAAGTCCTAAACCATGTCCATTTATTATTGATTTTTCGTTGTTGAGATACTAAAATTTATCATGTTACATGTTTGTTATTAATTTCTTAATGTTAGCTTTTGGTCATTCTTGCTCTTACTGTTGTTCTTCTTTTCCTTTGACATAGACAATAAAATAATAATATGAATAAATAAAAGGCAACTTAATTAAAAAATTATTATTTCTCAGTTATGAAGAACTCTCCACTCCTTGCATTCGACTTACTTCTATAATTAAGCAAAATTATTTTCTTGTTGAACTGTATGGCACATCTATATAATCTTCAATATACCCGGTTAAAGATATACTGTTGTGTTGTCCTCATAGATTCGTTTGCTTTTTTCAAGGGAAATTCAATTCAAGTTCAAATTTATATTAAAATTTCCTAATAGCGGCTTTATTATCAATCCTTATAATCATACACATCAGATCTCTACTTCAGTTAGGAATGAACTTTATGAAGCTCAGTAACACTACTATAAAGTTAATTCATATCATGTTTGAAAAGCAGAGATATAGGAGAGATTGTTTAGTTCAAATAACAGCCGAATAACAAGAGGGCGGTTTGGCTCAAATAGAAGCTAAACAACCTGAAGCCTGTTCGGACCAAATAGCAGCCCAACATGTGAACCGTGTTCGACTAGAATTCCGTTCGAACATGTAACAGCTGTTCGGCCCTAAGTTGCCGAACACGCTGAATGCAGTGGCCCAAATAATAGTCGAACAACGTGAAGCCTGTTCGGACCATATAGCAGCCGAACATGTGAACGGTGTTCGACCAGAATTCAAATCGAACGTGTAAAGGTTGTTCGACTGTTGCCCAACACGCTGAATGCAGCGGCCCAAAGAGCAGCCGAACAATGTGAAGCCTGTTCGGACCAAATAACGCCGAACATGTGAACAGTGTTCGTCCAAAATTCCAACCGAACACTATAATTTAGTTCCAATCAATGAAAATTTGTTAATCTTCATCTTAACATCTCATAACAATCAATAATCACACAATAATTAAAAAATTTAAAGAACAATCAATCGTTCAATTAAACTCTAATTTGTTAAAAAAAAAAAAAAAAAGGATAAAAGGTGTACTTACTGCTTTACTGGATTGATCATTTGATTTGAGAGACTCAATGTGATCTTGTTCAAGGACTCCCCGCTGCTGTTGTTCTAGAATTTGTTGTCGAGAAGTCATGGCGGAGTTCGTAGTATTTTTCTTGAAGAACAGAATGAGTAGCGTGTTTTTTTAATTCGTCAAACCGCGATATTTTAACAATAATAACGTTGGGCTTTTATTTTTCTTTTTTAACCTTTTTTTAATGATTTTATTTTCCTTTATTATTTGTAATTAGTTATAATAGTATTAAGGGTAAAAAATGAACTTATTGTGGTGTACTTAGGCAATGTTTGGTTGGGGTTGGCCCAACCACTCATAAGTTGGGCCAACCCAACCACATGTTTCTTTGGGGGGTTGGGTCAAGCCGGTATTATTTAGGATTTGGGGGGACATAAAGTCACTTTTTAAATTTCACATATCACATCACATTTTACAATTAATAATTAAATATCACACTCCAACCACAACCCCAGCCACCCAGCCAAACATCACTCTCTAACACCCCCCAACCACTAACTCCAGCCACTCCCCCCAGCCCAGCAATCCCAGCCCAACCAAACATTGCTTAATTGTACATTGTGATAACTGTAATACATATACACAACCTCATAGATTATTCAATGTAATAAAAATTAATCCATTGAACAAACATAATTTTGAATCAACTAAAAATTAAAAGAATCACAAAAGAGAAATGGAAAAGTTAAATAATCTTAATCTTAATAAAACAAGTTATAATAATTAACGTTAAAAGATTCGTAAAAAACGACATAGAATAATATAATGTAGAAATATTTAATCTTACAAATTTTCTATTATATATGTAAAGTTTGATTTATTCAAACTATTGTTTACTTCTTCTTATATATAGGATAAAAATAACCATTAACACAAATTATTAAGTTGTGTTTTTTAATGTTACCTAAAAACGAGGTTCTTGACATTGTAGCCTGTCAGATCCATAGTCTAATGTTTTTTACATAGTTTAACTTTTTAAATGTAAAAATAGTCAAAGTCTGTTAGAGAGAGTTTTCATTTCGTGTACACGATATAAAATTTTCGTGTACACATCGAATTATTGTGTACACGATAAATTTACATCGTGTACAAGATAAAAATTTATCGTGTACACATATACACGATATAAAAATTATTGTGTACACGATATAATTATTTCTTGGTACATGTATAGGATAATATTTTATCTGTACACGATAATATTCTCATGCCTGACACATACTGGCTACTTTATCAAATAAAAAGTTAAACTATGCAAAAAACATTTCACTATGTTCTGACAGTCCACTGCACTCCATTTCCACCTTCTTATGTAGAAGGCGTGACTTTAACCATAAATCAAGTTCGTATCCAACTAACTTATTAATAGAAAAAGAAAAAAGAAAAACATCAATTAGCTTATTAATAAAATAAAGAAATGATCAATACTTATCCTTATTCAATTAGCCTATTAATAAAAGGCAAAAACTTGGGTGCATATGATGCACAATAGTGATTAATGTACATCCAGGTCCAAAATAGCGCGCGGGTCGCGCGTGACCTGCATCATTTTTTTATTTTTTTTTGTATTCTTACAGTAGACTTATTGTGTTCTTATAGTAGACTTATTATGTTCTTGTAGTATAGTAATTTTGTGTTTAGAGTAGACTTATTGTTCTTATAGTAGACTTATCGTGTTCTTGCAGTATGATTATTTTGTGTTTAGAGTAGACTTATTTTGTTCTTACAGTAGACTTATTTTGTTCTTGCAGTAGATTTTATTTAAAAAAAGAGCGCGACCTGCGCGTGGACCTGGTCAGCGGACGTGATTATTCGATAAACCATATTTCAGCAATTTTTTGGAGTTCATGTGTTAAATTGTAGTGATATACAATATGCCTATTGTACATCACATGCACACAAGTGTTACTCTTAATAAAATAAGAAAATGATCAATTAGTCTATTAATAAAATAAGGAAAGAATCAATAAGATTGGCCTTCCATATGTATAATTAGTTCAATAATTAGACTGCAATTAGATTGCAACAGGGGTACAACAAGGAAAGGATCATTACTGATTTATTTGTTCTCTATATGTATAACCTTGCAATAAATAAAAAGACAACCCTATATATAGTAAGAGTAATATTTCCCCGCTCATTTTCATTTATAAATCTTACACTATATAAAAAGACAACCCTATATAAATAGAAATCTTAGCATTTTCCCGCCTATTTTAATTTCTAAATTTGGCTAAAGTATTTTTGGTATAAATATGTCTAAATCTTTGCTAAAGTATTTTTGGTATAGATATGTCTAAATTCTTTTTTATTTGGGTTAGAATCTCACTGCAATATCTAGCACTATGCGTTTTCATATTGTTGTGGGCCTGTTCTGTCCTCTTTTATTAAGGAATTTTTAGCCACCCGGTCAGTATTTCCCCCTTCATGATTTATAATCTAACATTTATAAAGTAAATATCAATTACAATCTTACATACTATGACAAAAACTTTAAAAAAATATTATCATTTTTCAAAATCTATTGTACCATAATCAACAGATTATCATCTTGATTTTTTCGGCTTTCTTCATATGATTTGCACTGTGATATATATTCATAAGTATTTATAAAATAAATACGAACACTATAAGTAAAATAAATAAAATAAAAAGATTGTTATATACGAAATACATAAATATATTATGGGCATTAATGCTAATGATATGGTTAAGAATTGGTCAATGTGTCAAACAGCATTAGCTAAATAGGAAACATGGAATCAAGTCAATTTTTTTCTTCAAAAACAGCTATTTTCTATGGGAAATATTTTTTCATTAAATATTTACAAAAAAAAAAAAAAGTTTGTGTGTATCATAGGATTTTATCATGCACAACATTGATTACTACTTATAAAACAGACAATATTATAAACGAAAACATCAAATTTTTTAGGAACATAATTATTAAAAGATGCCGATTTCTTTTATAGATTGTATTTTTTTTGTTTTTAGTATATATAGTATGATTTCAACTTAAGTTGAATATTATTTCCACATGTTTCTATAACTTTATCTCAGATCTTATAATAATTAGAATTAGAGTTTCTTTATGGTTCAATGTAAGATTTGAAATATATTTATTTATAAGGACAACTAAAATTAAATGGATTTAATAAAATATTTAAATAATGTATCTTTTTAATTAAGGAATTCTAAATTATGCAAACAGTTCAACCATAATGAATAAATTCAAGAATAAATAGTTCAATATGAATATCAAATTAAATACTAAGAAAAGAGTGTTAATGATATCTATTGTATGAATATTTTGTATAGATTAGAGGAGTTTCTTACGGAACCAGTGGGACCTGAAGAACTAAATAATTCATATTTCACAGTAATTTGAGTTTAGATATGATGTATTGAAGTTGCGGATCTAAGTTGAGAATGTACTATTCAAATCGAAAAACAAGTTCGAGTTTGAGGGGAAAGAATGTTGCGTGAGTTGAAACTTGAAATAAATTATATGTACCTAGAATATGTGTTTGAATAGAACTGGAAGAGGTTGTGTGTCAAGCTGGTTGTGAGACAGTGATAAGCTTAGTATAGTAAAAAATGATTTTTATTTTTTATTATGGTTGTGTAAGTTTGGGTTGATCCAAATTAATTTATTGTAAAAAAGTTATCAAAATATGATGTAGGTAATTATTGGATGATTGATTAATGATCAAATAAATTGTTGGGAACTGTTACTGATTGATTATTAATGATTAAATTAATTGTTGGGAATTGTTATTAATTGATTATTAATGAATGATGATGTGTATGTCTCTATATATATTATTTATGATAACTTTCACATTTAATATTAAAGAAATTCAAATTAGGTTAGATTATTTCAGTTATGTGTAAAATTCGAATATATTTTAATTTTTTTTAATAAATTTCTTTCTAAAATTTGGATTAATTCAGTAAATTGTATATTTTTAATTTATTCGTGTTAATTAAAATAGAACTTAAAATATTATTTTTTCTTATAATTTAGCAATTAAAATGTTTAGATTAGCTTATAGTTACTTTCAAAATATTAAAATAGTTTAATCTAAAAGTGTGTGTATATATATGTATATATTTTTTAATATTTTTTCCCTTTTCGTAATAATTAAATATTTTTAAAAATATATATATAATTTTTATAACAAAATATACGTTTTTATATAATTCTCCGAAGCAAAATATTTCAAAAGTTATTTATAATTTTGGAACGATCTTAATTTTATAGTATATATGATTTTTATTTTTAATTTATTAATAAATTTATTCAAACATTTTTCAATATAAGAATCTATATCTATATCTATATCTATATCTATATCTATATATATATATAAAAGTAAAATGGAGGGTATTTATGTAATTTTAATTTTCCCTCCTAAATTTTAAGCTATAATTGGTAATCTTTTGTTATTTTTGCTAAGTTGATAACTTTCTTTCATTTTTTTAAAATACAAATAACTTTTTTATTTATAATCCATTTTTTATGCATAATATATCGAATTACTCATCTTTTCATGATCTTCAGTTTGACATCCATATCGCATATATATTATAATGAGATATTTGATTTAAGAAAATAGATGATTTATTGGTAAATTTTTTATTCTAGATTTGAGTGTTAATTGTAAATTGGACTACAATATGTTGGCTTGAGTTGCAACTAAGCATTAATAAAATAATTTTCTTATAAAATACTAATTGAGTTTTTTTTTTACGAAAATACAACTAATTATTTATTTTATCTAACACGACTTTTTTTAAATATTTTCGTTATCTAAGTTACACGGGAAGAAAAATCATTGTTTAAATAATGAAATTCATGCTTTATTAAATCAAAGGCCAAAACTAATATCTATTTTATAATCATTTTATTTGCTGATATATTTATTTTATCATAAAGTACGGAGCTTTGAGTATATGTATAATTATGTACTAAAATTGTTATTGAAATTATTTATAATTACTTATTGATATTTTTATAATGTATATTTTGTTAAAATTGATTTTCTAAGAAACATTACCCTTCAACCTAAATTATGATTTTTGTTACACTTTGAGATCTTTTTACTTTTTTTACGTTAATTAAACCTCAACTTCTTTTTTTTTTTTTGTCAAACTAAACCTCAACTATATATTTTTACATTTTGTAACCTACACAATAATATGTCGCACCAACTAACCTCAACTATGTTTTTTTACTCTTAATTAAGTAATTTTGTTTGCATTGATCAATTTTTTTCTTTAAATAAGTAAACTATTTATAAGAAATATATATCATTTATATAAATAAATTACAATACCAAATAACATATGAAAATATTCAAATATTATGAAGAACTCGCAGACTTTAATTTGGTATTTGAATTATTAAATAATGGTTAGATCTTATTTTGCTAAAGTAAGAATTTATTGAAAATAAGAAGTTTTTAAGTGTATTTAAAAGCACAGGGTGAAATGTTAAAAATTGCAAATACGAATACAAAATTTGAAAGAATTTTTTTTTTGTATTTATAATTAGAGCTTGGAAATTTATTTGGATAAATAAAAAAATATAAAATAAAGGTAAGAGCATAATGAAAAGTATGCATTACATGTGAAATATCCAAATAAAATATTAGAGTCTTTTATAATATATTTCATGATTTTTTTAATCACTTATAGTTAGAGTTTAAATATTATTTTCATAAATTAAAAAAATATAATATATATATATATATATATATAAATCATAGTAGGGGAAATTCTTTAAGTATCATTCGGTTAAAATTATGGACTTTAATTGGTAAATTGTCATATTTGACAAGAATCAAAATTGATTTTAGTTTTTAAAGTTGCAAATAGTTTTTTTTTCATTTCTAATTTAATTATTATGTATAAGATATCAAAAACCTCTTTTGACGATATAACTAATTAAGATACTCGAATTAAATATTATATTATTTGTTCGTTAATTATTTGAGTTAGATTTCAGTGTTTATTGTGGTTGTACTATATAGTATTGGTCTGGAATACAACTAAAAACCAGTTAAATAATTCTCCTTTAAAATTAACTTTACTTGATTATTGATTAAAATTATAACTAATCAATTTTTTTATTTAACCCGAATTTTCTCAACTTTTCTTCATTTATTATATTGAGAGAAAATAAATGTATATATAATTGACACGTACTTTTAGTGAATTAAAGTGAAATTTAATATTTGATTTATAATCAACTTATTAAATAATTAAATTTGCTCATATCTATTTGTTATAATAATATTTTTTGTATGATTAATCACTAAACTACGAATTTTTCGCATATATATGATAATTGACCTTGATTTTTTCTTCATATTTTACATTTATTAATATTTTTTTTAAATAAAGAATTACACTTTGCAACCTAAACTTCTTTTAAATACGCAAAATTAACTAACCTGAATTATATATCTTTTAAGACTTTGCAACCTAAAAAATTAATACTTGGTCACATTATAAACCATCTCACCTATGTCTTTTTTTCCACATTTTGCAACCTAAGATTTTCTTTTTGTTACACTAATCAATGTGTATTTTCAAATAAATCTACTATTTACAATATAAATGTGTAGTTTATTTGAAAAATATCACCATATATATGAAAGATTAAGAAATGTAGAAGAACTCATAAGTTTTATTTTGTTGTTGAAACTATTGCATAACTTTTGAATTTTATTTTATTATTTTGTTAATTTTGTATAGTTGAAATCATCAAGTAAAGTATTAAAACTCGCAAATGAGATTTTTTCTAAAGTTAAATAGTAATAGTTAGAATTTGAAGCTATATTTAAATAAATTAAAATGTCTAATATAAAATGGAAAGATTAGAGGAAACTAATTGTTTTATAACATTATTCAATTTATTTTATTCAATAATATGAGTTGATATTTATATATTTATGTGTGATTGAACATTTATAAATAATTAAGCTATTTGTGTAAGCATACTAGATTCGTGTTTGGATTTTAGAGATAAGAAAAAGTCATTTGAAAAATATATAGTTTTTTAAATTTAATATTTTATTTTAGTGTTAATCTATAATATACGTATAATAACTTATATTAAATTTTTATATAACGTGGGAGAAACTTATATTTATATAACTCATAATTTTATTTATGTTTAATCATAAATATTTATTTTATTAGGATAAAACAATCACATTTTTTTATATTAAATTATATAATATTTAATTTAATTAAATTATTTTTAAATAATACATTCGTGCATCGCACGGGAGTAATACTAGTATATATAAAAGCAAAATAGAGGGCATTAATGTAATTTTAGATTTTCCTCCAAAAAAATTAGACCATAATTGGTAAGTTTTTTTTTTTTTTTTTGGTGAGTTCATAACTTTCTTTTACTCTTCAAAATGCAAATAAATTTTTCATTTTTAATCCGGTTTTTATGCATATTATATCAAATTATTCATCTTTTCACGATCTTCGATTTGACATCCATATCACATATATTATAATGAGATATTTGATTTGAAAAAATAAATTATTTGTTGGTTAATCATTTGTGCTAGAATTGATGTTTATTGTGAATTTGGTTTTAGTTGCAACAAAAATTAGTAAAATAATTTCTTTATAAAAAATATGAGTATTTTTTTTAAATAAAAATATAACTAATCAATTTATTTTATTTGACATGAATTTTCAAATACTTTTTTTATTTAAGTCAGAGAGAAAATTCATTATTTAAATAATGAAAGTCCTACTTTATTAAATCAAAGGCAAAAACAACAATATCTATTTTATAATCACCTTATTAAATCATCAAATCTGCTAAAAAATCTTCTTATCATGACTTTGAGCATATATGTAATTATGTATTAAAATAGTTATTGAAATTATTTTAAATTACCTATTTATATTTTTAATAACAAGTATTTTATTAAAATTATTCTTTTAAGGAAATTTATTCTTGTAGCCTAAATTATGACTTTTATTACATTTGTCAATCTTTTTAATTTTTTACTTTACTAAAACTTCAATTATATATTGTTACACTTTCTAAACTAAATAATACTTGGTCGCACAAATCAACATTGAATGCCTTTTTTACTCTTAACAATCTAAATAAATTTGTTCGCATCAATCATTTTTTATCTTCAAATAAACAAACTATTTATAAGAAGACTATAACATTTATATAAATAATCTACAATACCAAATAAAATATGGAAATATTCAAATATTTTGAAGAAACCAAAGACTTTAATTTGTTATTCGAATCATTAAATAAATTTTGGATTTTATTTTGTTAAAATAAGATTTTGTTAAATAAAAATTATTTAAGTATATCTGAAATCACCAAATGAAATGTTAAAAGTTGCAAATGAAAATTCAAGGTTATAAAGAAAACATTAAATATATATAATTAGAACTTGAAAGTTTATTTAGATAAAATAAAAGCAGGGACATAATGAGAAAAGTATTAAACTTTACATTACATATGATCCAAATAAAATATCATTGTTCCTTTTATTATATATTTCATGGTTATTTTTAATTATTTATAGTTAGAATTTAAAAATTATTTTATAAATTAAAAAATCTATATATATAAGCCACGGTAGTGACAATTCTCTAAGTAACACTTTCCAGCCTAAAATTTTAGACTGTGATTGGTAAGTTCTTGTCACATTTGTAAGAATCAAAATTTATTTTACTTTCTAAAGTTGCAAATATCTTTTTTTTTTTTTAAGCTATTTATTATGTATACTATATCAAATTAATCATCTTTTGATGATGTTTGATTTGACATTCATATGATATATATAATAATAAGATATTCTATTTAAAATATTATATTATTTGTTTGTTGATTATTTAAGTAAGATTTCAGTGTTTATTATGGATTGCACAAAAAATATAGTATTGGTTTGGAATACAATTAAAAATCATTCAAATAATTCTCTTTTACAAATTATTTGCTTGATTATTTCATTAAAATCACAACTAATCAGTTTGTTTTATCTGACATTAATTGTCTCAAGTTAATATTGGATTTATAATCAGCTTATTAAATTAATGAATTTGCTAATGCTTATTTGATATAATAATTATTTTTGTTGATAAATCACAAAACTATGATTTTCGCTCATATATATAACTTTATATATGATAATTACTCTTAGAATTTTTTTTATTAATTTTTTATATTTTAGATATATTAATGTTATTTTTCTATAAATAATTATATTTTGCAACATATACTATGATATTATACAAGTTGCAACTAAACTGCTTTTAAATAAGCAAAATTAACCAGCTGGAACTATATGTTTTTTTAGACTTTGCAACCTAAACAATACTGGGACATTAACCAATCTCAATTATGTCTTTTTTTTTTTTTTTTTCACATTTTGCACCCTAAGCAAAAAAAATTACATTAACCAATGTATACCTTTAAATGAATCTACTATTTACAATTATAAATGTGTAACTTAACTGAAACTTTTCAACATATATATGAAAGTATAAAGAAATATTGGAGCACTCATATGTTTTATTTTGTTATTCCAGCTATTGAATAACTTTTGAATTTTATTTTGTTAATTTGTTATTCTTTGTATATTGGAAAATACCAAGTAAAGTACTAAACTTGCAAATAAGATTTTTTAAAAGGAGATAGTTATAGTTAGACTTTAAAACTTTATTTAGATAAATTTAAATATTTAAAGTAAAATGAAAAAAAAATAAAGAAAAATAAAATTCTTCTAACATTATCCAGTTTATTTTATTTAATAATATGAGTTGATAGTTAGATATTTATGTTTGTTTTAACATTCATAATTAATTAAGCTACTATGCACATATGTGAAGAATGATACAAACACACTAAATGTGTGTCTGAATTTCAAAGATAAGAAATAATCATTTTCAAAAAGATTTTTTTATATTGAATATTTATCTTAATGTTAATCTAATATATATATATATACCTATATATAAAGTAAGTTACATTAAATTTATATATGACGTGCGAGAATCTTATATTTACATTACTTATAATTTTATTTATGTTTTATCCTACATTTTAAAAAATATATATTTTATTAGGATAAAACAATCACATATTTAAATATTAGATTATATCATATATATTTAGTTTTATTAAAATCATTACTTTTTAAATAAACTTCCGTGCATCGCACGGGAATATTACTAGTATATAAAAACAAAATGAGTTGTTACCACAATTGAAAATAAGGCGTTTTTCCCGCCAATTTTTCTATTCCACTTTGGGAAATAAAGTGTGGATAATTTTTGGTCAAACAGAAAATCCCAACTTATATTGTGACGTGGTCTATCCAAAATTATGATATGATTTCCGAAATTAAAGCGATTTCTGCAGATTTGAATGAAAAATAACCTCTTATTTGAAAAACGAATCTGTTTGAGATACTCTCCATTTTGAAACTAAACAATATCAATTTATAATACAACATAATCAATTTGTCTACACTAAGATTACTCTTGAACAGATCTTTACAGGAAAACAAGGAAATCTGAATATTTATATCCCACGAAAATAGGGATATTTTTAACAAATTCGAACCCTAGACTTCAATCTTTAAATACCGGAACAAGAAAGCACATAACCATCTATCGTGTCTTGCAGAACTAGTCGTCTCTCTCATTTTTTTCAGAATTGTAAGTTCATTTTTTATCTTAGTTATGAAACGTCGTGCTTAAATCTATTACATCATCTTAGTTGTAGAAAATTACATCTTCTGATCGAAATATTCACTTGGTAATCATATTTGGATCTATTCAATGGTTCTTTTCTTGGGTTACACCTCACATTGTTTTGCTGAAACAGAGAAAAAACAAATCAGATTTTTGTTTCTTTCACAAATGAACGGAAGAGTGTTTCCACCAAAATGAGAAAAGTTGTTTACCAAATGAGTATTGGACTGTGCAGTTCAATGTTTTTGCAAAGACAAAAGAAGTGAATGTCACGCAACAAGCCTGGACATTGAAGCTGCAATCGGTGAGGGTGTATACCGTATCTGTCTTAAAAAAAAAATCAAGTTAAGTTTAAAGCTTTGAAGGTGTTTTCAGTTATGTCAGAGGTAAAATGTTTCATGTACTTGGCATTAAATTTCATATAAATTGAGATAGATCACACTGCATGCAAAATATGCAACCGATAGTCATGTTTGGAGTTTATAATTTTTGTATTTGAAGTATGGTGCAACTCATTTCAAGCTAGGTGTTATTTTCCTATTTCAATCTCTGTATGTTTAGCCTACTGTGTGTTTCTTAATTTTATCTATATACCCCCATTTCATATCACTGATATCAGTTAAATAGCTACTATTTGATGTAATATCTACTTTTCAATTGTGCAGAAGTGTTTCATTTCTTCCGGTGAAAGCAGCCTGTTCAGATTATATATATAAATAATGACTAACCATCATAAACCAAAATATGCAAATATATAATCATTTTTTTTTTGTTAAGTCATTTTTCACAAACTATATATTCCTAAACACTGAAAATCCGTTTTAAATAATAAAAATTTTATGAAAGCAAGGATACTTACCTAGATATTGTGTTAGTCCTCGGGCAAGTCTCTAAAGAAATTCTTTAACTTCAAACCTTTTATATTTTTGCTTTGGTCAGTGTACCTGACAAAATTTAGCAAACAAATTATTTTGTTTACACTTAATCTATCGTATTTATAACAAAAGCAGTTACTAGTTACAATTTGACTGCTTTAAAATATTCAAATTCCCCTATATCAAATATTTATGCAGACTTCCACAAAACACAAACCACGTTGTATTAATACATTTTGTCCATTATAGCCAATAATTACGGATATATCCTCGGTTACACACTATTACAAAACCTCATGTACTTGAATAATCACCAAAAAATTATTTTTGGAATACTGTTTGCAATATATATTGAATTAAAATATATATATATATATATATTTTCAATCAAAATTTACATCAAAGAAACACTCATTATAATAATACATCTATAACTCGAATTCTAACAAACACTTACCTCACATGACATGTGATTTAGTAATATTTATTAACAGAAAAAAACAATCCAAACATATAATTTCTTTTCATACATGCCAATTGAAAACAGCAGAGAAAAGTAACCTTATCATTTCCCTTTTCACAGAAATTACCTACAATAGACTTTTCGAACACATAGACAAATAAACTAATTTACTCATGAATTATTGAGTAATGTAGATACACATAAAGGAAACACAAAACAGTACAGAGTTAACTTCATCCATTTATTTCTTCTAATTGAATAATTCTTTTTAGTTTACATAATAACATTATAAGTCACTTGCTATTTCAACAATATTTTAATTATTATCCCATTGAAGTGAACAAAATATTTTAATAACATAATAATTCTTTCACTTGCTATTTCAATAATATTAATTATTATATTTTGATTACTTACGTAAATTAATGACGAAACAAATGAAATGTTTGAAGATTAGCAAACTTATATGTTCTTTAATTCAACAGGCTGAATGAGTTCCTCTATTCTACTATCTTTTATGCAATTAAATCTGGAAAATATACAATATCAAATACATAATTTTTAAACTAAAAACTTGGCAAATATTATGCCAACAATTTGCATATAAGAAATCATACAGCACCACAAAATATAATGAAAATTTGCTTTTTATCTGTTAAGGAAATAAAGAGATGTTTTAACTAGTTGACAATAACTCAGCAAAACAAAATCATCATAACATAATTCCATTTAGTGTTACAGAAAATCAAAAAGGCATTGTGGTTGAAATACATTTAACTATATTGACAACACAAATAAGTGCACACTACAACATACCATCAATCATAAAGTATATTTAGTTATGGTCAAGTTTTTCAAAAACAATGTAGATTTATAAAGGGGATAAAATATGATTCTGCGACATTCGGTTAAAATGTTAATATTGATTCAAATATTAAAACTATTTCACATTTTTCTTAACTTCAGAAGATGAATCGATTTTTTTAATTATCAGCCTTCGTTAGTTGACATACAACATACAAGTTTGTAACTATTCTATCACATTTATCTCATTCGAAGAACATCCAAAGATCAGCTCATCCGACTTTTAGAAAAACGTATATCATTAGTTTGTCTACAATCAGCATTAACTATTCAATAAACATTGAGGTATGCCACACATCAATTTGCAAATAGCCCTTCCAACATTGTACCTGTTTTGAGTACATCTGTAAATTCAATTTTCTTTCCTGAAATGGACATTATAAGCTGCGTAATAGGTTCATGGAAACACAAGTTAGTCTAGAAGTTGGGTTAGGTTAGAGAAATTTTCAAATGTTAAACTTCTTTCTCTAGAAATCCTTTTTTTTTATTATTATAATCTTGCATAAAAAAATTGATACAGATTATGAGGAAGCTTGAGATCCATTTTACTTTTTGATTAAACAACGAATGTCATCAATCAATTACATAATTGATTTACAAATAACATGTTTACACCTATCAATACTTTGCCAAAATAAAAGATTTAGTGCTAGGGTTTTTAAAATATTAGTTGTCTACACTTTCAAATAACTGAGATGTGATATGAAAAAAACTCGCATACAGAGCGTGCAATTTCAAGAACATCATAGATGCAGCGAAATTGGCCAATATTTACATCAAAAGAAGGTTAATACAAGAGTTGTGAGGTTGTTCTTTAAAATTTCATATTTTAGTTTTAAAAATATGATTGTTTTCATATAATTTATGTGGTTTAGATTTTACCTCTTTGTGAATATTTCTGCAACTGTTGCTTTTGGATTTAAGAATATGGAACCTTGAGAACAATCTACAAGTTATCAGATTCTGCAGTAATAGTACACTCATAATCTACATCTATAAGTCATTGAAAAAAAAAGATTGTCTTCGAAATTTTTCTCTTATCAGTGGGTAAATCTACAAGCCAAAGACCTATTCCAGCTGATTTGAGGAAAGAAGCATAGTTCCTAAAAATATTACAAGCGGAGAACTCCTCATTAGCATGCATAAGAGTTGCAAAATAAATTTTAAACAAAATCTAAGGCAAATTTATCAGTTGAACACCGATCTCATGATAAATCCGACTACTAAATTTAGAAATAGGGTAGATTATGGTCATTAAAATAATGTGTTAAAAAATACAAGATTGACATTTGCCCGAAGGACATGCAACTACTCAGATCTAACTAGGTAGCTAAAAACTACTAGAATTTTTTATCTACGGATGTTTTGAATAAAGTTGGAGTGGTACAAGAGCGGTGGATCTTTTAAAAAAAGGTCAACACCAAAAATATACAAATCGATCTAAGAATTCATATATTACAATTTTCGAAAATTTCCAAGTACTAAAATTCCCCTTCGATTAACTTGACGAAGGAGAAAAAAATTGTATTCCTTTTTATTTTACGCTCATACAACTCATAAACAAGAAATCAGAGAAACAAGGACACAATATGTGGTGGATTCTAAGTACCAACTAGATAAACTTATTAATTTAGAAACAGAGGAGAATTACCGTGAAGAAAAGAGAGAGTTGTATACAATGAGGATCTCGAAGAGTGTAGAAGCAAGTTGTTTCTCTCTCTAATTAAGTGAGTAAGCTGCCGACCCAGGGCTTGGAAGAGTATAAAGGTGGAATGTTTCACTGGAAGTGGTAAACCATCTCTTCTATCTCTAATTAATATAGTGGGCGGTAGCAATTACTAAAGGGTAGTCTCGTGAGATGTCCAATTTTACATTTTATTTTAGTGTATACAACAGCTTGGGTTATTTATTGTTATTAATCTGTTGCACTCAATTTAATTTTAAATATAAGTTGGGGTTGGGTTATTTATTGTTATTAATCTGTTGAACTCAATTTAATTTTAAATATAAATTGGGATTTGATTATTTAATGGTGTTGGGGTTGAAATGAATATAAGGTATTAAACAGATCTCTCACATGTGTGTATATAAGAATATTAATAAATTTAATATGTTTACCTAGAATCTTGATATATGTAATTTGGCATATCTAATAACCTTTATATTGTAATTATGATGTTGCTAATTATTATCAGAATGGAGAGTGATGGAGGTAAACAACCAAACATTGTTGGCTAATAAATCAGATTAATAAGAAAAAAGTATTTCAAAAGGTAGGTTTCAACAATATAATTTTGGCTTGAAGTGATTTACTAAATATATATATATATATATATATATATATATATATATATATTTCAAAGAACTATTAATTAATTTAATACACCTTTCTGGGTTAATTGTCATAAAGATTTGTGAGTACATTAAAGAAAGTTGGGCTAAAACCAATGGAGGTACGTAGCACGACATTGATTCTCAAATTATCATTGACTCTATCTAATCTTAGAACACCTTTCAAGTTTTAGCGTCACTAATTATCTTTTTGCAATTTCATATCCTTGACAATAATGTAGATCTTTTCCTACGAAAATCTATTTTCAATCATGACCAATTGTATGTTGTTTTGTCAAGAATCACGAAACGACGTGGTCTAAAGATTCTCATATGCGGACATAAATAAAGTGACAACTCGACTTTTAATATTGTAAATGAATAGTTTCAAATAATATCACAAAGATGAGCTATGAAAGTGAAGAAGTAAGTTTGCTGCTAATTCTAAGTGCAGTAAGTGTTAGAATTTATGTTTATTAATTCTGCATTTATATATATATATATATATATATGTGTGTGTGTGTGTGTGTGTGTGAGTAATTAAATATTAGATTATAATAAATTTTATCATTTTATTTAAGCTACAAACAAATGAACTAATCTATATATATATATATATATATACTTAATTAAAATATAAAATATAGGGTAATTCTATAATACACCTGGTGTATTACCTGTTGTAGCAGGTAACTAATAACTTTTTTTTTTTAATTGTATAGTCAATTGTGTAGGACCCACATATTTATTTAATTCCATTATATATATCTCTAATGAGGCATATGTCTAGACTCCATTTTGGACAAGTATTTAATATATACTCCATCCGTTCCATATTAATTGACGTTTTAAGATGTTCTTTTCTTTTCCAATTAATTGACGATTTACATATTTTCCATAAATTCTATCAATTTTTTTCCTGAACTCAATCCTAAAATATCTCTACTTTTCAATCTATCAGAGATATTTTGATTTGGTCAAATGTTTAGCTGAGGATATATCTGTCAAAATATTCAATCTTTAATTCTTTCCTTTTATCCTAAAACGTCAATTAATATGGAACGGAGAAAGTTGTAATTAATAACTAATATGCAATTTTCTTTCTTTTAAATTAATAATTTTAATTTTCGTGTATACTAAAATTTTGGTTTGTATATATATAACTGCATTTCGTTTTAATAAGTTATTATGGATTAACTATAAGAAAATAAATGTTTATATGAGTAAATCAAGTTTTGTGTCAAAAAGCCATCCAAAGTCCATATGATAATATTTTCTTCTTTGAAAGTTGTTAAATATCTATTCACATGTCGTGTTACAAGAAAAGATATGAAGCGAGTATAATTTGTTTCCCCTTTTTGTGAAGCCGAGTACATAAAATTACTGATAATAACTATATAATTTGATTTAATTATTGTAATAGAAAATTGGCGGATGATAGACGACGTTCAACTGATTCAATTATAGTACAAATAAAATTGTAAAAATGGCAATAAATTATAACCTACTATTGTATATTTACCGTGGGCATATGTTTATATGTAACATGTCAATAACACTCCTGCAGATATTGTATAAGGAATTGACAAATTGGGGATTTTTTTTTTTTTTTTTGTACATAATTATCAAATATATTATTAGTGTTAGTAGACACATAATTTATTTGTCTGTCTCATCAAATAATTATCAATTGGAGAGAGGGAAAATTGTTAACAATGAAAATAGAGAATGACATGACAAATATATATTTACTTTACTAACTAATATTTATAATATCTTGAGATATTCTTTTTATTGGGAATATAATACAAAGAAAAAAATTGGGACACTTATAGTCTCTCTAAATCAATACACCATAAATTAATATCTACTTTATACAATTATTTATTTCGACTTCTATTTGAGGTTTGTAGAGAAAATTATTATCGATAAACTAATATTATTATTTTTCTATTAAATATAATTTGTGTGGTCCAAAAATTAGTATTTTATGAAGATTGTAGCGTATAAAGTTGAATGTGTAATAATTCTAATACTTTTTTACTAATTTAGCAAGTGAAATAGTTTTTTTCAGAAATAAAAATTTTTAACATTACTCACAAATATATTATTATATTAGAAAAAAGGGGGGAGATGAACGAAACATAATAAAGCTTGAAACGCCGGAACATTGGCGTCCTTATATTCGATTGTTGAAGTTAAACTGAAGATTAAGCTGAAGTTTAAGAAGGATGCTTAACATAATGTGTTTATTTTCAGTTTTACGTTTTTTAGTTAAGTTTCTGCATGTCTGCATGCACTCTTCTTTTGTGTTTGGCCATTTATGGCAACTCTTTATGGTTCTTGTTTTATCTGTAGTTGGATTAGGGCAACTTTAGGTTAGCTCAATGTTAGATATAAATAGTGAGATTCTCAGAGCTGAAAACTCAAGAGAGCTGCGCAGCTGCAAGCTAATATCATTCTCTTTTGTAATGAAAATGTTTCATCAATGAATGCATAGTTTTGCTGCATTGATTATGTGCTTTTATTACTGATTTTTTTTACATGGTACCAGAGCGTATGGTTGAGACATGACCTCTGGGACGAATCCTTGGAGACAAATTCAAGAAGATTGGCCCCGCTTGGAATCCAGATCTGGAGCTCAAGCACTCATGGCGAATGAAAACACATCGACTTTAAGCTTGTCCGAACACGATCCTTTCAGCCTCCACGGCTCAGATCACCCAGGTATGAGTCTGGTGTCCACTAAACTTAATGGAAGCAATTATCTACCATGGAGCAGGTCTGTGCAAATAGCACTGCTTGCTAAGAATAAGATTGGTTTTATAAATGGAGCTGTAGAAATTCCAACTGAGGTAAAGCTTAAAGAACAATAGGAGAGGGTGGATGGAATGGTAAGGGCCTGGTTGATTAATTCATTAGCTAAAGAGATATCTGAGACATTCCTGTATGCAAAGACAGCTAAAAGTTTATGGGAAACTGTTGCCAACCGCTTTGGTGATAGTAATGGTCCCCAGCTTTTCCAACTTCAAAAACAGATTTGTAATCTCACTCAAGGGAATCAATCTTTAGCTGTCTACTACAACAACTTACACAAACTCTGGAATGAATTGAGTCTACTTAAGCCTATGCCAATCTGCAGTTGTGAGGCTTCTAAGCAGTGGGAGGAAGTTGATATGTCTGGGAAGTTAATTCAATTTCTCATGGGATTAAATGAATCATATGACCCGATTAGAAGTCAAATACTGATGATGGATCCGCTGCCAAACGTTGACAAGGCCTACTCCATGATCCTTAGAATTGAAAAACAAAGGAATGTGAATATTGGAAGTCTTGAAATTCATGACAGCACTGCTATGAGTGTGAGATCAAATTCTGGTAGAATTTTCCCAGGAAGGGGTTCTTCTCAGCATTCAAACTCACGAGGTGGAAACTCCTCTGGAAGAGGGAGAGGAATTACAAGATTATCCAAGGAAGAAAAGGCAAAGCTGTTGTGTGAACACTGTGGCATCCATGGGCATGTGATCAGTGATTGCTTCAAATTGAAAGGGTATCCAGATTGGTATTATGTTCCCAAGGACCAGAGGAATTATGCCAATGTTGCTGATATAAGTTCTGAGGTTGAAACTAATATTGAGGGCAATTCCAATTCTAACAACAGCACATCAGATATCTCAGTGCTTGTTCAGAAAGAGGTGGCAAGAATCCTAGCTGCACAGAATAATTCCAGAACTACTACTGATGCTGTCAAAGGAAAATCAACAGACATGTCATTCCTTGGGAGTTCTCATTTTGCCTTCACACTTATTGAAGGAATAGATGATGGAGCTTGGATCATTGACACTGGTGCCAGCAGACACATGTGCAATGATCCAACATTGATGACTAATTTGATGCCCATTCATCAAACAGCTTTAATCACACTGCCAGATGGTGGAGAGAAGGAAGTCACTCATCTTGGAGATGTCATCTTATCAGATAAATTGACATTGAGAGATGTGTTTTTAGTGCCCAGCTTTACATGCAACTTGCTGTCCATATCACAACTAACTCTCAACAATGGTGCACAAGCTGTTTTTGATCAAGATTCATGTGTGATTAAGAATGCTGAAAATGGAGACATTCTTTTGACAGGGCAACTAGCAGGAAAGTTGTATATTGCTCAACCAGTTTTCTCAAATGAGGCAATGACAGCATATGCATTAAGTTCCTCACATTACAAGAAGATTTTCAAAACATGGCACAGGAGACTAGGCCACGCCTCACCTACCTCAATGCAACATTTGTATTTTCTCAAGCACATGTGCACACCACCTGTTATTGAAGCACACAAACACTGTGATATTTGCCACATTTCTAAACAAACCAGACTGAGTTTTCCAATCAGCTCCATCAGTAGCACAAGAGTACTGGAGCTGTTGCATGTAGATATTTGGGGGCCTTACTCACAACCAAGTATTACAGAAACATCATACTTCCTCACCATAGTTGATGATTTTAGCAGGATGACATGGGTTAACTTGATGGCCACAAAGAAGCAAGCTCTACCATCCCTCAAACAATTCATCGTCATGATCTCAAACCAGTTGGATTCATCAGTGAAAATGATCAGAACTGACAATGGAGCAGAGTTCCTAAGTAGGGACTGTCAAGATTTCTTGTCAGAACAGGGCATCATACATCAAAGGACCTGTGTGCACACTCCACAGCAGAATGGAGTGGTGGAAAGGAAACACAGGCATTTGCTAGAAGTGGCCAGAGCACTCATGAAGGAGTCATCTGTACCACATTTTCTGTGGCCTTACTCAATATTGACAGCAGCTCATATCATTAACAGGCTACCTACCAGAGTACTGAATTGGGGAGTTCCTTATGAAGTGATGTTTCAAACAGTGGCATCCTATGCCAAGATGAAACCATTTGGGTGTCTGGGATATGCCACAGACACTGAACCACATAAAACAAAATTTGAGGAGAGAGGAAAGAAGTGTGTTTTCATTGGTTAGTGTTTTCATTGGTTATGTGCCACATCAAAAGGGGTACAGGATGTATGATATCTCCAATCACAAGGTGATCACATCTAGAGATGTCATCTTCTTGGAAAATACTTACCCATTTGCTAATCCAGAAAACCAAAACCCTTCTGATGAACCAACCACACCATTTCCTTTTTTTAGTGAAGAAGAACCAAAACCTTCATCTAGTCAGTGCCCTGTGACTGAAACATCCAATCAGAATCCATCACACACCCCAGAGACAGAGATAAGCTCACCAAGGGAAACACATACTGATCAAGACCCTGAGATTCCATTAACAGAACACATACCCCTTAGAAGAAGCTCAAGAGTAGTGCATAAACCATCCCACCTTCAGGATTATGTTCAGAATACTTCTGATTCGGCTGAATTGAGTCCACAAAACTTATTTTTCCAATCACCACCTTCACATGCAGCTTTTCATACTCATCATATCATTGTCCCTGAACCAAAGAGCTTCAAAGAGGCAATCAGATATCCAGAATGGGTGGCTGCCATAGATCAAGAGCTGCAAGCTCTGGAAGAAAATAAAACTTGGGAGATTACTGATTTGCCAGCAGGAAAGAAGGCAATAGGTAGTAAATGGGTGTTCAAGGTAAAACTTCATCCAGATGGTTCAGTTGAAAGGTACAAGGCCAGATTGGTTGCTAAGGGATACAACCAAGTGTTTGGAGAGGACTATGAAGACAGCTTCTCTCCAGTGGTAAAACCTGTCACAGTGAGGTACCTGATAGCTTTAGCTACTAAGAGAGAGTGGACTCTGCATCATATTGACATCAACAATGCCTTTTTGCATGGAATTCTTGACAAAGAAGTTTATTTGACCCCACCAGATGGGTACAACAAGGCATCAACTGGGCAGGTATGCAAACTTAAGAAAAGCCTATATGGTTTAAAACAGGCCTCAAGGCAATGGAACACTGAACTTTGCACAAAACTCATTGATTTTGATTTTGAGCAATCCCCTCATGATCACTGCTTATTCACATTGAGGAGAGGAAATGATTTCATGGCTGTCTTGGTCTATGTAGATGATGTACTCATAACAGGAAATAATGTTACTCTTATTGCTGCTTTGAAACAGTTCTTGCATGAAGCTTTCAGTATCAAAGATTTAGGTGAGGCAACCTATTTTCTTGGGATAGAACTAAGCAGAAACACCTCAGGTACACTATTATGTCAAAGGAAGTATGCACTGGACATTGTTAATGATGTTGGTCTAGATAATTGCAAATCTGTTTCAACACCTCTGCCATATAATCAGAAACTGAACAACACTGATGGAACTCTTTTGACAGATCCTGAAATCTACAGAAGATTGATTGGAAAACTACTCTACCTCAATCTGACTAGACCTGACTTAACCTATGCTACTCAGCAGTTGAGTCAGTTCATGAATTCCCCAAGGACATCGCATTGGAAGGCAGCTGTTCATCTGGTAAAATACTTAAAAGGTACAGCACAACTTGGGTTATTTTATTCATCATTGGCTGATTTCTCCATACATGGATTCTGTGATTCTGATTGGGGGGCTTGTCAAGAGACCCGGAAGTCTGTTACTGGATATTGTGTGTTCTTGGGAGACTGTCTTATTTCCTGGAAATCAAAAAAACAGTCAACTGTTTCCAGAAGCTCTGCAGAGGCAGAGTATAGAGCAATGGCTTCAATCACATGCGAACTCATTTGGGTCAATTATGTGTCTGCAGATTTGGGTCTCATTGTTCCAAAACCACTGTCCTTAGCGTGTGACAATCAAGCTGCAGTTCACATTGCTGAAAACCCTGTCTTCCATGAAAGAACTAAACACATTGACATCGACTGTCATGTGGTGAGGAACAAGTTCAAAGAAGGCTTCTTATCTTTCAAACAAGTGTCTTCAAAATCTCAATTGGCAGATGTTCTCACTAAACAGTTGCCTCCTGGACCATTTCATCTCATTGCTGCCAAGCTTGGACTGCGTACAAATACACATCCAGCTTGAGGAGGGGGTGTTGAAGTTAAACTAAAGATTAAGCTGAAGTTTAAGAAGGATGCTTAACATAATGTGTTTATTTTCAGTTTTACGTTTTTTAGTTAAGTTTCTGCATGTCTGCATGCACTCTTCTTTTGTGTTTGGCCATTTATGGCAACTCTTTATGGTTCTTGTTTTATCTGTAGTTGGATTAGGGCAACTTTAGGTTAGCTCAATGTTAGATATAAATAGTGAGATTCTCAGAGCTGAAAACTCAAGAGAGTTGCGCAGCTGCAAGCTAATATCATTCTCTTTTGTAATGAAAATGTTTCATCAATGAATGCATAGTTTTGTTGCATTGATTATGTGCTTTTATTACTGATTTTTTTACATCGATAACCAATTTTAAAGGTAGTACATTACTAATGAATATTTAATTCAATGATTTAGATTAAAATAAATTAAATCTAATGGTATAAACTTTAGGTGTATTAATACACCAGGTTTATGAAAGAAGGGCCCTAAAATATACTTTATAACTTATTTTTTGTATAAAGATATTGTATCTACATGTAGCAAATGAAACCTCATTTATATTATCTCCCAATTTACAAACATATATATATATTATCAATTCTTTAGGTGACTCCTTCACATAAGATAATGCCTTTTCGATTGCAAATGAGATAATTTTTCTTTATTGTTTTTTATGCAATAACGATAAATAAAAGTTAGGGGCAATCACATAGCCATGTTGGTTTATTCTTGAAGAAACATATCTTCTGTCATGGTCAGGAGTATGTTGTTGTTTCTCACATCACGAATCTAAAGGGCTTGAAGATTTTAATATGTGATAACGAAAATTCGGAAAGAAAGACTACTGGAAATTGTCACTACGAAAGTTTTTCAGTTTTTGTAAACTTTATAATTATTTTTGTCTAACATTACATGTTGATACAGATCAATGATTAATTTATACTCCCTCCGTCCCACCTTATCTTGCACACTTTCCTTAAACGGCCGTCCCACCTTATCTTGCACAGCCTAAAAAGGGAAAGTTATAACATAATCTCCACCCTCAAAATCTTCACCCTCAATCTCCACCCTCAATCTACCTTTGAAAAGTCAACAAACAACCAAAAAATAATTTTTCTTAATACCCGTGCCGACCCCCCCTGTGCAAGATAAGGCAGGACGGAGGGAGTATTATCTTACTATTTTTTGGGTTATCATAGTATATATTATGTGAACAAATATAGCATTTTCTTTCGGGTCATCGGAGGATTATATATTTGACTTTTATGTACTTATTCAATATCGGCAATATTTTGTTTAATATTAGTGTGTTAAAATATTTTCCGTGCATCGCACTGGCAAATACTAGTTAGGTAAGAAAAGAAAGAGGAGTCTGTCACATCAGTCGGAGAGAGAGCGTAGAAAATGAAGGAAAAATGTGTGGTTCAAAATAATAGCAAGGTAAAAAAGTACAATTCCAATTCTATCTATTTTTTTTGTTTTGTAATAATATCCAATGTGCAATACATCAATGATAACTTTTACAGTATGTTCTTTGTCCTTTTTTGTATTCTAAATAATTTTAAAATTACTCTTTATATTGATAAATGGCTAAAAATAGTAGCAGTCTCATTTTCCCGCCCAGTGAGGTTTTTTAAATGTATGTTTTGTACATCACTAGTATTACTCCCGTGCGATGCATGGAAGTCTGCTAGTAGAATAATATTTTAGTTAAATTCAATTTTATATTATTTTATTATTTAAAAATGTAAATATTGTATAGTTGATAAAATAAATATTTTAAAATTTTGAATTATATTATATTAAAATTTTAAATAGTGTAAATATTCGTTTCTCCCCTAAAATTTTTGGATTAAATATATACTTATTATTTATGAATAAAAAATATTGCCATTGATACAACTAAAATAAATATTAAATATAACAAATAAAAATGCTATTTTTTTTTTTTTCTAAAAACTCAAACATACTTTAGCATTCTTAACCTATGCAAATAACCACAAATAGTTCAATTAATTGCATGTGTTGGAAAAAAATACAAATATAATAACAGACAGTTTATTAAAAAAAAAAGATAAGATAGTGATAAAGTACATTCATGATTTATAAGAAAAATATATTTTTCTTTCTGAATAATCTCATATTTTATTGTTAAAATTTGTCAATTTTTTTATTTTTATATAGTCTAATTCAATATATACATAGTCTAATCAACAAAAGACTTAACATATAATTCAACTTAAAGAAGGTGAAATGATTATTATTTTGATATATTATATGTAAAACAGATTTAAAAAAAAAAACAAACGTGTTAGCACTTAAAAAAAATAGAAAAGAGTTGTTGACAAAGAAACAAAGGAATAGAATGTTGACACTATAACAACTTATCTTTAGGGACACATACATAAATAATTTTTTTGAAAATGTTTGATTTGCAATTGAACAGAACTATGATTTTTTTTTTTTACATATTTGACTCCATTTTATTGTATTTTATTTTATTATACACACACACACATATTTATATGTATATTAGTATAGATATAGAATAATTTATGAATAAAAAGTAAATACAATATATAAATAAATTAAATTATTTAAAAAATAAAATAAGTTATATTTTTAACAGGATTGTTTAACTAATTCGTATTTCCAGCGTAAATATGACATCAATAAACATCCACAATAAGTACTCAAATCTAATCAAATAAGTGAATAATCAACCACTAACAACTGTATATTTGTTTAATATAATATTGTAATATCCCAAAATTTTGGTGTATTATTTAATTCTAAAATCTTATTTTACGTGCTCATATAAATAATTAGATATTATATAATTATTACGTCTTTCTAAAGTTGTTCATTGATATTTATTTGTAACACAAAAAGTGAGATAAAAATAGTATTATTTAAATTAAGCCTAAAAATTATATTTATAAATATTCTTACCCGGGCAAGTTATAAAATTTAAGATAATATATTTGGTCCTCGTCTTGATCAAATAACACTCGGTATTCTATTTTTATATATAATTAATTAAATTCAACATTTTATGTTTTCAATGTATTCACTCATTTATTGATTTATTAAATTGGACCAACTCATTAATATTTTCAATGCATAGTTGGGCCTACGGCCTAAGAATAAGTCAATTTGGTCCGTTTAATATTTCCAAGCCTAATCACATTGGAAATCATTATTATTAATTCCAAACTCATTTGTTGGTAATTTATTAATTAATTTTAAGCTCAATGTCTCAATAGGAAATATTATTTATTTATTTGAGTCTCTTTTACATTCATTATTCATCTTATTGTTAAGCACAAATCCTTGACAATACTCAAGCCCCATGTACTAAAGAAAATGAAAAGGGCCCATGTATTGAGCCTGAGAAGTATTAACCGCTTATAGATTTGAATTACATGATCTCATCGCGATCCCTGATTCTTTGCAACCAACAGATATGTCAACCCCCTAAATCTTATTGACTGAGACTCCACATTAGATAAGATTTACGGGGCAGTTAATCTCTATCAATTACACTCTTAAACCTAATCGAGTAGTTTATAACCTAATAAATTGAGGACGCTGCATTACCGCCGTTCCATCCTCGCTGCCGTCACCACCAATTACCACTCAAGACCTAATCAGTACTTCCATCTCCCTGTCCAAAGCACCTCAAGCACAAGTTCATATTACAATTTTGATACTAACAAATGTCAGTTTGAATCCATCAATAATTCAAAACCAGTATACATCTACATAATCACAAACAAGGTGAGGTCCACTTCTTTCGAGACCTTCCTGTTAATGGCCACCGACATCCTTTCAATAATCCGATAGCCTTATCACTGCAATACACCACGGTTCTGCCGACGCATCATCGAATCTCGCTGTCGGAACCAAACCAATGTTTCAGGTAATGATATTCAACTTCACACCTAAATTTACACTATTTCAAGTTCAATTACTTCGGCGAGCTATCGTCATTCATGAACAGCCCAAACCATCTTCTATATACCCAGGTTCAAGAATCCAACTCGAACCACAATTCCAACCCCAAAACGAACAAACCCAAACCTAATTCGTAGAACCAGTAATAGTGTTGAGGTGAGGGTTTGTGTGAATGATAGTGTGTGTGTGTCGGTTTGTACAAGTGTGTGAGTGTGTGTATGCATGATTATTGTGTGTGTTCACAGGTGTGTGCTATTATGTGTGTGTGTTGATTTTATTGTGTCTGCTGGTGTGTGTGTGTTTTTGTGTGTGCCTGTTGGTGTGTGCCTTGTGTATGCAGGGTCTGTGAGTAGTATTGTGTATGCATTTGGGAGTGATTGGTCAAGATAGGAGTAGGTGTTATGTTTGATTGTGAGGGGAGAGAGGGAGTGGGAATAATCTTTAAAAGAATGAATAATCTTTAAAAGAATGAAGGCACACACATGGATATTCAATCCCTTATCTCTACTTCTTCCTATTTACCAGTTTGCCATCACCATTTACTTACCAAATTGCTATTCAATTTCCCACACTACACATTTTCGTCCAACCCCTTCCATATGCCAAACAAAACCCATCTATATTTCAATCCTTTAATTCCCTCTAAATCTTAATATTAAATAATTAGGACACAAGGATTTATATTTGTAGGTTGCAAAGGACAAGGATTACGATCTAGCATTTTCATTACATCACATCAATTTTCTTCAAGACATATCAGGTGAGGGTTTATTGTTTATTGCTTTAATTATATTTACTTGATTGTATATGTGTACTTTTATTTACAAGTTGTTACTTGTCAATACAAGTGACTATTCAATTTGCTACTTGCCAATACAAGTTTAGCTCATTGCCATCATGCTACTTGCTAATACAAGTTTAGCCCATTACCAGTATGCTACTTGCCAATACAAGTTAGCTCTATGTGTCTTGTCAATACAAGCACATCATTATGATAATTGTTACATTGTATGCCTCTTGTATTTGTAATTATTGTGATAAGTTGTAATCCTCCACAAGCTAAAGGAAGCTCACCCAAACCCAATATTGATCCTTTCAGTTACCTCGGTGTGAGCCGGTGGAGTTGAGGCGGAGCCCGAAGCATATGATAGTCACTAAAATTTTAGTAAATAATTTACCATTTATATGTAGCTACTTGAAATTTATGTGGAGATATTGAAATGGCTTGTTGTGACTAGATTAATAGGTAAAATATTAATAAAGTTACATGACTATTTACTTAATTATCTGCGAAATATGTGATATTTGCATAAATTACTTGCTTGAATGTCTATCTAGGTTTCAAATATTGTGTGACAATGCATGAGTGAATTATTATATGATCTCTTCATTTCAAATAACTAATATGCTTATGTGCTTGTACTATGACTTGATTGTACCTTGATTTGATTTGCATTTTATATAGGCTTGTACGTCAGGTATGCTTGTAAATTAAAGTACACTCGTATGGGTCTCCTTCCATACGGGGTCTCCTTCCATACGCTTAATGTTATATTATGTGTTGTTAATTAATTATATTATAAGCATAATTAGATGTGATAATTAAATTATATTTTTGTTGGAGGTGCGATAAGTTTATCTTAATAATCTTATTCGTGACATGTTTATTAATATTATGTTCCTATAATTTAACTAATAAATAAATTATTTCGTGATAACTTAGTTGCTGATTTGCAAAATCCCAAGCATGCTTTAATTATAAACTTTACTTGTTCACTTTCACTACAATCTAGGTGGTGTATTGAAGATAATTGTGTTCTCAAATAAATTTGATACAGTTAGCCTGTGTATAACTAGTGAAAAATTATGTTTAATAAGGGTATTTCTTTTAGGGATAATACAAGCTTATTTGAAATATTTTCCTAGTATCGTATGGATGCTTAATTGTGTTATCTGAAGTATCCAAAAGTGCAAACTGATTTTAGTATTAAAGAATTGACTAGAATATTGTTTAGTTGTTTGATTTTGACCACATTGTGCTGATATAATACGTCGTAGATGTTGCTAGTAATTATTCAAATATTTTTAATAGCTAATATTATGAAAGGTGTCTTGGATAAAATCATGATTATTATGTCAAGTTGATTGGTCAGGTTAATCTTTGGAAATAATTCTATTTTATTATTTTAGTTTAAATTAATCTTTCATGATCGCTTATTTGCTAATAAATGATATGAGTTTGACTCGTAATTGTATATTTGTTTTATTGTTACATGTGTTGTGAAGTTTTATGATTTTCAAGTGATGTTAGTTGATATAGTTTATTAATAGGGATTTAAAATTTGAGTCCAATATTATGTGAAATATAGATTTAGATGCATTTTCATTTGGTTCTTTTAACGGCTTGTCTAGTATTGTCTTTTATAGATATATAAAAGAAAAAAAAAACAATTACTTATTTCTTATTGAAAATGCTTTAAAATATTTTTATGAAAATCGGGTCGTTACAAATATCAAACTTTTAACTATGTGATATGGATGTCAAAATTAGAGATCATAAAAAGATGATTAATTTCATATATAATATGTAAAAAATATTTAAGATAAAAATAAATTTATTGGTACTTAAATATGGGGAAAATGGATTTTCTAGAAAGAAGGGAAAAACGAAAAAAATGATCAAACAATAAAAAAGTTGGCACTTGTACAAATAACCATAAATAACATAAAATATTTTTGTGGGAAAATGCAATTTATAATTTTAACTCACTTGTACTCCCTCCGGTCTGAAGAATGTGCCGCTTTAGAGAATATGAAATTATTCAAAAAAATGTCACTTTAGCAACTAAAGAAAGAAAAACGCAATTCTTCAAATCTGACCATAAACAACCTACTTACTTTAGTTGACTATATTTTCTCAAATCCACAACATATAATAGGTGTAGCGATATATTTATCATTTCCACTCATCCTTAGTTTTTCAAAAAAAGTCTAAAGCGACACCCTTTTTTTTTGGGCTCGAAGGGAGTAGCTTTTATATATGTGTAGATTTCTTAATATATCTAAAACATTTCCAAGTTATAACTATATATAATTAATTGTTTCTTTCTAAAATCAGATCATCATTTGTAACTTGTAACATTTCACTTGGTGATATACTCATATACTTCTTATTTTTTAGTAAATCCTAGCATTAACAAAATAAAATTCAAAAGTAGATTGATTATTTAAAGTATGTGATTTTTTTAAATATTTGAATATTTTCAAATTTTATTAATTTGGTATGATAATTTATTCAAATAAATTACACGTTTTTGTTATATATATATTATATTTATTTAAAAATAAAAATTGATTAATGCGATCAAAATTGTTTAGGTTGCAAAGAGTAAACTTATTTAATAAAATAATTGTAACAAAATACATTCTATAAAAATATGAAGAAGTAATAAAAAATAATCTCAATAATGTATATGATATGTAAACATACATATGCATAAAGCTTTCATACTTCTTATTATAATATATACATATATATATATATATATATATATATATATATATTAACAGATGTAATGATTTAATAAATTATTTGTAAAAATTAAACATTAATTTTTGCCTTTAATTTAATAAAATAGAAGTTTCACTATTTAAACAATTATTTTTATCGCGGGTATAACATAAGTAAAAAAATTAAAAATAAATGTTAAATAAAACAATTAATTCATTGTACTTTAAAAATATCTTAACTAATATTCTTTATCAGATGATTATTTTATTACTTTTTAGTTGCAGCACCGTGAAAAGACGAATAATTTGATATATTATACATAAAAACTGGATTAGAAATAAAAATGTTATTTGCATTTTAAAAAATTGAAAGAAAATTATGAACTTACCAAAATTAACATGAACTTACCAAATTATTGTTAAAATTTTAGGCGGGAAAGTTACAATGACATAAATGCCCTCCATTTTGCTTTTATATATACTAGTATTACTCCCGGGCGATGCACGGAAGTTTTATTTAAAATAATTTAATTAAATTAAATATTATATAATTTAATATAAAAAATGTGAATGTTTTATCCTAATAAAATAAATATTTATGATTAAACATAAATAAAATTATAAGTTATATAAATATAAGTTTCTCCCATGTTATATATAAATTTAATATAAATTATTGTATGTATATTATAGATTAACACTAAAATAAAATATTAAATATAAAAAAATATATATTTTTCAAATGACTTTTTCTTATCTCTAAAATCCAAATACGGATCTAGTATGCTTACACAAATAGCTTAATTGATTATGAATATTCAAACACACATAAATATATAAATATCAACTCATATTATTAAAAAAAGAATTGAATAAAGTTATAAAATAATTAGTTTCCTTTAATCTTTTCATTTTATATTAAACATTTAATTTATTTAAATATAGCTTCAAATTCTAACTATTACTATTTAACTTTAGAAAAATCTCATTTGCGAGTTTTAATACTTTACTTGATGATTTCAGCTATACGAAATTAACAAAATAATAAAATAAAATTAAAAAATTATTCAATAGTTTCAACAACAAAATAAAACTTATGAGTTCTTCTACATTTCTTAATATTTCATATATATGGTGATATTTTTCAAATAAACTACACATTTATATTGTAAATAGTAGACTTATTTAAAGATACACATTGATTAGTGTAACAAAAAAGAAAATCTTAAGTTGCAACATGTGGAAAAAAAAGACATAGTTGAGATGGTTAATGTGACCAAGTATTAATTTTTTTAGGTTGCAAAGTCTTAAAAGATATACAGTTCAGGTTAGTTAATTTTGCGTATTTAAAAGAAGTTTAGGTTGCAAAGTGTAATTCTTTATTTAAAAACAATATTAAATAAATGCAAAAGTCGTAGTTTAGTGATTAATCATACAAAAAATATTATTAGAACAAATAGATATGAGCAAATTTAATGATTTAATAAGCTGATTATAAATCAAATATTAAATTTCACTTTAATTCACTAAAAGTACGTGTCAATTATATATACATATATTTTTCTCCCAATATAATAAATGAAGAAAAGTTGAGAAAATTTCGTTTAAATAAATAAATTGATTAGTTATAGTTTTAATCAATAATCAAGTAATATTAATTTTAAAGGAGAATTATTTAACTGGTTTTTTATCTGTATTCCAGACCAATACTATATAGTACAACCACAATAAACACTGAAATCTAACTCTAATAATTAACGAACAAATATTATAATATTTCATTCGAGTAGCTTAATTAATTATATCGTCAAAAGAGGTTTTTGATATCTTATACATAATAATTAAATTAGAAATGAAAAAAAAAACTATTTGCAACTTTAAAATGTAAAATCAATTTTAATTCTTGTCAAATATGACAATTTACCAATTAAAGTTCATAATTTTAACCGAGTTGTACTTAAAGAATTTCCCCTACTATGACTTATATATATATTATATATTTTTAATTTATGAAAATAATATTTAAACTCTAACTATAAATAATTAAAAATAATCATGAAATATATTATAAAAGACGCTAATATTTTATTCGGATATTTCACATGTAATGTATACTTTTTCTTTATGCTCTTGCCTTTATTTTATATTTTTTAATTAATCCAAATAAATTTTCAAGCTCTAATTATAAATACTAAAAAAAATTCTTTCAAATTTTGTATTCTTATTTAGCTGTGCTTTTAAATAACTTAAAAACTTCTTATTTTCAATAAATTCTTACTTTAGCGAAATAAGATCTAAACATTATTTAATAATTCGAATACCATATTAAAGTCTGCGAGTTCTTCATAATATTTGAATATTTTCATATTTTATTTGATATTGTAATTTATTTATATAAATGATATATATTTCTTATAAATAGTTTATTTATTTAAAGGAAAAAAATTGATCAATGCAAACAAAATTACTTAGGTTGTTAAGAGTAAAAAAACATAGTTGAGGTTAGTTGGTGTGACATAGTATTGTGTAGGTTACAAAATGTAAAAATATATAGTTGAGGTTTAGTTTGACAAAAAAAAGAAATGAAGTTGAGGTTTAGTTAACGTTAAAAAAGTAAAAAAAAAAAAAAAAAATCTCAAAGTGTAACAAAAGTCATAATTTAGGTAGCAAAGGGTAATGTTTCTTAGAAAATCAATTTTAACAAAATATACATAATAAAAATATCAATAAGTAATATAAATAATTTCAATAACAATTTTAGTACATAATTATACATATACTTAAAGCTCCGTACTTTTGTGATAAAATAAATATATCAGCAAATAAAATGATTATAAAATAGATATTAGTTTTGGCCTTTGATTTAATAAAGCATGAATTAAACAATGATTTTTCTTCCCGTGTAACTCAGATAACGAAAATATTTCAAAAAAATCGTGTTAGATAAAATAAAATAATTAGTTGTATTTTCGTAAAACAATACTCAATTAGTATTTTATAAGAAAATTATTTTACTAATGCTTAGTTGCAACTCAAGCCAACATATTGTAGTCCAATTAACACTTTACACTAAAATCTCGAATAAAAAATTTACCAACAAATAATCTATTTTCTTAAATCAAATATCTCATTATAATATATGTGATATGGATGTCAAACTGAAGATCATGAAAAGATGAAAAAATGGTTTATAAATAAAAAAGTTATTTGTATTTTAAAAAAATGAAAGAAAGTTATCAACTTAGCAAAAATAACAAAAGATTACCAATTATGGCTTAAAATTTAGGAGGAAAATTAAAATTACATAAATACCCTCCATTTTACTTTTATATATACTAGTATTTCTCCCGTGCGATGCACGGAAGTATGTTAACATTATATTATAGTTTAACAAAATTAAATACTATATGATGTTATTTTTTAAAATGTGAACCTTGTACACTCGATAAAATAAATAATTCAAAATCTTGAATTATCATATAGTGAAATTTTAAATAGCATAAATACCCGTTTTTTCCGTGAAATTTATGGATTGAATATATCCTTATTATTTATATAAAAAAATTATTATTACGAAATAAAATTAAAATAAATATTAAATATGACAATTAAAATACATATATTAAAATTATTTTTTTAACGCAAATGTTACTGTAGGCAGTTTGTATCCTTCTTAACCTATGCGAATAACCACAAATAATCTCATTAATTACATATGTTAAAACAAACATAAATATAATAACAGGCCAACTTATTAAAATAATAATTATAAGACTATAAAAAAATAAATTGAATAATTTATAAGAAAATTATATTTTTCTTTTAAATAATCTCATATTTGTTATGGTTAAAAATAGTCAATTGCTTCATTTTTTATAATTTAATTTCCCTTATAAATAGTCTAATCCACAATAAAAAGTCAAAACTTCAACTTAAAGTAGGTGAAAAAATTATTAATTTCATATACTATATGTAAAAATAGATTAGAAATAAAGAACTTGTTATTATTTTTTTTAAAAAAAAAAGTTGTTGAGAAAGAAACAAACTGACAGAATGGTGATAGTACAACAACTCTTTAGGGACAAATACATGAATAATACACTTGAACATGTCCAACTTGCAATTAGAGGGGAAAATAATTTTCTTTATTACATATTTGGCTTCATTTTATTTAATTAGATGAAAATGCATATTTATATGTATATAAGTGTATATATATAGATTAATTCATGGAATAAAACTAAGATAAAAGGATATAATACAATAAATTAATTAATTAAAGTATTTATAAAAAAATAGATCTTTTTTATAAAAAATATTTAACTAATTCTTACAGCCTAAATTTGACACTAATAAACATGCATTACTGAGATCTAACCAAATAACCAATCAATATAAAATTATTTTTTATTTTATTAAATATCACACTTTTATATATATGCTATGTATGTTAATTAAAGATCATGAAAATATAACTAATTTTATATATAATATGTAAAAAATGGTTATGATACAAAATACTATTTGTATTTAAAAGTTGGGATAAATACTTCTATAGAAAGAAGGAAAAAAAAATTAAAGTTCGCATTTGTATAAATAACCATAAATAACTCAAAATATAATGGTTGAGAAATACAATTTACAATCTTAACTTTCTAACTTTTATATATGTGTAGATTTTGTAATATATCTACATAAACTTTGAAGTTCTAACTATAAATATTAGATTCTCATTTGCAGCTTATAATATTTTATTTGATGATATCAGATATATCCAAAATGTTTCTAAATAAATCCTAACATTAACAAAGTAAAATTCAAAAGGTATTCATAATTCGAATAACAATTTAAAGTGTGTGAATTCTAAAAAATACTTAAATGTGTTTATATTTTATTTGGTATTGTAATTTATTCAAATAAATTTTATATTTATAATGTAAATATTAATATATCTATCCAAATATAAAATTGATTAATGAAAAAACTATTGATTAGGTTGCAAAAAAAAAAAAAAAAACAGTTGAATTTAGTTAGTGCGACAAAGTATCTTATAGATTAAAAAGTGTAAAAAAAATATAATTGAGGTTAGTCACGTAAAAAAAAAAAAAAACCAACTAAAAAAAGATTGAAAGATGTAACAAATGTCATAATTTAGGTTGCAAAGTGTAACTTACTTAACAAAATAATTTTAACAAAATACATATTATGAAAATATGAATTAGTAATAAAAGAATAACCTGAATAATAATTATGACATATAAATATGCATTTGTTCTAAGTTCCTATACTTCCGTGACTAATCAAACAAACATTGTTATTATAAAAAATATACTTCTTTTGTTCCTTTTTATTTGATCTTTTAACTTCTTAATGATTTTTCGAATTAATTGATATTTTGGATATTTTTTACAATTTCTCTCAATTTTGCCCTCTGTCAATCCTAAAATATTTCTTACTTTTCAGCCTAGATTTGAGATAGATGTGAGAGAGAAAGGAGAAGACCGGGGATATATTTGAAAAAAAATATTGAATTCTTAATTCTTCCACTTTTTTTGTCTTTCTAAAAAATCAATCAAAAAGAAACAGAGGGAGTATGTTAATACATGTAAGTAATTATTTAATAAATTGTTTGTAAAATATTAGTTTTTCCTTTAACTTAATAAAATAAGAGTTTCATTATTTAAACAATGATTTTTATCCCGGGTGTAACTTAGAGCAAAGAAAATATATTAGAAATTCATGTCATATAAAATAAATAATTTTTTTGTAGTTTAAAAGAACTCAACTAACCAGAATCTAACCAAAATAATTAATCAATAAATAATTTGTTTTTATATCTAATATATGTGATATGGATGTCAAATTGAAGATCGTGGAAAGATGAATAATTTGATATATTATGTATAAAAAACGGATTAAAAATAAAAAAGTTATTTGCATTTTACAAAATAAAAAAGAAAATTATTACTTACCAAAATTGACAAAATCTTACTAAATTAATGTTAAATTTTAGGCGGGAAAAGTAAAATGACATAAAAGCCCTTCATTCTACTTTTATATATACTAATAATATTCCTGTGCGATGCACAGAAGTTTATTTAGAAAGTAATAATTTTAAATAAAACTAAATATGATATAATCTAATATTTAAATATGTGATCATTTTATCCTAATAATATATATATTTTTAAAATATAGGATAAAACATAAAAAAAAATTAAAAGTAATGTATATATAAGTTTCTCGCACGTCATATATGAATTTAATATAACTTACTTTATATATATATATATATATATATATATTATAGATTAACATTAAGATAAATATTCAATATAAAAAAAAAATCTTTTTCAAAATGATCATTTCTAAACTTTAAAATCAAACACACATTTAGTGTGTCTGCATCATTCTTCACCTATGTGCATAATTACTTAATTAATTATGAATGTTAAAACAAATATAAATATCTAACTATCAACTCATATTATTAAATAAAATAAACTGAATAATGTTATAAGAAATTTATTTTTCTTTAGATTTTTCCATTTTACTTTAAATATTTAAATTTATCAAAATAAATTTTTAAATTCTAAATATAAGTATCTCCTTTTAAAAAATCTTATTTGCAAGTTTTAGTATTTTACTTGGTATTTCAGATATACAAAGAATAAAAAATTAACAAAATAAAATTTAAAAGTTATTCAATAGTTGGAATAACAAAATAATTCAATAGTTGGAATAACAAAATAAAACATATGAGTGCTCCAATATTTCTTAATATGTTCATATATATGTTGAAAGTTTCAATTAAATTATATATTTATATTGTAAATAGTAGATTCATCTAAAGATATACATTAGTTAACGTAAACAACAAAATTGCTTAGGTTGAAAAATGTAAAAATAAAAAATAAAAATAAATACATAAATAAATAAATAAATAAATTGAGATTGGTTAATGTGACCCAGTATTGTTTAGGTTGCAAAGTCTAAAAAAACATATAGTTCTAGTTGGTTAATTTTACTTATTTAAAAGACGTTTAGTTGCAACTTGTTTATTATCATAGTATATATTGCGAATTATATTTATTTATTGAAAAATAACATTAATATATCTAAAACATAAAAAAATAATAAAAAAAAAACTCTAAGATTAATTATCATATATAAAGTTATATAAGAGCGAAAATCATAGTTTTGTGATTTATCAACAAAAATAATTATTATATCAAATAAGCATTAGCAAATTCAATAATTTATAAGCTGATTATAAATCAAATATTAACTTGAGACAATTCATGTCAGATAAAACAAACTGATTAGTTGTGGTTGTAATGAAATAATCAAGTGAAATAATTTGTAAAAGAGAATTATTTGAATGATTTTTAATTGTATTCCAAACCAATACTATATTTTTTGTACAACCCACAATAAACGCTGAAATCTTACTTAAATAATCGACGAACAAATAATATAATATTTTAAATAGAATATCTTATTATTATATATATCATATGGATGTCAAATCAAACATCGTCAAAAGATGATTAATTTGATATAGTATACATAATAAATACATTAGAAATGAAAAAAAAAAAAAAGATATTTTCAATTTTAGGAAGTAAAATAAATTTTGATTCTTACCAAATGTGACAACAACTTATCAATCACAGTCTAAAATTTTAGGCTGGAAAGTGTTACTTACAGAATTGTCACTACGTGGCTTATATATATACCATAAAATATGTAATAAAAGGAACAGTGATATTTTATTTGGATCGTATGTAATGTAAAGTTTAATAATTTTCTCATTATGTCTCTGCTTTTATTTTATATTTAACTTTTAATTTATCTAAATAAACTTTCATGTTTTAATTATAAATATTTAATTTTTTTCTTATAACATTGAATTTTCATTTGCAACTTTTAATATTTCATTTGGTGATTTCAAATATACTTAAACAATTTTTATTTAATAAAATCTTATTTTAACAAAATAAAATTCAAAATTTATTTAATGAGAAGTCTTTGGTTTCTTCAAAATATTTGAATATTTTTGTATTTTATTTGGTATTGTAAATTATTTATATAAATTTTATAGCCTTCTTAGAAATGGTTTATTTATTAGAAGATAAAAATTGATTAATGCGAAAAAATTTATTTAGATTGTTAAAAGTAAAAAAGGCATTTGTTTTTGATTTGTACGACCAAGTATTATTTAACTTATAAAGTTTAAAACCATATGATTGAAGTTTCAGTAAATGTAAAAATTAAAAAAGATTGCCAAATGTAATAAAAGTCATAATTTAGGCTACAAAAAATAAATTTCCTTAAAAGAGTAATTTTAACAAAATACTCGTTATTCAAAATATAAATACGTAATCAAAAATAATTTCAGTACCTATTTTAATAGATAATTATATATATGCTCAAAGTCGTGATAAGGAGATATTTTAGCAGATTTGATGATTTAATCAGTTGATTATAAAATAGATATTATTATTTTTTTGCCTTTGATTTAATAAAGTAGGACTTTCATTATTTAAACAATGGATTTTCTGCTTTACTTAAATAAAAAAAAGTGAAGTTTCATGTCAAATACAATAAATTGATTAGTTGTATTCTTATTAAAAAATGTAATTATATTTTTATAAAGAATTTATTTTACTAATTTTAGTTGCAACTAAAACCAAAATATTATAGTCCAATTCACAATAAACATCAATTTTAGCACAAATAATTAACCAACAAACAATTTGTTTATTCAAATCAAACATCACATTATAATATATATGATATGGATGTTGAATCGAAGATCGTGAAAAGATAAATAATGTGGTATATTATGCATAAATCTTGGATTAAAAATGAAAAAGTTATTTATATTTTAGAAAAGTAAAAGAAAGTTATGAACTTACCAAAAATAAGAAAAAGTTACCAATTATGGTATAAATTTTTTGGAGGGAAAACTAAATTACATTAATGCCCTCCATTTTGCTTTTATATATATATATATATATATATATATATATATATATATATATATATATATATATTTATATTTTTATAATGTATTGTTAAATAATTTATGTAAAAAATCACTCCTATATTTTAAAAGATATCATATTATTTGCAGATTTGTCATTGAGTAGAGAAAATCATTAAAATTTTGCTTTTAACTTTTACCTTGGAAGCACTTCTTTTAAACCAGAAACTGGTTTTGCAAACATTATTACAAAATATGATTTCTCAAGTTATAATTTGAAAAGTACTTAGGAAAAGCAGATGCAAACACCCCAAAAAACCCTTTAAATAGTCCTAATATTTTATTAAAACCACTTTTATTAAATCTGAAGATATTTTCTCAAACACTCCAAAATTACTTTTCACAAGTCATAAGCTGGAAAGTAATTAAAAAAATCAATTGCACTCACTCATATCTTCCCAAATTAAAGCTTGCTAGTTAACCCAAAAAAAAAAAAAAAGGAAAAGGAAAAACCTACTAATTAATTAATAGGACTATTTAAGAATATGACTATTAATAAGGATTATAAATAACGTATAATCTTAGTAGAATATAGTAGAATGAATTAGATAGTTAATATAATAGTTTAGGCGGGAAAAGATATTTTACATTATTAACCCTCATTTTAATTTTTTATATATATAGATGTATAGTAATTGTTTATCAATGGTAATAGATCAATTATGCCTCTGATTATATATAATTAGTTGCATGATGTTTAGTTTATGCAAATCATCCCCGTATAGTCTTTATTATAATTATTATGGAAGAAATACAAAGACTAATCTTACTTAATATAAAAACAAAAACCTTCCAAATCAGAAATCCTAGTTATTTCTCACCCACATAAGTTGGCTATATTCGGTGAGTCACGTGTTAAGATCTTAGATGTTCATTTTCAATTATTTTAATCATTTTTTTTTTGGAGTACTAACTTCCTCTCATTCCATTGTATCTTTTAGTAACAATATTAATAACTTCCATGATTTTAGGTCTTGATATTCTCTAATTCATATAAACGCTAATTTGTGTTAATCTCTCTCAATTAAAGGAATAATATTGGTAATGGATGGAATTAAATTATTATCAATTATTTACTTGATATGTCCATTTCAGTCCACCTAATAATATACCCAACTTGAAATTTATAAAAGAATATATTAACCTTTTTTAGATTTTATAGTTTCCATAACTCATCACCATTACAATGAATTACTAACCTGATCGGTTCTGGAGTTTTTTGACTTTCTAGTTGCTTCCTTAATTTTTCATTCGGATTACAAAACTTATGATTGGAGCTTATCGTATTAGAGTGGGTATATTAGATGATAAATAGATGGAGATATTCTAATTGTAATTGATATAATACACGTAATAAATGAGTGATGCTTACCATATAAAATTGAGTGTATTAGATGATTGATAGGGATAACCCGATCACCTCGGGTCGGGTTAATACTAAAGCCCACTGATAGGCCCAGCACGTGCAGGCCCAGCAAGCACGTGAAGGCCCACCAAGCATAGGCCCAGCAGGCCCAGGAACGCGCCTTGGCCCAGCGAGTGGTTTGTTCCGCGAATCAAGGCTGAGGATTCGTTCCCAACCGCCATGCAGCTGGAAGTGGGCGTGAATATAGGAAGTTTGTTAGGGTTCAGTTAGGGTTTAGAAAGGATAAGTATATATACGTGAAAAGAACTCTGAATTAGGGTTCGCACTCTGTATACTGAATTATTACCTGTAAACTCAACGTTCTAGTAAAGGAAACACCTCGGCAAGAGTGATTTTCTGCCCGTGGACGTAGATCTCCGGATCGAACCACGTAAATCTTGTGTTTTTATATTCTGTTTGTGTAGGTTATCGTTAGATTTTGTGGTTACCGGATTGCGCTTTATCAATTGGCGCCGTCTGTGGGAACGCTTGAACCAACAATTTTTGACGTTCACATCGCATTCACGAATCATGATGACAACACATTTGAATCAATCTCGACATGGTGATCAATCTAACCAGGATCCACCCGTTGATCAAGTTTTGCCGCCGAGGCAATTGCCGGCAGGGAGTACGTCTAATCATCAGGGCAATCAAAATCCTCCACCCCCTCAAGACCTGCAAAACCCTAATCTTGCTGCTGCTCAACCACCGGTTAACGTTCAAATTACCCCAGAACTGCTCCAGGCTTTCCTACAAGAGCATGTACACGTTCTTCAAGATTGGGCAGTTAATCGCCTACATCCCGCGGGGCCTGTCGCGGGGCCTTCTGGCCATAATGCTAATCCCGTGGTACCTCCACCTCGCTCGCGTGATCAACAGGACCCGGGGCACCGCGGACGCCAGGATCGGCGACGGGAACGACCTGGTTCTTCCGAGGACCATGGGAGTTCTAACGAATCACGACCTCGCAATGATGAACCTACTGATGTGGATCGCCGCCGTCCACTTAATGCGGCTAAGAGAGTTCGCTATGCCAATCCTCATGCTCTAGATCTTCAAGAGTATGAGCAAGTTCAACGCAATGTTGAACTGGACAGGATTCTGGGTCTTGATGCCAATGGAGATATCATCACACCGTTCTCCCAGGAAATCATGGCCACTTCCCTTCCCGAAGGGTTCAAACGGCCAGCCATACCACCTTACAATGGCACCGGAGATCCGGCCAATTTTCTTGGAGCTTTTAGGCACAGCATGCTTAGCCATGATAACATTACATCCCTCCAGTACTGCAAGATTTTCCCTGAGTACTTACAGGATGAAGCTCGGGTTTGGTTTGATTCTCTCCCACGCAACAGCGTATCCTCCTTCAGAGAACTCGCCGAGCATTTTTGGGCACGGTTCGAAGCACGGGCGAAGCCCATGGCCACCCTGGCCGATGTCATGAATATGGAACAGCGGGACGGTGAAACTGTCACCCAATTTCTTGACCGCTTCACAGCGGTAAGTCTAAAGGTGGGAAGTTGCCCCGACGACGTAGTCATTAACGCATTCATGAATGGACTCCGTCTCGGAGCACTTTACACCGAATTAGTCCGGAATACCCCAGTCACAACCCGAGCACTGTTCAAAATAGTGTGCAAATTTTCTAAGGCCGAGGAGCAGACTCGCCAGAAGCGCGAGAAACACGCTAGCAAGCGGCAAACCGACAAAGCACAAACCGGGCCTAGTGCTCGACCTAGTGCATTTTCCCGCCTGACCCCAGGACGTCCAGAATCCCGAAGTGATATTCCCCAATTGACTCCGTTGACGAAGTCACGAGCTGAAATCCTTTCTATCCACAAGAACGATCTGCGACCTTGTCCGCGGATGACTGCGCCTCCTGAGAAGAGGAATCGTGGAAAGTGGTGTGCGTACCACCGCGATCATGGGCACGAGACAGAGGAGTGCCGAGAACTCGGCAAGGAAATCGAGGAATGCTTGAGGAAAGGATTCTTGCGCCAATACATTGCGCGGACCGATGATAAGCCCCGGACAGGTCAGAATGGGGGGTCATCCAATAACCGCGGATATCATGACCGCGGCGCACAACAAAATCGGCCGCCGTGGCAGAATAATCGGCCGGGGCCCAATAACTATGCACGACAAGATTCTGGCAATCGCCAACAGCCACGCCTCCCGCCGCCACCTCCTCCTCCGGGAGGACCCGGAGACAACGCGCCTCCTCACGTGATAAACGTGATATATGGGGCCCTTCCCACCGGGGCCTCGCGACACGCCTTGAAGGCAGAGGCTCGACGTCCTCCTCCCGAGGAGCCACGTCACAAACGCCTCCATCAATCCGAGACTGTCAGCTTCATGGATAGGGACCCGGTTCCGGAGATAACACCTCACACTGACGCTATTGTCATCGACATGACTGTAGCCAATATAACAGTAAGGCGGGTCTTCGTGGATAATGGGGCCGCGGTGAGTGTTATATTTGCCGACTGTTTCCAACGGATGGGGATTTCACGGGATCAACTTCGACCGGCTCCCGGGCCATTACAGACTTTCACTCAAGGTGAAGTCCAGCCAGAAGGTGTCATCACTCTCCCAGCATCTTTGGGGACTTATCCGAAGATAAAAACCATCTTCGTGGATTTTTATGTGGTGAATTCCCCGTCACCGTACAACATGATATTGGGCCGGGACTGGCTTACCCCCGCTAAAGCCATTTGCTCCACGTATCACCTCGCACTAAAGTTTCCCACCTCGCATATCTGCGGGAGTCAGCGGGTTTCAAAAGAATGTATGTATGTGGCACTCAAAAAGACTGTCAAGGTTCCACCCAAACAGCAGCTTCAGGTGGCATCGTCGGTTCTGGAACCTCGGGAATGTACCCCGTTGGGGGATGCCACTGCACAAGTCCCGCTTGATCCGTCCAAGCCGGAACAGACAGTAACCGTAGGAGCCGTGGATGTGCCATGGCTACACCAGGCTGTAATTCAGACCTTGCGAGAGTATTCCGATGTCTTCGCATGGTCTCCTCTGGATATGCCCGGGGTCTCTCCCGATATAATAACGCACAAGCTAAATATCGATCCCAGCGTAAAGCCAATCCAACAGAAACAAAGGAAATTCGCTCCGGAGCGAAATGAGGCCATTCGAATCGAGGTACAGCAACTCTTGGATGCAGACATCCTGTTCGAAGTATATTACCCCTCCTGGTTATCGAATCCAGTAATGGTGGTTAAATCCAGTGGGGCATGGCGGATGTGCGTCGACTTCTCCGACCTCAACAAGCATTGTCCGAAGGACTGTTATCCCCTCCCTTCCATAGATCAAAAGGCCGAGGCCATCACTGGGTATGAGGCCCTGTGTTTCTTAGATCTGTACAAGGGATACCACCGGATATTTATGGATCCGCAAGATGCCATCAAGACAGCATTCATCACTGCTTTTGGGTGCTATGCTTTTAAGAAAATGCCCTTCGGGCTCAAGAACGCCGGGGCCACATACCAGCGCCTCATGGATCGGGTTTTTCACGGCCAGATTGGCCGCAATGTCGAGGTTTACGTTGACGACCTCGTTATAAAGAGTATCTCCCATTCTTCATGTGTGCAAGACATTGTCGAAACGTTGCGCACCCTACGCAGCTACAATTTGCGCCTTAACCCGGCAAAATGCACTTTTTGCGTCGGCTCCGGCAAGTTTCTGGGATATATGGTTTCACAACAAGGTTTGCAGGCCAACCCGGCCAAACTTCGGGATGTGCTAGAACTGCAGCCACCCAAGACATTCAGGGATGTTCAGCGCCTCACAGGTGGTTTAGCGGCTTTAAATCGGTTTTTATCTAAAGCGGCCGAGCGCCAGCTTCCATTCTTCAAAATTTTGAGACAGGCGAAGTCCTTTGAGTGGACTCCGGAGTGCACCGAAGCCTTCGAGGCTTTGAAACGTCACATACAACAGCTGCCCACTTTGTCAGTTCCTCTCCCCGGAGAGCCGCTCTATTTATATTTAGCTTCCTCCGAGGAAGCTATCAGTGCTGCTCTTGTGCGCGAAGTCAATGGGGTCCAACATCCTGTTTACTTCGCAAGTCGTGTTCTCCACGGGGCGGAGACACGGTACTCCATGTTAGAAAAAACCGCTTTGGCAATTGTTATGGCAGCTCGGCGTTTACGGCCATATTTCCAAGGACGTGAGATACGGGTTCTAACCAACCATCCTATCCGCCAGATTCTTGTCAAACCCGAGGTGTCTGGGCGCCTCGCAAAGTGGGCCGTCGAGTTAGGCGAATATGATATTCAATATCTTCCCCGACGAGCAATCAAGGGACAAGCACTTGCCGACTTTCTGGCTGAAACCCCGGGAGACGTTCCCCAGTCTCCGACAGACAAGGATACCCATCACTCCGCTACCCACGTACCCGCACATATGAAATGGCAGTTATATGCAGATGGAGCCTCCACAACTCGGGGAAGTGGTGCCGGGATACTCCTCATTGACCCCGAGGAGATTGAAATAAAGTACGTCATCCGTTTCAAGTTCAAGGTAACTAATAATGAAGCGGAGTATGAGGCAGTTCTCGCCGGGCTCCGGCTCGCTCAATCCTTGGGCGTTCGTCATCTTGAACTCTTCACAGACTCCGAGATCGTGTCCAAACAAATTCAGGGGACCTATGTCGCCAAGGATGAAACAATGATCAGGTATCGGGCTCTAACACTCAAGCTTATGTCAACTTTTGATGCAGTTATTATCCAGAAAATACCGCGTGCTCAAAATGCAAGAGCAGACGCACTCAGCAAGTTGGCTTCCGCGGTCCAAACAAATATATCTCCGGATATCATGGTCGAAGACCTATCTCATCCAGCAATTCAGGAGGCCACAGTTTCGGTACTGGCTAATAGTGATCCGAATTGGATGACTCCTATCATCCAATATCTCCGAGATGGAGTCCTACCTACTGACAAGCTACGAGCTCGGCAGGTTGTCCTCAAAGCTCCCAAATACTCCTTTCATGATGGAGTCTTATACCGGCGGTCATACCTACAACCGAGTCTCCGGTGTCTCGCTCCTGCCGAAGCTACCCAAGTTCTGCGGGAGGTTCACGAAGGGGCCTGTGCCAGTCATATCGGCTCCCGGACATTAGCCAAGAAAGTTCTTCGCTGGGGATACTATTGGCCAACCCTGTTCAATGATGCTCACGACTTGGTGACCAAATGCAGCAAGTGCCAACTGCACTCCCGTGTAAAGCATCTGCCACAGACCGAGCTCACTGGAATCCAGAGTGCGTGGCCGTTTATTCAGTGGGGTATCGATATTGTCGGTCCATTCCCCGTTGCTCCGGGAGGATTGAAGTTCCTGGTGGTTGCCATAGACTACTTCACTAAGTGGGTCGAAGCCGAACCACTTACAGCCATTACTGGTCAGAATATCTTGAAATTTGTGTGGTGTAATATTGTTTGTCGCTTCGGCATCCCGAGCACTATCATCTCGGACAATGGTAAACAGTTTGCCCACGATCCATTCTGGTCATGGTGTGACGAGCTCCACATCAAACAGATTTTTACTTCGGTTGCTCACCCTCAAGCCAACGGGCAGGTTGAAGTAACCAACCGGACACTGCTCACGGGAATAAAGAAGCGCCTGGATAATGCCAAAGGACTCTGGGCTGAAAATCTTCCACAAGTCCTATGGGCTTATCGCACAACACCGCATACTTCTACCGGGGAGACTCCTTATAGCCTTACTTACGGTTCCGAAGCCGTTATCCCTGCTGAAATCAGTGTGCCGAGTCCTCGCCTCCTAACATTGGTTCCAGAAAATAATGACGAGGCTCTCCGGGCTAATTTGGATGAGCTTGAAGATCGCCGTGACCGATCATTCATTCAACAGGCCAGATGTAAACAACGAGCAGCCCGGTATCATAACCTCCGGGTCCGAGGCACTCAATTCAGGGTCGGGGACTTAGTTCTTCGGCTCAACTCAGCCAGCAAAGCTACCCCCGAAGGAAAATTACATGCTTCTTGGGAAGGTCCCTACCGAGTCGTTGCCGCACACGACTCTGGGTCCCATCAGCTTGAACATCTCAACGGGACCCCGATTCCCCGAAGCTGGCTCGTCACTAACTTAAGGCGTTTCTATCTGTGAAGGCCACATCTCAAGTACCATCTTACCTTTAATTTCTTTTATAGTTGTTATCTCTCTTTGTACTTTTGAGTTTGCTCCGGCATTTATCATTGAATAAAAATTCTTTCTTTGCGTATCTTGCTGTGTTATCCTTTACGTTACGGGGATGCCCTAACGCACTCATATTATCATTACTAGTCTCCGGACAATTAAAACTCTTTCTTTCGGTCCGTCCGAGGAGAGTCGCATTTTAGTCCCCGGACTCATATCACTTTCTCTTCTGATTAACCGGAGAAGTGTTTACTCCCGCCTGATCCGTCCGGGGAGATTGGCTTTATCCATACTGTGTTCCCGAACACTCAATTAACACAATTAATAATTTTTCCTGTCGTGTTCCCGGACACCCGATTAAAATAGTTCGTAACCTTTTGCTTTCACTAAACCCGTTTGTAAAACACTACAACAGTTTTATTATCTTTTGAACATTACAAACATTATAAAGTTTTTTACATAAACTTCAAATACAAAAAAAAAAAAGAAACAAAACAAAACAAAAAACACAAGCAACAAAAAGGAGAAAAGCTATTATCTCCGGCCCCCGAGCCAATACTCGGCGCTCCGGCGTTGTTGTCTGCTTCTTGATCTCCGTTGCGTCCTCTGGGACCCTGAAGTTCTTCGGCCTCGGGCTCCGGCTCTGTCATCCCCTCGAGCTTCCCTACGCCGAGGACTGGCCCTGGGAGCTTGCCTAGGGACTTCGTTTCTGGTCCGCGCTCGGCTACTTTGTTGTGGCGCGGACCTCGTGGTTTGAGCCCACTGCTCAGGGTCCCACTCCTCCGGAGCCATCACTTCTATTTCCCGGGCCAGCTCCTCGACTACCTCCTCGGCAACCGCCGGGGGTTCTTCTTCAATCATGGTCACCGGAGCTGGCTCTCGGATAACTATGCCTTTGCTCTGTCCGGAGGATCTCTTCTTATCCTTTGTCTTCTTGTCCTTCCGAGGCGCTTTAGGGGGACCTTGCCTCTGGCTTGTACTGGCAATAAACTCCTTGGCAGAGGGTCTCCATCTGCCTCGGCCCTTGAGCCCTTCATACATGCTCAGCAGCAGCTCGAGTACTTCTCGTTTCCTTACGAGCTCCGATGACTCGAGAGAGCTCCTTGACATCAATGCTGCGATGTCACCTTGGATTTCTACGACCCGTTCCTCCACTTCTTCAAAGGTCAGAAGACCGAACTCCGAAAGTATCCGGTCGTACTCCCTCTGGTGAACAAGGACGCGGCTCATCTCGGCAGCGATAGTCCGATATTTCATCTCGAAGTCCTTGGCTCTCTCCTCGGCCTCAACCACTTTCCTCTCTGCCGAGGCTATCTTCTTCTCCAGCTTTGGCACTACGTGCATTTGCAGATGATTCTTTTCTCCGCGGAACCACTCAAGTGATTGCATTAGCTTCTTTATTGTTTCGTGTAGCTCCGCGGTGTTCTAAACAGATAATAAGAGTCAACCAGATCGATTACTCTCAAGCATGTACAAGTTGGAATTCAGTTCGACAACATACATAAATTGATCATGCAAGTAAAAAGAGAAGTGCAAGAGTCTGAGAAACAGAAATTGTATTTCACATTTCAAAGGTACAAATGTTTCAATCAATACATCATTCCTAACATTCCTAATAATGTACAACTTTAAATTTGCGGGGATCGACTGACCTCCCGCTCAACTGCCTCGGTCTCTTCAGTCGCTGCGACGGCCTCGATCGCAGCTGGGGCTTCGGCCTCCATCCGGGGAGGGGGCTCAATGCTCCGGGGAGCGGTGACCACTTCACCTCGGCAGAATGCCAGGAATTCTTTGTCCTGGTCCACCTCGCAGTTTGCCACTTCCGCGGTCGTCAGAATTTGCTTTTTCTCCCCGAGAGCTTTCACCAGGGGCCACTCCGGCAGATTGGCTAGCGCCGCATAGTAGGCCTTCTCCACTCCGGCCACTGAGTCAAAGTCATACCCGAATTCTGGACGATATATGTCCACATTCGGGTAGACAGCCTTCACTTGCTCCAGCAGCGCGGATCGAGTGGCCTGGTCCCCGATAGCCACGAACTCCGTCTGGAAGTCGAGGAACGTGGTGGTCTTGAAGAGCTTGTCGGCAAAGGCCTTCAGCAATGCTCCCTGCCCCTCGACTACGGCAGCGTCCTTGGCCTCCATTTCTGCCCGCAACTGGAACAGTTCGCCTCGGAGAGCGTGGTTCTCCGCATCCACCCCGCGCAGACGCGCGACCTCAGTTTCGACCAAGGCAGCCCTCTGGCGTGCCTCGGTCATATCATGGGCCAGCCGGTCGTTGCGCGCCCGCAGTTCCCTGGCCACCTCGGCCAGCTTTTCCTTTCCCTCCCTCTCGCTCTTACGGCTGAGGTCCAAGATACCTCGCGCCAGGCGCAGGAGTTCTTCGGCCTCTGCGCCCTCCAACCCCAGAAGACTCGGGGCCACCTGTTCAGCCTAGACAGTTGCACGACAAATAAGGTCATCCTCAACCTTCATAATAGATACTTCGGGCACATAAAATACGATCAACATTTTAAGTTTACCTGCGAGCTCTCCCCTGCCCGGGGTCTTTTGGATGGCGCTTGCGGAGTCCCAGTAGGCTCCGGCCTCTTCTTTGATACGGGAGGAGACCCCGCCGGCGTCATCCGTTCTTCCGACCCCGCCGATGGTCGTGCACTCGGTGGCATCTTCCCCCGGGGAGACACCTCAGTGGCTTTCCCTTTCTTTTTTGCCGCCGCCGACGCTGCAGGGCTCCCAGCAGGCTCCTTTCCGAAGCGTCCCACTGCATACAAAGGTTGTGGTTAGTCCTGCGCAAAACGACAGTTTAAACAGCAAGAAAAAGAACTCCTACCCTCTTCAGTCCCCGCATCGCCCGAATAATACGGACTCAGTCCTGCCTCCTCCAATTCCTCCTCGGAACAGAGGGTTTTGAACGTCCCCACTGTCCGGAATGTGTGTATCACTTTGGCCCCCGGGCTCTCCACAGGAGCGGTGTCAAGGACCTCATCCGTCCTCCACTTCGGCAGAGCTAATTTATTCCTAATGAATATAAACCTCTCCTTCCAACCCTCTACCTTACTCGGGTTCTGAACCTTGAACCCACCTCGGGCTCGGGGACTAAAGGAATACCACCCCTTGCACTTCCCGAAGTTTTTTAGTTGGAAGAAGAACCTAAAAAGCTCTACGGTTGGTTCTAATCCGGCCCGTTTACAGACCACGGTGAATCCCACCACCTGCCTCACCGCGTTCGGCGCTAATTGACAGAGGGCAATACCGTAATACTTCAGCAATTGGGTGACAATGTCCCACAGCGGCAGTCTCAGGCCTACTCTAAGGGTATCTATATATACACTAATAAACCCCTGCGGTGGGCAACATGCCCTATCCTCGGGGTCAGGGATTATATACTCAAGGTTGAAGGGAAGGTAAAATGACGGGAGCTCCCTCTCGATTTGCTCTCGCGACATCCGTAGTGCCACGGAGGACACCTCCCGACCCTCCTCCACACACGGATAGAACGCAACCATCATCACATTACATTCCCGGCCGTCGACCCTGTCTATGGTCCTAACCTCATTCCTCTCCGGAATGAGATATGATAGGGGGGGGATGTCTAACGGGGTGTTTGAAGTCCCTAATTCTTCAATCGAGCCAGAAGATGAGGCAGAAGATGAAGAAGACGAAGAGGAAGACATACTTACTTGGGTGGAATTTGAGAAGGTGGATTTGAGAAGTTTTTGATCTGAGATGAATCACGAATGCAGATTTCCTCTTTTTCCCGCTTTCTAAACTGATGAATCGCAATGAAGAAGATGAAAGGTTACTGTGCAATTACTACAATTATATACGCAAAAACCAACGGCTTCGATGCAGGCTATTCAAATTCAGTGATGGGGATTTAAGCGTGCTCTTCACGCGCTTTACAGTTCCCGAGGCGCGTGGGGAATAGGTTTCTTGGAAGTTGCAGAGCGTGTCACTTCACATCCCTCTCTCTCATGATGGCGCCGCCAATCACATCAGCCTCACCCTTCGTCAGGAAGATTCAAACTACACCCCGGTGTACACTCCACCTCGGTCATACTACCACACTCCGGTGCTCCCTCCATTTTGGCCAGACAACTCACTCCGGTGTACCCCCACCTCGGCCAGGTTGTTATAAACTCCCAACGCGTTTCTTGCTTCTGGGAAACTCGATATCTCGATAAATGTCTTATACACTTCGGCCTAGTTCAGTCATCTGTAAACACTTCGGCCCACCAGCGACCCCGGTCCTTCTTGCTTACGGTTCCACTCCGATGACAACCGAAGCTCCTACCTCGCTTCGGCTGGGGGGGGGGGACATCTGATAGGGATAACCCGATCACCTCGGGTCGGGTTAATACTAAAGCCCACTGATAGGCCCAGCACGTGCAGGCCCAGCAAGCACGTGAAGGCCCACCAAGCATAGGCCCAGCAGGCCCAGGAACGCGCCTTGGTCCAGCGAGTGGTTTGTTTCGCGAATCAAGGCTGAGGATTCGTTCCCAACCGCCATGCAGCTGGAAGTGGGCGTGAATATAGGAAGTTTGTTAGGGTTCAGTTAAGGTTTAGAAAGGATAAGTATAAATACGTGAAAAGAACTCTGAATTAGGGTTCGCACTCTGTATACTGAATTATTACCTGTAAACTCAACGTTCTAGTAAAGGAAACACCTCGGCAAGAGTGATTTTCTGCCCGTGAACGTAGATCTCCGGATCGAACCACGTAAATCTTGTGTTTTTATATTCTGTTTGTGTAGGTTATCGTTAGATTTTGTGGTTACCGGATTGCGCTTTATCAATGATAAATGGGTGAGATATTCCACTTGATATTAAATTGAGTGTATTAAATGATCATTGAGTTCACATATTCCAATTGATATTAAATTGGATGTATTAAATGATAAATGGGCTAAGATATTCTATTGATAGATGAGTGTCTTTTTTCCATTATTATGTTTCTAAATAAAGGAAATATTATTTTATTATTTTAATTTTAATTTCAAAAATTCTATCATCGGTTTAAATTTTGGTTTTCGCAAATCTCGTAAAATTAACATGTAATCAAAATCAGAATCCATATTGTTAGATGTTACTCAAATTCTGCTAATGAAGATAATTTGTCGGCGGTTGGCCTCCCACTTATTCTCCATGATATTGTATCCCAATATATTGCACATTCATTAGAGTTTGTTTCCATCCGCATCACTTTTCTCTCGATTGTTATTCGTATAAATATAATCTCCTAGATGGTTTTCATCAAACCCCTCACCCAATCTCTCTCTCATTGTTAATTTTCTGCATAAATTAAATTAATCAGATGGGCAAGGTATCCGTATGTCCTTTTTTTTTCCCTTATATATTTTTTTTCTCATTCAGTTTTTTCTTTTACAAATTTTAGTATAGGAGACTAGAAATGCAATTTAGGTTACCAAATTTCCAATGGTTGCGACCATATTATGAAAGTACAGGTACTATATTGTAATAAATCTATAATTTTATTGATCTGATTCAAATCCATAATTTTTTTGTGTAGAACAAATTTCAATTTCAATCTTAAAATTAACAAGCTAGAATATTTTTTGTGAAGTTTCAATTCGTCTTCAAATGAGATTTGATATAGCCCTAATTTTTAGTGGAATGTTGAGTTGATATACTACTCTACCCACAATTAGTTTTAAAAAAAAAAACACTTTATATAAATTCGTGTTGAAAATAACCGTTTTCTTTTAGTACAAATCCTGGTTAGGATGGGGCGGGAGGAAATCGAATCCTGGTCAATTGACCAAATTACAAGATGCTCTACAAACTGAGTTACAACTGATTTCCTTTATTGAAAATCACCTTATTTCTTACATTTCTTGATTTATTGAATACAATCAATTTCTTTTGGAGTCACGATTGGTGCAACGTGGTATTTGGATGTAACGTCATATGAATATGAAGAGAGATCATATTCATACATTAAGAAAAATAAATATGAATATTCTATAACTTACTCAAATTTGTATATGTTTAATTTTTAAAACTTTTTAGTGCACTCTTCTTTCATTAACATCTAATTTTTCATATCTTATTATATATTGTTGCATATATTTTATTATATTAAATTTTATAAATATATAAATAAATTATTATTTATTCATTTATACTACTCCCTCCGTCCCAAGCTAATTGTCCTACATTGGCCTCGCACGGAGACTAAGAAAAAATAGATTTTGTGGAATCTTTGACTTTTTCAAAGGTGGAGATTGAATGTGGAGATTTTGATGGTGGAGATAGTGGGAGAATTTATCATTTATGGGGGTAGAACAATTAGCTTGGGACAAACAAATAAAGCAAGTAGGACAATTAGGCCGGGACGGAGGGAGTACTAGTTAATAGAATAACTAATGACACCATAAAATTTTCTTAGCACACCACATTATGTTTAATAATATTAAAAAAAAAAAAAACATAACAGCCATATTTCTTACATCACTCTCACTATTTCTCCCCATGAACCTTGTCATTCATCCACTTACGTAAAAGACAACTAATTCGGTTGAAAAGAGAACATGAACAACACACTGTCAAATAATATGAACAATGCAAGTCATTTCATATTTTTCCATGGTTCAAGTTCATGTATTTTGCATTTTATATATGTTTCTCGAAAAAACGTTATTCACAAAAAGACCTTTTGTTGTTGTTCCCGTGACTCATCTATACCATTCTCTGCTCACAAGGTCTTCTAGGTACGTATAATCATGAATTGATCATGCCTCCAACTCTAGATGTTATTCCCACAGTCACCTCCACAACTCCGTCCATTGTTCTACCCTGGATTGATGAGGATGCTGAAATACAAACGGGGGGTGATCCACAGGTTGAGTCAACCCCTGAGCCAGTACTAAACCATTCTTTTATTCTTCATCAAATTTGGATACTGGAGGCTCAAGTTACTATCCTCATGAAAGTTCGTGAGATCTACTTGCCTTCCTTTCTACACAAAAAGGGGCAGGTAGTATAGCCGATGCCGATGCTGAAGGTGTCACGGTCGAGGGTGATGTTGATCCCCAAGTCAACCTCAATGAAAGCACAAGGGTTCAGGGAGAGTCTAGTCAGTTTAATGAAGTTGTTCGCCAGGGTGAAGTCGATGACGATGACATCATTGCCGAAAGTTATTTTCCCGATGATGAAAATGAAGAGGAGGAGAGAGGGACGAGTCTGGAGATATGGAGGAAGAAGAAGATGAGGATGAGAATTGATTGTTTGTTTTGATATTTGTCTTGCAGGGTTTTTTATTAAAAAATAATTATTTTTGGTTGTTTTTATTTTTCGTCTTTGAATCTGGTTTGATATTTCCCGACTTATCTCTTTTTGAATGGAATTTTCTTTGACTTCATTTTGGGACTCTATCTTTATGGGATATCTAATATAGGGGAGTTTTTATGTTGTTTAAAACTTATTATTTGGTTGTTTGTTGGTTTTGTGTAGAAAAGGTGAAAAGGGGGAGATTGTTAGTGTTTGTGAAGACCAACACTTAGCTAAATTCTTCTATTATTTAGGTTGGCCTTTTATACATAATTTTATCAAATTTCTTTTGAACATTTAAAGTCGAATAATGAGCATATGATTCCATGTTGAATTGGCTAACAAAATTGCAGGGACATAAGTGCAAAAAGAGAAGAAGTTGAAGACTTGGTCATGACTGTTGAGAAGAAACCGGTTAAGACTTGGTCTCCAACAAAGTGGACCAATTCTCACTCTCCTAACTCGCCACCTTTGCACAAGTGCAGCCACTAACCGTCAACTTCCTCAACTGTAGGGAGTGATGGTTATGAGAGAGTGCTCTCCAAGCTACTCAGTGACCTATAAATAGGCCTTCAACTGCCAACAGAAGACAGTAGAACATACGAGGGAAAATACAACGTTATCTATCGAGTTGTTTCGTCTAGATGGTTTGGTTAACCGTTTGTCCAATCGAAAGTGTCCAGCTTTAGCATTATCCAGATTCCTTACGAATCTGAATCTCTTTTCATAGGATACGTGTTATGATAGTTTAGGTAGGTTATTTTAGTACTCTAGATATTGTTTATCTGTCTATTGAGACGTTAGGATTCGTGTAGTGTAAATCGAAGTTTGTCTCAATTTGCCCTCTGAATCTTTTTATAATTCGCAAGTGATATAGTGAGTTATTTCGCCCTGAAGGCATCAACAAGTGGCTTAAAGGCTGTGGAATTTTTTTACTGTGATTATCTTTTATATTTTCGCTGTGTTTAACTCTATGTTGGATAAACCTCGTACCCCACCTCTGTTCATTTTGGGCAACGCACACTTCAAACATGATCAACAAAACACACATAAAATAATAATTTATTACTCCCAAAGTAGGAGTATCAGTTAAGGCTCAAGATCTATCCAATTTTTTATCACTACTCAACAGACAAGTTTAATTTCATCTCCATATGCCTATCAATATCCTTCCAAGTGTATTTTTAGATTTAGCATAAAATCGGCTCATCACGAACTTACCACTAGGATCTTTTTATTACGCTGTCAGAGTTATAGTCCCACGCCACTAAGCTTCTCTATCCTAAAGAAAGCAAATAATCTGCCAAAATCACAAACACTTGTAATTGGTTTTTATTACAATATTTGGTAATAAAGCATTCTAGCTTAGGAAAGGTGATATCCTAGTGTTGCTTCTTATATGCACACATTAATGGTTTTTGTCTTTAGTATTAATCTGCTAGGTTTTGCTGCCATTGTGATATATAAGCACAAAATCTGCAGCTCAATTTGTAAGCAATATGGCCGCACACTATGTTCTTCATTTATGAAGCTCATTCAATGAAACAAGACATAACTGTTGCCATTACTTCTGCTTCCTTTATTTACTTCTCTTAACATGTATCTTGTATGCATTCCATAAATTTCTACAAACCGGTTGCACCATCCAAGATATGAGGAAAAAGTTTTGTTTTTGTTGGGTAGTTGGTGCATATGTTGAGATTAATGTATAGTATTTTATTATATAAGGTGTCTGAGAGGTGACATAGGTAAATATTCGATGATTAATTAATGATTAAAATTAATAATTATTTGAAATTGTGATTGATTAATGATTGAGGATTAGTGTATATATATATATAATATTATTCATGTAAATTTGTATAGTTTAAAATTAAAAAACTTAACATTGATAATATTATTGAGAATTTTAAAATTCAATTACTATTTGTTTTTTTATTAACTAGTTTTTCGTTTATATTAAACTCACCATACATTTTTAAATTTTTAATTTAAATTTCTTCTTTTATTATTATTTCTTTTAGAATTGTTTTATAGGAAAAAAAAATATCTTGTAAAATATTTTCTTTAATTATAAATTTCAACTAATGCTAAATCGTGTAGTTTTGTTAAGCTTCTTACTGCCAATTTCAAAAAAAATATTTATTTATTATATATTTTAATTTCTTATAAAGGAAATAAATTTGGGTAAATTGGTAAATATTTTCTTAAATTAATTAAAAAAAAATTCAAAATATCAATTTAGCAATTTAAATATTTTAATTTACCTTATAATTACTTTCTAAAATAAAAAATATTTTAATCTAAAATAATCAATTTTATAATCAAAAAATGAATTTTTAAAATATTTGTCATATTTTTTTAAACTAGTATTTCACTACAAGAAAAATAATTGATTGCGACGGAAATTTCCGTCACTAAACTGAAAAATTCCGTCACAATGAATGAATAGTGACGGATTAGTGACGGAAATGTTTTGTTACAAAAACCATTGTCACTAAACCGATAATGACGGATTTTTTATTCCGTCACTAGTTTAGTGACGGAAATTCTGTCACAATTCTAAAAAAATCCGTCATAAAATTATGACGGAATATTTCCGTCACTAAATGGCAATGACTAAAATTCCGTCACTAGTCCGTCACTACAGAATTAATGACGGAATATTTCCGTCACAAATTAATGACGGAATATATCCGTTATAAATTAATGACGGAATATTTCCGTCACTATCTTGCCTATATTAGTAACGGAATTATTTCGTTACCAAAAAAAAATCCGTCTCTATTCCGTCACTATACTATCTAATTTTCTTTCTATAGTTTTATTTATATTATAACGTAGAACCTGTCATGACAATTAATTTAAATTTAATAAAATTTAAAATTCGTAGCAAACCTTATATATATAATAAGATAAACTACATGTCAATCTATCAAAGTTTCAAAACGTTCAACATAAAATATAGTTTTATCATCAAATGTCTAATAAGAATCAAAACATATATTTCAAGCATAAAACATAGTTTAATCATCATATAAGTGAGCATCATCTCCTCAAAATCATCACCGCAAGCATCGTCATCCTCAACATTATCACCACAAGCACCGTCTTTCCCCATTGAGGCTGGCCGGTGCGATCCCAATCCACCTGGGATTCTGCCGGTCGAAGCGGAGCAAGTCGGAGGTGGAGCAACCGGAAACACCGTTTTTAACTCTAGACATGGTGGACAAGTTCCTGAGGCTGGCGCTGCCAGTGGGGGCGACGAAGGACCACCCCATAACCTGTCCGATGGGGGAGGATGCAGCAGGGCTGGAGGAGGTGAGGCTGCCGCCATATCTGTACTGCATGGCGGAGCAGGACCTGATGAAGGACACATAAATGGAGTTTTACGAAGCCATGGAAAGGGCCAATAAACAAGTGGAGCTGTTGATGAGCAAAGGAGTCGGCCATAGCTTTTACCTAAACAAGATTGCTGTGGATATGGACCCCACAACAGCTAATCAGACTCTAAAACTCTTTCAACGGATCAAACAATTCATGGATAACCATTCACTTTGAAACTCTTCCTTTTTCTTTTTTTTAATTAATCTGTTTCTCTATTTATAACTTTAATAAAAAAGGAAGAAATAAATCAACCAAACGGTTGTCGTTGTTGTCGTAATTACCAGATGTGATATGTGACAAACATAAACTTAGAATACTTCTAAATTCATAACAAGAACCAAAGGAAAAAGAAACAAGTTAAAGAGACATAAAACCATAACTACAGACTTATTTGTCATACTAAATAAAGTATATTTCTTAAAGCATGTTCTATCAGATGACTACTCATCATTCATTAAGTTCAACATAGTCCATATCGTGTTCCTTAAGCGGCAACTGACCTCAATTTATTAGCCCAAATTAAATTGAAAAAAGGTTAGAACCCAATAAGCCCTTTTTTCGCCACTACTAAGGCTCGCCCCTTATTAAGGTAATGGGCCTGCTCTAAGCATTAACCCTTGCGCCGAAGGAGTTCATGGGAGTTGATGGATTCTTAAGCTCGTCCTAGCAGTAAAACTTCCATAAACAATTTTGTAAGAGGGACATTCCTCATCCATTCTACCTCGAAGGCTCAAATGAGATCAGATACAGAGTCAATTCAGCTTGCTAAGAAACTTATAGAAAATTCTGGTCTACAGAAACTTTAACCTGCAGAACTTTTCACATAACTCTCTCAACAACTTCTAACCTAGGTTTCTTTACACGAATGGTTACAACTAGGTTCGGAACAACCTATTCAGATTATACAAGTATGGAACCAAATCTTTTATGAAGTTTAAAGGCTCTTGGATTGGGCAATTCCAGTCCTAAATGTGACTATGTCGCTGTATAATTAGCCTACTGGTCAAGATAGCCACTAACCATGTCCTCATTTAAGCTAGCTGTATTACACCTGCAAAATCATCTAACTACCAGAGACGCCATAAGCATGTCCTGCACAAATTCACCAAATATATTTTGTACCTCTATCATGGGGTAAAAACGTGATAATTGCCACGTAACTTCTTCACCAGCTCTGTCTTTTCGGGCAGCATGCTTCTTCTGTAGACAATGAAACAAAAAAAGAACTGTCTTCAGATGCATGGGATACTCAGATACCAGAATCATATTTGACAACATATCCAATACCTTGCGAGCGTCTTTTGCCGTTGCTGGTGTTGCATTTGCCGTTGCTAGTGTTTCCGTGCTTGTGGAAGGGCCAGAGATTGACCAGGCGTTCTAAAACTGACGCGCTTTTGGAGAAGTAGCCTGAGAATCCTTGAGGAATGGATGGTGGTGGGAAATCTTCGGCTGGCATTGCAAATGGACGGAACATCTTCTCCATCATTTCTAGTGTCAAATATGACCCCACTTCTTGCAGCCTCTCAGGGCCCATTATTGGCAATGTGTGCTCCTGATGCAGTGATGCTGCCTCACTGTCATTTCCCTGTCAAAATTAACAAGGAGCACGTTCAGAATTTACTCATAACAGACCCCTTATAAAATCATTCTATGATTCCTACATAAGGACATTCATAATGGCAAGCAGAACATTCCACCACTACCACTAATCATACCCCAAACAAATATGTATGTATTATGATGTAAAATATAGTTTCAAAATCATGTCTCATTTCAACTTTACCTCCAGAGGGGACAAATCTGCACCTCGGCTAAAAGTCATCTCCATGCGGAATCTCTTTGGATCTTCCAAAGCCACCTGCATTAAGAATGTAGGTACTCATTCTGCAAGCCAACTATTATTTGCAGAACTATGACTTTACAATTTACAAGTACACGAAATGATGCACAGTTTGATCTGTTTGGGCAGAATATCCGTGTTGCTTTCTTATATTCCAAAGTAAACATCCTTTCACAGCTCTCAAAATGTGAATTTTGCATAGCATCTAATCAGAAATATCCTATTTACTGATTTGGGTTTTCTAGAATACTACTCGATTTAAGCAAAATGAAGGCATTTATCATTTCTTCACTGGCATGGTGGACTTTGTATGCAAAATAACTGTAACATGATGAGAGATAATTGGACTAAAATCTTATTCCAACACGATAAAAGATCGTTTACACTATGATATAGTAAATTCAGTTCCAGGCACAATGTGCCGGATTTAAATGCACCAGTTACAGTCATGGGAAAGAGTTCACCTTTGGATTCCGGAAATAAGAATGAATTACAAACATATTACCGATATAAATGTGCGAGAGATATGGAAATTATGAGATTCAAAATACAAACCTCCGTATTCTCAAACAACCTCAATACAATGTAACTCATGTAATCAAGCTCCTTTGTCCTATACAAGCGCTCCAAAGCATTATCACAAACAAGGCTTGGTTCTCCTTGAAGAGATTCATCCAGGTTGTAATAACGAAGAACATTCATCAACGAATGGATATGGGATTCCTTCCATTTCATAAAACGTGAGAGTTAAATTTGGATGTCAGATCTATTAAAATACAGTCTCAGATCTAAAGACAAATTGGAACAGGTGCGAGATAACATATACAAGAAAGTTTTCTGAATCTCCAATACTTAAAATAATTGAAGGCAGCAAATCGCATGCCCAACGTGAGAGATACAGGTGGCAGAACAAATAACATAACAGATAGCCTGAACTAATCCAGTCAGAACTGTGAGAGCCTAAAAGTTTCAGTATTATGTCTCACTCCTGAAGGTTGCACATAAAAATTTCATAACAGTGCAGTTTTTAACAGGTCATGCCTTTAGACAGCACAGGTGAGAATTTGATGTCAAAATTAGTATTTAAATCTCATAAACTGTTAGAATACCCATATCAACCACAGGCAGATCTATTTTTAATACAAGAGTCCAATTCGCAGTGAGCCTACCTTCAACAAATAAATTGATTCCACATTGTACAATTTTTACAGTAATAGTAGTCTAGGTAACTTTTATAGTTGCTCCATGAAAGAATATTTGGAGGATCTTATACAATGGAAAACCAAGCTTCTTCACTTGCAGAGCCCATTACAGTTGAATATTGACATGCAATACTCACAATCCAAAATAAACAAGGAAAAGCAGTTCAGGAAGCAATGGGTGATGACCCAATATTTCAGAAAAATGTAAAGAGACAGAAATGAGCCATGATGGTTACTAACTGAAGTGAAGTATAGCCATGTCCGCACGTGGCGCTCTGGCGTTTTCACGTTTGCATATCTAAGAAAAATGAATGTCATTCCTGCAAATATCAGAAACAGCAGCATCAAAGGTCTAACGAATATAAAAGACAAAAGTATCAGAAAAAAGGAATTCCTGCAAAGGTAAAAAGATGCATTCTTCTCAGTTAAGAATGATCTCTCTTGTGAACCTGCAGATATACCTACCCGTTTAACAGACAATTGAGCCAATTTTATAAGTAATGAGGAGATTTAAAAAATAAATTTTCGACAGTCACCACCACAAGCACCTGTCACAAAGCTTGGCTGCTGTCGGTCTCCATTCAAACCACCAAACGTAAAGTCGATAGTCACTTTCAGTGGCCTGTTCAATCACCCAGTCAGCAGCAAACATTAACTTCTTCTCAGCTAAAACCAAGTCCAACTCACTTTCAGCACCATAATTTGTGATCAAGCCATTCGTTTCCCTACAAAACGTAAGTCTATGCAGTGACATTGCATCTATTAGGTGAATCATCCTTGCACCTCCTGCAGGTGTATTTCCCTCCATAACGCTACTCAAGTTACGATTATACATGTGTGAAGCAATCTCAGATCCTAATGATTCTAAAAACAAAGATGATAGGGTGAATTCTGTTCGAGAAAGTTATACTGATGAAAATTCACAAATTCGTAAATAAAAATATATGAATAAAATAAGGGAAACACAGGCAGAATTCTTCGAGCAGTAAATAACCTCATAATTTTTATGCTTTCGTGAATAAAGAAATGCCAAGAGTAAAAGCATGGTAAAATTCAAGAGAAACCTAGTATTTTGGCAGGAGAATTGAGCAACACTACAACAGGGGACAGATGGCGGCGGTGGAGGCGAAGATGAATGCTGCGGCGGTGGAGGCGGCTGTGGCGGTAAACGTCGGAATATGGAGGCAGCCGGAGGGTGGAGAGGAAGATGAATAGTGTGTAATGAAAAGTTACTTAACCCTAGCTTCTGAAAGCCAAATAACTAAATAAGTAAAAGCTAAATGCAAATGCTCAATATACTAGGAACTGGCCTAGTGGTAAGTAACTTGATCTAATTCACCAGGACCAGGGTTCAAGTCTTTGCTTGCACATTTTTTTCATTTTTATTAAGCGCGGGTTTTTTAGTATAATTTTCGTCATTACTAACCAGAATGATGTCGTTTCGGGCATAGTAACAAAATATGCATACGAGTATTATTTAGCATCACTAATAATTCGTGATTCGAATTTTATTCGGGAAATAAAATAGAAAATTTTAGGCTCATCAATCGGGTTTAAATACGTTAATTTTCTTCAGTTACTTATTTTTTCTAATTAAATTTATGTTTATTTGTTTCAAATAGCCTGAATCAATTTATCGCGAGAGAAATATATTTCTCACAAAAACAATGTGAATATTGCCATATTAACGAAAATATCACTTTCAATATATAACTCGCGATTTATTCTCGAGAAATATTTATGACTATAGTTTCGGGTCATTAAATAAACGTCATTTATATAGGCATTAAATAATAACGGAATATTTTCCGTCACTACATAGCAACGATTAAAATTCCGTCACTAATCTGTCAATACAAGATTAATGACGGAATATTTTCCGTCACTACATAGCAACGGTTAAAATTCCGTCACTGATCCGTCAATACAAGACTAATGACGGAATGTTTTCCGTCACTACATAGCAACGGTTAAAATTCCGTCACTAATCCGTCAATACAAGATTAATGACGGAATATTTTCCGTCACTACATAGCAACGGTTAAAATTCCGTCACTGATCCGTCGATACAATATTAATGACGGAATATTTCCGTCACAATCTTAACATATTTTATTCCCACATTTTTAGCCCCCTTTGTTACTACGGTTTAATGACGGATTTTTTTTCCGTCTCTAAATTCCGTCATGATTCCGTCACTAAGTCGTTGCTAATACTCAAACACTCTTGTAGTCTCTATCCGTGACTATTCCGTCACTAGTCCGTAATTAGATTGTGACGGAAATTGTCCGTCACTAAAATCAGTCACTATTAACAATATTTCTTGTAGTGTTTGTAATAATTAAATATTCTTGAAAAATGGAAATCTTAATATACAATTGATTTTATAAAAAATAAATATTTTTATGTAATTTTTAACATAAAATTCTAATATATAATTGATGCTTTAGCTATAATATACATGTTTAGACAGGTAAACTCGAGAAATTAGAAGTATAAAAAGTTGTTGATGAAGGTTGAAGCTCTAAACCTACAAGGGAGTATTTTTATTTCTCATATTCACTGGATGACAATAAGGTGGTCGACGCCCTTTCAAATGAAGCAATCATTAGAAGACAGCTAACGATTTATTTGTATAATTTGTTGTAGAAAGATCAAAAGAATTGGTGTATGTAGATTCTTTAGGATATCCCAATTTTAGATTTAATTGAGATTTGCAACTGTTTTTCTGTTCTTGTTAGATTCTTTCTACATGAACTTTTGACTGTTATATGAAAGGTGGTAATTGAGGGGAAAAAAAGTAAATTATTTAAAAATTGTTTAAATTTTGAAACAATCTAAAATTTAAAAAAAAAATTGAATATTAAATATGACTTAGTATCATATTATTTTTAATTAAATAGTAAATTTGCAAGAATATTTTTTAATATTAGAACTTAGAAATTAGTGTGGAAAGAAAGATGATGTTGTCACATTGTCATATGAGAGAACACGTAAGAAAGAAAGAGTATTATCATGTTAATAGTCTAAAAAAAAAAAAAAAAATTATAACTTATAAGTACTGATTGTGGGACGGGACCGGCCGGTTCAATCGTGAACCAGTTATTGGTCCGGACCGATTGGGGATGTTAATCCGAAGGTATGTTGTAAGTTGTAACCGGATAAAACCGATCAATCCCAGTCAAATTGTAAAAAATCGAAACAGAAAAAGAATAATCAGACTGGACTGAGAAAAGAGAACTGGAAAAGTAAGGCTGCTCACCAACATGATCTACCTTTCTCACAAGCAGACGAGAACAAATGAAGTAAAAACAATTATAAATTGATTTGCTCTTCCTAGGAAGCAATACTGACTTCTCCTTGCTTAACTTTTTATTTCCGTATTTTTTTTGGGGGGAGGGGAGGGGGGTTAGAGAGAGAAATGGGAAGATAACAACAACATTACTTTCATTACATGTGAAATTTCACATAGGAGGCTTCCATTGTTTAGCAGCTCCATTATGGAGAAGACTGAAGGGGAGAGGGTTGAAAGGTGGGTTTGGTTATGGTAAGTTTTTGCAAGGCAGACTCAAAAGTTGGTGAGTTTTTGAAAGGTCACGGACTGTAGGTTATTGGGCTTTGTAAATTGTTGGAAGAGAGATTGTACACTGGTAAGTGCGTTCTCTTCTTACTTGTGGCATTTAATAAAATTAAGTAAGCATATGTCTATGTCTATCGTGTGCAATATATAATTAAAAAATATAATCAAATGTATTTTATGGATCGAATCTTCGATTAAACCAATTCGATCGTCTAAATCATAAATCGGTAGTCAAATCAATTCGTTGTCCGATCCGATTTCACAAACACTGATTATAAGTAGGATTGTGGGGTGACTTTATTGATATTGGACGCAGCCGAGTCCAAATAAATGCGGAGACTCTGTTGCTTGCCATTCTGCCATTTATATTTATTTACATAATAAATAATTAGGAATTTTATTAGTTAAGGAATCAAAAGATACGTGAATTATCAATTCAGGTCCTAAAAAATAATTTTCATTAATTCAGAGCCTAAAAGATTTGAAGTTATCAATGAAAGACCCTTAAATGCAAAATCATTATATGGCATGTTTGGAAAATTACAAAACCAAAAAAATAAACTTATTTCGACGTGATAAGTAGGAAAATGTACGTCAAATTTTTTTCGCTACATTATTTTTTTTAAAAAATTATCACGATATATCTAAAATAATTAAATAATTTGCAAAGTTTTTTAAAAATATACAAATTAACAAAAAAAAAAAAATTACATAAGGAAAAACTACATTTTAGGGTAATATGTTTACATGAATTTAAATATTATGAACTCAAATAAGAAATACAAACTTTTTAAAAAAAAAAGTTTGTTTGTTAGAAATAAGAAATTACAGATGTTTAAGAAAACAAGTTAAAAAAATAATAATTTCAAATATGAAACTACAGAAAATTAAAAAAATATAGTGAAAGACTTTTGACGTATGTTTCCACTGCTTATAACTTCGAGACAATTTTATTTTGTGGGTTTTGCAATTTTTCAAACAGGCCCTCTAAGAATTTTAGACTTATGGGTCTTTTATTAATAGTTTTAATCTTTTAGGCCCTAGATCGATAAAAAAATTCTTTCAAAATCTGAATTGATAGTTGACATATCGTTCAGATCCTTAATACGATAAAAACCCTAATAATTAGATACATAGAATAATAAATCTGCTATATATTAAATCTATAACTATATAAAAGTAAAACAGTTGAAATTATTTATTGAAATGTCATTTCCCCGCCTAAATATCTTGCTAAGAAAAGAAAGAGAAAAAAGAACAGACTAATTGCGTGAAGGAAAGGTAGAAGCTGTGATTGTCGCGTATGCAGCACGAGCGACTGGGAGGATTGATAGTTTGGAAAGAAGAGAACACCAATCAAGTAAATTTGTGGGTCCCCCCCCCCCCCCCCCCCCTTTTATCCTTTTTTATACAAAATTTCAAAAGTTGATAATTTTTCCATTTTAACTCTATTTTTATTAAAAAATATATTAAATTAATCATCTGTCTATGTTCTACAATTTAACATCCATATTATATATATGTAAATAAGGTTGCTTTGGTTATGTTAATTTTGATATATTTTGATATTTAAATTTTTCTATATAAAACTGAAAAGATTGATTTTTGAAGAAATGATTTATTAGGAAAAGAATAAGATCATTTAGTTTACATATTTTTTTTCTATATTAATTGTTTTTATTCTTTTTCTGTTTAAATTATTTGTTGTAAACATGCATCAGTGAAAGTGACAAATTCATTGAGTTACATTGATGTCCAATAAAAAATTCGTCTATTGAATTATTTGATTGAAATAAAAATAGTGGGTCTGTTTGTTTATGGTTGGATCAATCCATTGTGGATTGTGTCAAATTCAACATGTGTTTGTTTATGAATTTGAGACAATAAATTATCTCCAACCCTCTTACACACATCATTAATTAAACTCAATTTTCAATACAACTTTAATCAATAATCATCATTCTTTAACTACCTCTTACACACATCATCAATCAAATTCAATTTCCAATGCACCTTTATTCAATAACCAATCATTTTTTTAACAAGCTCTTACACACATCATCAATCAAACTCAATTCTCAATACAACTTTAATCAATTACCAATCATTCATTAATTATCTCTTACACACATCAAATCACATTTACAACCTTTTATAACATAAACCAATTCCAACCCAATCTCTCAATCAACATAAACAAACACTCATTTATTTACCCAACCTAAAAATTCCACTTTATTATTCACAGCCTACAGTATTCCAGCCACCAACAACCATAAACAAACAGTGTGTTCATAATGAAAATTACAAGCCCAAAAATTCAATTATCATTATTTATTTGTCGAAATGAGTTATTAACAGAAAATTAGTGTATCAATCCAAATATTTGTCTCCCTTATGTATATTTTGTTGATTAACTAAAATGTATTTCCTCCGTCTCGTTTAAAGTTGTTACTTTGATCGGGTACGAATGTTAAGAAAAAATAGTTAATTGTTTTTTCTTTAACTTTTTTAAAGGTGTAGATTGATGGTTAAGATTTTGAGAGTGAAGACTGTGAGAATTAGTTTCATTTTTCGGAGTTGTAAGTTTAATTGGGACGAATCGAAAAGACAAGTAAATAGCTTTAACCAGGACGGAGGTAGTATTTTGTTGCTCATCTATTGGTGTTAACTATGTTAAATTAGCAAAAAAAAAAAAAAAAAAAAAACAGTTGTACATTAAATGATTATGTATGTAGGTTGACGCACACAAAAAGAAAAGTTAGTTTTATATGTAACTAGTTGTCCATCCGTGCTATGCACGGGTTAGATATTTATTTTGTTATATTAGTTTTATTATATTATTATTTTTTTATTTCAAAGAAAAATATATTACTTAATTCAAAGTGAAATAGCTAATTGTTTATGATTATAATGCCTCGTGTACGAAATGCTGTAATATAATGAGAAAAAGTTTGAAGTGACAAACATAAATGAAACATTACTGAACTACACGACCTACCAAATAAAGGAAAACATTAAACACTACAGATTGTGAAACACTTCCCTATACACAACGTTGATAGTTGAATTGTCCTGTTGTTTTTCTCCATCGCATATGAGTATCTTCAAGTCATGTCGGTTTGTAACTCGTGACAAAGCAACATACAATTGTCCATGGCTGAACACTGGTTTATATCTTATATATTTAAAAAACAAAAATTCTTTGTTTTCTTAAGGTGCAAAATTTACTATTCTACTATATATTAGAGAATATTAACTTCTTAGGTATAGGTGTATCAATATCTGACATGACATGGTATTAAAATACAAACGCGATCAGTACATCTATACTTAATACTAAAGGAGAAGCGTGATAATTCATGTTCTGACAAGTGTCCCGCTGAGGTGTCGCATTCTCCTTATTTGTTGGGTTCTCACCCAATCAAGTTTTTTTTTTTTTCTTTTTTCTTTTTGTATTTTTCCTACGAAGTTTAAATGTTTTATAATTTTTTCGTCTCAACTCGATTTTTGATGAAAAATATACCAAATTAATAAGCTTTTAACGATATTAAATTTAACATCCATGATGCATATATATAATTAAAATATTAATTTTAATTGTAAAATATATTTTTAGGATGATTATGACATATTTTTATTTTTAACTATTTGCATATAAAATAAAAATGTGATCTTACTTTTTTAAGAGAATAAAATTTATTGGGTTCTCACCCAATCAAGTTTTTTTTTTTCTTTTTTTTTTTATTTTTCCTACGAAGTTTAAATGTTTTATAACTTTTTCGTCTCAACTCGATTTTCGATGAAAAAAATACCAAATTAATAAACTTTTCACAATCTTCGATTTAACATCCATGATGAATATATATAATTAAAACATTAATTTTAATTGTAAAATATATTTTTAGGATGATTATGATTTTTTTTTTAATATTGCATATGAAATAAAAATGTGATATTACTTTTTTAAGAGAATTAAAATTATTTACTTTAATTTTATCTTTTTTAAACCTTAACAATTTTTGGATAGTTTGAAATATTTTGCTTAAAAATGATTAAAAAAACATAAATATGTTAGATATATACTTACCGTAGAAAAACCTCAACTATATTTGTTAAAATAGTTTGTTGATTAAATTAGTTTATTTTTTAATTATTTATTTCTATTATGTGAAAAAAAAAAATTATGATAGGTCGATTATTTTTTATTTGAATATGACATGATAATATAGTTTATCAAAAATATACTTAAGTAACTAATATATTTATGATTTCTTATAATAATATAAAAAAAATTCATCCCGTACATCGTACGGGTGCACATCTAGTAAATAAAATAACATGATAAGACATGATATAATAAGCACGTACAATTCAATAACATAACTTAATAACATACACTTTAAATTAAATTAAAATTATTCTTATTTGTATCTTCATGCTAAAATAAAATATATAACACGGTATACAATATTTTTAAGTCAATGCAATATTATAAATTATAATCTATGGGACTTAATTAACAATAATTATTAAAAATATTTATGATATTGTTTCGTCCATATATAAATATGTAATTAATATTACGATTAATAATAATTTGCGATTATATTATATAAATATCATCGATCGTGCAACGCACGGGAGAAATACTAGTGTTTTTAATAATGAGTGAATGAAATCTATAATATAGAATGTAGGGGACAGTGTGGGTGTTGGTGGGGTAACACACAGTGACTAGGTTGCTTTGTCTCCATGGATTCTGTTTCGGATAAGATTTCGCCCCACATAAATCCCTGCCTGCATCTCACTAACTAATCTCTATCTCGCCTCCAAACCTGGAAACCACATAAACTTATTCACGCTATTTTTTTTTTCTTTTCCCCCTTTTTTTTCCTTTTAATATTATTATAAGTACTCCCTCCGTTTGAACTACCTTAGCCTGACACGTAAACTAAGAAAAAACAGATTTTGTGAAATCGTTGATTTTTTCAAAGGTGGAGATTGAATGTGAAGATTTTTTATGATGGATATTGTGAGAGAATTTGCCATTTCTGGGGTAAGACAATTAACTTGGGACAAACAAATAAGGCAAGTAGAATAATTAGGCCGGGACGGAGGGAGTAATTCTTTTTCTACAAAATAATATTGAAAGGGCTTCCAATCTTATCTAGTTTCATGATAATAGAACACTCTATTACTACACATTTCCAACCGCCAGACAATTAATTTAACATAATTTGATCGCGAATTTTAGGTTTAGTAGGAATAAAATGCAAAATGTCTCAAAAGGATTAGTTATAAGTTTTTCCCTAAACATTATGGACTTGGAAATTCGAAACTTCGAACTATATTCCGATAAGTAAAGTCCAATAATATACACAACTTATCCCATATAAATGTTTAATTATTTTTTTAACACAATCATACAAAAGAATGACAATACTTTTTCTAATCTCACCACTACTGTAAGTGTACGGTGAAACTGTAACTTGATCGATCCCACAAAGACTGTTAATTTAAATTAATTTAACAACTCCGACTATAATAGGTCAACCATGCATATTCAAACTCTCAAATAAGGTGATTATGGTGTAGACTAAACTAAAGTGCATAAAATAATAAATAAGTAAAGAGAATACTCAAAAGAAGCAAACAAGCAATCACAAATAAACAAATCATGATGAAGAAGCATATCCTACGGTTCGATTTCGATTATGTTTTATTATCGTAATTTTCTGGACTTTTAAACCGAATTCAAATTGTTATTAGGCGACATTACTCTAGTTAACCCTCATCTCGAATGATGTTAACGTGTTGATTACGTAAGAATAATTACCTTCTCTGGCTAACTATCACGTACGTAACTCCAAATGGCTCCCAAAACCAATGACTATCCAAGTATCTCACCCCTATCGGAAGACTATTGATACATATGCTATATGTTTTGTGCCTATTAACAACCCTCTCCTCTCGGGCGTCGAGTCATTAAGCAAGTAGAATTAAACAAGCGATCAATTTGAAAAACTCATAAAATAGACCCAACACATACGATAAGAATACTGAACGGAGTCTAGAATAAAAATAATACTCAAAACATAGTCAAACAATAAACCTACTTTCTAGCCCTAGAACAAATCATGTTTAGCTACTCATAATTATAAACCAAAGAATATTCATAGACAAACATTATAAAACAATAAATAAAAACAATAACGACTAAACCTTGAGTCTTCAATCTCGATATTTTTCGCTTCGCACTCTTTGCTCTTCGATTCAAGTCTCCAAGATGATTAATATGATGTTTGATGATGATTTTCGGATTTGGAGAATCCCTATTTATAAGTTGGGAAGGATTGGGGTTGAAACATGTCGGAAATCGACCAAAAACATGTGAAAACCCATGAACCAACCTACCCACTCACCCGAGTGAGAAGAATGATTAGGCCGAGTGGGACTCTTTTGCCAATTTTTACAAATCATTCACTTGCCCGAGTAAACAAGCATGACTCGGCCGAGTACGTATCCAAAACTCGTCACTCGCCCGAGTGGCCTTCTCCCACTCGGCTTAGTAGCACCTTTGGTTTTGTTTTCTCCAAATAAGGCTATATATGGAGGTCTTCCGGTTATAATTTGACTTTGACTATTTCTAGAAAAGTTGTAACCCTTTGAGTTAGTTTTTCAATACCACTAATTTCCTCTTATATAGACATGTTGATATCAAGTTATGAGCAGACCATCAACAGTGTGTCAGGCTGGAGTTATGCATTTTTGTCTCTTTTCGTCGTTTCACCTTGTCTCTCACTCTTTTCTTCTCCAAACTTCGTTCTAATAAACTTTCATTTAAGCCCAAAATAGTACATTTTAACTACAATACGAGCAAACACGTTATCCTGCTCAAGATATAAAATATGAATATAAATCAACCGAATTGGTATGCAAACACTACAAAAAGGACTCTATAAAAATACATTTACTTATATACTTTAATATATACATAATAAATGCATATAAAAAATTTTGTTATGAATTTTAAGGGGGCAATTTCTATACCAGTACCCGGATATTCACATATATACATAAATATTCATACCAAATATATATAAAAGAAAATTATAAAAAGATTTGGGGGCCAAGTATCTGAATATATATAATTTTTTTAAAAAATAAACTATGGCATTACAAAGAGCGCTTGTCTTTTTATTACTACTATTCCAAATATACAGTTTAAAAATATCATCATAGTTTTAAAATATGTTAACGTTGGTTTGAAAAAAAAAATTATATAATTTTTAGTTATACATTAAGTAAACCCTGTATAATAAGAGTTATGTTTATCTATTAGTACTATAATTGAGGAGACTAATGGGTCCAAGTATAAAAAAGAAACATGAAAGTGTTGGTTACAATAAGTTCCAATATAATGTTCCATAAACTTAATTGAAAAAATGGTGCATTTGCACATTCCTAGACACTTCCTTATAGACAACGTTTGTCGTTTTGTTAGAACTTCTATTTTCCTGATCACAAATTAGTATCTTCAAGCCTTCCCGATTGGTGACCCTTGAACTGAACACTGGCTTTTTCAAATACAGACCAACATGGGACAACGACTGACCTTGACTTTTATTAATTGTCATGGCATAAGAAATAATTATAGAAAATTGTCTGCGTTGGAATTTGAAAGGCAGTGTAGGGCCTGAAGGTGTCAGAGACATTCACAGGATCAATACCAAATGACCAGCATTACTTCCCGTGAAAACTTTTCCTTCTAAAATATGAAGTCCCAGTTCCGTAATGACCAGTCTAGTACCATTGCACAAACCTATAGAAGGATCAATATTTCTCAATAGCATGACTGGTGTTCCGACCTTCAAAGTCAGCTCGTGATTGGGAGTTCCTGAACATCGAATCTTGTTAAAAAATTCGGGTGTATGAACCTCGCACATCAAATCTCCATTCGAGTCAGATCTGCAAGCACTGTCAGAGCTATAATATATTCGTACATCAGTTGCATTTTTTTTCTATCATGTGTCCATTAACTGCATTAATCATGTCTAGAGTTGGACACAAAATAGCTCTCTCTTGCACATATGTAGGATCATCCAGTTTATTGCAGAAATCAGGATATGTGCTTTGAACTATAGTTTCGACCGGGTCATCGTGAAACTTCACCAGGAGTTTATCTGGAATCTCAATTTCAGCAGTTCCATGATTTGATCTGCCTACTATACCGTCTCCTACATTGGCAACCCATTCTGAGAACTCTTTGAGTTCGTCCGTTTCACGACCAAAAGCAGATTTCATAAGCCTCATATTTTTTTGTCAATCTCAAAACACTGCAGTGATCCCATATTTCAGAAGAATTAATTGTAGCCCGAACTACATCTTGTCTAGTACCTTTGGGAATAACTGGTAATATTTGCCTAAAATCACCACAAAAAACTAAAGTCTTCCCACCAAAAGGAGTTACCTTGTTATATGGATCCTTCAATTGTATCACATCCTTCAAGGATTTGTCAAGCGCTTCAAAACAATGCTAGTGCATCATCGGTGCTTCATCCCAAATTATCAGATTGCACTTGATAATCAACTTGGCAAGTTCGGTTCCTTGAAAGATGTTGCATGTGGTGTTTTCTTTTACATGTATTGGTATGGCAAATCGAGAATGTGCAGTTCTTCCTCCAGGCAGTAACAAAGATGCTATGCCACTTGAAGCAACATTCAAGACAATATCTCATTTTGATCTTATTGAAGCTGATAAACCACAAATAAGTTCTTCCAGTGCCACCATATTCGTACACAAAAAAAACACCACCCTTGTTTGCATCCACGGATGTCATAATGGTACTGTAAACATTATGTTGCTCTTCGGTCAAATTTGCTAAGAGATGGTCAAGTTCCTTGGTCAAGGCATCCCTATTATAGCTCATTTCTCTAGCTATCAAGTTGTTGACTTGTTGGCTTGACCCGTCCATCCTTGCAATAGGCATAGGTTCGTAATGGCTCAAACTCTTGCCAAGGTTGAGCAACAGTTTTTCAATTTCGATCAATATAAAATTCTTAAGTTCATTTTACACTGAGCTGCAAATCTACATGATAAAATAAACAACACAAATAAATATTTATTTAGAGTATGAAATTATTAGGTACTATGTTTTTTTCTTTGAATACCTCACTTGCAATAGGTTAATATCTTTATGTAGTGTATATTATCTAATAGTTCAGTAAATAATAATATAATTCACCTTTAATTTGAGTGATTGAGTGATGTCTGTAAAGAACATCTTTCGATAGATTTGTATCATATAACGCTCCCCTCCGGTGTATGTTGGTGGCAGAACTATACGTTTACCCTGTGCACGTGAATTTGTTTCACCACGGACTAAAGCATCTGACAACCCCCTATGCATGTAAGTACGAAGTTGCTTCTGATGTGTACGAACAAATTGCAACCTTCCAAATTCAACCATAGTATATCTATCACCACTTATTTGCTGAAATAACCTCCTAGACAACATCATGATTGACAAAACACCTTATCTTTCTTGAAAACAATAGACAAAATATTCTCTAACAGGCACTCTAATGTTGGAAACTGAAAAATAGTTGGTTTTTACTATTTCTAAAGTATTATAATAAAAATAAATTTATATGAATATTTTTATAGAATAAATTGAGATTTTAAAAAATAAATTAAATTGATTTTTTTCCAAAATATATGTAATAAATATCAATAAAATTAAATATTTTTGTATAATTAATTTTTATCGGTAGCTCAAACTCAATTAAGACAAATAAACTATAGGTATACAATTATAATTTTTTATGTAACTTATTTTAAAATATGCGATATAAGTGTCAAATTAAAGTAGAAAACAATTAATTTGTGTGTGTAATGGCAAAAGGGAGTAGAAATGAGGATTCAGGTGAGAGCAAATCGGTCATTCACGTCTGGTAAAGGAAAAGAAGAGGAACTGAGAATTTAATACTCAATTCCCAAATTTCATTTAAAACCATTTTAAAAAATAATATTTTTAATTATCTGGATTTTAAATGAATGTGAAAATTTTCAAAATAATTTTCTAAACTCTTTCTTTAGTTTAGAATTTTTAAAATAAATTTTGGATTTTTTTGTTAATTTCCTGAATTTAAAAAATTACTAAATATTTTTCAATGACCTAACCAACCGGAAACCTCGTTATATCATAAATGATTTTATAAAGAAAATCTAAAATTTAAAGCGAGACAGTCAAATATTGAAATGACCTAATTCAGGTAAAAAAATCAGAATGGAGGGGGTCAAAATGCAAAGATTTACCGATTCCGACGTTGATACCTCCACATCAACACCCCTCTCTTTCTCATTCTCGCCCCGTTTCAATCTCCCTCATTTTCATTATTAGGAAAATAAAAAAGAAAAAAGAAAAAGCAAACCGCTTTCCCTCTCATTACGCTGAAACGGTCACCATTTTACCCAGAATGCCCCTATTCTTTCATTTTATTTGTGTGTATTTCGTAACAATGTTTTCCTTATCATTACACCTATTATTGTACTACTTTCCACACACTAATACAAAAACTGGACATGCCAATACACAAAATACCCAAATTTGATCTCCCAAATTTGTTGTCATTTTATGCAAATCAAAACATAAAAAATAAGAAATCAAAGATAAAATTAACTTGTTTTTATTTTAGAGTTGTAGCTATAGTTCAAGTTAAATTCAATAAATAGAGGAGAGAGCTGCCGTAAATAAGCAACAATATACCTGGTGCATTCACTAATACAGTTGAAAGGATTTACTAAACATAAACACAGTTCATTTTTTCTCCCATTATTTCATTTTAAAAGATTTGTACTTAAAATAGACATGCCTAATGCGACAAAATTATTTGGTGTAGGCCCTAATTATTATTGGGGTAAAGATTTAGTCAATCACTTATGAAATACAGGTAGCTCTCATTCCTAATGATTATTAATTCAATCTTAATCATCAAAGTTATATTTATCCACTTGGTGCCTACGATTTAAAATAAAAGAAAGATTTTACATGTCAAATAATCCAACGGCTGCTATTAAAGATGGAGCACATTTGACGAAGACAAAAACTGACGTTTTAAGCCACACACGAGCACAGATGTACTTGGGCTGACATGTGCGGTCTTCCACATTGGAATTTCCGAATTTTTGAATTATTTAACCGCCTCACCAATTAAATACTAATATTTCATAAGGGTATTTTAGTAACACAGATTCAAGCTGTCATCAACCGTATCGTAAATCTAGGAATTGTTTTTGGGATATATTTTGTTAACAGGACCTAGCTGGAGGATTTGTTTTACAAATTATGTTTCCAAAATAATTATGAGGGATGAGCAGAAAAAAATGTTCTTTTCTTTCTTTTTGTTTTTGCTAAATATATATGTATAAACTAGAGTGAAAACAAACAGTTACCCTATAAAGCCAGTATTTCTTGTCATCTTTCGGTGTGGGACGAAAATGGTTTGTGTATGGTGATATAGTTCAGAGAGAGTGAGAGTGTGAAGTAAAAAATAGAGACAGTGAGTAGGAGGGAGGGCAAGTTTTGGTGATGGAGACGGAGACACACTGATTTTAGTATTCAATTTTAACTTTTCTTCAAACTGCTATCATTTTTCCAGTTCTTCGTGCAGGTTGGATCTGTTGTTCTTCCATACTTTTTGCTTATGTTAATGATTTTTTTAGTATAAATTTCGTGTTCTTTTATTATTTACAAATTTTTGGTGTTAATTTGCATGTCGTCTTGTGGTGGTTTTCTTTCTTTGTGTATATGGGGATATAATTGCTTGAATTGAAGTTTTGTTTTTGTAGTTTTTATGTTTTTCCCCTATTATTTGACTATATCTAAATGGACCTCTCATTAAAATATTTAAATAAATGATTTATTTGATTCCTGGTAGAGTGATGGAGGAATGGAGCTGTATCTGCTTCAGATTATTATTTAAGGTGCATGTGATTTGTTGCTTGGATTACTGTTTACTTCTTTCTGATTTTTTGATAAAGTTATATTTTGTTTGTCTGCTATGCCTATATATATGATTGCTCCACAGCTTTTTCATAGACTGCTATTGCTAATCTTTTTTCTAATTATAGTATTAAAAAGTTGCTGAAATTTTGTGTTGTATGTAGGCAAAATGAATCAATCTGACGCACAAAAGATTGTAATTGACAGAATCTCAAAACTTGAACCAGAAAATATTGCAAAGAAGATCATTGGATTTATGTACTTTAAGGACCTTACTGACCAAGAAATGATTAGGTTGGCATATGGCCCCGATACCTTGATCCACGACTTGATTCAGGAAGCGAAGAATGCTTGTCTGTTAGCTTTATCACCGTCACCAGTTATTTCACCTCTGATTCCCCCTTCTTCCCCGTTGTCCGATCATTCTTTTCAGTTTCCTCCCTTTTCGTCGCTTTCTCCTCGTCCATTTAGAAGGATAGATCCTCACTGGAGGGACTTACCTGTTGAACAGCTGCCACCACCAATGCACAACTCTTCTTTCAAATATGTGGGTGTGGAGGAACCCCCAGAAGCCATTAAGCCCGGTCCGTACTATTGTCCTGAATCTGCCTTCAACAACAACAATCTGAGTATTAGAGGGATTAGAAATTCTGCCAACCCATTACCTTATCCTGTTAAGCCTTGTTATTATTACAGCAAAGGCTATTGCAAGCATGGCAACAACTGTAGGTATTTTCATGGTGAACCCTTTCCTGAGACTTATGCTCAAACTTTTTGCCCTAATTCATATGAAGAAGCTGGAGAAGTTCCAGGCTTTTCACCAGGATCACTTAAGAAATTAGAACTAGAAATCGTAGAGCTATTGAAATCCCAATCCCGAAGGGGGTTCCCGGTGTCAATTGCGTCGTTGCCGTTGTTATACTACGAGAAGTATGGGAAAACTCTACAAGCTGAAGGTTATTTGACAGAGAGCCAAAGACATGGCAAAGCTGGTTATAGCTTGACAAAACTTCTTGCTCGGTTGAAAAGTAGTATAAAGCTCATTGATAGGTATTACCTCATGTAGTTACTTGTCTTTAATTTGTTCATTTAGCAGTTGTTTGTATTCTAGTTTCTTGTTTTTGATTTGTTTATTTTAGCAGTTTTATGTTCCCTTGGAAATGTATTCTGATTTTCTTGTTCTAGGCCTCATGGTCAACACGCTGTCATCCTAGTCGAGGATGCTGCAAAATATATGGACTTTCGAACAGAAAGAAATGACCCTGGCCCAATTGTCAAGAATGCTCGTCAAATTTTTTTGACTTTTCTAGCTGAGAGCCAGTTTACCGAGGACGATGTTTCCAATTACTTCAGGTAATGCCACTCTGAATTCATTTTGTGGCCATATTTTTTAAATTGATTAATTTTGATGTTTTCTTATTGTTGCATTCTTTTTTTATTTAGTAACTTTGGACAAGTGGAGGATGTGAGGATTCCTTGTCAGCCGGGACGGACGTATGGTTTTGTAAGTTTTGTTAGTGCGGATACTGTGAAGCAGATTTTGTCAATGGCAAATCCACATTTTATTTGTGGTGACCGTATTCTTGTGAAACCATATAGAGAAAAGTCGAAGCTTGTTGAAAGGTAGACTTTTGGTTTTGAAAATTCTGCCCATTTGGTTTTGAGAATTCTGCTTCACTTTCTTCTTTTTGTGGTCATTGCTCAATTACTATATAATATGATGTACAGGTGTAGGTTATGTAACTATATTTCTGAATTTTTCAGCTTTTAACTTTTTAGGACAAAGCATTATGTTGCCTATTAAATTATGGTTATGGTTGGTTATGGTTTGTCTACGCCATGATACCACTTCTCTGCTTTTTCTTGGTATTTTTGTTATGAGAAGACGTGTTCCATTTTGTTCCGTTTTCTTCTATGAACTTTAGTGTGCCCGTCTATATCTTTATGTATGAACTGTTTTTTGTCTCCAATGCAGGAAGTATCTAGAATCCTTCGATTATCCAGTGTACTACCAGTCGCACCATACGAATATGGACTCGGATCTTCAAATCAGTAAATCCACAACGATCGTATTGTCATTTCTGTTGTTGTTTATACTATTGGCTTCTTATTATAATATGTTGATCCTTATTATAATATGTTAGATCCTAACTAATTGGATCAATTTCAAACTCATTTGTCTTCCTCCACATCACAGCTTTTCACTTCCAATTTATTTACTGATGACAGATTGGGATTCATCGAGCCTATCGCGGAGGCAGTTAGTGGAAGAACAGGAGCATACAGTCCAACTTGAGACGATGCACCTCTCACAACTCCAATTAGGTTGCAACTATAGAGGCCCCAAGTCTTGTTGGGGTGAGCTAAAAATGTCTGAAGGTCGTCGTCTCGTCTTCGGATTTGAAGCCTAATTGTCGTTCGTTTTCTTGTAAATAGTCTTTTATTTTCAATATTTGATGTTAATATTAAATGCTTGCATAAAATTTATGCAGAACACCCCAAATTTGCACCTAGAGGACACATCAATTATCTGTTTGGTTTGAACGGGGGGTCTACTACTAATGATAATCTCAAATTTCCAATTAACAATTGTGGTGATCAAGAGAGGTATGCAAGCTTTCTTTATCTACATATTTTCTTATTATATGGTTTTTTTTTCACTGTTTATGCTTTTTTGCACATTATGTTGATTATGTTGATTGTTGTCCTCATCGATTATCTGTTAGCAAGATTAATTTTAGATTTTTATGATTGATGTTGGTGAGTCAGAAAGGTGGCTTATCCTATGCTACTTGATGAGGATGAGGTAGTGCAGTAACGCATTGGATGTCTGCCACATGTTTCATGATAAAAATTCAATGGTCAATAGTTTTTCTGATTTAAACTATTTTGCCACATGTCTAACATCTAATGGGGTTGCTGCACTACCTCATGAGGTAGCATAGAATTTCCTGTAATGGTGATCATACAAGTCAGAGAAGGTGGCTTATCCTGTACATGCAAGTGTGCGACTGTCTTTTATTAGTGATCATGCAACTTGACATTCACAGCGTGTAGCATTCAATGCGGTCACCCTATTTGTAACTTGTTTTTTTAACACCACTTGTTTCATTTGTACAGCGCTCAAGGAGTTAATCTCCCAGATAGTCCCTTTGCATCTGCAGGCCCCAGCAGCGTTTCAGCAGTCATATAGACTTACAGCAGCAACATTTCAGCAGTCATATAGTTTTCAAAGATGATACAATATTCCAGAGTTTATAGAGGAGCTGGTTTTGCAGCAACATGCTTAGTCAATAGAAGTACATTTTTTTTTTTTCTTGGCTATCCTATTCTAATCATCTTGCTGCCTAGTCAAAGTTATGACAGCAAGTAAAATACGTGATTAGAAGATTAGAAGAAACATTGGAAGAATGTCCTCCTCACTAATTAGGCTAACATTATAATAGAGAGAAGTACATGTAGACAAGTTTAGATTTTTAGTTTGGGTTTTCTTCATTTCATGTGCCCAAAGAAGAAAATAGGTATTTAGTCTCTTAAAGGATGTATTGTTGGTTAACAAACATGGTACCATCGGAACATTTGATGTGTCAATGTGGCAGCCTTTCCGAGATGGCTGATAATATAGTAAATAACTTTATTTATAGGCGAATAGTTTAACAATGTTTTATTATGGAATTATATTGTATGCATTCTTTTTATTTCTGTATAGATAGATGATATGATTTTGATGTGTTCCTTTTTTTATGTATCTGCAGATAGTAGTGTTTGAGAATGTTGTTTTGGTTTCCTATAGATTGTATAAATTTTACTTGAGTTGGTGCCCTGACATTCCTTTGTTTGTATATAGATAGAAGATGATAGGGTTTGATTGGTTGATATAATTGTTTATCTTCTGAAATGGGACCTTTTGTGTCGTTTGGCTAAAGGTAAATTTTGACATGGAAGATCATGTGCTGACACTCTGGGAATATGTTACTTTGTGGGACTCATTGCAGTGTTTCTCATGTTTGATGTTTCTCATGTTTGATGGGAGAGCTTGTTTTGGATTTGTTTTCTTTCTCATGTTTGATGTTTCTCATGTTTGATGGGAGAGCTTGTTTTGGATTTGTTTTCAGTAGACGTTATTTTTAAATGAAAATTGTGGTTTAGATTAATTTTTGTGCAAAAATTGAAAATGTCTTGGTTGGTGTTTCTTATGAGATAAGTGTATGTTGTAGAATGAGATTATGTTTGGTTGAATTCGTAGTTTTTTGTTTATATTTTCGTGTGATAATTTGTGGACATATAGGCTATGATTGTTTATAGCTGGAGGAGACTGAAGTGTCGTAGGAAGGAAATAAAGTAGAAAATAGAAATAGTATGTTAAATTAAATAAATGTGTGTTTGGTTGGAGATTGAGTTGAAGTTTGTTTATATTATAAGACTAACTTTAACAGTGACTCTTGCTTGAGGTTGTAAAAAAAGGGCAAACTTTTATAAATGACTAACTTTCTCACATCTCAACTTCATTCAACAATCTGTCACATGTCAATACTACATTTGTTATATTAAATTATTTATTGGATATAATTTTAATGATAAATAAATGATATAATTTTTTTTAAAAAAATTATAATTTTTTTTCTCTATAGGTAGAGCCTAATGTTGACATATTTTGAATTAAAATTTGAAGCTCTTAAACTTTTTTCGCTTTATAAATAGATAGAGGTGGCAAAATCGGTCCAGTTCGATATTTTAGATGGACTGAACCATAGAAATATAGGTCCGAAGTACTATTTGGCTCAATCGAACCGGGCCGATGGGCACCAGACCGGTCCGATAACCTTAGTATATTATAGGAGAATACCCCTGGTCGGACCGACTAATTAAAGGTCTGACCAAATACATTATTTGTATCTTTTATATTTGTAATTTAGTATTGCAGACATGTATGTGTAGTTTAATTCATTTTTTTCAATTTCGTAATTTACCTTTTGCAATTTAAATTTAGTTATTATGTTAGCATGTAATTTTAAACGAACGAAAAAAAAAAAACCAATAATTTTTTTTTTCCTTGAAATAGAAAAAACGCGAAAAATAATATGTAATTATTAGATCATAGCAAAAATATTGGTTTTATCGAGAAATAAGTTTTGTATTTGGATAAAAGAAATTAATATTTATTAAAATGTTAGGTTGGGTTGTTGATAAAGTATAAAAATGTATTTTTTGGGTTATAAAGTAGGTTGTGTATATGGAGAAGAGAGAAATGAATATTTTATTGATAGGTTGGGTTGTGGTGGTTTGTTGATAAAAGAGGTCTAAAAGATGAGAAATGTGATGTGATGTGAATAATTTGAAAGTTTTGAGTTCATTTATATCTATTAAATTTTTAAAAATCCAAATCCAACTCTATTTATATCAATGAGCTTATTATATGGACTATGCATATTCAGTTCATCCTAAATAAAAATGTATTTTCTATATCTTTCTTAAAATTTATTTTTAATAGAGGGTATTTTGTAGGTAAATAAATAAAATATTTTATATAAGAATAATCCTCAAGAAATCTTTTGTTTCTCAATCCTATAAAATTTATGATAATTTAATATAAAGATTTTGGTGTAATATAATATGAAGATTTTGGTAGAGATGAGAGAAGCAAATGAAACAGGTAAAATAATTTTGGGAAAAAAATCCGGCATATTAGAAAAAGTTAATTTTCTAGAATAAAATAAGAGGAAAAAATTTGTGGAAAAAATAAAACATATATGCAGCATATTTTTGTTAGTGGAAAAAAAACTGATTTTTTTGGAGTAAGAGCCATGAGTGAATAAGAAATATATGTAGCGGTTTGTTATTAGTGGGTGAGTGTGAGCTGGTGGAAACCCAATAATAAAATTATTTTGGGAAAAAAGGAATGCGTAGTGAAATTTTGACTTTTTAGGGAGAAGAAAAAAATTTTGATAAAATAAATTTTGGAAAGAAAAAAATTCTTGTATAACGGAAAAAACTGATTTTTTTTAGTAAAATACGATAAATGATTCCGTAAAAAATAAAAATAAATGTAGCGTGTGTTTGTTAGTTGAGAAAAATTGATTTTCAGAGTAAAATGTAAGGAAAGAATAAAAAATATATATAGCGTGTTTTAGTAAGTGGTGTGAGTGTGAGGTGGCAGAACATATCAACAGGTGGGCTCTATAAGAAAATCCACCGGTGGGTTCCATATCATTATTATATATATATATATATATATATATATATATATAAGAGTTGTGCATTTCTGGAAAGACACCTCTTGACCCTTGGTGGCACCCCTTTGATTAGGCTCGAACCAGTTCGTTGGTCGCACCCGCAGGCTGACCCGCGCAAGTTCGCGGATCCAGGTTCGAACCCGACCCGCCTCCACACCTGCGAGCCACCCATCCAGACCATCTGGTCAAAACTTTAAGGCTCCGTCGGGGTTGCATAGGTTCGCGGATTTGGGTTCGAACTCGCCCGACCTGTTGTCGGGTCGATCCGACGCGACCCGGTGCGGGCTCGGACCGCCCGGTTCGCGTCGGTTCATGACGGGTCACTCCGACCTGACCCGTTCCTGTCCCGATCCACGTCACCGCACCCGCAAGCCACCCGTCCGAACTATCTGGCCAAAACTTTAAGGCTCCTCCAAACGACGCGTACGTGCGAAGTGCAAAGTGCGTCTCTAAAGCGATCGATACGACGTACGCATGCGGGACCGGGCTCGGATGGTGCTTCGCACCATCCTCGGGTCCATTTAACCAAATGCTAAAATTCCACTAGGATCCACCATAGGGGGGCACACTTGAACTTTTCTATGTGGGACAATAAGAACTATAAAGAAATAATAAACTAAGTTGTGCTATGTGAATGGTTAAAAAAGTTGTACTATGTGAATTAGTATCATATGATTAAATTAAAACATGCAGAAAAATAAAGATAGCAAAATGTGAATGTTAATATTAGCTTACAAGCCTAGACTAGATAAAAATAAATAATAACTACACTAGAATAAAGTGTGGTATAGTCCAAATAAAAAATAAAATCAGAATGATTTAAGTACATTTATATATAAGATTTTTAAATGAATGTGAAATGTTTGAAAACTTGGGAGTATTTCACTAAAACTAAACAGGGAAGTAAATTCATAAAAATAGTTGAAATGTTGAAACAAATATATTGTATTAATATATAGATTGTAGCGTGTATCTCAATTGAAGTTTATGAGACACTACGTATATAGTTAACCATCTATAAAAAAATATTATTTATCTTATAAATATACTATAATAGAGTTTTCATTTTAAATCACACATAATTTTCAAATTTCAATGTAGAATTGAAGAAATAATTAAGCGAAATTGAAATAAGCAATATTAAATTAATAAGTAAATTATACTAAAAGAAATTATACTTCCTAATAATAAAAAAATTTAAAAAAAAAAAGTTTCATAACAGAAGCTAGATGTTGGACTATGATACAAGTTGTTGGAAGTTTTTCATCACATTAAAATATGTAAATGATTTAATTTGCAAATGTATGTTCAGATCAGAATTATCAATTAAGAAATTATAGAGAAAGTATGATAAACCTAATATTCGTGTGTGTATCTAATAAATTCCGAACTTATGGATGTTAGTAGATGATGTAATAAGACAAATGACTTTTTATCTTTTGTTCAATGGAAATCTATATCTTCATTATTATACAGTTTTTCAGTAATCGTATAACTTTATTTCTAATATATTAATGATGTCGAAGTCTATCTATATTGAGAAGTAAACAATAATTAGAATATATTAAATTATATATATATAAATTTTATAATGTGTTTTGCTAAACGAAGATTATTTAACCTCTGTTTTCCTTTTTTATGATTATTTTTTATTTTATTTGATTTTCGATTGTGTTTGGTTAATAGATTAAATCTTTCATATATTTTTTTCTGGCACTGAATAATCTAAGAAGTTGTGTATATATATTACCATGACTAATAACTACATTGAGTTTTATTAGAATGATCAACCAATATTACCACACAAAGTACAATTATTTTATGTTCACATTTAATTTTTTGATTACATAATAATAATAAAATAGTAATCACGTGCAACGCACGTGTGTATATATATTGGCACTTGTTTGTTCCATACTCTGATTCATCTCTAGGTAATACGTATATATACAATTATATGTTGATTCAAATTATTAGCATTTTATTAGAAGGTGTGTTGTAATTCTGAGTAGTGTTGAAAAAAAGGGTCCCGTTACGTTGAGTAATGTTGGATATGGGTATAAAGTACATCCTATGAATTTTGTTAAAATTGTGGTTTTGAAATTTAATCTAGAAAACAGAAAGAAAGAGAGATTTATGAAGAAATTAAGGCGCATTTTTGTTTAAACTTGGAAGGGGCTAAAGGAGGGCCCCTGAAATCGAAATAAAGAAAGGCAAAAGGCAACAACTAAACCATACAAAATGAAAATGAAGCAATAGCGTGATTGGCGGAACCACTCCAACAGTAGATAGAATAGAAATTGTGGTCCATCAATTTTGTAATTTCTTTAAACAAGATTTCAAACCCCGCAAGACATTCAACTGCATAATGTGTTTTCTAGATCACAACTTTCCTACGTTGCTTCTACTGCGTACAGGAATTGCCCTCAATAATTCCTCCACTCCTTCATCAATATTCAAATCCCCGTGTCTTTCATGAATACTAAGTTCCCAACACTGTCGGAGCCAGGATTTTTAGTCAGGAGAGCCCAATTATAATGTTAAAATAAAATAATATATCAATTCTAAAATTTAAATATAATTGTATAAAGTTAATAAAAATAAATATAGGTTACTACATTTTCATACCTAGATAATTAACTATATAATAAGAAGATTGAAATGAATAATTCTTGCTCAATCCTTTTAGCTAAAAATAAGAAATCATTACTCCATAATTTTAAATGTGGCTACTAATAGTAAAAACAGATGTAAAAACTCAATATAGAAAGATAAGTAATGAAACATTAATTATAAAGAAAAATTACAAATAATTTTCCGGGTACTTTTCCCTCGAAGTTTAATGTATTACATTTAGTGTTTTTAGTAGAAATGATCGTAAAAATTACTTAGAAATAATTAATTCTATTTTCTAGAGGCTATGTCCATATGTTTGGTTATTATGCGCGTAAGTTGTGTATAAATACTAATTTGGCTAAATTCAAATAAGACATACTAATTTAATCTAACATAAAACCTAGTAATTTTTTTAGAATGGAGTTTTAATTTTTTTCTAAATAAAATAAATATTTTTAAATTACAAAAATACCCTACAAAATTATTAAGATTTTGTTGGCCCCCCTCTGGCTCCGTTCTTGACTGTCAGTACTATGCTCTGGTTCATGCCTTCACCGGACTTGAACCTTGTGAAAGATATGGACTAGATTAGGATATGTGGGCTTTAATAATTAATAAGTCAGACTAATTAATTAATTAAGTGGGCATGGATATTAGGCCCATAAACCTAGGGTAATATGGTACTATATATACATATTCTCTATAGTAGGGAATCAAGGGTTTTTATCAGAGAAAAATTGGAGGCACTATAGAATTTGACAAGTAATTTCCTAGCGATCACTTATCGAATAATTGTACCGAGGATAGTTCCTGCGGAGGACGATATACGCGTGGATACCTGAAGTGGTGAATCAATCGCTCAACTCTGTCCGACTAATTACGCACAAGTAAGTTGTTCCAACTTTAGTGTAATTTATGCTCAACGTTTAAATCAGTTATAAATCACGATCAATATTCTCGATTAGTTATTCCGCTGCGTACATTAGATGTAGTCGAGAATTACTAACAGTGGTATCAGAGCTCGGGGCTCGATTTATAATTGATTTGATTATCCGTGGATTAAAACTTAGAAAATTGAAATAAAGAAATTATTTTTCCAAATAAGTTTTACGTAATTCTGTTAAACTTTCAAATAAGTTTTACATATTTTTTGTTGAACTTTGAAACAATTTAAAGGTTTTGAACCTTCTCCATTACGCAATAACCATGGTTGCTGTTGTTGTTGCTGCTGGGCAGCGAATGACGGCGGTTAAATTGCCGCTGCTGCTGTGAGTTTTGATGGCGGCGGCGCGGCGGTCATTGCTGCTCCTGCTGCGCTGCCAGTCTACTTTGTTGCACGATCCGGCGGTTGCGACGGCTCACGTCGCTCCTGCTGCTGCATCTGGTACGCAACAAATTAAATGCCGGCAACGGCGGCGGCCGGGGACAGCGGATGCATGTCTACGGCGGCGGCGGCGTGGTGCTGATGTTGCGCGTTTAATCGTGGCGGCGGCCGGCGTCGGCGGTCAGTGGCGGTGACAGGTGGCGTCACTCAATGGTCCGCGGCTTGCAGCCCAAACCCTAATGGGTTTTGGGCTGGTGAGCAACTGGGCCAGGGTGCTGGGCTGTCCAAATACTGAGCTGGGCCTGAACTTTGGGTTGGACTATGGGCTGGACTATATTTTTATTAAATGGGTCAAAATAAATTGGGCTGTTTTAATTAATTCTACTGGGTTGAAATAATTGGACTGGACCAACTTTAATTGAGCTGATTTTAATAAAATATGCCGGATGTTTATTTGCTGGACCATTTCATATAAGCTGGGTTGTTTTATTTAAAAAAAAAAAATTGATTTTATTTAATTAATCAAATTAGATTTATTAATTAAATAAATTCGAAAATTCTAATTACATATTAATTAGTTAATTAGATTAATGAATCTTATTATTATTGTTTTTGAAATAATAATAATAGACTTATACATTTATGTTAATTTGGAGTTAACATTAAAAATATACTTATATCAATTTGGAATTAATATATTAATCTAATAGACTAATATTAATTTATTAATTAGATTAATGAATTATAATAGTATTATTATTTTTGAAAGAATAATACTAGACTTATATATTTATGTTAATTTAGAATTAATATTAAATGTATATTTATATTAATTTGGAATTAATATATTTAATTTTAATCCACATTTAATTGAAGAATAAAATTTTAATTGGATTAATAATTTTATTCGTTGAGCATTTATTTGATATTATGTGCTAAGCTATTATTTGATTTTATACTTATTCAATTTAAATTATAATAATTTAAGACCGCTTTTATGTTTGGGTAGGCGGCGCCCAATACATGTAGTCCGCGACATTGTGTATGGGTAGGCGGCGCCCAATATGTGTGGTCCGCATTTCTTATGCCTGGGTAGGCGGCACCCAGTAATTGTGTTATAATTTAATATTAGATATTAAATTTAAACAATTAGTATCACATAACAATTCCCCACTAAAAACCAAGTCTTGTTTAGAAACAAAATGCGTCATCCATCATAATTGTTTGAGATTCCTAATCTTTTCGACCACGAGTTTTACACCAAAGTGTTTACTCTAAATCGACAAGACTCGGGTTCATTCATAGATGTATGGTTGACATCGTGTGATGGAATTGACTTGCTTAAATTATTTTGAGACGCCAAAGCGCCCAAAATAGTTTGAGGACGCAATATTAATTGGATTAATAAATCAAGAAATGCAAATTGTTGTTGCAATTGGCTTAGATGCCTACCTAGTGATATTATTGTAGTCATCAACCAAAACAGAGGCTGTAGTAATATAAACTTGGATCTTGGACCACTAAGATTTATAATTGTTATAAATCCATATTTTGTGTTTGGGGGCGCAAAATATGTTAAAATTAGTGGGAGCTAATCATTACAATAAACTCTTGTTTTGATTAGTGATACGAATGTGATCTTTATTTACTTTATTCTGATTTATTTTCCCATTTTATTATTTTCTAGTCAGATAAAATGTCGATTTTGGCTTATAAATGTTTGATGGAAACAAACAAGTTGACTGGGTCAAACTTTACAGATTGGCTCCGTTGTTTGCGATTGGTGCTAAGGCAAGACGAGATTGAGTATGTCTTGGACAAACCAATCAGTGTCATCCCTGACAAGAATTCTCCTGAGTACGCTACGTTTGACGAAGAAGCTCATAAGAAACATGTTGAGGATGCCACATCGGCTCAATGCTTAATGTTGTCCTCATATGAGTATTGAACTGCATAGGCAACATTGGAGCATGTTCCCTTATGAGATGCTGAAACACTTGGAGAGTCTGTACGCTTCAGAAGCTCAGACCATGGAGTATGAGATACTCAGAGATCTCCTCAAGTGTAAGCTTCATGATGGGGGCCAGGTTTCTGAACATATACTGAAGATGATCGGATTGATTGAGAGGTTGGAATCAATTGGAACGAAGCTACCCTCAAGTGCCTCAATAAATCTGATTTTGCAGTCTCTTCCAAGTTCATTTGAAAACTTCATAGTGAATTTCAACATGAGCAACACGAAGGCAACACTGCCAGAGCTTCACAACATGCTTAAGACCTACGAATCATCTACTTTTAAAGGCAACTCTGTGCTCATGGTGAGCTCTTCTGCGAGATCTTCTGAACAGAAGAATAAGCAGAAGAAGGGGAAGAAAGCATCTAAGGATGCATCCTTGATGCCTAAGAGTGGAGGGATTCAAAAGAAGCCGACAATACCAAAGGATAAATGCCTGTTCTGCAATGAGAAGGGGCACTGGAAGAGAGACTGCCCGAAGTTCAAAGCACATGGTGCATTGGATGAGAGCTTAGGTAGTTTGTTTTGTACATTGAAATTAAACTAGATTAGATCTTCCTTCGGGATATAAATTAGATTTATATAATTGTTATTTTGTTCTTTAGATTTCAAAGAATATTATTTCCATTCGAATATTAGACATTTATGACTTTTTCTTTCTATTTTGCAAACAGTAGATGCTTGTTTTGCTTAATGGATTGTTTTAAGGAAGTGTCTTTCTTTTGAATGGAATATATATACTTGAATGTGAACAAAATATTCTCAATGTACAAGAACAAACAACCTGAGCTAAGTAATACGAATAATAAAACCTACCTGTGGCACTGTAGACTTGGTTATATCAATGAGAAAAGAATAGCAAGATTGAGAAAGTTAGACTATCTCACATCATTTGATTTCGAATCATATGGTGCTTGCGAATCTTGTCTCAAAGGAAAGATGACAAGTTAACCACTTTCTGGGAAAAGGGTTACGTGCCAAGGTTGTGCTCGAGTTGGTCCGCACAGCAGTGTGCAGACCGTTCCAACTTAAGCAATAGGCGAATATTCGTACTTCAACAACTTTCACTGATGATTTTTCAAGGTATGGATATGTGTATCTCATGAAACACAAATCTGAGGCCTTCGAGAAATTTAAGGAGTTTAAGTTAGAAGTTGAGAAACAACTTGGAAAAGTATTAAGACTCTCCGATCAGATCGAGGAGGGGAAAGCCGAGATTTTCTTGATTACTTGAAATCACATGGAATCCGGTCAGACTGGACACCTCCGAGTACACCACAGATGAATGGAGTATCCGAAAGGAGAAATCGAACTTCATTAGATATGGTTCGATCCATGATGAGTTTCACCAGTCTTTCCTTATTCCTTTGGGGTTATGTCTTACTAACCGATGGTTATGTTCTGAATAGAGTTCCTCTTGAATCGGTCACGCAAACACCATAAAAGTTATGGTTTGGCAAGAAGTCGAGTCTTAACCATATGCGGACCTAGGGTTGTCCTGTTTTGTTAAGAAGATGATGACTGATAAATTGGAGACTAAAAGTGAGAAATGCTATTTTGTGGATATCCTCGGGAAATTAAGGATATGAATTCTACTGCCTTGGAGATCACCAGGTGATAGTTCCAAGAATATGGCATTTCTTGAAGATAATTATATCTCCGAGGAACAAGGTCACAACAAGGTAGATCTTGAAAATATTCAAGAACCACAAAAATAACATAGAGGATGAGGTGTTGTCCAATGGAGTGGACAAGAACTCAGTGGGAGTTTTCGATGATCTATTGGGAGGGGAAATGACTCTTAGAGGATCACTTTAAAACAATAAGATGCATCAAAGACAAGATATTGTATCAGTCCCACATCAAGAGAATCATAGTGAAATTCTTGAGAATATTCTAAAATGTTGAAAACCAACTCACGATTAGAATAAACCGAATGAACCAACGCAAAACCAACTCAATAGGCCTCAAAGAAACCGTCGTGCACCTGAAAGACTAAATCTATTGGTTAAGAACCAAGATGATAAAGTTGATTCAGAAGACGATAACCCTAAGACCTATATCGAAGCGGTGTTAGGCACCGTTTCGAAGACGTGGCTGGCTGCCTTAACATCTAAAATGGACTCGATGTACCTCAACTAGTCCAGGAACTAGTTGATTTGCCAGTTGGGGCTCGTCCCATAGACTGCAAATGGATCTTCAAGAAGAAGAGAGATGCAGGTGGCAAGGTACAAACCTACAAGGCTAGGTTGGTGGCAAAGGGTTATAGTCAGTGCAAGAGCATTGACTATGATGAAACCTTTTCGCCAGTCACTAACATCAAGTCCATTAGGATATTACTTGCAATAGCTGCATACTATAACTTTGACATTTGGCAAATGGATGTTAAAACCGCGTTTCTCAATGGAGAACTCGAAGGCACTGTGTATATGTCACAACCTGAAGGTTTTATATCTAAAGAAAAGCCGAATGGAGTATGCAAGTTAAAGAAGTCCATTTATGGACTCAAGCAAGCATCTAGGAGTTGGAATATTTGCTTTGACAGAGCTATCAAATTGTTTGATTTCGTCAGAAGCAAAGAGGATTCATGTGTTTATAGTAAACGTAAGAATGAAATGTTGTCTTCCTTATCATATATGTCGACGATATACTGATAATGGGGAGCAATCATTCCATGTTGCAATCCGTGAAAGAGCAGATTTCAGCAAAATCTCGGTAAGGAATACTTGAAAACTGTCAAGGCTATTCTTAAGTACCTTAGAAGGACTAAAGAATATTTCTTAAAGTCTATGGTGGGCAGCTAGAGTCATCAGTTACTGGGTATACTGATGTTGGCTTCCAACGGACCATGATGACTTCAAGTCTTTGTCTGGATATGTTTTCGTTCTAAATGGTGGTGCAGTGAATCGGAATAGTTCCAAATAGAGTAGAACTGTCGATTCCAGCACTAAAGCCGAGTATATTGCTAAATCTAAAGCTGCCAAAAAGGGGTTGTTGCTTTGTTAAAGTTCGTAAAAGAACTAGGTGTCGTTCCAAGTGCCAGCAGTGCAATACCGTTGTATTGTGACAACGGTAAGTGCGGTTGCTCTAGCAAAAGGAACCGAGAGCCACGAACACAAATAAGCATATTCCCTATAGATATAATCTGATTGGAGAATAATAGATAGGGAGATGTGAAGTTAGATAGAGTATCCACTGATGATAACTTGGTTAATCCTTCAACCAAACAGTTGTGTATAGCAAGGCACAACAAGCACTTTGAGAGCTTGTCACATTGGTAGTTGGCCTTGATTCAGTGGGAGTTTATAGTTTGTATGTCTTAGAAACCTTTTCGTTTGAGACATTCATTCTTGACCGCATTCTGACATTTTGATTGTCTTTTGAGTTTATGCATTTATTAGAATAATTATTTTGATGGTTTGTTATTATTCTTATAACTGTTCCCTTGAATCATGACTGTTATTTATGGTGTGAGACATAAATGATATAGTATGATTCTAAAATTGCCATAACCAATGGTCATCAAGAATGAGATATTGATGACACGCGATAGGTTAGCATGTGGTCTGCATCACATTCTCAGAGAATGTAGTAAGTCTCACGACTACGAGATATTAGATATCCGTGATGGACACATGGGTACTTTGGAGAGTATTGGTCTACCTTACTATTAAACCGTTTGTTTTCGGTGTCTACGGTTTATTAGTGTGTGGAGTATGTAATGATCCTTTGACCTGAGGTCAATACTCATTTTGTTTGTTAAGTGATGAACTTTGACCAAGTACAACGCTTGCCTCCCAAAGGAGGATAAGACACGTCTTGTGTTGGGTTCATCATGAGGCAAATGAAAATGGTAGTTGAGCCAAGAATGGGATTCATTCCTCGATTGAAACTCGAGAGAACACTCATATTTCTCTATATTTTTTACAATAAAGTCATTGGCCAATGCAAAAGATATATTCAATTAAAGTAATTGAATATGATCGAATGTGTCATATAATAAATATGAGAAAAATGATTGAGCTATTTGGATAGACACATGGCAGATCCTAGGCTCAATCAGGTGGTTCGTGAATGAAGGGATATTACATAAACTTCATATAAAGGTTTGTTTACTAGATTCACGTAAACGTCCTTCATATATCGAGTTCATTGCGCAATGCAGTCTAGGAGTTTTGTGCAGACTTTAATTAGATTATCGTCGATAATGGGGGTCTGAAGGGTCACACTTTATGTGTATTGTTGTTCCGCTCAAGGGTACAAGGTTAGTGCTTCGAATTATATCTAATGCTAATCCAAGTGGGAGATTGAAAGATATGGACTAGATTAGGATATGTGGGCTTTAATAATTAATAAGTCAGACTAATTAATTAATTAAGTGGACATGGATATTAGGCCCATAAACCTAGGGTAATATGGTACTATATATACATATTCTCTATAGTAGGGAATCAAGGGTTTTTATCAGATAAAAATTGGAGGCACTATAGAATTTGACAAGAGATTTCCTAGCGATCACTTATCGAATAATTGTACCGAGGATAGTTCCTGCGGAGGACGATATACGCGTGGATACCTGAAGTGGTGAATCAATCGCTCAACTCTGTCCGACTAATTACGCACAAGTAAGTTGTTCCAACTTTAGTGTAATTTATGCTCAACGTTTAAATCAGTTATAAATCACGATCAATATTCTCGATTAGTTATTCCGCTGTGTACATTAGATGTAGTCGAGAATTACTAACACCTTGTGCCTCACCCGCTTTGTGGGATGTCAAGCCCCGTCAACCACCCTTGTTGCTTTGTGGGATGTGTCTTTCTTGGATACCATGTCCTCAACGCTACCACTATTGACGATGTACCTTTCTTAGATACTAAGTTCCCCACACCTTAATTACTCTTTACAAGGTCCATTCCGACCCTCATCTTACCGCTTTGTCTCCTGCTGCCATGTTGATAGACTAGAATTTATGATCTCAAGGAATATGAAGCTCTTTGACGCCTCCTACCACTTCGTACCATTAATCGTCTTTCCTAATTTTTAGCTCCCCTCTCGGTGCCAATTAATAATTATCTTACAAGTCTCTCATATTCTCCCTCTTTTCGGAAATAGATACATTGTCTCAAAATAAAACATAAAACCTTATTTTAAAAGTTGACGAATTGTTTAATAAGTCAAAATAAGATTTTTTTTTCAATTTTGTGGAAAATAATACTTGTGACGGAATAAGTCAAAACCAATACATAAACAATAGTAAAGAGAGAATTTATTATTTTTAGAAGATTATACCTTTATCAAATTGAATAAAAATAAAAACTATACATGATTTTATTTCTGAAACTGAGAAGTATTGCCCATTTTTACGCTGCATTGACAAGAATGTAGCAAACTATTTATCAGAAGAAATGAATAATTTATAGATGTTTCATAAATGTGAGACAATAATAAAGTATGTGAAAGTAAAAGTAGAAGATGAGAAGTTCAAAATGGAGGTAGAAGAAATATTATGGTGCGCATTTGCCATCTTTATCCATAACGTGTTGCAGTCCGTTAATTTTATTGGATCCTCGAGCACCTAAGATCCTCTATACCACAATTATTCTAGTTCAACAGTGTCTCATTCCAAAATCGAGCCAATTAAGATCCAAATTAAAAGATCACTACACCCAAAAAAAAAAAAAAAAGGAATTATCGAACTAAGGGAATAAAATGGGTCCAATTTTTTCGCCAAATTATATAGGAGTAGATGTTTTTCTAATAGTGCATGTTTTCACTTAATTTTCCAAAAAACATAGCATTACCCTTAATGAGTTATATTATGTCATTTGTTTACGCGGAGAATTATGACCTCCGATATGCATCTATATCGCAGATGAAATCATATAGCGAGCATCTAGCCTTTTGTATAACTAATAACATTTGATATGTTAAAGGCCATGACCATTAATAAAAATATATATCGAAGATCGCGAATATGACAAAAATATCAATTGATATAAATATTTATCGAAGATCATGACCTTCGATATAAACAATGGTCTTCAGTGTATCGAAGACAATATAAACATACATCGAAGGTCAAGATCTTTTAAATTTATGTTTCTTTAATAAGGATATTTAGGCATTTTACACAACAAAAATATCCACATTTATCTCATTTAACCACGTCAACCATCGAGATAATAATAGCCACGCATCTAACAATGCACCCAAGATTTATGATTTCTACCTCACAACTTCAAAATATTTAATTCTTTAAACTATTGATAGTGCCACAAAGTGATAAGCTACCTGTGCATTTTTATTTGTAATAATTGAGATTTAAACATGATGTTCCTCTTTATTAATGGGTTAATTTCAAAATATATGCACGATTTTACACTATGCAATTTAAAATAGATATCTTTCCGATGGTCACAATCCGTATTATATATTTTTTTGACACTTTACAACCTCTAATTATATATTCCGGCATGTATAAGTTATGTGCTTAGCACATGCCCAAAGGATCAATAAAATGACGACACATGTCCATCAATACAAAATTTAAAAATATATATATAAAAAAGAAAAATTCTAGAATATAAAAAATAAGAAATTAAATTAAAATTTAATTTTAGATTGTCAAAATTAATGATAAATCCTAGAAAAAGGAAAGAAATTTAATTTAGATTAAAATATATTTCGAGAAAACATAAAATAAAACTATTTCCAGAAAACAATATTTCCAGAAATTTTGATTTTGGATTAACAATATATTTCGTTGCTTTCTTTCAAGTAATTTGCTGCTGCTTCTTGATTTTTTTTTTTTTTTCTTCCTTTTTTTGAATGAAGTGTGCTGCTGCTTCAATTTGGTCCATACAAAAACTGAGTTAAATTCAGGCATCTTCGATTCTCATTTTGCTCGTCGATTATAATTATGATTGTAAACATATCAAATATTTTTGAGGCATTATACATCTTAAGGTCCTTAAAGTATTAATGTTTGTTTTAAATGGTCCTTAAAGTATCATTTTGTTTTAATTGGTCCTTGAAGTTATAAATTTTTAAATCAATTAGTCCCTGAAGTATTTTTTGTTTCAATTGGTCCCTTATGTTTTACAATTATTTCAATTGATCCTTAAACTATTACAAAATTCTATCTTAAGCCCTCCTAAAAGAAAAAAAGATACATAAAATATGTGAAACCGTCGATTTAATTCAAAATAATATTATAACATATCTTTTATTAAATAAATATTGTGTTATTTGTTTATGATACTTTTACCATCAAACGAGGTGAATTATACTGTAATAGGATTTGAACAAAAGTTCGAGATTATAATTTCTCAATAATTTTATCCAAACTTTGAGAAATACTTTGTGGTACTTTAATTTTAGTGATAATTTAGTTGAGATATTTTGAACTCTATCTATCTTGAATTTAATGTAAAACTGAACATTATTAACGAAAGGACTTTGAAATTTTATGTTTGAAGATCTTTACAATATTTAAAAAAATTAAAGTTATTTCGTTGATAATGTTCAATTTTACTTTAAATTCAATATAGTTAGAGTTCAAAATATCTGGATCAAATTAGCACGTTTCTAACTAAAATAAAGTAGCACAAAGTATTTTCTCAAAGTTTGGATGAAATTCTTGAAAAAATATAATCTTGGAGTTTTATTCAAATCGATATTTTAGTATAATTCACCTTCATTTCAGGGGGAAAGCATCATAATGATAAATTACAAAACATTTATTTAATAAAAGATATGCTACAATATCATTTTGAATTAAATCGGTGATTTCACATATTTTATGTATTTTTTTCTTCTAGGGACCTTAAATATATTTTTGTAATAGTTTAAGGACTAATTGAAATAATTCCAAAACATAAGGGACTAACTAAAATAAAAAATACTTCAGGGGACCAATTGAATAAAAAAACTAGAACTTTAAGGACCAATTAAAACAAAATGATACTTTAAGGACTATTTAAAACAAACATCAATACTTTAAGGACTTCAAGATGTATATTGCCTATTTTTGATTCGATTCGTGATTCGAATTCGATTAAGATGATTCGAATTCGAAAAAATTGAATTCAAATTCAAATACGAATTAATTATGAGATTCGAATAATATTCGAATCTACATATATATAATACTATATTTTAAAAATTATAAAATACACATAATACTAAATATATGTATATAATATATTTATATAGCTATATATGTAAATTAATTTATATATGATGTATAATATTAAAATTTGTAATTGAAAAAAAATAAAAATAGAAAATTAATATTTGAATATTTAAAAATAAAAAATATCAATATGTAAAAATAAAATAGAACTTTTCGAATCTCGAATCGAATCGAATAGTTCGAATATTTTTCACGAATCGAATTCGAATCATTTGATGAATATTCGATTCGAATTCGAATTGGAGTTGAATTTGCTAATTTTCGGTTTACATCCCTAATTATAAAGAGAATTATTTTTACACAATTGAAATTATTCCAGAATATCCTCTTCACTAATCTCATTGCTTTACAAGCTTCTGGTTTTTCTTAAATGATAATTCTGCCACCTTACCCCCTTTCAAAGATTTCGAAAATAGAAAAAATTAGACATTGATCTTCTTCTATCTGTGAATGTGCTTCTTTTTGTCAAACCAAAAAAAAAAAATCCCAGAGAACTAACAGATAAAAAAAATAGAAAATTTTCGGAACCGAAAAAAGCTAAACATTTCGAAGCCAGAAAAAAACCAAAAAATTAGGAAACCAAAACAAAGGAGCTTCTTCGACCTGAAGCTTCTTCACACGATAAAGGTCTTTGATTCTTTAAAGTCCTTCAATGATAGATCTTAAATTTTTTTTAAAGTTGGAGCTTCTTCGATCCGTAAAGAAAACCGAAGCTTCTTTGCTCGATGAAGGTCTTTAATTTTCAAGGTCGGTAGATCTTGAAAGTTTTTAAAATTTGCTTTGATCCGATTTTAAAATTTCCGAAGGGTTGAATGAATGAAGAAGAATAAGCACATAGGAAGAAGGGAATGAGAAGAAGACGGTTTAGTTCTTTTTAGTTTGAAATAAAATTGAAATTTTTAATTAACAATCTAAAATTAAATTTAATTAAATTTATTTATTTTCATTTTTTTCTAGATTTTCAATTTTTATTAATTTATTAGTGATCACATTTCACTATCTTATTAGGTCTTTTTGCACGTGTTGAGCACATGGCATATACAGGTCGAAATATATAACCGGAGATTGCGAAGTGCCAAAAAATATGTAATACAGGTTGAGATCGAAAAAAATATTTGATTTAAGTTACAAAGTATGAAATATTATTAAATTTAAATCTTTATATGTATATACCTTGTATGACTCGAAACCTGATAATGAGTCATTTAGACCAAAACATTTCACAATTGTGCTGTGGCCCATTTTATACCATGAGGAGCCTCTAACCAACAAGTGTATGGCGTCTCAATATTGATCTTCTCAAGTACGGAAATGCATGAGTTATAAGGACAAACATCTATGTGACTGCATACTCTAGAAAGAGAAGTAACTGTAAATTTGATAGCCCAATGGCAATCGTCACGTCAACACCGAGAAGAATTTCGACCGATAGTAGACATTCAAATGACACGCTGTTACTCGACTCTAATGAATACACAACACCTTCGGGGTATGAACGGGTCAATACAGCAAAGGGGGGGAGGAAGAAACATAAGAATGCTATGTTGAGAACATAAATTCAAAGGCGAGTGAAAGAATTAGTACAAGAAGAAGAATCTACACTTACTATAAGCAAAACAAGAGTATTCACTGGTATATTTGCCCCTTGCTGCACCAACTCTCCATATTGCCCATGGAAGTTAGGAACAATGAAAACGTATATCTCTTCTATATTGATGTGTATTCAAATGAAAGCAGAAGAATATGCCTTCAGGTTACGTAAAAGCAGCAAAGTCAAGCACTCCATATCTACTTCCTTGATGAAATTACAGTTGAATTAAGAACCTGCTGAAGAAAAAAAATTAAAATCAATAGGTGCAAATAGAAGAGCAATATCTTGCAGAAATCTTGCACATGAAAGCTTTACAAATTCCCTCGTAAAATGTTAAAATAGGACTCTCAACTCTGATAAAACATTTTACATTCTTGATCTTTGTGTCAAATATTTGTGAGCCAAACAATTTGGCATCATAATCACAAATAGGATAGCTGGAATAAGAAAATGTCATATCTGATAATGTAAAGAGCATCAAAGTAGATAGATGTAAAGAAGATTGGCACAGAATAGTAAAGGGTACTTTTCACTCAACCAAACTGTTTAATGTTTTTACACTGAAAACAAAAAATTCACAATGATTGCGGGAATTCTCCCGTCAGCCTGCCCAGCTAAAGCCAAAATAATGTAACTTCTGAGATGAGAATTCCTCTGATCTATCTATGCTCCTTAATCTATAGATCAGCATGTATGAAGTTTATTCCTAAATTAAATCAATCAAATCTAAATCAAGCCTAAAATCAAGGCAACACTAAATTAAATTATACCCTTAGTCCAAACATTAAGGAAACACAGACAATCAACAATGCAGATTTGAGTATCTCCTCTGGAAGTATCTAATTCAGCTTGATGGTACATTATCTCTATCCTGATATGTGAAACCTAGAAACTCCCAATATGCTACAATATTGTGCATCAGCGTCTATACATGCACTCCCAAAATTTGAATTGAGTTTTATTATAGTTTATTGTTGAGGATATTTTCCCACCATTTTCAAATTTGATCAAAAACATGTTCTACACCCAAAGCCAATATAATACTTATCCCCCCCCCCCCCCACACACACTCCATCTGCTTACGATTTACTGTTTCAATTCAACCAAACTCAATAAGCACCTGCCTTTTAAGGCTGTCCAATAGCCCACAAAGAATATTTATATTAATAAGAAATACGAAGGTTTAACAAGCGCATTAAGAAGAATAATATTTGAAAAAAGTACAACTATGATAAAGAACGTTGACTTTCAGATGAAAATAACACAAAGCAACTCTTTAGTTGCCCCAAAAATAAATAAATCTTACCTTGAAATACGGAGACTTTGAGTTATGCAAGCCATTTGGATTGCATGAACCACCACAAATTAGTAAAACCCCTTGCAGACTCTACAAAATTGTTTACCTAGCCTCAGAAAGGTACTGGACTACTGCCTGCAACATTTAAATATTAGAATTCAGTTCTATGTATCTGTATTCTCACCAATACCTAAGGAAAATATAACATATCCATATTAGGGAAGTCAACAAGAAGCTTTACCATGAATAGTTAATCTGTAATATCATTCTTGGCACATGCAGTAGTTAGATACACATCTGCACTCCACTGGCAGTAGGTTAAAATGTTGAAGGACGGGGAATTGAATCACATCACTGCCTTTCATATTTTTTCGCGAAGTCTTTCAGCAGTAATCTCTGGCGAAAATCTAGATACTTATCTAAGCTAGTTCCTGCCCACTGCTGGCAGAAGCTTTCATCAGTTGGAACAAATGAGCTCAAGGGGAACGGCCCTTTTGGAGCTTTCTTCAATGACACCAAAAATCGATGTCGAGGTCTGATCCGTTGATCTAATGACAAGCTTAGGTACGTCGGGTATTTGGTCAGAGAGTGGACCTCATTTCGAAGTTCATTGATCAAGTACATATACTTAGGCTTCAGATTTCCCTCCAATGATAGTGAGAAGACCTGCAGGTATTTATTAACACCGTTTCTCGATCAATTTACCACAATTTCAAGGAAAAAAGATATATCAAATGGTAAGTATGCCTAAGCAACCAAATATTAAACACACAAGGGAAGCAAGAAAACCTGTGTAAGGCTAGTCAATATTTTCAGAATCTCTGAATTTTGCATCCCTATACTCCGTAAAAAATTGATTCGAGGGAGTAATCCATCTTCAATGCTATAGTGAAGAAGTTGAGGATGTTTTGTGACCATCTTCACAATACTCTGTCTCGGAGCATCCAATTCTTTCATGAGAAAATTGAGACGAGTGTTCCACGAATTATCTATTCGTTGAACGAGAATTTGAGGGCTTAACTGCACAACTTTGCTTATATCTTTTTCTTGGATTCCTATCTCATCTAGCAAATATTTGACTGTGGGTTTTAAGGAATTTTCAACACTGTAAGAGAACAATGAAGGAGTAGCAGTTATTATTTGCCCAATTCTGGAACCCGGAATGCCCAAGCCACACAGAAAAGAAACATGGGCCTTAAGATTGTTTTCCACTGTGTACTGTAAAATTTGAGGCTGCCTCAATATTATCTTTCGGATATCACTATGTTTAACACCAACACTCAACAAGTATTCCAATCTTTCCTTTGCTGATTCAACATTAATCTGAAGAGATGGCATATGCCTCTCATACATCTGGATGAAGTGAGATTCCTTGAGTCCGAAAGTGCTCAGATAATCAAGAAGTGGAAAATATCTTACATCTAAACCAAATTCGTCAAACAAATGACAAAATCTTCTCTTAGCAGATATTCCTGTTTCCTGGAACAATAAAAATAATGGCGGCGTCAGGCATACCGTTCAAAGAGGTATGTCATAGGCTTCTAGCTAGCTCAAATTGTAAATACCTCCTCCTTGGGTTTCAGGCTTGAAGCACGGTAAGAACTATCTCGATCTTTCTTTTCCAGAGAAAGCCTCCCATTCTTTACAACAGATTTACTCTGACTGGCTTCAAGTTTAAGTGTGGGGTTTGATGATTGCAAATTCCAATCTTTTCCCGTGTGCCTGGTGTTTCCTGTATATTAGGATTTTATTTAATTGGATCTATCACGATTAAAACTCTTCTCTTACTTATCTAAATAAATAATACCTTGTCCCTTGCTGCCTGCACTTTTCAACTTTAACCTCTGCCTATCAGCCTTCGAAATTTTAACACCTCCAATTTCATCCTGGAAGATACCACATTAAATTGACATGACATTTTAGCCATGCGGAATCAGCTAATTAAATAAAAGACAAACTAATTGACTCATCACAACGTGATCTAATGGTACGCAGAAATCTGAAACAAGTACAGGACTAAAAAACTATCAACTTAAATAGATCAAACTTGAACAAACTGCCTTCTCAGGATCATAGACCACTTGCTATGCTTATACATTTTCATTAGAACCCATGTTTTCCTGATTTCTGAAGAAACCACTGTAAAATTATCCAATGTAGACCTAGCCAATACAAACTGGGAAAGATAAAGAGACATTCTAACCAATACTATTGACTGTTGACAAATTCTATCACAATAACAATGCCACAGATCATCAAATTAATTGTTCAACAACATTCAAATGCATTCTGGATGAACATGTTAATATTTCCTCGTATTCTTCCCAAAACAAGTTCCCTGATAATTTCTGACTGAATTTAAGGTCATCGCAGGTTAAGAATATCATGAACCAATGCCTTCCGTAATAAACTTGTTACCCAACTTCAGTTGATCAAAGAAGTAGGTTTCTATTAATCGCAAGAATCTAGTGCAAGAAGCATTGAAGAATGGAAGACTTCTTAATATTAAGTTCAAATACTACACTTCCTGAGTAGAATTCAATCAAATAGTAAAATGAACAGAAGATAGAAAAACACCTCAGATAACCAATCGTCGTCATCGTCATCGTCATCGGCTTCATCAGAGGCGCCACCGCCGCCGTCTTCGTCATCGGTGTCGTAGGGCGAGAGTGGTTGGCCGTACCTGGAGCGACGATTGGACTTCAAAATCTTAGGGTTGGAATGGGACGAGGCAACCCGAGTTCTGGTGAAGCAATGTCTTCTGGGATTGGAGAAAGGGTCCGCACCGAAACTGAGAAGAGAGGAAGCGTGAGAGTTAGAGGGGAGTGTGGGAGTGGAAATAGAGAAAACCGACATTTCTTTGCTTTGAGTTGGGATATAATGAGAAGAGACAGAATATGCCGATAGTATGCCCTAAAACCCTAACAATGTTTTAAGGAAATGGGGAGTATCATCGGAATATCTTGCACCGTACAATGCCAACCTTATCTTGTTTGTTCCTGTTCCATGGTCCTGTAATTTTCTCTGGTCTCGATCAATTGTTTTCTAAACTTCCATTAATTCACTCGCAGTTTCTAATTAATTAGCTGGCTGGCCTTTTGTTATGTTTAAAAAGGTAGGTTTTATTTATTTTGGGAGAGCTGACACTGTACTCTCTGAGAGATCCTTTGTTAATTTTTTTATGCATAGTTTTATTTTTTCACCGTTAAAATAGTCAAAGTCTTTTTTTATCATTCCACCCCCTCCTCCACTAAGACTACCTCACTTGTTCCCTCACTTACACATTAAACTGTAAATTCAAGTGTCATTTTATCTGTGAAGAAAATATCAAAACTTCAGGAAGCAGACGATTTAGAAGAGAGGTGATATAGCACTATGGTGTGATGTGTTTTTTGTTTTGTTAAAATCGTGTAACTCTAAAACTACTGTGTTGCAATACGGTGCTGGAGAAGGTTGCTTTGTTTTTCGCCTGAATTGTTTCTTACACGATAAAAAAATATGTGTACACGAGATGTAGACGATATATACTTGTTATTACATGACAAGTAAACGACCTAGAAACGATTATCTATAACCATTTTGTACACGATACCGTGTACATGTTTTATTTGATATCGTGTTATGTTGTAATTTTTTATCGTGTGTTCGATTATAATTTATAGAGGGCTTCTAAGGTGCACCGGGTGTACCGATACCCCACTAGATTCTAACCATTAGATTTTCATATTTTAATTATAACCTTTAGATTCCACAACTTGCTACCTGAATAGTAGGTTGTCAATATAAAATAATGATTTAAACATTTAAATGATAAATTCACAACTTGGCATTTAATAGTTATGATTTTCATTGTTTTCTCATTTCTTTTTTATTTTATTTTATTTTAGTTTTGGGTTTGTGTTCGTCATTTAGGATTTTTCTTTTCTTTTTTCCCTTTCTTTTTGCAACGGTACTGTTTTTTTTTTAATGTATTTTCTTTTATTTTTTCTCTTTTATCTTGTTCTTTTAATTAAAGAAAGAAGTAATGATGATGATGATGATAAGAAGAAGAAGAAGAAGAAGAAGAAGAAGAAGAAGAAGAAGAAGAAGATTGTATAAGTTTCCTAGTAATTATTTTCTTGATAATTTTTATTGTGGATCATGAATTTATGTTTAATGATTCATTAAATAGTCATAGCGATATAATCAAACCAAGTCAATCGTGAATTACTCGGTCTCGATTCGTCAAAAGTTCAATCGAGCTCGTTTAATACAACTCGTTAAAGTAAATAAATCAAACTCAAGATTGTTATTATTCGGTTCATTAGCTCGGGAGCAAGTTTGTTAATGGGCTCATGAGCTACCGAGCAAGTTCGTAGAAATTAAACAATGTATTAACATTTAATTCATAAGTTTTATAAATATAATTATCATAAATATAGAATTATATATTATTTATTCGTACATGTACAACTCTCTAAAAGCGATCAATTATCACTTACACGACTTATTTTATTTTTTCTATTTAATTTATTCAATTACATATTTCTAATTCATTAATATTTTTTTTAAAATTCTTTTATTTAGATTAATAAAACAAGACATCGACGTTTTAAGCAAAACTTTCATTTTAGGATAATATTTTTATTAAAACGGGACTATCATTATAAGACGGAGGGAGTAACATTTTACATTAAAACTACAATCAAGTTCAATAATATCTACAAACTGTATTCTTTTATAACTTAATTAAAAAAAAAAATGTAACTTATAAATGAATAAACATAAAAAAGTAGTTTTAGAACAAAAACTATAGCACATATAATTAGAAATCTTGTGTAAATTTGGATGTGCAGATATTAATATTTCAATAGCTAAGATATTTTTCATGAGATGAACTACATAAATTTAATTAATTATTTATTGATAAGGAGGAACGAATGTTTCACACATATTTTATTTAAGTCCTAGATCCTTAAGATATAATAGCAAAAAAAGATAAAATAGTAATTCCATGTATGTTCTCATTTACAAAATAACTATTATTTATTCACTAAAAAAATTGACTATTTTAAAAAATAACCCAAAATATATTTCAAATCCAAAATATTAAAAGTTAATATCGAAAATGTTAAAGACCCAAAATCCAAATATAAAAACCAAAACTTAAATAACTCTTGTAAATCACTAATCTATGATAATAGGTAAATTCTCTAGGTGCACCGGTACCCCCAGGTGCACCCTAGAATTCCTCTATAATTTGATATCGTGTTACGTTTTTTTTTTTTTTTTTTTTTTTTTTGTTATCATGTACGTTGAAACTACAATAATCATGTACATGTATTATGTTTATATCGTTGAGGATATAATCGTGTAGTTTAATTTTCCTTTTTTTCCATTATATAGTTGTCCTTTATCTTATTCTATTTTATTTAATTTTTTTATATTTATATATTTGACTATATAAATATTTATATATTTGAATATTCAAATATATTTTAATACTTGAATATTCAGATATTTATATATTTGAATATTAAAATATTTAGTTAGTTTATTTAATTTTCTTTTTTTTTTTTTTGTTGCAGCAAGCATCATTATGAAAAGTAGTTGATGCAATGTAAATTTAATAATCATCATAAATATAACAATATACGTTTAATAAATTTTAATTAAATTATTAATTTGAGTGCATTCTTTTCCATATTTTATTTTCGTTGTAGTATTCAATTTAATTTTTTATAGTACTCAATTTAATTTCTTATTGCGACAAATTTTCCTTAATGTAGATGAGTTGGAAAATAATTGTCGTTCGGTTTGGGGGACATTGGGAAAATCTTGATCATGTAGATGGTGAAGAAGAAATTATCCCGGTGCCCTCGAATGATATAAGCTATAGCTCGCTTCTTGAAAATATGAAGTCTATCGTGGTAGTAGATATGAATGAAATTTGTTATGTCTTGTATTCCCTTGATTGTGACGGCAGTCATCGTGGAGTAACGAGTCGTAAATGATATACTGGCTCGTCTTTAGTTCAATACGAACAACAATCCAGTGCCCCCCACAATTCCAGATGGAAACAACCTGTTAGAAACCATGAAAGATAAACGCAGTTGATGAAAACTCTAACAAGGGATAAATGAATGAAAACAGATAAAATTATTATTGACTATAAATGGACCGCTAACTGTATCTAGCTCGACCCACGGCCTGACATTTGTCCAGCATGGGCGTTCCCCCCTCACATACTCCATGAGCTGTTGAAAGGCCTCAGGAGGTACTTCTTCTAACACCTCATCGCTATACTTCTTCCTAGGTGGATCATTCTTATGCAAATCAGACCACACCAATCTCAACGCGTCCTGCAACATTATTTTACGAGAGAATCTTAAAAAACTACAAGTTCAATTGAAATTACAGTTACATATCTTAATATATTTTTGTATGTAAAAGGATAAGTGTATCGAGTCGAACCCAGAAAGTTAGGTCAATGATGCCGATATACCCCTTCCAAGTAGGGCTTATATGAAAGCCAGCTATGTCTGGCCGAGATTGCATAAGTCCCAGATATGCTTGCAAATGCTGCACATAGATAAAGATAAGACTTCCATCCAAAAGTTTTATTACAAACATGAAAAACATAACAATATGTAATACTAACATCAGTGGCGAACAACTTTTTTGGGTCAATTACTTCAAGAAACCAGGAAGGTCTGACGCCCGATCCAGTCCCCACGTTCCTACTGCAAAGAGTGACAATAGAGCATGCGTAGAAATATTAATATTACATGTGCAGATATTAATAATTGAAAAAAAAGGTATTCGAAAAAACGGTTACTTACAGTCCTTCAGGGCTATGAAGGAACGTCTGGAAGTCTATCTCCGATGCGTCTTCTCATCTCGTATCAGTGCCTAGGTAAGGACTGCATAGAGATGATGTTGGACGCTTCAAACGAGCAACACAAAAGGTCTCGTCAAATATCTGCCCTTCATTAATGTCTAAGTTCGTGTCAGAATCAATATCCAACACATCGGTCAAGTCTATTAGTACCAAATCAGTGCCTACCGAAAACCACTCGCTTCAGGGCGACCCTGATCAGCGTAAAAAAAAAAAACATAATATTAACACAACATTTCATTTATTGATAGGCTTAAGAAATGCGTCAGATATAAGAAAAACAATGGGGCCTGTGTGTTCAAGGCCAAATATAACATTTCGTTAAAAATCCAAAGCAATACATCATAAATTAATAAAAAAAGCCAACTAGTCCGGCCCAGGTACATCATTGCCTGCCCAACAACCAGGTCACAAACACAACCTGCAACATAGTACCTTAACCCCACGTGCACCGCCGCGTTTCCACCCGCCACCATGTCGTCCTGCATCGCCATCTCCTTCGCATTCATAGGCTCCACCGCATCATCCTCGGCAAAAAATCTGACGGAATCATCCTCAGCCAAATTCAACTGTAAAAAAAACTATGAGTATGCTTAGATCTCCTCCTCCGTCGGATAAGCCCTATATAGGCTTCCTTTGAACCCCAAGACATGTGATGCGTACTCGTGCTAGCTACTGTAAATTCCGGCCCTCACCCCTCTGAAGACGACGTAAAACTTCGTCGACAGATTTCAGACCTCCATTAAATCCTTCAATTGATCAGAGTTTTTTTTTAATAAGATTCAAAACTTAAATCTAGGATACAGAAGGAGGCAAATATGTAAGATAAAGAATGAATTCATAATTTTTTCTGAGTTTGAAAAGGAGGAATTTTCTGTTGGAAACCTAAACACAAGTTTCAAGGAAGAAACATTAATTTTAGAGAGAGAAGGAGCCTTTTAGAGAGATAATGAAACTCGAAAATAGAGAGAGAAGGATGACCCAAAATAATTCAGGGGTACCCATAACATTTTAAATACACAACGTTGCAATAATTACAAAAATATCAGATTCTGGATATCCGAAATCTAGACACATAGCTTTACTGTTTTTATATTTGTTGTTATATTTTGATAATAATTTCTCTTGGAAATTCATATACTGTTTTCTTATGCTTGTTAATTTAAAAAGACAATTTACACCTTTTCATATTAATAAATGTAAAATTTAAAATTTTCTTAGATTTATATTTAAATAAATATGTCAATACAATTTTATATAAATATTGTAACAATATAATAAAGAAAATAATTGTATGAATATTATAACAAATACAAGAAAGTAAAAATAAAATAAAATATAAAATAATTACAAGAAAGTAACATGAAGTGGAAACGGGGGGAGGGGGTGGGTTGAAATAGGGTAGCTGGAGCAAAATAAACACCCGGAGCTAGAGTATAGCTCCAGGTGTAGTGTCGAATTGACCATACCCACTATTCCCCTATTGATTTGACATCAAAAGTACACGATTTATATTATTTCCAATCCAAAACAAACATCACTTTTGACTATCACAGCCGTTTTGAATAACCTGGTTGTCACATCCTAAATACAATAGTTTCGAACAACCCAGTTGTCATTGCTTAGGTGGCCTCCAGCGTAATCCAAACACAACCTTAATTTTTTGTAGTTCAATAAATTACTTGTTAATCTTCCAAATAAAATAAAATTAAAATTAAGTAAAGTTCTTGTCTTAGATTAAACATAAAACTACTTTCAAGTAAGCATTTTGATACAATAATGATGCAACTCTTGTGTATTCTCTAATTCATACTTGAGCATATAAATTTGATTAGTAATATATAGGAAAAAGATTCATTTGTGTCAATAAATTTGACTAGTACAATGCAAACAAAGAGAGGCAAAAAGTATCCCTTGAATTTCAATTTTAACACAAAACTCTGATTTTCTTGTGGAAAGAAATATTAAACCCTGATTTGGTTTAAGATGTGAAATATTTTTTTCAATAATTTCTGATTAGGATTCCAGTTAGAATTGGGCTGGATTTAGACCGTAAAATTACTTTGGATTGAATAAATTTTATAAATGATAAGGCCCAAAATTATCCAATGCTGGGCCGGACTACATGTTGAAATTGATCCTCCCACCCCCAAAGCGAGAAACAGTGGCATCTGAACTGATTGACTACGGATTGTTGAGGAGAAGCCAATCAAGCATCAAGCAAGGAAGAGAATATGAATACTGATATTACGGCGTCGGCGAAACCGGAGTACCCGGTGATAGATCGGAATCCGCCCTTCACCAAGACGGTGGGAAATTTTAACACCCTCGACTACTTCCGCCTCTCCACCATTACCGGCGTCTCCGTCGTTGTCGGATATCTTTCCGGTATTTCCCCCATCTTTAAAAATCATTAAAAATTATTCATCGATTTGACATTTTTGGTAAATGCTGAATGATTTGATGACTTATTTTTATATGTATTGGAAAATTAGGGATTAAGCCTGGGATTCGGGGGCCATCTATGGTTACAGGCGGTCTGATAGGGTTAATGGGAGGTTTTATGTACGCTTACCAGAATTCCGCAGGCAGGCTCATGGGATTTTTCCCCAATGAAGGCGAAGTTGCCAAGTACAAGAAGTAATGCTTGTTAGGGTTTCTGTGGATGAGTTTCTGCTAAAAGAGAAATATTACTTTTATTGTGTTTCTGCGAGAATTTGACCAATTTAAATGCGATTCTCAATAATGAAGAGCTTTTGCTGGAACTGCTAATTACTTGTATTGATTTTGCTTATCCTTGAAGCTGATTTTGATCTGCAATGCTTGTCAAAATCCTACTTTCTTTTTATATACTCAGAATTTGTGTTTCTGGACACAATTTGTTGTACTAATTTTTGTCGTTGAGCACTTCGACTATTGTTTGGTGTAGAACACAATTTTGACAAGCTTCTCTTCTCTTCAAAGGTTTAAGTGATATATTAAATTCTCTATTTAGATGAATCAGTGCCTTACCGTTAATTGTTTGTACTTGTTTCTTCTTATAAAAAAAATTGGTTTTGTACTTTTTGAGTTCTTACACAGGCTACATTAGTCATGATTGTTTTTGCTTAAGATATTGAAGGAAATTGATTTAGAAAATGCTGTGTATATGATATGAACACTGAACTTTTTACTTTACGAGTTACGATTCAATAGGAGATCGAGTCCGGACATTCCTTGCTGAAGGGTCTAGTGGACTGGAATATGATGGTTTCATTTAGTTTTTTGAGCTAGAGCTTTCTCCTGATGACTTCATCACAATTCTAACTGTAGACTATTATGGGAATGAAGTTGTTTACTTGTTCGTTGAAATAACCTGTTACTTTAGATGACTAATGTCGAGACAGTGTTATAAAATCCATGTGTGTATGTGTTCGTGCACGCACACGTGCCAGGGCGTGTGGATGTCTACAGCTATTTTAAATGTTGATGTTGTGGACTAGTTTCACAAGTTTCTTACTACTGCAAGCATCGGGTGTTCTGTTGGGATAACCTCGCTTTTCTGCTCAGTATCTATTTGGCCAACCACTGTGCAAAGTTCAAATAATTACATGCTTTTGGATCAATGTTAAATAAGGGATGCTCTTTCATTCTTGTGTTCTTTGGAAACATACGAGGACTTGATTGCAGGATTACCATGATATTTGGTGTGCACAAATTTGTGAGGAATGTTTTTTCTCCATATGCTCACAAGTTTTATCTTTAAATTCATGAGGAATGTTTTAATATATGATCTGTTCGAGAGCTTTCTCTATATACCCCAGGAAATGTTTTACTATGTTATTTATTTAAGGATGTGTGAGAGTTGAAGTATTTGAGGATCAATTGGAAATCACTAATATGGAGAAACAGATTTGAATTTTATCGTTCTCATTTTGAATCAATCCATGGAGTCTGAAGTAGAAAGTCACAGACAATTTTTCATTGGTATTATCTGCAATTGCATAGTGAATAGAAGTAGGATCATATTGAATCAATTAACTATCTCGGGCTCTAGCTCAGCATATAAGAATAATAAACTAACGATTCATCAATTTTCTTGTGATTTTCCTTTCTTCATTACGTTCTTCGTTTTTAAATCAACATGGAGAAGGATACAATACACCATACGAATAACATCACTTTTTCTTTGATTATGTCATTTTAACCATATAAATTATCTTTTGGATTACCTATTGGCTATAAGGTTACAGTATAAATTCATGGTTGCAAGTCAATACATTTGATACATTTCACATCTGGCATGTTTCATTAAGAGTATGTTTGTTTATGGATTTTCTCGTCCGGATGGAGAACGTGATAATTTAATTCAAATAATTTATTAATTTTTATCTAAATTTTTAATATATTTTAATCATTTTTAATGCTTATTTAATAATATTTTATCAATTTTACCACATTATTTTTCAAAATAAACATTAGAATGCAATCAATTTTTTTAGGTCCCACTCAATCCATAAAGACATGGCCTGTTTATAACAAATAATCTTTCAGGCCCATGTTTTGGGCTAGGTGAGTTGCTTAATACGGCCCATGAAGAGAGGCTAGCGCAGAAAATGAAATGCCCAATATCATGATCCCCAGGTGGACGTGGAGTAATCTGGACTTCGCCCATTCTATGGTTCTAATAACTCATCAGGGGTGGCGGAACAAGCAACAGTTGTGATTTGTTGGCCGCCATGGATGCTGCTGCTCCGATCTTGTCATCTGTTCACCTAATTTCTAGTCGTCCTTCAACTCAGCGACCATTCATAGCGAATCATGATCGCGTCTATTATGGATCAAACCTTTATCGGACCCCAAAAATGGCTTCTGCTTTAAGAGCAAGCGCAGATGATATTGCAGGCATTGCTTTGGAGCCGGCGCAAGCGGAAATCAGTTGGCAAATTGTGGTTGGAGCTGTAGGTAGGTAAATTTCCAGGTTGCAATTGCGAACCTCCTTGTTCCTCCAGCTTAATGAAACTATCCGGGTTGGGATTTTTGCAGCTGGTGTTGCTCCTTTTGTGGTAGCTGGGGTTGAATTCAGCAAGAGAATTGTATGTAACTTGTCTCGCTAGAAAATTTTGATATGTTATCAGTATCTTCGTCATCTCTGTCTTAAAACTGGCAGGTGGAACAGCGGAATTGCAAGGTGTGTAAAGGGTCTGGTCTGGTTTTGAGGGACAATAAATACTACTTCCGCTGTCCCGGTTGCGGTATGCATCACACAATCTCCTTACTTAATTACTCGTCTTCATTGCTTAAACTGTATACGTGAACTAAGTAACCAACATTCATAGTCTCTGTCCTAAAATTTTGTACAAATATTTCTTACCAGCTAAAATTTTGAAACCAACAAGAGTTGCTGAATTAGCTTAATATCATGGTCGGCTAGATCAAGCCGACCAACCAGCCTTTCTTAAATTTACAAATCATTTTTTGTTATTTTTGCTGTTACCCGTTCCATATTTTTACTAAGTTTTATTTATTTTTCACTATTTTTCTTTAACGAACATATAAGTGATTGTCTCAAACCAAAATCAAGCACGATTGTTTCAATTCAAAAGTTTTAGTAATTTTCCATGGAAAAAAACAATGTTTTATGTAAAGTATTATTCATAGACACTACTTCATTGAACATTAAAAAAATAAAACATTTATATATTCCCACTTCATTATTAAATTCTGAATTTGCACATGTATGATTTGAATTCTTTTACTGCAACTGATTTCCTACAATTTTATTTGGAGTGTATATATATGAATGAGAAGATCTTTGAAATTGGTGGAAAATTGTAAAACTTGAATAGGGAAAACGGAAGTGACATGCAATTTAAAGTTTAGGGGTGAATTTGTCCTAATATTTACTGTCCCACTTGACTGCAAATTGGTGTTGTGTTATGGTAAACATGAATTGGGGTGGTGCAGGCGGGTTTTTACCATGGCAATCATGGAGGAGGTTCTTTACTGGTTAGCATTTCTATTTCAGGAATATTCCTTTGCAGCTATTCTCAGATATAATTTCTTGTAAATCATACTCAGTTTTATATATATATACAAGGCGAGTGGATCTAACCCCCATTGCAACATTATATGCTGCTGCTGTCTTTAGATGCCCTTATTGTCATCATCATATAATTTCAAATCCAACTCCAAATATAAATTCTTCCACATTCAACTTCAAATGCATAGCATTAGTCTTATATAGTGCGTAAAGTTTTATCCCGATATTACCCCATATCTTCTACTCTGTAACTCCGATTGTTTTCTTTTTTTTTTTTTATCAAATTTATCAGTGATTTGGTTTTATTTGTTGTCATTATTTTTTGGAAGGAACAATGTTTATGGAAACAGTTGAAATCTATATATATATAAAAACAAAATGAATTTATACTACTTCTGGAAAAAAATGTTTTTCCCGCCCATTTATCATTACTTATTTGGGAAAGAAAACATGTAAAAACAATGAAATCGTAATGATTTGATGATCCCTTAAAATAGCCGACAAAATCTCTTTTATTTGGTAATTTGTTACAATTTTATACATTAGTTTGAGAACAAAATCAATTTCCCCCTATAAAATATATGGTTGAGATTTTCACTCTTTGTTGATATCAAAAGAGTATCAATTTTAATTAAAATGAATTAATCTATATCTATATATATATATAATAACACAATGTATTGTTTCCACAATTAAAAAAACATTTTTTTCCCGCTCATTTTACATACGTAATTGGGAAACAAAATATTGTGCAAAACAGAACAATCCAATTTAATTGGCAACCTGTTTGATGTATCTGGAGAAATCTCTTAATTTTAACAAATTAATCTTTTTATACATTTAACCTAAAACATAATTAATTTTATTCCAAAATAAATTTGTTGAGATATTCTCTCTATTTAAAAAACTGAAAAAATCAATTCATAATATAGTAACTACAATGTGTCTACATTCATCTATATTGTTAAATAAATCATTTTCTTAAAAAAAAATCTGTATAGATTTGTTAGCAAAAAATAGGGGTTTTGAGAACACATTCAAACCCAAACAATATCAAAAGATTCTAAATAAATATAATTGCACATAATTAGGGTGCAAAAAATTAACATCAAACCCTGTTAGTTTAAATACTAGATCATTTTTTTCCCTAAAACACACTTCCATATTTCCATATACTCTCGGTCGAATCGACCCGAATCCTATCGCTACTCTTCTTGCTTTCATTCGACAAAGTCTTTGGTTAATCATTAGAAGAAGAATGCGATGGTTCACCATGCTCGCGAGAAGTAACACAAGTAGAAGATATGAATGCAGGAGGTCTGTCATCAGCTTTGAGGCACGAATTTGCAGGTGCTGATGTGGCATCTGGACGAGGCTCGGAAGAAGCTTTAGCCCAAGCAATCTATTTTTCTTTCCTTTCCTTTAGAGCTTTCTGGACTAAGAATGCTCTGACCACTGTACATGTATATTTAGTTATTTACATGTATATATAGTTTTATTTTAATCTTTTTTAATTGAATTAACAATAGATGTTAGATTATAAATTTTCCTTCTCGACACCAATAAAATGAGGATGATCGAGTTCAAATCGAGACTCAATCTTTCAGTTTTCCAGTCATCAAACTCGAGCATATACATTGATTCGATTACATTTCTATATAATAGCATCAAAAACTAACATGCATCACATTTTTATTCATTCTATTTTCTCTTCAGTTGATATGGGTTAAATGCAATTCTGCAAATTTTATGCACTTCTCTTTCTTCATCAATTTCTTTTTTCCGTATGAGCTATCAAGTTGTTTTTAGAAAAATCTTCCTATCAAGTTAGAATAAAATTTTCAAACTACAATAAGGGTAAGAAAACCAAGGGCTAAATAAATTACCACTAAACTATACAAATTTAAAAAAAAAAAAAATTAGAAAGATGTATATGTGAGTTTATCAACAGAACTGTAACCTCTCCAACTAATCCTCCAGGTTAATAATTTATATTCTTTAGAGGATTTAATAATTTATACTATTATATATAGTGATACCAAAGGATTCTACAATATAGAAAAAAAAAAAAAAAAAATTCAGAATAGTGACTAGGAGCTACGGTGAGTATCGTGCGTAGCGGTTTGGAAATTCAAAATTTTTCGGAACCAAACTAAAATTCAAAAATATCCGGAGATTTCTAATAAAATCTCCAGAATCACTCCACCTATCAGTTCCTTCTGCAGATGAGATCTATTTGCTTCGAGTAATCGGTGATTTTTGAATTTTCAATTTAAAATAAATATTGTTATTTGAAAAAACTAGATTAAATGATTATTGTATTGTTGTATCTAAGATAAAACTATATTCTCTATAAAAAAAGATTGTACAATATTATCTTAAAATATAGTATCTAAGTTATATCTTACAACAACTCCTAAAACTAAGCTTATAAAAATAAACTTTACAAGTTAATAAAGTAAACGACTCATCTAAAAAGGAATAACACTAAATTATAAAGTTGTTAGCTTTGGTTAATAAACCTCTTTTTCGTATACTTTACAATAAATTTTGCCTCATACATGAGTTTTCGTTCTCTTTTAGTTATAAATAGCTTAAAATGACTAACTATGGTGAAATCATAATTAACTTTAAAAAAAAAATGAGATTTCACCAAAAAAATGGAGAACCAGAAGCGTTAGAGTTCATGTTTATGAATTCTACCTTTATATATTTTAATAATGAATAAATTTTATTGGCAAATTTGACTAAAAAAGTAAGTTAAATTTAAACATATTATTTATGATCTATTACTTTATATAAACTAGAAACATATTTACTATCTATATTCTATATTATATATATATATATATATATATATATATATATATATATATATATATATGTATATATAATAACAAATGACATATTTTTTTTTATAAATCATTTTATCGCCCATATGGCTTGCCAATTTGGGAAATAAAAATCACCAGGAAAAAAGAAAAAGATTTCCCTCCATTTTTTCCGCCCAAACACTAGGGAAGTTTTAGATTTTGACTAGATTTCTTGGAAACAATGACATACCCACTTTTTTCGCAGCACTTTAACATTCTAAGTTAATAAAAAGTTATGACGGTTTCAAACAAAAATAAAAAGATATAAACTTCATATCTTTTCAAATTAATGCATGAGATAACTAAAATATATGTTTGGATGTGAAATAACATATCATGATTCTATTTACTAGACAAAAGCTTAACAGTGAGTACGCAAGTAATTTTCTTTTTGTGTGCAGTACGCAAATGATATTTTGATCAAGATGCACAAACAATATAAAATAACGGTTAATTTTACCCTACTCCCGTGAGTAATACCCGTATACACTATGAACCATTGGATTAGTCCATGTGTAGATGTGAATCAAAGTAATATTAATCTTTGATTTTATCTCTACACATGCACCAATCTAATGATGTATGAAGTATGCATGTAAAATTTATATTACTATAGATACGGACAATCAATTAAAACATCTTCCCACGCATTGCGTGGGTACCTATCTAGTCTTACTTAATAATAAAGGGGAACCCTCTATAAGTAGAAATAACTGATTTTCCCGCCCAAACACTACTACTAAATCTAGACATATCAAATTTATGGTAAAAGCTTTTATAATGAGGGAAAAATCTCCAATAATATATTAGCTACATTTAAATGATATTCTGCCAAAACTCGCCATAAGCTGCCAAAAATGACTCCCACACTTAAGCAAAATCTCCAATCTTAGTCATATATGCAACGATATTCTCCAATCATATATTAGTCATATTTGTAATGATATTTTGTCAATAATTACTCGATTATATTTAGGAAAGGTCTCCAATCATATAAAAATGACTCGCTATAATTTGTCAAAATCTACTCCCATATTGAAGGAGAAATCTTCAGTCAATAGTAAGTAAGATTTGTAATGATATTCGGTCAAATTCTAATCTTATATGTTGGTGACATTTATTTTGGGAGAGTTCAAATCATACATCTTAATGAAGTGTTTTTTTTTTTTTTTAATAATTTTTATTTGTATACATCCAATATATATTACCTATAAATGAAAATGCCAAATTCTACCATTTATTTTTTGAAAGTTCAAATCATGCATAATTACTCGGTCAAAAAATAGGGAAAAATGACGAACTTTCCATCAATAAACATTCCCCGTACTTCTCAATATCGGGTTTATCAATCAAAATTTCTCTGTTGCTGACATTTATCGTACGAGTTAATTAAGCAAATCAAGCAGATGATTAAAATAGATAACTACCATATTTTGAACCCATTAGAACAGATTCTGAAAATATTTAAATGAATTTTACGCCCTTTGTGATATTATGTCCGAGTATTTTACAATTTGTGTTTATCAAATAATACAAACATACATATAAAATAGGATCAATTTGGATATGTCTTGTCTTCCTGCAATTCTATGTGGTATACAACTCAACGAAACATGTGAAGTGTATTGTAATAAAAAAAACTATTATTTTTATTTATTTAATCTAATAAATTTTATCTCTCGATTTTCACTGTTTTCTTATTTATGCACAAAGCGTGATATGTCACAGGGTGTGTCGCATAATGTTCGAGAGATCCTCCATGAATTTTTTTATCATATTATAGACAATCGATCTCATTTTATCGAAGTCTCGAAGATTTGGCATGGTGATCGTATTTCATAAGTCCTGAGCGACTACAGATGGTCTATAGATTTTGTATATTTTAGTTATTGATTAGGAATTTTATTTCAATTTTGGTTATCACCTGTGCCGATGTTGGGGTTTATGTTCATTTGCGCATCTCTAAGTAAATTAAATCATAATTCGACTATTTTCTAATTCTTAATCCATCCATTATTAATGTCATGTATGTATCATCAGTAAAACATTTCACAACCGTGCATTGCACGGGGAGATTTACTAGTAAAGTAATACAAGTGATAGCAAGCATGATGGACTTTCAATTTTTCTTTTACATGTAATTTTATTTAATAATATTTATTAATGCTCTTTACATATAAGAGTTTGCCCTTCTTAATTCGTCAAAGTTCGTCCTCCTTAAATATAAAATTTCGTCTCAATACTCTATAATACAATGAAAAAATTTTGCCCCCTTGAGAGAAATTTCTATCCGCCCCTAATAGCAAGATCTAGATAAATATGAGATGTGAAAGAAACACAGATAAAGTAAATCAAAACCGTTGTTGGAGTCACACGCTCTAAACAAATAATTTGCTGAGAAGGGTCATTCTTTCTCTGGTTTGAGTGAACTATGGGACAAAGGTTGCATCTTAACGGACTCGAACAGCAATTATGAGAATCCATGTAAAGATTGAAAAGCTTAATTACGGCTGGATTTTGGATGTGTACACCAAACCAGATTGAAATTTGAGTTAGCATCATAACAATTCCTACTCAGTGGCAGTGGCAGTGGAGGAGGCGCGTACCAATAAATGTATATTTGAAGATCTCCATTGTGCAAAGACAACAGAAGATAAAGAAAGAGGGTGGCAGATTTGAGATTAAACGCATATATTAATTTTTTTTAGACACCAAGATTAATGAATTACTTTTTATTTTTTACCTCTAAAAATCTATGAGTACTAGCTATTTTACTGATCATTGCATGTAACCTGTATCTGTATCTACAAATTCTTTATTCTTCTAATGACATACATTCTATTAATCCAACTCACTACTATCAGAATTCAACTGGAGCCCGCGGTTCAACCCATCGAACTAGAAATAAGTGCTTTGTTCTATCCGAAATAGCCCATAAAAGCTTTCAACCGGTTAAAATCAAATTAAACTGGAAAATTTGAGGAACCGATTATTTGCTCCTTTTTTTTTTTTTTTTTTTTTTGGTGTTTTTACTTATGGGGTTCTTTTTGCTTTCTATTTATGAGTTTATAATTTTTATACAAGCTACTCCCTCCGTCCCGGCTGAGTTTGCACACTTTAGCCGACACGTATATTAAGAAAAATTGCTTTTTGTTTTTTGGTTGACTTTTTTAAAGGTGGAGATTTTAAGGGTGGAGATTGTGAGAAAATTTTCATTTTTAAGGATGTGCAAACTTAGATGGGAAAAAGAAAGTGTGCAAACTCAGCCGGGACGTCTCGAAAAGGAAAGTGTGCAAACTCAGCCGGGACGGAGAGAGTACTAATTTTTGTCAAATATATTGATATGTTTAACAAGAGATCCTCAAGATAAAAGAAAAATATCGATTTATTAAAGATTATAAAAAAAAATTCATGTTCTTAAGTAGTATACTGAGTTATATGATTATTTCGATTAGAATTTTAATTTTAATATATAGTTGATTTTTGTGGATGTTAAATATATGATCATTATCAGATAAAAATGATGCCTATCAAAATTCCAGTTAAAGTGCCGATCCGACATTTGCTAACCGATGATGAAATCAATTTAGTCATTGGTCCGATTATAATTAACAACAGTGATCAAACCAACGAAGGATCGCAAATTGTTTAATTCTTTCATTCATTTCCACTCAGCTTTCCTAGCCATAATGATTGTTTAGGTCCAAAATTTAATAGTACATAAGTCGAATCCAAGATATAGAAATATAAGGCGGGCTTACAATCAAATGAAGAAATTGCAAAAGTGGTTGATAAGCATTTTACTGCAAAATGCATAATACAATGCTGCTAAATAATCAGAAGCTACAACAGCAGATACAGCCAATAAATAGACCAAATGAATTGAAACAGAATACGAGATAGAAAGCTAGAGCAATAACAGAAAACGAAACACAGATTAATTAAGCACAAAAAGACACGTAACAAATGGAGTTGGCTTAAGAGCACTGGAAGCCAGATGGGACCTTCTTGCCACAGTAGTTCAAAAGCAAGCTCAGGGAAACTGGAACATTAAGGTTAATGCCCAACACATTGGCTTTAATGGCAGTGCAAAGGCACACGGCGGCCTCGAGATCGACCAAGCCTTGAATGAGGGTGCAGCATGGGGTCTTGGGTGGGGTCCCAACCACAAGGTGCACCAAGTCATTCAATAAGTTGGCACAAACGCCCAACTTCAGAGTGTCTTTAGGGCACTTGCCCTTGTGACCGTGGCCGTGGCTCCCGGTAGGGGGTTTTGCCGGAGGGCAAGGGACACTGGTTGAGCTAACCATTGTGAAGAAGAGAAGGTTGAAAAGTAGCAAAAGGGCAGTTGATGTAGCAGCTCCTGAAGCCATTTCTTTACTAGGAAGGTTTTTATTGTTTGTGTTTTGCTACAAGGCTGTGCGATGGGAAGTATGTGCTTTGGGGTTTTTATAGGTGAAAATATGAAGCTTTTATCATATTTGATGAAATTTTATTATTTATGATCCATGTGGGCAGATGCCACTTAGCAAAAGAACAGCTAGCTAGATAATATTGGGAATCACTAATATATATTATTTTAGATGTCCTATGCATATTCACAATCACTTACACATGTATAGTAACTAACTAGCGACCGGAAAAGTTATCACTATAATGGTGACAAGATGTAAAATTATCACTAAAATTTTCATATACATATTGATATTATTATAAGGTCTATTGAGAAAATTTTAGAATTCGATTCTCTATCGTCCTGATAATATCAATTTCTAAGAGATTTTAAGAAATAATATTGCTATTTATCGTGCAATATTTAATAAAGTGGGTCCAAATTTCAGGTTTATTGGGTGATTTTATGGTACCAATGGGGTATTGGTACCAATGGAGACACTTTAGTAATTGAACTTTTTTAAGGTGAGACCCTATTATTTTAGCGCTTTTTTTATTCTTTTTTTCATTAATTGCCATTAATGCATTTCTGAAAGCTGAGGCAACATGTTTTATTGAATTCCTTAGTTGCATTTGACATTTATTCTTTCCATCCTGTTTTCAGACCTCCGTAAACAACTTCCTCTCTCCTTCGCCATTGTTTATCGCCTTTAAATCAAGTTCAGGTTTTTTTAACCTCTCCAAACAACTTCCCTTTCCTCTTCGCCGTTGTGTATATGTGTGCAAGGGTCCATCATCTTACTGAGGATATTTGGGTGGTTTTAACCTCAGACTACCTATATCCCCCGCCGATATTGGGTCATTTGTTGTTGTGGAATTGGGCCCTTGTAGTCGTCGCTGGAGATGGACCGGTTGTAGTATCGTCGATAGCCTTTTCGATTCCAAGGCACACCGAAATTAGGGTTTTCCTCCTTGAATTCCTTGTACTTTTAATTTGTTTCTTCGCTTTCATTAATTCGCAATAGACCTTTTAGGATATCAATTTTTTTTTTTATTTGATTGTTGTTTTCGGTTTATGATTGTCCAATTCATGTTTCATGTATTCGATTTTGTTAAGTTTAGTGGGACATGCATTTTGTTATTTATGTACAAGTTATACTCGGTTGTCTTTATACTTAGGGATTTTTCATCATTGGACTTTGATTTGTTGCTTTATGCGTTTTGTTGATTTCTCCATAGTCCATTAAGAAGCTGTTTTATTTTGATCTGAGTTTGCCCTGTGGGTTTAGATTTTTGGTAATATTGTATCAAGTATTCGATTTCTTTGTGCTTAGAGCTCATTTTTTTTTTTGGTTTTCTAATGACGTGTGCAAGTTCCAATAGAAGTAATCCATAATTTAATATGATCTTTGTTGAAGGTTTGAAGCATGTAATATTTGATTTTGCATATGGGTTTACCATTTTCTTTATCTGAGTTAGTAAATTTTTAGAAGTCCATTAATAGACTTGTTTCTTAATCTGATTTCCCAGTTATGCACTGTTTGTGATAAGCTAATTCTTATTTACATTTACATAGTTTGTTTATTATTGACTTGTAGTTGTCTTCTGTCTATGAATAGGCACTACAAACCTACACCAAGTCTTCTGTTCGTGAGATTATACTTACCAATACTACCAACCACTTGTTACATGCAACAGGTTTGTTCAATATAATGAATGAATTGGGATTAACATTTTCATTATGTTTATTACTTTTGGATTTCGGTATGACATTTTCATTATGTTTAGTTTAAGTTGAAATATTGCGATTGAGCCATTTATCTGAATTCAATATTTGAAGTCCAATTCACCTCTTAACTGCCAAAATTAATCATCCTTTTTTGATTCGGGATTGACATTTTCATTATGTTTAGTAATACTTGATTTGTGATTGAGCTGGGTATTTGTATTCTCTATTTGAAGGACAATTCACGTCTTATTGGCTGCATAAGTGAACTTTTTGATTTGGGATTGACAATTTCATTATTTGTAGTAATAGTTGCTTTATGATGGTGCTTTTTATTTGAATTCACATATTGAAGTTCAAATCACTGCTTATTCCGCAAAATAATTCATCAATTTGAGTTCTTTACGGTTTATATTTGAAGTCCGAGATTAGTTTGTCCATTGTCTGTATTTGTTTTTTTGTTGTTGTATTATTCTGGAGTCCAACTTTGTCTTTGTTTTTGTTTTGTTTTTTTAGGGTAGAGTCCAACTTTGTTAATAACCGAGTATATTAGCCAAAAAATATGAATAACATTTAGGTTGTTCATAATCTTGTAGTAAAGTAAACATTTTTGCCTGAATAACAAAAAGTAGACAACCTAATACCAATAAACCCTTTTTTGAGTACAAAAACATCCAACCTAGTCGTTCTTTAGTTAAATATTTCTTACTTTAACAACTCCAAAAACATGAATTAACCAACTATCTGATCAACATCACTCTCATCTTGCCATCTTTTTGTTGCTCCTAAACACAGGGGGAGAACATGAACCCTTTTCTTTCTTCATTTTTTGTTTCTTGTTAGCAGAACTATTTTCCACGGGTTTGGTTGAATCAAACCAAATTCTTGAATCATCCATCATCCTCTTTGATAGCACGTTGCTTTCATGCACCATTATCCACAACATAATTCTTACCCTCATACTCTCACTGGCAATCTATAGCAAAATTTAGTTAGTTCAAAGAGGGCATAAAACTCATAAGTATACATATATTTGGTATAGTTCCTCATAGCTTAATTAATATTATAATAATACCTCTGCCTCATCCTTCATCTGTTCCATTCCGTCCGTACTCTATTCGTCGGTCAATCTTCTAACGTTCCGCATATGATTTATGACATGAATTCCGTAGTCGTACCTACATTACGTAATTCATTTAATGCATCAACGAGGTAAATTAGTAATTGTTTCCCTTATTGAACTTTGACGTACGAATTTTGTGCTCTGCCCCGCAATTTTTTTCATCAATGGAGAACGTGGTTAAATCATCCATATTTCCTTCTTTAATTTTCTTTTCATACACTCCTTGCATCACACCCAACTGGATATTTCCTTCTTTAATTTTCTTTTCATACACTCCTTGCATCACACCGAACTGGAAGCACATTCATAGGCTATCAATCCCTTCATTCCAAGTATCTTAAATGCAAGGGGACTTTTTGTGTTAAATATTGAACGAAAACTAATTATTTAATAGCAACTTACGATAGTCTGTATGCTTTGCCTAGATGAATTTTCCATGACGGTAGCTGTTGGTCTCGAGTCTATCATGACCACATTGCTTTGAAGTAAGTCCACGACTATCAACTTGAAGTGACCCGGATTACGAAAGTGGAGTGGGATGAAAATCTAAATCAGTTTGAATTAAATAATTAGCTCCCAGTAGTAATAATCTAGTTGTTTTTAAAGCGAATTTAAATTTCAACTACCTTTTTAACTACTTGAATATCAGTAGTGAGGAAACCTCCCTTTTACTTTTCTCTGATTAAATTGCCCAAGGAAGTTGTTAGCCTCCACTACCGCCCCCTCCTGTGACAGTGAAATACTAATTAATGAATGGATAATCATATAATAGTTTAACTGCACATCATACTATAAAATTGTAAGTAAGTTTTGTTTTACCACTAGGAAGACCAAGAAGAACCAAATAAACAATCCAGTTTTTCTCTCTTCTTCAAAATTCAGTAAGTCTGAAGCTGTGTTCAGAACCTATTTCATTCCGTAGTAGAAAAAAATGTACAAATGTTATTTCTATAATTATGTATTAAGAAAATAAAGTGCTAATAGTTTTTAACTTCAAAATCAGTACAAATTCCTTACCGCTGATGTGAGCCACTTCCCAGGGAATAACGTCATTAATTCTCGTCAGTCACGCAATGTGTTTCGAGTCTCCGATACTATTGCTCCCAAAAGTTACTTGTGCAGTCCATTAGGTCATAGAAGTTTGAAACTCCAAACAAATATTAGAAAAATGTAAGAGGCACATCAACATGTAATATAAATACATTAATTACCTCTCTTCAAGATTGCCATCTGTCAGAAACATAACAAGTTTTATTAGATTTTTCATCTTTTAGCTTCTTCGATTATGTGTACAGGTACCCTAGCAATATGTAGTGCCTCCAACTTCTCAAATTGTTACTCATTATTTGGCCATTATCTTGTGTGGAAACATCTTGACTTGTAGTCGGGTTTAATTTCTTCAAAATTGATTTTAATTTTTTGGACTTACTGGTTGTGTAAAGAGCAAGATGATTGATTATTTTAGGGGTAGTGCTAAAGGTTTCAACATACTAAAAAAAATGAAAGGTTAAATGTTTTGTGGCTTTACCTTCGTAGTATCTTCCATAACCGAGTTAACTCCATTCTCTGCATCCTATTGCTCGTCTACTATGAGTTCAATCGTGGAAGCTATCTCCTTACCCTTACGAGTGCATCTGCTAGTTCCGCTTCCATCAGGCATGGAGAACACCTTACTAATATTAGGACTATTTAAATTTGCACCTATGCTACACACCCCATCGTCAGAAATGCAACTAGGTATGCCGCTTTTTTCTAGGTGTGGAAATAAATAGATTAATAGCACCACATAGTTCTTTCAAAGTATCTTTTGAGGTAGGTGAGTCCTGCCTAATATTTTCAATTCTAAAAGATCCGGATATGATTTCCTTTAATAAGGTCACATGTACTTATCTCGCGGAGCATTTTTATCTCACCCACTGTGCACTCCAACAATCTAAATGTATCATCCTTCTACACTATAGCCGAGTCAGTGACTGTTTCAGTTTTGTCAACCTCGAACTGTGTTCCTACTCTCTCCGTCTTACCCTAGCAATAAATTAAATTACAGTTATCACTACTTTATTATATATTTTTTTTCATATATAATATGACATTATAAGAGCAATACAACACTTACCATATAGCTGCTACACCATTTTTTGCCATTTAACCTTTGCGCAAGTCTTTTCTGAGCATCTATTCCTGAAACACCAAGTGAACCGAGCTGCTTACAGTGTATTGGTTCGTTTGGCAGTACTACTTTCAAATAGTAGTTCTATAAAAAAAGCTAAACGTCCTCAGTAAAATAACAAACTAATTCCCATATAAACAAGAGCTTTTATTTAGTGGATTTCAGATTGGTTATCCAATGTATTTGCATATCACTTTGAATAATTGACAAGGTAATTTGGAATTACCTGGAGAAATAGGCAACACCCTGTTGTGTAGGTGTTTGTATTCCTATTCTTCTTGTACCTAATGATGCCCTCAATCATCTTGTTAAAGAACAAGGTAGCCCACTTTTTCTTATTAATCTTGGCTACATCAACCACACTAAAAATGTAGTTTTGATTGATGTCATTGGTCGATGTTGTCCCCATTATTGTTAAAATTGTGTATAGGGCGTACGATCTAATGAAGTCTAGATCAGCGCTTTCATTCTCTCTAATGAGATGGTCTAATCGCTTAATTTTAATGACTGAACACTCTCCTATATTACTAAGGTATTTTGACTTTAAGGAAGCTGCAGTTTTGTAGTCACCCTTTAGTACCACATCTTCCACCCCCTTGGGGAACCCCATGACTAAGCTGAAGTCTTTGACTGATAAGTGGTGGCTCCTACCATCTATTTTTAAAGTAAAAGTCTCGGTGTCATAGTTCGTAACCAATTCGTGCACTAAATTTAAAAAAAGTTAACAGCCAAGCCAACAATACTAAGTGACCCCCCGAAACCAATAGAGTTAATCATTTCTCTTCTACTTTCATTGAACTCGACTACAGTTTCGCTAAAACGTGCTAGTGCTATCCTAGACTTTAACATTAGATTTAAATCGTCGATATCTGGATCGGCTTAAGAGTAGCTAGTTGGTGTATTCTTTTCAGGCATAATTTTCTTAAGATTAGCTACTTTCTTTTTGCATTCGCCTTGGCTTTCCTGAGCTTCAACATCGAAATTCAGATGACGCCTCTTTGCATTAGTTATTCCTCCAATTCCTATAAAAACAAGCTGAGATATAAAATAAGAACACACTTGGTCGATGAGTTGGGTGGTATTGGACTAGATCGGGTCAAATAGGTTAAATAGCCCGATCGGGTTGTTTCTAACAAAATGAGACTAAGTAAGCACTTATTTAGCTGCACTTGGTCCGTGAGTTGGGTAGTCTTTGACTAGTTCGGGTCAAACGGGGCTAGTAGCCCGATCGGATCATTTCTAACCAAACGAGACTAAATAAACACTTATTCCAATCAACTTGGTTGGTAAGTTGGGTGGTATTTGGACTAGATCGGGTCAAGCGGGCCTAATAAACCGACTGGGTCGCTTCTAACCAAACGAGACTAAATAAGCACTTATTCTGGTGCACTTGGTCCGTGAGTTGGGTAGTCTTTGACTAGTTCGGGTAAAATGGCCTTAGTAGCCCGATCGGGTTGTTTCTAACCAAACGAGACTAAATAAGCACTTATTTCAGCCAACTTGGTCGGTGACTAGTTCAGGTCAAACGCGCGTAGTAGCCCGGCCGGGTCATTTCTAACTAAACGAGAATGAATAAGCACTTATTTCGATTCACTTTGTCGGTAAGTTGGGTGGTCTTTGAATAGTTCAGGTCAAACGGGCCTAATAGCCCTATCGGGCCGTTTTCAACCAAATGAGACTAAATAAGCACTTATTCCGGTCCACTTGGTCCATGAGTTGGGCAATCTCTAGTTTGGGTTAAACGGGCCTAGTAGCCCGATCGGGACATTTCTAACCATATGAAACTAAATAAGCACTTACTATGGAAAACTTGGTTCATGAGTTGGGTAGTCTTTGACTAGTTCAGGATAAACGGACCTAGTAATCCGATTAGATCGTTTCTAACCAAACGAGACTAAATAAGCACTTATTTCGGTCAACTTGGTCTGTGAGTTGGGTGGTATTGGACTAGTTCGGGTCAAAAGGGCCTGATAGCCCGATCGGGTGGTTTCTAACGAAACAAGACTAAATAAGCACTTATTCTGGTCCACTTGGTTGGTGAGTTGGGTGGACTTTCACTAGTTCGGGTCAAATGGGCCTAATAGCCCGATCATATCATTTCTAACAAAACGAGACTGAATAAACACTTATTCTGGTCCACTTGGTCGGTGAGTTGGGTGGTCTTTGATTAGTTCGGGTCAAACGAGCGTAATAGCCCGATCGGGTCGTTTCTAACCTAACGAGACTAAATAAGCACTTATTCCGATCCACTTGGCCGGTGAGTTGGGTGGTCTTTGACTAATTCGGGTCAAACATGCCTAATAACTCGATCGGGCCATTTCTAACCAAACGAGACTAAATAAGCACTTGTTCCGGTTAACTTGGTTCGTAAGTTGGGTGGTCTTTGACTAGTTTGGGTCAAACGGGCCTAGTAGCCCGATCGGGTCGTTTCTAACCAATATTTCGGTCCACTTGGTCGGTGAGTTGGAGGTATTTGACTAGTTTAGGTTAAACGGGTGTAATAGCCCGATCATGTCGTTTCTACCAAATGAGACTAAATAAGCCCTTAATCTGGTCCACTTGATCCATGAGTTGGGTGGTTTAATACTACTCAAATCACAGACCAAGTGGACCGGAACTGGTCAAACTGCCAAACTGGTTGCTCATTGGAAAAAAAAAATATATTTTACATAATTTCAAATAATGTTGGGAGAGTTGACAAAAAATAATTAATGTTTTGAAACAACGTTAATAAACTTTTAGATTGTAATTAATTGCACTCATCAAAAGTCTCAAATTATTAATGATTGTCACAAAACTGGCCAATGATATTGGACTGCACTGTCGGGTGCAGACAAATTAGATTATTATTATTACCTAACTATTCTTTTCCTAGCTAGTAGGTAGAGTAAGTCAGGGTCGATTCCACAGGGAACAGGAACTAATCGAATTATTGTACTAAACAAATTTATATAAGTACTTATAATAATATAAATATAACTATAATAAAAGGGGAATTTATTTGATGCAAATTAACTAAACACTAAGTGATTAAACTAGCAAATTTAGATAAATTTAAGTATGAATAAACGACATTCCCACCTTTAACCCAGTATCCCCCTAGTTTGAATATCCATGTAACTAATGCAATTGCTTGACTAATTAGTTCTGAAACCCCTATTCCAAGAATTAACATGTACGCTTAGCTAACTCTTGTTACCCCTTAAGTATAATTAACTACAGGTTCGCTTAATAATTAATCCTATCTAATTAATTAGTCCTAGGATACAATCGCTAGAACACCATTAATCAAATGCTTAAAGACCTAAGGTAACAGAGTAGGTACGGTGTTGTACTCACAAGCTCGATACAAGTGACCGCGACTTATGTTATCCTAGCGAGTAACCAGTTTTTGCTACTTTTTGACACAAATGCATAACAATTACGGATTATGAATTTATGACCTAGTTACATCTATATATGCCTATCAGGGTGATCAATCCACAATAGCAACCATATAAAAGATAGAGTAAACCAATAACATAAGTAATCTCAGAAAATAATTAAATCAAACAATCACCGGATTATTTACATAAACATCAGTCTAGGGTTCAACATAGTCAAAGACGGGAAATATAAAACTTAGCCGATCATAGCGATCGCTAAGAACAAATAACAAAGAGAAAACATTAAACTAGAAAAACCCGAATTGCCGAATCTCGAGTCTTCGTGTTCTTCAGAATTCCCAAGTCCGAGCTCTTCAATTAATGTCAAAGTGTAATTTTCAAACTTTTGGATCTTCTATTTATAGACGGGGATGAATTTGGCTCAATTTGGGCTGGAAAAGGATTAATCCGCGCGCAAAACTGGGCTGGGCCGCCTTCTGTCTCGGCCGAGACTCACTAGCTCGGCCGAGCATTGTGTATATCTTTCTCGTCCGAGAAAGTTGGGCTTGGCCGAGAATCTTCTATGACCGAAATCCGGATTCCCTGACCTTCTATCTCGGCTGAGCTCAGTTTTCTGCAGCTTTTGGCTCGATTTTTCTCGGTTTTTGACTTGCGGGACTTGTTCTTATATCCTTCCTTGGTCGAGTTCGACTTTTTGGTCTAATCTTACCCAAATAGCTTCAAAATAAATCATATACATTAAATCGTCTAATAATGCAAATATGAGGAATACACGACCACTTACGCATGCAAATGTCACTAAATAGACACTTAATTCGACCTATTATGCATGCATAATTACGTGTACCAAAATCCCCCAAACTTAAACCTTTGTTCGTCCAGAACAGAACAAAGCAAAGAAGAACACAAAAGACACGTGTTAATGGTGATTTAAGTGGCAAACAAAGTTTCAGACCCATTTTCTTTAGAAAGACAATACAATAATCCGAGCATATCCGACATAGCAACTTAAACTACTTTCGAGACTCGATACTTTCAACAAGTGATCCTTACCGGTTAAGTGTATCACTCATCTCTCAAGTGTATAAGATAAATTCAATTCGCTCCATTGGACTACATGCACCGCCTACCATATCCTTCCCCGTTATCTAATCAGACGTCGTACTTTGATATGTGTAACATAAGATAAAAAAGGTCTTTATTTTAGGTTGTAATGGAGGCTTAAGGTAGGGTGAGAAATATTTGGATAAAAATGACTAATCATTGGACTAATCGAGTTTTCCTACTCAACCAACCCTCACAATAATCACTCAATCCTCACTCTTTGAATTTCAGCAAACTTCCCACAAGAAAGTTCCTTCACCCAACAAAAAGTCTTTATAATAACCCAAATACTTCTTCATGCTTCATTTTCGGGTACCACAATTTAGGACTACCCAATTTTTCATCAACTCAAACAATTAAGCATTTTCTAGACTACTAACCTCTCCTTTGAATAAAACTAACCAAACACGTATTTACAACGACTTTTCCTTTGCTTTTTTTTTTTTTTTCTAATAAGTAACAATAACCAATACTTCACACTTCACAACCCCTCCCCCAAACTTGGTTGAAAAACCAACGTTTGTGGGGAAAAGAGTGGGATGAATTGGTTTTCTAAACATAACAACTAGGAGAGGTTAGTTTAAGCTCGATTCTTTCACCTATCATTCGTATTGCCCTTTTTCCTTCAAAACTTCCTATTTTTCACCCAAATTAATTCTCAAAGCTTCCCAACTACATTCCAATCCTCCTCCCTCATACTCACTCTTAGTCCAAATGGGCCAAAGGTTTCATATAGAAAGGATATGGCTTGTAAAGTAAGACTATCAAAGAAAAAGCTATAAAACTCAACTGGGCTAACAACGGAAAATTTAATTGGTCACAAGGGCAACATTTTAAAGGCTGAATAATAGGTTAAAAATAAAAAATCGCCCAATATCATTTCCTACATCACATCATGTCCGACACATTCACAATAGAGACTCCGGCAAGTTCTAGAGACGACTATATATAACCAAAGAATTCACACCGAAAGAATGTAGATATTACTCCAAAGATGGGAGTACAACTTTTTGGCTAAAAAACTCACAGGGTTATAGGTGATCACAAGTCTCAAGACCAAGCTCAATTTAATCTTCATTACATGTCATGCTCTATTATATGTCAATTTTTCAAATTCAGCACAATTTATGATCATCATGAACTCATTGCACACTTATCAATATCCCAAAATTTACCTTAAACACGCAAGTACACACGAAGTACAATCTCGGGTTCGACTCAATCCTAGACGCAACACAAAATAAATAAAACAACTAAACATAAACTAACTAGCTAACACAGATAAAGACACGCAGGCCTGACGATCAACCACAAATTGGCTCACAGGCTAGACGATCAACCAACTATGATAGCAACCACAATTTCGACATAATTTTTTACTCTAAACTAAACAAAAAGCAACAAAAGAGGAAATGCAACCAATCCGACCCACTTACACCCCCTCCCCCAAACTTAGGTTAAAAACCTAAAGTGTTATGGGACGAGAGTGGTTCGAATTGGTACTATTCACAACACTCCTATTGCGGTGGTGGGTTAGGCGGGTAGCCTTGACCCCAATAGGGTGGTGGTTGTGCCAACGGTCCTCTTGTGCCTTCTGCCAGTCCATCATCTGCTGATGCCAGAGCTGTTGTTGTGCCCATCGATCATCCTCCACTCAATACCAAGATTGCATTTCTCCATGCATCAGTGAGACATCATTTTGGAGGGAGGTGATCAATTCCTCCATGTGCTCACGGTACTCCGGCTCGCTCAGGATGGAAGTAGACTGTCTCTTCTTTATCGATCTAGCTGGTCGGCTTCTTTCTTCAGCTGCTGCTCCGATATCTTCCTCCTCGGCTGCCTCAGCACCATCTTCCTCCTCTACATTAGCCACCTGGGCCACATGATACTTCTGGACCTCATCATAGTCCTGTATCCTTGATGCTGCTAAATTGGCCGGAGATAACAAGGTCAAATTCTGATGGTCTCAGAGACTATTGACCAATGTCAACGGAGTGTTGGGCAATATCAAGAATGGGCCGTATTTCTGGATCACAGACATAATCATCCGGTTAGCCGGAGTACGAGCTACACCACTCGGAAAAGATCGGACTACCATCCGCATATGCTCGAAATCGTCCCAGTCGAGCTGATATCGAGAGGACACCGAGGTTAAGTCAGTCAGTGGAACCCCGAGATGAGCGGTGATCGTGGTTATGAGACCGCCAATGTAGATTGGTTCCTTCCTCTTGACCACATGTTCAAACTGCTCAACCAATATCTCAGCCCCCTCCACTTGATAGCCCTGCATAATCGAGAACAACACTTCCAACTCTTGCATCCGGGCAGCCCCTGTCTCTTTTCTTGCAAAGAGAGTAAGTGCGAGAAGCTTCTGAATATAGTGAACTATCAGGCTCCGAATCCAAGAAGTCTTTGAATTCCTGTTGTAGGGCTGAGGATCGACTAAGCTGGGTGCATAAGTCAACCGCCCCTAGAACCGGTGGACTTCGAATGTGGCTCTATTCCGTGCATTTTCGCTGGTTTCTTCATGGGACTGCCTATCGATGACATCGATGGGGGTCTGTCCAAATATCACCTCCAACTCTCTTACCGTTAAAACATGCGATTCCCCATTGAGTTGGAAAGAAATGGTCCCCGGTTTGCCCCCACATTTGTCCGGGTCTATGGTGATCTCTAGTGTACTGAGAAATTCAAGAGTAAGGCCGACATATGTGGCTTGGGCTTTCATAAACCCAATCAGTACTCCTGCGTCTTCAATAAAGTGTGGACATTCTCTAGTAGGCCTAGTCGGCGGAGGATGTCATCGTTGCCAAACCGAGTTGGCATAATCGGGCGTGTACACAACTTGCTAAAACGGGCCCGATGAGACTCTTTCGCCAAAGCGAAGCCGAAGTAACAGCTGTCAGTGGGTGCAAATACTTGAGGTGCGTCTATGGGTTCCTCAATCATGGGCTCTTTGCCCTTGCCCCTGCTTCAACTCGAAGAACCTGAACTTTTTCTGGGAGCCATTTCTTTTAGTCTACACACTTGACACAACAAAAATGAGTTTAATTGAGAGCATGTCAAACACCAATTACACACTAATTAGCATCTAGCTGCAACTAATTCCTATTATTCATATCGAGTAATTCATATACAATGACAAAGCAAGTTGATTCACTTCAGTATGAACCGTTATGTCTCAAAAGAACATGATGAAAGTACTCAAAACAACTTATAATTAATCTAAGCTAGGGAATTTTCATAACAGTTAACTGCATAGAAGGTGTACGACTAAATGTCTGAAAGAGCTATCACTCGTAATTTCAACCAAAATCACCCAAAATTCATCCACCCATGACATAATCAACACGAATTCATATGTATCACCACAAGTTCATGTTAAAGCACTTGAATAGATAAATTTCTGACTAAACCCAACTAGAGTCAATCTCCAAAATTCAACAAGCAATACACACGAAATCCTCCAAACTTCAACAGAAAATCAAATTTAATTACGAAAAGAATGAGGGTAGGGATTAGATTCACTTACCAAACAAGTTTAGACGAGAAGAATTTGAATCGAGTCGGTTCGCACCCTTTTTAGCTCGTCTGAAATTTCGCACAAAATTTGGAAATAATCGGTGATAAGTGTGTGGAATCGTGTGTGCAAATTATTTGTAGTGTTATGGTGGAAGAAAAACTTGATTTTAGGTGAATTTCGAGTGAATGTGTGTGAGGTGTGAAATGTTTTCGCGGAAGGGGGAAAAGAGGAATGGGGTTTCTGCTGTTTGGACTCGCCTTTTAATTCTGGAATTTGCCCTGTCTCGGCCGAGAAGGTGGGGCTCGGCTGAGCTTCGTGTATAAGTGGCTCGGTCGAGAATTTGAGGCTCGCCCGAGATGCATGTCCAGGGATTATCCACTGTTTTTCCCGCAGCTGAGTCTCGGCCGAGAATCACCGGCTCGGCCGAGCTCTGTGTATAATAATATCTCGGCCGATAATTGTGGCTCGGCCGAGATGCGTGTCCAGGGATTTTCCCTTATTTTCGCTCGGGGCTGAGTCTCGGCCTAGAATTACCGGCTTGGCCGAGCTCTGTGTATAGATTTCTCGGCCGAGGCTTTGTGTCTCGGCCGAGCTGACTTACCAGCGTGGCTTTTCGCCCTTCTGACCCCCTATTCCACGCTTTATCCCTCGAATTTTATGGCTCGGTGCCATCTGGTTAAGCTAGTTCCTACAGACCCAATACAAAATAGTAAAAACACACAATATAAAATAAAGTAAAGAATTCGAAAAATAAAACAGAATGTAAATGCCGAGTTGCCTCCCGACAAGCACCTTTGTTTTACGTCGTTTGCTCGACGGATGTTACGTTCAATTGGTTGGCGGATCCTCAAGTTGTATGATGTCTTCGGGCAATTATTGGAATGTTTTGAAGTAAGGTTTGAGCAGATGCCCATTGACCTTGAGTATCTTCCCCGTTTTTTCACTCTTTATCTCAACTGCACCATGAACAAAGACATTATATACAACAAATGGACCTATCCAACGGGAACGTAACTTACCGGGAAATAGCTTAAGGCAAGAGTGATAGAGAAGCACTTTTTCACCCACAACAAAAGTCTTCCTATGTATACGAGAGTCATGGAAGGCTTTCGTCTTTTCTTTGTATATCAGTGCATTCTCAAATGCCTCTTTCCAGATTTCTTTGAGCTTTTGCAGTTGGAGCTTTCAGTGAGTGCCAGCTTCATCATAGTCCATGTTACACCGTTTGATTGCCCAATAGGCACGGTGCTCGAGCTCGACTGGTAGGTGACATGGTTTCCGGTTTCCCATAAACCAATCGATATGGTGACATGCCAATGGGCATTTTGTACGCAATTCGGTACGCCCATAGAGCATCTTCAAATCTCAAACTCCAATCCTTTCGGTTCGGCTGTACCGTCTTTTCCAGAATAGATTTATCTCTTGATTGGATGTTTCGGCTTGACCACTTGTTTGAGGGTGGTATGCTGTTGAAACCTTGTGCAAAACATGGTATTTGCGCAACAATGCTTCTACAGTGCGATTACAGAAATGCGTGCCCCTGTCACTAATGATGGCTTTTGGAATCCCGAACCTAGAGAAAATGTTAGACTTAACAAAATCTGCAACAACTCGAGAATCGTTAGTTCGAGTGGCCTTGGCCTCCACCCATTTGGAAGCATAATCTGCAACAAGTAAGATATACAAATTTCCATAAGATGAAGGGAATGGTCCCATAAAGTCCATGCCCCAAGTATAAAAAATTTCACAAATCATTATGGGCTGTTGGGGCATCTCATTCCTTTGGGAATTATTACCGGTTCTTTGACAGTTATGACAAGTTTTGCAAAATAAATGTGCATCTCTAAACAAAGTTGGCCAGTAAAATCCATTCTCCAGTACTTTATGTGCAGTTCTCTTAGATCCAAAATGACCCCCACATGAATATGAATGACAAAACGATAGGATGGAATGAAATTCAGACTCAGCTACACATCTCCTAATCATTTGGTCTGTACAATGTTTCCATAAATAAGGATCATCCCATACATAGTACTTCGCCTCTCTCTTTAGTCTATCTCGTTGTGCTTTAGACATCCCTTTAGGAAAAACAAGTGCAATAGGGAAATTAACTAAATCGGTATACCATGGTGGTGTTAGGTATGCATGTTGTGTTGCCTCAAGCAGTTGTTCGTCGGGGAAGCTCTCCTTTAATGGTGTTTCGCTTTCTTCAAGGGTCAACCGGCTCAAGTGGTCTGCGACTGAGTTCTCGGCTCCCTTTTTGTCGTTGATCTCCAAATCGAACTCTTGGAGGAGGAGGATCCACCGTATTAGCCTCGGCTTCGCCTCTTTTTTCGACAAAAGGTACCTAATTGCTGCATGGTCAGAGTGAACAACAATTTTTGTACCCAATAGATAAGAACGAAATTTTTCCAAAGCAAAAACAATAGCTAGGAGTTCCTTTTCAGTTGTGGTGTAGTTTGCTTGAGCTGGGTTCAAGGTTCTTGATGCATAATAGATGACATGAGTTACTTTCCCCTTTTGCTGTCCCAACACCACTCCTACCGCATAGTCACTTGCATCGCATATAATCTTGAAAGGCAAGCTCCAATCCGGCGGTTGAATGATGGGTAGTGTCGTTAACCTTTCTTTGAGTATGTCAAAGGCAGTTTTGCACTCAGATGTCATCTCAAACTCCACATCCTTCTGCAATAGTTTGCACAAAGGAGCGGAAATCTTGGAGAAATCCTTGATGAATCGCCTGTAAAAACCTGTATGACCAAGAAAAGAACGAACTTCCCGCATACTTGCGGGGTAAGGCAAAGCAGTAATGATATCTATTTTCGATTTATCAACCTCTATCCCTTTAGACGAGACAATATGGCCTAACACTATCCCCTGTTCAACCATAAAATGACATTTTTCCCAATTAAGTACAAGGTTAGTTTTAGCACATCTTTTCAGAATTAAGACTAGATTATCCAAGCACTTTTCAAATGATTCCCCATAAACACTAAAATCATCCATAAATACTTCTATGATATGACCTACGTATTCAGAGAAAATACTTACCATACACCTTTGGAAAGTTGCTGGAGCATTGCAAAGTCCGAACGGCATTCTTCGCCACACAAATGTCCCAAAAGGACAAGTAAATATCGTCTTCTCTTGATCCTCTGGTGCAATAGCAATCTGAAAATAACGATAATCCATGCACACTCGCCACCCAGTTTGAAGACGGGTGGGGACCAACTCACCTACTTGATTTTCCACAACTGTGACCCCCGGTTTTTTTGGAACTACTTGAGTGGGGCTAACATACTTACTATCCGAGATGGGGTAGATGATTCCGACGTCTAACAACTTCATTACCTCCGTTTTCACAACCTCCATCATTGGTGGATTCAATCGCCTTTGCAGCTCTTAGCTAGGCTTGGCATTTTCTTCAAGGTGGATCCTATGCATGTAGAGTGAGGGATTGATTCCCTCAATGTCAGCTATGATCCACCCAATCGCCTTTTTGTGCTCCTTGAGCACGGCTATCAGTGAACTCTCTTGGTATGGGGTCAGCTTTGATGAAATGATGACCGACAGTGTCTCACTTGTCCCCAAATACGCATATTTCAAGTGTTCAGGCAGAGATTTTAGCTCGAGAGTAGGAGCTTGAATAGTGGATGGGAGCATCTTAGTATGTGACTAAGGTAATGGAATGAATCTCTGATTGATTTGCAAACTGTGGTGTTTGAAGTGTTGCCACTAACTCAACCAATTCCTTGCAAGTTTCCCAAATCTCGTTGGTCCATTCTCCAATCGTGTGGTAAAGAATATTTCTGATGGGTCCCTGCACAACTGAAAAACTTCCTCGACGAGAGGGTCAATGACATTAACAGAGAAAACGGAGTGAACATCCTCGGAGAATTTCATGGCATCATAGATATTAAATTTAACTATACTACCATCGAACTCCATTGTGAGGATTCCCTCACGGACGTATATATTTGTTTGAGAGGTATTCAAGAAAAGTCCGCAGGAAACACTAAGTCGCCTATTTCCACTGAAACATCCTCTATTACCCCGTCGGGATACGAAGTACTACGATCAACTAACTGAATAATTATCCTAGTCTCTTTTAATGGCCCGAGTTTTAATGCATGAAAGATGGAATGAGGCATGACGTTTATAGATGCACCTAAGTCTAGCATAGCTCGTTCTGTGGTGTAATTATTTATTGTACACGGTATTACGAACATACCTGGGTCCTTACACTTTGGAGGAATCTTCTTTTGGAAGATGGCGGACACATTTTCTCCCATTATCACTTTCTCACCCCCCTTCAACCTGCGTTTGTTAGTGCATAGATCTTTAAGGAATTTAGCATACCACGGGATTTGTCTGATCGCGTCGATTAGCAAAATGTTTATCTCTACCTTTCTGAATACATCCAAGATCTCTTTATCTTTAGTATCTTTCACTTTAGGCGCGAGTCGACTCGGAAACGAAAGTGGTTGGGTCTGGATAGGTGGCGCAAGACTCTTTTTCTGCTGGAGCTGAGTCTTGATCGAGACAGATGTTTCTCGGCCGAGATTGGTTGACAACTCATCACTTTCTCGGCCGAGACTTGTTTTCTCGGCCGAGATCTGTTGCTCGTCCTATTCGTCAGTTTTATCCGTTTTTCTGTCAATTCCTGTTAGTGAAAACAACTCAAGACCACACAACTCCAAAGAATCTGAAAAAATGTACGAAGAAAAACACTCTGAATTCACACTCACAGTTCGGCCAGAAATGTAACCGAACTCAGCTTACGCAGAACAGGAAATAGAAATGGATCAAACACAGTTTTAACGTGGTTCGTTCAAGATGAACTACATCCACGGAGGCAAGGCACACCTCAATCCACTAAGAACTTCAATCAATTACAGAGAATTAGCTCAAGAAATGAAATGCCCAATTCTGAATGCAAATTAGGGCACGAACACTCTATCTCTAAATACTCTCTCTAATCTAAAGTACAAGAGAATAATGCTACGTAGTGATCTTCTCCTCAATGAGAGCTTTACAATGATATATGGATTGAAGCTCGAATGCAACTGAATAGGAAGTTATAACTGCAAGAAGTTACGCTGAGCTACCGGACAAATGTGACGGTTTCGCGTCGTCACAAACTGGAACTGCTTCGTCACAAACGACAGTTACACCACCTAACTCGAACCCGGTTTGCTCATGACCAGTCTGTCTTCTTGATGATAAAATCCAGTTTAAACCGCCGGTTCTTCACTCCCTAACTCCGGTTCCACATTCCCAACACACCATATTGCAATGTATAGGCTCACTTGATGAAATTGAACATTACCTCACAATTCCCTTTTCTAGACTTTGCCCGGGCTGCTTAGGCTCTCCAAGCTCCGTTCCACTCCTAAGTGTAATTGCACTCATATTCCTCGGGTTAATCTCGGACTGAGTGGGTAGTTTGCCACTGTTTGCATTTTCCAATCGACTCACCGCGGTAGCTAATTGACTCATTTGAGTCTCGAGGTTTCTGATGCTCGACTGGGTGTCTTTCTGGAACTGAACAGTATTGGTTGCCAAACTCTTGACAATGACTTCTAGAGAGGAGCTAGGTTCTTGTTCAACCGGTTGCTTTTGTTGGTACCTACCCCTCAGGAAACGATTTTGATCTCCCGACTGATGTGGCTGATTCTGCTGCAGCTGATTCCCATACTTCAAATTTTTTTTGATGATCCCTCCATCCCAGATTATAGGATTGGGACTAGGGGTCATACTTCCTCTGTTGGAAATTATCTGAGCCAACGGCATTAGCATGGGCCTCTAACTCATTCCCTAGAACGTGGCACTCATCTGTCGAGTGCTCCAATGTCTCACAAATACGACAAGGCTTGATAATACCCTTGCCCCCTAAGGAAACCTTTCTTACCAGAGTTGTTAACGCTTCCAGCTATTCTTCTATGGCTGAGTCAGTCATCTCCCTCACTAATTTGAGTGGCGCATCTCTACACCCAAATTGCTGTGCATTAGCAGCCATCTTTGATATCAGTTCCCTTGCTGCTCTTGGAGATTTCTCAACTAACACTCCTCCACTAGCTGAGTCTATCACATTTCGATCTGCCATTGACAACCTTTCATAGAAATACTGGATAAGCAGTTGGTCGGTTATCTGGTGTTGAGGACATCTCGCCTCTAATTTCTTGAACCAATCCCAATATTCATATAAGTTCTCCCCATGCAGTTGTCTAGCTCCACTAATCTTTTTCCGAAGGTTCGTCGCTCTAGAAGCAGGAAAATATTTTTCCAAAAACAGTCTCTCCATCTCTGCCAAGTAGTAACGGATGATGGAGGCAAATAATAGAGCCAATCCTTGGCCAAATCCTTCAAAGAGAAGGGGAAGGCCCACAACTTGATTGCCTCTTCAGTAACAGCAGTAGGCTTCATACTCGAGCAGACAGTGTGGAACTCCTTCAGGTCCTTGTGGGGATCCTCGCCTAAGAGGCCATGGAGTGAGGGTAAAACATGGATCGGCCTCGATTTCAGTTTAAATGTAGTGTTCTCTCCCAAGGTATGGAAAGTAATGCATAAGGGCTGATGAGTTACTCCACCGTTAGCCAACTCCTTCATAGACTTTTCTTGTACCATTCTACTTGTTCAATTTCTGACTCAAACAGGGTTTCAGTAGTGTATGGTAAAGCTTCTAACTGCTCTCGATTCTCTCTCGCCTTCTTCCTCAGAACTCGGTCTCTTCGAGTGATCTCAGGATCAAATTGCAGCTCTTTGTTACCACGTAAACGAGTGATCATTCACTGCTGTAATTAGACGCAAAGTACGATGTAAGTAACCAAGAAAGTATAATGACAAATAATAAAGAAACTTAAATAAATAATGGTTAATACTAAAACGCAATTAATTTCAACTGTTCCCCGACAATGGCGCCAAAATTTTGACCGCACTGTCGGGTGCAGACAAATTAGATTATTATTATTACCTAACTATTCTTTTCCTAGCTTTCGATCCCACAGGGAACAGGAACTAATCGAATTATTATACTAACCAAATTTATATAAGTACTTATAATAATATAAATATAACTACAATAAAAGGGGAATTTATTTGATGCAAATTAACTAAACACTAAGTGATTAAACTAGCAAATTAAGATAAATTTAAGTATGAATAAGCGACATTCCCTCCTTTAACCCAGTATCCCCTAGTCTGAATATCCATGTAACTAATGCAATTGCTTGACTAATTAGTTCTGAAACCCCTACTCCTAGAATTAATAGGTACGCTTAGTTAACTCTTGTTACCCCTTAAAGTATAATTAACTTCAGGTTCGCTTAGTAATTAATCATATCCAATTAAGTAGTCCTACGATACGATTGCCAGAACACCATTAATCAAATACTTAAAGACCTAAGTTAACGGAGTAGGTACGGTGTTGTACTCACAAGCTCGATACAAGTGACCGCGACTTATGTTATCCTAGTGAGTAACCACTTTTTGCTACTTTTGAATACAAACGCATAACAATTATGGATTATGAATTTATGACCTAGCTACATCCATTGTTCTAAAAATCAGCCTAGGCGGCCCTAGGCCGATCCAAATTTCTAAAAAATGGTCATTTTAGGCGGTCACCGAGTTCGGCGCCGCCTAACCCGCCTAACTGCACAAATTTTTCATAATTTTATAATTTTTTTATTTCATTTTGATTTTTTTTTTTTTTTACTTTTTTTTATCTTGTCAATGTGTTCAACTTTAGGTGAGCCCTTTTAAAATTTTAATTTCTTTTCACACCCCTAATTTAGTAATTTCCCCTCCACCCACTATTAACTCTTTTAAAATTTGAAGTTGGTGGTGTTTATTTTATATTTTTTTAATATTTTTTGTATGTATTATTTATTTATCAAATAATTAAATTATTCGTCTAAGATGGTGCCGCCTAGGCGCTAGGCCCCAGTGAACCGACGGACTAGCGCCTAGCGATTTTTAGAACACTGGCTACATCTATATGCCTATTATCAGGGTGATCAATCCACGATAGCAACCATATAAAAGATATAGTAAACCAATAACATAAGTAATCTCAGAAAATAATTCAATCAAACAATCACCGGATTATTTACATAAACATCAGTCTAGGGTTCAAAATAGTCAAAGATGGGAAATATAAAACTTAGCCGATCACAGCGATCGCTAAGAACAAATAACAAAGAGAAAACATTAAAATAGAACACCCGAATTGCCGAATCTTGAGTCTTCGTGTTCTTCAGAATTCCCAAGTCCAAGCTCTTCAATCAATGTCAAAGTGTAATTTTCGAACTTTTGGATCTTCTATTTATAGACGGGGATAAATTTGGCTCAATTTGGGCTGGAAAAGGATTAATCCGCACGCAAAATTGTGCTGGGCCGCTTTCTATCTTGGCCGAGACTCACTAGCTCGGTCGAGCCTTGTGTATATCTTTCTCGGTGGAGAAAGTTGGGCTCGGCCGATAATTTTCTATGGCCAAAATCCGGATTCCCTGACCTTCTATCTCGGTCGAGACTTACTAGCTCGGCCGAGCTCAGTTTCCTACAGCTTTTGGCTCGATTTTTCTCGGTTTTTTACTTGCAGAACTTGTTCTCATATCCTTCCTTGCTCGAGTTCGACTTTTTGGTCTAATCTTACCCAAATAGCTTCAAAATAAATCATATACATTAAATCATCCAATAATGCAAATATGAGGAATACACGACCACTTACGTATGCAAATTTCACTAACGACCTATTATGCACGCATAATTACGTGTACCAAATATTCGGCCGACAACATAAACCATATGAAATTTTGTAAGATTATTGTTGAAGAAAGCAATTAGCCTAAATAAGTGCTTCTTGATTCTCCTTGTTCTTCAGCCCATACTAAAGGATTTTTTTTTTTTTTTTTTTTTTTTTTTTTTTGCAATGGAAATTTATTCAGACTGTTTATTTGTTGAAAACCAATCATCCCAATTTTCTGCCACGGATGAGAACAATTTTAAAGATCACAAAACTTATGGTATTAATGGCTACGAATCGGACAAGGAATATCTGATGAGTTTGTTTGAAGAATGCGGTGAAAATGATGAAATGTTTGCTACAGAACCGTCAACATGGAATTATGAGACCATTGTAGGCAAATAACCGCTGCAGAATTATTTTACAAATATTATTCGGGAAAGATAGGTTTCAGATTTCGTCGGAACAACCAGGTATTTGACTCGGCCAGTAGAGAAGGTGGACGCTCGAATATTTTTTAATGAGATGACAGAAAAATGGAGCCAAGTTCGAGTGCTAGGTGTTGTTGCAAAGCTAATTGTCTGATTGAGATCGAATGAAGGATTCTACCGGGTGATAACATTTAAATGCAACACAGTCATCCAGTGGCATTCCCAAATCATGTACATTTTTTTTCGTAGCAACAAAAACATAACCACAAGACAGGCAATGGAAATCTGAACAATGAAAGAAGCCGGGATTAAGACCTCCCAAATAATGGATTTTATGGCAACCACCTTTGGTGGATATGGGAATGTCGATTTTACATGAAAGACTTGTAAAATTTGATAAGCACTTATAATGAATGAACTAGGCGGCTCAACACCAATGTAGAAGCCACAATTGCGTATTTCAGCGATCTTGTGGAGAAGGAAACAGGTCTATATTGCAAGTACGAAGTGGACGATGAAGACCGACTGAACATACTATATTGGGCGGATTCCAGATCGATATTGGATTACAGTAATTTCGGTGATGTTTTATTTATTGATTCAACCTACAAAATAAATTTATATAAACTGCCATTAGTTGAATTTATTGGAATTAACAATCATCGTAGTACTATCATTTTCGGTTCTGCTTTAGTATCTGATGAAAGTGTTAGTACGTTTCTGTGGTGTTTTCGAGTGTTTTTTGCATGCTATGAAAGGTAAATAACCCATATCTGTTATATATGATGGGGATCGGGCTATTGCTTCTGCATTGTGCTTAATCATGCCTCAATCGAGGCACATACTATATTCATGGCATTTGATGCACAATGCAAGGGTTGTTTCACATGACCCTAGTTTCTTAGGTGACTTCAGGCGATGTATGTTACACCACCAATCCGAGGAGTCGTTTGAGAAATGTTGGCTTGCGTTCAGATAGAACCACACTGAAGTAAATAAGGAGTGGTTGGATGATCTGTATGAGAGGAAAGAAAAGTGGGCAGAAGCATTCTGTAAGGGAGTGTTTTCAGAGGCATGACTACTGACCAACGACGTGAAAGTACAAATGCCTATATGAATCAGTTCCTAAACTGTGATCTTAGTTTAATACATATTTTTCAGACAATACTTTAGGGCAATGAGTAGGCTTAGAGAAGCTGTACACATTAACGACTTCAAGGACGATCAGTCTAAAATTTTTCTACAAATGCATTTAAAGTCGTTGGAAAAGTCTGTTGCCTCCTATTATACCCGTGTAGTATTCCTTAAGGTATTTTTTCTTTAGCACAATTTTGAAATTGGTTTTTGCTTCTGATGATTAATTTAATTTTGTTAATTATAACAGGTTCACGAGGAAATCGAGAAATAATCGAGGTACAACTCCATTGGCATGACATTACATGAATAGGTTTTCTTTCTTGAAAAAAATTGGATATAAATTGGGTAAGGAGACTGTTGTATCAATATGTGAGACAGAAAACAGTCTTTCATGCTCTTGTGGCTGGTTTGAGTCTGCATGGTGGCCATGTAGGCACATGTTCTGCGTGATAAAGGTTGTGAACTTTGAAGAAATACTGCTAGTGATGTTGAAGAGCAGATGGACAAAATAAAAAAGATCGGAGAATGTAGATACCAATACAATGAGTCTAGCTAGTCCGATCGAATTTAGGTACGGTTCTTTGCTGTCGAAGGCACATTAGTTACGCCACGTTGCTTCTACAAGTCAGGAAAGCTACAACTGTGTAATGGAATTGTTCGATTATGAAAAAAACCAAACGCCAATGGTAATAGCGACCTAAAATGTGCTAGAGTGATGGAAATTACCCTAAAATTATAAGATACCTGGAGATTGTCAAAATGAAGGGGTCTCAAATAGAGGAAAAAGATGAAAAGGGCATGAAAAGAAGATGTGGGAGAAGCAAGGAGATAGGTCACTATAAATCGAATTGTCCAACGATCAAGCGGGACCCAGTAGAGATAAAGGAGACTCAAAACGTAATAAAGTAGATAATTTGATGGAAGATGGAAGTGACGACGACAACATATTTATGTAAGATATTAAATCACTTGATGATTTATCTGTGCAATATGCCAAACTAGACCCTCAAACAAATATTTATAATAGATTACGTCCCACCATCTATGGCCTAATCAATTATTCTAACATGTTTGATTAGCAGCGAAAGTATGTAAGGGCCGGGAATGACCAACATATGCTATAGATGCATTTTAAACTATTGTGGATAGATATGAGAGGATGACTATAGCCCGTGCTCTATTGTGTAAACAGAAGTTTGAGCAGTTTAGTGTATTTGTAATGTGGTAGTACCCAATTACTTTGTGAAACCTTTAAGTTTGCTTCTTTTGTTTTGAAACTTGGTTTTTTGGATTTGTATGGTTTTGACAGAAAGTTCATATATGTTGATATTTTCTGTTTTTTTTTTCTTTTTTCTGAAAAAATGTTCTGTAACAGTTCTAGCAAAACTATACCAAAATGACATAACCTCTATGTAATGCACTTTAAACACCACTTGACTACCTGCTATCTTAAATCTTCAAATACTATGAGAAAATTGTGGGTACTAAACTTTGTAAGATAAAGATGAATCAGGCAATCTAATAACAAAAAAATTGCGCACAAAAAAAAGTGGTGGGTACATGTTTATAGATGCAACAAAATCATAACCGTACAATACCTAACAACAACAGAGTTCATTATAAGTTTATCAATTCAGACATCCACCCTTCATCAACAGAATCCCAATTACAACGAAATCAAATGATACATTTTTAACTAGCACATGAGTTATAGGAATCTGCTGACCAGAAAGCACCTACATTATGAGACCAAAAAGAATCCAGCATCCGATCATTGATAAACTTAATCGATAACCCTTCTTCTTCAATTTTGACTGCCCAACACTTTTCTCATTCAACTCGGCGTGTAGTGTTTCTTGTTGTCTTAGTGTGCGTGTTCTGCAGTAGTTGCAACCATAAGAGATATATCGTCGATGTTCGTTTCTATAATAATTTCTTTTTTCCTTCTTACCATTAATAAGACCAACCGCACGATCACAAAGAGGATCATCAAGCCACTCAAAGATTTTACATTTCTTATCGTGAGATCAGGTGAAAAGAATAGATTACAAGAATTAATGACCAACAAAACAAAATGATAATTAATCGAAAAAAAAATAATGTCACATCGATTCAACCAACAAAGTCATTATAACCAGGGATGCTTAAGACTAACAAATAAATAAAGTAAAACAATTTTATCTGATTATAATTACGACAACTGTTACATTGGACTATTTTGTTATATACAAACTACTATCTAAAGGAAAGTAAAGAGTCGTAAAGTAGAAAACCACATTCCATGAAATTCACACTCTAAAAGCTAGATCCAAACAAATGGGCTGTGACAACATAACCAAGTCAGACAGATAAGCTTCGAAAGATTTCAGCCTCCTTCATTTCAGTTAGCAATTACAGCATGCATTGCATAAAACAGTACATAGCTAAATTTTTGAAGACACAAATAATCAATGAATAAGGCAGTGGTAAAGAGAGAAAAAATTGACCAACTACCAAAGATGATTACAAGAGCATTACAAATGCAAAATTCTAATTTTTTTAATTAAAAAACAAAGAATACAAGGATTGCATGTGCTAAAGACACAAATCGTATGCAACGCTTTAGTAACCAAGGGAGAATGGACAACAAACTGCTACAGTTTTATCATGAAGGAACCCAAAAGTATAAAATAGCGGCCTAAAAGGAATAATCTACCTAACATTAGCCCTAGAACGGTAAAAGGAATAGACAATACCTGTTATTTCGGACATATGAAGAAGGCTGACTTGGGTTATTCACGGTCCAAGAGTATCACATCGGAGCCCTTAACAACGGACGACGGTAGCACACACGTTCTTCCTCAATTGAGTTTTGTGCCTCTAAACCAGGGTGCGTCTGAAAACTGGTTATTAACCCGGTGACGGTTGGCTGATGTGGTATCGGAGGAGGAGTTCCGGGCAGTCGATAGGAAACTTATTTTTCAAAGTAGACGGAAGTTTTTGGGGTTTCGAGTGCAACGGAAGGGAGATGAATGAAGGTACCAGAGAGATTCAAGAGGAAGAAGGGAATGGGATTCATAGCAATAAGTACATCTGCAAAAAACGAGGCTCATTAATTGTAAGTGCAGAATGCATCGGAAATGTAATACCAAGGATTTGCGTAGTGCCTATATTATCCTAATCTATTAATTTTTATGTCATATAAAATCAAAGGTCAAGATCAATTTGAGATGGATCTAAAGGCTAATAAATAGCAGTGGTAATGGTACCAATGGTGTACCAAAGTTAGACTCCCAAATTTAATAATCCTTTTGGTTAGAAGTCATGAGAGTAGAATTTATTCTCTTATATATTGTTACAAAAGAACTTTTCAACTCATCTATAGGTGCATTAATATACACATTGTGTTTCATTTGATATTTCAAATAATTCCATCATATGCCACATGTGATTAGTGATATCATTATTAACATATAGGGTATATTTGGATTAGGATGTAGTGGAATGTGCCCCATTTACTAGGGCACATCCACGACTGGTCCATCTATAAAGTTATTTTTGTTTAAGGGTGTAGTATGGTACGATGTGCACTGTAGATGTCACATCAATATGTTTTAGGTGATGTAAGTAATGATTGGTTGATTGGGTAATGATAAAAATGTGTATTTTGGAAATTGTAAAAGGTGATGTAGGATGTTAGGTAATGATAAAAATGTGAATTGAGAATTGTAAAAGGTGATGTAGATAATAGGAGGTGGATGTGGAGGGATGGGCAATCCGAATGGCCGATCCATAAATTGAAATAAAAGCAGATCGGGCCATTTCTAATCCGGAATTGTCTAATGCCAATTCAAATATCCCCGTAGTGTGTTATGGAACATCAAATGACACCAGATTGAAATATCAAATGAAACACAACCCGTTGTCACATACATAATATTTAATACAATAGTCGTTGAATTAAAGTCCAAATCATGCATTCCATGCATTAATATTTTATAATACATCGTGATAAATAATTAGATATTAGATATTAGATGATAGAGAGAAATAAAATAGGAATAAATTGAAGATGTGTAAGGAAGATACATGATCTCTAAGATACAAGGGAATAGGTGTGTAAATGAATATATGCAATTTCTTACAACAATTTATGAAGAGACACCTATGTATTTTAGGTCTGTCAATTTAAAACAATCCTACAAAAACTATATATAACCATGAGATTAATCAAATGGATGATGAATTGAATAAGAATGAATTCCTCCACACAACTCTCTCTATTCTCATCTTATTTATGATTTAGAATCAACTTTGTGATTCTTACTTCATGTAATTCGAGAGGGTGCAACTTTTGGATTACGAGTGAATGTGTTATATATCCTAGAAGATTAATTCCTTATGAATCATTTGCACCGTACTGGGAGCAATTAATAACTTTTAAAGATAGCATCATTGTGCCTAGCCTATACAAATCTACCAACCACGTACAATAATATTAAAAATTTCTAAGGTACAACATCTAAAATAAAAGATCCCGATCGGCATAAATAGGCCAAGATACTCTATTTAAGAGGTAGGAGGATCATATATACTGTGTGTCAAATGACATATAATACACCATAATCACGATATGTTAGCCTCCGTTTACAAAATATATGAGTATTTGATGTTGGTCTTCGGTGTGGTGTACTTGAAAGACCGACTCAATTAAACTGTTGGCAAAGTCGAGGCACAAGTTTGACTCGCTATTCGTAAGATGATATTGTCTCGAATTCTAGTGCTCCCGATCTTTGGAAATTGTCCCCAAGATATAATGACTTTTTGCTCTAGGATCGCAACACAATAAAAACAAGCTTTTGGTGAACTACTCGATACTCTGGACATTTTTATTCGGAATTTGGGAGGGCTTGATTTTCTAGAAAGCAAATGTAGATTGAATGTTGTACTGGATTGAAATTCATATTTTGGGGTCTATTTATAGTTATCGAAGAGTTGTGGTGCCTTTTCGAAAAGGCACCTTTTGACCCTTGCTGGTATCGGTTTGGGTCGCACTCGTTCGCTAGGTGACTGCACTTGCATCTGGACTTGCACTTAGTCGGGTGGTGGGTTGCACCCACTGGAGACCAGCCGCACCAGTTCACGGATCCAGGCTCGTACCCGACCCGATCCGTTTTCGTCATTGGTGGGACGGTTCGACCCGACCCGGTGCATCCCGTTCCACCTCGCTAGTGTACCACGTCATCGCACCCAGTCCCGAACCGCCGTGAGCCCACGAGCCACCCATTGGACCATCTGGCCAAAACTTTAAGGCTCCTCCAGACGACGCGTACGTGCGAAGTAAAAAGTGCACCTCTAAAGTGACTCAATGAGACGTGCGCGCCCGTGCTCGGAATCTGATGGTGCTTCGCACCATCCTCGGGTCCATTTAGCCAAAGGCTAAAATCCGTCTAGGGTCCACCATAAGGGAGCATACTTGATAACTCCTTATCAAGTGCTCCTCTTAATAAGGAGTTTCAACTTACTCCATATTTCCTATGTGGGACAAGTCCCCACATTTCCTTCTAACTCTTCCAATTTTTTGTGTTTAAGTTGCAACCATTAGGCATTAATTTCTCGTTCATCCGAAATTAAATTTGAGACATATACATTAAATTAATCTACTCATCTTTCAAAGCCAATTTCCAACAATCCCCCACATGAATGACAATTAATATATGCACCCTAAGACTTGACACACAAGTAAATCCCGAGGAACTGCCATTCCATCGAGAGAGGTAGCTTTCAACTTTGAACCTTCTCTAGTGAGATGCTATCGGATGTACTTATTAGGACATGATGTAGTATACTTAAATGCAGACTTTGAATATAACAAGGAGATTGTTAGGGTTATACTGTAAAACATTCTTTTAAGTGTTGCTTTGTATATAAACTGTTTCTTGCACTTTATTGAATGAGAATAAATTATCAATGTTTGCTTTAAATATTATGAATGTTATATATATTTATTGCATATTATTTGAATACCTTACATTGTAGACAATATAGTGTATAGTAGATCACAAAAGATCACATTGTCAGTTCCTTCCTTGTAATAAGTATAATGATTCACAAGTTAGATGAAATTGAACAATGATTGGTAGAAGTTGATGTGTAAGGCTCGAATTGGTTTGTCTTGACTAAGAGATTACACTAGTGCATTTGTTGCACTGAATTAGACCAACATCGAGATAATTTTTCTAGACTGACTTGATAAAAAAATTAGATCTCAGTGGTTATTGATTTCTTAATTTTTGTCACTTAATTGAGATTGTATATAATTAATTAATGTTGCTTTGATTTATTTTGAGCAAAGAGTCATTGGGACTCAATGCTCTATACTTTGAGCAATATTATTAATTATATGACAGATTGCTAAATTAATACAGAAAATCGTGTCTTGGTGAAACAAGTTGATTATGTCCCTTTGATGGACTCAGAATGTTTATCATATCAGATCTGTACGGTGGATTAACTTCCGATATGATAATAATGTTGAGTTGTTTGTTCTCAAGGAATAAAATATATTAATTAATTAAAGCATTTAGTAACTTAAATTAATTAATGGACATTGAATCTTAAACACGGGAAAAAATAACCGGGAGTCATATTCCGTAATATTGATTAAGATGGGTAGTTCAATATTAATCCTATAGTGGAATGAATTAATATTAATGAGTTAGAATAATATTGATGGCTCAATATTGATATCTAGGCCCATTAGGAGACCCAATCATATTCCTCTTAAAGGCTCCTTGAGTAGCCCAATTGAAGTCCATGATCTAAGAGGATAAGGATTAATTAGAAGTAGGAGATACGAAACAAAAGATATGGAGAAATCTAATTCCAAAAATGATATAATTTTATCCATATTTTCCTCTCCCAAGTGGGAGAGGATTTCGATCCTTATCCCAAAAGAGGGCTGATTTTCGGTCCTTCTCCATTATAAATAGGGGACCAATTTCGGTCCTCATATGCATAATTGAGTGGATGTTCTGCATGAAAATTAATCTTTCCTCGGGCGTAAAAAAATTCGTTTGATTTCCCACCGGATTGGCGAACTTTGACTTAGGAAATACTCAAGATGATCTTTGGGTTGAAAGATTAGTTCTTCTCAACAGTTTCTCTCTGATTCAAAGGTAAATACGATAATCCCGTAGTTCCGCATGTTTAGGGCTTATTGAATGATTACTGTTATTCAATTACATGAATTGTGTGATTTGAATATTTCAATCATGGTTATATGATTTATGAAAGTGATATTCAAATTACATCCCGAATAGATCTTTGGCACAATTCTTGATTCACCAACTGTACTCGTGGCTCAGTGAACGCAATGTCTTGAACTACCAGTTTTTTTATACACCAACACAATAACATTCACACAATTGCAATTCCGTTATCTTTCGATTCTCACGTTGTGTTCGTTAAGGGTCGTGGACCATATCCTGAATTCATAAGTGTTTAATGTGAAGCGACGTCACTTTTCAAAGGTGACCTCCTTTTAGGACTTAATCCAGGGGTAGCCTGAAATATCCCACCACATTTGGTACATGAGCCATTAAAAGCATAATCACTTAACTTACGACACGTCATCAGGAAAGCACTTGGGCAGCTGCGAGAATGGGTGATTTAGAATAGTTCCAAGTGCACGAACGACCCGTTCATAGCTTAGTTGTCTCATTGAACCAAGTTCGTTGGATCTCCACTTATCATGGTTGAGTTACCACCATGCCCGGTCTTGGTGTGTGGGTTTTAACCTCATTCCCCTTACTGCGCTATACAACAACTCTCTAGTGATGCCTTTCGTCAACGGATCCACTATATTTTCCTTTGACCTTACATAGTCGATGGTCATTATTCCACTAGAGATCAGTTATCCCACGGTGTTATGTCTCCGACGAATGTGTCGAGACTTACCGTTGTACATGCAACTTTATGCCTTCCCAATAGTTGTCATACTATCATAGTGTATCATTATTGGAGGCACCGGTTTGTTCCAACAAGGAACATCCTCTAGAAAATTCCTAAGCTATTCAACTTCCTCACCAACCTTGTCAAGTGCAATGAACTCCGACTCCATCGTGGATCAAGTTATGCACGTCTGTCTAGAGGATTTCCACGACACTGCTCCCGCACCTATGGTGAATACGTAACCACTAGTTGATTTGGAGTCGTTTGTGTCTGATATCCAGTTGGTATCACTGTTAGAGGTGGCATAATCGGCCCGACGGACCGACCCAGCGGGCCCAATATTTTAGATGAGCCGGGCCATAGAAATGTAGGCCCGAAGTACTATTTGACTCGATCGGGCCAGCCCGATGTATCAAAAGTCCGACAGGCCCCGGGCCAACCCGATAATCTTAGTATATTATAGGAGAATACCCCGGTCGGGCCGACTAATTCTAGGCCCGACTAAATTTTGGGCCGGTTCGACCTGAGCCGAAATATGACGTTGGCCCGACAGGCCAGGCCGTTCGAATTGCCACTTCTAATCACTGTATCCTACTAACACAACTGTATATCATGAGTAAAATATGCCATAACTTAATGTAACGCCTGCTATTTTAGCATTATAATATTATCATACAAGTTTATTGGTATTTAGTTAGGCTTAATTAATTAATTTGGGCCAAGTATGTATATATATATATCCAATAGATTGGTCTTTGGCTCAGCTTCAAGTCACGTTAGCCCGATTAATTATTTTATGTCCAATTAAATGTCAATAAGTTATTTTATATAGATTTAAGCTTAAGCCGAAAGTCTCATTAGGAAAAGTCCATGTCATGCATCATTGTCAATTATTTTGCATTTTAATTTTCAAGCCCAAGTTAAGTCCATAAACACAGTTCGTTAAACATTCTCAGGCCCAATTACTTTTGGGTTCATTATTAACTATTTTCATGTCATTCATGTTGCCATATATATTTATTTATCAATTTTAGACATAATATTTCTAGGTAAATCGTTCATCATATTTTAGCCAATTTCATTCATGTTTCATTCCGCTACTAAGCTCAAGCTTTTGAGCCTAAAATGCTAGCCCAATATACTAATTTGTAAAGGGCCTCTTGAGCCCAAGAGAATCCAATTTTTTGCATAATTAAAGAATAAAAATACAATTGAATATTTAATTTACGTAATATATTATCAGAAAATCGCAAAATCCCCCTAATTCCTATCTTAAAAGCTCTAATCCTATCACAGATTCACAATACTATCCTTTACCATAATTATATAAATACACGTCAAACCTAATATCCACCCCTACTTTTCACGGAAACAACGACTTGTATTCCTTCATTTTTTACTAACAACAGGTTGTACGGAACAAAGATCACCGGCTTAGCATTTGCATGGCATTTCATCGGTTTTACCCAAGACAATACAGGTAGGGGTTTACTGTTTATTATGAATTAATTGTATGATTATAACTGTTATATTTTAAGTTACAAGTGTATATTCAATTATTGGATATACAAATTCAAGTTTCGTGAGTACACGTATTACAAGTTATAAGTTTATATTCAATTTATTGAATATAATATTCAAGTTACAAGTTATGACTGTTTATACTTTATGTTTTTAGTTTTGTGTATAATTGTTATAAATTGTGATCCTCCACGAGTTGAAGGAAGCTCACCCCAACCCAACATTGATCCTTTCAGGTTAATTTTGGCGTGAGACGGAGGAGTTGAGGCAAAGCCGAGACCTATGAAAGTTAATTTTAAGTTGAAGTATTATATTTCTATTATTTGAATTTATTTTTGCGCATGACTAAAGTATTTAGGATTTTAATTTTAAAGATAATTCATAGGCGAGCCGTTAATATATTAAAACTTCCAAAATATGCAAATATTAAATTCATCTATCACATGGAGCAGCGGACTGAATAATTAACAAACATGTAATCAAATGGAAATATTTATTAACTAATAATTTATCATGAGAGATTAATTTAAAACTAAATCAAACAAGTAAAGTTACCAAGCGAGCCTTATACTTGTCAATTGATCCATCAGCCTTATATTTTCTTTTAAGGATCCACTTGCATCCCAAAGGTTTGCACCCGGTGGAAGATCAACTATCTCCCAAGTAGGATTTTGCATGATGAACTCAATTTCGCTGTTGATAGCTTCTTTCCGGAGAGGAGCATCTGAAATGAACAACACCTTTTGAATTATCCAAGGTTCATTATCTAACATGTAGTTAGAAAATCAAGACCGAAAGTCTTTGCTACTTTCGTCCTTTTGCTACGACTCGGTTCGTCCTCTTCTTCTTGAAGAGAACTCTTCACAATCTCAAAAGTCCTCTTTTCAGGACTTGTCTCTTTCCATTCTTTTTTCAGAAAGATATTTTCAAAGAATTCTTCATTCCTTGAATCTATAGTCATCCCTTTGTCTATATCAAGGATTTTCGATTTGTGCTCTAAGAATCTATATGCACTGCTGTTGTTCGCATATCCAATGAAAATGCAGTCAACAGTCTTAGGTCCTACCCTCTCCTGTTTAGGTTTAGGTACTTCTACCTTGGCTAGGCACCCCAAACTTTAAGGTAACTATAGGAAGACTTCCTTCCTTTCCAAAATTCATATGGAGTCAGATGCCTTTTCTTGTGTGGCAGCAAATTGAGAATGCGATTAGCCGAAAGAATGGCTTTCCCCCCACTTGAACTGGGCTAGCCCCCAACTGATTAGCATAGCATTCATCATCTCCTTAAGAGTTCTATTCTTACGTTCAACAATGTCGTTTGACTGAGGTGAGTCAGGGGCAGTCGTTTGATGAATAATGTCATGTTCCTTGCAAAATTCTTCAAATTGAACCACATATTCTCCCCTCTCTCCCACCCTGTCATTTTGAATCATCTTGATTCTTAAGCTAAGAGTATTCTCAACTTCACTCTTAGAACTTTTGAAGACCTCGAGAGCTTTGTCTTTTCCACTCAAAAGATATACATAACAATATCTTGTGCAATTATCAATAAAAGTTATGAAATACTTTTTCCATCTCTAGTTTGCACATGTTTCAGATCACATATATCAGTATGGCTCAACTCTAGAGGCGAAGTGCTTCTCTCCACTAAAAGAAACTGTACTTTCAATCTTTACGTTAACACATACTTCACACTTTTGGTGTAAATCAAATTCCATCATTGGAAGTAAATTCAAACTAACTAGCATTTTTAGTTTGTTCAAATTTACATGTCCTAATCCTATCATGTCATAAATTAGACCATTCAACCAAGTAAGAAGAATTAATAACTTGATTAATACCATGCTTAATATTGCGTTGTATAGTCATTACATTCATCTTAAAGAGCCCCTTTTGTAGGTAGCCCTTTCCTACAAACTGACCATTCTTGGTCTGTACAAACTTATCAACCTCAAATACTAGCCTAAACTCGAATTTGGTTAACAGGGAGCCGAATACTAAGTTCTTGCAAATGTCCTAGACATGCAACACATCCACAAGCATCAACTCTTTTCCCGAGGTTATCTTCATCACCCCTCTTCCCAACCTAACTATGTTGGAAGTTGCAGAGCTTCCCATATACAACTTTCTACCGGTGATCGGTATGTAGCTTGAGAACATTTTCCTTGTCCGAACATCGGTGTTCATGAACTACTCCACTGGGTTATCCACCGAATTGGCTTCAAACACAATGACGGTCAAATGTAGATCAAACAAATCCAGAGGTGTCAACACGTCCTCGGTTAAATGAGCCTGATTTCGATTGTCCTTCTTAGGTTGCTACAATCCTTAGCCATATGTCCGGGTTTGTTGCAGTTGTAGAAGTTGCCCTTAATCTTCTTATATTTTGGCTCCTGCTCCCTACTGTTGCTGTTGCTTCTTACTCGACTGCTTCCGCTTCTTGCTGCTAGTATTCGACTCGGGCAAGTTTGCCTTTGCTCCCATGTGTGGTCTGCCGCTCTTGACCTCAAACTTCTGGTTATCTTTCTCGATCCGTGTCTCACGATAAGGTCCTCAAGCCCCATTTTCTTGCGCTTATGCTTGAGATAATTCTTGAAATCCTTACATAGAGGCGGTAGCTTCTCTATCATAGTAGCTACTTGAAAGGATTCGCGTAGTTTCATATATGCGGCATGAATCTCATGCAGGATCAACTGCAACTCAATGAACTTGATTCAACACCGTCTTGGAGTCCATCATCTTGAAGTCCATCATCTTGAAGTCCAAGAACTTTCAGATGATGAATTTCTTCATCCTGACATCTCCACTCTTGTTCTTCTTCTCCAATGATTCCCGCAACTCCTTTCCAGTTTTCATAACCTCGTAGACGTTGTAGAGGGAATCATCGAGATCGTTGAGGATGTAGTTGCGACACAGAAAACCACTGTGATTCCATGCGTCCAATACCGTCCTCGTTTGCTCATCTTTCTCGTTTTCATCTATGGTGGGAACATCTATCTTCCTTTAGGAAGCGAACTAGGTTGAGCGATGTTAGGTAGAACATCATCTTCTGTTGTCACCTCTTGGACTCGTTTCCATCAAACTTCTTCGGTCTTTCGGCGTGAACTGGTGTTGCAGGAACAATGTTGGTCGGCATCTTCCAAATACACGTAATATCATCTTACACTGTTGGTCTCTAGTGTGGTGTACTTGAAAGGTTGACTCAATTATACTGTTGGCAAAGTCGAGACACGAGTTTGACTCGCTATCGGTAAGACGATATTGCCCCAAATTCTAATGCTCTCGGTCTTTGACAATCGTCCCCAAGATACAACGACTTTTATGAGATCACAGCACAACAAAACCAAAGCTTTTGACGAACTACTTGATACTCAGAACTTTCTTATTTGGGATTTGGGAGGGCTAGATTTTCTAGAATGCAAATGCAAATTGAATGTGCGAAGTGCGAAGTGCAAAGTGCACCTCTAAAGCGACTCATGCGACACGTGCGATTTAGCCAAAGGCTAAAATCCCACTAGGGTCCACCATAAGGGAGCACACTGATAATTTCTTATCAAGTGCTCATCTTAATAAGAAGTTTCAATTTACTCTATATTTTCTATGTGGAACAAGTTCCCACATTTCCTTTTAACTCTTCCAATTTTCCTTGTTTAAGTTGCAACCTTTAGGCATTGATTTCTCAAACATTTGAAATTGGATTTGAGAACATAGAGACACTAAATTCATTTACTCGAAACGTAGATTTGAATTTATAACTCAATTCCATTTTCCACAAATGGAACCCAAAATTTGAAATTACTCAAAAATTGGCCAACACCAATATTCCAAAACCAATTCCCAAAGCTTGATTGGGGGAGGGACATTTTTGCAATGATTGATAGAAAATCAAGGAGAACAAATAGAGATGTTCTTTTCGAGAGAGTGAGTATATTTATATTTTTATCTTTTACAAAGAAAATCCAGATAGGGTGAAAGAAGTCACTACAAGAAAAAAAAGGGTCTTTTGAGACCACAAAAGTGGTCTCAACTAATGAGTATTTGTCATAACTTAAGTCAAGTGGTCTCAAATAATCAGTATTAGCCACAACTTATGAGTATTTGTCACAACTTTATTGTCGTCTCAATAACTTTGACGCAAATAATATATTTGTAACAATAAAAGTGGTCTCAAATGCGTCTCAAATAGTTTTTGCAACAACTAGTTGCTTCTATAAGTAGTCTTAAAATGGTCTCAAGTAATTTGTAGAGAGATTTGTGACAACAAGTGGTCACAAATAACTTATTATTAGTGACCATAATTGTGATCTCAAAAAGTATTATACAAAAGACTTTTTTGTTGCAGTGAGTTAGAAAAGTCGCAACCCTTGTTTATTAGTTCTTGATTTGGTTATTTACTTTTTTTTCCCTCTACACAGAGTAAGGTGAAATCTAAAATATGGAAGTCACAAGACAACCAGTTTTGCAAATTAATTGCCAGATAGGCCATGATGACTATTTTGGAGCTGTCAATTTTCTCTATTAAAATTAAAATAATAAGTGGTGTTGAATACTATATCTTGAATCTTGATCATTCAAGATTTGATCACACTTTCAAGTTGGGTATAAAGATATGAATAAGTGTTTTGTCCTTAATCGATAATGGTGGTCTAAGAGAACATATATACATGTGATAATGGAATAATGTATGTCGACCCTATTTGTTCTAAACGCAAAAGTTGATGAGACTGGAGATTAAAATTAAGGAAACCGAATTATTTTCAATAATAAAAAATCCACAAATTTTCAGTTCATCAGATCTTAATAAGAAGTATCCTCACAACCAATAGAGGATAGATTGTCCACACTCAAAATTAATAAGTAAGGTAGTCACAACACAATTCCATGTAAACTGACAGGGGTAGCCACCGGCCACGTTCTTGCTTGTCATTTAGCTTCTTTTCGTGAATCATTCTCATTTTCTTTTTTCCTAGTTGCCTCACAATTATTCAAAATACTATTATAACATAGATCTCTTTAGAACAATTTGGTAATAGGGTTGTGTGGCATAATTCTAGGAATTTATCAAATATTATTATAAAAAACTATACCGGACTATATTTAAATTAGCCTAAACCATCCCCAAATCGAAATATCAAGATTAGAAAAGGAGTGTTAGTATATTTGTTGAGTATTACAGAGCAAGTTCTGCACATGAGAGAAGCTCACGTGGTCCATCACTACAAGAGAAAATGGCATTTGCCACTAGTTTTTTGCAACTACAAAAGTAGTTACTAAAACTAACCCCTTTTGTAATTATTAGTAGTTACATAAAATATTTCAAACAATTTTAACCAAATTTGCTACAATATGACAAAATCTTTTGCAACTACTTGTAGTTACAAATGTATTAGTAACTACAAAGTAGTTGCAAAAAATAGTTACAAATACATTAGTAACTACAAAGTAGTTGCAAAAAATTTTTTTGCATCTTATTATAAGTGGCTACCCTATAGTAACTACTTTTAGATATGTAGTTACTAAAAATATTTTTGTAACTACTCTCCATTTTTGTAACTACATTTTGTAGTGGCAAAAAGCCTTGTTTCTAGTAGTGCATGAATGAAGAGTGAATGTATTTGATACACGTTAATTATACATATATTTAGGTCGAGTTAGGATATTATTTTATAGCATTTACATGCGTATTTGCTCAAGAGTTGTATGGATTTATGTAATTTGGACCATTTAACGTGTTTGACTTGTCTTTAAGGTATTTTGAGCAATTTCAGAACTAAAAGTTGTATTTTACAACTAACGGACGAAATAACAAGTCGAAGGAAAGTCAAAACCGGCAAAAACCTGTCAAAACCAGCCAAGACCGACTTAGACCGGTCTGGAAAGCAATTCAGGCACGAATCAGCGCGACTGCGTCAGCAAAGCAACGCGACCGCGTCCAACATGCAAAGCGGCCACGTCAAAAGATTGTGTTTTAAGGAAATTTCGAGTTCAACACAATGCAGCCGCGTCAGAAGTGCGAAGCTGCCGCGTCCAAATGCTCGTTTTTTAAGACTTTCCTGCTTCAAGTAGGAATATGATCCTAAACTTCTCAGGACTGTTCCAAAGTCTATAAAAGGACAAGAGATGCTCGTTTTTCACAGGATACACACATTGGAGAATAATTGGAGAGCAATTGAAGAACGAGAAGATGAAGATTGGCGAGCCGACATAATCGGGTTTAATTATTTCTTTTCTAGTCTTTATTTCTTTACGATGTATTTCATGAACTATTGTATTGAATTAATATTAGGCATGAGTAGCTAAACTACTCGTGTCCTAGGGTTAGAGAGTAATGTTTTATGACAATGTTTGATTCAAGTTTGTTATTTATCGACTCTAATTTTAGTTATCTATCTATATGTTTGTTTTATTCCATAACTGAACATAAATTGATCACTTAGGCTTAGTTTACCCGTTTAGCAATTCCGCTTCGAGAGGAGGGAATTGTTAATAGACGTACGCCATATAGCGTAGTTGTCTATGACTGCGTAGGCAAGGGTTAAGGGTCTTTTGGTAGTTATTAGGATTAATTAACTCGATAGGGTAGTTGTCCTAATCAATCCACAACTTAGTCGCTTTGAGAGAAGGACTAAGTTATTTAAGTGCCGTCTAATAGATACTAAAATTGGTTTAAAAGTCTATAAATTAAACTTAATCAATATTGAAGTAATTTATGAAATCGATACCCTAGGATATAGGATACATCCTTGTTAATTGGAATTTTCTCGTTTGTCAAGTTAGTTAATTAGTTGAAGTAATTTGGTTTATTAAAATCAATCTCACGATTTGAGTGTCTAGCTACGATAATCCTAGAAAATTAGGGTATCAAACTACGTTAGCCTATTCTCTGAGGATCGACCTTGAATTTCCCTATACACATCTACACCCGTATACTTACGGTATTTTTGGGTTAGAAATTAGGCGTGTTAGTATTAAACGTGAAAAGATGCTGACGTGATTGCTGCATTAAAGCTAGGAAAAGGCTAAATAAACGTGATGCTGCTGAGCTATCATGGGAGTTAGTTATAGGCTGAGTCATCAATTTTTCTTCATTTTCTTTGTGTTTATGATGCCGATTATATGACGTGTAAGGTGTTGATAGGCTGTGTAGATTTTATCCTTCTATATTTATAGATGATGTGAGCTCATTTGTAACTGCTACCTTTTTACTACAATACAATTTCAGCTGAAGTATGTCTTTTACTTTGCACATTGCTTGTGCTTTCTAAAATGGTACCAGACCATATGGTTCAAGAGATCAACAACAGAGGGATGGTTTTCATTAATAATGTTACGAGAGAAACTCCAGCTACTCCGGCTACTTTGACGATTTAACCGTATGCGAAGGAATCTAATCCTCTTCAGCTTCATGATGCTGATCATCCTGGTTTGGTCTTGTTTATGCTAAGAATGTTGATATGAGCTAAGATAGAGAGAGATATAGCTAATAGCTATTCACTTGATATATTTCATCTCAAAAACTGAATCAATACATGCAATAGCTCTATTTATAAGCATAGAGCATGACAGACGGTTACAACAGAATTGGTTACAATCTGAGCTGGTAGAGGCCATGTGAGTTCACGTGAACTTCAGCTGAAGGTCAGCTGCTGTTGCTTGATGTGGCATGCTGACTCAGCTTTGTTACTCTTAATATGCTCCCACTGGCTGTGAACCGTTCTTCTCATGGCAAAGCTGAGAAGCAAGCTTGTGAAACCTTGTGACTGATAGCGGCTTGGTGAGAACATCTGCAAGCTGATTTTCGGACGGAACGAAACGAACATCCACTTCTTTTTTCTGAACTTGATTGCGCACATAATGGATATCAATTTCGATGTGTTTTGTTCGTTGATGAAACACAGGATTATTTGCAAGGTTAAGTGCCCCGGCATTGTCACACCAGACGACGGACGGTTGCAGTACTGAAATTTCGAGTTCATGCAGGAGGGATTTTATCCAAATGATCTCTGTGGTGACAAGAGCTAAGGATCGATATTCAGACTCCGAACTGCTACGGGCTACAACTCCTTGCTTGCGGGAGCTCCAAGCTAAGAGATTTTGCCCAAGGAAAATAGTATATCCACTTGTAGATTTTCTGTCATCGACCCAACTAGCCCAATCCGCGTCCGCATATGCTGTGATTATTGTTTTCTGAATTGGAGAGAATGTGATCCCATGTAACACAGTGCCTTTAATATACCGGAGGACTCGTTTGCATGCAATCCAATGATTAGTTGTAGGGACATGCATGAATTGACTTAATTTGTTGATGATAAATGCAAGGTCAGGACGAGTCATACTCATATACTGCAGGGCCCCTACAGTGCTTCGGTAGAGCGTGGGTTGATCAAACGGGTTACTGTCACCGAGATATAACTTCTTGTTTGGAATGTAAGGTGTGGGACAAGGTTTTGCATGAGCCATTCCTGTCTTTTCGAGCAAATCCCTTGCATATTTGGCTTGGTTGAGAAAGTATCCACCAGTATTGGTCTTCTAAACTTCGATACCCAAGAAATAATGAACCGAGCCCAAATCCTTTAACGAGAACTTCTTGTCCAGCAGGTGAATTATGTGATCAATCATTCCTTTATCATCACCCGTAACAAGTATGTCATCAACATACACAACTACTAGCAGTAATTTCCCAGCATTGCTCTTGTAAAACAGAGAATTGTCCGAGACAGATAAAGAGAATCCTTCCCTAAGGAGGCAACTCTTGAGTTTGTCATTCCATGCTTTTGGTGCCTGTCGAAGCCCGTAAAGCGATTTGGTCAGCTTGCATACATAATCAGGTTTGTTCGAGTCGACATACCCCTCGGGCTGCCTCATGTACACTTGCTCTTGTAAATCCCCTTTCAAAAACGCGTTATTTACGTCCACTTGATGGACATGCCAGCCGCGAGATGCCGCAAGTGTAAACAGAAGCCGAACTGTTAATGGCTTTACCACCGGACTAAAGGTGTCAAAGTAATCTATTCCCGCATTTTGCTGAAACCCCCGAGCAACCAACCGGGCTTTTAACCGCTCTACAGTGCCATCAGAATGGTGTTTAACTTTGAAGAGCCATTTGCAGGTGATTAGGTTCATGTGAGGGGAGAATGGAACTAGATGCCATGTGTTATTGGACATTAAGGCAGAATATTCAGAGTCCATAGCCTGTTTCCATGCTGGAATGGATAAGGCTTGGGCAACAGAGGTGGGTTCAATGGTGGGTAGGGCAGTGGTAGTAGCTGAAAAGATGCGATTTGGCTTAGTGATTCCAACTTTTGCCCGTGTAAGCATTGGATGGGCATTTGTGTTTTGTGGAGCTGGTGCATGGGGAGGGCTAGTGTTGTGAGGAAATGCACTAGACTCAGATGACTCACTGACATTCATGGGTTGATCTGTTGGAGCAGGTGGAGGGGAGAGAGGAACAAAGGGCAGATCTGACTGTACCAACGGACTGAGTGGGGGACCAGCATCATCAACAGGTGAAAACAACTCGGCATAAGGAAAATCCTCCTCGTTGAACACTACCGACCAGGCAATATACAATCTTCCCTCTTTACTCAGGCATTTGTAGCCCTTGTGCTGTGGACTATACCCCAGAAATAGACACTTAGCGGATCTCAATTGAAGCTTGGAGTTGGTATAGGGATGGAGATAAGGGAAGCAGGCGCAGCCAAAAATTTTGAGGAAAGAATAGTCTGGAGTGAGTTTTGTGAGTTTGGTATATGGGGAGACGAATCCCAAAGGGGAGCTAGGAAGTCTGTTAATTAGGTAGGTGGCCGTTTGGAAGGCATCCCACCAGAATTTAGATGGTAAGGAAGCATGAGCAAGTAGGGTGAGACCAGTTTCAACAATATGCATGTGTTTTCGTTCAGCAGAACCATTTTGAGGATGGGTATGAGGACACGAATGGCGAAAGAGAATTCCTAATTTGGCAAATATGGCTTGTAGAGGCCTGTACTCACCCCCCCCCCCCCCCCCAATCAGATTGAACAGCTTTAATTTGGACATTATACTGTCTCTCAATCATGACATTGAACTGTTGAAAAATGGTTTGAACCTGAGATTTCTGAGTCATGGGATATATCCATGTGTATTTGGTGAAATCATCCATAAAATGAATATAATAGATGTATCCCTCTCGAGATGGTACTGATGCTGGGCCCCACACATCGGTATGTATAAGTTCAAACGGAGCAGATGTATTATGAGGGACAGATTTAAAATGCATGAGGTGTTGCTTTCCACATTTGCAAGATTCACAGAAATTCACTTTATTCATATTTGAGGAAATCTGAAGTGTTTTGAGTACAGGCTGTAACATGTTGAAACATGGGTGACCTAGGCGTGCATGCCATATATTGACAACAGAATTTGAAGGAGTAGTAACAGAATTACATTCGGGCTGTAGTGAAACAGAGAGAAATTGAGGGGAGACTGGTGCAAAATGAGCTGAGGAGTAAGGTTGAGCTTTGAGTTGTGATCTGAGCTTGAAGTGGGAAGTATCTAGCTTGTATAACCCCGCACTAAGCATGCCTCTCAGAAGGAGCTGGTGTGTGTGCTTGTCCTTCACATCACAACAGAGATCATAAAAAACGACATAAACATGATTATCAGCAATTAATCGAGTGATGCTAAGGAGATTTTTGGTGACACTTGGCACAAAGAGAACATGATTAAGGTGTAGAGAGCTTGATGAGGGTAGGCAGGGAAAGATTAGTTTACCAGTAGAGGCAATACGAAGTAAGGAACCATTTCCAACCAAGAGAGAGTTTGTACCTGTATAGGGGGTATGAAGGTGCAGATGATTGAGGTCATTAGTGACGTGATGTGTTGCACCACTATCAAAGTACCACTCAGGTTCATGAGATGCAACTGAATATGAGGTGGAAGTATGAGAACCTGCAGGAGAGTGAGGCACATAGGAAGTAGAAGCAGAGTTAGCAGAGGGAAAATTAGAGAAGTTGTGTGAGGGAGGTATAGTTTGAGCACTGGTTTGTGAGGGTTGAGGCACTGTAGATTGGTGTTGGCCAGGCGGAAGCTGAAGAGCTGCAGTGTGTGCTTGAATAGCTTGAGCCTCTAGTCCAGGATAATCCTCATCATACCTCCAGTAACACTTGGGTGCAAAATGATTCGTTCGACCACAGATTTGACAAAACATTTTGCCTCGACCGGTCGTTCTCCCTCTACCTCTGTTTCTGCCGTCAAAACCTCCTCTAGCTGCTCTATTATCTGCAAATTTGTTGAACTTATGACTGGATTTTTTGTTCACAACATTTGCACTTGGTTGAGTGAGATCGCCGCCTTGGAGTTGGCGTAATCACATTTCATGCGTTTGAATCAGGTATTGTATCTCAGATAATGGTGGCAATTCAGTCCTCGAGGTGAGATTGACAATAATAGATTCATATTCCTGACCTAATCCATGCAAAACATGTAGAATCAAGTCATCCTCTTCTATTGTGTGACCGGCAGCTTTGATCTCATGAGCAATCATTCGCATTTTCAGAACGAACTCTTCAACCGATTGTTCACCTTTCTTCGTGATCTGCAATAAGCTTTTCAAATGCAGAACGCGCGCTTTTGACGAATAATTGAACAACGTCTCAAATTCTTTCCATATTTGTGCAGATGTAGTACACTCCTGAATATACCCAAGCAATCCTTCTGTTACCAGATTCATCAACCAACTGAACACATGCTGATCCTTTCTTAACCAGATCAGAAACTGCGGATTGGGTACCGTCTGTGTAGCATTTGCTGCGTCTGGAACAAATTGCTCCGGTGCCTTATTTATTTCGAGCAAAAATTCATCTAATCCATGCGCTGTGATTGTGGCAAGGATCTGCGTCCTCCAGTAGCTGTAATTCTTACGATCCAGTTTGAGCGTAAGAGTTGGGAGATATATCAATGAATTCGCCATTTGAACAGAGCTTGGATCGGCGGTTACGCAGTGGCTCTGGATACCATGCTAAGAATGTTGATATGAGCTAAGATAGAGAGAGATATAGCTAATAGCTATTCACTTGATATATTTCATCTCAAAAACTGAATCAATACATGCAATAGCTCTATTTATAAGCATAGAGCATGACAGACGGTTACAACAGAATTGGTTACAATTTGAGCTGGCAGAGGCCATGTGAGTTCACGTGAACTTCAGCTGAAGGTCAGCTGCTGTTGCTTGATGTGGCATGCTGACTCAGCTCTGTTACTCTTAATAGTTTACAACGGCGTTCAATGGATCCAACTTCCTCAATTGGAGTCGTGTGATCAAGCTTTCTTTAAAAGCTAAAATCGAAGGTCGGATTCATCACTGGAAACATATTTGTTCCTAAGGAAGGAACTTCTGAATTTGAGGAGTTTGAGAAGGCTGATTCCATGGTGACTTCATGGATATTGAATTCATTAACAAAGGAAATCGTTGATGCTTTCATCTATATAGAGAATGCAAAGGATCTGTAGAATGAGATCAATGAAAGATATGGTGAATCAAATTGACCTCTCCTTTATCAGATTCAGAAGGAGATCTTTAATTTGACACAAGGCAGCTCATCTATGGTTGTCTACTTCACAAAACTCAAATGATTATGGGATGAATGTGCAAGCCTAATGTCTATTACAGTTTGTACTCATTGATTAGCTAAAGCTATGAATTAGTACCAAGCAAATATCAAGCTAATGAAGTTCCTTATGGGATCACATGATGATTTTGGCAATGCAAGAGATTAGTTCTTATTGATGGAGCCACTACCTTGCTTGAATAAAGCATCAGTTATGATTCCGAAGATTGAAAAGTAGAAGAACAACAATAACCATGTTGTTGATCCACTTGAAATACCAGTAATGATGGCAACAAATATTCAAGTCAACAAACAGAATCAATATGATTTTATCCTTAAGAAAAGCCTTGGTAACTCAACTAGGAGAATGACCAAAGAAGAGAGAGATAAACTTCATTGTACACACTGTTGAGGAAATAGCCATTAAGTTAGTGAGGGTTTCAAGCTGCATGGATTTTCTGACTGGTACAAAAAAATGAGAGAGCAAAGGAATATGAATGCTGCTAACTCAATTGAAGGAAGCACTGGAACAAAACAAAAGGGGGATGGACCACATAATACTGCTGTCAAACAGAATACTCCTAACTTTGCCACCTTAATTCAACAAGCGAAAAAATATATGGGAGTAAGACTTGCTACAGGTTAGAATCATGAAGCTTTGACTTTTGCACACTACACATACTATGCAGGTAATACTGAAAAACATTTTTCTTTCAGTATTCTTGGAAAATTGAATGATGATTGCTAGATAATTGATACCACAGCAAGTAGACATAGCTGTCCTGACTCAAAACAAATTAAGAATCTTACTGATTTGGCAAAGAAGATTGATGTATATCTGCCAAATGGAACAACCAAAGCTGTGTCACAGACGGGAGAAGTGATGATAGACAAACACATAACTCTAAAAAAATGTGTTGTTTATTCCAAGTTTTAGGTACAATCTCATGTTAATTACTGAGCTTTTGTACTGAGTTTTTGAAGGAAGGGAGCATGGAGGCTATACATCTAAGTTCACCAAAACTGGTTGTGTTATTCAGGTCCTTAGCATTGGAGGGGAGACACTGGTTGTAGGAAGGGAGCATGGAGGCTATACATTTTGTCATCCAATACCTCATCATATACCTGTAATTCCGTTTCTGTTATTCCTATAACTAGTTGACATGATAGATTGGGCCATTCATCATTAGGAAGTATGAAACACATTGAATGTATCAAATAATTGTAATGCTGATGACATAAAAGATTGTTCTATTTGTCATAAGGCCAAACAAAGCAGATTGATTTTCAATTCCAGTAATTCCATCTCTTGAAATGCTTTTGATCTCTTCATATTGATCTTTGAGGACCTTATAAACAACCTTCCTTTACTAATACTCCCTAATATGCTCACCATTATTAATTATCATACTAGATGCACTTGGATATATCATGTGAAATACAACACTGAGATTCCTGGATTACTTGATAGATTCTTTAGAGTTATCTTCACTCAGTTTCATAGAAGAGTTAAGGCCATTAGAACAGATAATAAGAGTGAATTTCCGGGAGAGAAAACTCAATCAATTATCCAACTTCATGGAGTCTTTCACCAGAAATCTTGCACATATTCAGCTTAATACAATGGTGTTGTTTAGAGAAAACATAGGCATATTTAGATATTTACAATCCAATATCCCTGCTCATTTATGGCCTTACTCTTTGCTCACTGTTGATCATATAATGAATGCATTACCTACTGCTATGTTAAAATAGAAGTCACCACATGAGGTTTACATGGTATTATTCCATATTACAGTTCCGTAAAGGTGTTTGGGTATTTATGCTTCACTACTAGAGTCATGCCTCACAAGTTTAAATTTGAAACAAGAGCCCGCCAGTGTATTTTCCTTGGTTATGTTCATAGGGTCAGGGGTTTCATATTGCTTGATATTGATAACATCACACTTCTTATATCTAGAGATGTTGTGTTTTGTGAAACTAAGTTTCCTTTTTACAATACCATACCAAATACACCACAAACTGTATTACTAGCACCCTTGCATATTGATCCAGGGGTGCTTGAAGAACCACTTAGAGGTCCAGATTCTACAATCCTCTCCATCACCTCCTAGAGACACATATTGCTTCAAACCCAAGTCAGAAAGTCCTAAGGCCAAAATTTCTTCAAAACCCTCTTCTGATTCTCAACCACTAGGAAAGAGAATCAGAAAACAATCTGCTTAGATGGATGACTATGTGATAGGCTCCACTGCTTCATCCTCTATATGCTTAGTTGACACAGTGTCTCATAAGACGGCACTGCATATTATGTTTTAGCTTATCCCTATGTTCACTGTTCCATACCCTCTCCTACATATGATGTTTTCCTTGCTAATGTTGATGAGGCTATTCCCGAGCCTGTTACTTATAGGAAACTCAATACAATGAGTGGAAGGAAGCCATGAATAAGGAATTACTAGCACTGGAACATAATCAAACATGGGATGTTGTGTCTTTACCTTTTGAAAAAAAAGGCCATAGGATCAAAATGGATGTATAAAATCAAGAGAATATCTGATGGGGGAGTGAGAGGTACAAAGCAAGGTTGGTGGCTAAAGGATATAATCAGATTTATGAAGTGAATTACTATGACAGTTTCTCACCAGTTGCTGAAGTGGTTACTTTGAGATTGTTGATAGCCTTAGCAGCACAAAGAGCATGGCCTTTACATCATATTGATATTAATAATGCATTTCTCCATGAGTATTTACATGAGGAAGTATTCATGAAACCACAGGAAGGTTATTTCAAGACTAAATCTGCTCAAGTTTGCTTGCTAAGGAAAAGTCTCTATGGACTTAATGGAACTTGGAATTCAAAAATAAACTCAAGGGATATGGATTGGAACATTCACTTAGTGATACCTGTCTTTTTGTGAAGGACTTCACAAGATCATCTTTATTTTTGTTGGCTTATGTGGATGATTTGTTAATTACAAGGGATTTTGAAGAAGATATCAATGGTCTCAAGCAAGATCTTGACACTGTTTTCACAGTCAAAGATCTTGTTTGTGTTAAATTATTCCTTGGAGTACAGCAGGCACTCAGCTATGCCAAATGAAATACATATTGGATTTACTTAAAGATGCTAGTCTTCTTGGCTGTAAGGCAGTGACTATCCCTTTTCCTCAGGGTTTTAATCTATCAGCAACTAAAGGTGATCTTCTTCCTGATCCAGAAACGTACAGAAGGTTGGTAGGGAAGCTTCTTTAGCTCAACTTAACAAGGCTAAATATATGTTTTGCGGTGCAACAATTGAGTCAATACATAACTACTCCATAAAAAACACAATACGATGTAGGATTAAATTTGGTGAAATATCTTAAAGGTACTCCTTCACATGGCTTTTTTTATCCAGCTGGAGTGGATCCTCGAATTTTTGCTTGTTCTGATGCCAATTGGTGCACTTGTCTTGATAGATGGAAATTCCTCACTGGTTATGCTAGATTTTTGGCCAAGCAATCATTTCTTGGAACACCAAGAAGCTAAAAACGGTCCCTAAGTCATCTCCAGAAGCTGATCAGTGTCGCTTCTCCAGCTCCATTGTCTGTTAACTCCAATGGATTCCATATGTTGCTTTAGATTTCAAGCTCTCTATTCCTCTTCATATTCCTCTTTTCTATGATAACAATGATGCCATACACATAACTCAGAATCCTATTTCACGAACAGGCTAAACATTTGGATATTGACTGCCACATAGTTCGGAATCAACAAAGAAGGTTTTATTCTTCCACAATACATTTCAACCAAGTGTTAGCTGGCTGATGTTCTTGCTAAAGCTTTGGGAGGAGCTTCTTTCCGGTTTTTCCTTCTCAAGTTTGGAATGTGTTTGAATGCCACGATTCCAACTTGAGGGGGGTGTTTAGAATTACAAAGAAAGTTTTACAAATGAGAGAAACTCACGTGGTCTATGCATGAAGAGTGGATGAACTAAACGTGAAAAGATGCTCGCGTGAGTGCTGTATGCAAGCTAGGAGGCTGAATAAACGTGATGCTGATGAGCTGTCATGGGAGTTAGTTACAAGACGAGTCAACAATTTTTAGCAAGAACTTTCTAAAATGCTCTGGATATGCATGAAGAGGGGATGAACTAAACGTTCTGTTTCTAGCAAAAGCTTTCTGAAATGCTCTGGATATCTGCTAAAAGGCTCGTCCTGCCCCTGGACGATTGTGATTAGGCATTCTTTAGGATCTGACCACGTCTTAAAGCTCATGAAGTTTTCTTTGAAGAGTTCGGCCAGATGCCCCCAACCCGTTATAGAATGAAGAGGTTGCGCTCTGAACCATCGTTGTGCCCAGTCGCCCAGGGCGGCTAGGAAGACCCAACAAAGGGCCGCGTCGGTTGGGGACTGCAACTCCATGAACGATACATATGTATTCAAGTGCCGTCGCCCCATTCTAAGGTGCGATGTTGGGCGTCCTGAGTTCTGCTGGCATCCTTGTGGATATAATTAAATCCACAAAAGGGGAGTCCGACTGGAAAATTCTTCTTTCATCGGTCGGGAAATATGGTGCCTGGGATTGCCTTTCCAGTCAGTTCAAGTGATCCCTCAGGTGTGTGATCTCTTGAAGATCTCGATCATGCTGGTCCTGATGATATCTCGGTCGCTGCTCACTGGCATTCCTATTTCGCTCATCAAATCGATGATCGTCATAACGTAGGTCGTTGACTGATTTTTGCCTCTAGGGAGTGACAGGCCGTATTTGTTATTGGTTGTATCTTGGTCATTCGCCAGACGATCAAACACGGTCCTTTGCGGTGATCTTGACTCTGCCACAACTTAAGCTTTTCTGGCTTGAGTGGGGGCTAGACCTTGTTTGTTTTCCTCCTTAGGATGGTTACATCGTATGCCCCTTGAAGGGCCCTTGGGGGCGCTTCGTGGATGGCAACGTTCACCATCATTTGGTGGTGTTGGGGGCCAATAGATCCCTTTTTACTTTTGAGCCCGATCGCCATTGTGGCCCTCGGGCTGCTCTGCACGTCCAACCCGCGATCCTTACGGGAGTGCCTTATCTTTTTCAAACCATGATGGCTCACCCACGTGAACCTTCTTTTTTTGTTGTTTTTCCAGGGCTTGGGCTAGCTGCTGGCTTTTACTAGTAAGTTCGCGGATCAAGTCTGCCTTAATCCGGACCACCCTTGGTGGTTGGTTATTGAGTTCACGACCAGGTGATGGTCTTCTTGTTGACGTGACCTCAGATGAGGTCCTCCGGTTACACCTGTATAGTGCATGCCTTGGTGGGGTGTGAGATGATATTGATTAGTTCGCCATGACCCTCCTTCTAGTGCCAAATTATGGATGTGCCGATCTTGATCGGTGTTGAGAACCGAGTTTTGCTGGAACAATTAAGATAATGGCTGCTGTGATGTGACCACTACTCCACAACCATATATATTAAAAAAGTGCGATCGACAGTCTAAGAGGAGACAAAGTGCGATCAATCGTTCAAGACAAGAACTGGATAAAAAACGACTGTCTGATGCGATCATAATGTATTTTTCACTAGGAATACATGCTTTACACTTGTATTTTCACTCGTGTTTGATGTTTCTATTCTCTCTCTATCTAGCTTTCAATGTTTTTTTCCTCTCAAGGTTCATATATCTTCTACAAATACATGTGAGGGGTATTTATAGAGCTTTAAGCAGCTCTTGCATGTCTGACATGTGGACGACAAGTGGCAAGTCCAACTGCCACGGGAATGCCAGTTGGCACGGCCCAGCTGAGGTGGCATCTCGAGCATCTTGCGTGTTTGACATGTGGGGTAATCATTTTGCGATTTACGATCCTTTCTAGAACATGGTTTGCTATCGGAGCTTTCAAATACGTGGTCGATGAATGCGACCGAAGATGGTTGGGTTGTCCCTGTATAGCGGACCGGTCTTGTACTGGAGGTGGTCCAACTTGTAATGATCTTGCACGTCCCTAATCTTTTCGTGATCGTTGTTCGGTGTCCCTGTGGTGATGGTCCTGTAATGAGAGATTATGATAATATTTATAAGATAATATGATCACTAATCCTTGATTAGGCGATCGATATCCAAAATTACCTTCCACGTTCTTGGTGAATTTTGCTAATTTCGATTAAGAACTAGAAAATATTGTTAATATAGAAGTTGTAGATCTTCCTGTTAGATTCCAACAAACCAAGAGTCACTTGATTTGAACTTAAACATCGAATATTATGCTTATTCTCCCATAACTACATAGTTGGACATTGGCAATATATACGAAAGCCAACTTCCACATGGTATTTATCTTCTCGTTGTAGACTAAAAAACCTATAATTTACTAAAAAATATACACATATCCACAACCAAGTTATCAAGCATAAAATGAGGATAATAAATTGAACATAACATAAATATGCCTAATTTATACTCTAAAACAATGCATAACCCATGTTTATCAGTAAGTACTTTTGCTACATATTGTCAGTATTAAGTAGAATAATGATTTTAGAAAGATTAATTATCGGATGAACTTACCTGAAAGGTTTATTTATGACCTAATTTTTTATCGCTGATACTTTTACGTACTTTTTTAGCTTAAAATGATTGTAAATCCCTACTTAGTATTAAAAGAGGTAGGCCTAAAAAGTGGGAGAAGACTTGTGTCTCCACCCAAAATTTTCACATAAAATTAGTAGTTGCAAGAGAAAATAAAAATGGTAGAGAACGAACAAGAGAGAGAGAACTTATCGCTATTTTTATGTCTAAGTTACACAAGAAATCAATCAAGTTTTTTCATATATTTTTCTCTTTCTTTTTATTTCTTTCCTCCCAAAATCTAAATGATCATAACTTTTACATCTTAATTTTTTTTGTGAAAGATATTTCAAACTAATCCCTTGTTCAAGATCTTCACTTTAACATCCATATAATATGGTATATAAATAATTAGTATATTAATTTTTTAAATTAAAATATTTTTTATTAGGTTTATTATGATATCTTTTGATCTTTAATATAAAATGTAATATTATTCAAAAAAAATATTTTATTTAAAAATAAATAAGACTATGTACTTTATTATTTAATGTGTATGCTCACTAAATTGCAAACTAATGTGTACTACTAGAAAGATCCACACACGATTGGGGCTACATTCTTTAATATTGCAGCCTCAAATTTTGCTAACCAATTAAAAAATTAAAAAACGAGCGGCTAGAAGAGTGCAAAGCATCAGTTGCAAAGATTTTAGGTTTTTTTGACAGTTTTGCTAAAAGTTTAAAATTCAATTCACCTTTTTCAGTTCAAATTCATTTTTGATGCATAAGATATCATATTAATTCTCTTTTCACAATTTTTAATTTGACATCAATAATACTTATCAAATTACATATTATATGAAAAATATGGAATAAAGATGTGAATGGGTTGAATTATTATTTTTTATACTATCTATATGTTGGATTGAATGAATAATTGATTAAATTCTTGCATGGATTTGGTTTCAATCTTGAAAATATTAAATATCTTTCAAATAAAAGTATTTTACAATTTATTATTTAAAGTATAAATTCTACTGCTTCACCTTAATATGTTCAAGTAAGCTGAACTATTTGTTTTAAGTTTGAGGAATTAAAATAGGTTAACCAGTTCGTATATTATGTAACAAAATTCACATTGAAATATCGCGGAGTATAATATTTGTTAGATGACTTCTGATAGAATTAAATAGAATATATATTTTAAATTTCAAATTGATTTGAGTAAAATTCAAAAAAATAAAATTTCTAGATTAATTACGTATTGGATATGCTACTCTATATTTGACTTAATAAACCTAACAACTTAATAATATAAATGAAAATTTAAAAAGAAAAAGTACACACACATGTACAAGTTTTTTTAATTAACATTGCATGATGTGTTATATTTTTTAAATTTTGTCTACAGAAGATAAAAAATGAAAAGAAAAACAAAGACATGTAGATGAGTTGAACACTAAAACTCTTTACCAATTATACGCATAATTTATTAAAATTTCAAGCATTTTGTATCGCATACGTAGTTTGTTTGTACCACGACCTCTTAATTTATTATATCTTCCCACAAATTATCAAACCCTTACAACAGTTACTTATTTATTTTATAATATTGTTAGTATTTAAAAAATTATTTAAATCATGCATCGCATGGGTGGACAACTAGTTTGACGTAAAAGGATATGATTTATGCTTGTTTGCCTTTTAATATTTTGAGTAGATTTCATGAGTTTTTTTGGTTTTGTAGTGATTTTTATATAAATATGAGCCAAATAGGAGTAATTTATGAAGTCTTCGTGAAGACGAAGGCCAAACAAGAAAAAATAGAGCAACTGAGCCAGGAATGGACTTGAACCTGCCTAAAACGAAATTAGACCGGCCAACGAAGGAGAAAGAGAAGTGTGATCATGAAAAGGGACCATTACTCGGTCGAGCAAGCTCCAACCTAGCTTGTTCTGAGCCCTTGCGTGTTGTCGCTTGGCTAGACGGTTCTCCCGCCCGGTCGATCACTGAACTTTTATACTTTGTTATTTTTTGGTCCATATCCAATTTTATTTTCTCATTCCAGTGCACTACAAAAGGTGGGGTCACTAAAGATGTTGAGCAGAAGTATGAGAAGCTACTGAATGTGAGTAGTAAGTAGCTACAACATGAGACGAAAATGAGCAAGCACCAACCTAGCCTGCTGCAGCTGAGCCAACTAGTTCTAACCTAGTTCAAATTGAAGGGAGTAGTATGCCCAAAGAAAACAAAAACCCCTTTTTATTTGAACAAAATGAAGTTGATGAAGAGCAACTGCTGGAGTATGACGAAAGTCCAAAATAGACTTCTTCCAAGAGCAATAATGATGAGGTTGAAGATTATCTACTGAAAGAGGAATACACTGAGATGGAGCAGGATATTGACTTTACCAATGCACTCATGAGTGAGAAGGCCAAGCCTGTCACATAAAAGATGAAGGATGTTGTGTTGGAATTAGAGTAGGAAGAAGAAAGAGATAAAATTGCCAAGGAGCAAGCTGATGCTGTAATTGCAGAAGCAACAAATTTGGCGTCGACTCAGACACGTAACAAGAGCATCCGTCTGCTGACTAGTCCCCTGGACTAATTAAGGGGGGAAGGAAACAACAATAATACTGATTTTGTAGGACATGATGATATAGGAAATGAAGTACAACAAGATAAGTATATTACAACCCCAACTGAGTCACCATCAGTGAACCAGATGCAAGATGGTTTCCTAAGGGAATAAAGCATGTAGGTCCAGATAACGCAGGAGAAATTCCCAAGCACAGGCGACCAAGTTCCCCTGTGAAATAATACCCAACACAGAAGCGGCTAAAGTGCTTAGTGGTAATTGCAAAGGTTGTAGGCCAAAGACACGAAAGACAGGAGATGCAGTCTCAACAACTTAAAGATGATAACGTTGGAAAAATGAGACAACCTCATATTGACTTGAACTTTGGGTCTACGCCACCAATTTAAGAAGTGATGGAAAGACTGGAGTGTACCATATCGATTACTCAGTACTCGATGCAAACTTAATATCAGGTTGTTGATATCAATGCTTATGGAGTCTTTACTGCATTGGGAGCAGTTTGTGAAGCTGTAACTTCCATCCCATTCAATATAAAGGAACTCATGGCCAGAGCAGTTGAAGTAGATAGAGAGGCCATGAAGAAGGCAATGTAGGAGCAAAATGTGATTCTAGAAGGGAAGATGGATGGCCTTATCTAAAGCTTTGCAGATAAGATGAAAAGGCATACTGTAAAACTTGTGTTGTGCGAACAGAAATATCCAAGCTACAGGTTGAAGGTCAAGCTGACAGGGCCATGCTGGACAGTATTCAGACATTATAAAAAATCAATGCGAGTGTGAGTTTTGATGATGTCAAAAGGGGGAAGAAGAAGCAAATGAAAGGCTAGCTGATCCTCAACAAAAAGAAGAAGAAAAATTCTTCCCAGTTAAGCAACAAAGGCAAGAAGAGATTTCCAAGAGAAGGCATGACGGATGGAAAGCTCAGGAGCTGAAGGAGCTTTATTAATCTTTTCCCGAATTCGATTGAAGACTGAAGAGCACAATTGCTCAATCTAATATGAATCTGCATGAGATATTCCTTGTCTCGAGAATATTCCCTGAATACTTCTCTACTTGGGACCATTAGGAACTTTAACCCTTTTAATATTCGAGCGTCATGAAGATTAGTTCACAAACACCATTGACCCAGAATTAACATGGCTTTTGTTTACTAAGTTTATGGTGACAGACATCCAACTAAGAAATCGATTGACAACTGGAGACTAGCTGAGCTCATTAGATACTTTAACCAACTGCAAACTGATAGTTACTATGACAAAGTTCAAGGTGGAACAAAAATGCAACGGAAGCCTACAAAAAGGATCGACATGCAGGGGTACTTCCGATCGAAATCATGCTCAAAGGGAGGAAGATGGTTGTAAAGAAAATCTATCCTTCTGAATAGTGTTGGTTAATGGAGGAAATTACACCTGAAGTGCTATATGAGTACAAACACTCTAAACAAGTCATGTACAATCAGTGGTGGAGGTATACTGATGAAGATCTCAATTGATCAAGAAGAAGAAGGGATCATAATGAGAAAGAACGGGGAAGAAATAGATCTCAACAACAGAGGCCTATTCAACAACATCAATCTCTATGAAGGTGGAGAAGATAGCTTACTGCAAGGGTAAATCATTCACCATTTATGTTTCCTTAACTAATGCAAGATGTATTTTCCTTTTGGCATATACTTAGTTGATGTAACTGTAATAGATAGAATCATCTAATGATAACAATTGTAATCTTACTGCCAACGATTACAACTTGTAATCTTATGTCATTTATTGTTAACTTGACCTTTTGATGATTGAATGCTTTATCTAACAGTTTGTTGTCATGTGACTTTAAGTTTTCTTTTACTTAAAGTTTTGACATTATCAAATGGGAGAAATTCTTAGGAAATTTATGTAGTTTTGATGATGCAAAACCACTATTTATGGTAGGGTCTAGTGCCCCTAAATTTTGTAGTCAACTTTAATAGATAGAGCCAATTATACTTAGGCAAAAGTCATAACATGAAGATGCAGCAAGATCATCGGCAACATACATCAAGAAAGCCCGTTGTAGGATAAATAGATGAGATGATGTAAACATGGCACATCGAAAAGCTTGCACGAAGAACACATACAAAAAGGTCTGCAAGTAGCACGATCCACTTCAAGCAGCAACTACGATCATACAACAGATCGTGCAACATGCAACCAATAGGAACATACTAAGAGTCAAAGTCAGCGATCTCTCAAGATTAAAAAATAAAGGCAGCGGAGACAAGTGACTATCTTGTACTAACTATACAATAACATGAAGACACATATCATGACAAAAGCAAAAAAATATATCTACAGACTGACAATTGCCGAATCTACTTTGACCTAAAGAACAAAAACGACTCTAAGTTGTACAAAGAGCATTAAATGTCAACAAGAATTTCCTCAAACCTTCAACAAGGAAAGTCCTACCGTCATAAATAGAGAGAGAATGAAGACCGAGCATATACTGGAATACTGGAAATTCTTAGCAACTGAACATTCAAATTCTGAACAAGAGAGCAAAAAACACAATGATCTACATAGCTGAAATATCTTAGAAGCCGTGAAGAGTTCTCAAACGTCTACAAGACAATCTCACAAGAAGTTCACTCTCAATCTCATTGTTTCTCAATAAAGCTCACCCATCTCTGAATCTATTCAAAAATATCTAGATGCAGCTTTTAAGTTGAAGAAAAGTTCATATACCCAAAACTCTGAGTGGTATAACGTGCAGTCTTTTGTTGAATCAGGGAGTCAAACTAAACTAGTGTAGTTCCGAGGAACTGGTATAGTTAGAGGTGTATAGTTTTCCAAGGATAGATGAAAGTTGTAGGTACCAAGTCGAGACTCGATCATCGTGTAGCTAAGAAAGTTGTAGGTACATAGTTTTCCAAGGATTCCTCCTCCACGTCATCTTCTTCTTCTTCCTCCTCGTCTTCGTCAAAGTCTACGACGGAATCGGACGAGAACCGCCGCCTCCGTTGCTGGCTCCGCCGCATCTTCCTCTCTCTCTCTATTTAACAAAATCAACTAAACTTACATATACAAATTTTTAAAATAGGTGTATACAAAGATTTTAAAATTTGCATTTTTCAATCAACCAATTAATTAATGAATATTGTAAAGTTCAAATATTTAAATATTTGAATATTACATTATTTATTTATTAATTATTTTATAGCCGAAATGGAGTAAGATTATTTAATCAAAGAATAAACACAAATAAATAACTAATGGCTGAATTTAAATAAAATATAATTTAAATTAGAATATACGAATTATTCATATCGTTTGTTTATTATCGTTTAGATCGTACATAGATTATTCTGTTTAAATTAAGGGTGATTCTATGGTACCACAGTGTAGGTACCTGTACCACTATGAGATAAAAATGGAATTATATAATTTAGTGGGTCCCTCATATTTAAATAGATATGTGTTCTTTTTTCACTATTATCGTGTACTATATACACTATTATCGTTTTTTCAAGATTAAATTGTCTACACGATATAAATTTCAAATGATATAACACTACACCATAAATACCTAGTTTAAACATAATTAAACTAAAGCAAATTAGTACGTGATGTGAAAATGGGTTCTTATCATTTTCATACGGTGTATAGGATACACGATATGAAAATGAGTTCTAATCAGTTATTTCCACAGTTCATAATAAAGTATACAAGCAAACAAAACTATCGTGTACTTAAATACTATCTTGTTTGCATATCGTGTAAAGTTCACACGAGTAAATGGGTTCTTATCGTTTATTTCCATCGTTCATAATAAAGTCTACAAGCAAACAAGTTTATCGTTAACTTAAATACAATCTCGTTTTCATATCGTGTAATGGGTTCATTTCGTGTACAGGTTTTCAAATTTTCAACTTTTATTCCCATTTTTATATCGTGTAATTAGCTATTTTATCGTGTACCTATCGTGTAACAATACATTTTAATAACAAGATTCAATTTATCCAATACCTAAGAAACCTATCGTGTAAAGGCAAACACAGCAACCTACAAGATTCAAAACGTCAAACACCTAAGACATCAAAATTGAAATCATTTGAATGAAATGTTAAGCCTGCCTCTTCTCCTTGCAAGGCAGAAACGAAGGAACAAGGCGCGTCCTGATTTTTCGTTCTCCAAACACCATCTTCAGCGACATCGGCCGCTTCAACTCCGCTAACGACGGCCCCATCTGTCTCCACTAAAGAGGACTCGAAGATCTAGTCATGTTCAACCATTGGATGAAGACGACGACTGTGTAACACGATATTTTTGGCTAAGAGTAATGGCCGAAAACGAGAGAGAAAACGAGATGTGTGGGGTCAAAATGGTTTGTTAGATAGGAAAAGTGAGGAGTCAAGCACGATTTTAGTAACAGAGATGGAAAACTTTTTGCTAGTACACGATATCATCTAAACGAGAAAGCGAGATAACTAAACGATTTCATACACGATAATAAGTTGGGAGACTATACGATATCATCTAAACGATGGACAATGATAACTAAACGATATGTTACACGATATTAAGTTGGGAAACTACACGATAACATCTAATCAAGAAACATGGATAAAACGATGTATTGTAAAATGCCTACACAATAACAACAATGTCTATACACGATAATAACATGATGCATTGCAGTTTGGCCTACACGATAACAACAATGTCTGTACACGATAATAACACGATGTATTATATAATATCTACACGATAATTGATACACGATACAAGACATTGGTGTATCGCCGTCACTCAAAGTCAGAGATAAAAAAAAAATCGCGAGATTTCGGCAAGAAATGAGAGTAGCCGAGACGAAATAACAATGTTATGCCATTTTGTTGGAATCGCGACGAGATCTCGCGATTTCTCGCGAGATTCTCGTTTAGATCGCGGCAGGAGAATAGCGGGGCGCGGAGAAGCATGGTCTGTCCAGTTTGCGGCGAGATTTGGCGAGAAATCGCCAAAATCTCGCCAAAATATCGGCGATTCTACAGGACCCAGGCCGAGTTCATCCTCGCCCGCCACTGCGCTAGTGTCTCGTGCCTCTCGACTCGCTCCACCCCTTCGCAGGCGATGATGTCGCAGATCTATCTCCCTATTTTGCAGTGATAATTTTGTGGTAGAAGAGGGGTTTTTGAATAGTTATCTGTATGTATATGTGTGTGTATATATTTGAAGGGTGGGTGAATTTTCTGTATGTATATGTGTGTGTATAAATTTGAAGAGTCAGTGGGTGAATTTTCTGTATGTATATGTGTGTGTATATATTTGAAGTTTTCTGTATATGTGTATATAATTGAAGGGTGGGTGGGTTCTCTGTATATATGTGTCCGTATATATTTGAAGGGTGGGTGGGTAAAATACACATTTTTGGCATTTAATAGTGTTTTAAAATCTATTTTTTTGAATTAAATATTAGAATTTAACTAGGTTTTATGACAATTTAACAAATATTGTGATAAATTAACTATTTTAATACATTTTCGACATTTTTTAAAAAAATTGCACCGATATTTCGATATTAATCGAGATCTCATCGATATCTCTGTAAATTAAAAGATCGATATCTCTGTAAATACCGGTATTTTTGTCCTTGCTCACAGTCACTAAACTTAAAAACCCTGATACATGGGTAGCTAATTTGTCATGTTAAAAGTTAAACTAGCAAAAAAGTTAGTAAAGACTGTACCACTGTCATCCATTACCACTTCAAAATTTTAGAGATGTTACAAGTCTAAAGAAGCAGATCTTGCCACATTTAGGCCCAATTAATGTCCACTATTTATTGTACTTGAAATGTCTGTTCCTACTTCCTATAGATACGGTCTGTACTTTGCTCTGTTTTACCACCAGCCATCTCTAGTCATTTAGGGTAAAAATAAAGTTGTCCCATGTTTGGCTCCGTGCATTTAATACTTATGAATGATAGCAAACAAAATTTGTGAGATGAATAAAATATCAAACGATTAATTAATTCCAGTATTCGGATTCGTCCATCGAGAATTTGTTAACAGAGAAAAAGAAGGTGTACATGTATGCATATATGTGTATGTGTATGAATATATATATATATATATGCTTAATGATAAATGCAATCGCAGAAAAAAGAAATGAACACAATACAGAAAGAAAGAAGGTTCAACGCCAAACATTCCCAATTTACCACAAGAATAAAAACCACTTGGCTTCACTAATCGAAACAGCTGAAAATTAGAAATGCTAATTTTTCTAAAAATATATTTATAATATTCAGCAACAGTTTTTAAGGTCCCATAAGTATTCTTCCAAGGTTTTGCTGACATTGGTTAGAGGCATTTATTGGAGGCGTCTGAAAGTTACGACCTTCAACACGATTTTCTCTATTTCCATACAGATTCAACCCACCATTTACAATCTCATAGCACACAGGGTTCTGTGGTCCTTGAACCACCAACGAACCTGAATTATTTGATCCCATTTGCATTCGACCCATTTCATGCATCTGTTCATTATTACTTCTGTTTTCGCCAACACGGCCAATTCCAACACCAAGGTCGAGGCTGATCGAACTACTATCTTGTTGCCTCATCTTTGATGCTCCACCATACGGTGCAGTTCCATTATATTCATGGCTACTGTTCTTTGCAGTTGGAACGTCATGGTTGTGCTTCCCCTCGTATGTGGTTATAACAGCTTTGGGGTCATGCGATGCCCTCTCCACGTGCTTTCTCACCGGGCATCCCGCATTAGTACACTTATAGTAACTCCTGAATCAGAATATGATAAGACAAATATGAGATTGTATATAATTTAGATATTGCACACCAGGCAGTCTATCCACTGTATAATTGAAAAAATATAACGATGTGCAATTGTGTTTCTTAGGAGTGGATAAATCACAAGGGTTTTGGATCACAGTATGAAAAGACACACGAGATCATGTATCTTTTAGACAACCAGGTGGTCTATCTACATTCACTTGCACAAGTTCAGGCTTGTGTGAGATTGGGTGTTTATGAATAGTGGATAAGCTGTATATGTTGTTCCCAGGTGTAGCATCATATAAACCATAGAAATAAGTCAACTTCTGATCATACTCAATGAAGAAGTTCCTTGCAAATCCCAACTATAATGAGTATCTAAAAGGGAAGACAGCTTCCCGACTAGTTCAGGAAATGAAACAGGTCCACTTTCTCCAGAAATATATATGAACCATCCAAAACAAAACGGAACACACTGCACACAGCTAGGACTAGAAAAATATAGGGAGCTATGTAAAGTATGTTCCATATTATTTTGAATAGTTCGTGATTATTTCTGGAAAAGGTTGCATGCAGTTGTTTCCATTTTCAGGGGAAACATTCCCGTGCAAATCTTTTCATCAAAACTTAAGTCTAATAAGTAAAGTCACCTCAAACATTTATACTGTATATATACACACACATTTATACTGTATATATATATATGTTGTCATTATCAAAAAAAGAACACACACATGTATATAAAGATAATGACAGTATATTATATATGATGTAAAGTTTGAATCTTTAAACATATCATTATAATAATACTTTAAATCATCGGAAGTTATACACAATAAAAAAGACACTAGAGTATTTTGGGTAGGGAGTAGGTTAATTTATGTATGAATGGAACTTACCCCCAGCCACCAAAATAAAATTTAAAAAAAAAAAAATGTTATGCCAAATAACTGCAGAGGGGAACGAGGCATCTAAATTGCTGATCAAATAGTAGCCAAATTTTCACAAATTTCGGGAGCAAAGTGGATAAGAGATGTTAGTAATATAGTAAATGATAATGAGGGTCGCACAAACTGTTTATTTAAACCAATATTATATGGTCCTCAATGGTAAAACTAAAAATCCTTCACTGCAAGACAATGTCTATGATATGCAATCTAAAGATTCTAACTTCATACAACAGTTCAGCTTTAGAATAATTAAATTAGCATATTTCTAGTCATTGTCACACAGCACCACTTAATGGACACCGTTGTGTTCCTGACTTTCTATTTCCACAGCACTCACAACAAACAGAAACCATAAATCATTTCCTTCCTTTGCAACTCTTTTTTTATCTTATCAGTCTTACTCTTGCAACAACATCATTCGCCATATATAGTTAAGTATTCTTTAATATTGGTTTCACTTATCCTAGGACTGATCTGCAACTTCTCTTTCACCACAAACTGAACAATCAACATTTCACATACCTAGGATTTGGATTGCCTCGCACCACTTTCTGGCCATACTTGCGCCAGCGATATCCATCATCCAGTATATCAACCTCACTCACAGTCTGAACAACAACTCGTGGCTCACGAATGGGCTTAACAACTGGTGTAACATCAATACCATCTTCCATTTTCCTGCTCAGATTGTTTACCAAAAAAATTATGAAAAGATGATGAACATATATCCATTACTAACTTTCTAAAAGGATATACCTCCGCTTCAGAAAAGGATCATCTTCTTCAACATCATCATTAATGCCTTGATATTGTGAGCCTGAACCATCAATACTGTCCTCATTTGCTTGCAGAGGAGACATGGCCGGAGAGCCATTTTGCTCCATGTGGTTGGTGTTCAACTTATCTTTACCAAAACAACAAATAAAATGTGTAAGCTTGACATATAAACTTCAATGTTTTGGGTGTTCAACTTGTCTATACCAAAACAGCAAATAAAATGTGTAGCTTGACATATATACTTCAGAGTATGATCTTATGAATTAATTGAATTATCCTGAAACTGAATCGAGTTTCGTAATTTCAAAGTTGAGCTCTGATATTTTAGGAAATCTCAGCTTGCTAATAACTAAGCTTAAGATGCGCATATTCAAGATTGTGGCAAGACAAGAAGGCACAAGGAAAAAATGCAGAGGAACCAAATATACAGTATGATGCATTCAATTTATGGTAAGCACAGCTCATATGCAGTGCACCAATTCTAATGAAAATATAAACCAAACAGCTCATAAACAGTTCACAATTTTAATGAGAAAGAAACCAAGCAATCATATGATTATAATCTAGAACGTTTTACACGCAAAAAATTCGACATTTCCCCACATAGTGACTTCAATTAAAAGTTAAACTCCTAACTTCCACAAACCATATTGATTATAGGAAATGTTATGAATAATTGCAATAATTTTGCATGTACTTCAGGCTAAAGCATCAATGATCAATCACTAGCAAAAGGAGAAATAAAGGAGAATGTGATAGTAATCCTCTTAACATCTAAATGGGATCCAAAGCCCCTTCTTATGTGTTGAGAAAGGAGAAGGTCTACGTTTGGTTGAATTTGGAGCAACGAATTTTTTTCTCCCGAAGGAGATACAAAAATAAAAAATGGGGAACAATACGCCATCACTATTATCTAATTGTTTCATTATTACAAATGTGTATCATCTTTCTTTTAATATGAGGCCACTGACCCCAATAGAAGTCTTATTAAACACATCTGTAGTAAAATTTGATTTCCCAAAATTTAGTATTTCCAGATTCTACCCCCAAAACATTTTCCCGTAGAACAATTCACTCAGAACAACATAAATAGAGCCATTTTCCAAAAAACCAGTTCACCAGAACAACATAAGCATAGCAGAGCATCAGACATGATCATTAGCCATAAGAGACAAGAGAAAACAATTTGAAAGTCAGTGACAAAGCAGGGTTTGGCTAGAAGAAAGAGAGAGGGGGGTCATATTAGAGAAGTTCATGTGATATCACCTATACATGCATAGAAAAGGGCAAGAGAGTCTACACGTCACAGATTGTAACCAGGAGGAAGTTCACGAAATAACGCTAGGAGACTTCATAGATTTCCTTTTAAGTTCCTTAACATTTGTGTACACCATAAGAAGAAAAAATTTTACGACATCCATTTTATTACTTTTTAACACTGGAAGTTTCAGAAAGTTCAAAGAATTTCAGGAAACCTTACAAAAAGTTCTAAAATATGATGGGCAACTCCCTATCTTTTGGCGCACCATGTCTTAGAAATAAATCGCATCAGCTGATTTATATCATCTGCGCAGACCTTATTAATGTTCAATTGGGCCCAGACTAGTGAGACTTGTCCAACAAACATGTGACAGTTTAAAATCAAGATTGGAAGAGCGGAAGCCGTATCAACAAGCCTATGCTTATGAAAACTAGTTCACCTTCAACCCATATAATAGGGCTAGGTTTCACATAGTAACTAACTTCAAATGCTCAGAGAGAAATAAGAAAAAGGGAAAACGCCTAGAATCTTTACATTTAAAAAAGATTTCAAAAAAAGGAAAAGAGAGATACACAAATTACCCTCTTGACCAGTGAATGGTAAGCCCTTGTCGAATTTATCCTCTTGAATAGACAAAAGAGCCCCAGGATTGTTCCGACGTGAACTTTGCGGTTTGGGATGATCATGTGAACCCTTGTAGACAATTTCTGTAATCTGTCCACTTGGAGAACGTTCAAATATCTTTTTCACCTCACAGTTAGGATATGTACATTTGTAGTAACTTCGTGGAAACTCACTTCCTTTTACCAGTTTTTGTCCATATTTTCTCCAGTTATACCCATCCTCTGACGTTCTGTCAGCTGATACTGAAGAGGTGATATCTTTATGCTCAGAAGATGATGCTTGAATACCTGTGTTCGGCTGTCCTCCTTGATTTAAATCGCCAGCAGTGTGATAGACGGGTGAATCATGTGCACCCACCGCAGATTGTGAATAACGTTGATCTTGATGAGAAGAAGGAGCAGCAGGTTGTGAATATCGTTGATCTTGATGAGAAGAAGGTGCAGCAGATTGTGAATATCGTTGATCTTGATGAGAAGAAGGTGCAGCAGATTGTGAATATCGTTGGTCTTGGGGAATGATTGGTCCGTTTCGATTCAATCCTACAGGAAACTTTTCAAGAAGAAATACATATTAGAAGACACGTGAGACTAAATATTCACAAGAAATTACAGCTCGACGTTTGCATCTCATTAGAGGGGTTGGCGGAGTTTCCTAATCAATGGCATTTTAAATGGCTTTAAACACGAGCTTCCATATCCATACCAACCATAGCATTAAAACAATTTTCAATACACCACCAAAATAAGGTTATCCAAAAGTCAACAGTGAAACTGAAATCTACCCAAACCACCAGCTTGACTAGTATTCATTCTGTTAAAAAAAAACATGACCGATATATGAGTTCAGAACGACCACAAGTCTTTGTCTGAAGACCATCTGATAGGAACACAATTTACAATATCATATCCATTTGTCAGTTTTTGCTGAAATTGTTTTCGCAGGATGTTATCTCGACTGTAATCATGTGAAGCATAATTTGAAAATAATTAAAAATTAAAAACAAAAGAAAAACTATTTCTGGCATTACCGACATCCCTATGGATGATAGTCCTGATGTAGAACTAGCTCCAGTTTGAAACCTAAACTCAAAACTGCTGGACATTCTTTCATCAACAGAGTTGGCACTGGCAGATTTCTTCTCAAACGCAAGTGCTGCATTTTCAATAGACCCTTGCATCAACTGAGTTTTGAAAAAGGAACCCGTGGTTGGAGAAGGCTCAGCCTACAAAAATTCAGGAAATTCCGGGAGTAAAGAATTTTCCCAACTAGCACTACCCATATAATAACTACTTTCCTTTCAAGAAGATCAAATATTTAAAGACTGAAGACACCATCTATTCTCCACCGTACAACAACATAAGAAAAATGTCAAACACCAAATAAAGGAAGATTCGCTTTGCCAAGAAACAATATAAAAACTTACTATCTTCCTCTCTAAAATCCTTAGGACAAACTTTCTTTATCAATATGCTGCTTTTAGCTCACACATCTCCACTTGATAGTACAGAACGTGAACAGTTAGGATTCTACTGAAATGAATGGTTTCATATTCATCTTATTCCTCTTTTTCCCCATATGTTTCCAAATTCAGTCTCCATTAGCTAAAAAGATTCATACGGCCATTTCTCCACAAAAGGTTTAAAGTTGTCCAGGATAATTCCATCTAGAAACCAATATAATGCAGCACTCTTAATGAGAGCATCAGAATCCTTGGGTCCCAAAGCTCACACAATGGGACACATGCATTATTCACTTCAAATTTTATATTCTCAAATGAGCACTCAGTGAGAAAGAGAAATCACTCAACAACAGCAAATTATGAAAGGAACCAATATCAAATCAATAATGAAATCCACCCACAATATCAATGAATTCCGGGAAATTCCCCAGCAAAAGGTATATGTGACGTCAGCAAAGCCGTGTTTGATAGCAGACATAAAACAAACACATTTCACGAAACCAAGACCGTCGAAGCTGGGTAATTAACGGTGCAATACTTTCTAGTTAGAGAGCTTAATAACAAAACTAGTAAAACAGGCTGAATTTCGTTTTCATTTCATTTATGAAATAAAAGTAAATTTAAGAAACTCGGCATCGGATCCGAATCTGAATCTCTCCAGCTACTGAAGAAAATCGCAGTAGCTCAAAAATCCACTTAATTACTAGACAAAGAAGCGAAGAAAGAGGGGGGAGAAAAGGTAAGGGGAAAACAGAAAAGTAGCATGAAAGAAGCAAAGAGGAAAGGCGACCTTGATGTTAGATAGAAGAACAGGGGACTCGAGAAACGACGTCGGACTGAGTCCAGGAGGAATAGTAATGCAAGTTGACCTAGAGATCGGGAGCTTGGCCGGAGACATGAGCCTGTATTTAGCTCCGTTGGTGGATCCGCCGCCGCCATCGGGCACGTGATCGTGAGCTGAGGTCACGTGAGGGGTGGCATTATCGGAGGAGGAGTGTTGTTGGGAGTGGGCGTAAGAGTGAGGTAAGGAGTGCGAGTCTTCCATTGATGGGTAAGCAAGAGAAATTAATGAGCCAAGAGAGAGAGTCAAAAAGGAAGGTTGTATGTATTATTACAGAAACTGCGATGGGGAGAGGAGGGTATGATAGTAATTTGGGAGGGGCCGGGTTCAAGTTCTACAGTATTGTTGACTTTATGGATTCGGATCCGGTAGTAATTAGCCCCCTTATCCAGTTTTAAGATTAACCCCGTTATAATGTGCAAACAATGAAAACTCTGGTACTATGCTGGATTACAGACCGTGAATAGAAATAAATTTAATGATGATCCATCCTATATATCATCTTGTCTGCCAGCATAGCTGTAAAAATTTGTCCGCCAATACAGTATAAATAATACTACGTCATAAGTTATAGTTATTTATTGGTCGCGACTATTCGCAATTTACGAAATTTATCAATGTAATCTACTAATTTAATAAATTAAAATATTATTAGTAAAGTATTTAATATCCTTAATAAAAAAGTAAAATTAATATATATATATATATATATATGAATTTTAAAAAAATAAGAATCATAAAAAAATATAATATCTATTTATCGTATCTCTTTTTCCTAGAACTTCATAGAATTCATAAACTCTTATTTTTCCTAGAAATGCATAAATCCTAATTTATTAAAGGTCTTATCAATTGAGCAATAAATAACAACAAAAAACTATTTAATTAATACCAACAAAGTAAACTACTTTTGTTTTTTTCCTCAATTCTACGGGTATCGCGAACTATTTATCATGTTATATGTGTTTTCGATATACAAAATGAATTTATCCCGATCACCGTACTACGCAAAGTCGAAATAATTCTAACCAGGGGCGGAAGCGGAACTAGGGATGTAAACGAGCCGAATCAAGCCGAACAGTACCAGGCTCGAGTTCGGCTCGAACTTATAAAAGTGTGTTCGAGTTCGGTTCGTTATATAATTACCAAGCTCGCGAATAGTTCGAGTTCGATTCGGCAAATGCTCGATAACATAATAAAGCAAACTTAAGTTCGAGCTCGGTTCGAAAAAGCTCGAAAACATAGTTTGAGCTCGGATTCGTGAAAAGCTCGATAACATAGTTTGAGGTCGGTTTCGTGAAACCTGTAATAAAGCTCGAGAGTCACTAAAACAAAGCTCGTTAATAGACTAAGCTCAATTTCTAAATGAAAACATTTACTAAAAGTCATAGTTAGCCTGGTAGTATAAGACCTTTGCCTTATTTTAAATAGTCTAGAGTTTAAATCCCATTGAACACGTATATTTTTGAAATATATATATATATATATATATATATATATATATATATATATTCGAGTTGGCTCGCGAGCCAGCTTGTAAGCTCGGCTCGCGAAGTGAGTTCGCGAACAGGCTCGCGAGCTTACGAACTAAATACTTGCAGGCTCGAGTTTGGCTCGAAAATTTTGTCGAGCTCGAAATTGGGCTCGGGCTTGGTTCGTTTAGGCCAGCGAACGATCCCGAACGAATATTTTTTCGAGCCGAAACCCGAATAGCTCGCAAACAGTTTGGTTTGATTGCATCCCTAGGCGGAACTACATTAGGCCAGCACCGAACTCCAGTCCAATGCAAAATTTGTAGAATCTTATAGTTTTTTTTTTTAAATTATTATTCACTCTAAATTTAAACTAAGCACACACTATTTCGCTTTGTTATTCACACTCTAATCTCTTGCGCATATATAAAAGAATGATTCATACTCAAAATCTTGTCCAATTATTTCATTTCAAATTCATCTATTAATTGTTTGGCAAATTTTCTTAAAATAAAAAAGAAAACTACTTTGTAGACTATATTATTGATAAAAAAAAAAATAGTAATAATAAATAAATAAATAAATAAAGCCTATAGTAGGCCACAATTTTATTGAACTTGAAAAAAATTTAATGTATATTTATTTTTACGTCCCAGTCCACCCCATTAACAAATTCTGGATCCGCCCCTGATTCTAACTCCAATCGATCAAATAGACCGAATATGTTGATGGTTGTTTGGCTTCTCCAGTCGGTCCATGATTGTTAGATGTATACAGTGGATCGACTTATTATCAGTTCGCTCAAAATATATCTTCTTTTATTTCATTAAACTAGTAGTATCCCCGTGCGATGGATGGTTTGTAAATGTAAATGAATAAATAATAAGAATTTATATATTTATATAATTTTAATATAATAAAATATTACAACCAATATATAATAAGAGATGAAAAGTTATATGTTAATCAAAGAAAAGCCAATGAAAAGTATTAAAAATTAAAAATATATAAATTTGAGTAAGTTATAAAATATTATATTTATTTTTCTTAATGTATGAATAGCTCTAGCATCATTGTATGGAAGTCATGTTGATTATCTTGTACAAATGATGGGTGTATATATGTATATTTATGATTTTATAATAAACGCTTATATTTATCCAAAGTATCTAAATTTTTTATTTTTTCAAATATAATTTTCAAGAAATTTTCAAAAGTTTTTAGTGGGTATGTGCCAATTTATTAATTTTTATTTGCAGCACAAACACACTAATAATTAACCCACATAATCAACCAACAAACAATTATTTGTCTTTAATTTAATTTAATTTAATTTATTTATACAATATGGTGTCAAACTATATATCGATAATAGATGACTGCTTTAATTTATTATAGAGGAAAATTACACTAGAAATGAAAAAAAAAAAAAAAGATTATTCTTTTAAAAAAATAAAATTTTGAAATTATAAAATATTTACTAATTAATTCATTTTTATATTTTCATATGATTAAAAAAATGAATAAGAAAAAAAATATTAATAAAAAATGAAATAAAATTCAAATTAACATTAAAGATAAAAGGACCATTGGGGGTTTTATTTGGTAAAATCGTACTAAATTTAATTTTTTGTATTAATTTTTTCTTTATTTATTTATTTTCCGTATCTAGGTATGAATGTAGCATAATTTTCTTATACACATAATTCATACTACACAAATTAATTGACACATTAAGTGAAAATAAAATTAGATAGAAGAAGAATGAGTACAATAAACATAATACATATGATTTTAGAAACAAAAGATAGCAATTTTGTTTTTACCCGATAAATTTACTCCCGCCCCACTCCCTTGCCCATATTTTCACCCCCTTCCCCCATTTTAGTTTCTAGATAATTCGGTTGATCACTCTCACACAATTTTAGTCACACTCTCTCTCACACTCTATCTCACAATGTTAGTCTCTCTTTGTTACTCTAGTGGGTAGTGATGTTGCCTCAATTTTCAGTTACCTCGTTTCTTTTCTTTTCTTGTTTCTTTTTAAGTTTTATTGTTTCATTTATGATGTTTTGATTTAAATAAATTAATTTAATAAAAAAGGGTATTATTAGTTTTAAGTGGGTTATATTAAGAATTTTATATTAATTTTTAAATAAAAGTGGATTGCATTTAAAAGTGTGTTGCGTTGAAAAATTTTTTAGGCTGCGAATAGCCGCAGTCTTATTTATTTTCAGTTTCAGTTTTAGTAGTTTTTATTTTTTTCTTTCTGGGATTGAGGATGATGAACGAGGTTCGAATCCTTGGACATCACTAAGGACTATAAATTGGTGCTGCGTTGGAAATATCCAGACTATTGGATCTATATATATCAAGTTTAATGTGCATAATTATTTTATAATGGTCCAATTATATTGGTCTACTAAATATTTAAGTTATGACCTTAAGGAGTATTAGACAATCGTGAGCTGTAAATATCATAAGAGATTTTCAATTCATTGAGTGGTCAAATTAAAATAAAATAAAATAAAAAAATATTAAGTTAGAATTATGGTCCTCAAACATCAACGGTACGATTCATATACATGAATTCTCTCGAAAACAGTTAAAGTAGCTTTCGCTTTTGTTCTTCCCATGTCATATTATCAATTCGTCATATATGGTATTTTATGATTATCAATGGAGCATGCTTTTGAAAACTTTAAATTGAATTTAATATGAATCAATAGATTCAGATATGTATGATAAAGATTCATGTGAATGATATTAATATTTGTTTGGCGTGTGATAATGCACGATCCGGTAATCATACAATCGAACAATAATCAACAAGAACAGAACGTAAAAACACGGAATTTACGTGGTTCGATCCGGAGATCTACGTCCACGGGGAGAAAACGGCAATCGCCGAGGTGTTACCTTTATTTGAATGTTGAGTTTACAGTGCGTATTACAGAAGGCAAAACGCGAACCCTAATTCAGAGTTCTTTTAATCTATTTATACTACTAAACCCAAACCCTAACTAAATCCCTATAATCTTGCCCACCAAATCTGCATGGCAGTTGGGAAAAGATCATGGGCCTTGATTCACGGAACAGATTTGATTCGCTGAACCGAATGCGTGTTGTTGGGCCTGTTGGGCCTGGGCCTTCGCGCTTGCTGGCGTGTTCGCTGAGCTGGTAAATGGGCTCAGGATTAACCCGGCCCGAAGTAACCGGGTCATCCCTATCAGATGCCCCCCCCCAGCCGAAGCGAGGTAGGAGCTTCGGTTGTCACCGGGGTGGAACTGTAAGCAAGAAGGCCGGGGGCACTGGCAGGCCGAAGTGTTTATGCGTGACGGAGTGTGTCCGCGTCCCTGGGACTTTGCGGAGCAGTCAATGGACGCAGTGCCGAGTTGGGCCGAGGTGTTTGGGATCTATAATGAGATATCGAATTTCCCAGAAGCGAAAAACGCGTTGTAAGTATATTACAGTCTGGCCGAGGTGGAAGGTACACCGGAGTGAGTAGTTTGGCCGAAATGGTAGGGGCACCGGAGTGTGGTAGTATGGCCGAGGTGGAAAGTACACCGGAGTGTATCTTGAATCTTCGTGAAGAAGGGTGAGGCTGATGTGATTGGCGGCGCCATAATGAGAGAGAGAGACGTGAAGTGACACGCTCTGCGAGTTCCAAGACAGCTGTTCCCCACGCGCCTCGGTAACTGTAAAGCGCGTGAAGAGCACGCATGAATCTCCATCACTGAATTTGAATAGGCTGCATCTGAGCCGTCGGTTTTTTGCATTTATATTGGGAATAACTGCACAGTAACTTTTCATCTTCTTCATTGTGATTCATCTGTTTAGAAAGCGGGAAAAAGAGGAAATCTGCGCTTGCGATTCATCAGAGACCAAAAATTTCTCAAATCCACACTTTCAAATTCAAACCAAGTAAGTATGTCATCCTCTTCATCTTCTGCCCCCTCTTCGGCCTCAATCAAAGTAGTAGGAGGTTCGGATAAACCGTTAGATATCCCCCCCCTATCATATATCATTCCGGAGAAGGATGTGATTAGAACCATAGACAGAGTCGATGGTTTAGAGTGTAATACCATGGTGGTATCGTTTTATAAATGCCCGGCGGTGGATCTCGAGGTATCCTCCATAGGGTTACGGATGTCGCGGGGGCAACTTGAGAGGGAACTCCCATCATTTTATCTTCCTTTCGACCTTGATTACATAATTCCTACCCCCGAGGATAGGGCCTGTTGCCCACCGCAGGGGTTTATGACCGTATATATTGACCCCCTTAGAGTAGGATTGAGATTGCCGCTGTGGGGCATAGTCGTAGAGTTGTTAAGATACTACGGCATTGCCCTCTGCCAGTTAGCGCCGAACGCGGTGAGGCAGTTGGTAGGATTCACTGTAGTTAGTAAACAGGCCGGAATAGAGCCGACGGTAGAGCTTTTTAGGTTTTTCTACCAGCTCAAGAACTTCGGGAAGTCTAAGGGGTGGTATTCCTTTAGTCCCCGAGCCCGCGGAGGGTTCAAGGTTCAAAACCCGAGCAAAGTAGAGGGGTGGAAGGAGAAGTTCATATTTGTTAGGAATAAAATAGCCCTCCCGAAGTGGAGGAGTGACGAGGTGCAGGATACCGCTCCTGTGGAGAATCCGGGGCCCGAAATGAGGCACATATTCCTGCAAGTGGGGACTTTCCAAACCCTTTGTTCCGAGGAGGAACTGGAGAAGGCTGGGCTTAGCCCATATTATTCAGGAAATGGAGATGCCGAAGAGGGTAGGACTATCATTCCGGCATAAGTTGTATACAATATAACAATATCAATCTCTGAATGTGTGTTTGTCATGTGCAGTGGGCAAGTTTAAGAGCGCTGCTAGGAAGAGCACCGAAGCCAGCTCGGGAGGCCGAGGTGATAGCTCGAAGACGCCGGAGCCACAGAGAACAACTGCTGGGGGTAGCCGCAGGGCGGACCCTGAAGACACCATCCCTCTCTCGGGGCTGACCCCGAGCACAAAGAGAAGGACTACCTCACCGACGACTCCACCTCCTTCGAAAAAACTGCACGCGACCCCGGCTCCCGAGGTATAATCATGAATGACTTCGTTATTTCCTGCACAGACTCATTATAACAGCAAGTCAATGCAGGGGCAAGGAGTAGGAACGTCGGCTGCGGAAGCCGAACTTGAGAGGCTGTTGGAGCCTGTCCGCGGGCTGGTGTGCAGGCTGGAGAAGGAATCCTGCCAAGGCAGGATTGCCGAGCTGGAAGCCGAAGTGGCAAAGCTAAGGGCCGGCTTTGCGGAGGCTCAGAAAGGGGTCAAAGCAGCTCGGGACCGGGCAGCGGTTTCCGAGAGAGAGGCGGCCAGACTGCGCGAGCAGGCCGTGGAGGTTGCCAGTGTAAAAGGTGACCTCTATGCAGCCCGGGAGGAGCTGAATAAGGTCGTCACGGGTCAGGGGGCTGTGCTGGAAGCGTTCACCGAAAAGCTGATGCAAACCGGGACATTCCTGCAGTTCCTGAGCACTTTCGTTGCAGCGGGCGATACGGCCACTCGAAGCGAGCTGCTGGAAATGGTGCACGATAAATACCCGGAGGTCAATGTTTATGACGGCTTCGGGTATGACTATGACGCGGTCGGGAATGAAGATGGCGCGTATTTTGAGGTGCTGACGAAGGCCCCGAAGTGGCCATTGATCGAGGCCCTGGCAAAGGCGAACACAGTCCTCACTCCTGACATCATAAGGCGGTGCAACGAAGACCAGGATAAGGACTTCCTGGGCTTTCGCAATGGCTTCTATGTACGGGAGCTAAGGGACCGAGCTCCCATCCCCCGCCCAGAGGTGTTAGCTACTCCCCCTGCCCTGACCGAAGGCCCCAGCAAGGCAGCTGAGGACACAAGTAATGTCGTAGGGGCCCCGGGAGGAACTGAAGCCAACCCTACCCCCGGAGAGGTCAGTGACCGCTCAACTCATGAGAAGACTGTAAAGTAGATAAATTTGTAAATAGGATTCCATGTAATTGCTTGTGTTGTAATGAAAAACCTGAGCTGTCTTCTCTTGTAATGAAAAATCTTCTTTCATATGAATAAGAAATTTATGTCTCTTTTATCCACGTGATGTTATGACTAATAACAAAGTCTGAGAAAACCGAGGTGTCTCCTCTGCCAGGAAAACATTGAAAACCCGTATGAGGTGATAAAGCAACTCAACTCATCAATAGTCTGGCTGCAGAAAGAGCGAGATATATTGATGTTGCATGAAGTTCCCAGGCTGTCGAGGAATCTTGCCTTAATGGAGAAAAGATATGCCAAGGTGGAGAGTTCATGGAAAGAGTCCTCACACCAAACGAAGCAGTACAAAGCACATTGCGTAGTAAAGGATCTGGAACTAGAACAACTCCGTATCAATCAGCAAGAGTGCGAGCATCTGCTTGTGGATAGCGGACGTCTATCAACGAAAGATATTCAAGCTCGGCGGGCCGAGGTTCGGGAAGACATCCAACAGCGGAGTGAGCGAGGTGATACGAGTGATCCTGAGATCATAAGGGGCCGGCTGGTGCTAGGATTCCTGGTTGAGCTTGAAAAGAAGATCAGAGCTCGGGATGAAGCTTTGAACATTGCCGAGCAAAGTGAACCAGAGCTCAGCCGTAAACAGAGTCGTCGGGGGAAGGGCACAAAGCTGGATATTCCCCAAGAACCGGAGAGGGCTCATGCCGGGGAACCAGAGGCTATTGGACCGGCAGTGATGGCACTGGCCAAGGAGATCGATGAAATGCCTGCCGCAGAGTGGGATGCTGTAGAATGGGCCAACACTCAGGAGAGAGAAAGGAGGAAAAGCTCAACTCTGCTGAAAACAGAAAACCCTCTTCGTCAAAAGACAAGGGCAGGTGCTGAGAAAACACCCGAGGTGATGGATCCTCTGGCGCCACTAGAATGGGGCCATGCAGAATGGGCCAGCATGTCAGGGCCAAGAACAAGGACTGAGCCCGCTGTAGGTGACCGGGGTCACCAAATGATGAGTCATCGCCGGAGCCGAAGTGAAACCGAGCACCGTCGGAACGTGCCAGACCCCTCCCGGAGGACGGGGCATCGATCAGAGACAAGACGACGCGGTATCGCATATTGGCTTGGGGAAGACCCCGAAGAAAAATAGAGAATAACATAGTTAGTCTTTTAGCAAGATTTCCGTTGTACTTTTTAAAAAGAACCTCTTGATGGTGCATTACTTTGTAAATAATAAAACTGCTACAGAGTTTATATACTAGCATAATACGAATTATTTTAATCGGGTGTTCGGGAACACGATAGAAATTATGTTATTTGTTTTAATTAGATGTTCGGGAACACGGTTTGGATAAATCCAATATCCCCGGACGGATCAGGCGGGAGTAAAACCTCCCCGGACGGATCAGACGGGAGTAAAAACCTCCCCGGACGGATCAGGCGGGAGTCGACACTTCTCCGGTTAATCAGACGAGAAAGTGGTATGAGTCCGGAGACTAAATGTGAATCTCCTCGGGCGGTCCGAGAGAGAGAGGTTTGATTGTCCGGAGACTAATAATGATAGTACGATAGTGTTAGGGCGTCCCCGTAACATGAAGAATAACACAGTAAGTTACGCAAACAAGAAATTTTATTCAATGATAAATGCCGGAGCTAACTCAAAAGTACAAAGTGAAATAACAACTATAAAAGGAAGTAAAGGAAAGATAGTACTTGCAAAGTGGCCCTCACAAATAGAAACGTCTCAAGTTTGTGACGTGCCAACTTCGGGGGATCGGGGTCCCGTTGATATGTTCAAGCTGATAGGATCCAGAGTCATGTACAGCAACGACTCGGTAAGGGCCTTCCCAAGAGGCATGTAGTTTGCCCTCAGGGGCAGCTTTGCTGGCCGAGTTGAGCCGAAGGACTAAGTCCCCGATATTGAATTGTGTACCTCGAACCCGCAGGTTGTAATACTGAGCAGCTCGCTGTTTGTACTTAGCCTGCTGAATGAACGATTGTTCTCGGCGATTTTCGAGCTCATCCAGATTTGCGCGAAGAGCCTCGTCATTATCATCCGGAACTAATGTGAGGAGGCGAGGACTCGGCACACTGATCTCAGCGGGGATAACGGCTTCGGAGCCGTAAGTAAGGCTGTAAGGAGTCTCCCCGGTGGAGGTGTGCGGCGTTGTACGAATAGCCCATAAGACTTGTGGAAGGTTCTCAGCCCAGAGACCTTTGGCATTATCCAGGCGCTTTTTGATTCCCGTGAGAAGGGTCCGGTTGGTGACCTCAACCTGCCCGTTTGCTTGAGGGTGAGCCACCGAAGTGAAAATCTGTCTGATGTGAAGTTCTTCACACCATGAGCGGAATGGATCGTTGGCAAACTGTTTACCGTTGTCCGAGATGATAGTGCTCGGGATGCCGAAGCGACAAACAATATTGCGCCACACAAACTTTAAAATGTTCTGTCCGGTGATAGCCGTAAGTGGTGCGGCCTCGACCCACTTAGTGAAGTAGTCAACGGCGACAACCAGGAATTTCAACCCTCCCGGAGCGACAGGGAAAGGCCAAACAATATCTATGCCCCATTGGATGAACGGCCATGCACCTTGGATTCCGGTGAGCTCGGTCTGTGGCAAATGCTTCACCCTGGAGTGTAGCTGACACTTGCTTCATCTAGTCACTAAGTCGTGAGCATCGTTGAACAGGGTAGGCCAATAGTATCCCCAACGGAGAACTTTCTTTGCTAAAGTCCGGGACCCGACATGGCTTGCACAGGCCCCTTCATGAACCTCCCATAGAACTTGAATAGCCTCGGCAGGGGCGAGGCACCGAAGATTCGGTTGTAGGTACGATTGTCGGTATAGAACTTCATTATGAAGGGAGTATTTGGGAGCTTTGAGCACAACTTGCCGAGCTCGTAGCTTGTCTGTGGGCAGAATCCCATCTTGGAGATACTGAATGATCGGAGTCATCCAGTTTGGATCACTTTCGGTCAGTACCGAAACTGTAGCCTCATGAATTGCTGGATGGGAGAGGTCTTCAACCTTGATATCCGGAGATATATTAGTTTGGACCGCGGAGGCCAACTTGCTAAGTGTGTCCGCCCTGGAATTTTGAGCACGCGGGATTTTTCGGATAATAACTGTATCAAAAGTTGATATGAATTTGAGTGCTAGAGCGTGATACCTGACCATTGTTTCTTCTTTGGCAACATAAGTCCCCTGGATTTGCTTAGACACGATCTCGGAGTCCGTGAAGAGCTCTAAGTGACGAACACCTAAAGATTGAGCGAGCCGGAGCCCGGCGAGGACTGCCTCGTATTCCGCTACATTGTTAGTCACCTTAAATTTGAATCGGATGACATATTTGACCTCGACCTCCTCGGGGTCGATGAGAAGCAGCCCGGCACCACTTCCTCAGACTGTGGATGCTCCATCCACAAATAGTTGCCACATCCGTGGTGAAGGAGCGAGTGTGACGCGATGCGGTGTATCATTGTCTGCGGGGGACTCATGATTGTCTGCCGGGGTTTCGGCCAGGAAGTCGGCAAGTGCTTGACCTTTAATTGCTCGGCGGGGGAGGAACTGAATATCATACTCACCTAACTCAATTGCCCACTTGGCGAGGCGCCCGGACACCTCGGGTTTCACAAGGATCTGGCGTATAGGGTGATTGGTCAGGACTCGTATTTCACGCCCCTGGAAGTATGGCCGAAGACGCCGAGCTGCCATAACAAGAGCCAAAGCGGTTTTTTCAAGTTCGGAATATCGCGTCTCGGCCCCATGGAGCACCCGACTTGCAAAATATACGGGATGTTGAACCCCCTCCACTTCGCGCACAAGAGCGGCGCTGACAGCTTCTTCGGCGGATGCCAGATATAAGTACAGCGGCTCTCCGGGGAGAGGAACTGACAAAGTAGGCAGCTGCTGTATATGACGTTTCAAGGCTTCAAAAGCCTCGGTACACTCTGGAGTCCACTAAAAGGACTTCGCTTGCCTCAGGATCTTGAAAAATGGGAGCTGGCGCTCCGCTGCCTTCGATAAGAATCTGTTTAGGGCCGCTAGGCCACCTGTAAGGCGTTGAACTTCCCTGAATGTTTTTGGGGGCTGCAAATCTAATACATCACGGAGTTTAGCTGGATTGGCTTGCAAGCCGTTTTGTGAAACCATGTATCCTAGGAACTTCCCGGAGCCAACACCGAAGGTACACTTCGCCGGATTGAGTCGCAAGTTATAGCGCCGCAGGGTGCGCAATGTTTCGGCGATATCCTGCACACATGAAGGATGGGAGGAGCTTTTGATGACCAAGTCATCGACGTAAACCTCAACATTGCGACCTATCTGGTCGTGGAAGACAAAGTCCATTAGACGCTGATAGGTGGCTCCAGCATTCTTGAGCCCGAAGGGCAGTTTCTTGAAAGCGTAGCACCCAAAGGCAGTGATAAACGCCGTTTTGATAGCATCCTGTGGATCCATAAAGATCTGATGATAGCCTTTGTACAGATCTAAGAAACAAAGTGCCACGTACCCCGTAATGGCTTCGGCCTTTTGATCGATGGATGGCAAAGGATAGCAGTCCTTCGGACAGTGCTTATTGAGATCCGAAAAATCAACACACATCCGCCAAGCCCCACTGCTTTTTGTTACCATTACTGGATTGGATAACCATGAGGGGTAGAATACTTCGAACAAGATGTCCGCATCTAGGAGTTGTTTCACCTCAATTCGAATGGCTTCATTTCGCTCCGGAGCGAATTTCCTCTGCTTCTGTTGGATTGGCTTGACACTAGGATCGATGTTCAGCTTGTGGGTAATCACCTCGGGAGAGACCCCGGGCATGTCCAGAGGAGACCATGCAAAAACATCGGAATATTCTCGCAGGGTCTGAATAATGGCCTGATGTAGCCATGGCACGTCCACGGCCCCTACTGTTACTGTCTGCTCCGGCTTAGACGGATCTAGCGGGATTTGAGCGGTGGCATCCCCCAATGGAGTACGGTCCCGAGGTTCTAGAACCTGTGATGTTACCTGAAGCTGCTGTTTGGGAGGGACCTTAGCAGTCTTTTTGAGTGCTACGTACATACACTCCTTTGAGACCCTTTGACTTCCGCGGATAGTCACCTCACCATGCGAAGTAGGAAACTTAAGCGCGAGGTGATACGTGGAGCATATGGCCTTTGCCGGGGTTAGCCAGTCTCGGCCCAATATCATGTTATATGGTGATGGAGAATTCACCACATAAAAGTCCACGAAGATAGTTTTTATCTTCGGATAAGTCCCCAAAGACGCCGGGAGAGTGATGATACCTTCCGGCCGGACTTCACCCTGAGTGAAAGTTTGTAGTGGCCCGGGGGCCGGTCGAAGTTGGTCTCGGGAGATACCCATCCTCTCGAAACAGTCCGCAAATATAATGCTTACTGCAGCACCATTGTCTACGAAGACCCGCCGTACTGTTATATTAGCTACGGTCATGTCGATGACAATAGCGTCAGTGTGGGGTGTTATCTCTGGAACCGGATCCCTATCCGTGAAGCTGATAGTCTCGGACTGATGGAGGCGTTTGTGACGTGGCTCCTCGGGAGGAGGACGCCGAGCCTCTGCCTTTAAGGCATGTCGTGAAGCCCCGGTGGGTAGGGCTCCATATATCACGTTTATCACGTGAGGGGGTGCGTTGTCCCCGGGTCCTCCCGGAGGAGGAGGTGGAAGTGGGAGACGTGGCGGCTGGCGATTGCCAGAATCTTGTCGTGCGTAGTTATTGGGCCCCTGCCGGTTATTCTGCCAATGGGGCCGATTTTGTTGAGTATCTCGATCATGGTAACCTCCGCGGTGATGAGACGAGCCCCCATTGTGGTTTGCCCGAGGTTGGTCTCCGGTTCGCGCAACGTATTGCCGTAAAAACCCTTTCTTGAGGCATTCCTCAATCTCCTTGCCGAGTTCTCGGCACTCCTCTGTCTCATGTCCATGATCTCGGTGGTACGCGCACCACTTTCCACGGTTCCTCTTTTCAGGAGGCGCTGTCATCCGCGGACAAGGCCGGAAATCGTTTTTGTGGAGTGAAAGAATTTCAGCCCGTGACTTCGTCAGTGGAGTCAATTGCGGAATTGCACTTCGGGATTCTGAATGCCCCGGTGTCAAGCGTGAAAATGCGCTAGTTCGCGCAGTAGGCCCAGTTTGTGCTTTGTCGGCCTGTCGCTTGATCGCGTGCTTCTCACGCTTCTGCCGAGTCTGCTCCTCGGCCTTAGCAAATTTGCACACTGTTTTAAATAGGGCTCGAGTTGTGATCGGGGTGTTCCGAGCTAACTCGGTGTGGAGTGCTCCAGGGCGGAGTCCATTCATAAAGGCGTTGATGGCCACATCGTCGGGACAATTTCCCACCTTGAGGCTTACCGCTGTGAAACGGTCCAGAAATTGGGTAACGGTTTCACCGTCCCGTTGCTCCATACTCATGACGTCGGCCAGAGTGGCCATGGGCTTCGCCCGGGCTTCGAACCGTGCCCAAAAGTGCTCGGCGAGTTCTCTGAAAGAGGTATTGATTCTCGCGGGAGAGAATCAAACCAGACCCGAGCTTCATCTTGTAAGTACTCCGGGAAAATCCTGTAGTACTGAAGGGATGTGATGTTATCATGACTAAGCATGCTGTGCCTAAAAGCGCCAAGAAAATTGGCCGGATCTCCAGTACCGTTGTATGGTGGTATAGCTGGCCGTTTGAACCCTTCGGGAAGGGTGATGGCCATGATTTCTGAGGAGAACGGCGTGATGATCTCTCCATTGGCATCAAGGCCCAGGATTCTATCCAGTTCAACGTTGCGTTGAACTCGCTCATACTCTTGGAGATCCTGAGCATGAGAATCAGCGTAGCGCATTCTTTTAGCCGCATTAAGTGGACGGCGGCGATCCACATCAGTTGGTTCCTCATTACGAGGTCGTGATCCATATGAACTCCCAAGGTCCTCGGAAGAACTAGGTCGTTCTCGTCGTCGATCCTGACGCCCGCGGTACCCCGGTTCCCGTTGGCCGCGCGGGCGGGTTGGAGGCACCACAGGATTATCATTGTGGCTAACAGGTCCTGCGGCAGGCTCTACTGGGCGTAGGCGATTAATTGCCCAATCTTGAAGGACATGTGCATGCTCTCGTAAGAAATCTTGGAGCAGTTCTGGGGTAATTTGAACGTTCACCGATGGTTGAGCAGCAGCAATATTAGGGTCTTGCTGATCTTGAGGGGATGGAGGGTTTTGATTACCCTGATGATTGGACGTACTCCCCGCCGGCAATTGCCTCGGCGGTAAAACTTGATCCACGGGTGGATCTTGGTTAGGTTGATCTCCTTGACGAGATTGATTCTGACGAGTTGTCACCATGATTTCGGAAAGCAACGATACTACAAAATACTACCTTGTCGTTCCCACAGACGGCGCCAATTTGATAATGCACGATCCGGTAATCACACAATCGAACAATAATCAACAAGAACAGAACGTAAAAACACGGAATTTACGTGATTCGATCCGGAGATCTACGTCCACGGGGAGAAAACGGCAATCGCCAAGGTGTTACCTTTATTTGAATGTTGAGTTTACAGTGCGTATTACAGAAGGCAAAACGCGAACCCTAATTCAGAGTTCTTTTAATCTATTTATACTACTAAACCCAAACCCTAACTAAATCCCTATAATCTTGCCCACCAAATCTGCATGGCAGTTGGGAAAAGATCATGGGCCTTGATTCACGGAACAGATTTGATTCGCTGAACCGAATGCGTGTTGTTGGGCCTGTTGGGCCTGGGCCTTCGCGCTTGCTGGCGTGTTCGCTGAGCTGGTAAATGGGCTCAGGATTAACCCGGCCCGAAGTAACCGGGTCATCCCTATCAGCGTGAATTCGTTGATAAAAGGATTATGAATATGAGATATATAAGATTGATATAAGGATTTTGAATCTGAGACTTGTATGAATTCGTTGATAAAAGGATTCTTGAACTTCTGGTTATTATATTATGCAATTTTCAGCACGTTTAATTGTGTGTTTCCTTATTGATGGAATTTAATTATTTTGTTGTATGCAATTCTCGAGTTCTAAAGCTCTTTACCGAAATTATAATTGTAACACTTATGCAACTTTTGTTTTACTTGCATGAGGTTAAGACATGTGGTAATGTAATTGAATACCTCAAAGGTGATTTTAAGGTGCAATTATGTCATAATGAGATTGATTGTGATTTGGTTGGGTTTGGTTTGTGGAGTATGGATTCTGGACATATGGTTTTGATTTTAGTAACTGTATTCACCTTAATTAAAATAAAATAAGATTGTGATCTTTGAAAATTTATGATTTTGATATACATGAATGCTCTCGAACACAGTTAAAGTTGACTTTGATAATATCTTTGATATAGCCATGAATAAAGTATTTGCTCCCCACATTTTTCAGGACTATTATATTGTTTATTTATGTATATATGTGTTTTTACTTTCTGTTTTATGAGATTTGGGTAATTATAAGGAGTTTATACAAAAGCATAGTACAAACAATTATTTAATTTAATTTTTTTGTAGCATCTCATGTTCCGTTCAGTTATTACTAATATTCCATATGGCAAACTTGTAAAAGTGGCCTCTCTTGTGGAGATTTTCCATTGAGAATGTTATGACAATTGTGATTGTATATTTTCATGTGGATATTAATTGGCCCAAATGATTATTGATATATGACTCGAGATACACAAACATCTGTGGTGATAAATACGTGACAATTATTTAGTTTTTCATGTGGCAATAAGTTAGCCAAAAGGAAGACTATTACTTGACATGATCTCACTGCCAGTGTTGATTACTACAAAGGGGTATTCACTTAGAGATTAATATTATTGTCCAAAGACTTGATATTAATGTTGTGCTAGGTGCCTCAAGATGTTTCAAACTTATTTGAATTTAATAATTGATTATAAGGTTTGATGTAAGTATGACAGTTTTGGTTATGTAATGTTTAATTATGATATTTGTTACTTTTATTTATATCAATATCAACAACATGAATAAGGGCACCAAAGAAAATTATATTGAGAAAGAAGTTCTGGTCTGTTTTGAGGTTAATTTTGCTTAAGTACCTAAGGCCATGTGGTGGTTAGATTATGGTGCTACCACTCACATAAGTCTTTCAATGCATGGCTGTTCGAGTAATCAAAATTAAAGTGATGGTGAAAGATACATCTATATAGGGATGAGAAGTCGGTAGAAGTTGAGGCAACAAATATTTTATAAGGTTAAAAATTTAAATCAACCTGAACTATGCGAGTTTTGACACTTAAGTACCTAAACAATTTTTTTTTACCGATTGCACCCCGAAGTACACGAATTCGACAACTTGCAACCTCCGGCCATTTTTTCCGGCCAAAATTAAATCACGTGACCTGCACATGCTTATTTGGGGTTCAATTGATATTGTAATGATTTCTGGGACCTTTTTGTAAAAAATAAAAAATAAGAATTGGGACCCAAACATAATTACACCTAAACTTATTTTATACCCTAATTTATATATTTTGCCTCTTCTCTCCTCCAAAGTCGCGACCCAGAATTTGCAGAAAGGTGAGGGAGATGAACTTGAATTGCAGTTGCGGTGTTTCGGCCGTTGAGAGGACTTCTTGGACAAATCTGAACCCGGGTCGCCGCTATGCTACTTGCGACCGTTATCGGGTAAGCCCTAATTTTGTTCTTCCTCTGTTTTGGTGTTGTTGTGTAGCCGGAAAAAAAATGGGGTGTTCTTATTATGAGACTTTGAAGTGGTTGCACATAACATATCATCATCAGCGATTCTCTTTTTCTTGTTATTCTTGAATTAGCTTTCAAAGGAATAAACGGACGGCATTTTGCAAATGTTTTTTAATTTGTGTTATTGTACCAGTTTAATTGATTTTTTCTTTATTCGGACAGCTTGAAAATGGTGGCCATTGTAATCGCCATCTTGAAGTGAAGAATCGTGGCCATTGTAATTTGCGCACTAGTTGAGGACGATGGGTAGAGGGATTGCCGGAAAACAGGTCGGAGTTAGGGTTTCAAAATGGGGCGCCGCTTTGAGAGTTGGAGTTCAGAATTTTTTTACACAGTGGTGAATTAGGGTATAAAATATAGGTGTAATTATGTTTGGGTCCCAATTCTTATTTTTTATTTTTTACAAAAAGGCCCCAGAAATCATTACAATATCAACTGAACCCCAAATAAGCATGTGCAGGTCACGTGATTTAATTTTGGCCGGAAAAAATGGCCGGAGGTTGCAAGTTGTCGAATTCGTGTACTTCGGGGTGCAATCGGTAAAAAAAAATTGTTTAGGTACTTAAGTGTCAAAACTCGCATAGTTCAGGTTGATTTAAATTTTTAACCCTATTTTATATTGTTTCTTATTATTGGATATTTTTGGATTTAAAAGATACTTTTGTTGTACCGTCTTTGAGATGAAATCTAGTTTCTATTTTCAGTTTGGACAAGTGTGGATTCAGTTGTTCTTTTGGAAGTTGTCAGTTTAGCATTTCCAAATATTACAGTATTGTAGGCACTGGTTCTTTTAAGTGCTTTAGACAATCTATATATGCTTGATACGTTATCTTCATATTAGAGGTCCTTCCATGTTGAGTCAAGGGGTACTAAGCAAATTAAGTAAACAAAATCTGGCTAAATTATGGCATAAGCGTTTAGGTCATATTTCGAGAACCAAAATTAAGAGGCTTGTGTGAGATGGTATTTTGGATGCACTTGAATTTTCTGAGCTTGATGTATGTGTTGAATGTATCAAAGGTAAGTAGATCAAACATAAAGAAATTAGGCATCAATAAAGTTAATGACATCTTAGAATTAATACATTGAGATATTTGTGGACCATTTCTAAGGCTTCTTTTAATGGTCAAAGTTATTTTTTATCATTCATAGATGATTACTCACGATACATGTACATATATCTAATTCATGAAAAATATGAGGCACTGGATTCAAAGTATTTAAGGCTGATGTTGAGAATTAGCTCGATAAAATAATTTAAGGAGTCAAGTATGACCGTGGAGGTGAGTACTATAATAGATATTACGATTCAGGAGAACAACGCTAAGGTGCTTTTGCTATCTCTCTGGAGAAATGCTGAATCATCCCATAGTACCCTGTACATTATGTCGGGGATGCCTAGCGTGGATGGTGTAGCTAAAAAACGAAACGAGACTCTAAAGAATATGGTAAGGAGTATGATTAGTTATTCTTTCTTACCAGAATCAATGTAGGGAGAGGCACTAAAGACTGCAACTTATATTCTCAACAGGGTACTAACTAAAGCAGTTGCTAAAACACCTTTTGAGCTTTGGATACGGTGTAAGCCTAATGTAAATCATTTTCACATTCAGGGACGTCCAGCTGGGGCTAGGTCTTATAGGTTAAATGAAATGAAATTGGACTCCAAAACAATTAGAAACTACTTTATTGGTTATTCTGAACACTCCAAGGGTTTCGAGTTTTATGATCCCACTAGCAGGTCTATGAGATGGGAAATACGGTATTCTATGAGGATGTTGAGTTTGAGGGAGACGAAATGCTAGGGATATTCCCTTTGAGGAGAGTGATCAGGTACCAATCCCTGTTATTGTCGCGGAACCTCAACATGATAATATTAAAGATTTTTCCAAATAGGAAGAACAACCTCAATAACTAGTCTCATTAGGGAGATCCTCCAGAAATATGAGGAGTGCGATTCCGGATGATTATGAGGTATATCTTCAAGAGAATGAGGATAATATTGGAATAATGAAAGATGATCCTATCACTGTTCATCAAACCATATAGGGTCCAAACTCTCATAATTAGAGCGTTGTCATGAACGATGAGTATAAGTCAATGCAATACAATCTACTTTGGGATCTTGTCTCGTTATCAGAAGATTCGAAACTTGTTGGTTGTAAATGAATTTTCATATAAGGCACGTTTTGTAGCTAAAGGCTTAACTCAAAGTGAAGGCATTAATTTTGAAGAATTTTCTCCTCCAATTCCTACTAAAGATCCTTTCATTATAATTATGGCATTAGTTGCACATTTTTATCTTGAGCTACATCAGATTGATGTGAAAATGACATTTCTCAATGGTGACATTGATGAAACGATTTATATGGTGCAACCAGAACACTTTGTATCTGGAGACCCAAAGGTTGTGGTTTGCAAATTAAAAAAAAAATCATCTATGGGTTCAAGCAAGCTTCTCATCGGTGGAACCACAAATTTCATCATGTTGTTGTCTCATATGGTTTTGAGTCAAATTTTGTTGATGATGATTGTGTATATCACAAGTTCAGTGGGAGTGAAGTTTTGCCAACAGATACCTATGTGGCTAAGGGAGAGAAATTAAGTCGCACTTAGCGTCCTAAAGTTGATCTTTAGGTTCAAGAAATGAAAAGATTTCATCTGTTTCGATTGTTGGGAGCTTGATGTATGCTTAGGTCTGTGCAAGACCTGATGTAGTTTTTGTTACTGGGTTGGATAGATACTCAAGTAACTCCGATATGGATCACTTCAACGCAGCCAAAAGGGTCACAATGTACCTATAGAGAACTAAAGATTACATGCTTACATATAGGAGACCGATCATATGGAGATCATTAGGTATTCTGATCACATCGGATGCCAAAATAGTAGGAGATCCATTTCAGGCTACAAGTTTCTGTTGGCTGGGGAACTATTTTCTTGGAGAAGTGTTGAGCAAACACTAGTAGCACCTTCTACCATGGCATAATTTGTAGAATCTTATGAGGCATCCAACCACGGGATATGGCTGTAAAATTTTGTCATTGGGCGGCGAATTGTTGGAAGTATTGAAAGACAACAAATTTTTTACTATGACAATAACTCAACAGCATTATATTCCAACAATAATAGGAGCTCTATTAAGTTAAAGCATATTTACATAAAGCTCCCAGTTGTGAAAGAAGATGTATAGAGTTGAAAGATTAACATTGAGCATGTTGGGACATACTCCATGATTACGAATCCGGCTAACTAAGGAATTACCACCCAATATTTTTTATGAGCACGCCTCTCATATGGGTGTAATAATGTTTCAAGATATTTTAATTTAGTTGCAATCTGCATAAGGTTGTTTGCTCAATATGGTTTTGGACATTTTGGTTTCTTTGGTTAACTTTGTATAAAAATAAAGTTATTTTTATTTTTCATTATTTTATGTTTGGTTTGGTTGATATGAATAAGGAATAAGGTAGAACCAATTGGAAATTGGTATGTTACATTATATTTCATGCAATTTCTATGCTACACTCAATGATTGATTTGTTAGTGGTTGTATTGGCATATGTGATTATTGTTGAGTTTAATCATGCTTTAAAGTGATAATGGCCTCTTTAGTCCTATGTCAGTATGATCATTAACAAGATTGTTTAAGGAATACTTGAATGACATAGAAAGCTTTTAAGCTCATTTAGGTAATACACATCTCTTAGGTGACGTGTTTAGCCCAAGTGGGAGATTGTTGGAAATATCCAACTTATTGGGCCAACACATCTCAAATTTAATAGTGTATAGTTATCTTATGGTGACCCAATTAAAGTGATCTACGAAAGATTTAAGTTACGGGGCTAAATGGATACTAATTCATCATGGGCTTTAAGTGTAGAATATTATAAGGGATTTTCAATTTGTTGAGAGGCCAAACTGGAAATAAAGGAAACTTATTATTATAAGTTACGATTATGGTCCACAAATGTCGGTGGATCAATTCCATCTTCTAAACTATCTCTGCAGAAAAGTAGTTAAGGGTGAAACTGATTATTTGGAAGACCAATTGTTCTTACCATCTCGAATTATCATCGTAGAGGATATTTTATGGTTATTGATGGAGCACGCTTATTTGGTTTGATTATGATGTATTAATTCATATAAAACATGTTATTTGTGATATATAATTCCAACAGATGTCACTAGATTATCAAGCCGTTTGAAAACCACTTTACTAGTTGGATAAGATTTTATTTGAACTAATAAGTTTGACTCAACCAGTATAATTGAGAATCTGGATCACTTACGCAATACATGTGTACATCTGCTACCGAGAGTTGATTTCGTTATGGTAGAAACACATTAGCAGCGTCAAATTGACTTATCCACCGATATAATGAACACAAGTAGTTTGACATTAGTGGAAGATATTATCGAGATGAGCTTTTGGAAAAAACGAAAGAGAATAAAGGTACTTTTAAAGGCAAAGCCTCATGTACACCATGTGCACGGTCAGGGATGCATGCATGTGTTAATGAAGGAGTGCCATCCCCTCCCCCCCTCCCTTAAAAAAATTCTAGTATGTTACTGTAACAGATTTTCTATATTTAGAAAAGTGTCCCCCTAAGTATACCTTTTGTTCTTTATAAATTGTAAGAGCAGGCTTTTGTTTCTTTCATTTTTTTTCCTTTTCTCTTCTCCTTTTGTTATTTTTCACATCCACCTGCATTTTCAAGGAGTAGGCTTTGACTTTTTGCCTAATTACAATTTTTTAAATTTTCTCACTTCCGAAAATGAAATATGAAATATGCCCCCCTTCTAATGTAGAAGATTACTTCTGCAGTGTGCTTGTCCTCCCTAAAAACAAAAACCTCTTTGCCTTCGGTTGCTCATGTAATTTTCTTTTTTTAGTTAAAGTTAGTGAAATAGATATATTTAAAAACATTGATGATGATTAATGAGTGTGGTAGCATTTTTAAAATTGTTATTTGCTAATGTAATAGATACATTTCCATATCAATTTAATTATTAGATGAATTCACATCTACATTTTGCTCTTGATTTCCATATCTAATCCCCATATTTAAATTTTCTATTTGCTACTATTTGCTATTTGCTTGATCCTTGATTAATTTTTAGATTTAATCTAAAAATATTGATGATTGATGAGTGTATACTGTTATTTTCTATTTGTAGGGATGCCAATTTTACCCATGAATAACCTTACTCGATGGGTAATAGGCCAATAGGGTCGAGTATTACCCGAACCCAATAATTTAGTGATCGGGTAGGATAGGGTACAGGTGTTGCATATTAACTGTTTACCCTACCCGATTACCCTATCTGCATACCCGGTTATACAAATATATCTTTTTATATATGTTATGTATTTTATGATTAGTAATATATCTAATATATTTTGCTAATAACATATTATTTAACATAAAAAAATACCATAAAATATTACATTTTCCTATTACATATGCTATATATGATTTATTATATCATATTAAATATTATATATGCACATAGTATATATAATATTTATTTATTTTCTATATACCAGTTGGGATACCCGTTTACCCAACGGGTATTACCCGAACCCTACCCGAATCAACCATGGTAGCGTATGGGGGAGGCATACCCGTACCCTACCCAACCCGTTTGCATCCCTAACTATTTGCTAGTTTTAAGGGAGAGTGTGATTGACTTACATTCTCCCCACCCCCACCATCCATTTGTAGATAAAAAAGACATGGATAATTGATGAAATCTTTAAAAGAAAGAATTTCGAAATTTCAGTATCTTTGTCGTCATATCCATCTATTGAAATTGAACCTTTGGATTCAGAAAGTGATCCTAAAAAATCCTTAAGAGTTGAAATAGATGGAAGATTTGATATTCAATCTTGGTATGTGATCGGGGATTACGACCACAGATATGGGGTTATCCTGTTGAAAAGTATGATGAAATCAGAAGAGCTTATATCAAATACAGTCCATATCAACATATACTCTCAAAGTAACAATTAACAGGAGAAAATGACTCTCGCAGCTTTCAGGCATCATGGTTTAAATTATTCCCCACTTGGTTGGAATATTATCCTAGCACGGATGCTGTATTTTGCCTAGCGTGTTTTATTTTTCACACTAAAAATGGTCTCCCTGGATTGGAAGCATTTACTATAAGTGGACTTCGATCATGGAAGAAGGTATCATCTATGTCCTATCTTGTCATACTCTTGATGTTCAGAATATTAGAGGGCAATGATATGATGGTGCAAGTAACATGCGTGGAGAATGGAATAGATTACAAGCTTTGATTTCATTGATTGTCCTTATGATTACTATGTTCATTATTTTGCGCATCGTCTGCAACTGGCACTAGTTGTTGCTTCGAATGATGTTTTACCAGTCCATCAATTCGTTACCAAACTGAATTCTATTATCAATATTTTTGTGCCTCGTGTAAGCGTAGTGACCAATTAAAAGCTACCCATGCCCCGATATTTCTCATTTACTTGATATTAATGAGCTTGAGAGTGAGAAATGACTTAATCAAATTGGTTCTCTACAAATAGCAGGAGATACTCATTGGAGTTATCATTTTAAATCCATATCCAGCTTGATGTCGATGTATAGTGCGACTTGTGAAGTTTTGTTGATTATTGTTGATGATGGAACAACATATGCTCAACGTGGAGATGCAAATGTTGCTTATGAGGTTTTGACTTCTTTTGAATTTGTTTCGTAATGCATCTTATGAGAAAAAATATCAGAGATTTCTTTACTTTGTCAAGCTTTGAAATTCCAATCTCAAGATATTTTGAATGCAATGCATCTTGTGTCGTCTACTAAGTTGCTCCTTCAGAAATTGAGAGATGATGGATGGGATGACCTAGTTATAAATGTGAGATCTTTTTGTGAATCTGTCAACATACCTGTGTTGGATTTTAATGCTCAATATGTTGCAAGGAAAGGACGAGCTCGTCATCAACCAGATAAAATAACAATTTGGCATTGTTACATGTTTGATTAATGAAGCGATTGACTCTCAGTTGAATGAATTGACTAACAGATTCAGTGATAGCACTGGAGAATTAATTACTCTTGCATAAGTATTACATCCAAGAGAGATGTGCATATCCTTCAGAATTGATGACACCTGTGGTTGTTAGAAAAGTATTATCCGCGTGATTTTAAAGGACATGAGATGCTACAATTAAGAATGAGATTTGAACATTTTAATCATGTGCGAGAACTTCTTGATTTTAGATTGTTGAAGCTTGTTTTTGATTTGTGCCAATGGATGGTGAAGAGTGGGAAATCAGAATATACTCTCTTGTGTTTAGGGTGATAACTCTCATTCTTTTACGCTTTTAGTTTCTACGACTACTTCCGAGCGGTCTTTTTCAGCCATGAATATAGTGAAGACCTCGTTCCGTAATAAGATGGAAGATGGGTTTCTTGGCGATTGTTTACTAGTATGTATTGAAAAAAAAAAAAAACTGCTAAGAAATCTAGTTTAGATTCTCATATAGACTTTCGTGATATGTAAGAGCGACGTTCCAAATTTTAATGTGTTGGGATGTAAACGTATATATTTGGAATATTTTATTATAGATACTAGCAAAATTTTATTTATTGTTCATCTTTATTCGTTGTAGCCGCCCTCCCAATGTATAATCCGAGTTATCTCTGTGCACGGTGCAATCCAGATTGAATATCACGATTTATGCTTAAAGGGCACATTTACCCAGAACATGTAAAACATTTAGGTATAAACATTAATATTTTTTTGCCATGACCCGGATTGCACGGATCTCAAGAGACCTACTCATTTTTAAAAGGATTAATTATGGGGAAAACACCAACTTTGAGTGGGTTTTTAAGTATAACATGAATTATGAAAAGTAACAAATAAAATTATCTATTTTTTTTTTCAATTACAACATATATTATAAATCTTGATTGCATCGTCCCACCAATAATAGATATATCTTGATGAAATCATCTTATATCCACATATTTTTCGGATTTACTGCCACATGTATAATGACACAATAGTTGAAGAAGCAATTGTCGTGAGATCAACTCTTAATTCATTGTGGTGGCAACAATAAATTGCAAAGTACGTGGTGGGTAAGATAGTCTCGTAAAGACAAGTTTAGCTATGGTAATAGCGGCACAATCTATCTTTTGAAAAATATAATCGATATTGTCATTGAAAAAGATAAAACATTGATAAGGTATTCTTATTTAATTACTTTTAAAAGTATGTATTGTATTTGAAAATTCACTAATGTTCGACAATTATTTGACATTTCAGAAGATTTAGAGTATAATTGGATATGAAAAAACGTAATTATTATACTTGGTGTGTGTTCTCGGATAACTGTGGTTGGGTGTGATTAGATACAATGGGTTTTCAGTTTATAAACGTACTAGTACAATAATTGTGAAAAAAATTACTGTTCTTATTTTCGTTTTACATGGTATCATTTTTTTTTATGCTCTCAGGTAGTTTATGCAAACTAGATCGAAAGGAAAGGCTCACCTAGTTCCTCTTGTTCCGAAAATAGAAGCAACTGCTTGAAAATACCGAACAAGAAAGAATCCACAGTTTGAGATGACTGAGATTACACAAAACGTTAATCAAGAAGATATGATGAATCGACAGCTAGGGGTCATCATAAATTTGGATGCTAGAGTGACTACTATACAGAACCAGCTTCCACAGAATCAGGTTCCACAGCAACAACAGAGACCAGCTTAGAACATTCACGATGATCTAGACTATGACACCACACCAATCAGTGATTGTCTTCATCCTATGCTGAATTAGCCTATCGGAGGAGTCATACCACCACCACTGAATGAAAACAGCTTCGAACTGAAGCCAGCTCTGATTAACATAGTTCAATAGAACCAATTTGCTGGAAGTGCGTAAGAGGATCCCAATGTTCACCTGAAAAAATTTGCAGGCTCTCTGAAACTATAAAGATATTATGTTCCACATGAGCAAGTCAAGATGAGACTATTCTTATTCTCACTAAGGGATAAAGCACTACAATGGTTCAATTCGCTGGAAGATGCTTCTGAGTGGGAAGATTTGAGCACAAAGTTCCTACTAAAGTATTTCTCGTCGAGCACGATGTTGGATGTGCAAAATAAAATCAATCAGTTTAAGCAATTAGATGCAGAACCATTTGGCGAGGGTTGGGAGGGATTTCAGGATCTCATCTGAAGTTGCTCTCAACATGGGTTTACCAAGAAACAACAGATATGCAAGTTTTATAATGGACTGCTTGCACAAGCAACAGATCATGTAGATGCAACATCAGGGGGTAGTTTGATGGAAAAGAACGTGAGGGTAGCATCCTCTATCTTGGATGCAGTGGCTAGAGTGAGTTATCAATGGCTAAAAGATATAAATCAGCCAAGAAAAGTGGCTAGTGTGACAGACGTAGAGCCGAATGATACGGCTACTTCTCAGCTAACCGCACTGACAAATCAAGTAAGTCTATAAACTAGTTTGACTTTATCCCAACACACTAACTCTCCATCGCAGCAACCATCTGGGCAAGAAGAAGTTGAAGACGTTAATTTTGTCAATCAAAGGAACTTCAACAATTTCTAGGCTAATCAACAGAGATACAATCGGTGCCCAAAAGGAAATTAGTATCCACAAGGAAATCAGTACCCACAAGGAAATTGGAACCATCCTAACTTCTCTTATGGCAATCCCAAAAATTCACTCAATCCGCCACCGAGATTCACTATTACTAATGGCAAAATTTATGATGGAAGAAACCTAACTCGAGAGGAGTTAAGACAGTCGCAAATGGCAAAGTTTGAGGAAAAGTTAGCTCAACTTGAGAAGAAATCGCATGTGACTAGTCAAGGGGCGGATCTAAAAGACATCGCATCCAATGTGAGTCAATTGATAAAAATCACAGGAACTCAACATAAATAAGGGCAACTTCCGAGCGATACAGTGGTAAATTCGAGGGAACAATGCCAAACAATTCAGTTGAGAAGTGGAACTGAGTACGAAGGTCCAAAGATGCCTGTTGACCAAGAAAAAACTGTAGAGAAAGAGCAGTTGGAAGAAAAGAGAAAGCCACAAGAAAAAGAGGAAGAGGCTTTAAATCCGAGAGAAAGAGGGATTACTATAGAAAAATGCCCAAAAAATGTTCCTCCTATTCCATTCCCACAAGCCTTAAGAAGAAAGAAAATTGATGAACAGTTTGCAAAGGTTTTGGACATATTCAAGAAGATACAAAGCAACATCCCTTTTGTGGATGCATTACAACAGATGTCAAACTATGCAAAGTTTCTTAAGGAGGTGATAGCAAGGAAGCAAAAGCTTGAAGATTATGAAACCGTTAACTTGACGGAGGAGTGCAGCTGATTCAAAGAAAGCTACCATTGAAGCGAAAAGATCCAGGTTATTTTACGATTGCTTGTAAGATAGGTAATGAAGTTTTTGAAAAAGCATTATGTGATCTAGGCGCTAGCATTAATCTTATGCCATTATCTATTTTGAAAAATTAGGAATAGGCACAATAAAACCCACTACAATCGCCCTTCAAATGACTGATCGATCCTTGACTTATCCAAGGGGTATCGTAGAGGATGTTTTATTACAAGTTGGCAAGTTCATAACGTAGTCTTAGATATGATGGAAGATAAAGAGGTTCCCTTAATTCTAGGTTGCCCGTTTTTAGCAACGGGTAGTGCGTTAATAGATGTACAAAAGGGGGAATTGACTTTTAGGATAAATAATGAAAAGTTGATATTTTCTATCTTAAGGCTATGAAATTGCATGATAGGGAGGGCGTAAATCAAATTGAGACATGTAGTTCTATACAATGTGTAGATGCTACATTACAAAGAGATCTTCTAGCCTCTATTGATACTGATGTATTAGAAGCTTGTCTGTCAAAATTCAGTTTTTGCTTTGAATGATATTGATGCTACTAACCTTGATCTTTTGGAAAGTTTTAGTGCCTTGAACTCTCTATAGGAAGCACCCAAAGATAGCTAAACGAAAGAAGACATAAATAAAGAAGTTGTGAAAGAAGAGCAAAAAAAAAAAAAAGTACAAGTGGGCCTGAACTGAAGCCATTATCGGGACACATAAGGTATGGATTCCTTGATGATGAGAAAAAGCAACCAGTAATTATTTCTGCATATTTGACTAATTCGGAATGTGAGAAACTGTTAAGAGTGCTTAGGAAACATAAGTCAGCAATAGGGTGAACTATCTATGATTTGAAAGGGATTAGCCCGACTGTGTGTATGTATAGAATTCTAATGGAAGATGTTTATAAACCGAGTGTCCAAAACTAGCGTAGACTAAACGCAATGATGCAAGAAGTAGTTAGAAAAGAGGTACTTAGATGGTTAGATGCGGGTATCGTCTTTCCAATTTATGATAGTAAGTGAGTTAGTCCGACTCAAGTAGTTCCTAAGAAAGGGGGGATGACCATAGTAAAGGGTAACAATGATGAAGTCATAGCCACTAGGTTAGTCACGAGTTGGCGTGTGTATATTGATTATAGAAAACTTAGTGCAACCACTCGTAAGGACGGACCACTTCCCCCTCCCCTTTATAGATCCAATGTTTGATAGGTTAGCAGGATATGAGTTATATTGTTTCTTAGATGGTTATCCGGGGTACAATCAACTTGTGATTGCCCCAGAAGACTAAGAGAAGACTGCGTTTATATGCCCTTATGGATTTTTTTACTTTTCTTGAATATTATTCGGGCTATGTGATGCTCCTGCTACTTTACAATGTTGTATGATGGAAATCTTTAGTGGACTCATAGAGAATGTTATGAAGGTGTTTATGGATGATTTTTTCGTATTTCGGTCGTCTTTCGACCATTATCTCGATAACCTTTCTCTAGTGTTGCATTAATGTGAGGACATTTACTTGGTTTTGAATGGGAGAAATGTCACTACATGGTAAGAGATGGCATAGTACTAGGACATAAGATTTCTGCTGCAGCTTTAGAAGTTGATAGAGCAAAAGTAGTTGCAATCAAGCGACCACCACCTCCAGCAAATGAAAAAGCAGTAATAAGCTTTCTTAGCCACGTGGGATTCTATCGAAGGTTTATTCTTGATTTCAAAAAAAATTCTAAACCTTTATCTCGTTTGTTAGAAAAAGATACTGCTTTTCTCTTTGATGATGCATGTGTGCAAGCTTTTGAGAGTCTAAAGAAAGCATTAGTATCTGCTCCAATATTGATCACACCGGATTGGTCCCAACCGTTCGAACTGATGTGTGACACAAGTGATATGGCTGCTGGGGGCAGCTTTGGGCCAAAAGAGAGTTAAAATCTTCATAGTCATCTACTACGCCAGCAAGACCCTTGACTCAGCTCAAGCTAATTACACCACTACGGAGAAAAAGATGCTAGCAGTCGTTTATGCATTTGATAAGTTCCGATCCTACCTGATTTGAGCAAAGACGATAGTGTACACAGACCATGCAGTTATTCGGTACTTGTTTGACAAGAAGGACTCGAATCCAAGATTCATCAAATGGGTCCTTTTATTGCAAGAGTTCGATGCCGAGATTAAAGACCGAAAGGGGTTTGAAAATGTGGTTGCGAACCATCTGTCTCGAATCACAAATGAAACTGACAAAGAAGTGCAGCAAGAAGAAATGAAAGAGACCTTCCCGGAGTGTATTTTGGCTGTAGATGAGATTCCATGGTATGGTCATATTGTAAACTTCTTGGCATGTGGAATACAACCAACTGGTTTATCATCTCACCAAAAGAAGAAGTTCTTTCATGACATCAAAATTCTACATATGGGATGATCCTTACTTGTATAGAAGATGTGCCGACATAATCATCCGAAGGTGTGTCCCTCGATCTGAAGTGGGGGACATAATTAGTTAGTGTCACTCGTCTCCAAGTGAGGGCCATTTTGCTTTAGCTAGAACAACAACAAAGGTGCTGCAAAGCGGGTTTTATTGGCCGATGATCTATAAGGATTGTCATGATTTCATCACTAAATGCGATCGTTGCCAACGTTTAGGGGGTATTTCGAGAAAGCATGAGATGTCTCTCACAAGCATAATTGAGGTTGAGTTATTCGATGTGTGGGGTATTGACTTTATGGGACCCTTTCCTTCATCTAAGGGGTTCCAATATATCCTACTTACGGTCGATTATGTCTCGAGATGGGTTGAAGCGATTCCGACCCAAACTAATGATTCAAAGGTAGTGATCAAGTTCCTCCATAAGAACATCATCATGAGGTATGGAGCACCAAGAGCCTTACTTAGCGATGGGGGTTCTCACTTCTACAATAAATGGCTAACTGCTTTATTAGCCAAGTATGGAGTCAAACATCGAGTAACTACGTCATACCATCCACAAGCTAATGGTCAAGCAGAATTGGCAAATCGTGAAATTAAGCAAGTCTTGGAAAAGTCAGTGAATGGAAATAGAAAAGATTGGACGATGAAGTTGGACGATGCATTATGGGCATATAGGACGGCGTATAAAACTCCCTTTGAAATGTTGCCATATCAATTAGTCTTTGGAAAAGCATGTCACTTACCAGTCGAATTAGAGCATCGTGCTTATTGGGCCTTTAAGAAGTTAAATTTTGACTTCGAGCCGGCAGGTTTATCTCGTGTTCTTAAGCTCAACAAATTGGATGAATTTCGAAGTCAAGCATCCGTGAACTCTAGTTTATACAAAGAGCGGATGAAGAGATTCCATGATCGCATGATAAAGACTCGAAAGTTTAAAGCCGGCAACCAAGTTTTATTGTATAATTTGCGTCTGCAAATATTTCCAGGTAAGTTGAAATCCAGATAGTCGGGACCATTCACGATCAAGACTATTCGAGCCTTCGGAATAATAGAGTTGATAAACAAAGACAGAGGCACTTTTCTTGTGAATGGGCAAAGGATAAAGCAATACTACAAGCCAGAGTAGATCAAAACTGTGCACGAAGCACAGTTGACTGAGCTTAACTAAAACCAAAAAGGTCGTCAGGCTTGGGACATAAAACGAAGTGCTTATCTGGAGGCAACCCGATGTTTATTATTTTTTATTTAATTACATTTTCATTTTCTTTATATTTAATGATTTCACGTGTGTTTTAGTATTTTTGAAGTTGTAGGAACCAACATGCAATATTGACGAGCATAGTAAGAAACGGGGGTTGAAAGAAGGAAAAAACTGAGGAGTTGGCCAACAGAGGCATTGCGACCGCGACACTGAGGGTCGCGGCCATGACAAAAACGACCTAGGTAAGAAAACGGGCTGGTGAAACATCGCGACCGCGACACTGAGGGTCGCGGCCGCGACAAGTAATGTCTCGCGGCCACGACAATGGGAAACATGTTTATAATCGCGAAGAAGAGATAGGTTAACTAAAATGGCTCCGAAAAAAGCAAGCTCTAGCTGTGGTAAGGGCAAGCAATAAGTGGTTGAAGATGTTGCGTCACTGAATCCAAATGATAGCCAAACTCTATTTGGGTTCACTTTGGAGAGGGAAGAGCATAAGAATCGGTTTGATCATCTCCGTCAACGCCAAGTTGTGGCGACCCGGTTTAGCAATGATGAGCTCACACGAGCTATGGGGATACACGAGAATATCAAAGCTTTGCTTATAGCGGGTGGTTTGCACAAGTTCATGCTAGCCAAACTCACATACAAGAGGCTCACAATGGAGTTTTTGAGCACATTTGCCATCACCGTGGCAAGTTAACCGCATTCTCGTTGATTGGATGGTATCACGTTTCAGCTAATGGACAAACAACGTACACTGACATATGCCCAGCTGGACAGGATATTCGGCTTCCCTAAAGCTACTAAGGACAACCCACTTGACGTATTCAAAATTCAAGAATTCAGGGGTTTACTGACAGCTGCTCTGCTACTCGTGCAACCTCAGAGATATATGGAAAATGCTGTCAAAGCCACATGGATTAGAAACCCAGTGATACGCTACCTCCAGAAGATGTTGGCTCATACTCTATTCGTGAGAAAAGAGACAGGTGGCATGAGAAAAGCCGAACTTCAAATGATTTGGAACATGTTCCATGAGCATAAGGTGGATAATGCCAAACTATTGATGGAACATTTTGAAAATGTCATCGGAAGCAGAAATACAACATTATGATTGGAGGGTTGATCACACCCATTGCCGAGTTCTTCGATGATATCTCTTTAGAAGACATGATACCGGTCAAGGGTGAAGTCCAATTCACTTGGGAGTTGTTGGATGCAAGTTGTGATAATGAGGGAAGATGGAAAGGTTCCCTATGTCTATCAAAATGTGGGGCCATATCTTCGGCTCCCCTACTTGGAGGGAACGACCGTTATAAGCACCAAACACTTAATTTGGCCATGCCTTCTGACGAGCATCTTGCTCACTCCCAAATGCCGGACTCAGAGGTGTTTCAGTCTAGGCAAGCAACTGAAGGAAGCAGTAGAGTCCATAGACCATCAAAGAAGAAGCGGGCGGCAACAACTATTGCATCCTCGTTCGAACTAAATGACGTGGAAGGGCTAATTACATCTCTCCAGCATGATGTCTAGCTTTATCATGATAAGGTGCAATCACTTGGCACCCAAATGGAGAGGCATTGAATAGGTTCGAGGGGCTGTGCAAACAATCAACCATGAGCTGAATAATCAGCGAATAATCTTGAACACCCTCCTCGAACGAAGTAATGAGGAACGTGCTTGGAGACAACAACAAGACACTCGATGGGGCGCGTGGGCTCAATATTGGGAGCAGCATGACTTCTAACCACCGCCGCCGCCACCGGAATAGACTGTGAGTTAGCACCAAGGCGTACCACTATTTTTCTCCAAACATTGGCCTTCGGCCAAGTTTGGGGGAAGGGGTATACTGTGGGACGTCTTGGCCACTATTTATCTTTTAGTTGTTGTTTCTACATTTTTGTTTCTTATTGCTTGTTCGTATTGCTGCTACTTGCTGCGTTTTTAGTTTGATCATTGAGTCTGTGTGCCCATTTATTTGCTTTATTTGGAGCGGTTAGGTCTATGAGCCCATTTATTTGAGTTTATTGTTCAGTCATGTTGGGTCTTAGTTGTCTTTAATTTAATATTTTATATTTTCAGTTGTTTTTTGGAGTCTAGTTAAAAAACCCCGAGTCTTTAGTTGTTGATAAGTGATTACAAGAAGAGAGAAAAAAAAAAAGGGGAAAGATAGATGATGAAAGTTAATGATGAGATGATTTAAGAAAAAAATTGTTGCAAAAGTTGCACATAGTCGAGCATGATAAGTATTTTGAGACAAAATTGAGCTTGTGCTTAGAATGTTTGATCAAAACAAGCCTTGTTAGGTTTTTGAGCTTAAAATGTATTCACACTTTTGGAGTAATATATATATATTCTTTCAGTGTGAATTGATTGGATATGTGTATTTGTCTCTAGAACTTGCCTTGAGTCTCTCTTATGAATGTGTCAAGTATATGTTGTGACTTAGGAAATGATCTTAGGCATTGTTGTTTTTCGCCTATTTTGAGCCTTGAAAAGCTGTCATTTTCACCAAAAGTTCAATTTTTCCCTTATTAGCCCATTTGAGCTTAAGAGCCTTATTATTTCATAGCCCTATATTACAAGCCAAAAAATTTCGATTTAAACATTTGACCGTATTTGGATTAATTGAGTAGAGGGAGGAGGATTGGAAGGTAGTTGGGCAAAATCTTGGGAATGAAGTGGAAAACTAGTGGATACGTGAAAAGGTGAAAGGAAGAATAAATTGATAGGTGAAAGAAATCGAGAAAAATAGCATCTCCTAGTTCGTTAAAAGAAAAAGATAAAACATAAAAAAAATTGGAAAAGAAAAGAAAGAGTTCATTGTAAATATGTGTTTTGATTATTCTTGTTGAAAAGAGGCTTGGAATTGAAAAGTGCTTAATTGTTTGATTTGACTAGAAATTCGTGTAGTTCAAAAGATGTGGTACTTGAATAATGGCAAGAAAAAGCACTTAGTTTAATGTACTTTTGTAGGGTGGAAAAAGTCATTTTTTTTTTTTTTTTTGGATGATTTGCTGAAATTTGAAGAGTGAGATTGAGTGATTGTATTGAGGGGTAGTTGAGTTAGGAGTAACTTGATTAGTCCAAGAATACTCACTTTTATCCAAAAATTTCCACCTTACCTTAAGCTTACGTTCACAACAAAAAATAAAGACCTTTTTTATTCTTTGTCACACATATCGAGTACGAGGTCTAATTTAGACGATTAACAAGCCTATGGTAGACAATGCATATATTCCAATATTGAGCGAAAACACGTCCTTATTTAAACACATGAAAGATAAGTGAACACTTACCGGTGAGGATCAAATTGTTCAAAAGTTTCAAGTCAAAGTAGTTGATATGTTGTATCATAAATGCTCAATTTTACTATGTTGCCTAACTTTTTTAGTAAAATCTGTCTGAAACTAGAATCATCATCTAATCGCCCTAAACATATGCCTAATCACTTGAATCCTTGATTATTTTATGTTTTTTTTTGTTCGGAACGAATAATAGTTTAAGTTTGGGGGATTTTGATACACGTTAATTATGCATGTTTAGGTCGATTTAGGAATATATTTTATAACATTTATATGCATATTTGGTCAAGAGTTGCTTATATCTATCATATTTGGGCCAGTTAAGTGTTTTGACTTGTTTTGCAAGTTTTGGAGTGTTTTCAGATTAAAAAGTTGTGTTTTACGACTATTGGATGAAGGAACAAGTCAAAAAGGAGAAAGACCGACTTGAACGGTCTAAAACAAGTTTGAGCCGGAGTAGACTGTCGCGACTGCATCACAATAGTGAGCTATCGCGATAAAAGATGCCCATAAATTGAAGTTTTGCACTGACTAAGCATCGCGGCCGCGACAAGCATGTCTCATGGCCGCGAAAAAAGGGAACATTTTAAGCTGGTTTTGAAGAAGCATGTGGCGACCGCAAGAGGCATGGTGTGGAGCCGCGATAAAAGACCCGTTTTTTAGAAAATTCCTACTTTAAGTAGGATTCGGATCCTAATTCCCCAAGATTCATCACCAAGCTTATAAAAAGACCTTCAAGCTCGAGTTTTATCATACAATCTCATACACTTACATAGTCAAGGTATCTTGGAGAAGAGAATCGAAGATCAAGGAGCAATTCGACGAAGATCGACGATTGAAGATCCGAGTTTAGTTTGTTGTTACTTTTGTATTTAATTTTCAATGACTTTTGTCTATGGATGTTTCTTTGAGTTAGATACAATTGTGAGTAGCTAAATACGCTTGTGTTCTAGGGGTAGAAAGTAGGTTACGTTGAATGATGTATTAATTTTTATCGTTTAATTCTAGACTCCAATTCATTGTGCTTATCTATGTGTTTGTTTTTATCTTATGATTTAGTTTAAATTGATCACTTAAGTTGAATCTACAAAACATAGCGCAATTGTCTATGATTGTGTAAGCTTTGGTCTAGAGTCTTTAGGTTTAGTCGACTCGGGGGGAGGGGGGGAAGGGGGGTGACTAAGTCTAATTGATCAACAACCTAATCGCTTCTGGAGGAGGGTTAAGTTCACTTGAATGTCGTCTAATGAACACTAAAATTGGTCTAAAAGTCTAGAATTGTAGGTTAAATTATACATCATGATCATAATTGAAATCTATACCCTAGGATACACTTTAATCTATCAAAGTCGTCCTTAATCCTAAATTCTTTGTTTTCCAAGTATTTCGTGGTTTATTTAATACTTTCAAGTAAATTAGTATAAAGTTTACAAACAACCTTCATTAATCTAGAGTCTAGTTAGGAACATCTTAAATTACTCGGAGTATCGAACTACGCAAGAGTCAGTCTCTATGTGATCGACCTTGACTACGGCTACCTATACCTACACCGCTTGCAGAAAAATAGGGTTAGGAAAACCTCTATCAGTGTCCATGTACCAATTATCATCAGGAACATTAAGTGACATAGTCTGCATTGCAGTTTCGATGTCCGTGGGGGTATAGGAAGACGGATTGGCCGCCTAAGTGTTGTATACTTGTTGAGGACACAAACCTAACACACCCTGTGGTCGTGGTGCCAGAGGCCGAGCCCAAGAAGTCGTGAGGGACGGGCATGCAGGTGCTGCCTATTATGGTGGAGCCCAACTAGCATTGTACCCCCACCATGGTAGTTGCTGCGACTGATAGGGAGGAGCCCCTTGCTGATTCTAACCGCCATTGTGACCCCGTCTATGACCTTAACCTTTTCCTCTCCCATTATTGTTATTATTCTTCCCATTGCCACGATTATTGTTCCGATTCCCTTGAGCAATATTATTCTTTCCACGATTTCCATAATTGTTGCGATTTCGACCATTGCTATTTCCGTTTGCGTTGGTCAAACCCTGATTCTCCTCGTTTGTAGTAACAAGAGCCACACCAGATGCATTAGAACCCATCGTTGCTTGTTTTTCTTTGCGTGTCTCTTCCAAGACTAAATGTGAATGCGCTTCATAAAACTAAGGAAGTCGTTCCATCTGTTGCATGAAACGTTGCCACACTCATAATTCTCATTTAACCCCAAAATGAGTTGTAGAACCAAATGTTGATTATTCATTGGTGCCCCAATGTTGGAAAGTTAATCCGCAATCAGCTTGAGTTCTTGACAATACGCCAAGATGTTTGGAAAGTCATCCATATGCATTTAAGTAAATTGATTTTCCAAGTTTACCCGTCCTCACATTTTTGTTGTCTTGAAATATGTTCTCCAACCGTTCCCAAGCCCATTCTGTAGTCAGATTCGGTGCCAAGATAGTGTCCAATAATCAATGGATATTGTCCCATAAATCTATTGAAGGACGATGACATCCAAACGAGACCATAGTTCTTCGTCACAATCGGCCGCTTTTTCCTTCCCCTTCTCCGTCGATTTCGCCTGCGGAGGAATAATGTGCTCACTCACGCGATACGCACGACAATGTATCTTAAACAACTCTGTCGATGGTGAGTATTGACCTTTCTCCACCTCAAGAACCATCTTAAGAATCATAAGGATAAAATTCTTGATATTGCTCATGGCGAGAGCTGGATAGAAACTCGATTTTTCATCCATGAAATCGAGACAAAGAAGGAGATTAGAAGAGAAGAAAGAGTTTGGAAGAGGTGAGCGTCGACTAGGGTTTATGAAATCCTGGCCTTATGATACCATGAAGTTTATTCCATAGCTTTCTCATGCCACAAACCAAAGTATATATACATAATTACAACATAAATCACTAGCTAAACTCTAGGCTATAATAAAGGAAACTATTAACAGAAAATATTATATAATAATTATTATCTATTCTATAAAAACGATATTACCTTTCAAGGCGAAAAAAATCACCGCCATTTCCGGTACCTTGCTTCAGGGCACTCCTCCTTTTATTATCCAGTCGGAGATTCATATTTACAAAATATATTACAACAAACTACAAAGATGGTATTTGTTCAACCTCCAGAAAACAAAACCCTGGTTCTCAATCTGAACCCTTCCTCCACCACTTTGAACGCTTGCGCCCTCCATCTCCAGCGAAATTATCGGATTCCCATTCCTCAACGACGCATTTACTTGTCCCACCGCATTCTCTCCATCCACGACAACGAAACCGTCTAGCTTTCTAATTTAGGTTCCTCATCTAGAAGAATAATGAAAATAGAAATAAATATTTATAGATTTAGAGGAATAACTAACACAAAATTGAAAATGTAAATACTACATATATGAAAAACGATACTACCTTTCAAGGCAAAAAAAATCAGAACCTAAATCCTCTACGTCGTGTTGCATCCCCTACTAGGCGACGAACTCCTCTTGGGTATAGGTATCATGCATGTTACTCTGAAATTAGTGACGAGTGTACGACTTTGCCTTCTAATCTTTTGCTGTTGATTCATGCCCTAACTTATGTATGGTAATTTGATTATCAATTGCTTTAATTCTTCGAAGAACTATCTATCTACTGCAAAATTAAAATTTAAAAAAAAAAAAAAAAAAACAAGATGAGACAGGAAAAAAGAAGAAAATTTGCTTGTTGAGATTGTTGGTTGTTGATTCATTCTTAAATAGCTGCTGGAAATCCATAGAGAGATTGAGAGCGGTACCAGCGCAATCGAAAAATAAGGAAGCAAACTGCTCAACCTATGTTTGCGCCCCCTTTCTAATCTAATTCCTTAACTGTTGTTGACCATCACCACCAAGATAGGACTTCATAGAGAGACACGTTCTTTCGGGAAAAAAATTACCTCAAAATTTTGTACGGGCACCACGTGTTTTTAGCGAAAAATTTGCTACTTTGTTTTAGTGTTAAAGGTGGATTAGTGTGGTTAAAACCGATCTGTTTCATGAAAAATATATATAGAATGTGGTAATACCTCAACGGTTTAATTAAGGTGTACTTAGGTGAAAATTCACGACACTTTAGTTCATTATCATTTGGAGCATGACTTTTTAAATATAACACCTCAATAATTTTTCCAATTTAATGCACCCGAGAAAGTTTTTCACTCCAACTGCTGACGTGGAGCCCAAAGTCGAAATTTTAGTTATCACAACTACAAACGTATAATCCTATAATATTTTTAAACTCCAAACTAAATGAAAATGATAATGTTTAACAATAAGGTTTAATGACATATAACATAATATCGCTTACATTTAATTAGGGTTTAGAAATGTGTATACAATTACAAGCATGCAATTAAGCAGCTCATATCTCAATTTCGGGAACCACGTCAAAAAAAGGAGCAAAAAACTTGTTCTAGTGCATTGAATTGAGAAAATTATAAATGTAGTGCATTTCTACGTTGGTTAAAATGTCATGTTACAAATAATAATTAACCAAAATATGTATATTCTTACTTAATTATCCCTTTATTAACACTACACTTAACTATATCTTAATTGATTTTGAATCCTATTAAATAATAATTTAATTCAAGTCAATTATCAAAATGCTTAATTTAATTTGTTGCTTCAGCCTCAATATTTTGTGGGTCCTATATATATATATGTGCATGTCGTAGTGTGTATCGATAAAATTACTCATGTCCTAATAACTAGATTTTTTCTAGAACTACAATATAATTCTTGGTGGCCATAATGTAGTACTTTTTTATTTAAAAAATATGTGAGCTATACTTAGGCCTTGGACTGCTTATGATCCACATCCCTTATGCCTAAGCCCATTTCCGATCTATACTCCTAATAACTAATAATCTAATTGAGACATAATTTTATCTTGTAAAATATTATTAATAGAATCTGTACAAGTTGATTATGCTGAAAAAAGATTTACAAAATTAAAATTATTAAACTTTTATATACGATCACCCATTTCGTTAAGAGAAGTTTACAAAATTAAAATTAAAATCTTATTTATGATCAACTAGGACCAAAGGTCTATTGATCGGAATAAGCATACAATCTATCTGTTAGAGTTTGAGTATTCAAATTCTTATCTAATGCTCTATTTTAGTTGTTTTGCCTTCTGTACACAATACATCTTTTAATCTTTTTGATAACCGAACAATAGTTACATTTTTAGCTGAAAATAGTTGTATTTTGGATGTCAATTTGCTAACACATTGCAGGGACATGAATGCAATTAAAACAAGAAGAGAAGACCAAGTCATGGTCGTTGAGAAGAAGAAGGGAAGGACTTGGTCGTCAACAAGGAAGGCCGAGTCTACTTCGCTCAACGAGCCACATTTTCGGTCGTGCAACCACCAACCACTAACTCTCTTAACGGTAGGAGAATGTGGTATGTAAGAGTGCTCTCCAAGCTACTCATTGGCGTATAAGTAGAACATCAACTACCAACAAAAGATAAGCAACAATACGAGAGAAATATCGAATTTGTCGAAGTTGTTGTGTCGTCTAGAGGGTTTAGTAAACCTCATGTCCAACCTGAAGTGTCCAACTTTATTAACATTTAGAATTCTTACGATTCTGAATCACTTTTCATAGGATACTTGTTAGGATAATTTTTTATAGATTATTTAGTGCTATAGACATTGTTCATTCGTCCATTGAGACACTAAGATTCGTGAAGTGTGAATCGAAGTTTGTCTCCATGCACAGTCATAATCGTTTTGTAATTCACAAGTGTTTAATAAGTTATTTCGCTCTGAAGGCACTCATAAGTGATTTAAGGCTTGTGGAAAAATTATACTGTGATTATCTTTTATATTTCTGTTGTGTTTAACTCTAGGTTGGGTAAACCGCGTACCCAACCTCTGTTTATTACTGGTTAATGCACGCTTTTAATATCAAACAAAGTATGTCTGAAGAGCTTGATCACAAACCATTAAGAATAAATTTTGCTGCCGAGAAAGCTAGAAGAACATATAAGTTTAAATTAAGTACAATATCATCCGAGGCCCCAAATGTTCTTAATCTGATCTCTTAGATCATATGTGATTGGCGCACATGTTTTTTGGTCCAAACTTCTTCCAAAATTGGCAAATTAATCAACTCAAGTCTTATCAAGCGATCTAAATCTTTCAGGATAGTTTTAGGTCACTCATTGCAAATTGAGAGAATATTCCACATTTAAACACCCAATGGGCGTTTCTCTATTTAAACAAAATGAACTTCTTGTTGTGTTAAAAAGTGCTTGCATTATATTGTACTTACGAAAAAGTGATTCAAATTATTTTTTGCTAAAAATAAGAAGAGGTGGTATTTAATAACAAGATGTTTTAACCTAACAATCTATTTGAAGCACCACACTAAATTCTTAAAATTAGCTTTTAAGTATTTTCTACAATTAGTATTTTTTTTTTCTTTTTTTGTTTTCATTCCGAACACAACAAAGTCACTTTTTTGGTAAATATAAGTGATTTTAAGTTATTTTGTTTTATCTACCTTCCAAATTACTCTATGCACAATAATAAGTGTTTCCGCAAAACTATGTATATATATACAATAATAATTGTTTTCTCAAAACTTCGTACATACTCACATCTTGTCTACATCAATGTTTTTAAATCCGAACCAGCCATCAAACCGAACGACAAATTGGGCCATTGAGTTATTGGTTTATCGGTTGAACTGTTGTTAAAAAGTCGGATGACTCAAATATATTTAATGTGTTATATATATGCACACATTAAATATAGAATCAAAATCTATATAATTATGGGATTTGGAAAATTAATAAATAGAATAAAAATAGTTGTAATTTTATATATTGAATTTTAAGTTTTGAGAAACTTGTTTACTACTTTATCACTACTTACTTGCTCCTTGTGTATGTTAGTTTTCCCCTCTCTTCATAAAAAATTAAAAATGTGAAAAATCAGATTGATTGAATAACCGGTTCATCGGTTTTTGACCAGGTCATATTAGGTCACATAAAACCTGATACGTACTAAGAACCGAGCTGACACCATGTCCAGTTTCCGATTAAACCGGTCGGACCGGCCAGGATTTAAATACAGTGGTCATGCTCACATGCCCGCGATAGGTACATGCAAATGTGTCCAACAATCTGGATCTAGCAAATGCGATCTCAAAACATTATCACTAAAACACAATAACATTTGTGGTGAACAAGTTCTCACGTGTTGTATATTTAATAGAATTTCACCAATGAATCTGGGGAAAAAACCGTGCATTCCCATTCACATCTACCAAAAAAACCTAACTCTTAAAAATCACTGCTTGATAGAAGTGGACATTTTATCTTTGATGTTTTGGCCCCCAAGCCAAGTGCAATGATGACACCACCAATTCCTTCGAATATCAATCAATAAAAACGGCATAAATGCTATGACAATATCACCCATAAATTTAATGATCTCCGAAGCAAAAAAATTAAGTAGCTGGACATTAATTATTCAACTGAAAGAAAAAGAGAGAGGCGAATCTAAAAGAGAATCCAAAATATTGTTTGTTGGGCAATGTAAAAGAGAGATTAGTCTAAGGAGCACTCAATTGGGTATGATAAAATCTGCAACAGTGTGGGGACCACCCGCAATAACCTGTCCCTGCCCCCTACAATCACCATAGATTGCGACCTCCCACAACCATTTCACCTTCTAACTCTGCTTATCAAAACCAACACAGAATCTAGGGATAGCTGGAACACAGAATCTCATCTCACTCTAAATATGCTTCTCCATTCAACTTCTCTTGTAAAAAGATTCCACAAACTATTTATTGCCCACTTATCACAATTACACAAATTGTTGCACCCAAAATGGATCCCCATGTCAGAAACTCCAAATATGAGTCCACAATCCACTCTAATATCCTTTCATCATGTTATAACTTACAATTCCCTAAATCAAGACATACGGAAAACATGTTCCTCCAATAACCCCACCAAAAAACCAAAACAGAGGCCATCATTAGTGAACAGTTAACATGTTCAAGTTTTTGTCCCACCACAATGTCTATAGAGCACAACAAACTAACTCTCCATTGTCTAATTCTTCAGAATAGTAACCAAGTGCATGGATCGAACGTAGATGGAGGTCCAACTGCCAACATTTTCTTTATCTCCGTCCACTTTCCAAGTGCATGGATCTCTTTACACATGGGTAGACAAGAATGAGCTGCCTTTATCCTACAATTTCGGATAGATACACCATGGCCCTACAAACCTAAGTTTCGGGTTTTTTCCTGTTTTTTTCTTTTAGGGGGATTTGGTGGGAGCTAGTACAGTAGTATAGAGTGGAACGAATCAATCATAGGAGGAGGTACTGCTACGACATGTCACACACATCACGCATGCATCACATGAGGACATAGCATGTGGGGAACTCTATAAAAAATCCACCAAGGCCTCACCATAGAGGTCAAGGAAATAAGAACCAAGAGCCACTTCATGTAATAGAAATATCTAACAGCCCATTCTTTAATGGCAAAGTAAGAAGAGCAACAACCTGCAGGCAATAAAAAATTTGAATAGCCAGAGGAGTTGGGCATTTAAGTCTATATGTGCAGTTCTAAAGAGCAATTCAGATGCACTTTTGATCAGCCATCAGCCAACCCTGGTTATCAAAAGGCGGTCGAAATAATATTCAAATGGAAAGCAGTTATTTCCTATATCCTCAGCGGAAACCGCTTATGCAAAGGGACGAAGAAGGAAAATGAATATCGCACAACGGTAGGGATAAAAACAGTTTCCTGTTTGCTTCCCAGAATAAATCAAACTAAAAATAAATTACTGTTAGGGAAAGTATGAAAAAAATTCCCTGCCCTGTTGGTATTGAGATTTAGCTCTAGAGTAAGTGATCAATATGCTCTGGACCAAAGATGTCGGTTCAGATAATATTTCAGGAATCCCTTTCTCATTAACAACTATAGGAAAAACCAGATTTGGCTATCATGCCAAAGATCTTAGTAATAAAAGAAACAGGTAATGTACTCCAGCATTCTAAATGCAATGAGACCACCCAAAGTATGAGAATCCACATCACTGTGGATAGTACACAGGATGGTATTGAGGCTGCACCTCGTAACCACCATAACTCAAAGCCCTATCGATATAACCAGGCTGCACATGTGTTTCTGAAGGATAAGCATTGGACGTAGACGAATTTAGGTTTCCTGGAAAGCCCAACGGGCCACCCGACAACCCATACATGTCTGTGGATGGGCCCGCATACGCGGAAGCACCCACAAGAGACCCTGCAACGCCATAAACTCCAGAAGATGAGTTAAGGTATGAAGCAGCAGGATCGGGCAACGAACCTGCCTTCCTAACAGAAGATGGATGTGGGCGAACAAACGAATTGGCAGGAGGTTTCCTTTTAAAAGCTGATGGACCACCAGAAGCCTTCATTCGTTTGTTCCCATTTCGTTTTAGTTGCTTCACCGACTGATGAGGTTTGGGTGCAGGGCCAGTAGTGGGTCTTTTTCGGTCGGCTTTCTCCTTTTCCAACTTCTCAATACGCATCAACATTTCATCTTTTGGGTACTGAGATTCCAGACCATGATCCTCAATGCACTTAATCACTGATTTCAGTGCACTAATTTCTTTCATGGCAGCGTCATTCTACAGAGCAACGTAATGAAGTCAGTCTTCCCAAGCAGGCCAAATCTCTTAAGAGTCAGCAACAACAATCTCTAAAAGAATATAATTTCAGGAACAAATAATCTTTATATCCAACATTGACATAGAAGTAAACGTTATTTGATTTTCTGCATTTAACTTTGGCAAAAAATCTCTTATAGGATCTATAAAAATTGCAGAAGCAGAATACTAAGATATTTGAGCTATTATAGTTAGGAACTACTTGAGTTCTTGCAAATTGAGACTAAATTTAGACACTGATCACGATAAATGCTCATCAAGTGTAGAACTTCAAACAGAAGCAATAGCCATGAAATTCCACAGCAAGAGACAGCTACAGGACTAGGGCACCTCGTTCATTTGAGAAACGCACTCACCCCCATCCCAACCCCCAAAACAAACAAACAAAGACAGAAAAGGAAAGGAAGGTATTGAGTTCAAGTTACACAACTATGTCAAGTCAAAAGTGGCACGCAGTCTTTGATTGAGCTACTACAAGTTTCTCTTGTCAATCAATTACAGGATTTTTTTCTCCACGTTTTATGTATATCTATTGTGTATCACACACCACCCTCTATTTGCTACGGTAGCATACTCATGGTAAAACGTTTTTTTCCGGATGTACCACAGGTACAACAACTTTCATCATTCCTCAATGCCAATCAAATTTTAATATCCAAAAGATATCAATGGTAAGAGGGACACCCTTGCAAAGGAAAAGGAAGAAAGATTTAAAACATTACCAATGACTGGCGAGAATTCTTCCCACCCTTACGAAATTTCTGAGAAAATTTCTTTGAATCCATCACGTAGGCTTTCAGTAAGGGCACCGGGGGGAACTCATCAGTTAGCTCAAACTCAAAAATGAATTTGAGGGCTAAAAGTTGTTTGCCCTTACCGAGAAGCCTCTGCACAACATCTGTTGGAAACCATAAATTCGAAACGCAAATCAATGTTTGCATTAAAAGTACATGAAAATGCGATAATAAAGACAATTTAAGTATTTGAACAAATAAAAAAATCACAACTGATTTTTTTTCCAACTGCATAGCAATAATCACAAGCTCATAACAACACCGTGAAAAATGAGATATCAATAACTTGAATTATGGATTTGTGGAAGCATAAGCAATAGCAGCATATTGACATGAAGCAGACACATCTCTTAAAGCATTAAAATGAATCCAGGTAAGGGATATCAAAATATATGTCATACAAAAGCTCTGATAGTACCTGGAGCCACACCACCTAAATATCATTGGAAGACAATCCATCACACAAGTCACAGTGGAAAACGATTAACACGACATAGAAAGAATAAACTTGCAAGTAACACAATCTGCGACCGAGTATGAGTACATATTTACCAGAAATTCTACTCTCGAGATTGAGAACACGACACAAGTCAATAGTTTGTCGATACCGAGCGCTCAAAGCAACACAATCAATGAGCTCACTCACGTCGTACCCACCGTCGTCCAATAACTTGTAAGAAGCTAAGAGCTGTAAATAACCCAATTTCTCCAAACCCCATTCCTCCTCTTTCCCTTCCTCATCCCCATCACCACCATTACTGTTTAATGCCGCCATCTTCGCCTTCCACTCCACTGCCACCGCCTTGGCACGCTCCCTAATTTCAGGGCTAATCTCCACCTCAGCTCTCATCAACTCCTCCAACAACACCACGCAAGCGGTCCTCAACCTAGACCCTGACGCCAGCTTCTCGTCCCAGAAGCCCTCCAGCGCATCTAAAACCATTGTACCTGGGTCCGGCGCATGCTTAAACGCGTCGGCCAGCTCAACCCTAATTGCAGTCCTTTCCTTCGGACGGTCAATTACGTACTTACACAATCCCAGTGCATCCATGTTCTCGCATAGAGACTTCAACTCGGGTCGGGCAGGAGCAGGCTCCGACAAAATTGAATCCTCGGGTTTGGGTTTGTGCGTCTGGGAAGATTCTAGGGCTTTGAGAGCCGAGAATTTGTGAAGAAGTTCGGATTGGGCGGAGGAGAAATGAGAATCGAGATCACTCCATGTGAAATTAAACGACGAAAGTGAAGAGGAGAACGATTGTAATTGGTCAAAGGCGAATTTCAGGCTTTCTTTCTTCGCGTCGACGAGGCTGAACGCCTGTTCGATGGATTTAACAGTCGCCATAGCCATACTTCGTCTGAATTCTGAGTAATAACTATTGATTTAACCAATCCTATGGAGCACCGCAATTGATGATCATCAACACTCAACCAGCATATTTCTGAAAGATAGCTGGCGGCAGAAATCAAAGCATGCCAACCGCCGAAGGGGATGAAATACGAATCTGCACTCGCAAATGTGGTTAGATGAATGAAAAGAAAAGAAAATAAATAAATAAATAATAATATAATAAAATAAATATGGATTATACCACTTAAAGATTTATGTGCTTTATAGGCTTTCAAAGAAATTGAAATTCAAATTGGGCCTAGCAAAAATTGTTTGCTTTGAATCACAATATACTCTCATTCATTTGAACGGGCCATAATCTAAATTGGGCTGAGACTAAAGATATTTTATAAAGTATATACTGAAGCGATCTATTTTACAAGTAAATGGGCTTTTTAATTATTTTTGAGGAAATGAGCTTTTTAATTATTAACTGCACCAACAATGTGTAAATACACAAACATATATTTAACAAAATAGACTTTTTTTTTTCTTTTTTCTGAGTTGCATAATAGACTCTTTCAGAACAGAAAAAGTGGCATAAGACCTTAATTTGATAGTATTTGTTAATTTATTATTAAAAAAAAATCTTTTACGAAGAGGGCATTCACCAAGGTTTATCTAAGGTAATGACCCAGGTTTGAATCAATTAAAATGTAGCGCACTTTCAATATAGTGGAGTTAAATGGTAACTTGGAAAACTATATTTCGTGTAGATGAATGTAACTTTTTGAAGTTCTCAAAATAATTATTAAGAAGATCACCTAATAGAATGTATGAACTTATGATGTCTCAAAATCATATATTGAGGAAATAATTTATGTTACGAAGATATAAGGATGATTTTTAAGCAATTATCCAAAAGTAATATTGCCACCATAAAAGGAGAAAAAGAGTGATGTTTATCTGATAGAGTTGGCAATTGAGGTTGTCCAAGGTCGGGAGACTATTGCGTGTGGTTAGGTCTACATGAATTCACATTGAGTTATTATTTCCTTAGCCAAGATTAATTCATAAATACATATACAACTAAATTTGAACGAGTCAGTCCATGACCCGCGGTCCACCAAACTAAACCATTAGGCCGGGTTAAATAAATGTATTTCAAACCTAGAAACTTTTTGCATGCTCTAATTGTATATAACATGGAGGTAGTAATTACTCTTTGGGCACTTTTGTTTGCCCATTTAGGTATAGCCATTAATGATCAACTACTAGACTTAGTGGCCTTGTTTGTGACCAACACGCGGCTTTTAGTTTGTTTGCTTGGGAGGTTTTGCTGACGAAAAAAATGGATTTACTTGTATGGTTGATCAGGTTACAAATGCACCTCACATCCAAACTTAATGTGCCATCCCCACAAACCGAAATTTCCTATTTTCTCTATCTTAGCAATTGGATTGTGAATCACACAAGGCTTGTCCGCAAGGGTTTCAACATTTTCCAATTTACCCATTTATAAGATCGTTTTATGAATCAAATTGGGTATAATTTATCTCCATCTCAAGTTGCCTACAATCAAAATTAAATTTTGATCCAGATTCTTCGCAACACCAATCAAAATCAAAATTTGATCCAGATTCTTCGCAACACAATGTCGCAATCGTTGACAACCAACCATGGCATCACAATTCAATAAGGGAGTGATTCTCCGTAATTACCTTTTATTTTGTATTGTTAAATTATCAATCACATAATTGGGTATACTTCTTTTAGGCAGTCCAATTTCTTTTGGCTCAAGCGGTGTGACATGACCTTCTTGCGAGTGTGGGTTGGAGTGTATCGAGTCTACAATATGGAAACCCTCAAATTTGAGACACTGATTTATAAAAAATTCTCGCAATGGGGTTTTTTTTTTTGTTAATGGATTTTTTTTAAACGTTTTGAAAGAACATATTTCAATTTTATGAATATGGAACTTTATTTATTTATTTTTTTGTCAGGCTGGAAATTGTGGTTTCCATAGGTGGATTGGCCAAAAAATATGTGCTCGTGCGAAGCAAATCATCCCTAGACTGATGTGACATATGAACGAATTTCAAGCAAGAGTATCTGAATTGCCATCTAGATTGTTCTGAGAAGAAGGTATAGTTGCAAACTTGTAGAATAAACGACCCAAAATTCAGAACTTGCTTAAAACTTATTGCAGTAAAAGCAAGAAATGGTGCTCTTGCGACAAGGAATACAATGAAGACGGGGGAGCTAAAACAACTCATAAAATGTTTAAGGCAAGGTTGTGTGATTGTATTGATCCTTGTGGTTTGTGTACACTCATAAAATAATATATTTTCATGGTGTATCACTGTAAGGTAATGTTATTTGAATCTTCTATTAAGTCATGTAACTATTTGTCTATACCGTACTGAATCGAAATTAAAAAAATTGTGACCATAAAAATTTGTGGACCGGATAAGAATCGTGGTTCTAACCATTGGTATCAGAACGTAGATTTTGATATTATTGTATGTTCTCTATCAATTAATTTTATTATGCATATAATGTTGAGCGGTGTTTAGGCTTTCAATTTTATTATTGTTATGGATGGATATTTTAATTTTATTTGGCCTAGTTTTAATTGATATAAATTTGTATTTTGTATTTTCGAGTTGTACACAAGGGGGTAGATTATGTCTCCATGTTTTCTCCTTGTTAGATTTTGAAATAGGGTACAAAATATGTAATTTTTGTTATAATTTTTGGACTTGGGATGTTCTGTATTCTGCTCGAAATTTCTGGGGTCAAAACTGAAGAAGACGAAAATTGTTAAAAAGGAGGTGGGGGTTGATGTTCATCTTCTCCAAAAGGTCGAGAGATTTTTCTGCAAAAACTCCTAAAATCACAATTGAAGGCCTGAAGCTCCCAAACCTCGATCTGAAACTGTCCACCATGGACGTCTTGACCTTCCAAAACTGCCGGGGTGGCGGTCTTCTTCAGATCCCGGCCTCCATTCTCAAATCAGAAGCGACGAGCAGGGTGTGGACGATGACAGCGGTTGTGCGACAATCTTCAATGGTTGCGGTGGTTGCATCCTATCGCGATCCGTCAGCGGCAGCGGTGGGACTGTCGACGACACGGCAGAAGTAGGGTTGAAGATGATGGTGGCGGCGAACATCCAATTTTTGGCATCCTGAAGGTGGCGGCGGCGGCTGTAACAGAACAATGGGCTAAGGTTCAGACAAGGCCTGAATCTGGACCTGGTTCAGTCCGGGTCGGATCGGTTTGTGGGTCTAGACCGAATCTAGTCTAGAGTTTAGATTATGGGCTGTTTTATTTTAAAATGGGCCTTTGTCACTAACTCTCAGTTGGGTATGTTTCAATTAAATAAATTAATGGGCCAGAACATTTTGGGCTGATGGTTTATTTAGTTGCTGGGCCAATCACTTGGGCTGCTGGAAATTTAACAATTAAATCATTCTGGGCCACGAAAATTACAGATGGATCGGGTTGTGGTTCAATTAGTTTTTCCATTTTTTATGTAATTTTGTGTCTAAGATGACCATAAATTTGTTCTTATTTAATTATTGCTTATGATTTGCTTTGATTATACTTGAAATTAATTTTCATTCACATAGCATGTCATATAGAATTGTAAGAACACCGCTCTAGGTACTAAACTATCATGCATGTTTCTTTATTTATTTTATTTTCTAATTTAGAATTAGATTTGAGAAGTAATAAAGTAATTAATTTAATTATTTTGAGAGTCAAAATAGTTTGAAAAATACTAATTAGATATACCCAAATTCATTTAATAAAATATTAAGTGTGTGAGGGTTTATTTATAAATCCACGGCCTCTTTTATTAGCCCATAAGTAAGAATGTATGTATGCCTCGTGCCAATTCAATTGGTCTCCCTATAGGAGGGTTGCATGTATGTATGCCTCGTGCCAATTCAATTGGTCTCCCTATAGGAGGGTGCATTATTTTCGGTTACTTGATTGAGCCCAATTATGGTAGTAGATTTTAAATTTCAATTAACTATGTTTATCCTATAGATACCAAATTATTTGATAGTTCTAAAATTTATTAATATAAGGGTTATACACTTAAATCAAAATATTGATTGGAAACGTAATATGATGATTGTTCTCACTGCTGAGAAGTTGAAGTTTGTGCTAACTGAACCTTGTTCCAAAGTGACCACGGAATCCAGTGATGAGGACGTGAGGCTCATAATAAGTGGATTCATGCCAATGACATGGCTCATTGTTACATTTTCGATTATATCTCAAATGTGTTACAACAGAGGCATGGAGACATCTGCTGAGATCATGGGGAGTCTTAAAGATTTATTCTCTCATCAATGATGTTAAGCACGTCAGGTTGCTATTAGAGCCATTATGACTGAGCGTATGAAGCCCAGGACGCCTGTTAGAGATCATATGCTAAATTTGATCGGAATGTTTAATGTGGCTGAGACTTTAGGAGTTGAAATTGGTTCGGATACTCAGGTAGAAATAGCACTGGAGACTCTTCCTGAGATGTTCTCCTAGTTCAAGGTTAGCTACAAAATGAATGAGCTGAAGATGTCCCTGAATGAACTAATGAAAGAGCTCCAAAATGCTAAAAGTATTCTTAAGGCTCAAAATGGTGATGCTTTTATTGTTGCTTCTGTTGGACAATCCTCATCCAAGCGGAAAGGTAAGGGTGGAAAAAGGAAGAATTCAAATAAGAAGGGCCCACAGAAACTAGTAAAGAAGGCCAAAACGAATGGGAAACCTAAGAGGAAGTGCTTTGGATGCAGCGAGAAGGGTCATTGGAAAAGAAATTACCCGGTTCTCATGGCTAAGAAGTAAGAAAATGTTGAGTTATCCTTTATTGAGTCTTATTTAGTGGTTGATTCTATGGATACTTGGATAGTAGATAAAACCACTAACCATGTTTGCAATACTTTGCAGGGGTTCCAAGTAACTCGACAACTTAATGAAGGGGAGCATACTCTGAGGGTTGGCACATGAGTTGTGGTTCTGCAAAAGCTGTACGAGTTGTAAATCTTTATTTTTCAAATAGGAAATATTTGGTTTTAAGTGATTGTTATTATGTCCCGGATATTATTAGAAATTATTTTTTGTTGCTTTATTACTCAAACAAGGATATTGTGTTCATTTTTCATTAATGGCAGTTAATATTCCTTCTAATTAAACTTACTTATGGCACTTAGGACTTGGTCATGTTAATCTTAATAGGATTCAAAGGCTAGTAATAGATGGTCCTTTGAGTAACTTGAAGGTGGAAACCCTGTCTGTATGTGGATCTTGTTTAGAGGGTAAAATGACTAAGAGGTCCTTTAAATCTAAGGGACTTAAGGCTAGAGAAGTTTAAGAATTAGTACACTCTGATGTATATGGACCAATAAATGTTCCAGCTAGAGGTGGATATGAGTATTTCATCACATTCACAGATAACTACTCAAGATATGGTTATGTTTACCTAATGGTCCACAAATCTGAAGCACTTGAGAAATTCAAGGAATTCAGATTGGAGGTGGAAAAATAATTAGGTAAGAACTTAAAAACACTTCGATCAGGTCGAGGTGGGGAGTATATATCCAATGACTTTAGGACATACTTAACAGAGAATAGGATTTATCCCAATTGAGTGCACCAAGGACCCCGCAGCAAAATGGTGTCTCGGTAAGGAGAAACAAGACCTTGTTGAACATGGTCAGGTCTATGCTAAGCTTCTCAATTATCAAAACATAATTTTGGGGATATGCCCTACAAACAACAATATACTTACTAAATTTGGTTCCTTCTAAGTCTGTACCTATGACACCCTTGGAGTTGTGGAATGAGAGTAAGCCCAATCTAAGACATCTTTGGAAATGGGGTTGTCCAACACTTGTGCTGAAGAGTAAGATGGAAAAGATAGAACTACGATCAGAATATTATGTGTTTATAGGATATCTGAAAGGAACAAGAGGGTACTACTTCTATAGTCCTCAGAATAAGAAGGTTTTTGTAAGCACAAACGCAACTTTCTTAGAGGAAAAGTATATAGAAGAACGCGAATCCAAGAACAAGGTTCTCTTGGAGGAGATAAAGGAAAATATTTCTGGATCATCTACTCTAGAGATCCACACTGATCCTATTCATGAATTCACGTCTCTACCATCTGGTGTTGAACCTAGTGGGAGACATATGGCGACCCCGTCAAGAATGCCTATGGGAGAATCAACACCTGAAATGGAAGAAAATCATCCTCTTAATGTTCAATCACCCCTAGGTGGTGAGATGGGCATCGAGGAACATGAGGAAAGAGAAACATCTTCGATTGTAAACGAACCTATAGCGACTAGACGTGCGAAGAGGGTCATTCGACCACCTTCCAGACTTGTTCTTTATGGAGAGTCTCTAGAGGCCATCTCTATTGAACAAGAGGAAGATCCTGCATCGTTTAGAGAGGCTATGGAAGATAAAGACGCTGATCATTGGAGGAGTGCTATGGATTCAGAAATGAATTCCATGTACACTAACTATGTCTGAGATCTTGTAGACAAGCCTGATGGGGTAAGACCTATTCCTAATGGATTTACAAGAGAAAGAGAGGATGAGATGGAAAGGTAGAGACCTTTAAAGAAAGGTTGGTTGCCAAGGGCTATACCCAAAGAGAAGGGATCGATTACGAAGAAACCTTCTCGCCGGTAACTATGCTCAAGTTTATTCGGATTCTCTTGTCCATTGCGGCATATTTCGATTACGAGGCGTGGCAAATGGATGTCAACACTACATTCCTTAATGAAAATATTGACGAGAGCATCTATAAGATGCAACCAGATGGTTTTAGCCAAAAGGATCAAGACCATAAAGTATGAAAGTTGAAAAGGTCCATTTGTGGACTGAAGCAAGTGCCTAGATCTTGGAATATCAGATTCGATCAAGCTGTGAAAACTTATGGTTTTGATCAGAATCCTGATGAGTCTTGTGTCTATAAAAGGATAGAAGACAAAAAAGTAGTTTTTCTTGTGTTGTATGTGGATGACATCCTATTGATTGAAAATCATATAGGAATGTTAACATCGGAAAAATACTGGTTGGCACAACAATTTGATATAAAGGACTTAGGAGAATCAAAATATGTTTTGGGAATCTAGATCTTACGAGATAGGAAAAACAGAAGGATTGCTTTGTCCCAAGCTTCATACATACACAAGATATTGGTAAGATTTGCTATGCAAGATTCCAACAAAGACCAAACACCTTTCAGACATGGAATTCACTTATCATGGGAGCAATCACCTAAGACTCCTAAAGAAGTAGAATACATGAAACGGGTTCCTTACGCTTCAACAGTAGGAAGTCTCATGTATGCTATGCTGTGTATTCAACCAGATATTGTTATGTTGTTGGAATAGTCAGTAGATATCAGTCGAACCCAGGACCAGAACACTGGATTGCTGTTAAACATATTCTCAAGTATATTTGTAGAACTAGAGATTATATGTTGGTTTACTCAGCATCAGACTTGGTGCATGTGGGATATACTGATTCGGATTTTCAAGTTGTTAGAGACTAGCGAAAGTCTACATCAGGGTTAGTGTTCATACTTGGTGGCGGTGCTCTTGTTTATAGGAGTATAAAACAGTCATGTATTGCTGATTCCACTATGGAAGCTGAGTACGTGGCAACTTGTGAAGCAGCCAAAGAAGTTGTATGGCTTAAGAATTTTCTGTAGAGCCTAGAGGTGGTTCGTTTTGCGTCGCAAAGTATTCCTTTATTTTGTGATAATAGTGGAGCTGTGGAAAATGTGAAAGAGCCTAGAAACCATCAACGCGAGAAACACATTGAGTGAAAGTATCACCTCATAATGGATATTGTTTAGAGAGGAGATGTGACAGTGTGCAAGATTGCTTCTGCAGAAAATATTGCTGACCCCTTTACAAAGGATTTACCGGTTGGTGTATTTGAGGGTCATATTAGAAATATGGGTGTACTAGACGTGTCTCATTTACTCTAGGGCAACTGGGAGAAACTATTTGATAGTATGGGTGCCCTTATTTGTTTATACCTAAATGCTCTTGAGTAAACTTTATCTTGTTTGTTTTTAAATTTTTTTACATAAATTCATGAGTTGTTCTTTATTAATTCTTTATGAGCTTGCGTGTGTCCATGGATGGTAGATATATTTAAATTGAGTGTTTGAGTTGTTCAACACAGAAAGATTCGGTTTATTATTCGATCAGTCAATAATTATTGTCTGTGATCAATAAATAATTGATAAGATCGTCTCAATTTCATTAAAGTTTATCTTTGACTTGGTAATGGAATTGAGGATACATGTATGGTGTATTGGACAGGACATATGAAATTTAAATTGTGTTTTGACCATACAATTTATAATTCATTGATTGATGTATGTATTACCTTAATTTGAGTGAATAATGTATCTTTATTACCAACTAGACATTCTTTGAGACACCAAAGAGTGAGATTATTATATTGATCAATACCTCGGTGTTTTGGGAATTAAAGTAAAGTGATAAAGAACATATATTTACATCATTGGAATCCTTCACCTATTTAATAGGCATGATCATGATCTCACGGGTTCTTCTATGAATAGCAAATCTAAGCTCAGTATTCGACATTTGTTGTCGAATCACATTGTGTGATGTAGTCACACAGGACTATCAGATAGAAAATGAGTATTGAGATTGACAAGTGTTTGAACATAGGCTTATTGGTCATGGTAGCTATTGCAAATAATTTAGTTGATCGAGTGGGATAATATGTTGGATCGATCAATCCGAGGATAATAATTGTTGATATACTGCTTGCATATTTTAATACATTTGTAGATATGAGCCCGACCTTTACGCTAATTATAAGCTCGATGATGACAATAGGCTTAATAGACTGTTCTGAGCAGATTCACGCTCGAAACAAGATTATGGGAAATTTGGTGATGTACTTGTAATTGATTCCACTTATAAAACCAATGCATTTAAGATGCCATTAGTAGAGTTTATCGGGATCAACAATCACCAAAGCATTATTAGTTTTGGTTGTGCCTTGTTGTGTGATGAAAGCGTTGATGCTTACTTTTGGTGTTTCAAAATTTTCATGGATGCAATGGGTGGTAAAATGCATGCGTCGGTGATTACTGATGGTGACAAAGCAATTGCTTATGCATTGGCCAAAGTGAGCCAGAAGCCCGTCACAGACTCTGTTCCTGGCACCTAATGTGAGATGCCCAAGTAATGAGCCATGATACCAATTTCCTAGCAAATTTTTCGACACTGTATGTTGAACCAACGAACTGCTGATTCGTTTGAGGAGTCATGGATTGCATTTAGAAATAAGTATAGTCAATAGCGATTAGATGAATGAGTTGTATGAGCGAAAGCAAAAATGGGCTGAAGTTTTCTTCACCGGAGTATTCTTTGGTAGGATGACAACAAACCAGAGGTGCCAAAGTACGAACACTTATATGACCATGTTTCTAAGCTGTGAACTAAGCCTTTATACAAGAAGCAATACTACCGAGCTATGTTTTGTCTGAGGGAAAACATACTATGCCACAAATTTACGAATTCCCAAGGAGAAACAATATTACAGACTCATTTGAAATCCATTGAGAAGTCAGCTTCAACATTTTATATCATAGTCGTTTTCCTCAAGGTAATGTTATTCACTAGTATTACGTTGTTGTCAGTTAACTTCTGTTTGATTTTGTAATGGGTTTTGTTTTTCTTATGATGTTTGTCACTATCTTTCACATTGTTAAGAATTATTTTGTCCACAGGTGCGACAAGAGATGATGAAAGAAACTGGGTATACCCCTGTCCAAGTCACTAAGGAACCACTGGAGATGAAAATTTATTAAAAACGTTTGGAGACAAAAAAGAAAAGGAGATTGTTGTTACGGTCGATGCTTACAACAGTCTGTCTTGTTGTTGCGAGAGATTTGAATCAGTGTGGTGGCCGTGCCGGTTTATGTTTTGTGCCATGAAACCTCTTAATTTGGATGTTATTCCATGGCAAATGTTGAAGAATCGTTGGGTGAGAACCAACACATTAGAGACAAAGGACAAAGGTAAAGAAAACCCCACTAAGGCAACGGGCAATCCGAATAAGCTCAGATATGGGTCCTTGATAGCTAAGGCACATCAACTTTGCAACATTGCTGCGAAATCCGATGATGCATATATTCGAGTAATGCCTGTGTTCAAGAACACAATATCTATGATGCCCGAAGAAGTACATCTGGCAACAACAGCGGACACTCCTTACCTGAATCGTGCAGGAGGCAGCCATGTAAAGTCTAGAATCGTTAGAGACCCTGAAGTTGTTAGGACTAAAGAATGTTCTCAATCTGACGGTAAGGTAGGAAAAACAAAGAAACGCAAGTGTGGGAACATTAAGGAAAGTGGACACTACAAGTCAAACTGTCTGAAAGAAATTCATGAAGACAAGACTAAGGGGAATGGAAATTCACAGACTCAAGAAGATGATGCAAGCATCAACTCAGACGACGAGGACGACATATTTTTGTGAATGCATGTTTAATCAAGTATGAAGGTTTAACTATACATGTTTGTACTAAGTTATTTGAAAAAATATAGCCTGCAATAACAACAATCATAACTTACAAATGTTGAATGACTGAATACTTCAAGAAAACCTTACAACTCAGGTTTTTTGGTAGTTAATAAGGCATGATCTGCCATGACATAGCCCAACCAATTGTTAAGCAAAAAACTAATTGTGGAATTAGGCCCGACAATCCATTGAGATTTTGACATGAGATGATGGATAAAAGGCCTCGTGGAGCCAAAGAGAGAAGAACGAACATAAGAAGTTTTGAGGTTTCCTAAAGCCAAAAACCACCGAGAACATAGGAAATCCATGCCCTTATCCTTCGAAGTCAAAATGTCCCAAGCGAACCTAAGTAAGTAGGCCGCATTTGCCTTCTGACTGGGATGCATATCTGAACTTGTTACGAAAAATCGTTAAAAAAATGTTTATTTTTTAATAACTTTCCATTCTCGCAAGCGTACGAGATTTAAACAGAGGTAGTATTATATCGATCAACAGAGAAGACATCCGTGTGAACTACCCGAATCATGATTTCCTAAGTTTAGCGATTAGAGTTAAGAGTTGATTTTCACTAAATGGAATAAAAAAAATAGAAAGGGATAAATAAGGGAGAATGCTTCCTGAAACTCGATTTCACCTAAATTTTGAGGGGTTAATGTCCAAACACCATTAAGTTAAGATAAAAAAGGGAACAAATGTTTGAATTCCTATCTAAATAGCGTCCTAATAGATAGAAATTTCGGGATATGGTTTAGGTGCCATATCCCCCTAGTGTTGGAGAATAAATGGGGTTCTATAAAGAATACCTAAACGGATAGCAAACAAAATCAATCTCGGGCCCCGAATTGCCAGTTGAGTAGACTAAAATAATCTATTGTGGCTTCTCTTACATTATAGACCGATGTAGGGGTGAGATGTCTCTACACGCACAACCTAGACTATCGTTGTTTATCCCAATCGAGACTTCCTAGACTCTATTCCCTCTTTTTATAGGTCTTCTCCTCCATAGGTCTCCATCCTATAATCGAGTTTTAATTAATTTGAGTTCATGAATTAAATTTATTTCCTTATCAATCTAAGGCACATAATCTAATCCTAAGATCATTTAAGATTAAATTGGATTCCCTCGAGAGGGTGGCAAACCCTAGCCTAGGGTCCAAATCATCCTTTCTTAAATACACAATCATATAAAAGAAGCTAAATTATTGAGAGCTCGAGCCACCGAGTCAAACCTATAATAAAGCCTAATTTCATATGAAAATCATACAAATCAATTAAATCCAAACCCTAGGTTACCAATCCCAAATTAAATCAACCATCAAAATAACATGGACATCAATCCCGAAGCCCAGGTTACTCCCTTGCTTCGGGAAACAAGAAGAACTACTCACGAATCATCAACAATGACCCAATAAATATCATCATCAAGCAAGAAAATAAAATAAAATAAAATAAAATAGAGAGAGATAAGGATAAGAAAAACTTATTGATGATAATAATCGAGAGATCTTCCATAAAACTTCAAGGTTGTCACTCCCTTGGAGTAATCCTTACAATTTTCTCGAGAACCCTAGTTCCCCTCTTTAAGAGAATTGAAACCTTAATTGAAATTCTGAAAATGTAAAAATAGAAAGAGTTCTAAGTGAAAATGAAAATGACTAAGTGTTTGGAATAAAAGGGGGAGGGGGTATTTATAGACACCCACTCTCCAAACACACAAGGGTAAGGAATCAACTGAAAAGTCCCTTAAAAGTAAGGGTAAAATAGTCAAAAGCAAATTAGAATACAAGGGATTGTAAGTTGTTGGTCGAACCCCCCTTCGTGCGCTCGACCCAAATTTGATGCGAATTTTGGGAAGAATTGGCTCGGAATTGGCTCTTGGTCAAAACACAAAAGTAGTAAATCTTTGTCTTGGCTACACGTGACTGCTTGAATCACTCGAATTGAAGCTCAGACGAAGAAGTTACGGTCGAAAAATGAATAGGACGCGAAATAGGTGACCGACTGCGAACTACCGGGCTGACTGCCGGTCCGTTAGCCGGGCCGATTGTGATAGTGGCTGCAATATGAGTGTCACACTGGACAAGCTATCGGTGGTCCTGCCGGTCCGGTAATGGCCCCTTTCTCTTGTTTTCTCGACCCGACCCCTTCAAGACTTTTGTTCGTGACTAGATGAACTTCAATTTGAGCTTTTTTCGGGCCTGATTCGGATTTGTTTGGGCCTCATTTTGTGGGCTTGAACACGAAACATATGCAATTTCCCTTGCCTTTTTCTTCTTTAATTTTGGAGCTTTTCTATTCGTCTTCTCGGCTCGAGTTCTTCACGAACCTTCTTCGTGGCTTGATGATCTTTACTTTGGGCCTGACCCTGACCCATTTTGACCCTGTTTGGGTGTTGAGATATGCGCCGGAGTGTGGAAATGGACTCGTACATTCTTCTAAATTCCTCCGAGCTTCTTAACCTTCAACATAAGATTCTGTTGTGCAAAATCAATCACAAAGAATAATCACAAGAAATAACAGCCTCTGTTCGGACGAATAAGATTGAAAAACAGCCGAACACACATGCACACAGAACAGGAATGAAAAATGAATCAAAGACACATTTACGTGGTTCGAACTATGAAGTTCTACATCCACGGAGGCTCCTCACACCCCAATTCACTAAAATCAACTGAAGATTACAAGAATTATACAGAAATTCGCAAACCCCTAATTCTGAACACCAAATTAGGTCAAGAACCCTAATCTCCTAATTCTCTCTCTACAGAAACGTTTATAGAGGGAAAATGAATGAATTAGATTCGCAACAAGTTGTTCCAGAAGTTAATAACAAGAATTAGACTCAACCAATCACCAGCAATCCGTTGTAACTTCTTGAAATTTAGCTGCAGGTTCTAATAGAAAAACGGTTATAAAAACCGTTGTTGAAGACTCGTGAAACCGTTGTATAACCAACTCAAACCACTTATCTTATTCAAACCTGGTTCGGCATGCACCATCTAACTGTTTACTCAGAAACCCGGTTCTTCAGTCCGGTTCATACGGGTCTATATCCGGTTCTTGATTTCCAACACCCCTTATTACTTAACTCCACATACACTTGATGAAATTGATTCACTCTCACAAATCTTTCATGGTGGTCCATAATGACAGGTAGTCCACTTTTGTCCCATGGAAAGCAACCAAATAGACCATGGCAGTAACTGAAATGGTCTTGCTATATAGTTCTTTTGTAACTGCGGAAGCCACTTGGTGGTAAGAAGGTAACTTGGTCAGGAATGTTATAGGGAAATTTTTAAATTTCCAAAATGAAGGTAGATGTTAGACCTGTATACTCCATGTACTTATTACAGGTTTACAGTGTCCTTCTTTTTCCATTTACGGCCCAAACACAAGTCGTAAACTGAATATGTAGTAATGATGAAAACACTACGAATAGTAATGGTTGAATAGAAAGTTAATATGAGCAATAGTACTTGTAATAGAAATACTCGTAATACAAGTTAACCTAACATTAATAATAATAGATGTACACATAATAAGGTGCAGCTCTAGGATTTAGATAAGGTGTGGGCTAAAACATAAAAAATTATATACACTGAAGAGTTGTAAGTGTTAAATAATGCTACGACTTGATAACTTTTGAAAGAGGAAAAAAGGAAACTCTAGATACTTTTGTGTTTTTTGTTATTGTATTTTTTGGTTTGAAAATTTGCTTAAACGATTAGTAGTTAAGTTTGAAAAGTAAAATTGGGCATGATGTGATTATAAAGTATTTACTTACATGTGCATTTGAGACTAACTATGAACCATAATATGAAATAGGGTGGGCTAATTTAAAACTTAAGTAATTAACTAAATAATATAATTAAAAGTATCTATAAAAGTTGAGGTCCTAAAATTTTTGCAATGAGCTGGAGACCAGTCATTGCCGAACATACCTCCCTCCATGAATTTATTACAAGTTTATCGAACAATAATTTTGCAATATGATAAGGTACATTTGACAAGCCATTTCGTATGCCTCAACAATTGCACTAGAAGCTTAAAAAGTTGAAATAACCATTCAATTCAGCTAAATCAGTTCAACTTTCTAGTTTGTGCCATTGGGACATCGGAAGTTTTTTTAGCATGAGGTCCCGTCCTTTTCTAATAAAAAATTATATCACAAATTAAATGTTCGCCCAGGCTCTCTGATTAAAATAACTAATTTGGAAGGCAATTTCAGTTGACAGTTGTAGTATTTCATAACTCGATCAACAACAGTTGTAACGTAATCCCCTTGAGAGATAAAACAGGTTCGTTTATCAGGGTAAAAAATTAATGAAAAGGGCATCGCATTCCATGTACATTCCTTGTAAACTTCGCGCATGATGGATTCCCGTTCTGCATTTCATCACTGACATAACGTTCAAGGTCTGTCATGTTTATAGAGAAGGCAATCAACCTGCATATACCCTATCCAAGCTTCATACGCTTTTCACTTGGTGGAGTCCTCTGCCTTCATATGTGTTGGATCTTTCTTTCCGGGATTTTCATACTCAATATTATCGTGTTCATTGAGCCATTTTAATGTCTTCCTCCCTCATTTCTATTGCAGGCATTACCTTCGAAGGACACAAGCAGTTCTATTTTGTTTCGAATCTACCCTCCCTAGTGTCGTTTTATGTAGGACTTTTCTCACCTTGGTGTTTTCTATGGTATTGACGGTGGATTTAACGGTTCTTTTTGCCTCTAGCAATATGTTGGTACTCTTTCTTTTACTATTGGTTTTTTTCCCACAATAGTGGGTTATAATGAGGCAACATGGCTCCTCCCACATCGAGCAAACCCAGATATGCTTTTTTAAGCATTGGAACCTTGGTTCCAGGTGTGTACTCATGTGTTGAACGCCCGGCAGTTCTATCAGCTTCGGATTGGTCCGTCCCAGTGTTTCATTGCTCTGCCACATCTAGCACTGGACTTGCTTGTTTCAGCTTACCTCGCCCTACGCCTTGCCGACTTACCCGGTGGCTCCCTCACGTTGGATGTTCATTATCTTACTTCACTATCTTTTGAGTGTTGGCATCGCACTCTTGGCGCAAATGGACTTGACTTGATCACACATATGTCTCCTCTCCGCACATTTTGTGCCTTAGATCTGATAGACTTCTTTAGTCTGGTACCAGCTTGTGGTAGTTTCGGCACTAGACTTATGATTTACACGCTTTACGCAGCGTTGTGTGTTTTGCTTAGCTTTTTAGCTTCTCTTAGAGCATTCCCAATGGTTATGTATATGTTGACATAGCAAGGGGCAAAATACCCACCAATAGGTATTTTACCATTGGGAAGCAAGAGTTGGAGGAAGTGAATTTTTATGAGGTAGCAATTTTGCTACCTGGGTATTTTGTTGGGGAGGGAGAGTGGGGGGAGAGGGAAGTGGCTCCACACGCGGGCCAAAAATAAAGGGGAGCTAGGGGGCGTGGACCACACACGCGCGCGGCGTGTGTCCCCATGCCTGCAGGCTGTCCCCCACCATCCCCTTTATTTTATTTTTTTGTATATATTTTTTTTGTGTGTGTTTTTCTTTATTTGTTTTGTTTGAGAACATGCAATTTTGTCAATTAAATGTTTGGACCCGATCCGGCAATAATGAGCTAAATATTAATTAGTCGTCGAAATTTACTTTGTTGCCTTCGAATTTTTTAATGTATCGTGTATGCTTTCTTTTTATATTTTTACGTTTTATATGATGAAAAAAATTAATAATAATTTTTTTAAGTATTTTTTTTCGAAATATAATAAAATATAAAAAAATTAAAATAATCGGATATTTATCCGAAAATTATATATTTAATATAGTTGATAGATTAATAAATAAATAAATGAATAATATATTGAAATGGCCCCCCACCATATTCCTTATTTTTTGGTATATGATTGGTGATGAATTTTATTAAGTATTTTTATTTTTAAGGTGGCAATAACGAAACACAACATATACTTTCTTTTGTGATATATGATTGGAGATGCTCTTAGCATATTTTGAACTTGCTACGTTTTCTTGTAAAACTTGATTTTCTTTTCTTTTATACAAACAACTATTCAACTTATATACAGACAGATAAAATGCTGTATTTCGTTATTCTTCAATTGTAAACATTGTTTATTTTTTTATTCTTTTTTTGTTCTATCTCTTTACGCTTTCGCATATATGTAGCTGTTTTTCCCCATTTGCCTGCAGTTGAAGATTACCGGTTAAGGTTGGGCATAGAGATGTGATACTTATGAACAAATTTAAAGTAAATTCCTGAAAACATCCATAGAGCAGGGCTTTTTCAACATATATAAATGACAATCACAATCCTAGTCCAAGAACAACTGCAGTCAATTATCATCACGCTCGATATCTTTATCTTCCATCACTTTCACGTGTCCACGGTAATGGCCAAAATCGACCACAACCCCTATAAATACCTCGCCCGCTCCCCTTCTGACTTTTACCTTCGTTTAAGCAGTTGACACCGAAGCAGCCCTGTTTTTCTTCCTACTCAGAGGAAGCACCGCTTCTAGGGATTCAACATATGGTAAATTATTCAACTTTGCTTTTCTCTATTTTTGACGTTTTAAATTACATCCTTAGTAGTGAAATTGTGCAAAAATCTCAAATATACAAAACGTAGACGGCGGTGAATTTGTTCGTTTCGCTATATGTAATTATCTATTGTGTTAAAAAATAAAAATGATGCGTTTTTGCAGAAATATATTGATCCTTAGTTTAAATAATTATAGTATATATTCGACCGTTTTGGAGGAAGTGCATGTGAACTTTCAATTCGCAAATTTGGGAGAACTAATTTTGCATCTGGACTTGAGAGGATGAAACTTTTTTTACTGTTATTCCGCAAAATTCTGAATTATTATTAATTGTAAAAATTTGAAGTTTATGGATTGTGTTTCATACCCCTTGGATTTTTTATTTATTATTCCCCTACAAATAGATGCCCAGCGTGTGTTCTGATATGGAGGATAGAGATACATAGGCATTTGCAGAGGTTGATCCCACTGGTCGTTATGGCCGGTATGCTGAGCTTTTAGGGTCAGGGGCTTTGAAGACAGTGTACAGAGCATTCGACCAAGAAGAAGGAATTGAAGTGGCATGGAACCAAGTTAAGTTACGAAACTTCATAGACGATGGATGCATGATCAACCGGTTGTATTCTGAGGTTCGTTTGCTGCGCAATTTGAAAAACAAGAATATCATCGCATTGTACTCTGTTTAGCAGGATGAGAAAAGAAACACACTGAATTTTATCACGGAGGTATGTACTTCGGGGATTTGAGGGAGTATAGGAAGAAGCACAAACATGTTTCAATGAAGGCCTTGAAGAAGTGGTCCAGGCAGATACTCAAGGGCTTGGATTATTTGCATACTCATGAACCCTGTGTCATCCATAGGGATCTTAATTGTAGCAATATCTTCATCAATGGCAATGTTGGTCAGCTACACTAAATTGACAGCTCGTCTTGCTTTCTCTTTTCTCTTTCTATGTCTTCACTATTTAGATTTCAAAATCTTCATAACTACTGCTTTAGTGGAAATTGCTAGAACATTGAAGGAAAAATGTTTACTTTCCCAAGTATAAATATGTTTGTTGATGACATTTTGACTATGCTCAAGCGGTGTAATAGCTGGAACTTGTGATGAATCATGGCAAAAATGTGGAAAGGCAAATAAGTATGTTAATGAGATTGGTGTGATTTGGGGTTGTGGTGTAGAGACCAAGTCAAACTGGTTAAGTTAGCTCCATATCATGATGAGATCAAGGCATCTACATTTATTTGCACTGTGGCATGTGACTCGTAGCTATTTCTTTTTATGGATGTCTATTGTTTCTTAATCAATGTACCTGTAACTTCGATTTCAAATTACATGCTTAAACTTTTGGGAGATATTCGTGATTATTTTCCATCTAATTGACTCATATAGGTTAAAATTGGTGATTTGGGCTTGGCAGCTACTGTTGGGAAAAACCACGCTGCTCATTCATTTCTAGGGACACTTGAGTTCATGGCATCTGAACTATACGACGAGAACTATACAGAGCTAATTGATATATATTCATTTGGCATGTGTGTGCTTGAGATGGTGACTCTAGAAATATCGTACAGCGAGTGTGACAATGTTGCCAAGATATACAAAAAGGTGGCATCTGGGCTGAGGCCTCAAGCCATGAACAAGGTTAAAGACCCGGAGGTATAGGCGTTCATTGAGAAGTGCCTTGCCCAGCCAAGGGCTAGGCCCTCTGCTGCCGAACTCCTTAATGACCCTTTCTTTGATGGGATTCCCGATGATGATGATGATGATGATGATGAAAATGCTGATGACTCTGGTAGAAGCTAACATGTAATTAGTGTCTTTTTGGTTTGGTTAGGGATCATTCATGTTCTTTGGTTAGGGAACCTGTCTTCTATTTCGCTAGAAAAACTAAATTCTTTGTTGTGGATTTTTAATTTTTCAAACGATGTTTTTTGTTTTGGTAACTCCCAAGGGTTAAAAATGGGCTGATGTGGAGAAGGTTTTGTGCAGTGGTGGTTGTAAGTAGAGTTTGAATTTGCTTATTGACTTTTGGTAGAAGATGAGTTGTATAATGTGGATGGAGACCATCATCATCCTGAAAAGACAAGAAGACCAACTTCGACCCAGACTAGGCACAACATCTTGTAATATTTATATACTGATTGTTTTTGAAATATTGATTTTGTATGAGTTAATCATAAGATTTATTAGCCCCAAGGTAAGTATCGAGCTCCCTCTATGATTACATCGATTATATTATTAACTAGTACTCGCATACAATTATATAAGTATCAAATAGTTCAGGTGCACGTAATTTGGATCTAAGCAGCAAATTGTCTCCCTAGCCCTATGAAATTTTGGTATTGTATGTTTGGTTGGGGTTGGCCCAACCCCTAATGGCTTGACCCAACTCCTTTCTATGTTTGTTTATACAGGTTGGTCCAACCACTTCAAACCACCATTAATTTTAATACCACTTTAATCATTAAATGAATCATAATTAACAAATTCTTACACATATCATATCACATTTTACAATTAAATTTTTTATCTGATACTACAACCACTGCCCAACAACCTAAACAAACATCATTTTTTTACTCTTCTAGCTACTAACTCCAGCCACTATCCCCGGCCAACAATACTTCAGCCACCCCTGCCCCAACCAAACATGCCCTAGGATTATTTTGGTAAAGTTTAAACATAAAATAAAAAAAAGAATTTATTCTTTAACCTGAATAATTATTTAGTAACGGAAGATAGGTGTATCTATAAATATTAGCTATAAATCTAATATACAAAAAAAAGAGAATATAATATAAAAATTATAGTGTATATTCTATTCAATTATATACTATTTGTAATGTTAAAATGTAATTTAATCAATATATTGACCTCGTTAACATCAGCAGTAATTCTTTTCAAAAAGAATTGTTAAGAATTTATTTGTGCCACTTTTGCGGGTAACGAAGGGGTTGTTTGTTTGGGCTTAGGTGAACAGGAAAACAGGACGCGGTGAAAGAGTAATTTTTGTTGGCAAATAGTAATATAATACTCTATTTTTTTAAAAAGAATAATAATAAGTTGGCGTGATAAGGATTAGGGGTGTTGTCTACTTTCGACTTTGAAGTGGCGTTGAAAAATGCAGGGTCTCCAGCTTGTACTTTCTTTATCACTTTTACTAGGAGTAGGACCAGATCATGGCTGGGCAACTTTTTTGGTTAAAATTAATATTTCTTCGACTAATTTCTAATTAAAATTATAAATATAAGATGAAACTTAAATGTTAGTAATTATTTGGAAGTAATATAAAATTCTTGGTTCTTTTTATCCGGGATCAGCATTAATGTCAAAAATTTAATTACGGTCTTCGCAAATAATTTATTATTAATATTTTTTATAAATTTATCAACTTAAAAATTAATTTTCTAAAAAAAATATTCAGGCCTACGGCCTACCCATAATTTGGCTAGACAGTATTACCGTTAATACTATAACTTAATCGATAATGTTGTCTGGGCTGTTCAGGCAGTTTTTTTGTTTTAATTTTTTATTTTAAGATTGTTAAAGTATTAAAAAAATATTCATGTTAGATTAAGTGTGAAAACAGTAATTAAAATTTTACCATTGTTGTTAGATTAAGGGTAAAAAAAGTCAATAATATTATAGTCATCCAAAATGATGGTTAACATTTGCATTTTTCTTTTCTAATAGTTGTTCATCATAACAATAATATAATATTAAAGTTAATCAAAAAAAAAGAAAAAGATATTTTTTTCTCCGGCATAATTTATTCATTTAGCATTGTCCAACTTAAATTTATGATCCCACAGTTTTTTTTTTTTTTTTCCTTTAGGAAATAGTCCCACAAAATTCTTATGTATTATATTTTTTCTCATTCTAAGGAAAGTATTATTTGTAATTTATTTTCTTAGGGCAAGGGTAGTTTTTATTTGTAGGTTTCATGTGAGACTGCCGTTAGTCTAAAATGAAACTAGGAGAATTTATTAATCATTCATGTAAAAAAAAATGTGATTCTTTTCAAAATAAGATCAAGTATCTTCTACTTTGATTAATTCATGGAGTTTGGATAGTTTGGAGGATCAAGTTGTATTTTAGATTTCAATTTGGGTTGATCTCACAGAAGATGAAGTAGTTAGGGATGGGAAAAACATCAAAATGACGAATTTTAATATTTTAGTAGTTTAACATTTCGATATACTTAATTCCCGACGGTATATCGAGAAATTTTGGTATACCAAAGTCACCAATTATTATGGTTTGTATTGATACCGACACAAAATTTAATATACTAAAATTTCAATATGGTACTACTTAAAGGCTCAATCCAAACCCATTATTTCAATTTTAAAGGTTGTAAGAGTATCTATCATGAAGAGGCTGCATGTTTGAAGAGGCAAAGTTAGGATGTACCACAATGAATTTTGCGCAATTGTGGAGAAGAAGAAGAAGAAGAAGAAGAAGAAGAAGAAGGAGGAGGAGGAGGAGGAGGAGGCTATTGAACACCATGTTGTTTGGAACACGGGAAATCAATTTGAAGTAGAGAGCCCTTGGGGTAGTAGATGTAAGGTGCATCTGGGAGAGGGGACTTGCTGCTGCAAAAAAGTGGGAATTGACCGAGTTGCCATGCTGTCATGTGATTACATCAATACTATCAAGATTTGAAGCCTGAAGACTACGTCAACAAGTTTTACAAGAATGAGATATTCTTAAAGGTCATATAGCCACTTCCTTGGTGCATTGCACAGCAGTGATAACTGGCTGAAGACTGAGCCGCCTCATCTACTACCTCCTGTAGCACAGAAAACGTCCGGGTGACCAAGACAGTTTAAGAGAATGCTAATAGCTGATGAAGGGTGTGGTGCATCTGTTGTGTCTCAGAATCAGAAAACAAAGAATGGGAAGAAAGTAGCTGACAAACCACTGAAATCGTCCCGGAAGAGGACTATTATGACTTACTCGCTTTGCCAAGGACAAAATCATAATGCAATGAGCTATCCCACAAACCTCTAACTCTAGTAGAGCCTTTGAACAATCCAAGAAGGGAAGGAACTTACCAGCATCAACAAAGGTAAAATTCATACATTACTTTGATTTACAAACATGTAACTATGTATTGTGCATTTGACTTACTTATTTTTTTGGCTTTTCTTGTTTCATTTGATTTAATAGACCACCAAGAGAAAGGCTCACAAGGGGTGAATGAGCTAGCAAGGGTGCTGCAGAATCAACAAAAGCACCACCAGCCAAGAAACAAAAGACAAAGCAGACAGAATATCAAACGAATAAGCTATTTTATGATATGAAAGTTATTCTAAGTCTTTCATTGTAAAAGCAAAATCTTATGTAATGACTTGCATTATTTCAATGTATGTTTGGGCTTTTGTTAGGGTAAAAACAAAGATGACTACACTGATTTGGATCGTGATGATGGATTGATCCTTTGGCCTCGGTTCCAGATGAATGGTGGAATGTAACATCCACACAATAGGCCTCACATCATACAAAGTTCAATAAAAAAATCTTCACACTTGTACAAATTATGTAATTCCATCTTTATCTTATTACTCATTGAGTAAAAAAAAACTACAAGTGCAAGAATCAGAGACATGAAGGAACACCTAAAATCATGAATAGACGCAAAGTTGCGTTGATTATTGAGGAATGTCTGAAAAAAGTGAGGGGATCTATAGAGGACCAATCTTCTCAGCCAACAACAATTACCCCAAAGAAGCTAACAACATCTACCCCAAATAAGACAACCTCTACAGCCCCAAAGAAGACAACCCCAACTGCCCCAAAGAAGAAAACCCCAACCGTCTCAAAGAAGCCATCACCAACTCTCCAAAGAAAAAGACAACATCTGCTCCCAAGAAGCCAATCCAATCTGCCATAGAGAAGCAATCGCCAACTGACACAAAGAAGACAACAACATCTGCTCCAGAGACGCTAACCGAATCTACCCTAGAACAGCCAACCCCACTTGCCCCAAAGAAGCCAACGCCCAAATAATAGGCCCCTAGAAGACTCACCCCAAAAAGGTATGCTAAATCGAAGGTTACCCCTGAGGAAGTGCAAAGGTGCACCTAAGAGACAACAACAGCTCAAGCATCAAAATCTGCTAAAGCAAGGAGAAAACTAGAGGTAAATTAAAAAATAATCTGAAGACTGGATGTAATGAAATTATTTCATATTTTGTGATAGGTCAATCTTATCACAAATCGAATTAATTGAAGTTCTATGCTTTCATGATCTTAGGTGAGAAAGATGTCAGTGTCTAGGGATCCATTGGATGGCCCATCTACTATGATTGATAAGCCAAATTCCAGGAATTTCATTAAGCATGTGACTTATCAAGGAGCCAGTAGCCTAACATATGAAGTCAGGCTCTCCAAGACCCTTCATGAAGCTACATCTCCAATGATGTTCATCCCATTTGAAGGAACTCCTGGATGTCATCAAGTGTAGACAATATGACTTTCTTTTTTGTTAGTTTGGGCAATTGACTATTTTTAATAGGATTTCTTTTGTTAGTTCAGTTTGTGAATAGCTTGACTAGGATAGTTCCCAACACTATTTGAGTGGCTTATTTGGTTATCACTTTTTTGTGTTAGAAATGAGATTTAGTGTACCTCTGTTTTGCAGAATCCTTTTGGAGCTGTCAATAGCCAAACTAGTTGCCATTTTTTTTATCATGTACAATTATGAATTAAACATCGTTATAATGTTGAATGTATGGTTTGAAGCTATTCAAGTAATATTAAGATCTTTAATTTTTTGTGTGTGTGTGTGTGTGTGTGTTTTCATACTTTGTCTAATTCAGAATTTGAATATGATGTACCAATAATAATGTCATTTTCTTTTCAGTTAGTTATCATGCAGTTTTATGCCACTGTGGGTCTTCTAACTTCAGTTTACTACAAGTTTTCTAACTGCAATTTTTGGACCATCCAGTACACAATCTTGAAGTGATTTTACTAGGAAAACCTTGTCAAATTCCACACTTAGCTCCTATGTAACATACGCATTGATCACTTCATAGCCATACCAGTTGAGAAAGCCAATTCGAATGAAACAAAATGTTAATCATAGTCCTACAAAAACATCCATTAAAAACTTAAATGCTTTCTTATAATCAAGACTAAAACTTAATTGAAATATATTAATTGAACAATTCATTACAATTTCCCAGTACTCAAAAGATACTGGAACTTAAACTGGCTCCTTCACAGAACCACAAAATCCATACTACACTAGCACAAGTTTTACATCACTATCCTATCCCTTAAGGAATAATAATACTACCTCCGTCCCGGCTTATTTTGCACACTTTCCATTTTCGGTCGTCCCACCTTATTTTGCACACTTTAAAAAAGGAAATTTCTTCCACAATCTCCACCCTCGAAATCTCAACACTCCATCTCCACCTTTAAAAAAGTCAAAGAAAAAGTAAAAACTATTTTTTCTTAACATCCGTGCCCGGTCACTTGTGCAAAATAAGCCGGGACGGAGGAAGTACTACGCAAAATGCTAATACTGCCCAGATCAACTTCTCCATCTTTTTCTACACGAGCAATTTCTTCTTCAAGTAGAACAATCCTCACAGTTTCATCTCTGTTATCTGTCAAGCCTTGTCACCAGCTGGGGGGTCAATCCAAAGGAAGAAGTCACACCGATTTGAAGCCTGTTGAAGAAAAAATAAAAATAAAATTCAGCTACCCCCCAAATATAACAGGTAAACCATAATTTGTTGAGGAAACTGAATTCGGCTACTTCAGCGCCAGAGAATCGGGTAAAGGGTCTACTGGAGAATAGGCGTACACAAGTACGGGAGTTCCTTAATTTGTTGAAGAATACAAGATTAAACACAAATCCTATAGATTCGAATGGGCCATTTCGATTCTTACCTGGAATCTTTCGCACACGGCATAACGCCTCCTGGGATTACGCTCTGACGATGTGTTAAGCACAACGACATCACCACACCTGCATTGCATGTCCATCGAGCTCTCTTGCAAGAACTGGGGTTGAAGACGCGAGGGTTTTAGTTTAGGGGAAAGAGAGTGTAATTTTTCTTTTCAGCGTTCAAATGGATGTAGAGATCTGTTAGCTGATTTAAATAGGGGAGAAATACGTTAATTCATAAATAAATACATAATTTAGTATTTAAGAAAAAGTGAAAATACGGAAAAAGGGTCATGTGAGGGTCACATGGCCTACGACATAGCCGAACTATATGCTCGGAGGTGCAGAGCTGTCCAATTTGCACTGTAAATGTTCCAATTGGAAAAACAAATTATTTAGGTTGCTAAGTGAAAATAGAAAGAAAAAAAAAACCGGAAAGTACAAGTTTCATTTGGAAATTAATCCATAAATTTATGATATTTTGTTTTTCGCTTATACATGTTTCAATTGAAAAAATAAATTGTTAGACATACTTAAGAGTTCCGGCTGACTTCAATCAATTTACAACAGTAATGGGCCGGACCGATCTGAAGTTAGTGGTGAATGGTAACGCCGAATAATAATAATAATAATAAACTAAAGGATTAACAGATAGTCTAAAAAATAATTGCTAATTTAACAATATTATTATCATTATTACTGTCCTTAGGTGATTTGACGCCATATATTACCACCGATTTAAGTGTATGTATAATTATATCTGGTCTAATCTAAGAATATATAAACTTTGATTACAGAAAAACAAGTTGATGATCTATATTGATGCTTTGCCGCATAAAAACGGCAGCATTGTATGCGTTTTTGTCTTGAACCATATTGGTGGAACTCAACACATTGTAATCTCTGAATCCCATAACAAAAGTTGAATAGGTAATGCCACGGCAGAAATTTCAAGAATTCGTTCAAGTAAAATGAAAGAAATCAATCAAGGAATTCCAACTTGAGAAATATTTCTGAGAAAGAAGAAAACGAGAGTAATATTAATGCAAGTCCAGATATGAATGACAAGTCAAGTTTAATATGGCGAGTATCGATTCTGTCGATACTTGTGGTTTTGATCATTTTAGTTGTGGCATTTTTCCTCAAGTCAAAAGCCAAAAAAAGGCGAAAGGACAAGGCAATCATAAAGGAGTTTGGTCTCGAATCTCCTGCCATGAAAGCTGTGGTGGAGGAGTCGGAATCGGAGTCAGAGCTGGTGTTTTTTGTGGAAGAGGAGGAACAGTTCAAACTGGATGACCTTCTAGAGGGCGTAGGTGATCTGCATAGTCAGGGGTTCTGCAGCAGTTTATACGTGGTGCAGCTCAAGAACGATGCCGTGTATGCTGTGAAGAGGTTGAAGAAACTGAAGGTGTGTATGGAGGAGTTTGGGCTTACAATGAGGAGGATAGGGGAGTTGAGGCATCCAAATCTGCTTCCTCTTGTTTGCTACAATTCTACTCATCACGAAAAGCTTCTTGTCTACACATTTCAGACCAATGGGAGCTTATTAAACCTCTTTCAAAGTAACTTCATTACTTCTTTTCTTTCAACTTCAGGATCTATCATGTCTTTAATGGCTTACCAAAAAATTCTGTTTTCAACTCCAATTTATGCTCATTAACTTTATGGTTTTTTTAAGAATGTTCTATAACTTTTGATTTTGTCCAAGTTACTTGTTGACTTGCCACATAGGTCATCACCATCTAATGAATTTTTGACATTGAACATAAATTAGACAGGACAGTTGATGGGCTTAATTTGAAAATTTCTTTTATATTATCACGTATTCCATATATATATAAGAAAAAAGATAAAGAAGATAGCCTTTGTCTCACTAAAAAGTGGTTTATAGACGATCAAAAGTGATTTCAAATAATGAGCATTTGACATAATTTTATTATTAGAGACAATATGTCATCATTATTTAGTATTTTCAATAATTCGAACATAAATAATATATTTGTGATAATAAAAGTGGTCGTAAAAGTATCTTAAATATTTTTTGCAACAACTAATTACCTCTAAAAATAATTTGAAAATAGTTTCAAATAATTAGTATAGAATTTTGTGATAATAAATAATCACAAATAACTTATTATTAATAATTATGATTTCAAAAAATATTTTAGGGCGTGTTAGTATAAGGAAGAAAAAAGAAGCGAGGATATCATGAGTTTCTGGTTTTGACCATTTCTCTCTCTGATTCCACTTTGTGGTACCTTAAATAGCTAAACCCTCGTTTTGTTTCTCACACTACTAGTCTACTAGTACTAGCTAACTTTTGTTCCAATTTGTAGAGTATGTGGAAGGCAAAAGAACGTTCCCGTGGAAGCTTCGACTATCAGTTGCATTGGGCATAGCACAAGGACTCCACTTCTTACACCATCATCACATCCCTCACGGGAACATCAAGCTCTCAAACATCATGCTAAACGACTCCCAACAACCAATGATCACCGAATACGGCTTCGCGAAGTTTCTAGACCCCGGCGTCGCTTCTGTATACACGGCCCCGGAAAAGGCGCTAAGCGAAAAGAGCGACGTCTATAGCTTTGGAGTGATCATGCTGGAATTCCTAACCGGAAAAATTGTAGAGAAGAGTGGCGTAGACCTTCCGAGGTGGGTGGGGTCCATAGTGAGGGAGGAATGGACTGGAGAGGTATTCGATAGGGAAATTTCGAGCGTCCAAAATTACGGTTTCGCCCTCCTAAATGTGTCTCTGAAATGTGTGGCGGGTGACCCTGAGGAAAGGCCAGCTATTAGTGAGGTTGTTGAGAAGATACAAGAGATTGTCAATGCTCAACAAGATGTTTCTCACCTGCCATTACATATTTCAAATCTTGTGTCTCAAGGATGATTATTTCAAATCTTGTATGGCTTGGTCTCAAAGTTAACTATTTATTACATTTACATGCGTGAGATCAGCTATTCATGTTCAAAGACTCAAGGTTTGATCCGGAGCTCTTTGTTTTTAAACTAATTTAATCGGATCCTCTCTTTCTTGGAATTTATATATATATATATATGAAATAAATAATTTCATTAAAATATTTAATATTGCTTTAATGTCTAAAACGGCTAGTTGACTAAGTTTTCTAAAACTTCTTTTTCTTTTTAATTTACTAGTATCGCTCCTGTGCGATGCACGGATGTTTCTTTAAAAAGTAATTATTTTATTAAATTAAATATTATATTATCTAATATAAAAAAATAGAGTTATTATATTTTAACTAAATGAATATTTGAATACTCAGTTTTTCTTTTTTTACGATCAACCTGAACTTTGCGCTCCTACCTTTGCAACCTTTGGTAGCAATTTTCGGAAAGGAAAATAATATTTAAAAATAATTAAAATGTTTAGAAAATACAATAATTATTTTCAAATTCTAAAAAATTATTAAAATATCATAAACTTTACTGAAAAAATGTAGAAATTATTTTAATAAAAAATTAATTTTCATAAGAAAAGATCGAATAATTTTGATATTACTTCAAATAAATTTAAATATTTATAAAAGGATTTATTTTTTTAAAAAATTAATTAAAAAGATACTTATATCATAAAATTTGACTTTTCATAGGTACTTCCACATGTCTTAAACGAAATTTTATAGATTTTAAAATAATTTTTCAAGATAACTTTCAAATAGTTTAAATAAATTTTTAGAGTCTAAAAGATATTTTTTAGAAATTTATAATAGTTTTATGATTTGTAAAAAATAATAATTTTTTTTATTTTTCTTGCTTAAAATGATTAGATTTCAACTTTTTTATAAAAAAAACTCAATTCTTTAATATATTTTCAACATGTTTAAGTTAATTTTCTGGTATTTTAAATGAAGTTTAGAAGTTAAAAAATATTTTTTAGATTTTTTAAAAAATTTATGTTACTTAAATATTTTTTAATATTCTTTTATTTTTCGCACTTAAATTGCTGGCAGAGGTTGCAAACATGAAAAAATTTATAGTTGTGAATGAAAAAAAAAAGCTGAAAAATGCACATACTACATGTTGCAAAATGATATAAACCCAAAATATAAATAATGTAAATATCAATTTCTCCCAAGTGATATATGGATTTAATAAAACTTACAGTTTATAAATTTATTATTTTATAAATTTACATTAAGATAAAATGTTCAATGTAAAAAATAAATTAGATCTACTTTTAAGAATGAATATCTCCTAACATATATTTAGTGTGTGTGTATGTGTGTGTATCCACCTTAACCTATGCGAACCCGCAATAGCTTTATTCAAAATAAATATTAAAACACACAAATACATAAATATCACACGACACACCAAAATATATCAAATAAAATAAATTGAATTATATTATAAGAAAATTATTGTTTTCTTTTATGTTTTTTCAATTTTTTTTTAAATATTTTGATTTATCCAAATAATTTTTCAAATTTTAACTATAACTATTTACTTTATTTTTAAAAAAAAATTAATTTTCAAGTTTTAATATTTTACATGGTGGTTTAATATACTCAAATACTTTTTAGATTTTAAGTAAATCTTGATATTAATAAAATAAAATTCAATGATTATTCTATAGTTGGACTAACAAAATAAAGCATATGAATTCTTCAATATATCTTAATAATATATGTATATGTTGAAATTTATTTAAAGATACATTTAATATATATATATATATATATATATATATATATATATATATGTCTGTATATTTTGCTTAGGTTGCAAAATATGAAAAATGCGACAAAATATTGTTTATATTGAGAACTCTAAAAAACATAGTTAGCTCAAGCATGGTAATTTTATTTTTTAAATAGAGATATAGATTGTAGCATATGTAAAATCTCATAGTTTAGATTGTAAAGTGTAATTATTACTTATAACAATAAATAGAAAATATGAATAGGTAATAAAAAATAATTTCAAGATTAATATCATATATAGATATATGTGAAAGTCTTAGTCTCATGATTAATTATAATAAATTAATATTTGTAGATATAATAATTTAATTAGTCAGTCATTAAATTATACATTAACTTTTACTTTTAATTTAATAAAGTATATATTCATTTATTAAGGAAGGTGATACTTAATATATTGTATTAATTTGAAGAAAAAATATAATTAATGTTTTAGAAGAAATTAAGAATGCATTAAAGATATATTTTAGGCGGGAAAATGTAATTTACAATAATAACCCTCATTTTACTTTTATATATACTAGTAACATTCCCGTGCGATGCACGGAAGTTTATTTAGAAAGTAATAATTTTAATAAAACTAAATATGATATAATATAATATTTAAATATGTGATCATTTTATCCTAATAAAATATATATTTTTTAAAATATAGGATAAAACATAAATAAAATTATAAGTAATGTAAATATAAGTTTCTCGCACGTCATATATGAATTTAATATAACTTACTATATATATATATATCATAGATTAACATTAAGATAAATATTCAATATAAAAAAAAATCTTTTTCAAAATGATCATTTCTAAACTTTAAAATCCAAACATGCACATATTTAGTGTGTCTGCATCATTCTTCACCTATGTGCACAATTGCTTAATTAATTATGAATATTAAAACAAATATAAATATCTAACTATCAACTCATATTATTAAATAAAATAAACTGGATAATGTTATAAGAAATTTATTTTTCTTTAATTTTTTTCATTTTACTTTAAATATTTAAATTTATCTAAATAAAGTATTAAATTCTAAATATTACTATTTCCTTTTAAAAAATCTTATTTGCAAGTTTTAATACTTTACTTGGTATTTTCGATATACAAAGAATAAAAAATTAAAAAAATAAAATTCAAAAGTTATTCAATAGTTGGAATAACAAAATAATTCGATAGTTGGAATAAAAAAAAAAAAAGAAAAAACATATGAGTGCTCCAATATTTCTTATATACTTTCATATATATGTAGAAATGTTTCAATTAAATTATATATTTATATTGTAAATAGTAGATTTTGCTAAAGATATACATTGGTTAATGTAAAAAAATAAAATTGCTTAGGTTGCAAAATGTGAAAAAAGAAAAAAAGACATAATTGAGATTGGTTAATGTGACCCAGTATTGTTTAGGTCGCAAAGTCTAAAAAAACATATAGTTCTAGTTGGTTAATTTTGCTTATTTAAAAGAAGTTTAGTTGCAACTTGTATAATATCATAGTATAAGTTGCAAATTGAATTTATTTATAGAAAAATAACATTAATATATCTAAAACATAAAAAATTCTAAGATTAATTATCATATATAAAGTTATATATGAGTGAAAATCATAGTTTTGTGATTTATCAACAAAAATAATTATTATATCAAATAAGCATTAGCAAATTCAATAATTTAATAAGCTGATTATAAATCAAATATTAACTTGAAATGAAATAATCAAGTAAAATAATTTGTAAAAGGGAATTATTTGAATTATTTTTAATTGTATTCCAAACCAATACTATATTTTTTGTACAACCCACAATAAACACTGAAATTTTACTTAAATAATCAACGAAAAAATAATATAATATTTTAAATAGAATATCTTATTATATATATATATATATAATATGGATGTCAAATCAAACATCGTCAAAAGATGATGAATTTGATATAGTATATATAATAAATAGATTAGAAATGAAAAAAAGATATTTGTAACTTTAGAAAGTGTTACTTATAGAATTGTCACTACTGTGGCTTATATATATATATATATATATATATATATATATATATATATATATATATATATACCATAAAATATATAATAAAAGGAACAGTGATATTTTATTTGGATCATATGTAATGTAAAGTTTAATAATTTTCTATGTCCCTCATTTTATTTTATATTTAACTTTTAATTTATCTAAATAAACTTTCATGTTCTAATTATAAATATTTAATTTTTTCCTTATAACATTGAATTTTCATTTGCAACTTTTAACATTTCATTTGGTGATTTCAAATATACTTAAATAATTTTTATTTAATAAAATCTTATTTTAACAAAATTAAATTCAAATTTTATTTAATGAGAAGTCTTTGGTTTCTTCAAAATATTTGAATATTTTTGTATTTTATTTGGTATTGTAAATTATTTATATAAATGCTATAGCCTTCTTAGAAATAGTTTATTTATTAGAAGATAAAAATTGATTAACGCGAAAAAAATTATTTGGATTGTTAAAAGTAAAAAAAGGCATTTGTTGTTGATTTGTGCGACCAAGTATTATTTAGCTTATAAAGTGTAAAAACATATAATTGAAGTTTCAGTAAAAGTGAAAAACTAAAAAGATTGCCAAATGTAATAAAAGTCATAATTTAGGCTACAAAGAATTAATTTCCTTAAAAGAGTAATTTTAACAAAATACTCGTTATTAAAAGTATAAATAGGTAATTAAAAATAATTTCAATACCTATTTTAATAGATAATTATATATATGCTCAAAGTCGTGATAAGAAGATATTTTAGCAGATTTGATGATTTAATAAGTTGATTATAAAATAGATATTGTTATTTTTGCCTTTGATTTAATAAAGTAGGACTTTCAGTATTTAAACACTGGATTTTCTCCTTGACTTAAATAAAATAAAAAAAATTGAAAATTCATGTCAAATAAAATAAATTGATTAGTTGTATTTTTATATAAAAAAATAATTATATATTTAATAAAGAATTTATTTTACTAATTTAGTTGCAACTAAAACCAAAATATTATAGTCCAATTCACAATAAACATCAATTCTGGCACAAATAATTATCCAACAAACAATTTGTTTATTCAAATCAAATATCTCATTATAATATATATGATATGGATATCAAATCGAAGATTGTGAAAAGATGAATAATTTGGTATATTATGCATAAAAATCGGATTAAAAATGAAAAAGTTATTTGTATTTTTGAAAAGTAAAAGAAAGTTATGAACTTATCAAAAATAAGAAAAAGTTACCAATTATGGTATAAAAATTTTGGAGGGAAAACTAAAATTACATTAATGCCCTCCATTTTGCTTTTATTATGAATATTGGTACTAGGCTAGTGTGAATTTGGGTTTGTTTAAATGGATGAATATGCATGCAAAATGATGAAAACAAAAACTAGATTTCTTATACATAATAACACATGATAATATTTGAGTTGGAAAAATATATAAAACAAATCAAGCAGCTATAGGCTTATTCTTATGTTTATGTGAGTCGTCGGATTTCTTGGACTGTTGATATTTTTTTTAAGTTCAATAAGTTTTTAAAATAATTTTTTCGTCATTGTTTACATTGTATTTAGTGAGAGATTATGGAGATTACTAAACTAACTTAATTTATTTAATAGTGCTAGGTACATATATTACCGAATTGTGAGAATATGGATTTGGTAATAGGTCTTATTGAATATGTTCAGTATGTATAGATATTTCTTGTTTGTGATTGACTAGATATTAATATTTTTTTTATATTTGTGATTATGTGACTTATAATTATAAATTGGTTGCATACTAGGTGCAGATAAATTTCTTTTCATTAAAACTAATATTTTAAGTGCTAATAACAATTAAGAATATTGATTTCTTTTCCCTTGATATATGAGAAGGTTTGATATTTATAACTTATAAAGAAAAGAAAAAAAAGTTTTGGAACCATGTTCGGTGGAATATAATATCTCCACTATGGGGTCTTAGTTTTGTTATTCTTTATTGTGATAAATTCATGCTTGCATGTAGAGGTCATGGTTTCATTGTGATGCATTTTAATTCAATAAGAAAGAAAGAATTTTCCATTCATATTCTTGTCATATATGATTTTGGATTTAGGGTATAAAAATGTTTGAAAAGATATATAAATGTATATTTGGTTGTGAAAAAATTGTTCATTTACATATCATTTACTTATGAAAATATTTTATTAGGAAATTAACAAGATTTGACATGATTAAATGTGAGAAGAATAAAATGTTCAAAAGTGTAGGGATTACTTAATAAAATTATGACACAGTGATACTTATTTGACAAAATTAGATCTAGTTGCAAATATAGATTTAACAATGCCTATTATCTAATGAATGTCGTCTTATAATGTCATCTTACAATGGTCATTTTAAAATTGAAATGATACTCTTATGGCATGGGTAAACTACTTTGTTCGTTCTTCTATTCCTCATGATTTATAGCTAAAGCTATCTATGAGAGAATTAAAAGATTCTTAACTTTATATAAATATTTGAGTGTGGGGGTTCTTATTAACATTATATTGTGAGACCCTAATAAAAAAAAAAAAATGAATTGCTAAAATATTTATATTATGGTTTAGAATAGCACTTGAGTAGTACAACAAGAATATGAATCAAGTGTATAATAATGTTGTTTGTGTAGATATCTTGTCAATGGTGAATCTTTGATTATATATTTCGTGATTTTTTATACTAACATTTGATGATTAAAGCTCAATGTCAAATATCAAAGAAATGTTATTAAATATATTGTACTTGTTATGAGTCTTTCAATGTCCTTAAGTATACAGTGATGATATGGTGATGTATTTTCACCTTTGGTAGGGTAAAATTGTTTGGAAACCAACATAATTACTATTAAGTGATTATAAATTATAATATGTTGATGCGAAATTAGTTGGCACATAAATTGAGTAGCTAAGGAAACTTCGTAGCTAGTGATCATCTTGATGTGGAACCGACACTATCGGTGTCGATGTTGTAATTTTCATGTGGGAACAGCCATTGTAATGAACAAAACTTGCAATGATGAAAATAGACATATTTGTTTGAGTGATAAAGTGGTGAAACAATTAAGAGATTAAGTTATATCTAGGGATTATGTGAAGTTAGAATTGAGTCTGACTAATTTTAATACAAAACTAGGGTAGAGAGTTAATTTTAAAACATCGAGGGGAATGAGACGAAACTCTAAAGCCACTAGAGATTAACAGTGATGGTAACCCAACCTGTGTGATTGGAGATCCCATGAATCAAGTTCATATGGGTAATAACAAGTCACTTGTTAGTCCTGCTAGCACCTTTATAATCCTGTCCCTTCCTATGGTGTGTGTGGTGCTAGACTGCAAAATTGAGAGGAAAAGCCAAAGCTTTTAATAAGTTTCATATCCTTAAGGGTGGTATATTATTGGCAGAATATACCTGATGGACTCACCTATATGAGTGTGAAGTGGGGCCGCTCCTATGAGATATTGGCCAAGTCTCTAGAGCACTCATGAACTACCAGGCACACGCATGGCCAATAAAGCGCAACACCGCGTTAAACAACGAAATCACGTGCGGGCTGTGATTGATAAGAATTTTAGCTTACACTAAAGAGACTTTAGTTCATAGAAGTTTATGCTTCACTAAAGCTCTGTGAGTTATGTCTTATCTTTCTAGGTCTAGTTCATAGTCCAAAAGACACCAGATTCGAGACATTCGACACTCTCTTAAAGCCCACCAATATTATTATATTATTGTATTTATTTTGAAATATGTGGGGGATTGTTGGAATTTTTTATATATATTTCAAAATAAATTATTTGATTAAAATATTTAATATTGCTTTAATGTCTAAAACGGCTAGTTGACTAAGTTTTCCAAAACTCCTTTTTCTTTTTAACTCATTAACCAACATATTGTAGTAATGTTTCAATATGAAACATAATAATTATAATAATTATTATTATTTTATGCTAGCTTTAATTTCATAATAATTATAATAAATAAGTTCATAAGTCTATCGTGATTTATACAACTATATATATAGAGTACAAGTTGTGTTTACATAATACATAAGAGAAGTTTATAATATTTTCTACTCTCAATATATATATAGTTTTGCTGGGTGATAAGATTATTTTTCGTTGTTCTTGCTCCTAGCATTGCTAGAAGTTCTATCTTATCTTGGGGGATTATTCAAATAAATCCTTTAGGACAGTGTTATAACACGCCTCAGAAAAATATTTGTTTTCTATTATATTATATATTTTCCTAAAATCTCAACACCCTTGTAGTGCAACTATCTTCTTATAAAAGCACTTGTTGTGTTCGAGCGGAAAGAACCGAACTTGAACTCAAATAAGCAGGGACGGATTCAGAATTTTTTTAAGGGTCTGAGCAACAAGTATAAACAACAATGAAATGTCATCATTGAGCTAGCAATTACAATTCAAACCTTCGATTTTGGTAGACCAAAAATATTTGCATGGGTTTTGATAGGTATGGTCCAGTCACTTCGGGTCGGGTTAATACCTCGGCCCACTAACCGGCCCAGAAGGTCCAGAAATACGCGTCGTCCCAGATAATGTGGCGCTGCCCAACTTATGGCTTGTTCCGCGATTCAAGGCCCACGATCCGTTCCCAACCGCCATGCAGCGGAAAATAGGCGCGATAATAAGGAGTTAGTTAGGGTTTAGTAGGGGATAGTATAAATATGAGAAAAGAACTCGGAATTAGGGTTCACATTCTGTATTCTGAAATTATTACGTGTAAATTCAAAGAGATAGTGAAAGAAACACCTCGGCAGGTGCTATTTTGAGCCCGTGGACGTAGATCTCCGGATCGAACCACGTACATCTTGTGTTTTTCCATATTTCTTGCATAGGTTTTCGTTGAGTTTCTTGGATATCGGATTGCGCTTTATCAGGTTTATTATCGCATGACGCGTTTTCTTTTTTATCCTTTTTTCTTTTGACGGACACTCTTTTTTACCTTTTAAAGTTGTATGGGGCACGTGTCGGTCTAGGCATATAAGAAATCCGGCTCTCCTCCGAGGATCCTATCTTCTCTATTTTTAATTTTCAGCTCAGCAAAAAATACATCGGAGAGACTTCCGATGAAGGGATTCCAATGCTCAAGTCGGACAAGAATTTTATGGAAAAATAGAGAATATAGAAGAGAACGTGTGTAAAAGAGAGAACGAAAGAGAGTCTATTTTTATCACAAGGGGACAAGGTATATATTGATTCCGTACATGGGGCATACTTGTAATTGTAACATAAATAGAGCTAACCTTTAGTTGGACCATATTAAAGGGCTTAAAGATACTATAAAGACCGTAAGTGATTTCGGTCCTTAGATCTTATCAGCACCTGACCCAGTAGAGGTCCAACGTGACTATTCTTTAATTCCTCTGATTCTGATGAACGCCAAAGTTGAGTCTTTTGAAATGATAGAAGTGGACTTGTAGGACTTGGGTTTATTAAATCAAGCTATCGAAATATAGAGAACTTTCACAGCCAAAAAACACATGTGATCCATTTTAGGCTTGTAGACACAATGATAGGTGGGATCGTCTATAATATCGGGACATATTATTTCACATAAGCATTGATGCTTGATATATAATTATCGGTTGGTGTTTTAACGTTGCCATATATTTTATACATGCTATGTATTGATACAATGAAAAAAAAATGTTGTTCATTTGGCATAGGAAATTCATACAGAGACCTTCCCCAAAGCCTTAGCCAGGGTAGATAAAGTTATCAATACCATTCCAGTATATATATATATATATGTGTGTGTGTGTGTGTGTGTGTGTTATATTTATAATTATAAAATCATATGTCAAAACATACTTTTAGCATATTGTAGAATTTAATATATTGATTAAATATTATATAAATGTTTCTAGATCATATGTTAATTTGTAAGCTTTGTTCAATTTGCATTGACGATTTTAGTCTCCAGATTTTACACTAAACAAAATTCGAAAGAAAGAAATAAAAAAATAACCTAAAAAATAAGTTTTATGTAGGTTATCATATTACTTTGATAATTTCATTTATACATATACACACTGTGTGTGTGAAATTGGGAAAAAAAAAATATTTCCTTTCAACCCGTTTCGGCCATTTGGGGAATTTTGGTCATGTCAGTGTAATTTCGGCCATTTCGAATTGAAACGATTCAAAAGTTGGCTGTAATGGAATTGATTGTCAAAATATTCCGTTTTCATAACCAGAATGGCCCTTTCCATTGGAATGAAACACAATCAATGACTACGCTATAGACAACCAACATTATTCTCATCATCTATATATCTTTAGAGGGCTATACAGGTGGCTAAACTTATGGACATTTAAGCCTGCATCGATTGTTTTTTACGAAATAGTGATGTATAATGCTTTGAAATAATTATTTTAGAACTTAGATGCATTTTAAAAACTTGAATTGAAGGTGAAATAGTTTTTTTTTTAAAAAAAAACTAAAGTTAATTACTAAAATAATAATATTGTAGTATTCGGACATGAAACCGGAGTTTTGTAAAACTATAACAAAATTTAAAGTTGCTGAATCTTAATTTGAGTGTTATATGAGTTTTAACTTAAATATGTGTAACATGACTTGTTTTTCCGAACCAATAATGGTTTGTTTTTGTTGGTTGGACTTAATTAACAATTGATATTTGGATTAACTATTAATTAACAGGCCGCTCATGGGGTGGGTCCGTTAGAGTGTATACGGATATTATATTACAACGAGCAGTCAAAAGTATACGTGTTTATAGGAGAGCATAAAGATGCTACTATGACTGAGATTGAGTCAAGAAATGCTACTTTCTTGGAGAATGAGTTTCCTAGCTAGGGTATCGTCTTACATATATTGAATCTTCGTTCAAAGTTGAGAATCAATCCAAAGATCACACTGAACATAGTCAAGTGGATCACATCCCCTTCAATCAAGTGAGAGCATTTGGCCAGGGATGTGGATCTGAATGGGAGTGATCCATCTGATAACTCACAACTTCAAAAAACTGCCAAAAAGCGTATGCCAAACGTCATTTTGATGAAGAGGTACATGCACCAGTCATGTACTCAAGAGACAAGGAAGAGTTGGAAACTCTATACTTTGCATGTTTGACAACATTAGTGGACAATGAAGAACCTAATTCTGTTAAAGAGGCTTTAACTTGTCCAGCTAAAGACCAACGAAGAATTGCAATGCAAGAAGAACTTCAGACGGTGAGATTAAACAAGGTTTGGGATTTTGTAGATCTTCTTGATGCACGCAAGGCTATTGGGAATAAATGCGTTCTCAAAATTAAGAGAGATACCGATGGGTCTGTAAAGAGGTATAAGGCTCGCTTGGTAACAAAATATTATACCCAACTAGAGGGTTCTGATTATAAAGAAATCTGCTCTCCCGTAGTGAGATTTGCTTAATTTCATCTCCCGTAGTGAGATTTAGAGTTACATCATATGGATGTTAAAACTGCTTTTCTCAATGGGGAATTCGAAGAAGAAATCTAAATGCAACAACCACTAGGTTCCGTTCTTTCAGGCTAAGACTAAAAAGATCTGAAAATTAAAACGATCGATTTACAGACTGAAGCAATCTTCGAGAAAATGATATTAACTCAAATAACTTCTTCATGATAGATGAGGACCATTATTTCTATAAGAAGCGGTCCAATGAGAAGTTTGTAATTCCATCTCTGTATGTGGATGTCATACTATTGGCTGGAACAAACATGGAGTATTTAGATACCATTAAGAATGGTTTCTTCAAACTTTGAAATGAAAGACATGGGTGAGGCAGAATACATCTAGGCATGAAAATCCATAGGACCCGTTCAAAGAGGGTACTCAAACTTTCACAGGAAGGTTCCATAAGCAAACTCTTATAATGATTCAACCTGAAAAACTACAAACTCGTGGATATGCCTGTGGTCAATGGGAAATCACTAAGTTGTGATGTATACCCTAAGACTCAACAAAAAAAGAGGAGATATCATGAGTACCATATGCCAACGCAGTAGGGAGTTTGATATATTCGATGATGTGTTCACTTCCCGACATATCATATATCGTGGGTCTAGTTGGGAGGTATCAATCAAATCCTCGAAGAAAGGACTCGATGGACATGGAAAGAATTCTAAGATATCTAAAGAGTAGTGCAGATTATTATCTTTGTTATCAACGAGATAACTTGTGTCTCAAATGATACACTGATGTTGATTGGGGTTGTAAGATAAACAAATGTATATCTAATTCGGGTTATATTTTTTTGCTAAACAATGGCGTCATTTCACGGTGTAGCAAGAAACAAACCTGTGTAGCATTTTCCATAGTAGAAGCTAAATTTGTGGCATGTCCATCTGTGGTACAAGAAGCTATTTGGCTTAAGAGATTCCTAAAACATTTGAGAGTATGGCACACTCTATCTAGGGTTATAGTGATACATTGCGGTAACTAGGTTGTCATCGCCTACTCAAAAGATCCCAAGTTTCATGGAATAGCCAAAGACATAGATGCAAAGTACGTGTAAGGAATATCTTAGAAAAGAAGGAAATCACGTTAGAATACATCACTGCTCATCAAATGATAGATGACCCCCTCACTAAACCCATTCATAGGGATTTTTTTGCGAGACACGTTAAGGTGTTAGCCATGTATAATTTGATGATGAATTAATGGCAACATTAGCCATGCCATTCTCAATAGAGCGACATTGTTTTTCTACCCGAGTTTCTTGTGAAAGAAGCAAGCCTTCAATGTCTGCAACTGTATACAGATCAAGTCAAGTGTTGAAAGACAACACAAAAATATCATATTCTGGTGGTGAACAATCAAAGATAAAATCAATATGCGACTTATCACCAAGCTTTTGACCAACAAGCGCAAGAGTATCAAGACAACTATGAATCTCCAATAGGTACTCATCATATGTAACAACCATGTTTTTTTTTTTTTTTTAATAAATATATATATATTTTTTTTTTTTTAAAAACTGTAATTTGTTGGCTAACCTTCGTACGAATTTGCACAGAAAAATATTACTCAATTATGGACCATAACTGAGCGGTGGTCTCACAATTGACAAACTTTGGAAGAACATATCGTTTGACAACGCAACGAAGATCCAAGAGAGTATAAGGTGGTCCTGTTTTTCCATATATATACAACTACAATTTTAGCTCAACTAACTGCTATGGCATAACCGAATGCCAATCAAAATAACAAATACAATAACTGAATTCTGACGTGGCAAAAGGATCTAGAATACACCATCTAACAACAACCTCGCCAACAAAATCAAAATGGAAAAAAAAGAAAATGGAAATATTTTACCAACATATCGACAATTTATGACAAAGATAACAAGATTTACATTGATATCGAAATCGATATTTCACCGACTTTTGAAGGAAAAGAAAATAACACCTTGTATCTATATCGGTTGGCAGAGATTAGCGAAATTTCGGCAAAAGTGGAGACTTGCTAAGGCACACATCAACTAGCCTTTGAGAGAGAGAGAGAGCGCTCTATAGAAAAAAGACAAAATAAACCTCTAAATTTTCTCATCCCTCACACGTGAGATTTTAGTTGTTTTGTTCTTCATAAAAAATATATTATCTCTAATTTTGGACTAATTTTGGAAATTGAAAAATAGTTGGTTTTTACTATTTCTAAAAATAAATTATATGAATTTATGTTATAGAATAAAATTAAGATTTTAAAAAATAAATTAAATTGAATATTTTTTTCAAAACCTATGTAATAAATATTTTTGTATAATTATATTTTTCTTGGCAGCTGAATTCCAATTAAGGTAAATCAACCCATACTACGTATACAAATCTAACCTAAATAATTTAAAAAATAATTGTAATTTTTTATGTAACTTATTTTAAAATATGCGATATAGATGTCAAATTAAAGTAGAAAAAGATTAATTTGATTTTATACATAAAAAAATACGTAAAGGAGAATTATTTTATGTTTTAATTTTTTAAAAATAGTTTTTCATATGTATAATAAATCAATTGTAAGTTGTTCCTATAATGTGTGTGTGTATATATATAGAAATTTGCCAATAAAACTATTTTTTTTTGGTTTGATTTTACTATATAAACACATATATCTTACTATATCTTATTTTATTATATTAAAAATAATTAAATTACTTATTTTAGTATGTAAATTGAGCGAAAAAATGTTCTGGTTTCCTCTTATAGAGATTTTCATTTTATTATATAATAAAATTATTACTTTTTTTAATACAAAGTCTAGAGCGACTATATTTTGCACTGAATGCAATATAGTTTTATTATCTTTGTAATAATAACATAATCTTAACTTTTGTAGTCTTAATTATGGTTGTGTTTATTTAGGGCTGGAGAAGGTTGGAGCACCGTAGGTTAGGGGGAAATAAAGTGAAAAGGAAAGGTTGGGTTAAATAAATGGGTGTTCGATTTTTTTGATTGGAGATTAAATTGTGATTTATTTTTTAATATAAACAATGGTAAAAATGTAATGCGATGTATGTAAATATATTGCCAGCAACCTCAGAAAAAATAGGACTGTAATTATTTTGGGGCAAACCATTAATGCAGACGCCCTAATCCTATATGTCGAAAAGAAGTTGATAACTATAGCCGCCACGCGACGCTATTCGAAAAGAAAAACTAAGGAAAACATTGGCTTTGGTATTTATGGTTTAGTTGTCGGAATCTCACAGAGGCAAAAAGTTGGCCTAATTGTCTGTCTTTTGGTGCCCACTCTGCTATTACGTTTTTAATTAATTAATTTATGTTCATAAAATTAGTTAGGCAAAACGAATATTTAAGTTTATCACCTATTTATCAATATTTTTGAAAGTTCCTAAGTTATAAAAAATATTGTAAAAGTTCCGCAAATAACTAGAATATTATAAAGAATTTGTCTGTCATTAAAAATATTTATAGATGTCTCCCACTTTTTAAAATAGTTCTTTTTTTCTTTTATGAACCTTCTTTGAAAAAAAATATTTTTCTGAATATTTGTGGATAACAGGAGACTTAAAAAGCATTTTATAATTACCCATTTCTTTTCAAATTAATTGACGTTTTGACTTGTTAATAATATTTAAAATTAATTGTTGTTTTTGGTATTTTTTACGATTTCTCTCAATTTTGTTTCTATCACAATCCTAAAATATTTAAAGATTAATAGGTGAGAGATGAGGATTAGCTGGGATATATTTATCAATTTATAAGATTTTTAATTTTTTTTCTTTATTCTAAAACGTCAATTAATTTGAAAGGGAGTAGTCAAGAATGGTTTATATAATACAGTATGTGATGTGATTAATTGACAAGTAATTTAGGAAGAAAATAAAAGGAAATTAAAGAAGAAAAAAAATGTAATAGAAAATGTTGTTGATGATTGTTGAAGAGAAGGGGAGGGCGGTTGACGTTAGGAAAAATGAATTGTTAATAAGTAGAGTTGGAATTTGAAGTTTGAAGTATTCCATTTTAGTGGTGGTTTAGCTGGCATTCATGAGACATGCAGCTGGACTGGATCATCCATATACAGCTAAAATACCTTTATTAATCATGCCTCATTACCCCCTTTATTTTAAATCTCATTTAAACTAATTACTTCTTTCACTCATAATATTTCTCAACAAACATAACGCAAATTCGATGCCTAAACAGTAAACATGGTAATTATATCCCCCTCAATAACAATTTAATACTATCCCTTTTTTCATCTCATAAACTTACTACTTTGACTAAAAAAACTTGTGGCTTCCTTGCTAATATTACTCAACTAAAAACATCAACCAATTTTATGGTAAAATTATCTTAAATACGTGGAATTAAATTTTAATCCCGTTTCATTCTATTACCAAAAATTATATTATATATGTAATTATACTGGGCATTTGAAGACAGGGTGATTGGTTGGTGTTACCCATTTTGAAAATGCAACTTGTAACAATGCACAATTGGTGCAATAGTGTAGATATTCCACTACAGATGATATTAATGAAAAAACTTTAAATACATACATATTCCTCTAATTATTTATATGCACTATCAATCTATCAGTCCCGTTTTCTCATCCATTGTGCACAGTGCCCAGTATTTTAAATTTAAGAATCATTATACATTAACAGTGTACATATCACGGTAAGTATGGTAGCATTTTTGTATACATGATTTGTCCTCTAATTGTAGTCTCTTTAGTTGGTGACTGTGTATTTGAAATCAGGATCTTCTGTTCCTAATGTTACACTATTGGAAAGAGAAGATCTGAATTATTATGTACGACAATTTTATAATAAAAGTATTTTGTTAGTTTTAATTTTTTCTAGTGTATCTCAACATTTGTTTTTTATTATATCTTTCTTTTGACTTTACAAAAAAAGAGGAACATTTATCTTTGGTAATAATTTACGTGGTCCATGTGCCATTGGGTGAAGATAGGTCCCAAGAGAGGAAAAAACAGAAAATAGGTTGAAATTTATCTTGGAATTCTTTTTTGTCTTTTAATAAATTTATCACCAGCAAGAGCTAGGACAGGATCAATCCGAATCGCACATTATGTTTTATTATTCTATTTTAAAGATGTACATTATTTAATTAATAAATATATATTGATGTAATATTTATAATAGTACACTTAACGAATTACTAAAACACCCCTAAATAAACGAATTACTAAAAACAATGAAGTCCCTTTATAAAAAAAAAAGAAGAGAAAAATATAGATCCAAAGAATTAATATTCTAGATGATACTTATAATGAATTTTAATTGAGATTAAGATTCTACTTTATTCTAGGTAACAATTACATCAAAGAAAGATGTATTTAATGTATGTATCACATCAGAATTATCTTAATAATCAGTATGAACTAATTTGCGTTACACATGTCTTTATAAAAAAACGTATAACATGTATCGTAAATCAATTGTAGTTAGTTGGTAGAACATCTTGTAATCCAGGTTATTGTCAGTGATCTGAGATCGATAAAAAAAATATCACACGTAGTAAATTACGAAAGAATGTTGAAAATGGAATATTATTTTTGTTGCTCTATTTTAAAGGAAAAGAAAAAGGAAAGTGGAATATTGTTTTTGTTAGCTTTATTTTAAAGGAAAAAGAAATAAGTAAGATTAATTATTAGTTTCTCCCTATCTACTTTATAAACTGTAGCATTTATCACAATTAAGCGGAGTTAGCTCATATTCCATGGATAAAACATAAATTTTAATATGTAACAATTTATTAAAATAAGGTATTGAACTTTGTAAGAAACCATGCAAATTTTGCAGTGTGAAGGGGAAAAAAGAAAAAGAAAAAGAAAAATATAAAATGTAATTATACTAAATTATTTATTTATATATTGGTAAAATTAAGGTGTAAATTACCTTGTTTAGTCCAAAGCTGATACCCTGTCATCTACTTTTTAGACTTCAAATATTCTTACAGTAGAGATTTTGGGGTTCCTCTCTCTTCCTCAATTTTATTGTTGTTTATAAAATACTAAAATATACAAATATTATCTCCTCTCATCTTAGCTAGGGAAGGGAATTCCATTTCTTCTGATTTTGTTTTAAAAGGAGTGGAATAACCAAAGGAAAGGAAGGACCTTTGGGGGAGAGAGAGAGAAGAGAAGAGAGAGAAAGGAAAGTGAGAGGATGAGCATACCCTCTGTTTTCATCTATGTATATTCCTCTCATTAGATCTTGGTTTCACCCCAATACCCAATCTGTTTCTCCTTCTTCCAATGGTGAGTCCTTATAAATCCAACAGGCATTAATCATTATTGCTTTTTTCTGATTGCGGAGGTTGCTGATCTCCCTGAATTATGAATTTCAGGTTCGCAACTATTGAATCTTAATTGATGAATAAAGGATCCAATGATTTTAGATTAAATCCTGCAGTTCCCACTTCATATTTTGATCAGTGACTGCTACCGTGTTCCTGCCTGATTTTCTGGATAAGGTATGCTTGTTTGGACGATTGAAGGATCCGATGATTTTAAATTGAATCCTGCATTTTGTATTTGATCAGTGTTTTCTAGTGAGTTCCTGTCTGATTTCTGGATGAGATGTATGTTTTCTTGTTAGTTGGCTCTTGTTCATACTTGGATCTATTAGATTTGTCTTTTGCTGTTAGTACTTGGTAAATATTCGAATAGCTGTGCAATTATGCAGCAACCATCTGCAATCTAGGCATCTTTCCTTTCGATTCATCATTCGTCTCATTCTACAGGGATTACGCATTTGCAGAATCAATGAATTAGTTTAGATTCTACCATATTTAATTTGGATTGAATTTTATGTTAAATTGGTGATTTTATTGGTCCTTCAGTTCTTCCTCTATTATTGTTACTTTTCCTTAGATTCTACAAGTTGTTGTGCTTGCAAAGACTGAGCATTTCTGAACTTTGAAGAAATTTAATGTGAATTGTAGAAAAAGATGGAGATGGATCAAGGTAAGCTCTTTATTGGTGGGATTTCTTGGGACACAAATGAGGATCGTCTTAAAGAATATTTTGGATCATATGGCGAAGTCGTTGAGGCAGTGATCATGAGGGACCGAACTACTGGTCGTGCTCGTGGTTTCGGATTTGTCGTATTTGCTGACCCCACAGTTGCTGAGAGAGTGGTCAAGGAGAAGCACATGATTGATGGACGAACTGTAAGTTTATCAGATAGATAATACAAATCGGCAGCACCTAATTTGCTTCAATTTAGTCATGCCAATAGAAGTTAATTCTTTTGATTAATGTGCAGTTCCTTTAGCTTATATTTTGAGGCCCACATTATGTTGATTGCATCATACAACTTATAAATGTCCCACTTGTTGATATATCCCTTTGTTTCATCTTCCAGGTGGAAGCAAAGAAAGCTGTTCCTAGGGATGACCAACACCTAATAAGTCGGAATGCTGGCAGCATTCAAGGATCGCCAGGACCCGGACGCACTAAAAAGATTTTTGTAGGAGGATTAGCATCCACTGTCACTGAGAACGACTTCAGAAGTTATTTCGATCAGTTTGGTACCATAACCGATGTTGTAGTAATGTACGACCACAACACTCAAAGGCCAAGGGGTTTCGGTTTTATAACATACGATTCAGAGGATGCTGTAGACAGAGTGTTGCATAAAACCTTTCATGAACTTAATGGTAAAATGGTCGAGGTAAAGCGAGCAGTGCCAAAAGAATTGTCTCCCGGGCCCAGTCGGAGCCCACTTGTTGGTTATAATTATGGTTTTAATAGGGCCAACACCCTCTTCAACAACTATGCCCAGGGATATAATCTGAACTCAGTTGGAGGCTATGGGGTTAGAATGGATGGAAGATACAGTCCATTAGCAAGTGGTCGGGCAGGATTCTCGCCTTTCACCTCTCCTGCTTATGGAATGGGTATGAATATGGAGCAAGGTTTGAGTGCAGGCTTTGGTCAGGGTTCTAATTTTAGTAGCAACCTAGGTTATGGTCGAGTCCTGAACCCGTATTTTACTAACAACCAGAGCAGGTACAATACACCTATAGGGTACAATGGGAGTAGCACCAGAGGTGATTCTTTTCTGAACTCATCATCCCGAAATGTTTGGGGAAATGGTGGCCTCAACACTTCTCCAAATAATGCGGGCTCTGGTTCATACTTGGGTACGGGAAGTGGTGGTTTTGGAGTGTTTGGAAACAACAGCACGAATTGGGGTACTTCTCCTATTGGTGGGTCCGTCGGAGGAAATTCTTCTGGTTTTGGCTATAGAGGTGGAGAAAACAGTTATTCAGTGGGAACTGGAGGATTTGGGAGAAACGCTGGAACAGGTGTGACTACAACGTCTTCATTTGCTGCCCCAAGTGGTGATTATGGGGAATTCTACCGTGGTGGGTCTGTATATGGTGATCCAACATGGCAAACTGCATCTTCTGAACTGGATAATTCGAGTTCCTTCGGTTATGGGCTTGGGAATAGAGAGGATGGTACTGCTAAAGATTCTGAGGATTATGTGGTCGGATATGACATTCCAAATAGGCAATCCAGTAGAGGTATATCTTCCTCTTAAATACTTCTATTTTCCATGATTTGGATTGTTCTAGTGCAAATGTTTAAGTTGATCTATTAATGTAAATACTGGAACTCATGTGATACATATTCTTCCTTCCCATTGTGTTCTCATCAATTGGGGAGGTCTCTTGTGCACCTGTTGCATGGATCTTAGATCCGTGCAATCCGGGTCATGGATCAAAAGGTATTATTATTTATGTCTAAAGGTATTACATAATGTGGGTAAAGGAATCCTGGCTAAAAGGTGTCACGAATTATGCTTAAAGGTATCACCTGTTTTGGTTAAAGGTATTATACTACCTTTACCCAGAACATGTGATACTTTAAGCATAAATTGTGATACTCACCCTAAATTGCACCGTGCAACTGATGCACATGAGACTTTATCTCATCAATTATACTACTAAATCAGAGCAGACCGTCTAGTGCTAAGTATTCCTGATTAGTACTTGAAGTATGAATCTAAGTTGATTATTTTGATTCATTATCATATGTGCATATTATTTGAATTAAGTAGAAACATCAACAGATAGATATTCCTATATGTATTTGTTGTAGTAAGCATTAAAGTTTAGGCAACAGTGCTGATACACCTGTCTTTTCTGATTGATATGCAAACCTTCATAGGCTTAAAGGAACCATAATGTTGATTATTACACAACGTGAAACACTGAATAATTAGATTGACTCCTATATTTTAATACTCAGAACTTGTTTTCCATGATTTCTTTCAGGGATTGCTGCCTAGGAAGTTTAAGTGTTACGCAGATAATGTAGGAGAGCAGATTTTAAAGAAATGTGAATTGTGAATTTCGTACGTATCCCTCATAGATATCTATATCTCAGCTTACTACGGTGGTGTCACTACACAGAGCTAACAAGATCTTGGTTCAAAGTATACAATTTTCAGAGAGAGAGAGAGAGCAAAGGATTCTGTGAAGGCCTGAGGTTTCAATTTTAAGTATAAAAGGGTTCCTTAATCGGCATTTTGATTGAGATGTAAATCAGATTGCGGGATGTGATCCGTTCTAGCTTTATTTGTTGTTCGACTCTTCAACACAAGTCGGTACTACAGTAGAAAGGTAGAGTGTTTTTCTTTTTGTATTCATATTTTATTTTCCCTGTTTTTCCGGCTCTAATGACTCGATGAAGTTTTTCCTTTTTGTCTGGGATTGTATTCCTCTCAGATCTGTATGTGAGGGTTCTATTTGATTGCTAGCGTGAAGTATGGCAAGGGATTTAAGCCTGCTATAGGTTTTCCCTTAAAAAAAGAACAAAAAAAAAACATTGAATATGATTATTCATTTTACTGGAGATTCTGTATCTGACAATTTGTATGAAATAGATGTTAGAGTTTGCGTTTTCTAATATTGTGGTCACAGTTTTCATAATAATATATTGGTTAATGCTGGTTATTACAATTTCCAATGCGTTTCGGTTTGGTTCTTTTTTATCTTTGCTGAAACTTCTCTTTTTCCAATTCTATCTTTTTAGTTTTTATATCTACAAAATTGATGTGTATTTTCAATTTGAACATCGCATTGTGTCTTCGTACGTAAGGCTAGGTCTCTTGTAGACCAGTTTCATAAATCTTAGATCTGTACAATTCGAATTATGGATAAATTTTCATGGAAAAGTATTAGTGTTTATGTATAAAGATATTACTTGTTTTGAAAAAAATATCATACTAAAAAAATATTAGTATTTGTGGTTAAATAGTGGGGCCGTACACCTAATGTATAGGAGATTTTCTCTAATTGATAGAGAAAATGATTTATGCTATGAATTTGGGTTAATCAATATATTTTGCATATTATTTAGGGTTAATTATAAAAAAAAAAAAAAATCACGACATTTGGTTCAATTTTCAATTATAACATGACTTTTAAAATTTATTAATGTCGGTCATCAATTATAATTGTTTTTCAATTACAACATCGACTAAATTTTTTGACACTTAATTGTGTCGTCATCACCACCATTAGATGTGCATGAACAAGACCTTTATTTAGTCTTGATCAATTTCTCAATCTGTCATTTTAATTCTTTGTTGTTAATTGATGGTTCAAGTTATTATCATTCTTCTTCGACTTCCAATTAACGATAGTGAAATTGACAAATTGTGAAATTGGTCGAGGAAAATGAAGGTATTGTCCAAGCACATTTAACGGTGGTGATAGTGACACAATCAGATGTCAATTTTTTTTAGTCAATGTTGTAATTGGAAAAAAATTATAATTGATGACCAACATTAATAAGTTTTAATAGTCATATTGCAATTAAGAATTAGATCAAATATCGTGATTTTTTTAGTAATCAACCTTATTATTTAAACATGAGAAAACATGTTGCCCTTTCATGATATAGTGTGATAATCATACATTGAATTATGATTAAGTGGTTTCATAAAGCACTTGGAATGGTCTTTTCATTAAAATTAGTAAGTGTTCATGTGTGATGCACAGACAAATTATCTTTCTTATTTTAACATTTTGGATGAAAATATTATTTTTCAGTGTCATCATATTGCAATTTTTTAATCGGATTATATTAAATATTGCGAACAGAGCCAGTTAAGAAATATTAATTTATTTTTCTTCCTGATTTAGTATAAAATTAAACATCTTTTTCCTTTACGTTGATAAATTGTTTTGTAACAAAGAAGAAAATTTACATTGAGTTTTATTTAACATTATTATTATTATTATTATTATTATTATTATTATTATTATTATTATTATTATTATTATTATTATTATTATTATTATTATTATTATTATTATTATTATTATTATTATTATTATTATTATTATTATTATTATTATTATATATAAAACATTATTATTCTATAAAATTCATTTCCTTAACCATGTTTTGTTATTTAAAAGGTCAAAAAAAAAAAGTTCATCACAAATATGAGCAATTGAACACATTGTTGTATCGTATTTGAATGGTTTAGTTGATTATATAATATATTATTTTGTTATAGTAAATCTCAGTTATCTACAATAGAATATATGCAAATTAACTGATGGTCGAGATATGCTACGGCAGACAATCCACTACAAAATAATAGATCACACAATAAACTGCAAACACTCAAACATAAAATACAATAAAGTAGCAAATTATTTATCCTAATGATACAACAAAGTGCCAAATATAGAGTTTCGAATCCCACTTCCCCTAACCCCAACTCATAAAAAAAAAAAAGAAAAAGAACACAAAATGTCAAATATCAATTCTTGATAAGTTTTCTTTTTGTTTTTGACCTTTACATTTTATTTGCGAAGTCCCTAACTTATAAAATTCGAACATTTACGGATGTTTATTATAAATCTCAAACACAAAATGATTCATTAAAGTCATTGCATTATTTGGAATGATTGTAATGATAATATATTATATTAAAGTATAAAATAAACATAATATTATTTTCTTTTAGGAAAGATGTATATATTAAAAATAACTCGCCAAAACTTCAGTGTCTACAATGACATGAAATTGAAAAAGAACACTACCACAATAGAAATACCAAACTCAAGAATTAAAGAAAAATTGCCAAAAACATTGGTTTTATGCTTAACCAAACATTAAGAACCCTCTTGGAGCTTTGGGCAAAGCTCTTGGATATCAACAACGACATCTCAAAAATAGGTCAAGTCCCTAAAATGAAGTTGGTTTCGGATTAGTACTCCATCTTATGACATCTATTAGAAAATTTTGCATATCATGTAAATAACTTGTTGAAGGTAACTTCTAACATGCTCTTTTTTTCTAAACAACTTGGTTCGGAGCTTGTTTGAGCGTGTATTTAGATACAAAATATAAAAAAAACATCTTCCACAGTAAGAATGTAGAGTTAGATGGTTATAAACTAATACAAAAGCACCTTCATACAACATAATAATACCTGCACTCTATGACTTTTGGATCTAAATTGCAATTGAATGGACTATTTCATGTCAACACTCAAATGCAATTTTCCTTAACAAGGCTAATAAAACACCTACACTTTGTTGAGGACATTAAATGATCACTTTAGGAAAAATATGAATATAAACCAATCTTGGATAAATGAAAAATTAACAAATTTTATAATATGGTTTACTATAACAGGTAATGAGGTACTTCCAAGATATTGTGTGATTGGATATTTCAAGCATCGGAACCTACAAAGTAATATTTGAAATAAAGAATACAAATTTCAATTTTTAGAACTAATAGCTATTTCAAACTATTATTTCATATATACCTTTTAAAAAACTCATCTTAAAATAGTGCAAATTTGTGGGTCTCTAATATTTTCTTAATGGATGAACTCGGGACGAGGAGTCGGTATCTAACTAAATACGGTATGTATATGATATCACAGGGGGAAAATATTCGAAACAAAAAGAAAAATCGCAAGGTAAACATATGATATGTTGTATAAAATAAATAAAAAATCAGACAGTTGTTTCATAATTACACCACATACTATTCATAAAGGACATAAGCACCTTGAAGAACTTCTCATTTAAGTTTGAATTTCATTAGATAAATTGTAGTTCGAGCCACTGCAATTGAAAATAAGAAAAATTAACGCCAAACCGTGAAGATGATGCTAGACACATGGGGGAGAAGTAAAATGATTTTAAATCGGGGGGCGAAATTAGATTTAATTTGAATGAAGAAAAATCTCCCCAAAATAAACCCAACTAATTTTCTAATCTTTTTAGGGTAAATTTTGCAATCTTATTGTGTCAAGACAAGCTTAAACAATATTTAATCTTTTTCAGTCGCACAATATGCGTAAATTAGGTGAGAAAAAGGTAGAAGTAGATTATATTTTCCTTTCTAAACCTATCATCAGTTATATGAAATCGTAATTCCCGCGGCTATTTAATTTTTCAAAACTAACGTAGCATCTTTTTAGTTAATTTTTTTCTTAAATTTAAAATGGCTGAAAATATAAAATATTTCCATTTTTAGTAAGTACTCCCTCCGTCCCGAGATAATTTGACACCCCTCCCGTCACGTGGAATAAGAAAGAGCTGCTTTTTTCTTTTTAGTTGACTTTTTCAAAGGTGGAGATTGAGGGTGAAGATTTTAAGGGTGGAGATTGTAAGAGAAATTTCTTTTTTAAGGGTGTGCAAATTATCTTGGGACACCGCGAAAAGGAAAGTGTGCAAATTATCTAGGGACGAAGGGAGTATATTTTTTGGCGGAAAAGTACATTATTATAAGTAGTGTACTTCTCTTTATAGATAGATAGATAGATAGATAGAGAGAGAGAGAGAGAGAGAGATTGATCTTGGTCATATGAGAGCCGTTTTCTAGTCTTTTCTGTTTACTTGAGTCTGTGTCCATCGTCGTAGGTCTAGGTTTTTTTTCTCCCTTTATAGTCTTTTCTTTACCTAAGTTTTAGGGTTCATCTCTTGGTGTTGCATCTAAAGTTTACGTTCTCTGAAGTTTTGGTGTTTTAGTTTGTGTGTCGCACTTTTCCATCTGTTAGATCTGGGATCGACTAGTAACGGTGCATACTACAATGGCTTCAATCAAAGGGAGGGGATCGGAGAATGATGAGGAGTCAGATGTGGTTAGGTTAGAGGATTTTGAAAGACCGAGTCAGAAATCCACCTTATGTCTAATCGCAACAGTTCTTACCAAAAAATCGTTCAATCCCTTCGGTTTTCTAGAGGCAATGCACACAGGTATGAAAGCCGCTCATGGTATTACATCGTACGAAATTCAGACAAATTTCTTTTTGTTCATATTTCATGATTATGAGGATATGGCCGATGTGTTGGATCAGTGTCCATGGCACTTCGAAAATAATCTAGTTGTGTTGCATTACAATTTGGGGAACATGCAGCGGAAGTGCAATTTTGGTATTCTGCTATGTGGTTGAGATTATATGATCTTCCTGTTCAAGTTCGCTCTGACAAATACATAACCCAAATTCCAAAAAAGGTGTGGAGAAGTGTTGGTGATTGATTCGAGTACTACTGAAGGATATCGAAGGAGTGTAAGAGTCAAAGTCCGAATGGATATCACAAATCCATTACTGAAGGGGATTCGACTGGCACTACCGGGTAATGAAACCATGTGGATTCCGTTTTGCTATGAGAAACTCCCGGCATACTGCTTTATATGTGGCTGATTGGACATATGAAGCAGGAATGTGATGTACCTTTAGGGCCAGAAGAAATCAAAAGTTTGAGAGATGAGCAGCTGCCTTTTGAGATAGCTCTGCGAGCCTCGCCAATGAAGCAAGCTAAGGTCAAAGTGGAAAGTTCGTTGACAAAACTGGAAAACTGGACTGTGCGGCGTCGGATATTTGAACAATTTCATAAGGAAATTAATCGTGAAGGGGAGGAGGAAAACAAGAATACACTTAACGCAATTGTCAAATAATGATAAATTGCAAGAAATCGTTCATGGATTAGAAGGAGTGGGGATGAAGGACGGAGATAAGTCGAACCATAAATAATCTATAGAACAAGGAGTGAGAGCAGAAGTCCAGAGAACAAATAATATGGAGATAGGAAAACACATGCAAAAAGGTAATGCTACCTCCTCATATTCCCCATGCAAACCGCCCCTTATACCTACCTCTAAACCACTCCCTATACATACTTCTAAACCACCTGTAACAATCACACAACCAACCCTCCTGTATAACCACCCTTCATATAACCCCCATTAACCCTACACATGCGTTTATACCTACACATGATCTAGTTGAAATGGTTCAACTACATAATGAAACACATAATCCTATCTTTACTAAAACTAATAAATCCCACTACCAACCTACCCATCGTTCAAACACACTCCCTACTAACACACCGGACCACATTTTAGCCTCTACATACCTAGCTCAACAAACCAAGAACTATATCATCAGAACACACTGACTAAGCCAAAAAATAATCGGAAACCTATCATTCGCTTGAGGGAGACAATGACTAGGGGACAATCATACTGAACACCCCTAGTTTTTGAGAATAGGAAACGAAAGAAGGCAGATAGCAACTGTTTGGGACAGAGTCTGTAGAAAGTGAAAGTGGAATCGGAGGAGGAAACTAGGTCAAATATTGAGAGATCGGCAGAGGTTGCTAAGCAACCCCGCCAGACGCAATGATCGTGTTCAACTGGAACTATCGCGAGCTTGGGAACCTGGGGACAGTTCGAGCACTAAAAGCTCCTACGTGAGGAAAATCTGGGTATTGTTTTTCTCATGGAAACAAAACTGAAATGTACCCAGATGAGCCATGTGAATATGAGAAGATTGAGATATGGTGGTTATTTTCCAGTGGATTGTAGAGGGATTGGTAATAGTAGAAGTGGAGGGCTTTGTATGTTGTGGAAGAAACCATTCTCACTTACTTTGGTTTCATACTCAAACAATCACAGTTCTTTTGACGTGGAAGTTGAAGGCATGGAAGGAAAATGGCACTGGTCGGGTGTCTGTGGTTGGCCAGAACAAGAGAATAGACGGAAGTGTGAAATATGATTCAAAATATAGCCCCAGATCATTCCCATCCACGGTTATGCATGGGCGACAATAACAAGATTTTGTGGTTGTCGGAGAAGAACGGGGGTTTACCACGTTCGTCAGAAGCGACGGGAAAGTTCTGTAATTGTTTGGAAGAGTGTAATCTCAGAGACCTGGGCTATTTTGGGGCTCCATTTACGTGGTCGAATGGTCAAACGGGCGAGGGTCATATACAGAATGGCTAGACATAATGCTTGCTAACGAGACATGGTGTGAGGCTTTCCCTCAATTGAGGATTGGCCACTTAGAAAGATTACATTCAGATCATAATCCTGTTAGAATGCAATTTGGTTCCGAAACACAGGATATTGGTCGGAGAAGGAGGTGGACTAGGTGCTTTTGGTTCGAGAAAATGTGGACGACACACCAAAGGTGTGAAAATATGATACGGTTGGGATGGGAGGAGTCGACAGGAGCCACATTTGCGGAGAGAATACAGCGAACTAGAGAGATTTTGACACTGTGGAACAAAGAGGAATTCAGAAACGTAACGAGATAGCTATGAAAATTGCGAGAGTGCATGGGGGAGATACAAGTTGTAACTTTGACGGGGGAGTCTAAGCACCAACTCCTTATGCTACAAAAGGAAGTCGATAAGCTATTAATATTGGAGGAAAACATGTGGTTTCAATAGTCGAGGGCGTTGTGGTTGAATGATGGAGATAGAAATATAGCTTTTTTCATAAGAAAGCTTCACAACGACAATGCCAGAACATTATTGACAGAATTCAGATAGCTACGAGGGTGTGGGCAGAAAATGAAGATGAGATTGAGGGGATATTTAGAGAGTTTTATCAGGAGTTTTTTACTTCGGACGGACCTTGTAGTTGCACAATTTTATTTAGTCGGTCGAGTCTAGTGGGTCTGGAGACGTGTTTGGCCAGCTCCTAGCACCATTTACTGAGGATGAACTAATACAAGCTCTTAGACATATGCACCCAGCGAAAGCACTCGGACTAGACGGTATGCCACCTTTTTTTTTTTTTTTTTTGCAGAATTATTAGAGTATTATTCGTTCTAACTTTGTTTCCACATGCCTTGATATTCTGAATAATAATGTGTGTCCTGGTAGTCTTAATCATACTCGTATTATTTTGATTCTGATAGGGATAACCCGATCAGCTCGGGTCGGGTCACCAACCCGATCAGCTCAGGCCGGGCTAACAGCGAGGCCCAGCATGCACAAACTTGAGCCCAGGCCCAGCAAGCGCGCCAGCAACACGCATTCTGTTTAGTGAATCAAATCTGTTCCGTGAATCAAGGCCATGATCTTGTCCCAACTGCCATGCAGATTTGGTGGGCAAGATTATAGGGATTTAGTTAGGGTTTTGGTTTAGTAGTATAAATAGGTGAAAAGGACTCTGAATTAGGGTTCGCACTTTGCATTCTGTAATACGTACTGTAAACTCCGCGTTCTAGTAAAGAGAAACACCTCGGCGGTTGCCGTTTTCTGCCCGTGGACGTAGATCTCCGGATCGAACCACGTAATTCTTGTGTGTTCTTATATTTTTTACATAGATTACCGTTTAAATTGTGTGGATACCGGATTGTGCATTATCAAATTGGCGCCGTCTGTGGGAACGACAAGGCAGTTTTTACGTTCGCATTGCATCCAAGAATCATGGTGACAACTCGTTTGAATCAAGCCCGTCGTGGAGACCATTCCGATCAGGATCCACCCGTGGATCAAGTTGCACCGCCGAGGCCATTGCCGGAAACGAGTGCATCCAATCATCAGGGTAATCAAAACCCTCCACCCCCTCAAGATCAGCAAGGCCCTAATATTGCTGTTGCTCAGCCACCGGTGAACATTCAAATCACACCAGAACTGCTCCAAGATTTCTTACAGGAGCATGCGCATGTCCTACAAGATTGGGCAGTCAATCGCCTACGACCAGCGAGGCCTGCCGCGGAACCTGTTAGCCATAACGATAATCCCGGCGTACCTCCACCTCGCCCGCGCGGACAGCCAGCACCGGGCTATCGCGGGCGTCAGGATCGACGACGGGAACGACCTGGTTCTTCCGAGGACCTTGGGAGTTCAAACGGATCACGACCTCGTAATGAGGAACCAGCTGATGTGGATCGCCGTCGTCCACTTAGTGCGGCTAAAAAAGCTCGCTATGCTGACTCTCATGCTCAGGACCTCCAAGAGTATGAGCGGGTTCAACGCAACGTTGAACTTGACAGAACCCTAGGCCTTGATGCCAACGGAGAGATTATCACGCCGTTCTCCTCCAAAATCATGGCCATTACCCTTCCCGAAGGGTTCAAACGGCCAGCTATATCACCTTACAACGGCACGGGAGACCCGGCCAATTTTCTTGGTGCTTTTAGGCACAGTATGCTTAGTCATGATAACATCACATCTCTTCAGTACTGTAGGATTTTCCCGGAGTACTTACAGGATGAAGCTCGGGTTTGGTTTGATTCTCTCCCGAGAGACAGCATATCCTCATTCAGAGAACTCGCCGAGCACTTCTGGGCAAGGTTCAAAGCTCGAGCGAAGCCCATGACCACTCTGGCCGACATTATGAGTATGGAACAACGGGACGGCGAAACCGTTACACAATTTCTGGAGCGTTTCACAGCGGTAAGTCTCAAGGTGGGAAATTGCCCTGACGATATAGCCATCAACGCCTTCATGAATGGACTCCGCCCTGGAGCTCTCCACACCGAGTTAGCTCGGAACACCCCGGTCACAACTCGAGCACTGTTCAAAACAGTGTGCAAATTTGCTAAGGCCGAGGAACAGACACGGCAGAAACGTGAGAAGCACGCAATCAAGCGACAGGCCGACAAGGCACAAACTGGACCTAGTACGCGAACTAGCGCATTTTCACGCTTGACACCGGGGCATTCAGAATCCCGAAGTGCAATTCCGCAATTGACTCCGCTGACGAAGTCACGGGCTGAAATTCTTTCACTCCACAAAAACGACTTCCGGCCTTGTCCGCGGATGACAGCGCCTCCTGAAAAGAGGAACCGTGGAAAGTGGTGCGCATACCACCGAGATCACGGACATGAGACAGAGGAGTGCCGAGAACTCGGCAAGGAGATTGAGGAATGCCTCAAGAAAGGGTTTCTGCGGCAATACGTTGCGCGAACCGGAGACCAACCTCGGGCAAACCACAATGGGGGCTCGTCTCATCACCGCGGAGGTTACCATGATCGAGATAATCAACAAAATCGGCCACATTGGCAGAATAATCGGCAGGGGCCCAGTAACTACGCGCGACAAGATTCTGGCAATCGCCAGCCGTCACGTCACCCACTTCCACCTCCTCCTCCGGGAGAACCCGGGGACAATGCACCTCCCCACGTGATAAACGTGATATACGGAGCCCTACCCACCGGTGCTTCACGACATGCCTTGAAGGCAGAGGCTCGACGTCCTCCTCCCGAGGAGCCGCGACACAAACGCCTCCATCAGTCCGAAACTATCAGCTTCACGGATAGGGATCCGGTTCCGGAGATAACACCCCACACTGACGCTATTGTCATTGACATGACTGTAGCCAATATAACAATACGGCGGGTCTTCGTGGACAATGGTGCTGCGGTAAGCATCATCTTTGCGGATTGTTTTGAGAGGATGGGGATCTCCCGAGAACAACTTCGACCGGCCCCCGGGCCATTACAGACATTCACCCAGGGTGAAGTCCGGCCGGAAGGTATCATTACTCTCCCAGCATCGTTGGGGACTTATCCGAAGATAAAAACTATCTTTGTGGACTTTTATGTGGTGAATTCTCCTTCACCATATAATATGATATTGGGCCGAGATTGGCTCACCCCGGCAAAAGCCATATGCTCCACGTATCACCTCGCTCTAAAGTTTCCCACTTCGCATGGTGAAGTGACCATCCGTGGCAATCAACGGGTCTCAAAGGAGTGCATGTATGTGGCGCTCAAGAAGACTGCTAAGGTTTCTCCCAAACAGCAGCTTCAGGTAACATCACAGGTTCTGGAACCTCGGGACCGTACCCCATTGGGGGATGCCACTGCACAAATCCCGCTAGATCCGTCTAAGCCGGAGCAGACAGTAACAGTAGGGGCTGTGGACGTGCCATGGCTACATCAGGCCATTATCCAGACCCTGCGAGAATATTCCGATGTTTTCGCATGGTCTCCTCTAGACATGCCCGGAGTCTCTCCCGAGGTGATTACCCACAAGCTGAATATTGATCCTAGTGTCAAGTCAATCCAACAGAAGCAGAGGAAATTCGCTCCAGAGCGAAATGAAGCCATTCGAATTGAGGTGAAACAACTCCTAGATGCGGACATCTTGTTCGAGGTATTCTACCCCTCCTGGTTCCAATCCAGTAATGGTAACAAAAAGCAGTGGGGCATGGCGAATGTGTGTCGATTTTTCCGATCTTAATAAGCACTGTCCCAAGGACTGCTATCCTCTGCCCTCCATCGATCAAAAGGCCGAAGCCATTACGGGGTACGTGGCACTTTGTTTTTTGGACCTGTACAAAGGCTATCATCAGATCTTTATGGATCCACAGGATGCTATTAAAACGGCGTTTATCACTGCCTTCGGATGCTATGCTTTCAAGAAATTTCCCTTCGGGCTCAAGAATGCTGGGGCCACCTATCAGCGCCTAATGGACTTTGTCTTCCATGACCAGATAGGTCGCAATGTTGAGGTTTACGTCGATGACTTGGTCATTAAAAGCTCCTCCCATCCTTCATGTGTGCAGGATATCACCGAAACATTGCGCACCCTGCGGCATTATAACTTGCGACTCAATCCGGTAAAATGCACTTTCGGTGTGGGCTCCGGGAAATTTCTCGGATACATGGTTTCGCAGAACGGCTTGCAAGCCAATCCGGCTAAACTCCGTGATGTATTAGACTTGCAGGCCCCAAAAACATTCAGGGAAGTTCAACGCCTTACAGGTGGCCTAGCGGCTTTAAACAGATTCTTATCGAAGGCAGCGGAGCGTCAGCTCCCATTTTTCAAGATCCTGAGGCAAGCGAAGTCCTTTGAGTGGACTCCGGAGTGCACCGAGGCTTTTGAAGCCTTGAAACTGCATATACAGCAGCTGCCTACTTTGTCAGTTCCTCTCCCCGGAGAGCCACTGTACTTATATCTGGCATCCGCCGAAGAAGCTGTCAGCGCCGCTCTTGTGCGCGAAGTGGAGGGGGTTCAACATCCCGTATATTTTGCAAGCCGGGTGCTCCATGGAGCCGAGACGCGATATTCAGAACTTGAAAAAACCGCTTTGGCTCTTGTTATGGCAGCTCGGCGTCTTCGGCCATACTTCCAGGGGCGTGAAATACGGGTCCTAACCAATCACCCTATACGCCAGATCCTTGTGAAACCCGAGGTGTCCGGGCGCTTTGCTAAGTGGGCAATTGAGTTGGGTGAGTATGATATCCAGTTCCTCCCTCGCCGAGCAATTAAAGGTCAAGCACTTGCTGACTTCCTGGCCGAAACCCCGGCAGATAATCATGAGTCCTCCGCAGACAATGATGCACCACACCGCGTCACACCCACCCCTCCACCACGGATGTGGCAACTATTTGTAGATGGAGCATCCACAGTCCGAGGAAGTGGTGCTGGGCTGCTTCTCATCGACCCCGAGGGGGTCGAGGTCAAATATGTCATCCGATTCAAATTTAAGGTGACTAACAATGTAGCAGAATACGAGGCAGTCCTCGCCGGGCTCCGGCTCGCTCAATCTTTAGGTGTTCGTCACTTAGAGCTTTTTACGGACTCCGAGATCGTGTCTAAGCAAATTCAGGGAACTTATGTCGCCAAAGAAGAAACAATGGTCAGGTACCACGCTCTAGCACTCAAATTCATATCAACTTTTGATACAGTTATTATCCGGAAAATCCCGCGTGCCCAAAATTCCAGGGCAGACACACTCAGCAAGTTGGCTTCCGCGGTCCAAACTAATATATCTCCGGATATCAAGGTTGAAGACCTTTCCCATCCAGCTATTCATGAGGCTACAGTCTCAGTACTGACCGACAGTGATCCGAACTGGATGATTCCGATCATTCAGTATCCCCAAGATGGGATTCTACCCACTGACAAGCTACGAGCTCAGCAAGTTGTGCTCAAAGCCCCCAAATACTCCCTTCATGATGGAGTTTTATACCGACAATCGTACCTACAACCGAGTCTTCGGTGCCTCGCCCCTGCCGAGGCTACTCAAGTTCTGCGAGAGGTTCATGAGGGGGCCTGTGCAAGCCATATCGGTTCCCGGACTCTAGCAAAAAAAGTCCTCCGTTGGGGATACTATTGGCCTACCCTATTCAACGATGCTCACGACTTAGTGACTAGATGCAGCAAGTGTCAGCTACACTCCAGGGTGAAGCATTTGCCACAGACCGAGCTCACCGGAATCCAAGGAGCATGGCCTTTCATCCAATGGGGCATTGATATTGTTGGGCCTTTCCCTGTCGCTCCGGGAGGGTTGAAATTCCTGGTTGTCGCCGTAGACTACTTCACTAAGTGGGTCGAAGCCGAACCGCTTACGGCTATCACCGGACAGAACATTTTAAAGTTTGTGTGGCGCAATATTGTTTGTCGCTTCGGCATCCCGAGCACTATCATTTCAGACAACGGTAAACAGTTTGCCAACGATCCATTCCGCTCATGGTGTGAAGAGTTCCACTTCAAACAGATTTTCACTTCGGTGGCTCACCCTCAAGCAAACGGGCAGGTTGAGGTCACCAACCGGACCCTTCTCACGGGAATAAAAAAGCGCCTGGATAATGCCAAAGGTCTTTGGGCTGAAAACCTTCCACAAGTCTTATGGGCTATTCGGACAACGCCGCACACTTCCACCGGGGAGACTCCCTACAGCCTTACCTACGGATCCGAAGCCGTTATTCCCGCTGAAATCAGTGTGCCGAGTCCTCGCCTACTCACATTAGTTCCAGATGATAATGACGAGGCACTTCGCGCAAACTTGGATGAGCTTGAGAATCGCCGGGAACACGCGTTCATTCAACAGGCTAAGTGCAAACAACGAGCTGCCCAGTACTACAACCTCCGGGTCCGAGGTACTCAGTTCAATGTCGGGGACTTAGTCCTCCGACTCAACTCGGCCAGCAAAGCTGCCCCCGAAGGCAAACTACATGCTTCATGGGAAGGCCCTTACCGAGTTATTGCCACGCACGACTCCGGCTCTTATCAGCTTGAACATCTCGATGGGACCCTCATCCCCCGAAGCTGGCACGTCACAAACTTGAGACGCTTCTACCTGTAAAGGTCACATCGCAAGCACTATTTTTCTTTTAATTTCTTTTGTAGTTGTTATTTTTCTTTGTACTTCTGAATTTGCCCCGGCACTTATCATTGAATGGAATTCTTTGCTGACATAACTTACTGAGTTATTCTCTATGTTACGGGGACGCCCTAACACAAACATACTATCATTATTAGTCTCCGGACAATTAAACTTTTCTCTCGGTCCGTCCGAGGAGGCTCGCACATTAGTCCCCGGACTCACACCACTTTCTCGTCTGTTTAACCGGAGAAATGTTAACTCCCGCCCGATCCGTTCGGGGAGTTTTTGCTCCCACCAGATCCGTTCGGGGAGAAGTGGATTAGTCCATACCGTGTTCCCGAACACCTACTTAAAACAATAAGAGATTTTATATCGTGTTTCCGAACACCCAATTCAGACGATTTGTAACAGGTTACTCCCATTATACCAATTTGTACACATTGCAACAACTTTATTACTATTTTCCGAATATTACATATCATATGGCCTTTTACATAAAACTCCAAAATAAAAAAAAAAAAACAACAGCAACAACACATAACAACAAGGCAACAGATAAACCTACTATCTATGGCCCCCGAGCCAATATTGCGCGCTCCGGCGCTGGGACCCGCTCCCCGGTCTGTGTTGAGTCCCTCGGGACCTTGAAGATCTTTGACCTCGGGCTCCGGCTCTATTACCCTCTTGGGCTCTAGCTCGGTCATCCCTTCGCGGTTCCCTTCGCCGAGGACTTTCTCTAGGCGCTGGCCTAGGAGCTTGATCTCTGGTCCGTTCTCTGCTAGTTCGTTGTGACGTGGACCTCGGGGTTTGAGCCCATTGCTCAGGGTCCCACTCCTCCGGGACCATCGCCTCAATCTCTTGAGTCAGCTCCTCGACTATCTTCTCGGCGACCGCCGGGGGCTCTTCAACTGTGGTCATCGGGGCTGACTCCCGAATAACTATGCCTTTGCTCTGCACGGAGGGCTTCTTCTGGCCTTTAGTCTTCTTATCCTTCCGAGGAGCTTTCTGAGTACTTCGGTCCTGACTAGTGCTCGCAATAAACTCCTCAGCAGAAGGCCTTCGCCTGATCCGGCCCTTTAGCCCTTCATACATGCTGAGCAATAGTTCCAGAACTTCTCTTTTTCTCACCAGCTCAGCGGACTCGACCGAGCTCCTCGACATCAACGCCGAGATGTCACTCTGAATTTCAACAGTCCGCTCTTCTACTTCTTCAAAAGTTAGAAGACCGAACTCGGACAAAATCCGTTCGTATTCCTTGTGGTGAACGCGGACACGGCTCATCTCGGCAGCAGTGGTTCGATACTTCATCTCGAAGTCTTTGGCCCTCTCATTGGCCTCGACCACCTTCTCCTCTACGGAGGCTATGTGCTTCTTCAGTTTCGGCACTACTTGCATCTCCAGACGGTTCTTCTCTCCGCGGAACCACTCAAGTGATTTCATTAACTTCTTTATTGTCTCGTGCAGCTCCGCAGTGTTCTAGACAGTTGGTAAGAATCAAACAGAATCATTCTCAAACATATAAGAGTTGAATACAGTTCGGCAACACACAATGGATCACTTAAATGAACAGATTGCGAGGGTCCGAAAAGAGGAAATTGTATTTCACATTGCTAGAGTACAATGGTTCAATTACATCATTCCTATCATTTCTACAAATTTACAAATTTAAATTTGCGGGGATCTACTGACCTCCCGCTCAATTGCCTCTGCTTCCTCGGGCAACTCTTCTTGCTGGCCCTCAGGCACTTCGGCATTTCCCCCTTCGGCTGCTACGACGGCCTCGGTTTCAGCAGGGACTTCGGCTTCTATCGGTGGGAGGGGCTCGGTGTTTTGGGGGGCTGGGGCCAGTTCACCGCGGCTGAACGCCAAAAATTCTTCATCCTGGTCCACCACGCAGTTGGCAACTTCTGCGGCAGTCAGAAGCTGCCTCTTCCCCCCGAGCGCGTTCACCAGGGGCCACTCCGGAAGCTCCGCCAGCGCGGCGTAATAGGCCTTTTCCACCTCGGCCGCCGCCTCGGGATCATATCCGAATTCTGGACGATGGATGTCCACGTCCGGATACGCCTCCTTCACCTCTTCCAACACCATGGCCCGAGTGGCTTTGTCCCCTATTGCCACAAACCTTGTCTGGAAATCAAGGAATGTGCTGGAATGTAACAGCTTCTCGGCGAAGGCCCTCAGCAAGGCCCCCTGCCCTCCAACCACGGCTGCCTCCCTCGCCTCCATCTCTGCCCGCAGCTGCATCAGCTCGCCGCGGAGACCGTGATTCTCCGTTTCTACGCTGCGTAGACGCGCAACCTCGGACTCAACCACGGCAGCCCTCTTGCGTGCCTGGGTCAAGTCGTACGACAGCTTGTCATTTTTAGCGCGAAGCTCCCGCGCCGTCGCAGCTAGCCCTTCCTTGGCCTCTATTTCGCTCTTCAGGCCGACCTCAATTATCCCTTTGGCCAGCCGAAGAATCTTCTCGGCATCTGTGCTGTCGAACCCCAGCATACCGGGGATCACCTGCTCTCCCTGGAAAAGTTAAACACAACACGGCACACGGATTAGACCTCGGTCATACCCCTCGCGTAAGTTCGCGTACTGAACGAGTTTGTGGGTGTTACTTGCGAGCTCTCCCCAGTCCGGGGCTTCTTGGATGGGGCCTGTGGCGTCCCCGTGGGCTCCGGCCTCTTCCTCGACAATACAGGAGACCCCGCCGGCGTCATCCTCTCCTCCGACCCCGTCGACGGCCGCGCAGCAGTTGGCATTTTCCCCCGGGAAGGTACTTCCACGGTTTTTCCCTTCTTCTTGGCCGCTTCCGCCTTGGCCGGGCTTCCCGAGGCTGGCTGCTTTCCGAAGCGTCCCACTGCATATACATTCATGGTTAGTTCTCCACAAAATGGCAGTTTAAGCAACAAGACAGAGAAATCCTACCCTCTTCGGCACCTCCATTTCCCGAATAATATGGGCTAAGCCCAGCCTTCTCCAGTTCCTCCTCGGAACAAAGGGTTTGGAAAGTCCCCACTTGCAGGAATATGTGCCTCGTTTCGGGCCCCGGATTCTCCACGGGAGCGGAATCCTGCACCTCGTCACTCCTCCACTTCGGGAGGGCTATTTTATTCCTAACAAATATGAACCTCTCCTTCCACCCTTCTACTTTGCTCGGGTTTTGAACCTTGAACCCTCCGCGGGCTCGAGGACTAAAAGAGTACCATCCCTTAGACTTCCCGAAGTTCTTAAGCTGGTAGAAAAACCTAAACAGTTCTACAGTTGGCTCTACCCCGGCCTGCTTACAGACTACCGTGAATCCTACCAACTGCCTCACCGCGTTCGGCGCTAATTGGCAGAGGGCAATGCCGTAGTATCTTAACAACTCTACGACTATGCCCCACAACGGCAACCTCAATCCTACTCTAAGGGGGTCAATATATACTGTCATAAACCCCTGCGGTGGGCAACAGGCCCTATCCTCGGGGGTAGGAATTATATAATCAAGGTCGAAAGGAAGATAAAATGATGGGAGTTCCCTCTCAAGTTGCCCCCGCGACATCCGTAAACCTATGGAGGACACCTCAAGATCAACCGCCGGGCATTCGTAAAACGATATCGTCCTGGTATTACACTCTAAACCATCGACTCTGTCTATGGTTCTTATCGCATCCTTCTCCGGAAAGATATATGATATAGGGGGGATATCTAACGGATTATCCGAATCTCCCACTAATTTGACCGAGGCCGAAGAGGGGGCAGAAGATGAAGCAGATGAAGAGGATGACATACTTACTTGATTTGAATTCGAAAGGATGGATTTGAGAAATTTTTGATCTTTGATGAATCACAATCGCAGTGTTCCTCTTTTTCCCGCTTTCTATAACAGATGATAAAAATGGAGAAGATGAAAAGTTACTGTGCAGTTATTCCTTATATAAATGCAGAAACCGACGGCTCTGATGCAGCCTATTCAAATTCAGTGCTGAGGATTCGTGCGTGCTCTTCACGCGCTTTACAGTTACCGAGGCGCGTGGGGAACAGCTGTCTTGGAACTCGCAGAGCGTGTCATTTCACGTCTCTCTCTCTCTCATTATGGCGCCGCCAATCACATCAGCCTCACCCTTCCTCAGAAAGATTCAAAACTCACTCCGGAGTCCTCTTTACCTCGGCCATACAACCACACTCCGGTGTTCCTTTCATTTTGACCAAACAAGTCGCTCCGGCGTACCTTCACCTCGGCCAGGTTGTTATAAACTCCCAACGCGTTTCTTGCTTCTGGGAAACTCGATTTCTCGACAAATGCCCCGTGCACTTCGGCTCAGTTCGACTCCGAGTCTACAGACTGCTCCGCAAGGTCCCAGGGACGCGGACACACTCCGTCACGAATAAACACTTCGGCCCAACTCGGCGCTACGTCCATTGACTGCTCCGCAGAGTCCCTGGGGCGCGGACCGACTCAGTCACGCATAAACACTTCGGCCTACCAGAGACCCCGGTTTTCCTTCCTTACGGTTCCACCCCGGTGACAACCGAAGCTCCTACCTCGCTCCGGCTGGGGGGGGGGGGCATCTGATAGGGATAACCCGATCAGCTCGGGTCGGGTCACCAACCCGATCAGCTCAGGCCGGGCTAACAGCGAGGCCCAGCATGCACAAACTTGAGCCCAGGCCCAGCAAGCGCGCCAGCAACACGCATTCTGTTTAGTGAATCAAATCTGTTCCGTGAATCAAGGCCATGATCTTGTCCCAACTGCCATGCAGATTTGGTGGGCAAGATTATAGGGATTTAGTTAGGGTTTTGGTTTAGTAGTATAAATAGGTGAAAAGGACTCTGAATTAGGGTTCGCACTTTGCATTCTGTAATACGTACTGTAAACTCCGCGTTCTAGTAAAGAGAAACACCTCGGCGGTTGCCGTTTTCTGCCCGTGGACGTAGATCTCCGGATCGAACCACGTAATTCTTGTGTGTTCTTATATTTTTTACATAGATTACCGTTTAAATTGTGTGGATACCGGATTGTGCATTATCAGATTCCAAAGGTCAAATCCCTCTTGTCCCCTAAGGATTTTAGATCGATTAGTCTGTGTAATGTGATTATGCGGGTAATTACTAAAACAATTGCTAATCGTATTAAAAACATTCTATCCCGTGTTATGTCCCATTTCCAAAGCGCTTTTATCCCTTTACAGTTGATTACAGATAATGCTACGCACTACAAGAAAATGGGTTTTTAGTGATGACTTTTTTTGTCACTATATGTACTAATGTTGTCACTATTATATGTTAGTGACAAAAAAGTTCATCGTCACAAGGTTGTGACTATAGATTCCGACACTAGAAGTTTTAGTGACAATCATCACATTGTCGTCACTATAACTTCCACGTTTAGTCGCATGCAATTGTTGTCACTAAATCCCAAGGCACTAGTCACATATAATAATTGTCACTAAAACGTGATATATTAGTCACGGATAAATAGTTGTCACTAAAACTTGATACACTAGTCGCATGTAATTGTTGTCACTACAACCATCAACTACAGTGACATATAGTATTCGTCACTAGAGCTTGACGATTTAGTCACGTACAACAATCGTCACTAATATTATAGTTTAGCCACGTACAATCTTTGCCACTAAATTTGACTTAGTGACATCCAAGTTTTGTGAAAAGCGCTTATTATCACTAGAAGCTGATTGTTTAGTCACAAAAAAATTATGACTAGAGCCCAAAGTTGTCACAATTTAATAATAAGACTAGAATTAATTATGTCACTAATGTATAAACTTAGTCACAATATATGTTGTTATATAAATATATTAATTTATATTTTAATGTATTTAATAAAATAATGAATTGTCAAACAAATTATATTAAAATGTTCCATGGTTGCTAACAATACTTTTTTTTCTTCTTTTCTTTCCGTGCATTTAGTATATGTGTGCATCAAATCAATTCACAGGGAAATTAAATAAACCAATCAATGAAATCATCTATCGAAGTGCAACATTCTAGAACTAAAAGTGAAAATACAAGAGTTCAAAGGAAATTACCGACATTTAGTAGGTTCACCAATAAATTAACTAAAGTCTAACGAATGAAAAACTACATATAAATTATGGGCAATTGATCATAAAGCTACCAAAGATGTTGGAAACTCCAGACTTAATTACCAATTCTTCACGGCCATAGCACATTGTACAGCTCAAACCTACAAAAAACATTAAGAAAATTAATAAGAAACATAAAATAAAAAATACACGTAGAAATGAAAAGAAAAAACAAAAGAATTTATTAGTGAGACTTTTCTGTTTTCCAAGAGATTATGATCATAACAAAAAATAATGCTCAATTAGAATGAGTAAGAAATAAAACAATCAACCTAAATATCCCTCAGTTTTGGACTAGAGCTTAATTTTCTGAAACATAGGCTTACTCTTGAACTTAATCCTTTTCAAATGCATTATACTCGGCCATAATCTTGATAGCAATTGGGCTCCACAAATTAATATGGAACAACTATATATATATTGGCTCATCATTGTACACGAGACTGATAAGTATGAATTCTACACTAAACTCTACAATATGCACTATGTTTTAATTCGGGATTCAAAGCGATGGATTTAAAATACTCTTATCGAACCTATCCATGTGCTTATAATTATTAATCACTGTTCCACAATTTTATACAAAACATATTCATATGAAGTATGTAAATGTACTCACATCGGGTGCTTGAGGACGACTAGCTTGGGTTAAGCTTTGAAGGAGTGTTGGAAGTTGAACTTTCAAGATAGCTTGTACTTGAGTTTGTACTTGGTTACTGACTTGAGCTTCTAGGGACTCTGACCTTGACACCATCTCTTCATTTCTTTTTCTTAGATCTGCATTCTCTTTTGTAGTTCGAGGTTAACTCTTTCACCTCTTTTAGAAGGTGGTTTCACGTCATCCCCACATCCACGTAGACGATTATGCTTCTCTTCCCCAAGAACCTTTTCAAAAGCTTCATCCTCGCTCATGGGATATTCAGCATTGTCATTAGGTTCACTTTATGATTTAAGAAGTTTTTCCTGGATAATTATCTTGGTTCTTAGATTTTTTTAAGGTAAGGAATTCAAACTTAATTACAAAGAAGAAGAGAAAAACTCACATAAACTTCTCGTGAAGCATCATCTATCCATTCAGTTTCCTTTTTGCTTTATCTACTTTTTCTCCATGCGACTATTCGTATGAGCTCCTCCACAGTCTTAAGATCACGCTATCATTTAACTAAATAAGAGTAAAAAATAAAATCAAGTTGTTGCGAAAAAGGTATGTACATGAACCTACATCTTCGTAACAAAATTAAGTAATTGAATTTGTTCCACATATAAGCATCTTCCTATTTTTCTTATTCCGATCACTAGCTTTCTATATAAATAAGAAAACAAAACAAGTGCTCAACATATTTAATGGTGATAGATCCAAATAATAGTCCTAGTACAATGTTTTTCATTAATAATAAAATATTGGCAGTAAAACACAACAGTTCTACACTAATGATGCAGCAAAAATAATATTTGGATAAAAATTGGATACCAAAATTTTGATTCTCATATGCCATAATAAAAAAAGCATAAATTCAATCCAAATGACATTAACTTTTGTTATGTTTTTCAACATGATAGTTTGTCCATGTTCAACTGATTATGTTTATCTAGATGGGGCGTTTATTTGAATCAAAACGCTCAACTAGATTTTTAAATGTTGCAAAATCAATACAGCCTTCCAAATTCAGAAACATACGTAGGCAAGAACCGTGTAGTTGATTACTGCAACAGATTTGAGAAAACAAAAATAAAAACAGAATAAACAAAAGTTAGTAACATTTAGTTATAGTAGATTGACAACAAATTTGCATTCACAGATGTAATCTTGCATAATTTCCTAAATTGTTCTTAAGAAAATGTGTATATAAGTTTCTATTTTGCAAGTACATATCTTCTAAGAAGAGATTAATACTTATATCTCGTACTCAAATTTCATCATTTTCATTACCTAAAATCGGCCCCCTCGAAATAGTCAATTGACTTCTCACAATCTTCTCGGCTTACTCCAAGGGGAGATTTGACTAAAAGCTCATCAGATTCCTTATTCTCAAGGTAATGCACATGTAACTTATGTTGATAGCTCCTATATTGACAATTTAGCTATTGCAAAATAATCTTCTTAACATGAAAGTCTTCCACTAGATTAAATTTTTGTTGCAGTAGTCAGTATAAACAAATCTAGAAAACTATTCAAATAAATCAGATTCATAAAGAATATGCATTATAATAGGGATAATTTAGGATGATACCTTCATTCCAAGTCACATCTTCCTTTTGTTATCCAACGAAATGTCCTTCCAACGTGCATGTTCAAGGGTCCATAGCATTCGTGCCAATAATTCGATTTCGTTTTGGATGAATAACAATGTCTAGCTTTTCACTCCAATGCCTTTTTCTTTTGAACTGAAAGGCCTCTAATAACACCACATCTTTTTTGTGAAGATATGCCTATATCAAATCTAAAATATTAGAAATCTCAAAGGTTAATCTGGTTAACATGATATAGATAATATGGATTAATGAGAAATATTCTCTAAAATCAGAAAAAATAAACAAATGCGCTAGTAATATAGCCAATGGCAGTGTTCTTAGTTTCTTCAGAAATGAGTGATTGTTTTAGAGACTCTTGAGGCACTTAAGGAAGTTCACTTCTTTCTTCATCAACAAGAGCCATTCTTGCACCAAATCAAAGAGTATTGAAAGCTCAGATCAGTATCTATGTTCATAGTGTAACAATAAAAAGACAAATACAAAAACAATTTCTGTAAAGAGATTTTATATATAAAGAAGAGTAGGCAAATGTTTAAACTAAAACATTCATCTTTGAGCTCGTTACTGGATCAAACAGCACATATTCAGGTTCATGTATATCCCGGCAAACGATTTTAATCCACCAACCCATCAAATGGAAAAGACTCCCATTGTTGTGCTAAATTAATTCTCCATTCTTACTTTTATTTTGGACTAGGCTTTGAAAATCACAAGAACAGGGGGAGCTTCTTGGGAATTTGTACCGGACTTTAAGTTAGATCAGAACTAGAGTAATTGAAAAACAAACCTGTTCCTATGTTCCTATGACTATGGGACAGCAGATTTTCAAAAAATATTGAATAAACAAACCCGTTCCTTTGACTATAGGATCACATATTTCAAAAACTATTGAAAGCAAACCTGTTCCTAAGTTCCTATGACCATGGAACCGCAGATTAGTACTAAAATTATTAAACTACATTAACATTTCTATGACTAAAGTAACTGAAAAGAAAGGAAAAACATAATCTACCAATGCATATTTTCATGAACAGAATCAAGCCAAATAAAAACATAAAGCCCACATAGTTTATCCTGATCATCAATTCACAATATGCAATAGCATCAATATCACAAACAGATCAACACAGATGACAGATCCTTAAAGGTAATCAAACTTTCAGTAATCATGTCTATCAAACTCACAAGAGACCTGTAAATTGTGATTGAATCGTCAGGCCATCTCCTTGGCCGGCGGTGCCAACTTCTTGAGGTCGTCATCAACCATCTCAGTCTTCACAGGAATCGACACATACCCGAATTTCTTTTTGGCAGCGGCAATATCATCATCGTCGTCGTCCTCATCAGAAGAGGAAGAATCGATGAAGTCGAAGCGCCCAGGGGAGAAGAGGGCCCACAAGAAGTACATGATGGCTGCGGTTAGGGCCCCACATCCAACGCCGAATAGCAGGGCCCCTACCATGCTCATGATGTCTTTGGTACGGCCGCGGATGGAGATCGAGACGGAGGAATAGAACTTAAGGGGGAAATCGGATGACGTCATCTTTGAAGATGATTGAGAATCATCATCCAAGGAGGGGTTGGAGTCGAAATTGAGGGAGGGGCGGTCATCAGAGAAGGGATTTCTGGTGGTGGAGGTGAATGAATAATGAATAATGGATTAGTTAGGGCTTTTGAGTTTCTGAAAGAGAGATAAAAGGGAGAGAGTGGAGACTATTACGTGTTGTAACTGCCTTAAGAGTGTTAGGAAAATTGGTTCTTTTGTTTCTCGCCAAATGGAAATTCATGCTGCTACAACAGGCGCCAGATTTCCCTCTCCAATTTTATACCCTTTTTTCATTAGTTTGCTGAAAAGAAAGCATGGCGTCTTGTAATATGTGCTGTAATTAGTTTACATTATGGGATTATTTTAATTCTTTTGAAACTAATATTTTCTAAGTACTTCAGTAAAATGAAATATATATAGAATTTTAGTTTATCAAATGTTAAATAATGGACTACAATTTAACACACTGGTGTTAGGCCTTAAAATATTTTTAAATTGGCCCGTGTCAGAATTGATCGTGAAATAAGTCAGGTTCGAACTATAAAAAAAGTTTTTTATGATAATAGGCCAGGCTTGGATAGAGGTAGCAAAATCGATCCGACCCAGTTGGCCTGATATTTAAGATAGGTTGGACCATGAGAAACTTGGCCCCAAATACTATTTAGTCCGATAATCTTAGTATATTATGAGTGAGTCTTGTGTGTGGCGGTGTCACATGTGACGGAATACACTTTTATAAGAAAAAGTGATACTTTTACAAATAAAAGTAAAAGTGATACTTTTACAAATGAAAGTGATGTTTTTTAAAGTGATACTTTTATAGACAAAAATGATATTTTTACAATAAAACGTAATATTTTTTTCGCGTCACACGTGTGACGGTCTCATAAAAGTTTTTGTCGTATATTATAGGGGGATAGACTGAGCCAGCTAACTAATTGGTCTAGTCTTACCCGAAATATGATGTTGACCCAACGGGGTGGGCCCGACTGGATGGGCCGCCTAAATTGCTACCTTTTGACTTGGGCCTGGTGCTTGTAAATCAGGCGCAAACCGTCCAATGTAGAGCTTAACCCAACCTATTTTTGTCCCTACCAACAAACAACTTACACATGTTTTTCTTTTTATTATTTTTTTATTTATTTAACATAGTGATTATTTTTATTTTGCACATATTATACAAAAATATATATTAAGGCTATGTATTGAATATTTGTATAAAAATTAATCATACATGAACTACAAACAGTGACGGAGTCAGAAATTGCATCGGGAGTAACCAATATCCACAAATAAAAGTAGCCTAAAAATATATTTATGATATAAAAAACAGGCATATAAATATACTTCTTTAAAAGAATGCAAAATAAATTTTAAAAACAAACTTTATAACAAACACAATAATTTAGAACATAGCAATATCAATAAAGCTCTTATTGTATTGTAACTGAGCAAAAAATATTATCTTCCAACAATTAGTGACACTGGATATTTTCTGTCACTAAATTATTATTTAATGAGTGACAACTTTAGTTGATGTCACTCTTCCAACAATTAGTCGTAAGCGGATTTTGTCACTAAATCTTGTTTTAATTAGTGATAACTTTAGATGTTGTCACTATATTTTTTGTTATTTAGTGACAAATTTAGTTGTTGTCACTGTTTAAAATAGCAATAGTGACAAGTTTTATTTGCCACCAAACTGGCACCAAATATTTAGTGACAACAAATAGTGACACTAATTTTTTTTGTCACAAATGCAATAGCTTTCAAATAATTAGTGACAATAGAATATATCGTCACTATTGGTACATTTATAGTGACAATATTCCCGCTATCAGTAGGACTTTTGTCACAAGAAGTCATTTTTCTTGTAGTGACGATAGCGTTTGAAACCTTCCATTATATAAAAAATAAGAAAATGGGTAGAAAAGGGACATTTTGCTCAAAACTGGACATGAATAAGGCCTATGATAGGGTTGAATGGCCGTTTTTGCAAGCTAAGCTTACTAAATTAGGCTTTCCTTCCACTTTTGTGAACCTTATAATGCGGTGTGTTTCGACGATGTCGTACTCTTTAATGATTAATGGTTCAGTTTCACAACCTTTTGTCCTGTCATGTGGACTCCAACAAGGAGATCCGCTTTCCCCATACTTGTTTTTGGTGTATGCAAAGGATTTAGCTCACTTATGAAACGAGCTGAGCAAATTGGAGATATACAGCGGGTTAAAGTGGTGAGTGGGGCTCCGACAATATCTCATTTGTTTTTTTGCGGACAACTGTATTCTTTTCTTCCGGAATCACCCGCATGAAATACAAACGATCAAGCGTATCTTACAGCAATACGAGATAGCGTCAGGGCAACGGATAAACTAAGAGAAATTGGAACTAGCGTGTAGTGCTAATATTACGGAGAGGAGACGACATGAGGTTGGTACTTAGCTGAGGGTTCATACTGTACCAAGCTATTATAAATATTTGGGTTTGCCAACTATTGTGGGCCAGTTGAAAAAGGTGGCTTTTAGGGGCATCATAGATAGAATAATTCAGAAATTAAAATAATGGAAGAAAAAATACGTTGTCAAAGGCTGGGAGAACGGTTTTGCTGAAGTCGATTGCGCAATCAATCCCCACATACATCATGAGTTGTTTCATTTTTCCGAAGGAATTATGCAAGGAGATAGAGAAATCTATTGCTAGGTTTTTCTGGGGGGCTGTGCAAGGAGAATGCAAAACTCATTGGGTGGCATGGTCGAAAATGTCTCGACCAAAGAAAATGGGTGGTTTGGGATTTAAGGATATGTAAGCTTTTAATATGGCGATGGTGGGTAAAAATTCTAGAGGGTATTGAATTATCGAAATACTATGGTGGTGCAAGTGTTGAAGGCGCGATACTTTCCAAGGACCACAATTTCAGAAGCAATAATTGGATACCGACCAAGTTATTTATGGCGAGGCTTGATCAAAACGACTGATCGAAGAGGGTAATGGATGGCAGGTGGGGAATGGACATAGTATCAGCATTATATCAGATAGATAGATAGGCGTCGAATGGGTAGAGAACCCGACCGTTCTGCAGCAGATTATTGTTGAGTCTACTAAGGTAGCATCATTGTTTCAAGGGGGGTAGAAAAGAGTGGTCTTAAGGGAGATTGAGGGAGTTTTTTTGTGAGGAAGAAGCTGCAAAGATTCTTTCCATACCACTAAGCATGCAAGGAGACGTGGAGGATCGACGAATATAGAGATTTTCTCAAGATGGCGAATATATAGTAAAGTTGGCATATTATGTAGCTCTGAAACTCTACTCAAAAACCGAGCACGAAGTACCAGCACCGAGCTTGGAGCATAAGCATTGGAAATCATTGTGGGACATTAAAATGCTTCCGAATATTAAACATTTTGTTTGGGGGGCATGTGTAAAAGGTCTTCTTACCAAGGAACATCTAGTTCGACGGGGTATGCAAATTGACCCGATTCGTGCATTTTCTGGAATGGAAGGTGAATCTGGAAGTCATGTTTTGATCCACTATGACTTTGTGAGACAAGTGTGGCGTCTTAGCCCAATCATGTTTGATGAGAGGGCTTTTAACCATTCCCTAGTTCGAAAGTTTATATGGCCTTTGATGGAGAAATTGCATGGAGAGGGACATGTATTGCTGTCATTGCTACTGGAAGGAATCTGGAGAGCCAGAAATTGGTGCTATGGGAGGAAGAAATGGAAGATCCGGTCAACGTTGTACATGCAACTGCCTAGCTGGCAGGAGAGCTAGGCGTAGCTCAGGCTTCGGCCCTATCTTCAGCCTGGAAGAGTGGTCAGTAATACGGAGGGGATGGCATGGATGACTCCTAGGTCAGATTACTACAAATAGAACATTGATCCAGCGCTGTTTAGGGACGATTCCGTCGGTCTGGGCTTTGTGGTGAGAAATAGCAAAGGTTTGGTCATGATTGCGAGGATGAAGCGGACTCGAGCTAAGGGCAACAATACACTTTTGGAGGGCCTTGCTCTTTGTTTTGCATTGCTAACCACTATTCAATCAAGTGTCATCAATCTGGTGGTCGAGAGTGATTCGCTTAGTCTGGTCAATTATGTCAAACTAGACAAAAGTTCTTTGCCATTTTGTGGGGTGATTGTAGACAATATTTGCAAGATGTTGGCAAGGATCAGTTGCAGTGGTGTTAGTTATGCACCTAGACGATGCAACATGATGGCGCACCAAATAGCCAAATATGGGAACATGTGGTTGATGAAGAGATATGGATTGAAGAAATCCCCTCATATTTTGATGTTTTTTTTACTAAATGATGTACGACGTTTGCCAAACCGTTAATTGTTACAAAGCTTTTGATTTTCAAAGTTAGTTTTCTGAAATCTAATTAAGATGACAACATTTACATTACCAGAAGGTTACACAAAGTCGTAGTCAACATAAACTGGTACTATATCCATGCATGCATACGAAAGGAGAAACGTTATGTTTTGGGTGTACAGAAAGGGACAAACATGGTTTCATGAAAACATTCACAGTAGTTTTGATGCCACCCATCCCCTGAACTAGTCACATACATAGTTTCAACCTTCCCAGATTATTTACAAGCCACTCATAGATTTCCGGCTATTTTCATCCTTGCCCACTCCTCCTTCTCATCATCTGGCAGCCCGGATAAGATCTCCAACAAGGAAACCCACAGAAAACAAACAAATCATCCGACACAACACTTTGAGCATATAAAATTGGTAGAAATAAAGCATGTCTCATTTAGATACCAGATTATATCCAAACCACACGGTAATAGGCACCATATATTTTATTTCCCGAATATCACGAATACATAAAATTGCCTAATATAAGGTGTTAAAGTCATTAAAATAACATAAATGAACGATTGCAGAATTGAAAAAACCCAATATGATCATTTTCACAAATCAGATGAGAAACATACACATATTAAGCCTAAGAGTTCAAAGCATAACAAGTAAATAAATGTGCATAACATTAACAAACTTAAGTCGGTTAAATCCAAATCAGTACATAATTAAAAGAGAACCATCAACACTTCATCAACAATAGGCAATCTTAAAAAGACATCATCGATGGAACAACACATCATTTAGAGACCCTTCCATTAGTTGAACATATTTTGAGCGAGATCATCGCAATATGCATTCCATGCCTGTGACGATTCGACACTATCAATAAAAATGAGAGTGAGGAACGTACCGAACCGAGAGACATGGTCAGAGTTAAATGTAAGTATGGATCCAATAATTTCCTGAATGTACTTACCATATTAGATAGTAGGCAACACATGTCTTAACTGATCTTAAAAACCACAACATTAAAGTAATCTAATGAAGAAGAAGCACAAGTTTCTGAAGCGTAGATAACATGGTATACCATTTCTAAAATAAACACAATGACAATGTGAATGATGTTGTTACTAACATTCTTTGAAAAAGTGTAAACAATCAAAAGAACAGACGACACACGAGCAGTCCCCCAAAATAACAGAAAGCATGTTTACATTATTGATGCTAGTGGATCACTTTGTACAAAGTTACACAGGTTGCAATTAAGATGAATAGTTAAAATCTAAAGCATAAAGAGTGATAAAAAATAACAAGCATTTTCGTGAGTTGAGATTTAAACAAATCCTAAGATTGCATATCTCCACATTGTGTATCATAAATATATATTAGCGCATGGTCAAAATCCCCAATAATTTGCAAGAATGATCCTACCATAGGCAGATACTGCTCAAAATCGTGACTCTGGTGTTGCAAATTGACAACCCACTATAAGTTCGACTCTATCAGAGAGTAACATAAATTATGCAGATTGTCAACATATAGAGTGCACTTCGCAAAAGTCGAAAGAATAAAATCATGTGACTCAACACCCACACATCAGAGTAAAGCTTATAGCAAACAAGGGTGGCGAATAAAAAACAGTTAAGTCAGAATACCTCTGCACTGGAAACGTATATGAACAACAAAAAAAAAAAAAAAAAATTGCCTCTTAATCTTACGTAGATGACGAATCTGTGACCCTAGCAAGATGAAGCATAGAAAAAGTTAGGGGTTCACTACAATCACCAGATGTTTTACAAAGGTAGTTGAAATGACCAGAAAATATATAGTTTAAAAAAGTGTAGGCTCACCATTGCAACGCTCGTTTTGCGGCATCAGACCTTCCGACTGATTAGTAACCTTAAGCGACAGAATCGTCTGAGAGCTGGAGTGAGAGCGCTGATGATGAGTAGGGTGAGGGAAATTAGGGCTTAGGTCAAGAAACGTAGGAGTTTGGAAGGGGATCTGAAATTCATTAGGGACATAAAGGTCAATTCACATCGGGTAAAGACTCGGATATAATCAATGGGTTTAAGTGGGTCTTGCTATCAGACCCAAGGAGGCCGGTTGGGGTATCCATATTAGGAAGGTTTATAAACACAGGCCCTCATGATTTCAAGGCTACACGTTTTGTCGAACGAACAACTTATTCGCATGGATTGGGTATCTAACCCTCCATATACTATCAACCAAACCCTCACTACTATGTCATTAAAGTTTATAGTTATTTCAAAGTGCAATCTGACCTATAGCGTATCCTACTTACAACCTGAAGAAAAAACGTGTCTGATTGCAACCCAGCTTAATCGCACTTTACTGGTTGCAACCTAAAGTCTTTTTATCAGTTTTATCCGACAAATTTGGAATACGTGAGTAGCATGCTCCAATCCCAAGGAAATTATTGTAACTTCGTGCAGTGGCTTTTAGCTCATCTTTGAAATATCAAATAACTAATTGGGAACCAAGAAACTTTATATAATTCTTTTAGGAATACCGTTTATCAAATTTAAAATATTCAAACAAAATATAAATTTATCTAAAAAGTTAAAGAAAAAAAAAACTTTAAATTATGATAAAATATGAAACTTACCAAAAAATTAGAAAAATCTTACGATATAATAAAATGAGACCCTATAAGAAAATTAGACTATTTTCCCACCCATTTCACCTTCTAAATATAGTAGGTTTAAATCGTATCTAACATAATAAGGGATTTATATATATATGGCAAATATTTGTATATATATGGTAAAATCTTTCCAAAATTAGTTCCAAATTCAAAATTTGTTGGCAATTTCCTATATAAAAAATTATATGTGACAAGTTTTAATTGATTCATTTTATAATAAGAATAAAATAAATTTAAAAACAAACAATAAAATTAAAAGAAATTAAAAAGCACCTAATTTTGGTTCTTTTCTGTTTTTAATGTAAAATATAACAAATTCATGTTTTTCATGACTTTTAATTTGACATCTGCATTGCATATTTTATAATACATTATATTAAGAAATGCAATTGTTTGTCGATTATTTAAGTTAGATTTGTTTATGTAATATGAGTTGAATTATTTGATTCGGTCTGAGATATAAAATAAAAATTAAATGAATATTAAGTATATATTTTTATAAATACTTACTAACTAATCTTTCTAAAATATTAGATAATTATTTTATATTTTCAAAACTTTTTCTTTTATGTTATTAACAAATCCATTTATGTAACTTTCCTACAATATTACGATTGCTCAAATATAGTTAAAACTAACTATTTTTCTATTTCTAGACTCAAGGGTAATATTTTTTTTTTTTTTTTTTTTGTAACGAACAAAAATAAAATATCAGAGAACAGATGTGCCCACGTTAGGGATAAAGAATTTAGAGATCTGTTTTATTTCTCTCTCTCTCTCTCTCAAATGTTATGATTTTTCCAACATCCTAAATACACTAATAACTTTTTTTTTTTTTTATGTTTGAATTCATTTCTCTTATTTGCAATAGATTAAAAAAAAAAACACAAATCTCTTTTCTTTGTATTTAATATGCTACTAATATTCAATATTTTGATATAATATTATTAAATATAAAATAAACAATTGTTAGTTGGTTGATTATTGTGCTTAGATTTGAATATATATTGTGAGTTGAACTATTTACATTGGATATGAGTTGCAAATAAAATAAAATAAATATTTTTTATTAATGTAATTAAAAGTTATTATATGATTTAATATTCTTTTATCTAACAATAAATAAGTTATTCAATTAAATTGTTCGTATTACTTAACTTTGATTTTTCTTACAAATAAATATGCACGATGAGAAATTCTAGTATATAATAAAATCTAAATTTTTATGTGAAAATGAATATGGAGAACAATATTAATTTTATTACAAAAATAGTCGTCCTAATATAAAAATTGTAAACTATTTAGAAATATTACAATTATGAAAACAAATTATTATATTATTAAATAAATCAAAATATTGCAAATAAAATGTGATTTTAAATCAATATAAGAAAATAATAAATAATAAAATCTTAAAATTAAGATTGTCGAGAACAAATTATTTGTTGAATACGAAAACATAAAAAACCTAAAAATATTAAAATCATAAAATTATGAAAATTAATATTTAAATTATTTAAATAACATTTGCATATATGTGGAGAAATCTAGAGATTATATCAAAGTTTTTGTCAAAGAATAAAAGAAAACTAAGAAAAATATTAAGTAATTTTTTTTTATTTACCATCATCATCAACCACCCAGTAGAAGTTTCAATACGACAGATCGTCGGAGCGTACTGCCATCACCAATAATGGTTTTCTGCACTTGCGATGTTAATTTTCCCATTGTTTGTCATTTTGAAGTTCCCCATGGATCAGGGAGAGGAGAGGAGAGGGGAGGGGGAATTTGGGGGTTGACCAAATTGAAGCTAGGTTGGGGAAGGATGGGGTGGGATTAAGTGGAGGCCTGCATGGGTTGGTGAAGGAGAGGTGGTGTGGGGTGGGTTGGGGTAGGGTGAGGCGCAGGGGTAGTCTAGTTTTTGCCATTTAAATTGACATAAGGGACATTCAAGTAAAGTAGTACCTTACTTATCGAAAAAGAAAAATCCGAAAATTACATGAGGTTGTAATCAGTTAAACGAGAATAACTTGAGTTGCAATTGGATACGTTTTTTCCTTCGGGTTGTAAGTTAAAAATCGCTGTAGGTCAAGTTGTAATTTGAAATAAACCCTAATTTTTTTTTTTTTTTTCTGAAACTAATAATAATTGTTGCTCATGATCAGTATCACAACAAAGATCACCAAGACGTACCTCGACATAATCCAAAGTTATTTTTTCCAAACAAAGGCTCTAGCATGAGAACAAGCTACTAGTGCAATAACATGAACAATCTCATTTGCTTGTCTTTTCATGAAGCAAACTTAAGCATGAAAACATGACATAATAAGATTCCTACAACTCACAATAATATTACCAAACTCTGTATTTAGATTTAGCCTACACGAGACCACATCCAACACATTTTGTCATCCATTTGAGTGAATAACAAATCTTTAACCCATGAAAGGTCCTACTGCAAGCCGATACACTCTTGTCCTCAACAACAAAAACTTTGTCAAAGGTTATCGATCGATAGAGAATAAATGACCCAACACCATCACGATGATCATGTCAATCCATGTTAATTTGATTTATCTCTCCAAAGAAAGTAACATTGATATTACACTTCACAAAATTGGTCAGGACATGTCATAATAAGCAAGGATGTTGTTTGGCTCGCCAATTACCATGAAACTTCCGATCAACATTCTGGGCTGCCAACCATTCACATAAAAAATTGTGTGTTCTAAAAATTGTGACACTAGGTATGACATAACAATTGTTGCAGACTTGGTTGTTTACGCTCTTTTTATACTCCATAGAGTGATGTAAAAAAGGCCGAAGCTATACCCTAACCTTGAGCACACTAAACAACCAACCCTCCATACTTTCAGGTAAGTCAGCCTACAAAAAAAAAAAAAAAAAAAAAAAAAAAAAAAATCCACGAAGTCGCGAATTCATCCTACATTATTGTGCAAATGGGCATGTAATAAAGCAATGCCAACTATGTCGGAAATATTTAACGTATTTGGCCAACACATGTCAAGTTTAATGTGTAGAGGTGTCTTATGTTTGTCCAAATAAAATGGTCTACTAAGGATTTAAGTTATGGGTCTTAATGGATATTAAATAATCATGTACATTAAGTGTAGATACCATAAAAGATTTTCAATTTGTTGAGGACCAAATTGAAAATAAAGGAGACTTATTGCTATAAGTTAGGTTATGGTCCCCAAAAATAAGATGTTCTATCTCACATTATGTATTCTCTGTGCATAAGGTGACAAAAGGGTGAAACTGATCGTTTAGAAGACCATATTGATTCTCGTTCAAGATTAATTATAGATTGAGGTAAGCTTCAGTTATCAAGACTAATTTGTTCTTCCTATATCTTTAATTTGGTATTTATGAAACATGCTAAATAGGTCTAGTTGATTAATTGATCTATAACATGCGATTTGTGATTTATATTTTAACAAATCATTCCTTGTGTGCATCATACATGGGACAAAAATAAAAAATAAAAAAATTGTGACCCTTGTTCTCCCAAGATAAGGGGTGACAAAATTCAGCACGACCTAATAACATGACAACCCCCACGATAATTTTGATTTTTTATCGATGCCTATTGAGTTTGGATCATTATGAGTCAGCCGAATAAGGATAACAAAAATTTAGGTCATGTCGGGCCAACTCGATAAAATTCGATAATGACCCGATAACTTCTTGTTGTTGTTGTTGTTGTTGTTGTTGTTGTTGTTGTTGTTATTATTATTATTATTATTGTTGTTGTTGTTATTATTATTACTTGTTAGTAATAATTTATTTGGAAAGACCGGCGTTGATTGATCTAGTGAAAGAAATTTACTTTAAGAAGAGTTTGAAGACGTGGGACCTGGCCACCTAAAGGGGAATATTTATTAGAGAATTTCCATTTTAATAATTATGTATAATGTTCTAGACCTTCATTGTGGCGTTCTTTTTATTTCTTTGTTTTAATGTTATATTTTTGTTTATCTATTATGTAAATGGAGATTAACTATAAAATTGTTCTACTTATTTGAATGTTCAAACTTATTTTGTATTTTCTACAAAATAAATAGTAGTACTATGTTTAGTGAGTCTGAACATTCAATAAGACACAAATATGTATGCAAGTATTGACGAGCTTAATAGGTGGGATTGGGTTATTGGGGTTCTATCTATTCGTGTTCGGGTTGAGGTTTTCAACCCGATACACTTAATAGGTGGATTTTTTTTAGCTCTTATTGGTTTGGGCCTTGTACCCAACCACCGCAATTTGCCACCCTACCCAAGATTAATCTTAGTAGGCAAACAATCTCTTCAACCTCTCCATCGGAAATGTTTAACCTTATGGGTATCTGGAGTTGCAAAAGTTGCCTCCAATTCCAAGGTATACAATCCTCTTCAAACATTGATCAACCAAGATACAATAACCTGACATAATCGAACAATTTCCATCACGGGTAAAATTTTTGTAGGAACCAATCTTCATTTTCCGTATAAACTAGAGAAATTTTGGTAAGTAGTTAGTGTCTCGGACCGTGAACCATTTTTGAACTAATTTCATGTTCTACCTTGTAGATTCCGGTCTCATTAGATCATGCACACTAGTATAATTTATTTAATTTTTCAAATACTCTTTAAATCAAGTGTCTCAGTTACAATACAAGGTCCTATAATAGGAACAAAGAATTATAGTTGTCATAGCAGTGAAAAACAATAATAAATGTGATAAGATGTTAGAACAATCGGCCTACAAGCTACAATAATCTTGCGAACCTCGGAAAGACGCTAGCTTGGAATGAAGTTTGGTAAAAGAAAGCCAACTTTGAAATTCAGATTATACAAATTTTCATAAAAGAAGCTATGTGTGTGTATTTTTTTAATGTATAAAAGAAACTATATGTCAAGTGCAAGTGTACAACACTAAAATGACGTTGCTTTAAGTGCATTGTATGTGTAACATACAATTATTTAAATGTGATACATTTGATGTGATCATCAAAATATATAATAGCGATGTATATTTTTGTTCAAAAGTCAATAACATAAGTTATGTACACATTTTTTGTACTACTTAAACTATATTTAATTCGCCATATGCATATACACATATTTAATTTAGCATAATATTTTAATTTATTGCAACATAAGTTATGCATATGTATATGTTACTATTAATATATAGGCAAGATATTCAAATATATAACAACCTCTATTAACAATTACATATATATATATATATATATATATATATATATATATATATATATATTGAGTTTTAGTTTATACTGAAAATATGCAAATATATAACAACCTCTATTAACAATTATATCATACCCATTATAAAATAATTACCAAATCTAAATGTACCCTTTAAAAAATCCACCCAATATAGAAACGCAAGCTATTTTCCGCCCACATAAGGTTCATATTCCTGGAAAGCTCGACATACGTTGTACATGTGTTGGTGTAAAACCAAAAAACATGTTTCTTCGTTTGTGGTTGTAATCTTTGCCTAATTTATATTTTCAATTAGGTTGTCCGATCAACTCTCATGAGAAAGATGAACCTTAAGAAACGTGGATCGAGCAGTCTCTATAATTGGTAAATGTGTCTCATTAGTCTATTCTAGCTAACTATCAATAATTGTGCATAACTTACGGAATAAAAAATGGTAAATATAGAAATAGCATTAAATTGCGATAATAGTCGTGCATAACAGTATAACATGCCCTATTAGCTCCCAATAAAATTGCATTAAATCGCTATAAATATAGAAATGTTTCCCGAGATTAATCTCATCATATCTCATGAAATCGAATCAAATCCACTTTTTAACTAATGAAACTTTATACATACAAAATTATCGGATGTATTCTTGAGGCAATATACATTCTTGATTTGTCTCAAGTTAACGCCACTTTGCCACTTTTTTTTTTTTGTTGAATTCGTAGGAATATTGAGATCTTGTCTGTGACTGTGCATTCATCTGTCGAATCACATGGTGGGTTAGTTGCCGTAGAAAATACTATTGTCATACTATATAAACACTTTCTAATTTTCTTATGTAAATTTGTACTATATAAGTAGTTTAGGTGTTTTCCGTAAACGTCATTGCTCGCGTTCTATCGAGGGTCACAATCTTTTGAAGATTAAGTACACTATTATGTGCTCTCGGATGGACTCAAACAACATAAATTATGAGCTAACTAAAAAAAAATGCTTGAACGTTTTCAAGTCGAATGACGTGTACGACTTTTGTGTAAGTCTAATATGTTACAACTTGTCGCTTGAATATGAGTTGATTTTTTCACTTTTTTAACCGGCAATTTTTTTTTCTTTCCTTTTTTATACGCAATTTCTGTTGATTTCGTTAGGCATTTCGCTTCTGGATTTTCGGAAGAGGTGTGGATACGTAACCGCCAGTTTATAAACTTCCGTGTAAAGGTTGAAAAGATTGAGTTGCATTGCTTTTTCACTTACGGTTGGTCGAATTTTGTATCTGTAGTTGGATTATTGAGACCAATTTCATGGTCTTTTTGTATTTTGCTGATCAATAATTTGAGTCACATGTTTTTAAGTATGAGTCGTATATCAAGACAAGGATGCCTCAAGTTGATGTTTAAAAGTTTATATTAGGTATTGTAATATTTAAAATTTGATTTTTTTGTAGTGAGAGTGCTATATTATTTATCGAATGTTCTTATTTAGTGTTAATTCCCATAATTTTTGTAGTTAAGTGTAGTCTGGATCATTTTGAAATGGGGCTTGATCTTGGTGCCCCCATGGAAGTAGATGAGCAGTCTGATCCTGAAGTAAAATTTGCAGCTGATCGATACGTTGTAGGTTACAATAAAGTGGTAGAGTTCTGTTTGGAATTTATTTGTTTTTATTATATTTTTGGGTGTATTCATTACTTTTTGTTGTTTTACTGTAGTGTACATGGACCACACTACTGGAGCTATACCTTGCTGATTGAGAGCAAACCAGTACTTGATGCCGGTGTGGATGGTTTTGAAGTTTCTACCGCAGATGGATCGCAACATGATGGGGTCGTGTTGGATATTTTTGTGATAACTTTTCTTATAAGGATTTCTGTTCATTCAAGAGCTCTACTGTTAAGATTAGTGATGAGAATTTGATTAAGCCTCGGCTGGTAATGTTTTTTCTAAATTCTTTAAAAGCTTTTTGATTGGATACCTAATTATGCAAATCTATCATGCCCTAATTTAATTGTTTTTGCTACATTCACAGCCTATGTCCACCAAGTTCTGGAGGTTACTTGCAAAGAATGATGGGCAGCCTCCCAGCTTTGTGAGGATATCTATGAAGAACAAAATTTAGTCTATTAGAAAAAAACATTACCAGTCGAGGCTTCATCAAAATACTCATCACTAATCTTATCAGTAAAACTCTTAATGAACCGACGTCCTTATTAGAAACGTTATCCAAAATATGCAACACCGGCCCCGTCATGGTGCGATCCATCAGCGGTAGAAGCTTCAAAATCATCCACAGCAACAGTAACTACGGGTTTGCTCTCATTCACCGGGGGTACATTCCGGTAGCATGGTCTATGTGCATTACAGTAAAACAACAAAAAGTAATGAATACACACAAAAAATATCAATGTATAATTAAAAACAAACAAATTCCAACATAACTCTATTACTTTATTTAATCGGAACGAACCTACAACGTATTGATCAGCTGCAAATTTCACTTCAGGATCAAATACATCTACTTCCATGGGGACACCAAGATTAAGCCCATTTTCAAAATTATCTAGACTATACGTGATTACAAAATTTGTCACAATTAACATTAAATAAGAAAAATCGATAAATAATATAGCACTCTCACTAAAAAAAAAAAAAATTAAATATTACAGTACCTAATATAAACTTTTAAACATCAACTTGAGGCATCATTGTCTTGAGACACGATTCACACTTAAAAATATTTGACTCAAATTATTGATCAACAACATAAAAAAAACCAGGAAATTGCACTCTGTAATCTAACTATCGGTTACAAAATTCGACCAACCGTAAGTGAAAAAGTAATGCTACTGAATATTTCCAATCTTTACACGGAAGGTTGTAAACTGATGGCTACGTATCCACACCCCTTCTTGAAGTCCAGAAGGGATACACCTAACGAATCAGCGGGAATTGCCTAAAAAGGAAAGAAAATTTAAAATTTCGCTGATTAAGATAATCTAAAAAAATCAACTCATAATCAAGCGGCATGCTGTAACAGATTAGACTTATACAAAAGTCGTATGCATCATTCGACTTGAACACGTTCAGGCATTTTTTCTTAGGCCTTAGCTCAGAATTTACGATGTTCGAGTCAATACGAGAGCACGTAATAGTGTACCTAATCTTTAAAAGGTTGACTCTCGATAGAACGCGAGCAATGACGTTTACGGAAAACACCTAAAGTACTTATATAACTCAAATTTACATGCAAAAAAGGGAACATGTTTATATAGTATGGCACTGTTATTTCCTATGCAACTAACCCACAATGTGATTCGACATGTTGATGCACAATCATAGAGAAGGTCTCAATATTCATACAAATTCAGCAAAAAAGGATGACAATGGCATTTAATTGAGACAAATCAAGGCCATTGCCTCAAGAATACATCCGATAATTTTGGATGTATAAACTCTCATTAGTTAAACAAATAAATTTCGTTCGATTTCATGTGATATGATGAGATTAATCTCAGGAAAAATTTCTATATTTATCGCGATTTAATGCGATTTGGGAGTTAATAGGGCATGTTGTACTGCTATGCACGACTATTATCGCGATTCAATGTGATTTCTATATTTACCATTTTTAATTTCGTTAATTATGCACGGTTATTGATAGTTAGCTAAGATATACTAATGAGACACATTTACTAGTATAGAGGCTACTTGATCCACGTTGCTTAAGTTTCAACTACCTTATGAGAGTTGACCGAATAGCCTAATTGAAAACATAATTTTGCTAAATTAGGCAAAGATTACGACCACAAAAAAAGAAACATGTTTTTTAGTTTTACATCAGCGTATGTATATCGTAAGTCGAGCTTTCTAGGAATAGGAACCTTATTTGGGCGGTAAGTAGCTTGGGTGTTTCTATATTTGGTGGATGTTGTAAGGGCACACACACGCATATGAATTTGATAATTATTTTATAAAGGGTATGATGTAATTGTTAATAGAGGTTGTTATGTATTTGCATTATATAGTCGGCCTTTTAACTTATTTATTGATCTAATCTATTTTTACACGAGATGTTCTTCTAATATCTCCTTTTATTCTTTTATTTTAACTTTGTGTTTCATGTTTCAGATACCTTTACCACTGGTGGGTGACCGTAAAAATATGATCGAAGTGGTGGAGAATGATAGACGTTTCAATATGATGCTTCAATTGTATGGATAATGAAAGGACGTCAGGTGTTGGCTATCAAAAACTAGTTGCGGAATGTGTGACAGTATGCAACAATTAAGTCGTACGTTCAAGGTATGTTGTTTTGACTTTGATATGATTTACCATTGATGGAATTTTGAAATATTGCAGCTTGATTTAGTAAATTATTAAAAAGAGGATTGAAGTATTTATTGGGCAAGAATTGAGAAAAATCCAAAGAATACTACTACATTCAAATACGTAGCTTGATTAAGATATTAGAGAACGCTTGAGATTTCATTTTTTGCTTGATTTGTTTTTTGTGGAAGTATAAATGGCATACTTGATATTTATATTTAATATGTTTTATTATATATTGACTTCGATTTTTTTAATATATTTTTTTGCAATAACATTAAATGATTTTTGCATTTTGATAAAATATTATACCTTATTCGTAATCTGTGCATCACACCGGTGATTATATATTCTCATGTCGTGAAAGCATCTTATAACCATGCATAGCACGGGTGATTCACTAGTATGCAAATATATAACAATCTATATCGACAATTATATCATACCCTTTATAAAATAATTATCAAATCCAAATATATATATATATATATATATATATATATATTTACATTTTCTATCACGAGTCTCCTCTTATTTACTGATGAAAATCTAGCATGACAATGAACGGTAAAAAAGATAATACACAAATAAATTTCAATATCTATACTTTTGATAATTATCTATTGGGTTATTTTGGGTGGGCGCACCTGTGGCACCATTATCCCAAATTTATTTTACCTAATGTACAAGTTATAGTAAACCTTATCAATTTTATAATGTCGTGGACTATTCTCAGCCTACAAAAATTTTTAATACATCCTACTCCTTTTAATATTACTAATGTAATTGTTGAAGGACTAAAATATCCTTAATGATAATAAAATATAAATTGTTAAAAAAACTTAAAAAATCATAAAAATGAAAAAATATATATATTTTCCTTCTTTTCTCTATTACAAAACTCTACCTTTCTCTCTCCATCTTCTTCCTAACATCATAAACCCTAGTTTTTTTAGGGATGAACAATGATATTAGGATTATTGGATCTACGATTTAAAGAAGTTAGAGTTCATTGCAAAAAATGCAAATAGATTTCAATCGATATAATTCCTAACAAGCAACTCCATTATAGATTAGAATAGAAAAGAAAAAGAAAAAAAGAACGGCCGAAGATATCAACGTCTGGAAAAGCAAAACTGATTAAGTTTTTTCCTTGAAAATAAGGATTGAAAGTTCAAAAATTTTGACAAAGGAATGTATGAATTTCGCATTCACTTAAGGTAGCATTGTTCATTATTTTCCTTTACCATTAAAAGTTCAAAGTGTTTGCAATGAAATCTGCAAACCCGTTCACTGTATTCTATCTCTTCTAATCTTTTTTCCTCTTTTTTTATATTTTATTTTTTATTTATCTTTCTTTTCTTTTCTTTTACTTTTCTTATTAAATTTATTTAATTTAATAATAAGGGTTATATTGAAATTGTGTAGGTTGTATTAAGAAAATTAATGCATTTTTCAAATACAAATATATTATATTAAGAAATGGAATGCCTTGAGAAATTTAATGGGCTGCGAATAGCCTGCACCTTTCATAACTATTCCTATTTTACGGGATATTACCCAATAAATGTGTTATTTACCATATTTACGCTTTAACTTGTTTTGGGTCTCATAATTTATGAACCGTTTTTAAAATTTTGTGATGTCAATAATTTTTTTGAGTCCTTAACATTTTACAATTCTTTATATAAAATTTGAGATATATATTATTTCTTGTAAAAAAATAGTTTCAATAAAATTATAGGTCCACAGAATTTCAATAAATAAATTCAATATTCATTATTTTATTTTTTGAAAACTTGTACAGAAGGATACAATTAAGTCACTATTACCAATTTTTATTACCGTATTCCCAATTGCGAGTTGTTTATATTTCTTAGGTTTTCTTGTAACAGACCATCTCCTACACCATGCATTGTTGAGTCTATTTTATTAGGTAACTAGTAAATGCTCTCGTGCGATGCACGGGCTATTTTTTTTTAGAGTAAATCAATATTAATATGAACAATATCTTTTATTAAAAATGCATTTTTATTTGATAATATATAATAAAAAAAATGGTTAAAATTTGTTACAAATAAAACTTTTGTGTTCTTTTGTTGTTATTCATTCCTTGCCTCTTACTCCAGAAAATTAAAATTTTCCACTAATGAAAATACATTTTAATTTTTTCACGAATTTCTTCCTCGTATCTTATTCCAGAAAATTAATTTTTTTTTTTTTTTAATTTCATCCGTTTATTTAGCTTCTCTTGTCTATATCAAAACATTCATATTAAATTATAATAAATTTGAATAGATCACACTGATTGATAATAATAAATACAGTGAACATACATAATCCAGAATCCGATATGATTGAACAGATTGAGAAACAAAAAGTTTCAAATCTAATATCAATTAATAGGATTGAGAAACAAATAATCTTAAGGATTATTCTTATATAAAATATTTTATAAGTTTACGTACAAAACATCTTCTATTAGAAACAACAACAACAAAAAAGAATTAAGGATTATTCTTATATAAAATATTTTATTAGTTTACCTACAAAATATCCTCTATTAGAAATAAATTTTAAGAAAGACATAGAAAATACAATTTTATTTTAGGATGAACTGAATTTTCATAGTCCATATGATGAGCTGATTCATGTAAATAGAGTTGAATTTGGATTTAGAATTTTCAAAGACATAGATGACCTCAAATCTTTCAATTAGCTCATTAATACAAATAAAGTTGGATTTTGATTTAGAAAAATTAATGAACTAAACTAATAAAATACTTTATATATGAATAATCATTAAGAAAATATATTATTTTCTCAATCTTATTAAATTGTATTGCAATTCTGGATTGTTTATCTTCGTTGTTTGTTTATTATTGTTAACCAGTATGATCTATTCCAAAATTTATTATAATTTAATATTAAGATTTTGGGAGAGAGATGAGAGAAGAAAAAACCCGAATGAAATTAAGTACTTTCGGATTGTAAATTGCCAATTTAAATTTATTTTTAAAAAAATGATCATTCTAAATTTCTATTAATTTAGAAATATTCCACCATTTGAAATAAATTTGTTCTAAGATAAATTATTTTGTAGTTTTCTATTTTCCTGATTGTAATTTATAATTATTTTTTCTGTAGTTGTAAGGTTCACCTGGTGGAGGAGCTATGTACGCTCTGACTAAAGAACCCTTACTGCCCACAACATTTTTTTTTTTTGAGTAAGTTCATCAACCATGTTGAATATCAGAGCCATTGTTTCTGTATCAACTGACTTTGAAACTAAAATCTTGCGTGTGACAGATATGGATGAAGGGGTCCAGATATTTATAGCTTATATAAAACTCTAGTATACACGCGTCTGTAACTACGTTATGTAAATATTCTTTGATTTATAAATTGAAATATATAATTATAAATTCTTTTAATAAGTGAATATATCCACATTAGTTATTTAAAAAAAATTGTAGTTATTTCATAAATAAAAAATAGATATAATGTTCTTTAAAAATATAGAATACATATATATACAATTTATTCAATTCCTGAAATATCTCAATTACATATCTAAATTTTATAGTATGTTTTTATTATATCTATATTAATGAAATAATTTTAAATTAATTTTATAAGTTGTATTATATACATGCATCGAATATGTGGCAAACATTTTCTTTTTAAACAATAGGCTCGCCTTAGTATATACACATCTAAATATTCATTCTGTTAAACATTAATTTAAAAAATCGGGGAGTCCATATATTTATTTAAAGTTTTTTTAAAACTCTAATATACACATGTCTAAATATTTATTCTGTTGATTAAATTAGCGAAATAATATATTTCAACGAATGTATAGTTCCTGAAATATCTCAACTACATTTTACACTATATGCTAAAATAAATTACATGTCTATTCTTTTGTTTTATTTGGTTTGGATATTTAAATCTTCTAATATTCAATTATATTTTACCCTTTAATTTTAGATATGTATTGCCTTTTTTTATTCTAACTATATATATATATATACAAATTCTTTTATTTATAAATTGTATTATATAACTATAAATGTTAAATAGATATGATGTATTTTTTAAAATTCTAGAAAACATATCTGTAACATATTTTTTAATTCCTAAAACATCTCAACAACATGAACAAATCAAAATTAAATATATACCATGTTGATATGATTTGGACTGGATATTTAGATCGTTTAATATGACAATTAGATTTTCAATTGAAAAGTAAAGAACAATTAAATATATACCATGTTAATATGATTTGGACTGGATATTTAGATAGTTTAATATGACAATTAGATTTCCAATTGAAAAGTAAATTAATATATGGCCTTTTCAATCCACAGATTTTTCAATAGAAATATTTTGATTTATAAATATATATTTCTACGTTTTTGAGATATTTTAATTTCTATATATTTCAATGATTTTATATTGCTTACTAAAACATTATCAGAATTGTGAATGATGTCGATTCAATTGAAGTTGATACATGGATTTATTTAAATAAAAATTATAAAATTGAAATCTACTACAGTAAAATCATATTTGGTCTTCAACATCAGCGGATCCTCGAATGTTTAGCGAATCTCTAACCCTTTGCCAATATTCTTCGTGGATTGGCTGTATACATGTAATAAATCAAATTGTTTTTTTCTTAGAAAAATATATTGACAACAATTTAAATAATTCACATAACAGGAAATAAATAAATTTAAACTTTTTATATGATTACATATTACCGTAGAAAAAAATGATGGTAGAAATTTGATTTTTGCAATCTTCAAAGCTGTTTTCGCCAGAATCATGATTCAGTGTTACTGATTTTTTCTTATCTTTATTTGCATGTCGTCCCTTTGGGGCATCCATTATGGTGAAGTATCTATCAAAGTTGACACACATAATAATTAAGGAATGTCAGAATAATAGAAATTTTCATCCACAAATGTGAATCCAAAAAACTGTAATATTTACAAAGCTAAGAAATTGCAAAATGAATAAAAAATAGAATTATTCAGCAAAATCAAATATGAATAAAATAAACTGAAATAGTGGCGAAATAAAGAAATTGCAAAATGAAAAAAAAATAAAAATACCCAGCAGCAAATGTGATTCTCATTTACGTGATTCTCATTTCCTAAAGACACTGTATTTATATGAGCAAATATGTTATCAGATAAGGATAATTTTAAATTTCAAAATTCAAAATTTTAATAAAGAAATCTGTTTTAAATATCTTTACAGATTTATTGTTGCTGATTTTTCGCCAGATCTCAAAATATAACATGGGATAATTCAAAATTCAAAATTCAAAATTCAAATTCACTTCTATTCTTAGTAACTAAATAATTGGGCGGGAAAAATCTTAACTTACTAATTCTGGATGACTTGGCTTATTATATATATATAGATAGTGAGATTATAATAGTGATTCTCTGTCTCTTGATTAATACCCAATCTTTTTTAGAGTGGATCAACTTTAGCGGAACCCAGATTCTAATACTTCTTCCCAAGTACAGAGCGATTATTAAGCTCAAGGCCTAAGCCTTCCCTATCCAAATGACGAGCAGTATTTTATGAAATGAGAAAATTTCAACACATGAAGACATTAGATTGGACAAATGCGAAGGAACATACTTTTGGAGTTCAAAGGATCGGAGAAAGCGTAAAACTCCAACCATATCACTGCTTCGATCTCTTGAAGCCCTTCCTCTGTCATGTGATTGAGTATTAATTTGCACGGTCCCTCTCGTGCTTGAGTTGTTGAATTCAAATGATGAAAATAGATTAGTAGGGTATGAAATTCATCGGAGCCCAAATTACAATTTTACAATTAAACATGTAATTTTTAGTTGAGACTCAAATTAGGAAGAAGATGATTAATTTTTTCGATACAAAAGGAGTTTGATCATTATATAAGAAAAAATGGATTTGTTTCTTGATGAAAAAAAAAAGAGATGAAAAATTTGTTCGATAAATAAAAGAAAGAAGATAATTAGTTTTTGGGAGAAAAAAAATGAAGAGTTCAATTAGTAAGAAAAAAAAAGATGAATAATTTGTTTAATAGATAAAAGAGGAAGACGATTTGTGTTTTTGCAGAATAAGAAAAGATAATAGTTCGATGATGAAAACGAAGAAGGAACATTTATTTTGGAAGAAAATATTACGATGAACACGTAGCAATGGTGTAGTATTTGTTAATTAATTTAGAATATCGATATAACGGGTAACCTATATGAGAAGAGAACTTGATTTTTTATAAAACGATTAGGATAGGAGAATACCTAATCTCATGGTAATTAAAGTGTAGATGCACGGTATCCAAGTGCTTCGAAGTTGGACTCATATCTATAACATCCTTCAAAAAAATATATAAAAGATTTCAAAAAAATAATGAAGTATCTGAAAAATAATTCAAAAAGATATTAGCATTAATTTCGACAAAATAATAAAAGTATTTTTTATACTTTTAACTGAGTTTGTTTTTCTTAAGAAAACAATGTTGTGTTTAAACAATAATTAAGATGTTTAATTATTTATTTAGAATTTGAAATAATTTAAGATTAAATTTATAGGTAAATTAAGTTGTTTAGTCCAAAGCTGATATGCTGTCATCTACCTTTTAGACTTCAAATATTCTTACACCAGAGATTTTGGCCAACAATCTCATAAACACCCCTCTTTCTCTCTTCTCCTGGCTGGTATATACATACAATACAATTACAATTACAATTACAATATATAAATAATATCTCCTCTCATCTTAGCTAGGGAATTCCATTTCTTCTGATTTTGTAATAAAAGGAGTGGAATAACCAAGAAAAACAAAGGAAGGTGGGGAGAGAAGAGAGAGAAAGCCTGCAAAGTGAGAGGATGAGCATACCCTCTGTTTTCATTTATGTATATTCCTCTCATTAGATCTTGGTTTCACCCCAATTTCCAATCTGTTTCTCCTTCTTCCACTGGTCAGTCCTTCTATACAATTAACATACATTAATCATTGTTTTTTCCCCGATTGTGGCGGTGCTGATCTCTATGAATTATGAATTTCAGGTTCGCAACTATTGAATCTTAATTGATGAATGAAGGATCCAATGATTTTAGATTAAATCCTGCATTCCCACTTAATATTTTGATCAGTAACTGCTACCGGATTCCTGCCCGATTTTCTGGATAAGGTATGATTGTCTCTTGTTTGTTCGCTGATTGAAGGATCTAATGATTTTGAATTGAATCCTGCATTTTATATTTGATCAGTGTTTTCTAGTAGTTCCTGCCTTATTTCTGGATAAGGTATAAGTTTTTCTTGTTAGTTGGCTGTTGTTCGTACTTGGATCTATTAGATTTGTCCGTTGTTGTTGTTACTTGGAATTCTTTAATATCTGTGTGATTGATTGTTCAGCAACCTTCTGTAATTTGTGCGTCTTTCCTTATGATTCGTCAGGCGTCTCATTTTTAAGTTGATTTGTGCATCTATAGAATCAAAATTTTTGGTTCTACTGATATTTAATTTTGATTGAATATTATGCATAAGTAGTGATTGCTATTCTCCAAAAACGTTCTTTTTTATTGTTCACTTACCTTCTGAGTTATTATGTTTGGTATGATGGAGCATTTCTGAACTTTGAGATCATTTCATGTGAATTGTAGAAAAAGATGGAGATGGATCAAGGTAAGCTCTTTATTGGTGGGATTTCTTGGGACACAAATGAGGATCGTCTTAAAGAATATTTTGGATCATATGGAGAAGTCGTTGAGGCAGTGATCATGAGGGACAGAACCACTGGCCGTGCTCGTGGCTTCGGATTTGTCGTATTTGCTGACCCCATAGTTGCTGAAAGAGTGGTGAAGGAGAAACACATGATTGATGGGCGAACTGTAAGTTGGTCAGATAGATAATAGTGATTGCACTGCACTTAATATGCTCTGATTTAGTATTGCCAATAGAATTTAATTCATTTGATTATCCAAAATCTCGGCTTTATATTAGCTTATAACTGCAAATGGACGATGAGTGCTTCAATGCTTGATCATGTAAACGTGAATATAATTATTTATCTGTTTTGTCCACTTTATGTTTTATACATGGCTAAGCATACAATTCCTTTAGCTGATAGCTGCAAAAGGATGTTGATTGCCTCTCTCTCTGAGTTTCATGATTATTACATCGTACAGCTTATAAATGTCTCACTTGTTGATGTATTCTTTTTGTTTTCATCTTGCAGGTAGAAGCAAAGAAAGCTGTTCCTAGGGATGACCAACACCTAATAAGTCGGAATGCTGGCAGCATTCAAGGATCGCCGGGACCCGGGCGCACTAAAAAGATTTTTGTAGGAGGATTAGCATCCACTGTCACTGAGAACGACTTCAAAAGTTATTTCGATCAGTTTGGTACAATAACTGATGTTGTAGTAATGTACGACCACAACACTCAAAGGCCAAGGGGTTTCGGTTTTATAACATACGATTCAGAGGATGCAGTAGATAGAGTGTTGCACAAAACCTTTCACGAACTTAATGGTAAAATGGTTGAGGTAAAGCGAGCAGTTCCGAAAGAATTATCTCCGGGGCCCAGTCGGAGCCCACTTGTCGGTTATAATTACGGTATTAGTAGGGCCAACACCCTGTTCAACAACTATGCCCAGGGATATAATCTGAGCTCAGTTGGAAGCTATGGGGTTAGAATGGATGGGAGATACAGTCCATTAGCTAGTGGCCGGGCAGGATTCTCGCCTTTCGGCTCTCCTGCTTATGGGATGGGTATGAATATGGAGCAAGGTTTGAATGCGGGCTTTGGTCAGGGTTCTACTTTTAACAGCAACCTAGGTTATGGCCGTGTTCTGAACCCGTATTTTGCTAGCAACCAGAGCAGGTATAATACACCTATAGGATACAATGGGAGTGGCACCAGAGGCGAAACGTTTCTGAACTCATCATCCCGAAATGTTTGGGGAAACGGTGAGCTCAATACCTCTCCAAATAATGCGGGCTCAGCCTCATACTTAGGTTCGAGAAGTGGTGGTTTTGGAGTGTTTGGAAACAATGGCACGAATTGGGGCACTTCTCCTATTGGCGGGTCCGCTGGAGGAAATTCTTCTGGATTTGGCTACAGAGGTGGAGAAAACAATTATTCAGTGGGAACGGGAGGATTTGGGAGAAACACTGGAACAGGTGTAAACACTACGTCTTCATTTGCTGCCTCAACTGGTGATTATGGGGACTTCTACCGGGGTGGGTCTGTATATGGTGATCCAACTTGGCAAAGTGCATCTTCTGAACTGGATAATTCTAGTTCCTTCGGTTATTCGCTTGGGAATAGAGAGGATGTTGCTGCTAAAGATTCTGAGGATTATGTTGTTGGATATGACATTCCAAATAGGCAATCCAGTAGAGGTATATTTTCCTTTTCTTCTTAACCTAAATGTGCATATACTTTTATTTTCTATAAATCTGAGTGCACTTTACTGTTGATGCTGAAACTAAACGTGAAGATGAATTCCTTTTATATTCGCCTTGGATCTAAATAAAGACTGGAACTCGTATGATTCATATTTCCTTCATTTCCATTGCGTTCTCATCAATAATACTGTGAAAACATGATATAGAACCTAGTGCTAATTTTCTGATATAAGTACATATCTCGGTGGATCGACGATGGAGGCGTGAAGTATTGAATCTAGTTCGTGGACAGAAAGATAGATCACATAATAATTGTTACAAGTTAGTGCATTTGAGACTTGTTGGCTGTAGTTAGTTGAATCCTATTCCATTCTACCATTCTAAGTTGCCATTACACGGTCTTTTTGAAGCTATTCTCAATGAAGTGTTAGCCGCAGAGTCTATTTAAAGAAAAGCCATATGTACTTTGATAATCTAATAGCTACATTCACTTTTGCTTACGTTATTGCCAGTTGTTTTTCTCATCAGAGCTTTTCCTAACTGATATCAGCTTGTAGCTACATAAATACATGAGTAAAATTAATTTGTTATCAGTGTAAAGTACATTGGCATACTTTACTTCAATTCATGACCATGTGTGCGCGAAGAAGTGGTGTAGCTCTAAAAATTAAACGTTTGTGCATGTTATTTGTAATTGGATAGAAATATCAACAGATAAATAGTTTATGTATCCGTTGCAGCCAGCATTAAAGTTTAGGCAATTGATCGAATACACCATTCTTTCCTGATTGATTATGAAACGTTCATAGACTTAAACTAAACTTTAGTGTTGACAATTACACAATGAGAAATGCTGAGTAATTGGATTGCTTCCTGTATATTGCACATCAATAATTTTTATGCTCAAAACTCCTTCTCCATGATTTCTTTCAGGGATTGCTGCCTAGGAAATTTCAGTATTACGCAGATAATGTAGCAAAGGAGACTTTAAAAAACATGTGGATTGTGAATTTCGTACGTATTCCTCATAGATATCTATATCTCAGGTTATTAGGGTATCATTACACAGAGCTAACAAGGATCTTCATTCAAAGTATACAATTTTCAGAGAGAGCATCGGTTTTGTGAAGGCTTGAGGTATGAATTTAAAATATAAATTAGGGTTTGCTAATCAGCATTTTAATTGAGATGTAAATCAGATTGCGGGATATACTTTGGAAGATCCGTTATAGCTTTACTTGTTGTGCGTCTCTTCAACACAAGATGGTACTACAACGGAAAGGTAGAGAGTTTTTTTTTTTTTTTCTTTTTCTTTCTTGTATTCTTTTTTTCTTTTCTCTGTTTTTTGGCTGTAATGACTCGATGAAGTTTTCCTTTTTTTATCTGGGGTTTGTATTTCCCTCGGATTTGTATGTGAGGGTTCTGTTTGATTTGCTAGTGTGAAATATGAAAAGGGATTCAAACCTGCTATAGGTTTCCCTTCAAATAAAAAAAAAAAAGAAAAAAAACATTGAATATGATGATTCATTTTACTCAAAGTTCTGTATCTGTACTGATGCTGGTTATTACCAATTCTCGTACTTTTGATTCATATCGTGTTGCTCATATTTGTTTGGAAACTAAGCTATCTGTTAAATGGTTTTTGATTTGATATGTAGTTATTTTTGCATAATCTTACTTCTCTAATTATATCTTTAATTCTGTCATTGGTTCTTTTTGTAAAAGTGAATATATTTCTTTGAGGCTGAGTAAAATAATTTATTCTGTTAAATAGGAGATTGAGTTATGCGTCGTACTAGCAAATTTATCCTCTATGCTTATTAGTGTTATCTTAGATTTAATAAGTTTTACATTAGTGAATCTATTATTATGTACTGACGGTGGGTAAAGGAGTATTTTCAATAGCCTAAAATTATCATGGTTTTTTGTGATTTGCTAATTTTCTGAATTGTGTGTGAAATAGTAGGTCATGTACACAAAAATTTGTGCAATACGAGTTGCGGGCTAATATGTAGGTTGTGTGTAATCTTTTATGAAAAAGTTTAAGTTTGTGCTGAAAAGTACTATTTGTTTTGAAGAAAGATATTATGTTGAAAATGTATTACTTCCTTCGTCTCATAAAAAGAATTGTGCTCTAAAAATTAATTTCATGTTTTACTAGTTCAAGTAAAAAAGTAAAAATTAATTTTATAAATTAGATATATATGATTGAATAAATTAAATAAAAAATAAAACGAAATAAGGTGTAAGTGTACATCATGGTTCTTTGGAGAGTTTCACTTTCATTAAATAGACAAAAAAAAAAAAAAAAAAAATGTACATTTTTAAATATGATTCTTTTCCTGAAAAAGAGGAGGTAATTTTTGTTACTTGTTGAACTAGTAATATTTTTTAATATAAACAGTAATACCTCTTCATAAAAACTCAACATAGTATGTATTATACGGATTTAAGATTTGCGTCCTTGTTGTACATAAGAATTTATGCTAAAAAGATTGGTTAATTTGCTAGTAGTGTTATTTTAAAATTAACTGAGCATCACATAGAAAGTCATTGATATGACAGTCCCCATGTTGACTAACAATGGGAGCTAACTTCTCATTTTCATTGTTTTAAATATTAAAAATAACATCAATAATAGAAAGTATAACTAGGCTAGGGAAATTTAATTTTAATTGAAGGAAATTACAAAGTTGGAAACGAAGTATTAAAATGAGATATTAGGACTGTTTCTCGTCTGTAGTCTAAGATTAGACGAGTAGTTTTTATTGTTTGGGCTACAACTCATTTCAAAGATTTTATACACTCGCATCTTATATGTCATTTTCAGATAATTGATAATAAGATCTTATATTTTATTTATGAAAGTTGATAAAGTAAGATGATGAAGCTTTTGACATGTTAATGATGACAACTTTATAATTAAAATTGATGTATTTAATGAGTTTTTTAAAATGAGGTCTTTAACTCTTTAATCATTTGTAATCCCTTATTTTGAAGTAAATTAAGATTTTGTATAAAATTAATCTAACATTTTTTAAGGAGTTCATAAACTCATTTGTATTGTTAGGCTGCCACCGTGTTTAAAAAAAGTTAAATAAAATTGACCACGATCAAGCACGGAATGTGAAACAAAGGCAGAGGCAATCCCAGTGAATCAGGTGGGGAACTCGAAGAAAGGGGATCGCACTAAGCAAGTACGAGAAAGCTGCCCCGCAGATTGATATTTTAAAAATGTGCGATATGTCCAAATCTAATAAAATATATATGATATTCTTATGAGTAGTAGAATCATCCTCCTGAAATCAAGTACTAACTACCTACAACCTAACAATTATCCTAAATAAAAATTATTAAATTGTGAAGTTTGGACCTCGCATTAGTAGCACCCTCTAGCTGGTTCAAGACACCTAAAATTTCAAAAAAATTTGGATCAAGTTGGCTAGCACATTCAGAACACATGAGTTTAATTCTGGACAGTTAGAGAAAATATTTTGATATTACGAAGATTGAAAATTGGGTGTGATCTTTCAAACAAGATCCTCTATTCCAAATTATATTCCATCATCTATTCTAACTCAACCAATACATGCCACCTACTTGTTTGTGATGCCAGCATGATATCATCTTATGTGTTATCAATATCTTGTTCTTGTTTGTTGTCTAATATTTAATCATCTTGCAATTTTTTTGGTTGATAATTTGTTGCGATATATTTAGGGACTATTGTAAAATTTTATGCGTGTGACATGACAACGACTAATATGTCAAAGTACAATCTTGCAACTTAATTAATACACATTACATACCAAAATACGATGACATTCTATATAACATTACAAAACTATCCAAAACAGGTGTCTTCAAAGGTGTTGAGGCACTTTAGAAGACACTTTCACTATTCTTTTAGGAACATCAAGTGACAGATGTTGCAGAAGGTTTTCAAGCACTCTAGGTGACATTCTTCAAACGTGCAGAACACACTAGTGTTGAAGCAAATGGAACTACACATTCTGCAACAAACTTCATAGAATAAACATGAAACACAATGAACCAAGGTCTTTCAACACATCTATGTCACCTATAAAAATGCCCTCATGATAGGAAAATGGTAGATGAATTGTTGAGTCGAGGCGAGTGATACCTCAAGACATAATCGCCCTGCACACAGTGCTAATCGGATACAACGATTGCCTATAAGAAATAATGATTAAGCGAACTTAAAATAGTAGCACTCCAATTCCGAATTCCGACAAACGATCTAGTGCCCCAAATTTGCTCACATATGATCTCAGGGTCTTGACTCTGTATGCCTTGTCTATTTTCTATATGTCTCATGTCTTTATCCTCTATACAAAGTACAAACATGTCCTAGTTATAAACACTTCCAAGTAGTGGGTACTACTTGCGATATTATGGCCATAAATAATGAGAAAATAACTGCCAAGTGTCCTTTGGCTTTCAAACTTGATCCAGAAATCTTTTCACTTCAGATTCGTGGCTTTTAAATATGATTGTTATTTGACATTTACTCGGTCTTTACATGTCATAATGGACAAATATAAAGAGCCAGTAAATGTTGTTGTGCACAATTTTCTCAAAAGTGCAGTAACACCTCGCGCAACACACTAATTAAGTAACCTTATCCAAACTCAAGGTTAGCCCATTAGAGCATGTTTCCTCCAAGTTCACTAAACTCTCTATAGGTTGCAACCACATGTCACTATTTTATTCAAATATGGTGCATCACCTTTACTCATTTGCTAACGCGGTTGGATACTCATGCACTCTCATTTCGCATTTTAAGGGGTTAATTTTGTGCATTAGTTTCTCATTTATCTAAATTTGAATTTGAGAAGTTAATAAACTACATATCGTCTCACAGATTTAGGATTCTGAATCCGCAATTTGATTCCAGCTAATTAAATATTCAGCTACCTAAACTGAAACGAAGTTAAACCAACACGTTACTTTTCAAAGACCAAATTCTAACGGAAACTTAGTATACTCATATTATTTGATATAGTGAAGATTTTTTATGGATTCGGAACCCGTGATTTTCACTGTTGACCCTGGAAGATTTTTCCATGTTAAAGTTGCTTATATTATTTGTATTGCGTTGATGATTATATATTGCAAATCAAGTAATGCACGGTTGATATCTTGACTGCTACATTTGAAATTGTTTCCTATTAGATAGAAGTAACTGTTTGTGTGGTTCAATAATTAACTTTTTAATTAGTTTTTGTATCTATCCCAACTCGTAAAAAAAAATCTCATATTTATTTGTTATAAAACAAGGTGGTTGTTACCTAATCAATGAGAAATTATAGTTTCACAACCAACAAACATTCACATTTGGTGTTCTTTTCAGTCCCCATACTAAGGCTTATTACCCCTTCAATACTTGCATCAAATCACGACCTTTTGCTTTGCTTTTGTCCCATGTCCTTATTTTATAGTAAAGCTAGTTAATATATTTATATATCTACAAAAACATTTTTCAACGAATTTGGCATAGCCATAGCAACAACGTTCAGTTGTGGTGTTTGGTATGTAGATCCTGCCTTTTTCACAATATTTATTTAAAGAGAGAGTACTTAACGTCTTTTCACTAATTCTAGTAAAAAGATAAAATTGTAATCTCATATTAAATAAACCAATTTAACAAATGAAGAAAGTTTTTTTTTTTTTTTTTTATTAAGTGTGAGTAGATGATTTTTAGAAGATTGTACCTTGATCCAATTAGCTAAATTTAAAATATATATATATATATATATATATTTATTTTCAATGACTCTTTTAGGACGGATGTAGTATAATTGGTTGGTTATATAAAATCTATAATTTATCCACATATAAGTAAAACGTGTATGCTTGAGTATAATGGAACTACATTTAATGAAATCTATAATATGTAACTTATACTGTACCCTCCCCTCCTCTTTCAGAAATATTTTTTCTTTGGGGCAAAAACTTATTGAACACAGTTTTACAGCAAGGGAGATAGTAAAATTATGTTAATTGTGTTAGATCATATTTAACAACATTTAGCTTATTAATCATCCGTGGGTCTTATAGCAGATCACCTCTACATGTTTTTCATTTCCTTTTCTTTTGGCCTGGGGTCGTGGAAAGAGAATTGTGGTCCCTTTGGTTAATTATTAAAGCAATAGGCCCAGTGTGGGGACAACGAATCTTTCCATAAAAGAGCGGTTTTACTATTCGTGGCCCAACAGGACTACGATTTTTCATATGGGCCCATCAGGACCACTATTTTTACCAACACTTCACCCAGCTTGACCTCCGTTCCAGTTCACCCACCTCAATCCGAATTTTCTCCTTCAATCAAATGATGCATATATATAAGTTGACATTAGTAGTTATTATATTTTATTCAAATGATATATAATTAATATTGCGCAATTAAGATGCTTATTACCCAAACACCCACAACATTGCAACTGAAATAACTAGAGGGTAAAAAGGTAATTTGGGAGCCCTCCGCGTTACACGGTTTGTGGCAATGGGAAAAGAAGAAAAGTGGTGCGGATATTGCTGCTCCCTACACCTTAAAAGTTCAAAGCAATCACCTTTCGGAGTTGGAATTCCCATACAAGATGAAGACCGTTAGACATGACAAATTATATACTACCACCGAGTGTCGGAGTGACCCCATAAAAAAATAACCATCGATCTCAATTTACTTTCTAAGTGGATGGTTAGATCACCCAGAATTAGCCGTTAGACACATACCACTAAATATCATTACTATCCAAGTGGGGTAACACATTTGGAAGGTCTGTGGAAATAAAAAGTAACTATTTGATAATCCATTTAGCTAGCATACAAGTAGCCATTAAACCATAGATGCAATTAGTAAGAATTATGTAATGATGATGATGGAGTCGCAAAGTTGGAATTTTTATATTTGAAAACTGCAGAAAAAGTAGGATTACTGCAAACTGTGGAAAAGAATCCAAAGATAGCCACTCTAAAAGCAATACCTTCAGAACTGATGCCATCTAACAAAAAGAAAATAATGCCTAAATTAAAAGAGAACAGTTGTACCAAATGAGCAGTTGTTCCATTGTAATGGCAACGGTTAATGACATGAAAGATCTTGAATGGGCGCTCCAACGGATGAAATCCGGCACCCTCAACCTCCACTCTCTCTCTTTCTTTCTCTCTCACCAAACATCAGGCTGTTTCCAACAAACACAAAACTCCATCAACATCAACATTGCAGCACAAGATACCCTTCTGCACTTCTCTCACTTCCTCAAACTTGTACAAACATCCTCACTAACAAACTTGGAGTTCCACCTCGTCGAATGGGACCCCCAACAAGCGAAAGATCTCCGAGCGTTGCTCGAAAACAGCCCCACCCTCAACCAGCTAACCTTCAGGAGAAACAAGTTCAATCCTGAATGTTTATTAGAGCTATCACATGCCTTAAGGAATAACAGATGCATCAAGGAAATCATGCTGTCTGAATCGGGCATTGGTTCAGAAGGAGCACGACTTCTAGCTTCTGCTCTAAAGGATAACCACAGCTTGGAAGATTTGCAAATATGGGAAGACTCCATCGGGTCGAAAGGAGCAGAAGAGCTGTCCAAGATGATCGAAGTGAACTCGACTCTTAAACTGTTGACCATTTTCGACTCGAAGCCAATCACAGCAACCCCTCTGATATCAGCAGTTTTAGCAAGGAACAGATCCATGGAGGTCCATATATGGAGCATGGACCGTATTGAAAAGAGTTCGAAAGTGATCGAATTCGTACCTGAAAATAGCACTCTTCGAGTATACCAACTTGATACCTTAGGCGCATGCAGAGTTGCTTGCTCGTTAGCGTGGAATTCAACGGTGAAGTCGCTTGACATGACTGGCGTTCGCCTTAAATCACGGTGGGCGAGGGAGTTCAGGTCGGTTTTAGAACAGAATCAAACACTCAAAGAGGTGAATTTGTCTAAGACGTGTCTGAAAGACAAGGGTGTTGTTTATATTGCAGCAGGACTGTTTAAAAACCGGACCTTGGAAAAACTGTACCTTGATGGAAACTCATTTGGAGGAGTAGGCATAGAGCATATACTCTGTCCATTGAGCAAGTTTTCGGTCCTGCAAAATCAGGCGAATACGACGTTAAAATCTTTAACTTTAGGAGGAGGAAAGACTAAGATTGGGAGAGATGGGCTTAATGCTATTCTGCAGATGCTGAGTAGCAACCAAAGTGTTACTTTTGTGGGAATTTATGATGATGAGAGTTTGAAACCGGACAACGTAGTTCAGATCTTCAAGAATTTGGAGAGAAATGCAACTCTGAAAAGATTATCACTTCAAGGTTGTAAAGGGGTGAAGGGCGAAGCTGTGTTGCGGGCGATAATGGAGACGTTAAATGTGAACCCTTGGATCGAAGACATTGATCTTGCAAGAACTCCGCTCCATCTTGCTGGAAAAACGGAACTGATATGTCAAAGATTAGGACAGAATGAGAGGACTGAACCTGAGATTGATTTGCACAATGACATGCAAATGGCTGTGCCTAAAAGCTGCAGAGTTTTTCTGTGTGGTCAAGAATATGCAGGTAAAACGACGATATGCAACTCCATATCACAGAACATTGCACCTTCAAGGATGCCATACTTAGATCAAGTGAGGATTCTGGTGAACCCGGTTGAACAAGCTGTTAGAACACCAGGGATGAAGATCAAGACTTTCAGGGACGAAGATATGAAGATCTCCATATGGAATCTTGCAGGGCAGCATGAGTTCTATTCGCTGCACGATCTCATGTTTCCGGGCCATGGAAGCGCGTCCTTCTTTGTCATCATATCCAGCTTATTCAAGAAGCCCAACAACGGAGAACTCAAAACCGGGAATGAGGTAGAAGAAGATATCCAATACTGGCTCAGATTCATTGTTTCCAACTCGAAAAGAGCGGTTCAGCAGTGCATGCTACCTAGTGTTACAATAGTGTTAACTCACTATGACAAAATCAATCAGCAATCTGATAGCTTACAGGCCACCGTGACTTCGATTCAGCGACTCAGAGACATATTCCAGGGATTTGTTGAATTCTATCCAAATGTTTTCACGGTCGACGCTAGATCATCAGCTTCTGTGAGTAAACTCAGTCATCATATCCGGAAAACAAGCAAAATGGTTCTTGAAAGGGTTCCTCGCGTGTACCAGCTCTGCAACGATCTTGTCGAAATATTATCAGATTGGAGACAAGAAAACCACAACAAACCAGCAATGAAGTGGAGAGAGTTTTCTGATCTATGCCAAGTCAAAGTTCCAGCTCTAAGAATTCGATCGAGACATGATCAGAGAGAGAAGGTAGAGACGAGGAGGAGAGCAGTGGCTACGAGTCTGCACAATATTGGAGAGGTGATCTATTTTGATGAATTGGGGTTCTTGATATTGGACTGCGAGTGGTTTTTTGGCGACATTATCAGTCAGCTAATCCGACTAGATGTCAGAAGGGAAAGCTCGGTTGAGAAGAATGGATTCATATGCAGAAAAGATTTCGAGAAGATTCTGATAGGGGGGTTACAGAGTAACATCCCTGGAATGGGCTCAAATGTTTTTGAGAATCTTGAAGCCAGTGATCTCATAAAAATGATGCTGAAACTTGAACTTTGTTGCAAACAAGATCCGACGGATCCCAATTCGCCTCTTCTAATCCCATCCAATTTGGAAGAAGGCAGGTATAGACCTCAAAAATGGCAGGTTATCTCTCCTGATAACAATTATGTAGGACGGCGTCTTCAATGTAATGACTCGTGCCACATGTTTCTCACGCCGGGTTTCTTTCCCCGTTTACAGGCAAGTCTTGGCTATGCTATCCTCTTTCTACTTTTTCTTCTCTGCGTTCTGTTAAATGAAAGCCGTAAACAACTGTTTTCCTCAAGTGCAGGTACATTTGTACAACAAAATTATGGGGTTGAAGAACCAGCATGGAGCATCATACAGCCTACAGAAGTACCTGATCTCAATAAACATAAACGGGATTCACGTCCGTGTAGAGCTTGGAGGACAGTTGGGTCATTCCATCGATGTCCTCGCATGCTCCACAAAGAGCCCGACAGAACAGATCAGACTCTTCCAGCAACTCATAATTCCATCAATACAAAGCCTCTGTCATGGGCTCACACTAATGGAGTATGTTCTTCGTTCGGAGTGCGTGAAAAATCTGATACCTCCTAGATACCGGAAGGACCAATCCGTCCCTCTTCAACAACTAAAGCGAGCTCTGCTCTCAGTTCCTGCTGAAAGCATTTACGATTATCAGCACACGTGGGATTCGATTACAGATTCAGGAAGCCTCATTGTAGGGCCTGGTTTTGATTTTGCACGCGTTTTGTTGTCTGATGATGACTTCAAAGAAGTACTTCACAGTCGATACCATGACCTGTATAACCTGGCCATGGAGCTTCAGGTCCCACAAGAAAGCAATCCAGATCATCCTTCAACAGAAATAACCAGCTCCGTTGACCCGACGTTTGCTGGTATAGCCAAGGGAGTTGAAGCAGTTCTGCAAAGATTAAAGATCATAGAGCAAGAAATCAGGGACATCAAGCAAGAAATCCAAGGGCTGAGATACTACGAACACCGGCTGCTAATCGAGCTCCACCGCAAAGTCAACTACCTGGTCAACTACAGCATTCAACTCGAAGAAAGAAAAGTGCCAAACATGTTCTATCTTGTTAGAACTGAGAACTACTCGAGGCGATTAATCTCCAATGTAGTAACGGGAATGCAAGCACTCAGGCTGCATATGTTATGTGAATTTAGACGAGAAATGCACGTGGTTGAAGATCAGATTGGGTGTGAGCTCATGCAAGTGGATAATGTAACAGTGAAGTGCCTAGCTCCATACATGAAGAAGTTCATGAAACTTCTGACTTTTGCTCTCAAAATCGGGGCCCATTTAGCAGCCGGTATGGGAGAGATGATACCTGATCTTGGTCGGGAGGTAGCACACCTGATCGAGTCTCCGGCTCTTTATGGGGTGGCCGGTGCTGCAGCAGTTGGGGCTGCAGGGGTTGCTGCAGCTGGAAATAGGAGCCAAAACTCACGGGACATTCAGCAAGATCATAGGGCAGCTCAGCAATGGGTGATGGACTTTCTGAGAGACCACAGATGTTCGTCCGGAAAAGACATATCTGAGAAGTTTGGGTTATGGAGAATAAGATACAGGGATGATGGTCAAATTGCATGGATTTGCAGGAGGCATATGTATACAAGAGCATACGAAATTGTTGAAGCTCCACTTTGATGTTTTATCTTATAGTTGGTAGAATGATTTCCTATATTTTCTCAAGGAAGAAATAGAAGAATGCTTATTCTTCAAATGCAACTGTACTCTCAACTCTCAAGGACTATCGATCAAAAGTTAGATGGGCATCAATTTAGCATATCATCCTCAATTGAACAATTATGCAAAGTTAATCAACCTAAAAGTGCACATTCTAATTCTATGATTAGACGAGTTCTGATGTGAAGGGAGCGTTCATGTGGATAGCGATATTACTTGCGAAGTGATCAGTTAGTTCCACAAAATCCCAACGATGGGTTCGACATATTAGACCACCTAAAGAAACCCAACATTGAGATTTTAGTGGAGCCAATCTGATTATTTGGCAAGCACTATCACTAGAAACTGAAAAAAAGAGCGTTAAAATGGATGGTGATAATATTTGTCACGTCACAAGTTAAAAACACCTAATGATGTTTTCTACATCAAGACTCATGACCACCAAAAGAAATGACAGTGATGAAGCCTAATACAAAATCATAAACTTCACCAGTATGTAATTAGTTTTCCGATGATATATAACCGATGACGAAAATGATTTATTACATAACTGAAAGACTAAAATTAAAGAGGTAGGATCAAGAGCAAAGGTCTCAAATATACAGTACAAGAAAATCAGATGTCACAATGCTCTTAGCACATACAAGTCATTCTTTAGTCGTCTACAACATACCCAGATTAATACGATACAACAACACCACAAATGCTACTGCTGGCATCATCATCAGTCTCCATTCTAATCACTAAAGTCACCTGTGTAATCTGGGCACCGGAATAACTGATCAGAAGAAGGCTCTACTCCCATAAAATACTCGAGAGCCAGAGTTCTTCGATGCTGGTGTTTTCTGCTCTGAACTCGTGGAATTCTCGGAGCTGGTTGGTCCATTTTCGAAGTCCATCGGAAGCTTCATTTTGGCTAGGGATTCAGTGAATTGCTGCATGCTTTTCATGTACATATCCACGATATCCTGCTGAACCACATTGGGCTCGGGCATGGTGACGGGCTTTACGAATGTATCGCTTGACAGCCCACCCGATGCATTACTCTCAGTGTCCAAGCCATTAGCCTTTTTCTCCTTCGAATTGTCTTTAGGAGGCGAAACATGTTCTTCAGTTGGCGATTTTGATTCTTTTGGAGTCTCACAAGATTGGAAACTCACGGAAACTGAAGCAGATGAAGTTCCGTTCGTTGAAGCACTGCTAGGAGGAGAATCGATCTTTGGAGGTGGCCTTGAGATTTGAGTACCCATTGAAAAGCTTTCGCCCTGCTGAACCTCTACCTCTGAGCTCACATGATTCTCAGTATCGGAGCTGACAAGGCTGTCTGAACTCTGGGAGTCCACATTGGGACATGGCATCCCGAAATATTCTTCCACCATCTGGTTATTCTCGTTTACGACGTTAGGATCAGGAAACTCGATTTTATCCAAATCATTAGGAAGGGACTTGGTAGATTCACTCTCGTGTGCACATGAATCGGTCTCCACGGATGTGCGTGGTGCAGGAATCAGAATCACATCAGGTTGTGCTCCAATATAAGAGACCGACAACTGTACGAATCCTGCCGGAGAGTGGAAAAGATCAGTTGAGGAGAGAGAGAACTCCCTTTCCAGCTTGCCATTATTAAGAAGGACTTCAGATATAGGCACCAAAGCGAACCCAAGAAGCTGATCTTCAAGATAATTCCTCACCCTGCTTAGCATCCATACCTCACATTTGAGTGAGGAATCAGCTTTACGCACATTAAGACTGAGATTCTCGTTGAAAATCGGATTTCTCCCACCGCCATTGATGATTTTGGTGGAGACCGTCTTCTCAGGATCACTAGTCAGACAAAGTTTCGCATAAACATCTTGCTTTTGATAGATGCAAATGTTGTGGATGTCCCTAGCTTGGTGTATATATACCTCCAGCGCACCTATGAAGTCCTCCAAGTTACCTATCGTGGCCTCTTTTCTTTGGAAATTGATTTCCCTTGACAGTAGGCTGGGGTTTTCAGTAAAGTGATTGGTGTTTTGCTTGTCAGACTCGGGAAAAACGGAAGAGCTCTTAAGTGGCGAAACGACCGATTGAGGGGAATCCATGAGTATGATAAGAAAAGTTTAACCTGTAAAGAAGTGAACATTGATATCAGAAAGACTCATGATACTCCTTTAGGGATAAGCATACATCGATGCAAATACTGCAGAAAACATTTAGTAGCAGATTCATTGCAGAGTTTTCAGATGGACACAGATCAATTTCATTTTAAACTACTACATTTGTTTTCAGTTTGGCAGGATTTGAATTCCTCACATTTTAAATCCTTCAATCGAAACAAAGCCTTAGGTTACGGTAAATTAAATGCGAATAAATTAGATTATGATGAAAACTAGCAATTAACTAAAAGCTTAAAAAATCAAAACACAACTCACAAGGAAAGAAACAAGAGAAAGAAAGAAAAACATACTACAGAAGTCTAAAGAAAGGCATAACCTATTATGTGCAACTACGATGGAACAAAAGAATCTCAGTATCCAAATCCTAAAAGCAGCAGCAAAGAGAGGTAGATCTGAAAAGGACAAAGCCAATTGAAATATGTATTAAGGGCCAGCCAGTTAAGTAACAAAGCTACTCAACCTATATAGTTAACAATTAAAGAAATAAACCCAACTGAAAGTGAAACCTAGCTAACAACTCAAAAGAAAACCCAACTTTATAAGACAAATTAACAACACAGAAATCTTAAGAGCAAGTGAGGGAAACTAATATCAATGACATTAAATAACTCACCAGAAGAAATCTTAGTACAATCAGGTAAGAAATGAAGGAGTAACAGGTAAAACTCATCAATCAAGACCAAGAAACAGCAGAAATGAAGATCTTAAAAATCATGTTCAACTCAAAAGGCAAACACCCAAATCCTAGAAATAGACAAAAATTCACCAACTGTATAAATTCAATTTAACCACATACCGATAAAGCTACCACCTTTTTCCACACATCAAACAACAGTAACAGGATTATCTACCACACAATCTAAAAAGATAACAAAATATCAACTTCAGCAATTGAACCCAGTAAAGAGAAAAAGAAAAGCTGGAAAAAGGAAAAAGTGAATGATGAATAATAACTGTTGATAATTACTTGTTATCGGCAAAGTCAAAATCTGTCTTCTGCAGAAGCTGAGGCTAAAAACTAAAATCCAAACAGAAAAAGATGAACCCGTTTTAGCAAATGAGGAAAGTGAAGTGGTGGAGAGGTAGTAAATAATACTAGAAATCTTGAGAGAGAAATTTATGGGATTGAAGGCTGTCGGAAAACCACTGTCTTTGTGCATCGTGTTGGGAATTATATAAAAGCGCAGGATTTGGGGATTTGTATTTTTATTATTAATTTGCGGGATTTAATTGCCACGCGATAAAGATGGGCGATCCAATGAAAAGGAGTGTGAGTGGAATGCACAGTTGGGACATCGGAGCGTGGGAAGCACGTGCAGTTGGAGTCTTGTGTCGGCATTTCAAGTCGTTGCTCCTATTTTCGTTTCACACACTGTAGCCCATTTCTTGTTTTGTTTTCTCCTTGTACCGTTACTTCCACGGTGCCTTTGCTTTCTATCTGTATTTGTATTTCAACTCCACTCCAATTTTATAAATTATTTTCACTTTGCTCCAAAACAAAAGTTTATTCGTTAAAAGACACCCATGATAACAAACGAACCAAATTGATTATTTTATGTCTAAATATAAAGATTATCCGAAGAAGTTACTGATTTTTTTGGAGTTGGATCATCATTAATTAATGGTGACACGACGCTACAAGAGTAAAGTGAGTCGCATACGCATTAATTGCACAAATTTAATTTTATTGGCTAAGATGACCTGACCCAACAATCGAACGAAGAAATTTTTTTGAACGTTGAAAACCTGGTCAATAAGTTATAGATCAAGAGAACTTGAATATGTTGAGTCCAGTAAATTCTGGCTGGCTCAAGAGAACTTATCCATCCCAAGCTAGAGAAAACAAAAAAAGAGTTTGACTCAAAATATTGTATATGTTGAATGCAATAAATTTTTGTGTAAGAGATCTTGTATATGCTGAGCCAAAAACAATAATATTGGAGCCCGGAGCCAGAATCAAACAAACAACCTCCACCAAATGGATATGCTACAAATATATCATCAACATTGTAGTTAGATTTTTCTTATATATATAAATAACAATGGATCTATTGTGCATACTTCAATGTCGAATTGGAAAACAACCAAAATGTATTAATAAATAAAATTCCACATCTAATGGATTCAGTATGTTATTGATTCAACTCGTACAAGTAGATCCAGCTTGTTCTAATAAAGGGATCTACCACATAATTTTTTTTCTGCATCAAATTCTACCACATAATTAAAGCCATGTTTATGTTGTGTTTTCAAACTAATTTATGATATCTTAACACGATTTTAATGTATTTTTTTAAAATATTACTCCACATTTCATTTTAAAAAGATTATATATTACTAAAAAAGTATCACTGTTTTATTTATTGCTAAAATTTTGGAATTATGTCTAAGACGCATGCTTTTCATTCGGCTGCCACAAAATTTTGTTTGATGAATTGTACTCTCACATATATAATATATATAGTCTCAACTTTAGAAGAGTATAATGATACAACGATTAAGATTCGAAAATCCATTATTAGTTTAATGACTAGATAGACTGGGAACATGTGATTGTTATATGGGATTAAAAACTCGATTAATTAGCGTAAATCGAATTGTTGTGGTGTATTTAGAGATCTACTTGTCCATAATCAAATAGCGATCATGATTGGTGATCGATGGGGGCAATAGCGATCAGTCAGATAAGTAAAATTGAACAGGATTGACGAAACACAACGAACGTTGCGATCGATATAACACTGCTAAGGATGTTTGTCAGCTTAACTGCTTTTTTTCTCTTTTGTATATATTGTGTTTCTATACTCGAGATTACAATAGAATTTACTAAGAGTACACGTGGGGGTATTTATAGAGGTTGAGGTGCTCTTGCATGATCTACACGTGGCAGCCAGGTGGCAGACCCGACTGATACGCGTCCGCCACCTAGCCTGGCCCAATTGAGGTGGATTCCACATGCTTCCCTCGTGTTTGGCTCGCGAGGGTAATCACTTGGCGGAATGCGGTCATCGCTATATTGGCGATCAAGGCTCTTGCAGTAGAAAGTTGCCTGCGGTCTTAGCACGCAGATAGCGGTCTTGGGGTGTGCGATCTTTCTTGAGGGCGACCAACCTGTTTGCGTGGATGGGTCCGGCCTTTGCTTCTTGTGAGGTAGTCTCATGTTGCGGGGACTTTAGATCTTATGCCTTAATCGGGAGCTTTCTGGGTGAAGCTTAGTTTTAAATTTTGGGGTTTCGCGATAGTTATCCACAATTGCCTCCTGAGAGAAGAGGTTGTTGCCGCTGAATGCGACCTTTGAACTCAAGTTCATGTTTCAAACTGCGTTCCCATTAACAACGGTCTTTGTCAAAATGCGATCATTCTTCAAATGCGATCATTTATTTCTTGAGCGGGAAACGTGGTAATTTTGATTTTTGAACGTTTAATTTGGGAGGGAAGGGGGTGAATACCGATGTGTCCCACCCGTGTCAAGGCTTTTTGTCCGTGTGTTGATGACGTGGCCGGCATATTTTAGTCTCTCAGCGCGTGACGGTTTGAGATAGCGCGTGTGCTCCACGCGCGGCCATATGTCAGTAGCTGATTGGCCATCCCTGCGGTTGCATCTCAACTGTTAGAGGCGTAAATCGCGACATTCATTTCAGCTTCTATAATGCCATATAAATTGTCATTTTCTTCTTATTTTCTCATTTTTACCTTCGCCATTTGCTACAACCAACCTTACAGAGTTTTCCAGTGAGGATCGCAACTGACTTTTTGCACAGGTAAACTTGGTTGTTCATTTTTTTATTTTTCTTTTCAAATGTCTTCGTCGGAGTCATTACCTTCACAAATATTCGAGAACCCTTCTGAGGTTCATGATCAAAGAGAGTGAGAGAGTGAGGGTAGGAGGATCATTGAACAGACCTTTCGCAAGGCAGGATATTCGGAGGGGGACATAGCCGTCGTTTTTGCGGGGGATGATGTCGACACAATCCGTTGGGCAAATCAGTCTTAGAAGAGCCGTCAATAGTTCATATAGATGAGTACGATGTTGAGGATTTTACGACCCAACTGGAGGAAGATTTGGTATGGGCGGTTCTAGGGTTTTCCCTGCGGGTATTAGTGATCTATATAGAGGAGGAAAGATCGACAGGGGATCGATCTATGTGACACGGTGGTCGGATATCCATTTTGGAAGTATCTCCCGGAACTAATACTTGAAGTAGAAGCCTCCCCACCCCTAAGGATCCAAGCATCATCTTTTGGGGCGAATATTTATACACGTAGTGTATGCATGCACTTAGGCCGATTTATAGGTGTATTTTGGTAGTATTTGCATATCAATTTGGTGGTTCTGTGTAAAATATGATTATATTTGGTCGAATAACGTGTTTACTTATTTTGTAGTGAAAATCTTATGTTTTAGGGCTAAAAATTTGGTGGAATATGGTCCGGGAGGAGAAACAAGTCAAATAGGGGAGAAAACGGTGCAAAACAATTGTTAAAAGAGGAAAATGGTCGAACTCGGCCGCATCTAAAAGAGGAAAAGGGTCGAACTTTCCATAAAAAAGTGGCTTAGAAACACGAAAATACATTGTCTGGCCAACTCGGCCGCCTTCTTGAATGCGGCCATGTAAAAAGTGCTCCTGAAAGTGAAGTTTTTTTGTCAGCTTGACACACCTCTAGTACTTTGGCCATATCTTGAGATATAAAAGTCCAATTGAGGTGAAATTGGTGGCGTTGGCAAGCTAATTCAAAGGACTACAACTTTACTAGAATGAGCCAACTCCAGAAAATGACTGAAAGACCCAAAGAACGGCTTGGAGATTAGACCTGAAACCTCGCTCGGCCAATGCGACCACGTTTCGGAAATTGGCCGTGTCCGATGGAGGTTCTTACGCATTTTGCATGCATTTTGGCCTACTTTTCGGCCCGTTTCAACCCCAATCCTTCACAACTTATCTATAGGACCTCTCCAAGTTCGAAAATTATCAGAAAAACATCATTGGAACACCTTGGAGGCTTTTATTGAAGAGCAAGGAACGCAAGAGACGAATATCAAGATTCAAGATCTGATTTTTGTTCATTCATCATTCTTTTTATTCGAATAAGATGTATGTCTATGAATTATCTTGTCTTTTAATTTTGAACATGAGTAGCTAATCCTATTGTGTTCTAGGGTTAGAGAGTAGGTTACTATGTTTCGATTTGTTTATTTTAATTCTAGACTCCATTTTATTTTAATTCAAAAAATAGAATGAAATGTATAGAAACACTAAATTTTGATTATCTTATCAATTTATTAATCTTATCAATATCATTAGTACTTTTTAGTTTTATATATATAGCTCAATATTATTGAAATTTATGGACAGATATAGAGACACCCCGTCCCTTTTTTATTTTCTAAAATTTTAGTTTTAAATGTAACTTAACTAAATATTAAATTTAGAGTATAATATATGAGAGTTTGTTTTATAATCTTCTCAAAATGAGCTACTTACTTGGTATAAAATTTGCCTTCCAAATCTTTGAGTTTAATTAGAAAAAATTATCTCTAAAAAAAAAATTGAAAATTTTAGCCCGATAAAACGAGTATCTAGATTTGTCTATAAATGGGCCCCCCTCGACAAAATTTCTGGGTCCGTCACTGCCTGGAGTCAACACCTCTCTCTTGATACATACATCTATCAAGAGGGTTTCGTGTATATTCTCACACCTCGATTTCACATAAATCATGAGGAAAGTCTATGCTTGCTAGTTGTAGAAAAACTTCAATGGTACATGCTTTATGGTGTCGCCTTCACTGTAGGCTATTTCCATATGTTTGTTGCAAACTAAATTGCCTTCATAAATATCAGTACATCTTCAATGGTAGGACTCAAGGCACGGGCCTCCTGTATATGTGTGTGATGATAATTTTCAATCCTAGACACTCACGAACTGCTACATGTAGAAGAATGGTCTCTAAATAATATGATGAAGTAGCTATAAGAGTTTGTATAATTGATCTCCAAGATGTTGTTGTGTTCCTCATGGTAGTAAATAAACATTTTAGTAATGACCTTTACATAGGTAATGATGTAACAACATCAATCAGAACCAACAAAAGTATTATTTGGTGTTTCGAAGTCAGGGGTACCTTCAACATTTCTGTAGGATTACAGTTTCATTTGTAGTCCTTTTTGTCCCTTTGGATAAGAAAAATTGATATTCTTTTTAGAGGTTACAATCTTTTTTGTAGTCTCTTTTGTCTATAATATGAGAATAGAAAATTCATGTCAATCGTCTCTTTTAGGTATCAAAGTATATATTTTTATATCATTCCACTCATACTGCATTGTCTTGAGTAAAGTGTAGCTAACAAGTTCTTTGAGAAAGTAATATTTGTCTGCATTAAGCTTAGTACAATTACGCACACATTTCACTTAATAGAGAATTTCAGCTCTCAATAACTCTATCGTTTCCCTTGGATGCAAACAAGTCTTTTCTTATGTCCACACTTCAACCAATCATAGAGTGTTAAGAGATTGCATTTTATCCTTGTTAAATCGTCTGATAGTCTTTTGGATATATGCAAACTGAGGAATCAATATTCCACAAATTCGGTCTCCTAGTTCAAGTCATAGATATGAGTTTTCCCATCCTTGATCTCATATTCAGATTTCAAATACCTCTTATCATGTCCATAGAATCGACATATACTGTTATAGTTGCAATTTTGGTACTTGTTTCCTTTATAAATGCACAAATGAAAAGTTAATTGCTCTTTCCATTCCCAAAAAAGTAGTGACTCAGACATATATATATCGTTTTCGTCCGAGTTGTTTCAATCAAAGTGAACATTTCAATCTAATATTCTAAGTGCATTTCGTAGTGTAAAGTCACTTGAGTTGGACAACAGAAGTCCATCGAACACTTTCTAATATCTCTAGAAAAAGATACCCATGGAGATATATTATAGCCACATTACTAAGCTGCATTTTCAATCATTTGGAAATTTCTCAATAGGACGTTATAACGTCCATTGCGACATAGTATATCTCCTCGTAATTAATTTCATGAGAGTAATATTTTTTTATTGATGATTAAAACAAGTTGTGTCATAACTGCCACCTTTTTCCTTGGGCAGGTATTTATTGAACTAAGTGACGTCCCACATTTCCTTTTGGGAGCCCCATCTCAACCAGACCTCGCCCTCCACTAAGTATGGTTGCAGCACCTCTATCTGCGGTATTGTGCCCCGTATTTGGGGCTTTTAACCTTACATACATATGTGCAAATGGTATGTATGAATTTTTCTCTTTAGAAATATTAAAAAATTCATCAGTGATAAAATATTCCATACTTTTAAGATCGATAACTCATTTTTACTTCACTTTTACATAATGAAATGTGGGGATCCTAATGAGACATACTGAAAAACACTTCCTGTTATTTCCTTTGAAAATTATTTTTCTTATCTCCCCCTTATAGTAGGAAGTCTGTCTCATTAAAGTGATCATTCACGAATCTAGCGGTGAATACATATCGCCTGTTAAAGGTTTCAAGCAGGTAATAGTTGAAAATCCGTATCCAACATAAATACTTAATCATGTTTAAGACCCATTCTAATGCACTACAGTGCTAATAGGCACATATACGTCCTAATCAAATATGTGTAAATGTATAAATATCATGCTAAATCGAGTTACCAACTTATACACATAAATTGTTGGTTAATAGTGGGCCTGAAATGAATAAGTGAAGTTACAATAATATTGCATAACCCCATGTCAGATAAGCATTTTAGTGCTCATTATCAATTCCCTAGCCTCCATTATATCATTTTGATGGTGGCTTCTACAAGACCATTGGAGTATGCACATGGGTTAAAGAATGATCTAATCGATCATGATAGACATGTAATAATTATCAAATGCTTTTGGATGTGAATACTATGGTGTTAGAAAGTTTTATAGACTCCATGGGGTGAGAGTGGTGAACCCTTATATGTAAAATCTTCTGTAAGTTTTTTTCATATGCAACATTTCTTGTGGACAATAACATGACTTTTACTTAGCGTGTCAAAGCATTTACTAGAACCCTAAATACTTCAATGACCCAGATTCTAGTTTGATAGGTCCACATCTATTATATTATGTTCTTTGTAAGAATGGAATATTTTGCTTATATATTTGACATAGCAAGGTCTCGATCATACTTGTCGCTATATAAGGGCTTGGTAGAATGAGTTATGTGCATTTAAGATAGTTAATGAGGCATAGTGAGATGTTGGCCATGCTTCTAGCGCCTTAGAAAACATTGACTACATGATAATAGAATTAGCACCGATCTATATCGTGTATCAGATTTTCACCTCTTTTTGTATTTCACTTGAAAGAAAGAACGTCCATATCATTTCTTAAATACAGATAATTATCTTATTACTTGGATGTCTAAAGTTGTTATACCAAAACCTGTATGAGTCAGCGTTCCAAAGTCCATTATTGGTATAACATATGAGTTTGTGTCCCAAAGTCCATTGTGGATAACAACATATGAGTTGGTGTCTCAAAGTCCATTGTGGGTAATAAATTATGACTCTGTTCCTAAAGCCCATTATTGGAAACAAATTATTATTCAATATATTAGTGGGATACATGCCACTAGATTGACTTACTAATTTCTCTAAGATGTGTTTCCTTCCACATTCATTAGAAGTATTAATATTTTTAATTTCATTGTCACACTTAGTTTCTAATGATAATATTTGACAGAAATATCATCATTTAAGAATGTTCAGGTAGCTCTTAGTGTATATAGAGCTTTTGTGACTATAACCATTCTGTCACTAGGCATCTAGAGTATAGTGATTCCTCGCTCTTTTAGCACTGTGATGCAGTAATAGTCTAATCATTATGGCCACAGAGGAATTCATTAATGAATAAACTTAAGACCAAATCCATAGTAGAACTAGAGTCAAATATTATGTACTTACAACTTTCTTGAGACATTAAGAAATGTATTTTCATAAACTACGCAAAATCTTTATTTCCATTTGAAATCACAATCATGAGGTAGGCATAATGATCTCCGTCTTTCATAGTGAGTCCATATTCTTTGGACTTCCTATATATTATCTAGTAATTGCTCTAATAATTTTGATACAATGGTGTAGTATTTCCATACTTAGGTAAAGTTCAATTCCATTTTGTTCATAAGATTCTAAGATGTATTTTGTACATTAGTGTCATGAAGACCATGACCATTTGGGTAGATACATTAGAAGGCCTCTACAGCTCCTATATCCCTTGTCTTTTGGTGTATTATTACCACGTGTGTAGGGATAAACACATTATATTCCCTTGACTTTGGGTTTATTTCCACTATTTAGTTTGTCATAGTTAGGCTTGAGAATTTCCTTATCCTAGCACAACATATCGGTCTTGCAGTTCTTTTATTGTCATACTCTCACTTACTTATACTGGTTCGCTAATATACCTATCAAAGTACGAAAAGATTTTTTGGTATCAAATCATTTTCTATTATTTCCTTCCAACAAAAAAATAAATGTGCTTTAGATTGATGAATGTTGAAATGGTCGATTTTCTCACATATTCCACATTCGTATTGTTTGAGAAATGCGATTATTTGATACGTCTAAGTGCAATTTTGTGTAAAAATGTACTTTTGAGTTAATTTTCCTTTTTGATATGATTTGATGCACTTCTGTGTATTTTTGAGTTGTATTTTGAAGGTTAGAGAAATCTGGGAGCTCAAGGAAGTCGTTTGCATACAATTTCCCATTTCGATCTGCATACCGAGGCCCAAATGGGCCCCAATTAGGCCCGGGACAGACCCGAATTCAAGATCGCTGAGTCGTAAATAAAATTCACAAGAATTCGGATCGAGAAAATGGATAGGAAGACCTCAAAATGGAGAAGAATGTAGACAATACGCGCGACGGGAGGCGAGACATTAAAAATTTGCATTTCAACCATATCTTCTTCATTCGATGTTGGATCAAGGTACTTCAAAGTGATACGGAAGCTGAGACGAAGCCCTACAACTTTGTAGTGAAAGTCGAGCGCGATCAACAGGTTCGACCCAAATTGAATGAAAGTCAAGCATACTACTTTGTTCTTTTACCTTTTTACCCTTAATAAAAGGGCATTTTTAGTAGAATTTTAGTCTTTTCACTTGCGTAGGGTTCGGGTATTATAAACACCCCTTCTCCTTTTTCATTTGTAACAAGTAGAAACATTATAAAACTTAGTAGAAATCTAGTCTTAAATTTTTCAGAATTTCTCTCTAGAGTTCCTTCTTCAAAGGGGGGAACTTATCTTTTGGTGAAGAACTTGTGGAGAACTTTGTTAATTTTGATATTTAGCCTTTTGTTTTCTTGTATTTTTATTTTGTCTTGTTGTTGTTATTCAATATCTTTTGAAGGTATCATTGGTACATGAGAAGGACAAGAGGCTTTGATACATCGGTTGTTGATCCTGATCCGGAGATTGGTCGTACCTTCTCAAGAGGAGTTAGAAGATTGCTTCCTATCATAAGGAGGCAAGAGGAAGAAGAAGTCATGGATAACCGAGAACCAAATAACCAATCTCATGATGAGGTAGTGGAAGCCGTTCCGAGGTAAACATTAAGGGATTTCATGGTCCCTAACAACCACGACACATATTCGAGCATAGTTCGACCAAGAATGCGAGCCGACTCATTTGAGCTCAAGCCGGGGATATTACATATCATCCAAGCGAACTAATTTTCCAGTCAACCAAGTGAAGACCCCCACACTAGTGTGTCTACATTCCTCTAATTATAAGACACACTCATGATGAACAGGATATCACTGGGAGCAATAAGGTTAAAGCTCTTCCTGTTCTTACTCCCGGGACCGGGCAACTACCTCGTTGAATTTGCTTTTATCCGACTCTATTATGCCGTGGGATGACCTATAGTAAAATTTCATACAAAATTTCTTACACCGAGCTAAACCGCTCAACTTCGACATAGTATCACCACTTTCTCCCAAGAGCCTGATGAGTCACTGTTTGAAGCTTGGGAAAGATTCAAGGAAAATCTGAGGAGTTGCTCTCATCACGGTTATGGGTGCTTGTGGACATTTTCGAGCTCATAGAGAAGATGGCTACAAATCATAACCAATGGAATAAGCACGAGGTTCTCTAAGCTTGTCTTCGAACAATTAAAGAATGGTATAAGGTATGCACCAAGTCAACACTCTCAATTTGATGACATCAAAGCTTGAGGTGTTAACCAAAAAAGTTTGGTACTATGAAATCGGTGAGTACCACTTCCACCACATCCTCCATCTCTTAAATTTAATATTTTGTGATATCTGTAGAGGAGAAGGGAAATGTGAGTTTGCTTGAGAGGGCAAGTAAAGGTGAGTGGAATCCATATTCCAATACTTATGACCCTGGTAGCAACATAATCCAGCATTCTCTTATGCCAATACCCAAAACACCCAAAAAAAAAAAAAACTCTAAAAAGCAATGCTATCAAAGCCAACCCTATTCATTCACCAAAAATCCCCTGAGCTTTCCACCTAGGAACAGTAATCCTAACCCCCTAGGAGAAGTGAAATCGGTGTTGCCATTGAAGAAATGAAAACCCAAGCCAAAATGGATAGGGATGATATGAGTGCTAAGTTAGAAACTCTCATGAGCCATAACAAATTTTTGGAGCAATATCTCCTTAACTAAGGGCTTCATCTAGACAAGTGGGTAGCCTCCCAGGATAACCTAAATACAAACCTAAGGAAGACTTTAAGTTTGTGGGGAAGGAGGGTGTGCATGAGGATATTTTGACTAACAAAGAAGGATATAAGCTTGAATTGGTGGAAGAATGGAAATATAACTCCAAGGGAAAGTTTCTTGTTGATAATGAGGAAGAGGAGGAAAAAGAGACCGAAAATCTTGAGGAAAATATTGAAAATCTCCATCATCTCCCATCCCAACCCAGCACACAAACCCCTTAGGAGATGTGATGATGTTGAGCCGATTGGTTGAAAAAGAGGAACTAAATGAAGGTAAAGTGACCTTGAATTGTGAGAAAAAAGTTTCGACTTGTTTCTTAAAGGAAAGACACTCTTTTATGGAAACAATCTTCAAAATGCCCTATCCTTTTCGAAGTACTTGAAAAATGGGGAAATTGTAAGGAAATTTATGTTTAGTATTGATGATGGAAGAACCTCCTGTAAGTAGAGATGTCAATAAGGGCCGGCCCGGCCCTACCCGGCCCAAGCCCTCAAAAGCCCGGGCCCTAAAGGGTCAGGGCTAAAAGCCCTCATGCTATAAGGGCTTTGAAAATCTAGGCCCTGCCCTAGCCCTGAAGGGCTAGGGCCGGGCCCGGGCCAGGCCCTTTAAGTTCATGTATTTTAATTTCTTTATTATTGTTCGCAAATTTCATAATTAACATGTTTAAATTTTACCGATAAAATGGTTATATGTTTCTTTAAAATACTAGTATTCCAATCTCTTCTAACATATATGTTGAGGTTTCTAAATATGCCGTATTATATAAGATACGACATGATATATTTAAGAATCCCAACATACATATTCAAATGCTAGCGGAAATATAAAAGAACGTGAATGCAATATTATAGAATAAAATGTGAACTAAGGTGTTAGAGCCAGAAGAGTAAAGGAAACGTGAAAAATCATTGATTGCATGAAACTCTAAATTTATTTATAAGATATCATATATAATATATTTATGAGATATATAATATATATCTATATATTATATATATTTTATATAAAATATACAAATAAGGGCCCTCAGGGCCGGCCCTACCCTAGCCCGGCCCAAGCCCTAGTAGGCCCGAGGGCCAAAAAGGGCCGGGCTAAAAGCCCTTAAGCTATATGGGCCTGTAAAATTGGGGCCCAGCACTAGTATTTTTAGGGTCGGGCCAGGGCCGGCCCTAAGGGCCGGGCCTGTTTTGACATCTCTACCTGTAAGGTAGGAACTGGTGGGCCCCATAAATTCTGTAAATCTTTGTAATAGATAGGGCAAGTTCTAATTAGACAGAAGTTGCAGCAAGGTCATCAAGGTTACTCGAAGTAACAAGTTCACTATCGCAGCAAGGAAAGAGACTGCAATGAGCATGCAGTAAGGTTGCCTATGCCCATCCAGCATGCATCATTGCTTGCAGCAAGGAAGGTATGGCCAGCAAGCAAGCAGGAGTCATCTCAACAGTGTCAAAGTCAAGTTAAAAAGTCAGGATATTCAAATTTCAAATATATAGCCAGTGGAGAACCTTAAAACCTTGTACCTACTATCCAATTGCGCTGGGACACGTCACCTGACAAAAAAGCAAAAGCAACTCTGGACACTAACACCAAGCTGCAACCACTCTAAACTACTTTCTGCGGGAAAGGACAAACGACTCTTTATCGTACAAGAAGCATTAAATGTCAACGATATTATTTCCCTCTCTTCAACGAGAAAAAATCCCAACTGCTATAATATAGAAAGAGATGGAGGATGGATTAGAAAAAACCAAAACTCAAGCATTCAAAATTACTTAGCATCAAGCACTCAACATTCTTATTCAAAGCTTCAAAGCATACACTCTGATAATCAAACCGGTGTTTATGCAAAGTATACAAGAGCAAGATAATAATCAACAAACAACCTAGTGAAGATCAAAAGTTGTAACAACTCTCAAGTCAATCTAGCTCTCAAGCTTTACTTCGGTCCTAATTCTTTTCAAACCAGGGAACTTGAGCGCATCTCAACTATATTCAAGTCTAGAGACGGCTACTAGAAGTTGAAGAAAGACTTTTATCAAATCAATCTCATGAAAGGTTTCTGAAATTGGGAATCTATGTTTGTATTAGGGGTTCAAAGCTGACTTGTGTTCCAAGGAACGTGTGTACGATGGAGGAGTAGCCTTTCTATGATAGACAAAAACTATTGTAAGGATCTAAGTTGGACTTAGACTTCATAGTAGCTAATTTATATTGTGTGTAAACTACTTAGTGAATTTTCTCACTGTGTGAGGGAATAATGGACGTAGAAGGATTACCCCCACCTTCAAACCACCATAAATAGTGTGTCTACTTTTATATTGCTTTTTATTATTGTTGTTGGCATATTACTTATCTATTGTATAGATTAGTAAGAAAATATTTAAGCATATTCCGCTGCACGTAAAACTCACTTGAACTTTGGTTACTATAAGCTACTTCTGGCCAATCTGCTTTGTGCCTACTGACTAATCAAGCTTATTTTTCTAGCTTTGCTGCAAGAACCAATTTCTTGGAGTAAGCAGCAATCTTGTGCTCATAGTATTTGAAAAAAAAAAGAAAATCGAGTTAGAGGTACATTCACCCCCAAACATCTACCACTTGGGATCAACAAGCGGTATCACAGTGGTTGGTTTCACACACCAATCTTCTTTGGTATAAATAGATCCAATCGTTTTCTAGCAAAAAAGCATATTTTTAAAAGCAAAAGATCTTTAAGTCAAAAAGCCACAACAATGGAGATTTCTTCAACTAAAGCTCCCATGTTTTCATTTGAGGAATATGAGGACTGGGCCATAAGAATAAAATCGCACTTGGATTCTATGCATGATGATATGTGGACAATTATTAATGAAGGTCCACCAGTAATCATGAAGATCAACAATGGTGTGCGAGTGGATGGAGAACTTACACCTCCTCCCATGGTGGAAAAGGCACGTAATGAATGGACTGCTGATGATAGGAAAATGTCAACGTGGACAATCTTGTGAAAAATATACTTTTTATTGGGGAAGGGAACCTCCACTAAAGTCAAGACATGAAGACTACCAAGGACATTTGGGATTTGCTGAGAAGATCTGTGTAGGCTCAGTCTACTACGAGAGAACAGGGTGGCTACTGCAACCTTGAAGTTTGAGCTCTTCAAGTAAGTCTCTAAGCAATTTAGATACTAGATACACTGCAATCCTGAATGAGTTGGTGTCTGCTGGGAAAGAGTACATTCAGCAGGAGATAAACACCAAGTTGCTGCAAGCTCTCACATTGGACTAGGATGTGAAGGCTATTCCAATGAGAAGCTCAAAGAATCTAGGTACGAAGAGCATTCACGATGTCTTCTCTGACCTCAAATCCTTTGAATATGACATTTATCGGAGAAGGAGAGAAGAAGAGAATGATGCTATCACCAAAGCCCTAGTATCAAGAAACCCCTCACAATAACTCCGAACAGTCCCGCTAACCACCATCGTGCCAAAGTAGCAACCTCATGTTGTTGCTGAGGAGGAGCAAGCACCTGAAGAGATGACTTTACTCGTGAAAAGTTTCACACATTTTATGAAGCATCTAAAATGAAACCCATCCAAGTCTCATTACACCAGGTCCTCAGAACCCCCAAAGATGAGCAAGGAAGCTGGAGATCTTTGCTACAACCGCAGGAAGCCTGGTCACTTTTCCAGGGAACGCCCATATCCCAAAGTGCACAAGTATCCTGAGGATGTTCGCAAGCAAAGACGGGATAAGAAGATGCAGGAGAAAGCTCAACTAAAGGCTCTCTTGAGTAGAGCAGAGCCTATCTAAGGTTTTCCACTGTACTCAAGGGAACCTACAACTTATGATGATTCCGACTTTGACATTGATTCCTCATACTCTGGCAGTGAAGCACTCTTTTACCTCACGACAAAAGAGATTGACGATCATGATGAGGTAGATTCTCCCAATACCTCTTCAAGATTAGAGAATATTGACTCTGAAAGCTTACTGATTCATTCAGACAGATTATGGCTGACTTTGACACAGTCAATCAGTCATATGAAGAGCTAAAAGCTGAAAACATGCAGCTTCTTGGAGAAAATGCAGTGCTTACGGTTGAAGTTGAGAAACTTACAACTGAAGCAATTGGCTGTTACTTTCTTTGAGAGGAAGTAAGTAAGCTGAGATGTCTCTCACCCTTCAGGCTAAGAAGGAAAAGAAACTAATGTCAACCATCATGTCTTTCAGTATATCATCTAGGAAACTGGCTGAGATACTGGATGTTCGGAGAAACCTATCTGACATGACAGTGATAGGATCCTCTGACATAGTTTCTAACTATCAAGTAACTAGTACTTCTACCGATGTTCCAGCAGTTTGTACATTTGAGTCACGCATGCTCCCTAAACAGTGTAAAGGTAAGACTAGAAGGATGGAGAATATCCTTACTAGGAAACCTAGAAAGGATTCAGGTTGTAAACCTGACAAAGGGAAGTCAACTTTTGTAAGCACACCAGGCACATATGCAGTAGGAAGTAATAGCATACAGCAAGCTCTAGCAATTGAGAGCAGTAATCGCCTACAACATCCTAAGAGCTATCGGCTGAAGACTAGGTTCGATGCTCAGAGGCTTCCACACAAGGCTAGGAGGAACCATCCCAGGTTACTCTATTCCAGGAAGCAACCTGCTCTGGGTACATCTAAAAAGGGAAACCTTCCAAGGTGTACACCAAACAAGTTAGCCCAGAAGAACAACTTGCTGCTCAGAGTTTCAGTTACAAATGGGTTGCAAGAAAGACTAATTCTCAAGGACCCATTAAGCAATGGGTACCTAAGTCTACTTGATTACTTTGTAGGTCAAGTTGCCTACTGGACATAGTGATATCTGGTACATCAACATCGGATGTGCTAGGCATATGACAGGCAAAAAGAAGTTTTTAAGGGAATTCAAAGACTACAAATTACCTAAGATGGTGTTTGGAGACAATGCCAAAGGCATCACCAAAGGTGTTGGAACTTTCTATAACGGAAAATTCAGCATAGCAGATGTCTACTTCATCGAAGGCTTACAGTATAATCTACTGAGCATAAGCCAATTCTAAGACAAGGGACACTCTGTAGGGTTCACCTAAAGGACATGCTTAATAAGAGGAGCCGAGTCCAACCAAATAAAACTCACACACACTAGAAAGGGTAACATATATCTAGCTGACTGGGAGACTATTGGAGGACAACTCTCTTCCTTTATAGCTAAAAGCAATCTTGAACTCAGTTGGCCGTGACATAAGAGAATGAGTCATCTGAACTTCAAGACTATCAAAAAGTTGTCACGCAAAGGGTTAGTAAAAGGATTACCAGATGTAGCATACAGGAACGAGAGTGTGTGTGATGCATGCTTGAAAGGTAGGCAGATCAGAAAGTCCTTTAAAGACAAACCTGTAAGGTCATCTCACAAGCTTCTACACCTGTTGCATATGGACCTCTTCAGATTAATTGAACTAGTAAGTCTAAGTGGGATGAAGTACTCACTTGTAGTAGTTCATGACTTCTCCAGTTATACTTGGACGATGTTTCTAGCCAAGAAATCAGACACTCAGAAAAAGCTTCCAGACTTTATGAAGCAAATTCAGAATGAGAAAGGCCTCAACATTATCAAGATCATATCAGATCAGATCGAGGTACTCAATGAACTAACAAGTTTCCGAAACTTCTCAGCAGAATGGTGTAGCAGAAAGGAGAAACAGAACATTGAAAGAAGCTGCTAAGATCATGATTGTTGAAGCACAACTGCCTAAGGATTCTGGGCAAAGGTAACTAACACAGCATGCTATATTCAGAATAGATGTCTTATCAACAAAAATCTAGATAAGACACCATACGAGCTGTGGATTGGAAGAATCCTAACATATCATACTTCCATATCTTTTATTATAGATGTTTTATGCAGAACAATGGAAAGGAAGTATTTGTTGGATACTCTTGAGTAAGCAAGTCATTTAGAGTGTTTAATAAGAGAACACTTGTGGTGAAAGACTCATCACACATGGTCTTTGATGAGCCCTACTGTAATCCAAAAGGAATTGAAGGGATTACATCAAGGGTAAAAAAATATCAAGTTGGAAAAAGATAAGGAACACGTTCCTTATGTGGAGATCCATCAACCAATTCTTACTGACGAAGAGCCTACTGAAGTGAAGGAAGTAGCTGCTGAGGAACTGCGAACTCTACAGCATAGGCTACTGTACCAGAACCTACAACACAACAAGGAGCTCAGAAGACAGCTCAACAAGATGTTGTGAATCAAGGCTTGGAGCCAGACAAGAGATGGCTAAGGGATCATCCACCCACTATGATCATAGGGAGAATAAATGATGGAGTAAGTACAAGGAGATCTACACCTTACGAAGTCATATTCTACTGCTTTATATCTCAAACAAAACCTGGTACTATTGAGAAAGCTCTAAGTCATTCTTATTGGGTTCAAGCCATGTAGGAGGGGCTCAATGGGTTTGAGAGAAACGAAGTATGCAATTTGGTTCCCAGATCTACTCATCAAGGTATAATTAGGACCAAACGGGTGTTCAAGAACAAGCTAGATGAGTCGGGGCTTGTTACCAAGAACAAAGCTAGGTTAGTTGCCAAGGGCTACTGTTAGGACGAAGGCATAGATTTCGATGAAACCTTTATACCTGTAGTCGGACTTGAAGCTATCATAATCTTTCTAGCCTATGCCACACATAGTAACTTCACTATATATCAGACGGATGTAAAGAGTGCATTCCTAAATGGAATTCTAGCTGAAAAAGTCTATGTTGAAGAACCACCAGGTTCCAGCTGAACATAAAGTCTACAAGCTGAAAAAAAGAATTGTATGGCCTTAAGCAAGCACCTCGAGCTTGGTATGATACTCTATCACAATATCTAGTCCAAAGCGGATCCCATAAAGGACTTGTGGACAAAACCTATTTTGGATCCAAGATGGCAAGAGTATTTTGTTAGTCCAAATTTATGTTGATGACATCATTTTCGGGTGAACTGACAAGAACTTCTCTCAGCTAATTCAAAGAAAGTTTGAGATGAGCATGATGGGAGAGTTGAGCTTATTTCTTGGACTGCAAGTAAGACAGTTGGATGTTGGCATCTTCAGATGAAGTACTCAAAGGAGCTAATAAAGAAGTTTGGACAAGATAACTCAACTTCAGTAGGAGTTCCTATGAGCACTTCGACCAGGCTTGACAAAGATAAAGATGGAAAGGATGTTACATAGTGCATAAGACTTATTGGCTCACTTCTGTATCCTACATTAAGAAGACCTGACTTCTTGTTCATTGTAGAAGTTTGTGCACAATACCAAGAAGCACCCAAGGAGTCTCACTTCCAAGCAGTGAAGAGGCATCTGAGGTATCTAAGGGGCATTGTTGTGGTACCCAAGAGATAGTGGAATTGAACTTAAAGGATACTCAGATTCTTACTTTGCCGCTTGCAAGATTGACCATAAAATCACGAGTGGAATATGTCAATTTCTTGGAAATAGACTAGTTTCATGGTTTATCAAGAAGCAATCTATCATAACGTCTATTACATAAGCAGAATATATCACTGTTGGAAGCTGTTGTGCACAAATACCGTGGATGCAACAGTTGAAGGACTACGAGATACTCGCAAGAGAAACTCCTATCATGTGTGATAACACCAATGTGATTGCTATTACACACAATCCAGTTCTTCACTCCCGAACCAAGCATATACAGGTAAGACATCATTTTATTCCCGATCATGTTGAAAGAGAATATGTCAAGCTTGAAAAGTTACAGACAGACATGCAGTTAGCTGATATATTCACTAAACCCTTATGTGAATCGCGTTTCAATATGCCCCCAACCAGATTAGGGATGCTACTTATGTAGGAAACCCCCTGTAGGTAAAGTTTGTCGTCGTGTGTGAGATAATGTTCAATTTCATCAAGTGAGCCTATACTTTGTAATATGGTGTGTTGGGAATGTGGAACCGGAGTTAGGGAGTGGAGAACCGGCGGTTTAAACCGGGTTTTATTGTCAAGAAGACAAACTGGTCATGAGCAAACCGGGTTTCAAGTTAGGTAAATAACTGCCGTTTGTGACGAAGTTTATTCAGTTAGTGACGACTCAGAACCGTCACATTTGTCCTGTAGCTCAGCGTAATTTCTTGCAGTTATAACTTCCTATCCAGTTGTATTCGAGCTTCGAGCCATATATCATTGTAAAGCTCTCATTGAGGAGAAGACAACCATATAGCATTATCTCCTGTACTTTAGATTAGAGAGAGTATTTAGAGATAGAGTGTGCGTGCCCTAATTTGCATTCAGAATTGGGCATTTCATTTCTTGAGCGATTTCTCTGTAATTGATTGGAGTTCTTAGTGGATTGAGGTGTGCCTTGCCTCCGTGGATGTAGTTCATATTGAACAAACCACGTTAAAACCGTGTTTGATTCATTTCTGATTTCTGTTCTATGTAAGCTCAATTCGGCCACAACTCTGGCCGAACCGCGAGTGTGAATTCGGAGTATTTTCTTCGTACTATTTCCAGGTTCTTTGGTGTTGTGTGTTCTTGAGTTGTTTTCACTAACATCGTGGAAGGCATAAAACAAGCTTTAAAACTGTCAACTTAAAGGTTACTGTAACCCTGCTGGAGTAAGGGGGGAATGGTGTAAGTAAGGGACGGTGATAAGTTGCCTACTGCAAGCAAAGATGAGGAAAGCAAAATGGCAGTAGACAACATGTGGTGACTCACGAAAAATGCCTACAATAAGAAACGCAGTAAGAAGAAACCAATAAGTTGAAATACAGTGATTCGTTGAAGCTTACTGTAATGTCTACAACATATCTAGCTTACTCCACTATTTTCTACAGTATTAATAAATCCTCGTAGAATTTAGTGTGCTGAACCTTAGAAACTTTTCAAATTTTAAAGTGGGAAACATTCCTTTCTTATCCAAACAAATCTTTCCCCGCATTTAATGTGCACGTCATTTGCTGGCTGAAACCATTGCCTTTTGCAGAGGTAACTATGATGGTTTATATTTGACCAATGCACCCATTAAATCGCAGCCACTAATTCAAATTCATTTTTCCATTAATGAATCTGAACCATTCAAATCACACAGATTTTTTGTCAAGTGAACCAAGAATCGTTCTTGATTATCTATAATGACAGGTTTATTATACCTAAACTTGAAAGTGGGAAAAGACTTTTGATCACAAATTTTCAAAAAGAAACCCTAAAATATCCAAACAAACTCAGATCTTCAAAGGTTTTTCTTCTTCTTCTTCAACAAAGTAAAACTAGCCTCTTCGAAATCCACTCCAACTAAGAAATCTGACTCCATCGAAGGACAACTGGCTTCTCTTGAGTATCTACGGATACAGATGGTAAAGAGGAATAGAGGATCTTAGCTGATCGAGATAATATGGCAGAAATTATCTTCGCATCATCTGACCTTCTTTCTTTGTGCTCGCACACCAAGATATTATGAAGAATTAGTGGATCAATTCTACAAAACTCCAAGGATCACTCGCAATTCTAAGGGTGAACCAACCACCTTCACATGCACCGTTGGGAGGAGTACTATTGAGATCACTCCTTCAGCGATCTCCAAGATCTATTCTATGCTGGAGGAAGGATTGACTTCAATACAACTGAAGATCTTTGGTAGAGATCACTGCTTGCATGTTGGAAGGTGTACATAGGTGACCAACAAGCAGTAAGTGCATGAATCCTGCACCAAGGTCACTTTCATTCCTGAGTTTAAGTTTTTGCAAGATATATGAAGTCGGGGTACAGAGTGGAAGACTGGGAGTTATGATAAGTGCAACAGTCTTAGATTCCAAATAATGATCACTCTATGGAAAGAGGAGTCATTGAACTGGCCACTGTTCCTCTTCACTCGTCTAGTGGAGGAGATCATGAAGACAAATGGTCTGGCCACAAGAGCTACGGAATCATGCTCAACTATGTTCTTTACCATCTAGGTTTCAGGATTACCGGTGGTGCCGAACTTGCAAAGGGCAAGTGGATAGGTGGTACGCTGGAAGGTACCAAGTGAAGGGACGAAGAAGAGATAAGTGTCACCTATGCCCCTACCGCTCCTATTGGGAAGCAGAAGATGATGGTTCTGAAAGCGCCTTCTAAGAGATCTCAACGGTTGAAACCTAAAAGGAATCAATCATTTCTTCTAGTGTCGTTGCAGCAGAGGTAGAGGAGAAGAACAGTGCTAAGGAGGAGCCCATACTAAAGAAACCAATGAGGCTGGTGAAATCCCACCTCAAGTCCAGCATTGTCAGACACTCTTTATGAGCCTGAAGCAACAACCTCACCGCCACGATCACCATTTCCTAATTATGAGTAAGTCCACGTAATGCAGGAGCAAGAGGTATCAACTCATGAACCTTATGTTATTTTCTCTATCCTGTCTCTTAGCTAGTACCTAACCCCTGCAACTTCTACAAACTGAGAAGAAGAAGCAGCAGATGCTTTGAATCAGACAGGTGAGTCGCTGGTTCATGTAAGAAACCTAGTAGATAGCCCCTAACACACTTCACCTACAAAGGTCGTACCTCATGAAGTAAGAGAAAAACCGTGTGCGGTAGGAGATGAACAAAGGCTTGCTGCCGATAAAAACACTGCCTTTCCCCATCAACATGAAGAAGATAAGCTCATTGAGGAGCTGCTGGAAGAGGAAATGGAGAGATACTACATATAGCACACTAATAGGGTAAGGTTGTACCCTCACATCTTAAACTGGGATACCTAGGGTGAGGAAGAAGAAGGGGTCACCTCTTGAGCACAATGTAAAGACATTGCTGATTTGACCTCCAAGGACTTTGGTGATCGTATTCGGACAAAAGAAGGGCTTGCCTATAGGAGAAGGATGCCCTAATGCCCAGCCGACGATAGTGACTCTGATGGTGAAGATGAAACTAATGATAAAGTGCTCCAATAAGTACTAAGGCACAACAAACATGATACCAATTGGAGACATGAGATTCCAGTAGTAAGGGGACCAGGAGGCTCGTCGCAGCAACTTGCTGACACATTTACATTAGATCATCTAACTGCTAGAGAAATCTCTGAGGAAGATCAAATTCCACTATCTCTATTCCAGGGCTAGGTAGGGAATTGCTAATGAATCTTTTGTAGGAGAGGACACAGTAGACAAGGCATCAATGACCTCTAAGAATGCCCATGAAGCTACGAAAAGCATAGAACAAGTAGTTGAGGTAGATGATGCAATCACCAATGAATCTGTTATTGATGAAGTGGTAGCAGTCAAGGCAATAAGCATTTCACATACCGCCGATGAACCTACTAGAGGAGAGATTGTAGTAGACAATGTAGTGCCCATCTCTCACACACCGTGTGTCAGGGAGTACACAAGGTAGGATCTCAAAAGTAGTAGAAGATTTAGATACTATTTCGCATTAGCAGGCAATATAAGCAAATAAGGAGCAACTTCATATAACCAGTAATCTCGCTGAAGTTGTGACACCACCAGTTGAAGATCCAGTTAATACTACTATTTGAAGATACTCCAGACTCACAGACAGTTGAACCACATGAAGATAAACAACTGTTAGATTACAATGATGCCCCTTCTGAAAGAAATACAGATGAGGAGGAAGACGTCTGTTGGAGGAGGAGGATGTGGAAATTGATCTTATTGGTGATGCTAGTTCTGTTAGGCTAAGTGACAAAGTACCAACTACTATGGATGATATAGTAGAAAAGTTAAAGGCTATAGCTACATAACAAGAAGCGGAAGAGGCAATGGCAAAGGAGAAGGCTGATGTAGCTTGTATTAAAGCAAGCTTGGCAAATGAAGCAGCTACTAAGGCCACCAGAGGAGATTTGGCTACAGGGCAAGCCAATTCTACATGTGTTGATGCAAGATCAGTAGAAGATGCAGTGGCTCAGCAAAAGGAAGCTGAACAAAGTGTTGAAGTAGAAATTGAGTTGCCTACTCAAACTACTGGCCTACAAGAAGGACCAGTTGAGGGGGAATGGCAGCTAGTTAAGTTCACACAACAACATGAGAAGGGAACTACTGATGGTGAGTCTACTGGACAATCTCATGGAGCAAAAAAAGAAGTTGCAGCTAGAAAATCAAATGTGGAAGAGATAAGGAGACCACCAGCTCCAACACCAGCAACCCTAACTGATGGTTTTGATGAAGACTTGGATATTCTGGGAAGTAATGAATCACCTCCGGAAGAATTCCATTTACAAAGCGACTCAAGCACCTTTCTGATACAGCACATGCAACAACCAAAAGACAGAAGAGATGAGCAGAGAAGTCTCTTGAACGTGACAATGAAACCTTGGTGGGAATTAGGAAATGCCATGATGAGTTAAATATGCCAACAAGTGCTGCTATGAAGGAAGTGCTAGAAAGATTTGATCGCACACTGCAAGCAACTGAGCTCTCAGTACAACAGCAGCGAAAAGCAATGAGCAATGACGCTTCTGGGGTACTCAAAGTGTGCAAAGCAGTATCCTTGTTTCCCAAGAGCATGCAAGGCCTCAAGCTCTAGTTCGTAAATTAAGCACAGGCTGGGAGAGTGAATGGAGGAACTTGTCAAGAAGTTTAATAGCTACACTAATGGACAAGTTACTAGCGCCGCATCCATCATGAAGGAGAGACTAAAAGAGCAGAAGGCCAGTTTAAAGTCCTTGAAGGATGAATTCTCCCTACTGCGGCAAGAGAAAGTCCATGAAAAATCAATTTTGGTCAATATTCTGAACATACTAGAAGCACATACAAGGATCAATCTTAATGATGTCAAAATGGGTAAGAGGAGGCAAGGGCAAGGCATGTTGAGAAAGAGCAAAGGGAACAACAAGAGATGTTCATTGTTGCTCAAAGAAGACAAGAACAGGAATCCAAAGCATGAGCATATCAATGGAAAACTCGCGAACATCAAGAGTTTGAAAGATCTTTGTAGGTAAAGAAGAGAGCGTACGATCCTTAAAAAGGAAGAAGCTGAACTACACAAGACCTATCTTACTGCAGGGATAGTTCATGATCCCCTGTTAAAAAAAAACAGTCTGCCACCTCAAGAACAAGAAAGCTGGATGCCCCTCCCAATCTATCAATCTTCTCTAAGTATGAAGGTTGGTTACTGCATGACTGCACAGATGATCAACTAGATGAACTTTGTATTTATGAAATTTCAACAGGGAGAAATCCTACAAAAGAGGAAATTGATCTTTGGAAAATGGTAGTTCTTAGATACTTCGAGCACCTTGATTGAAGGCGCATACAAGAATGTCGAATGTTCCACTAGAGACAAGCTGAAGGAATATGGAAAACAATTACACGCAGGAGTACATCCATTCCAGATTGAGCTCAAAGGCTTGAAGTGGGATAAATACAAGATCTCCTCTTCTAATGAATGATGGTTGATGGAAGATCTTGCTCCTAAGGTGCAACTTGAGTACAAGAACTTCAAATAGAAGATGTACAGTGAGTGGTGGAGGTACACTGAGAACGATCTTGACAAATCCAGAAGGAGTAATGATTTGAAAGATGAAGACAGAGCAAGGCACAGAAGCATGCCAAGCAACACTTTACAAAACGTCACTGGAAGAAGAATAGATGGTGCATTATCGTTGGGTAAATCTTTCTTGTTAATAGCTCTAGATGTAAGATTATTTAAATTTGGCACATGCTTACTATAACTGTAATAGATAGGCTTATCAAATGAAAACAATTATCATTCTTGCCAAATGATTACAGCTCATAATCTTACATCATGCATGTTGCATTTTATGTACCAATTGATGAATAATTGTTTATTCTAACACTTTATTATTTTGTGACTTTAAGTATGTGTTTACTTAGAGTTTTGACACCATCAAAAAGGGGGAAATTGTTAGAAAATTTATGTTTAGTTTTGATGGTGGGAAAACCTCATGTAAGGTAGGAACTAGTGCTCTCAGAAATTTTATAAATCTTTGTAATTGATAGGGATAGTAATACTTAGGCAGAAGTCGCAGCAAGCAAGCAACAAGGTCATCAAGATTACTTGAAGTAACAAGTTCGCTATCGCAACAGGGAAAGAAATTGCAGTGAGCATGCAATAAGGTAGAGTATGCCCATCCAACATATAACATTGCTTGCAGCAAGGAAGGTACAACCAGGAAGCAAGCAGGAGTCATGTCAACAGTGTCAAAGTCAAGGTCAAAAGTTAGGATATTCAAATTTCAAATATATAGCCAGTGGAGACAACCTTAAAATCTTGTACTGACTATCCAATTGCGTGGGGACACGTCACCTGACAAAAAAGCAAAAGCAACACTGGACACTGACACTAAGCCGCAACCACTCTAACCTACTTTCTGCGGGAAAGGACACACGACTCGTTGTCGTACAAGAAGCATTAAATTTCAACGGTATTATTTCTCTCTCTTCAAGGAGAAAAAATCCCAACTGCTATAATATAGAAGGAGATGGAGGACGGATTAGAAAAAACCAAAACTCAAGCATTCAAAATTACTTTGTATCAAGCACTCAACATTCTTATTCAAAGCTTCAAAGCATACACTCTGATAATCAAACCGGTGTTTATGCAAAGTATACAAGAGCAAGATAACAATCATCAAACAACCTAGTACAAAGCAGACTGGCTAGAAGTAAGCTTACAAGAAGCAAAGCTAGTACAGTAAGCTTGCTTAGTCGTTAGGCACAAAGCAGACTGGCTAGAAGTAGCTTACAAGAAGCAAAGCTCAAGGGAGTTTTACGTGCATCGGGATATGCTTAAATGTTTTCTTACAAATCTATGCAGTAGATAAGTAATATTTCATCAAACAACCTAGTGAAGATCAAAAGTTGTAACAACTCTCAAAGTATTTGAAAAAGAAATCGAGATAGAGGTTCATTCACCCCCCCCCCCCCTCTAAACCTCTACCAATTGGGACCAACAGGCTTCTTCAGAAAGTGATGGCCCACAAGTTTTCGAAGCCCATTAAAATTTGAAGAAAAATGAAATCATAAAAGTGATGGGTTTACTCCAAAACTTAAAGACCCGGGATACTTCCCCATTTCTTGCAAAGTCAGGGAAATTATTTTCAAACATGCTTTAGTGATCATTGTGCAAGTGTGAATGTGATGAGCCTTAAAGACTTCGCGGAACTTGGTTTAGCAAATTTGACTCCCACTACCATGTCCTTCAAATTTGCCAATTCTCGGGTAGAATTACCAAGGACGTGATCATTCAAGTGGGAATGTTAGCCGATTTCATAATTTTGAATATTGACCAAGGGCTTACGTTTCCGATCGTACTTGGGCGCCCATGGCTAGTGCGGGAGCATTAATTAAAGTGAAAGGAGGACGAATGATCCTCAATACTAAGGATGAAGTTCTTAAATTTTCAATGACAAAATTTAAGCATCCTAGTATTTGTGGTGATAAAAATCCCCTTGATACGCCTAAGGTGTTACTAGAAATGATTGATGAATTTGAAAAATTCAAGATTCTTGAACCCGATCCCTTTAAAGATTGATAATGGAAAGTGTGGCAAGAACACGAAAAAAAAAATTTGAGAAAAGAAAACCAAAATGGGTGAAGAGCCCCTATTTGAACTTCCGTAATTACTCATTTGTTCGGGTCAAGCTAGTGACCTCAAAAAAGCGCACTTGGGAGGCATCCCAAGTATTTACTTGTTGCTTTCAATAAATTTAGTTAGTTAGTTCAATTTCGTTAATTTAGTTTCTTTTAGATGTGGCGTTTTTTCTTTAAGATGATGTGTGTAGGAAATGGAGGCAATTTGTGGAAGAAGATGGTGGAAGTCAATATTTGAAGAAATATTCTCTTGCTGGGGCCTAAAATTCTAAAGAAAATTAATTTTTAATTTTTTTTTTTCTAAGTTGGACTTGGTATTAGACGAGAAATCAAAGATTTTTGTTCACAAAATTTGGCCCAGGAGACCAAGTAGCCACCCTCTCCCCTTTTCTTTCCCTCCTCACAAATCATTTTTCCCTTTCTCTCTTTAAAGTTCAAAATGATCCAACTTCTCTCTAGAAACACCCCAAAAAGTTTGCAAGATTTGATTTTAATTTACTCCCAGCTCATTTGGAACGAGCTCAAATCCTTCTAAGGGATTTCTATTCGGAGCTAGGGGAACAATTTGCACCGATCATTTTTTGGAAATCAACGAAATCCGATTCCGAAATTTCCAAGTACGAAAATTGGCCCCTCATAGCTTTTGTGAGTTTTTGTTTTTTCTTGCTTATTTCCCCTACATTCCTTATTGTGTACACTTCCCTGCACACATGCTACATTTTCCCCATCCCAAAATTGTATTCCGGGCATACTTGTCGCTTTTGAAAGTGTAGGAAATTGTTGAGAATTAAAGCGAAAAGGGGTGGAAAGAGGAAGGGAAAGTCTACAAAATCTCCTAGGGGAGAAATGAGTAAGAAAACTAAAAATCAAAGGGTTGTTAGGAATCATCAGAGGAATAGGAATACCATAATGAGATTGCACTTGATCCTTCGGATTTTGTTCTCCTAAATGAAGAGGACAAAGTTAAATTATTGGTTGTGAGTGAAAAATTCATGGAGTGCTCAAATTTTGTGAGTCTCTACTAGTGAGAAAGTTTTCTTTTGGGAGTGAAGTAGAGGCGTGGCTTGAGCATATGCATTTGTTTGACCTTTTGACTGAGAAGATGTCGGAAAATCGAGATGTAACCATCCAATTCTTTAGCACTCTTTGTGTTGATAAGCTCAAGGGAGGCGTTGCAATGGGAAACATGCACTTCGTGGTAATGAAAAAGAGCTTTGAAATAGAGGTGAAAGAATTTGGAAGAAAGTTGGGGTTTAAAATGAACAAACTGGGTACCATGAAGATGGACTCTAACTTTGATGCAAATGCCTTTTGGCAAAGCCTTACAAGAGAAGAAATTTGTGGGAGGCCGTTCAAATACCGCACTCATTGGAGACAAAGTTGTCCGTTGCTCCCACACAATTGTGGTCCATACATTCTTGGCAAAGAATGATATTTTTAGGGTGGTATCACATAATCTTTATTTCATTTGGGCCAATGAACAAGCAAGAGATAATTTTGTCATCCTACATGACTAAACATTGGATGAAAGTCCAAGGAAGAAGATATCAAAAAAAATTTCCAGGAGGTTACATAAAAAATATTCTCTTGAAATTGCCCAATGTTGTGCTTAGGTCCAAAGATATTATGGAAGAAGGTAATGTTTATATCTAGAGGATACGCCGGACCCTCCCAAGAAAATGGTAAAAGAAGTAGTTGAAGAGGTGAAATGTCACCAATTGGGGGAAGGTTTGAGATTGAACAACTTCTCGAGGCAATGGATTTCTTGAAGAGTCAAAATGACTCCTTGAGGAAGCAAAAAAATGAAGTTATTGGGATCTTGAACAGGATGCATGAGATGATCGAAGTGGATAAGAGAATTGAAATTGTTGAAAGGCAAGAATATAAGAATCATTTCCTACTTCATTGCTTTTCAAGAACGGGGTGAAAACTTTCGGGTACCTTAAAAACATGTTCAAGAAAATCTCGGATAAAAAAGGTACTGCAATGATGGAAGGAAAGCTCAATGATGTGACAATGCCATCACACCACCCTCCGCCTCCATTTTCAACGTGAGGCATCACTTTCGAGCTATCGCGGACTCGCATGCATGGCCTCAAGGCATTGAAGGTACCCTACTTGCTCCTATCAACCACTTCACGTTGACTGAAGCTTGAACCTAGGAGGACATCTACTTCTCTAAAAACCTACTCCCGGAGCATGACCAAAGATCGATTAGGTTTTAAGAATCTTGCCCCTATGGTTAGTCTCCCTTTTCTTAACTCTTTAATTGCTTTGGTTGTGTAGGATTACGATTTTTGCTTTGAGATAAGTGGTTAGCATGGAAATGTGATCGCTTGTGAGCATTCTTTGAATAGTGAGAATTTTGTGAAATGACGTTCGTAACATGCACCGGAATTTTATTTGCTTACTTATGAATTGTTTGATCGAAATTTGTTGTGCATGTGTCTTGCCCCCTCATGATCTTGATTGTTGGTTCACTTGGGCTTGTGAGTTTAGCCCAAGTTTATGGGAAGGGGGAAAAATTATTGTATCATATGCTTAAGATGATGTTCCTCACTTATTTGATTATCATGATCATGATCTATGCTATGTCAACATATTTCATTTTTTATTATGTCTTGTGATGTTGGTAGAATAATGAGTGCTTAATCGACATTTATTGGGTTGGTTGTTAAATATATGGATGAAAAAGAATTGGAAGTGTCCCATGTTTTGAAAAATCAAAATGAATTCTTTAGAAGGATAATAAAAACTAAAGGATTCTTACTAAATCATTAAAATTGATAGGTTGATGCGATTTACAAGTAAGGACATATTTTGGCATGAGAAATAGATTGGAAATGTAAATAAAATAGCTTATCCCGAGGTTGTCAATTGTAAGCATTACTTTGATTCCAAAACACACATGACATAATTGAAGATGATTTCATCAAAAATAGAATGAACTGGCTATGGGTGGTAAGAAAATGACAGAGATGTAGGAAGGAGTCATAAGGTGGCTAAGGTCGCCGGGTGAAGTCATTGAAATCATTTCTTGTATGGTATGTTCTAGTTGACAATTATACTTCCGGCTTATTAAGTCAAGCTTGTAAAGAAAGAAAATATGTGTTGTATGAAATTGGTCGCTCTAATTTCTAACAGCTAAACCGCAAGTGTACGATGAGTAGCAACTAGTGGTAAGCAAAGTCGTACCCCACAGAGACTAGTGAAGATGAACCTAATCAAAGTACTACGGTGTTCCTAGAACTCATTTATCTAGGGGAATGAATAGGTGATTGGTTGGTTTGTTATCCTACTTACTAAGTATCTATACCCTACAACACTAGCAAGAGAACAACGAAATTAAATATTTTTTCAATGTAAATCAACATTAACTACTAACGAAGATTATAAAAAATTAAAAGTTGTCTTGTTATGTAAATTTTAGAATTAATTATCGTGCGACCATAGAAAATTGCATGTGTAACTGTGTGTATATATACACACACACACACACACACACTATGTCTTATTGTTTTAGGGCTTTGCGATTATGCATCTTAAACCTCCTTCTAAAGTGTCTAAAGTGTGGATTATAGACAACAGACAACCATCCCAATTGAAGTGCCTATAAATCTAAAAATGCCTAAGAAATATCGTCATAATTTACTCTCACCTTCCGATTCAATCTTGGTATATTATTTTGTGTGTTGTTTGGCCATCAATATCCTTACCTTTTGGAACAATCTTGGTATATGATTCTAGAGTTCTAGGCTTAGGTGATTAGTCCATTGTTGGGGAATCGGAGATTGTACCAAGGATTTATTCGGGATGTAATTTGAATATCTATTTTCAAATATCAAGTAACCATAATTTGAAACATTCTACTCATACAATTCACGTAATTGAATAAAAATAAACCATACAATAAGCCCTAAACATGCGAAACTAAGGGATTATTGTGTTTACCTTCGAATCGGAGAGACACCGTTGAGGAGAATTGTAGCGCCCCGATTTCACATTTCGAGATCGAGGTGCCACAGTGGGACAAGTTCATACGTTCTTTTCTTTGAACTTTAAAACTGTATAAGCAAAAGCATTTGTGATTCCAAAAAACAGAAAATATAATTCCAAAATGTATAGATATATGCGGAAGCGTATAATTATTACAGACTTGAAATATAAATTATTTATGATCGTCATCAAAATAGTTTATAAGTATCACGGGCCCTAAGTGGAGTTGAACAGAGCCCACGAGATCCGCAACAGCCCCATGCATGTCTCCTTCATCCTGAAATGTTTGTAGGGGTATGAGTTTCAAAGAAATACGTGGATAACTCTGCAAGTAGCTACATTATGTAGGATAGATAAAGTCAATCATATAAACATTCATATATAGGTAACGCCCAACTTTTACGGGGTCCAATACGAAACTCAACTCATACGGGGTTAATTTCTGTGACCCAACTTTCACGGAGTCCAACCAAACTCATACGGGGTTAATTTCTCAAGCCCAACTTTCACGGGGTCTTGTACTTTCAAAATATACATAGGAACGCAATATCAATTGAAATCAATATGCATTACACTATAATTTTTTTGTCTCATAACCGAAGGCAAAACTTAAGTTTAACAATATAAATCTTGTGCACATTATAACTTAAAGTTAACTTGTAATCATCATCACCCACCTGTTTGTATTTTAAAAAGCAGAGTTGGGGAAATGTTCTTCACGTGCTCCCGAACTCAGTCCGCACACCTATCGAGTATTCTTTCTCACATATCGGGTTCTTTTTTTTTTATCTTTAATAGAATTTCTATTCTCAAATAATTCGGAATTTTCTTAACCATAGTCCAATGCTCCTTGCCCGGGTTACTTTGATATCTAGCTACTATGCCCACTACATAGCTTATATCTGATCTCGTGCACATCATTGCATACATGAGGCTTCCAACTACCGAAGCATATGGAACCTTCCTCATCTCTTCTATCTCTTTTTGTGTATTTGGACACATGTCTTTTAATAGATGAATCCCATGCCTGAAAGGTACAAAACCCTTCTTGGCATCTTGCATGTTGAATCGCTTTAGCACAATATCGATATACGAGGCTTGAGATAAGCATATCATCATTTTCTGGCGATCTCGAATAATCTTGATTCCAAGGATATGATCAGTCTCTCCTAAGTCCTTCATATTGAAATGCTTTGATAACCACACCCTTACGTCTGATAATACCTTTTTATCATTTCCAATAAGTAGAATATCATCTACGTATTTCACTAAGAATACCAAGGCATTTTCGACACACTTTCTATAAACACAACTCTCAAGCTCATTCTGATCAAATCCATAAGATTGTACCACTTGATCAAAACATTGGTTACAAGCTCGCGATGCTTGCTTAAGGCCATAGATTGACTTCTTAAGCTTGCATACAAGATTTTCTCGGTCTATTTCAATGAAGCCTTTAGGTTGACACATATAAATGTCGCCTTCAAGACTTCTATTTAGGAATGTTGTCTTGACATCCATTTGCCAAACCTCGAAGTCTGGGTTTGCAGCTATTGATAAGAGAATACGGATTTACTCAAGCATAGCTATAGGCGAAAAGGTTTCCTCATAATTGATTCCCTCTCTCTGAGTATACCCTTTTGCCACAAGCCTAGCCATAAAGGTTTTAACCTTCCCGTGATATCCTTTTTTTCTCTTGTAAACCCACTTTCATCCAACGGGCTTTACACCTTTGGGTGGTTCAACAAGCTCCCACACTTTACAGTGATCCATAGATCCCATTTCTACTTCCATTGCAGTTTGCCAAGAACTTGCATCCTTGTCTTGGATTGCCTTGTTGTATGTCCAGGGGTCAGATTCATCTTCACCTGGAACTAAGTCCGAAGACTCTCCCACGAAGATGAATCGCTCAGGCTGACGAAAAATCCTCCCACTACAACGAGGTTCTGGTTGTGTTTGTGTATCATGTAGTATATCATGTAGTATATCATCTTGTACAATCAAGGTAATCTCACTCTTGGGCTTTTGGTTACTCATATAGTCTTCTTCAAGAATCTAGAATGCGTGCTTACCACGATCCCTCTGATCCTTAGGACTATAGAATAAATCCCCTTTCGTTCCTTTGGGATAACCTACAATGAATCTTAATTCTGAACGAGATTCCAACTTATCAGCTTCCTTGTCTAGCACGTATGCAGGACATCCCCAGATTCCCATGTGTCTCAAACTAGGTTTGCGCCCAGACCATAACTGAAAGAGTTTTTGGAACTGACTTAGAAGGTACCAAGTTAAGAATATAAGTTGTTGTTTCCAAGGCATAACCCTAGAACGACTTGGGTAAGTCGGAACAATTCATCATAGACCTTAGCATTTCCAAAAGAGTTCTGTTTCTTCACTCTGTGAACCCATTTTGTTGAGGGGTTCCGATCGCAGTTAATTGGGATACAATCCCTTGCTCTGACAGGTAACTCAAAAATTCATTGCTAAAGGTATTCGCCCCCATGATCAGATCGTAGAAACTTGATACTCTTTTCCCTATGATTTTCTGCTTCAGCCTTAAACTCTTTGAATTTATCAAAGACTTTAGACTTGTGCCGCATTAAGAAAATGTATCCATACCTCGAGTAATCATCGATAAAAGTAACGAAATACTCGAGACCACCTCTCGCTTGAATTGACATTGGACTACATACATCAGTATGAACGAGTTCTAACGCTTTAGTGGCTCTATTCCCCTTAGCCCCAAAGGCTCTCTTAGTCATTTTACCCTCTAAACATGATTCGCATGTTGGAAACGGCTCTACTTGGAGTGATTCCAATGAACCGTCACTCACCAACCTTTAAATCATTTTTAGATTAACATGACCAAGTCTAAGATGCTGAAGAAGTTTTTTGTTCATATTTGAAGAATACTTTCTTTTTCTAGAAACAGTAGATGTGTTATATAACGCATTTTGTAAGATTGTGGGTTATGCACAGTTAATAGTATAGAGATTGTTCACTAATGTTCCAGAACAGATAATTTCATTATTACGAGTAATAATAATATTCTTATTAAAAGAAACTGAATATCCATCCATAAACAATTTAGAAACTAAAATTAAATTCTTTCTAAAACTTGGAACATAAAGAATATTTATCAATACTAAAGTCTTGTTCATAAAAAATAAGTGCACATCTCCCACTACAACAGCTACTACTCTTGCATCATTGCCCAAGGTGATGGTGATCACACTCTCACTAAGTTTTAGGGTTTGTTGGAACCCCTGAGATGAAACAAACATAATCAATGGCTCCCGTGTCCACCATCTATAATTGGGAAGAACACGCCGCTAAACAAGTTTTAATAACTAATGCATGAGATTTACATTGTTTTCTTACCTTTTTAGGTTGGGGACAGTCCGCCCTCTAATGTCCTTTCAAACCGCAGTTGAAACACTTTCCCTTATTTATTTTCTTCTTGATATCACCTCAGCGGGGATCTTTTCCTTACCTTTGTGATCAACCTATCTTTTACCTTTAGTTTTCTTCTTCTTCTTCTCGCCTTTCGGCGCAGAAGAGGAAGGTGCACCGTTAGTTAAAAGGGCTTAGCTCTTTGGCCCTACAAGCATCTTTGCGCCCGACCAAGGCTTGCATGAGCACAACCAATGTATACAGTTGACCATTCATGGTATAGTTTAGCTAAAACTGCTCAAATTTTTTGGGCAAAGAAAGGAGTATGATGTCGACTTGGGTATCTGCATCGAAATCAACACTAAGAATCTCAATCTTGTAAGGAATCCCATCATCTTGAGAATGTTATCCCTTATGGGCATCTCTTCAGTCATTTTCTGCGACAGCAAATCCCGCATGGCCCATCTGCGTAGCTGTACGATTCTGGTGAGAGAAGAGTTTATTAAGGTTCATCATAATATCTGCAGCGGTTGCCATGCTCTGGTGTTGGTACTGCAACACATCTGATATTGAAGCCAGAATAGTGCACCTAGTCAGTTCATCAGATCTCAACCATTTCCTATGATATTCCTTATCTTCTTCACTAGTTTCGTTCGTAGGCGCAGCTGGTTTAGGCTCATCAAGTACAAATTTGTGTCCTTCAGCAGTCAGGACTATCGTTAAATTTCTTTGCCATTCTACATAATTTTCCCCTTCTAGTTTGTTTTCTTTGAGTATATTAAACAGTGGATTAAAACTGGACATGTTGAACTGAAAATAAAACATACATTTGTATCAATATCTAATTAACAAAAATATTATTACATAATTTAATCAAATTTTTTATATCAAAATCTCATAAAACGATATATACATGCATCAGCCAACATATTAAAATAATTCAAGCAAGTCTCGTTGAATGTGAGCGTTTACTTAAATACATTTAAGCAGGTTACAGACAAAACACTCACAAATCTTTATTTCACAAATTAATAGTTGGCTTTCTCTTGGCCATATAAAATGATAAGGACTTCGTGAGGATGTAAATTTTATCAATTTTATATCTAAGTATTAATCATAACTTAACAAAGGATTATTACTCAGTTTTGCATAAGCCTTCGTGGGGAAGGTCATATTGCCACTTAAAATAACCCACAATTATCATATGAAATTTATTCTAGTGAACCTATTTTTGACATGTCCATTAGGGAGAAAGGCGCATGCCAAGACGTAGCCAAAGACTTCACTTTAATAAATCAGTTATGGAGGACATTTATTAATTTATTATCCAGAATAAATAAAAATAAAACACTTAGTAATTTTGATCAATTTGATTTTCTAGGCTTCTCATACACAAAGTAAAACAAAACTTAAATTAAACATATATTAGACAATTGTAACAAATTATCATGGTTTAATTTTCTCGTTTTGAAATGAGAAACCCAACTGTTCAAAGAATGGACCTTCAAAAATTTGTCGTGGACCCTTGAGCGGTCGCATCGCACCCAGTGCGATCGCGTTGCTCACGACAAGAAGACTTTGGCGTGGTCACATCGAACCCAACGTGGTGGTGTCGCTTGGAGTTTCTTCAGGCTGCAACTTGCACTATTTCGATCTTTTTAATCCGTCTTTGTCTTCGTCTTTGATCTGGTATAATTTATTTACAAAATAAATCTAACATCTAGAATAATTTATTATTAAAAAAAAAAAAAAAGACCTAATCTACGTGTGGATTTTCTCACGAGAAAAATGAATATGAACAAATCAGATTAAAACATCCAATCCAACATGAATTCAAAACATACATCAATAATCATGATAGTTGGATTCCTGCAAAACAGATCTAACAGTTCTACTATCCAATTTCAAATAGATGTAAGTTTGATTTTTGAAAACTTATTTCAAAATTACAGAGCCCGAATGAATGGCTCTGATACCAGTTGTTCGGGAATCGGGTATTGTGCGAAGGATCTGATAATGCGCAATTCGATAATGCGCAATCCGGTAACCACCCAATTAAACAAGAATCTACGTAAACAATAAGTAAAAAACACACAATATACGTGGTTCGATCCGGAGATCTACGTCCACGGGCAGAAAACGGCAATCGCCGAGGTGTTTCTCTCTTCTAAAACGCGGAGTTTACAGTGCGTATTACAGAATGCAAAGTGCGAACCCTAATTCAGAGTTATTTTCACCTATTTATACCACTAAATCAAAACCCTAACTAAATTCCTATAATCTGGCCCACAAAATCTGCATGGCAGTTGGGAATGGGCCTTGAGTCGCGGAACAGGCCATAAGTTGGGCCAGCGTATGCTACTGGACCGACGCGTGCTTTCGGACCTGCTGGGCCTACGCGTGCTGGGCCGGTCAGTGGGCCAAAGTATGAGTCCGACCCGAAGTGATCGGGTTATCTCCCTATCAGATGCCCCCCCCCCAGCCGAAGTGAGGTAGGAGCTTCGGTTGTCACCGGGGTGGAATCGTGAGTAGGAGGAACCGTGGTCGCTGGCGGGCCGAAGTGTTCATGGAGGACTAAGTCTATCCGCGTCCCTGGGCACTCCGCGGAACAGTCTGTAGACTCGGAGTCGAGCTGAGCCGAAGTGGACAAGACATATAGCTGATATACCGAGTAATAGCCTGGCCGAGGTGGAGAATACACCGGAGTGTAGTATTATGACCGAGGTAAAGAGAACACCGGAGTGCAGTAGCCTGGCCAAAATGAAAGGAACACCGGAGTGTAGTAGTCTGGCCGAGGTGAAGGGGGGATGATGTGCTTGATGCTACCCCGGTGGAGAATCCGGAGGCCGAGGTAAAAGGATCACCGGAGTGTAATAGTCTGGCCAAAATGAAAGGAACACCGGAGTGTAGTAGCTTGGCCGAGGTCTACTCCGCAGCCGAGTCGTTGGGCTCGCTAAATCTCAACGCCGGAGCGCCGAATATTGGCTCGGAGGCCGTAAATAATTGACCAGAAATAAGAACTTCTTTATCGGGTGTTCGGGAACATGACATGGACATTGCCAATGTGAATCTCCCCGGACGGATCGGGGGAGAGAATTGATTGTCCGGAGACGAGACGCGAATCTCCCCGGACGGATCGGGGGAGAGATTTGATTGTCCGAAGACGGAGGTTTAGTTGTCCGGAGACGAGACGCGAATCTCCCCGGACGGATCGGGGGAGAAATTTAATTGTCCGAAAACGAGACGCGAATCTCCCCGGACGGATCGGGGGAGAGATTTGATTGTCCGAAGACGGAGGTTTAGTTGTCCGGAGACGAGACGCGAATCTCCCCGGACGGATCGGGGGAGAAATTTAATTGTCCGAAGACGAGACGCGAATCTCCCCGGACGGATCGGGGGAGAGATTTGATTGTCCGAAGACGGAGGTTTAGTTGTCCGGAGACGAGACGCGAATCTCCCCGGACGGATCGGGGGAGAGATTTAATTGTCCGGAGACGGAGGTTTAATTGTCCGGAGACGAGACGCGAATCTCCCCGGACGGATCGGGGGAGAGATTTAATTGGTGTTTGGGAAATGATTATGACACGGCCGTGTTCTAAGGCTGACACGGCCGCGTTGCTGTTTGAACCAAAAATTGGTTCCTCAGCATGATTTTGACGCGGCCGTGTCGTTTGTGTGACACGGCCGTGTTGCAATCCAGCATGGTTTCTCGTTTTGAGAAACTTATTGACGCGGCCGTGTCGTTTGTGTGACACGGCCGTGTTGCTGTTGAACACGATTTTGACGCGGCCGTGTCGTTTGTGTGACACGGCCGTGTTGCAATCCAGCATGGTTTCTCGTTTTGAGAAACTTATTGACGCGGCCGTGTCGTTTGCGTGACACGGCCGTGTTGCTGTTGAACCAAAAAACTGGTTCCTCAGCATGATTGGAACGAGCTATTCTATCTCTATCAGCAGTAGATTTGAACATTCATAGTGTAAGATTTGAAGAATTTCACACGCTCCAGATAAACAGACTCATCAACATGAACAGTAATTGTATTACCCGGAATTGGATGAGGATCGAGTGGCGGTGGATCGAGGCCGGTCTTGGGAGGCTCGGCGGTGAGGGCGGCCTGGTGGCGGCGGTGATGATGCCGAGGCAGCGGAGGGCGGCCTAGCGGCGGCGTTGATGATGCCGAGACAGCGGAGGGCAGCCTGGCGGCGGCGGTTATGATGCCGAGATGGCGTAGGGCGGCCTGGCAGCGGCAGTTATGATGCCGAGACGGCGGAGGGCGGCCTGGCGGCGGCGGTTATGATGCCGAGACGGCGTAGGGCGGCCTGGCGGCGGCGGTTATGGTTCCCACAGACGGCGATAATTTGATAATGCGCAATCCGGTAACCACCCAATTAAACAAGAATCTACGTAAACAATAAGTAAAAAACACACAATATACGTGGTTCGATCCGGAGATCTACGTCCACGGGCAGAAAACGGCAATCGCCGAGGTGTTTCTCTCTTCTAAAACGCGGAGTTTACAGTGCGTATTACAGAATGCAAAGTGCGAACCCTAATTCAGAGTTCTTTTCACCTATTTATACCACTAAATCAAAACCCTAACTAAATTCCTATAATCTGGCCCACAAAATCTGCATGGCAGTTGGGAATGGGCCTTGAGTCGCGGAACAGGCCATAAGTTGGGCCAGCGTATGCTACTGGACCGACGCGTGCTTTCGGACCTGCTGGGCCTACGCGTGCTGGGCCGGTCAGTGGGCCAAAGTATGAGTCCGACCCGAAGTGATCGGGTTATCCCTATCAGGATCTATTCGGGATGTATTTTGAATATCTATTTTCTAATATCAAATAACCATAATTTGAAATATTCAAATCATACAATTCACATAATTGAATAAAAATAAACCATACAATAAGCCCTAAACATGCGGAGCTAATGGATTATTGTGTTTACCTTCGAATCGGATAGACACCATTGAGGAGAATTAACCTTTCAACCTAAAGATCTTCTTGAGTATTCCCTAAGTCCAAGCTCGCCAATTCGGTGGGAAACCTAACGAACTTTTAACTCTCGAGGAAGGATTATTTTTTTATGAAATAATAGGCACACAGTTATGCATATGGGGACCAAAAATTGGTCCCCTATTTATAGTTGAAGAGGCCGAAAACTTGGCCTCCAAGGGAGAGGGGAAATTGAAAATCCTCTCCCACTTTGGAGAGGAAAATATGGATAAAATTATATCCCCTTTGGAATTAGATTTTTCCATATCTTTTTTTTCCTATCTCCTATTCCATATTAATCTTTATCCACTTAGTTAGTTGACTTCTATTGGGCTACTCAAGGGGTCTTTAGGAGGAATAAGATTGGGCCTCCCAGTGGGCCTAGATATCAATATTGAGCCATCAATATTACTCTAGCTCATTAACAGTAATTCATTCCACTATAGAATCAATATTGAACTATCCATCCTAATCCATATTACGAAATATGGCTCCCGGTTTTTTTTTCGTGTTTAAAATTCAATGTCCATTAATTAATTTAAACTATTGAATGTTTTAATTAATTAATATATTTTATTCCTTGAAAACAAACAGCTCAACAATATTATCATATCGGAAGTTAATCCACTGTATAGGTTTGATATGATAAGCATTATGGGCCCATCAAGGGGGCATAATCAACTTGTTTCACCAAGACACGAGTTTTGTATTAATTAACAATTTGTCATATAATTAATAATATTGCTCAAAGTACAAAGCATTGAGTCCCAATGACTCTTTGCCAATTGTAAATCAAAGCAACATTAATTAATTATATACAATTCCAATTAAGTGACAGGAATTAAGAAAACAATAACCACTGAGATCTAATTTTTCTATCAAGTCAGTCTATAAAAACTATCTCGTTGTTGGTCCAATTCAGTGCAACAAATGCACTAGTGTAATCTCTTGGTCAAGACAAACTAATTCGAGCCTTATACATCAACTTTTACTAATGGATTGTTCAATTTTATCTAAGTTATGAATCTTTATACTTATTACAAGGAACCTACAATGTGATTTTTTGTGATCTACTACACACCATATTGTCTACAATGTAAAGTATTCAAACAATATGCAATAAATATATATAACCTTTATAATATTTAAAGCAAACAGTGATAATTTATTCTCATTTAATAAAGTGCAAGAAACAGTTTATATACAAAGCAACACTTAAAAATATGTTTTACAGTATAACCCTAACATCCTAACAACAATCAATCTCAACACATCAAATACCGACAAGAACACATAATTATAGCATACATATAAACAGTAACTAAAACATACTCTCTAAACTTAAGATATAAACGACTACTCCATAACCATATAAAAGAAAACAACAAATATTATAAATAAGCTCATTGTTTAACAAAAGATAAAAATTGAATTAAAAACAAGAGTCAGAACACTACACTCACCGATCAATTCCGACGGAAGAATCTCAATCGTCTTCTCTGGTTCCTTACAAAATTGCTCTAACCTAACTACAGAAATATGGAAAACTAATAAACTGCCAAAAAAACTAAAGTAAAAACTGCTTCTATTCGATGTATGTTGCTCTACAATCTATTCCTAAGGCTAAATATTTATAGGAGTACACAACAGTAGGTTCAGGCTGGACTTAAATCGGAAAAACCCTATAAAAATACACCAACTGAGAGAAAACTCGACATTTTGCACGACCAAGCCATTTAAGACGTTCGATTGAGTAAACGCTCGTCAATCGCACTCTATTTCTTGATCAGTAGAGGGTGAATGACCGAGCCAAGTGAGGCCATTCGGTCGAGCATCTGCTGCTTGAATTAATTCTCTTTTTAACTTTATTTTTTGGACGTCTCTATTCCATCTTGGGCCTACCCAAATGTTATTTTGAGACAAATTCTTCAATTCCTTCCTTCAAAATCTTCTTTTATATGTTTAGACTTTGTGATTTTACCATAAACTCCAACAATGCATTGTTTTGAACTGAAAGCACTACACAACCGACAAACAAGTGAAATTCACCAAGTACTAATTTATGCAATAAGGCACCATTTTAACTATGAATATGTGCATAAAGATCATGGAAAATATGGAGTGATAAAAAATATAGAGAAAAAAACTCAAGTGGAAATCGAATCTTGTAATAGTTGAAGATCTTGCGTGTACTCAAGAAAGAGTAGCGAGGTCTGAATAACAAAAACTAGAGAAATTCATTCATTTCTTTTTTTACCTAACACGGTGGGAAAATGGGAAGTTGGGAGGTAAGATTGAAGTCGTTGGCTCGAGGGAGAAAAGACACACATCACCTACACCGAGTGATTGCGTGACATCTTTCTCAAAAGAACTTAGCCGAAACCACCTATAGTTGAGGATTTTGAAAAATAATGACCATCTAAAATCATTCACATCGAGCATGTTTGGGGATTTAAGTAGGGGTTTTTAGTGTGCATGGCCTAGGGCACTAAAATTTTTTTTTTTCTCCTAATCTAAGAACAAAGAAAAAACCCTCCCCTCACCCACAATGACTCGAACCCAGGACCAAAGACCTAGGTAGTAGATGCTCTGCCACTTGAGCTATCCAACTTCGTCACATGGCCTAGGGCGCTAAGTGAATTAGAATACCACTTACTTTCCTAACTTTTATGCCTCTTTATTTCCTTAATTGCCTATCAAATTCCTTGAGATAAAATAATTAAGGCAAGTTTGCTGAATTGAAAAGTTAGAAAAATGCTCAACCAAAAAAGGAGTTAAAAAGTCATGTGGACTTCCAATTACTTTCAATCTTGTTTTTATATGCTTAATTGTTAAAAGTTCAAAGTCTCGAGAGTAGTTGATTTTCGCGTTATCGCATATGCTCAAGTGAATTGTGTTGCCTAGTTGTTTTAAGAAAAATCAGACTGAAACTGAATTCATCATCTAGTCGCCCTAAACAAATGCATAATCACTTGTTTTCTTTGTGTCTTTTTGTATGATGTTCGGGACGAACAACAGTTTAAGTTTGGGGGAGTTTGATAACACGTTATTTATGCATGTATTTAGGTCGATTTAGGATCATATTTTATATCATTTACGTGCATATTTGACCGGCATTTATTTATATTAATAATATTTGGGTCATTTGACGTGTTTTGACTTGTTTTAAGGTATTTTGAGCATTTCAGGCTACCGGACGAGGAAACAAGTTGGAAAAGAGTGAAAACCGGCCCAAAAGAGTGAGAACCGTCGAAGAACCGGTCCAAACCGGTCCGAACCGGCCTGAACCGGTCCAGGAGCAAAACAACGCAAGAACCGACACGGCCGCGTCAGACTTGTAACACGGCCGTGTCAAAAGTGGTCCATAACGCGCTGTGGGTTCTGGAATAGAACACGGCCGTGTCACTCAAGCAACACGGCCGTGTCAAATTGTTGCTAGAAAAGTGAATTTTGCAAATCAACACGCCCGTGTCACTTAAGCAACACGGCCGTGTCAGAAGTGTTTTCCTGCGATAATTACCTAATTTTAATAGGATTTTGATCCTATCTTCCCCAAGATTCGGCCCAACTCTATAAAAAGGATACCAAAACTTTAGGAAAGGGGATCAATCATCAAGAACATAAATTACATCATCTTGGAAGACAAAGAAGACGAAGATCATCGAGACGGAGTCATCCGGGTTAAATTGTTCTTTCTTAGTTTTAATTCTTACAATGTTTTTATTAGAATTTTGTATTGGATTATTACTAGGCATGAGTAGCTAAGCTATTCGTGTCCTAGGGTTAGAAAGTAGGGATTTTTATGACAATGTTTTGATATATGATTTAATCTATTAATTCCGTTCTGTATGTGTTTTATCTCTATGTTTGTGCTTAAAACTGAATTTAGCTTGATCACCTAGATTTAGTAATTTAGTTTAACAATTCCGCTTCGAGAGGAGGGAATTGTTATCAGACTTAGAACATAGAGCGCAGTTGTCTATGACTGTGTAGGCCGTGGCTTAGGATCGTTTGGAGTTATTAGGTTTAATTGACTCGAGAGGGTAATTAGCTTAATTAATCAACGGTTTAATCGCTTCGAGAGAAGGATTAGATTATTGTCGTGCCGCCTAATAAATATTAGAATTGGTAAATTAATAGGTTAATCATATTCCACATTGAAATAATATCCTGAAATCGAAGCCCTAGGATACCTTTTCTCTTTGATTGTTAGTTTTCGTGCTTCCTAAGTTTGAAGTTATATTTAATTGAGTAGTTTAATTAGTAAAATCAACCTTTAAAACTTAGTATCTAGTTAGGACATTCCTAGAGTATTAGGGTATCAAACTACCTAAAACTATTCCTTGTGGGATCGACCTTGACAATAGTACTACACCTACATCCGTACACTTGCGGAACACTAGGTTAGAAACCCACAATTAACAGCACGAAATTCGAACGAGGTAAATCAAAACTATAAATATAGATGCCAAGACGTCCCACGGTCTACCCCCTCCCCCAAACTTGGCTGAAAGCCAATGTTTGGAGGAAAAACGTGGTACGCCTTGGTGCTAACTTACAAATCGTTTCGACGACGGCTTTTTGAAACCCCTACGAGCTCCGAAATTGTGCCATTTTGCTCCTTACTGAATCTTGGTTCGGCCGTCTCCGCATCGCGTTCTGAATTTTTCCATTTTTTCTGCTGAAGTATTGACACGGCCGTGTTGAAGGTTGTGACACGGCCGTGTTACATTTGAACCAAAGTTGATGTTTCTGGGCTAATTTTGACACGGCCGTGTCGTTTGTGTGACACGGCCGTGTTGCATTCCAGTTTGGATACACGTTTTGAGAAGGCTTTTGACGCGGTCGTGTCAATTGTGTGACACGGCCGTGTTGCATTTGAACTATCTTAACACGGCCGCGTCCAGCATGTGACACGGCCGTGTTGCATTCCAGTGTTAAAAACACTTTCTAGGTGCCTTTTGACGCGGCCGTGTCCATAGTGTGACACTGCCGTGTTGCATCCTCTGCTCCTTTTAACGCGATTTTTCCGTCTTTTCGACCCCCGTTTCTTGCAACACTCGTCCATGTTGATTCCTAAAACAAAAACACTAAAAAACTCGTAAAACATAAAATTAATGCAATAGAAAATAAACATAAAACAATAAACATCGGGTTGCCTCCCGACAAGCGCTTTGTTTTACGTCTTCAGCCGGACGTCCTTTTCCTATCAACCTTCTTCTAGCCACCCCGAGTCGGATGTTTTTTGACCAATTAAAGAGCTATTTGGGACATGAGGATTTTCTACAGCAGTTAGGGTAGTGTAAATAATGCTACAATTGTGCCTACCCCTTAGACCCGACTTATGTATTTTGAGTGTGATTATATCGTTTTGAACCCGAAAAATCAACTCCCCTTTAGGTACATCTATTAGTGCTTGGCTAGTCGCCAAGAAGGGTCTTCCTAAGATAAAAGGGAATTCATCATTCCCTTTCATGTCAACAACTAAGAAATCACTAGGGAATTCAAAATTTAGCACTTTTACCACTACATCCTCTGCTACTCCCAACGGCGTTAATGAAGATCCATCCGCCAATTTGATAGTAGTAAAGGACCGTTTAATTTCCCTGAATCCTAATTGTCTATACTGCTTAAGAGACATTAAATTTATACTAGACCCCAAGTCACACATGACATTATGAAATTCATGACTACCAATTGAGCAAGAAATAGTAAAACTCCCTGGGTCTTTTGCTTTTGTTGCTCTTCTCGGTTTCATGCTTGTGGTTGCGTTCTTCTTGGGCCCACTCGGTGTCTTCTTCGTCGTCTCTTTTCCATCCTTCCTCTTCTTGAATTCCTCTTTATATTGGATTCTCTCCTTTAGTGGTTCCTGTTTCACAACAACAACTCTAGATTGCTCTAAAGGGTCAAGGTTAGCAAAGAACGAATTTTTAAAACAAAAATCAAAAGACTCATCAAGAATAGGAGATGAAATTTTCTTATCTATGATTGGTTCGACCTCCTCCTTCTCCATGTTTTTTACTTCCTCACTTGATTCCTTCGCTTCTTGGTCCTTCATGCTCTCTTCATGCTCCACAACATTGCAGTGCTCCTTCGGATTCACCACTGTATCACTCGGGTATTGGCCTTGCTTATGTTGAGCTCCTACTATCTTTATCAGTTGACTCATGTTTGATGATAATTCACCAATGCTGGCTTGAGTCTGGACCAATGTATTCTCGAGCCTCTTGATGTCTGCCCCTTGCCCAGTGATATGCTTGTTTAGCTCCATGAATTTTCCATCCACTTTCTTCTCCAACTGAGCTAACTTTTCATCATACTTTTCAAATTGTGACAGCGCGATCTCTTCTTGTGATGGCTTCTTACCGTCATGGATCATGCCATTTGTAACAGCAAATCCGGGTGGCGGATTATGTGTATTTTGCGCGTTCCCATATGAAAAGTTCTGATGATTCTGAGGGTACTGATTGTGCCGAGGCTGATTGTTCTGGAAGTTGTTGAAGTTTCGTTGATTCACAAATTTTACTTCTTCAACTTCTTCCGGACCCCCTGGCTGTTGTGCTAACGTTAGATTAGTTAGCAAATTCACCTGGCTCGTCAATGCTGTTACTTGTGCTGTGAGCTTTTCAATTGGCTCATTATTGACGGGCTCGACTTTTTGGACACTGGCTATCCTCTTTGGTATGTTCCTCTCATTCGACCATTGGTAGCTCGTTCTGGCCATCGCGTCCAGGATTGAGAATGCCATCCTTATTGACTTCTCCATCAAACTTCCACCCGCAGCTGCATCCACTTGGTTTCTAGTCGGAGCAAGTAGACCATTGTAGAACTTGCATACTTGCTGCTTCTTGGTGAACCCATGTTGAGGACAACTCCGGATAAGATCCCGGAATCGCTCCCAAGCCTCTCCGAATGGCTCTTGGTCCAATTGCTTGAACTGATTGATCTGGTTCTGCAGGTCGAGCATCTTGCTTGGTGGAAAGTACTTCAACAGGAAAGAAGTACTCAAGTCTTCCCAATCTCTGATGTCTTCTAGTGAATTGAACCACTGTAATGCTCTGTCCTTCAGTGAGAAAGGGAACAGTCTCATCTTGACTTGCTCGTGCGGCACATGATTGATCTTGATTGTGTCGGCCAGTCTGCGAAACTTGATCAGATGCGCATTCGGATCCTCCAAAGCACTTCCCCCATACCGGTTTTGCTGCACTATGTTGATTAGTGCAGGCTTCAGCTCGAAATTGTTGGCATTGAGTTGTGGAGGTTGTACTCCTCCCGCCTGCTGATTTGGACTGGGCTTCAAGCAGTCACTAATAGGCGTGTCATCTTCATCGCCTGCAGCTGGGTCTATCTGAATTGGGCCGTACTGCTGTTGTAGCTGTGGCCCTTGTGGAGGTAGCTGCTGCTGTATGTTCGTGACTCGATCATCCAAACGTGCCAGAGCTGTCAGTACTCTATTAAGTGCGTCATCCTGATTCGGATGCTGTGGTGGGTTCTCCATCTCAGATGCGAAGTTTCTTCTAGTTCGGTGTCTGCGAGCTGTCGCTTCAATTTCTGGATCGAAAGGGAGAAGGGTTTCTTTCCCTTTTGATCTGGTGTGCATACGAAGCCTGAAAACACCAAAAACAAGAACTACCGCGTAACACTAAAATTAAATAAAAAAATAAAACGAAAATTAAAACTAAAAATAAGAAAAAATAAAATCTAGTCTAGTTTCCTCCTATTTTTCAAGATAAAAACTAAGCGCTAAATCCTATTCCCCGGCAACGGCGCCAAAAACTTGACACGTCGGTTTCTAACCTAGTGTTCCGCAAGTGTACGGATGTAGGTGTAGTACTATTGTCAAGGTCGATCCCACAAGGAATAGTTTTAGGTAGTTTGGTACCTTAATACTCTAGGAATGTCCTAACTAGATACTAAGTTGCAAAGGTTGATTTTAACACGACTTAAGGAATTTAACTAATACTTGACAAACAAAGAGAATTAACAATCACTGAGAAAAGGTATCCTAGGGCTTCGATTTCAGGATATTAATTCAATGTTGAATATGATTAACCTATTAATTTACCAATTCTAGTGTTTATTAGGCGGCACAACAATAATCTAATCCTTCTCTCGAAGCAATTAAACCGTTGATTAATTAAGCTAATTACCCTCTCGAGTCAATTAAACCTAATAACTCCCAAACGATCCTAAGCCACGGCCTACACAGTCATAGACAACTGCGCTCTATGTTCTAAGTCTGATAACGATTCCCTCCTCTCGAAGCGGAATTGTTAAACTAAATTACTAAATCTAGGTGATCAAACTAAATTCAGTTTTAAGCACAAACATAGAGATAAAACACGTAAAGAACGGAATTAATAAATTAAACCATAAATCAAAACATTGTCATAATAATCCCTACTTTCTAACCCTAGGACACGAATAGCTTAGCTACTCATGCCTAGTAATAATCCAATACAAAATTCTAATAAAAACATTGTAAAGAATTAAAACTAAGAAAAGAATAATTAAACCCGGATGACTCCGTCTCGATGATCTTCGTCTTCTTTGTCCTCCAAGATTTCTTCTAAATAATGTAATTGATGTTCCCCCGTGATTGATTGATCCCCCTTTTTCCTAGAGCTTGGGGTCCTTTTTATAGAGTTGGGGACAAATCTTGGGGAAGATAGGAAAAATCCTCTTAAAATCAGGAAATTATCGCATAAAAATCCTTCTGACACGGCCGTGTTGCTTCGCAAACTTCCCTTTTCCAGCAACAATTTGACACGGCCGTGTTGCTTAAGTGACACGGCCGTGTTCTATTCCAGAACCCACAGCGCGTTATGGACCACTTTTGACACGGCCGTGTTACAAGTCTGACGCGGCCGTGTCGGTTCTTGCGTTGTTTTGCTACTGGACCGGTTCAGACCGGTTCGGACCGGTTTGGACCGGTTCTTCGACGGTTCTCACTCTTTTGGGCCGGTTTTCACTATTTTCCAACTTGTTTCCTCGTCCGGTAGCCTGAAAATGCTCAAAATACCTTAAAACAAGTCGAAACACGTCAAATGACCCAAATATTATTAATATAAATAAATGCCGGTCAAATATGCACGTAAATGATATAAAATATGATTCTAAATCGACCTAAATACATGCATAAATAACGTGTTATCAATTTACTCGAGGACAAGAAAATAACAAATTTGTGGGGATGATGAATGTTGAAATAATCAATTTTCTCACATATTCCACGTTCATATTTGTTTGAAAACTGCGATTGTTTGATATGTTTAAGTACAATTTTGTGTGAAAAGGTGTTTTTCGGGTTAATTTTCTTTGTGATATGATTTGATGCACTTTTCAGTATTTTTGAGTTGTATTTTGAAGGTTAGGAAAATTCGGGAGCTCAAGGAAGCCATTAGCATGCAATTCCCATTTTGAATAGTATATCGAGGCCTAAATAAGCCCAATTGGACCTAGGCTAGATCCGAGTTAAAGATCATCGAATCATGAACAAAAATTGTGAAGAAGTTGGGTCGAGAAAATTGATGGATATGCCACAAAATGACGAAGAATAAAGTCATTAAATAAATTTTGAATTTTATTTTGTTAAAATAAGATTTATTAAATAAAAATTATTTAAGTATATTTGAAATCACCAAATGAAACGTCAAAAGTTGAAAATGAAAATACAACTGTATAAAGAGAAAAATAAAAATTTATAATTAGAACTTGAAAGTTTATTTAGATAATTAATAAATAAATATAAAATAAAAGCAGACATATAAAGAGAAAAGTACTAAACTTTATATACATATGAAATATCCAAATAAAATATCAGTGTTCCTTTTATTATATATTTTATGCTTATTTTTAATTATTTATAGTTAGAATTTAAAAATTCTTTTATAAATTAAAAAAATAATATATATATATATATAAGCTACAAGAGTGACAATTCTGTAAGTAATACTTTTTAGTCTAAAATTGTAGACTATGATTGATAAGTTGTCACATTTGGTAATAATCAAAATTTATTTTACTTTCTAAAGTTGCAAATATCTTTTTTCCCATTTCTAATCTATTTATTATGTATACTATATAAAATTAATCATATTTTGACGATATTGGATTTGACATCCATATGATATATATAATAATAAGATATCCTGTTTAAAATACTATATTATTTGTTCGTTGATTATTTGAGTAAGATTTCAGTGCTTATTGTAGGTTGTACAAAAAATATAGTATTGGTTTGGAATACAATAAAAATCATTCAAATAATTATCTTTTACATATTATTTTACTTGATTAAAATCATAACTAATCAGTTTGTTTTATCTGACATGAATTGTCTCAAGTTTTTTACATTTATTACATTGAGAGAAAAATCAATGTATATATAATTGAACACATATTTTATCTAATTAAAAGTGATAGTTAATATTTTATTTATAATCAGCTTATTAAATTATTAAATTTGCTAATGCCTATTTGATATAATAATTATTTTTGTTGAGAAATCACAAAACTATGACTTTCGCTCATATATACTTATTACTTTTTTATATTTAGATATATTAAAGTTATTTTTCTATAGATAATTACACTTTGCAACCTATACTATGATATTATACAAGTTGCAACTAAACTTCCTTTAAATAAGAGAAATTAATCAACTTGAACTATATGTTTTTTAGACTTTGCAACCTAAACAATAATTGGTCACATTAACCAAACTCAATTATGTCTTTTTTTTTCACATTACACAAGCAATTTTTTTTTTTTTACATTAACCAATGTATATCTTTAAATGAATCAAATATTTACAATATAAACGTATAATATTGGAGCACTCATATTTTTTATTTTGTTATTCCAACTATTGACAAAAAAAAAAAAAGATATTTTATTTTGTTAATTTGTTATTCTTTGTATATTGGAAATACCAAGTAAAGTATTAAAACTTGCAAATAAGATTTTTTAAAAGTAAATAGTTTTAGTTAGAATTTAAAACTTTATGTAGATAAATTTAAATATTTAAAGTAAAATGGAAAAAAATAAAGAAAAATAAATTTCTTATAACATTATCCAGTTTATTTATTTAATAATATGAGTTGCTACTTAGATATTTATGTTTGTTTTAACATTTATAATTAATTAAGTTATTATGTACTCCCTCCGTCTCGGTTAACTTGTCACAGTTGACCGGACACAGATGTTAAGAAAAATAGATTTTATGGAATCTTTGACTTTTTTAAAGGTGAAAATTGAATGTGGATATTTTGAGAGTGAAGATTGTTGCCTTTAATTGCCATTTATGGGTGTGACAAGTTAAGTGGGACGGACCAAAATGGAAAGTAGGACAAGTTAACTGGGACGGAGGGAGTATATAGGTGGAGGATGATGCAGACACACTAAATATGTGTTTAGATTTGAAAGGCAAGAAATGATCATTTTGAAAAAGATTTTTTTATATTTATATTTTTCTTTGTGTTAATTTATAATATATATATATATATAGAGTAAGTTATGCTACCTCCGTCCTGGCTTATTTTGCATATTTTCTCTTTTCGGCCGTCCCACCTTATTTTGCACACTCCTAAAAAAGAAACTTCTCCCACAATCTACATCCTCAAAATCTCAACATTCAATCTCCACCTTTAAAAAGATCAAAGGAAAAACAAAATCTGTTTTTTCTTAACATCCGTGTGCGATTACCTGTGCAAAATAAATTGGGACGGAAGGAGTATTAAATTCATATATGACGTTCGAGAAACTTATATTTACATTACTTATAATTTTATTTATATTTTATTTTACATTTTAAAAAATATATATTTTATTGAAATAAAATGATCGTATGTTTAAATATTAAATTATATTATATTTAATTTTATTAAAATTATCACTTTTTAATTAAACTTTCGTTGATCGTACGAGAATATCACTACTTAAAAACAATCATAAAAACAGATATTTTGAAGTGGGACATTTCTTAAGGGGATTATTGGACAGGGATGGGCTCATCCGGATGTGGGATGGCTCATCCGTAAACAATTTCACTTCAGGTGGATGTAGTCCATCCACCCACATCCCGCCCTATAAAGTTATCACATTTCTCAATCAACCAATCATTACCCACATCACCTATCACAATATTTTAATACTATCAACCACCCTAAAACCTACTGATGTGACATCTACTGTACACATCCTACCCTACACATCCCTTAAACAAAAATACATTTTCACTATTTAAGTGGATGTGCCATCTCAGAACGTGTCACAGCCGACGGGGCACATCACACTACATCTCTGTCCAATAATCCCTAAGTAACACGGGAGTTGCGGTGGTTAACGGTGCTTATATTCCCGATGTACAATAAGGGTAAATTTTATGTTAGGCGAAAAAATGCGATGATCGACCAATCTATTCTCAACAATAATGATGCCCAAATAACGGCTAATTCTATCCTACCCACTTGGGTAGTGCCCAAGTGGGAAATCTACCATACATTTGGAGGGTGTATGGTGATCTAGTGGCTAATATTAATTTGATCTCCATACACTTTCCAAGTGTATGGTAGATCTCCTATTTGGGCACTACCCACTTGGGTAGTAAAGAAAAAGCCCCAAATAACCAATTAGTTTAAAATGTTCCTACACTTGGCCCTTTTTCTTTTTGTATTTTTCCCTCGTGGTAAAGTGCACGCATGTTCCTGTAAAGTTAAAGATATTTGTCAGAGATAAAACCCTACTCTTTTAATTGTTGAATACTACTTCCGTCCTGTTCTAATTTTTCTATTTTTCTTTTCGATTTGATATAACTTAACTTTTCAGTTCATAAATGACAATTTTTCTTTACTATATCCAACCTCAAAATCTTCTCCCTCAATCTCCACCTTTAAAAATTTAATAATTTAACAAAATCTGTTTTTCTTAACCTCCGTGCCCAATTAAAGTAGGAAAGTTAAGGTGAGATGGAGGGAGTATCCCATTAAATTAAGATACTACTGAAAAAGTGGTGGGTCATGTGTGGGGTTATCTTTTTTGTTTAATATTATTATTTTTGTTTTTTGGGTCCCAAATAAGACAACCCTTTTCCTCAGGTCATATTCTGTATGTGACCCATCACAGCACAATTAACCATATTCTTTCAACAAAGTTATCTTTCAATTTCTCATCGTCCTTATTATATACCTATAACTTTGAATTTTGTATCCCATTGCCTTTTCTGTCACCCCAGGACATTCCATTTTCTTTTGCTCTTTTTGGGTTTTTGAATTTTGTATTTTGCTGGGAAATTATGTGTTTACGGTTTAGAATCCTCTCCAGTTGAGAGACCATAAATTTCGTCAATTTCCCTAAATCATCACTGTTCATTATATCTACAATCTAGATCTTGCCACGTTAATGGCATTAATCATCTCTCCTTTTCTATTTCTATTTTTCCTTTTCTTTTTCACCTCATTCCTTCTCTTTGTACATTGCATCCATGGCTATTTGTGAATCCTCTCTCTCTCTAAATCTTTTCTTTTTCTTCTTTAACCAACAAACAAACGTAACCTTTTTTCATTTTGTTGAGATATTACAGCTGCGATTCTCCATAAGTTGTAGCCAACACTAAATTTCAAGATCTAAAAGGGGAAAAGAACATTACAAACTTGGAAAATTCAGTTAATTCGGACATTTAAACAAACAGGTTAGCTGCAGTTTCAACTTATCATCTCTGCATAAGACAGCAGTAAATGAAAAATATTGAGAGGAGAGAAGAATTGTGGAAGAAGTCAAATGAATTTTATCAACCATGTCTCCGATTCTGAATATGTAAACCAAAATGTAACAAGCTTCGGGGGTCGATGGCTACGATACCAGTGGGTATTAAAAAAGAAGAACGTAAAGATTATTAACATATTTGTTTGAGCCCGAAACCTCATTTTTCCTTTTAATTTAGTGTTTGGATTAAGTGATGTGACACATTGTGATCCATTGATATATTCAACGGTTGAGATCATTTGAAATTGACAAAATAGACAATGATTCAAATGGAGAGGATCCATGTCCGGGAAGTATGAGGGATTTTCTTGGATCAAGAATATGAGGGAGGAATAAGTTGTTTCCGGATTTGATGCCAAGTTTGTGTGTGATCATCTTAAATCTCCTAGTACGAGCTTGGGAGTATCATCTTTTAGTGTAAAAAACTTTCACGCTTCATGCGCTTTACAATCAGGTCTAGTCCTGAGTTTTCGAGTGCTTTTGGAAGAATGAAAGAAATTATTACTAAATTTTTTTGCCATGTAAAAATACAATTAAGAAAAGCAATAATCAAATTTCAAAACTCTTCTACTCTTCTTATAAAAAAGACACTCTTCCTACCTTTCAAGTGGATTAATCATATTGTATTTTAAATAGGCTATATATAGATTTAGCCTCAAATTTTAGGATCCTAAATATAGTAAGTTAGCCAAAAAAAAATTAGATACTTCATAAGAGTATATATATCTTAAAAGCAAAAAGTCACTAAGAAGCCTAAAAAAAAAAAAAAAAAAAAACCATATAAAAAGCAAGACAACAGGAAAGAAGGTCCATAAATTGAAAGAGATTACAGTAAAAGAACTTAGACCCAAAAGTAAAAAACATGAAAGTAAAAATAAAAAAGAAATGCAAAAATGGGCATCAAACCCACAAGACAATTCGATATAAAAACATATCTGGCGGCCATTACATACAACTATTATTTTGATGAAATCACTATGCTTATTATACATGTATTTTGGCCCCCAAAAATTGAAGTTCTTGGGAGGCCCTATGCGGTCACCCTTCTAGCCATGCTCAAGGTCGTCCCTGTTGACATTAAGGATAATTCGAGGTAATATCGATATATTGACACGTCTTCTTGCTAGGGTTGCTCATTTGTTTTCTAGCTTATTGGGTTAAGCCTCCTGATTTTGTGGATGGTCTTTTTGACATTTGTGGCTCTTGTCCTCGTTATTTTATAAGTTAATTGAGAGAGAGAAAAAAAATCTAGTAATATAGTAATTAAATAATTTACTAAATTTCGAGCTAAATTGGCACAGCGGCAATGGTACAACATATACTACAATTTAGAGTTGGCGAATTAGACTTGACCTCATGGGACAATCTAATGACTCGATAACTGTATTGTACAATATTTTAATTACAAGACCCAAAATGCTCCCGGTCTATTTGGATTGGCTCATAATATTGACGGGCCGCAGGCTGGCTTGACCAAAATTCCATATTAAATTGTATACATGGACTAGAGCTCTTTGACCTAATATGTGTTTGGATTCACCCAACCAAAATTCAATAACATTCCTTAGTTCGTGTAGATCCAATAAAGCAGTTTGAATTGCCACATTTAGCTGTCACAATTGAAGTTCAAATTCAATAATAAAATCGTGTTGGATTCAAGATGTTCTTGAAAACAGCACGAGCCCCTTGTTTGGCGGAGGAACAAGTTAAAGATAATCATTTTTTATAACTTTAAGAATAATTTTATTATTTCTGTAACTTCTGTATAATTTTAACATTTCTTAGTATAATTATTTTTGACATTTTTTTCTTATCTGTGTAGTTAAGTAGTTTGACACGAAATGTAATTTGAAACGAATATATGTTACTATAAAATGTATTTTGTCACAAACGTATTAACATGAAAACTATTCAATATGTCATGATAATAGCATATCACCTAATTTTATTTTCAAAATATGCATATCTACCACGAAATCTTTCTTTGTGACAAATATTTAGCATGAAATATTGCAAGTTGTATATATTAAATATGATCGGATAATTCGATTTATAATAAAAAATGGTCTTCCTAATATTTTTAGATTTTGAAATTCAAATTTGAAAAAAAATTGATTCCCCCTCTTTCTTCCTCATATGTATTCACTCTTTTCTCTTCTCTTCTTACTTTCTCTCATTTTTTCTCTCAGCCCTCTTAATTCTTCATTTATCTTCTTCTTTTCTTTCATAACTTCATCATCATTCATGTTCGGATTATTTTTGCAGATGGGTGTTTGTTCTTATTTTCTTTCATAACATGCTTTATTTTGCTTTTCAATCTATAAACATTACGTTTTTTTTAAGATTTAAGGTTGTGATTATTTATTTATATGATAGTTTTCTTTTCCATTTTTCAAGTTGTGCAAATAATATGATAGATTTGTATAAAAAAACGACTGAGTTGTTTAAAACAACATGGTTGTTTTGTGTTTAAACAAACGAGTTGTTTAAAACATTGGAGTTGTTTTTTAATCAAATAACCTAGTTGTTTAAACAACTCGGTAAACAACTCAGTAGTTGTTTAAACGACTGAGTTGTTTAATATGTTAAAATATGAGTTATTTAAGAAATGGACTATTTTTTATTGTTTAGAATAAGTAAGGTAATTTTTTATTATGAAAATACCCCATATAGCAATGAGAGTTGCATCTCATTCGGGTCAACCGACCCGCCTCCTCCTCATTCCTCATTTTGCTTTGATTTCTTGCCATCATCTTTTAACTCTTAGGGCCTGGTTGGGAGTTTAGAGGTAGAGAATGTGAATAAATGAAGACTCATTCTTATTTATAGTGGTTGGTATATAATAAATAAACTAATCAATATTTCATTTTATTAACAATTCATCCAACTTTATTCCATAGTATAAATGACCCCTTATTCATACTCATTACCATTATCATTGATGATTTGCAATCAAATGGACCCTTACATCCCTTAACCTCTTCTTCAGTCCCATTCATAACTCCACAAATTCCTTGTGACAAATGAAGCAAGCAGAATACTTAGAATCAAAATAATGTAATGTTCTATTTAAATTTTTCTATGCTTAAAAATCTTTTTCTCCTTTCCTGGCAGGCTCTTTTAGGGGAATGTAGCAACAAAAAATTAAACCGACAACGATCCTAAACAACTATTTAACATACTAAGACACATAAAAAGAAAAGAAGGAACAAAATAGGTAAGAGAATGGAGGTTGTGTAGTGCGAAAATAAATTATAAATATGCAAATCATGCATGTGTGACATCCCTACTTTTTCTTGATATCATCGCATTTATTATTCTCAAGAACAGACAATAACAAAAGAGCTAGTCTCCAAACTTTGCACTTGGAAACACACTATTCGAATACTACTTCTATTTTTTTAGTTGTCATTCTAATTTTTATATTTTGTTTATAAATAATTGTCATTCTAATTTTTTTATCATTTTCTTTTACAATACTAGCCTTATAATTATGAAAAATGTTAACAATATATAAAAATGATTAAAAAAATCAAGAGATTTAAGGAAATTAGTTGAGGGTTGATTTGTCAACTCCTTAAGTCCCTAAATTTTCTTATTCAAAACTAGAATGACAACTAAAAAAAACGAAGGTAATAGTCGATTATATTAGAAATGACTGCCTCAGTTAGTTTTCGTCTAAGCACTAGACTATTAATTATTGTTAGCTCATAGTTTCCTCTGGCTAACAACGTCTAAGGCCCCGCAATCCGCAATTACGACTATATATTAGATCATAATCTATCGTTGGACTAGTGCTAGCGACATTTCCAATTTTGTATTAGTATATTTGTTTACTTAATCCATAAGTATCAAACGCAAAGCATGTAAAAATTGACGTACTGCTATTAATTTCTAGAATAGTCGCACATTCGGATTCATCTCTTTGAAAAGATCTAGGCAGCACAGCATGCATAGTTTACCAACTTGTACAAAACTAATAATTAATTCTGGAAAAGAATAAAAACTCGACGGTCTGTTTTATCTGCAGTGACCCACAACGATCGAATTGATTTAATATTAATTAATATATATATATATATATATATATATCCTTCTTCTGGATTTATTAGTCTGCAAATCTTGACTCTTTAACATAAATTCCTCCACCACTTTAATGAAACAGACGCTATATATGACTATTTTGTAGAAACAGCGAAAGTGCTGTAAGCATTGACTTTGGTGCTGCCCCAGCCACACATTTTACTTAATTATTAATCATTATTACTGCGTGATTATCTCTTAAATATCTTGCCTAAGTGGCCTGCCTGTAAATGCATATCGAGCCCCATCACAACTCCACTTTAGTATAGCTACACTACTGAAATCAGGCATGCTTACATTTTATGGAGATTAACAACAGATCTTTCATACCCTACTTGCACTTGCATCAGTACAGACTTGACGAATTCATACCGTTGGAAGATATGACATGTATTATTAAGAGGGTGTTTGGCTGAGCTTATAAGCTCCTAAAAACATCTTATAAGCTGTTTAGGAGCTTATAAGCTCTTGCAAAGTGTTTGGCAAAATAAGATGTTTATGAGCTTATAAGATCAAAAAATAAGCTCTAAGAGCTTATAAGATCAAAAAAAATAAGTTGCTTTACCTCAACTTATTTCCATCTTATTTTTTAAGATCTTAATTATTATACTCAAATTTCACACACATTTCACACACTTACACACGCTACACACTCTACACACATTACACACATTTCACACACTACACACATTTCACACACTACACGCACAACACACACTTCACACACTACACACATTTCACACACTACACACACAACACACACTTCACACACTACACACACTTCACACACTATTTACACTTCACACACTACATACATTTCACACACTAATCAAAATGTGCGTTTAATATTAATTTTTAAATTAGATCCCAAATTTATAGCTAAATCACTATATTCAATTGCAAACTTATAAGCTCTTTTATCCAAACACTTTGTTAACTTATAAGCTCCTTAAAAATGACATCTTATAAGCTTTTGAAACAACTTATAAGATGTTGGAGCTTATAAGATGTTTAAAATAAGTTTAGCCAAACACCCTCTAAATAAACACATCTTATACCTTAATTGATGCAGCGGAAGTAAAACTGATCGATTCTTCAAACGGTGGATCTTGCTTTGTTCGTCTACAAGCCCGTTCTAACGGACACTATCAGAGCATCCGCCAATTTCTACACACCTTAGATTCTTGAAGGAATCCGATGATACTCCACCAACAAGAAGATAATAAAAACTGTATTTTCCGGTATTTTTTTTATGTACTACTAGGTATATCTGATATATACGTATTTGTACTGGTATGGGAGAGAAATCTCTCCTATTTTGAATAAGATCTCCATCCTTATGGAAATATATTTGATAAAATATAAAATCTCTAATCTGGTATATACCCCAATAATATTGGGATCCAACAAATTTGGTGCAACCAACACATACAGATACAAATTTGTTCCTTCATTAACTTAAAACTGGGGGGTAAAAGAAGATTCCTCCCTTTGAGAAAACTTAGAAAATATTATGAAATTCTGAGAACTACACAAAATGATATAACATTCATAAACGAAATAGTAAACAGAAAAAATCACACCAAAATATTTAAGACACGGGAATTAAATCCTTTAGTCCCCTCGAACTTGATGTTATTGATAAAATTGTCGAACATGCTATGTCTTACAAAAAGACTCGACTCTTCTATACCTAACCTATTCTATTATCAACAACGCTCGACGACTCCCATCGAGACTTTTTCAACACTGACACGACACACTACCGAAGATCGGACGAACTCTCCCCGGCCCACCTTGAAGCAGCTTCTCCCGAAGATACTTCGACTTAACTATGTATGTTATAACACTACTGGAACACATTATGTTCTCAATAATCAAAATACCGAATATTCTTGTTTCGCTCAGACAATCACTCATTAATATTCGATACACACTGAATGAATGACTCTCTCATATAAATAGCGGAGTTTAGTAACAATCACAGCTTTCTCTCTAGATAACAGGTTTCTGGATAAGAATATAATCTTCTTCCATATCTTCCCATATCTTTTGCAATCCTTATCCATAATTCTCCAACCATAAATTATATTTTCTGCACATAAAATAAATAATTAAATAACAATATATTTTTTGTAAAAATCCTAAGATTAAATTCTTTTACAATCTCCCCCTTTTTGAACATTTTTGTCAAAAACAACTTAAAAGAATATCAAGACAGACGTAATGCAGAAATAATCAAGAGGAACTTCCCTTAAATATGGCACTCCCCCTCAACTGCAAAACTCAAATACAAGAGAGCAACAAACGATATATCCAAGGGAAGTAAGTAAAATCGATGTTGGATAATTATATTATTGGACTTTGGTCAGTGTACCTTTGATTGCAGCGGATTTGAACCCCGAATCGTATACCGGTCGAACCACGACCTCACCTCGATGATTTGTACTCTCGGTCGGGGTGGAAATCACAAATGGAAATTCACCGCGATCCACAATCCATTAGCAACTCCGGTGACTTTTGAAAAAGTGCTTTTGGGTGTGGGAGAAATCACTTTTGATTTCTCCCCTTTCTGTTTCTCACGTAAGTGAGAAACTGTTCTCACTATTCTCCATCAAGTGTACCCAGTACACTTGGTAGGGTATTTATAGGGGGAGAGGTGGGCTTCCAATTATGGGAGATGGGCCTCCCATAATAACGCACTTCCTATAATTGGGCTAGCCCACTTGGGCGGCCTTCGACCGGGCCCATGGCCCGGGTCAAACCAACATCCCCCCCTCGCCCATGAGGACTGAGACCTAACCCTTCGTGATCTTTCCAATCACCAAGATCATACTAGCTAATGGATCGTGTGACCCACGAGTATCTTAAGAGCATATAGTTATACACTGGTTAAGGTGTATAACAGCTCGATGTTAGACAAATCAACTCCTAATCACACAACACTAAGAAGCTGGAACGAGTTCGAAAATGAAACTTCTGAAAAACACACAACTGTTCGGCCAGAGTTGTGGCCGAAATAAGCTTCGCGCAGAACTGAAAATAAAATGAATCACACAATCAATTTACGTGGTTCGTTCAAGATGAACTACATCCACGGAGGCAAGGCACACCTCAATTCACTAAGATATCCAGTCAATTACAGAAATTACACTCTGAAACGAATATGCCCAATTCTGGAACAAAATTAGGGCAGAAAACTATATCTCTCAAATACTCTCTGTAATCTATGAAAACTGGAAATTGCTCGACGGAGTGTTGTTCTTCAGGAAGAGAGCTTTCCAATGATATAGGTCTTGTAGCTCGAATGTAACCAACCAAGAAGTTCTAACTGATTGAAGACGACTGCTGCTACCGGACAAATGTGACGGTTTATTCCGTCACAAAACTGTAACAAACTCGTCACAACTGACGGTTATCCTCCAACAACCCTGAACCCGGTTTTTCTGTACAGACTTACTTCTTCACGCTAAAACCCGGTCTATCCACCCGGTTCTCCACTTCATGATTCCGGTTCCTCATTCTAGACACATCCTATTTCACAATATAGCTCACTTGATGATATTGAACACTTCCTCACAAATCTCCACCTCAATGAATCAAGTATACCTCATCCTGCCTCTTCACTGCTTATCTGTTACTGCTCTTCATGACACTGCTCAAGCTGCAGCAAGCTCGAGAAATGCTCCACTTTGTTTTCAGGTACACCCTTTGTAAGAAAATCAGCAGGATTATGCAAAGTATGCACCTTCTTCACCTCCACAGACCCAGAATCTATGACATCTCTAGCAAAATGTAACCTCACATCAATGTGTTTTGACCTTTCATGAAATGCTTGGTGTTTCACAAGGTGTAAAGCACTTTGATTATCACAGTAGATTACCACACACTTTTGCTTGATATCCAAATCTCTCAACACCCCTTTCAACCAGATTGACTCCTTGATAGCTTCAGTTAAAGAGATATATTCTGCTTCTGTAGTTGATAGTGCCACAACAGATTGTTGTGCACTCCTCCAGCTGATGGCTGTCCCATATAAGGTAAACACAAATCCAGAAATTGACTTCCTTGTGTCCACATTTGCTGCAAAATCAGAATCCGCAAACCCCTCCAATGCAACAGTACTTCCATCTGCTTTCTTCTCAAATTTCAGTGACATTTTCACTGATCCTTTTAGATACCTCATCACATGTTTCAAAGCTTCCCAGTGTTCAACTCCTGGATTTGACATGAACCTGCTTACCAAAGATACAGCATATGCCAAGTCAGGCCTGCTACAGATCATTCCATACATAAGACTTCCAACTCCACTTGCATAGGGGATATTGCTCATCTGTATGATCTCTTCTTCAGTATTTGGGCATTGTTCTTTGGAAAGTTTCTTCTGTAGATTAACTGGAGTGGAGAGAGGTTTGGCTTCATGCATATGAAACCTCTCCAATACTTTCTGTAGGTATTGTCTCTGAGATAACCAAAGTACTCCAGCTTCTCTGTCTCTTAGAATGTTCATTCCCAATATCTTCTTAGCTTCTCCCAGATCCTTCATGTCAAACTCAGCATTGAGTCTATCCTTCAACCATTGTACTCTCTCCTTGTTTCTGCTGGCAATTAGCATGTCATCCACATACAATAGAAGAAAAACTTTATCTTGCTTTGAAACTTTGTTGAAGTAAACACAACTGTCATAAAGACTTCTCACAAAACCAGCACTGATCATGAAGTCATTGAACCTCTTGTTCCATTGTCTAGGACTTTGTTTAAGTCCATATAGTGACTTCTTCAGTAAACATACTTTGTCTTCTTTCCCAGGAACAACAAAGCCTTCTGGCTGTTTCATATATATTTCCTCATTGAGTTCTCCATGTAAGAAGGCTGTCTTTACATCCAGTTGCTGTAGTTCCATATCCTCCTGTGTGACTTTTGATAAAAGCAACCTGATTGAGCAGTGCTTTACTACAGGAGAGAAGACCTCATTGTAATCAATTCCTTCTCTTTGTGTAAAGCCCCTGGCTACCAACCTTGCTTTAAACCTCACCTGTTTGGACCCTGCAGTTTCAAGTTTCTTCTTGTATATCCACTTGGAGCTTACCAGTTTCTGACCTTTTGGTTTTTCCACCAGTACCCAGGTCTTATTCTTTTCCAGAGACTCCATTTCTTCAGTCATTGCCTGTATCCAGTGTTCACCTTCTTCACAATCCAGTGCTTCTTGAAAGCTGCTAGGCTCTTGTGATTCCAGGTCTTCAGCAACACTTAAGGCATAATATACACTCCCTGCTTGGCCATAGAAATCAGGTCTGTTGATTGTTCTTCTAGGCCTATCTCTTCCAATGCTATATTCCCTGATATTTTGTACAGGTCCAGTTTGTGCCTCTTCTTCAGATGATGAATCATTATCTTGTAAATCTGCTTGTGGTTGAGGTGTGTGATTATCTTCTGCAGGTTGCTCCACCTGAATTGATATCTCCTCTGCCTCTTTTGCAGCATCAAATTCTTCCTTAGAGCCTGTAGAAGTATAGGCCATCACATTATCATTAAACTTCACATCTCTACTTGTGATTATCTTCTGATTTCCTTGTTCTAGGCACCACAATCTGTAACCCTTAATCCCATCCGGATATCCAAGAAACACACATCTGAGAGCCCTTGCATCTAATTTGTCTTGCTTGATGTGGGCATAAGCAAGACACCCAAACACCCTTAATCCTTCATAACTTGGTTTCTTTCCACTCCACACCTCTTCAGGTGTTTTGAACCCAATCACTGATGAGGGTGATCTGTTAATAAGATAGCATGCTGTAGCAATGGTTTCTCCCCAAAACACCTTTGGCAACCCAGCATCCAACAGCATACACCTTACTCTTTCAAGGAGAGTCCTGTTAAACCTTTCTGCAACTCCATTCTGTTGAGGATTCATTGGCACAGTCCTGTGTCTCTTGATTCTTCTTTCTTCACAGAAGTTTGTAAACTCTGTAGAGAGGTACTCCAGTCCATTATCAGTCCTCAAGTGCTTCAGCTTCTTCCCTTTGACATTTTCCAGTTGGATCAACCATGTTTTGAACTTATGAAAGGCATCACTCTTGTTCTTCAGCAACATGATCCATACCTTTCTGCTGTAATCATCAATCAGGGACATGAAATATCTGGCACCACCATGGGATTCTGTTCTTGCAGGGCCCCATATGTCAGAGTGAACATAATCCAATGGTTCTTGAGTTGTATGAACTCCCTTTCCATAGGGCAACTTCTTGGATTTGCCCAGAGCACACTGATCACAGAACTCCAGTTCTTGATTTCCCAGATTTCCAATTACTCCACTCCTTGCCAATTCCTTCAGTCCTTTTTCTCCTATGTGTCCAAGTCTCTTATGCCATTTAGCAATCTCAGTATTGTTCAAGACCACATCTACACTTCCAACAATAGGTGAACCAATCAGGATAAATAGTCCATTATGCTGTCTTCCTTTTATCACCATTTTTCCATGTTTTGTGATATGCAAGAATCCCTCTACTGAGCTAAACTGACATCCACTGGTTACCAATGAGCCAAGAGATAGAAGATTCCTTTTAAGACCAGGAACATACCTAACATTTGAGATGATTCTGATCACTCCATCAAACATTCTTATGCTCACTGATCCAACTCCTTTGACCTTGCATGATTGGTCATTCCCCAGGAGAACATTTCCACCATCTTCTTTCTTCAGTTCGTTAAACCATGACTGATGAGGACACATATGAAAAGAACACCCTGTGTCCAGGACCCATTCCTTCACCATTCTTGAATCAGTAACATTTAATACTTCTGGAGGGTCTTGTTGATGATCAATGGCAGCAGCTTCTGCCCCTTGATTTCCAGCTTTCTTATTCTTCTTAGGACAATCCTTCTTCAGGTGACCTGGCTGTTTACACTTGAAGCATTTCCTCTTTTCAACCCAGTCATTCCCCTTCTTAGGATTTGAATCCCCTGACTTTGGATCCTTAGCATTCTGACCCTTCTTGCCTTGCCACGGTTTCTTGAATTTAACATTCAAACCTTCTCCAGATTGCACCATGCCTTTGTCTCCTTGAGTCTGGAAGCATTTTGATCTCAGAGCCTTCACTATTCCATCATAGGACAGCTGCTCATCCCTCCCATACATCAAGGCATCCTTAAAGCTTTCCATGGATTTTGGAAGAATATTTAATACCATCAATGCCTTGTCATCCTCCTCCAGTTTCACATCCAGATCTTCCAATTCTTCAATCATCTTAATGAACTCATCAAGTTGATCATATATTACCTTGTCTTCTGTGATTTTGAAGGCTAACATCTTCTGCTTCAGGAACAGTTTGTTAGATACTGACTTGGATTGATACAGTTCTTCCAATCTCCTCCATGCTTCTAAGGAACTCTTGCATCTTGAAACCTCCCTCAACGGTTTATCACCTAAACACAAGAAGATAAGACTTAGGGCCTTCTTATCCACTGATGCAAACTTAGGTTTCTCTGTTTCTTCCCATGATTCCAGAGGTAACAGTGCAAGATCAAGGCCATTGTGAACCAGGACTGCGTTCATCTTGATCTTCCACAATGTGAAGTCATTTCTTCCAGTAAACTTCTCAAAATCCATCTTCATACCAGCCATTCCTCCTCTTCTTCAAACTGTGCAAGTTGATTCCCACAGACGGCGCCACTTGTTAGATAAATCAACTCCTAATCACACAACACTAAGAAGCTGGAACGAGTTCGAAAATGAAACTTCTGAAAAACACACAACTGTTCGGCCAGAGTTGTGGCCGAAATAAGCTTCGCGCAGAACTGAAAATAAAATGAATCACACAATCAATTTACGTGGTTCGTTCAAGATGAACTACATCCACGGAGGCAAGGCACACCTCAATTCACTAAGATATCCAGTCAATTACAGAAATTACACTCTGAAACGAATATGCCCAATTCTGGAACAAAATTAGGGCAGAAAACTATATCTCTCAAATACTCTCTGTAATCTATGAAAACTGGAAATTGCTCGACGGAGTGTTGTTCTTCAGGAAGAGAGCTTTCCAATGATATAGGTCTTGTAGCTCGAATGTAACCAACCAAGAAGTTCTAACTGATTGAAGACGACTGCTGCTACCGGACAAATGTGACGGTTTATTCCGTCACAAAACTGTAACAAACTCGTCACAACTGACGGTTATCCTCCAACAACCCTGAACCCGGTTTTTCTGTACAGACTTACTTCTTCACGCTAAAACCCGGTCTATCCACCCGGTTCTCCACTTCATGATTCCGGTTCCTCATTCTAGACACATCCTATTTCACAATATAGCTCACTTGATGATATTGAACACTTCCTCACACTCGACATCAAGAATTTGAGGACAACGAACTCGCTATATCCCAGACTCATTACCCAATGCCAAGAATCGGTATGCCTCCTTGTCCCTTCATTAATAAGGAGCATACTAGATTCATCACTCCGCTTTACATTCACTATTACGTTCCTTGAACATAATTGGCGCCAATGAATCTTTAAACTGTAATGGCAGTAACGGTCTTCATTTTTTCTTATATCTCCTAGTCTTTCATCTAGCTGCTTTCCTAGACATGTCCCGCATAGCCGAATAATTACGTGGTTATTGGGAGCATGCTAAAGTAGCAACACTGAGAAGAAGGCTAAAAGCATAGGAAAAAGTCTTAAGGATAAACTATGAGGTAATCCAAACCTCTGGATCTCACACAATGAGAGAATAGGGACTCATTTCTCATTATTCACTTGGTCACAAGCACATGCAATATGAAACGAATGTTACAATGTGTCATTTCCCGAAAGGAAGCGTATGTCATTTACTGAACACATTTGTACAGATCTTGGTCTAGATGCTCTTCAGCAGCTAACCTGAGTTTTCTCCTTAGATGCCCTCAAGTTAACGTCTAACTCAAGAAAACTCACATCTAGCTGTACGACAAGTTATAATTGGATAATTAAAAATCCAATTCGATCACATGTTACCGAACATCGATCTCATCTTAGCGTACTAAGACAACATTCATAGAATCAACTGAATGAATTCTGCACTGGTCTCATCTCCTATGTTATTCGATATTGGAGGTGATTGCTCGTGTGAGAGAGCCAATCAATTTCAACTTGTCCGACATTCTTTTGAATATACCGTCAATTCGTAAGTGTACATAAGTATCATAATCACCTTGTATTACGTGGCAATATCCCAGATAAAGTCAAGTTGTGATGTACTTGGTCAGTGTTTTTGGAGTCTCTCATAAACTACGTCCCATTTATGGGATGTGGGTTGTCAATGCCCCCACTGAACTGCTTATCACTCCAAAATCACTCAACCAAAAACAACTTCGCATTGTATAGGCAGAAGCTCCAAGCTTTGCTTTGATTGTAGAAATCTATACATTTATCTAATACTCTCATCTCCCCGAGATGATCCTGCCACTTTGCAAGAGTAACTACTTAGATGCAGTCTCTGATCTGCATCATCGTACTGCGTATTAGTTATGTATTATTCCAACTAGATCACAGTTCCTCCACTAAGGAGAATGATGCAATGCATCCTAGACATCACAAAAATCCTTTCAAGTATACTCCTACACTTTTACTAGGATTTGATTAATGCTCAATTACTAGACCCACAACAAAGGCTACACTAAGGCACACACATCTCAAAGTTATTTGCAACTCTTAGCAGTACTAGAATATTGTACAATGGGCATTTTCAACTTCTCTATAGAAGTTATTGGATACATTAAGTTGTTTCAAAACTTAGTCTATAGCCAATAAGAGTATTAGTGGATACATGGGCGTCCACATGGAATCACTTTAAGATTTTTACAAGTGATGCTCATACAATCACAAGTAGTCATCTAGGTGATCTCTTGGAACCTTCACTTATCCTATAAGTAGCTTATCCATATCCTTCAACTCCGAGTTGTAAGACAGCCTATTTATCAATGGTCGTAATACTCAATATCATTGCTCACTTGGAAAAATAAGATTGCAAGTTTCCTTGTGGTGTTACATGAGATTAATACTCTCATAAAATCTCATATACCATTGACTTGAGTACTGTACCAAGCCATGAAATTGATTTCTTGGCCTCTGACCATAAACCTCCTCGGTAAACCAATTTGTTTATCGGTCAAGTTCTCCACTGAGAAATACAGTCACTCAACCACTTCAAAAATTTGCAAATCGATTCGAAGTTGGCTAACTAAGAACAAATCATAGTAAAACTCAACATTGGCAGGAAATGTCCCTCTGGACAAGCCTTACACTCAAAGTGTAACTTTCTAATCAATTTGAGATTTTTATCTCTAGTAGTTCTAACAGCCTTTTGAGAACCGTTAGTTCACAATCTCTCTGTGTCCAATAGTTATCAACCAGTTTCCGGACTTGGTTTCACCTACACCAATTAGATAACTATCCATTTGCTTTCATCCATTCATCCATTCAAGGATGATACAAAGTCCAACTCTTTCTCAAATTATGGAGATTCCTAGTTAAAACATGCCTTGCAATCTCATAGATTCAAGCATGCATTTTCCCGGTTTTGTTCCAATGAAAAACTCAAACAGATTCTAGTTTCGCTGAATGTTGACCCCCATTGGAATCTTATTTCAGGATATCCTTTTGAACTACTCATAGTTCAGTTGGATGCAAACCTTCATTTGAACATTTCATAGAAATATCTCTAAAATATAAGGTTTTGTGATTCTACTTCAGTAACAAACTTATCAACTGTTCACCTTTGAACATATAACTTTTGGACTGAGAGAGTATCCCTTAAGGATACATTTCCTCCACTGAGGTTTTTAGCTTTCCAAACTTAATTGGAAAATGTCACTCGACTAAGCAATTGAACCCTAGGATCCCTATTGACCCCTAGAACCTTCATTTGCCCCGATCTGACTATCTATAAGTCCAAAAGTTTTTGTGAGATATTTAAGTTACTGATTCAATGAATACCTTGATTCAAGGTATGGGTCGCAATCAATGTTCTTTTCCAATGAAATGAACTACTTGATTTGCATCTTCATGAACCTCAATATTTATCTAGCAACATCTCTTTCCCCCATCTTCACCACACATTTTTTGTTGAAAATTTGTGTGAAGTCCGGATGATTGCTTGATAATATCTCCATTACATTGATCATAAGATGATCATGAGATTTTTCACACCTGTAATTAGTCTAAGAGCACTTATGCCTTATTCATTTGATCATTGTCTTAAACACTCGAGTGTCTAGACTTTCAGTTCTGGAAAAATTACTCCTCGAGTGCATTTCCAGTTAATTGAAGCATCATGTTATGCCTTACGTAAAATAGTCTAGTGCACCTTTGCATTAATCAATCCACTTTCAAGGCATACACATATGTTTACTTCATCTAACAACACAAAATATTATCGTCATGTCCATCTACAATGTTGTCTTAATTTTTATCAACCAATCAATCTATCATTATCTCAGGCCGAGTCCTGATCTTCCGAAGAATTCCAACTGAAAAAAAAAAATTCGTCCTATTTCAAGATTCTTGAGGATAACAGACAGAAAAACTTCAAATCATCATGCAATTCCAAATTGCAAGAGATCAAGCCTAATCATTAACTTCAGCATGCTGCAAATAAAATTTGCAGTGATAAATGCCTAAGTTATCAATTATGGCATAGATTCTCGTGTTTATCCTCATAATCCTAATGAAATAGACAAAAAATGTCCACGAAATTTCTAATTTTGACATTCCCTGCCTTAAGTCCTTTTACTCGAAGTAAAGGAATTAATTGACAAGTCTAACACTATCTAGCATTTGCAATCATTCAAGTTGAGTGTGCACTATCAAGTGCTTCTCAAGAAGTGTTCAGGTATGTACTGCCACACTTGATGAATAATGCTTTATGCTTAACCTCATTGTCAACTCGTATGGCAGGTGTGTCAAGAACTAAGAAATTTACTTTGGATTAGCACGATTAAGTGCCTTTCCAATTGGTTTCAGTACATATGTTGAGCCAAACACACTATTCTGCATTTGCTCAGAATTTTGTGTTTCCCAAAAAGACCCATCTGTCTTTACTAGGAGACGTTCTTCTGAAAAATTACTGTCAGTATCTTCCGCCTTTACCATGTTCCTCTTATGTCTAGAATTCAATTCTTAACTGGGAACTTGTAACTGACTAATTAGTAGCCTCTAGCCACTTATAATCACTATTATGAGCACCATCCCTAAAAAATCCGAGTTGTCCCAATGGGTATGATCGATTTTTAGATTCCCCCACTCAACAGGAAGACACAAGACACTAACTTAAGTCTTAATCTATTGTTCACAGAGAAGACTTGGAGTAACAACCTCTAACTGGTGGCGGTAGAGATACCAAACTTTAACTCTAATATACCCTGATATCTTGAGTTAAAGTATTTTTCTCATTAAATGAGAATTACTACTAAGTCCAGAGTCTATTGATTATCCAAGGTTTCATTAGTAGAGTAATCGCCTTCAATTCCATACTACTAGAACCGTTTCCGGTTTCTTCTCTGTTCCAACACTAACACCCTCCTAGGGTTCATATAATTCGGTTGAAATCATTCACGACTATCTCTAAGTATAGTACACATATAATTGTTATGACCTCCTAGTCATAATCTACTTATCACTTAAGACAAGATAAACTAAGAAGCAACTTAACTAATTGTATTATACGCCATGGTCTAGGTGTAAGTGAGGTGATTGTACATGTATGTGCTTACTAAAACTAAATGTACATAAGATTTTGTTCTTAGAATTGACATTGTGGTAACTTAACGGAAGGTATGACCTCGAAAGTTCACTATGTTCCCAATCATCACCCATATCCAACCGTCGTATTACCACAACCCAATCCTGAAGGAAAACAAAACCTACAATTATTATAGGTGAGAATGCAAGGATTCTTCCAACCCGTAACCCCCACTCAAATAACCAATCATGTTCTCAACACGATTTTACTATGTTGATCACACTCAAGTTGTATAGACAACAAGTTGATCACCATAACATGGAGTTCAACACACAGTTAAATGTCAAGGATCATGAAATATGCACCGTCCATATGGTTAGGAATTAAGTTTCAAAGCAAATTAATGCTCTTAACTATATCCCATCTATGACAGATGACTTTCCCATTACATACTTACGAAGCATCTGTAAAGACACTCGTATCAGCATTGTAATAGAGTCCATCTTCATTAATCGGCAGATGTTGCATCTATCCTAATGTTGACTTAGCCATGTAATCACTGTTGATATGAGCCTAACACTTAATCAGCTTAGAGGCAAGTCAACTAACTCAAAAAATCGAACGATAAGGGTGGGATTAGATTGGACATATCCAATCATAAGTCATTGTAAACTTATTCAGAACACTCATTTAAGGAACATGACCAATAATCCTATGTGATTCATTGCTCATTAGTTCCATTTGAATGTACTAACAAGTTTAAGGTCATGGGTACACTTCACCAATTTCTCCCGTAAAATATTGTATCATTTTCACACCCCAACCTACTTTCTAGTTTTTAGATTTTGATTAAACTCTTAGATGGATTCAAATTTCCAAAATTTGAAATCCATGGAGGATAATTGAAATCATTGAAAATAGGGAGTGAAAAAACGTCACAAAGGTTTTCAGGTGAAAATTTTCATGAACATGGCCCTTGACGCATGTTCATTACCAGTACACGCTCCGTCACACATCACCATGCTTCCGTTGCATTCATCACACGCTCACATGCACGTATACGCACCCCTACACGCACACACACATATACATAAGCACAAAACATGTGCCTAATGCGATCGTACGTGTCAAAACACAAACATACGCACTAATACATTGTCCGAACGAGCTCCACGCGCATTTGACGCGCTCCCACGCCCAAAACAAACGCACCATGTGCCGAAACGCACCCAAGCCGCAACCCATGCGGTGGCGTTTCTCACGCGCCGGCAGTATGCCCGTGGTGGTCGGCGACAAAGAACCTCGAAACAACAAAAATAAAAAATACCCTGGGGGATAAAAGGAAGAACCTCAGAATGATATCTCGGAAGTTGTTATGATCAAGTCACTCTCACACACACAAACAACACACAACCAGTATTGAATGAAAAACAATCAAGAATTCGGTCACTTGAAACCGAACCAAGAACAAGAAAAGAAAAATGATGAACACATGGATTTTACGTGGTTCGATCAATGTGATCTACATCCACGGAGGTTCTATACACCTCAATTCACTCCACTAATCAATCAATTACAAGAAATATCATAATACACCAGAAATCCCAATTCACAGCTTGAATTGAGAATAAAACCCTAGCATTATAATTCTCTTGATTGAGTAATGTTTACAGAGGGAAAGATATGTCAATCAGCTCGCAACTTCAAGTGTTTAAAATGTATATAAATGTCGGAGCTCGAATCAGGGAGTTGAGGAAGTTGTAACCAATTTTGACTCAAGAACTCAAAGCTGCTGCCGCGGGCTTTCTACAACTGTTTCTCATGCAACGGTTTAAAACTGTTGCAAACGGCAGTTAGAACAAACTTGAACCCGGTTCCCATTCTAACCTCTTTTACTAATCTGGTTAAAATCTGGTTCTCTGACTCGGTTCTCCGCATTCCAAACCCGGTTCTGGAATCCTCAAAACCTCTACTACATTCCATGAACACTTGATGATATTGAACTAACATCTACAAAAGTAAATGTTATAACATTTTTAGAATGATATCGCGGAAGTAAATGTTATAACATTTTCCTAATAATTTATTCTCCCCCTTTTTGACATAAAATGCAAAACAGAACATGAAACTTAGCACTAGCCGATTGGTAGAAGACAATAACAGATTAGAGTAGAAAGAATGTACCAAACTCGGATAAAAAGCACTAGCATATGTCAAAATGTAGGCAATCATTCCGATTTCTCAATCAAAGAAATAATACCAAATTCATAGAAACTATCAATATCAGCCAAGATTTCCCCTGCGTGACACGCTTTCTTGGCAGCAGGAGTGGTGGAGCAAAAGCGGCGCGGTGTGGAGCGAGTGTTGGTTTTGGCCATGGTAAGAGGAAGAGACGGACAAAAAAAGTGACTGAGTGAAGAAGACGAGAAACAACGTTTCTTTAACTTAACAGGCATGGTGATAAGTAGAAAAATGTGCATTATTTATATTGATAGGAATGAGATTTTATTGCATTTTATTTACTATGCAATGTTATTTTTCTCCTTATCTGCACACTTAAGTCAAATACTCCAAAGTTGTGTTTATTGTGAAATTGCAGTGAATTCAGAGTACTTTTGGATTAATTGGAGTGGATCGACAAGCAAAGGAAAAACTGGGCCAGAATTGGCCCAGTTGAAAGAGGAGCCGTATGGAAAGAAAGGTTTTGGCCCATGAAGAGAAGCAAGCTGCGAAATTGGGCCTGAGAGTGGGGGAAAAGGTCCAACAGGCCTTTAATATTTGTTGTTAGATAGAATAGGGGCATTGGGCCTAATTAGTTAAAAAAAGGGCGGTGGCCCATTGTTTCCACGAATCCAAGTTGAGGACGGAAATAGGCTGACAGGCCCAACTGAAGGCTTATAAAAGCTGGAGGGCAGCGTATGGAGGGGAGGGGGGGTCCAATACGGGAATTAAGGCGTGGAGCAGAAGGCGGCACGAGTTTCGATCGTCGTCAATTTCGTTTGATTTCTTTAATTCTGTTTATTTTAATTATGTTTTGTTTTTATCAGATTTTAGACAATAGTTTAGTTATGAGTAGCTAATTTATTTTATACTAGTTTGAAGGGATGTTGAACCCTGTTCGTTTTTATGATTAATTGATCCGTAGTTAAATTCTGATTTATTATTTCGCAAATTTGTGTTACTTGTTCTTATGACCCAAGATTGATTGATTGCTTGATTTGATAGGGCCCGTCGAATTAGGTTATTAATTCATCACTGCTAGGTTATAAAATTGTAATCAGTAATTGTTATAATTTTATAATCGCAAGTAGCAATAACGATTATTTCGTTAGGGGTAACACAAATCTAGGTCATCTGAATCGAGCGTATGTATTTGGAGTCTAGTCTGACATATTATCCTAATTATTAATGCGTTTAATGAATTAAACCTAGAGAGCGTGTTCTAGGTTGTTCAATTAAATAGGGTTAGCTAATGATCGTATCTTAGTTGACTATTCTTAAGGGATAATTCGGGCCGACAGAGCTTGTTGTCGGTCTAGGGTTAGAAGGTTGAGGGTTAATAATCAGGTTTAATTAGTTAATTAATTTGTAGACGAATAGGGGGATACTGAACTGAGAACTAGTATTACTTTTGGATATTGATTTAAGTCAATTATAATTTATTTAATTGAGTCTTTGAGATAGTTAGTTATTTGATTAGCTTAGTGATTAGAATAATACAATCAAAAACCCCCTTTATTTACTTTTATTGTTAATTATTAATATTAGAAGCATAATTAATTCATCCGCTCCTTGTGGAATTCGACCCTTACTTATCGCTGCTACTAGTTAGTAGAGGTAGAGAAGGTAGTTAATTTGACGTGTCTCGACAGCGCGGTCAAATTTTGGCACCGTTGTCGGGGAGCGATGTTGAATTAATTTAGTTTCCATTATTAATTTGTTTTAATTTTAGTTGATATTCATACCACTGCTTTACGTCAATTTCTAATTTTTTTTGTTGAATTCTACAGTCGCACATTAAGCAGAAAAACACATTGGGTCATCCAGTGTGTGCGTTAACTTTCTGATTTTGCATGCTGATTTTCGTTGACTTCATTGTGTTTCAGGGTTTCTGAAAAGTTCCGATAGTGAATGAACACACGTTCATCTGGTAGGAAAGATTTGGAATATTATCCGGAGATTACAGGACAAGACAAAATACTCAGACAGCAAGCCCGTTCAGCTAAGGCAACGTTGAATCAATTACCTTTCCCACAAATTTCTGAATCTAGCGAATCAGACAGCGAAGAGACAGATATGGCCGCCGATCCGACCCTTAAGGAGTTAGCTAATCCTGATCTAGTCCAACAGCCTCTTTGCATTACATTCCCCGACCTCGGGGGAAACACTACTTTTGAGCTAAAATCCGGCCTAATTCATCTGTTGCCATCCTTCCATGGTCGCGCCGGAGAAGATCCTCATAATCACATGAAGGAGTTTCACGTTGTCTGCTCTAGTATGAAACCGCATGGGGTTACTGAAGAACAGGTTAAGCTGCGCGCTTTTCCCTTTTCATTGAAAGATGTGGCGAAAGATTGGCTGTACCTTCCGCTAGGGTCAATTACAAAGTGGACAGAGATGGAGCGTGCTTTTCTTCAGAAGTACTTTCCGGCATCCAAAGCTGCTAATATCCGGAAAGAAATTTGCAGAATAAGACAGATGCACGAAGAATCACTGTATGAGTATTGGGAGCGATACAAGCAGCTGACAGCAAGTTGCCCGCATCACCAATTCACCGAGCAGCTTATTATCCAGTACTTCTACGAAGTATTGACACCGACAGATTGCAATATGATAGATGTCGCTACAGGAGGAAGATTAGACAATAAGACTTTAGCAGAAGCCAGGAATCTCATATCGGAGATGGCAGCTAATTCCCAACAATTCAGCGTTAGGGAGCTTCCGCCAAAAATGGTAAGGAAGGTAAGTGTTTCGTTCGTTGAAGATAATTTAGGAGAACTTACCTCTTTTTTCAGAAAGATAGCTGCCTCCGGAACCCCACAGGTGAAACCGTGTTGGATTTGCGACACACTTGAGCATACCACCGATAATTGTAAACTACTAACAGACGAGATCGATGCACATGCAAATGCTGTTGGTACTGGGAATTTCCAAGGGAGAAGATACGATCCTTACTCTCAGTCTTATAATCCCGGATGACGGGATCATCCTAATTTCAAGTATGGAAACCAGCAACCACAAGCAGGTGAACATACTCGACCGCCACCACCAAGGGGGATGTATTACCCAAAACACCAGCTGAGCACACGTCTAGTTTGTCCTTAGAAGACATCGTGAAAACTATGGCCACCAACAATGTTCAATTCCAGTAAGATACGCAATCGAGCATAAAGAATCTGGAGACTCAAGTGAGTTAATTGGCCACCGCCATGAGTCGACTGGAAAGCATGAATAGTGGAAAGCTACCTTCCCAACCCGAAATAAATCCGAGGAATGTAAGTGCCATTACTTTGCGAAGTGGAAAAAAACTTGGAGAGCCTAACAAGCCCGGGCTAAAAGAAGAGAATATGATAAGCGAAGAAAACGACGACACAACAGACAAGAACGTGGGGAACAACGTACAACAGTCGCACATTTGGACATCCAGTGTGCCGCAGCACATTGGATCAGAGGAGCACATTGGGTCATCCAATGTGTCGAGTCCAGAATCATCCGTCGAGGTAAAAACTCCTATTTCTAATTCTGTTATTACTAACCCGTTGCCGTTTCCTTCTCGAATCAGAAAACCCGAACAGGAGAACAAGGAGAAACAGGTTCTTGATATTTTTCGGAAGGTGGAAATCAATATACCATTGATTGATGCAATTCAGCAGATTCCGAGGTATGCGAAATTCCTAAAGGAATTGTGTACCAACAAGCGAAAGTTGAAAGGCACCAAGAAAGTTCTTATGGGAGAAAATGTGTCTGCTGTCTTTCAAAAGAATCTACCACCTAAGCTAAAGGACCCAGGTACATTTGTTGTTCCTTGTCGAATCGGGAATAGCCGAATTGAGCGAGCTATGCTAGATTTAGGAGCTTCGATTAATGTAATGCCACGATCTGTTTATGCTTCTTTAAATCTTGGACCATTAAGGGAAACAGGAGTAGTTATTCAATTAGCTGACTGCAGTATTGCGTACCCTGACGGGGTGATGGAGAATGTACTTGTGCAAATTAATGAACTTATCTTCCCTGCTGATTTCTATGTTTTGGAAATGAATGGCTGTCCATCGGATTCCATGCCTATTTTGTTAGGGAGGCCGTTCTTGAACACCTCCCAAACAAAGATAGACGTTCGAGAGGGCACTCTCACCATGGAATTTGATGGTCAAGTCATTAAATTTAATATTTATGATTCTATGAATTTCCAGATGATTCGACTTCTGTTCTTGCTATGAGTACTATTGACACTCTCATCGAGGATATTTTTGAGTTGAATTGCAGGGATACATTGGAGACCGTGTTAGTAAGAAGCATGGGAGATGGGGAGGAAGAAAATTCTAAGGAGGTGAAAGATATCTTAGCAGCACTACAGGCTTTCGAGCCTTTGCCACCTAGGTCTGTGGTTAACTTTATTAAATTACAAGAGTCTCACCAAAAGATACTTCCTTCCATTGTACAGGCACCTGAACTTGAATTGAAATCACTCCCTGATCATCTGAAGTATGTCTATTTGGGAAAGAACTCCACATTGCCGATAATCATTTCGGCACGATTAACGCATGCTCAAGAGAATGCTTTGATTATCGTCCTCAAGGACCATAAAGAAGCGATTGGATGGATGGTCGTTGATATAAAAGGGATAAGTCCCTCTGTGTGTATGCATCATATCCTTTTGGAGGAGAATTCGAAGCCCACTAGAGAGGCGCAAAGGCGTTTGAATCCTCCAATAATGGAAGTGGTTAAGAAAGAGATCATAAAGCTTCTTGATGTCGGGATAATTTTCCCAATTTCTGACAGCAAATACGTTAGCCCTACACAGTTAGTACCCAAGAAATCTGGGGTAACAGTGGTCGAGAATCAGGAAGGTGAGCTGGTTCCGACTCGAGTACAGACTGGATGGCGGGTTTGCATAGATTATCGGAAGCTGAATGCCATGACCCGAAAAGATCACTTCCCTCTTCCATTTATTGACCAGATGCTTGAGCGGCTTGCCGGCCATTCATTTTATTGTTTTCTGGACGGTTTTTCAGGTTACTTTCAAATAGCCATAGCACCAAAGGATCAGGAAAAGACAACGTTCACTTGCCTTTTTGGAACGTTCGCTTATCGACGAATGCCATTCGGACTCTGTAATGCTCCAGCCACATTCCAGCGATGTATGGTAAGTATATTTAGTGAATATGTGGATAGCATTATAGAAGTTTTTATGGATGATTTCAGTGCCTATGGGGATTCATTTGAAATTTGCCTTGAGAACCTTGTTTTAATTTTGAAGAGATGTGTTGAAACTAACCTTGTCCTTAATTGGGAGAAATGTCTTTTTATGGTAGAACAGGGAATAGTTTTAGGGCATATTGTTTCTTCAAAGGGGATTGAGGTTGATAAATCTAAGATAGACCTTATTATTGCTTTGCCTTACCCCGCGAGTGTGTGGGAAGTGCGTTCTTTTCTTGGTCATGCAGGTTTCTATCGACGATTTATTAAAGATTTCTCCAAGATCGCTTCTCCTTTGTGCAAGCTGTTGCAGAAGGATGTAGAGTATGAGTTAACAGACGAGTGTAAAGCGGCTTTTGACAAACTTAAAGAGTCGTTGACGACACCTCCCATAATCCAACCACCAAATCGGAACCTACCGTTCAAGATCATGTGTGACGCGAGCAATTATGCAGTGGGAGCCGTTGAGGCAAAGAGTCGACAGAGCAGCCCATGTGATCCATTATGCATCGCGAACCCTCAATCCGGCTTAAGCACACTACACTACCACTGAGAAAGAACTTTTAGCTGTTGTTTTCGCTTTAGAAAAATTCGATCATATTTATTGGGAACTAAAGTGATTGTCTATACTGATCATGCAGCGTTAAAGTTTTTACTCACCAAAAAGGAAGCAAAACCCAGGTTAATTCGCTGGATCCTTCTCCTTCAAGAATTTGACTTGGAGATAAAGGATAAAAAGGGTGCCGAAAACGTCGTAGCTGAACATCTCAGTCGGCTATCACACGAACAAAACGACCATCTGCCAATTCTGGAGCGTTTTCCAGATGAACAACTTTCTGCACTGTTCACACATCAGCAGGCTCAGAACACATCGGACCATCCAATGTGTGGCGAAACAACAACTTGGTACGCTGATATTGTTAATTTTCTTGTTGCTCACGTTTTTCCTACAGGAATGACGAAAGTAAAATGGGATAAACTCAAGAGCGATGCCAAGCATTATGTGTGGGGCGACCCATATTTGTGGAAACACTGCGCTGATCAGGTAATTAGAAGGTGCGTACCCGAATCTGAGTTTCAATCTATATTAAGCTTTTGTCATTCGTATGCGTGTGGTGGTCATTTCGGATCAAAACGAACAACCCATAAAATTTTGGAAAGTGGTTTCTTCTGGCCTTCCCTATTTAGGGATGCATATGTTTTCTGTAAGACCTGTGATAATTGCCAAAGAACTGGCAACAATTCTCAAAGAAACGAGATGCCCCAAACTCCAATTATCATATGCGAAATCTTTGATACTTGGGGAATGGATTTCATGGGTCCTTTTCCATCATCTTATGGGAATGTTTATATTTTACTCGCCCTTGATTATGTCTCAAAATGGGTGGAGGCGAAGGCCACCCGGACTAATGATTCTAAAGTTGTGGCAGGTTTTGTGAAGACTAACATTTTTGCCAGGTTTGGAATCCCGAAAGCCATTATCAGCGATAGAGGAACACATTTTTGTAATAGGACAGTGGAAGCCTTGCTGAAAAAGTATTGTGTTTTACATAAGGTTTCCACTGCTGATCACCCTCAGACGAGCGGACAAGCTGAAACGTCTAATCGCGAAATTAAATCCATTCTAGAGAAAACGGTGCAGCCTAACCGAAAAGATTGGAGTTTGCGACTCGACGATGCATTGTGGGCGTACCGAACCGCTTACAAGAAACCAATTGGAATGTCCCCATACAGACTCGTTTATGGGAAATCATGCCACCTGCCAGTGGAACTTGAGCACCGCGCTTACTGGGCGATTAAGAAGTGTAACATGAATTTTGATGCAGCAGGTGTGCACCGTAAATTGCAATTACAAGAACTTGAAGAGATCCGGAATGAAGCGTTTGAGAATGCGATGATTTATAAGGCAACGACGAAGGTTTTTTCACGACTCGAGAATCAATCGAAAGAATTTCGTCGTTGGAGAGAAAGTTCTGCTCTATCACTCCCGACTCAAACTGTTTCCAGGTAAGTTGCGTTCCCGTTGGATAGGTCCATTTATTATTAGTACTGTGTTTTCTCATGGCGCAGTGGAAATAAAGAGCGAAAAAACGAGCAAGATATTCAAGGTGAATGGACATCTGCTTAAGCCTTATTTTGAAGGATTTCAAGAAGTCGATGTGGAACAGCACCGAGTCGAGAACCCTCCGACCAATTAATCAGGGAGTCCCGTCGAGCCAACGACGTTAAAAAAAGGCGCTAATGGGAGGCAACCCATAATTTTTGTACATTTTAATTTTCTTTTCTTTTTCATTTTATAAGTTTTTATCCAAAAAAAAAGGGGGGGGGGGGGGGGCACTATTGTGTGCGTGCGTGAAAGTTAAAAAAAAAATAAAGAGGAGGGTTAATCACTTAAGCACATCTTGAGATATAAGCACTTTTAAGCACTTTTTAGAGAAGTTATCAATAAGCACTTTCCATTTTACTTCTCTTTCCTCCTTTCTAATTAATAGGTGAAATTATATTTTTTTTCTCTCTCTCTACAACTACTGCTACTATGTTATTTTTTCCTTTCCCCTGTCCCGTCTATTTTTCCTGAACAAAGTGACGTTTCATTTCCCTGTTACAGCAGCAGCCACCAAAGCGAAGCCTCTCACCATCACCACTGCCGTCGCGTCCCCGACTTCCGTTGGCACAGCCCGCTCACGCAGCCACCAGAGGCCCTCCGCTGCTCCAGAAGCGACGCACGTCGCTTGTCCAGGCCGCCGCCGCCGTCCCCGATTCTGATCCCCAGCAGTGGAATCCCGCCGCCATGCCAAGCTACCAGTCTGTTGATACTGGTCTTTCGCTCTATAGACCCTGCATTGGACGGCCCCTGTCTGAACTAAAAGGGGGGCAGATTAAGCCCTAGGCCCGATTTTTGAAATCTATTCGTTTGGGAAGACGAGATAAAAAATTGGGAACAAAGACCAGTTTGAAAAGGGATTGGTTGGAATTTTATTTTTGAACAGTTGAAAAATGCGAACGAGAGGAGGTTGTACGGGGAGTGCCGTGGATCGCACGCAAAGGCGAGGAAGGGTGTTCAGAATGCCAAATCGACATAATATCCGACTCCACAGCCCCGCCCATGCCACTCTGTATCACCAGCTTGCTCGGAGGCAGGTAAAATCGAACTGTTATCGTAATGACAGTTTGCTCCGACAGTTGGGTTTATATGATGATATTATTGGCTGTTTTGATGTTGTTGGTTTGACGGGTTTGGTGACTGGAAATATGCCTGTTTATGAGGATTTAACATACGAATTTCTGAGTTCATTTATTGTTGAATATGAGGGTGATGGGTTGGTGAAATTTCGTTTAGACGGGCAGGGGTATGAATGGAGTGTGGATAGGTTTAGGGAAATGACAGGCTTGGTTCAGCCGGTTGATGATGTGGAGGTTCCTAATAGTGAGATTTGGGAGGAAATAACAACTATAGGCACCCCTTACGAGGCTAGGAGTGCACGTTCCGGTCATATTCGGAACCCCGTAGTCCTATATATTCATAGGTTGTTGGCCTCAACAGTTTTTGAAGGGGGACGAATAAAAATGTGGTAGAAAGTGTTGAACTGAGAGTGATGTGGGCCATGTTGCACGGAAAGAGGATACCTGTGGCACCTCTAAGTTTACGCCATATGGAGCATGTGGTTGAGACAAAAGGAGAGATTTATGTAGGGGGAACCATTACTTCTATAGCTAGAGCTACAGGGGTAGATGTTAACAGCCGAGTTCCGAGTGCCAATGCTGAGAAACTGGATATTTTGAAAATTCGAAAAATGCAGTTGTTGACGGCTGACAAGGACAGGTTTTTGTGAAAAATTTCGGAGGACGAAACCATCGCCCTTCCCAATCCGGAGTTCACTACTCCGCGGGGTGGACTCAATTTAAAAATGCAAAATGACTCGTTTCCGAAGTTTCCCGAGCATCTTCCGATCGACCAAGCTGGGTCGACCCCTGTTCCCCAGCCCGACCATGAGCTGAGCATCCGAGAGTAGTTGGATCGCATTCGGGTGGATCAGCTGATACTTTCTCGGAAAGTAGACGAGATCCTTCGTCTGTTGAGGGCATAGCAACTTCCGAGTCCTTGATCCGGTGATTCCCTTCCTTTACTTTATTCTTAATTATGTTTGTTTGCTTGCAAATACATGTGATTAAGTTTGGGGGGGGGGGGGTTGGTTAGCAGCCGAGACAGTTGTATATATTTGATTAAGTTGCTTTAGCTTTTCGTTTTAATTTCTTATGTTTTGTTGCTGCTTTATCTTTACTGCCATTTCATTAAAAAAAAAAAGTCGGAACTCGCGATGACACGAGTGTTTTTTTTATTTATTAGGGTTATGTTGCTTCGGTAGTAGCGGTCGGCTTATTTAAAATATTTCGGTTAAATTTGCTGAGATTAAATGACCCTGAAGCTGTGTGGAAGGGATAACATTGTGTCTGAATATGTCCCGATTAAGTTGGTTTGTCAAGTATGCTTCACATGTTAAATTTTTATTGCTTTATTTTATGTTTATAATAAGTTGGGCTTGAATTGGTTAAAGATGGAGTAGTTGTGGATACCACCCCCTAAGGATGGGAAATAATTGTGTTTAGTTGAAAAACAAAATTGAGAAAAAAAGATGGTGAGGGGCTGAATCAGCTGCCTGCTCGTAGGGGTTCGGATGTCAAAATCAAATAAAAGCAAAAATTGCAAATCAATAATAGCAGACGGACTAACCTACGAGTGGTGTGGAGCTACCGACCTCAAATGAAAAAAAAAAAAAGAAAAAAAAAGAGAAATTTGGAGAAATAAAGGGGTGGTCCTCGATATGAACTCTAATCCAATGGTCCGACTAGTTCTTGTTTCGTTAGTGTATATATATATATATATATATATATATATATATATATATAAAGAAAAAAGAAAAGGAAAAAAAACGAAGCATGCTTGATGAAATTGTGTTTGAATTGCGGGAAATTTGGACTGCGATGCCCTTTTCACCAATAAAGTTTAGTAGGGAGTTTGATTTCAGTCCGGAATTTTGTGTGCTTCAAAAGAAAATTTGTGCTTCTTCCTACCAAGTGACGCAAAACCCAAGTGTGTTTGGTAAGGTGTCTGAGCGAGTGATAACTTTGTTTATTTCCCCTAGTTTGTTTTTTTGTGCTAAATTGCTTGAGGACAAGCAATGGTTTAAGTTTGGGGGGATTTGATAAGTAGAAAAATGTGCATTATTTATATTGATATGAATGAGATTTTATTGCATTTTATTTACTATGAACTGTTATTTTTCTACTTATCTGCACACTTAAGTCAAATACTTCAAAGTTGTGTTTATTGTGAAATTGCAGTGAATTCGGAGTACTTTTGGATTAATTGGAGTGGATCGACAAGCAAAGGAAAAACTGGGCCGGAATTGGCCCAGTTGAAAGAGGAGCCGTATGGAAAGAAAGGTTTTGGCCCATGAAGAGAAGCAAGCTGCGAAATTGGGCCTGAGAGTGGGGGAAAAGGTCCAACAGGCCTTTAATATTTGCTGTTAGATAGAATAGGGGCATTGGGCCTAATTAGTTAAAAAAAGGGCGGTGGCCCATTGTTTCCACGAATCCAAGTTGAGGACGGAAATAGGCTGACAGGCCCAACTGAAGGCTTATAAAAGCTGGAGGGCAGCGTATGGAAGGGGGGGGGGGGTCCAATACGGGAATTAAGGTGTGGAGCAGTTCGTCAATTTCGTTTGATTTCTTTAATTATATTTATTTTAATTATGTTTTGTTTTTATCAGATTTTAGACAATAGTTTAGTTATTAGTAGCTAATTTATTTTATACTAGTTTGAAGGGATGTTGAACCCTGTTCGTTTTTATGATTTATTGATCCGTAGTTAAATTCTAATTTATTATTTCGCAACTTATTTGTGTTACTTGTTCTTATGACCCACGATTGATTGATTGCTTGATTTGATAGGGCCCGTCGAATTAGGTTATTAATTCATCACTGCTAAGTTATAAAATTATAATCCGTAATTGTTATAATTTTATAATCGCAAGTAGCAATAACGATTAATTCGTTAGGGGTAACACAAATCTAGGCCATCCAAATCGAGCGTATGTATTTGGAGTCTAGTCTGACCTATTATCCTAATTATTAATGCGTTTAATGAATTAAACCTAGAGAGCGTGTTCTAGGTTGCTCAATTAAATAGGATTAGCTAATGATCGTATCTTAGTTGACTATTCTTAATGGATAATTCTGGCCGACAGAGCTTGTTGTCGGTCTAGGGTTAGAAGGTTGAGGGTTAATAATCAGGTTTAATTAGTTAATTAATTTGTAGACGAATAGGGGGATACCGAACTGAGAACTAGTATTACTTTTGGATATTGATTTTAGTCGATTATTATTTGTTTAATTGAGTCTTTGAGATAGTTAGTTATTTAATTGTTTATTTGATTAGCTTAGTTATTAGAATAATACAATAAAAAAACCCCCATTTATTTACTTTATTGTTAATTATTAATATTAGAAGCATAATTAATTCATCCGCTCCTTGTGGGATTCGGCCCTTACTTATCGCTGCTACTAGTTAGTAGAGTTAGAGAAGGTAGTTAATTTGACGTGTCTCGACAGCGCGATCACATGGGATATGGGCTTTTTAAGGGCATGGGCTTAAGCAAATGGGCTTGACAAGCCATGGGCTAAAATAAAAAGAACACATGCGAGAATGAGCCATGGTTTTAGTCAGAAGGGTGAGAATGATTCATACTTGAAGAAAATAGATCAGGAAAAAGAAGACTCACCGTACAAGTACACATTACCCACGCGAAGATGGAACCAGTGAAGCAATTACCCAATTTCTTGATCAAGTTAGCCAAAAAAAAAAAAAAAGAAAGTGTCTTTAGGACTTTTGAGAAATGAATTCCACAAAAAAAAAAAAGACATGAATAATCACAATGCCCAAAAAAAAAAAAAACAAATAACTCACTTAATTACGTGCCCCACAAATCATAGATAAGCAGAGAGTTTGGTAAAGAACTTGACGAAATTCCACATCAAGACACAACTGACACAATTTTGAACGCAAGAGGCCAAATTTAATCAAGGATTCCTTATTCCTCCGACTTTTTTTTCCCTCTCGTGGAGTAGCTCGCAAACCCCACGAGCCAGAACCGCACTAGGAAAACACTGTACAACGAGCTCTTGGTTTCTCCTTATAACCCAAAGAAAGGCAACCAATTAATTAATCGTTTAATACGATTTATTTATGTTATTTATTAATATGGCGGCTTTCACAGATCAGTCACTTTCTGTATCAGTAGTTCTTCCCAATCAGTTGATTGGTAGCTGCTCTCAACATCATTTCGTGGTCGTAGCCCTTTCCACCAAGGGAAGAAACTGAGATGTGTCAATCTATCGAAAAGGTATGTTAAGTTTTAAGCCAAACAACTCTTTAAACTTACCCGGTCATATGTAACATAGTACAAAAATGAAAACATGCCTAAGACAGAAACAAACTGTTATATATATATGTGTGTGTGTGTGTGTGTATATATATATATATTCGTATTTTTGTTTTAATTGAAGGATACACAGACCTATAGATTTTCTGAGTGTACCAAATCTCTGCAAATCTAAGGCTTTTGTAAAAATATCAGCTAATTGATCATTAGTTGAAGCATGAGTTATATTAATGGTTCCATCTTCGAGTAGCTCACGTATATAATGATACCGAATATCTATATGCTTTGTACGGGAATGTTGGGACAGGGTTTTTGGTAATATTGATGGTGCTAGTGTCATCACAACAAAGATTAACTGAACTTATTGAAACACCATAGTCAGACAACATTTGCTTCATCCACTCGAGTTGCGCTAAACAGCGCCCTGCCGCAATGTATTCCGTCTCTGCTTTGTTTTTTTAGTTTTGGCATCCCACGAACAGATCTACATGAGGAGAGAGTTTGATTATAGATAAGATGCCCTAGTTTTTTATGCCAAACTTCAGTATCAGACATAGAAATGAAACGACACAGATGCTCAAGTTCAAGAATATACAGAAAGTTAGCAGATCTACTTTCAGACAACACACATTTTTCATTATGATCATACAAAACACACTTATCTTTGGTAAATTTAACATGTAAATTTTGATCACACAAGTGGCTAATGCTAATCAGATTCACTTTCAGATTTTCAACTAATAACACACTAGTTAACCTAGGAAAGCCTTTAAGGTTCAGAGTTCCTTTTCCTAATACTTTACTTCTCACTCCATCTCCAAAGTAACAAACTCATTTCCTACCGGTTCAATGTTAACTAAATGAAAACTGAAACTAGTTATGTGCCTTGAGCACCCACTATCAAAATACCAAGCTCCTACTACAGCAGTATTTTAGGACACCATGGAGTTAAAATAAGTAAGACCCTTGGGCACCTAAATTTGTCGAGTTCTTTGTGGTTGCGACTATCTAAGGTCTACCTTTTGCCGTGGGGTTCTTCGTTATTTGTTCCCATAGTTCCAACCTGTAAATGAATCAAAATAGACAGCCTTCATTTTATAACAATTAGGTCGAATGTGTCCTACAATACCACAGTAGTGACAAGTGGGAATAAAAGTATGGTTATTTGCAAAACCTTGTCTCGAATGTTGTAACATTTTCATATAACTACCCCGATTTCTTCTGATAGTATTTTGAAAATTTTTATTTAGTCCATCTATCCGTACGTATCTAGGAAAATTTACAGGTAAAGCTGTAGAATTCTTATGCTCAACCTGTGTTATAACATTTTGGTCAGATTTCACAAACACACTTGGATCAGCGTTAGATGACTCCCTTGTATAACCTAGACCAGTCGAATCTCCATAACCTTTGCCTAGACTTAAGAGTTCAGTTAGAGTAGCCTTACCAGAACTCAACCATTTAAAGATCTTCTTCGACTATTCAATCTTTCGATGGTCTGATTCTTTGTCATTAGGCACTCCCTGCATTTTTTCATATTATCCTGACTCTTCTGAAATTCTGCCAGTAAGGAAGATACAACCTTTTCTTTGTCTGCTAGTGTGTGTTGTAACACTAGCTCAGCTTTCCGAATCTTTTCAGTCTCTGCTTTCGAGTCACGAAGTTGTCCTTCAAGTTTTTTTAATTGCTTTGCTCCCGCGAATGCACTCGACTGACAATGTTTTGTACATTTGCTATATCTCTTCTATAGTTGGTCTGGTCTCTTCATTAGATTCGTCAGCACATAAATTTGGCACATCATGTTGTAACATACCTGGTGCATCAGTTAGGCTTGAGTTTTCTGTGTGAACGCTATCTATCAGGCATATATGTGATGTGGTAAACGCGGAAAGGTTGCTTGAGTAATCATTATCTCCATCAGACATTTCTTCCTCCTCATTAGGTTCATCACTCCATGTGGCAACAAACGACTTCTTCTGTCTTTTCAGGAAGGTAGCGCATTCCTTTTGAACATGTCCCCAACCGTTGCATTCTCTACACCGTATTGCATCGGATTTTGTACATGCAGGGTTAGATGAAGAAACATTATTTGAATTCACAGTGTTAGATTTCCTGGCTTCCTTCCTGATGTAGATGGCTATCTGTTACTTTTCTGAAACTTCTTCATCATGTTACCAAACTTTTTAGTGAAAAAGATCATGTTCTCAGCAAGTTTTGCCAACTCTGGTTCATGGGAACTTCTATCTTCTTCTTTTATTTGAACTTCCGCCTTCAGTGCAATTCCTTTACTTGCCTCCTTCTTCTCAAAGCCTTTGTTCATCTCAAAGGTGAGGAGATCCCCTACAAGCTGGTCAATCTTCATACTTTCTATGTCTACTACAACATAAATGGTCTTATGTATAACATTTTGTTTGTAACACTTTTAAAATTTTGACTTTTATGTAACATTTTTGTAACACTTATGAATATTAACACTTCTATGTAACATTTTTGTAACACTTATGAATATGTAACACTTTGGATGTAACACTTTTTAAATTGTAACACTTTTAGATAACACTTTCAAATAAGTAACATTTTTTAGGTAACACTTTTGTATAAGTACACTTTCATGTAACACTTAGAAATAAGTAACACTTTTTAGGTAATAGCTTAAATAAAATTATATATTTATTTTATTCTAAACTAATAATCATATTTAGATTTATTTTCTTACGTGTATTTTGAAGAACTAGAATCTTTCAATTGCTTATATTTTGTAAAATGATTTTTTGAGACAAAAGATTTATAGAAGTGTTACATCTTAATTATCATAATAAAACATTCGTAAGAACATTTAAGGATTTACTTATTAGTTATCTAAAATAAATTTTATTAGTGATTTTTTTTTTTTGTAGATAGATACACACATTGTATTTTACTTAACAACGACAACGGAATTTTGTAGCTTAACAGTTTGAATACATTTTTAAGCATTAAAACATGGGCTTGAACCATTTTGTCATGTCTTTTATGTTCCTCAGTTTATCTTATATTTAATTATTTTTTCTATAAAAAACAACACAAGCAATTAATTACTTAATTTTAAAGGTGATTTTAATGTGTCCTAAAGTAATCTACAACAAGTAGAATATAAATTGTAATTGATTTAAATGTTAATGCCTTAAAATGTATATACAATAATTAGGTGTAACAAATTAGTGTATATAAAATAAGTATATATATATATGAGAGGATGAAATTGGGAACAAGAAAATTAAATGAAAATTTTGTATGAAATTAGATAGTAGAATAAGCTAAATAAAATCAAGTTATGTTGTAGTTTGATGGAAATTTAGTCTTGAGAATAGTTTATTGATGTTACGGCAAAGAAATTGGGTATATATAGTGTTTCTTACAAAATTAGACAAAATAGTTATTACAGTCTAGTGGTTTGACCTTTACAATTAAAGATCTTGCAGGCTTGCAACCTGAGTTCGAAACCCAGCTATGACAACATTGAACATTTTTTATATTTTAAAAAAAAATATTACATAAAGGGTTATAAGTAACATATTTTAGTGTTACCTTAAAGTGTTACAATTTAAAATCTAATGTCACACTTATGAAAAGTGTTACTAAAGATCATCAAAGTGTTACTTTAGACTTTAGGTAGCACCGACAAATGCATCACCAATAAAGTGTTACCAAAAGTCTATTGTAACACCTTTCGGTATATATGTAACACTTTTCGGGTGTTACATAAAGCATATTTATGTTTTAGTGGTCCTTTGAGCTGTCAATGGCAGTCACATTTTCTGAAAATTGATCAAGTAGAGTTCTCAGAATTTTTTTCCACCATAAGTGCTTCCGGAACTGTTTCTCCTAGCGACAAACGCTTATTTATGATTCCAATGAACCGTGTATGGTATTCCTCAATAGACTCACTTTCTTCCATCCTCAGATTGTCAAACTGATTTCTCAGGTTTCTGAGCTTTGACTTCTTTACTTCCTTGGTACCTTCAAAATAATTCTCAAGGAGATCCCAAGCTTCCTTAGCAGATTTGTAGTTGCAATTTTTTGTGTACTGAGTTTGATCCACCCCTGTTATGATAAACAAGAGAGCCTTGTGATTCACCTTGTATTTCTCCTTTTCAGTGGCAGACCAGTGAGCCTTTGGCTTTGGAGTGGTAGAATCTTCAAGCTTAGGTGCAGACCACCCATTTTCAGTAACATTCCAATACTCATCACCCATGGCTTCAAGATGTGCCATGGTCAAAGATTTCCAGTAGTCGTAATTTGTTCCATCAAGCAATGGAAGGTGTGTGGTGTTTCCTAGAAAATTCATGCTAATGTGGTTCTCGTAGGATCAGCCGTATGAGAATACAGACCCGCTCTTGATACCAACCGAAATTCTGAGAATTACACAAAATGTTATAACATTCACAAACGAAACAGTAAACAGAACAAATCATACCATAATATTTAAAATACGGAAACTAAATCCCTTAGTCCCTCGGACTTGATGTTATTGATAAAATTATCGAACATGCAATGTTTTGCAAGAAGACTCGACTCTTCTATACCTAACCTATTCTATTATCAACAATGTCCGGCGACTCCCGTCGACTTTTTCGACACTAACACAATACACCACCGAAGGTCAGACGAACTCTCCCGAGCCCGCCTTGAAGCAGCTTCTCCCGAAGATACTTCGACTTAACTATCTATGTTATAACACTATTGGAACACATTATGCTCTCAATAATCAAATACCGAATATTCTTGTTACGCTCATACAATCACTCATTAATATTAGATACACACTGAATGAATGACTCTCTCATATAAATAGTGGAGTTTAGTAATTAATAACATCTTTCTCTCCAAGTAACAGATTCTGGATAAGAATGTAATCTTCTTCCAAATCTTCCATACCTTTCCATATCTTTTGCAATCCTTATCCATAATTCTCCAACCATAAATCATATCTACACATAAAATAAATAATTAAATTACAATATATTTTTGACAAAAATCCCAAATTTAAATTCTTTAACTTATTAGAACTTGTTTTGACACAAGAATATGCATGATAGGGTGCACGCAACATAACAAGTATAAACGCTTCATAATTGTATATCATGCACTCACACATATCATGGGTTCATATGATGCATAACTCATTCACTAGTTAGACTTGTGCTATTGTTTCTGTTTGGTGCCAAACAAATGGACATTTCACGATGCTTTTGAGAGAAGAGGTTGGGGATCTCTTATAACTATTTAAGAGATGTTTATTCCATATCGATTTTGAGATTGACAAAGTCTTATGTGCACCAGTTGTACGGTGCAATTCGGGTTGGGTATCATAATTTATGCTTAAAGGTATTACATGTCATGGTACCTTTACCCATAACATGTAATATCTTAAGCATAAATCGTGATACATATTCAACATAATACCTTTACCTATCAAATATAATACCTTTAGGCATATATAGTAATACATTTTGACCCATGACCCAGGTTGCATGGATCTAAGATCCCTGCAACTAGTACACAAGAGGCCTCCCAGTTGAGATTAAATGTTGGACCTTCTTATAACTATTTAAGAGATCAACTTGATTTGGTTTCAACTGCACTAATCAAATACAGTTTAGTCTTTGTACTTGATTCTTTCATAATTCATTTCTTATATTATCTTTAGAGTTATGTTACAGTATAGAGTTGGAAGAAATGTGTGAATCATTAAAAAATTGTCATAGTATGGTAGGGTCTAAATGCTCTTTTACTAGTTTTTTTTGTTTACATTTTCAAAAAACATCTTCTCTCTCGAACAAGTAGCAACTAGGTTTAATCTCCCATGGCCGGCGGCTGTTGTCGCCGGCCAACCTTTGCTTATTTTTTGCTTATCGTTTCTTTGCTTTTTATTTATTTGTTCTTCTTTTTCTGTTGATTTTTATATCCAGTTCGTCCAGATGTTGGTTCTTATTTCAATATTTTTAGGATGAAACTGTTTTGTACTTTTGGTTTATGATGCACAAATCTGGATCTATAGATCTGCATTTCTGTATTTAAGTGATATCTCTTCAACAGACCCCTTTTGGGGCCTATAGCATTTCGATTCAGGCATAAGGATTGGGGCTCGCCACCATTGACGCATCATTTTGGATCTCGACTCGCTATTCTAAGGTCGCGCCCATGGCAACGGTTGATGATTTGAAGGTTGTGCCGATTTGCGACCTTCTACTTGACGAGGCCCATTCCAGTGTCTCGATTTGGGACACCCTGGCATTTTTTCCTCTCCGTCGATCTACTATCGGGATCCAAGGGAGAGTCCAGTTTTGGCGTTCTTGACACAACTCCATCATCGTGGCCACCTGTACTTCATGATGAAGGTCACGGTTTTTTTATTCTACAAGGTCTCCGCCATTGCAACGAGTTGGCTCGGTCTGAGTCACGAGTCAGGTTGTGACTGAGTCTACGAGCAACTCACTTCATCGTCGCGCCAAGCTATTGCTGACCGACCAATTTTGAGTTGTCTGAGACTCATGATTTCGAGTCATCATTGCAGACCTGCTTCTTCAGGCTTAGGCTCGATTTTGGGACTCGACCCGGTTTGAGCTTCAGGGGTGCCTATCATCACAACAGGATAGAACTCAAGATAGAACATGGGTTGCCTTTTTCTGTTTTGATTTCTCTGGTTTTTGAATGACCATGAAGCTGCTCTGATTTTGTGATATTTTTGCTCATGTCCATGGTGATTTTTGAAGACAGCATTGATTCAGATTTCATACTTGGCTGCGAGTCAATCTGGCTGCACAGAGTATGGTTTCCAAGGCCATCTTTCCTGAACCAGTTTCCGAACCGGTTTTATTTCATGGATTTCCTGAACTTTTGCACTTTTGACGGCCTAGGTGTCAATTTGCTTGCATTTTCGAGGGCCTTACACTTTTGGTTGCACTGTTCATGTGGGGAAGTGAGCTTTGTTTACTTTGACTAGATCTTATGGAAAAGTTCGCTGATCCTTTTGGTTTTAATTGAAATTTTTGCACTTCTGTCCCTGCTGGATATTACATTTTTAGTTCTCATCATCATTCCCTTTGGTCTGCATTTGGAATTATTTTGTGTACATGGGAATGAGTGATATGGATTTCGGCAGACTTATTCACCATTTCAGTTGCTATGCTATTTCATTTCTATATCAAAATTGGATTGGCACTGATTGTGTAGAACAGATTATTTTACGATGATGTTCTACTGCTCCTTCGGGATTCTGATGTGTTTAGCTGGACTCTACTGGGTTTGTGTTTGAGATTTCCACATGTCTTGGGATTTTTCATCGGGTAGTACTCACAAATTTGACAGCTCTGAGCTGAGGCATTGAAATCCTCAAAGGGATTTTTGGAGCCACACTGATGTGAGGAGCGTTGCTAATCCCCCACGCTCGGATTTCGTGACATAGAGCAACATGATTGGGAGCTCGACTTCTGTAGGTTGTTCGACGACAGTCCTAAACCGTTTCTTCTCTCCAACCGAACCAGCCAGTTACAGTTTTCTTTGCACTAAATTGGCTTTGTCTTGTACTTGCTTTATTTTCATTAGCCATTTTTAATTTTATTCTGGATACCTTTATCTGGCGGCTTGTGGCTGGAAAAGGTTTTTCGCTTGACATTTGTGAGTGACCGTCCTGTGGTCTCCACATTTCTTATTCCCTTTGTTTTCCTTTCTTTATTTATAATACTACTTATTTGGAGTAGGGTTGGTGTGAGGAGAGGAAATTTGTGTGATTGTGAAAGTTTCACATAGTGGTATTTTCGTGGATCATGGTTTTTCTCTGATTATGAATTTCCACGTTAAATTCTTATGTTGTGATTTTTTATTTTTTATTTTTCCATATTATTTCCCCTTTATTTTTTACTTACCCTTAAGGATGAATATGGATCTATGGGTCCCAACAAGTAGTATCATAGCCTAGGTTCGGGTAGCCTAGGAGGGGTTCGTATCTCTAAATTCTGTGTATCCTCTGTGCTTGCAGCCTAGGCTGAGCCTCCACATCATAAAATCGAGACGGTTAATTCATAGCTTAGGGGTGTAAGTAGATATGACAAAATTTCCGGCAATGAAGTTTTACGTGAAGAAATTTGAACGAATGATGACTTTTGACTTGGAGCAAGTACAAGTCAACGATCTGCTGATACAAGCCAGGTCACACAAGATGTTTGAAGAAAAGCCGAGTTCAAACGTAGGTTCTGATAAGGAGAAAGATTATGTAAAAGTTTATCAAGGATGATGAAGATTGGCATGAGTTAGATTTGAGGGCCTTAAGCACAATATGACTATCACTACAAGAAATATGCTAAACAACATCAGTGAAAACAGTTGTTGTTTATGAAAAGTGAGCATTGTGATAGACCCAAATTACCACAATGTTTTTTTACTGTTGTCGAACAAGGATATTACAATGCCTTTACAATGCATATAAACCGTTGTGTTTTATGTTTACCACAACTGCCATTACAACGCATCGAACTGTCGTCTTTGACATTACAACAACAAACTTTATAACGCATAACTGTTATCTTTTGAATCTACAACAACGGCTGTTAACAACAATATTAACTGTTGTCTTTTTCACCTTTACAATAACTATAATAACAACATTTTTTACCCTTGTCGTTTTAACATTTAGAACAACGGTTGTGGCACCTGTTATTATCTAATTATCTTCTCACAAGAACATTAATAAAGTGACGTCATTCTTCTCGAAAACAACCTCGTATTATTAAGGGTGACGCAATTGTGCCACGTGGGTATCACGAACGATGCCACAAAATCACACTAAGCCACTTGTGAATGCATTAGCAACAACAAGAATGAAGTCAATGAAAGGAGGAAGGTAAACTTTCAAACCTGAAACAACCCAATAGGACTTCATCATAATCCATGTATAGTAGCTTTCTTTCTAGAGTTGTGAGCTGGGATAACAGAAAAGTCACACAATTCACAGCTACGATTCTGCTTAACTATTAAAGAAACATTTAATCAAAGGATGGATTTATCAGCTTCTACATTCTAACTTCTACCGTAAAGTGAAAGGATGACCGACCCGACCCCAAAGGATGACCGAAAAGCCGAACAGGCAACAAAAGAGTCGTCTCGGCAGGATGAGAAACTTTCTAAAACATGAAATTCATGCTGGACCTTTTGCCAGTAGGGCAGTAATTTTGGCCCCGCAAGGCCAGTTTCTTGGCTCATCCTGTTTTCGCTTTCTTGGGTCGATTCTCGGCTCATTTCAACCCTAACAAATCCTAAACTATAAATAGGGCTCCCTAGGTCCGAAAATTACATCTTTGATAATATTTTTCATCATATTGAGAGCTTAGAGCCTTGAAGTGGGGAGCAAGAAACAAGAAGAGAAGAATATCAAGATCTCAAGACAACTCCGGGTTTCGTTGTTCTCGTTTATTTTAATTTCTTGTCAGTGTTTTTTCTATAAACATATGATGTACATTACTTTTAGCATGGGTAGCTGAACTCCTTTGTATTCTAGGGCTAGAGAGTAGGTTGCGATTGACTATGTTGTGGTTATCCGTTTTATTCTAGAACCCGTCCTATGTTTTTATCTTATAGGTTCATGCTTATTTTATGAGTTTTTTAATCTGATCAATTGTTAAATTCTAATTTCTTAATAATTCGACGCCCGAGAGGGGAGGGTTATTAATAGGCACACAACGTACAACATTGATATCAATATCGTCCAAGAGGAGAGAGATATTTGTGTAGGCACTGATCTTAGGATCCCTTGAGAGTTACATATGATAGTTAGCCCGAGAGGATAATTGTTCATACGTAATCAACACGTTAACATCGTCCGAGAGTAGGGTTAACAATAAAATTAATCACCTGATAAGAACTCGAATTCGGTTTAAAGGTCTAGAATATTAGGGTAATTGTACATAGGAGATCGTAACTGAAATCGAACCTTACGATATGCCTTTAAATCTAATTTATTCTCCATTGTGATTGGTTACTAATTTGAGTGTTTTAAGTGTTTTTATTATTAGTTTCATAATTTTAGTTTAATCAACCAAATCACTTAAATCGAGAGTCTAGATAGAGTTGGATTATTCTAATTAGGGTACTAAATTGACATAAGACATGGTCTCTATGGGAATCGACCTTGCTCACTACTAGGGGTTAGAAATAGTGTGTTAAGTTTTTGGCATCATTGTCGTTGTCGGGGACTGGTAATGGTTTTAATTTCTATCTTGATATTTCTTCATTAGGCTAGATTTTTATTTTCTACATTTTATTTACATTTTCATTTGTGTTTCGATTTTGTCTTTTGCTCTTTGACTTTGATCTCAGTTAGTGCATGCAAACCCGATCCAAAGGGAAGAGCAATTTTATGCCTTTTGACCCTGAAATTAAAGCTACTACTCGAAGACGTAGGATAAGGAAAAAATTAGAAACTGAGTTGGTTGAATTACCGGAAAAAATATCACAATAAGATATGCTTAGGCGATTTTTTGGGATGATGATACAACAAAACGCCAATTTTCTTACTCTATAGAATCAGGTTAAGGAGGTACAAAATCCACCATCTCAACATCTGCCACATCTACACCTTCAGGCTAGCCTTAAAGAGGATTAGATACCTATACTCGACTATCTTCATCGCATAGCAAACAAAAATAATGGAGGAGTTGTACTGCCACCGATAAATGCCAACAGCTATGAACACAAGCCAACATTAATCTCCATAATCCAGCATAATGAATTTGGTGGGGGACATTGGAAGACCCAATGTACACTTGTCCACTTTCATCGTCATTTTTGAAACTCTTAAGGTGAATGGTGTTCTTCATGATTAGGTCAAGCATAGGTTGTTCACTTTTTCTCTTAGAGATAAGGGGAAAGCTATTTTCTAAGTAATATAAAAAAATATTAAAACTTTTTATTTTTTATTTTCCCATAGAAATTAAATTAGTGTATTTTTTCGTTTTAGGGTATCAAAATAGGTATATAGTGTCAAGATATATAGAAAGCATGAAGAAGTTGATCAAGGCTTGCATGATTTTCATGGCACAACATGCGTGGCTCAAACCGTCAAAGCTATTACCAATTTACCCTCCATCTATCACCTATGTCAACAGCTGATTCAGCAGCCTTGGGCTTCAAGGCAAACTCACAGCTGTTGGTTAAGCTCTCTGATGCAGCCATAAATGAAGATCAAGTATATTCCCGCAGGTGTTCCCTAGCAGCAAGGAAGAAGACAAACTTGCAGCAGCTTTCTGTTACAAGCTGCAGTAACAAGCTTGGTTCAAATTTCATCCAACGGCTAGTATGTTGTTGAAACGTCATTCTAAAACCTAGATAGTGTATCATCTAGCATGTATAAATAGATGCATTAGGATCCTTGTAATGATCAAGCAAAAAACCAGAAATACAAAACACTCTTAGCTGCTGAATTTATCTTCTCGTTCAACATGCCTTTCTTCCTTAGACTTGTTATTTTTCTGTTATGGTATCAGAGTAGGTCTTAGGATTTGTCTCTACACACCTCCACCCTTCTTCTCTCTTCTATATTTCTTAACCTTTAATCATTTACCATGGCTACGGAAGCCATTGAAACTACCACTACTGCAGTTCCTACTGCTCCAACTCCAACCAATTTTGTTATCCAGCTCCAAAGTCAGCTTATATCACTTAAGTTTGATGAATCCAGCTATCTCATATGGAAGCAACAAGTCTTAACTGCTATTCGTGGTTATGACCTTGAAGGGTACATAACTGGAGATGAAGAAAAACCTGAGAAATCCATCACCACTGCCACTAAATAAGAACCTACCCATAGCTTCTTTATGTGGAAAACGTAAAACCAATTGCTTGCTTCATGGATTCTATCTTCTCTTTCAGATAGCATCCTTACCCTCTTGATGGGTTTGAGCTTGTCTAAGGAGATATGGGACACTTTACGGACCAATTTCTCCAGTCAGAACAAGGCAAAAGTAATGCAGTACAAGTTGCAGTTGCATAACCTCAAGAAAGCTGGAATTCCCATGAGGGAATTCTTGAGCAAAATGAAAAGTTGTTTTAATGTTCTTGCATCAGTTGGTTAAGCTATTGTTGAGACTAACCAAGTCCTTTACATCCTAGGAGGATTAGGATTAGAGTATGACTCTGATATGGTGAACATCACCTCCAGAGTGGATCCTATAATTGTTCCTGAGCTATAAGCACTTTTGCTGAGCTTTGAGTCAAGGTTGGAAAGTAGCCAATCCTCTCTTGTCAACACTGATGGGTCCCAGATCAGTGTTAAACTCTGTGACTCAATCCACCAAGGGAAAAATCCCTACAACAATAACTATCAAGCTGCAGGAAGAGGAAATAGCTACAACATCATGAACAATGGTGGCATAAATGGTAGAGATGCATCCAGTGGAGGAAGAGGTGGTGGCAGGTACACCCAGACCAAAGTCATTTGTCAAATCTGCTTCAACCAGGTCACACAGCTGACAAATGCTGGCATAGAGCAGATACTTCATACATTGCCCAAAGGAATGTCCAACAAAACTAATTTTCTCCTAAAAATAGGAACCCTTCTCCTAACATGGCTCGAGTTCCCAACTATGGTGGTGAGATTGCGATGGATAACAATTGGTATCCTGATACAGGTGCATCAAACCATGTGGCCAATAAATTCTTAAATCTCACTCTTAGCAACTTGAGTGAATATCATGGCAACTCCAAAGTCCAAATGGGAAATGGAGCTGGTGAGTTTATAAAACACATTGGTAACACTTTTCTAACTCCTTTAAATCAATTTGGAGCCTTTGTCTTGAGAAATTTACTTCATGTTCACAATATCACCAAAAGGCTCTTACGTGTTTCACACTTTGCTCATGACAATCATGTCTTTTTTTTTAATTTTATCCATCTTTTTGTCGTGTTAAAGACCAAGTAACTCGGGATGTGTTACTCCAAGGGAATCTTAAGGATGGACTCTACCACTTCCACCTCTTGCCTCACAAGCCAAAACCTGTCAACTCTGTTTCTGCCTCAAGTTCAAAGTTTCCTAGTTCTAATTCTAATTTCAATTCCAATTTACTTTCTATTTCCCTAAGCAAAGGCCCTAATATGTTCGGCATCAAAGAATAGGACATAGTAGTTATGACATTGTAAAAAGGGCCTTGCATGATTGTAATATTTCCTTTTTGATCAAAGAATTTGATGATTCCTTATGGCATTCATGTCTTATAGCTAAGAGTCATAAAACTCCTTTTCCCAACTCTACTTGCTTACGCATCTCCTTCCAGCTTATTCATACTGACTTATAGGGTCCTGCATCCATAAAGTTAAGAAATGGATTTAGTTATTACATAGCTTCATTGATCATCACACCAGATTTGTTTGGATAGATTTGTTGAAACTAAAAAGTGATGTGACATCTGTTTTTCTTAGCTTTAAGAGCCTAATTGAAAACCAATTTGGTACCACACTTAAGTGTCTTCAAATTTATGGTGGAGGAGAATACCAAGGATTGAAAACCATTCTTCAGACTCAAGGCATAGAACACAGAATATCTTGCCCATATACTCCTCAACAAAATGGGATTGCTGAGAGAAAGCATATTCTTATAGTTGAGATGGGATTATCTTATCTTAGTCACTCACACATGCCTATTCACTTCTGGGAAGATGCCTTTACTTCTGATGTATATATTGTAAATAGATTACCCACCAAATGCTTAGAGTACAAAAGTCCTCTAGAACTTCTTTACAAATACAAACCTGATTATCTCAAATTGAGAGTGTTTGGATGTTTCTGTTTTCCCTACATCAGACCATTTAACAAACATAAGCTCTAACCAAGGTCTGTTCCCTCTACTTTCATAGGTTATAGCACCCAATAATAAAGGGTATAAGGTCCTCCTAGATAAGAAAGTGATTATCACAAGAGATATGGTTTATAATGAAAGAGTTTTTCCATGTGATAAAAAAAATCCCATACGAATAGCTGCTGAGTTCAAAGGTGCTTTGCCCACTCCTTCTCTAGTAGTACAAGATTATGTCCCTTTATCTCCTGCCCCAATTAATCCTGACACACTATCACCAGATAACTCTACATGTGAGTCACACCACAGTCCTGATCATGTCCAACCTCCCCCACCTCAACCAACTGAAAGTCCCTCTCAGTCATCCTCTCGCAGCTCTACTCAACCCAACACTCAGCAAGTTACTCATCCCATCATAACCATGTCTAAAGCAGGAATATAAAAACCCAAGGTCTACTCTATCCTTCCACATGATGACCATGAGCCAAAATCCTACAAAGAAGCCATTCTAAATCCAAACTAGAGTAAAGCTATGAAGACTGAATTTGATGCCTTGCTGAGAAATAAAACCTGTAAACTCACCATACTTCCTTATGGAAAAAACATAGTGGGCAGTAAATGGGCTTTCAAACTCAAAATAAATTTCGATGGCAGGATTTCTAAATATAAAGCAAGATTGGTTGCTCAAGGATAATCTCAAGCAGCTAGTTTGGACTTCTATGAAACTTTCAGTCCTGTGGTCAAGGAAACTACCATAAGGGATATCTTCTCCATTGTTGTCTCTAAAGGCTGGAAAATCAGACATCTTGGTGTTGATAATGCCTTTTTACATGGTAATTTGAGTGAGGAAATCTACATGAAACAACCTCCTGGTTTGAGGTGCATTATGCAGTGGCAGTGAGGTGGTTTGTAAGCTATCCAAGACCTTGTATGGCCTTAAACAGGCTTCTAGAAGCTGGTACCTTAAAGTCAAAGCTTTATTGGTGAGGGTCTGGTTTCAAAGATCCTAGGGCAGATTATTCATTGTTTTATAAGCCTGAGGGAACTTCTGTGATTTGTGTTCTCATATATCTTGATGACATTATCATTACAGGTGACAACCATCAAGGCAAAGCTGTTATGATAAGCAAGCTAAATAGTCATTTCTCACTTAAAGATATGGGAGAAGTACAACACTTCCTTGGCATAGAAGTCACTCAAACATATCAAGGTTTACATCTGAACCAGAGAAAGTACATCATAGAGCTCTTAATGAGAGAATAAATGTCAACAACCAGAAGAATTACCACACCTATAGTCACATTTCCTCTGCTCTCCAAGAATAATGGAAACCCTTGTTCCAATGGTTTTATCTACATAAGTATAGTTGGTGGCCTTTAATATGTCACTATTGTTAGGCCTGAGATCTCCTATTCAGTTAACAAGGTCAGTCAATATATGGCAGCTCCACTTGATACTCACTGGAAAGTTGTCAAGAGAATTTTGAGATACTCAGTTGGCACCAGTGACTATGGTTTGCACATTCAACCATCTCAACAACAGAGTTTGATTGGGTTCAGGGACTCTGACTGCACCATTGATGTGGATGATAGGAAATCCATTACTGGATTTTGTGTTTTTTTTGGGAGCAATCTAGTTTCTTGGAAATCCAAGAAACAACAAAGTTTTTCTAGATCTAGTACTGAGGCAGAGTATCGTAGTCTTGCTCATCTCATTGCAGAACTTATGTGATTAAAATCACTTCTTCAAGAACTTCATGTTTCTCTCATAGATACTTGCATTGCTTGGGTGGATAACCTAAGCACCATTTCTCTTGCCTCTAATCTTGTACTACATGCTCGCATTAAACATGTAGAACTTGATTTGCATTTTGTTCGTGAAGAATTTTCCTCAGGTCATTTACAAGATCTGCATGTTCCATCACAAGATCAAATTGCAGATGTGCTCACCAAGCCTTTGAGTCACCGATTCTTCACTCGTCTAAGGAGCATGTTTCATGTAACCTCCTTAGCCCAGCTCAAATTGAGGAGGGTTGTCAAGATAAATAAAAAGGATGAAGAAGTCAATCAAGGCTTGCATGATTTGCATGGCACATCATGTGTGGCTAAAATAACCGTCAAAGCCTTTGCCAAGTCACTCTCTATCTGTCACCTACGAGGGCAGCTGATTCAGCACCCTTGGACTTCAAGTAAAAACTTTCAGTTGTTGGTCAAGCTCCCTAAAGTAGCCATATATAAAGATCAAGTACGTCCCACAGGTGTTCCCTAGAACCAAGGAAGAAGACAAACTTGCAACAACTTTCTGTTACAAGCTGCATTAACAAGCTTGGTTCATAGTTCATCCAACGGCTAGTATGTTGTTGAGCCATCATTGTAAAACCTAGATAGTGTATCATCTAGCATGTATAAATAGATGCATTAGGATCCTTGTAATGATCAAGAAAAAAGTCAGAAATACAAAACACTCTTAGTTGCTGAATTTATCTTCTCATTCAACATGCATTTCTTCCTTAGACTTGCTATTTTTTTTATACATAGTAACCTACACACTATAGGTATTGCTAGAGTCCTTGGGTCTCAAATGACCTTATAATTTTGAAGTGACTATCTTGATTACCATTTCACTAAATGGATATCGTGAAAAGACTAATTTTGTAAGTACTTTACATATAAAATAATAGAATTGTTATAGCTATTATAATTAATTTATCGTAATTTTTTTTTTCATTGAGATTATATCATAACTTTAATTTTTCCTTTGCTACAGTCCCTAGGTGTGAAATGATTATTTTGATTACCATTTCACTAAATGGATATTGTGAAATGACTAATTTTTTATGTATAATTTACATATTAAATAATATGATTTTTATAGCTATTATAAGTAATTTATCATAATTTCTTAATTTTGTTTAATTTTCCCTTAGATATTATCGTACGTGTAATTTTACCATTTAGGAGATCAAAATAAATAGTAATTCACACCCTATAGCTAAGCCCTTAGGTGTCAAATGACCTTATAATTTTGAAACATACTATTTTTTATTATATTTCACTATTGAATATCATGAAAGTACTAATTTTCTAAGTAATTTAAATATAAAATAATATTTTTCAAAACCTATTGTAAGTAATTTATTGTAATTTTTATTTTTTCCTTAGATATTAATTTTCACTTCTAGAATTAATATTGGATTACATAATAACCCATACTTTATAGCTACTGCTAGAGTCCTTAGGTGTCAAATGGCCTTATAATTTAAAAATTACTATTTTGGTTGCCATTTCACTAAACAAATATCATAAAATAACTATTCCAATTAAGATTTCACTGAACGAAATCATGATGACTCATTTTGTACGTAATTCACATGCAAAATAATAGAAAACTGTAATTTTTTTAATTTGTCCTTATATTTTATCGTAAGTGTAGTTTTTTTTCTTTTAGGATATCGAAATATAGTGATCCTCTAATATACGTCATTTATACATGCATTTTAGGTCGATTTAGGGACATATTTGGTATCATTTGCATGTGTATCTAATTGAAATGTGCTTAGATTTATTATCTTGAGCTAGATGACGTGTTTGTGCTTGTTTTAGTGTTAATCCGATATGAAAAGGCTAAAAAGTCCATTTGGACGAAGTTCGGACGAAAAATGAGCAAGAACGTTGGAAGAAACGAAGAAGAATTGGAGTTCGGACAGAACGAGTCAACCCGACCGAGGCCATTAAGCAACTCGGTCAAGGCCGAGTTGAAGGAAAACACACGAAACGGGTAGTGAGCACTGACTCAACCGAGGCTCAAAGCAACTCAGTCAAGTTTTCCAACTCGGGCGAGACGTCTCCAACTCTGGCGAGTCGGCTTAGGCAGTGCAATTAGTTGTTTTACGCGTTTTACCCTTTTGCAAGCCCGTTTCACCCCTAGTCTTCCCTAAATTATAAATAGAAGCCTCCAAGTCCGAAAATAACTCACAATCATCATCCAAAAAGAGTTTGGAAGCTAGATCAAAGAGCAAGGAAGTGACGAGATGACGATCGAAGAGAAAGATTCGGGTTTCTCTATTTCTTGTCTTTAGTTAATTATTCTAAATATGTTTATCTTTGAATATATTTGGTTTTTGACTTTGATTATGAGGAGCTAAACACTTATTGTGTTCTAGGGTTAGAAAGTAGATTGTGAACAATTGTGTTTTGATTTTATCTTTAATTCTAGACTCCAATTTATGTTCATTTATCTATGTGTTTGGTTGATTCCCATGATATGCTTAAACTGATCACTTGAATAGTATCTACATGTTTAACGATTCGGCTTCGAGAGAAGGGTCTCGTCAATTGATGTACGACACATAGCATAGTTGATGCACTAATTTTAAGCCCTAGTATATCATAAGTGTACGGTTCTAAAGTAGCTAGTGGTAGACAACGTCGATCCACAACAACTGTATTATATAAGCCTAATACCCTAATTATGCTATATCTACTCTATCTAGACTTTCGAATAAAAGGATGGATTTGATATTTTCTAAACCTAATTGCATATAAATAATTACATATCGAAGAGTTGCTTGGAAAACAAGTAATCAAATAATAGGATAGACTCAGATGGATAAAGATGTATTCTAAGGAATAGATTTTAGTTATGAACTCCTATGTAAAATTAGCCTAAAACTCTTTCTTTTAAACCAATTATGTTGTTTATTAGACGAAACTAATATTGACTAACCCTTTTCTCAAAGCGGCTAGACTGTTGATCAATTAGGAATACTCACCCTCTCGAGTCGACCAATCCTAAAGGCTCGCAAAAGCCCCAACACCAATGTCTATGTAATTATCTCACTCCTCTCGGACAATATTGCTAACTACGCTATGTGTTGTACGTCTATTAACGAGACCCTTCTCTCGAAGCAGCTTCGTTAAATGTGTCAATATTGTTCAAGTGATCAGTTTAAACATATCATAGGAAGAAAACAACCGCATAGATAAACTAAATTGGAGTCTAGAATTAAAGATAAAATTAAAAATATACTTGTTCACAATCTACTTTCTAACCCTGAAACACAATATGTGTTTAGCTACTCATAATCAAAGTAAAAAACCAAATATATTCAAAGAAAAACATGTTTGGAATAATTAACTAACGACAAGAATTAGAAAAAAAAAACCAGAATCTCGCTCTCCGATCGTCGTCTCGTCACTTCCTTGCTCTTCGATATCACTTCCAAACTCTTCTCTGATGATGATTATGAATTATTTTTTTACTTCGAGGCTTGTATTTATTGGGGACAAGTTGGGTGAAGATGGGCTTGAAAAAGGAAAAAACCCGTAAAACAACTAATTGCACCGCCTAAGCCAACTCGTCCGAGTTGGAGACGCCTCGCCCGAGTTGGGCAACTCGGCCGAATTACTTTGGGCCTCGCTCGAGTTGCTCGATTCTTCCTTCTTCTCAGTTTTTTCTTCAACTCGGCCTCGACTGAGTTGTCAAAAGGCCTCAGTCGAGTTGACTCGTTCTGCCCAAGCTCCAATTCTTCTTCGTTTCTTCCAACTTTCTTGCTCGTTTTTCATCCGAACTTCGTCCAAATGGACTTTTTAAATATTTTTATACCTGATTATCACTAAAACAAGCACAAACACATTTCTAGATCAAGAAAATGAAAAAGCATATTTCGACTAGATACACATGCAAATGATACCAAATATGCCCCTAAATCGATCTAAAATGCATGTATAAATGACGTGTATCAGTAGTTATCAATATTGTCCGAGAGGACTGAGATAATTACGTATGCATTGGTGTAGGGGCTTTTGGGAGTGTTTAGGATTGGTTGACTCGAAAGGCTGAGTAGTCCTAATTGATCAACAATCTATCTGAATCTACCTTACTATTTGATTACTTGTTTCCATTCAATTCTTCATTGTTTAGTTATTTATCTGCAATTAGGTTTAGAAAATAAAAAATCCATCCTTTTATTCGAAAGTCTAGATAGAGTAAAGGTATTATAATTAGGGTATTAGGCTTACATAACACAGCCTCTATGGATCGATTTGTCGGCCACTAGTTACTTTAGAATAGTACACTTGCGGTATACTAAGGTATAAAATAATGCAACAAGTTTTTGGCATCGTTGTCGAGACTGGAAATTGTGTTAAGCTTTTATTTTGATAAATATCTTGAAAACTAGACTAGACATTACTTTTCTGTTTATTTATTTATAGTTTTTATTTCTTTATTCGTTTCACGCTGGTTTTCCGTGTTTCTGATCTCAGGTAGCGCATGCACACCAGCTTTAAAGGAAAGGATAAAATTATCCCTTTTGACCTGGATATCGAAGCGATTGTTCGTAGATGCAGAGCAAAGAAAGACCAGAACATAGACATGGTTGCACCACCGGAAAACGCGACCTTAGAAGAAATGATCAGACAGCTTTTTGGAACAGTTAATACTATTCGTGCTGATATGGACACCATGAGACATCAGAATTAGCCACCAGCGATAGTACCAGCAGAGCCAGAAGCTGATAATCAGGCAGCTTTTAGGGACTGTTTACATCCCATGCCAAATCAGCGATATGGTGGAGCTGAAGCACCACCAATTCAGGCTAACAGTTTTGAGCTAATGCTAACACTAATATCCATAGTGCAACATAATCAGTTTGTTGGAGGTCCATTAGAAGACCCCAAATGTGCATTTAGGCAGGTTCAAAAGAATATCTGAGACGACACTGAAGGTCAACCAAGTGCCACATGATCAGGTAAAGCTGCGGTTATTCCCATTCTCATTGAAAGACAAGGCTTTGAAGTGGTTCAATGCACTGGAAGATGTTACTACATGGGATGGGCCGAGCACTCATTTTCTACTAAAATACTTCCTATCCGGCAAGATGCTCTCACTACAGTCTGAGATAACTCAATTCAGATAGTTGGATGGAGAACCTTTCGGGGAGGCATGCGAGCGGTTCCGGGATCTTCTCCGAAATTACCCTCAACATGGATTCACGCAAGACCAGCAAATATGCAAGTTCTATAAAGGGCTACTTGGGCTTGTTAGAGTACTAGTAGATGCTGCGGTTGGGGGATCCATTCTAGTAAGAGCACGAGAGCGGCATTCACTATATTAGATGAGATGGCTGCCACCAGTTGGCAGTGGTCGGATGAATGCAATCAGCCTAGAATGATAAACAACGTTTCAGAGATAGACCCACTTGAGCCAGTTACAAATAAACTGGAAGCCCAAATAGCGGCCTTAGCCAATCAGCTTAATCTGCTAACAAGTGCGACACTAGCTCATCACACTAACCGAACTTATAGCAAAAGCCTACATAGGAAGTAGTTGAAGATGCAAATTATCTCAACCAAAGAAACTTCAATAACTTCCAAGGCAATCGACAAAGGTATAATCAGTACCAATAGGGTGCAAGAAATAATCTGTCTTACAGCAACCCTAATAATTCTCTCCAACCACCGCGGGGATTCGCAGTCACAAATGGAATGATCCATGAAGAATGTAAATCGATCAAGAAGAGTTAGTACAGTCACAATTGGCCAAATATAATGAACAATTAAGCCGTTTAGAGAAGAAGGTGTATAGCAACAATGTGGAGTTGGATAAGAATATGGTAAGTTTCAGAGCAGACGTAAAGGCACTGAAAACGCACATGGGAGCTGATATAAAATCAATACAAACGCATATAAGCCAGATAGCACAAGCCTTGGGAAATCAACATCAGAAGGGGTAGTTTTCGAGTGACATGATTGTTAATCTGAAGGAACAATGCCAAGTCATTCGTCTGAGGAGTGGCACTGAATATGAAGGACCCAAGATGCCTGTGGATAAAGAGCAAGCTATAGAGAAAGATCACTTAGAAGAAGAGAGTATACCTCAAAAGAAATAGCAAGAGTCGGAGCCTAGTCCACAAAAGCCTGCTAAGCAGCGGTCTATTATAATTGAAGAGGGCCCGAAGTATGTACCTCCACTTCCTTTCCTTCAAGCATTTCGAAGGAAGAAAGTAGATGAGCAGTTTGTGAAGTTTTTGGAGATCTTCAAGAAGATACAAATCAATATTCCATTTGTTGATTCATTACAGCAGATGCCAAACTACGCGAAGTTTCTCAAAGAGGTAATAGCGAGGAAGAGAAAGCTAGAAGATTATGAAACGGTCAACTTGACAGAGTAATGCAGCGCGGTGATTCAAAGGAACTTGCCTCTAAAGCAAAAGATCCAGGTAGTTTTACGATTACTTGTACTATAGGTAATGTCTTTAAGAGAGCACTTTGTGATTTAAGAGCTAGCATAAATTTGATGACTTTATCTATTTTTGAAAAGTTAGGAATAGGCACCATAAAACCCACTACAATCGCCCTACAAATGGCTGATTGAACTTTAACTTATCCAAGGGGCATTGTAGATGATGTTTTACTAAAAGTTGGCAATTTTATAATTCCAGCAAATTTCGTAGTCTTAGATATGTTAGAAGATAAAGAGGTTCCCTTAATCTTAGGTCGCCCGTTTCTAGCAACGGGTCTGGCTCTTATAGATGTGTAGAATAGGGAATTAACTTTGAGAGTATATAATGAGAATCTGACAGACGAAGTTGGATAGCTCAAGTGGCAGAGCATCCACTACCTAGGCCTTTGGTCTTGGGTTCGAGTCACCGTGGGGGGAGGGGAGGGTTTTTTCTTTGTTCTTAGATTAGGAGAAAAAATAAATTAATGAGAATCTGACATTTTCTATACATAAGGCTATGCAGTGTCATGATAAGGAAGAAACTAAGCAAATTGAGTTGTGTAGTTCTATACAATGTTTAGATGCTACTTTGCATAAAGAGCTTATTTCCCCTGTTGAGAATGATTTAGTATAAGTCTGCTTGTCAAATTCTGTTTTTCCTATTCATGATATCGATGCTACTAATCTTGATCTTATGGAAAGTGTTAGTGCATTGAATTCTTTACAGGAAGCACCCATGAACAGACCGACTAAGGAGGACATAAGAAAAGAGGCAATGAAAGAAGAGCCAAAGGAAAGTGCAAGTGGGTGAGTTGAAGCCACTATCGGAGCATCTACGGTATGAATCCCTCGATGATGAAAAAAAGAAACCGGTAATAATTTTTGCTTACTTAACCGATTCTAAATGTGAAAAACTATTGAGAGTATTGCGGAAACATAGGTCGGGCGATATGTTGGACAGTTTATGACTTAAAAGGGATGAGCCCAACTGTATGCATGCATAAGATTTTAATGGAAGAAGTCGATAAACCTAGTGTCCTAAATCAATGTAGGCTAAAACCAATGATGCAAGAAGTAGTTAGGAAAAGAGTACTCAGATGGTTAGACGCGGGTATTGTATTTCCTATTTTTTGTAGTAAGTGGGTTAGCCCGACTCAGGTAGTTCCTAAGGAACGGAGGATGCCTATAGTTAAGAGAGAAAATGATGAAGTCATAGCTACTAGGTTAGTGACGAGTTGGTGAGTATGCATTGATTATAGGAAATTAAATATAGCCACTTGTAATCGTTTCCCTCTCTCCTTCCTAGATCACATGCTTGATAGGTTAGCAGGTTACCAGCTTTACTGCTATTTAGATGGTTATTCGGGGTAAAATCAAATTATGATTGCCCCAGAGGACCAAGGGAATACTGCTTTTCGTATAAGGTAATTCGGGCAATGTAATGCACCTTCTACTCTTCAGGTGCTGCATGATGGCGATCTTTAATGGACTCATAGAGAATGTTATGGATGTGTTTATGGATGATTTTTTTCTATTTTTGGGTCGCCTTTTGACCATTGTCTCTATAGCCTTTCTCTAGTGTTGCAGCAATGTGAGGACATTAATCTGGTCTGAAACTGGGAGAAATGTCACTTATGGCAAGAGATGGCATAGTATTGGACACAAAAATCTCTACTACAGGTTTAGAAGTGGACCGAGCAAAGGTAGTCGCAATCGAGAGATTACCACCTCCAACAAATGAAAAAGCAGTAAGAAGCTTTCTTGGCCACGCAGGATTCTATAGAAGGTTTATCCGTGATTTCTCTAAAATTACTAAACGTTTATCTCTTTTGTTAGAAAAAGATACTGCTTTTCTCTTTGAAGATGCATGTAAGCAGGCCTTTGAGACTTTGAAGAAAGCATTAGTGTCTTCCCCAATATTGATCACACCGGAATGGTCCCAACCATTTGAACTGATGTGTGACGCGAGTGATATGGTTGTAGGGGTAGCATTGGGCCAAAAGAGAAATAAAATCTTCCGAGTCATATACTACACCAAAAAGACCCTTGATTCGGCCCAATTGAACTACACTACTACGGAGAAAGAGATGCTATGTTATGCATTTGATAAGTTTTGATCCTACCTGATTGGAACGAAGACGATAGTGTATACAAATCATTAAGCAATTCGGTACTTTTTCGATAAAAAGGACTCGCAGATGAGACTAATCAGATGGATTCTTTTGCTACAAGAGTTCGATTCAGAAATTCGAGACCGAAAGGGGTGCGAGAATGTGGTTGCAGACCACTTGTCCAGAATCACAAATGAAGCTGATAAAGAAGGCCAAAGAGAAGAGATCAAGGAAACTTTTCCCAATGAGTAAATCCTTACAGTGGAAGACATTCCTTGGTAGAACAATATAGTCAACTTCTTGGCTTGCGGAGCTATTCCTCATAATTTGACATCCCATCAGAAGAAGAATTTCTTTCATGATGCCAAGTCCTATATATCAATCGTGGTGTGCTGAGACAATCATGCGGCGATGTATCCCTCGTTCTAAAGTGGGGAACATAATTACACAGTGTCATTCGTCTCCAAGTGGAGGCCATTTTGCTTCGGCAAAACAGCTGCAGAGATACTACAAAATGGGTTCTATTGGCTGTCGATCTTCAAAGATTGTCACGAGTTCATAACACAATGCAATCGATGCCAAAGAACAAGGGGAATATCAAGGAAGCATGAGATGCCTCTTACAAGTATTGTCGAAGTTGAATTATTTGAAGTATGGGGCATTGACTTCATGGGACCCTTTCCATCATCAAAGGGGTTCCAATACATCTTTTAAGCGGTGGACTATGTCTCAAGATGGGTGGAAGCCATTCCGACCCAAACCAACAATTCTAAGGTGGTTTTAAAGTTTCTCCACAAGAACATCATCATAAGGTATGGGGCTCTAAGGGCCTTACTTAGCGATGGGGGTTCACACTTTTGTTATAAGTGGCTAGCAGCTCTTGTAGCCAAATATAGGGTGAAGCATCGAGTCAATGCTATATCATCCACAAGCTACTGGTCAAGTAGAATTGGCAAACCACGGAATCAAGCAAATCATGGAGAAGTCGGTGAACGAAAATAGAAAGGATTGGTCGATAAAATTAGACGATGCACTAGCAGAAAGTTGAGTACTGCCATATTGAAAATATTTCAAAAGTAAGTTACTAAATAGATAAACTTTTTCTACTTAACAAAATTACAATTATCAAAAAGTTGAAGAATCTAACTACAGAATTAATAACATTTGCTATTACAATTTTTTAAATATAAAAAATTAGAACATAGGAAAACTAAGTTATACATGATTTGTTAATACTTCTTACATAGAATAAAGCAACGGCCCTTCACTAATATCCATTAATTTTATATTATTTTTCTAAATTTTGTTTCTCCAGAGTTCTCTAGAGATTGTTAACTGCAAATCTGGTGAAGTATCTTTTATTTTATTTTATTATTATTATTTTTTAATTATTATACATAATATAATATAATTAGGCCATCTATATTTTAGACTTACTCAATTAATATGTTGAATATGAATTCGAGGTGATAGTGTGTTGACTCACTCTGTCATATATTTAATTAAGTGTGTTAGCTCAATCTAATAGTATCATAATGAATACTATTTATTAGATAAAATAAATATTTAAGCTTATAGTAGTTACATATGGTACACTTATATGCCATTTTATTTATTTTGTTTATTGTAGTGCAATTTAATTCAATATATATATCGCATTTTATAGAGTTACAACTCGAAATGATTGTAAATTCTTATATGTAACGGAGAGAACAAACACATTAATACTGCTGTGAGTATTAGGTTTTCCGCAATTTATAGATTGTATAGTATGACGTTTAGAATAATAATAATTACTTCACACAATACAAGTGTCATGCTTTATTGCTTTTTGTAACTTTAATTATCATTTTAGTACCTCATATATTAATTATCCACTATAATTTTAAAAAAAGAGCTATCCCGTGCATCGCACGGGCGGACATCTAGTTTTGTTAATAGTAAGTAGAAATTCTTCTTCCATGGTGAATATTATGTTACATTAGTTCAAGTTCAAAATTCTTTTTATTTTAAATAGCGTTGAAAATGTAATTATATACATATAGGTTGTAAATTGACAAAAAAGTAAACGCATAGATTTTGCAGGACCGTCTTACAATGAGATATTCTGTAAAAAAAGATAAACATCGAGAAATAATGACGTTTTTGCAAAATTAATATCTTTACCTAAAAGTATCAATTTTTTAAAATATTTTCTTATAGAACAAAAATATAAATATCATTTCAACAAATAATAAGACATATTCCAAAATGAAATACTCTCACCGTCTTTGAATATATATATCTTTTTATATTTTATCAATTCAATGAAGATACAACTCGAATAAAATCATTGATACAGAGTTACACGACTTAATTTATTATTTTATTTAACTTAATATATCTTAACTATTTTATAAAATAAAAAATTGGAACTTTTTACTTATAATAGTATGAGGTGACATTAAATTTTGATATAAGAATCTGATTTTGAAAAATTATATTTTTCTCAAAGCAGTCCTTCTATGACACGAGGCTGCTTCGACATTGTGCAGACTTGGGGCTTGTTTGGTTTGCTTGATTAGTTGGGATCAGATTATTTGTCCCGCTTAAACTCGCGTTTGGTTTGTGTGTTAAAAGCCCTGGTTGGATGACGAGCCCGATTCAAAATGCATCTTTATCTCAAAAACCTACTGCTATTTGTCCCACCAAATTTGAATGGCAAATAATACCCCCTATTCCTATCATTTTTGAGTTACAGTAACTTCATTTTAAAAAGACATTTATTTAAAAAGAAAAAATATTTCTTAAATTATTTTAGAAATTCTAAAAATTTATTTAAAATTCAAAATAATTATTAATAATTCAAAAAAAAAATTATGTAATTAATATAAAAATTCTACAAATTCATTTAAAGTTCAGAAAATTTATTTATAAATTCAGAAAATAAAAAAAATAAAAAATTAATTTGAAAATTCAAAAATTAAGAAAAATCATTTAAAATCAGAAAATTAATTTGAAAATTTATAAAATAAAAAAAATAGTTTCAAAAATAATTTAAAATTTCTAAAAATTAATTATAAATTGTATAAAATTAGTATAAAATAGAAGGAAATTTTGAAAAATATTATATAATTTTTTTCAGAAATTTTTAATTTTCTAGATTTATAAATTCAATTCCTTTTTTTTTCTGGTTTTTAAATTATTTTTCTTAATTTTAAATAATTTTCAGAATTTTTAAATTAATTTTAGAAATGTTTTTTTTTTGAATTTTGAATGAATTTTCACAATTTTTAAATTAATTACGAAATTTTTATTTTATTTTTTAGATTATAAATATTTTTTTTGATTTTAAATAAATTATTAGAATTTCTAAAATAATTTTAGAAATATTTTTTACTTTTCTTGATTTATTCACGAAATTTCTGAAAATTTTGAAATATTTAATAATATATTTTTACATTTTATTACACGTGTCGTAATCTTATTGGTCCAAAAAGAAACATGTGCAAATCACATGACCTATCCTACTGAAAATATCGTCTGAGGTTGAACATCGAAAAAAATAATTAGTATAAATTATCGTCGGAAAAAAATAATGAAGGGTAGTTTTAATAAACAAATACAAAACTATCCAATCTATCCACAATCCAAATGGCCTTATAAGGAATCACTAGACACTTCTCCTTCAAATCAAACAACATTATAAGTAATAGTGAACAATAACATCTCATATCTGTCCTAATCAAACAGGCCCTTGGGAGCTAATCACTAGAGTTGCCTTTACGACGTCGTAACATTACCAATTACCCGACTTTGAGGAAAAGGAATATCTTCTCTTAGAGATTCGAAAATATCAACGCAAAGGACAACCAGAGAAGCGGTCGATAACTTTGTATTCGGCGATTTCTAGGGTTTATCTTCTATCCGATATAGAATGTCGGCGCCGGCGGACACTACGAATTCGGAATCCGACTCGGAAATGGAGAACATCCCGAATTCCGATTCTAGTTTAACGTCTGGGGCTCTGTCCACTGCCAATTCGTCGAGTCCTCCTCTTGTTTGCCTCTTCAGATTCGCCGGAGATTCTGCTGCTGGTGGTTTAATGGGCTCCATTTTTGGCTACGGTAATCATTTATGGCTCAATTATGCATTACTGTTTCAAACTTAATTTGCAATTGCAGCCAGATGATTGATGTATTGCCGGCTTTCTCGAGGCCTGCTTTGTGTACGTGTGTGTGTGTTTTTGGTAAACAATTCCCTTCTCTGGTGTTTACTTAAATAATGAATGTTTGTTATATATATGCTGCTACTCAGTTGCCCTGTTTTTCGTATTGAAATCCTAACCATGTTTCTTGAGAGTCGATGTTGCTGCCGCCCTGCATTGTTCCGCGCTTCAGCATGCGTGTTGTGAAATGCAGGCCCTTGAATTTACTTGTTGATCTTGTAGTTCGTATTCTCATTTCTCACTGAATCGAGTGGCTTTTGTTAGAAGCAGAGGCTATGGTTGTATATGGCTAATCAATACTCTGCTTTAAGTACAAGAGTGAACTGGTAGTCACTTTGTTCCTTTCTATGAGAAGGCTGAGTACCTTTTGGTGAACTTATTTATGATCCGAGTGAAAAAGAAGTAGCTAGGATTATGGTGCTCTGGTTACAAGAGAAAATGCTGAATTTATTTGCAACGTGTTATCCAGAGGATTAACTAGGATGATCAACTATCTGTGTTTTAAGTACAAGTGCAACTTATCAGTAAATTTTCCTTTCTTTGAATCGTGTGAGTTTTGTATATCATGTTGAATTTAATCTCCTAGTTTGGACTATTATACATAAATTCATGATTTTGAATGGTACTTTTATAAATTAATTCATTTATCTTTACAATAAAATCATATTAGGAAATGGCTTATGTTACCTATTCTGTTGATTCTCTGAAAAATCTTTCTGAGGAATGTATGTAGTATCTAGTGTCAGTTGTGACAGTCATTTTTAGGTGGTCTTGTAGTGTGTTTTATTATCTGATCGTTTGTCTTATAGTTCTTGGGATTTTTTTGATATCTCAAACTTTAGGTGTTTCCTTGTATTAGGATCTGGATTGATTAAGAAGAAGGGCTTCAAAGGATCCTTCCCGGAGGCTGGATCTTCTGCTAAGGTGTGGATATGTTACTTGTTTCTTTGCCCTGAGCTTAACGTCTCACTTAGTGTTGGACCCTTTAATTTCCTCTCTTTCTTGTAGACATTTGCAATTTTATCTGGAGTACATAGTCTAGTTGTCTGCTTTTTGAAGAGACTGCGAGGGAAAGATGATGGTAATTTCTTATTGTGATTCTTTAACTTGAACTGCACCTCCCATTTGACTTTTTTTTATTTTTTTTTGGTTTTTACTTTTTGTTTTTTGGGCTTTAGTCATAAATGCAGGTGTGGCTGGTTGTTGCACAGGCCTTGCACTAAGCTTCCCAGGTATTCTCATTTCCATCTCTGAGAGTCTATCCTCTCTAATTGGTTTTAACATCATATATTGCAAATTTTCGCACCTAAGCACAGTTACCTAAAACATTGGCTGTTATGAGGTCAAAGCATGCTACTGAGTAGTTGAAGTAAATTTGGTACACTTTTCACAACCAGAATTGGGATTAGACTTGTAAATCGATTCTTAACTGAATCCTTCCTGCTGTTAGTTAAAAGTTGAGTTTGCCTGGTATTATTTATTTATTATTCAAGATCCCTTTTACTATCTGATACCAAACAATTCAACTAGGGGTTAGTGAGCAAAGGTTTAGAGTCATTTCAATGCTTCTTTATCTTTTGAGTTGTTCTCATGGAGTAATTTTTTTTTCGGAGATCCTAACACAGATTGTGCATGTCAAAGCTGCCCTAACAACCAAACAACTCCCATGTATTGTATGCTTTCAGATCGTGCTACAAATTTGTGTTCAAAATTTCCTCTATTTACGTCCACATATATTGTTCAGTAATTTCCATCTGCACCTATTCTCTTGCCTGCAAATATGGTCTTATGATCAATTCACCTGACACAGCAGCATGTGTCTTGTATCTAGCCTTCTAGGTGACACTTCATTTCAGTCAACTCTAAATATATATGTAATTTTTTAATGTCACAGCACCTATGACCAGAAAAGGTGACATTTACGTGTTAATCTTATTCTGCCGTGTATTTTCTGTAGGAGCACCGCAAGCTCTACTTCAAAGCTGCGTCACATTTGGTGCATTCTCATTCATAATTGAAGGTCTTAACAAGCGGCAGGCAGCCCTTGCTCTGCCACTTGCCATGAAGACCAACCAACAGAATAATGGTCTACTTCCTCCATTGGCATTACCCCTGCCAAATGAATTGAAGGAGTCCTTTTCGTCATTCTACCAATCTATAAGAAAATGAGACAACGGATGATGTGCCTCGAATGCTTCTCCCCTACGTAGATCTTGCAAGAAGCGTATTGTAAATCCAAGTTGATATCTAGAAACTTGATAAACTCAACTGGTCTATGTTTTGTAGAGCTGAACTTTTTGCGGCTCTTTTTCCTGCTATTACAAATTCAACAATTTTGGATGCTAGGTAGAAACTTTTCTGCAGTGTTGATCTAGTATGTATGCAGATCGGTGCCACACTTGGAAATGGAATTTCCAGTATAAGTAAATAGATAGAGTAATTTTAATTGAAAAAAAAAAAAAAATAAGAGAAACAAGAAAAGATTCAATAATAATTTATTTCTAGAAGAAACGGGGGAAGTATTTGACTTGTGAGGTCTTGGGTTTGAGCTCCACTTAGTCCGTTGTCCGATAACAGGTTGGTGTTTATTTGGTCCGTTAGTTTGTGAATCTTTTTGTTCATATATGGTTTGAATGCCAACAAAAACAATTGTAATATGTGTTCTTTGAAATCCATAAATAAAATAATGAAACATATTCACGCTATTTGTAGATTAAACTTTTCTTTAGGGAACTATTGGTAGATTAAACTCAAACACATCATAAACTAAACTAAATACTTTTGAATTACAAAAAAATATCAAATTGTAAAAAATTAGTATGACAATTAATACAAAAACCATTACTTCAAATTCATGTCAATTTTGTTGTTATATATTAATACGAAATCATAAGGAACTTGTAGACGAACAGTACAACCTTAACAAAAAATAGAATAAATTATATAAATGTAATATATAATTACAATTTGAGAGAGATTTCAATAAAATGGAAAAAGAATAACCACGTAGTTAGCTAAATGAGAGCAAAGAGTTAATAGATGGATTTAGTTGTACACCAATACACCACACTCCTCCTCACTAGAGTAGTGTAAATCTTGGGTTAGGGTAGCACAAAGAACGAAGATGCTTTATTTGGTTCTTCTTTTTTATTTTTTTATGTTTTAATCTTTTATGTTTTAGCTATTTAAATGACTACCATTTTGATGGGACTTTGCAGTAACAATCCCTACTCAATACTCCCTCCATTCCGATCTAATTTGCACACCTGTTTCGGCTCGTAGGTGATGTGTATTTATACTTACTTGAGGTGCATAAGAGTCTTTTTCCTGATTTATCCTAACCTAAATCCGTATTGTTCTGCCCCACATTCGACAACTTTGTCATGGGTGCTTCCATCAGGCTGTACTAATGCTTGGGTAAAATATGTCGTTCCCAAATTGGCAATTCTGATACCGATTTTTTGGAATAAAGGAACTAATATTGTGTTGAAAAATGAGAGGTGTACTTGAAAGAACGACTTAATAAATACAATTTGGTGAGTCAAGGCACGAGTTTGATTTACTATCTGTAAGACGATATTGCACCGAATTCTAGTGCTCTCGATCTTGGCAATCGTCCCCAAGATACAACGACTTTTAGCGCAGCACAAAAAACTGAAGTTTTCGATGAACTACTCGATATTCAAGACTTTTCTTAGACTTCGAGAGGGACTACAAATGATAAAATGCAAATTGTAGTAGAAGTGAATGGAAATGCACAATGGGGGATCTATCTATAGTTTCTGAAGAGTTGTTGTGCATTTTCGGAAAGACACCTTTTGACCTTTGGTGACACCGGTTCTATCAAGCCCGAACCGATTCGGACCTAGACACACCTATTCACTGGGTTACTCGCACCCTTCCGCCAAACTCGCGCTCCGCTGACACCAGTTGCGCCCGTTCAGTGCGGAGCCGACCCCGAGTCGGCTACGTGGAGCGGTACGCCCCGCTCCAGCTTGTCATGTGTGACACGTCACTTCAGCCGCCCTGAACCGCCTCGAGCCACCTGTTGAATCAACTTGCAAAAACTTTAAAGCTCCTCGCAACGACGCGTACGTACAAAGTGCAAAGTGAATCTCTAAAGTGATTCAATGCGGCATATGCGACGGGCGCGCTCGGGCTCGGATGATGCTTTGCACCATCCCTGGGTCCATTTTGCCAAAGGTTAGGATCAACCTTAGGAGAGCACACTTGATAACTCCTTATAAAAGTGCTCCTCTTAATAAGGAGTTTCAATTCTTTCCATTATTCCATAAGTGGAGCAAGTTCCCACATTTCCTCTTAACTCTTACATCTTTCCATGTTTAAGTTTGCATACTTTAGGTATTAATTTCTCATTCACCCGAAATTGGTTTTGAGAACATAAGTACACTAAATCCACCTACTCGAAATGTAGATTCTAATTTTGGAACTTAATTCCATTTTCATCCAATGGAATCCAAAGTTAGAATTGCTCAAAGATTGGTTAACAGAAACCTTCCAAAATCAATTTCTAACAATCCCTACATGAATGAAAATTAATGCATGCACGTTAAGACTGACACATAAGAAAGTTCCGACGAGCTGCCATTGCATCGAGATAGGTTGCTTTCGGCAATGAACATTCCATAGTGAGAGGTTATCGAATTTAATCACTTCTCAGTGAATGCAATGTCTTGAACTAGCGGCTTTTTGTGTAAACCATGACAATAACAATCACACAATGGCAATTCTGCTATCTTTTGATTTCCACCTTGTGTCCGTTTCTACCGTGGACCATCTCTTGGATTCATAAGTGTTCAACTTGAAGCGGCTTCACTTTTCACTTATATATGTGACCTCATTTTAGGACTTAATCCATGGGTAGCCTGAAATACCCCCACCACATTTGGTATATGAGTCGTTAAAAGCATAATCGCTCTACCTTACCACACACCATCAGGCTAGCACTTCGGCGGCTACGAGAATGGGTTACTTAGAATTGTTCCAAGTGCACAAATGATCTGTTCATAACTTAGTTGTTTCATTGAACCAAGTTCGTGGGGTATCCACTCATCATAGTTGAGTTACCTCTATGCCCGTTATTGGTGTGTAGGTTTAACCCCATTCCCCTTACTGCATTGTACAACAACTCTCTAGTAATGCTTTTTGTTAATGGATCCACTATATTTTCCTTTGACCTTATATAATTAATAGTCATTATTCCAATAAAGATCAGTTGTCTAACGGTGTTATGTCTCCGACGAATGTGTCGAGGCTTACCATTGTACATACAACTTTGTGTCTTCCTAATATATGTCATACTATCACAGTGTATCATTATTGGTGACACAGATTTGTTCCAACAAGGACCATCCTCTAGAAAATTTCTAAGTTATTCAGCTTCTTCCCCGGCTGTGTCAAGTGCAATAAGCTCCGACTCCATCATGGATCGAGCTATACACGTCTATCTAGAGAATTTCATAACACTGCTCCTCCACCTATAGTGAATACGTAACCGCTTGTGGACTTGGAGCCTTTGGTGTCAGATATCCAATTTGCATCATTGTATCTTCTAACAGAGTTTATCTTGTGTAAAGTATGTTGCAGCTTAAGGTATACTTTAAATACCTTAATACTTGTTTCAACGCTACCTATTGATCATCTCCTAGAATTCTCGTGAATCTACTAAGTTTATTAACTGGGTATGCTATGTCAGGACAGGTGCAATTTGTTGGGTACATCAGACTACCTATCGCTCGAGCATACCCCAGATGAGATACAGGTTATCCTCGATTATTGGCTAAATGTAGATTTACATCCACAGGTGTCTTAGCCAGAGGAATATCGAAGGCCTCGAATTTCTTAACTACTTTCTCAACGTAGTGAGATTATGTCAAGACAATTCTCTTGGGTGTTCTAGAGATCTTTATCCCTAGTATCACATCGACTACACCCATATCCTTCATGTCGAATTGACTTTTCAACGTGTTCTTAGTTTTCACGATCACTTCGTGATTGCTTCCCATGATCAACATGTCGGCTACATATAGACATACAATCATGTGGTCATCGGGTGTGCCCTTAATGTAAATACATTTGTCACACTCGTTGATCTTGAAGCAATTTGATAGCACAGTTCTATCGAATTTCTCATGCCACTGCTTCGGCGCTTGCTCAAGCCCGTATAGTGACTTGACGACTTTGCATACTTTACGCTCTTGTTCGGGTGCAACAGACCCTTCAGGTTGTTCCTGCATCTTCCAATTATCCGTTTAGGAAAGCTGTTTTTACGTTCATTTGATGTACCTCAAAGCTATGCAAAATGTGATAGCAATGAGTACCCTTATAGATGTAAACCTTGTTACAGGCGAATATGTGTCGAACAAATCATATACTTTCTTTTTCCGAACCCTTAGCTACCAAGTGAGCTTTATACTTGTCAATTGATCCATCAGCCTTATATTTCCTTTTAAGGATCCACTTGCATCCTAGAGGCTTGCACCCCGGGAGATCAACTATTTCCCAAGTATGATTTTGCATGATGGACTCAATTTCGGTACTAATAGCTTCTTTCCAGATAAAAGCATCTGGACTGGACAGTGGCTTTTGATTGTCATGGGTTCATTATCTAACATATAAGTTAGAAAATAAGGACCAAACGACTTGGCTACTTTGGTCCTTTTATTGTGCCTCGGTTCCTCTTCTTCTTCTTGAATAGAACTTTTCACAGCCTCATAAGTCCTCTATTCTTGATTATCTCTTTATGTTGCTTTTTCAGAAAGACATTTTCAAAGAATATTGCATTATTTGACTCTATAATCATTCATTCGTTTATGTCAGGGATTTCTGACTTGTGCACTAGGAGTCTATATACACTACTATTGTTTGCATATCCAATGAAAATGCAATCAATAGTCTTGGGTCCTATTTTCACATGTTTAGATTTAGGTACTTTGACCTTTGCTAAGCATCGTAGGAAGGTTTCCTTCCTTTCCATTATTCATATGGAGTCTTTTCCCTTTTCTTGTATGACAACAAATTGAGAATGCGAATAAATGAAAGAATGGCTTCTCCCCACATATTCTGCGGTAGCCCGGAGTTGTTCATCATAGCATTCATCATCTCCTTAAGAATTCTATTCTTGTGTTCAACAATATCATTTAACTGAGGTGAGTAAGAAGAAATCGTTTGATGAATAATGCCATGTTCAGTGCAAAATTCTTCAAACGGAGCCACATGTTCTTTCCCTCTGTCACTTCGAATCATCTTGATTCTGAAGCCAAGTTGATTCTCAGCGTCATTCTTATAACTTTTGAAGGCTTCAAGAACTTCATCTCTGCCCACTCAAATGATACACATAACAATATTTTGTGCAATCGCCAATAAAAGTAATAAAATACTTCTCTCCACCTCTAGTTTGCACATCTTTTAGATCACATATTAGTATGGATCAAATCTAGAGGCGAAGTCCTTCTCTCCATGAGAGAAACGTTGCTTTGTCCATCTTTGCCTTAACACACACTTCACCCTTGTGGTGTAAATTAAATTCCATCATTGGAATTAAATTTAAACTAACTAGCATTTTTAGTTTGTTCAAATTAAATGTCCTAATCTATCAGGCCATATATTAGAACACTCAGCCAAGTAAAGAAGAATTAATAACTTTATCATCACGCTTAATCTTGCATTGTATAATCATTACATTCATCTTAAAGAGCCCCTTCTTTAGGTAGCTCTTTCCTAAAATTGATCATTCTTGGTCAGTACAAACTTGTTAGCCTTAAATATAGTCTAAACTCAGGGTTTTTCAACAAGGAGCCGTATACTAAGTTCTTGTGAATGTCCAGGATATGCAGCATATCCACAAGCATCAGGTCTTTCCCCGAGTTCATCTTTAGCACCACTCTTTCCAACCCGACCATGTTAGAAGTTGCGGAGTTCCCTATAAACAACTTCCTACCCGTAATCGGCATGTAACTAGAGAACATTTGCTTGTCTAAACATATGTGGTGTGTAGCACTGGGATCCATGGACTACTCTCTTGGGTTATCCATCAAATTAGTTTCAAACACAATGACAATTAGGTATAGATCAGACAAATCCGGAAGTGCCATCATATCCTCGGTTAGGTGATGGCTTCGATTGTCCTTCTTCGGTTGTTTACAATCCTTAGTCATGTGTCTGAGTTTGTCGTAATTGTAGCAGTTGCCCCTGATCTTCTTGGACTTTGACTTCTGCTGCTGCTTCTTACACGTCCGCTTCCGTTTCTTGCTAGTATTCGACTCAGCCAAGTTTACCCTTGCCTTCATATTTGACCTTGGACTTTTGATTTTATTCCTCGATCCTCAATTAATCTCACGATCAGGTCCTCAAGCCCAATTTCCTTATGTTTTTGCTAGAGATAGTTTTGAAATCCTTCCGCAGAGGTGGTAGCTTCTCAATCATAACAGCTACTTGAAAGAATTCACTCAATCGCATTCTTTCGGCATGTATCTCATGCAAGATCAATCGAAACTCTCGAACTTGATCCAAGTCCGTCTTGGAGCTCGTCATCTTGAAGTCCAAGAACCTCCCTACGATGAACTTCTTCATCCAGATATCTTGGATCTTGTACTTCTTCTCCAACGACTTCCACAACTCCTTTGTAGTTTTGGTAACCGCGTAGACGTTGTAGAGGGAATCATCGAGACCATTGATGATGTGGTTGCAACACAAGAGACACTATGATTCCATGCATCCAACGTCGTCCTCTTTTCTCGTCTTTCTCGTTTTCCTCCATGGTGGGAGCATCTTTATTTAGGAAGCGAACAAGGTTGAGCATCGTCAGGTAGAACAACATCTTCTGCCGCCACCTCTTGAATTTGCTTCCATCAACTTTGCCGGTCTTCTGGTGTGAACAGGTATTGCTGGAACAATGGTGGTCGTCATCTTCCAAATACACAAAATATATTCTTACGCTTTTGGAAACTGAGAGGTGTACTTGAAAGAACGACCTAATAAACATAATTTGGTAAGTCAAGGTACGAGTTTGACTTGCTATCCATAAAACGATATTGCCCCAAATTCTAGTGTAATCGGTCTTCAGCAATCCTCCCTAGCCAAGACACAACGACTTTTAGCTTTGGAATTGAAGTGCAACAAAACCAAAGCTTTCGGTGAACTACTCGATACTTAGGACTTTCTTTATTCTCAAATTTGGGAGGGACTACAAATGCTAAAATACTATGCAGATTTGTAGTAGAAGTGAATATAAATGCAGAATGGAGGGTCTATTTATAGTTTCTAAAGAGTTGTAGTGTCTTTCCGGAAAGACACCTTTTGATACTCAGTGACACCAACTCGAGCAAGCCCAAACCGATTCGGACCTTGACACACCTGTTCGCTGGGTTGCTCGCACTCTTCCTTCGAACCCGTGCTCCGTGGGCATTGGGTTGCGCTCATTCATTGCGGACCCGACTCGCTTCGAGACTCGCGGGTCGGTCCAGCCCGAGTCGGTTGCGCGGACTCGGTACGCCCTTTTCTGGCTCGCCATGTGTGCCATGTCACCACACCCAACCCAAACCACCTCGAGTCTGTCAAGCCACCCGTCTAGGCTAGTTTGCCAAAAAATTAAGGTTCCTCGCGATGACGTGTACGTGCAAAGTGCAAAGTGTCACTCTAAAGTGACTCAATGCGGCATGTGCGACGTGCGTGCCGGGTCCGGGTCCTCGGGTCCATTTAGCCAAAGGCTAAAATTCCACTAGGGTCCACTATAGGAGTGCACACTTGATTACTCCTTATCAAAGTGCTCCTCTTAATAAGGAATTCCAATTCTTCCCATTCCAATATTTCCTGTTAACTCTTCCATTTTTCCATGTTTAAGTTGCATACATTATGCATTTATTTCTCTTTCACGCGAAATTGGCTTTGAAACATAAATATACTAAATTCATCTACTCGAAACTTAGATTATGATTTTGCAATTTAATTCCATTTTCAACCAATGGAACCCAAAATTTGAATTACTAAAAAATTGGTCAACATCAACCTTCAAAAGCCAATTTCTAACATATAGAACAACTCTCTAGAGCTGATATTGAACCCAAGAAATGATGGCTTCAACTCTAGGTCGAACCACCATCTTTCCAAGGCTACAATTCTGTTTATAATCCTTCAACGAAAAAGAGACCACCATGAAGCAGAAGTGACAATGTTCAAAGGCAGGTCCAATAATGAAAACTTCAACTCTAAACTATGTCAGAGTTCAGCACCATTTTATAAAGGAGACTAGCAATCCAAACTTTGAAGCTCAGCTCTCAAGATATCTGCATTCTTCTCCTAATTATAGCTATGATAATATTATCTCTGCCACATTTCACTTTTAAAATTCATTCTAAAAGTCTTTTATGTTCTACTTAGTTTTTTAAAATATAATAGTATTTAGATAAAGATTTGTACAAAATTAACATTTTTAGTTAACAAAAAACATAACATAGTGAGAAACTTATTATAACTAGTTGGAGACACGTGCATTGCACGTGATCAATAAAATTTACAAAAATAAAACAACTAAGTAAGTAAAACATAGGAATTGCTGACTTTTTGGCAAATGAAGCGGTGCGAAGACGAAGATGCTTTACTTTTTAAAATTTGTTAGAATGTAATAGAATAAGTGGGCTCATTCATGTAGATGCTCTTAGCTTACCAAATTTTAGATTCAAATAATGTCACTACATTGTATTGCACATGACTTGTTCATATATAATACAGGTTGAGGATAACCTTAATCCTCCCATCTACGGATGGTTTTTGTTAAAAAAAAATAACATAGAAATTGAATGGTATTTTGTGAAATAAAATAATTAACAATACACAGTATCTAATTGATTTAAGTATAGATTATAATACATCTGAGTTTTATAAACTATTTGTATTTTTATAATAAGAAAAATATTTTAGTACTTTAAGTTTTCGATAACTACGAAGATATTATTTGTCTATACTTTAGTAATCTAGTGAGTGTGTCTCACCATAGTCTTACGTACACCTTTCAAGAGTTTAATCCCCATATTACACCAAAGACCCCCAAAACCTTTTTACAAGTATAAACACAAATTATTAGTTATATATATGAAAAAATTAACCCAATTAAAAAGAATGATCTATATATCAAAATAATTTGATGCACAAATCAATAATCTCAATATATTTTTTCTTAATTTATTTGATTGATGAACAATGTTTTTTCATTTTTTAAGATAAATTAGTTACATGTATATATATTAAACCTACTTCTAGAATCTGGATGTCCTAAAAACGTTAGACGAGATAGATGTCTAACGTTAAAGACTATACTGATCAATACATTAATATAAATGGAAGAAATATAGATTATTAACAACTCTAATTCTATTTTAAATATTTTATATTATGTTAGTTTGATATGTATTTAGATGTAACACTAAAGCTCCTATAGTTGTAATATTTATTTATATTTTCTTTATTGCAAACATTACAGTTGCATGTGAGAATTTAGTTGTGTAAATAAAAAAATATTTAAAGAAATATCAAAGAAGGAATATGTAAAGAGATTTTATTAATCATGTCATTTTTTTTCTTATTCACAACAAATTATTAGGAATCTTATCTTAGTCCAACAACTATATAATTTTCTATTGACTTCATTATATATGATTATTGATACTTTAACTATACATTTTCACTTTTAGGATCTAATCAAACTTTATTTTACTATGTCAAATTTATTCCAAGTTAATACATTACTTATTATGTGCTTCGTACTTTGCACTTGTGAGTAAAATTGCATGATAATTGTGAAAGAAATAAAAAATTACGGAGAATTTTGTACAAAAGTTTAACGCACTTATATGCCTCAAGGATTAAAGATTTAGTCGATGTTTTTACCTAAAAAAATGGTAACAAAATTAAGGTAAAAGTAATTATTTTGGACATTCATTTACACCATCTTTTCTTTAAGATAATTTTTTGTAGTCACAATAATTGATTGATCTCTAAAATAATGAGTTATGATTAACAATTTACTTTTATGTCCTTCACTTATAGTTATATGTAGAGGATTATTTATGTCTACACATTGATTTGTAAGAAATACCTAAAAAAATTATAACAAAATTAAGCCAAAAGTAATTATTTTGGACATTCATTTACACCATCTTTTTTTTAAGATAATTTTTTGTAGTTACAATAATTGATTGATCTCTAAAATTATGAGTTATGATTAACAATTTACTTTTATGTCCTTCACTTATAGTTATATGTAGAGGGTTATTTATGTCTACATATTAATTTGTAAGAAATACCCATACTTTTATAGGTAGGGGGAAATAAAGATACTATGGAATGTAAAACATCGAGAATTATAATGACGAGTTATCGTTGCAAAAATTAGATTCTGGATATGTAATGCTACTTTTATCGAATTCTATCCTGAATATAATGTTATAATAGTTCAAGTTCATAATTCTTTTTATTTTAAATATAGTGTGTGATAGTGTTGATGAATTAATTCTTAAATCAATAATTTATAATATGAGAAATCGTAAATAGAGGATAAAAAATGTTAACACATGAAAAGAAAAAAGAGATAAAATATTATCTTCATCATCATGTCCATTGCGTGTTTCAGCCCATCATACCTACAAAGGCCACCTGATAAAGCGTAATCTGGTTATCAAATAAACCCCGAACGTAAAACCCCTTTTGCAACGTAAATCAATGCAAGAAACTTAAAGAACACAGGATGTACGTGGTTCGATCCGGAGATCTACGTCCACGGGCTGAAAATATCACCTGCCGAGGTATTTCTTCACTATCCTTTTGAAATTACACGCAACTGTTTCAGAATACAAAAAGCCAACCCTAATTCTGAGTACAATTCTCCTACTTATACTACTCAACTCAAAACCCTAACTAACTCCCTACAATCGCGCCTATTATCGTTGCATGGAGGTTGGGAGCAGATCGTGGGAGAAGAACGTGGGGTACGCCGCAATTGGGCCACACTATTTTGAGCGCACGTTTCTGGGCCGGTTGTTGGGCTTATCCTCCTGGGCTCAGTTGCTCGGGTCGGGTTGATCTGGTCCGGGGTGTCAATCCGACCCGAAGTTACTGGGCCATACCTATCAGATGCCCCCCCCCCCCAGTCGGAGCGAGGAGGGAGCTACGGTTATGAGCAGGGTGAAGTGGAAGTTTGAGCAAGGCGACGAAGCAGTAAGCAAGACGAGCTGTTGTTAATTGTGAGCCAAAGTGTTCTTGGAAGCTGAGAATTTGCTGAGACTGAGATGATCCGTGGTGGGGTCCGCGGGGACCAAAACGAACTGGACTGAATGACCCCGAGGTGACCGCGAGGGCCCGATCTATGGTGAAGCCCCCCGGAGGAAGGAAATTGACAAGAGCCGAACTAGAGCACCCCGAAGGCAATAAAGTGTAGCGGAAGAGAACATTAAACTGGCCGAGGTGAAGGGGGCACCGGAGAGCTTCCCAAAACTTCCTGGCCAAGAATGAGGTTGATGTGACTGGCGGCGCCATCATGAGAGAGAGGGATGTGAAGTGACACGCTTTGTAATTTCCAAAGAGCCTGTCCCCCACGCGCCTTGGGAACTGTAAGGCGCGTGTCCTGTACGTTCAAATCTGAAACACAGAATTTGAAAAGGCCATATCTAGACTGTTAATTTCACGAGTATATATTAGGAATAATGGCACAGTATACTTCATCTTCTTCATTGCGATTTGCAAGTTACAGAAAGCGGGAAAAAAGGAGAATCTTCTGTGCTTTTGTGATTCATCTCAAATACAAACCAATACAAACCAAGTAAGTATGTCTTCTTCATCATCTTCTTCTTCAATTAAGGAAGTAGGGACCGAGAGGTCTCCGTTAGATGTGCCGTCCCTACGCTTCGTTATTCCAGAGAGGAGTGAAATTAGGACAGTGGAAAGAGCCGATGGCATGGAAACCAACATCAGGGTCGTCGGTTTTTATGAATGTACGGAGAGTGACTTCGAAGTGTCTACTATAGCGCCGCGGATGACGCGGGTGCAGATAGAAACCTTAATCCCCTCCTTCTATTTCTCATTTAATTTAGAATACATAGTGCCAGAACCCGGCGATAGACCTGTTGCCCGCCGAAGGGCTTCATTGGCGTATATATAGACCCACTGAGGATAGGTTTGAGATTCCCCCTTTGGGACATTTTTATCCGGCTATTGAGATATTATAATATTGCCCTGAGCCAATTAGCGCCAAATGCCGTAAGGCAAGTAGTCGGATTCACCGTGGTATGCAAGAATGCCGGGGTGAAACCAACTGTAGAGCTGTTTAGGTATTTTTTCCAACTGAAAGCATTCGGGAAATCCAAAGGCTGGTACTCCTTCAGTCCCCGAGCACGAGGTGGTTTCAAAGTACAAAAACCCAGTAAGGTGGAGGGGTGGAAGGAGAAATTCATCTTCGTTAAGACCGAAGTGGCCCTCCCGAGGTGGAGAAGGGAGGAGGTGTTAGATACTGCCCCGGCGGGGGATCCGGAGGCTGAGGTAGTGGACCCGTTTCGTGCAGTGGGGACTTTCAAGACCCTTTGCACCGAGGCAGAGCTGGAGGAGGCAGGACTGAGCCCATACTACTCGGGCGATGCGGAGGGGATGTCCGCCCGGGGTCAAGAGTCGGGAACCGGGGTTGCCGAGGAGAGTAGGAGTTCTTATATCTATGTAAAATTGTTGCCTTGTGCAGGACTAACTCCAATTTCTGTATGCAGTGGGACGCTTTGGAAAGGAGCCGGCTGGAAGCCCCGCTGTGGCTGCGGCAGCCAAGAAGAAAGGGAAAACGACTGAAGTATCTCCCCGGGGGAAGATGTCACCGTGCGCGAAGTGGAGGCGGAGGCCGGGGCTCTCCGTGGAGAAACGACTCAACTGCGGGCAGAGATGAAGGCCCGAGAAGCGGCAATTGTTGAAGGTCAAGAGGCAATGCTAAAAGCGTTTGCCGAGAAGTTGTTCCAGACGAGCACATTTCTCGACTTCCAGACCAACTTTGTCGCTGTTGGGGATACGGCCACGCGATCGGTGTTGTTGGAGCAGATCAAAGAAATCTACCCGAACGTGGACGTTTATCGCCCAGAGTTCGGGTATGACTACAATGCCGTGGCCGGGGTGGAGGAGGCCTACTATCAAGCTTTAACGCACCTCCCGGAGTGGCCCCTCGTGAAGGCTCTAGCAGAGAAGAAAGAGATTTTAAGGGCCGAGGAGGTTGCAAGCTGTGAGGCGGACCAAGACCAGGAGTTCCTGGCATTCCGCCGGGGTGATTTCGTCTCTGAGCCCCGAAACAAAGAGTCACCCCCCCGCATGGAAATTGCCGCAGGAGCTGCAGGAGAGGAGGCAGGAACGGCGGAAGATCGGCAGGAGGTGGAGCCCGATGATGCTGAAGGGACCAAGGAGGAGGAGGTCAGTCGTTCCCCGCAAATTTGATATAGTAGATGATAGGAATAATTGTAAATCCCTTGTACCACACTACCGATAATGTACTCTGGTTTTGTTGAATATAAGTGTTTGTTGAATAATTGAATAACTGTCCAACGATGTATTTGAAATTCATCTTTCCCACTGATTCTATTGCCCGCTCAGGACATCGCGGAGCTGCATAACACGATAAAGAAGCTCATGCAATCATTGGATTGGTTCCGCGGAGAGAAAGATAACTTGCAAAGGCAAGTTTTGCCGAGGTTAGAGAAACGGGTGGCCGTGGCGGAGAGAAGAGCGAAGGAAGCCGAGGAGGCAAGAGCTAGAGCCGCGGAGAGGGCCAGAGACCAGGAATTAAAGTACCTGGCGAAAGTTGCTGAACTGGACCTCGTCCTCATCCATCAAAGGGAGTATGACCGGATACTAACAGAGTACGGCTTGCTGACATTTGAGGAAGTTGAGGAACGGGTCACCGAGATTCAAAGTGAAATTTCAGCACTGACGGCGACGGGTTCGGCCGAGTCCTTGGAGCTTATAAGAAAGCGAGAGGTGCTGGAATTACTGCTAGGTATGTACGAAGGACTGAAAGGCCGTGGCAGGTGGCGGCACACAGCCGAGGAGTACATCGCGGGCCCTAGCCGGAGCCGAGGTACTACAAAAGCCCCCCGGAAGGGTAAAAAGAAACCAGTGGGGAAAAGCCAAGGAATTGTAATTCAAGAGCCGGCTTCGGTAACTGCAGTCGAAGAAGGTCCCGTGGTCGTCACCGAAGAAGAAGTCGAGAAGCTGGCTGAAGAGATCGAAGTGATGGACCCCGCGGAGTGGGATCCCGTGAAATGGGCCCAAACACCGAGGTCTACACCGCAGCCGAGTCTTCGGGGCCGCACAAGAGGCGAAGCCCCCAGACAAGTATTAAGGATGAGTCCGCGACGCCGAGGAGGCCGCGACGTGGAAAGAGCCGGGGCTCAACGCCGGGAAGCCACAGAATCCCGGCGGACACAAAGTAGGTCCGGAAGCAGATCTCAACGCCGGAGCGCCGAGTACTGGCTCGGAGGCCATAAATAGTTTTTACTTTTTGTTTGTTCCAAATAATATGTAAAGAACCTTTTGGCATGTAATCGAAAAAATGTAAAAAACCATTTTGGTCTGTAAAGTTGTGTACTTTGAAAGAAAAATAATGAACTTTTAACCAGAATGCAATAATAGTTGCCTTAACAGGTGCTCGGGAACACCATATGGACAGGGCATAGATTCTCCCCAGATGGATCGGGCGGGAGTGAAAAACCTCTCCGGTTAAACAGACGAGAGGGGACACAAGTCCGGGGACCAAACGTGAATCTCCCCGGACGGACCAGGTGAGAGATCCAATTGTCCGGAGACGAATAATAATAGTACGACTACGCTAGGGCGTCCCCGTAACGTAGAAGAAAGCACAATAAGATGCACAAATAAAGAACTTTTATTCAAGGTGAGTGCCGGAACAACTTAAAAAATACAAAGAGAAATCACAACGAAAAAGAAATGTACAATGAATGTAAAGATAGGAACGATACTTGTCATTCGGTGTTCATAGATAGAAACGTCTTAAGTTGGTAACATGCCAGCTTCGGGGGATCGGGGTTCCATCAGGATGCTCCAACTGGTAGGACCCGGAATCGTGCGCAGCAACGACGTGATAAGGACCTTCCCAGGTAGCATGCAATTTCCCCTCGGGGGCAGCCTTGCTGGCTGAGTTGAGTCGGAGTACCAAGTCCCCGACATTAAACTGAGTACCCCGAACCCGGAGGTGGTGATACTGAGCTGCACGTTGCTTATACTTGGCTTGCTGGATGAAAGATTGATCACGACGATATTCAAGCTCATCTAAGTTTGTACGGAGAGCTTCGTCATTATCCTCGGGAGTCAAAGTTACTAGGCGGGGGCTAGGTACGCTGATTTCCGCCGGAATAACGGCTTCGGAGCCGTAAGTAAGACTGTAGGGGGTCTCCCCAGTAGAGGTATGTGGCGTAGTGCGATAGGCCCAAAGAACCTGCGGAAGATTCTCGGCCCAAAGACCTTTAGCGTGATCCAAACGTTTCTTTAGACCCATAAGGAGTGTACGATTAGTGACTTCAACTTGACCATTGGCTTGCGGATGAGCTACCGAGGTGAAAATTTGCTTAATGTGGAGCTCCTCGCACCATGACCGGAAGGGATCATTGGCGAACTGTTTGCCGTTATCTGAAATAATAGTGCTCGGGATGCCAAAGCGACATATAATATTTCGCCAGACGAACTTCAAGATGTTCTGACCAGTGATGGCAGTGAGAGGTTCGGCTTCTACCCACTTGGTGAAGTAATCAACGGCGACTACAAGAAATTTCAGTCCACCCGGAGCGACTGGAAACAGGCCCACAATATCAATTCCCCATTGGATAAATGGCCAAGCACTTTGTATTCCAGTGAGCTCGATTTGTGGCAGATGTTTCACACGGGAGTGTAGCTGACACTTGCTGCACTTGGTCACTAATTCATGGGCATCGTTAAACAAGGTTGGCCAGTAGTACCCCCACCGAAGAATTTTTTTGGCCAACGTTCGTGAGCCGATATGACTGGCGCAGGCCCCTTCGTGAACCTCCCAAAGAACCTGATCGGCCTGGGCAGGAGCAAGGCACCGAAGATTCGGTTGCAAGTATGACTTTCGGTACAAGATTCCATCATGGAATGAGTACTTGGGTGCCTTGAGAACTATCCGCCGAGCTTGCAGCTTGTCATTCGGCAGAGTTCCATCTCGGAGATACTGAACGATGTGGGTCATCCAATTGGGACCACTGTCGGTCAATACTGAGACCGTTGCCTCATGAATCGCCGGATGAAAGGCATCTTCGACTATAATATCCGGAGACACATTAGTGAGGACCGCGGAGGCCAATTTACTGAGAGCGTCAGCTTGAATATTCTGTTTACGTGGTACCTTCTAGATATCAACCGAATCAAAAGTTGACATAAGTTTAAGTGCTAAAACGAGATACCTGATCATCGTTTCATCCTTAGCGGTATAAGTGCCCTTGATCTGATTAGAAATAACCTCGGAGTCCGTGAAGAGCTCAAGATGGGGGATCGCTAAGGATTGAGCGAGCCGGAGCCCAGCGAGAACTGCCTCGTATTCTGCTTCATTATTAGTTACCTTAAATTTGAATCGAATGACATACTTAACTTCAACTCCCTCGGGGCCAATGAGAAGCACCTCAGCACCACTCCCTCGAGCTGTGGAAGCACCATCCACATATAGTTGCCACTTGCGAGGTGGAGATCCAAGGGCAACAGGGTGATGATTATCGTTATCTGCGGAAGATTCATGATTATCCACTGGGGTCTCGGCCAAAAAGTCGGCTAGTGCTTGACCCTTGATAGCTCGGCGTGGAAGAAATTGAATATCATACTCTCCTAGCTCGACAGCCCACTTAGCGACGCGCCCTGACACCTCGGGCTTGACAAGAATTTGACGAATTGGGTGATTAGTTAGAACCCGCATCTCATGTCCTTGGAAATATGGCAGCAAGCGCCGGGCCGCCATGACGAGAGCGAGCACTTTCTTTTCCACCATGGAGTACCGATTTTCTGCCCCGTGAAGTACTCGGCTTGCAAAATACACCGGGTGCTGCACACCATTGACTTCGCGCACAAGAGCCGCGCTAATGGCTTCTTTGGCGGAGGCCAAATATATGTAAAACGGCTCTCCGGAGAGAGGGACCGATAGAGTGGGCAGTTGCTTAATATGATGCTTTAAAGCCTCAAAAGCCTCGGTGCACTGCGGGGTCCACTCAAATGATCTCGCCTGCCGCAAAATTTTGAAGAATGGGAGTTGACGCTCCGCAGCTTTAGACAAAAAACGGTTTAAGGCCGCCAAACCGCCAGTGAGGCGTTGAACGTCTTTGACCGTCCTCGGTGGTTGCAGGTCTAACACATCCCGAAGCTTGGCCGGATTGGCCTGGAGGCCGCGCTGCGAAACCATATAACCGAGGAATTTTCCGGAGCCAACACCGAAGGTGCATTTTGCTGGATTGAGACGCAAATTATAACGCCGCAAAGTACTCAATGTTTCAACAATATCTTGCACACATGAAGACTGGGAGGTACTTTTTATGACTAGATCATTAACGTAAACCTCAACATTGCGACCAATTTGACATCGGAAAACGCGGTCCATAAGACGTTGGTATGTGGCCCCCGCATTCTTGAGCCCGAAGGGCATTTTCTTGAAGGCAAAACATCCAAAATCAGTGATAAATGCTGTTTTGAGGGCATCCTGACGGTCCATGTGGATTTGATGGTATCCCTTGTATAAGTCCAAGAAGCAAAGCGCCACGTGCCCAGTAATGGCTTCAGCCTTTTGGTCGATAGAGGGCAGAGGATAACAATCCTTTGGACAGTGTTTATTAAGATCGGAAAAATCGACACACATTCGCCATGCCCCGCTGGACTTTGTTACCATCACGGGATTAGACAACCAAGAAGGATAATGGACTTCAAACAAGATATCTGCATCTAAGAGCTGTTGTACCTCGATTCGAATGGCCGCGTTTGGCTCCGGAGCGAATTTCCTTTGCTTTTGCTGTATAGGTTTGACGTTGGGATCGATGTTCAATTTGTGGGTTATAACATCAGGAGAGACCCCGGGCATATCCAAGGGAGACCAGGCGAAGACGTCGGAGTACTCCCGCAAGGTCTGGATGATGGCACGATGTAACCACGGCACGTCCACGGCGCCGACGGTTACTGTTTGCTCGGGCTTGGATGGATCAAGCGGCACCTGGACAGTGGAGTCCTCCAGCGATGTACATAACTTAGGTTCGAGAGCCGAGGATGTCACCTGGAGCTGCTGCTTAGGAGGAACCTTTGTTGCCTTTTTGAGTGCGACGTACATGCACTCCTTAGAAACCCGCTGACTGCCGCGGATAGCCACCTCGCCATGTGATGTAGGGAATTTTAGTGCGAGGTGGTATGTGGAGCATATGGCTCTGGCAGGAGTAAGCCAGTCCCGACCCAAAATCATATTATATGGGGACGGAGAGTTAACCACGTAAAAATCCACAAAAATGGTTTTTATCGCCGGATAAGTTCCAAGAGATGCCGGGAGATTAATAACTCCGTCTAGCTGAACTTCACCCTGGGTGAAGGTCTGTAACGGCCAGGGGGCCGGTCGAAGTTGCTCATGAGGAATCCCCATTTTTTGAAAACAGTCGGTGAATATGACACTTACTGCGGCTCCATTGTATACAAAGACTCGCTTTACTGTAACATTAGCTACAGCCATGTCGATGACGATGGCGTCGGTATGGGGGGTAAGCTCGGGAACTGGGTCTCTATATGTAAAACTGACAGTTTCAGATTGGTGGAGGCGCTTGTGACGCGGCTCCTCGGGAGGAGGACGGCGTGCCTCTGCCTTTAAAGCATTTCGAGAAGCCCCAGTGGGGAGGGCCCCGTAAATCACGTTTATGACATGGGTAGGCAAATTGTCTCCGGGTCCTCCCGGAGGAGGTGGTGGTGGCAAAAAATGGGGTTGTTGACGATTTCCGTGGTCTTGCCGTGCATAGTTGTTTGACCCCGGCCTATTATTCTGCCATTGCGGCCTGTTTTGACGTGAACCACGGTCATTATAGCTTCCACGGTTTTGGGATGAACCCCCATTCTGGCTTGACCTAGGCTTGTCGTCGGTCCGAGCAATGTATTGTCGCAAGAAACCTTTCTTTAGACAATCTTCAATTTCCTTACCGAGCTCTCGACACTCCTCTGTCTCATGTCCATGATCATGGTGGTACGCACACCAATTCTCGCGGTTTCGCTTTTCAGCTGGAGCAGTCATCCGCGGACACGGCTGTAAATCGTTCTTGTGAACAGAAAGAATTTCGGCCCATGATTTTGTAAGCGGGGTGAGTTGTGGAATATCCCCTCGAGATTCTGAATGTCCCCGGTTCAGACGAGAAAAGGCACTGGGTCGCGTACTGGGCCCAACTGGTGCCCTATCGGACTGCCGTTTGCTAGCGTGCTTCTCACGCTTACGAAGAGTCTGCTCCTCGGCCTTAGCATATCTGCACACAGTATTAAACAAAGCCCGGGTTGTGACCGGATGGTTTCTAACCAACTCGGTGTAGAGCGATCCGGGACGAAGGCCATTCATGAAGGCAATGATGATAACATCATCCGAGTGGCTTCCTACTTTAATACTTTTCGCTGTAAAGCGGTCAAGAAATTGGGTAACGGTTTCGCCATCCCGTTGTTCCATATTCATGAGGTCTGCCAAAGTGGCCATGGGCTTTGCCCGCGTATGAAAACGCGCCCAAAACTGCTCGGCGAGATCACGAAAAGAAGTGACGCTGCCCCGTGGTAAAGGTCAAACCAAAGTCTGGCCTCGTCCTGAAGGTATTTAGGAAATACCTTGCACAGATGGTGAGGAGTGCAGTTGCGATTGAACATAGCGTACTTAAAGGCGTTCAGGAAATTGCTCGGATCCCCAGTGCCATTGTATACAGCCACTGGAGGGAGTTTGAAACCATCAGGGAGTGAGGCCGCAAGAATCTCGTCCGAGAATGGGGTAATAATTTCTCCGTTAGCATTGGTACACGTGTTTCGTGCACTCACTTTAGGGCATTTTTAGTGTCATTTTAGTATCAATAATGTGCATAATCACGTGTATTTAGTGCTTTTATACTCTCATGGGCAAAATAATGCGTTTGTGCTATTTTTGTGTTAAGACAGGTGAAAAAGGGTCGAAAAAGAACATCAAACGACCGCGGAGTCGAGGGATCGATCGAGGCAACAAAAGGAAGGGCTACCTGAAGATCTCGGCCGAGACAGGATGCAAATCTCGGCCAAGATGAGTCTCCAGGGGATTTCATGAAGAATTGCAAAATTGCAAATCTAGGCCGAGACAGACTTTGCATCTAGGCCGAGATGGAAATCTAGGCCGAGACAACTTTGCATCTAGGCCGAGATGGAAATCTAGGCCGAGACAGATAATGCGTCTAGGCCTAGATGAGTCTGCAGGGGATTTCAGAAATTCCAGAAATGGAGATCTCGGCCGAGATGCAATCCAATCTCGGCCGAGATGAGTCAAATCCTAAAACTTCCAAATTTTCTCTTTTTCACGTCTCGGCCGAGACACACTTGCATCTCGGCCGAGATTCCTTACCCTGTTTTAAAATCCTGAATGCGATTTTGCCTATTTTTGACTAGCACTTTCTCTCCTTATATATATATCATTCCATTCGAATTTAACCTAACTTAGAACAACCTAGAACCCATCCCCCACACATAATCAGCCACTTTTCTCCATTGGAAGCAAGGAAATGGAAGGGGGTTGAAGATCTTGATCTTCAACCCCTAACCTTTGGTTCATTCTATCCTATTTTCATGTTTTCTTTAATTTTCTGTTATTTTATCTTTGTATTAGGTAAAATGGGTGGCTAGCACCCTTTTGTTCACTCTTGATTATTGTGGAACCTTGAGTCCAAGACATTTATGTGATTATTACGGTTAATGTTACTGAAAATATTGTGTATTCAAGTGTTTTGTGTTATTTGCTGTTATTGACTCACATTTATGAATTTATTATTGGATTGATCACCCTTTAAGGGATTTGTGAATGTGTTGCTAGAATAGGAAATTACTATCCGTAATTGTAGGATTTCCGATTCCCGAGTAGCAAACAATAGTTATCTATTGGGGATAACACAAAGTTCAACCACTAAAATCGAGCTTGCGAGTTTTATGTTGAATTTATCTCGTTGTCCTAGTGTTTAATGCATTTGGTGATTGAATCTAAGAGAGCTTGTTCGAGGATTCGGTTAAACTGAATAGGGTTAGTCGAAGAGCTTGTTTTGATTAACTAAGACTAAGGGACAACAAGGCTATTAGAGCTTGTTAATAGTCTTGAGATAAGGGCTAGAATCACAATTGAATAGGGCATTAACAATAGTTGCATTAATCGTCCAAGACCTCGGTGAAACATGATCAAGGGTGAATCGTTTTGTTATTTAAAAACCAAAAACCTATAAAAATCTCTTTAGTTGTCTTTGTTTATTTAGTTGTTATTTCATTAAGCCCCCCCCCCCCCCCCCCCCCACTTCTTTATTGTTTTCTAGTTTATTTACTTTATGTTTCTTGATAATAATAGCTTAACACATAAAAGCAAAATTATTCGACCGTTCCTCGTGGGATCGACCCTTGCTTGCCACTCTACTAGTTAGAGTAGTCGGTAAGGTTTAAGTGTATCTTCATACACGATTTAATTTGGTAGTCGGAAACGACGCTACCAAGCATCAAGGCCCAAGACCTTGTCGAGCTCCGGCGAATTGAGCCTGCTCTTGTTCCATAGGATCCAGCACACGAGATGGGTCAAGACGAGGACGCTTCGGAACGTCGACAGGTCGACAGCGATGTGCACCGTCATATACGTCTTGGGGCCTCGACCCATTAGAGCTGCGATTATCTACCGGAGAAACTGTCCTTTGTCTCCGGCGTTCAAGTCTCGCTCGATGAGGGGGATCCTCATCCAAGTCACACGATGAGTCCCGAGGCAGATTTCTTGCCCGTTCAGCGCCGTTGTTGGCACGCTCACCGGAGTGTGCGCGACGATTATTCCATTCTTGGAACAAAGCAGCGTGTTCCTGAAGGAAGGCCTACTGGACATGCGACAGCTCGGGAGCTGGCGGAGGATTAACTTGCACTGGGTCCTCAGCAGGAGGATGATTCGGAATATTAGTATGCTCCGCGGGAGGATTCTGGTGTCGTTGACGGGGCAACGGAATCTGATCCACAGGAGGATCGCGACGGGACCGAGTAGGATTAGTGGACCTACGAGTATTCACCATTACGACTATGATGAAAAACTAGGGTTTTCACGGTCGTTTCCCACAGACGACGCCAATTGATAAAGCGTAATCTGGTTATCAAATAAACCCCGAATGTAAAACCCCTTTTGCAACGTAAATCAATGCAAGAAACTTAAAGAACACAGGATGTACGTGGTTCGATCCGGAGATCTACGTCCACGGGCTGAAAATATCACCTGCCGAGGTGTTTCTTCACTATCCTTTTGAAATTACACGCAACTGTTTCAGAATACAAAAAGCCAACCCTAATTCTGAGTACAATTCTCCTACTTATACTACTCAACTCAAAACCCTAACTAACTCCCTACAATCGCGCCTATTATCGTTGCATGGAGGTTGGGAGCAGATCGTGGGAGAAGAACGTGGGGTACGCCGCAATTTGGCCACACTATTTTGAGCGCACGTTTCTGGGCTGGTTGTTGGGCTTATCCTCCTAGGCTCAGTTGCTCGGGTCGGGTTGATCTGGTCCGGGGTGTCAATCCGACCCGAAGTTACTGGGCCATACCTATCACCACCAGAAGAGTTCCGCTGGAAAATCCTTCGATTCCAAAGTTACTGGTTGAAACAGACATAACATGCAAACAAAGGAAAGACAAAATTCAAAAGAGAAAAAAGAACTACTAAAATAGCAACTTAACTTCATTTTGTGAGGATGTAAGTATTTACATCTACCTCCTTGAGGGTATAATGGTCCTATTATCTCATTGTTAATCATAATTCCGTACGTCTCTGGATCCACATGCCAACAACTCAAGGTGGTAATACAAATGGGTATTGTTAGCATATTGTACGAAATGTTATAAAATATATGTCCCATCTAAGTAACACTCACTAATTCACAGCGACATCTCCTGAGGTTGGAGCAAGGGTGGCACTAAGCCCATGCCGGAAGGGCAATGGCCCAGGACCCAAAATTATTAAGGATGCAGTAAGTATGTATGTATATCAGTATATATATATATAAAGAATATTCCTAATTTTTCTAAATGTACATGGTCCAACATTCATGTGGACCAAAATTTTTAAGGTATGCAATATATATTCCTTATTTTTTAGGTGCTGCACTTTTTTCAATATTGTACGTAGGGTCAAACAGTTAGACAAAAGATCAAGTTAACAATGATAATTAGTACATATTCCGTATTAACTGCATTGAACTTATAAAGAATGAGAAATGAATATTTGCATCATCCGTATATACATATTTTATTGTTGTAATGTTATATATCCACACTGATAGGGATGAGGCTATCAGCTCTAATGGCCACAACAAAAGGTGGTCACTCATATCGATAGGTAAAGTTTAAGCAACGTTAAGATATATGGTATATATGGAGAAAGGTTGTGATCAGCTTTGGCCAAGAGATTCGCAACAAGACAAGAGCCAGAGATCTGAGGACTTCCGAGCTAAGATTGATAATCCCACGAATAACCTCACAAAATCCTTTCACAGAGTTGAGACTTGAGAGATGTCAATATCCAACTGCAGAGCTAGACTCCACAGAGCTTAGGTTGTGTTGAGTTGACCCATATGTATGCTCCAACCCAGGGCCGATATTTGGGGCCCTTGGACAGCAACGAAAAATGAGCCCCTAGATATATGAACGTTTTACAATGAGACACTCTATAAAAAAATATAACTTTTGAGAAATAATGATATTTTTTGATTTTTACTAAGTATAACTAATTATAATATTAATATTTTTTAACAGATAAAAAATATAATACTCTTTTCAAGAAATACACATTTCCAAAAAGGAATACTCTTACATACCATAAGGGTCATGTTTGAAAATATATATTTTTTATTTTTAATTAATTTAATAAAGGTACAATTTTTAAAAAATTATGGCACTTACACGACCTAATTTAATTTTTTATTTGACTTAGTCAATTATATTTTAAGTAATTTATGAAACTGAAAAAATTTATTTGTTTACTTAAAGTAGTTAAAGAAGATGTTGATCTTTGAAATAAGACTTTTATTTGGTATAATAATTTTTTTTCACTCCAGTCGAGGAATGCTTCAAAATTGTGCAAAACTTGCATTAATGGGAAGCTAATCACTAGAGTTACCTTTACGACGTCGTAAGAATTACTAATTGCCAATCATCCGACTTGAGGAAAAGCACTTATCCAAGTGCAACTGTGCAAGAGTATCTTGTAAGATTTATCTTCTTTCCGATATAGAATGTCGACACCGGCGGACCGTACGAGTTCGGAATCCGACTCGGAAATTGAGAACATCCCGAATTCTGAAGCTAGTTCTACACCTGGCGCTCTGTCAACTGCCACTTCGTCGAATCCTCCTCTTGTTTGCCTCTTTAGATTCGCCGGAGTTCTGCTGCTGGTGCTTTAATAGGCTCCATTTTTTGCTACGGTAATCATTTTTGGCACAATTACGCGTTACTGTTCCTGAATTAATTTGCAATTGCGGCAGATGATCGATGTTTTTCAGCTTTCTCGAAGCCTGGTTTGCGTGTGTATGTGTTTTTTTTTTCTTTTTTTTTTTCTGTTTTTTTTTTTTGTGTTTGCAAAGAATTCCCTTGTCTGGTGTTAATATTTGGCTCCCTCAAAATGCTGGTACTTGAATAATAAATGTTTGTTTTATATATGCTGCTATTAAGTTGCCTTGTTTTTTCAAATTGATATCCTAGCCATGTTTCTTGAGAGTCAGTATTGCTGCTGCAGCATGCATTGTTGTGAACTGCAGGCTCTTGAATTTACTTGTGGATCTTGTAGTTCGTATTCTCACTGAATCGAATGGCTTTTTACTAGCTATGGTTTTATTTGGCTAATCAATACTCTGCTTTAAGCACAAAAGTAAACTGGCAGTCACTTTATTCCTTTCTATGAGAAGGCTGAGTACCTGTTACTGAACTTATTTATTATTTATGTGCTCTATAAAAAAGAAGTATCTAGGATTATGGTGCTCCGGTTACAAGAGAAAATGCTGAATTTATTTGCAACATGTTTTCCAAAGGAGTAACTAGGATATTCAACTATCTGCGTTTAAGCACAAGTACAAGTTATCCGTAAATTTTGGTTCTTCTAATTGTGCGAGACTGTGAGTTTTGGATCATGAGTTGAACTTAATCTCCTAGATTGGACTATTATACATGAATTCATGATTTGAATGGTACTTTTATGAATTAATTCAATTATCTTTTACATGAAATCATATTCAGAAATGACTTTCTGTTACCAATTTAATTGATTCTCTGAAAAATCTTTTTGAGGAATGTATGTAGTATTTAGTGTGAGTCAGTTGTGACTGTCTTTTTTAGGTGGTCGTGTAGTGTGTATTATTAACTGATCGTTTGTCATGTAGTTCTCTGAATTTTTTGATGTCTAAAACTTTAGGCATTTCCTTGTATTAGGGTCTGGATTGATTAAGAAGTTCAAAGGATCCTGCTTAAGGTGTGGATATCTAATTTTTTGCCCCTCAGCTCAACGTCTTACTTATTGTTGGATTCTTTAATTTTCTCTCTTTCTCGTACACATTTGCAGTTTTATCTGGAGTACACAGTCTAGTTGTCTGCTTTTTGAAGAGATTGCAGGGGAAAGATGATGGTAATGTCTCCCATTTGACTTTTGTTTTGTTTTGTATTGTTTTTGTTTTTGTTTTTTTTCTTTTTGGGTTTTACGGGGTTTTTTTTCTTTTGGGGTTTAGTCATAAATGCAGGTGTGGCCGGTTGTTGCACAGGCCTTGCACTAAGCTTCCCAGGTATTCTTATTCCCATCTCTTAGTCGGTCAATCCTCTCTTAATGGGTTTTGACATTACATATTGCAATTTTTGCACCTAAGCATAATTACTTAAATCATAGGTTGTTATGATGGCATGCCCCTAAGACAGGAAGTGGATTTGATACACCTTGCACCGCCATAAATTGGGATTGAACTTGTAAATCAATTCATAACCAAATTCTTCCTGCTGTTAGTTAAAACATGAATTTAGCTGATAATATTTCTTGTTGAAGATCCCTTTTACTATCTGAATCCCAATCATACAATTAGCGGTTAGTGCACAAAGATTTAAAGTCTTATCTTAATAGTTAACAATGCTTCTTTATCTTTTGCGTTGTTCTCATGGAGCTATTTTTTTCTCCGAAGATCCTAAGACAGATTGTGCATGTCAAAGCTGCCCCTAACAACTGAACAACTCTCATGTATTATATGCCTTCAGGTCCTGCTACACATTTGTGTTTAAAATTTCCTCTATTCACATCTACATATATTGTTCAGTAATTTCCATGGCATGTTTGTTGCTTCTAGGTAACATTTCATATCAGTCAACTCTAATTATATATGTAATCTTATAATGTCACAGCACCTGCGACCCGAAAAGGTGACATTACGTGTTATTAATTTTATTCTGCCTTGTGTGTTATGTAGGAGTACCACAAGCTCTACTTCAAAGCTGTGTTACATTTGGTGCATTCTCATTCATAATTGAAGGTCTTAACAAGCGGCAGGTAGCCCTTGCTCTGACATTTGCAACGAGGACCAACCAACAACATAATGGTCTATTTCCTCCATTGGCTTTACCCCTACCAAATGAATTGAAGGAGTCCTTTTCGTCATTCTACCGATCTATAAGAAAATGAGACAACGGATAATGTGCCTCGAATGTTGTGTAGATCTTCCAAGAAGCGTGTAATCCAAAGTGATATATAGAAACTTGATAAATTCAACTGGTCTATGTTTTTTTGGAGCTGTAACTTGTTGAGGCTCTTTTCTTGCTGTTATAAATTTAACGATTTTGGATGCTGGTAGAAACATTGTTGCAGTGTTGATCTAGCATGCACGTGCTACACTTGGAAATTGCATTTCCAGTGTAAGATAATAAATAGAGTAATTTGAATTGAGAAAAGAGAAGAAAAGAAGATTTAAGGTCCCGCTTAGTTGGGGTGTTAGAGGTAGGGTATGAAAATGAATGATGACTCATTTCCATTTATAGTGCTAGATAAATAATGAATAAGTTAATCAATACCCCGTGGGTATTACCCGCATGTGTTATACACCATTGGATTGGTGTATAAATACAAAGTGGAGGGTTGCTATTATTTTCATCCTGCATCTATACACTAATCCAATGGTGTATAACACATGCAGGTAATACCCACGGGGGTAGGGTAGAAAAAACCCCATTTTATTAACAACTCTTTCCAACTTATCTCATAGTATGATTGACCTCTCATTCATACCCATTACAATTGCCATTGATGATTTGCAACCAAGCGGGTCTTAAATTTACAATTGGGATATCGTTAAACCCCCAAACAAGCGACCACCCACCCACATATATTGAAGCAAAATAACTTTATGGTCATGATCCTTCTACAATAACCGGTGTATTTGTATACTTAATTTTTTTACCTTTAGATCTAAAAGCTTTTGATTTTAACCCTCAGATCAATTACTAATGTAGAATCTGTTACTTGTTTAGTCGTTCACAATATAAAAATATTTTTTTATCTCTAGAATGAAAATCAATTCTTATAGATTCTCTCACCACTCATCCCGCATTACAGGCTTTGAATCGACCTCATCCATTTCTGGATAGATTTGTTTATATTTAGATCGTGGAGGTAAATTTTGGGCTTCTTTTACTTCGGGTGACAACAAATAGCTTAGTGATCAAGCACTGAGAGATAATTGTCACAATTATGCCATTTTTTTAGATTGAGGAGGAGAAAGGGGTTAAAAAATTTGCAAATTGTATTTGCTTCTTTTTCTTTTCCCCTCAAACCACACTCAGAGATTTGCAGATTGTATTTGCTTTCATTTTTTTTTCTTGAACCAGAGACAACACTCAGTGATTTGCTGATTGTATTTTCTTCCATCTTCTTTTCTTAGATTGGAAACATATATGGAATTAAGAGGCATATCGTGTATGATTCTATTTGTTTAAATAAAAAATAAATCAGACCAAACTCGGTGACAGGATTGAGAAAATCATCATTTTCATTAAATTTTCAAACTTTTCAAAATTAATTTTCATTATATTCCCAATTTTAGAATTATAAAAGATGGAAGAGGGTTGGGAAATATATTCAAAATTTCAGATACATATATTATTGATTTAGAAGTTAGAATTGGGAATTGAGATTGTGAAATGCATCGAGCTAAAGTTTGTACAGAAGAACAATGCTATCAATCTGACGAACCATTGTCATGAAGTGGAGTTTCTGATGAGTATTGTCGTGAATCAGCGTGTCCTATGAGTTTTGTAGTTGAAGGCGGGAGCCTACTCTGTTAAAAAAATAAAAAATGCAATTACTTGTTGTAATAGGTCAAAAGAACAAGTGTATTAATACACCAGAGATATTAAAAAATCACCCGTTTAGTTATATCTTGAGTAGTCGTATTTGAGAAGTAACCTTTTAAAAGTTATACTCCCTCCGTCTCGGTTAAATTTGCGGGGCTGACCAGGCACGGATGTTAAGAAAAAACAGTTGACTGCTTTTCCTTTAACTTTTGAGGGATTCTACTAAGTTTTTTAAGGGAGGAATTAGTGTGTTATGTGTTAATACTTCCCTCCCTTTACCTAAATTCAGATATGATGATCTGTAAACAGAATCAAAGTTTTTCAGAATCAAAGAAAAGACGGCTTATAAGTATGGAATTCTGGAAATTTAGGGTAAAAATATTTGGGGGAAATTTCCCACCAAAATTCAAATGCTGAAATTACAAAAATCCTCAACCAAACATGAAATTACATTCAAATTTTCCTCCTAAGCTAAATTACATTCAAATCATTCAAAAAACACCCTATAAATATCCGTAAAATCAGCATTGAATGCATTTACAAACTTGAATTCAAGATTTACAATAGAAAATAGAATATGACCAACACCCGGAAGGGACACATTTGACTCCATCAGATCGACTTCTTATAGCTCAAACTCTTTTAGCAAACAACACCAACGGAGTTTTGAAGAATGGCAAGGCGAAGGAAGTTGGAGCATCATTTGGAGTTTCCGTTCGAACGATTCAGCTTATTTGGCAATCGGCAAAGAAGCAGATTTCAGAGGGTCAACCAGTTTCCTTTCCAGAAATTAGGGTCAGGTCGGCTTCAACAAGGGCTGTTTCATTAGATGAAGGAGCTATGAAAGCCATATAATTTTCCAAAAGAGGCACAGTCAGAAGACTTGCAAAAGAGCTGAGTGTAAGCAAAAGTAAAATGGGCAGGTGGGTTAAATCGGGGTTCATAAAGCCTCATACAAATGCATTAAAGCCTCAGTTAACCGATGCAAACAAGCTTCAAATACTAAAATACATCCTCAATTTCTTACACATGGACACAAATCAGAACATAATCAGGTATGAAAGCATGCATGATATAGTCCATATAGATGAGAAATGGTTTTACTTGTAACAAACAAGTGAGAGAGCATATAAGCTTGGAGTCGAAGAAGATCCCTATATTTATTCCCAAGGTGATGTTTATGTGTGTTGCGACAAGGCCACAATACACATTAGATGGTGAATTGTTATTTGATGGGAAAATCGGATTTTTTCCATTCACAACATGAGAGTCTGCCCTCAGAAATAGTGCAAACAGAGCTAAAGGCACTTTGTTCACCAAACCAATTGAATCAATTACCAAACAGGTCATTAAGGAATGCTTATTGGATAAGGTGATTCTCTAAACTATTAGATTTTTCCATCATCTAGTTTAATGCTAATAGTAAGTCTCCTAAATCTGACCTAACAATTTATGTATTCATAGGACAAATTGATGACATTACTAGCATAATTTATTGTCTAAATGCACACTGTTGCATCATTTGATAAAATCAGATTATACCAACTATCAAGGCAAAATGGTCAGCCCATGCAAGTAAACAAATCATCATTCAACAGGACAATACAAGACCACATTTAAGCAACTTTGATCTAGATTTCAGAAGTGCTGCAACAACTGATGGATTTGTGATTCAGATTATGTGACAACCCAATGTCCTAGATTTAGGCTATTTCAGGGCTATCCAATCTCTACAAGTTAAGACAAGGAGCTACAATGTGCAAGACTTAGTGATTAATGTTCTTCAATCATTTGAAGAACTTGAACCCACTAAGCTCAACAATGTATTTTTAGTTTGCAAGCATGCATGGTTGAAATGATGAAGGTCAAAGGTTGCAACAATTACAAACTACTACACATTGCAAAATCAGCACAAGTAAGACAAGGAACATTGCCTATAGCATTGGAAGTTGAAGAACAAATAGTAAGGGAAGGCATTGAATGCCTAATGGCACATGAACATGCTGCAGGTAATTATGAAGTAGGAGGAATAATGATAGATCTGGGTTATATGTGAATTAGATCAGATAGTAAGGGGTATTGTTTTTTTCTTTTCTGTTGTTTACAGTATAAACACAACAGATGTGTTCATTTTGCTTGGGCGGTAAACAATGCGATCAAATACATAAGTTTATCCAAATCTGGTTCCATTATTTTTTGTTTTACCCTCAGAATAGTTTCATCATTGGGCATGATTATGCAACCCTAAAGGTGTTGATGGCAATATAAAACTAGTCACAATTGACTAGTTTAAGCTGCCAAAATCAACACCTCATCAATTTAATCTTACATTTACTCTGAAACATACATTTTCTGTTGGACATCACAAATCAGTCAGTTAATAGCACATCATGTAGTTTAGCCACCATATAACAAATAATTATTATACAAATAATTACACAAAAGCACAACAAGATCAGCATGAAGACATATTCAAAATACGCCAGCCTATCATCAATCACAAAGGCAACATTATCAGAGCCAGCATCGGTTCATGCCCTCTGAATAATCATAAGAATAAACAAGCTTCACAAACCCCACCAAAATTAGGGCAAAAATCATTTTAGGGATTGCAGTTCCAAAATTAGGGTTTTCAGAATTTGATTAGGGGACCCTAAGAACCAAAAACCCCTAAAAAAAAAGAAATCGATTTGAGGGGGTTTTTTTCTCAAAAAATCACAAACAGTCAAAGGATTCCAGGTTGGATTGGAACAGTCAAAGAAACCACCAGATTTAAAAAAAAAAAAAAAAAAAAAAAAAATTGTGTAGAATCATCAACAGTCAAAGAATTTAAAGGGGATTTTATTTTTTCAAACCAAAATTTCGAAGATGGACTGGAACAGTGAAAGAAAACCTCAGATCTATTTTTTTTTTTTTTTTGGAAAAACATTGATTCGATTGAGGACAGAACAACTTAACATTTTTTATTGTCGGAAACCAAATAGCAAATCAGGAGAAATTCGTCCTATCCACCTTCAACGGGAGGAAGCAAGATCCTTCACCGGGACAGCCTCCTCGGCCTCAGAGGGAAGAACACCCCCACAATCTAACTCCGATTCTTCAACAAATGATTCCTCAGAATAAAAAATAAAACCGTCATCGGAACCATCGAAGAGCTCTTCCATAAAAGGGGGAGAGGGGGTTGGGTGAGAAAGATCTGGTTTAGATATGAGAGATTTCACAAATCTGAAAGAGTACTAGAAGAGCGTGAGAGAAATCAGAATTAGGGTTTGAGTGTGGGACGGGTGTTCTCGAAAGAGTGAGAGGATTCTAGATAGTGGGGGATGTATTGGGGGGGGGGGGAGGGCGGTTGGTTAAGTTAGTAAGGTAGGTAATTAGATTAGTTTAATTAGGTTAAGTTAAAATTAGTGTTTTAGATTTTGATTAAGTAGTGACATTTCTGTAAATATGTGTAAATTTTAAAGGCATAGTTTGTTGACTTTTATTTTCATTTATAGGGTGTGCAAAATTAAGTGGGACGGACCGATAAGACAAGTGTGGAAATTTAACTGGAACGGAGGGAGTATATGATTTCTCTTAAAAAAATATCATCTTTTTGTACTATTTTAAAAATTATGGATTTTTAGAAATTGATACATTCTTGTAAAAGTATTATATTTGTAATTATTTCTTGCAAGTCTTTACGACATGATTGGTACGAGTGAATGAAATAATGCATGAATTGAATCAATTTAGGAATGGAATGAAGATGTGAAAGGAATGAAATAATTATAATCATTCCAATGATTGATATGCTCAAGGAATGATAAGGAATGAAATATCCATTATCTTAATAAAATACCAAAACAGTATTATTATTATTATTATTATTATTATTATTATTATTATTATTATTATTATTATTATTATTATTATTATTATTATTATTATTATTATTATTATTATCATCATCATCGATATTGTAGCTAATTTAATAATTTAATTAATTATAATATCAATTATTGATAATGATGATAATAATCATAATAATCGTAATAATGTAAATAGTAATAATGGTAGTAATAGTAATAATAATAATAATAATAATAATAATAATAATAATAATAATAATAATAATAATAATTACTATTATTATTAACTAAATAATTAATTGATAAAGATTAATTAAAAATATTTATAAATTATGAAAATATATAATTAATAAATAAATTAGAAATAATAGTGAATAAAGTAATCAGTTAATTAATAATATCAACAACAACAACAATCACAAGAAAAAAACATCATTATCGTCAATCAATAAATTAATTAATTATGGTTAATTGAGAATATTAAAAATTATTAAAAAATATTGATAATAAATTATCATAGAAATAATAAAAATTAATAAAAATAATAATAATAATAATAATAATAATAATAATAATAATAATAATAATAATAATAATAATAATAATAATAATAATAATAATAATAATAATAATAATAATAATAATAATAATAATAATAATAATAATAATAATAATAATAATAATAATAATAATAATAATAATAATAATAATAATAATAATAATAATAATAATAATAATAATTGCTAATACCATGTGGGGTGGGAGGAATGGTCAATCCCATGAATATGGGAGTAGCTATTCCTTTGAAAACAATTATTCATTTTACAAATTCATACCAATCAACGAAATAAGAATGAACAAGTGAATGAGCATTCCATTCCCACATATTCCTTCGTACCAATTTGTGTGACTCACTTATTATTTTTCCCTTCTTGCGCATTATTTGACGGTTTATTTTTGGGAATGATATAATAACAAGTATGAATATCATGCTCCCTTTTTTAGGTAAATGAATATACTGCCCCCCTGTCACGGGATGCCCCTTGTTATGTCCGGTCCGCCGGGATAACTCCAGGATAACTTATCACACTTTGGGCCGTCGGCAGATTGCCCCACAGCCTTCACCAACGGATGCAAGTCTTTAGGTGTAGGGCTTTGTAATATTTGTAAATGTTCGTAGTAGGGTCCCTTTTCAATTTTCGCCAGCGTGTTCGGCTTTTCAACGTCTAGTATTGTCAGTAGGGTTATTTTATTTAAGAGTACTATAGGGGGGAAGTGATAATTTGAAGCTGTCGTGTAATCGAGTGTTGTTGGAGGCCCTCCTCTCCACGAGCTCATGCTGTAATCGTTCTGCGTTATTAATACAAAAACAAGCTTTTGAAGCTTACCAATTTGCTGTGCCACTAAAGCACCTTCGGGTGTGATTGCGTCGCAACAGCCGAGCTGTCCGACGTTTGCGATCGAGAGGCGGGAGTAATCGAAGGAGTCGATTGCTTGCCACACGGTGCACGTGTTAATTATTCTCACTACAAGCGCCCCGTGACAGGTGGTATCAGAGCCTCGGCCTGACCACCGGGACCGAGGCAGGATGACGGATGAGACGCAGACGGGGTGAGGCCCCAATGCGAATCAAAGATTGAAATCGTTGGAGGAAGTGTGCGTTGACCTTCGGGAGGAGAACGCACTCCTCAAGGAACGGATTATGGAACTGGAAGGGTTCGCGTCGGAATCAAAGGCCGAACTCGATGAGTGTCGGCAGGCATGCAACGCATTGGCGGAGGTCGTGAGGGCATCCAGTGCGGTTGATGTGCATCGCCAGTTGGAGGATGTGAATCGGAAGTTGGAGGAGTCCCAACTTCAAATTGTGACGCTGCAGCGGGCACTGAGCAACACCACTCCCGCTGTGAGTGAAAAAGTGTCACGCTCTCGGGTACCTGATCCGAGGGCCTATAATGGTGCGAGGGATGCGAAGGAGGTCGAGAACTTCCTCTTCGATATGGAACACTACTTCCGAGGTGCTGAGATCGATGACGAGGCACGTCGGGTGACCACTGCTACCATGTATTTGACGGGAGATGCTAAGTTATGGTGGCGTGGCCAGTATAAGGAAATTCAGGCTGGTCGGGTTGAGCTAGAAACGTGGGCTCAGTTGCAGGAGGCAATCCGACAGCAGTTTTTCTCGGAGAATGTGGAGTACAATACCCAACGGGCATTGAGGGATCTTAAACATACTGGGTCTGTGCGAGACTACGTGAAAGCCTTCTCGGCTCTCATGCTGGACATTCACGACATGTCCGAGAAAGACAAGCTCTTCATTTTCATGGAGGGTTTGAAGCCGTGGGCGCGACTTCAGCTGCAGCGCCAACGGGTGAGTACTATCGGGACCGCAATGAGTGCGGCCGAGTGCCTGATGGATTACTCGACAGAGCCCCGCACAAACACGAGGCCACCAGCTGGGAGCAGTGGTGGTCAAGTGAAACGAGGTGGTGCGAGATCTTTCAGGCCGAATGCTGGGAGAGGTGGGGGAGACAAATCGTCTCACTCACAAGGAAGTAACTCGCAGTGGAGTTCCGGGAGGAAGCCACCGCAAGATGGCAAACAGGGGTCGTCCCAGAGAGGTGGCGGGTGCTTCCTCTGCAATGGGCCTCACAGGATCAAAGACTGCCCGAAGAAGCAGTTGTTGAATGCTATAACGAGTTTGACGGGATCAGGGAGTAAGTCTAAGCCAGCTGAGTCCCAAGCGTCCAACGAGGATGGGGATGACTTCGAGGAGGAGGAGAACCTTGGAGCCATTGCCCATTGGTGTGCGACGTTGTCCCACCAAGTGGCGGCACAGAAGAAGGTGTTGCCGAGGAGGGTTGCCCCGACTCTTATGAGCCAAATTGAGGATAATCAACCGCCGAGAGTTCCGAAGAGGAAAGGGTTGATGTTTGTGGATGTGAGAATCAATGGGAAGCCTGTGCGGGCGATGGTCGACACAGGTGCTACCCACAATTATTTGGCCAGCGCCGAAGTGGAGAGACTCGGGTTGGTGTTGGAAAAGGGAGTTGGGCAAGTAAAGGCTATAAATTCCGCTGCGCAGCCTATCGCCGGTGTGGCCAAGTCCGTGTTGCTGCGGATTGGTCTGTTCGAAGGGAGAACAAATTTGTCCGTTGTGGTGATGGATGACTTCAAGCTCATCCTAGGGCTTGAATTCTTGAGGGATACGAGGACTGCGGTCCTCCCGCACGTTGATTCGTTGATGATGATGGGGAACAAGCCATGCATCATCCCCACTTGGTTTAGCAAGTTGGGGGAGAAGAATCTGCCGGCAATGCAGTTTGAGAAGGGGTGCAAGCACGGTGAACCGTCGTTCTTGTGCACGGTTAGTTTTGAGGAGATCGAACAGAAGTCGGGACCTCTTCCAGGAGTTGTGAAGAAGTTGCTGACTGAGTTCGAGGATGCGATGCCGGATCAATTACCTCGAAGGCTTCCGCCGAAGAGGGACGTTGATCATGAAATTGAGTTGGTGTCGGGGACTAGGCCCTCTGCCAGGGCGCCGTATCGAATGAGTCAACCTGAGCTTGCGGAGCTCAGGAAGCAGTTGAAGGAGTTACTTGAGGGTGGATTGATTAGGCCCGCGAAGTCGCCGTTTGGAGGCCCGGTCCTATTTCAGAAGAAGACGGATGGTTCCCTTCGGTTTTGTTGTGATTATCGGGCGCTAAACAAGATTACAGTGAAGAATCGCTATCCTATCCCTTTGGTGGCGGATTGCTTCGACCGGCTTAGTCGGACGAAGTATTTTACGCAGATTGACTTGAGGTCGGGCTACTGGCAAGTCCGGATCAAGGAGGGTGATGAGTATAAGACGACGGTGGTCACTCGGTATGGGGCGTTCGAGTGGATGGTGATGCCTTTTGGGTTGACGAACGCCCCTGCCACTTTCAGCACCCTGATGAACCAAGTGCTCCACGGATTTCTGGATGAGTTTGTGGTGGTGTACTTGGATGATATTGTGGTCTTCAGCGAGACCTTGGCGGAGCACGTGGCGCATCTCCGCAAGGTCCTCGTAAGGCTACGCGAGCACGAGTTGTATGTCAAACCTTCGAAGTGCTCGTTTGCCCAAGAGAGTATCAGTTTCTTGGGTCATATCTTGGAGAGAGGCAGGATTCGGATGGATCCACAGAAGATTCGTGCTATCGAGGAGTGGCAGCCTCCAGGCAACGTGCATGAAGTGCGCTCGTTCCTTGGGCTGGCTAACTATTATCGGCGGTTTGTGAAGGGGTACTCTGAGATAGCACGCCCCTTGACGGATTTGACGAAGAAGGTGGAGACTTGGTCTTGGACACCCCAATGCCAAGTTGCCTTTGAGACTTTGAAGAAGGCTATCACGACCGACCCTGTGCTGGCACTACCGGATTTGTCAAAACCATTCGTGGTGGAGACCGATGCCTCTGATTTTGCACTAGGGGGAGTCTTGATACAGGAGGGACATCCGGTTGCTTTCGAGAGCCGGAAGCTGAAGGACGTGGAGAGATGTTATTCAGTGCATGAGAAAGAGTTGTTGGCTGTTGTCTATTGCCTCAGACAGTGGCGACACTATTTGTTGGGCTTACCGTTTATTATGAAGACGGACAATACTGCTGTAAGTCATTTTCTTTCGCAGGCTAACTTGACAGGGAAGCAGGCTCGTTGGCAGGAGTTGCTTTTCGAGTTCAACTTTACGCTGGAATATCGCACGGGTTCCAGTAATCATGTGGCGGATGCCCTGAGTCGGAGGGCAGATTTTCAAGTGGTAGCTACGCTTTCTTCAAGCACGGTTACCACCCATCTGCGAGACCAGATACGTGAGCATACGAAGGCGGATGCGAGGCTCAGTCTTTGGTGCATCTTGTCGGGGAGGGCAAGACGCGGCAGTTTTGGTTGGAAGATGGGATTGTGAGGACCAAGGGAAACCGCCTATATGTTTCGAGGGGCGGGGACCTGCGGAAATCAATTATTGCGGAGTGCCATGACACGTTGTGGGCTGGACATCCTGGAGAGGAGCGCACGGTGGCGCTGGTCCAGCGGGCGTACTATTGGCCGCAGATGCGGGATGATATTGCAACTTTTGTGCGTACCTGTTTGATTTGTCAACAGGACAAGGCAGATCGGCAAAAGAAGGCGGGCTTGTTGGAGCCCTTGCAAGTCCCTACTCGTCCATGGGAGAGTGTCTCTATGGACTACATCACTGGTCTACCCAAGGTTGGGGAGCTCGACGCTATCGTTGTCGTGGTAGATCGGTTTTCGAAGTATGCAACTTTTATGGCAGCCCCTAAAAGCGTTACGGCGGAAGAAACGGCTCAGCTTTTCTTCAAACATATTGTCAAACATTAGGGATTGCCAAGGGATATCGTCAGCGATCGGGATTCTCGATTCACTGGTAACTTTTGGACCGAGCTCTTCAAACTACTCCGCTCCAAACTGAATATGAGCTCAAGCTACCACCCACAGTCCGACGGGCAGACAGAGCGCTTCAATTCAATGCTGGAGGAGTATCTTCGACACTTCGTAAGCGCTAATCAGACGGATTGGGTGAAGCTTTTGGATGCTGCTCAACTGTGTTTCAATGCTCAAAAGTGCTCTACCACAAATAGCAGCCCTTTCGAGATTTGTACCGGGCAGCAACCGCTACTCCCACACACGATTGACGCCCCGCGTGGTACCAGAGTTTCTCCTGTGCAGCATTTCTCTATTAAATGGAAGCAGAATCTTGATTTGGCCCGTGGTTGCCTCGAGAAAGCTCAGAAGCGGATGAAGAAGTATGCGGATCAGAAGCGCCGCTTTGTTGAGTATCGTGTTGGGGATAAGGTATTGGTAAAGGTCCCAGATCAAAGGCTATGCAAATCCTCGCGTGCCGGTGATCTTCGGTTGATGCAGAAATATATCGGACCTGTACTGATCCTTGAGAAAATAGGGAAGGTAGCCTACCGGCTACAGTTGCCTCCCTGGTGGCGAATCCATAATGTTCTTCATGTCAGCCAGCTCAAGCCATATCAGGCTGATACGGAGGATGCCACCCGCAACCTACTGCGCCGCCCAGAAATGACACTGTCGTGCAACTCAGAGAAATGGGAGGCTAAAGCCATTCTTTGTCACCGAGATACAGGTAAGAGGAAGAAGATTCACAGGGAGTACTTGGTGAAGTGGCTTGGTTGCAGTTCTGAAGAAGCTACTTGGGAGCGGGCGACAAACCTTAAGGCGTTCCAATCTCTCATTGATGCTTATCTGGCCTCAGTGGCGCCGGGGACGTCGCCATCTCAGGTGGGGGAGAGCTGTCACGGGATGCCCCTTGTTATGTCCGGTCCGCCGGGATAACTCCAGGATAACTTATCACACTTTGGGTCGTCGGCAGATTGCCCCGCAACCTTCACCAACGGATGCAAGTCTTTAGGTGTAGGGCTTTGTAATATTTGTAAATGTTCGTAGTAGGGTCCCTTTTCAAATTTCGCCAGCGTGTTCGGCTTTTCAACGTCTAGTACTGTCAGTAGGGTTATTTTATTTAAGAGTACTATAGGGGGGAAGTGATAATTTGAAGCTGTCGTGTAATCGAGTGTTGTTGGAGGCCCCCCTCTCCACGAGCTCATGCTGTAATCATTCTGCGTTATTAATACAAAAACAAGTTTTTGAAGCTTACCAATTTGCTGTGCCACTAAAGCACCTTCGGGTGTGATTGCGTCGCAACAGCCGAGCTGTCCGACGTTTGCGATCGAGAGGCGGGAGTAATCGAAGGAGTCGATTGCTTGCCACACGGTGCGCGTGTTAATTATTCTCACTACAAGCGCCCCGTGACACCCCCTCACTCCATGACAAATAGTCAACTTTCATAATGGTATAATTTTTTTGTCAATTTAAAGAAAATATAATCCTCTAGAAACTACAAAGTCTTGCTTATGTGACTATTTTTATTTGTTTATTTGATTTATTGAGTCATATAATACTTATTTCTGAAATGAATATTTTAAACTTTACTTTCATAGATAAAATGAGATTATTTTTCTATCACGACACGACATATCTTTTAATTTTATACTCCTTTCATTTTATAAAGAATGTCATTTTAACTATTTTTATAGAAATTAAGGATTGGTATTTAATTGGTATATTTTATGAAATAAGGAAATAATCAACTAAATTAAGTAGGTTATTTAAGATTATATTGGATGAATTGTAGTTTTTTTGGTAAAGTGACATTTATTGTGAAATTTTTCAGAGTATCTAAAATGACATTCTTTATGAAACGGAGGGAGTACTATATTACGGCATATCTTTTAATGTTTATATTTATCTATTTAGGCAGTGATAGGTATGGCCCGATCTCCCCGGGTCGGTCTAGCCCGCCAGACGGGTCAATTGGGCCCAAGAGTGTTAGCCCAGTGCAGTCAAGCCCATAACGCGGCATCGTTGGGAAGTCGAGAAAAGATCCCCATCATCTTTTCCAACGGTCATGCAGATATGATTGGCGGATTTGTAGGGATTTTGTTAGGATTGCCATTGTATAGTATAAATAGGGGAATTGTTGTGGAGTTTAGGGCTCCAATTTTCGATTCTAAGATCAATATTTGTAAGATTGTACTCCGGTATTCACAAAAAAGATAGTGAAACACCCCGGAAGGTTATTGCCTTCACCCGTGGACGTAGATCTCCGAATCGAACCACGTAAATCTTCGTGCCGTTTAAGTTCTTGCATGTTTGATTGTTTTGGATTGTTACTGTGATTGTGAACCGTTTGATATCCGGGTTACGGCTTTATCAATTGGCGCCGTCTGTGGGAATCGTTGAAAAGCAAACGCTAGCATCATCCAAAGTTTATTTACGTCAGTCATGGTGAATACTCGCCAGTCGGCTAATCCAACCCGATCTCGTCGGAATCCTCCCGTCGATCGAAACCCTCCATTGCCGCGTCAGCAGATCCAGGATCCGCCCGCGGGACAAGCAGATGCGCAGCACCCCGCACCCGTCGATGCGCCAGCGCAGGTTGACCCTCAACCAACCCCTGAACTACTGCAGGCACAACAAGCATTCCTTCGGGAACACGCCGCCCTATTCCAAGAATGGAATCATCGGTGCGCTGACTCCGGTATGCGCGCCGACAATGGCGCTAATCAGGTGGCAGGACATTCCCGCCAAGATCGATCACGCGCACTCAATGAAGGTCCGCCTCACAGAGCCAGGCATGATCGCCGCTGTCATCGGTCAGTGTCACCTGGTGAGAACCGAAGTTCTAATGGTTCAAGGCCCCGCTATGCTGATCACGATGATGCAGACCGACGCCGACCTGTAGATGCGGTGAAGCGCGCTCGCTTGGAGAGGTCCCATTTACTCGACCCTCTAGAACAAGAGCAGGCTCAATTTGATGCCGAGCTTGACAAGGTATTGGGCCTTGATGCTGATGGGGAGATAATCACCCCGTTCTCCGAGGAGATTCTCTCCACTCCACTTCCTGAGGGATTTAAACTTCCACCAGTCCGCGTCTATAATGGCACCGGGGATCCAGGTAACTTCTTGAGCACATTCAAGTATGTCATGTTCAATCGGAGCTGCACGCCGCATCACTTGTGCAAAGTGTTCCCCGAGTATCTCCAAGACGAGGCCAGAATTTGATTTGATTCTTTGCCGCGCGGCAGCGTTACTTCTTTTCGGGATCTTGCCGAGCAGTTCTGGGCTCGTTTCCATACACCAGCCAAGCCTATGGCCACTTTGGCCGATCTCATGAACATGGAGCAACGAGACGGAGAGACCGTCTCTCAGTTTCTTGAACGCTTCACTGCGGAAAGCCTAAAAGTAGGTAGCCGATCCGATGATGTTATCATCACAGCCTTCATGAACGGCCTCCGAGCCGGACCGCTTTACACCGATCTTGCATGACATCCTCCGACCACCACCCGAGCTCTATTTGGCATCGTAAGCAGGTGTGCCAAAGCTGAAGAGCAAACTCAGCGTAAGCGGGAGAAACATACTACCAAGAAACAGCTAGACAAAACGCAAGCCGGGACTAGTACCCAGCCCAGTGCCTTTAGTCGTTTGGGCAGAGGCAGGTTGGAACCTCGCAGTGATCCCCCTTAATTCACACCCCTTACGCGTTCAAGGACATAAATATTTTCTGTTCACAAAAATGATCTGCGACCATGCCCATAAATGACTGCTCCGGCAGAGAAACGTAATCGTGAGAAGTGGTGTGCATATCATCACTATCATGGACACGACACCGAGGAGTGTCGCGAACTTTGTAAAGAAATCGAGGACTATTTGAAGCGAGGTTTTCTCCGACAATACATTGCTCGGTCTGAAGACAGGCCCCAGCCGAACCAAAATGGAGGAACACAACAGGGTCGGGGAGGTTGCAATGCAGAGGCCCAAGACAGAGCAGAACCCAATGGCAAAGCAATAGGTCGGGGTACAACAATTACCCAAGGCCAGACCAGGGTAGTCGACAACAAAATCAACTGCAACAACCCCAACTGTTGCCACCGCCGCCACCACATGGCGGTCCCGGGGACAACCCACCGAATCATGTTGTCCACGAGATAATAAATGTAATCTATGGCGCCACGCCAACAGGGACTTCCCGAAGTGCCCTTAAAGCCTAAGCGCGAAGGCCTCCTCCCGAGGAGCCACGTCACAAGCGTTTCCACAGATCTGAAACAGTGAGCTTCACCGAGGAGGATCATGTCCCCGATATCACCCCTCACACTGATGCGATCGTCATTGACATGGCCGTGGCTAATGTCACTGTTAAGTGAGTTTTTGTCGACAACGGCGCCGCTGTGAGTGTCATATTCACTGATTGTTTTCAGAAGATGGGTATACCCCGCGAGCAGCTCCGGCCTGCTCCCGGGCCTCTACAGACCTTCACTCAAGGAGAAGTCCAACCTGAGGGAATTATCAACCTTCCCGCGTCGCTTAGTACATATCCAGCGATAAAAACTATTTTTGTAGATTTTTTTGTGGTGTCTTCCTCATCTCCATACAACATGATTCTTGGCCGAGATTGGCTCACCCCAGCCAAGGCTATTTGTTCCACATATCCTTAGCATTGAAGTTTCCTATACCCCATGGAGAGGTTGCCACGGGAATTTCCAAAGAGTGCATGTACGTCGCACTCAAGAAGGCAACCAAAGCTCTTCCTAAGCCTCAATTTCAAATAGCCTCTTCGAACCCGCCCTGGGTGCTTCTGAGCCACTTGGAAATGATACCGCCAAAGTGTCACTCGATCCTGCTAAGCCGAAGCAAACTGTTAAAATAGGCGCAGTGGGCGTACCTTTGTTATACAATGCCATCATCCAGACCCTAAGGGAGTATTCCGAAGTCTTTGCTTGGTCTCCCTTAGATATGCCGAGAGTCTCTCCCGACCTCTTCACTCACAAGCTAAACATTGACCCTAATGTGAACCAATACAACAGAAGCGACGTCAATTTTCTCCGGAGAGAAATGCAGCTATTCGAACTGAGGTTCAACAGCTCGTTGAGGCCGACATCCTATTCGAAGTTCACTATCCATCCTGGCTCTCTAATCCAGTGATGGTAACGAAGTCCAGTGGGGCTTGGAGGATGTGTGTTGATTTTTTTGATCTCAACAAACACTGCCCAAAGGACTGCTATCCTCTACCACCTATCGACCAAAAAGCTGAGGTCATAACCGGGTATAAGGCGCTTTTTTTTTGGATTTGTACAAGGGATACCACCAAGTCCATATGGACCGCCGAGATGCTATCAAAATAGCCTTCATCGCTGATTTTGGATGCTTCGTTTTCAAGAAAATGCCCTTCGGACTCAAAAATGCCGGAGCCACCTATCAGCGTCTTATGGACCACGTCTTCCGGGATCAGATAGGCCGCAATGTTGAGGTATATGTCGATGACCTCATCATTAAGAGTCATTCTCCTACATCATGTGTGCAGGACATCGCCGAGACATTAAGCACACTACGGCGCCATAATCTCCGACTCAATCCAGCTAACTACCTTCGATGTCGGGTCAGGAAAATTCTTTGGGTACTTGGTCTCACAGGACGGTCTCCAAGCCAATCCAACCAAGATCAGGGATGTACTGGATCTTCAGCCGTCGAAAACCATGAAAGACGTCTTATGTTTGACTGGCGGACTAGCCGCCCTAAATTGTTTTTTATCCAAGGCAGCGGAGCGCCAGCTTCCCTTCTTCAAAATTTTGCGCCAGGCGAAGAAATTTGAATGGACTTCGTAGTGCGATGAAGCTTTTGAAGCTCTTAAACAGCATATCAGTCAGTTACCCACTATGTCAGTGCCTCTCCCCGGAGAGCCTCTCTATATATACTTGGCCTCCGCCGATGAAGCCATTAGTGCGGCCCTCGTCCGCGAGGACCATGGCAGTCAACAACCAGTGTACTTAGTTAGTCGAGCCCTCCAGGGGGCAGAAACTCGCTAATCCATGGCGGAAAAAACAGTTTTGGCCCTGGTCATGGCGGCCCGCCGCCTGCGTCCCTACTTTCAAGGGCATACTATTCGGGTTCTCACAAATCAACCTATTCGTCAGATTCTTACCAAGCCCGATGTCTCAGGACGTTTAGCCAAGTGGGAAATTGAGCTTGGGGAGCATGATATACACTTTCTACCTCGTCAAGCCATCAAGGGTCAAGCTCTTGCAGATTTTCTAGTCGAGGTCTGACACGTCGGTTTCTAACCTAGTGTTCCGCAAGTGTACGGATGTAGGTGTAGTACTATTGTCAAGGTCGATCCCACAAGGAATAGTTTTAGGTAGTTTGATACCCTAATACTCTAGGAATGTCCTAACTAGATACTAAGTTGCAAAAGATTGATTTTACTAAAAACTGAGGAATTTAACTACTAATTGGCAAACAAAAAGAACTAATAATCAATGAGAAAAGGTATCCTAGGGCTTCGATTTCAGGATATTAATTCAATGTGGAATATGATTAACCTATAAATTTACCAATTCTAATGTTTATTAGGCGGCACGAGAATAATCTAATCCTTCTCTCGAAGCGATTAAACCGTTGATTAATTAAGCTAATTACCCTCTCGAGTCAATTAAACCTAATAACTCCCAAACGATCCTAAGCCACGGCCTACACAATCATAGACAACTGCGCTCTATGTTCTAAGTCTGATAACGATTCCCTCCTCTCGAAGCGGAATTGTTAAACTAAATTACTAAATCTAGGTGATCAAGCTAAATTCAGTTTTAAGCACAAACATAGAGATAAAACACGTAAAGAACGGAATTAATAGATTAAACCATAAATCAAAACATTGTCATAAAAATCCCTACTCTAACCCTAGGACACGAATAGCTTAGCTACTCATGCCTAGTAGTAATCCAATACAAAATTCTAATAAAAACATTGTAAATAATTAAAACTAAGAAAAGAATAATTAAACCCGGATGAATCCGTCTCGATGATCTTCGTCTTCTTTGTCCTCCAAGATGTCTTCTAGGTAGAATAATGTAATTGGTGATCTTCTCTGATTGATTCTCCTTTTTCCTAGAGCTTGGGGTCCTTTTTATAGAGTTTGGGAACGAATGTTGGGAAAGATAGGCTCAAAATCCTATTAGGAAATCAAATCTTCACTTTAAAACAGGATTTTAACAATCGCCGAGCTTTTTGACACGGCCGTGTTGCTTTAAATGACACGGCCGTGTTGCTTTGTGACACGGCCGTGTTCTATTCCAGAACTAACAGCGCGTTGCAGGCCACTTTTGACACGGCCGTGTTGATGGTCTGACGCGGCCGTGTCGGTTCTTGCGTTGTTTTGCTACTGGACCGGTTCAGGTCGGTTCGGACCTGTTTGGACCGGTTCTTGGACGGTTTTTACTCCTTTGGGCCGGTTTTCACTCTATTTGACTTGTTTCTCCTTCGAACTTCATCCAAATGGCATAAAAATACCTAATTATCTTCAAAACAAGTCGAAACACGTCAAATGGCCCAAATATTATAAATATTAATAAGTGCTGGTCAAATATACACGTATATGTTATAAAATATGATCCTAAATCGACCTAAATACATGCATAAATAACGTGTTATCAAGGTCCCGTTCAATGACCCTGAGACAGTCCCTCGTGCTGAGAATACAGCCCAAACCGATCCCGAAGCCGAAGCCCACAAGTGGCATGTATACGTAGACAGTGCCTCTGCTACCCGAGGCAGTGGTGCCGGGGTCCTTCTCATTGGTCCCAATGGCATCGAGGTCAAATATGTCTTGCGCTTTAAGTTTAAAGTGACAAATAACGAGGTTGAATACGAGGCCGTCATTGCTGGGCTTCGGCTCGCTCTGACCTTTGGAGCTTCGCATATCCAGCTATACACCGATTCGGAAGTGGTCTCGAGCCAGGTCCAGGGCACATATGCGGCAAAAGATGATACATTGAAAAGGTACCTGGCTTTAACTCATAAACTTTTGTTAACTTTCACCTCGATTGATGTCCAGCAGATCCCCCGCGAGGAAAATACTAAGGCTGATACACTCAGTAAAATGGCCTCCGCGGTCCCGTCAAATGTGTCTCTGGACATAATTGTCGAAGAAGCTACCCAGCCCTCAATTAATGAACAAGTGGTCTCTGTGTAGACTGATGCCAATCCCAATTGGATGACTTCGATCATCTAGTACCTCCAGAGTGGCACTCTGCCCGTAGATAAACTGCTTGCTCAGCAGATACTTTTAAAAGCACCAAAGTATACGCTCCGCTACGGGGTCTTATACCGTCAGTCATACTTGCAGCTGAGCCTCCGATGTCTCGGTCCGGCCCAAGCCGACTATGTTCTTCGGGAATTTCACGAGGGAGCATGCGCAAGTCACATAGAGTCACGTACGTTGGCCAAGAAAGTGCTTCGGTGGGGAACTACTGGCCCACCTTGTTCAATGATGCCCACAGTTTGTGTCGAAATGCGACAAGTGTCAGCGGCATTCCCGAGTAAAGCACCTGCCACAAACTGAACTCATTGGTATACAAAGCGCCTGGCCATTCATACAGTGGGGTATCGACATTGTAGGTCCGTTCCCTGTTACTCCGGGGGGACTTAAATTTCTTGTGGTCGCCATGGATTATTTCACTAAATGGGTCGAAGCCGAGCCACTTACTGCCATTACTGGACAGAATATTCTAAAATTTGTCTGGCGCAACATCATATGCCATTTTGGCATTCCAAGTACAATTGTATCGGACAACGGCAAACAGTTTGTCAATGATCCTTTTCGGTCCTGGTGTGAGGAGTTGCACATCAAGCAGGCTTTCACCTTGGTAGCTCACCCCCAAGCTAATGGTCAGGTTGAAGTCACGAACCGCACTCTTGTCGATGGCCTCAAGAAACGACTAGACCAGGCCAAGGGTCTCTGGGCGGAGAATCTTCCGCAAGTTCTCTGGGCTTATCGCACAATGCCATATTCCTCCATCGGGGAGACTCATTATAGCCTCACCTACGGCTCCGAGGCTGTCATTCCTGCCGAGGTAGGGGTGCCTAGTCCTAGACTTCTACACCTTGATCGCAAGGCTAACAAGGAAGCTCTCCGTACAAACCTTGACGAGTTGGAACACCGACGTGAAGAATCCCTCATCCGGCAAACTAAGTGCAAGCAACAAACAGCTCGGTATCATAACAACCGGGTCCGTGGTACTCAATTCCAAGTCGGAGACCTAGTGCTCCGGCTAAACTCGGCTAGCAAAGCTGCTCCCGAAGGCAAACTGCATGCTACTTGGGAAGGGCCTTATCGTGTCACTGTTGCTCATGCCTCCGGAAGCTATCAGTTAGAGCGATTGGATGGCACCCCGATACCCCGCACTTGGCACGTTAGCAATCATCGGCGTTTCTATCTATAGTTTCCCTTTTCACGTAATTATTCTTCCTTTACATTTCTGTACATGCCTTTACTTAACGACACTTTATTTTTCAAAGATTACTTCTGTATTTTTTAATTGTTCCGACAATTACTATGAATACAAGTTTTTACTTAGACGCATACCCTGTTTCTCTTCTACGCCGCGGGGGACGCCCCAACCTAGATACACGCACATTTGTTGTGTAAATCGTTAGCTGTCTCCGGACACATTTACCTCTCGCCTGATCCGTCTGGAGAGGTCCTCAACCTTGTCCTCGGACAAGAGCCACCTCTCGCCTGATCCATTCGGAGAGGTTATCAACCTTGATTCATCCAAGTGTTGACTCCCGCCTGATCCGTCCGGGGAAATTTATACCTTGTTTCAGAATAAGGGTTTCTCTACATTTTGTACTCCCGAGTACTCATTAATACATTATTAACCTTACATCATTCAAACAACATTTTTGCATATGTATATACTTCAATTTGCACAATATATTCAATTTTTTCCTTCATAAACACTTATTTCATACAATAACTTTGTCTGTTAACAAAAAATCATTTTTTACAAAAAATTACTGAGGCACTATATATCATTTTTTGCCTCCTAACCAATATTCGGCACCCCGGTGCCGCGGCGTGCCCTGTCCTGAGCTGGAACTCCTCCGGGATCTGGCAGCACTTCGGGGCACCCCTCTGCTCCTAGGGCCCCTTTGGCTACCTTGACCTTCGCGGTTCGGTTGATTCGCCCTCTTCGCTGGCCCAAACTTTTGTGCCCATTCGACTGGGTCCCATTCAGTCGGGGCCATTTCTTCGACTTCTTGAGCGAATTCTCGAACCTCCTCGGTGGATTCTACGCTTCGCTCCGGCTCAGCTCCTGATCGCCCTGCCGGCCTTCTTTCAGGCCTTGACCCCCGCTTACTGACCCTGCTCGCCACGGCGGTGCTCGATTCCTCAATTATAATTCCACCAGCACGCGCTGTGTGAGTTGGCCTTCTTCGGTGTATTTTGGAAGTCTTGGTCCGACTGCTGCTCGCGATATTCTCTCCAGGGGTGCGCTGCACTTTCTTCCTACCTTCTAGATTCTAGTACATGCCGAGGAGGAGCTCTAACACGAGACGCTTCCTGTACAACTCCGCTGAGTTCGGATTCCCGAGGTCCATCAGCACTTTTATTTCTGCTTGCACCTCGACAGTCCGGGCCTTGAGATCCTCGAATGTTAGTAGACCGAACTCCGTCAACATCCGTTCGTACTCGCGGTGGTACACATACATTCGTTCCACCTCGGCATCCTTTGATAATGATTGCAGTTTGAAGTGCACACTCTCTTTGGCTTCGGAGCGCGCCTTCTCGGCTTCGGCGAGGCTCTTCTCTGCCACGGCTAGTTTTTTCTTCGGCTGTGGCACAACATGCTTCTGCAAGTTGTCCTTTTCACCCCGGAACCACTCCAGGGAACGCATCAGCTGCTTTATTACGTTGTGCAGCTCCTCGGTGCTCTCCTGTTAGCAGTGCAAATTCAGTACTATATACTATACATTTCATGCTACAACAGAGGCAAATCTACAACATTGTTCCAACATTCACACTTCATTGCAAAAAAATTATCACATACAATTTTCAGTCTACATACATCATGTCAGAAATAAAAGTTCAACCTATCGACTACAGTGTTTACAATTGATGAAAATTGAGGGGAACTAACCTCCCCATGTTCGGTCCCCTCAGCCGCCTCTGGCTCCTCCTCCACCTCCGCCAACTCCTCTTCCAGCAAGGTTTGGTTGCCCCCGGCATCACCCTCCGCTGCCTCTGCGGAAATTTCCATCTGTTGGGGTGGGGCCCTTGTTCGTGGCTCCGCGGCGAACTCTCCCTTCCGGAAAGCCAGGAACTCTTCATCCTGGTCGGCGTCGCAAGCGGCAATCTCCTCAGCGTTAAGCACTTTGCCCTTCTCCGCCAACGCCTTCACCAGGGGCCACTCTGGGACCTGTGCCAACGCCTCGTAGTACGCCTCCTCCACGGCGCCCACGGAATCGTAGTCATATCCGAACTCTGGACGATAAACATCCACGTTCGGATAGACCTCCTTGACCTTCTCAAGCAGCGCGGAGCGTGTCGTTGTGTCGCCAACAGCCACGAACCTCATTTGATAATCGAGGAACGTGCTCGTCTGCATCAGCTTCTCCGCGAAGGTCTTCAGCACGGCCCCTTGGCCCTCAATCACGGCTGCGTCTTTTTCCTTCAGCTCGGCGCGCAGCTCCGCCACCTCACCGCGGAGCACTCCAGCCTCTGCCCCGCTACCTCTTTCTCCACCTCGGAAGCTCTTTTGCGAGCCTCGGACAGGTCATGTGTCAACCTGTCATTTCGAGACCGGAGCTCCCTTAACGCGTCGGCCAGCTCCTCTTTGGCCTCCCTCTCGCTCCTCCGACTGAGGTCCATTATCCCCCGAGCCAAGCGCAGCAGCTCTTCGGCCTCGGGCCCTTCAAGGCCCAGAACGGTTGATTGCCCCTGTTAACAAATAATCTGTTAGCAAGCCACGCTTTTTTGCGAGACAAATATCATTCGTTGTACCTCAGGGGCCGTGTCCATGCGCAGTCTTTTAGCCTCTGCAGGCGGATTCGAGGAGGGCTCCGGCCTCTTCCTCGACCTCGGTGTCGAGCCAGTTACCACCACCTCGTCCTCCGTCCCCTGTGATGGCCTTTGGCTCGGAGACACCCCCCCTCTCGGGGCCACTCCGGCAGTTGTTCCCTTTTTCTTCAATGCCGGTGGCATCGCCGGGCTTCCCGCTGTATCTTTCCCGAAGCGTCCCACTGCAAACACAATGCGCAGTTAGCATCTTACAACCTAAAATAGCTCAAATAAACATTAAAATTCCCTACCCTCCTCAGATGCCCCGGCCGACGAACCCTGACCCCGGGTAGGATTCTCTTCCGCTCCTCCTGAGTAATAGAGGCTTAACCCTGCCTCCTCCAGCTCCTCCTCGGTGCAGAGCTGTTTGAAAAAACCCACGGTGCGGAAATTATCAACTGACTCCGGCTCCACCACCGGGGCGTTGTCCACAACGTCCTCCCTCCTCCACCTCGGGAGGGACACGCCCACCTTCACAAACAAAAACTTCTCCTTCCAACCCTCTACCTTACTAGGGTTTTTTTAACCTTAAACCCACCCTGGGGCCTCGGGCTAAACGAATACCATCCCTTAGCCTTCCCGAAGGCTTTGAGCTGGAAGAAGAACCTAAAAATATCTACATCGGGCTCTACCCCGGCCCTCTTACATACTACCAAAAACCCAACTACTTGCCTCACCTCATTGGGCGCCAGCTAGCACAATGCAATGCCATAAAACCTCAAAAGTAAAACTACGAAATCCCACAGCGGGAACCTAAGTCCTACCTTCAGATGATCTATGTACACTGCTATGAACCCCTTGGGTGGACAACAGGCTCGATCGCTGGGCTCCGGCAAAATGTATTCTAAGTTAAAGAGAAAATAAAACAACGGTATAATAGCTTCTATTTGCACCCGAGACATTCGCGGCGCCTCTGCGGCAACCTCGAAGTCCTCCTCACAGCAGTCACTAAAACCTACTGCTCGGGTGGCGATTTCCATACCGTCCGCCCTATATAGCGTTCTAATTTTCCTCCTCTCAGGGATAATATACCGCAATGGTTCTGCGTCTAGAGGGGCTTCCGTCGTCCCCACTTCCCTAATCGAAGACGAAGACGAAGAAGAAGACATACTTACTTGTTTCAGATATGCGATTGCTCACGACTTTGCAAGGCTGATTCTCTTTTTTCTCCCGCTCTTTGTTTGTCGCAAATTGCAAATTAAAGTGATGGCAAACTTCCTGTACACGCCTTATATATATACTCAAGAATAAATGGCCCAGATCATGACCTTTCGAATTCAACGCTTTGGATGCGCGCGTGTTTGTCACGCGCATCACAGTTACCTAGGCGCATGGGGAACACACGTCTTGGGATTTGAATAAACGTCACTTCAACTCCAGATGGCTCTGTCACCTCGGCTAACCTTTTTTTAGTTTAACTCCGGCTGCATCTTTCACCCCGGTGGACACTCAGTTCGACTCCGGTTGACTCTTTCACCTCGGTGGTCACTCAGTTCGGCTCCGGTAGACTCTTGCACCCCGGGGGGTCGCTTAATTCGACCCCGGTTGAATCTTTCCCTCTGGGGGATATCTTCGTTCGACTCCTCCAGGGCATGTCTCCACACACCTCCGATACTACTCCGCATCAACTTCAGCTACAGCACTTACACCTCGGCCAGCAAACGTATCTTTTAAGTCGAAGCTCCTACCTCGCTCCGGCTGGTGGGGGGACATCTGATAGGTATGGCCCAATCTCCCCGGGTTGGTCTAACCCGCCAGACGGGTCATTGGGCCCAAGAGTGTTAGCCCAGCGCAGTCAAGCCCATAACGCGACGTCGTTGGGAAGTTGGGAAAAGATCCCCATGATCTTTTTCAACGGCCATGCAGATATGATTGGCGGATTTGTAGGGATTTTATTAGGGTTGCCATTGTATAGTATAAATAGGAGAATTGTTGTGGAGTTTAGGGCTCCAATTTTCGATTCTAAGATCAATATTTGTAAGATTGTACTCCGGTATTCAAAAAAAAGATAGTGAAACACCCCGGAAGGTTATTGCCTTCACCCGTGGACGTAGATCTCCGGATCGAACCACGTAAATTTTCGTGCCGTTTAAGTTCTTACATGTTTGATTGTTTTGGATTGTTACTGTGATTGTGATCCGTTTGATATCCGGGTTACGGCTTTATCAGGCAATAATTATATTGTTATTAGAACTCTAGATCTAGATTTAGCCCACACTATTGCATGAGGGGCTTAATATTTATCTATGAAATAAAAAAAAAAAAGGGTTAATTACAAAAAAAAAAAAACGACCTTTGATCCAATTTTCAATTGTAACATGATTTTTAAAACTTATTAATGTTGGTCATCAACTATAACTTTTTTTCAATTACAACATCGGCTAATTTTTTTAACACCTGATTGTATCGGCATCACCACCATTATATGTACCTGGACAAGACCGTCTTTTACCCTCAATTAATTTCACAATCCGTCATTTTCATTGTGGTTAATCGTTGATTGAAGTTATTATGTCACTTCTTCGACTCTCAATTAACGATGGGAGAATTGACGGATTGTGAAATTAATCGAGGACAAATGAATATCGTGTTCAGATGTATCTAATGATGGTGATGGAGACACAATCAAGTGTAAAAAAATTTAGCCGATGTTGTAATTGAAAAAACATTATAGTTGGTGATCAACATTGATAAGTTTTGTTATAATTGAAAATTGGACCAAAGATCGTATTTTTTTTTATAATTAATCCTAAAAAAAAAAATACTAGTTTTGTTTATTGAGCATTTCTAGAATCAACATATATAGACTCCGACATTGATAAGTTTTGTTATAATTGAAAATTGGACCAAAGATCGTATTTTTTTTTATAATTAATCCTAAAAAAAAAAAATACTAGTTTTGTTTATTGAGCATTTCTAGAATCAACATATTTAGACTCCGACATATGTATTGTTATTCTCACACTTCTACCTCTATTCGTCAGTTACATCATTCCGATTATATCAGTATGTACATGTGTGTGCATATAATATATATATATATATATATATATATATATATATATATATATATATATATATATATATATATAGGGTCCTTCTATAGTACATCCAATGTATTAATACACCTAGACATGATAATCCTTGGATATTCTCAATTTAATCTTAGCCATTAGATCAATTAACTTGTTACCTATTCAATTGGTACCTAACTTTTAATGACTTGTCAAATATAACAACAACAACAACAACAACAATAATAATAATAATAATAATAATAATAATAATAATAATAATAATAATAATAATAATAATAATAATAATAATAATAATAATAATAATAATAATAATAATAATAATTCGTTCCAAAAATATCCATTATCTAACTTTTTTTCGATATAAATTTAAAATTGATTTACTTATTCAATTGTTTTATATGTCTCCACCACACCATCCAAAATAATTCTCTAATTGGGTTATGAAGCAACAAAGACATGGTTGGTGAATTCCACAAATCTTGCGGCTTCCATTATCTCGCAATATCTATCTTGATATTTCATTAGTATATTACAATGTCTCTCAACATTCTGTGTTGAAAGCTTCATTATGTTCTTAAAGAAAATTAATAATTTGTTGCCCTTCATCACTACTACATTGACTAGTCTGAATTATGGTGTAATCAAGGAGGAATATTAGTATTCCGAACCATTATGAAATTTCAAGTAAGTTAAGCAATTTCACTATCAGCTATAGGAGACAATATTCAAATTTTATTAAAAAAAAAAATGCAGCAGTTGCAAATTCTAAATTTTACTTGTTACTTTTCATTAAAGATTCACTATAGGGTTTTAATAAATTCTTCTTTATTCATGTAATTTTTGTAATATATTAATTCATTTGAAAATTCCACTACAACAAAATATATTTTTTGTCATCATTTTTAAGAACAAATATTGTCTCTAATAATAATGATATGTGATGACTTATTGTCACAAAATGTTGTACACTTAATTTAATTCTAATCGGTTTTTTTAGAGACAATTAATCGTTGCAAAATAAGCTTACACACATTTGAAATGGCTCTTTGTTGTATCAAATAATATTTTTTCGTCCTTGTTATTGAGACGGCTATTTAGTGACTATATGTTGTCTCTGATAAAAAATTCTAACAAGTACTCATTATTTGGGATCACTTTTTACCCCCTCAAAAAGTCGATTTTCTTGTAGTGGTATGTGATACTTGATTTTTCTTATATTTGACTATTTTAAGAAAAATATAGAAATAGTGGGACCTACACAATTTTTTTAATTTAAATACAATTGTTGTAGTATTCTAAAGGATTATGTGCATTTATATTTACTTAAAAATCATATTATATATACTTAAAACTTTTATTTTATTTTGTAATCTTAATAAGTTTAAATAGGATTCAGTTTAGGGCTTGATTAATTTAATTATAATTTCCAGATTCAAATAATTAATTAATTTAAACCTAATTTTCAGATTCAAATAATAATTTTTTTTAATTCTAATTTGAAAATTTTCAGATTTATTTGATTTGACATTTTACATGGTAACTTATATTAAATATAAATTATTTCAACACTCTATTTTTTTGACATACCCCCACGATCTTCATTGTCATATTCAAAGTAATTAGCCTAGAATTTTTAATCAAAAAAGCAATAAATCTAAAAAATGCAAACTTACTTAATTGGTCTTGTATTTGTCTATTTTAAGAAAAATATGAAATAGTGAGACCAACACAATCTTTAATTTAAATAATAATTGGATTACCTGATAGTAACCTGCTATCACAGGTAAAAAGACAAGTGTATTAATATACCAGGTGTATTATAGAATAATTCTATAATTATATATACAAGATTATAAGGATTGAAAAAATCAAAAATATTTTCCCACCCAATTATCCATCCACAAAAAAATTGCTACATTGTTCTAATTGAACCTTTTTCCTTTGATTTTTTTTCCCAATTTTCTTAAGCAAATATAACATTCTATCCATATTGACATGTAATATATCAAATTTATCAATCTGACAATCATGCTGCATGATGCATAGTTCTAATTATTAAAAATGAAATATTATATTAAAAAATGCATTTGTGTGATTATTTGGTTATTTGAGTTAGGTTGAATATTTATTATGGGTTGGGCAATAGTAAGTCTATAAACGAGCACAGCCTAGAGCTTAATGTGTTTATGTGTTGTTCATTTATCTTTAATCGAATTCGAATCGAATTGAGTTATATTTAAGAGTGTTCAATAACATGTTTGTGAATGTATTTAACTATGTTCGTGAACATTTATGATCGTAAACAACTAATTATTTTATTCATAAACATCAAGTAAACACACATTTTCTTAAACCTCCATAAAAATAAACGAACTTAATTCAAGAGGTAATGTAAAAATATTATATTATAAACACTATTTTTTGTTGTTATTTTTCTTATTATTACTGTTATTATTAATTGAGTTCTGAACAAGTTTGTTCGCGAGCTTTTAGTGAACGAGTTATTCATGTTCAAGCTTTATTCGCTTATAAAACGAGCTCAAAAATTTGTTCGTTTGTCCAAATAAACGAACTTGTTAACAAACTGTTCAACGAAAGCTCTGTTCGTTTGCAGTCCTAGGCAACATGTACTGAGTTTGAGCTATAAAAAAAATTAGTTAAATATTTTTTTAATAAAAAATAGTACCTTTATTTTTTTGTTTTGTTTCTAAATAAGATTAATCAATTGATTTTATTTGATTAATTAATCCACTTTCGTTTAATTAACCCCACTTACGTATAAAACCCATTTTCTGTGTCGCAAGAATAGAAGATCTGGTGAATAAAATCTAACATAGATGTAGATCTGGTTTTTTTTGTTTATATACAAATATATTTTATTTTTAATTTACTGATATGATAATGATGTGGTAGCCAAATTATGAGTTGGGTTCTATAGGGAACCCAACGCTGGGTTCCTTATCAAATCCACTATTTAGATTATTTTTTTTATTTGTATATTTATATTTACATGAGTAAAAAAGGACACACATTAACCATGGGTGCATTTACGTTTCAAAATTTAAAGGAAAAATTGGTCTAAACGTCCTCTAATTTTACCACACTTGACTAAACGTCCTTTATGTTGTCTACTAAGTCAAATAGTCCCATAACCGACAAAAGATTTTCCAAAATGTCCTTTGACCGCCATTAGCAGGTTTAGTAACTCGGAGCTGCTGACGTGGACCATTTTTTAATGAGGTGGCATTCGGTTTTTAATGACATGGATATTTAGGGACAGAAAAAAAAATTAAAATGACTTAGGAATTTTAACATCTCATTTTCACACAAAATCTAACCCTGAATCCTAGTCAATCCCGCCGTAAATCATCCCAAGATCGAAGTTGGAGTCTAAAAATGAAGTTCAGAGATCCGAAGAACAAGAATGACTCACCACTAGAATACTGTACATCTTTTGTAGTTCTGTGGTAGGGCAAACAAGGGTTGTCCATGCATGAGCAACTGCAACAAGGTCAAGATAATCCCAAACCACCAATAAAATCTGGGTTAATAATTGTTAAATGAGGAAAGGCTTTTATTACTATGGGAGGCACATGATGCATGCTCAAGCAAAAAGGATGGGAAGAAGCCCAAAAAGTGAACCGGTGGAAGCAAGAGCGAAATTTGAGTATTTTGACAAGTTTTTGATTTGTAATTACCCGTTATGGATATGTGCATTGTAATAGGCCAAATGAAACAATATATGGTCTTCCTTTTAATAATATGTGGTTTAGGGTTATGTTTTGGAACAAAAACCATGTAATAACAAATGTACAACTTTATTGTACTGAAATTAATCTTTTGGTAATGGTAAAATTGACGCATGTTTTGTTCTTCTTATTCTTTTGTTATTTGAGTTTGCTGTAACCATTTTATGAAACGTACATTACAACACAAGGAATGAACAAGTTCGTTAAAACATTTTGTGACAAGCATACTGAGACAAACATATTTTCCTAATTCCTAGTAAAAGGGTCGGTTCATTCATAACACCAAAAAGCTTAAGGAAGTAGTACATTAGAAGCCGACTTCCGAAAAGGACAAAAAAGCCAACATCAACCAAAAACATTAAAATAAAGAAACTACATTATAATTAAACTATCTTAACCACTATACGAACCAAATTGCAAATAGGGAAACCTACTACAAAAACACCAATTACACCATTTCGATGTGTTTCGATTCTTCCGAACAACCCGTACCAGGCACTAATTTATTTTTAACGTCTAATTAGGAGAGCAAGTTGAAGTGCTGCTCTCAAAGTCTAAGGGTTTAGGGTTTAGGGTTTAGGGTTTAGGAGAGCAAGTTGAAGTGCTGCTCTCCTTCCCCCTTGTCGTCACTTAGCCTTACCCACCACCTCTCCATCGTCCCTCCTCCACTGCCCTCCATGAACGACGACCACTCCTCTCACGTTGACACCCCCCCTAGCTCTCAAGCACCTTCCACCGTCGTCCCGTACCCGCCGCCCGCCTCGGGCCATGACCTGCAATGGCTTTTGGAGCTTTGCTCCCACCTCCCATGGCTGTTGCCATCCCTCAAAGCTAGGGGGCTGGCTCTCATGCCCTCCAACAGGGACGTTTCTCCTTGCTCGCTTCCTCCACACGCCGGCATCTCCAAAGCTTCAGTGACGGAGGCTCCGGTGACCTCCACCACAGCACCGCCATCTCCACCGGTTTCCCCGGTGCCTGTTTCTTTGGACTCCCACACGACGGAGGCCCCACACTCCCTGCCGGACTCTCTACAGCAACTCCCGGTCGTCATTCCGGCCGCCTTGCCATCGCCGGAGTCCTCCAGGGGATCATATCCAGACCAGGTCACATCTTCTTGCTTTCCTACTCGTCGGTCTATTTTGGCACCTGCTGCTCCCACACTTTCTGCACCCCTCTCGCACTTTATTTCCCCTTCCATGCATGAATTAAATGCTCACTCTCTCTCTTCTGTCCATACCCCATGCATACCCCCCTTTGCATTTAATGCTTCCCTGCCTAAGAATGATTCTAACGTTGACTTTCCTAATTCAATCATAGCTGCTCATTCTCTTCACATGGGGACTTCACGTGATTCCAATTCTGATACTGCTTTGCATGAGACCAGCGCTAGTCCTAGTGGGTCTAGTGCTGATTTTTTAGCGATTACTAATTTGTTTAATCTTATGAATAGTGGTGTTGTGCCCCCTTCCATGAGACCCCTTTCCCCCCCCCCCCCTACGGCCTCTCTTACCATGCACGATAGCTCTTTGCCGATGCCTGCTCTTAACCTCCCCAATGCTAGTTTATTTCCGGCATTGGGGAACAGGTACACATCGGGAACGTCGTCTACAGCCCCATCTCTACGGATTGGTTCTCTTCCGGTCCCACTCTCGACCTCCCGGCCTCCATCAGATGCGACGCCGGCTACGGCCTCATTGCCTTCGCCGCCTCAACGACCGATACCATATGAACCGGTCCTCAAAGGGGATGTTTACTCCATCACTGTGGATGAAACACGCTATAGACAAAGGGTGGAGTTCCTATCCAAGACTCTAATTGGAAGACTTTTCTATATCAAGAAGGATAAAACTTGGTCTCTTACTGAACTCAAATCAAAGCTTACGGACATCTGGAAAACACAATTTGAATGGAAGATCGTCCTGTTGGGACGGGGATGCTACAACTTCCAATTTACCAATGATAGTGATCGCTCCAAAGCTTTCTCGCATTCCGCTTGGTCTCTCAAACCCGGAACGCTCCGACTGTCCCGTTGGGTCCCCAATTTCAATCCGCACAAGCTGATTACCTCGGTTGCTCAGGTGTGGATTCGTATCTACGAGCTCGGGATGGAACATTGGGACACCCCCTGTCTTTGGGGCATTGCCAAATCTATTGGTACTCCCTTACAGATAGATGAGCGAGCGATCGAAGGTTCCTTGGGTCATTTCGCCCGGGTGCAGGTTGAAATTGATTTTGCCAAGTCGATCCATTTACCGGATAAGGTCTCTGTCGAAGGCAACGGCACTCTCACCACAGCCTCTATTGTTTACGAAAACTGCCCTGACTATTGTTCAACATGTTGTATTTTGGGACACACGGTCATTACATGCAAGAAGAGGAAGGCTGCTTCTTCTCTTCACGCTACTCATTCTCTTATGGGTAGGAACTCGACCATGAGCAGGCCTACCCCGACTAACACGGCTCCCACGAACCCGGCTCGCTCGAAGTCCCGACCTCGATCTATTCCTAGAGGTCGGTCGAGAGGGCGATCACAGCTGCCACGTATGGTTTACCGTCCGAAAGCTACACCGGCACCACCTCACGTTCCGACTACGTCGAACTCATTCGCTATCTTGAGCGCTATGGCAACAGAGGAAGGTTCAACGTCATCCTCGACTCCGCCCGGAAACAGGGACGCAACGCCACCTTCTCCACCTCGCCATGCACCCTTTTCCGAGCCCATGCACTCCATGCATGGCGGTTTTGCTAACATGAGCAACTCGTCCCCTGTTTTTCACTTGGATAATAATCCCACATTGGAGAGTTCCATGCAGCGCACTTCTTCTTTGGTGGAGCCCATGCAGCGCATTAATGGGGGTATTACTATTAATAGTAATTCAGCCTCCATCTCTCTCTTTGATCATGATGGTGACCCACATGTCACGGCTGATACTTTGGCTATTAATAGTAAATCCAAGTCTCACATGGAATCTGATAATGATGAATGTTCCCTTAGGTGTCCGCTGACATCCCACTACCGTGGGGAAACTCCATCCTCAAACTCATCATTGGCTCATGCCAAGGCTGCCACGTCAGGCCCGACTACGGCTCCCTCGTCTATGGAACTGGTGCTTCATTCGGCCCCACATATGGACGTGGTCCCACTTTCGACGGCCCCCCCGATTCATGTGGAAGCACTCCGTCGATGGTGCGCTTCCTCCTCACGCCCTCGCTCCGCTTCTATCCCTCCTCGGAGAGGCAAGATTATTGAGGATATGGACTCTGTCGCAAAGTCGGATTTTCATGTTTTGGATAGCCCCAACTCAGATGCCCTACGAGACATGCACCGGGCTGCTCTCGGTAATTGGGCAAATGAGATGGAATTGGATGACCCGCCGCCTGAGCACGGCGTATATACAGGTTGGACATGAAGATGATGATATGGAATATTCGTGGAATGGGGAATGAACAGGCTAGGAACTCTCTCCGGGATTTCTGTCGTCTACATTCCCCTGATTGGCTCGCCATTGTTGAGCCAAAGGTTAGATCTTCTTCTATTCCGCATACTTTTTGGAGGTCTCTCCACCTTCATTTTCTTGGTGAAAACTCCCGCCCCCCTTTGCTCCCTAATATTTGGATTCTTTGTCGTGCTAGCTATGTGGAGTCCTCACATGTCATTTATTTTTCGAATCAATTGCTCTTGGTTTATGCTGTCATTCGGGACGTTCCCGTGCATCTTGCTTTTGTTCATGCATGCAATGAGTACATTGAGCGGCGGTCTTTATGGTCTGATCTCATTCATGTTGCTTCTTTGCCTTCTTGCATTATTGGTGATTTTAATGCCGTGTTTGGTGCGCATGAGCGCATGAGTATGGCTTCCCCCTCCCCTATTGCTTGTTCTGAGTTTCGGCAGGCTATTGACGATGCGGAGCTGCTGGAAATTGAGAATGAGGGATGCACGTATACCTGGTGCTCTCGTCGATCCATCGGCTCTTTTAAAGCTTCTAAGTTGGACCGGGGTTTTGTTAACAGTGATTTTGTGGCTCAGTGGAACTCTATTCAAGCGTTGATACTCCCCCGGAACAACTCTGATCACCATCCTCTCTTGATCACCTGCACGGAGTCTGCTCCTTCTTATCCCCGGCCTTTCCGGTTTCAAAAGATGTGGACGGTCCACCCTGGCTTTCGTTCTTTGGTCAATGATTCATGGGCTGGCCCCTTATCTCAAACGGACCCCCTCTCTAGGGTTGTTCGTAAGTTGAAGAGATTAAAGGATGAGATCAAAGTTTGGAACGTCAACATCTTCCGGAATATTTACACCACTTTGGAGGAGCACTACGCGGATCTCGCTGCCCTTCAGGAGATGATCTATGAACAGGGTTACTCTGATGCCCTCTTTGAGAAGGAGGTGGACTTGCAGGTCCTCATTAATCGCACTCTTACCCAGCATCAAGACTTCATTTGCCAGAAAAATCGTCTCAGCTGGCTTAAGGATGGGGACCGTAACTCCTCTTTCTTCCACAGATTGCATGCTGCCTCTAAGGTGAGGCAGCACCTCTCGGCTCTCAAGATCGATGGTGTGCTGGTTGAAGACCGGACCACTCTGGCGGACCACATTGTTCACTTCTACACCAACCTTTTCACGGAGCCCACTACTTCGTCAACCATTGATCTTTCTGTTGTGGGGGACATCATCAGTCCCTCCATCTCTGCTGACGAGAATGCCCTTCTTATGGCTGACCCCACTCCGGAGGAAATTCACTCGGCGGTTTTCTCCCTCTCGGCAGACAGCTCCCCAGGCCCGGATGGTTTTTCTGGCTGCTTTTTTCAGGTTTATTGGGATATTATTCGTAACGATGTGGTGGCTGTCGTGCGCTACTTTTTTCGTCATGGTTTCATTCCCTCTGGTTTGAATTCGAGCTTCGTGGTCCTCATTCCCAAAAAGAAGGGGGCCAATCGAGTGGAGGACTTTCGACCTATTGTCCTTAGCAATTTTTTGTTTAAGGTCCTCACTAAGATTCTTGCTTCTAGGTTGGGCAGCTTTGTGGGCTCTCACATTTCTCCCTATCAGTTCGGATTTGTGCCAGGTAGGCGCATCCATCATTGTATTGCCTATGCTTCTGAGTGTTTTAATTGTATGGACAGGCAAAATGAGGGTGGTAATGTGGCCTTCAAAATTGATATCCGGAAAGCTTTTGATACTGTTCGTTGGGATTTTCTTCTGCATTTTCTGAGATGTTTGGGCTTTTCGGATTGGTTCGTGGATCGTGTCTCTTCCATTTTGCTCTCTGCCAGGCTTTCCATTCTGATCAATGGTTCTCCTGTTGGTTACTTTGCCTGTTCTCGTGGTGTTAGGCAGGGGGATCCTCTTTCCCCTCTCCTATTTTGTCTTGCTGAAGAGTTTTTGGGTAGGCTCATTGTTGATTGCCATAATAAGCAGTCTATCCGTCCGGCTATGGCTATGATGGGGGTTCCCTGCCCTCCCTTTTTGTTCTATGCAGATGATATCCTCATTTTCTGCAATGCGGACTTGTCTAATGTGAGGAAGCTGCGTCATATTCTTAAGCTTTATGGTAGGCTCTCGGGCCAAATCGTTAGCACAGACAAGTCTAGAGTATTCTTTGGAGCAAAGGCAACCACTAACATCAAGCGGCAGATTCTCCGTGTTTCGAAGATGGTTGAAGGCTCTTTGCCTATGCAATACCTTGGGGTCCCTATCTTTGTCGGAGCACCAAGGCTTGCTTACTTCCAGCCCTTGGCGGATTCTATTTGCGCAAAGTTTTCCAACTGGGTGGGCACTTCACTCTCGATGGCGGGTCGGGCTTGCCTTGTGAATTCTGTGATCACTAGTTCCTTCGTTCACTCGATGATGGTGTACCGTTGGCCTTTGTCCCTTCTTGGTGACGTTGAGAAGGCCATGCGCAATTTTATCTGGACGGGCAACACGGCCCATAGCGGTAAATTTAACATCTCCTGGAAACGTGTCTGTGCCCCGAAAGCCGAAGGAGGTCTGGGTCTTCGTTCGATTCGCAAGGCGAATGCTGCTTTTCTGCTCAAATTTGCCTGGGACTTCTTGACTTCTACTGACACTGGCATGGATCTTCTTCGTTCTCGCTGGTTCTCTGCCTCTGGTGATCTTAAGACCTCCTACATCCGCTCCTCCCTTTTTGGTTCCACTAGACCTTACATCAGACAGCTCCTCTCGGAATCTCAGTGGATTGTTGGACCAAACACTTCGGTTAGATTTTGGCTTGATAATTGGCTCGGTTACTCCATTGCTGACAGGATTGGCATGCCTATTGAGGCACGTTTACATTTTCAGCATTTGATTTCGGATTATCATATTGATGGGGTCTGGCAGTTGGACGGGCTTTTTGTTCAGAACTTCCCTGTTATTGCAAAGGACATAGTTGCTATGGCCATCTCTCCCTCTATCCCGGATCATAGAGTTTGGACTCGCTCTCCGACGGGCAATGTGACGTCCACTCTGGCTTACAACTACTTTCGTACCTCCTTCCCGGCCACTTCTTGGGGGAAATGGATCTGGGCTCCCTTTATCCCTCCTTGTCGTTCGTATACGGTTTGGCGTGCGATACATCATAAACTTCCTTCCTGGGAGATTATTCAGTCACACTGCATTCAAGGTCCATCCATGTGCGCTCTTTGCCATACATCAGGGGAGACTGCTGATCATATTTTTTCTAGTTGTTCTTTCTCTCTTGCCATTTTTTCTAAACTAGGTTGGGCTTTTGATATATCCCTTATTTTTCATGAAGGTTTCCACAGATTGCTTTTACAGGCTATGCAGGTACAGTTCAGCTCCAAGTCACAGCGCTTTGGAGAGTTGCTTTTGTCACTGCTATTTGGGCTATTTGGACTACCAGGAACAGGTCCATTTTTGATGATAAGAAGGCTAACTCCACACAGGCTGTCTCAGTTATTCTTTCTTGCATCCGGGATTCTGCCTCCCTGATCTCGGGACACATGCACAACTCGGTTCGGGAGCTCAGCATTTTAACTCGGCTAGGTGTGCGTGGTGTTCCGTCTAAACCTCTTCTGGTGAAGTCTGTCACTTGGATTCCCCCCTCCCCTGGGTGGATCAAGGTTAACACGGATGGTAGTGCCGAAGGGGCACCTGGCCTTACTTTTGGGGGAGGCATCTTTAGAAATTGCAGAGGTTTCACTTTGGGAGGGTTTTCTGCCTCATTCGGCCATGGTTTTGCTTTTGAAGCGGAACTCCAGGCGGCCATTTACGCGATTGAGTTAGCCAGGGATCGTGGATGGCATAAGATTTGGCTTGAATCTGATTCCATGTACGTCGTTCAAGCGTTTCAGTCCCGATCACTTGATGTGCCATGGCGACTTCGTTCACGTTGGATTCGAGCCTTGCACTTTTTGGGGGATCTTACTTTCAAGGTTTCGCACATATACAGAGAAGGCAACCAGGCTGCTGATGCCCTCTCTGCTCTCCGAACACCTTTTACATGGTGGAATCCCCTCCCTCCACACGTCTCTGATATTTCTTCTCGTGACTTCCATACTCAGTATTTTCGTGTTCATTGAGCCTTCTGATGTTCCCCTCCCCAGTTTTCTTTCTTTTGCAGATCTTATGGATGCTTTGGAGGAATTCTCGGCTCCTTATATTTATATTTTTACCCCTTCCCTCCCCCGTCTTTTATGCAGGCACCTGCTTTGGATTAATTATGCATTGACGGATTATGGATTTGACGGTCATTGGTCTTTTAGGCCAATGCTGGTACTCTTTTTCCCACTATTGACTTTTTTCCCACAGGGTTTTTCAGTAGTGGGTTTTAACGAGGCCAGCAGAGTCTTTTCCACTCTGGGAAGATTCTTACATGCTTCACAGCATTTGGAACTTAGGTTCCTAGGCGCCTCACTATTGTTGCGCGCCCGGCAGTTCTATCGCCCCTGGACGGTACCTCCACGGCACTCATTGCTCTGCCGCCTTCAGCTGGTGTTGCTCGCTCCAGCATAGCATTCCCTGCTCTACATGTCATTCGCACTCCGGAAGCTGTTCCCGGACCACAGACCTAACCGCCTTCCATGAGTGTTTGGCCTCGCACTCACGGCGCTTGGTTCCACTTCAGTGGTTGCACCCCCACTTTTAGCGCCTTAGATCTGTTAGACTTTTTAGTCTCCTACCGGCTTATGGTAGTTTCGACTTTAGACTTTGATATACGCACTGCGCGGCGTTTTTCGGCTAGTGTATTAGCCTACTCGTTGAGCGTTTTGGGATTTGCATCTTCTTCTTTGTATACTCTTTATTTTCATTTTTATTTATACAAGCAACGATTAAACTCAAAGTCTAAGGCTACTAGAAGGGAATATAGAGAAAGTGAAAAGAGAAGGAAAGCCAGGTACATTGGTCAAGGTTTCATGATTACCTTGGGGCTAGTGTGAGTAACATTCTCCTATTTTGATCGAGCCAAGTGTAGTGTGGTGTAGTAGTAGGCCCGGATCTGATGAAATAGGATGAATTGAGACAGTATTTTGTCCTTGGGTACGAGGATTTTTTCCTGCCTGCTCCCTCCCCAAAGAGGACTCGCTATACATCATTTTCTTCTCATCTTCCAACAACTTTTCTGTGCTCAATTTTTTCAATCTCCTTCTTCATTTTCTCTTTTTTCGCCACCTCCTGTTCTTTTTATACCATAAGATTGTTCATAGTATTAGGATGCTCATTGATTTCATCTCGCAGCTCAAGAATCACTTCCTTTGCCCTAGCATTTATTGGATGATTCCACCATTTAAAGTAACCATAATCTCACCTTTTAAACAAAACATGAACAAAGATGAACTAAGATTCCATTTCATGAGTTCAAGAACTTCAAGAGAAAAAAATAAAGAAATTAGAGCACTTACATTCCTGTCTTTGCAGCCATGAAATAGGCGACCTGGGTTTGGTTTCGTCCAAGAAACTGTAAGAGATGCCCTCATTCCGTGGTCATAGATTTCATGCTCGGTTGGGGACTATGAGAATGCTGACATTTTTCCTTTCAACTGTCTGGTCAAGAATGACGAAAAGATTCTGCAAGGGTGGTTGTTAAGTTTTGGAGGGGAGAAATCGTGAATTTTCCTCCCAAAATAATGCCTAGTCGGGACAATAATATAAAAAAATAAAACTATTTGTAATTAAAATCGAGCGGCACCTCATTAAAGGCCTTCCACGTTAGCAACTCCCAGTTACTAAGCCTATTGTTGCTGTCCACGGAACATTTTAATTTTATTTTTTTTGCCGGTAACAGGATTATTTGAATTACTAGCCATCATAAAGGAAGTTTTGGTCAGATGTACAAACCTAGAAAATGTCTCGATAACTTAAATAACAAATTTTCTGATATGTTATATTTTTAATACTTTATCTTTAATTATATTTTATAAGAAGATATGTACATTTTTATATAATAATATAGTTCTAAAATGATAAGTATACAATCAATCTATGCATAACACTGGAGAAATGCTAGTCATATATTGTGTTTAGATTTTTTATTTGATTTATTAAAAAAAAAAAATAAATAAATAAAAAAAAGAACATGGTTTAGATTGTTATACAAATGGTTATTGATTTTAATTTTTTTTATAAATTAATTCTTCGGTTTGGTTTTGTAATATGAAAAATAAAATCCAGAAAACCAAACTTAACAAACACATGTGCAGCCGGTCGGTATAAACGGTTGAATGCTTGGATTGGGTCGTTATTATCCAAACAAAATAAAATACTACAACTCCAACTTTAAATGAAAGGATAATCACACTTGTTATTTTTGGTTACTTTGAGGAAATTTCCAAAGTTTGTAAAGCCATTTTGGACTACAGATTCGTTTTCAATTAGCAAAATATATTTCTTGTGTCTATAAATAGAGGTGAAGAAAAAATGTTTCTTACGGTTAATTTCTTGTTTCTTCAATGGCACCCAAGTACAACCTCAATAGCGTCACCAAGGAATATCCTTTCATGGTCAACCATTTTCTTCAATTTTTTCTTTTAAAAAAGTTAATTTACAAATATTTTTAACCTCTTTTCTTACTGGTTCTTTCTGCAGAATTGTGTTGTGAAGGTGAACACTCAGTCTAATTGGCAAAAGACAGTTACCAAAGTGTTGAACAAATGTCATGGTAACAATATTACAACTACACCCTTTGGTTGTTTATAATTACTCTGTTTATGAATCTAAATTGTATTCTGTGTAGGAGTATACAGTTTCAGAATGGGCGACAATGGTGAAGTTGAAATCTCAGGCAAAGTCGACCCGAGTTCACTTCTGAAAATGCTCGGAAAAGCAGGACGAGAAACGGAGCTGCGTTGGTTCCAGTTCGGAGAGTGTTCCAGCAATTTATTTATGCCAATGAACCACAGAGGATTCGGAGGATCCACCTACTCTCAATATGGAAGATATCAGCAGGACTATTATGGTGATTATGGCTATCCACGTTCTTGTGATGATCATGGGGGGCAAAATTATGAGTCTTCCTCTGGTTACGGGCAAGGTGGAACAATGACTCGGTACTACCATTCCGTACCGAGTAGAGGTGGTGCCGATATGGGCTGTTGCAGAGTGATGTAGATTCATTGCACCACTCAACTGCAAGAATTTTGTGATGTAGTTGAGTGAATTTTAAAGGTCTAGTTTATTAACTATTTAGTTGAGTCAATGAGCACATTTTAAAAGCTCCCTAGTTCTTAAAAGTCGAGTCTACTTGTGCTGTTGTGCAGTGTAAAAAGGTACCTAATAAGTAATATCTAAACCTTCTTCTTGCTTCTGTTTGGTGAAAAATATCTGAACTGGGTCTGGCCTGAATCTCAAAATACCTATTGTTTAGTCTTAGGTTGCAGTTGGATCGAGCGATTTAAAATGCAAGAAATTGAAACTAAAGAATTTCAACTCCTACAAAGATTAGTTCAAAATGAAAGTGTGATGGATTCGAAATCTATCCTTAAATCCTTCAATCAAAACACAACCTTGTGTAATCAGGTATTCCTGGAAGAATTTCAAAGCACGGTTATTTCTAAAGCTCTACGATCCAGGTATAGTATCGACGAAGGATAAGATTCATGGATCTAATGATAACAGTATATGATTGTGAATATTGAAGACAAATGCAAAAGATTCACCAAAGAAAATGATCACTTATTTTCAGCTGAACAATACATCCGCACTGTCATGATACATCAATCTCACTTGAGCAAGATAAAGTTTTGTCCATTTTTTCAGATATGCTACTATGAGACAGGCCATAATATTCAGCCAGATAGTCCAAAGCTTCAGAGTTGGTGTTGCAAACTTTCCACAACGATGCTACCTCACCTATTGAAACAGTACCCCACACCTCACACTCACAAATAAAGTCCAACAACTTCGAGTAAAATGAATCATAGTTCATCAGGATGAAGGGAACAGGAAGGACCGACCCGATTCTTTCAAGTTGGATCAGTGCCAAAATCTCAAATGCCTCGTCTAGAGTCCCGATTCCACCAGGTAGAGCAACAACAGCCGTTTTATCTGAAGCAACAGCTCTAACAGCAGCATCCACCAACCCATGCTTTCTTGCAGAAAAGAACCTGAAACGAGGCTTAAAGTTTACGATTTACACAACATTAATCCAAGCACATGGTACTAAACAGAAAGCACAAAGTACCTGCAAGTTAAATAGCTATCCAATGGTAAGTATGGATGAATATTTGTGGCAGTCCATTGTCCAGCTTCCTTGCCTATCTTGAACCCACCAACAGGCCTGCCTGCTTCAAGAGCTCCTTTAGTTACCGCATCCATTAACCCTGGCCCACCTCCTGACCATGACGTACAATTTAAGAGGCTAGCAATCTGCCACAGGAAGATCGCAATTGCAGAGCCTAAATCAAGAAATTTCGTAAAGCTATACATCAGAACACAATGCTACAAGGAATCTGGAATACGATGAACTTACATCTTTCCCCAACTCGAATGCTTGAACATAATGTGGATGGTTAGGCCCCAACCTTGCAGAACCTAAGTAGACAACTCCTCTGCCAAGTCTTTGTATGAGTTCATAGCATTTTTCAATTTCTTTCTTCACCTATTTTACCAAAGTTCAATGGTAGATTAGAATCTTCTATTCTTTCCAACTAATCAACTAGAACAAACTGCAAAACTAAACTATATTTCAATAAAGACCACTAGAATTAACCTATATAAATCAAAAGAAAGATTACTGTGAAATGGATACAACAGATTGTCGCTCAAAGACATCCTATACTACATATTGGCTGCTAACGGTAAAAAACTCGGCTTATGCACTGAAGAATCCATAAATATTCTGTTTTCTTCACAAAAAATGGCACTCAATCTTTAACAGGCACATTGTGTAACTTCCTCAGGACTAGTATGAAAAATCAAAGATGCACAAACTCTCACCATAAACAGATAAATTGACATAAAGTATACCTCAGCAGGGCTTGTTCTCTCGTCAAAATCAATGCCCTCAAACTTGCAGCGAAAGAGACTTCCTGAGTGGACCTTCCTGTAACTCCGAGGCATCTTGAAATTCACCATGGATCTCTGATTTTCATAAATAGGAAGTCGTGGAGAATTCTTGTTCAGATAAAAGTGACATAATGAACTCGAACTCGCTAGTGAAAACCCCATTTGCAGAAGCTTCCAAGATCCAGTTTTTTCAGTTTTATCAAATTCTTAAATAAGGTTTGCCCTGAACGGAGCAAAATTTTTGGACAGAAGAAAAGTTTTCCCTTGCTTTGTTCTAGGGTGCTTCGATTCTTCCCAAGCAGAGGGTGAAATTGATAATACAAAAAGATGCCACGGGGTACAATAGCCTCCACATTTTAGATTTTGGGGTCTGTATAAAATTTCTAGAAAGACTGGGGTCTCACGGTAAGTTATAATTCGTTTGCAATTGTGATGACATAATAGGGCAGGATTCAGTCACAAAATTAAACAGGCTGTACGACGTCGTAAGGGGTGTTTTTGTAATTTAAGCAGTTAGGGTTTTTGGCAGAGTTTAAATCCCTAGCCCCCTCTTCACTTCTTTTTCTTTCGCTTGCTGGCTGCGATTGTCCTGCCGTTTCAATCTCTTCATTCCATCGGAACCCTAGAATCTACAGCCGTCAAAAATGGGTAAGAGATCAAATTGTTTTCTTTAACAGAAGTTCAAACCTCTTTTTGAAGGATCTGTTAATCCGAATTCATTTGAAGTGTTAGTGATGGACATGCTGGTTTGTTGCAGGTATTTCGCGGGATTCGATGCACAAGAGACGTGCCACTGGAGGCAAGAAGAAGGCTTGGAGGAAGAAGAGAAAGTAATTCTCGTTTCATTTTTCGTTAATCATTCATCCGTTTTGTAACCTGTTAATTGCTTGCTCTTATACAATTCCGTGATATTAATGTTGTTGCGATTGATTTTAGAATGTTTCTACTCGTTTTCAAGCTTGCCTAGATCTGTCTCGTATGGGATGCTAAGCCATTTGTACATTAACTTAGGTCCAGTTTTAGTGTTTCAGATACCTAAAGGTTTCAATCAAGAATATTTGTTACTGCTCTTTAGCTCATCATGCATTTGCTGCATTTGTTGTATGAAATCTTTTGCATTTTTGTAACTATTTACGGTTTACCCATGCTCCCAAATTAAATATAAAGAGAATAAGTGCTATATTACTGTATCTACTCTGTTTGAACTGGATAGGTGAAGCTACGTTTTTGGGATTGCTATATCATTAGTCTCAAGTCTTAACTATTGTGTATTACCAGGTATGAGCTCGGACGACAACCAGCAAACACGAAGTTGTCGAGCAACAAGACAGTGCGCAGGGTGAGAGTTCGAGGAGGCAATGTGAAATGGAGGGCCTTGAGGTTGGATACAGGAAATTACTCGTGGGGGAGTGAAGCTGTAACCCGAAAGACCCGTATCCTTGATGTTGTTTACAATGCATCAAACAACGAATTGGTTAGAACCCAGACTTTGGTGAAAGGTGCTATTGTCCAAGTTGATGCTGCACCATTCAAGCAGTGGTATCTTCAGCATTATGGAGTTGACATTGGCCGCAAGAAGAAGGCTGCTGCCAAGAAGGAAGGAGAGGTATACCTTCCTGCCCTGCTTTTTATTTTCATAGCCTCATATATTGCAAATACTTATTATATGTGGTACTGAGATGCTTCTCCTGTTTGATGTCTCTTCTGGATTTTGATTAACCATATTCTTCTTGCTACTTTTGTTTGACCTGGTATTAGGAGGCTGAGGCTGCTGCTACTGAAGAGGTAAAGAAAAGCAACCATGTCCAAAGAAAAATTGAAAAGCGTCAAACTGACCGCAAGATTGATGCACATATTGAGGAACAATTTGGTGGTGGTCGTTTGTTGGCAGCAATCTCCTCCCGCCCTGGCCAGTGTGGGCGTGCAGATGGGTATGTATTACTAATAACCACTGTAATACTTTGGAAGAAAATGCACAGACTTCTTAGTTGTAATGTTAAAACCTAGACATTTTCTTTGGTCAAATTTATGTAGTAAAATAAAGTAGTTTCCATTGATATTCTAAAACTAGAAAACGAATAGACCATACTCAAGACAGAAATTGGATGCTAGTCTTTCCAGGTTTCTGACATGTTCTATTGATTGCTTCTGGAAAAGGTACATTTTGGAGGGTAAGGAGTTGGAGTTCTACATGAAGAAACTTCAGAAGAAAAAAGGAAAGGGTGCTGGTGCTGCTTAAATTTTTCCTAGGGCTCGGGGACAATATTTCTTTTTCTTTCTATCCCATTTTGTATTCAATGAACAAAATGATCACTTGAGAGTTATGTTCCAACTTTTCAACTGTCATGAACTATCGATTTCTTGATGACTATGTTAGAGTCTGTTTTTTGCTACTTGCTTTGATGTCTTGGCTTGCTATACTATCACTTTACTTATGAGTTATTTTTTCTTTTCAATGCCTATTGATAATTTGATGTGGTAGGGTTACAGTGATGTGTGGATTTTGTGATGATTTAATAATTCAGGGACTAATCAGGGAAGAAACTGCTCTCTTACACCCGACGCATAACCTTAGGTCGACTCTGTTAATTAGTTTATTTCAATTCTGGGATTGTTTCTTTCTGCTGAATTTGCAATGTTTGCATTGTCAAATAAAATTTGATTATATGCACAGCTTACATATTTGACAGCATAAGAAACCTGCAATATTTATCATGTCTTATGTTTTTCAATGACAATTTTTTGTTCAATACACTGCAGATTCCATGTTTTTTTTTTAAAGAAAGCGTCAATTCTTATCTAAAAGCCAAGGTTTGTATTTTATACATAGATATCTATCCTCTCTACTTCAAAAATATATATCTATATATTTACATTGTTTATATGTTTATGTACAATAATTGTTATGTTAACAAAATTGCAGAAACAAGTTAGTATTGTTTGCTTTATGGTGTGACCTTCAGAGAGTACCAATTTATATTTTCACTTATACGTTACGTACGCCACATCTAACATGGGATTTCTTTCCATTATTTACTTTTTTTCTTACATGGGATTTTATTTATTTTTCATTTCTGACCCCTTTACTATAAAAGAAAAAGATAAGAATAGAGAGGGTTAATAAGATTAGTCAGAAGGGCACAGATTGGTGGACCATGGACTGAAACGTTCAAATAATAGTAACAATCATTTTTGGAGGCACATTCTTTTTGCTTCTTTGGTAATGTTAATTTTTATAATTATGTTATTTGATTCAAATTGAGACTTCTATATCATGGATTAACTATTCAATGTCGATATTGTAGATTATCATTAGAAAATCAGTGTGCCATAGGATGACTTGGCAAGGTCAAATATTTTCGTTGAAATTCTTTAATTCCAGTCACAGAGAAGCTACAATGCACAATTTCAAATTTCTGTTTTTATTGTTATTTTCAGTTGATTGGCTATATCGCATTTTATTTATAAACGTGTGGTTGCTAGTTACATTTTGATTGTAAAACACTATTGTTTAGATTAAGTAAAGAGGCGTTGTTTTGTTAGTCAAGGACTGTCATTTTGGTGACAATGCACGTTGTACGCATGACTGCCTGAGTTATAACAGCCTCATGAATTTCCCAATATTCTCCATAATTAAGGAAAGTTGATAACAATTCTCCGCAAATTCTCTCCCCTTTCTTGAGTAACTCACGAGCTCGAGCTCGTTACCATGTCACAATCTCCATTTGTGACAAGTGGTATCTCGTGCAAGTTGCTCATCCTCCACGCTGTTGTAGCAACTAAGAATCATGGACAAAGTTTGGATCTTCGGGAGCAACAAGTGTCTGAGATTCTCCAAGGTCAAATGACCGTAATGCAAGGCCAAGCTCAAGCTGAAGCACGTCTGAAGGCTAAACTTGAAGGAATCGATGAAATGCTGAAGAATCAAATTCTGGAAGCTATGAAGGAGGTCGGATCTGCATTGGGCAAAGCTAAGGAACCGATTTCCTCTCCTACTCATAGTGTGGTATTTGGATCTTGTGGTAGTATGGACTAGAACAAGGATAGGAATTACTCTGGTGTTTTATCCCTAATTCCTATCAACGGAACCACTGAAAATCAGGGAAATATGAACCATGGGAATGGTAGAACGCCAAAGTTGGAATTCCCTAAGTTTAGTGGTGATAATCCACATCCATGGCTTAGAAAGTGTCGTAGATACTTCATGTATAATCAAATGTCTGATTATAAGAAATCCGTCCTTGCTGCTATGTATCTAGAAGGTTTAGCTGACCAATGGTTTGTGGATTATATTGATGGGAAAGGAAACATGTCATGGGAGGCTTTCACAAAATTGTTGATGGCTCGTTTTATGAATCCTAATGGAGGGAGTTTGATTGCCTAGTCTAATAAGCTTAAGCAAAGTGGTTATATCCAACACTATATTACTAAATTTGAGGAGCTTAAGGCACTCATGATAGAGAATTACATATACTTGATAGAAGAGTACCTCATTGGTAGCCTTATTGGAGGATTGAGGGAGGATATTAGCAAGCTAGTGGACGTACTTAGCCCCAAGCACTTTGCTATCAGCTACTCAATTAGCACTGAACCAGGAGGATATTTGTGCATCTTTCGACTAAGAGGGCAGAAGGTTGTCATTAAGTCAGCTAACACTTTCCGTAGATCCAGTTGGAAGACGGATTCCGGTAACAAGGCCAAGAGCTCTGCTACAGAGAGATATCCCCCAATTAAATGGAGGCCAGGAGAAAGAAGAACTTGTGCTTTAATTGTGATGAAACTTTTCATGTGGAGCACATGTGTAAGAGGCTACTCTTGATAATGTCAGATCCTGATGAAGTGGAGATGAAACAATTGGTGTTCGAGGAGATCATTGATGAAGAGAAAGAACCAAAGGTATCTCTCAATGTTGTGGCAGGACATAAACACCCTGACACTATTAAGTTAATGGGGATTGGGGAGATCGTTGGTAACATGGAGATAACTACTCTATTGGACACATGAAGCACTCATAGTTTTTGGATCTACACACAGTTGACAAATTAGGTTGTGTAATTGAGCATACAAGTCCCTTGTTGGTTATAGTAGCTGATGGTAACAAAATTGAATGCAACTCTAAGTGTCCCAATTTGGTTAGGAAATAGGGAGTGTGAACTTAGCGCACCATTGAGGCTGTTGAGGTTAGGGGGGTATGATATGGTTGTGGGAGTTGATTTGCTAGGGCAATTGGGGCCAGTGACCTTTGATTTCAAGAAGCATACACTGAGTTTTATCAAGGGTAAGGTGGTGACTCTGCAAAGCATTCAATCTGAAGTGAGGTTGAGCATGATATATGCCAAAGGGATGAAGACGTTAGTGAGAAAGAATCAATGAAAATTCTTAGCTTGTGTCTGCTTCATTACTGTTGAAGAGGTGGTAGAACTAGCAAAAGTGCTCCTGAGTTATTGCCATTTCTGTGTGAATTTAAGCATTTGTTTGACACCCCTGTGGAACTACCCCCAAAGAGGAATAGGGATCACAGAATCCCTATTAAACTAGGCATGGATCCAGTGAAAAAACACCCCTAGAGATACCCCCTGCTGCAGAGGCAAGAGATTGAAAAGTTGGTCAAGGAAATGCTTCAAACTGGGGTTATTAAGCCTAGTAACAACCCTTATTCTTCACCTATCTTTTTTATTAAGAAAAAGGATGGTAGTTGGAGGTTTTGTGTGGACTATAGAAACTTGAATTATATCACAATTAAGGATAGTTAACTTATCCCGCTGATAGAAGATTTGTTGGATGAACTGAGTGGAGCTCAAATATTCTCTAAGATCGACATTAGAGTTGGATATCACTAAACAAGAGTGGCCCCTGAAGATGTTCAGAAACAACTTTTATGACTGCCTCTGGCTTGTATGGATTCAAAGTGAGGCCAAACGCCCCAGCAACATTCCAAGCTATAATGAATCAGGTTTTATGTGATCATTTGAGGGATTTTGTACTGGTGTTTTTTATGATATACTCATTTATAGTAGAAGTATGGAGGAACACTTGTTTCACCTTAGAAGAGTTTTTTAGCTGCTGGATAAGAACAAGCTATTTGCAAAATTATTCAAATGTGGGTTTGGATATTCACCAATGGGCCATGTGATCAGCAATCGTTGAGTTTCCCTGTTCCAAATAAAACCAAAGCCATAACAGAGTGGTCCCTTCCGAAGAATGTGGAAGCAGTAAGGGGATTTCTTGGACTTACAGGGTACTACAAAAATTTTATACCGGGGTATGGGTTATTGGCAAAGCCACTCAAAAATCGGGTCATTATAGAGTTGTATCAGAGCCAGGTTTACTTTTCTCTAGACTCATTCGTATTTGTAATTTTTCATGTAAATTAATTATGTAAAAGGGTATCATGTGTTTCACAACCATCTATGCCTCGTCGCTTAGCTCCAAGGTACACTTTAGATATGTTCAATTTCTATTTACATGCATTACATTCATGACAAGTGCCTCAGCTCCAAGGTACACTTTAGTTATGTTCAATTTCTATTTACATGCATTACATTGATTGTATTCATAATAAGTATGATATGTTTACAAGCTTACTTGTCTAGTATATGAGATATTAAGTATGTTGTGCATGCATATCGAACTTCGCTATATGAGACTAGACTTTATATGACAATATTAGCTTGGATATTGAGGCATATGGCACGCATCATCACGCAACTAATACTCGCGCGGAGAATAACACGCCTAATGCACCCAATGATGTTTCCGACTAGCAAAAAATGTTAGCTAATTTAGCCACACTGTTACAAGGAGCAACTATCAATCCACCTGCCACTTAAGAGCAAGTTCAAGCGCGTTCCATCAACCAGTTCAATAGCTTTACGCCACCTACCATCCATGGGTATGAAGGCCCCTGTGCAATTGAGGAATGGATGTCAACATTGAAAAGTATATTCGAATATGTGGCTTGGATATTGAGGCATATGACACATCATCGTCATGCAACTAATACACACAGGGAGAATAACGCACCTAATGCACCCAATGTTATTTCCAACCAGCAACAAATGTTAGCTAATTTAGCCACACTATTACAAGGCGCAACTATCAATCCACCCGCCACTCAAGAGCAAGTTCAGGCGTGTGTCATCAACCAGTTCAACAACTTTATGCCACCTACCTTCCATGGGTATAAAGGACCCCCCTGCAATTGAGGAATGGATGTCAACATCGGAAAGTATATTCGAATATATGGCTTGTACTGATGCACAAAAAGTATCATGTGCGGTTTTTCAACTCAAGGAGGATGCAAGGAAGTGGTGGAATGGGTATTGGAGGCACCGAGATGCAGAAGACCATGAGGTTCTAACATGGAATGGCTTCAAGGATATCGTGATGGAAGAAATATTTTCTGAGAATTTATAAACAACAAATGGTATGAGAATCTAACGATTTGGCACTAAGAGGGTGGACTGTAACTGAATATGAGCGAAAATTAACATGAGCCATTTTGCACCTCCACATGGTCAACACGGAGGAGATGAAGGCTCAAAATTTTATAGATGGACTCTATCCACATATTCGTCACCTGATTGCAGTCATGGGACTATGTCTTATTCTGAGGCAGTTATGCGAGCTGAGAACATTGCAGCTAGCATGGAAATGGAGAAGTCTAATGCTCGTGTAGTCGAGAATTCAAATAAGAGGAACTGGAGCGAACCCAAAGATGAAAACACAAGCAAGAAAGCACGAAGTAAGATACATCTTGGCCTCAGCCCTAGTGAGACTACCCATTTACCCCACGTGTAATAAGAGACACAAAGGAGAATGCATGCGTGGTCAGAACCACTGCTACAGATGCCACGAGGAAGGACATACGATTTTCCAGTGTCGAAGAGAGGTAATTGGGCCAAACGCCAAAATCAAGACCAAGGTTATGGAGGTACAGTCAGTGTATTCATCATGAATGAAAAACAAGGGGAAAAGAAGGATGATAAGTCATCAAGTAAATTATGAATTTTCGAGGACGAAATTTTTTTCAACAGGAGTAGGATGTAACACCTCATATTTTTTTGTCTATTATTATATTATTTATTTAATAAAAATATAATCATTCCTTCTTAATTAAATAAAATTATTTAACGAAAATCAAATTGAAATTGTCTACAAATTCTCCCACCCCTTTCTTGCGTAACAGTGACGAGCTCGAGCTGGTTCCCATGTCAATCCAGATATCCTATGACAATTTGGTAGGTAAGAGAAAATGTCTAGAATAATTAAATATTCACCGATATTGAATTAATGTGTCCTAGCTCTCTGTTGCTGAGAAACTTGGTCTATTGTCGTGCCGCCTTTTGAATATGTTGTTTATTGTCTCAGTTTACAACGGTATCGCTTTAGAAAACACAACAATTAATAAAAAATAGTAGTTAATCAAGAAAAATTATAAATCTTTAGCATGTATAGCGGTAAAACAATTATTATTTATATTAGGGCACTGCTGAGTTTCTAAGCCCTCAAATTATATTGTTTTGTCCAAAGTGCAGATTATATGCATTCATATTTTCTCCAAAACGGGTTAGGAAAATTCTAGAATACCCTTGTATGAAAACAATTACTATTCGAACTTGCTATTGTAGGTAGTGACATTGATTCTTTAATTACGCAAAATAGGTCTCACTTTTAACCATTTCCACTATTCACGATCCCTAAAAACACTCCCCCATTTTCTATCGAAAAAACTTGCGTCATACGCCTTCAAACTAAGAGGGTGTTTGGCTGAGCTTATAAGCTCCTAAAAACATCTTATAAGATGTTTAGGAGCTTATAAGCTCTTGCAAAATGTTTGGCAAAATAAGATGTTTTGGAGCTTATAAGACCAAAAAATAAGCTCTAAGAGCTTATAAGATCTAAAAAAAAAAGTTGCTATACCCCAACTTATTTCCATCTTATTTTTTAAGATCTTAATTATTACACTCAAATTTCACACACACTACGCGCATTTCACACACTACACGCACTACACACATTTCACACACTACACACATTTCACACATTTCACACACTACACACATTTCACACATTTCACACACTACACACATTTCATACATTTCACACACTACACACATTACAAACATTTCACACACTATACACACTTCACACACCACATACATTTCACACACTAATCAAAATGTGTGTTTAATATTAATTTTTAAATTAGACCCCAAATTTATAGCTAAATCAATATATTCAATTGCAAGCTTATAAGCTCTTTTATCCAAACACTTTGTTAACTTATAAGCTCCTTAAAAATTACATCTTATAAGCTCTTAAAACAACTTATAAGATGTTGGAGGTTATAAGATGTTTAAATAAGTTTAGCCAAACACCCTCTAAATGAAGATCAACTAATGCATTTTCTTAAATATCCTTTTCTTTTTTCTTATTGTTTTTCTTTTCTTTGTTTCTAACAAAACCACATGCGAGTATATGGAGTCCAAATGTTTTTCTTTTCTTTTTGTTTTATTTTTCTTTTTCTTTCTTTTTTATTGATCCACAACTAAATGTAAGTGTTATTTTTATGGCAAATACTCTCCCCCGTTTATACTCCCTCCGTCCCAGTTTAACTTGTTAGTCCATAAATGGCAAATTTATCACACAATCTCCACCCTCAATTTTCACCTTTGAAAAAGTCAAAGATTTCACGAAATCTATTTTTTCTTAACCTCTGTGCCCGATCAACTAGGCAAGTTAAGCAGGAACGGAGGGAGTACATTATAAGAAAAAAAAAAACCAAATTAGAGATGTCTCTAATCATATGATATATGTCTATAAACAAAAGTAGTGACGGATTTAAAACGAAATAATTGGTCTCTATAATGCTTGTCTCTAAAATTTAGAGACCGATTTATCCCGTCTCTAAATTTGATGACATAATTTTCGTCTCTATTATGAAATTAGAGACTAAATTACCTACAGAATAGAGATGAATCATGTCCACTCAGTTACTATTTCACCACTAATCGAATACTAATAATTTTTTACCACTTTCCGTTACTATTCTATTCTATTTCGTTTTTATTTGATGGTCAATATTATTCATTACTAATTTTCATCTCTAATATGAAAATCTCTTGTAGTAATAAAAGCAAGTCATTTTAGACTTTCACGTAAAAATTATAATTTAGGGATTCACATAATCACCGCCACACAATCTGTCTTTATTATTTTAATTTTCATTTTCTTAGGTAGGGGAATAGAAGAGGAAACATGATCTATTTACCATAGAGGAAATATATAATTTAGATAGTGATACTATTATGATATTTGCAACGAGATTTGTTCAAATTTATTTAATAACTTGCTTTTGAGATGGAGGGAGTAACTGAGATTTTGGCTTGATAATTGGCTCGGTTACTCCATTGCTGACAGGATTGGCATGCCTATTGAGGCACGTTAATTTACATTTTCAGCGTTTGATTTCGGATTACCACATTGATGGGGTCTGGCAGTTGGACGGGCTTTTTGTTCAGACTTATCCTATTATTGGTAAGGACATAGTTGCTACAGCCATCTCACCCTCTATCCCGGATCATAGAGTTTGGACTCGCTCTCTGACGGGCACTGTGACGTCCACTCTGGCTTATAATTACTTTCGTACCTCCTTTCCGGCCACTTCTTGGGGGAAATGGATCTGGGCTTCCTTTATCCCTCCCTGTCGATCTTATACGGTTTGGCATGCGATTCATCATAGACTTCCTTCTTGGGAGCTTATTCAGTCACACCGTATTTAGGGTCCTTCCATATGCGCCATTTGCCATACATCAGGGGAGTCTGCTGATCATATTTTTCCTAGTTGTTCTTTCTCTCTTACCATTCTTTCTAAACTTTGTTGGGCTTTTGATATATCTCTTGTTTTTCATGACGGTTTCCATAGATTGCTTTTACAGGCTATGCAGGTACAGTTCAGCTCCCAAGTCACAGCGCTTTGGCGAGTTGCTTTTGTCACTGCTATTTGGGCTATTTGGGTTACCAGGAACATGTCCATTTTTTATGATACGAAGGCTAATTCTACACAGGCTGTCTCAGTTATTCTTTCTTGCATTCGGGAATCTGCCTCCCTGATCTCTAGACACATGCACAACTCGGTTCAGGAGCTCAATATTTTGACTCGGTTAGGTGTGCGCGGTGTTCCGGCTAAACCTCTTTTGGTGAGGACTGTCACTTGGACTCCCCCCTCCCCTGGGTGGATCAAGGTTAACACAGATGGTAGTGCCGAAGGGGCACCTGGCCTCACTTTTGGGGGAGGCATTTTTCGAAATTGCAGAGGTTTCACTTTGGGAGGGTTCTGTCTCATTCGACCGTGGTTTTGCTTTTGAAGCGGAGTTCCAGGCGGCTTTTTACGCGATTGAGCTGGCCAAGGATTGTGGTTGGCATAAGATTTGGCTTGAGTCTGATTCCATGTACGTAGTACAAGTGTTTCAGTCCCGCTCTCTTGATGTACCATGGCGACTTCGTGCACGTTGGATTCGAGCCTTGCATTTTTTAGGGGATATCACTTTTAAGGTTTCGCACATATACAGAGAAGGCAATCAGGTTGCTGATGCCCTCTTTGCTCTCTGCATGCCTTTTACTCGGTGGAATCCCCTCCCTCCACACGTTTCAGATATTTCTTTTCGTGACTTCTATACTCAGTATTATCGTGTACATTGAGCCTTCTGATGTTCCCCTCCCCAGTGTTTTTGCAGATCTTGTGGATGCTTTGGAGGGATTCTCGGCTCTTTATTTTTACCCTCCCTCCCTCGTCTTTTGTGCAGGCACCTGCTTTGGATTAATTATATATTGACGGATTATGGATTTGATGGACATTGGTCTTTTTGGCCAATGCTGGTACTCTTTTTCCCACTATTGGCTTTTTCCCACAGGGTTTTTCCAGTAGTGGGTTTTAATGAGGCCAGCAGAGCCTTTCCCACACTAGGAAGATTCATACATGCTTCACAGCATATGGAACTCAGGTTCCTAGGCGTCTCACTGGTGTTGCACGCCCGGCAGTTCTATTACCCCTGGACGGAACCTCCACGACAATCATTGCTCTGCCGCCTTCAGCTGGTGTTGCTTGTTCCAGCATAGCATTCCCTGTTCTACATGTCGTTTGCGTTCTGGAAGCTGTTCCCGGACCACAGATTTCACTCCCTTCTATGAGTGTTTGGCCTCTCACTCACGGCGCTTGGTTCCCTTCAGTGGTTACTCCCCCACTTCTAGCGTCTTAGATTTGTTAGACTTTTTTAGTCTACTACCGGCTTGTGGTAGTTTCGATATTGGAATTAGATATACGCGTTGCGCCGCGTTTCTCGGCCATTGTATCAGCCTTCTCATAGAGCGTTTTGAGTTTTGCTACTACTTTTTTGTACACACTTTATTTTCAGTTTATTTATACAAGAAACTATTTAACTTCTTTATCCATCCTAGTAAGTCTCACATGAAAATTGATTAATTAATTTTAAAGATTGATTAGTTACTTTTAAAAACTCAAACTCACCCCGATGGGTCTATATCATACCTGTGTGAACATAAAAAATAATTAATTACAAATGTTCAAACCGACACATATATACCTATATAATGCATAACACCTCAAAAAAATATTAAAATAAAATAATAAACAAAATATATTGTTAATTTTATTATATTATTTTTTTCTTATTCATATAAACTCATATTTTATTTTAAAAAGGATAATTGATTATTTTTATATTCTACAACATAGATATAGGCTTATCTATCAACTATAAATCATAATCAGAATATTTAAATTATTTTGAACAATTACCCCTTCTCTCTCTATATAATTTATTCAAAATACATAATCATTTATTGAACGGCCCTGTGAAATGAACGATTCGAAAATATTGAATGAACATATCATAATTGAAAGATTATGTAGAGTTTTGAAACTACAGTGAGCACCTCCTGATGTGCTAATAATGTATATTTAAAAATTTGTCACATAAACGAATGATTATCATAGGTGTACAATATATCAATACTCAGATTATGTATATAGCTGAAAATATTAATAACTACACAAAGAGTGAATGAAATTATTTATTATTCTTGTATTAGTTCTTTTATTCACTAAATGAGCCGAAACTTTGTCAATATGCTAGTTAAATTATTATTATTATTATTATTATTATTATTATTATTATTGTTGTTGTTGTTGTTGTTGTTGTTGTTGTTGTTGTTGTTGTTGTTGTTGTTGTTGTTGTTGTTGTTATTATAGATTGTTTCCTATTTTTCATATATAGATAGATGTATTAAATATAAAAATAATTATTTTTGCAATATTTTAATTTAATATCTCTAATTAGTTTAACTCCTAATAAATTATATTCATTTACATATTTCGCAACTTTCAAGTGTATATTTATTTATTTAAAATGGTAAATGATAATAAATATTCATGATTTTATAGATAATTCATATTTATACTATAAAAGTCACCTTTTTTTAGATCTATCATGAGTGGATATTTAAGAAATTCCAAACATATTGTTAAAATATGGTATTAAATGAAAGATCTTGGAAAAGTGATTATTATGATATATTATATGTTAAGGATGATTCAAAATTAACTATAAAAGTCAAATACAAAAGGTTGGGCAAATTTAATAAACTGCAGCACTGTTCACGCTTGAATTAAAATTATAAGTATTTTTTTTTTTTTCTATTTATCAGTTTAAGTGAACTCGCCTTTGTCACATGCACAAGCGAGTTCACAAAAAACTGACACCACCTGTTCAATGTCGCCCCTTGCAGGGGCGACTTCTATTTTTTTTTTTTTTTTTTGGGTTAATTGTGATCTCGTCTGTGGGAGGGGCGAGATCAGGTATTGCAAAGTATACATGTACCTAAAGTCACCCCTGGCATGGGCGACATCTAGTATTTCCATTTTTTTTTCCTCATACGTGAACTCGCCCCTGGGAGAGGCAAGTTCTGGACAGGGGGGGTGGGGGGCAGTGGACAGGGGTGAGCGTTTTGGACAGGGGGTGGGGGACAGTGGTGCAGCAGCTCGGTGGTGCAGGGGCAGCAGTGAGTGGTCTAATCAAAGTTGAATTTTTGGGGGAGATTTTGACTGGCTTTTTTCTATATATCCGTAGCATCTGGCTTCTTCTTCTTCTTCATATCTCTTTTCTCCCCCTCAACAATCTGTAGAATGAGTTCCTTCAAATCTCCATTCTCTGTTAAAAAAAATTCTTCATCTTTGTCCCTCATTTGATTATACAAGAAGGTCTTGAAGCATCAAATTTATTGTGTAGACGATTTACACAAAACTGAAGATAATTTGCTAAGGTTATAATTTTTTTATATTTACTGAATTTTCATAATTTATATTATAAATTACATATGATATACCACTGATATATTTTATGTATATCTTCTAATTATTTTGAAGGTTGTGAAAGTTCGTTTGACCAGAAATTAGTGGACACAGTGCTGCATCTCGTTTGGACCGAAAGATATCTTACGAATACAACTACATCGTATCTTCATTAAGGTATCAAAGTTGTATATGTAATTTTAATTAAAAAAAAAAATCAAAGAACGTGAACTGTAAAGAATTGAACAAAAAAGAGTGGCCAAGATTTTTTTTTTTTTTTGTACACTTATGTATGTGCAGTGGAAGAAATAAATATTTTATTGTGCCTCTTAGTAATGTTATTATGGTCCATAATGTGATTGTCTCAATTGTGCATATTAGTTACATTTCTATTGTGTATGTTAGTGAAAAATTTATTATTATTATTATTGTCATAATTATTATTGTTAATACCACTGTTGATGTTATTTTTATTATTATTATTATTATTATTATTATTATTATTATTATTATTATTATTATTATTATTATTATTATTATTATTATTAGTAGTAGTAGTAGTAGTAGTAGTAGTAGTAGTACTACTAGTATTATTATTATTATGGTTATTGATATTTATATATATTTGTTTTCTTAATTTTACTACGTTTGTTTTTATTATTACTACATTTATTATTATTATTATTATTTTTATTATTATTATTAGCATTATTATTATTATGATCGTTATTATTATTATTGCTATTTTTTTTTATTACGTTTAATATGATTATTACTATTAATCTCCTACTATTATTTTATTATTATTATTATTATTATTATTATTATTATTATTATTATCATTATTATTATTATTAGCCTTAATCTCCGATCATTATTTTCATAGAAATTTATGTTTATTATTATTCTTATTATTATATATCAATATTAATAGTATTATTTTGTTTTTATAATTTTTTTATTTTCATTACGTATTATATTATTATTATTATTATTATTATTATTATTATTATTATTATTATTATACGTATTATATTATTATTATTATTATTATTATTATTATTATTATTATTATTATTATTATTATTATTATTATTATTATTATTCTTAATCTCCTATCATTATTTTCTTTAGGAATATTATATTTATTATTATTCTTAATTATTTATTCAATATTATTATTAACATTATTATAAATATTATTATCAACGTTATTATTACTATTATTATTATTCCACATCAACTAACGTTATTTTGCTTTTTTTGTTAATTTTACATTCTTTATTATTGTTTTTATGATTATTATTATTTTTATTTTTCTTATTCTTATATCATTATTTTTTTTAGAAATAGTATATTTATATTTTATATTTTTTCACAATCTTTATTCTTGTGTATTGTTTTTTTTTATTTATTTATTATTATTGTTACATGTTTCAACGTAGAGTAGTTTAATGTACGCTAAAATACTTAGATTTGAAGATAATGGCGCCGTCGGAAAACGTTGGAATTATCGTGCACCGTGGAAGTGATACCGAAGGGCCACCTATTGGCGGTCGTAGGGTGCGTCGTTCGATTGGCTATACTGAACTGCTTTCGCTATTATACCACATGTTGAAAATCGATACCGATCGATATATTTTGAAAGTATCAGCAGCGTTTTGCGAAGATAATATTTTACAGCTAATACCGATCAATAGTGACGAAGATTTGTGGTTCTTCTTTGATCCGGATGCTGGAAATCGTTGCGTGCACCTTCACGTTGATAGTTTTGTACTCCAGCAGGTCACCGAACAAAATGTACCCTTAACAGATGACTATTACCAATACGCCGCATTTCTTAGTGGCGACGGTCCAACCAGCCATGGATTCGATACACATGGTACCTCTACTTCTAGTTTCGATGAATTCCCCAACAACCCTCAAATCCCCATTATCCATGAAACTATCGATGCTACAAGTAACTATGTGGCGGAGTTATCCGGGGATCAAGTCATTGAGCGATGGTAGACAGCTTTGGTATTCACGAGACTGAAGATTCTGAGTTGAGTGATAGTGAATCAAACAGTGAAGATGACACAGAGGACGTGAACATCGAGGATCTCCAGGGTGATATGAGAGAGCCGACCAGGAGATCATTTGAGGAGTTATATCAGGAAGCACAACAAAATTTTCATGATCACCGTGCAGCCTACCATCAGCCACTGCCAGACGCACAACACCAAGCAGCTGGGATGCCCATGCCACATGACGCACCCCAACAAGGGAGGAGACGTAGTACGCCCACACGTGCTAACTTCGGACAACGAGCTGGTAGTACTACCTCGCGTAGTACCCATCCATTTAGGTCTGTGTCAAGCGATGTCCCCGGGCCTTCACATTCATGAGCATCCTAGTGTGGACATGCAGTCAGGCTACTATGTGCCTCCAATGGCGAACGAACAAGATTTTTTCACTCCTCATCGTGATTCAATGCGGTTTGATCAGTCCTTCACTTCGCTCCTGGAAGTCGGCAACTACACAACAACTGAACTAGTTTATCCTCACCAACCAAATTGGGCAGGTCATCCAGGACAATTCAATACGTCTCCGATCCCATATTTAGGTCAAACATCATCTTCATCTGGTCGGCCAACGTTTAGTTTGAATATCGGCACACAAGATGATGGTCAATCACAACGCGCCCAAAATACGGAATCCGATGCCCCTATCGAGGAGCGGAGAGGGAGAGCTAAACGAAACAGAAAAAAAAAAACCCGTTGCGGGACTAGTCATGAATATTACACCTGGTGTTTTTCAAGTTATTTGTAATAATTGCGTAAAAATTATTTCATATTTTAAGTATTTATGATTAACCTAAATATTATATTTTTTCAGTAACAGAATTTAAACATCGACTATAGTCGATGCATCTTAATCTTACATAAAAAAAAACGTTGGGTGCAAGTCAAATTATTGAAAGTTTGTTAAATAAACAATTCAAAATTAAGAAATATATATATGTGTATATATACCATAAGTGGCATTAAAAAAATTATAAAAAAAATGGAAATACTATATGTCGCCCCTGCCAGGGACGACTTTAGGTACATGTATACTTTGCAATACCTGATCTCGCCTCTCCCACAGGCGAGATCACAATTAACAAAAAAAAAAAAAAGAAAAAAAAAATTAGAAGTCTCAAGGGGCGACATTGAACAGGTGGTGTCAGTTTTTTGTGAACTCGTATGTGGCACAGACGAGTTCACTTAAACTGATAAATAGAAAAAAAACACACTTATAATTTTAATTCAAGCGTGAACAGTATTGCAGTTTATTAAATTTTCCAAAAGGTTGTCAGGCTTGACAATTAACTTTTAGGGAGAAATTTTATTGTATTTCAATTTTAACGTAGATTTTACATATATCTTCTTACATAGTACTCCGTATTTCATAGTTTCTATACATATAGATTATTATAAATATAATCAAGATCCTAATTCATCTAGAGTTTTTAATGTAAATAAATAAGAGTAAAATTAAAAGAATGAGAACAAAAAAGCTGGATGGGGAGTTGATTATCAGTTTAGCAAGTAGCAAGTTACTATATTTAATGGTTAAGATTAAAAGAATATGATCTAATGATTAGTATCATAAGTTGTATCAATGCAATGATTATATTGGAAAAATATCCAAAAAATTAACGTAAAAAAATAAAAACAATGATGATGATGATGATGATGATGATTATCTGACTGAGAGAAAGAAAAAGGTCGAAGTATGCATTTGGAATGTAAAAAAGTAAGTTTTTGCTGAATTAACCGAGTGGGTGAACTAGGATTCATTAGCACCAAGAAAGATCCTGAGATCATGTACAGAAATATTGTAAAATATTTTTGTTTAAGGGATTTGTAGGATAGGATGTGTATTGAAAATTATAAAAAATGTGTAGGTAATAACATGTGAATGTGGAGGGATGTATCATTCAACTGTAATATAAAATACGTTGTCGATGGACCATGCCATGCTCTATCCGGATAGGGACATCCCAAAACAAATATCCTCCTAATGTTCTCCAATGTATGATATTGATGTATATTCATACAATTGAATGAATTTAGCCTCGTATGCTCTGAGTATTTTATTTTTATCAACGGAGTTTTTCATTTCACACATAAAAAACTCGATGGGATTACCTCTTCTTCACAAAACATTTGACCTCAGGAAATTGTAATTTCCCTTTGATATTTCGTAAGGGGGACATTCATTTTAAGTAGAAGAAGCAGCAGTTTGTCACAACATCGCCGACGCAGCAAATGAATCCTCATTAAGAGAAAGTTGTAATGCACACACCATATGACCTTCGACGAGCGAACCTCTAATTTCAGGATTATCACATCATACTCAACCAAATATTCCAAAAAATGAATAGGAAATCATAAACTTGTTAAGGTAATCCTCCCCTAGTCGCTTATATTGAATAGACCCAAGTTTCAAAAAGCATCAGTAAGGTGCAATTAGAAAAATAAATACTTGGAAGCTTCCAGATGAATGATGAGTTGAACTGGCATAACTTCTTATATTGTATGACTTATCAATTATCATTAACGAGAAGCCCAATGCAACAAAAGGCGAAAGCCCAAGGCAACAAAAGCTGTTCTGACACCTAAGTACATGGAATGAAGCAAAGAAGGCACCTTCACCAATATATACATATATACATGTGTCTCTGTGTGCGAGCATAATTCTGTATTCTATTTTCAGAAACACGTAACATATATTCACAGAAAAATAGCATACAATGTCAGAAACAGCATTCAACATTTAAATTCTAACAGGTGTAACTAATAAACACAACATTTGCCACAAACAAATGCAAGAACTGGACAACCGTATTACAGTATATGGTTTAGGTCAAATTTATTCAAGAAACAGGGCTGAGCCTCTCTCAATAGGCAAGCGCCTTTGGAAGGTTGCTAGGCATAACACCTGTAGAGCCTAAGAGAGGGCCAGAGCACACCGTTTAACTCACTGTTTCCTAGCTCTCTTTCGCAATCTCTCTCTAACAAAGTCATTTCGAGCTTGGAGCCGAGCTTGTTGAGGAGCAACATTTAAATAAGACAAATGCAAACCATATCCGAACAATGAGGCACCAAAAAGAAAGACCGCTGCTGTAGCTGCTATCTTCTTAGGTGTAGCCTCAAAGCAAACCACCATCTCAAGAAGATTTTTCCTCCAAATAATGATGAACTTATTCGCCAATACTGAAAAAAAGAAAAGAAAAAGGAGGTGTTTCCATCAAAACTAGTAAAACGAACTAATGACCATTTCATCTTATTGATAGGAGAAAAAAGTAAAAAGATTGCTTAATTGATTTAATGATAATGCCCCTTCTAGCTAACTTCTAATTTCTTCAGCTGACTTTACTTGCTTTGTTGAATTTTTCCAATCCATGCATATACAAGTACAATTATTTCACAGTATTTATATGTATCACTTTGCAGGCTATCAACACAGTTTTAGCTTCCTCAATTCAATAAATAATGCAATGGCTTCCACTCTTAAGCATAACTCTGGTGGTGTCTTGTAATCCATTATGTGGATAACAAATGGTAACAGGCCATGCCGCAATTGGTTTTACCAAAACCGCAACCTGCCACGTGATTTAACCTCCTCCCAACCTTAAACGAGATTCTGAAGCCACCTAATCCAACCAGCAACAGCTCAGGCTTATTCACTATATTTCTCCAAAGCATTGCCTTTGTCTTATATGAATCATGAATCACAAAAAAGAAAAGGTCCATGGTAATATGCTGATTCAGGTATCTAAATTTTTAAACTATTGGGCTTGAAGCTAAAAATAATAACTGAATGCAAGCAATTAAATTTTAAGAAAATAAATAAATTATTTTGGACAGAGGCATCAGACTACACTTATCTGACAGAATCCAACAAGCACAAACATATCATTTAGATACTAAAGCTTAATATGATGTTTAGATTTTACATCAGAATGCACAGTATGAAATGATAATCTCAAATGAAAGAGAAATTAATAAAGATAAACAAATGCCAAAGTATTCAGCAAAACAAAAGCACAATTGAAGCTTCATCAACTTACCAGACTGTAAATCAAGGCCGCAAGAACTCAGATTGCGGTGCCAACGGAAATGAAATTGCAGGTTAAGAAATGAATATACAATGAAACGGTACTTCTATAAACAGCCTAATAATTTCTCTATACAGCCATTACATAATTGAGTTCCCTATTTTACCCTTGATGCAACCACAACTCACATCTGTAAGACTGTTTGTTTACCTAGCTCATTTAATCCCTTGACTCTAACTAGCGATAGCCGTTTTCTTCTTTTTTTTTGTTTAATTATTTTCGGTTGAATCAGATGAATAATATTCCAATGTCAAAGATCCCAACCATTTTCTCTTGTTATATTTTCCAGTGAATTAGTTGCCTCTGTTAATTTTTGGTTCTACTTTCAAAGGACTATTTCTGAAGGAGTTTTATGTTGAGAGCTATACTGATGTTCAGAATTTTTACAGCACAATGGAGGCATAGGCAACTGGCTGTATTAATTCTCCGCTCTTACTTCCAATCTAGAGAGAACTAACAGCAGAAAACCCACATATTACAATGGCACAATCAGTACCGATCTGTTTTTTTACCCCCAACAAAAAAATTACAGAGGCTTATAGAACCTTCTCATCATCTTAATTCTACAAAAAACAGAAATTTTACAGAGGCATATTGAACCTTCTCATCATCTTAATTCTACAAAATCCTCCATACAACAAATTGAACACGCAGCCTGTAATGCAAGGGAGAGAAATTACAAAAAGGAAAGAAGAGTATGAAGACTGCGAGTTTGATGCACATAAGTTGATTATTGAATTTTGGAGAACATCGAGAATTTTAGAAAGAATTTGATGCATCAAAGGGAGATTTCCTACAAATGTGTCTGCTTTGAGATCAAAATCCAATCAAACATTGATAGTTGATGGCCTGGGGAGCAGGGAAGACGAGTAGTGAGTTGGTGGTTGTGGAGAAAACAAGTTAAGAAATTCGTATGTATAGTAGTTGTAGAGAGAAAATTCGTATTTCTTTTTTGAGGTTTACTTTGTGATATAACTTTTGAATGAGGAACCTAATGTTTACATTGCTAGGGACGGATATTGATATAAGGGTGCATTGCCCCATTTAAAATTTCAGAAACAAAGAATCATTTATTAGTGTTATAAAATTTTAGCAATCAAACTCACTTAGTTTTGTTTACTGGGAGCTCACATGTGTTGATAATCTCACAAAATCTTCGATATACAACCCAGTTTGCTTAATTCTTAGATGTACACCCATTTATCCCAATGAATTCCCTAAAGACACTATTGATACATATTTAACACCACAATTTCCAGAAAAGGATTGCAATTAGAATGCAAATTTAATCAGCTCAACATACTTGTAAATTAAGGGTAGAATAACAATACTGAACCTGTTGATCATCCACTTGAATTAAGCACTTAAGTTTATATATAGAGCACAACTAAAGTGAGCATCTGCATAGGTGGCACTTCTTTACATATGCTACATCATTGTGAGTTTGTGACATCAACAGTGCTCACGGAGTGCTCACTCTAGATATGCAGCATATCAAAAATTTATATACATATATAAAGTCACAGGTCATTCTTCCTAATAAGATCATTCAAAAGGTCAATTGTGTAAACCCGAGCCACCTCTCTAAGTCAGCTTCCTCCAAGAATAGCATATGCACATAAGAAGATAGTACCCGACAATGAATCGTTGCTGTAGCTTCTCCCAATTGTATTCAACATGAAAAGGCATCTTAAGCACATAAAAAATCAGTTAAGCGCATAAAACGCATACGAAACTTGTGACAATACGCAATATAATTAGTAGCATATCATGGATAATGGTTCTATGTGTATATAGATCCGTCATTTCAGTTATGAATCAAATTCCATATATGATTAGCGCACGACACCAATTTTAGAAGATGGACAGACCAACCTTAATATGGGCTCGTGAATGAGGATTGCACGCAGTCGCGACTCACCGGCCGTCTTCGTCGTCCTCTTCTTCAGATTAAATTGTCACCTTAATGCCGGCAGCAGAGAGAATTACTAGGGTTATTTTCATTCTAATTGCAATGGTTCTATTGACCACAAGCTAGCGAAGGACAGGATAGTCATTTCAATAATTCTCCAGGCTTGTGTACCATCATCGAGTGGGAGAGGCGTCCCTCGTTATGTGCGATGTACGGAAATTTATTTAAAAATAATTATTTTATTAAATTAAATATAATATTATTTAATTTAAAAAAATATAATTATTATATTCTAACTAAATGAATATTTGATTAATCATTTTTGCTTTTTCTACAATTAACCTGAACTTTGTGCTTTTCCACCTTTACAACCTTTGGTAGCAATTTTCGGAGAAAAAAGAAACTATTTAAAAGTAATAAAAATGTTTAAAAATATAATATTTATTTTTAAATTCTAAAATATTATTTAAAATATCATAAACTTATCTGAAAAAAATGTAGAAATTATTTTAATAAAAAATTATATTTCATAAAAAAAGATCGAATAATTTTGATATTACTTCAAAAAAGGATTTATTTTTTCAAAGAATAATTAAAAATATACTTATATCATAACATTTGACTTTTCATGGATACTTTCACATGTCTTAAACGAAATTTTATAGATTTTAAAATAATTTTTCAAGATAACTTTCAAATAGTTTAAATAAATTTTTGAGTTTAAAAGATAATTTTAAGAAATTTATAATAGCTTTATGATTTTAAAAAAATAATAACTTTTTTTATTTTTCTTGCTTAAAATGATTTGATTTGAACTTTTTTATAAAAAAACTTAATTTTTTAATATATTTTTAACATGTTTAAGTTAAGTTTCTAGTATTTTAAATGAAGTTTAGAATTTGAAAAATATTTTTTAGATTTTTTAAAAAATTTATGTTATTTAAATATTTTATAATATTCTTTTATTTTTCGTACTTAAATTGCTGGCAGATGTTGCAAACGTAAAAAAACCTATAGTTCAGGTTGTGATTGAAAAAAAAAAACTGAAAAACGCGCATACTACATGTTGCAAAATGATATAAACCCAAAATATAAATAATGTGAAGATCAATTTCAACCTAGTGATATATGGATTTAATATAACTTACATTTTATAAATATATTATTTTATAAATTTATATTAAGATAAAATATCCAATGTAAAAAATAAATTATATCTACTTTTTAAGAATGAATATCTCCTAATATTAAAACTCAAACATATATTTAGTGTGTGTGTGTGTATCCACCTTAACCTATGTGAACACCGCAATAACTTAATTGATAATGAATATTAGAATAAACACAAATACATAAATATTACACGACACACCAAAATATATCAAATAAAATAAATTGAATTGTCTTATAAGAAAATTAGTGTTTTCTTTTTTTCTTCAATTTTTTTATATATTTTGATTTTATCCAAATAATTTTTCAAATTTCAATTATAACTATTTACTTTATTTTAAGAAAAATGAATTTTTAAGTTTTAATATTTTACATGGTGGTTTAATATACTCAAATACTTTTTTAGATTTTAAATAAATCTTGAAATTAATAAAATAAAATTCAATGATTAATCTATAGTTGGACTAACAAAATAAAGCATATCAATTCTTCAATATATCTAAATAATATATGTATATATTGAAATTTATTTAAAGATACAATTAATATATATATATATATATATGTATATTTTGCTTAGGTTGCAAAATATAAAAAAAAATGCGATACAATATTATTTATATTGAGAACTCTAAAAAACCTAGTTAGCTCAAGCATGTTAATTTTATTTTTTAAATAGAAATATAGATTGTAGCACATGTAAAATGTCATAATTTAGATTGCAAAGTGTAATTATTATTTATAAAGGAATAATATTAATAAATAGAAAATATGAATATGTAAAAAAAAATAATTTCAAGATTAATTATCATATATAAATATATGTGAAAGTTGTACTCCCGTGATTAATTATAACAAATTAATATTTGTAAATATAATAATTTAATTATTCAATCATTAAATTATACATTAACTTTTACTTTTAATTTAATAAAGTATATATTCATTTATTAAGGAAGGTAATACTTAATATTGTATTAATTTGAAGAAAAAATAATAGTTAATGTCTTAGAAGAAATTAAGAATGCATTAAAGATATATTTTAGGCGGGAAAAGGTAATTTACAGTAATAACCCTCATTTTACTTTTATATATACTAGTATCGCTCCCGTGCGATGCACGAAAATTTATTTAAAAAGTAATTATTAAATTAAATATAATATTATCTAATATGAAAAAATAGAATTATTATATTCTAACTAAATGAATATTTGAATAATTATTTTTTTCTTTTTTTACGATCAACTGAACTTTGCGTTTCCCACCTTTGCAACATTTGGTAGCAATTTTCGGAGAGAAAAGAAACTATTTAAAAATAATAAAAATGTCTAGAAAATACAATATTTATTTTTAAATTCTAAAATAATATTTAAAATATCATAAAATTAACTAAAAAAATGTAGAAATTAATTTAATAAAAAATCAATTTTCATAAAAAAAGATCGAATAATTTGGATATTACTTCAAATAATGTTAAATATTTTTAAAAGGATTTATTTTTTCAAAAAAATAATTAAAATGATACTTATATCATAAAATTAGACTTTTCATAGATACTTCCACATATCTTAAACGAAATTTTAGAGATTTTAAAATATTTTTTCAAGATAACTTACAAATAGTTTAAATAAATTTTTAGAGTTTAAAAGATAATTTTCAGAAATTTATAATAGTTTTATGATTTTAAAAAAATAATAACTTTTTATTTTTCTTTCTTAAAATGAATTGATTTGAACTTATTTATAAAATATACTCAAATTTTTAATATATTTTCAACATGTTTAAGTTAATTTTCTGGTATTTTAAATGAAGTTTAGAATTTAAAAAATATTTTTTAGATTTTTTAACAATTTATGTTATTTAAATATTTTCTAATATTCTTTTATTTTTCGCACTTAAATTGCTGACAGAGGTTGCAAACGTGAAAAAACATATAGTTCAGTTTGTGATTGAAAAAAAAAAAGAGAAACTGAAAAACGCGCATACTACATGTTGCAAAATAATATAAACCCAAAATATAAATAATTTAAATATCAATTTCTCCCAAGTAATATGGATTTAATATAACTTACATTTTATAAATATAATATGTTATAAATTTACATTAAGATAAATTATTAAATGTAAAAAATAAATTATACTCCCTCCGTCCCGAATGAACTTGCGCATTTTCCGAATTCGGCCGTCCCAAGCAAACTTGCACACTTCCTAATAAGGAAAGTTATAACACAATCTCCACCCTCAAAATCTCCACCTTCAATCCACCTTTGAAAAGTCAACAAAATCCCCAAAAATCAACTTTTCTTAATATCCGTGCGGACCCTCCTATGCAAGTTCATTTGGGACGGAGGGAGTATCTACTTTTAAGAATGAATATCTCCTAATATTGAAACCCAAATATATATTTAGTGTGTGTGTGTATGTGTGTGTGTATCCACCTTAACCTACGCGAACACAGCAATAGCTTAATTGAAAATGAATATTAAAACAAACGCAAATACATAAATATCACACGACACACCAAAATATCAAATAAAATAAATTGAATTGTATTATACGAAAATTATTGTTTTCTTTTATTTTTTTCAATTTTTTTAAATATTTTAATTTATCCAAATAATTTGTCAAATTTTAACTATAACTATTTACTTTATTTTAAGAAAAAGTAATTTTCAAGTTTTAATATTTTACATGGTGTTTTAATATACTCAAATACTTTTTAGATTTAAATAAATCTTAATATTAATAAAATAAAATCCAATGATTATTCTATAGTTGGACTAACAAAATAAAGCATATGAATTCTTCAATATATCTGACTAATATATGTATATGTTGAAATTTATTTAAAGATACAATTAATATATATATATATATATATATATGTATATTTTGCTTTGGTTGCAAAATATGAAAAAATGCGACAAAGTATTGTTTTATATTGAGAACTCTAAAAAACTAGTTAGCTCAAGCATGTTAATTTTATTTTTTAAATAGAAATATAGATTGTAGCAAATATAAAATCTCATAGTTTAGATTGCAAAGTGTAATTATTATTTATAAAGAAATAATATTAATAAATAGAAAATATGAATACTTAATAAAAAATAATTTCAAGATTAATTATCATATGTAAATAAATGTGAAAGTCGTAGTCCCATGATTAATTATAACATATTAATATTTGTAAATACAATAATTTAATTAGTCAATCATTAAATTATACATTAACTTTTACTTTTAATTTAATAAAGTATATATTCATTTATTAATGAAGGTAATACTTAATATTGTATTAATTTGAAGAAAATATATAATTAATGCCTTAGAAGAAATTAAGAATGCATTAAAAATATATTGTAGGCGGGAAAAAGTAATTTAAAACAATAACCCTTATTTTACTTTTATATAGATATAGATATAGATATAGATGTCCTTCTAAATATTAAACATAAAAAAAAAAGTTACTTCGATTTTTAGTACTTTTAAATACTCGTTTTTATTTTGACGGTACTAAAAAATAATAACACAAAATAATTTAATTTAAGCGGAAGTTGAAAGCATGTCATCAGTGACGGACGCATGCAGGGGCCAATGGGGGCACTGGGCCCTCCTGGCCCCGTTATAATGTGCTATTATATATGTTGGTTCCATCATAATGTGCTATTGTATATGTATTTTTTTCGATTTTAATACAACTTAATTAAATAAAATAAATAATAATATAGTTTAATTTAAATTAGATGGATGTATTATTCTCTATAAGCAACAAAGGTAAAAATGTTAAAAAATATAATGAATATAGAGACATTATATCATCTTTCTTCTTTTCGTAATTAAAATAATTTATTTATCTTATCTAAATTGTTAGTAATTTTCTAGTTTTATGTATAGAGTTGACAATTGTTGAGGCTCATGGACATATTTAGGGGGAACGCAACGATTGTCCTCCTTTTAAATTTTTTAAAATATTAATTTTTAATATAATTTATCCAATATTTTAAGTTTAGAGCCAAATTTTAATTTGATTTCTAGCCTACAAATTTTGTCTCCTATTTGATGAAAAATTGGCACATAACCTTATAGCATAGTAAAAAAAATAAATAAATAAAAAAAAAAAAAGAAAATCACCCTGTGAAATGAACTCTTAGATCCATCTAAAAATGGGCCCCCCTCGACTAAATTTATGGGTCCGTCACTGCATGTCATCATATAATTTTTTTAATTTTATTTTGTTTCCAAATAGTACACCTTTTACTCCTTTATAAAACATTTTTACTTAAAAATAAAATTTCCACAAGTTTTAAATTTAATTAATTATACGCATGCAGAAGTAACGATAAATAATATGAATAAAGCAGTTATCCTGGTTCAGTATACTTTAGAAATGTATGAATACAAATCATTTAGCCCGCGACTATTCGCAACCCATTAAATTTTTTTATACAACCCGCTTATATTTATATAATGAGTACAAATTTCTTAGTACAACCCACTTAATTACAATATTACTCTTCTTTACAATTTAAATTATTTAAAATTTAGTATTATAAAGAATATATTATTAAAAAATAAGAATATTTTATCAATAATATTAAATAAAATATTAATTAAAAGGAGAAAAAAAAAACCTAATCTACGAAACCCCAACCCAAATTCGGCGTCTGCTTATCTTCTTTCATTAGTCCGCATGGATCAGTTGGGTTACCCCAGCTTCCGGATCCGTTAGTTCACATCACTCTTATTTATGTTGTTCCTTATATTATTCTTGTTTTTGTTTCTGTTTTTGTGGCTCCTATGCCTTTTTGAGCCCCTTGTTATCTCCCTCTGTTTTTTCCTCTCTTTCCGACCGCCGTGAGTTGTCAGTTGGTCGGGTTGGGAGGAACCCCCTAGTATAGTTCCTCTAGTTTGGGTGTTTGGGCACTTTGGGCCCAACGCCCTCATGATTTGGGATTCTGGGCACTTTTGGCTCAAATCCTTGTACGTTTGATTGTATTTCATCACTTTATTTTGTATACACAGGTTGGGGACCGAGCCTCAATCCCCCACCCTATACGGGTGTTTTTCTATTAAAAAAAAAAATCCAAATTCCGCGATACCCCCCGCAACCCACAAGCCCCCAACTCCCTCCTTCCCTCCCCACCCAATAGCCCCACCACAACAACTCTAAAAGAAAACAATAAAACCCCCTCCTTACTCCTACACCCATAAAGCATAAAACTCATCTCTTTTAAAATCTCCATTCTATGTCTCATAGAAGTCGTAGTTGAAATAATCGAATTTTCAGAAAAAAAAAAAAAAAGAAAAAAAAAGAAAAGAAAACCAATATTTCTTAAAATTAATAAGCAAAATTATGTTCTACGTTGTCTTTATTACAATTCAGTATAAGATTTAGGACATTTTGAGCCGTAGTCAATAGTGGTCAAATAATAGTTGAAGAAGATGAGCAGTGTGGTTGCCATTCACATAAACAATGTAACAAAGCTTGATCAAGAAATCCAAATAGCACTTCCCCGAGCTTATGCATCTTTTTAAACCGGTTTGACTTCAGACCGCCATCACATGGTCCGGTGATCGTCCAGTGGCAGACTGGTGCCCTTTCCTCTATATGACCGCTCCTGGACCAATCCCCTACCTCTGACCGTCGACGGTCACATCTGCGTAAAATCACTAATTGCACCGCCAGAGGCAACTCGCCCGAGTTGCAAACTTGGTCGAGTTGGCTGGATGCCTCGCACGAGGACTATTTTATCAAGAGCGAAATAAAATATTCACAGTTTTATAATAGGGTACGCTTGAGGGAATTATTTGTACCTTATCCTTTAGTAATATAAAAGGTATCTTACAAATAAATAAATACTTAAAACTTTTAAATTACGTAGTTAGCCTTATTTTAACACTATTAAGAATAGGCAAAAACTTGGGTGCATAAGATGCACCATAGTGTTATTGTACACCTTGTGGGCCCCACCTTTATTTTTTGCCCACCAATTTTACCTCCGTTTTTTTTTTAACTTTTTTACGTTTGTTTTTAAAAATTTTACCGTCATATATATGGCAGTTCTCTCTCTCTCTTTATCTTCATTTTCTCTCTCTAACCTCTTGTGATTTCGCGAGTTTGGCTGTGGAATTTCGTCTGTAGATTTTCTATCAGTAATCTTCTACGTTTTGCTGCTGCTCGAGTTCGTAACGTGTTTTTATGGTGGTTTTTCAAGTTTTTTTTCTGGATTCTTCTTCTCTGTTCTTTTGTGTTGATAATTTATTATTTTCGAACATGCTCTGTTGATATGATTTAATGTACGCAGTACATGTTAACAAACGACACAGTACGTGTTAATAAACGACACAGTATATATTAATAAACGGTACAGTATACATAGTTGTTTGATGCAGTATATGTTTTTTTATACATCAATCTGTTTTACAGTTACATTATATATTTGTAAACAGTACAGTATATATATGTATGTGATGTAGTATGTGTTGATAATTTGTTATTTTCGAACATGCTCTGTTGATATGATTTAATATACACAGTACATGTTAATAAACGCTACAGTATACGTGAATAAACTGTACAATATACATAGTTGTTTGATGCAGTATATGTTTTTTATACAGCAATTGAAGTATACTGTTAGGTAAATAAATGTCTACTGTCTATAGAATAACATATACTATCGGGTTTTTACCTTTCTGATGTTCTTGCACTGTTCTATCATTATAAACACCAGTATACATATCTACGTGAAATCATAAAACAAACCTCTTCAAAATATTTTCGAATTTGTAATGGAAACAGAATTGTAATGTTCAAATAGTGAAATCAAAATCATTAATAGCTCATGTTCATGATTTTTTCGAAGTCGATAATTACTATGATTGATTTTTTGCAGGTTTTGGCTGAAATCTCTTTCTGCGAAAATTGACAGAGGATCAATGACAGTATGTTGATGAAGATCGACGAAATCGGCCAGAGAAATTGGCCTGAGGAATTGGTTAATGAATATGGCGCTGATTATCGCCATGTTTGATGAAGAAGATGAGGGTTTTGCCTTTAATTTAAATCAGGAATTTACTTATTTATTTTTACCTAGTGACTAAAGAATTATAAGTGGGGCCCACAAGGTGTACAATAACACTAATGTGCATCTTATGCACATGAGTGTCACTCTTAAGAATATATTAGGCCTAGCATAAATTGTACGAAACAATAAATTTAGCATAATTATAGATATAAGTATACATACATAGGTATATTTATAGATAGATCAATAGATAGATCGATATATATATATTGATATATAAAGATACAGTTTCGATCAGGAACGCTACACCTTAGTGTGCTACGTGGGTTATAACTTTATATTCCATTTAAATATTTTACTTAACTTCCATAGAGTTTAAAAATCACTTTTTTTTTTTTAACTAATTCATTTCACAGAATATCTTTCTAAATATCCCTCCAGGCTCCAACTCATTCCTTTTTATTTTTTTATTTTTTACGTGTTAATTTACAAGACAAATTACGATATTTGATTCAATTTTTAATTATAACATAATTTTTAAATCTTATTAATATTGATCACCAACTATACACTTTATTGCCAATTACAACATCGATTATATTATTTTGACATCCAATTGTATCGCCACCACCATTATTAGATGAAAAATGAAAGAATTGACACAATTAAATTTTAGATTTCTATACTGTTGATTTATATACAAATCTAAATTTTTATAAGGGTACCACAAAGTATAACCCCACAAATGAGTGAGCCACTTTTTATTAATAAAAAAGGGTTAGTTACAAAAAAATAATGATTTTTAGTTCAATTTTGAATTGCAACATGACTTTTAAAACTCAACAGTATTTATCACAAACTATAAACTTTTATCAGTTACAAAATTAATTGTATTTTTTTATATCTGATTGTATCACCACCACTATCATTGGATACATGGTGACATAATTATTCTACATTTGTAACTTATTTTGTCATCCATTGTTATGATTGTAGTGAATTGATGATTGCAATTATTATTCAATGCTTTGTACTCCCAATTAACAACAATGGAAGTAAATGACTTGAAATTGGTGGAGGGCAAAATTAAAGTTTTGTCTAGATGCATCTACCGATGGTAGTGGGGATACAATTGGATGTAAAAAAATATAGTCGATATTGTAATTGAAAAAAAATTATAATTGGTGACCAACCTTGACAAGATTTAAAAGTCATGTTACAATTAAAAATTGGACCAAATATTATAATTTGTTTTGTAATTCACGAATAAAGAAAAAGGGAATAAGTAAAACTTGTACCGCAGGCTAGGAATTCTAAAAATAAATTCTGTGAAATGAGTTTTAGTAAAAAAAAAAAATAAGAAAAAAAGAGAAGGAAAATTGATTTGTAACTTATTTAGGAGTCAAGTAAAATAAGTAATGGAACTTGCAATTGTAGGCACATCGCGCACAAAGGAGTAGCATTTTATATCGGAACTACATTCTAAGATCGGTAGAGCTACTCTTTTTTTTTTTTTTTAATCAAAGATAAAGAAACGTATTACTTAAACAATGTTCATATGTAGAATACCCTCTATCCAATCAGTAAAATCAAGCTTCATCCAAACAGGCGGATAGGCTGAAGAAAATAAGAAAATAACAATGCGTCTAAGTGATAAGCAACCGAAGAAATCCTACTCCATGATTGCATGCACAACAAGCAAAGAATCGGAAAACTACCACTACCATACCAAACAATGGAACATACGCCATCTAGAACAATTAAAAAATAAAATAGAAACTAAAGACATGACCAGGAAGGTCGATGAAAAGACCATATAGGCCGGGAAAAGTCGCACGTCGGCGAGGAAAAATCTCACGCGAGGAAAAATCCTAGCGGAGAGGAGAACCTAGAAACCTAAAAATCAATGAAATAAAATCACAATTGGACATAATTTCCAGATAAAAAAAAATTAGAAAAAGACGGAATATGGCCGACGGTTGTTATTGGAGATTCTATAGAGAGAGCGGTTTTTTCAAACAATCTTCAATGATCTTCGAACTTTATGATGTAGATAGAGAATTAAATTCTTTTATGAAATGAAAATTATATTCAAAACTGCATGTATCAAAGATAGTTTACAAGAGAAGGCTAATCCTATTTGTAGAAGTGAATAGAAGCTTGGCACAGGCTAAGAACGTGCTCTAACTAATCTAATAACAAATCATTTTCTTAACTGTTTTTGTAACAAATTATTTAATGCTAAGTATAACTAATTATAGCTATATGTTAACACGCTTCCATTAAAAAGAAACATAGTGAAAATGACACATCTTGAGCTTATGTGACACTTGGGAGGTAATCACTGCAGAGTTTTTGTCTACACAAGTGGAAACGAGTAGCAGATAAACTCTTGGTAAGTATATCAGTTGTTTGAGATTTTGTTGGAACATAATAGACTTGTACTTCTCTAGCTTTCACCTTTGCAAGAATGAAATGGACATCTAACTCCATATGTTTGGTTCTTGAGTGCATGGTTGAGTTATTTGTAATAAAAATAGCACCAGAGTTGCCAGACCACAGTATTGTTGGTTTAATTGTAGGAATACCAACTTCTTGAAGCAAGCTGTGAACCCAAAGAACTACTGTAGTAGTTAAGGTAAGAGACCTATATTCAGCCTCAGTACTACTTCTGGAAACAATGTGTTGTTTCTTCGAGCTCCAAACAATTGGTTTTGCTTCTAAGAACAAACAAAAAACACTTGTACTTCTTCTATCATCGGGGCAACTTGCCCAATCTGTGTCAGCAAAGCCATGAACAGTAAAACGACTAACAAGTTTAATAAGAAGTCCTCTGTTGAGTGTCCACTTAGATGTCTTAAGACCCTCTTGCAGGCTTTCCACTGATTGACAGTGGGAGTTTGCAAGAATTGACTAAGTTTGTTAACTGAAAAAGCAATTTCTGGCCTAGTTAATTGAAGATATTGCAACGGACCAACCACTCTTCTGTACAAGTTAGGTTGATCAAAGGAAGAACTATCACAAGTGTGTAACTTGACACTAGTGCAGCTAGAAGCTAAAACAGGCTTGCAAGTGACCATATCTACCTCTTTTAGTAAATCTGATATATACTTAGTTTGTTTTAGAAATATACCTTCATTAGTTCTTTGGACTTCTATAGCTAGGAAGTAATTAACTTCCCCCAAACTTTAAGTGAAAACTCCTTGTCTAGTAAATCTATCACAAAACGAACTTCCTTAAATTAATTTTCAGTGACACGGATATCATCTACGTAAACAAGTAATAGAGTAAGAGTATGATTTTGATTTTTAAAGAACAATGATGAATCAGCAACAGATTTCTTAAACCCAATTTTCATTAAGAACTCTCCCAACTTGTCATATCAAGCCTTTGGGGCTTGTTTTAAACCATAAGGAGACCTTTTGAGTTGACAAACATAATTAGGATGAGTGTGAGACACATACCCTTCTGGTTGTACCATGTAAACTTTCTCCTTTAACTCACCTTTGAGGAAGGCATTATTTATATCAACCTATTGAATGGGCCAGCCTTTGGACACTGCAAGAGTCATTACAACTCTGATGGTTGTTGGCTTGATTACTGGACTGTAAGTAGCAAAGTAATCTACACCAGAAGTTTGCTGAAAACCTCTAGCCATAAACCTGGCTTTATACCTGTCAATATCTCCATTTGACTTATATTTTATCCTGAAAACCCACTTGTTAGTAACAAGATTCATAGAGCCCTGATATGGAACAAGCTGCCATATTTTGTTATTGATGAGGGCATTATACTCCTCATCCATAGTTAGCTTCCACTTAGGAGATGTGAGAGCTTGTGATACATTAACAAATTTAGTATTATCAGTATTAGCAACATTCGGAAAAAAAAAATTAGGCTTGAAAATCCCTCTTTTTTATCAAGTGACCGTAGAGTGAATATTTTGTGCAGGAATAGCTTGTTGTTGTTGCTGATTTGAAACCTGAGACTGTGGATCAAACACTACCACTAGTAAATTACCAACATAATTATTACCACCAGACTCGGAATTATAAGTGGAAGTGGTAGAAGTGTTGTGAGTGTGTGTTGTGTTGACTAGGTTAGAATTATCAGTGAACTCATTTGAACCACTTGAACCAGAAGAAGAATTATGATCAGAACTATCACTAGTAGAAATAGGTAATATAGGTAAAATAGTAGTAGGTAACACCACAATTTATGTGGGTTTGCTTGAAGTAAACATAGGTGTGTAGGGAAACTCTCCTTCGTTGAATTTTACTGTTCTTGCTATATAAATCCTTCCTGTTTGTAACCTTTATGTAACAAGCTATAACCAATGAAAAAACATTTCTCAGATCTAAACTACATCTTTGTAGTTTTATATGGCCTTATATAAGGGTAGCAAGCACATCCAAAACTTTTTAAAAAGGTATAATCAAGAGATCTTTTGAACAACATTTCAAAAGGAGTTTTGTTACATAGCATGGCCGTGGGAAGTCTGTGATAGTGTAACAAGAGGTAACAAAAGCATCCCACTAAAAACAAAAAGGCATTTTAGACTGTGAAAGTAATGTTAAGCCAGTTTGAACTAAGTGTTTGTGTTTTCTTTCAGTTAAACTATTTTAAGGGTGTGTATAAGGGTAAGAATATCTATAGCAACACCTTTGGTTTTGAAAAAAGCTGTTAAACTTCTAAACTCTCCTCCAAAATTAGATTGTATAATTTTAATACAGTAGTCAAATTATTTTTCTACCAAAATAATAAACTCAATAGTGATTTGATGTACCTGTGACTTTACAGATAATGGATAAATCTAGGAATACCTGGTATAGTCATCTGAAAATAGGATATAATACTTATATCCTTCATTTGATACAGTGCTAGAAGGTCCCCACACATCTGTGTGGACAACCTCAAAAGGAACAGAAGTATGATGTTCCACATAGTTGAATGTCATATTTTGCATTTTCCCATATTGACATGACTCACAAAATGGAGTTTTATTGATAGTTTGTAATTGTTTGAGTACATTGTCCAAAACAGATTGGCATGGATGTCCTAAATTGTTATGCCATTGAGTACAATCAGTATTACAATTAACATAAGAAATATTACAATCAGCAAGATGATGATGTTCATTACAATCAGAAACAAACTCCTTACAATTTAAAAAAATATTCATATCACAATTCATAGTATCATTAGTAGTAGAAGATTGTGTAGATGATGAAGGTAAGTCTAAGTGATATAGCCCATTTCTAAGCGAACCTCCGAGCAACAACTTGTGAGTAGTCAGTTCCTTGACAAGACAAAAAGAGTAAAAAAAACAGAATGTAAACATGATTATCTTTTAAGAACTTAGAGACACTCAAGTTTTTTGTCATGGTAGATGCACAAAGAACATTTTTAAGAGACAGTGTTTTATCATGACATATAGTAGGCAACAAAATAGAACCAACACAATTAATAGGAACCTAGTTTCCATTCCCAACAATCGGCAACCACATGATTTGGCCTGCCACGCAGTTGGCAAATCATTTTAGAGTTTTTCTTGTAACCTCCTCTAAAACCACCTATGTTGGTGTTTGAACTGGAACCTCTTGCATAATTTGATCATCTTCCTTTGGTATAACTTCCCCTATTAGGAGCTCTAGAACCTCCTCTATTACCACCATTATATCCACCTCTTCTGATTGCAAGTTTCACATTAACCATCCAATTAAGTGTTGTTGTTGCAACCTCATCTCGTGGGTTTGCAACAAAGATTGTAATTCAGTAATTGATACAGATTCAGACCTAGTAGTGACATGAACAACAATACTCTCATATTCTGGTCCTAGCCATTTAACACATACAAACACAGATCCTCACTAATGACATCTTCTCTAGCTGCTTGAATAGCATCTACAATACCCCTCATTTTCAGTATTTTATAGTAGAATTCCCTTTCTTTAACGAAGTCAACTGAAATCTTAAGTTGAGAACCTTAGCCTTGGATTGTGTCCTAAATAAATCCTCGAAAACTTTCCAGACATCAAAAGAAGACTTACAACGATTAACATATCCTAATATAGACTCAGTTATAGAGCTCAAAAGCCAACATATGAGAAATTGATCCTTCCTAATCCAAATCTCATATTCTAGGTTAGGATTACTCACATTAACAACTTCTCTCCCACCTAAAGCAGGAATTAAAAATTGAATAAATCTAGACGGTGGACTTAACGTTCCATAAAGAAAGCCATCATAGCCGTGAGTGCAGTAGTGGTGACTTGAATCTTCCAATAGGAATAATTGTTCCTATCCAATTGCAGAGACAATGCGTTGAATGTAGGTAGAACAAACTCAGACATATTTGTGACAGATCTTTGATACGTAAACACAAAATTGAAACAATTAACCTATTAATTAGCTAAAACAAGTAGCGAATTAACCAAGCAAGAAGAAGATCTTGCAAGAACTTTGAAGACTGAGAACGAATTTTGAGAGAACGAGCTGAATTCTTGGAACCGATTTTTGGCTCAAGATACCATGTTACGAAATGAAAATTGTATTCAAAACTGCATATATCAAAGATAATTTACAAGAGAAGGCTAATCCTATTTGTAGAAGGGAATAGAAGCTTGGCACATGCTAAACATGTGCTCTAACTAATCCCCCTACCTATAAAACTATGAGTACTTCTTACAAATTAATGTGTAGACATAAATAACCCTCTACATATAACTATAATTGAAGGACATAAAAATAAATTCATAATCATAACTCATAACTTTAGTGATCAATCAATTATTGTAACTTCAAAAAATTATCTTAAATAAAAGATGGTGCAAGTGAATGTCCAAAATAATTACTTTTTGCTTAATTTTGTTTTAAATTATTTAGGTAAAGAAAAAAAAAATCAACTAAATCTTTAATCCTTGAATTACAGAGTAGTGTCTAAAGATTTAAGAACATAAACTTTGATCGGAGATAATAACAATTTAATAATTATAAAATTTTTGTGATGTGGTACATAAATTAGAATGACATGAACTTGAGGCATACAAGTGCGATGGACTTTTGTACAAAATTCTCTGTTATTTTTAATTTCTTCTGCATTTATCATGCAATTTTACTCACAAGTGAAAAGTACGAACCACATAATAAGTAATGTATTAGCTTAGAATAAATTTGACATAGTAAAATAAAGTTAGGTTAAATCCTAAAAGTGAAAATGTATGTTTAAAGTTTCAATAATCATATATAATGAAGTTAATAGAAAATCACATAGTTGTTGGATTCAATATCTTATCATAAAGAACATAACTAGCATTAATAGAAATTTGGAATGATTAAATTTATAATACAATCTCAATCATTATTATTCTAGTAATTAAGTACAAATAATTATTAACTATTTATAGGTAGTTAATCAATTCACAATTTATTTAATTTTTCACTTATTAAGTATAAAGATAAAAGTACCTTTTACATAAATAACTCTTTATAAAAATATCTTTTGTATTTATAACTCTTCATAAAATACCACATACTTTAATTTCTCAACTTTTAAACTTTTGAATATTTGAATTGTGCAAGAAAATTAGATTCATATTAAAATAAATTTAAAAAGCTTGTAAATGATATGCGATGAGCATATATATATATATATATATATATATATATATATATAACGTAAGGCATTCAAAATAAGTTATTTAACAAAATTGTGTTAATTATATTTTTTGTAATCTTATCTAACAATATTATTTTTATTGCAAATTTTACGTAAAAATATATTAGATATCAAATATAAAAATAATAATTTTCATTGGTAAATACAATGAGATAATACAGTGAAACATCTATAAAATAATACTCTATAAATTAATAAACTCTCTAAAATAATAGTTTTTTCCGGTCCCGACTCGGGCCAGTTCAAAAATCGACCAATTTTGATAAGATAATAATATAATATTTTTTTTAAAATATCTCTATATAAATTAGTGGTCCCATTGATATCATAAATTAATCATTTCTTCAAATTAAAAAAATAATTATGACAATGTAGTAAAATAAGAATTTATATTTGATTGCTTCTTGGTAAAACTCAAATCTACTTGGAGCTCATCTCTAATTTTTTTTATCCAATCCAATAGTTATGGTGTTGTATTCTCAAATTGTACCAAAAAATTGTGAAGCATTTTTGATGCTATAAGTGATTCCTTCCTCGCGACTGGTTCCAACAGTATTGTATCATCCTCGTCATCATCTTCCACATTATTTTCAATGAAGGTTGCTACAATTTCTTTTGAGCTCTCAACTTCAAAACATGTATCACTTAGTTTTCTTTTATGATGGATATGATACATCGATTAATATTAAATGCATTCACTTAGTTCTTTACCAATTATTGTACATTGAACACATTCCTCCTTTGATATTTCTTTAAATAAATTTTTATTTACATAAACAAATATTTACATGCAACTGTAATGTTTGCAATAAACAAAATATAAATAAATATTACAACTATAGGAGCTTTAGTGTTACATCTAAATATATATCAAACAAACATTACATAAAATATTTAAAACAGAGTTAGAGTTGTTAATAATCTATTTTTTCTTCCAGTTTTATTCATGTATAGATCGGTTTAGCTTTTAACATTAGGCATCTATCTCATCTTAACCTTTTGGAGACATCTAGATTCTAGAAGTAGGTTTAATATATATTCATGTAACTAATTTATCTTCATGAATGAAAAACATTGTTTATCAATCAAATACATAAGAAAAATATACTGAGATTATTGATTGTGCATTAAATTATTTTTTATATATAGATAATTCTTTTTAATTGGGTTGCTTTCTTCACATATATAACTAATAATTTGTGTTTATAATTGTTAAAAAGTTTTGGAGTTCTTTGATGTAATGGAGATTAAACTCCTGAACTGTGTAAGACTATGGTAAGACATTGTCACTATACTACTAAAGTTAGGCAAATAATATCTTCATAGTTATTGAAAACTTAGTGTACTTAAATATTTTTCTTAATAAAAAAAATACAATTATTCGTAAAAATTCAGATGTATTAAAGTCTATACTTAAATTAATTAGTACTATGTATCGTTAATTATTTTATTTCATAAAATACCATTCAATTTCTATGCTAACTTATTTAGAATACTTAGTTGTTTTATTTTTGTAAATGTTATGGGTCAAGTGCGTGCACGTATCTCCAACTAGTCTAATAACAAATTTTTTCCTTAACTATTTTTGTACCAACTTATTTTAATGCTAGGTATAACTAATTATAACTATATGTTAACGAAGTGGCAGAACTTGTAACGATCTTCGAACTTTTGCGCACAGGAATTAAGCGCGAATCATAAGCAGATCCAATCTTTCACTTTGGGCCAAGAAATTCTAATCAGGTTGTATGTAAATCTCCATAATATCAACGCCTCTGCAATACGATCTTACGTGATTTTGTTACGCCATAGCCAGACCTTGTATAAGGAAAACAAGTCTGTCGACTCGAGTCCAAGAATATCGTAATTTTTTAGGGGCCCAGGATATTTCTATATACTTATATATTTAATATATGAAATAGATGAAAAATGTAATATTTATAGCCTAGTGATTAAAGCATGTCACTAGTGTTTTGCAAATGTGTCTGCGAATCTTGCCTCCGTAATATTTGTTGCCATTCTATTATCTTCTAAGTCTGCCATGTTGGGTCTGTATTATTTACTAGATCTGCTGTTAGGCCGTCCTTTTTCTCTTTTTTGTTTGTTTTGTTTTTAATAAAAGAATATTGTATTCAAATTGAGTCAACTGACTATGATTAAAAACATAAACGTACGTGAATAAATAACTTAAACTTGTAGCTTAAAAAGAGTTCGAAAGAATAACAATAACAAAATATAGAAGGAGAGGAAAAATTTTAATTGAGAATGTTCTTTATGAGCCCATTGTAGAAACTTGACTCAGGGCCAACCATGTCTAAGTGCAACCCTGGTCTCCGCCTCCGGGTAACCGTTTTTCAGAAAGAGAAAGAGGGAGTATATATGCGTGTTTTGGCAGTGCTACTCTTTTTAGTTGCGCTAAAACTGTTGGATATGCATGATTTCGTGTCTTGCCTTCGTAAAACATTGTTATTTCTTAATTCTATATATGCTTGACGTTGAGTTTGTATATTTTGGTTTGACCTACTGCCTCCAAGCTATAACATTGTTAAATTTGGCTACTTCTGACATGCATCATAACTCACCTCGGAGAGATCATCCTTCAGCATAGAAGATCGTCATTCCTCAATTTATTTCAGAAATGATAATGATAATGAGTATGAATAAGGGTCGACCATTATAAAAGTGGTGATTACATTTTGTTGCTGCTTGATTCAGATTCTACAATGGATATTAATGTGGAAATGAATCATGAATAATGAATGGTGTGTGAGACTAATTAATCAAATGTGGTAATAATTCTACAATGAATATTAATGAGAAAATGTATCATGAATAATGAATGATGTGTGAGACTAGCTAATCAAATGTGGTAGTAATTCTACAATGGAAATTAATGTGAAAATGAATCATATGGAGAGCGGTTAATCAAATGTGGTAATGATCAACTTGTTTTTATTTCATCTAACATTAATTTCGCCAACCAAGCGGGCCTCATTCTCTCAACTTTAGGTAGGTTTCTTTTATAAAAAAAATTCAACGTGTCCGCTTTGAGTCATCGTCTCTAGCTAGGTTATGTAATACTAATTAGTAACTCACTGTATTACTTGGAGTAGTCAAAGTTTAAGCACACGTTATATCACAAAAATACAGGTATAGATTCCCTAGTACAACTCAACTATGAGCTTTCTGCAATATTAATCCAAGTTTCTTTTCAGTTCACATTATCTATGTTGGCCATCTCCGACCATCATTCTAAATTAGTGCAGATTTTACACTTGCACTCCATCCCCAACCATTTGCACTACTTTTTGCACTAAAAAAAATATTTCTTATAATTCATTTGTTTTCTCTTTACTTTTATTTCTTTTGTAATACAAATCACAATATAAGTATAAAATCACATGGAATATAATATTTTCATATTAATATAAATCAAATTAAATATAAAACATGTAAACAAGAAAATGATTAACGCGAAATTAAAATTAAAATTCACAATAAAGTGACATACAACAGATTGAATTACCATGTATGGAAATTTTTATTCGGGTGCTGGAGGAGGGTCGAGAAGTGAACTTGGACCTTACTAGACAAAAATAATTTATTATTTATGTTCTATTTGTATTTCCGTTTTAGTAATGTTGTCTTTAATCTTGTTTAGTAATTTTCTGTAATTGTTATTTACATGTTTCGTACTTATTATGTAATTTTATATTTACGCCCGCTTGTAATTTTATCTAATATTTGTCTTCTGTAGTAATTTAAATCATATGATGTTTTTTCTTGTTATTGTTGATTTTTTTTTTTTCAAAATTTTATGTAAAAAAATTATTTTTCTCAAAAAAAATAATTTCGATACATAAATACACTATCTAATACTTTAAAATATACATAACAATTAAATACAATATAAAAGAAGTAATAAAAATAAAGAAAAAAGAATAAGAAATAGATAGTGCAGCAAATTAGTGTGTACTATATATAATATTAGAATTGTCTAAACACTAAAATAGTGTTTAATATAGTGCACCGTTGAAAACGAAAAAGTGATGTTTATCACCAAAATAGGGGACTATTGGAGATGTCCTCAAGAAACTTAAATTCAAATTGCAAAAAGCTTCCAAATTTATAGCCAAAGTAAAAGATGTGCAAGTGCATAATTAATTATAGTTCAATTATTCGAACACTTTGTAATCCAGAGCAATAGTCAGCATCACCACCTATCCTTATCAGGATTTGTACTTAAAAAAAAAAAAAAAAAAAACCAGACCCGTATCGTTTTGCATTCGGATTCGGATCCTAACAATCGTCTTGAAATAGAGGCACCAGATTCTGATACATTTGATGGTAATATAAATTATACTCTCTCCGTCCCAGCTAACTTTTCACATTTGATCGGGTAAGGATGTTAAGAAACGCAAATTTTGCTTTTCTTTTTTATTTTTTTAAAGGTGAAGAGTAAGAAAAATTTTCTTTTTAAGGGTGTGAAAAATTAAGTGGGACGGACCGAAATAGAAAGTAGGAAAAGTTAACCAGGACGGAGGGAGTATATTTTATCAAGTAGTTTTAGATCTAGAACTTCTTTTTCTAAAATTTTGTTATTATCTAGTTCTTCGAGGATATCCATGGTACGACACAAGAAAATCTCATCATGGATCTCGCAAAAACCTAGATTACGTCGTGAAATAAACCTAAGCTCTAAACATATGCATGTTTATTGTTTTCCCAGACAAAATCATAAAGATTACTATAATTTAGCAGATATTCCATGATAAATGATGATTATAGAGCGAAAACATTTCATTGTCGAAGCAATTACGTGAAAAACAGTATTATCCAACTGACTTCTATCTATGAGCAGCTGAAAAAAATCAGGAGGCAGCTGATGATTAGTTAGATGGATGAACATATTCGCTATTATTCATACTTCTATAGTTTTGAACAATTCTCCGGAGCAGTTCAGAGGTGTCGTTGGTGCAACTAGTTCTGCGATTTCCTTAATCACCTGAGCTTTGTCTGCCTCAAACGTTTCATCCTCTGTGTAACAACAAAGCAAGGGGCACATTTAGAATGATTGTACAATCCGCCTACATTTACTCTTACATATTTGGCAAATTCAATTTCTCTAGGCTAAAAGAGTAAAGCATAACTTTGTGTAGAAAAGAGTGACATTCACCTTTGTCCAAAGTGAAGGCATCAAAAAAGCGCAAAAGTTTGTTCCTGTTGGCAGACAGTATGTTGACGATGTCTGCGGGCTTGTTCTGGTTAGCCACAAAAAGCTGCAAGATGGCAAATAAACAGGGTTTATAAGTACATGAAATTGATGAAAGCAATCGAGCTTCAAATTGAGGATGACTTGAAACCTTGAACACGTGGAATGCATCAATCTGTATACTCTTGTGTGATTCCTGCAATGCAAAAGCACCAACGAATATCAATCAGCAGAAAGATCATTGAGATCAAATATTTGCAGAACAAAATGGCATTTAAGGAGGAACGAAGATTGGCTTGGCAAAATGAATGTTACCCTCAAAAGATTCATCAGAACTCTCATATTATTCTTTGAGCTGACATAACGTATCATGACACCAGCATTGGATCGATCAAGTAACATATCTCCAAGAAGCTGAAAACCGAAAAGGGTCAATAGTGGATCACTAAAACGTCTAATTCAGCAGCGCAAAGAAAGGAAAAGTTGGTTGATGTCGTCCACTTTGATCAAACCAGGAGGAAATTTTGAGTATAAGATACAAATAGACAAACAGAAAAGGATGTATTCTGAGGGAATTAATACCTTGACAGCCTGTCTTCTGGTCATGTAATTTGCAGATTCCAGCAACTTCGAGTTGAATTCGGCAAAGAACTATAGAAGAATTAGGAATAAATATCAGGTAATGACTAACAAAATACAGAAAGGGGAAAATGCTGCAAATAAATAGTTGAATCATTAGATCAAATTACAAACTAGAATATACAAAAATTGTTATTTTCTACTTTATATACAAATGCTCTATCACTACAAAGGAATGAGATTATCTGATTATCATACCCAGCTATAATTTTCTGTGAGAAACTCTGCAACTGTGGATTTATGCCGTGTCATGAGCTCCTGGAAGATAAGCAGGAAATGGTTATATGATACTTATAAGCATGAAAATGGAAGGACAAAAAAGAAAAAAGAAGAAACACCGGCGGCTGGGGGTGGATGAGTTTGGACAACCCAGCCTATGGTAGGCAAGGCATATCAGGTTACAAAATGTAAAGGTACAACGAGTAATAACTACACACAGTTGGTGAGATAACATGCTACTCAGAAAGCAAATTAAGAGCACCATGAATAACCTTAAAGGTAGCACAAGCATCTGAAGCAACGTCGAAGTTTGGAAGTTGAATATAGTCAAAGAACTTCTTCATATGATCTGACTTCAAAACATAGCTGCATGCAGAGAAGTAAGATCAATTTTTTTCTGCAAACACGAGCGATGAAAGCAAAAGAAGAAAAAGAGTCAGCTTCTTACCTAGCAACCACTTGATGTCGTATACACTCCCTTAACATGCCTCCAAAATGCAAAGCAACAACAGGATCCTCATACCTATAGAAAATGCAGATTAAAACAGTGGTCTATGAAAATACAAATTACAACAAATAAAGCATTAACTGGCAGAGGTCTATGCATTAGGACTAAGAGGTGAAGCACTACATGCTTGGTCAACTAACAGCCAAACACCCATCGATGACTGAGTCTGAAAAGTCTTGAGAAAGTTGGGTAAAATTTTAACAATCAAGGAGCATGTTAATGCATGTGAACTACCCCTTTCTCCCTTTAACAATCATGGTTCACTTCGCACAAGACAAATGATTCTAAACTAGGGAAATATTTTTTGTTAAAAAATGCATGGAGAAGCATGCTACTTTGATCAGGGTAGATGACAGCAATTTAGTTCCAGAAAACTTCAAGAAAAGTCAATGATCTGGTCATTTACCACAGATTTTAAGTGCACAAGTGACTTCATCAACGTTTCTTACAGTGAGATTGTATTCCTAAGCACCCAAGCTCTCAGTACCCAGACATCAGAATAGATGCCTTAAATGACTCTATTTCCATAAAAATATCATCTCTCTAATATTATTTATTGGGGAGGATCGAAATGTCCTGCAACACTAAAAGGGTTGCACATGGATCCAGGCTTCATTAGATACATATCAAACTAGTTTTTAATGGAAAATCAATAATAAAGATCAAGCCGTTAACATTTGATGAGTCAAATGAAATTCTCCACAAAAACATGGTTTTAGAGCAAACAACTTCCTTGTGCATTTGCGGTGCATACAACTGGAAATAGGGCTCTTGACCATCTGCCTGAATCTAAAATAATATAAATGGATATCCAAGCAGTAATGATGAGATTAATGAGTTCATGAGGCTGCTTCATAAACTTCAACAAAATGTTTTAAATTATTTTAACTTGGTTGTGTCCATACAAAAGGAGATGTCAGCCTCTCAATATAATACTAGTTTATATAACCTTAGGAGTTCAATGAAAACTTAAAATTCGTAAAATACAGACACTGAAAACTTCAAATTCGTAAAATACAGACCGAAAATCTGAACCACACTCAACTCCTTCTTCAGTCAAACATTTCTAACTCTTCCGACACATCAAAAATTGATCTAGAGATGACAATAAAGTTAATAATCACTCACCCGGTAATCAAGATGTCCAAAAGATCTAAATTCTCTTCCAAGTACGCGGAAGCAATCAGTCGGGACTGAACCTGCTGCCTTTGCAAATTTGCAACGACTCTGGTAGCATCCTTACGGGCCTGCACAAAAACATTCCTCCATCTTTAAAATAAAAATAAAAAGCAAAGTATTGCCTGTTACAATTGCATCCATATGTATTTTAGATAAATAAGCGACTAAGTACATGTTATATTCATTGCATGCATGCACACAGTAACCTCAGTTAGCGCACCTCAAAGTTCAGTTTGGGTAGGCAGAGAATGAGGAGTCGCATAGTGTCTTCTGCAAAGAATTCTTGAGTCACTTGCGCACAAGCTTCTGGGGCAGGTTCAGATTCATTAAGGCCGTAAAGAATTGACTTCAGCTCCATGATATAGGTATCTAGTAGTGCCAACTGCAATGAAAAGGCCTCTATATATCAGAAACCCATTGTTTCGGAAGAACTAATGAGTAATTATAAATGCTTATCATAAAAAAATTTTGCCGTTAGCAGAAAAGAAAAAGTCCACTACTATTATATCTTTGCTGCTCCATAAAAGAAATGGTATTAGTTCAAACATTAATAGGAGATTATTAGCAGTCCTGTGTTACACTGAAATTAATGCATGACACATGTTAACTAGTGACATTATCTAATACACGTGTAGTTTATTGAACATAAAATACAAGATGAAACACTTTAGGAACCTAATTTATAAAAGATAAAACGCAAAACATGATTTAGATAGATACGAAAACGATGAATATTATTAAATGCAAATATCAACTCTTTTATGTTTTCTTCCGAACAAAGAACTTCAATAAATAACAGGATCAATCAACAATCTGTTTATCATTCGCACTAAATAGATGCAGAAAGTAGAGAATTGATTTGAGGAGGAAAATAACACGTTATTTCTACTATTTTTGTGCAATATAAACTCCTTGTAACGTAAATCGAAGGTAAAAATGAGTAGTAACGGTTGATTTTAAAAGAAATAAATAAAAGCAGTAGACAGATTTCATTTGATAAAACAAAAAAGCAAGAACATACATACGATGAATGAAGCAAATAAGAATTGCATAGATAGAGAAGAAATGAAATCAACCTTTTCATTGCGTTTATGATCACCCTGGTCGGCTCCGGAATCGATGTACAGCAGCAATTTCCTTGTTTCACGTACAATCTCAACAGGAGTCCTAGGCTTTTTAGATTTGAAGAGGTTCTTCATAGAATTGGTGCGCAAAACCTTGGGAACAAGATTTTTCAAAGTAAGGGTAGAATTGGAGCGCTTCAAATGAGCATTCTCCTCCTCCTTCTTCATAGCGATCGGCATCTCTTTCCCCTGAAACATATTCCGGGGGAACGAGACCCCGCCGGGATGGTGAATCCCCAAATACCTTTCTACAATTTGACGGTTTAGATTTGAATGTGTCTAGGAAGAAAGGTAATGTGGGAATGGCATTGAAGAGTTGTATAAGAATGAAGAAGGAGCGATGCCATATAGGTATTCTGTTTTGAGTGGTTTCTGGAAGAGATGAGGCCTGCCCCTGCCCTTGTTGGAGAAACTCCAGATTCATAGGAGATCATGAGGTTTTCATTCATTGCTTGCCTACTTGTTTTCTCTGTCATGGATTACTATTTCCTAAATTCTCGCTCTTTTTCTTTTTATTATATTATTATTATTATTATTATTATTATACGACGAAAACGGAAAACGCAACAACATACGTAAATACTATTTGTATCAACGTTCACAATTTATATTTTTCAAATACAAACTCTATTTATGAAACATGGTTTATGTATATTGTAAATACAGAAATATAGATAAGTAATTTTGTCCAACTACATTTTACATATTGACAGAGGAGTGAGTCTTGTGTGTGAACGGTCACACGTGTGACGGAATGCACTTTTACAGAAAATATTGATACTTTTACAGGAAAAATTGATACTTTTACAAGAAAATGTGATACTTTTACTACATTGATACTTTTACAGATAAAGGTGATACTTTTGCTATAAAAAGTGATATTTTTTTTTTTCAAAAAAAGTGATACTTTTACAGATAAACGTGATACTTTTACCACAAAAAGTGATATTTTTTCCTGTCACTCCGTGTGACCACCGTGTGACGGTCACATACGAGTTTTTGCCTTGACAGAGATATAGATATGATTTTAATATATCTTTTTTTTATATGATATATTTAATTTGCTAGAGTATATCTTTTAGAATATTTTCTGTATTTGTTTCCTATTTGGATTAGGATCAGGATTAGTTGTTATCATGTAGTTTTCCTAGTATACATAGGATCTTCAATGTAATAATATATTGAAAGAAAATATAGATGACATACATATTAAGAAATTTGTCCTCTTAAACTTTTTTAGGGAAACTTGTCATGGATATTAAATAGAACATACTACCATGCAAATTATATGCATACGCAAAAAACCATATGGTATCAATGGATCTTTCCAGAAGTTAATAATATTATAATAGAGTATAGGCACATAAAAAGTAGGCGTGTACCATATTTTTTTAATTTATTAATATTTTTAAAAGTTAAACCTAAAATCCTAGAAATCAGATTGATGAAAGAATTTCAAATTTTAATCTATATTTAATTACTACATTTGTAGTCTTTTTTTCTTCGAATTTATGAAATAGTGTAATATATATAAAAATTATTCACATATCGGGTGAAAGACTACAAAACTTAAAACATTGTTGGAGTGTGTCTACAAAGATAGAACATATGCTTTGGAAAACAAGGTAAATCTCATGCACTAGTTATTAAGACTTGTTTAGCGGCTTCTTATCTCATGAGTAGTGGACATGAGAGCCACTGATCATGTTTGTTTCAATTCTCAAGAATTCCAGCAAACCCGACAACTTAGTGGGAGTGGAATCACTATCATCTTGGGCAGTGATGCAAGAGTAACAGCTGTTACAGTGGGAGATGTGCATTTATCTTTTATAAACAAGCCTTTAATATTGAGAAATGTTATTTATGTTTCAAGTTTTAGAAAGAATTTACTTTCAGCTTTTAAATTGTTTATGAATGGATATTCAGTTTCTTTTAATAAGACTTTTATTATTACTCGTAATAATTAAGTTATCTATTATGGAACTTTGGTGAATAATCTCTACACTATTAATTATGCACAATCCACAATCATACAAAATGCGTCATATAACACATCTACCGTTTCTAGAAAAAAAAAATATTCTTCAAATGAACTAAACACTTCTTTGGCATCTTAAACTTGGTCATGTTAATCTAAAAAGGATTCAAAGGTTGGTGAGTGACGGTTCGTTGAAATCACTCCAAGTAGAGCAATTTCCAACATGCGAATCATGTTTCGAGAGTAAGATGACTAAGAGAACCTTTGGGGCTGAGGGGAATAGAGCCACTGAAGTGTTAGAACTCATCCATACTGATGTTCGTGGTCCAATGTCAATTCAAGTAAGAGATGGTTTCGAGTATTTCGTTACTTTTATCGATGATTACTCGAGGTATGGATACATTTTCCTAATATGGCATAAGTCTGAAGTCTTTGATAAATTCAAAGAGTTTAAGGCTGATGCAGAAAAGCATAGGGAAAAGAGTATCAAGTTTCTACGATTTGATCGTGGAGGCGAATATCCTAACAATGTATTTTTGGGCTACTTGTCAGAGCAAGGGACTGTGTCTCAGTTAACTGCGCCCGGAACCTCTCAACAAAATGGGGTCGCAGAACGAAGAAACATAACTCTTTTGGAAGTAGTAAGGTCTATGATGAGTTATTCTGACTTATCCAAGTAGTTATGGGGTTATATGCCTTGGAACCAATAGCTTACATTCTTAACTTGGTACCTTCTAAGTCAGTTTCAAAAATTTCCTCAGAATTGTGGTCTGGGCGCAAACCCAGTTTGAGACGCATGAGAATATGTGGATGTCCCGCATACATGTTGGACAAGGAAGCTGATAAGTTGGAACCTCATTCAAAATTAAGTTTGTTTGTAGGTTATCCCAAAGGAACGAAAGGGGTTTTTTTTCTATAGTCCTAAGGATCAGAGGATCGTAGTGAACACGCATTCTAGATTCTTGGAAGAAGACCATATGAGTAATCGAAAGCCCAAAAGTGAGATTACCTTGGATGAATTACGAGGGCCAACTTCTATACCAATTGTACAAGATGATATACCACGTGATTCACAAACATAATCGGAACCTCGTCGTAGTGGGAGGGTTTTACAAGGATGCAAGTTCTTGGTAAGCTGCAATGGAAGCAGGGATCTATGGATCACAATAAAGTGTGGGAGCTTGTTGAACCCCCCACCCTCCCTCCCCTCTCCCCCCCCCCCCCCCCCCAAATGATGTAAAGCCTGTTGGATACAAGTGGGTTTACAAGAGAAAGAGGGAAACCGACGAGAAGGTTGAAACCTCAAAAGCTAAGCTTGTGGCAAAAGGGTATACTTAGAAAGAGGGAATCGATTATGAGGAAACTTTTTCGCTTGTAGCTATGCTTAAGTCAATCCGCATTCTCTTGTCGATAGCTGCGCACCTGGACTTTTAGGTTTAACAAATGGATGTCAAGACAACATTCCTAAACGAAAGTCTTGAAGGCGACATCTATATGTGTCAACCTAAAGGCTTCATTGAAAAAGACCGAGAAAACCTTGTATGCAAGCTTAAGAAGTCAATCTATGGCTTTAAGCAAGCATCGCGAGTTTGGAACCAATGTTTTGATCAAGTGATACAATCTTTTGAATTTGATCAGAATGAGTTTGAGAGTTGTGTTTATAGGAAGTGTGTCGAAAACGCCTGGGTATTCTTAGTGTTATACATAGATGATATTTGCTTATTGGAAATGATAAAAGGGTATTATCAGACGTGAGAGTACGGTTATCAAAACAATTCAATTTGAAGGACTTAGGAGAGGCTAGTTACATCCTTGGAATCAAGATTATTCGAGATCGCCAGAAAATTATGATAGGCTTATCTCAAGCCTCGTATATCGATACTGTGCTAAAACGATTCAGCATGCAGGATTCCAAGAAGGATTTTGTATCTTTCAGGCATGAGATTCATCTATCAAAAGACATGTGTCCCAAGACACAAAAAGAGATAGAAGAGATGAAGAAGGTTCCATATGCTTCGGCAGTTGGAAGCCTCATGTGTGCAATGTTGTGCACGACTGGATATAAGTTATGCAGTGGGCATGGTAGCAAGATATCAAAGTAACCCGGACAAGGGACATCAGACTGTAGTCAAGAACATTATGAAGTATCAAAAAAGAACTCGAGATAGAATGTTAGTCTTTCAATCAGATATTTTATGTCTTATGGGTTATACGGACTCAGATTTCCAATCAGACATAAACTCCAGAAAATCTACCTCAGGAAGTGTGTTTATCCTAGGAGGTGGAGTCATCACGTGGAAGAGTGTGAAGTGAAAATGCATTGCTAAATTCACCATAGAAGCCGAGTACGTCGCAACTTGTGAAGCAGGGAAAGAGCCGGTTTGCTCAAGAACTTCTTAGTGGAATTAGATGTGATCTTGAATTTGCCAAAAGCATCACAATCTATTGTGATAATGCGGGTACGGTTACAAATTCAAAAGAACCACGAGCCCACAAGGCAAACAAACACATTGAAAGGAAATACCATTTCATACGAGAAATCATTAAGAGAGGAGACGTAGTGGTGGCAAAGATAGTATCGGTGGACAATCTAGCAGATCCTTTCACAAAGTGTCCGCCATAATACAATTGAGAAACATGTGGAAGGAATGTGAGTCAAGTGTGTTGCCACGCTGCTTGAAGTATAAATGGGAGAATTATTAGGACATGTTATAGTATACTTAAAAGTAGACTTTGAGTATAAGTGGAAGATTGTTAGGGTTATACTGTAAAGCGTGCTTTTAAGTCTTGCTTTGTATATAAACTGTTTCTTGTACTTTTTAGAATGAGAATGTTATATATATATATATATATATATATATATTGCATATTGTTCAAATACCTTACATTGTAGACAATGTGGTGTGTAGTAGATCACATAAGATCACATTGTCAGTTCCTTGTAATAAGTATAAAGATTTATAACTTAGATGAAATTAAACAATTCATTGGTAGAAGTTGATGTGTAAGGCTCAGATTGGTTTGTCTTGACCAAGAGATAACACTAGTGCATTTGTTGCATTGAATTGGACCAACACGGAGATAGTTTTTCTAGACTGACTTGATAGAAAAATTTGATCTCAGTGGTTGTTGATTTCTTAATTTATGTCACTTAATTGAGATTGTATATAATTGATTAATGTTGCTTTGATTTATTTTGGGCAAAGAGTCATTGGGACTCAATGCTCTGTACTTTGGGCAAGATAATTAATTATATGATACGATTGCTATATTAATACATAAACTCGTGTCTTGGTGAAACACGTTGATTATGTCCTCTTGATGGGCTCAGAATGCTTATCATATCAAACATGTACAATGGATTAATTTCCGATATGATATTAATGTTGAGTTGTTGTTCTCAGGGAATCAAAGATATTAATTAGTTAAAACATTCAATAGCTTAAATTAATTGATGGACATTGAATCTTAAACACGAGAAAAATTAATCCTTCCTCGATGATTGGCGAGCTTGGACTTAGGGAATACTCAGGAAGATCTTTGGGTTGAAAGATTAATTTTTCTCAATGATGTCTCTCCGATTCGATGTTAAATACGATAATCCCTTAGTTCCGCATATTTAGGGCTTATTGTATGATTACTGTGATTCAATTACATGAATTGTGTGATTTGAATATTTCAATCATGGTTATTTGATTTATGAAAATAGAGATTCAAATTACATCCCAAATATATCCTTGACACAGTTCCCGATTCCCCAACACGATATGCATATATCATTCTTGTGTAATTATAATGAGTCTATAGAAAGTCTTAAGTATTGAGTAGTTCATCGAAAATTTTAGTTTCGTTGTGCTGCGATCCTAATTAAAGTTAGAAGTCGTATCTTGGGGACGATTGTCGAAGACCGTGAGTACTAGTATACAGAGCAATATTATTTTAAAAAACGAATTAAACTCATACCTCAACTTTACGGGGATAATTTGACTGGGATGTAGTGGCATGTACCACGTCCGATGGAGTACATCCACGGACGGGACATCCAAAAAGGTATTTTAGTTTAAGGGTATAGTAGGGTAGGATGTGTATTGGAAATTGTAAAAGGTGTATTGGAAATTGTAAAAGGTGTTGTAATGTGATGCAAAGAATACACCAAATTCACTACCTAAACCTCACAAACAAAACTCTATTCACTTATTGAATGCAATATGAATTGATCACTCACAAACACAAGAAATTAAACTAGAACACAAGAATTACGTGGTTCGGCGAAATGCCTACATCCACGGATCAAGGAGAGAGGTTTCACTAATAAGATCAAAGAAGTTTTTACAAGTTACAAAATGAATCCAAGAGCTTGAATCAACTTAATAAGCTCCATTCTATTGTAACCGCCTTCTAGAAGGTAAACCTAACCAACCATGTGCTATATTGTCAGTTATAACCATCCTTCTAACTTGCTGGAACCGGGAATGAGAAGTTACAACAGAAAATCCCCAAAATATCACAAATAACCCACTTTCTGTTTAAGCAAAACGACAACACAGAATAGACAACGGTTGCTTCTCTTAAAGACAACGGTTTTGACGGTTAAGTTAGTTAAAACCGTTGTCTTATATCTGAAATCAGTTTTTCCAATTTCTTGAGCTGAAACTCCTTTGCTTCTGAGATTGATTTGCTTCCAAACTTCTATCAGATTATTTTCCATGATTGTTGAGGACACTTCTACACACTTTACATTCTCCACCTTGTCTGAAACAATCTGTCCCTCACCACTTCTGCAATCTCAATCAATCCTTCTTCTCTCCTTAATCAATCACAGCCTCATCAGGCTGCTATTTGCTCACACCTGCTCCACTTGAACCAACTGCTGACAATATCGAAACTTATCAGGAGTTAAAGCTTTTGTTAACATGTCTGAAGCATTCTCTTCTGTTTTTACCTTCACCAGCTTAATCAAACCTTTATCAGTGATATCCCTTACAAAATGTAATCTGACATCAATATGTTTGCTTCTTTCATGAAACACCTGATGCTTTGCTAAATGTAAAGCACTCTGAGAATCACACAAGATCTCTACATATTTCTGTCCAAGACCAAATTCAGTAAGAATTCCTTTAAGCCACATTGCTTCCTTCACTGACTCAGTTACAGCCAAATACTCTGCCTCTGTTGTTGATAATGCCACAACCTGTTGTAACATAGACTTCCAATTTACAGCAGTTCCATACATGGTGAAGATGTATCCAGTCTGAGACTTCCTTGAATCCAGATTAGAAGCATAATCTGAGTCAACATATCCTTGAATAATCCTTCCATCAGAGATATTAGTCCTTTTGAACACCAAACCAATACTGCTAGTTCCATTTAAGTACCTGAGTACCCACTTCAAAGCCTCCCAATGAGGCTTACCAGGATTTGCCATATACCTGCTAACCACACTGATTGCATGAGCAAGATCTGGTCTAGTGCATATCATAGTGTACATTACTGAACCAACAGCATTTGCATAAGGTATTCTTTCCATTTCTTCAGATTCAGCCTTTGTTTTTGGCTTCTGTTGTTCTGACAATTTGAATTGATGGCCTAATGGAATTGACACTCTTCTTGATTCATGCATGTTGAATCTTCTGAGTACCTTCTTTATGTAATCTGTTTGATGTAGACAGAGAATTCCAGCTGATCTTCTTCTGTCAATATCCATCCCTAATATCCTTCTGGCATTTCCAAGTATCTTCATATCAAGTTCTCTCTGTAACTCAGACTTGAGCTGATTGATCTCTCCTTTATCCTTGCTTGCCACTAGCATGTCATCAACATACAGTAGTAGGAACACCACTACCTGTTTGCCAGAGAATTTTAGGTACACACAACTATCATACTTGGATCTTTCATATCCAATGGTCTTCATATGTGAATCAAACTTAATATACCACTGTCTTGGGCTCTGCTTTAGTCCATATAAGGATTTCTTCAGTAAACACACTTTGTCTTCATGTCCTGGCATCTCAAAACCCTCTGGTTGTCTCATATAAATCTGTTCATTCCGATCACCATGTAGAAAGGCAGTCTTTACATCTAACTGTTCTAACTCCATGTCAAACTGATTTACTATAGCAAGAAGGATCCTTATGGAACAGTGTTTAACTACTGGTGAGAAAATCTCATCATAATCAATACCCTCTCTTTGTGTAAATCCCCTTGCAACCAACCTGGCTTTAAACCTGACAGACTCAGTGTGTGTTACCTCCACCTTTCTTTTGTATATCCATTTACAGCTTACTAGCTTCTGCTTATGAGGTTTATCCACTAACACCCATGTCTTATTCTTTTCTAAAGATTCAATCTCTTCTTTCATAGCTATCAACCACCTTTCTTTGTCAAGACTGGTAACAGCTTCTTTAAAATTCCTTGGCTCAGGAAATGCAACCTGTTCAGCTATTGTTAGTGCATAAGTTGTTAGATAATCTTCAGAGTATCTAGTGGATGGTTTTATCACCCTTTTCTCCCTATCTCTCACAAGTTGATAGTCTTGGATGTCATATTCTTCTGTTCCATCAGCATCAGAATCTTCTGATTCAACAGTATCTTCTTCATTTGTATACTCCACCTTAACTTGTGAACCTTTTAAGATGGGTTCAGTGATTAGTTTCTGGTTATATGATTCATTGAATGGCATTATATCCTCTGCAAACACTACATCTCTACTGATGAGAATCTTTCCTTTCCCTGATTCAGTGCACCAAAGTCTGTAGCCTTTTACCCCTGCAGGATATCCTAACATGATGCATTTCAATGCCCTAGGCTCCAATTTGTCTTGCTTAATGTGCACATAGGCTCTGCACCCGAATACTTTCAGATGTGAGTATTTTGGAGGTTTTCATGACCATATCTCTTCAGGTGATACACCATTGTTTGCTGCTGATGGACATCTATTTATCAGGTACACTGCTGTGGAGGCAGCTTCCCCCCAAAACCTTTTGTCTAATCCAGAGCTGGAGAGCATGCATCTTACTCTCTCTAATATAGTTCTATTCATTCTCTCAATGACACCATTTTGTTGGGGGTTTCCTGGAACTGTCTTATGCCTTTTAATGCCTTTATTCTTGCAGAAATTATTGAATTCTTCTGATAAGAATTCTAAACCATTATCTGTTCTTAGGCATTTCAAAGTTATTTGCTTCTCATTTTCCACCTCTTTGCACCAGTTTTGGAACTTATCAAACACTTCTGTCTTTGTCTTGATAACATAGAGCCACACTTTCTTTGAGAAGTCATCCATCAAACTGAAGTAGTATCTGCCTCCACCTAAGGTTTGAACCCTTGAAGGACCCCATAGATCTGCATGGACATAATCCAATATAGCTTGTGAGTTTGTTTTTCCTGTTGGGTATGGTAGCTTCTTGGATTTTCCAAGAATACAATCTTCACATCTTGGTAGGTTGTATGCTATGCCTTTGCACTCAATTGCTTTGTTTTTTATCAACTGTTGGATTCCAGATTCACTAACATGACCCAATCTGGCATGCCAAAGATGCTTGTCCTCTGAAACTATGGCATCAGCTTCTCCCTCAATTACAGAACCATCTAGGTAATATAAACTGGATCTTCTTACTCCTCTGAGGACCACCTTGTTATCTTTTATGACATTCAGATAACCTTCTCCAGATTGAAAAATGCATCCTCTGGCTTCAAGTGTCCCTAGGCTTATCAAATTTCTTTTCAGTTGGGGAATATACCTTACATCCTTGAGTATCTTTATAGATCCATCATGGATCTTTAGTCTGATGGATCCTATTCCTCTCACAGGGCACACATGATCATTTCCCAGCATAACATTTCTAGTTTGGAGTTCTTTGAAGTCATAAAACCATTTGATATTTGGACTCATGTGAAAACTGCATCCTGAGTCCAAAATCCAACTGTCTTCCCCCTTTGTTTCAGATACATTCAAGATCTGTGGATCTTCCTCTTTGGATTCTGCAATTTCAGCAGAGCTTGATGCATTGTTGCTCTTTTGAGCCATCCTTTTCTTCCATTCGAAACATTCTTTCTTGAAATGACCAGGTTTCTTGCACCAGAAACACTTCTTGGATTCTTTATCATCTGCAGCTTTGCCTTTACCATTTGCCTTTTTCTTTGATGACTCAAAGTTTCCAGGTTTCATAGATTTCCAATTCTTTCCCCCTTTTATACTCAGGCTCTCAGAATTTCCTTCTGACTTATCCAAATGCACTCTCTGCATTTCCTTTGATCTTAATGCAGTTTGAACCTGTATCAGGGTCACAGTGGACTCCTTCCCATATAACATAGCATCCTTCAACTGATCATCTGCTTTAGGGAGAGAGTTTAACAGCAAAATGGCTTTATCCTCATCACTCATTGTGACCTCTACAGATTCTAAATCATCAAGAGTCTTATTGAAATCATCTAACTGATCTTCAACTCCTTTTTCATCCGAGAATTTAAAGGAGAAAAGTTTTTGCTTAAGAAATAACCTGTTGGCAGTGGATTTTGCCATATACATCTTGTCCAGTGCTTGGATAATTCCTGCTGCATCCTCTTCCTTTGATACTTCCCGGAGAACTTTATCAGCAAGGCAGAGTACCACCAGGCTATGAGCCTTTTCCACGATTTCTTGCCTCTGAGCAGGAGCCATATCCTTTGGGAATGCATCTTCCCCCTTCAGCGCAGCTGACAAGCCCTGTTGAACCAGGAGAGCTTTGACTTTGATTTTCCATAATCCATAGTCGTTCTTGCCGTTGAATTTCTCAGTTTCCATCTTCGTGATTGACATGTTTGAGTTTAGGTTCTTGTCCTTCGCACCTCTTCCCACAGACGGCGCCACTTGTTGTAATGTGATGCAAAGAATACACCAAATTCACTACCTAAACCTCACAAACAAAACTCTATTCACTTATTGAATGCAATATGAATTGATCACTCACAAACACAAGAAATTAAACTAGAACACAAGAATTACGTGGTTCGGCGAAATGCCTACATCCACGGATCAAGGAGAGAGGTTTCACTAATAAGATCAAAGAAGTTTTTACAAGTTACAAAATAAATCCAAGAGCTTGAATCAACTTAATAAGCTCCATTCTATTGTAACCGCCTTCTAGAAGGTAAACCTAACCAACCATGTGCTATATTGTCAGTTATAACCATCCCTCTAACTTGCTGGAACCGGGAATGAGAAGTTACAACAGAAAATCCCCAAAATATCACAAATAACCCACTTTCTGTTTAAGCAAAACGACAACACAGAATAGACAACGGTTGCTTCTCTTAAAGACAACGGTTTTGACGGTTAAGTTAGTTAAAACCGTTGTCTTATATCTGAAATCAGTTTTTCCAATTTCTTGAGCTGAAACTCCTTTGCTTCTGAGATTGATTTGCTTCCAAACTTCTATCAGATTATTTTCCATGATTGTTGAGGACACTTCTACACACTTTACAAAAGGTGTGTTGGAAATTGTAAAAGGTGAGGTAGGTAATAGGGTGCAGATGTGGAGGGATGGGTCATCCAGTGTAAAATGAAATACGTTGAGGATGTCCCATGCCACATCCGGATGGGAACATCCTAGTCCAATTATCCCCTACCAATCTTGTTATTTTTAGAATCACTTTCAAATACACCATCTTAATTTTTTCCAACAAACATTACATTAATAAACAAGGTGGGGGATTAGACTCTACCTTTATAGTGGTTGCAATGAGGAAGTGGGATAATGAGGATTAATAGAATACACTCCATATGCGGGAATGGATCACAAGCAGCTTGCGTGTGAGAACCTTTTATTTTATTTTATGTACTTTAAAGTATCGCTAGTTGATAATGTTCATGGATTCCACCCACCCTTTCTCCTGCTTTAGCTGCTCTCCATATTCCTTTTAAACCTATACAAGATTAGGATTCAAACATTACGTGTAAATTTTATTTAACCACTTTCCCAACAAAAAAAAAAAATATCTTTTAGCTATTTCCTTAAAGTATACACAATTTTTAGGGGGAAAGGAATTTTGAATTTTCAATCCCATAAGTATGGGTATTTTGTTATTTTTGTTCCAATAGATTAAGCTTTTTGCAATTCAGAAGTCCCATAACTTAAACATTAATATATTGAGCAATTTCACATAATTTTCGCCATAAAATCAAAGACTTTGCCGGAGAAAAGTCTTGAATTGTAGATCTTCGTCCATTGATGAGATTAGATATTGACTAGGATAAAATTTTCCACTTCATTACATATTATTAGAAAAAAAAAATTACTGAAAATATAACTAAAAAATTCCAGAGATTAAAAAAAGGAGAAAATTTCCAAAATAAATTATCAAAATTCCAGGACTACAAAAATAGATAGGGAAAAAAAAACAGAAAAATTCAAGAAAATTATAGAAAAAGCAAAAATTTAAAATTTTAAGTTATGGGAATCCTACTTAATATAAAAGGACATCCATTTATAAATAGAAATATTAAAAAAATTCAGTCCAAAAAAATCATCTAAAAAATATATTGATAGCCATAAATAACTCCTTGATTTCCACCATAAATACAAATTAACACCAATCACAATAATCAAGAGATACAATGAATATGTTCCTTATATAAGTGAGGACTCTATTACTGAAACATAACAATTATTTTTATTGATAAAAATTGTGATTGAAAAATGTAAATTTTTATTGGTTGAATTCAAGATATATATATATATATATATATTAAAAGTTATTAATCTTCCATTAACATGTCAAATATTAATGTTATAGTTATTTGAGCTATCAATATAAAGCGAAACCACATATTTCATTTTTTCTATATGTTGTCATATATTGGAACTTTTTTCTTTTTCTTTATGGGGAAATTTTCTAGAAAAATAATGGCGCATGTTTAACACTCCCCTCATGTAGTAGACATATTCTTTGCGGGCTTTGCATAGTGAAAAAATTGCCGCATCTATTAATTATTATTTGTTATTATAAATTCTTATTTTTCAATTTCTTAATACATTTATTATTATTATTTTCACAATCTGCTTATAATTTCTCATATTAATCATCTTTTTCATGATTTTTAGTTTGACACTTTGTTGAATATAATTAAGATAAATTATATTAAAAACATGCAATTTACATTGGTTATTACTTGAATTAGACTTTACTATTTATTGTGGATACAAGTGTACATTTTATATTGTGACTAACTCCAAATAAACTTAATAATAAAATAAATATACTTTATTTTCTTATTTACGTTTCTTTAAAATTTACGATATCAAATATTCTTTTGTTAGGTTAATTGTGATATGTTTTTATATGAAACAGAAATGTGAGATCAATCAAGAAAAATGAAAATTATGGACAAAATAAAAGAGATTGGTGTGTGTAGCACATCGCCTAATATGTGGCGAAGTAGCTCTCACCAGTTATTCCGAAGACGATTGAGATTGACAGTATAAACTGATTTATTTATTTATTTAGGAGAACTTTTTTAATTTCTTAAAAACATAATATAATTTTTCTTATTACATTTCAAAATTTCTAAGATTTGTTTTATTTTCACGATCTTTGATCAGAAAAAATGTTGCATATATTAAAATTAAATATTTTATTAGAAAAATGTAACTTTTTAATATGTGATTATTTGTATGTTAGATGTAAGTTTTTATTGTGACTGAAAGTTTGTATTATGTTTGGTAAACAAAGTAAGAGCTTGATAATCAAATATATATCAAGTTTAATTTTGACATAAATAACTTTTATTAGATTAACAGTTGCATGTTTTTATTTTAAAAATATCATTACAAAAGTGATATATATTATTCAAGAAAATAAGGTTATTTGTTTACTTTACTTTCTGATATCTAAATATTTTTGGATCATTTGAAATCTTATGTTAAAAATATATTAGAGAAAATATCATGAATCTAATTTATATTAATATCGATTGAAAATAATAGTGAAATTAGTCAAGTAATTTGTTAATCAATTTGTTCTTTTTTCTTTGTCTTTTTTAGTTTTCCACCTAATAATCATTTCGAGGAAAAATGCATCTCTTATCCTTCAAATATCCACGAATATTTGTTAAGGTTCCACAGTTCTAAAAAATATTTGTAAACCATGTAAATCGACGAGTTGCAAAGTGATAATTTTGTATAGTTCAGACACTGAAGTATCATTCTTTTGTATCACATGTTGGACACATGATATACTTTTGGCCGGAAAAATCACCGAAAAATTGCAAATGACAGTTTCGTGTTATTCATGCACTGAAGTGATAGTAAAAAAGTTTAGAAACCAATTTGATAATTCAACCATAATTTATGATGAACTTTTTTTAACCCTTAATTTAAATGGTATTTGAATCCTATGGTTTGATACTATTTATTCTATTAATTTAATGGAACAATCTCATAATTATAAGTTTTGCTGTTTATTAGAATGTCTTAGGCTAGATTCTTACTAGATCGACATTCTATATTTCTTACAAATTATGTTCTTTCTTTAAAAATAATATTTTAAGCTTAGACACCGTATAATTATCTATTGATCTATATGTATTTTTGTTGATCATTTCAAACATACACGTTAAAATATACTCCCTCCGTCCCGGCTTAAATTTCCTACTTTGATCGGGCACGGAGGTTAAGAAAAAACAGATTTTGTGGAATCTTTGACTTTTTTTAAGGTGGAGATTGAGGGTGAAGATTTTGAGGGTGGAGATTGTGAGAGAAGTTTGCCATTTATGGGTTGAAAAGTTAAGTTGGGACAAACTAAAAAGGAAAGTAGGAAAGTTAGAGTGGGACGGAGGTAGTAATTAAAATTTATCTTATTAGACAAATTCATTATTTTAATAATTATCCTTATTTTTCACGAATTTTTATAACATATTACGATGTAATTAAAAATTACAAAAATATATATAAAGAATAAATTAAAAGAACAACCATAATTTTACGTTTTATGCGGTTACTATAAGCAAAAATTTTGTTATGTTAGGTATTAATTGGATTAATCATATTAACTATGCTCGTAAATAAATGAGAAATTAGAAAATTGGACAATTTTGTCACTGTAATTTTATTAACACAAAATAATTCTACGCTCATTATATATAAAAAATCTATTTAAGTTTATTGCATTGAGTTTAAAAATTTTAAATTCTTTATTTCGTATGACTCTCTAATATTGTGTTTATTTTAAGATATTACATAATGTACTATATTTTTTAAAATAGTAAATAATGATATATCCTACTTAATATAAACATACATCCGTCTATAACTAGAAATATTAAAACTTCCTGCCCAAAAAATCATCTAAAAATAGATTGTCAGTGAAATTATAGTAAAATGTGTATTTAAGTTAAGTTTTAACTTATATATTGATAGCCTACAACTTATGTGTTACATGCTGCTCTTGGTTCTCGACTCAACTTTACATGGCACAATATTATGGTGATCATCATGTTATTTTTCTTGGTTGTCGCAGGTTCATGGGCAATGACGAGAAAAAAACACTCTTCCGTGACATATGAGTTCCTTTGCCTCCCCGTTTTACCATCAAATCAGCTACATTTGGCCTCCCGCAAGACGCCCGAGTCAGCTCCATAATTGATTCAGATCTTAGCCTCTAGAATGAGTTGTTAGTTTGGGCCAATTTTGACATATTGAAGGCTGATGTGATTCTCGCTCTTCCTCTAAAAATCACCATTATTGGACCATTGGATATTAAATTATTCCCATTGTAATAACTTTTCGGTCCGATCCGCATCATTTTATTATGGGTTCTTCCGAAGACCTTACTATTACCCACTCCTTCCCGGTTAGTAGCTATGACCCGAACCTCATTTGGAGGAGAATTTAAAAGCTTATCTGCCCGTATCTTACATTTTCTTTGGAGATGCTGCTCTAATTCCTGCCATCGTCCAACAACTTAGCTCGCCAACATCTTCATTATGAGCCCCGCTATTCTTTATGCTCACCACTTGATTACTCTTTAATGCATCTATTCTTCACGTGCCTCGTTTCCTCATTAATTTGGTAATCAAGTAAAATTTATGAAATTATCTTTCGATTCTGACAGCATCTATGCGACTTGTAGTTTCAAGAGATTATGCTCCTCGATGACTAAATATAGCAGAATACTTTGTTGTCCTTGCCCACTTAATTTGGTTTCAACGAAATAAAATTGTCTTCTTCGATGTTCACACATACTCACAAATATTGCTTGCAACAACAACCCAGGCTTTCCAGAATTTTCGGGATGCTAATTCATTCCCTTAAACATCACAACTGCACCCTTGATTCGTTGCTTGTTCTTCCTCCAAATGCCATTATTCATGTGTTCTTTTATGGGGGTACATCATTTGCTCGTAACTCCTCATTTGCTGGTATTTATACTTGCTCCAAGGATGCCTAATTTATAATATCAACGATCTGAAGTATGCTAAAGTTCTTGCTCTTTGTGAGGCGGTTCGACTTACCACTGATACTGGAGTTCCCAAGTTTTGTATTCTTGGGATTCTAACACTACTATATTCACGTCGGTAGGTGATGCAGATGGTGCCTATGTATGTATGCCTTTGCTATTTGATATTAGACATCTACTATCTCCCTTCCGTGGACGGAAATTGTATTGGATATGACGTAAAATAAAATTTATAGCGCAAAAAGAATTGTTTGTCCCACCACCCTTTTTATGTCAATCATTGTTGACCGATTCAAGCAACCATTAATGAAATTACTTTATGTTTAGAAAAACTACAATGACTTGATATTTAAAAATTATAGTGAAGCATGAGTATTCAGATATAGATTTTTTGTGCATAGATTTATCACAACAAATTTGCTCGCTATTTTCTTTTTTATTCAAATATTTTAGACTTTCAATTCTTCTAATATGACCTTATAACTTAAATTAATAGTGCTAAGAATATTTTCATTTGTCTATCTATATAACTTTTCTTCTTCTTATTCTATTAAAAATAGGTTTATTATGTAATCAAATTATATGCAAGTATAAGAACTTAAATTATGTTAGTTGTTAAGTTCAATTACATGTATTATTGTTGATTATTTCAAGCACACACTTAGAACATCATTAAATTTTATTTTACTAGACAACTTCGTTATTTTAATAATTATCCTCATTTTCACGAATTTCTACAATATATTACTTTGAAATTAAAAATTACAAAAATATATATAAAGAATAAATTAGAAGAATAAACACAATTTTACATTTTGCGGGAATTATGCGGATACTATTCGCAAAATATTTGTATATGTTGAATATTAGTCGGTATTAATCATATTAAATATGAGCGTAAATAAATGAGGAATTGAAAAATTGGAGAATTTGATCATTGCAATTCTATAACAAAAATAATTATACGGTCGAATTGGATTTTGTCCTAGTTTAGGGTGTAATGGAGAATTTGAACAGAAATTGACACACTTGACTCATTTGCTTCGCTTGAACTCAATTCTGGGGCTAAATAATCTGACGAACAACTAACGATCCAACTCAATTAATAAATAAAAGATTCTACTTTTAGTTTATCATCAATTTCATGTACTAATCAGCAATAATATATAAAGTATAAAAAACAAATAACAAAACAAACAACCGCAAGTGATAAATTAATAAAAATAAGTCATGAAATAGTTATTTACCACATATAATTTGTTGTCTTATGTATATGGGCTGAAATGGATCAATTCAATTCTTGGTGGGCTATAATTATTACAATATTTTATCAACCCATCCATCAACCCTAAGGCCAAAACTTCTTCATGTTATATTCCAAATTACTGCCTATTACTCAATAATCCCTAACCTTTTTTTATCTTGGCTAATTGTCCTGAGGCCTATTATGAAACTTTAGAACAAAAAAACATTTAATTCAGTTACACTTTCATTATAGTATAAGAAAAATATAGTTGACCCTAAAATAAATTACACCTTGAAGCAAATATTATGAGATAAATTGTTACTTTTATCATAGTTAATTAATTGGTTCCACCTTACTCACTATTGTTTATTATTATTCACTTCCTACCTACGGAGAAAAATGTTGATTTCCAATTACGAGGTCAAATTTAGTGATTTGCTAAACACACACTATTTCTTGTATATATTTTTTTTCTCCTAATTTAAGAAACAAAAGAAAAACTCTTCCCTCCTCCTACAGTAACTCGAACCCAGGACCAAAAGAAAAACTCTTCCCTCCTCCTACAGTAACTCGAACCCAGGACCAAAGACGTAGGTAGTAGATGCTCTGCCACTTAAGCTATCCAACTTCGTCCACTATTTCTTGTATATACAAAACAAAATAAGAGACTAGTCTAATACAGTATTCTACAAACTACTATTACAAATTGAGATTCAATATTCCAAATTATGGTCCATCTGTTTTAAAATAACCACCGCAAGATATATGTGGTAATACTATTAATTAACATATGACATATATTAAAAGCATAATTGCAATACTCAAAATTCGGTGCTGAACGGTATTGCGCCTAGCGCCTAGCGTCTAAAGAATTCTGTTTTTTATTTAATATAATTTTTAAATATCGAAATTATAGATTTATACTTATAGTGAACCAAACTTCACTACAGAGGTTCCTTTAGTTAATTCATTGTGGAAGATGGAATGAAAATAGGGAACAATGAGGAACTTGAAGTGTGGGGGAGATAGTTTTAACTTTTGTTTTATTTTTTTGCCATTGAAATTGGGAGAATGAGGATTTTAACTTTTAATTTTTATCTTTTTAATTTAATCTCAAATTTAAAAAACGATGACGTTTCAATAAAAAAAATAAAAAATGAGTAAGCCGCTTAAACGTCCGTCTAATACCGAAACCGAAATCGCCTAATCAATGTATCAAAATCGGACCGGACCGATCGGTTCAATCGGTTGAACCGGGAACTGGGGCCGGAACCGGTCTAGAAAACTCCAAATAACCGTTTTCATGGTTGGATTGGATAAAACCGGTTTTGATCGGTAGAAATCGCCGAACCGAGGGAATCGAAAACCGGACGGTTTTACATCTTTTTCAGTTTTCTTTTTTTTTTTCTAAGTTTTAAAACATTCGAATTACTGTCTCAAGTCTCAATCTCTACGTTTTCTCACTCTTTACTTTTATTTTTTTTCCAATTTATTCTGATGTCGTTCCTCTTGGCTCTTCCCCAAATAAAAGTAGGATTCTTATTTCATCTTTTTTTTCGATAGATTAGATACTCTGTGCCGATGATGATATTGTGATAATATTTATTATCACAAAAATAAAATAAAAATAGGCGATATTCAATTTTCCGATCGGATCGACTTCGACTGGTTGAACAACCAATCAATGGTAAATCCGATTTGATCTCCGGTCTGATTATAATAACACTACACCTAAAGGATCGATATGAACTAATCAAAGATGGGTTGGAGAGCCTAACGTCTAAATAGGCGCTTTTTCATCACTTATTAAATGTAATACGGAACACTATGTAGATTAAAGGACTCCACCTGCATCTGTAACTGCATTACTAGAGTGCATCAACATGACGCAAATACTAATATAGTACTATGTCATTTGCCTTCTGAAAAGGATATGACAATACATAGCGATCCCACTTGCTAAGTTTAATTGTGGATTGTGCGAGTAAAACAAGTAGAAACTGAGTCCTAGTGAGAGAAAAAATACATTATGCGATGATATTGATCACTTTATCTACCATGACGGCACATTATAATATGTCGATGTCGATTTAAATGGAACAAAATGGACAAAGTACAGTAAGCTAGAAATCAATAACCAAATTCAGATTTCCAGTGCCTTGCTTTCTCAAATCCATTAGTATAGTTCTCATAATCCTCAATAGTTTGGTCTATCTGTTCTTGGCTATTCATGACAAAGGGACCATACTGCACAACTGCTTCCCCCAGTGGCTCTCCTCCAACCAGAATAAATCTGAGTGGTTTCGACGATTTGTTCTGCGCTTTGAGGCCGTCGCCTGAGCCAAGAAGAAGAAGGTGGTGCGCAGATACAGGTGAAGATCGTGAATTCCCAAACGTACCCTCTCCCTCCAGTACGTACACAAACGCATTCCATGATGCTGGTATTGGTTGACAGATTTTTGCCCCCGGCTTCAGAGTGAAATCGAGATACATTGTAGGAGTTGTAGTATAAATAGGTGATTTCATTCCGAGTGATTCCCCGGCTATAACTCTTACTTTTACCCCGTCTTTCGTTGCTTCTGCGATGTCCTTACTCTTCATTTCTTGATACCTCGGCTCAATCCTGTAAAAAAAACGTGCATATTTAGCAAACGGGCACATAGTTTGGATTGTAAAAAAACCCACTAGCAAAAAAGTAAAAGCGTGGATCTCACTTTTTTTGTGAAAGTGGAAAGAAGAATCAGAAGGTTCCATATGAAAATAGTTGGTGTGGGGCACTGACATTTTAAATTTGGAGGAGAGATTAATCCACAATTGTAAGCCGAATTGAGTTCCCTCTGCGGCAGGCATTTCTGAGTGGACTATCCCTCTTCCTGCAGTCATCCATTGCAAATCCCCTGCTTCTATGCTCCCTTTGTGCCCCTCAAAGTCTTCATGTCTTACTGTACCCTGACCATCAATACAATAATACCAATTTATACTTTTTGACAATGATTTTTGTTGCCAATTATGATACTAAACAATTTGGACAACAGCCCAGAAGCAGAACAAGACTCCAAACACAGAGCTAGGTGCAGAATCCATAATTAAATTAGAAATGTAGTTAGCTATACCTGTAGCATATAGGTGACGGTCTCGAATCCTACAAAGCCATGAAACAAATGTCAGTAACAATGAAACGCAGACCACACCACTAAATAAAAAACAAAAAAGTGTTATGCTCTGATGAAACCTCTATGTGGATGATCAGGAAATCCCGCAGGAGCTGAAACTGTATACCCGTTTAAACAAAAAAACACTCGTCAATAAGAATGCAATCAACTTCCATGTATAATTTTATCTTAAAAGCAGAGATGACTCACCTGAGAATTCATCCAAAACAAGAAAAGGATCAAAATATTTCAGCTCAAACCTATAAGGAAACCACATATAATTAATACACCTTCTTTTGTATTTTTAAAAAAGAGAGACAGATTTGTACTAAAAATACCTTCCAATGCTTCTCCTAACAGTGGCACCCATTCCTTCATGTTGAGGCCTCGCCAGGAATTTTCGGACGACAGGACGAGGATCAGTGACAAGATTGGTCATATTTTGGCTGAATTGTATCTTGTAATTTTAAAGGATGGATTGTGAATGATATGATGAGGCTTGGTTTCATGCAGCTGTGTTGTGTATATATAGGGTAGGGGATGGGGGGACTGCAGATCCATCTGCAGAGGAATGAGGGAATTGAAATTGGGAGGAGTCAAAGGGAGTATAGTGGGGCCCCTGTTTGCAGGCCCTACAGCTGGAGTTACTTGAGATCAAGGGAATTTGTTTTTATTACGTCATCTTCGCGCTTGCATCATGTCATCCTAGTACTTCTCCTAAACTCTCACTCATATAAATATTTCTCACTTTTACGGTTTTACCTCACCATTTTACCTTTTATTTATATGCCAAATGTTCCTACTTCTTGGCATACGTATAATCTTAACTTTTAATAAAATCATAGCAGATTTTGAGGGTATTTGCAAACAAAGATGATTTTTGAAAATTGATATAAATTAATTTTATGGTAAAATTAGAATTTGATAGTATTTTGAATAAAATAATTTTTGAAAAATTATAATTGCTTTTCTCATGATAGGTGTTTGCAAAAGAAAAATCACTTTCGCAGAAAATTTACACAAATACCCTTTTATTACTGGTGAGTATCGCAAGGAAGACGATGAAGACGATGGTGAGTGGTAGCAGTTTTCATAAGGAAGACGATGATGGGTGGTAACGATTTCGCGAGGAAGATGACAAAGACAGTGAGGAAGACGACGATGAAAATGATGGCGGGTGGTAGCAGTTTCGCGAGGAGGATGTGGTTTATCGTAGAACTCTAGGCGCCATGTTTCTTCACATAAAACCTCAGGCAGCAAGAGTTTTCAGGCTCTCTGCAATCGTGTGACCAAGAAAGCTGGGGCATTGAGGTATAAGGCTGTCTATAAATTACTAAAATAAATAAAATAAAAAAAGTTTACTATAATTACAAAATGCCCTGTGAATCCGTGAAAGTTAGGTTTTGGCTGATTTGCATAATTCACTTTTAATTGATTCTCAAAAGTTATTCTAGGGCCCTAATTTGTGATTACAAACATTCCCTCAAGTAGAATTGCTTCTAAAAAGTGATTTTAAAGACTAAATTGAGTTTGCAGACACCTCCATACATTTATAGTTATAACTAACGCATAAAACTAAGAATCTGCAGATTTATTAAAAAGACGCAGTAAACTTTGAAGATTGTGGCTTTTTCTACTGCATTAGTAGAGTATGTAGTAGTTACTGAGACCAACAAAGATATAGTATGATTGCAGAATATCTTGTGTGAATTGGGGAAGGAGTAAGAATATTATTCTCTATAGCGAAAGTCAGAGAGCGATATACTTAATGAAAATCTAACATTTTATTTGAGAACAATGCACATCGAGTTGAGATATCACCACCTATGTTATCTCTTGGAGAAGAAGATCTTACAGTTTGTGAAGATTCGAGGAAGTGAGAATCCTGCTGATATATTGACTAAGGTGATGACCTTAGAGAAGCTGAAGCTATGCATGGCTTCAACTAGCCTTAGAACTTGAGACAAAAGCTTGTCGTTGCTCTATTTATGGGTTGTTGATGAAAGACAAAGAGATAGTTACTTGTGCATTCAGTCTCCAGGTGGAAGATTATTGAGGTTTGGAGTCTGATTGTATGCCCATGATAGTAAGGTCTAGGATTTTACATTATATATAGTCCGTTGATGTCCTAGTAACTACATACTCTCCAGATATTAAAATTTCTGCTTGGTACCGCTCCAAGACGTGATCAATTATTTGACGAACTAGGTAAATAATTTCGTGTATTTTTTTCTGTTGCTTTTTGTTTTCGTTTCCATTATTGAAGTTTATATCTCAGCAATAATGTCCCTTAAACGTAAAAAAGATGCACTGTATATGAAAACTGAATTTCAAATATGCATTTGAAATCAATTTTATATACATACTTAATAATACAGTCAGAATGATTTGTCCCACTTTTACCGTGTTTTACTGGTGTTCCACTCTAAAATCGAAACGTACAACATGAGTCTTAAATCCTGAATGCATAAATCATGACCCCTAAACTATGAACCACTGAAATATGGATATTGAATCATTAAATCATGTTTATGAATCGTGAAATCATAAATCTTAAATATAAAATATACCTTAGTGCCAAAAAATCGAACCCCGAGCCCTAAACATGAACTTTAATGTAAATCATGAATCCTAAACCTAAATCATGAACTTTAAACTCACAAAATTGCAAAAAATAACTATAATTAATCAATTTTTCAAAGTTGGATACGGATATGATACAGGTAAAAATGTTGGGCTGGAGATCCAAACTGCTAATAATTAGGACCTACTTTATTCTAATTAATCAGACTGAACATATATTTTTTTACTTCTCTGAGTCTTTCCTATTTCCAGTGCATGAAACTTTTTATTGTTCTTCTAATTTTTGACAATCTAATCTAACTGAGAATAATTTCTACCTCAACTTTATTGCAAAAATATATATTGCGTTTAAAATATTTGAAAATAAATTTATGATTTGATATTACCTTATTAATTTCTTTTCAGAGTAAAAAAACTTTGTTTGTACTCCCTCCGTCCCGACTTAATTTACCTACTTACTTTTTTTTTTTGGTCCCAAATAACTGTCAGTTTCAAAAGGGAATTTTTTCTCATAATCTCTACTCTAAAACTCTTTACCTGTAAAAAATTCAAAAAATCCATAAAATTTGTATTTTTTTAACCCCAATTTCGATCAGAGTAGACAAATTAAGACGGAAAAGGGGTAATATTTCGTATGAAATGCCCGCGAAAATATGTTAACCGCCGCTATTGTTTACAAATAAAGTATGCAGCTCAATTTCATAATAAATATTATTGAATGGTTACTAACACCTAACACGATAGGTATTTAATTCTCTCTGCTGATGCTACTTTTGTCACATCACTAAATATGTAATAATTGCGTCTATCTTATACCATTCGGGGAAAAAATAGAATGGTCTCGGAATTTTTTATTTTTAAGATTTTGGTCCCATAAGCTCTTACTTTTTTAATTTAATCTCGTAACTTATTTAATTTTAGTTAAATTTTGATCGAAAAATACAAAAGTAATCGAAAAAAGTTATGTGCAGAGCACATGACCTGTTAAAATTAGGCAAACCGGTGAACTAGCTTAGTTGACAACAATTAACTGATTTGCAATCATTAATTTTAGTTTACTTTAAAAAATGTCACGTAACCCTTACACAATAAACAAAACAAGAAAAGAAAATACAAAATCTATATTTCTCTACCTTAAACCACCATATACAAATAAAAAAAAAGAACCCTCAATAAATTATAAATTTCACACAAAGTTATCATCACATATACAAATACACAAGATCCTAAATTTTAAATTATAATTTATCTTCTACTTCAATGTTTCATTAACCACAACGTGCTACACGTATTAATTCTATGATAAGTGTAGACATGACTTGTGTTAAAATCATAGCTGTACAAAATAAACGATCGTCCGGTCAATTAGATATTACTCCAGTAGTAAGATAGTCCAGGGATGAATATAGGGGGGATGAATTTAAGGCGGCCCAACACAACATATAGTGTTTGTCCGATGGACTACATCTTAATTTGCGTAAATCGCGATTTAAGGAAGAGAAATCTGGATTTTGTATTCTCTTTTCTTGTTTTTATTTATTGTGTAAGGCTTTTGTGACATTTTTTTTAAGTGAATTAAAATAAAAAATAAAAAATTCCAAATCAGCTAATTATTGCCAACTTGGCTAGTTCACCGGTTTGCCCTAATTTTAAAAGGTCACGTTGCACATGACCTTTTCCGGCCACTTATGTATTTCCTATCAAAATTGGATTAAAATTGAGCAATTACTAAAGTTGCAGGACTAAATTAAAAAAGTAAGAACTTATGGGACCAAAATCGCAAAAGCAAGAAGTTACGGGACTACTCTTGATTTTTTCCCTATCATTCAATAATATTTTTGTATTGACAAAGTTATTGTTACTTGTTAGACTCACTTTATCAACAACCTCCCACAACTCAATCTATCAATAAGATATTCATTTTTCTCTCTTCTACATACACAACCTACTCTACAACCTAAAAAATATATTTTCACACTTTATCAATAACCCAACACGACCCAACATTTTAATATATATTAATTTCTTTTATCCAAATACATAACTTATTTCCCAATAAAATCAATATTTTTAATACGTTTAATAATTGCATATTATTTTTCGCGCTTTTTCTAATATATGTCAAGAATAAAAAAATATTTTAATTCCATAATTACAATAAGTCGATTTTTTTCCGGTACGTTTAAAATAACATGTTAAAATAATAACCAAATTAAAATTGCAAAAGTTGAATTACGAAATCGAAAAAAATAAATTAAGTTACAAATACATGTCTGAAATACTAAATTACAAATATAAAAGATACAACTTATATATTTGATTAGCGGGACCAAATTTGTTTGTTTGACGAATATTTTGAAACAATTCTCGGGAGATATTTTGTGAGGTTTCAACTGGTTTGGAGATAGGAGCTTGATTGAGATTCAAAGAAAATTGAGAGGTTTGATGATATTGAGAGTTTTAGTAAATCTTCGGAATTTATAAAAGATTCAAAATTTGGATAATCTTGGGGGTTTGGATAATTTTGAGAGTAGGAAAAATAATTTGGATGGTTTGGATCCATGATATGAAATAATAGAAATTATGTGAGGAAATAGAAGACATTACGCTCTATTTATAGAGGTGGCAATCGGCCGGCCCGACCCGGTCAGGTCGGGTCTGTCGGGCTAACGTCATATTTTGGATCAGGCCATGCCAGGCCAAAATTTGGTCAGACCTAGATATATTCGGTCCGGCCCGTGATATTCCCTATAATATACTAAGATTATCGGATTGACCCCTCCGCCAAGGTTTTGACCCATCAAACCGGTCCGGACGAGCCAACAAGTATTTCGAGGCTATATTTCTATGGCCTAACCCATGCATCTAAAATATCGGATCAACCCAGCTATTTATAAAAAGAAAAAAATAAAGAGCTTCAAATTTTTATTCAAAATATGTCAACATTAAATTCTACTTGTAGAGAAACAAAAAAAGAATTTTGATAATTTTTTTAATTTTTAAAATAAAAATTATACTATTTATTTATTATTAAAATTATATCCAATAAATAATTGATACAACAAATGAGGTACCGACATGTGATAGATTGTAGAAGGGGGTTGTGTAGTGGAATGAGTTGGTTGATCAATCCATTCCACAGCCGAGAGCGTCAAAATATTATTGATTCATGGTTTCCTTTTAAATCAGTTTCTTTGTCTTTAGCTATGTCCTTGAAGGGAGAGTCGTGAAAAAATCACTCCAAAGACACTCTTAGGTCCATGAAAAATGTAATGGTATACGTATGTCTATACGTAAATATACTCTCTTGAATGACATAACCGTACGTAGGTGTTTTTTCCCCCATTTTTCTTGTAAAAATCTTTATTTTTTAGCGAAAAGGAGCGTCATTCATTTCGTCACAAATTGATGGTCTATATTAGGAAGCCAAATTTAGGTCAAACAGTTGTCCAAGGAATTTAATATCCATCAAGGCACGGAGACCATTACCACCCTATTAATTACGCATCTATTATTTCATAATTTGGGAGGTAACACAATAACAAGATTGTTTGCCTAAGTTTATAACACGGAGTCTCATCAACAACATAATTTTTAGGCTGCGACTATTTAAAACTCACTTAATTATAGCTAGATGCACAGTCCCTGTTCCGAGAGCACGTACCTTCATAGTTTTGTTTTGCCTGCTATATTTTTATTATTTAATATTTGCCTTCATTACAATAAATCTTTTTTTTTTTTTTTATAAAATTAACACGACTTTTAAAATTGAGCTAAATAAACCATGAAATTATCACAATTTTACAATTCAAGTCAAGATCAATATTCCGAGTGAAATATTTCCACTTATATTGCCAATTTTTATACATCATATTCCATATTCTTTTTAAATTAATACAATAAAATAAAAAGTAGACAATGAAAATGACATTATTGTCACTTATATGTCCAATTTTTACACATCATATTTCACTTCATTGTGAAATGTATCATCTAGGTGAAGTTTACAATTCTTCCAAAAGAGAAGAGATGAAATAACATTATTTTGTAGTTCAAACTATTATTTGGTAACTGTTTTTCATAATTTTGGGACAACATCGGATCCAACATGTGAAAGTTAGCGGCCAAGTTGCATAGTTTCTTCGTTAAAAAGTTGACCGTGATTGAAATTGCTAAAGTATATCAAGTTCGTGATTTATTTTGTAAATTTTAGAAGATCGTGTTAAAATTGCAATTTTTTTAAAGCTCATGACTGTTTTTGCCAATTAAGCCTTAAAATTTTGTATGACATTGTAGAAAATTAAAATATAAATGAACAATTAACCAATATAAATTATGCCTATAACATTTTGTGCTTCTATTTCTCTCTCTCTGCTACTAAATTTCAGAAAACTTTCTTAAATAGTAGGTAAGAGTTGTCTCAATTTGAGAATATCTAATCTTACGAAGGATAAGATATTGTGATTCATTTCATACAATCTTACAATATATAAAAGTGAAACCCTCTAAATCAGGAAACTTTTCATTTTCCCACCTATTTACAGTCGCTAAAAATGAATTGTGGGTTCTGATAAATTAAGGTAATTACAACAATTTACGGAGAAAAATTGTTGCCATAAAGTTCTCTATAATTTTCTCTTTTAATGCCAATAGTTACAACAATTTATGGGAGAGATTTGTTGCACACAGTATTCTGCCATTTTATTACATTTAATTATGAAATTCTTCACATGAAAAATAAAAGCTAAAAATGTTAAATTACATAATACAAGTATGGACTGATATATAAAAGTTCCATGTAATTTGCAAATATCATTATCATTATCCCTTCGATATTCGTCACACAAAGTAAGCAGAAGATTAAAATTTATAATGATTAATATATAACAGAATATCAAATTATGGTGTAATTAATAAATAACAAAAAAAAAAAAAAATTGTAGTTAAATTGTGCAATTCCAATGTGTAAATATGCTATATGAAATTCAATTCAATATTGGCATATCCACATAAGTAAATCAAGTAACTGTGTATAAAAATTAAATTCAAATAAATTCATTTTTGCATATGGACGTAATGGTATTAGAACAAGTAGTTAATTCATTACATATGTAAACAAGTACATCAAGTAATTGTCTTTAATTTTATAATTTTTAATATAAAATTGATAAAACAAAACTATTGTTTAAGTATCTTACTGTGTAACAAAAGTTAATCATCTATAAGAGGAAATTAGGAGCGCGTCGCTCATTTTACCTGCTAAAAATAGGTAAGTTTAATTATTACATGTAATAAGAGATATATATATATACTACTATATAGTAAAATAATGCAAAGAATTTTGCTATATAATAAAAGACAATCATCTATAAGAGAAATCTAGGGGTGTATGTCGTTCATTTTATCTGCTAAAGTATTTTTTTTAATTATTACAAATATAATAAGAGATGTGTATGTATAGTAAAATAATGCCAAAAATTTAGTTTCAAAATTGAAAATTTTGGCAAGTTGTTCTATTAAATAAATTATAGGTGGCCGTTTATGATTTATTTATTTTAAAAAATAATTTGTTCATTCTTTTTTAAATTTAATTTACATATAATGTATTAAAATAATATTATTTTTTTCTTTGTAGGGTTTTAGTTTGACATCTATATTACATATTTTAAGAGAAGTTACATTAAAAATATAATTGTTTGTGGATTGTCTAGGTTAGATTGTATATGTAATATCTTTGTGAGACGTCCAAATAAGAAAATGGAATTATCTTTATAAGACGGATGGAGTATAAAATATTAAGTTTGAAATAAGTAATTGTTTGTTGATTGATCATTGGGGTTATACTTGAATATCATTGAGAGACGAATAAAGTATAAAATATTAAATCTTAAATAAACAATTGTTTGTTGGTTAATCATTGGGGTTAGATTTGAATGTGTATTGTGGGTTGAATATTTGAGATGTAAATAAAGTAAAATTAAATTGTTTAAGTAATATGATTCTTTATCTTTGATAGAAAAACAAAATTAAATTCTTTTTAATAAAACAAAAAGTGATTTATCTTCTTTATTTAAAAATATTGAATTATTCAATTCTTTTATTCCATTATTTATTTTTATTTTTTCTTACAAATAAATATATTTTAAATCGTGCATCGCACGATGGGGTAATTCTAGTAGACTTAGTATTGTTGGGTTTGTATACTGAAAGCAAGACTTTTATGTTGTATACAATGTTTTCAGTTATTCACTGTTAATCTCCTATCTGACTCTGTTTACACTAATCACTATTTATGGTGTGTTGTAGATCACAGATGATCATATGATTAGTTAACCTTAATAAGATATAAAATATAAATCACAGCCAAGACGACTTGAGGACGAGTTGTTGGTATATGCTACAGTATTAAGTAGAAATAGTTTATCTTGACTATTTACTTATACTGGTAAGTCTTTACGTATTGATAGGATCACAATGAGATAAGTTCTTCTACCTGACCTTAGTGAAGAACAAGAGATCTCGGTGACTTATTGTAATCTAAACCCTAATAAGATTACAGCTGTGTATGCGTGTTTGTGTGTCATTTTGACTTACCATGAATGAGAGTTAAGTGATAACTCAATATACTCCGTATCTTGGGTGACATCAGTTTGCATATGATAACTGGTAATTTATATTAAGGTAACCGTATCCGTTTAGAATGATGATATCCCCTTAAGGAGCTCAAAAGGTTTATTATACTAAATCCTGCAGGTGGATTAAGTTCAGGTACAATAATGAAGTTGAGTGGTACTACTTAAGGAATTAATAAACAATTAATTAATTTAAGTTGTCAGAGACTTTAATTAATTAATGGATATTCAATAGTTTAAATACGAGGATTAATTAAGTCTAAATTCAAGCCCCGACTCGATTCGAAAATAAAGAGGTAAGTCAATGTTAATTCTCTAGTGAAATGAATTAATATTTATGAATTAATTATGTTCTAGGCTGAACATAGAAAAATTAATTCATAGTTAGACCCATCTTTTTTCCTTGTATTTGATCCCTGGGTGGCCCATATGGCTCCTAGCCTAAGAGTGAATTAATCTATCAAGTCAGACCCAGACTGAATATATTAAGTTTAAATATATAACTCCTGATCTGTGATTTAAAAAAAAAAAAAACCTACCGTAAAAATCACAGAAAAGAGAGAAATAGAGAGAAGGGCGGCGCCTGTAGAAAAATTCTCAGGCTTGGGATTTCTCAAATTTTTTTCGTCCATCCGGCATTGAGATTTGAGCAGGGATACAGTCTAGAAGATCAAAGCTGGAGTTGATCATCAATTCGTTGTGTACCCAATTCTCAGATTAATTCTAAACATCAAAGTGTTACAATTAAATTAAATAGATGCATTTTATGATTAATCAATGTAGGGTGGATTATGATAATCCAACAAGAACCTAGGGAAATTCAAAATTCCTACAAGTACTGAACATTTTTAAAACCATGTGTGGCATTCAATTAGTAGAATATGGTACATATAATACTGTTGATACACAATTTTATATCTAATTGAAATGCGCCACGTAATAAAATGTAATTTAAAAATTAATTACGTATTGATTATCTTTATAGTAGGAATTCAAATAAAATTTCTAAGTTAAATAGTTAATTTACTTGATGATTTACTATATATTTTATAGATTTATTGGGAGCTGTCATGAGCACAGATAATTACTAAATTAAATTACATTAATTTAGTAATTATTCAAAAGGATGGTGATAAATATCAAATTACGATAAATCAATCAAAAGACTGCGTATATAAAAATGTTGCATAAGTAGACGCAGGAAAAATTGATATAATTCAGACGGATTCACATGAACTTGAAAAGATATCAATGATGATTGAAATTCGCGAATGTGGGCTTTGATCATTAAATTAATTAAGTTTATTAGTCAAGTTATCTTATTCCTCGGTTTGGATTTTTTACCACATTCAGTATAATATTCTCAACAACAAATTATATTAATCATACTACATAATTACTTATGATGTATTTGTAATTTCATCATATACACGTACGTGTCGTGTGTAGATTAAAATATGGTATAAAATGTTGTATTGTATGGAGTCAGAGATAAAAAATGCTTATTCCCGGGCTCTGAGTTCACGCTATTGCAAAATTATTAAATTAATTATATATAATTAATTTAATCATTATCTCAAAGATATTTTTTGGAAGATCAATCAAATTGCTCAATTTGGATTCTAGGTCCATTATAATTCTCCGTCCTATAACTAAAAAATGAGGTATAATTTTTCATCATAATTCACACCACAACACAAGTTAAGAAGAAAGTGAAGAATGTCACTCAAGGCGTTACAAAACAAATCTTGAGATTCTCTACATTTGATGCGGGATTAAGGTGTTTAGCCTCTCCGATCGCTCGATCAGCATGTGAGCCCCTTCGATTGGCGTTTTGGAGTTAGAACTTACGTTTGATTCGAGATTAAGGTGTTGAGACCCTCATCGACGTTTTCAAGTTAAAACTTACGTTTGATCTGAGATTAAGATGTTGAGCTCCTGCGATAGGCGTTTTTAAGTTAGAACCTACGTGTGATTTGAGATTAAGGTGTTGAGCCCCTCCGATCGGTCTTGAGATTCTTTACTTTTGATCCGAGATTAAGGTGCTGACATTACAAAAATACTGTCAAATTCCAATAGAACATAAATCCATTAAAATTTTAAAATTTTCAACGACAAAAAAACCGTTGGAATCTTTTAGTTGTTGGAAAAAAATTCCAAGTGCAAATTTACATTTTACTTTACATGTACTAAGAACCTTAACTTGTCTGTTGTCAAACTTAAAATAAAATGAAGATTAGTAAGTGTATGTTGGTAAAAGAATTAAGCGAGCAGTTAGGCAAAACTAAAGTATTTATTTATTTGTTTCCTTGATCAACTTGTAATTACCATTCTAGGTATCATTCCCCCCAAAAGCTCCACGCATGTAGTGTTTAGATTGATTGGCTATTAAAACTGAAATGCAAAATAGATAAGTAGATAGGAACAACGACAAAAATCAGTTTTGCTGTTATTTTCAAGGCTCTCTTATCTGCTTTCAAATTAAAAATAAAGAAAAAGCTCTCTTATCTCTCCACCTGTTTTTCAAATTCAAAAACTAATGGCCACTGCGTCATTTATAACAAAAGCATGACGACAGCCTACGTAACCACATATTACAATTTCCTATTTATTACTTTACTTTTCTTTAGTTTAACCACTGTCAATTTTACAAACTTAGCATAGTCCTCAAATTTCTTGAGTACTTTTTCAACATAGTGAGATGGTGTCAAGACAATTTTCTCGAGTGTCTTGAAGATATTTATCCCTAGTATTACATCGGCCAACCTCATATCCTTAATGTCAAAACGACTTTTCAACACTTCACGATCACTTCGTGATTGCTTCCTATGATCAACATGTTGTCTACAAAAAGACAAACAATCACGTACTCATCGGGTGTGTCCTTAATGTAAACACATTTGTCACGCTCGTTGATCTTAAAGCCATTCAGTAGCATAGTTCTATTAGATTTCTCATGCCACTGTTCGGCACTTGCTTACGCCCATATAGTGACTTAACGAGTTTGTACACTTTACCCTCTTGTCTGGGGCAAAACATCCTTCAGGTTATTCCATGTATATCTCTTCTTCCAATTCCCCATTTAGAAAAACAGTTTTCATGTCCATTTGTTGGAAAAACTATATATTTCAAAAGAAATTGATTATATTAATTATATATTATAACATGTAATTATTATGTTTGTATTTAATAATTTGAAATAATATTTTGTAGGTTAATTGAGTTGATTTTGATCATAACCACCAAATAACATCATTATTGTTATTAAATTATTATTTTTATTATTACTACTTATTATTCAGCATGTACTTCCTTAGTCATTATTCTTATTTATGCTTGTCATGAATTTTATTAATGTTAGTATTAATTATACCATTATCATTTGGACGTATGGGCATATATATATATATGCGTGTGTGTGTGTGTACTATTATTTGTAGTAGATAAGTGAGACAAGTGTTTTTTCAAACATTAACATATATCATCTTCTATTATTTTCATACAATAATATTGCTGAGTTTATGGTTAATTTGTTGATTCCCGCTCCTAGCATAAGCTAGAAGTTTTGTTATATCCTGGGGAATTACTCAAGTAAATCCTTTAGGACAGTGTTACTATAACACATCTCAGAAAATCTACTTTTATTCATATAATATTCCCCAAAATCCCAACAATCCAAAGGATTTAGAGTATAGAACCCAAAGGCACAAGTATTTCAAGAACCGTGATAGTTTCTTACTGCGTATGACAAAACGAGTCGGAATAAGGATGGTTGTTGCTATAAAAAAAATCAACTAAGACTAGAGGTGAATTCTGTTAATGTTTCAACTATATCCTCCTATCAGGTATGTTTCTTGGCCTCATCTTCGTCATAGAATATCTTATGTCAACCTGTAAAAGAAGTATTATTATAATTATGTTTAAGAAAAGAAAATTGGTCATTGGTAAAGTCATAAGTTTATCTTGATGTGCCCTTGAAATTGTAATTGTATTATTCTGATGCATTTTATTTTATTATGAATATTGGTACTAGGCTAGTGTGAGTTTGAGTTTGTTTAAATGTATAAATAATTGAATATGCATGTAAAATGATGAAAACAAAAACTAGACTTCTTATGCATAATAACACATAATAATATTTGAGTTGGAAAGATATATAAAACAAATCAAGCAGTTATATGTTTATTCTTATGTTTATGTGAGTCGTTGGATTTTTTGGACTGTTGATATTTTTTTAAGTTCAATAAGTTTTTAAATCAAAATTTTCGTCATTGTTTACATTATATTTAGTGAGAGATTGTGGAGATTACTAAACTAACTTAATTTATTTAATAGTACAAGGTACTTATATTATCAGATTTTGAGAAGAGGAATTTTGTTTAAAGATATGTGGTTATTTCTTTAATGGGTCTTACTGGATATAATCAGTATGTATAGATATTTCTTGTGTTGTGATTGGCTAGGTATTAATATCTTTTCATCTGTATTTATATATATAAAAAGAAAAAATTAATTATTTTGTTGTTTTAATATTGCATTGTTAATATAACTTTACCATAACTCCCAAATTTGTAATCTTCTTTAACAAATTATTATTGCTATTTCTTAATAACCTTGTTGTAACTCTCCTATCATTAATATTTTATTTTGCATAGAATAATATGTGTTCAATAATTGAAAATTTTAGAGAATGATGTTTGTTTAAGATGCTCAAGGAGACAAATATACCTTACTTGATGATTTCTCTAGAAAAGTAGGAAAAGGGAAAAATGAGATTTAAACCATGAATTTTTTTTTTACTTATTATGAAATTGTAGGGTGATATAGTTTCATGAATGTCTCCGCATAGCTTGAATATGCTAGCTCGCTTGGTAGCTAAGGGGTTCACACAAAAGGAAGAATATGATTACTTCGACATATATTAGCCCGTTACAAGAATTACGTCTGTAGATATCAGTTCAATATCATCAAGTGTTTATGGTATGAAGTAGAGGTTCTGAGGATTCCAGAACTGGGTTCGAAGTGCAAGGAACCGGATCAGAGAACCGGATTTTAACCGAGATCAGAAATGGAGTTAAAAGAAGAACCGGGCTTAAGGTAGTTATAACCGTCGTTCACAACGTTTTAGTCTGTTGCATGAGAAACCGTTGTGAAAGCCCCGTTGCAGCAGTTTTGAATATGCTGAGTCAAAGTGGTTACAACTTCCTCAACTTCCACATTCGAGCTCCAGCACTTATATACATTATAAACACTTGCAGTTACGAACTAGTAGACATAATTTTTCTTCTGTAAACATTACTCAATCAAGAGAATTAGATCTCTAGGGTTTTCTGCTCAAATCAAGCTATGATTTGGGGTTTTACTGGATTTCTGGATAATTCTTGTAATTGGTTGATTAGTGAAGTGATTCGAGGTGTATAGAACCTCCGTGGATGTAGATCACCTTTGATCGAACCATGTAAAAACCTTGTGTTCATCATTTTCATTTCTGTTCTTTGTTCGGTTGTTGATTGGCCGATTTCTTGGTTGTGTTTCATTCAAATTCTGTTGTGTATTGTCTTGTGAGAGGTTGAGCTAATCCTAACAAGTGACGCCGTCTGTGGGAAGCATTCTCATGCAACCAGAAGATAAAGATGTCAGGAATGAAGATGGATTTGGATAAATTCTCAGGGAAGAATGACTTCTACCTATGGAAGATCAAGATGAAGGCCATCCTGGTGCAAAATGGGTTGGTGAGTGCTCTCAAACCTGAAAGTGACTAGGTGGAGACTGAGAAGCCCAAATATGCAGAAATAGACCAAAAGGCTTTGAGTTTAATCATCTTGTGTCTTATTGATAAGCATTGAGGGAAGTTTCGAGGTGTAAGAATGCAATTGAGGCCTGGACCAAACTGGAGGACCTTTATCAGTCTAAGTCAGTATCAAATAAGCTGTTCCTCAAGCAGAGATTACTGGCTTTCAAAATGGTGGAGGAAAAGGACATTTCTAATCAATTAGATGAGTTTACAAAACTTCTTGATGAGCTGGAAGATCTTGAGGTAACTATGGAGGATGATGACAGAGCCTTGATGGTATTAAATGCTCTACCCAGATCTATGGAAGGATTCAAAGACACTTTGATGTTTGGGAGACAGGATAAACTAAGTTATGACTCAATCATCACTGCCTTGAAGACCAAATGTTTATAGAATCAAGGAGACAAGAAGACAACTCAATCTGGTGAAGGACTAAATGTTAAGTTCAAAAGAAACTACCAAAAGAAGAAGGGCCAAACCTCAAAGAATCCCAAAAGTGGCAACACTGCTCCAAAGAAATATGGAGAATGGGTAGAAACCAGAAAATGCTTCAAGTGCAAACAAATTGGGCATCTAAAGAAAGATTGCCCACAGAAGATGAAGAAGAAAGAAGGCCAGGGTGCTGAAGCTGCTACCATGAAGAGGAAATACCAGAGGTCTTGAATGTTACTTAGTCAAAAATGGAGATGGAGTGGGTATTAGATACTGGTTGCTCTTTCCATATGTGTCCCCATGAGGAATGGTTTCAAACTCTCAAGAAAGAAGATGGAGGGTGTGTCCTGCTAGGAAATGACCAATCCTGCAGAGTCCAAGATACTGGATCAGTAAGTATCAATATGTTTGATGGAGTCACAAGAAAAATTACTAATGTAAGGTATGTGCATGGACTTAAAAGAAACCTGATCTCCCTAGGATCTCTTATTGCTACTGGATGTGAATTTAAGTCTGTTGATGGTCAATTACACATAACCAAAGAGAATAAAATGGTAATCAAAGGAAGACAACACAATGACTTGTTTATCTTGATAGGAAAACCAGTGGTTGGGAATGTGGGAAATATTCTGGGTAAGGATGAATTAACACTGTGGCATAAGAGGTTAGGACACATTGGGGAAAAGGGATTAAAAGAGCTATCCAAAAGAGGTATAATCGGAGAGGTTGGAAACCAGACACTTGAATTCTGTGACAAATGTGCATTAGGCAAATCACATAAATCCCCTTATAGATTATGTTCACTCTGACATCTGGGGACCATCCAGAACTGAAACTCATGGAGGAGGAAGGTACTTCATGTCTGTTATTGATGATTTCAGTAGGAAAGTGTGAGTGTTTATCTTAAGAAACAAGAGTGATGCCTTCACTAAATTCAAGACATGGTTACTTCAGATGGAAACATTAAGGGGGAAGAAACTCAAACATTTGAGAACTGACAATGGCTTAGAGTATCTATCTACTGAGTTTACAACTTTCTGTAATGAAAAAGGGATTACTAGACATAGAACAGTTCCCATGAATCCACAACAGAATGGAGTGGCAGAAAGATTCAACAGAACTATTCTTGAGAGAGTAAGGTGTATGTTAATTGATGCTGAACTGCCAAAGGTGTTCCGGGGAGAAACAATCAATACAGCATGTTACTTAATAAACAGATCACCTTCATCATCTCTAGGGTTCAAAACACTAGAAGAAGTATGGAGTGGAAGAGTTCCAAATTATTCAGGTCTAAAGGTGTTTGGATGCTTGGCATATGCTCACATGAAATCAGACAAACTTGATCCTAGAGCATACAGGTGTGTGTTTCTGGGATATCCAGAGGGAATAAAGGGTTACAGGTTATGGTGCTTGGAACCTGGAAATCAGAAACTAATGATAAGCAGATATGTGAAGTTCAATGAATCAATTATGGGATATCACTTCTCTGGAAATCAAGAAGAACATGATGGAAGTACTGAATTAGAAAGGTTATCAGTGCAGGTGGAGACTCAGATGGATCATGGACCACAAAGAGGTGAAAACTTGACTGAACACTCAAGCGACAGTTCTTCAGAAGAAGAGGATATGCCACCCAGAAATACAAACCTGAGAGACTACAGCATTGCCAGAGACAGACCAAGGAGGCTGTTGGTTGCATCCATATCTGATGGATCCCAATATGGTTGAGATATGTATCTGACGAGATATTTAATATCTTATTAGATATATTCCCAATAGGGATGGAGATCTTATCCATAATAGGAGATAGATCTCTCCCATACTAATATATATACGAATATATTGGTATTCGTAGACTACGGAAAATAACACCACAGAATACATGTTTCTCCTTTTCTCTCTAATTCTCTGTCTTGGAGAATCACCGGAGTCCTCCAAGAGTCTAGGGTGTGAAGTAGACGGCGAATGCTCTAGTAGTATTCGTCCAGACGGGCTTGTAGACGAATCAGTGCACGATCCTTCAGTTTTGGGAATCAACCGAATACATTCCGCTGCAAATCAACTGAGGTATACCGATTCCCTTATACGTGTTTATGTGTTTTACGTGCCTAAATTACTAACAGTGGTATCAGAGCGAGTATTGATTCGTTCTCGCCTGTGTAATTATTAATTCCCTGATTCATATTTTTTTTAATTGGGAAATTTTTTATTAATTCCTTGCATGGATTAATAAAAGGAGACGTTTTTTTTGACGAAACTCATGACTTTCATCAGAAAAAAAAGAGGTGTGAAGATGAAGGCGGCGCCGGTGGCGCGGCCGCTGCTGCGCCGCCCTTGCGCGCTGCCTCACTGCTTCTCCTACGTACGGCAACTGCACGCGACCGCCCTGCGCGCGGCGTCGCTATTGCCTTGCACGACTCCGGCCGCGGCAGCACAGGCTGCACGCGGCGCTGCTGTCGCTGCTCCGCCGCCGTTGCTCCTGCGCTGCTGCCCGGACGCTCGCTGCAACCCTGCGCTGCTGCTGTCGCTGCTTAGCCGCTGCTGCTTGCGGTGGCGGCTTTGACCGGCGTTGCTGCTGCGCTGCTGTACTGCGCGAACTCCGGCGGCAGGTTGCGCTGTTGCCCCACGCCAAGCTGTTCGTGGCGAACCTGCGCGCTACTCCGCACCGTTTCGTCTGCTGCTGCCCGCGTTGCTTCGCAGCCATGCTTCGTTGAACACGCTGCTGCGGCGGCGGGACGGCGGGACGACGGCGGCGGGAACTAGGGTTTACAGGATTGGGCTGGGCCCTTGGCCCTATGATTGGGCCTTGTTCTTTTAAATCAATTTGGGCTAGGTCAATTTTTTTTTAATTTTGTTAATGGACCTATTTTAATTAAACTAAAATCTGAAATTTTAGTGTATTGGGCCTTACCATTTTTTTTGGGCTATAATTAAAATTGGGCTTAATAATTCAGAATTATTTGGCCAATTTATTTGGTGGGCCTTAAATTAATTAAAATGTTTTTGTGATTAGGCCACTTTAAATTAATTAAATCAATTATGTGATTTAATTTCATTATTTGCGTATTTTTATTACGTGATGTGATTGAATGTATGTGTGAGATGGTTGATGACAATGGTGGTTATACGATATTACGATGTAATTTTTTTTTAGAATCATGTAGTAGGAACGAAAATTGTAATTATTTATTTATTTATTTTTCGTTTCTCACTAGGACACATGTATTAGAGGGGCCAATTTTTAGGCCATGTAATTTTTTTGTTGTTTCGTATTTACCACCATAGGTCGTTAACATCTCACTTTATTATTATTTTTTAATGAATGTTCTTGCGATGGACAATTCTTATTCGCGGTCATTTAATTTTTATTATTGTCTTCAATTGAGTGGGAGATGATTTTGAGCCAATGCGGCGAATTTTCGATCCCATTCACTTGTGAGAAATAATAAAATTTTAATAGGACCCGAATAAAAATATTAAATAGACAACCTTCTAACATAGTTTGCGCAAATATTAACAGAAATGGATGCCCAAATAGCTTTTTCTGATCTTTACGGTTCTGGCAAACTAGATGGCCAGAACTATGCCATGTGGCACCGTAAGATCAAATTTCTGCTACATAATATAAAGGTCCTAGACCATCTCACCGAGACTATGGCCGCACCGGTTGAGCCAGAGAACGGTCAAAATGCCCAATATCGTCGCGATTTAGACGCGTACAATAAGTGGGCGAATCAAGATCGGTCTGCGCGCTATACTATGCTTAGCTGCATGCAGGATCATCTGATTCGTGAGTTCGAGACGTTTGCTACAGCTAAAGAGCTGTGGGACAGCTTAAAGGTCACGTACGGCACTACCTCGGCAACGAGACTAAGGGCTTAAACCCTTAAATTTAATCAGTACGTACTTGACCCTAAGCACACCATGGGCCAGCATCTTGATATCATGAAAGACATGATTCGAGAGCTTCAAAATGTTGGAAATGAACTCACCAACGAACAACAAGTTTTGGCAGTCCTAAGGTCGCTACCTGAGCAGACTTGGGGACAAGTTAAACTTGTGCTCACACACAACGAGCAAATCCAGACCTTTGACAGCGTCGCCAGTCATCTTAGACTCGAGGCTGACCGTCGAGAGACGGAAAGAGCACAAGCGGCTGCTTTCGTCGCACATGCTGGCCAACGCAAGCCTAACACAGGCAACCGTCGGAAAAAGCAAAAGAATGCAGGACAAAGTAACGCCAAAAACCAAAACTTGGGCCCGCAAGGTGAAAAGGCTAAAAAGCGTCACCGTGGAAAAAGGGGCGGAAAGAAGAAAGACACCTGCTATAACTGTGGAAAGACGGGTCACTTTGCTCGTAGTTGTACTGAGCCAAAGAAGGTAAGACCCGCTCCTAGCTCTACTGATTCATTTGTCTGTTCACATGTGTTAGTTGCTAATTCTCTCCATGGTTGGATTGTAGACTCAGGAGCAACCAAACACGTGACAAGAGATAGAGTAGGATTTGTAGATTATCGTCGAGTACCAGTAGGCAGCCACTACATTACTATGGGAAATGGCGCGCAAGAAGAGGTGGTGGGAGTTGGTGCATACCAGCTTACACTTAGCACTGGGCGCGAGCTGCTCCTTAGTGATGTGCTTTATGTGCCTAGTATTCGATGTAATTTACTTTCAGTTTCAGCACTTTTGAGTCAAAATTTTTCTTTCCTGTTTGAAAAGACCATGTTATCTATTTTTCTCGGCAACAACCTTTATGGCGTAGGACATATGAACAATAGATTTTTCATGTTAGATTTATCTATTGAATGCACTACTTTTATTTCTTCATCTGTTGATATTTTGAATGATTCAAATAAATGGCATGCAAGGTTAGGACACATAGGGCGTGAAAGGATGACTAGGTTAGCTCGAGAAGGCCTTTTAGGCAATCTCGCTAAAGTCAACCTTCCTGTGTGCGAACCATGTCTGGCAGGAAAAGCCTGCCGGAAGCCTTTTGGAAAGGCAAAAAGAGCTACTCAACCTCTAGAGTTAGTTCACTCAGACATATGCGGACCCGTAAATGTGAAGGCACGACACGGTGCATCCTATTTCCTCACATTTATTGATGATTATTCGCGCTATGGTTCAGTGTATCTCCTGTCCCACCGCTCGGAAGCGCTTGATTGTTTTAAGCGATTCTTAGCGGAGGTTGAGAACCAAAGAGATAGGAAACTTAAAACGTAACGCACTGATAGAGGGCGAGAATACTTGTCTGATCAGTTCAGGCAATACTGTGAGGAAAAAGGGATCATAAGGCAACTGTCAATTCCTTACACTCCGCAACAAAATGGTGTTGCAGAGAGGAGGAATAGGACACTTCTGGACATGGCCAGATCAATGATGGCGCAAGCAAATCTACCAATATCATTTTGGGGAGATGCAATCTTAACTGCTGCCTACATATTGAACCGTGTGCCGTCTAAATCAGTTCCTTCGACGCGGTATGAGTTGTGGCATGAGAGAAAGCCCAACTTAGAAGGTTTGCGCCCTTGGGGGTCAGCAGGGTTTGTTCATAATACTTCCCATAAGCATGGGAAACTTGGTCCTAGAGCAGTCAAACATATCTTTATAAGATACTGTGACCACTCGAAAGGCTATGTGATGTATGGTGAACATCCTGACGGAGGAATGACAGAAATTGAGTCGCGCGATGTCAATTTCCTCGAGGAGGAATTTCCAACAATTGGAGAAGTTAAAGGAGATCTTAAACTTTATGAGTTACAAGATCCCGAAGACAACGCTGGAATTCCTGGCGAGGATGCGGTTTTACAACCAAATCCAGCAATCGACGGGAATAATGAGAGCGATCTTAGAGTCAGTGGGAGAATTCCATTGCATGAAGACTCTCAAGATCTAGAGTTGCGCAGGAGCAACCGTGGAACGGTTCCCCGAAGACGTTTTGAACTCGAAGGGGAATCTTTCATGTGCGCAACAATGGATGTTGATGAGCCAGCCACTTATGAAGAGGCTGTAACTTCTCCAAATGCTACAGAGTGGATAAGTGCTATGGAGGAAGAGATGAGTTCGATGGCTAAGAACCAAGTTTGGGAGCTAGTCGATCTACCGTCTGGATGCAAGACAATTGGGAACAAGTGGGTTCTCAAAGTCAAGCGAAAAGCAGATGGCTCGATAGACAAGTATAAGGCTCGCCTAGTGGCGAAAGGCTTTACCCAAAAAGAAGGTGTGGACTATGAAGAGACATTCTCCCCGGTGGTGAGGTTTGCCTCTATCCGTCTCATTTTAGCAATTGTCGCCCATCTTGATTTGGAACTGTTCCAAATGGATGTGAAGACAGCATTTCTCAATGGAGAACTGGGTGATGAGATCTATATGGATCAACCTAAGGGTTTTCAGGTAAAGGGACAAGAGCGCAAAGTATGCCGCTTAAAACGTTCCATTTATGGACTGAAACAATCATCCAGACAGTGGTACCTTCGATTTCATCGAGCTATCACTTCGATAGGCTTTACGATGGTTGAGGAAGATCACTGTGTGTATGTCAAAAGGGATGAGAAGAATTTCACAATTCTCTCATTATATGTGGATGACATTTTGCTGCGGGAAATGATACGGAGATGATTGTCGCCACTCAGCAGTGGCTATCATCTACTTTTGAGATGAAAGACATGGGAGAGGCAGAATACATACTTGGTGTTAAGATACACCGAGATCGCTCAAAGAGACTCTTAACTTTGTCTCAAGAGACTTATATTAAGAGGGTTCTGGAGCGATTTCGTATGCATAATGCTAAACCCGTTGACACGCCTATGGAAAAACATTGTATTCTTAGCAAAGATCTATGCCCAAAAACAGATGATGAAAAGGAAAGTATGGCTGAGGTTCCTATGCAAGCGCGGTAGGGAGTTTGATGTACGCAATGATGTGTACTCGACCAGACTTGTGCTTTGCAGTAGGGATGGTGAGTAGGTATCAAAGTAATCCTGGACGCGCTCACTGGGCTGCAGTCAAAAGGATACTTAGATATCTAAAGGGGACAAGTGATTTAGCTTTGTGCTATCACAGTGGCAGTTTGAAGCTACTTGGTTACAGCGATGTTGATGGATCAGCAGATAGAGATGAACGCAAATCCACATCAGGATATGCATTTTTGTTAGGTGGCGCTGCTATCACTTGGAGTAGCAAGAAGCAGCCTTGTATATCTCTATCCACTATGGAAGCAGAGTACATTGCTTGTACATCTGTAGTTCAAGAGGCTATCTGGTTGAGAAGATTTCTTCAGACTTTGCGCGTCACGGCGCATGTAGATGATGCAGTAGTTGTCCTTTGTGATAACACAGCTGCACTAGCATATGCTAAGGACCCCAAGTATCATGGGAGGACCAAGCATATTGACACCAGATACCACTTTATCCGAGATAATATTGCGCAGGGGCAAGTGGTTCTCAGGCATGTTCCCACTGGTGAAATGATAGCTGATCCTTTCACCAAGCCTTTGAGTAGAGATGTATTTCAAAGGCATGTTAGGAGTATGGGACTTCGTAGAATTTAAAATTCTTGTAGCCTGTATGAACAATTTTATTTATCAATAATGTGCCCTTATTATATGTTAGAAGTAATGTGTCTGTTATGTGTGATATGTCACAAGGCTTGGATTGTCCCACTCACACGGGAAATCGCCCTGGCGCTTTGGTAAGCGAGCAGGATGAGACTGGCGGATCAAACACTTGAGTGATCACCTTCGTGAAAGGAACAACACGAAAGGTTGTTGCCCATAGTCGCCTTGGCAAGAGGCCAAGATGAGATCATACTTGATCGATTATGAAGAATGTCCTAACTTCATAAAAGCTTCTTAATAAGCCGAGTGTGCGAATCATTAGGAGTTGTGTTGGAGACAAATTCCTAAGTGGTCCGCAGGTCAGACGCTAGAAGAGCGACTGGACTAAGACTCATATGATGTTCAGAGCGTGACATGCCCAAATCTGAGTGGGAGCTCCATCATAGCATGTATTCATACTACATGTGCTTAATGACGACCTTAGTAAGAGGAGTGACCGAAAAGATCCCTGCTTCGTCACTGTGTGAGCTCTTATAGTGTTTTATGTGCCCTTTGGGACTTTGGACTTTGTCATGAAGTGTAAGCTTGATGACGCTACTTTAGCATGTGTTCAATGGCCATGGTTGATACGGTCTGTCGGAGCATGACTAAGAAAGCTGTCAAGTCCAAGCAGATTGACATTAGAGGCCAAGAAAAAACTAAGCTGGTAATGCACTTGTGTACTATGGCTCATAGGCCGGCCGACTAAGTCGAATTAGTTTTGACATAGTCATGAGCATAGATACAAGTTAAGGGGTCAAACATGCTCTATATGAATACGAGGGGTCAGAGATGTTTGGTCTAGTGCAACCACGTAGTTTGGGGTACACAGCGAGTCTCCTGAGTTGATGAGTTATGTTAGTTGGGTGATAACTTAATATAACTCTCCTCACTTTGTTCCATTCTGTTCTCGCTCGGTCGCATGCCTTAGACTCTGTATGAAAGAAGAGATATGATGATGAGAATTGTGGAGTCTTTCAGATTCGAGTAAGTCGGATCAGATTTGTATGAGTGGGAGATGTTGGTTGCATCCATATCTGATGGATCCCAATATGGTTGAGATATATATCTGACGAGATATTTAATATCTTATTAGATATATTCCCAATAGGGATGGAGATCTTATCCATAATAGGAGATAGATCTCTCCCATACTAATATATATACGAATATATTGGTATTCGTAGACTACGGAAAATAACACCACAGAATACATATTTCTCCTTTTCTCTCTAATTCTCTGTCTTGGAGAATCACCGGAGTCCTCCAAGAGTCTAGGGTGTGAAGTAGACGGCGAATGCTCTAGTAGTATTCGTCCAGACGGGCTTGTAGACGAATCAGTGCACGATCCTTCAGTTTTGGGAATCAACCGAATACATTCCGCTGCAAATCAACTGAGGTATACCGATTCCCTTATACGTGTTTATGTGTTTTACGTGCCTAAATTACTAACAGAGGCAAATTCAGAGACCAGACTTCTATGGACAGGCTGGAAGTGTACATTATGCACTCAGTATTGCTGAAGACATAGAACATCATGAGCCACATAATTTCAAAGAAGCTGTCAGTGGTGATGAAAGTGAATACTGGGTTAGTGCAATGATGGAAGAAATGGAATCTTTGTAAAAGAATGGCACCTGGAAATTGGTGGATAAACCAAAGGGGCAAAAGTTGGTAAGTTCCAAATGGATATACAAGAAGAAGGTTGAAGCTAGAGACTCAGATAGGATAAGGTATAAAGCAACGTTGGTGGCAAGGGGTTTTACTCAGAGAGACGGTATGGATTTCAATGAGGTTTTCTCTCCTGTGGTGAAACATTTCTCTATTAGATTACTTTTGTCAAAAGTAACATAAGAAGATATGGAGTTACAACAGTTAGATGTAAAAACAACATTTTTACATGGAGACTTAGTTGAGAACATATATATGAAGCAGCCTGAGGGGTTTGTGATTCCTGGAAATGAAGAAAAAGTATGTTTTCTCAAGAAATCATTATATGGATTGAAACAAAGTCCAAGGCAGTGGAATACGAAGTTCAATGAGTTTATGTTAAAAGCTGGTTTTGTCAGAAGTCTGTATGATAGTTGTGTATACTTTGATAAGAGTACAAGTGTTGATCCTGTATACCTGTTGCTGTATGTGGATGACATGTTTATTGCAAGCAAGAGTAAACATAAAATACATCAGCTAAGAAGAAGTTGAGTTCTGAGTTTGACATGAAAGACTTAGGGGATGCAAAGAAGATTCTGGGAATGAGTATAATCAGAGATAGAGCTGCTGGAAGTCTATGGTTATCTCAGAGGCATTATCTTCAGAAAGTGGTGGAGAGGTTTCAGATGCGGCTAAAACATTGAGTAGTCCAGTAAGCCAACAACTCAGATTATCAAAGGAACAGAGTCCTAAGACAGCAGAAGAAGTGAGATACATGAGAAATGTGCCTTATGCAAGTGGGGTTGGAAGTTTAATGTATGGTATGATTTGCAGCAGACCAGACTTAGCATATTGTGTGTCTTTGGTTAGTAGGTATATGTCAAATCCAGGAAAGCTCACTGGGAGGCTTTGAAGCAGGTGTTGAGGTATCTAAAAGGGACAGTCAATCTGGGTTTGAAGTTTCAGAAACTAGCAAACAAGTCTATTCCATTGGAAGGTTTTGCAGATGCTGATTTTGCTGGTAATGTTGACACCAGGAGGTCAATCACAGGATATGTGTTCATTTTATATGGTACTGCAGTAAGCTGGAGAAGTGTACAGCAATCTGTAGTAGCCTTATCAACTACAGAAGCTGAGTACATAGCTTTGACAGAAGCTATTAAGGAAGCTGTGTGGTTGAAAGGAATTCTGAAGGATCTGGGAATAAAGCAGGAATGTGTGACTATATATTGTGATAATCAAAGTGCACTACATCTGGTAAAACATCAAGCTTTCCATGAAAGATCCAAGCATATAGATGTTAGGTTGCATTTTGCAAGGGATGTGATTGATGCAGGGTCAGTAGAGGTTAAGAAAGTTCAACAAGTGACAATGCTGCTGATTTCTTAACCAAAGCAGTGCTTGGAAGCAAGGTAGTTCATTGCTCAAGCCTGATTAGGCTTGAACGATGTAATTGAAAGGTAGAAAACATAGCAGGTTTGAGGTAGTGACATACACTTGAATTCATTGAAGTGGAGATTTGTAGATATCAGTTCAATATCATCAAGTGTTTATGGTATGAAGTAGAGGTTTTGAGGATTCCAGAACCGGGTTCGAAGTGCAAGGAATCGGATCAGAGAATCGGATTTTAACCGAGATCAGAAATGGAGTTAAAAGAAGAACCGGGCTTAAGGTAGTTATAACCGTCGTTCACAACGGTTTTAGTCTATTGCATGAGAAACCGTTGTGAAAGCCCCGCTGCAGCAGTTTTGAATATGCTGAGTCAAAGTGGTTACAACTTCCTCAACTTCCAGATTCGAGCTCCAACACTTATATACATTATAAACACTTGCAGTTACGAACTAGTAGACGTAATTTTTCCTCTGTAAACATTACTCAATCAAGAGAATTAGATCTCTAGGGTTTTCTGCTCAAATCAAGCTGTGATTTGGGGTTTTACTGGATTTCTGGATAATTCTTGTAATTGGTTGATTAGTGAAGTGATTCGAGGTGTATAGAACATCCGTGGATGTAGATCACCTTTGATTGAACCACGTAAAAACCTTGTGTTCATCATTTTCATTTCTGTTCTTTGTTCGGTTGTTGATTGGCCGATTTCTTGGTTGTGTTTCATTCAAATTCTGTTGTGTGTTGTCTTGTGAGAGGTTGAGGTAATCCTAACAATGTCCATAAGGGTTCTCATCGCTATTGCAACATTGCATAGCCTTGAGATAAATAAAATGTGTTGGAATTTTGGAAAATATTATATGAATAAAAGTAGATTTTATGAGGCGTGTTATAATAACACTGTCCTAAAATATTTACTTGAGTACACCCCCAGGATACAAGATAACTTCTAGCTTATGCTAGGAGCAAGAATCAACGAAATTGAACACAAACTCATTAATATTATTGTATGAAAATAATAGAAGATGATATATGCTATGTTTGAAAACACATTTGTCTCACTTATCTACTACAAATAATAGTATAGACACACACACACACACACACACACACAGATATATATGCTCATAGGCTCAAATGATAATGGTATAATTAATACTAACATTAATAAAATTCATGACAAACATAAATAAGAATAGTGACTAAGGAAGTTACATGTTGAATAATAAGTAGTAATAATAAAAATAATAATTTAATAACAATAATGAGGTTATTTGATGGTTATGGTCAAACTCAACTCAAATAACCTACAAAATATAATTTTAAATTGTTAAATACAAACATAATAGTTACATGTTATAATATATAATTAATATAATTTTTTTTTTTTTAAAATATATAATTTTTTCAACAATCCCCACCTATTCCAAAAGAAAGTACTTTTATACAAAATAATGAAAACTTATATTGTTAGGCTAACAGTATAGACTGCATCAAATTTGGTGTCTTTTAGACTATGAACCAGACCTAGAAAGATAAGACATAACACACAGAGCTTTACTGAAGTATTTAACTTCTATGACCTAAAGTCTCTTTGGTGTAAGTTAAAATTCTTATCAATCACATCCCACACGTAATTTCGTTGTTCAACGCGGTGTTGTGCTTTATCAGCCATGCGCGTGCCTGGTAGTTCAGGAGTGCTCTAGAGACTTAGTCAATATCTCATAGGAGCGGTCCCACTCCACACTCATATAGGTGAGTCCATCAAGTATATTCTGCAAATAATATACTATCCTTAACGGGTATGAAACTCATTAAAAGCTTTAGTTTTTCCTCTCCATTTTGTAGTCTAGCACCACACACACCATAGGAAGGGACAAGATAACAAAAGGTGCTAGAAAGATTAATAAGTGACTTGTTATTACCCATATAAACCTGATTCATGGGATCTCCAATCACACAGGTTGGGTTAACACCACTGTCAATCTCTAGTGGCTTTAGAGTTTAGTCTCATTTCCCTCGATGTTTTAAAATTAACTCTCTACCCGGGTTTTAAAATTAGTCAGACTCAATTCTGACTCCACATAATCCATAGAAATAACTCGATCTCTCACAAATTATTTCACCAATTAATCTTTGAGATGAATATGTCTATTTTCATCTTTGCAAGTTTTGTTCTTTGCAATCGCTATTGCCACGTAACAATCACAACATCAACACTGATAGTGCCGGTTTCACACCAAAAGGAATACTAGCTAAGACGTTTCTTAGCCACTCAACCTCACTTCCAAGTGCCAACTAATTTCACATCACAATATTATGTTGGCTCTAAATAATTTTACCCCACCAAATGTGGAAATACATCACCGTATCATCACCGTGTCTTTATCATAGTATAAGACTCATTGCAATTACAATATAATCAAAGGCATCTTTTTGTTGTTTCACATTGAGCTTTGTACATCAAATGTTAGTATCAAATATAATTAAGTATTCACACAATGACACAAGCATATTTGTTACTTCATAGAAGTGATATGTGATCAAACTTTGTGTTACTGCTCATGTTCAACAAGAAATGATGTAATAAAAATCTAAGCAATCTCTAACATTTATACTCAAGGTAAGTATAGTGCATCTCTCAACACTTTAAATATCATTCATTTCAAAATAATAAGCAATCCTCAGTTTAATTCCCCATGAGATAAGTACAATTGACCAACATCAAATTAATTATAATTGTCAATTAATCAATCAACCTTATATTTCCTTTTAAGGATCCATTTGCATCCTAAAGGCTTGCACTCTGTCGGAAAATCAACTACCTCCCAAGTATGATTTTGCATGATGAACTCAATTTCGCGGTTGATAGCTTTTTATGAGCATCTATACTGGATAATACCTCTTGAATTGTCCTAGGTACATTATCAAACATTAGAAAATCACGACAGAAAGTCTTCACTACTTTTGTCCTTCTGTTGCACCTCGGTTCCTCTTCTTCTTCTTGAAGAGAACTCTTCACAACCTCAGAAGTCCTCTTTTCAAGACTTGTCTCTTTCGTTCTTTTTCCGGAAAGACATTTTCGAAGAATTCTGCATTCCTTGACTCTATAGTCATCCCTTCGTTTATATCAGGGATTTCCAATTTGTGCACTAGGAATATATATGCACTCCCGTTGTTTGCATATCTAATAAAATGCAGTCAACGGTCTTGGGTCCTATCCTCACCTGTTTAGGTTTAAGCACTTCTACCTTGACTAGGCACCCCCACACTTTAAGGTAACTGTAGGAAGGCTTTCTTCCTTTCCACAATTCATATGGAGTCATATTTCATTTCTTGTGTGGCAACAATTAGAGAATGCAATTAGCTGAAAGAATGGCTTCCCCCCAAATCTTCTGGGGTAGCCCCGAACTAATCAGCATACCATTCATTATCTACATAAGAGTTCTATTATTTCGTTCAACAATGCCGTTTGACTGAGGTGAGTAAGGGGTAGTCGTTTGATGAATAATGCCATGTTCCTTGCAAAATTCTTCAAATGGAGCCACATATTCTCCCCCTCTGTCACTTTGAATCATCTTGATTCTTAAGCTAAGTTGATTCTCAACTTTGCTAATAATATCTTGTGCAATCGTCAATAAAAGTAATAAAAATACTTTTATCCACCTCTAGTTTGCACTTATTTTAGATCACATATATCACTATGGATCAACTCTATAGGCAAAGTGCTTATTTCCACCGAGAGAAACAGTGCTTTGGCCATCATTGCCTCAACACATACTTCACACTTTTGGTGTGAATTAAATTCCAACATTGGAAGTAAATGTAAACGAACTAGCCTTTTTGGTTTGTTCAAATTTACATGTCCCAGTCTATCATGCCATAAATTAGAACACTTAACTAGGTAAGAAGAATCAATAACTTTATTAATATAGCGCTTAATCTCGCGTTGTACAATCATTACATTCATCTTAAAGAGGACCTTATCTAGGTAGTCGTTTCCTACAACTTGACCATTCTTAGTCAGTACAAACTTATCAGCCTAAAATACTAGCCTAAACTCGACTTTGTTCAAGAGGGAGCCAAACACTAAGTTCTTGCGAATGTTCAGAACATGCAACACATCCACAAGCATCAACTCTTTCCTTGATATCATCTTCAGCACCATTCTTCCTAACCCGACTATGTTGGAAGTTGCAGAGTTTTCCATATACAACTTTCTATCGGTGATCGGCATGTAGGTTGAGAACATTTCCTTGTTCGAACATATGTGGCGTGGAGCACCAATATCCAAGAACCACTCCATTAGGTTATTCACCAAATCGGCTTCAAACACAACGGCGGTCAAATGTAGATCAGAAAAATCCGGAGGTGTCAACACGTATTCGGTTAAATGAGCCTGGCTTCAATTGTCATTAGGTTGCTTACAATCCTTAGCCATGTGTCCGAGTTTGTCGTAGTTGTAGCAGTTGCCCCTAATCTTCGTAGACTTTGGCTCATGTTGCTGCTGCTTCTTAACCGACCGCTTCTGCTTCTTGCTACTAGTATTCGACTCAGCCAAGTTTGCCCTTGCCTCCATTTGCAGCCTTCCGCTCTTGACCTCGGACTTCCGGCTACTTTTCTCTATGCTTAGTCTCATGATCAGGTCCTCAAGCCCTAGTTCCTAATGCTTGTTGATACACGTTAATGATGCATGTAATTAGGTCTATTTATGATAGTATTTTCTAAGAATTACGTGCATATTTGGTTGAGAATTGGCTAAAGTGCTATAAATTGGACCATTTAACTTGTTTGACTTATTTTAAGGTATTTTTGAGCATTTTCAGGATTAAAAGTTGTGATTTACAACTAAGGGACGAAAGAACAAGTCAAAGAGACGTCTAAACCGGACCAAATTGACCGAAATCAGCCCGAACCGGCAAAAAACCGGCCCAAACCAACCTGGACTGGTCTGAACCGGCCTAGAAGGCAAACTAGAGAAGAAATGACGGCCGTGTCTTATATGTAACACGACCGCGTCAAAAGTGGCTTGCAACATGTAAAACAACACCGTGCTGCAACACAGCCATGTCACTTAGCCAACGTGGCCGTGTCAAATTGTTTGTTGTTTAGAAGATTTGAGTCAAAAGTGACATGGCCATGTCACTTGACCAACACGGCCGCGTCAGAAGCTCGATGGATAATCCAAATCCTATTTCAAGAAGGAATTGATTCCTAACTCCTCGAGGACTTGTCCAAGGTCTATAAAAAGAAGAAAAGCTCGTTTTTAAAGGAAATAAGAAGTTACATCATCAAATCCACTCGAGAAGACTTGGAGGACAAAGAAGACGAAGATCATCGAGACGGATTCATTCGGGTTTAGTCGTTCTTTTTTGGTTTAATCTTTTACAATGTTTTCCATGAGTTATTGTATCGAATTTATGCTAGGCATGAGTAGCTAAGCTATTCGTGTCCTAGGGTTAGAGAGTAGGGATTATTATGACAATGTTTTGATTATGATTTAATTTATTAATTCCGTTCTTTACGTGTGTATCTCTATGTTTGTGCTTATAACTAGATTTAGCTTGATCACCTAGATTTAGTAATTTAGTTTAGCAATTCCGCTTCGAGAGAAGGGAATCGTTATCAGACTTAGAACATAGAGCGCAGTTGTCTATGATTGTGTAGGCCGTGGCTTAGGATCGTTTGGGAGTTATTAGGTTTAATTGACTCGAGAGGGTAATTAGCTTAATTAATCAACGGTTTAATCACTTCGAGAGAAGGGTTAGATTATTGTCGTGCCGCCTAATAAACACTAGAATTGGTAAATCTATAGGTTACTCATATTCAACATTGAAATAATATTCTGAAATCGACGACCTAGGATACCTTTTCTCCTTAATTATTATTCCTTTTCTTCTACCAAGTGTTAAGTCATGATTAATGAGTTAAATTCTTCAGTTTTTGGTAAAATCAACCTTTTGCAACCTAGTATCTAGTTTGGACAATCCTAGAGCATTGAGGTATCGAACTACCTAAAACTCTATTCCTTATGGGATCGACCTTGACTGCTGCTACTACACCTACAACCGTACACTTGCGGTATATTAGGTTAGAAAACCGACTTGTCACTTGTGCTTGAGATAATTCTTGAAATCCTTCCACAGAGGCGGTAGCTTCTCACTCATAATAGCTACTTGAAAGGATTCACTTAGTTGCATACCTTCGGCATGAATCTCATGCAAGATCAACTGCAACTCTTAGACTTCAACCAAAACCTTCTTGAAGTCCTTCATCTTGAAGTCCAAGAACCTTCCGACGATGAATTTCTTCATCTCGGCATCTTCGCTCTTGTACTTCTTCTCCAACAATTCCCACAACTCCTAAGCAGTTTTCGTAACCGCATAGACGTTGCAGAGGAAATCATCGCGACCGTTGAGGATGTAGTTACGATAGAAGAAATCATTTTGATTCCAAGGATCCATCGACGGTGAGAGCAACTTCCTTTAGGAAGCAAACCAGGTTGAGCATCGTTAGCTAGAACATTATCTTCTGTTGCCACATCTTGAACTCACTTCCATCGAACTTCGCCGGTTTTTCGGCGTGAATTGGTGCTACATGAACAGTGTTGGTCAACATCTTCCAAATACATGAAATATCTTCTTACGCTATTGGAAAACGATGTGGTGTACTTGAAAGACCGAGACAATTATATTATTGACAAAGTCGAGGCACGAGTTTGACTCACTATTCGTAAGACAATATTGCTTTGAATTCTAGTGCTCTTGGCCTTCGACAATCGTCCCCAAGATACAAGGACTTTTAGATTTGGGATCACAGCACTGCCAAACCAAAACTTTTAACAAATTACTCGGTACTCAAGACTTTCTTATATTGGAACTCGGAAGCGCTAGAGTACTAAAATGAAAATGCAGTGAAAATCTTGGAGTGAATTGAAATGCAGAATCTGGGGGTCTATTTATAGTTTTGGAAGAGTTGTGGTTCCTTTCTAGAAAGACACCTTTTCACCCTTGGTGGCACCGGTTCGGCCAAACCCGAACCAGTTAAGACTTGGTCTCACCCATTTGTAGGTGTTTTGCGCCTGCAGCCGAACACGTCCCCCGCCAGGAACTAGGTCACAACCACTGGCGAACAGCCGCATCGGTTCGCTGATCTGGTCCTATGCTCGACCCGATCTAACTCGGTTACTAATGGGTCAGTCCGTCCTGACCTGATGCGCCTGTTTCGCCTCGCTGGTGTGCTACGTAATTGCACCCGACATGTACCACCATGAACCTATCTCTAAACTAAACCCGCCGCTAAAGCGACTTAATGTGACATATGCGTGCACGACCGCGCCAGGGCTTGAGCTCGGATGGTGCGGGTCCATTTAGCTTAAGGCTAAAATCCCATTACGGTCCACCATAAGGGAGCGCAATTGATAACTCCTTATCAAGAGCTCCTCTTAATAAGGTGTTCCGACTTAATCCAACTTTGCTGTGTGGGACGAATTCCCACATTTTTCCTTTAACTCTTCTAACTTTCCATGCTCAAGTTGCAACCTTTAGGCATTAATTTCTCATTCACCTGAAATTGGTTTTGAGAACATAATTACGCTAAATTCATCTACTCGAAACGTAAATTGTGAATTTGCAACTTAATCCCATTTTTTAAAAATAGATCCCAAAATTGAAATTGCTCAAATATTGGTCAACACCAATCTTACAAAGCCAATTTCCAACAAGTTATGATACTATGGCATCTAATATATCTCAAATGAATCCCCTACGGAGTTTTATGCATATCGCTCTCATTTGATTATGGTAGAAATGAGGAAATCTCATGAAGCAGTGAACACTGCCCACGCAATCTCACAAGTGCTTCTTGCTCAATAAAATGGTGACTTGCGCCGCTCTACTCAAAATAAAACCTCCGAGTCATGATATAATTCTAATTGAAATCAGAAAACCAAAGGAAAAAATAATTTGAATCGGAATCAACCCCAACAATCGTGGAAAAGGAAAAGGGAAAAATTGCAGAGGATCGAATAATGGTGGTGGAGGATTGCGTAACCAGTCACAACAGCCATCTTGGGCACAATCGCAACAGTGAAAATCACACCAAAAATTTCCGCCTTGGGCAGTGCCATGGGGGCAGTATTGGAATGCACCACCATATCCCTACCACACTGGTTCTTGGTCGCGGCCCTCCCTACTTCCATCCAAGTAATCTGGAATTTTGGGAAGTCGTCCGCAGTTAACCTACAATACGCAAGCAATTTTAGCCTACAAATTCGAAACAAGTTTTTCAAACTATAACTTTGAACCCTCCAGATGATACATGGCACATGGATACGGGTGCCACTTCACATATGATAGGCGAGGGAGGTAATCTCACGCATTATTTTAATTTGAGCAAAAATAAAAATATTATTTTCTGTAGTGGTCACGGAATCTTGATTCATGGTTATGGTAAAAATATCTCTCCCGTCACCCTTACGGTTAATCAATGTGCTCCATGCCCAAAATAAATTAAAAATATCATGTATCTGCGTCGCTTTACCACTGATAATAATGAGACCATTGAATTTGATCCTCTTAGGTTTTTTTTTTTTTTTTTTTTTTTTTTTTTTTTTTTTTTTTTTGTGAAGGACATACATAATGGAACTATAATAATGAGGTGTAATAGCACTAGTGACCTCTACCCACTCACCACCACCAATCGCCATCAAGCCTCTCCAACTTCCACCTTTGTTGTTGTGTCTCCTAATCTTTGGCACAATCACCTAGGACATCCGAGCGCCTCCATTTTAATTTCTCTTAAAAATAAGAGGGTTATTGATTGTAGACCTGTATAAAAAACTAACTTATGTCAATCTTATGTTTTCGAGAAACATGTAAAAGTACCTTTATATTCTTCTACTTCTTGCCCTTTATTACCTTTTGATATTATGCATAGTGACTTGTGGACATCACCCATGTTATGTTCTGTAGGAAATAAATACTATGTATTTTTTCTAGATGATCATAGCGATTTTTTGTGGACTTTTCCTATTGGACAGAAGTCTCAAACTTTTCCCACCTTTACAGCTTTTAGTGCCTTTGTTCACCATTAGTTTCAAAGAATATCAAAACTTTCCAATGTGATAATGGAACTGAATTTGCAAATAAAGCGTTGAAACTCTACAGGCAACAACACGTTCTTGAATTCCATTTTTCGTGCGCATACACTTCTCCTCAAAATGAAAAAGCCGAGCGCAAAATATCATGCAAACTCTTCTTTTTCATTCCTCCACACCACCTACCTTCTAGCATAATGCCTTGCAAATAGCCACACATCTCATTAATATTATTCCTCATAAACTTATTCAAAATTTCCCCTTACCGAAGTTTTATATCATCGGGTTCCTACTTATACACACTTACGAGTTTTTGGATGCCTTTGTTTCCCATTTTTTTCATCCCAAACCATAAACAAACTCCAAGCTCACTCCACCCTGTGTTTTTTCTTAGGGTACCCACCCAACCATCGATGATACAAGTGTTGTGATATTTCTTCAAAGAAAACTATCATTTCTCAACATGCCGTGTTTGACAAAACTCATTTTCTCTTTATTGAAAGAAGTTCACAAAACATGTTCTCAATAATTTCCTGGACGATTCAATCCATCCTCAAGTCTAAGAAAATTTCCAATTTTCCCGGTCCAACACTCTTAACCGCCAACCTACTCCCCTAATGGGCCACTCCCTGAGAAGGCCCAACACTCATGTCCAACACACTATTCTCTCTGATGGGCCACTCTCATCAGCACGTCGGACCAACCAAACCACTCTAACACAAACTCCCTCTGATGGGCCATTCCCATCAGTGAGACGCCCAAGCTCCCCTCCCAGTCCAGCCACACGGTCTCCACTTAGGACACACAACTCGGCCCAAGCGAGCCCATCGCCTTTCAAAATCGAAAATTCCAACTCCCTTTCACCAATCTAGGGTGCAATAGTCCACAAAATCCAATTCCTCCTACTCGCACTATGTCCACTCATAGCATGCACGGGATAGTTTGTCCGAAACACTAATTTAATTTAACATCTTCCACAACACCATCACCTCTTCCCTGTAACCTGATACACGTCATGTATGCAGTAATTTAGGTTGATTTTAGGTGTGTATTTATAGCAGTTGCATGCATATATGGTCGAGAATTGCTTATATTGTATACATTGGACCATTTGACGTGTTTTGTGAATTTTTGTTGATTTTAGGCCAAAATATCGAGTATATGGCGAACTAGAAATGAAACGGACCAAGAAGAGGTGAAATGGGCTTGGAGTAGGATTTCAAGTCTGACTTCAAACCATTTTTTGAGGGTCTTGTGTCCCGTTTTGGGATTTTCTCCTTTCTAACAAAGTTTTAGATCTTCAAATTAGCTTTCCAAAGCCACAAATTTCACCTTAATCGGAGTTATATAACTCAAGTTATGGCCAAAACACTAGAGGTGTATCAAGCTGACAAAAAATCACCATTTCGGAGCAAGAAGTGACGCGGCCGCGTCACCACCCTTCAAGGTCGCGTCAAAATGTGGTTTTCTTATGTTTTTAGCACAGTGAAGTTCGATGAGGCTACGTCCGAGGGGTTCAAGGCAGCGTCTAAAGCCTTCCGGAACACCAAATCGGGTTTTAGTTGGGTTTTTTGTCCTAATCTCTCAAGGATTTCGACCCATAACTATAAATAGGTCCCCAAACTCACGAATTAAAGAGTTACAAAACTTGTAGGATGAAGAAGACGAAGATCATCGAGACGGATTCATCCGGGTTTAGTCGTTCTTTTCTAGTTTAATCTTTTACAATATTTTCCGTAGAATATTGTATTGGATTATTGCTAGGCATAAGTAGCTAATCTATTCGTGTCCTAAGGTTAGAGAGTAGGAATTATTATGACAATGCTTTGATTATGATTTAATTTATTAATTCCGTTCTTTATGTGTTTATCTCTATGTTTGTGCTTACAACTAAAAATTTAGCTTGATCACCTAGATTTAGTAATTTAGTTTAGCAATTCCGCTTCGAGAGGAGGGAATCGTTATCAGACTTATGACATAGAGCGGATTTGTCTATGATTGTGTAGGCCGTGGCTTAGGATCGTTTGGCAGTTATTAGGTTTAATTGACTCGATAGGGCAATTAGCTTAATTAATCAATGATTTAATCACTTCGAGAAAAGGGTTAGATTATTGTCGTTCCGCCTAATAAACACTAGAATTGGTAAATTTATAGGTTAAATCATATTCAACATTGAATTAATATCCTAAAATCGAAACCCTAGGATACCTTTTCTCCTTGTTTGTTATTCCTTTTTGTCTGCCAAGTGTTAAGTCATAGTTAATTAGTTAAATTCTTCAGTTTTTGGTAAAATCAACATTTTGCAACCTAGTATCTAGTTAGGACAATCCTAGAGTATCGAGGTATCGAACTACCTAAAAATCTATTCCTTGTGGGATCGACCCTTGACTGCCGCTACTACAGCTACAACTGTACACTTGCGGAACACTAGGTTAGAAAACCGACGTATCAATTTTTTGGCGCCGTTGCCGGGGAATAGGATTTAGCGCTTAGTTTCTATCTTGAAATATAGGAGGAAACTAGACTAGAATTTTTATTTTTCGTATTTCTGTTTAATTTTTGTTTTTAATTCTTGTTTAATTTTAGTGTTACACGGTATTCGTTGTTTTTGGTGTTTTTAGGCTTCGCATGCACACTAGATCAAAAGGGAAAGAAACTCTTCTTCCTTTCGATCCAGAAATTAAAGCGACAGCTCATAGACACCGAAATAGAAGGAAGCTCGCGTCTGAAATGGAGAACCCACCACAACAAGCAAACCAGGATGAAGTCATGAACAGAGTACTGACAGCTCTGGCGTGCCTGGATGACAGAGTCACTATTATTTCTCAGCAGTTACCGCCACAGCAGCTGCCGTTGCAACAACTACAACAGGTTCATGAGGAACCAAGGGAAGTAGATGAAGATGATACTCCCATCAGTGACTGCCTGAAGCCTAATCCAAATCAGCGGGCAAGAGGAGTACAACCCCCACCACTTAATGCCAACAGCTTTGAGCTGAAGCCTATATCAACATATTGTAGCAAAACCAGTTTGGGGGAGGTGCTTTGGAGGATCCGAATGTGCATCTGATCAAGTTTCGTAGACTGGCGGACATAATCAAGATAAATCATGTGCTGCATGAGTTGGTCAAGATGAGACTGTTCCCTTTCTCACTGAAGGACAAACCACTACAATGGTTTAATTCACTGGAAGATTTAGAGATTGGGAAGACTTGAGTACTTGTTTTCTGTTGAAGTACTTTCCACCGAGCAAGATGCTTGACCTGCAGAGTCAGATCAATCAATTCAAGCAGTTAGACCAAGAACCATTCAGAGAAGCTTGGGAGCGATTCCGGGATCTTATCCGGAGTTGCCCTCAACATGGGTTCACCAAGAAGCAAAAAGTGTGCAAGTTCTACAATTAGCTGCTTGCTTCGACCAGAAACCAGGTAGATGCAGCTGCAGGTGGTAGTTTGATGGAGAAGTCAGTGAGGATGACATTCTCAATCTTGGACGCTATGGCCAGAACAAAATACCAATGGTCGAATGAGAGGAACCTGCCAAGGAAAGTAGCGAATGTAATGGAAGTGGAAGCAGTCAGCTCTGAGCCGAATGAAAGGCTGATGTCGCAACTGACAGCCTTGATGAGTCAGGTAAATTTGCTAACTAGTCTGACGTTAGCAGAGCAGCCAGGGGGCCAGAAAGAAGTTGAAGACGTAAACTTTGTGAATCAACGAAACTTCATCAACTTCCAGAACAATCAGCCCAGATATAATCAGTACCCTCAGAATTGGAACCATTAGAACTTTTCGTATGGTAACACGCAGAATAATCAAGCAAATAATCAACTATGTAAATGACCATGATGCTTGATCAATAAAACAACACTATTCTATCGCCGTTCCTCGGCAACGGCGCCAAAATTTGGTAGTCGAACGTTTCTTACCACCAAATTAAACGTATATATATAAGAATATGTATACGCGATACCTAGCCTATGACTCCAACGAGTAGAGTGGTAAGTAATGGTCGATCCCACAGAGAACGGTGGATTAGTGTTGTTCGGATATTACAAGCAACTAATGATTTACGGTGGATAGGGTAATAAACTTAAACAAGTAAACGAGGGGGGTTTTGGATTGAGTTAACAACTAAATGCTAACAAGTGATCAACTATAAGCAATAAATATTTTTGGTATTTTATATCAAACAAAGAAAGACAAATAACAAATGTTTTTCGGGTTTAGAATATGATAAAAGGTCTACCCTCGATCTAGTATCCCCTTGAATCTGACTACCTAATGATTATTAATAACACATTACTTATGCATGTATTTAGGTCGATTAAGGATCATACTTTATATCATTTACGTGCATATTTGACCGGCATTTATTTATATTAATAATATTTGGGTCATTTGACGTGTTCAGACTTGTTTTGAAGTTAATTAGGTATTTTTATTCCATTTGGGTGAAGTTCGAAGAAGAAACAAGTCAAATAGGTTTAAAACGGATGAAAAGGGAGTTAAAGGAGTCAAAGGGCCAACACGGCCGCATCAAATATGGACACGGCCGTATCAAAAGTGGCCTAGAACATGTAAAAACGCACTGCCAACCAACACGGCCGCGTCAATAAACAACACGGCCGCGTCAGAATGTGTCCCGAAAGCAAAGTTTTCTGTCAGCTTGACACACCTCTAGTATTTTCGCCATATCTTGAGATTTACAACTCCGATTGAGGTGAAATTAGTGGCGTTAGAAAGATGATTCAAAGGGCTACAACTTTGAATGAAATAGACAAATCCCAAAAACAAGAGGAAGACCCTAAAAAATGGCTTGGAAGTCAGACCTAAGAATCTGCCCGGGAAAAGCGGACGCGGCCGCGTCGCAAGGCCAACACGGCCGTGTCAGAAAGGTTTTTCTGCGAGAATTTCCTAATTTTAGTAGGATTTTGATCCTATCTTCCCCAAAATTCGTCCCCAACTCTATAAAAAGGACCCCAAGCTCTAGGAATCAGGAGAAAAACATCAAGAACATCAATTTTATCATTATTCTACTTAGAAGGAGTCTTGGAGGACAAAGAAGACGAAGATCATCGAGACGGATTTATCCGGGTTTAGTCATTCTTTCGTAGTTTTATCTTTTACAATGTTTTTCGTAGAATTTTGTATTGGATTATTGCTAGGCATGAGTAGCTAAGCTATTCGTGTCCTGGGGTTAGAGAGTAAGGATTATTATGACAATGTCTTGATTTATGTTTTGATTTATTAATTCAGTTCTTTACGTGTTTATCTCTATGTTTGTGCTTATAACTGAATTTAGCTTGATCACCTAGATTTAGTAATTTAGTTTAGCAATTCCGCTTCGAGAGGAGGGAATCGTTATCAGACTTAGAACATAGAGCGCAGTTGTCTATGACTGTGTAGGCTGTGGCTTAGGATCGTTTGGGAGTTATTAGGTTTAATTGACTCGAGAGGGTAATTAGCTTAATTAATCAACGGTTTAATCGCTTCGAGAGAAGGGTTAGATTATTGTCGTGCCGCCTAATAAACATTAGAAATGGTAAATCTATAGGTTAATCATATTCAACATTGAAGTAATATCCTGAAATCGAAGCCCTAGGATACTCTTTCTCATTGATTGTTAGTTCTTTTTGTTTTCCAAGTCATAAGTTACATAGTTATTTGTTAAATTCTTCAGTTTTTGTTTAAATCAACCTTTACAACTTAGTATCTAGTTAGGACATTCCTAGAGTATTGAGGTATCGAACTACCTAAAACTATTCCTTGTGGGATCGACCTTGATAATCTACTACACCTAAATCCGTACACTTGCGGAACACTAGGTTAGAAACCGATGTGTCAAGTTTTTGGCGCCGTTGCTGGGGAATAGGATTTAGCGCTTAGTTTTTATCTTGAAAAATAGGAGGAAACTAGACTAGATATATTTTTTTTTTTCGTAATTTTAATTTTAATTTTCGTTTTTATTTTTGTTTAATTTTTGTGTTACGCGGTAGTTCTTGTTTTTGGTGTTTGTCAGACTTCGCATGCACACCAGATCAAAAGGGAAAGAAACCCTTCTTCCTTTCGATCTAGAAATTGAAGCGACAGCTCGTAGACACCGAACTAGAAGAAATTTTGCGTCTGAAATGGAGAACCCACCACAGCATCCGAATCCGGATGACGCCATAAATAGAGTACTGACAGCTCTGGCACGCTTGGATGATCGAGTCACTACTATACAGTAGCAGCTACCGGCACAAGGGCCACAACAGCCACAACATCACGGACCAATCCAGATAGAACAAGCTGCAGGAGATGAAGATGATACTCCCATCAGTGACTGCCTGAAGCCTAATCCAAATCAGCAGGCAGGAGGAGTACAACCTCCACCACTCAATGCCAACAGTTTCGAGCTAAAGCCTGCACTAATCAACATAGTGCAGCAAAACCAGTAAAATCAACCTTTTGCAATTTAGTATCTAGTTAGGACATTCCTAGAATATTGAGGTATCGAACTACCTAAAACTATTCCTTGTGGGATCGACCTTGATAATCGTTACTACACCTACATCCGTACACTTGCGGAACACTAGGTTAGAAACCGACGTGTCAATTATCGTTGATGTCCCAAATTCAATGCGATTTAAACCCTTATCCCATAATCTACAAGGCCGGCTTATGTAGACCGTGTTGTCCCTTAATTGTGGATAAATCGAAGGTACGCTTATCGATTTACCCCTACCCAAATCAATTAGTGATCCAAACAAGCTCTTTTCACACTAATTGATATTGGGTGGTCACGAGCCAGAACAATGGGATAAATAAAGCATAAACCTCGACAAGATCGGGTTTAGAGGCCAAACTCTATAATGCCACCAATGATATCAAGCATTGTTCGCTACTAAGGGAGATTGAAGCTTCAACAATCACAGAAAGTGAAGTTCAATCTCTAGCAACATACAATAAATGCCTCCCAAAGGGTGATCAATCCTAAAACAAGCATCTAGGCATGAGACAATCCAATCAAGCATTATAGAACATTTAAATTGCATAAATAAGGTAACATCAAGAGTCAATTATCACATTCTCATCATCAATCAAGGTTCAACTTGATCAAGGGTAGAATTTAGGGTGCTAGTCACTCATTACACCTAATACAATCAAGAAATTATAGAAAATACAAGAATTCATAAAGATAGAGTGATAAAACTCCAGGATGATCAATGGGGAACATGATGTGACTTCTTCTTGCCCTTCTCTCCTCCTTGGATGTGATGGTGGCTGAATAGTGCTTCCAAAAGTATGAAAAAGCTAGGTCAAATTCGAATGGGATGATATATATATAAGGGGAGAAAGTGCTAGTAAAAAATAGGCAAAATCACATTCAGGATTTTAAAACAGGGTAAGGAATCTCGGCCGAGACGGAAGTGTGTCTCGGCCGAGACGTGAAAAAGGGCTTTTCAGATTGTAAGGCGAGGGACAATCTCGGCCGAGATTGGGTTGCATCTCGGCCGAGACGTGAAAAGGGGATTTTTTGGATTTGGGTTAAACCCAATCTCGGCCGAGATCTTCATCTCTTTGAAACTCTGATTTTCTCTAGAGAGCTATCTCGGCCGAGATGCCGTACCCGTCTCGACCGTGATCTTCAATTTCTCAAAACTCTAGGATTTCCCTAGAGAAGTATCTCGGCCGAGATTTTGCCCTGTCTCGACCGAGATCTATCCCTCAGCTTTGTCCCTTGTTTCTTCGACCGATCCCTCGACTCCAGATCGTTTGGTGTTCTTTTTTCGATCATTTTCCAGCTGTCTTAACACAAAAACACACAAACGCATTATTTTGCCCGTGAGAATACAAAAGCACTAAATACACGTGATTATGCACATTATTGACACTAAATGACACTAAAGTGCCTTAAAGTGCATGCACGAGACACGTGTACCAAATCTCCCCAAACTTAGAACTGGTTCGTCCCGAACAATAAAGAGAAAAACAAAAGGACACGTGTTTAGGGCAGAGTTTAGTGGCATTTGATTTCAGAGAATTTTCATAAAAAAGAATAAGCGATCATGATAAAAGCGAGCATATGTTACAGACTAGATCCACTACTCTCGAGACATAACCTTCTCAACTTAAGATCCTCACCGGGTGAGTGTATCTCTCTCTCTCGAGTGGATTAAACGGGTAGTGTTTACACTCACATTGAAATGCACACAATGCCTACCATAGGCTTGCCAGTCATCTAAACCTGAAATAGTACTTGACATGTGTGACAATGAATCAATTAAGTCTTTAAGTGGGTTGTAATGTTGGCTAGGGGTAAGATGGGATAAAATTTTAGGTAAAAGTGACTATAAAACGTACTAAATGAGTCATGCACTACCCATCTACCCCTCAATCAATGGTCACTCAACCTCACTCTTTTAATTCTCAATCAAGTCGAACTTAAGATTCGACTTCTTCACCTTATTCCTACCTACTTTTCCCATGTTTATCAATCCTTTCAATAATTATGCTTCTTAAGAGTTTTCTAAACAAGGGATTGTAATCACAAAATGATGTGATTTTCATTAACCTCTCCAAAAGAATGGTATATACACTTCCTCTTTCTTTCGTTTTTCTGGTTTTTCCCCTTTTTTTTTGGAGAGGTTAATATTCTCGATTACAGCTTATTTCGCGTTTTTCCTTTCACCCTTCTTTGTTTTTCCACTAGTTTACCCAAATTTAATCCCAATTTCCAAACTAACTACCTTCCAACCGCCTCCCTCATGCTCAACAGTCCGTTTGGGTGTCAAAGGCTAAATGAAAGGTAAATTTGCTTGTAGTGTTGGATATCAAACAAAAAGGCATAAGCTCAAAGGGGCTTAACTAGAGATAATGTCAAATTTGGTAAAAAGGAAATATTTTCAAGCTTTTGATCAACAATTGCCTAATATCATTTTCAACGCCACAACATGTATTGACTTATTCAAAAGTAGAGAATTGGTGCAAGTTCTAGAGGGAAGTGCATGCATTCAATGAATTTTTGCACCGAAAGGAAATTTAATTTCACTCCAAAAATGGGAGTTCGCATTAGGCTCTAAGACTCACTTGGTTGCAATTTTGATCAGAAGTTTTGAGTGTATGTTCAATTTTGTTTCAAAAAGTCTATCATGCTCTACCATGTGCTTCTTTCAAAAATATTTGTTAAAAAATTTCATCATTAATCAATGCTACATTTCTCCTTCCTAAACTCATCCAATTGCTTTCTCGAGCTGCCGACTTGTACGATCCCACCCCCTCCCCAAACTTAGTTGCGAACTAAGTTTGTGGAAAAAGAGGAGTACAAGTCGGTGCTCGTCGAAATTAACCAATTATTAACCAACTAACTAACTTAAAAAAAAAAATAATCATGCTCCTAAAAATATGCAAGGTATCAAAATTTAATAAAGACAATATCAACATAACCAAAATAAACAAAAGATAGCAATTGGCTCACAGTGAGTCTCGACCGAGATGCGTGTGCGTCTCGGCCGAGATATCGTTCCAGAGATGTTTGCCAGTTTGGGCTCTCCTGAGTCTCGGCCGAGATGCCGTATGTTTCTCGGCCGAGATGTGCTTCTAGGGAATTGCCCTGTTGCGCCTTCACAACGTCTCGGCCGAGATTCCTCGGGTGTTTCGGCCGAGATGGCCTCCCCTGCATTTTTCCTTCATTTTGCTCCCCTTCACCCCCACTTCATGCTATCTCTCGATTATTATAATTTATACCTGCATATTTCTCAACAAAAACATCAAATATGCCACAAGGCATTTATTAAACAACTAACTAGGAAATTGAAAAATGCAAAAATTGAAAGATACCGTCGGGGTGCCTCCCGAAAAGTGCCTTCGTTTAACGTCGTTGGCTCGACAGATGTTCTTTTTACTTCAATTCACCAGGAAGGGTTCCTCGGTCCCTTCCTTCCGTGCTTCATTCAATCCCCTTGGGTCCTTCCCGGATAGCCCATGGAACAATGGTAGGAGGTGTATGAGCCCCGATTTAAGCTCAAAAGCAGTATCATTTCCTATTGCTGGGAATGTAATACACAAGGTTTCTTGAGCAACCCTTGTGTTGGCAAGTTCCTTCATGGTCCTTTCCTGACCCTGATCCTCATCCATTTCTTCCAATCCGACGGTCTCTTCACTCTCTAAGTTCAAATCTTCAAATTCTCCTCGGACTTGTTCCAAATTCCGGGCTCTTCTTCTCAACTCTCGTTCACGTTCCACAATATCTGGTTCAAATAACAATCCTCTCTCTCCTTGTGAACGCAAGAACATCCACTATACTAAACACAATCAAAAGAACAAAAGTAAGTTTTTAAGACTACTAACTAAACAAGCAAATAATCAACTATGTAAATAACCATGATGCTTTATCAATAAAACAACACTATTCTATCGCCGTTCCCTGGCAACTGCGCCAAAATTTGGTAGTCGAACGTTTCTTACCACCAAATTAAATGTATATATAAGAATATGTATACGCGATACCTAGCCTATGACTCTAACGAGTAGAGTGGTAAGTAAGGGTCGATCCCACAGAGAATGGTGGATTAGTGTTGTTCGGATATTACAAGCAAAAGCAACTAATGATTTACGATGGATAGGGTAATAAACTTAACAAGTAAACGAGGGGGGTTTTGGATTGAGTTAACAACTAAATGCTAACAAGTGATCAACTAAAATTCTAGATAAGCAATAAATATTTTTGGTATTTTATATCAAACAACGAAAGACAAATAACAAATGCTTTTCGGGTTTAGAATATGATAAAAGGTCTACCCTCGATCTAGTATCCCCTTGAATCCGACTACCTAATGATTATCGTTGATGTCCCAAATTCAATGCGGTTTAAACCCTTATCCCACAATCTACAAGGTCCGCTTATGTAGACCGTGTTGTCCCTTAATTGTGGATAAATCGAAGGTACGCTTATCGATTTATTCCGGCCGAAATCAATTAGTGATCCAAACAAGCTCTTTTCACACTAATTGATATTGGGTGGTCACAAGCTAGAACAACGGGATAAATAAAGCATAAACCTCGACACGATCGGGTTTAGAGGCCAAACTCTATAATGCCACCAATGATATCAAGCATTGTTCGCTACTAAGGGAGATTGAAGCTTCAACAATCACGGAAAGTGAAGTTCAATCTCTAGCAACATACAATAAAGGCCTCCCAAAGAGTGATCAATCCTAAAACAAGCATCTAGGCATGAGACAATCCAATCAAGCATTATAGAACATTTAAATTGCATAGATAAGGTAACATCAAGAGTCAATAATCACATTCTCATCATCAATCAAGGTTCAATATGATCAAGGGTAGAATTTAGGGTGCTAGCCACCCATTACACCTAATACAATCAAGAAATTACAGAAAATACAAGAATTCATAAAGATAGAGTGATAAAACCCAAAGATGATCAATGGGGAAGATGATGTGACTTCTTCTTGCCCTTCTCTCCTCCTTGGATGTGATGGTGGCTGAATAGTGCTTCCAAAAGTATCAAAAAGCTAGGTCAAATTCGAATGGGATGATATATATATATAAGGGGAGAAAGTGCTAGAAAAAAATAGGCAAAATCGCATTCAAGATTTTAAAACAGGGTAAGGAATCTCGGCCGAGACGAAAGTGTATCTCGACCGAGACGTGAAAAAGGGCTTTTTAGATTGTAAGGCGTGGGACAATCTCGGTCGAGATTGGGTTGCATCTCGGCCGAGATGTGAAAAGGGGATTTTTAGGGTTTGGGTTATCTCAGTTGAGATTGGGTTTCATCTCGGCCGAGATCTTCATCTCTTTGAAACTCTGATTTTCTCTAGAGAGCTATCTCGGCTGAGATGCCGTACCCATCTCGGCCGAGATCTTCAATTTCTCAAAACTCTAGGATTTCCTTGGAGAAGTATCTCGGCCGAGATTTTGCCCTGTCTTCGCCGAGATCTATCCCTCAGCCCTGTCCCTTGTTTCTTCGACCAATCCCTCGACTCCACGATCGTTTGGTGTTCTTTTTTGATCCTTTTTCACCGGTCTTAACACAAAAACACACAAACGGATTATTTTGCCCATGAGAATACAAAAGCACTAAATACACGTGATTATGCACACTATTGACACTAAATGACACTAAAGTGCCCTAAAGTGCGTGCACGAGACACGTGTACCAGAGATTAAACGATCCTTTATTACTATCCAATTGGCCGATGGATCTTCAATAACGCTATTGGGAGTAGCGGAGGATGTATTGGTGAGAGTGTTGAATTTTGAATTCCCTAGTGATTTCTTAGTTGTCGACATGAAAAGGAATGATGAATTTCCTTTTATTTTAGGTTGGCCTTTCTTGGCGACTAGCCAAGCACTTATAGATGTGCCCAAGGGAGAGTTGATTTTTTGTGTCCAAAACGAAACCATCATCCTCCTAGTACATAGGTCGGGTCTAAGGGTTGGGCATAATTGTAGCATTGTTTATATTGCCCAAGCTGTTGTAAGAAATCCACACACCTCAAATAGCTCGGTAATTGCTCATAAAGTACCTAACTCAGGGTGGCTGGAAAATAGTTGATAGGAAAAGGACGTCTGACTGATGATGTAAAAATAAGCGCTTAATGGGAGGTAACCCGACGTTTTAATTATTTTAAGTTTTTTATTTAGTTTTCAATTAGTGTTAACTTTGAGTCTCTTTTTGTAGTTTATAGTTTTTTAAGCATCAAACCAACAACTCTACGGAGGAAAAGTGAAAGACGAGGAAGAAACGGGTGAAACTAAAGAGAAAATTGAGTTTTAGGTAGCAAAATATGACGCGGCCGCGTAAAAAACGTCCAGGAACAGGTGAAATCAGTATTGCCTGATGCGGCCGCGTCGCAAGAGTGACGAGGCCGTGTCGAATGCCCAGCCCAGGTTCGCTTTTGGCTGTTAAACTTAAAATTAGGGCTCACTTCATTCTTTCTCTTCCCCAAATTCGCGATTTCTCACTTCTTCACACACACAAACTCAAATTCTTCTCTCAAATCACCAAATCTTCATACACTCCCACTCATAAACACAATCCTACATCAAATTCACACACTTCCACCAATTGAATTTGGGTTTTTCAACCCACTTGGCACAAAAATGGGACAAGCTCCTCCTTCCCTCTTCGACTAAAATTCTCCGGTAAGAGAAACTAACTCGATCTTTTACGCTTATATCTTTGATTGTATGCAATTTATTGGTGCAAATTTGTTGAACAGGGGTTATGATGAGTTTTTGTTTCAAGTGCTAGTTTAGCCATTTCTAGTATGTAATGTTGATGACCTTTGTGCCACATGTGGGTAATTTGAGTCAATTGATGCGTAATAGATGTGAAATTGTGTGTTTGAGATTGTTGGGAATGGGTGGGAAGCAACAAAATAGATGTTATCATGTTATTTTCATTGAAACATTTCATCGAACATGTTACGTGCATTCATGATATCTAGCTTTACCTTGAGATTATGATCTTTCTAGACTTAGAATGTGTGATAGGAGGATAAGTTATGGTCATATTAAGTGTCCCATGATTTTGGTGAGTCCCTTCATGCATTCCTATGTTTAAGTTTCATTAGTTTGGGTCTTGCACAAGGTTCAGGGGGTTATATGTTGAGGTAAAAGTTAGAATTGTTGTTGAAAGTAGTGAAGATTGGTGATTGTTAAGTTTAAGAACACTTACAACACGCACAACCAGAATTCAATCATAAATGAATGAAAAACGAACTGAAAATCGGCCACTCAAAACCGAACGCAAAACCAGAAATAAAATGAAGAACACAAAGCTTTTACGTGGTTCGATCAATGTGATCTATATCCACGGAGGCTCTATACACCTCAATTCACTCCACTGAACAATCAATTACAAGAAACAACTCAGAAAACTAGAAGCCCCAATTCACAATCCGAATTGAGCTCAAGAACCCTAGCTTTCAAATTCTAATGATTGTGTAGTGTTTACAGAGGGAAAAATAAGTGTATCAACTCGGCTTTACAAGTAGAACAAATGTATATAAAGAGCTAAGCTAGAATCAAGAAGCTCTGGAAGCTGGAATCAAATTCAGTTTCAACTGCTAATAAACTGGTACACGTCTTCAACAACGGTTTCTCATGCAATAGTCCAAAACCGTTGCACATTTCTGTTATAACCGTCACAAGCCCGGTTCTTTAATAACTTCCAAAACTGATCTGATATAAACCCGGCTCTCCGGTCCGGTTCTTCCCAACCCAAACCCGGTTCCTGATCCTACTCAACCTCTACTACAAGACATGCTCACTTGAAGATATTGAATTGACACCTACAAATCTCCACCTCAATGAATTCAAGTGCACTTCATCACCTCTCACTGTCTTCTTATCTCCAGGCTTATTCACATTGTTCAAGCCTAATCAGGCTGGAGCAATGTACCATCTTACTCCTAGGAACTGCCTTAGTCAAGAAATCTGCCGCATTGTCCAAAGTATGCACTTTCTTTACTTCAACAGATCTAGCTTCAATGATATCCCTTGAAAAATGAAGTCTAACATCAATATGCTTAGACCTCTCATGAAAAGCTTGATGTTTCACCAAATGAAGAGCACTCTGATTGTCACACTGAATAGTAACACAGCCTTGTCTTATTCCCAAGTCCTTGAGAATTCCTTTGAGCCATAAAGCTTCTTTGATTGCCTCAGTTAATGCAATAAACTCTGCTTCAGTTGTTGATAATGCAACCACTGACTGTTACACACTTTTCCAACTCGCAGCTGTACCATACAAAGTAAAGACATATAATGGATTTTCTAGTGTCCAAATTCCCAGCAAAGTCTGCATCAACATATCCTATCAATGGTATATTATTTGCTTCTTGTCTCTGGAACTTTAATCCCATACTGACAGACCCCTTCAGATATCTTAACACCTGCTTCAAGGCTTCCCAATGTGATTCCCCAGGATTTGACATATACCTGCTTACTAGAGACACACTATAGGCCAAGTCTGGCCTGCTACATGTCATACCATACATTAGACTGCCAACAACACTGGCATATGGAACATTCTTCATGTGAATCTCCCCAGCTGCAGTCTTAGGGCACTGATCCTTGGACAACTTAGTCTGAAGGTTAACTGGAATACTTACTGGTCTTGATTCATGCATGTGGAATCTCTCCACAACCTTCTGCAGATATTGCTTCTGTGAGAGCCACAATGTTCCAGTCTTTCTTCTTCTAATGATGTCCATTCCCAGAATCTTCCTGGCTTCCCCTAGATCCTTCATGTCAAATTCTGAATTCAACTTTCCTTTTAGCTGTTGTATCTTATCAACACTCTTACTGGCTATGAGCATATCATCCACATATAACAGCAGAAACACTTGTTCAGCTCTTGAACCTCTGTTAAAGTATACACAGCTGTCATATAAGCTTCTTATGAATCCTGCACCCATCATGAACTCATTGAACTTCTTTTTCCATTGCCTTGGACTTTGTTTCAACCCATAGAGTGACTTCCTGAGAAAACAGACCTTCTCTTCATTTCCTGGAATCACAAGGCCCTCAGGTTGCTTCATGTATATCTTTTCAACCAGATCTCCATGCAAGAATGCTGTCTTGACATCTAACTGTTGTAGTTCCAAGTCTTCTTGAGTAACCTTTGATAGAAGTAACCTGATAGAGCAATGCTTCACTACTAGAGAAAATACTTCATTGTAATCAATGCCTTCTCTTTGTGTGAAGCCCCTGGCCACCAACCTTGCCTTGTACCTGATCTTATCAGCTTTCCCAGCCTTCACCTTTTTCTTGAAGATCCATTTTGAACTAACTAGCTTCTGCCCTTTTGGTTTGTCTACAAGCTTCTAGGTTTGGTTTCTCTCGAAGGATTCCATTTCCTCCATCATGGCCCCTATCCAATTTTCACTCTCACTGCAACTTAATACTTCCTTGAAACTACTAGGCTCTTGAAACTCCAAGTCTTCTACTACACTCAGTGCATAATATACACTTCCAGCTAGTCCATAGAAATCAGGCATTTGGATTTGTCTTTTTGGCCTGTCTCTTCCTATGCTATAGGTTCTGAGATTTGCCATCTCAGTTTGACCCTCTTCCTCTTCTGATGAACTGTCATCTTCTCTGAGCTTGAGTATTCCCCTCTGGTGGTATCTTCTTCTTTTTTAGCTCCACCTGAACAGAAATTCTTTCAGGTTCCACAGCTCCATCAGCTTCCTCTTGACTTCCAGTAGAGTTGTATCCCATCACATCCTCATTGAACCTTACATCTCTACTTATCAGGAGCTTCTGGTTTCCCTGTTCCAAGCACCATAACCTGTAGCCTTTTATGCCCTCAGGATATCCTAAGAATACACATCTCTGTGCTCTTGCATCCAGTTTGTCTTACCTAATGTGAGCATAGGCCAAACAACGAAACACTCTTAAGTCATGGTAGTTTGGTGTCTTTCCACTCCACACTTCTTCTGGAGTTTTAAATCCTAGAGTTGATGATGGTGACCTGTTGATTAAATAGCATGCAGTGTTTATTGTCTCCTCCCCAGAAGGATTTAGGTAATCCAGCATCAATCAACATACATCTAACTCTTTCCAGCACAGTTCTGTTAAATCTTTCAGCAACCCCATTCTGTTGGGGGTTTAGAGGGACAGTTCTGTGCCTGTGATACACTTCTCTTCACAAAACCCTGTGAATTCAGTGGATAGATATTCCAAGCCATTATCTGTCCTAAGATGTTTTAGTTTCTTCCCTCTTAGGTTCTCCACCTGATTCAACCATGTTTTAAACTTGAGGAATGCATCACTCTTGTTTCTCAAAACATATATCCAGGTTTTTCTGCTGTAATCATCAATGATGGACATGAAATACCTTCCCCCTCCATGTGTTTCTATTCTTGAAGGCCCCCAAATATCAGAGTGTACATAATCCAGGGGTTCTTGGGTGGAATGTGTCCCTTTGGCATAAGGCAGATTCTTGGCTTTCCCCAGGGCACACTTATCACAGAAATCCAGTGTTCTATTTCCCATTTCACCAATGATACCCTTCTTGGATAATTCATTCAACCCTTTCTCTCCAATATGACCCAGTCTTCTATGCCACTTCATAACATCTTCTCTGCTTATCACAGATTCAGCACATCCTATCACAGGTGATCCAATCAAAATAAACAGGCCATTGTGTTGTCTTCCTTTGATTACCAGCTTATTGTGTTTAGTGATGTGAAGATGACCATCTAGGGAATTGAACTGACATCCATTTGCCACAAGAGAACCAAGGGATAAGAGATTTCTCTTCAATCCTGGGACATACCTTACTTGAGAGATAGTTCTGATGACTCCATCATACATTTTGATTTGAACTGATCCTGTGCCTTTGACTCTGCAGGAGTGATCATTTCCTAGTAATACACATCCACCATCTTCTTTCTGTAGATCCTTGAACCAGGATTCATTGGGACACATGTGGAATGAGCATCCAGTATCAAGAACCTATTCCTTTTCCATCCTTGTGTCTGTGATGTTTAAGACTTCTGGGATGTACTCTTGATGCTCTGTCATTGCCACCTCTGCCCTCTGATTCTCCTGCTTCTTCTTCTTTTGTGGACAGTCCTTATTTAAATGTCCAGCTTGTTTGCATTTGAAACACTTTCTGGTTTCAACCCAGTCTCCTTGTTTCTTTGCATTCTGAGTTCCAGATTTGTTATCTTTAACTCCCTGGAACTTTTTCTTCTGGAAATTCTTTTTGAACTTAATGTTCAAGCCTTCTCCAGCTTGTGCAGAGCCCTTTTCTCCCTGATTCTGAAAACACTTGGTCTTCAATGCTGACAGGATGGATTCATAACTGATTTTTCCATCTCTTCCAAACATCAGTGCATCTTTAAAGCTTTCCATGGATTTTGGAAGAACATTTAACACCATCAGAGCCTTATCATCATCCTCCAAGTTCACCCCCAGATCTTCCAATTCTTCAATCATCTTGACAAACTCATCAAGTTGATCAGAAATGGCTTTATCATTAGAGATTTTGAAGGACATTAATTTCTGCTTCAGAAATAGTTTGTTGGATATAGTCTTTGATTAATAATGTTCCTCTAGTTTTCCCCATGCCTCCACTGCATTCTTGCACCTTGAAACCTCCCTCAAAGGTTTATCACCCATACATAAGAATATCAAACTCAGAGCCTTCTTATCCAGTACTGGAAACTTGGATTTCTCAGCATTAGACCATTGATCAACAGGAAGAAGTGCAGAGTCTAGGCCATTTTGAATCAGCACTGCATTCATTTTGATCTTCCAGAGTGAGAAGTCATTCTTACCAGAGAACTTCTCCACATCCATCTTTACTTCAGCCATTCCTTCTTCTTCTTTGAGTGTGTGTGTATGTTTCCCACAGATGGCGCCACTTGTTAGGTTTAAGAACACTTACAACACACACAACCAGAATTCAATCAGAAATGAATGAAAAACAAACTGAAAATTGGCCACTCAAAACCGAACGCAAAACCAGAAATAAAATGAAGAACACAAAGCTTTTATGTGGTTCGATCAATGTGATCTACATCCACGGAGGCTCTATACACCTCAATTCACTCCACTGAACAATCAATTACAAGAAACAACTCAGAAAACTAGAAGCCCCAATTCACAATCCGAATTGAGCTCAAGAACCCTAGCTTTCAAATTCTAATGACTGTGTAGTGTTTACAGAGGGAAAACTAAGTGTATCAACTCGGCTTTACAAGTAGAACAAATGTATATAAAGAGCTAAGCTCGAATCAAGAAGCTCTGGAAGCTGGAATCAAATTCAGTTTCAACTGCTAATAAACTGGTACGCGTCTTCAACAACGGTTTCTCATGCAACACTCCAAAACCGTTGCACATTTCTGTTATAACCGTCACAAGCCCGGTTCTTTAATAACTTCCAAAACTGATTTGATATAAATCCGGCTCTCTGGTCCGGTTCTTCCCAACCCAAACCCGGTTCCTGATCCTACTCAACCTCTACTACAAGACATGCTCACTTGAAGATATTGACTTGACACCTACAGTGATGTTTGAAGAAGAAAATGTGTGTTGCATTTTTCAGGTTCACTAAAATGGCTCCAACAAAAACAAGCAATCACCAAGGACAAGGCAAAGATCACGAGTATTGGGAGCATCAAGGCTTCCATTTACCGCATCCACCACAGTCATAGTAAACTGTAAGTTAGCACCAAGATGTACCACTCTTTTCCCACAAACATTGGCCTTCGACCAAGTTTGGGGGAGGGGTGGATAGTGGGACGACTTGGCCGCTATTTACATTCTTGCAATCTGTTTGGTTTGCCTCGTTTTGCAATCTATTTGGTTTGCTTCGTTTTGCTTGCTGCAATTTGTGCTGTAATGAGTTTTAAAGGATCCATTGGGTCTGTGAGCCCAATTATGTTGGTCGTAGAAGTTTTTAATTTTTGCATTGGTTTTAATATTTTAGTTTTATTGGAGTCTAGAAGAAGGAAAAACCTGAGTTGTAATCGTTGGAAAATTTAGGGATCTGATTGATGATTGTGAAGAAAAGTAATCTTCTACAACTAAGCTCAAATGAAAATAGAAGAAGAATAGGAAAAAGAAGGAAAATTCTTCATTCGTAAAAATTGTTAACTTGAACAGTTGTGTATCAACTATATATAGGAGAAGCTAGTCATCTCTGTTTACAGAATAACTGAAACTATATCTAACAGAATTTTGTTATAACTAACGCTATTTACTACTTAAATAATTATGATAAAAATAAGCTTACAAACTGCTAAATGGGTATTTTTATACTCTAACATCCCCCCCTCAAGTTGGGCTAGCGTGGACATCTAACATGCCCAACTTGGATAGAAGAAAATGAAATTGAGTTGGTCCTAGGACTTTGGTGAAGAAATCTGCCAATTGCAATCCGGATCTGATATGTTGAAGATCAATAAAACCTGATTTGTATTTCTCCCTTACTATATGGCAATCAATCTCCAAGTGTTTGGTCCTTTCATGAAATACTGGGTTTGCAGTTATATGAATTGCTGATTGATTGTCACAAAACAAAGATATAGGCTTTGGAACTTCAAGTTTGAAGTCAGTTAGGATATAAGATATCCATTGCAACTCTGCCACAGTTGAGCTTAATGCTCTGTATTCTGATTCGGCAGATGATTTTGACACTGTAGTTTGCTTTTTGCTCTTCCATGAAACTAGGGACTTGCCAAGGAACACACAATACCCTGTGATTGACTTGCGTGTATCTTTACAAGTTGCCCAATCTGAATCCGAATATGCCTGTACAGTCAAAGAAGAATCAGTAGCATAAAAAAGCCCAAGGGATGGGCAACCCTTTAGATATCTGCATATGTGTAAAGCAGCCTCCCAGTGGCTTGTGCATGGTTTGCTCAAGAATTGACTTAGTTGTTGTGTTGCATAGGTTATATTTGGTTTTGTCAAGTTCAAATATAGCAACCTTCCTATCAACCTTTTATACTTTTCTGGATCAGAAAAAAGCTCACCTTGTGATGATGTTAGGTGTAAACCACTTGGCAATGGTGTCTTTGCTGGTTTACAACTAATCAAACCTGTGTCAATAAGAATGTCCAAAGTGTATTTCCTTTGACACAAATATGTGCCTTTGTCATTCCTTGCTATTTCCATTCCTAAAAAAATATTTTGCAAATCCCAAGTCTTTTATGGTGAATGTGTCATGAAGATATATTTTTAGTCTGTTAATATGGTCCATACTTGATCTTGTGATCAAGACATCATCTACATATACTAGTAAAGCAAGGAAAATAGAATTTTTATTGTATATAAACAGACAATGATCAGAGGAGGATTGTTGGAAACCAAAAACTAACAATTTGTTAGTAAATTCACAATCCCATTGCCTTGATGCTTGTTTTAAGCCATATAGGCTTCTTTCCAACTTGCATACTTGACCCTGCTTAGCCTTATCATATCCAGGTGGAGGTAACATGTAAGCTTCTTTATCAATGTACCCATGCAAAAATGCATTATTTACATCCAATTGACATATAGGCCAAGATTTTATAGTAGCAAACAGAAATGAGTAATCTTACAGTTACCATCTTCGCTACAGGTGAAAAACTTTCTACATAATCCACACCATAAACTTGATTGTACCCTTTTGCTACAAAACGTGCTTTGTACCTTTCAATGGATCCATCAGAATTAAGCTTTACCTTGAATACCCATTTATTACCAATGGGTGTTTTTCCTTGTGGCAAATCAGTGAGTGTCCAAGTGTTATTCTTTTCTAGTGCCTCAAGCTCCTTCTGCATTGCATCTTTCCATTCTTGGATTTTGCTTGCTTGAGTATATGTCTTAGGTTCCTGAATGCTTGTCACATTGGTCAGAAAAACAAGATAATCATCACTGAAATTATGAGAAACTGTATATGGAAAAGTTTGTATAGAATATGGACTTCCTGCATAAACTTTGTTAACAATAGAATTGCATGTGTCTGTAACATTGTTACACTGAAAATCTGTTAGATACGAAGGTTTAACCCTTTGTCTTATACTTCTTCTTACCTCTGTCCTTGGATGGGAACTATCATTATCTATCAGTGGAACAATATCAGATTTTTGTTGTTGGACTTGTGGTTCATGAGCAATATTAAAATTCTGATTTTGATGTTCATGATCGTTTCAAACTGCTGTTGCTGAATATCATTACAAACTTGTTGTTTAGTAGGTTGTTCCAAATTTATGTCATCAGTAGTCAAATCAATATTAGGAACAGGAGTCTATTGAGATAGTAATACTCCAGACGATAAGGGAAAGACATCAGTGCAGAAATATACATCTCTAGAAGAAAAAACTCTTTTAGTGTCCATGTTATACAACAAGTAACCTTTCTTTCCAGTAACATAGCCAATAAAAATGCACTTGAAAGATCTACTATTAAACTTAGATTTATGAGGGATGACATTAGCAGCAAATGTGAGACAACCAAAAGGTTTTAACAAGCTGTAATCTGGGTCTTTTCCATAAAGAAGATGATAGGGTGTTTTCCACTTCAAAATAGCACTAGGTAGTCTATTTATTATTGTGAAGAAAAGTAATCTTCTACAACTAAGCTCAAATGAAAATAGAAGAAGAATAGGAAAAAGATGGAAAAATTCTTCATTCGTAAAAATTGTTAACTTGAACAGTTGTGTATCAACTATATATAGGAGATGCTAGTCATCTCTGTTTACAGAATAACTGAAACTATATCTAACAGAATTTTGTTATAACTAACTCTATTTACTACTTAAATAATTATGATAAAAATAAGTTTACAAACTGCTAAATGGGTATTTTTATACTCTAACAATGATGATGATGTGTTAATGATGAGATTATTTTTTTGCATAAATTTGAAAAATTGACACATAGTAGAGCATGATAGGTAATTTGAGATGAAATTGAGCTTGAATCTAGAGTATTTGATCAAATACGACCCTTGTGAGAATTTGAGCCTAATGTGACTCCTATCTTTGGAGCAATTTATTTTTCTTTCGGTGTGATGTTGATTGGATATATGTATCTGTTTCTAGAACTTGCCTTGAGTCTTTGTTGTGAATATGTCGGTGCATAATGTGACTTAGAAAGTGATATAGGCAGTTTTTGAATTGCAGCCTATTTTTGAGCCTTTTAAACGTTATCCTTTTTACCAAAAAGTTTGAGAAAAATTGTCTCTAGTTAGCCCACTTGAGCTTTTAAGCCTTTTTGTTTCATATCCACATATTACAAGTCAAATACCTTTTAATTTTAGCCTATGACCTTATATTGGACTAATTGAGTAAAGAGGGAGGTGGATTGGAAGGTAGATTGGATTTTTGGGAACAAAATGGGCGAAATAAGGGATAAGCTGAAGGGTAGAAGGAATTTGAAGTGATAGGTGACCTTCGGATTGTGCATATGTAAACATAAGTTTTGGACTGCATAAGATATATCCAGCCTAGTAAAAGTAACATGTTGCTATGCACCTGCTAAACTGCGATAAAATGTCGAATCTTCGAAAGAGGGTCCGAATCTTGACTGAGTTTAATTTACCAAGAATCCATTCTTCACACCCAATTAATGAATTTATTTTAAGGGCAATGTGTAAGAGGTTTTGTATACTTAGATTGTTTCATTGAGGTGTTCGTGCATGCATTCTTCACATCGAAGATGAATTGGCCATGAATGACATAAAGCGATGTTCAGAATAGTATGAATCATAGCGGGCTTTACCATGAGGCTAAAAGTTTCATCACAATCCATGCCAACCTGCTGAGACCCGTCATCACCTACAAGACGGGCCTTATGCCGCTCGAAAGAACATTAGAATTCTTTCTATGACGAAAAATACACATAGAACGAATAACATTTACATTAGATGGGCGTGGTACTAAATCCCACGTACTATTATTATTAATAAGAGCATTAAATTCACCGGCCATTGCGGATTTCCAATCCAGTCGGTCAAGGTAGCCTTAGGGTTATGACACGTCGGTTTTGTAACCTAGTGTTCCGCAAGTGTACGGTTGTAGGTGTAGTAGCGGCAGTCAAGGTCGATCCCACAAGGAATAGAGTTTTAGGTAGTTCGATACCTCGATACTCTAGGATTGTCCTAACTAGATACTAGGTTGCAAAAGATTGATTTTACCAAAAACTGAAGAATTTAACTAATTAACTATGACTTAACACTTGGCAGACAAAAAGGAATTACAATCAAGGAGAAAAGGTATCCCAAGGTTTCGATTTTAAGATATTAATTCAATGTTGAATATGATTTAACCTATAAATTTACCAATTCTAGTGTTTATTAGGCGGCACGACAATAATCTAACCCTTCTCTCGAAGCGATTAAACCATTGATTAATTAAGCTAATTATCCTCTCGAGTCAATTAAACCTAATAACTCCCAAACAATTCTAAGACACGGCCTACACAATCATAGACAACTGCGCTCTATGTCTAAGTCTGATAACGATTCCCTCCTCTCGGAGCGGAATTGCTAAACTAAATTACTAAATCTAGGTGATCAAGTTAAATTTAGTTATAAGCACAAAAATAGAGATAAACACATAAAGAACGGAATTAATAAATTAAATCATAATAAAAGCATTGTCATAATAATTCCTACTCTCTAACCCTAGGACACGAATAGATTAGCTACTCATGCCTAGCAATAATCCAATACAAGATTCTACGAAAAACATTGTAAAAGATTAAACTATAAAAGAACGACTAAACCCGGATGAATCCGTCTCGATGATCTTCGTCTTCTTCATCCTCCAAGTTTTCTAACTCTTTTTCTATGTGTATGTGAGAATATGGAGTGTCTCCCTCTTTAATTCGTGAGTTTGGGGACCTACTTATAGTTATGGGTTGAAATCCTTGAGAGATTAGGACAAAAAAACTCAACTTAGTTCCGGAAGGCTTTTGACGCGGCCTTGAATCCCCCGGACGCGGCCTCGTCGAATTTTACTATGCTAACAGCATAAAAAATCACAATTTGACGCGACCTTGAAGGGTGGTGATGCGGTCACTTCACTTCTTGCTCCGAAATGGTGATTTTCTGTCAGCTTGATACACCTCCAGTGTTTTGTCCATAACTTGAGTTATGCAACTCCGATTGAGGTGAAATTGGTGGTTTTGGAAAGATATTTCGAAGATCTACAACTTTGTTTTAAAGGAGAAAATCTCAAAACGGGTCGGAAGATCCTCAAAAATTGGTTTGAAATCAGGCTTGAAATCCTACTCCAAGCCCATTTCACCTCTTCTTGGTCCGTTTCGTTTCTAGTTCGTCATATACTCGATATTTTGGTCGAAAATCCACAAAAATTCACAAAACACGTCAAATGGTCCAATTTATACAATATAAGCAATTCTCGACCATATATGCATGCAACTGCTATAAATACACATCTAAAATCGACCTAAATTCCTGCATACATGACGTGTATCAAACTCCCCCAAACTTAAACTGTTGTTCGTCTCGAACAACATAAAATAGAACAAAGACACATGTATTTAGCGGAATTGGATGACAAATTAATCTCAGACAGATTTTTCAAAAAGCTAGACATCATAGTGAAATGAACATGTGCGATAGAGAAAACATTAACTACTATCAAGACTTAAACTTTCGAAGTTTTTTATCCTCACCAGGTAAGTGTTTCTCTCATCTCTCAAGTGTTTAGGCTAAAAATATAATTCCACTCAAATTGGACTACATGCACAGTTTACCATAGGCTAGCCAATCGTCTAAGTTAGAATCAGTACTCGGCATAAGTGACAAAGAATCAAGTAGGTCTTTCATTTGGTTGTAATGTTGGCTTTAAGGTAAGGTGGGATAAATTTGGACAAAAGTGACTATCTTTTGGACTAATCAAGTTATTCGTAACCCAACTACCCTTCAATACAATCACTCGATCTCACTCTCCCAATCTCAGCAACCCACCTCTCAAGATGACTTCTTCACCTTCCCAAAAGTGCTTTTCAACCAATTGCTTTTCATACTAAGTATTCGGGTACCACATCATGGGACTACCCGATTTTTCCAAATCAACTAAGCACTTATTTCTTTTAACCTCTCCTTAACACATTAAAGCAATAATACAACTATTTACAGCTGACTCTTTCTTTTGCTTTTCATGATTTTTTTTTTCTTTTTTTTTCTTTTTTTTACTACGAAAATTATAACTTAACACTAATAAAAAACTAGGAGAGGTTATACTTGCTTTGATCTTGGTTTGCAGCTTTATAAACCCACAGTTTCCGCTTTGATTTCTTATACAGATGGGAATTGGGGTGGTTGGCCCGATATACGACGCTCAACATCCGGATATTGTGTATTTCTTGGCGACACTTGCTTTCATGGTCCTCAAAACGTCAACCTACCCTCTCCCGTCCTAGCGTCAAGGCAGAATATCGAGGAGACACCAATGTAGTTTTTGAATCGTGATGGTTGCACAATTTGCTCTTGGAAGTACATATTCCGATTCAGAAAGCTACCGTTGTTTATTGCAACAATGTTTGTGTTATTTAACTCTCTGCCAATCATGTTCAACATCAACGCACTAAACTTGTCGAAATGAATATTCACTTTCAATACCATATTGCGAATATCTTAACCCAAGGGCTTCCATGCATACTATTTGATGATCTTTGAGACAGTCTAAGCGTACGGAAACCTCCCACTTCCACTGCGGGGAGAGGGGTGTTAGACTACCTAGATTGTAGCTATTTAGTTAATATAGATATTATTGTAAATATGTTATGTATCTTCTGTTCTAATCTTAGCCTTAATTGAAGCTAGTTAGTTTGACTAAACATTGCATATATTGTTACCTTTGCTAATGAGAAAGGTACGGATTTGTAATGCTCGGAAAAATTTTCCCGTCTAATTATTTAAATATTTTGTGAAGTTTTAATTATCATTTCATTTATGATAGGCCAACCCATTTTATGTGATTAATATTTTATATTTGGGTTATCTAGCCCAAATATATGATTAATGGACCATCAATTTTATTTATTTTTTTAATTAAGACATTAAGGGACCATTTATTTTATTCAAGCCCATACATTTTAATTACATTCAGGCCATTTTTTTTCATACATCATCATCTACATTTGCTTCATCGACCAAAGTATAGGCCTAATCAATAATCTGACTCAGTTTTGAGCCCAAAGTTAAGGGACATTACATAGAGTGAGAGAGTGAAATATATTAGAACAATTACAGGAAGTTTTCTTAGTGAGTGCAAGTGTGAGAACGTGAGTGTGAGGTGAGTATAATGGGGATCATGGGAACTAGAAGGAATAACTGTCTGTATCATTTTCTTATAAATACCAAAAATTCTTATTCTGAATTGATTTTACGACTATTTGCAACAGTGGAGGTAAACATCTCCCCTTTTTCTGAATAACCCAGTGATACGGCCAAAAGTTGATTCCAGTTTTCTTCCGGCGACCACTGTTTCTCTCAACCCCACATTTCCTTGCTCAGTCATCATCTCCAATCACTACACCTTTAACTCAAACCATCACCGCTGGCCATTCCTTTCCGACTTACTGCGCGTCTCTCCCCATCCAGTGGGAAAAAGAAACGATGAAGAAATTTATCCCGGTTCCAGTTCTAGTACTTGGGAGTTCGGCCAACGGCCCTGTTCAGGTGGAAAATTCAGACGCCGCTGCTCTATTTCGGCGGGGTTCATACCGTCGCCGTCATCGAGTTCAATTGCGAAGGTCTGTACCATATATCCGCAATGTCTGACAAGCAACGAAGTAAGCAGGAGCAAAGGGATTCCCTCGTGAGTAACGAATGGAAGAAGAAAGGGATGGTCAGGACTTACAGACGCGTTGTAGGCGTGATTCGTGAACCAGTTGAGGAGAATGAATAAACTTCTTTTTCTTTTTCCCCCAAATTATTTAAGCCACAATATTATAATTCCCATGAGACTAAGCTACTTTTTTATTCAGACTTCCAATTATATAAGCCCACAACCTCTTGTTGGCCCAATTAATTGTTGGTGGCCCAAATCAATCTCAATGCCGCAAGCATAAGCCTCCATTCTCAAACAAAATGCCATGACCCCACTCTAATTTCTCCAGCCTATACTTTTCCTTTACTTGTATCATATTTTATTGTATTATAATCATAATCATTCTTTCTTTTATTTATTTATTTTAATTTTTAAAAGTATTACTTATATTAAGTTATTTCTCCCTCAAAATAAAATGTAGGAATCGAGGAGTGTGAGTACGGGCCTAGGACTTTGGACTAATTCGAGCATTTGCATTTCACTCAATCATCTCATTCGAGGTGAGGGTTAGTTACAGTTTATTTTAATTAATAGTATTATTTTGGATTGTATAGATGTAATATGTTGTCAACATGCTACTTGGCTACATATTACAATACAATTCAATTGATATGCTACTTTGCTACATATCCCATTACAATACAATTGACATGCTACTCGACTACATGTCTTATTCATTATAATTGCTTTACATGATATGTTTCCTTATATGCTTTTAATTATTATAAACTGTGCCTCCACGAGCTAAAAGAAGCTCACCCCAACACATTATTGATCCTCGGGTAGAGATGAAAAGTGTGATTGAAGTGGAGCCGGAGTCGGATTGCATATGATTTATAAATTCTAATTGATTTTATTTGGGTTGATACTTGAGATTTTGAACAATATTGTTTGATGCAATTTGCTTTCTTTTAGTATGTTTAGACTTAAACTAGGTGTTTGATTGAAATATTACATGAATTATTTGCATGTTTGACGTTATAATGTCTAGTGTATTTGATTATAGTGGGATTTTTCTTTTTATTTAAAAAACTTCACATGCTAGGTGTTAGCTAGAGAATAAACTTAATTAAATGATTATTTGTTTAAAGTTATTTAAAATATTAGAGACTTATGCTAGATTTCTAAATAAATAGAATTATATGTCTAGGTTGTGTTAGTTCAAATATTTCAATTATCTTCCGCTGCACTTACTTAATATGATTATAAATCATTTTTAAAGTTCTCAAATGAACATATAATTCCAAAGTTATTTTTGTGTACCTTAATTGGTAAAATATTTTGATCTTGGTAAAATTGAACGGTTGGTAAATATAGACCTTTGGTAACGACTTGACTAAGCTTTAAAAAAAAATAGTTTTAAATGAACGAATTTAATATTATTGATACTTTATTATTCTCTAAAATAGTTTAGAAAATTGGGCTGTTACAGGATTAATTTTATTTACATAAAATACATTCAAAAATCGTGAGCAACACATGAGATAAGTAGGCATTGAGCCGCTCGCCAAATGAGTTGGGTTTGAAACTGAGCTCACATGACACTGGTGAATTCAATGGGTCAATTCCTTGCCAAATCTTAAAATTTCTTTAGGGGTCCATTTGGATGGAAGAATTTGAGGGGTGAATTTGAAAATTCATAATCAAATCTACCCAACTTGTTTGGCAAAAAAAAAAAAAAAATCAAATCAAGGAATTTTACCCTTCTAAATTTCTAGTTCATTTTGAATGGATTTGAAATCCATCCAATAATCTAGTCATTTATAAATTCACCCTACTTCTCATTTATGTGTAGCCATATTATCACAAACATTTCATGCACTACACACACAACACATTACACATACCACACACACACAGACATACTACACATACTACACACACTACACACACTTCACACACTTCACACACTTCACAAACACACTACAAACACAACACGCACACAAACACGCGCGCACACACACAGACACACATACTACACACACCATACACATACACTTCACATACTACACACAGTATACTACACATACTACACGCACACACTATATACATATTACACACACTTCACACACACTACACACACACTACACACACTTTTAATATAATTATCCTTTCAAAAATGTTAAGAAAGAACTGAAAAAGGATAAATTTAAACAATTCAAATCTACTCATTTGAATTTAAACATCCAAATAAGGGATTTGAAATGAGTTTGAAATGAGTGAATTTCCAAATACAAAGAATTGAAAATCAAATCTTTGCTTTTCAAATACTTCCATCCAAACACAACCTAAAGTATGTTCAAATCCGCTGAATTGAAATTGTTATGGGACTCACTTGTAAATTTTAATTTGTGTGGTTTGCATGGCGCTAGATGCTAGTTTTTCAATTTTCTCCTAAGTTAAATTTTGTTCAATTACACATGTAATATTCTAGTGTGGTTCAAAATTTTGGCATTCGAACAAACGTGAGCTAAAATCATTTTTGGTTCCATAATTTCTTGATCGTACAACTTTGGTTCTAAAAAAGTTAGGAATTTAATTTAGTATCGTATCTTTAGAATTTGTCTGTATTTAGTTCTTTATTTGCGGCCGGTGACTAATTTAACCGGGAAATCACATGTGTCGGTCACTCGTTGGTGCCACATATTTAAAAGTCCGTCAGAAAAATGGTTACGTGATTGTCACATGTGATTTTCTAGCCAAATTAGTTAACGGCGGCGAAAAAATGATAAAATGTTGACAAATTCTAATATATAAGATTAAAATTGAATTTTAACTTTTTTTACAATTAAAATTATACAAGTGAAGTTCTAAGAAAAAAAAGCTCGAACAAATTCAAGTACAAAAATTATAAATAGTGGTTGTTGTGTTCACTCCCCCTATCCATCCGTAGGTAAACACACTCACAACTAATATGTTGGATCAATTATTATTGTAACTCGTAATAAGAGTGGCAAAATATCCGTGGGGATCCAATCCTGTTGAGACTCGAGATTATTGGGTAAGGGATTCCCCGCTTCATTGTTTCCTTAGTTATTTATTTTAATATATATGTCATTTTGTAATATATACTACATACACATATTTAAGGATAAGGAGATCCTAGCTAGTGTATTTCCGAATTCTCTTTTACCGACAAACTAATTTGCATGTACATTAACTCTTCTCTACTTTTGTATAAAAATCAAACATATTTCTTATTTTTAATTAATTTGAAAAGATATATAATGTGTGAGTTAACAATTTATTTTAAGTAGTACTTGATCCAATAAATTCCTAAAGTTAATAAAAAATAGGGTTAATATCATTTTGCACCCTGAACTTCGAGCGATTTTTCCGTTTTCAACCTAAACTATATTTTGTATCAGATAGCAACCTATAGTTCACTCCGGCGAAGAATTCCGGCGAGAAAAATATAAAAAAAAATATAAAAATCATAAAATTCTGTGAAAATCAGAAAAAATCAGAAAAAATATTTTTAAATTCTAAAGTTCATTTAAAATATTATAAAATTAACTGAAAATTTTATTAGTAATTTTCATAAAATTGAATTTTTTATAAAAAAAATCAAATTCTTTAAAAGGACTTTAAATTTTAAATTTTTGAATGTAAAAAATTACTTATTTTAAAAAATTATATTTTCTGTATTTTAAATAGTTTTTATATTTTTCATAAATAACTCTTAAGAAAATCGACTTTTTTTTAAAAAAATACTTCCAACATTTCATAGATATTTTTACGTATCTTGAACGAATTATTTTAGATTTCAAATAATTTTCAGATTTAATAAAATTATACGATATTTTTCAAAAAAAAAAACATAAATAATTTTACGAAAATCCGATTAATTTGAGATTTTCTGAAAATGTTTAAAAATTTTGGAAGTTGGAAAAAAATTTAAATATATACCATTTTGAGAAATCCTTAAATAATTTGAATTTTTTTAATTTATATATTTTTGTATTTTTTAAAATAATTTAAGGTTTTATCATAATTATTACTTTCAATTTATTTAATTTTTTAAAAAATCCCGATCATCTCCGAAAATTAGTTTTTTTTTAAATTTATTTATAAATAAGTAAATTTTTTAAATTCATAAAATTTAAAATTTTAAAATCCTTTTAGGAATTTTAAAGATTTTATTAAAAAAAAAATCAATTTTATGAAAATTATTTAAAAAAAAAATATCTTCAGTTAATTTATAATATTTTAAATTTAGAATTTAAAAATATTTTTTCTGATTTTTACAGAATTTTATGATTTTTAAATTATTTTTTATATTTTTTTATATTTTTTTCCCCGGAATTCTTCGTCGGAGTGAACTATAGGTTGCTATTTGATACAAAATATAGTTTAGGTTAAAAACGGAAAAAATGCCCGAAGTTCAGGGTGCATTTATGTACGCTGAACTTTAGATCCGTTCAATTTAAAATGCAAGTGGATTTGCGAGTTACGTAAAAAATTTGATAAAATGTATTAATGTTTATACTTATTTATTTTGAAGAAATTTATTATAACGCATTTATTGAGACCAAATAATAATGTTCCAAATATACTATATTTCCATAAAAAAGTGCTCAGGCGACCAAAATAGCATGGAAGTAAAATTCCTGCAACTACTCCTAATAACAAACCACATATAGTTGAAGAAGTAGGAGTCTGTTATTTGAAGTTGAAGGTCAAACAATCATAATTTAAGGCCCAAAATCTAGTTGACATGCATGCAAAAGGTCAAGTTATTGCACTCGACCTACAATAGAAAAACAAAAACTCAAGCAGAATGTATAATATCTGGTTATCGTTGAAAGGAAACAAAGAAAATCCATGGCACATGATTTATTTTCTCCCAGTTCCTGTGTTATTTTACGCGGCGGCGGTTTTCACTTTCTCAATCAAATCCGCCGCGTCCTGAACGGTGGCGATGTTCTCGGCTCCGCTTTCTCCGATGGAAACCCCGAATTTCTCTTCCAGGGCCATCATAATCTCCACCGTGTCCAATGAATCCGCACCCAAGTCCACAAATTTTGTTTGTGGCATCACTGTATCCTCCTCGATCGACAGCTGTTTCGCGATGGTGGTCTGGACGACCTGCAGAGTTTCGGGCTGGGCTACGGCACACATTTTCGGGCTTCTGTAACAACGGGCTCTTGTTGCCGGGATTTTACTGATTTTCAGTCCCGCGGTTCCCCGGGAGGTGATGAATGCGGCAGAGACGGGCCTGGCGCCGGAAGGGGAGCGGCGGAGGGTGGTGGCGGGCGGAGGAGCTGACAGAGTGGAAGCAAGCGAAGCCATTAATTCGAGAGAATTAAGGATGAATAAATGTGAGATAGTAAAATGTAGTGGAAATTAAGGGTGGTTGCGGTTGGAGATGAAGGTTTTGAATATTTAAAGGGAAGTGATTGAGGAAGATTCAAAAATAGAGTGGCGGTACTAACAAAGTGAATCTGTCTTCTGCATTGTTAAAAGTGATAATGGCAATGATGGCTGTGTTTGTTTTCTGTATATTAATTTCTTCTCTTTGTTTTGATGATCTTTTGTTCTTTCTTGCCGTCCCATTCCACACAAACTTAACAATCCCAGCCGTGATATGAATATATGAGTTGTGGACTGTTGGAATAGCTGTCCTCATTAGTGGTGTTTGTGTCCGTTAGATAATGGAAATGTGTCAACATGCGTAGATACACTTTATTAGGGATAGCTTTACTAAATGGGCTAATTCTGTCCTACCCAATCGGGTAGTGCTCGATTGGATAAACTAATCATTCACTTAAAAAGTGAATTGGGATCAACTATTAATTTTCATTTGATCTTCATCCACTTTCTTAATGGATGGTTGGATCACCTAATCAGATACTACCTGAGTGGGTAGCATAAAATTTCTCATATAAATGAATCATCTTTCTTTCTCAAATTTTCAATGAAACAGTAGCAGCCAATCTATTCTTTAAGCTGCAATTATGTTCACTTTCAAGTCTTTATTGTTCTTATACTTGTTCATTCAATTCTAAAACATGGTATCAAAACAGGATTAAGAGACCCCGTTTGAATGTCTTTTGTCAAATCTGCCTCGATTTACTCCCTTGAAGGGAGAATATTCCTTTAAAATGGGAGATGATACAAGCGCCAGCAAAACAGCTGAAGCTGTGGACAGAGCAGCTGGCAAAGAAAGTGACAGTAGTATCAATATAACCACTGGTTCAAACCAGATCCAGGCTATGCAACCACAAAACCAAGTGATCTCAATGAAGCTTGGAGACAACAATTACCTCAAACGGAGACAACAAATCTTAGCTGCAGTGAAAAGCGATGGTCTCGAAGAATATCTGACTGGAGAAGTCAGTGCACCACAAAAGTTTATCACAGAAGGAGGAAGTGTGAATACCAATCTAGATTTTCAAGTGTACCAAGGACAAGATCAACTTCTTGCCTTATGGCTTTTGTCTTCATTAAGTGAGAGTGTTCTCATCATGATGGTGGGACTTGAATCCACCTGCGAGCTATGGAACACACTGGAAACAAACTTTTCCAGTTAAAGCAAAGCAAGAAAAATGTAGTACAAGATGGAGCTGCATAGTTTTAGAAAAGGAAATCGGAGCATTAAAGACTACCTTAACAAAGTCAAGGCATGCTGTGATGCTTTTCCTGTAGCAGGACCTAAGCTAAGTAATGAGGATAAAATCATGCATGTTCTTGGAGGGCTCAGTGGAGATTATAATCATGTTATGGTCTCAGTTACATCTAATTAAGATTGATGTACACTAAATTAGAGATGTTTGTGCACTCCTGTTGAGCTATGGAAACAGGTTGGGAAGCTTGTCAGGAATATCTGAGGAAACATCTCTTCTTATGCAAACATGGGTTCACATGCGGATGGCAAAAAACAATGGAAATGGAAAAGGCAGAGGCAGAGGCAACAACATCAACAATGGCAGAAGAGAAAACAATGGAGACAAATTTGGAAGATGAGGCTTTGGAAGAGGTGGTAGGGTGTCTTATTTTTTAAAAATGGCAAACTGTTCTGCCACATTTGTGGTTTCAACAACACTCATACCAAAGAGAAATGCTACTGTAGGGACTAAAACTACAAGCCTCCAAACAATAATCAGGGATATAGAAACAATGGTTCAGGTAATAGGTTTGTTAATGCACCTCAGGCAAATCAGGTAGCACCACCTTCTCTCAACAGGATATCAACTCAAAGTACTCCAGCTGGTTCCCAGATTCTGGAGCCTCTAGCCATATCACTTATGACTTGGAAAATTTGAATGTAGCAGCAGATTACCAGGGTGGCAAGAAGCTACATCTTGGCTATGATTCAGGTATTTTAATCCCTCACATTAGAGATTCGAAATTCAAATCCCTTAACCCCTCTACAGATAGAATCTTTAACATAAATAATCTTCTTCATGTTCCAGAAATAAGTGTTTAACAATTTTGTAGAGATAATGGTGCGTATTTTGAGTTTCACTCTTTTAACTGTTTTTTTAAGTAACAGGCCACTAGAACAACTCTTCTCTAAGAAAATCTTGAAAATGGACATTAATGCCAATAAGATTCAAGATGTCATTCTTAGAATCTTAGGATTTTAAGTTCAATCAAGCTCACAACCCAAATTGATGAGCAACTCTTTGAAGCCTTTATGTTTTTTAGTTTCTAGTTCTGTCGGTTCTTTTAATCCCAAGAAGAGGTTAGGGTTAGAAGTCTGGCAGAATAGGTTGTGCCATGCTGATTGTGTCCAAAGTCTTAAAGCATTGTAACCTCACAACTTCTGTTAATGAAAAATATTTACCTTATTCAGCTTGTTTTCTCTCTAAATCTACTCATTGCGGTATAAAGATTCTAATATTGTTTTCATAAAACCTTTTGAACTTATACACAGGGATCTCTAGGGGCTGCATCTAAGACCATCTTTATCCATGTTCTTGGAGGGCAAGGGCATGGGATAAAGACAAAACCTTCAATGAAAAATAAAAGCAAAATTATTTAATCATTGGTGACCTGGGTTGTGGATGGGGTTGGTCAACCAACCTATTCCACAACCCAACCCCCTTCCACAACCTGCCACATGTCGGTACTCCCTTCCAAAATATGACGTTAGCCCGACAGACCCCACCTCACAACGCTCTTAAATACGACCTGGTCGAGCATATATGGCGAAAATTTTGTCCCACTAATTAAATATATTAGTTGTATCTTTTATATTTGTAATTTAGTATTTCAGATATGTATTTGTAGCTTAATTTATTTTTTTTTTGATTTTGTAATTCAACTTTTGCAATTTTAATTTGGTTATTGATAGGGATGACCCGGTTACTTCGGGCCGGGTTAATCCTGAGCCCATTTACCAGCTCAGCGAACGCGCCAGCAAGCGCGAAGGCCCAGGCCCAGCAACACGCATTCGGTTCAGCGAATCAAATCTGTTCCGTGAATCAAGGCCCATGATCTATTCCCAACTGCCATGCAGATTTGGTGGGCAAGATTATAGGGATTTAGTTAGGGTTTGGGTTTAGTAGTATAAATAGATGAAAAGAACTCTGAATTAGGGTTCGGACTTTGCTTTCTGTAACACGCACTGTAAACTCAGCATTCGAGTGAAAGAAACACCTCGGCGATTGCCATTTTCTCCCCGTGGACGTAGATCTCCGGATCGAACCACGTAAATTCTGTGTTTTTATATTCTGTTCTTGTTGATTACTGTTCGATTGGGTGATTACCGGATTGCGCATTATCAGTTATTATTTCATGTTATTTTAAACGTACCGAAAAAACAAAATCGACTTATTGTAATTACGAAAATTAAATATTTTTTTATTTTTGAAATATATTAGAAAAAACACGAAAAATAATATGCAATTATTAAACCGTATAAAAAATATTGATTTTATTGGGAAATAAGATCTGTATTTGGATAAAAGAAATTAATATATATTAAAATGTTGGGTTGGGTTGGGTTGTTGATAAAGTGTGAAAATGTATTTTTTAGGTTGCGGAGTAGGTTGTGTATGTGGAAGAGAGAGAAATGAATTTTTTATTGATAGGTTGGGTTGTGGGAGGTTGTGATAAAGATGGTCTAAGAAATCCATCAAGGGGTATCAATATTATGTAACTTTTATTGATCAAATGTCCAGATATACATGGATATATTTTCTTACTAAAGTCTGATGTCTACAGTGCTTTGCTCAACATTCGAGCTTTCGTGCAAAACCACTTCCAGAAAAATATAAAAGCCCTCCAAAGTGATTGGGGAGGTGAATACTGAAATCTCTCAAAATATCACCAAGAAAAAGGGATCACCCTTGAATCTCTTGTCCTTATACCCCATAACAAAATGGTCTTGCAGAAAGGAAAACAGACACATTGGCGTTAATGGCTCAAGCTAGTATTCCTCAGAGTTTTTGGCTTTATCTTTTTAAAACAACAGTACACGTCATTAATACAATTCCAGTCAAAGCCCTAAAGTAAATTTCTCCTTTTGAATCTCTTTAGCACAAGAAACCTGACATCTCTCATTGAAGCAGTTTTTTGTTGCCTTTATTACCCAAACATAAGACCTCATACCCAAATAAAATTGGAGCGCAGATCTGAGCCTAGTACTTTTCTTGGTTATTTAGATGAATATAAAGGATATAAACACTTTTACCCTCTGGAAAAACTTTAATCACTAGGGATATTGTCTTTTTTTTTTTTTTTTTTCTTTTTTCTAAACTGTTTTTCCTTCTAGTCACAAAAACAAGACCAGCCTATTATTCATACAAAAGGAGATACGGATTTCTTAGCCCCTCCTGTTGTCACTATCTTACCTGTCTCCAAACAACCTTCCAACTCATCTCATCCTAATAATAATCAGTAACAACAGTCATGTCCCGTCTCTTGACAGCTCATATAACAAGCCCATAGCTTTATTCCAATGATCTCTAACTCTCCACACACTACTATACCTTTTGAACCAATATAGAGGATTAACACCTACTGAGCCAGTTGGGCAGGTTGCACCCTTACAAAACATATAGCCTATGAGAACTAGAGCTAAAGCAAGCATAAGAAAACCTAAATGGCCTGTTTCGTTGCCTATAGCAAGAATAGGGTTGGTATATCTAAATAGGTTTGTAGGGTGATTGGGAACACTTAAATAGGTCCAATAAGTAGTTTGGTTGGATGATTTTTACTGATTGGTAGACATTTGGGAAAGCTAATAACATGTTTGGTTCAGGTGTGGTTCAGATGTTAAGTTGTGTGTGATAAGATGATTTCACCATTTTACCCTTAACTTATCAGAAATGCAGAGGACAATAGAGTCAAAACCCATAACTCTCCCCTTTTGTTATTCATCTTCTTCCCCGTTCCAGAACCAGATTTCTGGTCCAAGCATAACCCATATCGACGACGACCGCTACACGCACTCAACACATCGCCAATTGATTTGTGCACTCAGATCCGTCTTCAATTTACATGTTTTCTTTCTTACATCTGTTCTTGTTTTCTAATTTCTGGGTTCTTTGTCAGATGGCGAAAGAGCATAAAAACTGTATAATTCTTAGAATTAGGGCTTCTATGTTTTCTCCTAACAGAAATAAATTTTAGAACAATTAATTTTAGAAATAAATTAGGGCTTCTATGTTTGCGTTAAAACTATATTCAAATTATTTACATCTTTATTTTTGGTTCAACTTCATTTCTAAATTTGAAACTTGGGGGATTGTTGGCTACTGTATTGTTTGATATACTTTCTAGTTATGTCTTTTATTTTACCCAAATATCCATCAAACACAGTCTAATTATGGAGTGAAATAAGTTTGTTGTTGGTTGATTGTTTCTAATGTTGGACGATTAATTCCAATATATTGATATTATGGACAACCTTTTGATGTAGGGAGCATGAGTGGTGGATCTAGACGTTAGAGTACGGGTACATGGAGGTAAGTCTATAAACATGTTAACCTACTCGGACTAAAGGCAATTTTTTTATCTTTTAATTTTGAATGAATTTCCTGACTGAAACTTGTAACCATTTCTGTAGAAAAACAGAACAAGGGGAAGGCAGTTAAAGAAGAAATTGTGACTTTGATGTGTTATTGTGGGGTAGAGGCCCCTACATTCCAGTCTCGCATGCCGTATAATCCTGGAAGGAGGTTCGCTAAGTGTACCAAGTGCGATTTCTGGGAATGGATTGATCCTAAGACAAACGTTGAAGAGGATATTAGCAGCATTCGGGCAGGTGGGAATTCAGCCTTTCACGAGGATATGGTAATAATGGGCGACAAATGTCTCAACTGGTAGGTAGCCAGTGAAAACAAGTGCGTCTATCAACGCACTAGCAGATATTATCAAATATCTAGGTTTGGGGTTTCTAATTATTATGCTCATAGTCGCTTTTGTGATTACATTGCACGCACTTCGTCTGTGATGTTAATGATTGCTCTAAGGTAGAACGACACTTGGTCAACTTTTACTTTTTGTCTTGTTTGTCATTGGGTAAATGAATGCTGCATTAAACTCTAGCGCTAGTGGTTTTACAATTTCTGTGGATCATCCCTTTTTTTTTTGGCCGCTTTATATTAGTGTGCATATATGTCAATCCATTTTAGATATGTGTCCTAGACGACGGTTGTGGCATTTTCACTCAAACTGATGTCTCAATCTTTGGTTTGTTGCTAAATTCTGCTAAAAAGAAAAAAAAAAAAAAATTGTTATGGATATATTTGAAAATTGTTATTGTTTTAACGATTTGATATGTCTTGAGGATTGCTTGTAAATATGGTTGATTCTCATTTCACTACTGTCCAAGCATTGAAGAGGGTCATTTCACTACTGTCTAGACTGGTTTGCTTATATTCGTAAATAAAAAATTCTATGATGTGAGGATGTACTCTCTCTTGGATATGGATACTCTCTCTTATAAGATTTTAGATTTTGTTTGGATATACAACTTTTATGGGTCTATTGACATTTGCTTTTGCTAGTTTAAGAAAGAGAGTATTTTTTAAACAAGGCTTGATATTGTCATTTAGCCATTTTTGTAGATCAGGAATATATTCCCCTAGCCTTATAATGTCATGTCTAGGTGTGACATTTCATTCACATGTGTTTGTGTTTTTTTTTTTTTTTTTTTTTGGATTGTATCTGTTTGAATTTGTATAAATATGCCCATCTCATAGCAATGTTATGTATCAAAGCTTTGCTGAATAACAAAGTTAGAAAAAAGATAGAGAAAAATGGCCCCTACGCTAATTGATCAGGGGAAAGTCTTCGGATGAGTGGACTCGTGAGATCAAATATGAGTTCTTATCACAGCTGGTGGATGAAGCTTAACTAGGTACTTGGGATCAAACTAGAGGAAACACGAAGGTAATTCGTAAGGCAATGCGGGAGATAAACTATCGATTCAACAGAGAGTTCGATTTTAAGTACTGTAGATGAGGGTTGGGAAGTTCAAAAAATCGTTATCGAGTTTTCAAGTGGATTACTTCACTCAGTGACGTCACTTATGACGAAAGATCAAAGAAGATCAGCTGCAGCCCAGATGCTTGGGAGTTCATCTGTGAGGTAAACTTTAGTAAGCTAAAACAATCAGAAATTGCATCATATTCCTTAACTTAATACCTTAAATACGTGCACTGTTATGTCATTTGCAAAAAGAAAAACTAGGAGCACGCTACATGCAAGATGGTGAATAACACTTCAACTGGTTGAAGTGTCTATTTGAGCTTCCAACTGTGGAGGTTGACGATGAGCCTCCTTATGTCATAGACATTGCAAGCGACGAAGAAGACGATGACTTCGAGATTCCTGTGATAACTAAAGAGGTTAAAGCCGCTGGCGATGCTCAATTCTGGGTGGATGTGGCGGAGAAGTTCAACGAGCCAACAACCGAGGACGACACCAACACCTCCGCAGTGTCGTCTACTGTTATCTCTATTATTGTGAAGCTGCGTAGGCCATCCGGACACACCAAGAAAGTAAAAAATGAACAAGGACATTCCTCTTCTTACGGTTCTAGCCCGAGCTTTTCGCCGGCTAAGAAATTCTAAAAGGCCCATTCTCGGTTGGTAGTGTAACTGTCCTTATTAGATTATTATATGCTTTATCTATTTTGTAATGCTCCAACTTCATGTTTGTGGGAGCTTGCTGTTATTGTAGTAACAATATTGTGGTGTCTTGATATTACCATGTTATGTCATGGCATTTTCTTGAGTAATATTATCAGATTTACTAATGGTGTCAGCTTGTTGCAACTTGAACTAAAAAAGGGTCGAATATATGAGCTGATACTGACCAAACTACATGAACTGATTTCAATTGGACCTTGATAGAGCCTATACATGGCGTCGAAAAATCGTCTCCATGGCATCCCACTTCTGCTCACCTTTGTAACGATACGCGTCGGCTAACCTGTTACCCTGTATTGGAAAAAATACAAACAAAGATTGAAACAAACTAATTTTCCAGTAACTTATAGCTGCCATTTAGTCTATTAACATATTTTATAGATGCTTACCCCAAGAACGATGTGCCCCATACTGTAGATGGGGCGTCGATAACATTACTACTTTCGTTACAAATAACTCCCAGAGTTGAAATCAGCCTTTCAAATACATTGTACCGCTTCCTCAAGGCCCTAACGCGCGTTCATAGAAAACACATTGAAAACACCATGCCATGTTCATACTCAAGTATGAGTTGAATTTTACCAAGCGCACCTTTATCGTCGGAGCCAAACTTAAAGAAACGATAAGTTGCTTCGTCAGCGAAGGCATCAATAAAGCAATTGTCGATTTCTTCAGTCCATGTTTTCATCGTATAGTATTGACTCTTGAGCCGGTACCCCCAAACAAAATATTATTTCCCACTTTTTTTACTAACAACTTTAGGACCAAAAAATCAATTATTCTTTTAAAAAAATTCAAAAAAAATAAATACTCATTCGAATAACAATATCTAATCACCAAATAGAATGAGATTGAAAGCCATAAGCCTTCATGAACTGAAAATAGAAAATTAAATGGTGAATTTTCAAATCCACAGCTAGCGGCAGCAGCATGAACGCTGCTCCACAGCAATTTGATCTACAAATAAATTGAAATTCTGATACAACCCTAAAACACCATACAACCATTTTATAAGCCAATGTTTAAGCACAATAAATAACAAAAATAAATGCAAACCAACTCACCTACCATCACCTTGTAGCTTACTACATGATACATTAGTTCAGAAGCAGAGGCTAATAAATGAACATATATCTGTTGTCATAATTTACTAACCACCAAATATGTATTAATTGTAAACTGAAAGCATGGTTAGATAAAAGGTAGCACCACATTCAAGAGAAAGGACACCAAATATTCAATTGAAAGGACCTGCTTCATATTTTTTCTAATTAGCAGTTTGGTCAGCCTATTGATGTAAACATCATAGGCGTCATTAAAAGAATTGAATTAGTTGTTCCTATTCGACAAACCAAAGGAATTCCAAAAGTATCTCATCACCAGGAATTTATACAGTTTATCCCCCATATCAAGATAACCCAAAAAATGGATTAACTTTGTAAAAGCCACCTTCCCAATCCATCAGATTTCGTTAGCCGACCCCAAATCAGAGGTGACCTAACATTTTCATCTGTGCATAAACTTCTCTTGCATCACGAGGCAGGCTGAAAAAAAGGTCAAGTTCGTCGGCATCTTTGACGACATCTTGGAGGCGAGCAGCTTCGCATTCATGTTCATCTCCTTGATAGAATCAACGAAGGCCAAAACTTCCTTTCGAGCTTGGGACATATCATACTCGTAGCCAATTCTACGTGTGATGTCACCTAGCCGAGTAGCTATTTCATCATAAAATTTTCCCAATAAATCGCATACCGTCTCTCGAGTATCAGTAATTTTACGTTTTTTGGCAGCTTTCCCATTGGGAGGTGCACTATTGGTCTGCAGGGACTCCGCACGTGACACAATGGGTGACTTTCCTTTTGGGACTGATGGGGGAATCAGATGGCTTTCTGGAACAGTCTCGAAAATCTCTCCCACACCATCAACAAACAAATCAAAACCATCAAAGACACATTCTTCATCCATAGTGGTCTATATAAGCAAGTGACCCATGTTTGTCAGATCTAAATCAAAATCTATATGAACCGAACTTAGTTATTTCGAACATAAAATACAACTGCAATATATAAAGGATTCTAACATGTTGCGCCTCTTCGTTGAGCACATTGTTGATTACCTCCACGAAACCCTCGACACTCTTGCCCGTTGCCCAGTCTTTGCCAAAGATCTCACATCAATCTTCGTAGAAAGGCCAAGACTTGAACCGCATTCCCTTAGCGTTTGTGTCAAGCTGAAATAAAATGTGTTATTAAAGCTGAATTAACAAAAAAATTAATTAGTACAAACTTTTTATCCAAACTTACCTTCACGTACGATTCCCAAGCTTCACTGTTAGCTTTGATCATGTGCATGGAATGATTGTACCCGATCCCACTTTTAGCCAACATTGAGAAGAGACTCCCATGGTTTTTTTTTCCACCTGTGTATTTTGCTATTAATATGGAGCGTCCCCTTCAAGTCAGTCCCTGGGAAGGCACAGACCATGAATACTTCCAGAGCATTCAAGTAACCTGGTCGGAATCCATTCTCCGACTTCCAGTTTGTGGTGATGATCTCCTTTAGTCCTAGAATCAACATTTTCTCTTCCTCAAAGCTCCAGCACCGAAGCTCCTTATCAGCTCTAGTTCGGGGTACCCTTATCAAAGGTCTAGCCCTAGCAACCATCTGGTTTAAGAACGAAGAACACATATATCACTAGCTATAAAATTTGCAAGTTCATTTGATAAAATGACAGAAAAATATTTCATGAATAATAGTTGATCATTATAATTATTATAATTCTGCCAAGCTGCAATTATTTTATATTTACACTTTATGAAAAAAAAAAAGAACAACATAATAAGCGCTGTCAAGAAAGGTAAATATCCAGACAAAATATTGATAAGAACAAACATAACAGTGTCACTATAGTTCAGATTAGAAATTATAGCAATAAAGTCTGAAGTCAAAACAAAGGAAAATATATTTAAATCCTACAAAAATACAGTCTTGAAAATATCCAAAAAAAAAAAATATTACAAACTTCGCAACAGATTAAATTGTTTTACTATTGATATAGTTGATAGAAAATGTTTTCTCAACTAGTGTTGTTCCGTTGTCCCCTCCACTCATCATACATCGAAATGGCCAGATTATCCCTCATTTGAGACCACTCATGTGAAGGCTCTATATGATCCATAAACGACGTATTTTCGTCTTCTTGATGTAGAACATCTATGTCGTACCAGATCATCAGCTAACGGGTTTATGGGCATTTCATTACGGAGGAAATTGTGCAAGAGTACACAAGCCATGACGATCCTATTCTGAGTCTTCAATGGATAGAAGGATGCACTACGAAGTATAGCCCACCGCTTCTTTAGCAAACTGAACGTTTGTTCGATGACATTACGGGACTTAGAGTGGGACATGTTGAAATATTCTTGATAGTTCTTAGGTGCTCTAGATCCCTCTCCCCATTCCTCCAAGTGATATTGAACTACCTTATATGGAGTGAGGAATCCCTCCGCATTTGTATAACCATTGTCACACAAATAGTATCCACCTGACAGTTTGTAGAGAATTAAACTCTATATTCATTAATCCTAATAATGAATGAAAGAGATCATAGATGAAGGTATACCTTGGGGGACCCTAAATCCATTAGGTCTACTAACAGCCTCCCTTAAGACTCTACAGTCAGCAACCGATCCTTCCCATCCGCTTAATACGTATACGAATTTCATGTTGCTGTCACAGACTCCTAAAACGTTGACCGCAACATCACCCTTCCTTGTCCTATATCGGGCTTTGGCTATCTCGGAACAGTCACTTTGATGTAAGTTCCATCTAAAGCACCTAGGCTACCCTAAACAAGTGAAATTCAATAAAAGTAAAAAAGGGTTAGAAATCTATTATTTAGTACTAATTTAGAAAATGTTTGCTATGGTCGTATTTGACAATATTTTGAGTTACCTTATAACACCTCCAACTAGAGTAATCACATTCTTCGCCTACGGGTTCCGGGGTAGCTAGTAGGATGGTGTGCAGCTTTAGGACGGCGGCAAGAACGGAGTGGAAATGAATGCTAACCGTTTGGCCCGATCATTTGAAATCAAACTTAAGTACTCTTGTTTTTTTTTTTTTTTTTTTTGGTGAGAAAGAATGTAACGCTACTTTCTCACCGACGCTGACATACCTTGAATCTTTTAAACCCCAAAAGTTTTTAAGAAGAAAGCACAGTCTAGCAAAAGCGCTCCTAGACATTCTTAATTGTTCGAGACAGTCGACATCAGTATTTCTTGTTAAAGTGTCTAGATGCTTGACCTGGTCTGGGATTTTATCAGACATTATGTAATGTATTTCACGTTCAACTGATCTCCTAGCCTGACTCGATAACTCTAACTGCCCCACTAACGAGTGTATGACTACGATACTAGTAAACTTTATTTCTTCCACCAATAAAAAAATATCGGCCCGTCTTCTGCCTATTTGGGACATTGCCTTTGTTGATACAAATAAAAAATAGTGATGTAAACAACGCAGAACCCGATGACAATTCAACATAATAAATAAACTGGTAAATGATGTAAAACTTTATGTTACTGTCGTAAAATAAATTTCATTTCACTTTAGCAGATAGCCGTCTCTAATTAATCACCTCTAAAAAAAATTAGTGTTATCATAACAACAGATAACAAAAATTCAGGCTAAGACAAAATATACACAATGAAAAAATTTCAAGTCATCATAACAATAACTAACAAAATAACAGTTTAATAACATCAGATGTTATCTTTTGGTTAGACAAATTTAAGCATATAACTATTTGAAATAACAAAATTACAGTTTAATACAAAATAATATACCAAAATCAGTAACCATTCTACTAACCATTAACAAAGTTATAATCTTGCCTACCAATTCTGAAAGTTAATACACAATCCAAAAAGGTAAAAATGGAGTTTGTCACATGTGGTTTTGAGAAAATAACAGTGCATTGAAGACGGGAAAAGAAACACTTAGATAACCATATTCAAGTTAGGGTTCTTGTAGAAACAAGAAAATACCTTTGTCAATGTCTTCTTACGCAGTAGAACTGACACTAGCAAAGGTATTTAGGAGCACGTCACCGATCAGCTCAGATTCTTTGTTATCGAACAAAGATGAAAAAAAAAACCCGTAGAGATTAGAGGACTGAGGCGCGATTCAAATATACGTGGAAGATACCAGAAGTTGAAGAAAAACTTTCATTAAACCAATCTCACGAAAGGTTTTGGAACTAGGTGTCATTGTTTAAATCAAAGATTCAAAGTTGACTTGTATTCAGAGGAACGTATGTATGATAGAGGAGTAGCCTTCTGAGAATAGACAAAAACTATTGTAAGGAGCTAAGTTGGACGTAGACGCTGGAGTAGCTAAGTAGTACTTTGTGTAAACTTCTTGATGAATTTTCATACTGTGTGAGGGAAGAGTGGATATAAAAGGATTACCCCACCTTCGAACCACTACAAATATGTGTCTATTTTCATATTATTTTTATTATTGTTGTTGACATACTACTTATCTACTGAGGAAAGAGTCATTGTTGGGTTTGTATACTGAAAGCAAGACTTTTATGTTGTATACAATGTTTCCAGTTATTTACTGTTAATCTCCTATCTAACTCTGTTTACACTAATCACTATATATGTCCTTATATCTTTTACTCTAAGCAAACATATGGTGTGTTGTAGATCATAGAGGATCATATGATTGGTTAACATTAATGAGATATAAAATATAAATCACAGCCGTGACGACTTAAGGACGAGTTGTTGGTATAGGCTGCAGTATTAAGTAGAAATAGTTTATCTTGACTATTTACTTTTACTGGTACGTCTTTACGTATTGATAGGATTACGGTGAGATAAGTTCTTCTACCTGACCTTAGTGAAGAACAAGAGATCTCTGTGACTTATTGTAATCTAAACCCTAATAAGATTACAGGTGTGTATGCGTGTCTGTGTGTCATTTTGACTTACCATGACTGAGAGTTAAGTGATAACTCAATATACTCCGTATCTTGGCTGACAGCAGTTTGCATATGATAACTAGAAATTTGTATTAAGGTAACCGTATTCGTTTAGGATGATGATATCCTCTTAAGGAGCTCAAAAGGTTTATTGTACTAAACCCTACAAGTTGATTAAGTTCAGGTACAATAACGAAGTTGAGTGATACTACTTAAGGAATTAATAAGCAATTAGTTAATTTAAGCTGTCAGAGGCTTTAATTAATTAATGGATATTTGATATCTTAGATACGAGAATTAATTAAGTCTAAATTCAAGCCCCGACTCGATTCGAAAATAAAGAGATAAGTCAATATTAATTCTCTAATTGAATGAATTAATTATATTCCGGGCTGAACATAGAAAAATTAATTCATAAGAGGTAAGTCAATATTAATTCTCTAATTGAATGAATTAATTATGTTTCGGGCTGAACATAGAAAAATTAATTCATAGTTAGACCCATCTTTGTTCATTGTATTTTATCCCTGGGCTTGCCCATCTGGCTCCTAACCCAAGAGGGAATTAATCTATCAAGCCAGGTCCAGACTCAATGTATTAAGGCCTCGTTTACTTCGGGTGGTCTATAATCGGGTGTATAAGATTATGGTGTATTATAATAAGGGATTGGGATAAAACCAATTATCCTATCAAATGTTTAATTGGGGTGATTATCTTCTATTATTTATACCGAACAACCAAGATAACTAAACCCACCTATTGAGGTGGGATAGCTTATGGGGGTAAATATGCATAAAAAATCGTGTTATCCCGGGTATCCGGGATAACACACCATTTAACTACCAACGAAGTAAACATCGGTTTAACCTGAACAATTAGTCCTTATTCAACCTAATCATGCAAAGTAAACGGGCCCTAAGTTTAAATATATAACTTCTTACTATGATATTATTGACCTACCGAAAAGTCACAGAAAATAGAGAAATAGAAAGGGTAGGCGGCGCCTGTAGAAAAATTTCCAGGCTTGGGATTTCTCAAAGTTTGTCGTTCATCCGGTATTGGGAATTAAGCAGGGATGTACCTAGAAGATCAAAGCTGGAGTCGATCATCGGTTCGTTGTGTACCCAATTCCCAAGTTAATTCTAAACATCAAAGTGTTGCAATTAAATTAAATAGATGTATTTTTAGGAATAATCAATGTATAATGAATTATGATAATCCAAGAAGTACCTATTCAAACTTCCTACAATTGGTATCAGAGCCTGGTTCCAGATATAATTCAGATTTGATTATATGTGCGTTTTTTTAATTTAATGGATTGACGTTCTTCGTGGCTCGTTTAATTTTTCGTTGGATACGTCATGTTTGTTGACGTTGTAATTGTTTTTCACCACGAAAAAATATGTGGTTAGATTAGCTTTACAATTGTATTGTATTTTTTTTATAAAAATCTGTAAAAGTCGAAGAACGAAGATGAAGAATGAGAAAAACGCGAAGAACCCGGCAGCAGCAGTCCCGGCGCCCGCCAGCAGTATTGCCAACGCGCGAGCAAGCGACGGGGGCTGGACGCACGAGCGTTCAGCAGCCCTGCGTGGCACTGCTCAGCGGAGGCCTGTGCGCGCGGGCAGGCTGGACAGGCGGGGGTGAGCAGCGGCAGACGAGCGTGCGAGCGCCCGAGGCCCAGCGCTCGAGCACGCTCTCCACCCGTCTCGGCAGGCAGGGAGTAGCAGCGGCAGGCGGCGACGACAGCAACTCCAGTAGCAGCGGCAACGACTCCAGCATGTTGCGGTTGGAGGGGCGGCGACGGCTAGGGTTTGCAAACCCTAGCAGATCGTTGGCATGTATGAGCCCGGGCACGCGCAAGGCGCGGGCTTCGGCCCATCAGGCTCCGGCGACTCTAGGCGGGTCGGCACCCTCGGCCGTGGCATGGGTGTCACGTTGGTTTTCTAACCTAGTGTTCTACAAGTGTATAGTTGTAGGTGTAGTAGCGGCAGTCAAGGTCGATCCCACAAGGAATAGAGTTTAGGTAGTTCGATACCTCGATACTCTAGGATTGTCCTAACTAGATACTGGATTGCAAAAGGTTGATTTTACTCCTTAAAATACTTAACAGCTAAATTACCTAACTAACTATAGCCTAACACTTGGCAAACAAAGAGGATTAACAATCAGGGAGAAAACGTATCCTAGGGCTTCGATTTCAGGATATTACTTCAATGTTGAATATGATTAACCTATAGATTTACCAATTCTAGTGTTTATTAGGCGGTACGACAATAATCTAACCCTTCTCTCGAAGCGATTAAACCGTTGATTAATTAAGCTAATTACTCTCTCGAGTCAATTAAACCTAATAACTCCCAAACGATCTTAAGCCACGGCCTACACAATCATAGACAACTGTGCTCTATGTCATAAATCTGATAACAATTCCCTCCTCTCAAAGCGGAATCGCTAAACTAGATTACTAAATCTAGGTGATCAAGTTAAATCTAGTTATAAGCACAAACATAGAGATAAACACGTAAAGAACGGAATAAATTAAATCATAATCAAAACATAATAATCATAATAATCCCTACTCTCTAACCCTAGGACACGAATAGTTTAGCTACTCATGCATAGCATAAATTTGATACAATAATTCATGGAAAACATTGTAAAGAACAAAAACTAGAAAAGAAACAACTAAACCCGGATGAATCCGTCTCGAGGATCTTCGTCTTCTTCATCCTCCAAGTCTTCTAACTCTTCTTCTAAGTTTATTTGAGAATATGGAGTGTCTCTCCCCTTTAAATCACTAGTTTGGGGACCTATTTGTAGTTATGGGTTGAAATCCTTGAGAGATTAGGACAAAAAGTCCAACTAAAACCCGATTTGGTGTTCCGAAAGGCTTTTGACGCGGTCTTGAAACCCCCCGGATACGGCCTCGTCGATGCGTACTGTGCTAACACATTTCTGGGCCCTTTTTGACGGGGCCTTGAAGGGCAGTGACGCGGCCGCGTCACTTCTTGCTCCGAAATGGTGATTTTCTGTCAGCTTGACACACCTCCAGTGTTTTGGGCATAACTTGAGTAATACAACTCCGATAAAGGAAAAATTGGTGGCGTTGGAAAGATAATTCGAAGATCTATAACTTTATCTGAAAGGAGAAATTCCCAAAACGGATTGGAAGACCCTAAAAAATTGGTTTGAAGTCAGACCTGAAATCCTACTTTGAGCCCATTTCACCTCTTCTTGGTCTGTTTCGTCTCTAGTTCGCCATATACTTGATATTTTGGCCTAAAATCCACAAAAATCCACAAAACACGTCAAATGGTCCAATGTATACAATATAAACACTTCTCGACCATATATACATGCAACTGCTATAAATACACACCTAAAATCGACCTAAATTCCTGCATACATGATGTGTATCAGTGGGCGTGGGCTAGGGTTTCGGCCGGACATCCCATCGGCCCATGCAGCGCGTCTTCAGCCCGATGTTTCTTTTTTAGCCCGATTAGTACCCGAGTACGTGAGGCCTGACGAGACGACCCAGAAGACTTGTATTATTCCAAATTATGTAATAATTTAGGAAGTTTTATCCATGATGAGCCACGAAGAACGAGTTTTGTTTCTTTTCATCGTTTTTCTCGCTTTTTGGATGTTTAATGTTTAATGTTTAATTTTTTTTTTCAACATGTCTATGTGTTTTATTAATTGCACTTAGACAAGCATGCTAGGTATATCACGTTTATAAGCATAATTAAATTCTGCGAGTATATTTTACATGTTGATTTTAGTTTGTATGCTTACGTGTTTTGCATGGACAAACCTTTTTAAATAAAAGGCTAAGCATAAGTCGACATTTTTAATGGTATTTTATAAAAAATTGTCAAAGACCTCCACAACCGGCCTCAAGGCAAAGTGAGTAATAATGTTAATAAACGTCCACACGTGTGGTTTACTAATATTTATTATTTCATAAGTTTGTCAGTTGAGACTTCTAAATAAAACATTTTAACTCCATAAGAGAAGTGAGAGTTACACGGGTAAACGTCCACACGCATGGCTTACACGTACAATTTCTCGAGTTTTCTAGAAGATGGAAATAAATGAGATAACAAAGGAAAAATAAGTTAGAAGCAACATGGTCCGAGTGAGTATGTCAAATTCAAGAATTTATTTATCGGAGTTAGATTGTGGTCAATGCTTAGATATTATTTTTAGTACAACTCCCCGCAGAGTCCCTTCTTAATAATGATATGGTCTTGTTTAAACTCCGATCATTAATTTCATTTGTCAAAAGGTTAAGTTGACATGGATTGAAATTAAAAGAATAGGTGTTTTTAGTTTGATCAAGGGGTTTTACATATAAACTTCCATCCTTGTGGCTTATGTGTAGAATCTATTGGGCTATTGAAGGTTTTAATCAATATTGTTTTATAAAAAGGTTATTATATTGTTGTTTCAAATTATATGTGATTGTGTTCTTACATGTTTTATTGTTCAAACATTTCAAATATGTCTTTGTCATCTGTTATCAACATTCTTGCACAACATCCTTTAACCGGTCCTAATTATAAAGAATGGAAATGTGTCTGGAATATATTCTTATCACTGAGGAACACTACTTTGTACTAGTTACTCCTCGTCCGGCTCCCCCTACTGATTTGTCCACTGATGAGAAGCGGGAAACGTATAAGAGGTGGCACAAGTCTAATAATGTGGCTAAATGCTATATTATGAACACTATGTCATCCACTTTGCAGCTCCAGCATCAGGCCATGGACGATGCCGCTAGCATCATGTTGAACCTTCAAGAGGTGTATGGGGAGTTAGACCGAGCTGCTCAGTTTGACTTAATGAGGCAAATCATGGATAGTCGGATGATCGAGGGCAGCTCTGTGCACACTCATGTCATGCAAATGATTAACTTCATGGGCAAGCTTGACTTGATTGGAGGAGGTATCGACGGCGAAGCCAAGGTCGATATCATTCTTAACACACTTCCAAAATCCTTTGAGAACTTTCATCTCAATGTTGTTATGGCCAAAAAAGAGTATACTCTTAATGAGTTACTCAATGATCTAGTTACAGCAGAAGGGGTTATGGGAAGGGGTGCACAGGCTCTGATCACTGCCAATGGGCCCACTGTTCCATCGATAGGTGGAAACAAGAAAAAGTGGCGAAAGGGTCAAGGCAAACAGTGGGAGTAGAGGAACGGGCCTTGGTGGTGGCGGGAAAAAGCCCAAGGGCAAGTGCTTCAAGTGCGGTAACACTGGGCATTGGAAGAAAGATTTTCCGAAGCTAAAGGCAAAGGACCAAGGTACGCCATTAGCTTTAGTAATTAAAACATGTTTGGCTTCTGTTTCTACTCATTCGTGGGTAGTGGATATGGGTGCGACTGATCATGTTTGTTACACCTTGCAGGGCTTCTAGCCAACAAGACAACTTAGGCATGGCAAGATCACTATCTCCATGGGCAATGCGGCAAGGGTCACGGCAGTTGCAGTTGGAGATTTATCGTTATGTTTTGATGACACTGTTTTAGTTTTGAGAGATGTTTTATTTGTTCTAGATTTTCGGCGGAACTTGATTTCAGTTTCGAAACTTTATTGTGATGGATATTCAGTTGTTTTTGGTAGTAATGTTTCTATCATAAGAAATGACGTAGTTATCTACACTGGTGTTTTGAGTAACTCTCTATATACTATAACTTGTCTGCATAATACCCAAAACTTCGTTGCATTTACATCATCAAACCTAAATAAAAGAAAGTTATCTTCTCAAGAGGATCAAACACATCTTTGGCACCTAAAATTAGGTCACATCAATCTAAACAGGATCCAAAGACTCGTGTCTGATGGGGTTTTGGATTCATTCCAACCAGTTCAAAATCAAATCTGCGAATCCTGTATAGAAGGAAAGATGTCGATAAGGCCTTTTAAGGCAAAGGGGAATAGGGCCAATGAGGTATTAGAACTTATCCATTCTGACTTATGTGGACTAATTTCCACCCAAGCTCGTGGAGGGTATGAGTACTTCATCACATTCATTAACTATTATTCAAGATACGGGTACATTTACCTACTTCGCCGTAAGGCTGAATGTTTTGAGAAATTCAAAGAATTTCAGGCAGAAGTGGGGAAGAAGTTAGGAAAAAGTATCAAGTCATTGCGGTCTGATCGAGGTGGCGAATACCTCAACAACGAGTTCACACGATACTTGTCAGAGGCTGGGATTACATCCCTGATAATGCCGAAAACCGGATATCAAACGGATTACGGTCGCGGTAATAACCTAAAACAATCAAAACATGCAAGAACTAAGATGACACAAAGATTTACGTGGTTCGATCCAGAGATCTACGTCCACGGGAGAAGGCAATAACCTTCCAAGGTGTTTCACTATTCTTCTTTGAATATCATAGTACAATTTTGCAAGCTACAATTCTTGAATTAAAAAATTGGAACCCTAAACTAAACAACAATTCTCTTATTTATACTCTACAATAGCAACCCTAACAAAATCCCTATAAATCCGCCAACCAAATCTGCATGGCTTGTTGGAAAAGATCATGGGGATCTTTTCCCAACTTCCAAAGATGCTGCGAGTGGGTTTAGCTGCATTGGGCTTCCGCTTTTTGGCCCAATTGACCCGACTGACGGGCTAGTCTGACCCGGAGAGATTGGGCCATACCTATTAGATGGCCCCCACCAGCTGGAGCGAGGTAGGAGCTTCGGTTAAAAAGATCTATTCGTGGGCCGATGGGTATGGTTTTAGCTGAAGTTAAGTTGGAGTAGTATCGGAGTCCTTTTGTGAAAGAGTCTACCCCCGGGGTAAAAGAATCAATCAGAGTCGAACTGAAGTATCCCCGAGATGAAAGAGTCAACCGGAGTCGAACTTAAGTACCCCCGAGGTGAAGTAATCAACCGGAATCGAACTGAATTACCCCCGGGGTGAAGGAGTCAATCGGAGTCGAACTGAATTACCCCCGGGGTGAAGAAGTCAACCGGAGTCAAACTGAATTACCCCCAGGGTGAAGGAGTCAACTGGAGTCGAACTGAATTACCCCCGGGGTGAAGGAGTCAGCCGAGTTGAAGCACAAAGCTTCTTGGGGAAGGAATTGCCTTGATGTGATTGGTCATGTGATCATTGCGCGCGTGGCGCGTGTGAGACACGCTGGTGCCCATAATGCACGCGCTATTCTGAGCCATTGAATTTGAACAGGCGCAATCTGGGTCGTTGAATCTTTGTATTAGAGGGAAAAGGAAGTGACAATTTCACTTTACTCTCATTTGCAACTGCGATAAAAAAACCAGCGGGAAGACGAGAAAGAAACCAACAAATTTCTGGAAATCACTCCAACTTCGTGCCTGCATCTTTGAAAAATCAAGTAAGTATGTCTTCATCCTCATAATCTTCTAGTGAGGGTAGTGGGTACCGATGAGAGCCCCTGCGATGCTAGACCTCTGCGAGCCATTTTCCCAGAGATGAGGGAGAGTAGGAAAGTTTATAGGGCTGACCTGAGGGAAATTTGGACCCGGGAGGTGGGATTTCCCACCTGCTTAGAGGAGGAGGCAAATCTGGAGGTGGCTTCAAGGATGCCTCGGGTTACCGAAGCCCAAATCGAGGCGATGGTGCCAGGTTTTTATTTCTCGATTGATTTAGAGTATATAATTCCTGGACCCAATGCTAGGGCTTGCTGTCCACCTAAAGGGTTTATAACCGTATATATAGATCAGCTTAGGGTGGGTTTAAGATTCCCGCTGTGGGATTTTGTGGTGGAGCTGCTAGGATATTATGGTATAGCATTAGGGCAGTTAGTGCCGAATGTCGTGAGACAGATAGTAGGATTTATGTTAGCGTGTAAGAACTCGGGGGTAGAGCCCTCTGTAGAGTTATTCAGGTACTTCTTCCAGTTGAACTCGATAGGGAAGGGGAAGGGTTGGTGCTCGCTGAACTCGAGGCTGCAAAGAGGGTTCAGGGTGCAGAACCCGAGCAAAGTAGAAAACTAGAAGGTAAATTCCTATATATTAAAGAATTGAAGCCAATCCCGGGGTGGAGAAGGGAGGAGGTTGGGGACGGGGTACCAAAGGGTGTACCGGAGTCGGTTGAGGTATTCAAGCAAGCGGGGACGCTGAAACAAGTGTTCACCGAGGAAGATGGAGGAAGCCGGATTGTCCCTGTATTATACAAAGGGACCCGAGGCGAGGACGTCGCCACCCCCAAGTGAGGGTTCTTTAGCCGGGGCGGAAGTAGAGGGTAGGGATTCTTTTTAACAATTTTTTGTAGCTGTTTGATAATATCGTTTGCTAATGTGCTGATCTTTTCTTGCAGTGGGACGCTTTAAAGTCAGTCTCCAAAAGAAGACCGCGGTGAGTGCGCAACAGATTCCTGACCCAAAGAGAGCGGCCACCTCAAAATGCACGACCCCCGAGGTGGAGAGGACCCCGGAGAGGAGACACGGTGAGGGAACCGAAGAGGTTGGTGGGCGATTGGACACAACCCCAAGGGCGAAGAAGAGGCCGGGGCCTTTGCCGACGCCGTCCTCTGTCTCAAAGAGAATGCGGACGGATCCCATCTCGGAGGTAAGGTTGTCACGTGTTAAGTTTCCCGTTGATGTGAAATCTCTTAAAAAGTTTTCTGCAGGGCCAGACAAGAGTGGCGGGCCACGAGGTGTCCGAGATGGAGGACGTGTGGACCCTGAGCCAAAGGCTCATTGGGTTCGGGCGTCGCCTTCATAAAAAGGAGACCGAGGAGCTGGGCGAAGAGTTGAGGATTCTGCGCGGGGAGTGCGATAAGCTCCGCGCAGAGGCAACTGAGGCCAAGAGTGGCTAGGTGACGACGCGGGGCAGAGTGCTCGAGGCCGAGAAGGAACCTGCCCGCCTTAGAGGAGAGGTTGCTGAGATGGCTCTTCTCCGGGGAGAATTGGCCGCAACTGGGGAGGAGCTGAAGAAGAAGGCAGAGGGCCAGGGGGCGATGCTAAGGGCCTTCGTCGAGAAGCTGTCACAAACGGAAACGTTTGTGAACTTCTTGACGAACTTTGTGGCAGTAGGGGACGTAGCCACGCGCTCCGAAGTGTTGTAGGTGGTAAAGGAAGTGTACCAGGAGGTGGACGTTTATAAAAAAGAGTTCGGGTATGATTACGCCTCTGTGGGCAATGTTGACGCCGCCTACTACAACACGCTGTCGCGACTCCCGGAGTGGCCATTGGTGGAGGCACTGGCCCAGAAAGTGACCATTATGTCGGCTCAAGATGTGGCGAACTGTTCGGTAGACCAAGACGAGGAGTTCCTGGGATATCAAATGGGTATGCATGTGCCAGAACCACGGCAGAGGGCCCGTCCACCGAGAATTGAGCCCGAGGCTCTGGAACTAGCTCCCCAGGAGAGCGGAGCTCTTCAGCTGGCAACGAGTCCTACCGTGGACCCAGCTGCCACCACCTCGGCCGCAGCGGAGGTCAGTTCCCCTCCTAACTTAGGTGGAGACGTAGAGTAGGAGGCCAATTTTTTGAACTTGTAATTGTAAAAAACACTTTATCTGTAATCGTTTTTTGTGAATGTATAAATGATGGTTTTGTCGATGTCTGTGCTATTGAATCTTCAATGTATGTCTGTAGTTCGAATCATTAATATGTGTTGTGTTCTGGTGGTGTTGTAATTGCTCTGTATATCACATGTGCAGCAAGAGGATACCGAGGACCTTCACGAGGTCATTCAAAAACTGATGCAGTCAATGAACTGGCTGCAAAGGGAGAGAGATAACCTGAAGATGTTGGTGGTCCCTGAGCTGGAAAAAAGACTCGCGGTTGCAGAGAAGAAGGTATCCGAGGCCTAAAAGGCAAGAACCGCGGCTGCAGAAAAAGCCTTGGATCACCAGCTTAAGTACCTGTCTAAATGCGCCGAGGTGGAACGACTCTTCGTCCACCAAAGAGAGTACGAGCGAATATTTTCGGAGTTTGGCCTGCTAACTTTCGAGGAGGTCGAAGAGCGAACGGCTGAAATTCAGAAGGAAATAGCCGTACTAATGGAGGCCAGACACACTGACTCCGCCGAGCTGGTTAGGAAGCGGGAAGTGTTAGAGATACTCCTCAGCATGTACGAGGACTTAAAAGGCCGCAGAAGGTGGCGTCGTGCTGCAGAGCAGAATATCGCCAGCTCCAGCCGGGGGAACTCCTCGAAGGCTCCTCGGAGAGGAAAAAAGAGCTCGGTGAAAAAATCGACCGGAGTGGTAATCCGAGAACCGAGCCTGGTAGTGGTCGCCAAGGAGGAGGTGCAAAAACTGGCTGAGGAGATCGAAGTGATGGCCCCCGCAGAGTGGGATCCTGTTGGATGGGCTAATACTTCAAGGCCAGCTCGGCAACCAAGTCCCCACCCTCAAGGAGGCTGGCAATCAAGTCCCCGCCCTCGAGGAGGCCAGAGTAGGAGGAGGACCGGAGCCCAGTCTCGGGGTACTTCCAGATCCCGGAGGACGCGGAGAAGCTCCTGGGGCGGACCTCAGCGCCGAAGTGCTGACTATTGGTTAGGTAATAATAGGTAGATAGAGAGGTTGTGTTGTAAAGTATTTTTGTAAATAAAACTGCAGTGAAAATCAATTACATATATAACAAGTTCTTTTTGCAAATAAATAGAGTAGCTATGCATTTGAGCATGATGCAATTTTCTTTTAAATGTGTTGATACAATGTGATGCAAATAATGTAGTAGTTAGTACTCGGGAATACTGGATGTAGATAAGCCCTTGTCCGAAAACAAGGCATAGAATCTCCCCGGACGGATCAGGCGGGAGTTAACGTTTACACAATGACAAAGTTGTTGACCTCTCCGGATAAATCAGGCGAGAGGGAATTCATGTCGGGGGACCAAGTTTGTGGTCTCTCCTGACGGATCAGGCGAGAGACCAATGTGTCTGGAGACAAGTAACAATTTGTCGCAATAAATATGCAAGTATTCTAGGTCGGGGCGTCCCCGCGGCGTAGAAGAGAAGCAGTATATGTATTGGAAGTTAAAACTTTTATTCATAGCGATTGTCGGAACAATTGAAGAATACAAAAATAAGCTTGAAACATATAGTACCGCGGTCCGAAAAATGAAAGTACGTACATAAAATGTAAAGGAAGAAGAAGTACTTGAAAAGGGAAACTATAGATAGAAGCGCCGCAGATTGCTAACGTGCCAGGTGCGAGGCATCGGTGTGCCATCCAAATGCTCTAACTGATAGCTCTCGGAGGCGTGAGCGGCAGTGACGTGATAAGGTCCTTCCCAGGTAGCATGTAGTTTACCCTCGGGGGCAGCTTTGGTGGCAGAATTTAGCCGGAGTACGAGGTCTTCGACGTGGAACTGTGTACCCCGAACCCGGAGATTGTAATACTGAGCCACTTGTTGCTTACATTTAGCTTGTCGGATGAAAGATTGCTCGCGACGATGTTCAAGCTCGTCTAAGTTGGTACGGAGTGCTTCCTCGTTAGCCTCGGGATCGAGGTGTAAGAGTCTAGGGCTGGGCACGCCCACCTCGGCAGGAATGACAGCCTCGGAGCCATCGGTGAGGCTATATGGAGTCTCCCCGGTGGAAGAATGAGGTGTTGTGCGATAAGCCCAGAGAACTTGCGGAAGATTCTCGGCCCAAAGACCCTTGGCCTGATCCAATCGCTTCTTTAGGCCGTTGACTAAAGTGCGGTTCGTGACTTCGACCTGGCCATTAGCTTGGGGGTGAGCTACCGAGGTGAAAACTTGCTTGATGTGCAACTCCTCGCACCAGGACCGTAAGGGATCATTTGCAAATTGTTTGCCATTGTCAGATATAATCGCACTTGGGATGCCAAAACGGCATATGATGTTACGCCAGACAAATTTTAGGATATTTTGTCGGGGCTCGGCTTCGACCCATTTAGTAAAATAGTCCACAGCAACCACGAGAAACTTCAATCCCCCGGAGCAATTGGAAACGGTCCCACAATGTCAATTCCCCACTATATGAATTGCCAGGCACTTTGTACGCCGATGACTTCGGTTTGCGGCAAGTGCTTTACTCGGGAGTGCCGCTGACATTTGTCACACTTCGATACCAGATTGTGGGCATCATTAAACAAGGTGGGCCAGTAGTATCCCTACCGAAGCACTTTCTTGGCCAACGTCCGCGACCCAATATGACTTGCGCAAGCTCCCTCGTGAAATTCCCGAAGAACATAGTTGGCTTGGACCAGGCCAAGACATCGGAGGCTTGGCTGTAAGTATGACTGACGGTACAGGACCCCGTCGTGAAGTGTGTACTTTGGTGCTTTCAGAAGTATCTGCCGAGCGAGTAATTTATCTTCTGGCAAGGTGCCATTCCGTAGATACTGGATGATCGGGGTCATCCAATTGGGATCGACATCAGTCGATATAGGGACCACTTGCTCACCAATCGAAGGGTGGGTAGCTTCTTCAACGATTATGTCCGGAGACATATTTGACGGGACCGCGGAGGCCATTTTACTAAGAATATCAGCTTTAACATTGTCTTCACGGGGTATCTGCTGGACATCAGTCGAAGTAAAAGTTAACAAAAGCTTATGAGTTAAAGCAAGATACTTTTTCAATGTACCATCTTTCGCCGCGTATGTGCCCTTCATTTGGCTGGATACCACCTCGGAGTCGGTGAATATCTGGACATGCGAAGCTCCGAAGGTTTGAGCTAGCCGGAGCCTAGCAAGGACTGCCTCGTACTCAGCCTCGTTGTTGGTCACTTTAAACTTAAAACGCAGGACATATCTGACTTCAACGCCATTAGGACCAATGAGGAGGACCCCGGCACCACTGCCTCGGGTTGCAGAGATGCCGTCCACATATACATGCTACTTGTTGGCTTCGGCCTCGGGGTCGATGTGGGGTATAGTCTTAGCACATGTGATTGCCTCGGGGTCATTGAATGGGACTTCGACTAGAAAATATGTGAGAGCTTGACCCTTGATGGCTCGGCGAGGTAGAAATTGTATATCATGTTCCCCGAGCTCGATTGCCCACTTGGCTAAACGTCCTCACACATCGAGTTTGGTAAGAATCTGACGAATAAGTTGATTTGTGAGGACCCGGATAGCATGCCCTTGAAAATAGGGATGCAGGCGGCGGGCCGCCATGACTAGGGCCAATACTGTTTTTTCTGCTACAGAGTATCGGGTCTCTGACCCTTGGAGTGCTCGACTAACGAAGTACACATATTTTTTACTTCCATGGTCCTCACGAATGAGGGCCGCACTAATGGCTTCATCGGCGGAGGCCAAATATACATAAAGTGGCTCTTCAGGGAGAGGCACGGACATAGTGGGCAGCTAATTGATGTGTTATTTCAGAGCCTCAAAGGCTTCGTCGCACTGCGGAGTCCATTAAAATTTCTTCGCTTGGTGCAAAATTTTGAAGAAAGGAAGCTGGCGCTCCACTGCTTTGGACAAAAAATGGTTTAGAGCGGCGAGGCCGCCGGTCAGACGTTGGACGTCTTTCATGGTTTTAGGCGGCTGAAGATCCAACACATCCCTGATCTTGGTTGGGTTGGCCTGGAGACCGTGTTGCGAGACCATGTACCCCAGAAATTTTCCTGACCCAACGCCAAAGGTACACTTGGCTGGATTGAGTCGAAGATTATAGCATCGTAATGTGTTTAATGTCTCGGCGATGTCCTGCACACACGATGTAGAAGAAGGACTCTTAATAACGAGGTCATCGACATATACCTCAACATTGCGGCCGATCTGGTCTCGGAAGACGTGGTCCATGAGACGCTGATAGGTGGCTCCGGCATTTTTTAGTCCGAAGGGCATTTTTTTGAAAGCAAAGCATCCAAAATCAGTGATGAAAGCTGTTTTGATGGCATCTCGGCGGTCCATATGGATTTGGTGATATCCCTTGTACAAATCCAAAAAGCAAAGCGCCTTATACCCTGTAATGGCCTCAGCTTTTTGGTCAATAGACGGTAAAGGATAGCAATCCTTTGGGCAGTGTTTGTTAAGGTCAGAAAAATCAACACACATCCTCCGAGCCCCACTGGACTTCGTCACCATCACCGGATTAGAAAGCCAGGATGGATAATGAACTTCAAATAGGATGTCGGCATCCATGAGCTGTTGAACCTCAGTTCGGATAGCTGCATTTCTTTCTGGGGCAAACTGTCGTCGTTTTGTTGTATTGACTTCACATTAGGGTCAATGTTTAGCTTATGAGTGATAAGGTCGGGAGAGACGCCTGGCATATCTAGGGGAGACCAAGCAAAGACTTCGGAATATTCCCGTGGCGTCTGAATGATGGCATTTTGCAACAACGGTATGTTCACGATGCCTACTGTAATAGTTTGCTCTGGCTTAGCAGGATCGAGTGCACTTCGGCAGTATCGTTTCTGAGTGACTCAGAAGAACCCGGGGCAGGCGCCGGAGTGGCTATTTGAAATTGAGGCTTAGGAGGAGCCTTGGTTGTCTTCTTGAGTGCAACATACATGCACTCCTTGGAAATTCTTTGATTGCCACGGATGGCGACCTCTCCGTGGGGTGTAGGAAACTTCAATGCTAAATGATATGTGGAACAGATGGCCTTTTCCGGAGTGAGCCAATCCCGGTCAAGAATCATGTTGTATGGAGATGGAGAGGTGACCACATGAAAATTTACAAAGATAGTTTTTATCGCTGGATACGTACCAAGCGACGCGGGGAGGTTGATAATTCCCTCAGGTTGGACCTCTCCCTGAGTGAAGGTCTGCAATGGCCCGGGGGCAGGCCAAAGCTGTTCGCGAGGTATGCCCATCTTCTGGAAACACTCAGTAAATATGACACTGACGGCGATGCCATTGTCGACAAAGACTCGCTTTATGGTGACATTGGCCACGGCCATGTCAATGACGATGGCATCAGTGTGAGGGGTGAGCTCGGGAACAGGGTCATCTTCGGTGAAGCTCACTATTTCAGATTTGTGGAAACGCTTGTGGCGTGGCTCCTCGGGAGGAGGCCTTCGCGCTTCGGCTTTAAGGGCACTTTGGGAAGTCCCTGTTGGCGTGGCGCCATAGATTACATTTATAATCCCGTGGACGACATGATTCGGTGGGTTGTCCCCGAGACCGCCATGTGGTGGCGGCGGTGGCGGCAACAATTGGGGTTGTTGCGGTTGATTTTGTTGACGATTACCCTGATCTTGTCTTTGGTAATTGGTATACCCTGACCTGTTGTTTTGCCATTGGGGTCTATTTTGTCTTGGACCTCGATCGTTGTAACCTCCCCGACCTTGTTGTAAACCTCCATTTTGGTTCGGCCGAGATCTGTCCTCGGTCCGAACTATGTATTGTCGGAGAAAGCCTCGCTTCAAATAGTCCTCGATTTCTTTACAAAGTTTGCGACATTCTTCGGTGTTGTGTCCATGATCGTGATGATACGCACACCACTTCTCACGGTTATGCTTCTCTGCCGGAGCAGTCATCTGTGGGCACGGTCGTAAATCATTCTTGTGAACAGAAAGTATTTATGTCCTTGATCGCGTAAGGGGTGAGAGTTAAGGGACATCACTGCGAGGTTCCAACCTACCTCTGCTCAAATGACTGAAGGCGCTGGGCCGGGTGCTAGTCCCGGCCTGCGTTTTGTCTAGCTGCTTCTTGGTAGTATGTTTCTCCCGCTTGCGCCGAGTTTGCTCTTCAGCTTTGGCAAACCTGCTCACGATGCCAAATAGAGCTCGGGTAGTAGTTGGAGGGTGCCGTGCAAGATCGGTGTAAAGCGGTCCGGCTTGGAGACCGTTCATGAAGGTCGTGATGATCATCGGATCGGCTACCTACTTTTAGGCTTTCTGCAGTGAAGCGTTCAAGAAACTGAGTGACGATCTCCCCGTCTCGTTGCTCCAGGTTCATGAGATCAGTCAAAGTGGCCATAGGTTTGGCTCATGTATGGAAACGGCCCAGAACTGTTCAGCAAGATCCCAAAAAGAAGTAACGCTGCCGCGTGGCAGAGAATCAAACCAAATTCTGGCCTCATCTTGGAGAAACTCAGGGAACACTTTGCACAAATGATGCGGCGTGCAGCTCCAATTGAACATGGCATACTTGAACGCGCTCAAAAAGTTACCTGGATCCCCGGTGCCGTTGTATACAGGGACTGGTGGAAGTTTAAATCCTTTGGGGAGTGGAGTGGAAAGAATCTCCTCGGAGAACGGAGTGATTATCTCCCCATCAGCATCAAGGCACAATACCTTGTCAAGCTCGGCATCAAATTGAGCCTGCTCTTGTTCGAGAGGATCGAGTAAACTGGACCTTTTCAAGCGAGCCCGCTTCGCCGCATCTACAGGTCAGTGTCGGTCTACATCATCGTGGTCAGCATAGCGGGGCCTTGAGCCATTAGAACTCCGGTTCTCCCCAGGCGATACTGACCGCTGACGGCAGCGATCATGCCTGGCTCTGTGAGGCGGGTCTTCATCGAGTGCGCGAGATCGAACATGGCGGGGATGTCCTGCCACCTGGTTAACGCCATCGTCGCCGTGCACACTGGAGTCAGCGCGCCGATGATTCCATTCTTGGAATAGGGCGGCGTGTTCCCGAAGGAAGGCTTGTTGTGCCTGCAGTAGTTCGAGGGTTGGTTGAGGGTCAACCTGCGCTGGCACAACGACGGGTGCGGGGTGCTACGCATCTGCTTGTCCCGCGGGCGGATCCTGGATCTGCTGACGCGGTAATGGAGGGTTTTGATCAACGGGAGGATTCCAACGAGATCGGGTTGGATTAGCCGACTGGCGAGTGTTCACCATGACTGATGTAAATCAACTTTGAATGATGCTGGGGTTTACTTTTCAACCGTTTCCCACAGACGGCGTCAATTGATAATGCCGAAAACCGGATATCAAACAGATTATGGTCGCGGTAATAACCCAAAACAATCAAAACATGCAAGAACTAAGATGACACAAAGATTTACGTGGTTCGATCCGGAGATCTACGTCCACGGGAGAAGGAAATAACCTTCTGAGGTGTTTCACTAATCTTCTTTGAATATCGTAGTACAATTTTGCAAGCTACAATTCTTGAATTCAAAAATTAGAACCCTAAACTAAACAACAATTCTCTTATTTATACTCTACAATAGCAACCCTAACTAAATCCCTATAAATCCGTCAACCAAATCTGCATGGCTTGTTGGAAAAGATCACGGGGATCTTTTCCCAACTTCCAAAGATGCTGCGAGTGAGCTTGGCTGCGTTGGGCTTCCGCTTTTAGGCCCAATTGACCCGACTGACGGGCTAGTCCGACCCGGAGAGATTGGGCCATACCTATCAATCCCAATTGACTACACCGGGTACTCCTCAACAGAATCGAACTCTTCTTGAGATGGTACGATCCATGATGAGTTATGCATCTTTGCCCATTTCGTTCTAGGGATACACCTTAGAAACGACATCTTATCTGTTAAAGCTGGTACCATCCAAGTCGGTACCCAAGACTCCTGTCGAGCTGTGGTTTGGGCGCAAGCCTAGCTTAAACCATATAAGGATTTGGGGTAGTTCAGCACATGTGCTGAACAAGGATCCTAACAAATTGGAGTCTAGGTCAAAGGCGAGAATGTTTATAGGGTATCCAAAGGGAATGAAGGGTGGTTATTTCTATAGTCCTAAGGATCAGACGATCATTATTAGCACTAACGCCCGATTCTTAGAAGAGAATTAAATGATTAATCACAAGTCCAGGACATATATTTCCCTTCAACAACTTGAAGGGAATGGCACAGCGATTCCATTTCCACGGCCAAGCGTGCAAGAGGCTATACTACCAATTACTGCACAACCTGTTGATATAATGCCTACACAGCTTCGACGTAGTGGGAGGGTTGTTCATCAAGCTGATCGGTACATGTTTGTGGGAGAATCTTCGGATTTGATCCCATGAGACGAACATGCTGATCTAGATCCCTGGACATACGCCGAGGCAATGAGTGACGAGAATGTGAAAGAATGGCATCTCGTTATGGATTCTGAATATGAATCCATAACTGCTATGGATGTGTACGAGAAGACTATACTGCCAGATGGCTATATAGGTACAAGCAACAAGTGGGTATACAAGAGAAAGAGAGGAGGGGATGGAGAGGTCACGACCTATAAGGCTAGGCTAGTGGCGAAAGGGTATACCCAGATTGAGGGTAAAGATTACGATGAACCCTTTTTGCCTGTGGCCATGCTCAAGTCCATTCAGATCCTTCTCGCCATAGGAGCTCACTTAAATCTTGAGGTTTGGTAGATGTATGTCAAAATTGCTTTCTTAAACGGTTATCTTAAAGAAGGTAGGGACATCTATATGTAGCAACCAGAGGGTTATATGAATAAAGGCGAAGAGCATCTAGTATGGAAGCTCAAGAAGTCCATTTATGGACTTAAGCAAGCTTCTAGGTCATGGAACTTACGTTTTGATGAGGTGATTAAATCCTATGGATTTACTCAATGCGAAAACGAGAGTTGCGTGTACCGTCTAGATGTCAACGAAAATAAAGTATTTCTTGCACTTTATGTAGATGATATTATCCTAGTTGGCAACAACGTGGAGCTATTATCAGACGTAAAGATATGGTTATCCGAACAGTTTCAAATGAAGGACTTGGGAGAGACAGCATACATTCTTGGGATTAAAGTCATACGAGATCTCAAGAAATGGATGTTGAGCTTATCTCAAGCGGCCTATGTTGATACTGTGATTACTCGTTTTAGTATGCAAACCGCCAAGAAAGGATTGCTACCTTTCAGACATCGCGTTCCACTTTCTAAGGATTGCTACCCTATGCTTCCACAGTAGGTAGTCTTATGTATGCAATGCTATGCACGAGACCCGATATCTGCTATGCAGTTGGCATAGTGGCAAGATATCAGTCTAACCCTGGACAGGCTCATTGGACTTCGGTAAAGCATATACTCAAGTACCTCAAGAGGACTAGAGATTACAGGCTAGTTTAACAGTCTGACAGTCTATATCCCTTGGGTTATACGGATTCGGATTTCCAGGCTGATCGGGATGAGAAGAGATCTACCTCGGGTTATGTGTTTACTTTGGGAGGAGGAGCCATTTCATGGAGGAGTGCAAAGCAGAGATGCATTATGGACTCCACTATGGAAGCCAAATATGTAGCCGCCTTAGAGGCTGCTAAGGAGGCAGTATGGCTTCGGAACTACCTCCTGGATCTAAATGTGGTACCTAGTTTGCCTAAGAGTATCATATATTGTGATAACTCGGTGCAGTAGCAAACTCAAAGGAACCCAGGACCCACAAGGCGACTAAACATAGAGAGAGTACCGCGTAATACGAGAAATCGTAAGACGAGGAGATTTGCAGATAGAGAAGATTTGTACGATAGAGAATTTGGCTGATCCATTCACAAAGAGCTTACCACAGAAAGTCTACAACAAACATGTTCAAGGACTAGGGCTGCGATTGAAACTTTCAGTATAAGTGGGAGAATGTACTAGCTAGATAGAGAGACACGGTATACTAAAAGTTTGCTTTAGTATAAGTGGGAAATTGTTGGGTTTGTATACTGAAAAAGCAAGACTTTTATGTTGTATACAATGTTTCCAGTTATTCACTGTTAATCTCCTATATGACTCTGTTTACACTAATCACTATATATGTCCTTGTATCTTTTATAGCAAGTAGATCATATGGTGTGTTGTAGATCACAGAGGATCATATGATTAGTTAACCTTAATGAGATATAAAATATAAATCACAACCGAGACGACTTAAGGACAAGTTGTTGGTATAGGCTGCAGTATTAAGTAGAAATAGTTTATCTTGACTATTTACTTATACTGGTACGTCTTTACGTATTGATAGGATCATGATGAGATAAGTTCTTCTACCTGACCTTAGTGAAGAACAAGAGATCTCGATGACTTATTGTAATCTAAACTCTAATAAGATTACAGGTGTGTATGCGTGTCTGTGTGTCATTTTGACTTACCATGACTGAGAGTTAAGTGATAATTCAATATACTCTGTATCTTGGGTAACAACAGTTTGCATATGATAACTGGAAATTTGTATTAAGGTAACCGTATCCGTTTAGGATGATGATATCCCTTTAAGGAGCTCAAAAGGTTTATTGTACTAAACCCTGCATGTTGATTAAGTTCAGATACAATAATGAAGTTGAGTGGTACTACTTAAGAAATTAATAAGCATTTAGTTAATTTAAGCTGTCAAAGGCTTTAGTTAATTAATGGATATTCGATATCTTAAATACGGGGGTTAATTAAGTCTAAATTCAAGCCCCTACTCGATTCGGAAATAAAGAGGTAAGTCAATATTAATTCTCTAGTGGAATGAATTAATATTTATGTATTAGTATTTTAGGTTGAACATAGAAAAATTAATTCATAGTTAGGCCCATCTTTGTTCCTTGTATTTGATCCCTGTGCTGGCCCATCTGTCTCCTAGCCCAAGAGGAAATTAATCTATCAGGTCAGGCCCAGACTCAATGTATTAAGTTTAAATACATAACTCTTTATCTGTGATATTATTGACCTACCGTAAAATCACATAAAAGAGAAAAATAGAAAGGGTGGGGCAGCGCCTGTAGAAAAATTCCCAGGCTTGGGATTTCTCAAAGTTTGTTGTCCATCCGTCATTGGGAGTTGAGTAGGGATACGGCCTAGAAGATCAAAGCTGGAGTCGATCATCAGTTCGTTGTGTACCCAATTCTCAAGTTAATTCTAAACATCAAAGTGTTGCAATTAAATTAAATAGATGCATTTTTAGGATTAATCAATGTATGATGAATTATGATAATTCAAGAAGAACCTAGGAAAATTCAAACCTCCTACAAGATCTATAAGAAATCGTTTAAAAATATATTCCGCTGCACGTAAAACTTACTGAACATTGCTTACTGTAAGTTATTTAAGTTCAGTATGCTTTGTGCCAACTACCTAAAGTAAGCTTATTGTATTAGCTTTGCTGCAAAACCAAAATGATTTTTGAATCACTCCTCTCTCTAAAAAAGCTCTCTCCTCTCTCTAAAAACTAGGAAAACAAGTCTTCTCCTTCTTGGCCGGCGGTTGTTGCCGCCGGCAGCCGCCGACCACATCTTTATTCTATTGTGCTTTTATTTTTTGTTTCTTTTGCTTTCCGATTTATTTTCCTGTTTTTTGTCCAGCTCTTGGGTTTGTTATTCAAGAATTTCTTCCAGTTTTTTGTCCAGCTCTTGGGTTTATTATTCAAGAATTTCTAGTCGATATGCTTTAATGGAGGCTTGCGGTCGTCCCAACTGCTGCAATCATCAGGGCCCTTTGTCGAGACCCAGCTTTTGGTTTTCGACTTTCGAGCAGCCAGCTTTCGCTGATCGAGGCTCAGATTCAGATCTGTATATAGGGCTTCGTCCTGGGACTGCGCAGCTCCATCTTCGCCTGATACTTCGTCAGGGGTAAGCCAAAGGGAACCAGATTCTAGGTGCGCGTTTGGTTTCGATTTAGAAGATTTAATACTGGGGTTGCTTTCCTGGGTTGTTTGTTTCTGCCATTGATGTCACTTCGAAGGTCGCGACCACTCCGCCATTGAAGGGCGCTCACTCACTGACTCGCGACCTTGAAGGAGAATCAGAGCTCAGACAAGCAGGGTTGTTCTTGTTCCTTCGCGATTCTAGTGAGGTCGCGATTCTGAATATCGATTCCAGGTGGGATGTTGTTACCTGGGGAAGCCATTTTGCTTGCTTACTCACTGAGTTACTTCCCGAGTTCAAGGATCGCACCCACTGAGTCACGCGGCGAAGACCACTTTGTGGTTCCCGGCCTGCCACGACTCTGACCCCTTAGGGACCATCTGGTGGTTTTCGCTGCTAGACATGGATGGAGCAGCTTCAAGCTATCTTTCCTTGAGTCAACTCACTGAGTCGACATCTGGATTCGACTCGATTAGGCATCAGGACCTGGGTTTTTCTTTGCACGTTAGGCTGGCCCGTCGATCAACGCTTGACACGCCCAACATCACAGCAGGTCAGCCTTACGTTTTCAATGGTAGCAACCTGGTAGTTTTAGTCTTCATGTGATAAATCATTCTAGTTTGTTGACCTTCCTTATATGGACGAAGGATTCCATTCAATTTTTTTGGGACATTATCCTTGTTGCTTGTGGTACCGTCTCAATTCTGCGACAATAGTAGATGATGTTGGCCATTATCTGCATTCGTATTTCTTTTGTATCCATGGGAATGAGTGATATAGTCTTCGGCAGATTTATTTCATCATTTCAGTTGCTATGTTATTTCATTTCTTGATCACATTTGGATTGGCACTGATTGTCTAGAACAGATCATTTCACAATGTGTTTCTTTATAGCTGGGTTTGTATGTTGCTTGCGTTGCTGATCCAAGCCAATATGCCGCCCTTGTTTTATTTTTTGGAATTGACTACAATTCCAACGCTTTGACTCGGCAATCCCGGGTTTTGTTTGGAGGCAATCCCTCCATTGTTTGTAGCAGGGTTTTCTACTGCTTCTTCGGGATTTTGATCTGTTTAGCTGGACTCTATTGGGTTAGTTTTGGAGATTTGTACACGTCTTGGGATTTGTTGTTGGGTCACAATTACAGATTTTACGGCTCTGAGCTAAGGCATTGAAATCCTCAGAGGGACTTTTAGACTCACACCGATGTGAGGAGCGTTGCTAATCCCCCACGCTCGGGTTTCGTGACATAGAGCAACATGATTGGGAGCTCGACCTCTGTAGTTTGCTCGGCAACAGTTCCATATTGGTTCTTCTCTCCAACCGAACCGATCATCTCCAGTTTTATTTACACTAAATTGGCTTTGTCTTGTACTTGCTTTATTTTATTTAGCCATTTTTAGTTTATTCTGGATACCTTTATCTGCCGGCTTGTGGCATGGAAAGGATTCTCGTTCGACCCTTGTGAGTGACCAACATGTGGTCTCCACATTTCTTGTTCCCTTTGTTTTCTTTTCTTTAGTTATATTACTACCTATTTGATTGTATTAGCTTTGCTGCAAGAACAAGTTTCGTGCAGTAAGCAGCAATTTTGTGCTCAAAGTAGTTGAAAAAAAAGAAAATAGAGTTAGGGTTTTATCCTCACCCCGCCACCTAAACCTCTATCACTTGGGACCAACAATCAATCTATACACTAATATAAAAGTGCCTTAAGTTTCAGCCAATTTTTGATTGACCTATTTTACCCTTTTTATATTTAAATATTCTAAGGACAATATTGTAATTTCCTGCTATGCGTATCCTAATTATCTTCTAATTCTATCATTCCCTAATTCTGTTCCAATCTCCAGCACTCATCCAAATTATATATTTGTATCCTAATTATATTATAAATATATATCTTAATTATGGAATCTTAATTTTAATATTTATCCAATTCTATTCATACAAAAGTTCCCTAATTCTATTCCAACCTCCCACACGTATCAAAATTATATATTCCAATCCTAATCATATTCTAATTACATATCCTACTTATTGTATCCTAACTCTAACATTTATACCGAAACAACTTATATTCTAATTACGTATCCTAATAATATGTATCCGATTCTAATATTTATACCGAAACAACTTATATTCTAATTACGTATCCTAATAATATGTATCCGATTCTAATATTTATACCAATGCATAGGGCATAGAGGACCAATCCTGAATCGCTTATTGAATGAGATATTTTGGAGATTAGCTTGAAAGAAATAAAGAAAAACTAATTGAGTCGCTTATTGAACGAGATTTCTTGGAGAACAGACTCGATGTTTTGCTAGCCTTGGAGAAATCAAGAAACATATTGAATCGCATAATCGATTTTTGGCCTGTAGAAATCAAGAAACGAATTGAATCGCTTATTGAACAAGATTTCTTGGAGAGGAGATTTCGGTGCCATGGATTTAAAAAATGGCCGGAAAATATGGTCATGTGACTGGCATGTGTAATTTTTCAGCCAAATTGGTCACAGTTGACGCAAAAAAGATTAAATGCAGATAAATTCTAAAGTTAAGGGACCAAATTCAAAATTTAACCTTTTTCTAGATCAAAATTATACGAGTAAAAGATTACGAAACCAAAAATAAATTTGACCAATCTCTTTACAGACTATATATGCAGTATAATATATAATTTCACGTGATTAATTACTAATGTAATCAATCTTATTATTTAACACCACCGCCTAAGATCTCCGTATCATATTTATTTGATTCCATAATATTGTAGTAGTTAATATACTCACCACTTCTTGACAAAAAATTACCAAAGTCACCATTCTATTTTTCAAAATGTCAATGCCACCCTAATTTATTTCCAAACAGATAATCGTAACTATTAAACCAGTATTAAACAGATAATAGTTTTCCGGTGCAATTACTGATATTAGCAAATATTTATATGTTTTTGCTCAAATTCTAATATTAGATTTTCTATATCACATAAACTAATATTATTAGGGTGGCAATGGATGGGTTCGGGGTTGGATTTGAGCATCCCATCTCCATCCCCATTTTACATTCCTAATACCACCCCGCAAAGTTCCCTACTTAAGAGATTTTTGGCCGAGGATGGAGATTCCCCATTCGGGAAACGGGTCCCCAAATTTTTTTCTGTAGCTCAAACTTTCTTAGGTTTTATAAGTATAATATTAATTTCTTTGAACTTTAGAAATTCATTGAATCAAGTACTACTTATAATAAATCCATAACACACACCTTATATGTTCTTTCAATTTATTTAAAGATTTGAAATATGTTTGTCACTAATGCACACCTTATATGTTCTTTTAATTTAATTAAAGATTTGAAATATGTTTAGATTTTATGGAAAAGTGGCTAAGAATTATTGTACATGCAAATTAGTTTGTTGGTAGAACAGAATTGATTCAAAAATGAACTAGCTAGGTTTTTCATGTCCTTAAATATGTATATGTATCATATATATATATTACATAATGACAAATGCTAAAATAAATAATTAAGAATTGGGGAGCGGAAAAAATCCATTTTAATTAAGTGGGAGGAGGTGGGGAGCATTGTTCGCCTATTTTATAACCTAACTATCCGCAAGTATACGGGTGCAAGTGTATATAACGGTAAGCAAGGTCGATCCCACAAGGACTGACTTAATGACTAGTTTGATACTCTAAATATCCTAAAACACTCCTAACTTAGCTCTCAATTGAATTGATTTGATTATTAAGCTAATTTTCCTTAACTATTAACACTCAAATTTCAAGAACAAGAAAACACTTTATAAAATAATCAAGATTGGAAGGCAAGTTCTAGAGAATTGATTTCAGAATTAACTAAGTATGACAATCGAATTATTCTAAACTAGCAATGATTATCATTGTTATTAGACGGCACTCATATATATTACCTTCTCCTTTCGAAGCAATTAACTTGTAGATTCATTATCCCTAGCCACCCTTTCAAGTCGACTAGACCAAACGAACTCCCAATCGATCTTAGACTAATGCCTACGCACTCATCTCACCTCCTTTCAGAGTGCTCAACGAATACGCTATGTGTTATTGTTCCATCCACAAACTCCTCCTTTCAAAGAAAACTTATGAATTATATAGAATTAGTCAAGTGATCAAGTTAACTATTCATAAAAATCAATCAATTAATCAAACATTGTTAAAACCTACTTTCAAAACCCTAGAATAATAAAGAACTACTCACTCATATTCATGTTCATAACACAAAGATGCTCATAGACAAACATGATTTGAAATAATAAAAATGAGAAAGTGAATAAGAACCCTAACCGTCGTCTTGATCTTGATCTTTTGTTGTTGCTTTCCTCTTCAATATGCTAGGTGATGATATCCAAGTCCCAATTTCGAGTTTTGGAACCTCCTTATATAGTTAAGGCTAAATTGGGCTTAAGATGGGCTCATAATCATAAAACGCGCATAATCATATCTGGACTCGGAGAGCTGCCTCAACCGAGGCAGAATGCAACTCGACCGAGTCAGAATTTCTGACCAACTTTCGTTTTTCTTCTTCATTTCTCACTCGACCGAGTTGACATAGAACTCGACCAAGTGGGAACTTCTGCCCAGGCTTCAACTCCTCTTTGCTATTTCCGACTTTTCTTGCTCGTTTTTCATCCGAACATTGCCCAAACGGACTTTTTAGCCTTTTTATACCTGAATATCACTCAAACATGCAAAAACACGTCATCTAGCTCAAAATATGAATTTTAATCACTTTTCGTCCAAATACACATGCATATGTCACAAATTACAACATTTAATTGACTCAAAATAGCATGTATCAAGCGTGGATCCCATCCCCATACCATCCCCTCTTAGAAAAAGCAGGGAATCCTCATACCCCTCCCACCCCGCTATCATCGGAGAATTCTCTACCCAATAAGATTAGGTCCCAGTGGAGATGGATCCCCACGGGGTTTTTGTCATCCCTAAATTTTATTTAGGGTTAATTACTAAGATCGAACAGAACTCTGTATGCTTTAACACTTTGGAATCTAAACTAATTCTTCTGGTTGATTGTAACATGTACTCCACGTTTTGTCACAAATTGCAACTTCCGGTGAAAAAGTTAAAAATTATTAAAACATATTGAAAAATTATATAAAAAAATCTGAAAATTATATCTAAAACACTAAAAAAAAAAGTCAAAATATCTAAAAATATTGGAAGTATTTAAAAAAATTATTTTTATGAAAAAAGTCTTAAATAATTTATAAAGTATATAAAATTGATTTAAAAACCCATAAGTTATTTAAAAAAAAAACTAAAATTATTTCTAGAACTCCAAAAATTCATTTAAAATATCCTAAAATTAACTTTTAAATGTTTAAATTATTTTTATAAATTTAAAGTTACTTAAATAGTTTAAAATGATTTATAAAAATATATAAATTATTTAAAATTCAGAACATTCACGGACACAATCAACTGGTTAGCCATCATAGCTTTGTATGTTGTCCAGTGGTGCCCCTTCCTAGAAACTCTGTTGATGCCTCATTAGGTGCTCCAATGTGTATATTTCTTCCTCTCCTGAACAACACAATAAACTACCACTTCTTATCGTTCTTTTCGGTTTCAGATTTTGCTATTAGGAATTTGCAACAGCTCGGAGTGAGAAGAAAGTTGTGTGCCTTTTCTGATTTTCATGGGATTGGTTTCTATTTTCCGTCTCTCTCTTTTCTTCCTTTAATCATTATGGAAACTAGGCTCAAAATAGTTGCGGTTAGAATTAGGATCCCAATCGCAAGCCCTATAATCAAGCCCACACTCTTGTGGTGCTTCTGATGTGCAGAATGAGAAGTATTCAATCCTTGCTCTGACTAAGCATTTTGCAGAAGCAGCGACGCGGTGATGGGGCGGTGCCAGAGGAGGAGTTGAAGAAAGAGTAGTCGCTGCATAACTTACGAATGATTTCCCCACAGAGATTGGGTTGTAGGTAAATGAAATAATTAATATATTTTTTATAAATTATTTTAATCTTTTTAAATAAAACTGAATATTTTAAAATAATTTCAACATTTTAAAGTTAATTTTATGATATTTCAAATGAATTTTAGGTTTTTAAAAATAATTTCATATTTTAAAATAATTTTATGATTTTCTAAATAATATTTATATATTTTATAAATTATTTAAGACCTTTTTAATAAAACTAATGTTTTTAATAATTCCAATACTTTTAGATATTTTTTATTGTTATAGAAATAATTTAAAAAAATTTAAAGGATTTTATAATTTTCAAACATTCTTCTAATATTTTTTACAATTTTGCCTGAAAATTTCATCGGAAGTTGCAATTTGTGACAAAACATGGAGTACGAGTTTCAATCGGCAAAAAACTATATATATTTTAGATTCTCAAGCGTCAAAACAGACAGAGTTCAGGCTGATTTAAGTAGAAGAGGTAAAATCGGTCCGGCTCAATGGGCCAACTCAGTCCGTCCGATATTTTAGATGAGCTAGGCCACATAAATCTAGGTTCGAAGTAATATTTAGCCTGACGAGCAAAAATCCCTACGGGCCATAGGCCGGCATGATAATCTTAATATATCACTACCTCCGTCTCGCTCAGATTTGCACGTAGGGACGGGCACGAAGATTAAGAGAAAGCTTCTTTTTGGTTTTTGGTTGATTTTTTCAAAGGTGGAGATTGAAGATGGAGATTTTGAGGGTGGAGATTATTTGAGAAATTTCTTTTTTAAGGATGTGCAAATCTGAGTGGGAAGGATCGAAAAGGAAAGTGTGCAAATTTGAGCGGGACGGAGGGAGTGTAAGGGAACAGGCTGGGCCGACTAATTTTAGGCCCGATCAAATATTTGTGCGGCATGATCCAACCTGAAATATGGCATTGGCTAGACGGGCTAGGTCCAACCGGGTCGGGCCTGCCCGAAGTACCACCTCTAGATTTAAGTAATTAACCCTTACTATTATTATGGCTGATTTTATTTTCATAAATCTACGATAATATCAAATCTATATAATTGATTCAGGATCCCCCGAATCCTAATAAGAGTCACCCCAAATCAATATAAAAGACATACAGAACAAATAATTGTCACACAATTCAAGTTTTGCACTCGCAATCAAGTTTGCAAGAGAGGCTTTTATCCGGTATGTAAATTGAGACGTTTCAAAATTCTACTTTTGGAAATTTGTTCTCTGGTTGGTAGATATGCTTAATCTAGAGTTGCCATAGCGGGCTAGAAACGGGAGGTGTAAGACATCCTACAAAAATCTCGACCCAATCCAACCCACCATTGGTCACAGGTCGGGGCGGCAAACCCACTCTGTGTGTGTGTGTTTATGTGTGTATGTGTATTAATTAATTTAACAATAAGACCACTACTCATAATCTTATTCATCATTTGCTAATAGTACAAATCAAAATAATTCCCAAATTTCCTGTATTTTCTATTTTTGGATTTCTTACTCACGCCAAACATTCATGTAGCCAGTGAAGATAGTAGATTCTCACTTAGCTCATAATTTTTTAATGAGATAAAAATATAGTGTTGGCCCAAATTGACTAAGCTAGGGCTACCTAAAAACTAAAATATCTAATGTTACAAAACTTTCATAAAAAGAAAGATCTTGTATCTTGGTTAATTTATTTTACTTTTGCATTATTCACATGCCTTTTATAGAGGTTCAATCAAATTATGAATTTGTTTTTTTATAAAAGACATGGTGGAGTTATATATTTTGATATCCAAAAATATTTCCAACACAATGCTATAATAGTTGACCATCATATATTTGTGTAAAGAGAAATCTACTATTATAGTATTCTTTCTTTGTTAATTTTGAATTCTGAGTTGCCTCTGTAACTTCATAGAGGAAAAAATATAAAGGGAAGGGAAAAAAGAAGGCAAACAACAAAGATAAAATAGGAGGATGAAGAAACTATAAGAATGGAAGAGAAGAAGAACTAACGAAACACAAAGCCAAAAGTTGAAGACTACATTCAGATTGGAAGCGATGATGAGTCAATTGAGATCACAAAAGAAAAAAAAGATAGGGACAAAAATACAACTTTAGTTTTGGAGGATAAAACTACAAAAGTTGAAGGGAAGAAAACAAGAACAAATCAAAGAAAAAACTGCAACAACGGAAGATAAGAAAGGAAGAAACATAAAGAGAAAAAATAGATGACAATTATCAAATAGAGAGCGTGAGCAAACACGCAAATAATTCTTAAACAAATCACAACAATAGAAGGCCTCAGTAACAAGAAAGATCTGGAAGGATAAGAAATAGAAACAAGTGCACCCATAAAAGGGAATTATGTCATTTCAAAATAATTTCCAAAATAAATAGGTTTATAATTTTTCTTTTAAAAAAAATTAAAATAAATGAATAGTTTCATATCAACCATTTGAAGCAATTCATTTATACGTATTAGGACAAATTTATGATGTTACAATTTTTTGTAGATTACTTATAACATTTATTATTAATTTAGTGAAGAACTTGTACATCTTATTCAACATACTATGTTTTGACTTTTCCTTAGAGTGACATTTTAACAACTACACTATTTTACGTCAAAATTTTATAGAATATTTTTTTAAAAAATAGGTTATTATTGAGAGTTTCACTTAATTATAGAAAGAAGGGGACTTGTGGTATCATTATGATTCTCTTTCAGAATTTTTCGGGAAAGTAATTTATTCTTTGAGTACTTTTTCGTTGAAAATATTTCTAAATTTCTCAAAATGAAAAAGATAAATACAAAAAATAAGAGTCCAGATATAACTTCCACCACAAATATTTTTAAGTACATCACATATAAATTAGCCACTTTCTTTTTAAAACTAGTAGTATTCCCGTGCGATGCACGGTTTGTAAGTGCAAATGAATAAATTAATATTATTTTATATTTTTATATAATTTTAATATAATAAAATATTACAATCAATAAATAATAAGATATGAAAAATTATATGTTAATGGAAAAAGAGTACAGTGAAAAGTATTAAAGACTAAAATATATATTAGAATGGATATTTATTTTTCTTAATGTATGAATATCTCTAGCATCCTTCCAAAGAAGTCATGTTGATGATTGGGGTTGGAATTGCAATATGCGGTTGACAGGGGATATATTTGTAATGTTAAAAATTAGTTACCGTCTTCATACATAATTTTTCATTAATAATAGTCAATAAATTTATAAAAAGAAAATATATTTTTTTCGGCCCAGACAAAATCAGCCCAAATAACTTTATGATATTTCTTTAGGCTAATATATGACAAGTTATTGCCAATAATTGTGTTTAATATTGGGTTGAATTTTATATACCAAAAATTGTGATCTTCATAATTGGTAATAAATTTTGGGCGGGAAAACTTCAAAGTTATTAATTTCAGTGAATTTTGTTATTATATTAAGTATAGATAGTTGTTTCCAAATTATAACCATAAGACCTCCAAATATGACGACATTGAAGTTGGAGAAGAATGCAGCTTTGGGTCACCCAGCCCATTACACGGCCCATGCGATATGAGTCGAGTCTTACATGCACTTTTTCCTAATTTTTTGAGGATTTTCACCCTTCAACTCATATTTTAAATCTCCAACTATAAATGGGGACCTAAAGATAAAATTTTATACATCTTCTGTCATAATTTGAAGTGTCAAGCAAGGGATTCAAGGAAGAGTTCAAGAATTCAAGAGCAAGAAACATTCAGTTATATCTTTTTAATTGTTTTGTTCTTAGCTACTTATGATATTTTTGAGGATTCATGTTTTACTACCAAGAGGTTTATTATAAAAATTTGACACTCAAAACTACACATATTGAAATACAATGGTTCCTGGAGAAAAATACCTCCTGGAGAAAAATCAATTGGGCTTCATTACCGAGCCCAGAATATGAATACTTATCAATCACAATCTTTGGAAATTATAATATGATATACTGCCTTGAGTTTGAGTTGAAAATGTTATGTTGCGAGATTTGTGTAAATCAATTATAACTTATTACCAACTTTAAATGCAATTCCGGAATTAAATGGTTTGAATGTTTTAACATATATAAGATAATATCAATTAATGCAGCCAATTGTACTATATATAAGGCTTAACCAATTAATGCAGCTAATATTAAAGTTTCTAGAATTAGCAGTGTTGTTTTGGACGGGAAAATGTTGATATTACTATTCTTGACGAATTTTGTTATATTATATAGTATAGATTAATATATTAAGTGTTGCACGTGCAACACACATGCCAAAATCTAATATAAAATAAAATGAAATAGTAAAGTACTATGTGGGCCAGATAGATGTTCCATACACACACAGAACAATCATGTAAAACATCATTACAGGAAAGAGAGGTCCTCAATCTAACATTCACATCCATATCTCATGCTCCAACACTAATCTCTATTTTAAGCATCTCTACCAACACATGTTACTACCAAGGTTGCAGAAGTCGAAAATTGTTAGTCGGGCGATCTCCAAGCGACTAGCGACTAGGCCGAGTAGTCGCCGACTACTCCCCCGAGTTTTTTTTTTTAATTTTTAATTTTTAATTTTTATTTTTTTGGCATGACTATATATAATTATATGTCCAGAAAAATCAGGAAAAGTGTGGAGAATACTCACAATATAATTATACTAGTCCCATCAATTCAAGCGACTACATTTTTGTGTAGTTTATTTAGCCCTAATTCTAACAGTAATTAAAAAAAAAAAAAAAAGCCAAAAAGGAGGGGAAACCGACTAGGCCGACTCGGCCGAGTAGTCGGCGATTTTTTGCTCAGGCGCCTAATTTGTGCGATTTTCTTAAAATCGGGTCGGTTAACCACCGAGTAGTCCGAGTTCTTAAACACTGGTTACTACAAACAAGAAGAATACCTAAAAGACAGGCAGGCAAAACAACCTCCCGCGCTCTTAAACATACAATCTGAGTTAGCAATTGTGCAACAAACACCAAACACCACATATATATACATATTATAATGCTTTATTTACACCTAGCACAGAGACTGTAAGAAAAACAAAGATAATACTAAGTATGATAGTTGCAACAAGAGCAGGCTGCTCATTATGCGGAGTTGCGCTAGGCGTCCTTGTGCCATTACTAGAACTGATACTCGGAGGCCTCCCTGTGACAGGAGGCAGAGGTGGCTCCAGCACATCATTCTCCGTTAGAATTGGGTTTGGAGGCGCAGCTGGAGGCACCCCCAGCAAAAGGGGAACAAGACCACCCGGCTGGACAGGAGTCATGTATACTGGTACCTCTTTATACCCTAGACATCGATTCCCTACAAATGAAATGTAATGAGGAAAATTGCTCAAGTGTTAAGAGGCAGTTCTTCGAGTTCAAAAGGATGTCTCTGGATAACAGGGATAAAATTTCAAGATGTACTGTAACAACCAAAACATTAAGAGATCACTGAATTAAATAATGAAACAATGGCGTGCACAAGGATTATCTAGTTTAAGTTATTTTTACAATAGAACTAGAAATATATTCCACATAGAAGTACATCAACTCAGTGTACCCCCGGTACGTCTAAATGTTTCAGCATAGATGACAAAGGAGACCATGGATCAACTATTTAACAAGATAGAAATTCTCTAATAACCTGTGACACTGCTCTCTTACCATCTTTTTATATTGATTCTGACATGACACCAAAATGGTTGTGGTTTTGAATTGATGCTACAATAAAAGGAAAAGCTTTCCCACAATTTTGTCAAAATGCTATTTTTGAAGACCAAATAGTTAAGGATGGGGAAACTGAAATTTCCATTATTGAGATTCATGGTAACAATATTTGTTAATGGTCATCCCTGAGAGCCGTAACTGGATAGGTAAAAATTCACCGATTTTATTTAATCTCTAATGTCTGACCAAAGTAATGTACTAGTCAAGAACATTACTTGTAGCCACAGTTTCCAACTAGCACAAAACAGTAGAAGAGAAAAAAGGAATACAATTAGTGCACTTACTTCTAAACTTAGCGGCTGTACCAGGATAGTCTGTTATGACACCATCAATTCCCATAAAATAGACATGTGTGTTGATCTCCATATATGGATCGGAGAAGAAGTCCCATGGTTGAGATACAAACTCATTTTGGAAGAGCTGCACATAGACTGAGAGATTAAAGGCCTGCAACTTCGGAACAATAGCTGTTTCACCAGTGAGAAACTGGGAACGAGCTGGAAAAACAGATTTCTTAGAAATGACCACAGAGCTGGCAAATTCTTTTATGTCCAGAATGGTTGAATTCAAGATGTCACGGACATCCTCGTCAACCATATAAACAAGCTCATAATCGCCCCTGCTCTTAAACTTTGAGAGTACTGCACTATCGCTAGACTTAATCATGACCCTCTTGGCTGTCTGATTATTATAACTGGCTTTGGTCAAGGCATCCAAAACTGCATCAGTTACACCTAGACCCTGTTTTTCAGCTAGGTAGGCAGCATTCTGCGAGGTAGGAAACAGAATGTGGTGTTACATTCATTAGATAACTTTCTACAAAAAGTATTCTGTCGGAAATGTATATTCTGACATCTTCTTTCTAGACATGTAAAACTCTTTGGATGTCGCCGCATTAGAACAGGGGAAAAGGTACAGAAACAAATTACTCAAGATCTGTTGGCAGATTAGGCAACACTTTACTTAGTTTTGTCTGAACATGAGAAAGTACAACAGAGAAGGAGATCTTTAAGCCACTTGATATTGGGAGATCAGAAAGGACCTTATCAAATGATATAGCTCTTATCGGAAAGAAGTTCAGAACATAGAAAATAGGAGCAAAAATTTAGCTGTTCAAACATGGAAATGGAAAATCTTCCGAAACTTCTGTGTAGGGAAAAATGATTTGGACTATTGGTTATTGTATTTTTTTCAATTAGCTTAGATTTCCTGTATATATAAAAAAATGCTTTGTTGCAGAAAATTGCAGGAATCTTTTATGTAAACTAGTTTTCCACCCGTTCGATGCACGGGTTAGAATTTTTTTATTAAATTATTATTAAAATATAAAGGTAAATATGTATAATAATGAAAATTAAAATAAGTAATGAATAAAATATATTAGATATGACTTGTACGAAATGTTGTACTATAATAGGTAAAAAATTGATACTACCTCCGTCCTGCCTAACTTTGCACGGTTGAAGAAAAAGTTATTTTTACTTTTTAGTTGACTTTTCCAAAGATGGAGATTGATGGTGAAGATTGTGAGAGAATTTTTTTTTCTTTTTTAAGGGTGTGCAAAATTATGTAGGACGGGCCAAAAGAGAAAATATGCAAAATTAGGCGGGATGTAGGGAGTATAAAATATATTGCATGACACTGATTATGTGATAATTGTATATTTGTGATATTTAAATAATATACTAATGCAATTACATATTCGTATAAGGCGAAGCAATGTCAGAAGTCACATATATTATATTTCGTATTTAGTAATATTAGCATAAGATTGCGCAATGGTATTAGTTTATTAATCAATGGTGCTAAAGTATGTAACATTGTGACGTATTTAAGGAAAAGAAAAATCAATCTATTATATTTGTAACATCGATTTTCTTTTCACAAAAGAGGCACTAATTCAGTCATCAAATCATTTTAACTATTATATTTAATCTTTTGACTGTAAATTGTAACTTTAACAAATCGACCCATTTTTTATAAAATTTCTGTAGAACAAAATGATTCACCAAAATTATTATAATAGGACAAATTAAAATAAAAGAAATTAATCTTCTAGAAAAGAGTAGATAATTTTTCAAATAAAATATTATTTTGATAATATTTGACATTTCTATTTTATATACACAAAAAAAAAAAAAAAAGTCAAATTAAAATGTATCATAATAATCATAAAAAAAGTAAGTTACACTTAAAAATTAATATTTAATATATGCATAATGGATGTCAAATCGAAGATCGTGAAACGTATATTTCTTACAAAAAACGAACTTGAGTTGAAAAAGGTATACGACTTTTAAATATTAAGGGGAAAAGCAAAAAAAAAACAAAAAAAAAGTGATTGGTTGGCTTTTAACCAACTCCCTCATATTTCTCTCTTTTTCATTCTTCTTTTCTTTTTTACACAAAAGAAAATTAAATTATCAATGAGTTAGAATTTAAAAAAAAAGAACTCAAAAAGCTAAGAAAAAGACACATAAGCAGTTTGACTTTTCAAAGATTTTACTTTTAAGAATAAGGTAGATATTGGTTAGTCGGCATTCAGTCAATCAACTCAGATCTGTGCATCCATTCAAAGGCTAAATAAGTCTAATATAAGATGCCATGCACTATCACATTTTTGTATTGAAGGATCCTGAGTTATAACTTACCATTTACCAAATCACGCATCCATTTATCCACCTACAGTCTAGTCTGATTATAAACTTCTGGTCAATATTCTTTCTAGTCAATATAACAGATACAGCTATAGAGAACATGAATAAGCTGCATTAGATACTGGGCTAAAATTAAAGATCCAATACAACTTGCATAAGGTAGACTCACTCACCTCTATACTGATCAAGACCCCAGAGAGAGAAGATGCATTGTTCGCAAATGCCAAAAAATCAGATAACAGCATTAGGTTCCCATCTTTGCTGGCCCTTGGATTTCGAAACAATCTGTAGTCTGAATATGGGTTCACCATCATAGCTGCAATCAAGCAAAGATAATACGCAAATGAAAATTGTAACTACTTCAAGCGAAGATACAGTGGAAGTCTTACAATCAAATAAAAAATAGTATATGCAAGAAAATATAATCAACACGAAATAAGAAACTAAATCAAGTTTCAAAAGGCTGCCCCAAATTTCGATAAGTTACAGCTTTTCTTGCTTTGAATCTGATGCAAACAAATACCAAGTACCCCCATAATAAAAGTGAATTATAAGAAGTTCATCATATGACGTATGTCAGTCGTAAATTATTTGATGAACACTATTAAATAAATAACAATTGACACATTAGCTAGTAGTCCCACTAAGGGTGTGTTTACTTAAGACTTGGCCCAACCATTGAGAATTAGGCCATCCAAGCCGTGTTTCCTTTGGGGTTCCTGGTAATATATTTACACACATCACATCACCTTCTTTATCACTTTTTACACTAAAAACAGACCCCAACCCCAACAAAACCAAACACTCATTTATCTAACCCAACCTTCTTTTTCCACTTTATTTTCCCAGCTTACAGTACTTCAATCTCCTCCCGCCATAAGTAAACACAGCCTAAAAGATCTAGCCAATAACAAAACTAAATCATAGTTCAAGTCCATGTTTACTGCATTCTACACCTGCTTATGGCCCTATTGTTAAAGCACAAAGGAAGCAATTGAATTATAGCTCAAATCAAGCTCCACTTGGGGCATGATTAAGCTGGAAAAGAATATCCCACTTGTCTCCCCTAGCTCGTTGACATGTTAACTTTGTAACCAACTATAGTATATGCAAGCTCGTTAAGTATTCTATAATACAAGGACATGCGGATATTTTCATGTTTTCATTATATGAGGCTTTGGGAGTTATGCTATAAAGTCATGCATAGCTTAGGTTTCACTAGACTTACACTTCAATGTCTGAATTTGGCTCCACGTGAGACTATAGGCAAAAATACCATCCGTTATATTAAGCTCTCGATTAGATGTTGTCAAGCTGCTGAAATTGGCTTCAGCAGTGTTGAGTCTATCTCTAAGGTTTATAGATCCCAAACAAAAGGGTATACCGTCATTTGTGATTTGAACGGGGCAGTCAATAATATCTACACCATCTGATACAGCTTTAGCATATGCCTTGTCAGTACAACCAGGATAGTCCCCACTGGCTCCCTCGGAAGATGTAATCAGAGATTTTGCTGAATGAAAAGGGAAAAAGGAAAAAAAAGGGGGGAGGGAGGGGGGTGGACGTTATAGATTGCTATATATCAAAATGTTCTGTCAATGAGAGATTTGTTTAACCCTATGCCAGCTAAAAGCAACTATAATTGCCTACCTTGCACTGTGTCATTTTCCCCCATGTGTGCAAAGCAATCTGCATGAAGAAGGTATTAGACAGGAAGATAATTTGTTTCTCCATCTACAATAGAAAGTAATTATTTATCCTTGATAACAAAAAATACTGAATGCAAATAAACCACTTCACATCAAGATCGTATCAGAAGTCCAACTCAGTTCAGCCAGGAACGATCAGCCAATCAGAGAATTGACACATAAATTACTGAGAATTGACACTGAGAGCAAGAAACTGTTTTTTCATCTGAGGATAGATTACAGCATTACTGAAAGATATGATTGCAAGATGATTCCACCAAATATAGATGTCTGTTCCTAACAGTAATACTAGCATATTTTCTCTCCTCAACATGCTTGTCTACTTTAGTAAGATGGAGTGATTAAGGTCTGTAGCACGTACTGAGATGAGATGGAATCAAAATAAGGAAAATCTATTTGTCTATTTGAAAAGATGGCTAGCATAAGAATGTGCTTCGTGAGCTCCCAAAACATAAAAATAAATCGGTAACCTTTAATTCTTTGATAGAGTAAAGAGCAGGAAATTTAAATAAAAGGATAGCCGGTTGGTATGGATGAAAAAGAGGGTACACTGGGACAATTCCCCTCAGCAAATGCTGCCCAGCCACAGGCCAAATTCAAACACGATTTTTCTGCATATCTCCCTCCTTAACGCAGCTGTTATTTATAATACAATATTCCTAATACCTTGCCCAAAATTAAGCCACTAATTTGCTAGTAATATGATGGTAAACCAGCTCCAGATCCTCCCAAATCAGCTATTCATGCTATTAATATTCTGGTAATTTATTTTTAATATAGCTCTATTACTCTTTTTTCCATGTACTAACTCTTAATTCTATGTAAAATCAAGACTTGGATATGTGTAGTAACAAACTTGTCATGTTATTTCCAAATTTAATCAACAAAGAAGCATGGAAGAGAGCCTCAATGAACCTGAACTCCCTAAACAGGCAAATATGATGACAAACAAAATTATACAAGGAGGATAATTACACTTGATACCAGCTGGTAGAACATGAATTGCCAAAAGGTAGATGCTCGATCAAGTTCCACCCTAACAAATCACCAGCACTTGAGGATTTATTGAAAAGACAAACAAATCTACATAATGCTACATGGGCTAAGCAGTTCAATAACATACTCAATATAAATAACAGCCATAAGATAGAAAGAAAAAAATATATGGCATCATATTACCTATAGTTGCAGATGCAGTTATTGGGAAGTCAGACACCACACCATCAACAGAAAATTGCCCATTGTCAATAAAAGAGAGATACTCGACCACTGGATCATAGCTGTAATTATAGGGTAAAGATTCATCATTTACAAAATTGGATGCAAAAACTTCTAAACCCTCTTTATGAGCATCCAGCACAAGAGAGGTGTAACTCTGTAAATATAGGCTGTTGTCTACAAGCCATATATAATTTTTCGGAACAAGAATGCCTCTAGCAAAGGTTTTGAAAAATGTAATATTCTTTAAAAGGGAGCTATATGTTTGGTTGGTCGAAGGCTCCACGTCATCATGTCCCAGAAATTGAAATATGAGCTTTGTTTGGCCTGTTCCAAATCGTGATACAATACTTCTCAGGAAGCCCACCTCAGGTGATGAAATGTAATTAATAACCGTGCGTCTTGATAATGAAAGAATGAAGCTCCTCATACTCAGGTTGTGTTGGCTGAAAAATGCATCGTACTGCACAAGTGAAGACCGATCAAGAGTTGCGAAAGAATAGCTCATTAAAAATGTACATATGAAGAATTTGAGTGATATACCTGAATGTTTAACCATAATCCGGCTGGTTTTGTTATGGTAACTAAATCATCAACTCTAAGAATTTGCATTGGATTACCATCAAAGTACGGCGCACGGGAATAAATCCGTTGTTTCACTGTCCCCAGAGAAACTAGAGTCAGAATGAATGTCGTCGCTTTATCTTATATAGATTTATGATTTATCACTATTAACAGGCATGCTTCAGTGGAGCCAGCAGTTTAAAATTCTTCAATAGCATAAAGAAGTGGTTTTAACTTTTACATCTAGAATGATGAAACAACGTCAATTTACTCGCTGAACAATTAGCTATGTTAATATAACCACATGCCAAATTGTGCAGTTTCTATTTTTTTCTCTTTCAAGAGAAAACAAGTTGAACTTGAAGCTGTGAAACAGTAAGGGTACCAGGTTGAACTTTTCCAATGACAGACCGCAGCCTGAGCACCTTAATTGCCCTTTTGAGCAGTCTTTCGTTGCAAGATGAAAGAAAATAATCAATGGAATAAAGAAAAATGCACGTATGGAGACTGATTTTTGCAGGATTCTATTGAAAACTATAGCCTGGAACGAGTTAAAAAATACAACGGATCAATATATCTGTACTTATCAGTGCAAGTGATTGTGTATAATTCTACTTTTTTTAATTTTTCTACTCAAGGTTTCATATATTCCTCGTGGCAGAGCTTTGTCACAATAAGTGTTTGTGTGTGTGTACGTGCCTATGTGTCTGTGAGTGAGTGTTTTAGGCAGAAAAAAGTAATAATTAAGAGAAATGGCAACGGAACAAATATAAGGCAAGCAGGTCACGAATCAAACTTACAATAGACATCTGCTAATTCCTTAAGGGTGAAATCCACGGAAAACCACCCCTTCACTGGGACTCCATTCACATTGTAGGTATTCTGCTTGTTTCTGAAATTTGTCCCCATGTTTGAAGCATTATCTAGCCTGATATCGGGAAAGCAGATACCTGTTCCATCTTTGGTAAGCTGAACATCACACCATAAATGTAAATTAGGTAAGCCAGTCTGCACAGCCAGTTGATATGCATCAGAACTGGAATCAGGAAAAATCCCTGAAAATCCACCTCTTGCTATGACTAAAGGCGCATTTCCTGGAAAACAAGCTAAAAGGATAAGCTGTCGGAATGAAAACTGTATTACTAAAGGAGAGCACAAACATCAATCTCTCAACCAAAATACGAGGAATCATTTATATTTAAACTCTCATGACAAGAAAAGGGTAGTCTAGAGAAGAAATAAATGGTGCGTATACGAGGAAGCTCTAAATTAATAACATCAATGAAGTTGGAAATAACTGTGTGCAGAAATGCGGGATTCAAAGCTCCCCTATCAACCAATTATTTACCAAGCTATTATGTCTCTTACAAATATCAAGAAACCCAATTTGGGGTCTTCATGAAATGAAGAAATTTTTTAACTTATACAATTCTGGAACTCAAGATCATGAATCAACATTTTTAAAAAATGAAAATAATTACATCGTCCACCCGGATTCTAAGTATGCCAGCCTTGTTTGAATTCACAAAATTTTCAGAATGCAGCCTCATTGCTTCAAGTCGGTTGAGTTATTCAATTTTGTTTTTAAATAGATATTCCACCATTCTAGCCCTCTAGCATAATAGTATGTTTTCGACGGCAACAGCTTCAGTAATAAAACTGAAACACCCAAAGTGAGACCAAGATAAAAGCCTAACTACCAACAATAAGATTTTCAAGGTTTTTACCAGTCCCCTACAAGACGGAGTTTGAAATAGAGATAAAGAGAAACTCAAGTAAGATGTAACTGAGTAATTCGACGTGGATGGTAAAAGTAGCAACAAAATCACAGTCCCGAAAGTTGCAATACAACAAAACAACTAGCCAAATCCCTAAGAGTAACTCCGTCAAACGGCATAAGAAACCTGAAAATGACCTTCCCTACTTCCATTTAGCTTTCAAATAATGACGACGCAACAAACAGATACAGAGCTTAGACATTAGCAGAGGTGTTTTACCGGTAAGTGTTTGCCATTTACTGTCACTGCTTGTAGAAGCTTGACCAGAAACTAAAGCAGCCGAGAAGAGCAAGAGAAGCAGAAATAAGGTCGAGAGAGGGAGGAGCTTCCACATTGGCGGCGGGGTGTGAATTAGATGAACATACCACTAGCTTACGTCCCAGAGGTAAGTTTGCTGATTTAAGAAAATATAAGCACGTCCATGATATATAATGAATTACAGTAAACAACTGTCTTTAAAGCTCAGATTACGGTTTGGAGAAGCAGCAATACATGTGTTTGGGTATGTCGGGAGAGAAGCACCAACTTTAGCCAACTCTATAGAACACATGGCACATAAAAGAAAATTAATTGTCGATTCTCTTTTACCTACTGTGTGATATCATCACTGATATGATATGTCATCTTCTGTAATTAAATTTTAAATTACAGTATGAATTTAAACAAAACACAACAAACTTACCAACTCTCTTTTGTTTTTAATTGTAATATGATCGTATTTGACATTTAATTATGTATATTTCGGATTTCTTGAATTTTCAATCAAAACAGAGTTCTTTTTTTAAATAGAGACTCTTATAAACTAATGTAAATCGTCCAGTACAAGATTCTCAATCCAATCAGAAAAATCAGAAGTTATCCAAACAATTGGATAGTCAAAAAAAAGAAAAAAAACGAGTAAATTATGTGTCAACAAGTTGGCTCTACAGAGATATACTCTATGCTAAAAAAAAATCAAATAGCATTAAATAAATGTTACTCCCTCCGTCCCGGCTTATCTTGCACAGGGGGGTCGGCACGGGTATTAAGAAAAGTTGTTTTTTGGTTGTTTGTTGACTTTTCAAAGGTAAATTAAGGGTGGAGATTGAGGGTGAAAATTTTGAGGGTGGAGATTATGTTATAACTTTCCTTTTTTAGGCTGTGCAAGATAAGGTGGGACGACCGTTTAAGGAAAGTGTGCAAGATAAGGTGGGACGGAGGGAGTATATTATATATTACCGATGGAACTAAGATATGTTCCTTGCCCTTACCCCGTGACTGCATGCGCACGAGTAAAGGATTTGGATGACGGACCTATACAGAAGCGAACTTGATGATGAAAGCAGAAAATCGGTGGAGAAAGACCAGAAAATGCTGAAAAAAAACGTACATAGAGACGACGAAGTCTCATGCTAAAACTTTAGTAGAAAGACATGGTGGATCTTCCACTATTTCAAAAATTAAAAAGAGAAAACAAAAATTTAAAATAAACCTTTCTCATTCTCCCACGAGAGAAGAAGAGAGAAGAAGAAGACGGCTGATAGATTTTTAGACGAAGAGATGAGAAGGTGGCGGCTAGCTAATTGGTTTACTTCTCGTATTCTAGAAAATGCATAATTTCAAGTTTGTGTATGGTAATAAAAAAAAGGGGGGTTTTGAAAGTTACTTTACCTGCAATTTTTTACCAAAAAATATTGATTAGTGTGGCGGTTCATGTTAGTAGTGGGACAAGTTGAGAAAAATGTAATAGAAGATAAAGCTTTATTAGTGAAGAAGTTCACAATAAAAATTTACATCTCCCTATGAGTCATTCTAATACAATTTACATTGAAGATTAATTTGATACATTAATTTCAAATATTCAATTGATATGAAAAAATTGTAAGAAAAAGTGAATACTTCTCTAATATTTATTTAGCATCATAGTATAAAAGTGAAAATGGAGGTTGGAAATAAAACCAAGCCTGGCAAGGAGTTGGGTTCTGAGTTTGTGTTTATTCAAAATTTCTAATCATTTTATTAATTTGACAGATAATACTCTATATAAATTTTGGTCCATCAGGATTTACATTTACTTAGCAGTAGTAGATGTGGAAATATGATATATGAGGGAGTTCTGAATCATATTATTAATTATAAAAACACGAATACAAATTGAATATATTTGCAGCCTACAAAAAGTACACTATTTTAGTGTCCGCTTGATTACAAATCATCAATGACAATAGTAATGGGTATGAATGAGGGGTCAATTATATTATGGAATGAAATTAGGGGAATTGTTAATAAAATGGGTAATGATTAATTTATTTATTATGTACTAAGCACCATAAATACGAATGAGTCCTCATTCATTCTCATTTCTTACCCCTAAACTCCAACCAAGCGGACTCTTAAAGATTTACCATGGGAGTACAACAAGTCTAATAGAGGAGTAACAAAATAAAATAAGAGAATTCAATATTTTGTAATTTGGAATAAAGAAAATATCAGTGTTCTAAATATCGCTAAGCGCTAGTCGGTCGGTTCATTGGGGCCTAGCGCCTAGAGCCACCTAGGCGGCACCATCTTAGACGAATAATTTAATATTTAATAAATAAATGATACATACAAAAAATATTAAAAAAATAAAATAAACACCACCAACTTCAAATTTTAAAAGAGTTAATAGTGGGTGGAGGGGAAATTACTAAATTAGGGGTGTGAAAAAGAACTTAAATTTTAGAAGGGTTCACCTAAAGTTATACACACTGACAAGATAAAAAAAGTAAAAAAAAAAAAAAAATTGTGCAGTTAGGCTGGTTAGGCGGCGCCTAATCCGTCTAAAATGATTGTTTTTCAGAAATTCGGATCGATCTAAAACCGCCTAGCCGATTTTTAGAACGATGAAAAATATAACAATGAAACCTAGCTAACTTCATTTTCCCAAAATAATAAGAAGAGAGTATGTGAATAGGAATTGAAATAAGTTAACTATTATTGTTGGTGGTGGATTAACTATGACTTGCTAAATATTCACATGCAGGACACACACAAACTTGGAAAATGAATTTAAAGACGTCAATGGTGAAAATTTCACCAACTAAACAATTAGTTAGGTAATCAATAAGGGTTAATTATAGTAACCCCACTAAACTATCAGCGCTTTTATACATAAATCATTAATTTTATTTTTCTTGGCACAAATATATATACACTATACGGATTTGACAGATAAATTATGAAAAATTATTTTTCGACCATTTTTCATCAGAATTCCGCACGTAACTTGCTCGTGATACACTTTTAGGGGTGTTTTTGGCCCAAACAACATTTTTAATAGGTAGAGGAGATGTCCATCTTCAATAATGTAGGTTCTAGATATTAGAAAAGAGAATCGTTGATTCAAAATGAATTGTTAAGGAAAAATAAGGTGTGAAGCAAATTTATATTTTTGGCCTACCTAAAAATATTGTTTGGATGAAAAGAGACCCTTAAGATTTTATCACGCACAAGTTACGTGCCGAATTCTGACAAAAAATTGTTGAAAAATAAGTTTGATGGTTTATCTGTCAACCGAAAAATAAGTTTGGTGGTTTATCTGTCAAACCCGTATAGTTTGTATATATTGGTGCCAAGAAAAAAAAATTAATGGTTTATGTGCAAAAACAATGATAGTTTGATGGGGTTGTTGTAATTAACCCATCAAATAATGACTTAATATTAAACAAATAAACAAAATACCTCTTAAATTATTTTTTTAGAAGTATTATTTGTGTACGAACATATACAAGTTGGTAAAAATCGGAATACACCAACCACTTGCGATTTGATTTGTCACTAACTCACTATAACAAAAATCCATCGCTCTAGAATCTATGTTAATTACTTAATTTCAAGTAATCAAGTTGTAAATTATGTAATTAAAATTATTATTATTATTATTATTATTATTATTATTATTATTGTTATTATTTTGAAATATCAGAGAACAAAAGTATCCTTTGGATGGAGCTAGAATGAGATGGAAGCAAAAGAATCTCCGTCCATCCCATCGGCACTTTTGAGGGAAATCTTGACTCACGATTACAAATCCCTCCCTGATTTCTTGGTGGTTTTGTTGATCCACTTTCTTTTGTCAATATGGGACGCTTCAAGACATTTCGAAACAGTTTGAAGCAGGTACGTGTTAGGATTTGTGCCTTAAATTTAGTTGAGTTTGAATTGACGTTCGTATCGAGTTGGAGGAATTGGAATTTGAAGATGGAAGAACGACGCGATCGCGTCAGGAATCAACGTGATTGCGTCATTCTTGGAACGCGGGTAAGACAGAATGAGGCGACGCGGTCGTGTCGCTTGTGGACGCGGTCGCATTGGTTTGTGGCTGGGAAGAGGAAGTTGTTGTTGCAGGATTGTCTCGGCCGAGGCGAGGTAGACTCGACCGAGTCTACTTAGGCGGGGCAGTTTTTTGGGCCTACGCGATTTAGGCTCAAGTTGATCCCTTGTTTGTATAGGATTATGTTTGGGGGTTTATAAATAGGTCTTATTGGAGTTCTTTGACTAGAGAGAGAATTTAGAATTGTTTTGGCTTTGAATTTGACTTGATTGTTCGAGCGTTGTTAGTTTGGATCGAGTATCAATTGATAGATACTCGATTATTGATATTTGCTTGAACTCTCCTTTGAATATTGAATTTGGGATCCTTCCCTTTTGGCCGTGGACGTAGCTAACAAGTTGTTAGTGAACCACGTTAATTCTCGATGTCTTTTATTTGTTTTCTGCACGGGTATTATTTGTTTGTTCGTTGCATGTGTTCGTTTATTTCCCAACAAGTGGTATCAAGAGCTTGGTTCGAGTTTTCGTTGTGTTCGTGGGAAATATGGTTCCGATGACCGTGCGGATTAATAAATTCACAGGGAGGAATAGTTTAGTCTATGGCAGATTAAAATGAAACCTTGTTGAAGCAATAAGGATTGTGGGCGCCGTTGATGCCGAAGAAGGAAGAGGTCGATGTCCTGGTGTCTGCCGAGATGACCACTCTGGATGAGAGAGCACACGCAACAATCATGTTGTGTCTCGATGACGACATCATCACCGAGGTAGTAGAGGAAGAAACTACACATGGGTTATGGTCGAAGTTGGAGAGTTTGTACATGACAAAGTCGCTCACCAATAAGTTGCTTCTGAAGCAATGTCTGTTCGGACCGTATATGCGTGAAGGTCGGTTTCTTCGCGATCACTTAGATCAACTTAACAAAATCTTTTTAGAACTGCGTAATATTGATGTTAAATTAGAAGATGAGGATGTTGCAATGATCTTGTTGGTTTCTCTACCACCATCGTATGATAATTTTGTGCAGTCATTTGTTGTTGGAAAGGATTCTGTGTCTCTAGAAGAAGTGATGTCATCCCTACACTCTAGAGAGTTGCGCCATCAGGGGAATGGTTTGTCTGGAGAATCTGGTGAAACTTTGGTAGTTGGCAATAATTGAGGTTCGGAAAATCCGGGGAGGAGGTTCAAGAAGAATTCCGGCCCCAAAGGTCCTAAACCAGGAGATTTCTGCAACTATTGTAAGGAGAAAGGGCATTGGAAGTATGCTTGTCCGAGGTTGAAGGAGAAGCAGGAAGGCACTGTAGATTCTGTTGTGGAAGTTGAAGCAGACTCTGATGGAGATGAGGTCCTAGTTGCTGAGAAACAGAGAAGTAAATCTGATTCTTGGGTTCTTGACTCTGGGGTGTCGCACCACATATGTTCGCGTAGGGAGTGGTTCGCAACCTACAAACACGAGGAAAGTGGCAATATCTCATTGGTCAATGGTTCCAAATGCAAGGCGGTTGGGATATGCTCAATTAAAGTGATGACGTATGATGGTAGCCTGTGTACATTGAACGATGTTAGACATGTTTCATTCATGACGAGAAATCTTATTTCACTGAGTCGACTAGACAGTAGGGGTTTCACTTTCAAAGGTGAAGGTGGAGTTTTGAACGTCTACAAAGGTTCGAATGTAATTTTGAAGGGCATTACGAAGGGAACTTTGTATTTGATGCAAGGTTCTACTTTGGTTCGGTCTGTTGCTGTTCGAAGTTGTTAGTGTCCCATTGTTTGGAACAAATTTTGATACTTAAGGCGCATCTGGTACATTGGGTACAACTGGTGCAAATTGAATTTGGTTTGTTTGAGTTTGATTTGTTTGAATTTGTGAGAAAGTTTGATTTGAGGTGGAGCTTTGACTGAAGAAGTTGCATCGTTTGTGGATTCAAGGCAAGGTGGAGATTGTTAAGATTTGTGCCTTGAATCTAGTTGAGTTTGAATTGACGTTCGTATCGAGGTGGAGGAATTAGAATTTGAAGCTGGAAGAACGATGCGATCGCGTATTGTTGGAACGCGGGCGCGACAAAATGAGGCAACGCGGTCACGTCGCTTGTGGACGCGGTCGCGTCACTTTGTGGCTGGGAAAAGGAAGTTGCTGTTGTAGGATTGCCTCGGCCAAGGCGAGGTAGACTCGGCCGAGTCTACTTAGGTGGGGCAGTTTTTTGGGCCTACGCGATTTAGACCCAAGTTGATTCCTTCTTTGTATAGGATTAGGTTTGTGGGCTTATAAATAGGTCATATTGGAGTCCTTTGACTAGAGAGAGAGTTTAGAATTATTTTGGCTTTGAATTTGGCTTGATTGTTCGAGCGTTGTTAGTTTGGGTCGAGTATCAATTGATAGATACTCGATTATTGGTCTTTGTTTGAACTCTCCTTTGAATATTGAATTTGGGATCCTTCCCTTTTGGCCATGGACGCAGCTAACAAGTTGTTAGCGAACCACGTTAACTCTCGGTGTCTTTTATTTGTTTTCTGCACGGTTATTATTTGTTTGTTAGTTTCGTTTATTCGTTTATTTCCCAACAATACTGTTATTACTAAGTACCTAAAATTATACCACAAATTTTTTAGTACAGTTTGATTTGAAAAAAGTCAAAAGTCAATAATTTTTCTAGTACACTTTGATTAACCTCGAGTTTTATGCATACTCTTAATTCTTATTATGAACGAATTTAGACTCAAGTATTAATGTTTTTTACACTCTACTACCTCCATCAGTTGTTGTGAGAGCCTATTTTTTAGGATGAGCATATTTTTTCATAAGCTATTGATGGTGTGATCATGATAATCTGCTATTTTTGGATGTGAATTATGACGGTCAAAATTTTGATGTGTTTGTCTTCGAATTTGAAATTCCTTTGATCTATTTTATGGTTATGATTGTTGCATCGATCCTATTTGTTATGATGTCAGAATTCGTGGATGTTGTTCTTACTATTAATTATTTCCACGGGAATGAGAATGGTAAAGACAAAGATATGATTTTATCCTATCTTTTATTATAGGATACAGTAGTATTTGATTCATGGTAGTGTATCTTAAAAGAATATATTTTTTATTTGTTATATTTTATTTATGTAGTAATTATATTGGTATTGGGCATCTAGAGGAATGATTTGAGTCGGTATTATTGTTTGAAAGGGTGAAAAGTTTTATGAAAATGTTGTAAACATCTTTGATCCATTATTGAGTTACACTTGTCAAGAAATTGTCCATAAATTAATGTGAGTTTAGGTTTGCGTTGTAAGAACAAATTATGCTTTAAGTTTATAAGTTGTTGGTAAACAATCAATTTCACATTTCCTAATGTGGAAATGTTAGTTAATTGGAGCTGTCTGTTACCAATTACTATCCTGCACTTGTCTTTACTGCACAAACGATGAAAAAGACGAATTAATGGGTCATTGTTCAAACAGATTTTAGTTTCTAATGTTAAACTCAATGTAGATTTATCAAATGGCATTTTCTGTACGACGATTGCTTTATTATCAGTCACCAATTAATTACGTTACTCGTCTTCCATATACACAGTTATCGTTTACAATTTGGATCCTACGCTAAAACAAAAAAGGTATTTTGTATAATTTTTTGTGAGATTACAATTTTTCACTACAACAAATGATATATTTTGTACTATAGCATTTTATGAAACTACAATTGTGGTTACTAACCAATTGTCACAATTCTCTCTACAAATTATTTGTGACAATTTTAAGACTACTTTTACAGAGACCTCATTGTTGTAAAAAATATTTGAGACCACTTTTGTCATAAAAAATATATTATTTGCATCCGAATTATTAAGACGACTAATTAGTGACGACTTATTGTCTCTAATAATAAAGTTGTAATAAATACTCATTATTGGAAACCATATTTTGTTGTCTCAAAAGACGATTTTTTTTTGTAGTGTTTGGCAGAGACGGAGCCAAGACTTTAACTTGGGGTGAAACTTTCATAAAATCCAAATTATGAAAATTGAAAAAGAGAAATTTAATATCAACGCATATTTTTATCATATTACATACCTATTATACTTGAAATGCTCAATTACTATAAAAATAATTAGAGATAAATTACCTTATATCAAGAACAAGCCAGATCAAAGTCTCCAATACTAATTGGGGCATCTCAGCACATAAAAATCAACTATGCAAAATTGAAGGAAAAGTATTAGTGTCTCATATTTTCAAATTTACAATGAAATAGCTATAAAAAGGTCAAAATATTAAAAAAAACTAGAGCAATACAAAAGAGAATGTTCACTAACCTTATCAAGATTAGGTATTTTAAGTTGTACACGTCGTCTCTTCATGTCATCGAACTCATCAATAATTAAAACAACATTAAACTTTTCAACATTTTCTTTCTCGATGTACATAAGTAATGAGCTAGCCAAAAAAGTCATTCCATTTTGTTTCGCAATCTTATCTTAACAATCTTCATAAATGGGAAGTTCAGTTGTTGCAGTAGAAACCAAAAAGAGTCAAAGTAAGTCTAACTAGTCTATCAACAAGGTAGTAACTCATTGTCTTACTAGTCTCAGACAACAATTAACACAACTCCGGAAGTGTTGATACCTTTTTGAAAAGCTAATTGCGCATGATATCAAGTTCAAAATATCCCCATTGCTACTTCATGCAATTTCTATGGCCTAGTAAAATCGTCAAGATAGAACTTCTCCATTAGTTCACAAGCATTATCAATGTTAAAACTTTTGTATCCATCTTTCGGATCCATTGAGCTGAGCCAAAGCAGTTCCATGGTATCATCATCAAATCGATTTGTCATCTCCAGTAGTATAGAATCAATTGTTTTCATGAATATATCAAATCAATAATGATACCCCAAAGTAACGGGCCTACCTTTGAGAACCTGACCTCTACTTGAACAACATTGAGTTTTCATATCTAGGTCAAGTGTTCCATACTTCACATAAAAACTCTTCACATCATCAAGCAATTGATCGTATCCATTGTCTCTGAATCTCTGAATAAGTTCATTTGTGTTAAGAACTGCATCCATTGCATTGACAACATCTTAGTTTTTTGCATTGTAAAATCCCACAAAAAGCATCTATCATTTCAAGTAGTTCAATCATGAAATGCAAGATAAACACAAACTCAAATGATATATCGTATCATATGCTCCATCTATTGTGCCTCTAAAAGATAAATTATTTTTCTCATTGAGGATCACTTTTAGAACAAGAATGGTAGAATTAAACATATTGCATACACTGTGAAGAGACCTAATATGAGAGCCCCATCGTGTATCCCCTGGATGTTATACACTTTGAAGTTAATTCTGAAATTTGGATGGCCTGAATACTTTGTACTTGATTATGGAGATTGGAAGAAGAATCAACCGAATTCACAGTAACAGTCACATGTGGAAACAAATGCTCAACTGGTATAACACTTTTAGCAACTGCTACTAAGATCAATTGTAGTCGATAAGCATCGGAATGAACATAGTATGCATATGGGCACTCCTTCAAAAAGAGAGCTTGTAAACCATTTCATTCTCCTCGTATAGTACAAGGATCACCATAACCCTGTCCCCAAGTGTTTGTATGATAAGATTATTGCGAGAAAGAATTGCAGAAATATCCCTTTTTAAAGTAGTAGCTTTGGTATCTTCCACATGATCAAGAAATATCTCACGAATATAGCCAACTTTATCCACAAATCTTAACACAATATCCATTTGCTCCATGTTTGAATCATCTCGAGTTTCATCCACAATAATGTAATACTTGGCATCACCAATTTCTTCTCTGACTAATCTTTTAGTTCTACTCGCATAAAGTGATAAAATCTTATTTTGAATCCGGGGTGAAGTATAAGAAGCACTTTGAGGAGCATTTCCCAAGAAAATCGAGCCCACTTCATCGCTTTAAGAAGTTGTATGACTTATAATTTCTAAAAAAACATCCTGATTATCTGAATCTGAACTTTCATCACGAGCTCTAAAAGTTGTGCCTTAAATGCACATAATTTTGCAACTTCAATAAATATTTTAAGTCTCAGCATATTTTTTCCAATCATCTCAAAGGATTTCTTGTCTAAGATCCTCTCGCTATGTTGCAATGCCTTCATTAGATTATGAGATTGTTTCAAAACTATCTTATGTGATGAAATTGAACATTTTCCTTCATGAATCAGAAAAGAGCAATTTTCTCTGTTCAAAAATCAATTCAAAAATTAAATGTGTTAATCCATGGATGTGTAGATGACCTGGTAGAAAGAAAACACAGAAAATAATATGCAGCATTTTATGTAGGTGAATATTCCAACCAATGATGATTTTTTTCATAGAAGCCGATAAAGACTTCCTACGACGCTTATCCACAAATTCATAGAATTTTTTGGGAACTCCGTGATATGGACCAATAGTTATATAAGCACGCATAATCTCATATATTTCATCTGCTGGTAAACTCCATATAGACATACGCAATCTAGGATCTCGTTTAATACGAAAACTATTAGAATATTGATCAAGCTTTTGTACAATAATTGGAAAGGACTCCTGAACAAAACTTGTTGAATGATCTACTATTTCAACATTGTCGAGATCATCCCTTGAAGTTTCTAAAACATGAGCACTGGCTCTCACCAAATTTGCGTTTCTTGGACCACAAAGAATCAAGTGTCTTATACTTAGTCAATCTACCTACCTACATATAGAGGTGCAAGCTCGGGTGGCCCGACTCCGGGCCCAGTTCAGCCATGTGGTAGTTCAAGCCAGTCGGGCCGGGCCCGATTTATTTCAGGCATAGAAATGCTAGGCCCAACTCGATGGACCTCGGGCCCAAAAAACCCACGTATAAGTTTTTTCCTTTTCTTTTTTGTTACTCTAATTATGAAGCAGAATTATATATTGAGGCGAATTTCAGTTTAATTCTCTTAAGAAAAAAGCCTAGTGGGAAGATAATATATTACTATCCGTTGCTATATGGAATCATACTCTATTGGGATGTCTCAAATCCCAGATATAACAACAACAACAACAACAACAACAACAACAACAACAACAAGAAGAAGAATAATAATAATAATAATAATAATAATAATAATAATAATAATAATAATAATAATAATAATAATAATAATAATAATAATAATAATAATAATAATAATAATAATAATAATAATAATAATAATAATAATAATAATAATAATAATAATAATAATAATAATTAAAAAAAAAAAGAAGGAATGGATGATGATATATAGTTATATACTACACGTTACAAGTTATTTAATTTTCGTATATGTACTATACTATCTATTAATTAGTTCTCCATTTCTCGACAAATAATAATTAAGCTCCAGTTCATTTTCCATCTCCGGCTAATAAAATTGAAGAAATAGAGTATTAAATTAGTCAAATTTGTTTTAATTTCTCGGTAAATAGATACATTTACACTCGGACTCTGCTAAAAAAAGAAAAAAAAATAAACTTGTTTCAAACAGTACACAAGATATTACTTAGTTCCAAATATTTTCCTTATTCCGATAGTGAGGGGAAAAAAAATTCAATTCCATCAGGCCAGCCCGCCCCCAGCCCGCAAAAGAAAAAAAATTCGTTCGGGTCGGACCTCTAATATTCTGGCCCAATCCACTCTATATTTCGGGTTGGACCAGTTTTGTCAGTTCTACATATATAAAAGTACAAGATTATATAATCACAACAAGCAATTTTCCATTTCAAAATATTACAGTGTTACCAAATGACCAAGAAATAAAAAATAAAGTTCAAGATTCATGAATCCCATAATTTTTTAAGAAAGTTAAATTATAATATAATAACAGTCGGAATCTAACTAGCCTAGTAAATTTTAAAGCAAATAACTATAAAAATTAAAGATTCAAAGCATAATAAAATTTTATTAAATATAAGAGCACCAATATTACATTATTCAAGAAGTACCAAATTTTAAATAATCTTCTCAAATGTTGGAAGAAGAAATGAGAGTTTTAGGGGTTGAAGTCCCCTATGAAAATGGAAGGTAAAAAAGTAAAGAAGCGATTGCGTGAAAATGAAACAAAAAAGGAGAGCAAGAAAGCGAAAAAAAAAGAAAGAAAATAAAACAAAAGAAAAGGGATTCGGAGTTGAGCTTCCTGTAATAATGGGTTGATTATCGAAAAAATACAACATTTGGTCCAATTTTTAATTGCAACATGACATTCAAAACTTAGCAACACTAATCACCAACTTTGATGTTTCTTCAATTGCAACATCAGCTATATTTTTTTACGTTTGATTGTGTTGTCACAACTGGGAAAAATTCATTTTTAGTCCTGTATATTAGGCCTTGTCAGTAAAAATCCTGTATGTTAGAAATTTTTAATTTTAGTCCTGTATGTTTCCAAAGTTGTCCAATTTAAGAACACTGACCATCAGAAATGACCAATTTGGCCACAATTAATCACATGCGACGCACGTGACTAATAAATTTGAAAAATATGAAGAAAGAAAGAAAAATGAAATGAAATGCACCTCATACGAAAATTAGGGTTTACCTTTTCCTTTTCTTTTTTGGGCAAGCTACTAAAGTAATTCAATGATTTGACAAGTTATCTGGACAAATACTTAACACATAAGTATTAGCACTCAAAAGCCCTAAATTTATTAGTCAAATTCTGGCTAAATTGGTCGTTGGTGATGGTTAGTGTCCTTAAATTGGACAACTTTTGGAACATACAGGACTAAAATTGAAATTTTCTAACATACAAAACTTTTACTGCACAAGACTTAACATACTGGACTAAGATTGAAATTTTTCCTGTCACAACTATCGTTAGATGTACCTTGATGCACCCATCATTTACCCTCTATCAATTTTAAAATTCGTCACTTTCACTACCGTCAATTGGGAGTGAAAGACGTAATGTAATAACTTCAACCACCGATTCACTATAATTATAGCAATGCATGACAAAATAAGTTACAGATGTAGGACGATCCTGTCACGACTTATCTAATGGTAGTGATAGTATCACAATTAGATGTCAAAAAATTCGATTGATGTTGTAAGTGAAAAAACATCAAAGTTGGTAATTAATATTGCTAAGTTTTAAAGACCATGTTGCAACTGAAAATTAGACCAAAGGTCGTAATTATTTTGATTACTTATTCAAATTTTTTCGTATTCATAAGTCAAATACATTGGCCACAATTAATCAATGTCTGGTCAACAAGTAAAAGTTGGGACTTGGGTCATGGGTGCCTCGGGAATTTGGGCTATAATTCTCTCCCTTAAATGGCTTACTAAGGGTGTGAGCGGTGCGGTGGGGATCGGATAATTAAAAATATTTAGATTCATATCAAACATCAGTTATTTAAAAAAAATAAGTATCCAATACTAATCCAAAACATGAGGACGGTATAGTACAATTATTTGTTTTGGGACAGTTTCCTTTAGAATTTTGGATCTAATAGAACAGTTCAATTTGGTTCAGTTCGATTCAATTCGGATACTTGGAGATTTTTTTATCTTTTGAATAACAAATTCAATTTGAACAAAATATATTGACGTCTAACTAACATAAATAATTTTATTACATCAAATTTATTTCTCACTTGTGTATTGAAAATTATATAATAATTAAATAGAATGTTCTTTAAGCATTTATAGCAAATATAACTAACTACCAAATTATGAATAAGTTACCTTAAAAAAAATCCTCTTCCTCTAGCATTGACATTTGTACCTCTGCCAGGATTGGAGTTACCACGACTAGTAAAACCTCTGCCTTGTCTTGTTACTTTGCTAAACATGGCAGTGTTATCTATGAGATCTGAAAAAGTACATTGCGCAGTTCGTTGCTTCTCAATACGAAGTATCATGGAGTAGGCCTTATCAACTTGAGAAAGTGGATCCATTATCGGACTTTGGCTTTGAATAGCATCATAGGAGTAATTCAAACCCATAAGAAATTAAATTAATTTCCCACTCATTTCAAATTATTCCCAAGCTTTAGTTGCGCCACAAGTACAAATCGGAGTAGGGAGTAATAAAGTATATTCATCCCAAAGTTTATTCAAATGTGTAAAATAGACAACTATAGACTGAGTCCCCTGAGAAACCAAACTGATTTCCCATTGAATCCAGTATAATTGGGGACCACTGCAATCCCCAAAGCATAGAGCAAGTGTTTCCCATTGGCTTTGTGTGGAATTAACATATAAGAATGCATCAGAAATTTCCTTAGCTAGAGAGTTTAACAACCATGCCCTAACCATGCGATCTACCCGTATCCATTGCTCTAATAGAATAGAATCAGTGGGAGGTTTCACAACACTATTAACAAAAACCTAATTTATTCTTTGCTAAGAAAGCAATTTGCATTGATGTACTCCAAGGGAGGTAGTTACTACCAGTTAAGCGATTGGTCACGAGACACATACCGGGATAGTCGGATCCATGTAAACACAGTGGATTGCTGTCACGAAAGTGAATTGTAGAGCTTGAGGCTGAATTAGGCTACTGCGAGCTGGAATCATGCACAATCAGAGCAGGACCAAGGGGGTTTATCGCAAGAACTGTAGGCGAAGTAGAATCTCCTGTAGTAAGAGCTGGCCATTGCGAATCACTGAAACTTGATTATAATTGCGTGGAGGCGCCATTAATTGAGTGTCAATTCACTGATACCATGCAAAATCTGGCATTGAATCATCAATGGAGTAAGAAACCATATGGATATGGTTATGAGCTTCAACCACAACCAAAATATCTTTTGATATTATTTGCGAGAAGTTGGTTACAAGTGTATGTTTACAATTGTATTTATAGTAAGCTAGTGCGTCTAATGTCCAACTAGAAATAAACACATGTACAAGTTGTGAATAACAATCTGAAATGAATATCAAAACTAGAAGCATATTAATGTGCTGCTTGTTGCCTCGGTATATTCAACAAATAAGATAAAGCGGAAAATGTTAAACTTATTGGTGTTAATGGAGCTCAAAGACACAAGTTTTCTTTCAAAAAATGGAAGATGACCATAAGAAACAAAATATAAGAATTACCCCATGTGACAGGATAAGAGAGATAGAGGGATGAGTGTTGAAGTGTGGTAGAAAGAGAAGAGCTGCCAACATTGAAAATGGAAAGGGCAGCTCAAGAGTTTGGCAACTCTATAGTATTCTACATATTTCTTCTTTAATTTACTTTTTTAGAGTAAATTAAACTATTTTTTTTTTTCTTTTAGTTAATGTTTTATGTTTTAGACTCCATAATATATGTGATAAGTGTTTTGATTTATTTAAAATTATTTAATATGTTTACTTTTGAATTTAGCAGTCAAGTAATATATTGCTTCTTCCATGTAAAATTGTATATTACATGTATATATATATATATATATATATATACATATATATATAAACGGTAAAATCAGTCTGGTTCAATGGATTGATCTAGCTCGATCAGTGGATATAGTTTGATGGGTCAGCCCTGTAATACCCGCGCCTCTCACAACTCACTAGCTAATATAATTTTTGCATTTCATGCATTCCATATTTTTTTATATGTGCTATTTGGTGATAGTTTTATAGTAATTAATTTATTATATTTATTACGTTATTTTATATTTTTGTGACTAATTTAAAGATGTTCACTTTGGTAGTCAAGAACCCCCTAGTCTAAAATATTGTGACATGTACAAAATTTAAGACTACGCGTGACAAGTTTAATATATAGAACATTATGTAGTACGTAGAAGTATTAGATATGTAAAGGATTTTATTGTCGGAATAATAATAACAACAACAACAACAACAACAACAACAACAACAACAACAACAATAATAATAATAATATAATAATAGATTTTTGACCTTATTATCGAAGAGAAGGCGATTAATAATCCTATATAATCTTTATCCTTATATATATCATGAGCATTCTTCGAAAACAAAATAAGAAGACGTGGGGCGGTGCTGGATTCTGGAAGAACACAAAAGCTGGTAAGTGGAAATTCTTCCTTTCCAAATGTACAATTAGTTTCAAAGATTGTATAAGAAACACATCCAATAGTTATTCATATTATAATTTACAAATAAGTTGGAAACCTAGTTGCTATAATGATTAATTTTAGTGACAGTGGCTTCCATTAATGAAGATGAATTAACTAGTACCACTAGTTTTATATAACCAGGACGCTAAAAAAAAGGAGAAGAATGTCATATTTGAAGCTGTCCAGATTTTTAAAGTGAACGTTCAATGGTTAGCCCATTTTGACCATTTTTATGAGCTGAATTAGGAGAAGTGTGAAACATGAAAGTTGTAGTATTATGTGTTAGCTTTGTAACCCAATTTGAATCATATAAAAATCAACTTCGTAGGAAACGTTAGAGCCTTATTACCAAAATGCGACGAAACTGGACTTATCGGCCTAAAAATACCTAACGATCAAGAATTTGATAATTTGTGCATTGATTTGAGTTAAATGTTATAGATTGATTACCACGGTGGGATAGGAAGTTTCAAAAGTTACTCTGGAGTAGAGGTAAGTAGAAATCCACCTACAACTACAATGCTTGAACATAGTATTTGTATTTATTATTGGTGATAATTGATTGTTATATGTGTTGTTGTATACCTTTGTATAAAGTGTTTTGTTCCGTTGCTAAAACAAATTGATGTGCATCAATCATGAGCATTAGCATCTGCAAGAATTACATGTGTACATGAAAGAAGTCAAAATAGCATAATTTCATAAATTAATAATGTTTTGGGATTGGTCACTACTGGCACATTGAGAGTTATATATTATATATGGTGTCTCTCGGGATGCTTCCGGTGACAGGCGTGCAAGCGGAAGAGGTTCCCACTTCAGCACCTTTATGATGAGGGGTACGGGAAGAGGAAGACTTTCCGGCGGACTGCAGGGGCAGGCAGGAGGCGGACCCCTGGTAGTCTCGGAAGGGTAGCCACTTGGTCGTACCAACCATCATCAATATCTCGGGTGGACTATAAGGGGGGAGGAGGGACCCTTGGTAGTTACGAGTATGGCCAATGAGGGATATTCTGGTGAGGTTGTGCCAGTGAAGGGAGCCAATTCCCACCAAATATGATTTCTTTTGAGAAAGAGTTGAAAGAAATGGTTTCATAGCATGCACCTCACCAATGCATCTCTAACACGACTCATAGTCAGTTGCATTTGTACACTACTCATGCATGATTTCTGCTTACTGAGTTTTAGCTCACGTAGGTCTTGCATTGTAGGTGAGTTTGACTATGCATGAGCTCGTGGACTGATCTGACATGCTGTTGGAGCTGCTGCAAGTTTTGAAGCCCCGTGTATATGAATGACGACCTATGGGGCTAAACTTTGGGCTCACTATGTTTTTTCTAGTGTTCTAATAATCTTTTTGGACATGATCAAATTAAGGAACTTTAATATGTATATTTCTGTAAATATGGTGTTGAATGGAGTGTGACACCTTTGTACTCGATCTGAATCTATGTAAATATATGTAGGTGAGATTTTGGTCTTGAAGGAGTATTCTAAATTATTAATTTTGGAAAAAAAAATATAAATAATATACATGTTTTGTAAGGCTAAAATTAGTATAAAATAAGTTTTTACAAGGGTGGGTGTGACAAGCCCAGTTCACCTATATTTTGGATGGGCTGAACAATAGAAATGCAGGTTTGAAGTACAATCAGGCCCAATAGGTCTGACTTGATAGGCCAAAAGACCGACTGGTCACATGTCGTCTCGAAAATCTTAATATATCTAAGGGAGATAGGCTATGCTGAGCTCAATATTTTTTTGCCTGATGAAATTTTGGTCCGGCCAACTAGGTCTGACATACAATATTGGCTAGAGTTACAATTCTGATATGCAATATGGAGAGACAATGTGACAATTCAATCGGTAATGTTGTATATAGAGAGGTTTTTCAAAACCTTTAGTTTTTTATATTCGAACTTCTTTTTGTTCTTTTCTAATTTGTGTACTTCGTCAAAATTACACGTTCGTGTTTGTTATCTCATACATTTACTGCTTATAACACGATATGTTATACAATGTATTTAATATCAATATTTTAAGAGTGCATTATGCCTTTAATTAAGATACATTATTAAATACATAATGTAACAAAAAGTACCCTAAAAAATTAAATGTTCGTGCATCAAAGGGTGGAAATCTAGTTTTTAAACTAAAAGTTTAAAAGGTTATAACTTCTTCGTATCAATTTCGATGAAGAATATATCAAATTGATCCTTATTTTACGATCTTCAGTTAGACATCTATAAATATATAAATAAAGTATTTTAAATCTAAAATAACTTTTGTAAGGTTGATTATGATATACTTTGAAAATTAAAAAAAATTCATATAAAATATGAGAGTATTGAAGAAACATATATTTTTTAGTTTCTTTTCATAGTTTTGTATTTTAATAATTATTTTGTTTTGATAAAAAAATTGTATTAGTAGACATATGGTTTATAAATTTTTAATAAAATTTGATGAATAATAAAAATAATTTAATTCACTTTTTATGAAATTGGATTTAAGACTCATATTGCCCTACATAAAACAATAATGATATATACTTAACTAACATAAATCAAATAATAACGTTGGTATATACACTACCTTATGTTCGTTTTATAATGCTTTTACAATAATATTAAAATTTAATCTCAGATCATTAACATAATATAATATTCAATGTTATATCTCGTACATTGCACCAGAGGACATCTAGTAATAATAAAATGAGCAAAAAAAGAAAAGAAAAAATGGGAGTGTAAAAAATAAAAGTGTAAAGCATCTTTTTAAAGTACAACTGTATAAGCAACTTGAAAGTTGAGCAAAATAAATTTATTGGAGGCAAAACACTAAGGCTAAGTTTACTTAAGACTTGGCTCAGTAGATTTAAGGGCTCAAATCCCGATAAAGCACACTCATTAACTCCCTCAGCTCGATTTGGCCCAGCACTCTCCAGCCTTAAGTAAACATACCCTAAATATTAAACTAGAGGGAGCAAGAGTAAAAACATGTAGACAAAGGGGCAAATTTTTTATTTTTCTTTATTTAAACATATTTTATGTACTCTTTAAACCCATATTTTAGGTTATTTAATTGAATCGGATTATACCAATTACCATTTTCCCCTTTTCCTTTCGGTTTTTTAGAAAGGCTGATTTAAATCAGGAATAAATGGTTTTTGCCTCTTTCTTCGTAATTGTTAAGGAGTTGCTCGTTTCATGAGTATATTTGGTTGTTGGGAAATCACTTCCTAATAAGGAAAACAATCTAATAATTCTTTAAACTCATTATGTTCAGGAAATAATGATTGAATAAATCTAGGAAATAATAAATGAATAAATCTAATACGCTTCAAACTCTAGGTGTTAAGGAAACAATAATTAAGTAAATCTATTTTTAAATATAAGAAATCCTAATTCAAATATAATTTGACAAGAAACCCTAATTCAAATAGGCTATATGCATTGAGTTCCTTACTTTTGAATGCTAGCTTCTATCATTCCTTGCTAGTTATTATCTGTACTATTTTCTTTGATCATAGCATTATTTTTCTATCATATACGAAAGCGTGGATTCTGATACGCTTCCGACGATATTGTGTTTGATATTTTGAGTCGAACATATTTGGAAACACTGGACACCTGCAAAGTTGTGTCAGAGATGGAAATAAATCATCTACGAGCTGAGTTTCATGCCAATCTACCTAGAAAGAACAAAAATATGTACGGTTACTTCGTTCAAGATATCAGAAACAACAAACATGTATCCACATTCATAACGGCGAATCAATCAGAAGAAGGAAAAGATTGTGATGATTGTATCAATGTACACGAGGATACAAGGGATTTTAGCCTCGTCTAATCAAGGAATTATGTGCTGTGGAAAACTGAAGAAGGGTAGAAACTAAAGATACTACATCTGCAAACCGGCGACAAACCAGTGGTTGGCCCTTCCGAATCAAAGCTTTGTTACAAAAATGTTGCAGTTGCCATTGTTGTCTTCAAGGCTAAGCCTCTCCACTACAAGATTTTCAGATTGTCCCAATTAAAAATAAAGTATGTATACTCACTTCATTTGTTTTTTATTATTATTATTATTATTTTTTGCTAGATTATGTTGTGTTTTATGTTATTTTTTAAGAGAACTGCAAGAGTTAAACAATATTCTTCTTTTTCGGTGTTGTATGACGGAGTATTTATGTGAAGTGTTCGATTCAAAACTTGGACGTGGCGGGTAATACAAGGTGTAAGCCTTCCTTCGGATAAGATAATTAACTCCCAACGACCAGTCGTATTCGTCCGTAAATGCGTATACATGCAAACCCATGAAGATAATGTGTTGGTTTTCGATTTTGCTCAAGAACGTTTCCAGATGTTCTATTTGCTAGAATGTGTCTGCAAGAACGCCGCCTACAAATGGAAGAGAATCGTAGAGTACGAAGGTGGGCTTGGTTTTACTTGCGTTTCACCTGAGGGTAACCTAGCGTTGTGGGTATGGTGGCGAAACCAGGGGTAGACGAGCAAAATTGTTATAGACAATGAGTATGCAAATCTTGATTTTCTTGGTTTCTAAAATAGTGGGGTTGCAGTTAAGAAGACTTATTTTGATATCGTGTTTTATAGACTTGAAGACGGTAGCTTCACTAAAGTAGATCATCGTGACACTTTAGATGGTCGAGAGATTTTTTAATTTCGTTCTGATTTGGAGAGTGTTGATCTTAGGGGTGGAAGTTAAATACATGACATTCTTTTCGTTATGGTGTAATGTAATGTTGTTCATTTGAGTTGTGTCATTGTTAATGTTGTTAGTGCCCGAAATTTAAGATTAACTGTGTTTTGAAAGTCTTTTCTCTTTTATTATCAAAGAGTTGTGGTTCTGATCAAAACCGTATTATATAGTCTACTTAATTTGTTATTAGTCTGGTTACTCAATCATTGAACAAACATGTCAGAAAGATAGATCAAAATACAGCTTAAAAAAGAGTAAAGACACATTCAGTTTATTGATTAAGGAATGAATCGTTATAACAATCGAAAAATGGTTTATGTCAAGAATTATTTATACAATGCAGAACGATCACCTAACTTTTACACGCGCATGATCAAAATTGTAACGCTCATACTTTATTTAATTATATTATATCATATATTTTTTTTTTTTAATTATATCTTTATAATCACATTATTTGTTAGTACAAATAAGTGTAGGAATCGAACTTGGTTGCATTATATTACTGAAAAGATATTCTTTAATGAATATTATGGTTAAAATTAATGTTTAAAAAACTTATTATCTTTAACAACTAGTTGACAAAATTAATTTGTGACGTCTATTAATATTATTACTACTATTATTATCATTATCATTATCATTATTATTATTGTTGTTGTTGTTGTTGTTGTTGTTGTTGTTGTTGTTGTTGTTGTTGTTGTTGTTGTTGTTGTTATTATTGTGAGGTGGTGTTCAATCTCATCAAGTGAGCTATACTTTGTAATATGGTGTGTTGGGAATGTGGAACCGGAATCAGGAAGTGAAGAACCGGAGGTTTGAACCGAGTTTGAGCATCAAGAAGTCAAGCTGTTCAGAATAAACCGGGTTCGTGGCAGTTGAGGATAACCGTCATTTGTGACGGATTAGTTTCAGAGTTTGTGACGAAGAAAACCGTCGTTTTTGTCCGGTAGCTGAGCTCAACTTGATTCAGTTAGAACTTTCTGTACAGTTACATTCGAGCTCCAATTCTTATATCATTGTAAAGCTCTCATCAAGGAGAAGGTCACTACATCGAGCAATTTCCTTGTTTCTTAGATTAGAGAGAGTATTTTGAGATTGAACGTTTCTGCCCTAATTTGTCAACAGAATTGGGCATTTCGTTTCTTGTGTGTATTCTCTGTAATTGATTGGATTTCTTAGTGGATTGGGGTGTGTCTTGCCTCCGTGGATGTAGTTCATCTTGAACGAACCACGTAAAAGCTGTGTGTGATTCATTTTTAGTTCCTGGTCTACGTGAGTTCATTTCGGCTACATCTTTGGCCGAACTGCATGTGTGTTTTCAAATTGATCTTTGTGCGAATTCCAGATTCTGTTTAGTTGTGGGTTTAAGAGTTGAGTTCACTAACAAGTGGCGCCGTCTGTGGGAAGCAACTCTCACAGCTTGAAGAAGAAAAGGAATGGCTGGTATGAAGATGGATTTTGAGAAGTTTACAGGAAGAAATGATTTCACACTGTGGAAAATCAAGATGAATGCAGTACTGGTTCACAATGGCCTTGATCTTGCATTGATACCTCTGGATTCGTGGGAAGAAAGTGAGAAACCCAAGTTTGCATCAGTGGATAAGAAGGCCCTCAGTCTTATCTTTCTGTGTTTGGGTGATAAACCTTTGAGAGAGGTCTCAAGATGCAAGAGTTCCTCAGAAGCATGGAAGAGATTGGAAGATCTGTATCAATCTAAGTCAGTTTCCAACAAGCTGTTCTTGAAGCAGAAGATGTTGGCCTTCAAGATCACTGAAGATAAGGTAATTTCTCATCAACTTGATGAGTTCATTAAGATGGTTGAAGAATTGGAAGACCTGGATGTGAAATTGGAGGAGGATGACAAAGCATTGATGGTGTTAAACATTCTTCCAAAATCCATGGAAAGCTTTAAGGATGCCTTGATGTATGGGAGAGATGAGCAGCTATCTTATGATGGAATAGTGAAGGCTCTGAGGTCTAAATGTTTCCAGACTCAAGGTGATAAAGGCATGGTGCAATCTGGAGAAGGTTTGAATGTCAAATTCAAGAAACCTTGGCAAGGCAAGAAGGGACAGAATGCTAAGGATCCAAAGACAGGAGACTCTAATCCTAAGAAGGGGAATGAATGGGTTGAGAAGAGGAAATGCTTCAAGTGCAAGCAGCCTGGTCACCTGAAGAAGGACTGTCCTAAGAAAAATAAGAAAGGTGGAAATCAAGGGGCAGAAGCTGCTGCCATTGATCATCAAGAAGATCCTCCAGAAGTATTAAATGTTACTGAATCAAGAATGGTAAAGAAATGGGTCTTGGACACAGGCTGCTCCTTTCACATGTGCCCACACCAGTCATGGTTTGATGAACTGAAAAGAGAAGATGGTGGAAATGTTCTCCTGGGAAATGACCAATCATGTAAGGTCAAAGGAGTTGGATCAGTGAGCATAAGAATGTTTGATGGTGTGGTCAGAGTCATCTCAAATGTAAGATATGTTCCTGGCCTTAAAAGAAATCTTCTATCTCTTGGCTCTTTAGTAATTAGTGGGTGTCAGTTTAGCTCAGTAGATGGCTTCTTGCATATCACTAAACATGGAAAAATGGTGATAAAAGGTAGACAGCATAATGGGTTGTTTATCTTGATTGGTTCACCTGTTGTTGGGAGTGTGGATATGGTCTTGAGCAGTTCTGAGCTTGTTAAATGGCACAAGAGGCTTGGACACATAGGAGAGAAAGGGTTGAAGGAACTGTCAAGAAGTGGAGTAATTGGAAACATGGGAAATCAAGATCTGGAGTTCTGTGATCAGTGTGCTTTGGGCAAATCCAAGAAGCTGCCCTATGGAAAGGGTGTTCACACAACTCAAGAGCCATTAGATTATGTTCACTCTGACATATGGGGTCCTGCAAGGACAGAGTCTCATGGTGGTACAAGGTATTTCATGTCCTTGATTGATGATTACAGTAGAAAGGTGTGGATCATGTTGATGAAGAATAAGAGTGATGCTTTTCATAAGTTCAAAACATGGTTGATTCAACTGGAAAATGTCAAAGGGAAGAAGCTGAAGCACCTTAGGACTGATAATGGACTGGAATATCTCTCTACTGAGTTTACAAACTTCTGTGAAGAAAGAGGAATCAAGAGACACAGGACTGTACCAATGAATCCTCAACAGAATGGAGTTGCTGAGAGGTTTAATAGGACTCTCCTTGAAAGAGTTAGGTGTATGCTGTTGGATGTTGGGTTGCCAAAGGTATTTTGGGGTGAAACCATTGCTACAGCATGTTATCTCATTAACAAGTCACCCTCATCAGTGATTGGGTTGAAAACACCTGAAGAGGTGTGGAGTGGACAGAAACCAAGTTATGAAGGTTTAAGGGTGTTTGGGTGTCTTGCTTTTGTCCATGTCAAGCAAGACAAGTTAGATGCAAGAGCTCTAAGATGTGTATTTCTTGGATATCCAGATGGAATAAAGGGCTACAGATTGTGGTGTCTAGAGAAAGGAGATCAGAAGATAATCACAAGTAGAGATGTAAAGTTTAATGAGAATGTGATGGCTTACACTTCTACAGGCTCTAAGGAAGAATTTGATGGTGCTAAAGAGACAGAAGAGATATCAATTCAGGTGGAGCATCCTGCTGAAGATAATCACATACCTCAACCACAAGGAAATCTACAAGATAGTGATTCATCATCTGAAGAAGAAGAACAAATTGGACCTTCACAAAATGTCAGAGAATACAGCATTGGAAGGGACAGGCCTAGAAGAACAATCAACAGACCTGATTTCTATGGTCAAGCAGGGAGTGTTTACTATGCCTTGAGTGTTGCTGAAGACCTGGAATCACAAGAGCCTAGTAGTTTTAAAGAAGCACTAGACTGTGAAGAAGGTGAACACTGGATACAGGCAATGATTGAAGAGATGGAGTCCCTGGAAAAGAATGAGACCTGGATATTGGTGGATAAACCAAGAGGTCAGAAACTTGTAAGTTCTAAATGGATATACAAGAAGAAACTAGAGACTGCAGGATCCAAACAGGTGAGGTTTAAAGCAAGATTGGTGGCTAGGGGCTTTACACAAAGAGAAGGAATTGATTTTAATGAAGTTTTCTCTCCAATGGTAAAGCATTGCTCAATCAGGTTGCTTTTATCAAAAGTAACACAAGAGGACATGAAATTACAACAACTGGATGTAAAGACAGCATTCTTACATGGAGAACTCAATGAGAAGATATATATGAAACAGCCAGAAGGCTTTGTTGTTCCTGAACAAGAAGACAAAGTTTGTTTGCTGAAGAAGTCACTATATGGACTCAAACAAAGTCCAAGACAGTGGAATAAGAGGTTCAATGACTTCATGATCAGTGTTGGCTTTGTAAGAAGTCTTTGTGATAGTTGTGTTTACTTCAACAAAGGTTCAAAGCAAGATAAAGTCTTCCTTCTATTGTATGTGGATGATATGCTAATTGCCAGCAGAAACAAGAAGATGGTACAATGGTTGAAGGATAAGCTTAACACTGAATTTGACATGAAAGATCTAGGAGAGGCCAAGAAGATTTTGGGCATGAATATTCTAAGGAACAGAGAAGCTGGAGTACTTTGGTTATCTCAGAGGCAATATCTACAGAAGGTGTTGGAGAGGTTTCATATGCATGAAGCCAAACCTCTCTCCACTCCAGTTAATCTACAGAAGAAACTCTCCGAAGAACAATGCCCAAAGACTGAAGAGGAAATCATACATATGAGCAATATCCCTTATGCAAGTGGAGTTGGAAGTCTTATGTATGGAATGATTTGTAGTAGGCCTGACTTGGCCTATGTTGTGTCTTTAGTAAGCAGGTTCATGTCAAACCCAGGAGTTGAGCATTGGGAAGCTTTGAAACATGTGATGAGGTATTTGAAAGGATCAGTGAACTTGTCACTGAAGTTTGAAAAGAAAGTGGATGGAAGCACTGTTGCATTGGAGGGGTTTGCTGATTCTGATTTTGCAGCAAACATAGACACAAGGAAATCTATTTATGGATTTGTGTTTACCTTATTTGGAACAGCCATCAGCTAGAGAAGTGTACAACAATCAGTTGTAGCACTGTCAACAACAGAAGCAGAATATATCTCTCTAACTGAAGCTATCAAAGAAGCAATCTGGCTTAAAGGGATTTTGAGGGATTTGGACATCAAGCAGAAGTGTGTGGCAATCTACTGTGATAATCAAAGTGCATTACACCTTGTGAAACACCAAGCATTTCATGAAAGGTCAAAACACATTGATGTTAGGTTCATTTTGCTAGAGATATCATTGATTCTGGTTCTGTGGAAGTGAAGAAGGTACACACATTGCATAACCCTGCTGATTTTCTTACTAAGGGTGTACCTGGGAACAAAGTGGAGCATTGTTCGAGCTTGCTGCAGCTTGAGCAATGTCATGAAGAGCATTAACAGAAAGGCAGTGATGAGGCAGGAAGAGACACACTTGATTCATTGAGGTGGAGATTTGTGAGGTGGTGTTCAATCTCATCAAGTGAGCTATACTTTGTAATATGGTGTGTTGGGAATGTGGAACCGGAATCAGGAAGTGAAGAACCGGAGGTTTGAACCGAGTTTGAGCATCAAGAAGTCAAGTTGTTCAGAATAAACCGGGTTCGTGGCAGTTGAGGATAACCGTCATTTGTGACGGATTAGTTTCAGAGTTTGTGACGAAGAAAACCGTCGTTTTTGTCCGGTAGCTGAGCTCAACTTGATTCAGTTAGAACTTTCTGTACAGTTACATTCGAGCTCCAATTCTTATATCATTGTAAAGCTCTCATCAAGGAGAAGGTCACTACGTCGAGCAATTTCCTTGTTTCTTAGATTAGAGAGAGTATTTTGAGATTGAACGTTTCTACCTTAATTTGTCAACAGAATTGGGCATTTCGTTTCTTGTGTGTATTCTCTGTAATTGATTGGATTTCTTAGTGGATTGAGATGTGTCTTGCCTCCGTGGATGTAGTTCATCTTGAACGAACCACGTAAAAGCTGTGTGTGATTCATTTTTAGTTCCTGGTCCGCGTGAGTTCATTTCGGCTACATCTTTGGCCGAACTGCATGTGTGTTTTCAAATTGATCTTTGTGCGAATTCCAGATTCTGTTTAGTTGTGGGTTTAAGAGTTGAGTTCACTAACAATTATTATTGTATATCATATGTGTTCGTATAATATTCACTAAATATACTCTTTATATGACATAGTATATTTTTCAAGTTTTGGGTTAATTACATTTCTAGACCCAAAATAATATTATTTATTATAATCGAAAATTCAAGAACTTATATCTTGAATTTATAATTGAGCCCAATATGTAAAATATTATGTTTAAATATTATGTATCATAATAACTAGCTCATTTCATGCATCCTTATTTATTTTAGGCCCTAATTCTTATTTATTTTATTTGGGGCCAAAATCATTATTTTAAGATGAACTTGGTCTATTAGTTGGCCTAGCTTAATTATTTATATTTTCAAGGTAAAACATTATTTATTTATTTATTCATTTATATATGTGTATTTAGCTGTATATCCGTAATGTGTTCTTATATCACGGTGTCTCTTGATCAGAATTTCGATATATACGAAATCAGTACTCCTAATCTCTTAAGATATATCCGCTAATCCTAATCCCATTAGAATATAACCTTATCTAATAAATATTCAAACCCTAATAAAAAAACCGCTTAATCCCAACCTATATATACACCCTCCTAAACAAATATCTTACGTACAAAAATAAGAAAAGAGGAAACAAAGAAACTTTCAGCTGTTTTCTACCGTAGGTATCGATTCATATTATCTTTCTACTAAAATAATTTTATTTATGAACCGTCTGTTAATTTCATACTGAAATCCCGACCAAAATTTTAAACACAAGGGGAACAGGGTCGGGATCTAGATGTTGTATGTGTAATTCGGGTGTGTGTATTTCGCACATCTGAAATTGAGAGACTTAAGGTATTGTGTTATGCTAATTATTGATAATCCAGAAGAAGGAAATTAAGTTAGTACGTGAGTTGTGTGTGTTTCAGATAGTATGTGTATGTGTGTATATTGATGTGTAGCAGTGTGTGTTTGCGTCTGCTTGTGAGTGTGTTTTTCGCGTGTGGACGTCTGCTGATGTGTGTATGTGTGTTACAATTTTGGAAAGTGGTTTAAGAAAATAGGTGAGTACCCAAGCATTGTTCTAAAAATCGGCCTAGGCGGCCGCCTAGGCGCTAGGCGGCCCTAGGCCGATCCGAATTTTAAGAAAAACGGTTATTTTAGGCGGTCACCGAGTTCGGCGCCGCCTAACGGCCTAATCCGCCTAGGCGCCGCCTAACCCGCCTAATCCGCCTAACTGCATAATTTTTTTTTTATTTTTTTATTTTTTTTTCTATTTTTTCATAATTTTATAATTTTTTTTTATTTTTATTTTTTACTTTTTTTATCTTGTCAGTGTGTTTAACTTTAGGTGAGCCCTTTTAAAATTTTAATTTCTTTTCACACCCTTAATTTAGTGATTTTCCCTCCACCCACTATTAACTCTTTTAAAATTTGAAGTTGGTGGTGTTTATTTTATTGTTTTTAATATTTTTTGTATGAATTATTTATTTATCAAATAATTAAATTATTCGTCTAAGATGGTGGCGCCTAGGCCCCGTCTAGGCGCCGCCTAGGCGCTCTAGGCGCTAGGCCCCAATGAACCGACCGACTAGCGCCTAGCGATTTTTAGAACACTGTACCCAAGTTTGGCCAATTGGGAAGTGACAAAATATTCAACTCTAATGTAATTGATTTGTGTGTGACCGTTCTACATTCCGAGTAGATGATCGTTGTGTATTGGATTTCTCAAAACCGGATTTTGATGAGTGAGAAATTAATGCACGAAGATGGCCACTTGTTAAAGCAGACCTGGATATTCATGTTCAAACTGTCAAGGGACATGACGTGTAACTCCTGTCATTAATGGGACATTATGGTGGTGTAACACCTGAAGTTAATGAGGTTTAACAACTGCATTAAGGTGGTGTAACACCTGGAGGTTACTATCCTCGTTTGAATGCCTTAAAGACCCATTAATGGGTGAATTTAATCTCAAATTGAGTCAGATAGTACCTATAGATGTAGGTCATTGTTTTCCTACATGGAACACTTGGGAAATATTAGAAACACTTGAAATACTTTTGAAAAAACTGGATCTCATTGCATTTTACGAAAATCCTTGCATTCCAAACTCATTTGGCATATAGTCCTTTCCCAGTTCTTACCATACATTCTAGTTCGTTGGTGCTTTTAGATTTGTGGTGCTACTATCCAGAATACGAAAGTCGTTTTATCTTTGGGAATGTTACGTCAAACCGTGATCACTAGTCGGGACGTATTCGTTTCGCAGAAAGAAGTCTAACCTTGATCGACTTCACCCTTGTTCTTCTATTATTCTAACATCTGTTTCAAAGATAACACGTGTTTAGAATATCAGAATTGTTCTTGCGTTGCTCGAACGTAATCTGTCCAGAATATCTGAAGTGGTTCGTGAGCTGTTCTAGTAACGTTTGAACATCATCTGTTCAGATTCTTGAAGTAGTTCCTATATTGTTTGAACATCTGCATACCAGAATCCTTGGTGACTGTTCATGTGCTATTCGAACATCGATTGTCTAGAATTCTTGGTGTTGTTTATTCTGTTGTTGTTGCAGTTCTTACATAGTTCTAGCTTTTGAGAGTTGTAATAGATTTGTAAAATCTTGTAAGCCATTGTTGGGTGAACTATAAATCCAACAATCGCAAAATGAATATTAGCTCCTGCACACACCCTCACAATGGCGAGCTCATCCTCGAAAGCTCTGTTTATTGCACCTACCCAGGGTAAGAAGCCCGAGAAGTTCATGGGCGTTGACTTCAAGAGGTGTCAGTAAAAGATGTTGTTTTACCTCACGACATTGAGTTTAGAGCGTTTCCTCAAGGATAATCCGCCAGTTGTTTCGAAGAACGAAATAGACATTGAAAAGCATGCCGCGTTTGAAATGTGCGACCAAGGAGATTTCTTGTGCAGTAACTATGTCCTAAATGGACTTAGTGATGCACTATACAATGTGTATAGTGTGGTGAAAACCTCCAAGGAGCCGTGGGACTCTTTGGAGAAGAAGTATAAAACTAAGAATACTGGCACAAAGAAGTTTGTTGTTGGTAGGTTCTTAGATTTTCACATGGTAGATACAAGGACGGTGATGGAACAAGTACAATAGTTCCAGTTAATCCTACACGATATCACAGCCGAGGGAATGGTCTTACCAGATGCGTTTCTAGTAACTGTTGTGATAGAGAAGTTGCCTCCTAGTTGGAAGGACTTCAAGAGTTATCTCAAACACAAGCGTAAGAAGATGACTTTGGCGGAAGGATCTTATCGTCAAGGTCAGAATTGAAGAGGACAATAGTAGGAATGACTCCAAGCTAGCTCGTGCTTCAATGTAGGAGGCCAAAGCCAACTTATTGGAACATTGAATCTCTAACAAGAGGAAGAGGCCCAATGACAAGGGCAAGAAATAAGTGAAGCCAAAGTTCCAAGGGGATTGCTACAACTATGGCAAACTGGGTCACTTGACTAAGGATTGTAGCCTACCCAAAAAGAAAAAAAAGGGAAAGCAACAGTCGAGTGCCAATGTGGTTGAAAACAAGGAGCTGACTGATGTTGATATGTCAGATGTGGTGTTCGAAGCCCATATGGTGGACAACCCAAAAGAATAGTTTGTGGTCCACTAACACTGCTTGTTATGTGTGTTGAGTTCTTCTGCTTGTAAGAACACACTAAACATGTTGGGGTTTGGATAACATTATAAGGTTATGTCCAATCTGGGATAAAATTATGTTTGAACAAGGTTTAACATGGTGCCCAATGTAATCAAGCCTAAATTGGTTGTAATTATGAACATGTTGAAACCAAAATAGTTTTGGTGACCGGTTGATGGTCATAAATTTGGAACAAGCATTTCAACAATAGTGTTGGTCTAGTACTTAGTACTTTAGACCAGTTTCGCTTGAAAGAAAGCTAAGTTGTTGAGTTTGAAAGATAACTCAATTGATAAGCTTGAAAGATAGCTTGGTTAGTTCAATGTTTTCAAACATGTGAAGTGGTAGAGTTTAAAAGATGACTTAATTGTTAAGCTTGAAAGATAGCTTGGTTGGTTCAATGTTTGAACATGCGAACAACGCTTGAGCTTGAAAAATAGCTAGGTCGTTGGTTTAAAGTTTGAACATGTGAACAACACTTGAGCTTGAAATCAGTTGTGTGAGCTTGGTGTTATAAACAATAAGTAGTTTATACTATAGACTTGAAAGAAAGTCGAGTGCTGTAATGAGCCTTCAAAGGCTAAGTTACAAGCAATAGATTTGAGTCGTGTGTTGTGTTATGAAGTACTACCACAAAACTTGTGGAGAGGAGTTGTTTTAACAGCTTATCATAAACTTAATAAAATTCCACTAAAAGGTAAGGATGAAACTCCTTATGAGTTGTGGAAGGGACGTAAATCGTCATACAAATAAGTAAGCTGAAGATACAACATTTGAAGTAGAAACTGAGTTCAGAATTTGACATGAAGGATCTGAGGAATGCTAAAAAGATTATGGGGATGGACATTATCAGAGACAGAGATGCTGGTCCGTTGTGTTTATCACAAAGGAACTACTTGCAGAAGGTAATTGAGAGATTCAATATGCATGAGTGAAAATGTGTTACTACACCAGTAGGAAAACAGACAAAACTGTCCAAGGATCAATATCCTAAAACTCAGATTGAAGAAGAATACATGAAACACATCCCTTATTCAAGTGGTGTTGGAAGTTTAATGTATGGAATGATCTGTAGTAGACCAGACCTTACCTATAGTGTATCTCTTGTGAGCAGATTCATGTCTAAACCTGGAAAGGATCACTAGGAAGCTTTGAAATACATACTGAGGTACTTGAAGGGTACTGTCAGTCTTAGTTTGAAATTTGAAAGAAGAGCAGCTACAACAGAGCCATTACTGGGATATGTTGATGCTGATTTTGCTAGAAATATTGACTCAAGGAAGTCTATCTCTGGATATATTTTCACTCTTTATGGAACTGCAGTGAGTTGGAGATCAATACACCAATCTGTAGTAGCTTTATCTACTACAGAAGTTGAATACATTGCAGTTACAGATGCTTTCAAAGAAGCAGTTTGGTTGAGAGGTATTCTTAAAGATTTTGGAATATATCAGAGATGTGTTACTATTTTATGTGATAATCAAAGTACATTGCATTTGGTTAAACAACAAGCTTTCCACGAGGGGTCTAAACACATTGATGTAAAACTACACTTTGTAAGGGACATTGTGGAAGCTGGTTCTGTTGCAGTAAAGAAAGTACACACTGATGATAATGCAGCTGATTTTCTTACCAAGTATGTACCTGGAACTAAATTTGGACGTTGCTCAAGCTTAGTAAAGGTTGTGTAGTGTGTTTGAAGCATGGAAGTGAAGACAGTAAAGAGGTAATGAAACATCCTTGATTCATTGAGGTGGAGGATTGTAAATACTGGTTCAATGTCATCAAGTGATGTGGTTATTGTGTATATATTGGTTTACTAAGTTGGGAACCGGAATTGGTTGATTAGAAACCGGATTAGAGAGTTGGATTGAAGGCTAGAACCGGATGTCTTAATAGCCGTTTCAAGGTTGTTGAGAATAGGAGTGTACAATGGTTTCAGAAGGTCTTTTACAACGGTTTTCTGAAACAATTTCCATAACCGTTTTCAGCTGCGACTACTTCGACTTGAAGCTCAAGCAATGCAGTCTTACAAACCCAGTTATGTACAGAATCTAGATGATAACAAATTCAGTTGTAACCTTTCTTCTACTATTCACATTACGGGTTGAGAGAATTTGAGAGATTAGGGTTCTAAGCCAAACTGTGGGTTTTAGATTGGGGTTTTGTAATCTCTTGTACAATTCTTGTAATTGTTGAATACAGATAGTGAATTGAGGTGTGTGGAACCTCCGTGGATGTAGAACGTAAGTTCGAACCACGTAAAATTGGAGTTGTGCTTAATTTTATTTTCAATTCTGCGCATATTCTTGTTTAGATTTTCTAGGTTCATTATGTTTGAATAATCGTGATCCGTTTGTTCTATCTTGAGTGGTTTCTGGCCGAACGTGTTGGTTGTGTGATTTGGTGCATCAATCCTAACAGAATCAATATGATAAGTCGGGTATTTAGTTTAGCCGAAAAACATCTTTAGCTATGGAAAATTTAATTTGCACAATCTTTGGCATTCCTCAAGTGGCTTCTCATGTAAAATATTTGGGACTACCCTTGGTCGTTGGGAGAAAAAAGTTTGAACTATTTGCTAGCTTGAAGGGTAAGATTTGAAATGCATTTTAGGTTGGAAAGAAAAGTAACTAAACAAAGGAGGTAAGGAAATTGTAATCAAAGTTATTCCTTAATCTATCCCTACTTACCCTATGACATGCTTTTGGATTCCGAATGGGGTGCTACATGATATTGAACGTTAAATGTGTTCTTTTTTATGGGGAGATGGTGATGGCTCGCGAAAGATGTATTGGGTCTCTTTGGATCACATGGCTCATAGTAAGCTCAAAGGCGGGTTTGGATTTCGAAGAATTAAGGCTTTCGATATCGCCATGCTTACTAAGCAAGCATGGCGGCTTCCCAGGTAACCTCAGTCTCTTGTTTTCCAACTCTTTAAGGAAAGATATTATCCGACCTTGGATTTTCTGGTGGAATAATTGGTCAGTTCCCCGTTCTTTACGTGGAGGAGTATTCTTGAAAGTAGACGAGCTGCTGAAATTAGTGCAAGGAAGCTTATTTGTTCCGGTGCTCAGACCCGCATTCGGTCTGATCAATGGTTACCTTTCTCAACCGACTTCATGGTTCATAGTGAGGTTGTTGTTTCTGAGCTGCATGACCCCATTTCTGGTAGTTGGAACGTCGGTCTAGTTCAGTCCATCTTCTCTCCGGTGGAAGCCTCTGCCATGCTTTCCCTTGCCCTTGGTAATCAGCATATATGCTTCGGATTGCTAGGTTTGGGGTCACCATTAATCCGGCAAGTTCTCGATCAAGTCAGCATATAGGATGCTTCCTTTGATGTGTTTGGTTGCCATCTGCTCTGATTTCTAGTGTCGATGCTAATCCCGTGTGGAAACGGCTTTGGAGCTTCAAACTTCTATGTTGCATTCTTCATTTACTGGTAGTGTCATCTTGTGCTTTCTATAGTTCAACTTATACATCAACTCTTGATTTGTTCTTTTATTGTCTTTTCTCTTCTCAAGTTGGGATTCAATTGGCCATTGTCCTTTCATTTTTCTACTTGCTCAATGCTCCGACCTCTGGTTCTAGGCCCTCGTTCTCTCGGGTGAGAATCAAATTGCCGAATACATGGTTGTCCTTGTAACCCATCTTTGGTTCCATCAAACCAGCCTTCTTTTTGGTAATGTAGTAGCCGACTCCTCTTTGTTCGTCACTCTTACCTCTTGACTTCTCCAGGACTACCATAACACGAATAGACGACCTAACCCACAACTTTTAACTTATCCGCTCCGCTACCTTGCACCTCCAACTGTTGTGCCCAAAATCTTCTTCGACGGAGTAGTCTCTTCAGCTCGCAATCTAGCCTTTGCGGGGGTGGTTGTTTGTGATAATAATGGGGCTTTCATGTACGTTCTCGCAGAGTCATTCCCGGGGGTTTCGAACCCTGAACTACCTGAGTTTCTCTTCTTGCGAGAAGCATCAGTCCTTGCTGCTGCACTTAGATTGCACAATGGTAAGATTTTCGACGATTCTAGAACTGCCATCTTAGCTCCGCTTGGGGAAACCAATTGCTAAGTGGCTTGCATCCTAGTCCTCTTGGATATTAAATATTTGATTGGCTCTTTTCAATCTCCTATTTTATTTCGGGTTAGTAGACTTGAAAATATATTATATCAATTTTTCGCTACTTTTGCGAAAGCTTGTCATTTGTCAAATGTTATTTGGAACTCGGTTCCTCCTTTCCTTTGTCAATTAGTGCTGGTTGATTTCAGATAATGAATGAATATAGTTTTATCTTCAAAGTTTCAAAGTTGTATATCACGACTTTTTGGAAAAATCGTTTATTGTGGATAATAGGTCACGTCATTGCTTGATTTTCTTTTTATCGGTTAGTGAAATACACACTTTGATTTGTAGGATTGGTGTAGGCACATAAAACTTGTGCTCAATCAAATTATAATAAGTGTCCAACTCTTTAGTTCTTTGCAATCAAGATAAAATCTTGCCAATATGTTAGAGAATTATCAATACTTGGTAAGAAAATAGAATAAAATCATATCTCCCTATTGAAGATGTCATCAAATCATGAATGACCAATTAAATTTCGTCTTTCCACGGCAAAAATTCTCATCTTACATATATAAAGGGGCCATCTTCTTTATTCCATGACACACGTTGGAAGAGCTCCACGACATTCTTCCTCTAGAAGATTCAAACTGTTCTTAACATCTTAAAGATTCGAAGAAATTCTTCGCCAAAAGCATCTAGAAACAACTGTTGAAGGTATTTCAACGAGCAAATTCAATCCAAGGGGGCAAAGTATGTTGTGAGCTAATTGCAACTAAAGAAAATGAAATGATGCTCCTTGATACGAGCCTAAATTGTCTATAATGCTCCTGGATATGAGCTAAAACTATCCGAAGTCCCAAATCAAATGACACTCAAATGCTTGTAGATGCGGGTCAACACAATATAAAGTCCCTCAAATATAACACATGCTTTTAAGGGGTATGCAAACCAAATCAAGGCTCCTTGGCCCAAGTTTAAAAGGTCTACAAATCAAATCAAAATTAAGGCTCCTTGACATGGGCTTAAAAGACCTTCAAAGTAAATCCAAATAAGGTCTCCTTGACACGAGTTTAAAGGTCTACCAGTCAAGTTCAAATAAAAGAACTCCTTATACGAGTATAAACTATCTGCATATGAAATCCAAATTGAAGAACTCCTTGATACAAGTATAAGCTATTTACAAGTCTTAACCCAAATGAGGAACTCCTTGATTTAGCATAAACTATGTATAAAATGCAAATTGGAGACTCCTAGATACGACTATAAACTATCTACATATCTAGTCAAATCTAAGAAGACAATAAAAGGTTTTGAGACTTATTCACCCTAAGACGTGTTGTCCGTGAACAAGTCTCAGGGACATTTGTAGGCAAATAAAATTTGTGTCCAATCAAATATTAACAAATGTCCAAATCTTTATTTCTTGGCAATCAAGATTAAATCTTGCCAATATGGAAGAAAATTATCACTACTTTGGCAATAAAGTTAAATCAACCCATATCTCCTTACTGAATGAAGAAGATGACGCAAATATTGTTATCCTACACCCATATAAACAAGGCATCTTCTTTATTCTAAGACACAATCAAGAAGTGAAGGCAAAAGTTTAAAGCTTCATAAGTGGAAGGGGTCCAAGAAATTCTCCCTCTAGAAAATTCAAAGTGTTATTGAAGATCCGAAGATATTCTTCGTCAAAAGTATCAAGAAATAACAGTTGATTCGAAATCGAGCTATCAAGCCTCCGAACAAGCATAATCAAAGAGCAACATAAGCGGTGAAGGAGATTAAGAAGAAGGTTTCGCTCCGAACTTTCAAATTCAAAGAAGCTAACCGGAGAGAGGGATAAGAGGATTAAAAAAAGAGATTCTAACCTGCAATCTTTCGTTTTGATTCGATTGAAGTTTACTTTGTACATTTTCATTATGTTTGTTTATTCAATATATAAAATTTGTGGCTTGTGAAAGCATATATTGACCCTAAAAACATGATTGTGACATAAAGAAAAGAAAGAGAGTCCAAATCATTTCTTCGGCTTGTTTTTAAAAGCCAGAGTGGGCTAGTTATTAATAATTTGGGCCAATAAAATATATTGGATTCTTGAAAAGAAAATATTAGTGACCGCATTAAATATATTTTATGAGTTGGGTTTTCAAACTGAAAAATCGTAGCTTAAATAAATTAGAAATATTATACATGCAACTGAAATGAAAGCAATTAATAGAATATCACGTAAATGTAATAATGTATTTTGTTTGGTATTTTAATTAATGAAGTAGGCACCCTCGTCTTGCTACGTTTAATTTATTCACTTTGGGTATTTTGAATATTTATTGGTGCTTTTGGGCATGCATTTGAGAATTGTTTCTGTTATGTATGGCAAAATATTGTCCTGGCAAAATTTTAACACGAGAAAATTGAATCAACAAATAATAGTGAGTGGAGGAACAAAAAATATATATCTGTAAAAGTAAAACGGAAAAAATAAAGAGAACAAAAAGGAAAGCAGAAATAGATGGAAAGCGGCGTTAATTATTTCACAAGAGATGTCCCTTATAAAGGTATACATTGTAGGGTTTTATATATACATGATATAATGAAACGCCTAAATTTCCCCTCTATCAATTACTTTTGATGAAGGCACACTACTATGTTTTTCCTTCAACACTCCCCCTTGTGCCAAATCAAAAGGGTGAATGGTGCATGAATGTTGCCTCATTAAATACCTTGCCAAGTAACAAAACCCAGTGGGAAAAATAAACCTTAATCGAATGGAAAAAGAGTGCAACACACCTATGTTGAGACTCCCCCTGAAGTCTACACTTCTCACTTGATACGTACATCTATCAAGTGAACTCAGAAAGTCTACGCATCCCAATCCTTTTCACATGTTTTTCAAAGATTGTCTTGGGCAGTGATTTTGTAAACAGATCAGCTGCATTTTCTTCAGAGCTGACTTGAGTTGCTTGAATCTTGAGCAAAGCTTGTTGTTGCTGGTTGTAGAAGAACTTCGGTGATATATGCTTTGTATTTTCGCCTTTGATGTATCCTAGTTTCATCTGTTCGATGCAAGCAGCATTGTCTTCATATATGCATGTAGGCTCTTCAGTGGTAGAACTTAAGCCACTACTTCTCCGAATGTGTGTGATGATCGAACTTAACCAAATAGACTCACAAACTGCTTCATGTAAGGCAATAATCTCCGAATGGTTTGATGAGGTAGCTACAAGGGTTTGTTTAGTTGATCTCCAAGATATCGCCGTATTTCCAATGGTAAATACGTAACCAGATTGGGAACGCCCTTTATGTGGATTGGACATGTAACCAGCATCAGCAAAACCAACTAATACATTATTTGGTGTATTGGTGTAGGGGGTAGCTTCAACATTTGCTTTAGGGATTATAATTTCATCTGTGTTCCCTTTTTTCTCTTTGTAAGGAAAAAATAAGCCCATGTCAATGGTTCCTTTTAGATATCGGAATATATTCTTGACACCATTCCAATGACGCTGCGTTGGTCCTGAACTAAATCTAGCTAACAAGTTCACTGAGAAAGCAATATCTGGTCGAGTACATTGAGCTAAGTACAATAATGCGCCTATTGCACTTAAATAGGGAATTTCAGCTCCCAATAGCTCTTCGCCGTCTTCCTTTGGACGAAATGGATCTTTCTTTAAATCCAAACTTCGACCAATCATGGGAGTGCTAACAGGGTGCACTTTGTCCATGTTAAATCGCGTGAGCATCTTCTGGACATCTGCAGACTGGTGGATAAGTATTCCACAAGCTCGGTGCTCTAGTTCAATGCCTAGACAAAACCGAGTTTTCCCAAGATCCTTCATCTCAAACTCGGATTTCAAATAATTCGTGGTTTCTCTTATTTCATTAAAAGTACCTATTATGTTCATGTCATCAACATAAACTGCTACAATCGCAAATCCGGAACTAGTTTTCTTTATAAATACGCAGGGGCACTGTTCATCGTTCTTGTAACCTTTCCCAATCAAGTAGTCACTTAGACGGGTAAACCACATCCATCCGGATTGTTTCAATCCATAAAGTGAGCGTTTCAATCTGATTGCAAACGCACTCCGTGGTTTAGAGTCACTTAACTTGGGCAATGGAAGCCCTTCAGGCACTTTCATATATATCTCTGAATCAAGATCCTCATAGAGATATGCAGTAACCACATCCATTAGCTGCATTTCCAGTCCTTTGGAAACTACTAAGCTAACTAAGTAGCGGAATGTTATGACGTCCATTACGGGAGAGTACGTCTCCTCATAGTCAATTCCAGGGCGTTGTGAGAAGTCTTGTGCTACAAGGTGAGCTTTATATCTCAGGACCTCATTTTTCTCATTACGCTTTCTGACAAAGACCAATTTATGTCCTACATGCTTTACACTCGGTGGGGCTAGCACTACCGGAATGAAAACCCGTCTCTTTGTTAAAGAATCAAGTTCTGCCTGGATTGCTTCTTTCCATTTAGGCTAATCTTCTCTTTGTTGGCATTCTGCAATAGATCGTGGTTCGATATCATCATGCTCTATAATTTCTTGAGCAACAGTATAAGCAAATACATCATCGATTTGTGTTCAATGTCTGTCCATCAACTTGTTTGCAGTCTCATAATCCATAGAGATTTATTTATTCTCTGGAATCATATCAAACATCGGAGCGTCCTCCAGTAGTGATTCTGAGACATAACTATAATCAGAGATAATCTCATGAGATGGATTCTCAACATTGATGATTAATGGATCAGTTTGTGCCGCACCTACCCTTTTCTTCCTTGGGTGGGTGTCGATCGAACCAAGTGGCCTCCCCATTTTCCTTTTGGGAGCCACGACCTCAACCACACCTCCACCAGGTGTGACTGCAACACCTTTATCTGCGGTGTTGTGCCCCTTATTGGGGACTTCTAACCTTGCAGGCACATTTGCAGCTGGTATATGAGACCTAGTCACTTTTGCGATATCAGTAAACACATTAGGCATCGAATCTGCTACGTTCTGAAGATCACTTAATCTTTTTACTTCACTTTCACATTGTGAAGTTCGGGGATCAAAATGAGACAGAGTGGAGATAAACCACGATAATTCCTGTCGTTTCCTTAGAAATTTCTTTTTCTCATCTCCCCCTAACGACGGGAAGACTGTCTCATTAAAGTGACAATCCGCAAATCTAGTGGTAATGAGGTCACCTGTCAAAGGTTCTAAATAGCGGATAATTGTTGGAGATTCATATCCAACGTATATACCTAATTGTCTCTGGGGACCCATTTTTGTACGCTGTGGGGGCGCAATAGGCACATATACTGCATAACCAAATATGCGTAGGTGTGAAATGTCAGGCTCATATCCAGTTACCAACTGGTACGCAGAAAATGGTTGGTCAACAGTGGGTCTGAGACAAATAAGTAAAGCTGCATGCAATATTGCATAACCCCATGCAGAGATAGGCATGTTGGTGCGCATAACCAAAGCTCTAGCCACCATTTGTAGTCTTTTGATGGTGACTTCTGCGAGACCGTTTTGTGTATGCACATGGGGTACAAGATGTTCTACATCGATCCCGATAGACATGCAATAATCATCAAATGCTTTTGATGTGAACTCTCCAGCATTATCAAGTCTTATGGACTTGACAGGGTTATCAGGGTGGTGAGCCTTTAAATGAATAATTTGTGCTAAGAGTTTTGCAAATGCAGAATTTCTTGTGGACAATAAAGCGACATGTGACCAGCGTGTCGAACCATCAACCAGAACCATAAATACTTAAATGGTCCGTATTCTGGATGAATAGGTCCACAAATATGTCCTTGTATCCTGTGTAAGAATGGAATATTTTGTTTGGTATCTTTAGCATAAGACGATCTCGATTTTACTTTTGCTAAAGAACATGCTTTGCAAAATGAGTGATGTGCCTTTGAGATTTGTAATGAGGCAGGGTGGGATGTAGATAGTGCATCATTGGTGACAGCATAAGATTCGAGAATTCGAATAGTAGTGATGTATAACCCACTAGATTGACTCATTAGTTTCTCTAAGATGCGTTTTCTTAAACATTCATTAGAGGTAATATATATAAATTCAATTCCATTCTCACTATGAGTTTCCAAATGATAGCCGTTGGCACGAATATCTTTAAAACTTAACAAGGTTCGATTAGCTCTTGGTGCATAAAGAGCTTCTTTGATTTTAATAATTGTGCCGTTAGGCATCAAGAATTTGGTAGTACCTCGCCCTTTAATTAATTGGGATGATCCGATCATTGTAGTTACAGATGAATTGTAAGGAATAAGTTCAATGAATAATTGTCTATTCCTTAAAATTGTGTGGGTAGTCCCACTATCTGCTAAGCACTCTATTTCTCCGCCAGGCATTCCTACAAGTAAATGTGATTTGTGTTATTAATTTAGTTGGAAATATAATCTCATTTTCTTTTGAGTATTTTAATTTTAATAGAATGATTTACTTTTCATTCGATATTTCCTTTTATTCCTCAGATGTGTATTGAAGTATAATAAATTTAAATAAATTCAATACTTTAGAATAATATTCAAATTTACTGAAAAACCAACGTCAATAAAAGAAAAGACTCATACAAAAAATCTAACTAAGAAACAAACAGTCTAAGTAACTTGAAGACTAAAGAAAATTATCCAAATAAAATAAGGCATAATGCCTTAACAACATTCTTGAAAAAAAAATTAATAAAGCAGATCAATCAAAATCGGGAGTATCCATTGACTGCGCAAAGTCCTTGTTGCCATTGAAATCTGCAATCGTGAGCTTACCATCTATGGCTTGATCCTCGCCTTCCATGCAGTGGGTCTCTTGTTCTTTAGATTTCCTATACCTCTTATAGTTGGCTGCTACATGGTTGCTTGCACGACAGTTGTTATACCAATTGTCGCTGTCTCCACACCTATAGCAAGGTTCATTGCCAACTCGTTCCTTTTTGTTCGAAGGGTTTTTAGGTGCCTTTTTCACCTTGGCTCCATGACCACCGTGGCCACTATGAGCGCCAATACCTATTTGTCGCCCTCCAGTGGGAGGGCCACCACGACCCCTACCATGACCTCTACCATGGCCCCTACGGCCCCTACCCCGTGGTGCATTATTCACACGTTGGTAAGGATGAGCACATCCTACCCCTTTTCTTTAGGGTTCTTTCCACCGTTTCCTTGATAAAAGTTTGCCTCAGGAATTCTCTTTGTCCCAGCAGGTCTGGCACTGTTGTTCAAAAGAACTTGGTCATGCCTCTCAGCTACTTGCAGCATGTTCATCAGCTTATTAAATGTTGTGATTCATTTGTTATCATATTCAAGTCTATACTGGTTTGCCAGTATAAGTGCTGAGGTAGGAAAGGTGGAAAGAGTTTTTTATATCATGTCATCTTCTGTGATTTTCTTTCCACAGAAAGTAAGGCGTGCTTTAAGGCGTAACATATCCTTGTTGAAATCATTGACCCTTTTATAGTCAAGTAAGCGGATTTCATTCCACTGGACTGTTAGTTCTGAAAGTAGAGTGTCATGTATGTTTCCAAAGCGTTCCTTAAGGGCATCCCAGAGTTCTTTGGGGGTTTTCACTTAAAGGTATTCCCAGCGTAAACTAGGATCGATATGTCACCTAAGAAACATTAGCGCATTGGCTTTGGTCTTGTCGGACGGTTCTGTGTCCGTTGGGTCAGTGGATGGTATGATTATGGAAAGATAATCCTTCCCTAAGAAGGTAGTTTCTACATCAAAAACCCAACGATGCTACTCAATTCCTTCTGAGTCCAAGATTTCAAATTCAGGTCGAGTTGGTTCAGGAATCTGCTGTGAACAAAAAGGAATATGTATATCAATTATGCAAGTGTAGCAATATACATTTTTTTTTCAAGAATGTGAGTTGAGTTAGATTTTGAGACAAATTGGTCACATTTTTTCGATGATTTGTGAAAATGCTTTATCACATTAATTTGTACTCATATGTATCATCCATGAATTTTCTTTATCATGGGGATATATAATAATAAACATGTATATATACAAACAGAGTGACATATTTTATAATAATTATAGGAATAAAATTATAAAACAAGTTTGACAAATAAATTAACAACCCATAATTATTCAATGCTCAGTGCAAATTCCGAACACAACCCATAGAGGTACAATTAACAAAGAATAATCATTGAAGCAATATAAACAGTACTATTGTGCAATATTCCCTTTATCAAATAAATAGCTTACATGGCCAACCAAAAAACAAATAAAATTGAAAAAGGTAATAAAGTGATAATCTGTTATGTATACTTACTGTATGGATTATGAATATTCAACTAACGTCACATGTTATTACAAATTTCTAATTTTAAGCGTGCCATATAATTATTCGACAAACAGAATCAAATCGAACAATTCAATCTTTTCATCAGAAAAAGAATTACTGAAAATCAATTCGACGGAAAACGAGATAATTAAATAGGTTTAGGTTGATCATAGATATACACAAATTCAATTAACATGATGACAATATAATAAAAAAATCCTTAGTCAAAGAAACATTAAAAAATTTGTAGATTATCAAAATAGTTGGAAAAGTAGTTTATAAATTTGCGAATAGCAGTAATCACTAGTTAACATTTGTTTAATCTTGCAATTATCAATTAAATATTAAAGTTCAAACAAAATTGGGATATGTATCAAAGGGATTAATGAACAGTATTGGGAGTGCACATGTATCAACCAAAATTAATCAACATGATTGAAAGTGCGAATGTATTAATGAATCAACTAATTAAATAAGATACCCAAATATGGGCATAATATGAGACTGAAGAAGAGGGCATAAGCAGATCGAGGCATAGATATGTGTACCTTGCAATTATGGTATTTTCTTCCTGATGATTTTCCTTTGCCACCGTGATTTTCCTTGACCTCGTAGAGCTCGTGCTGATAACGTGTAAAAGTAAAACGGAAAAAATAAAGAGAACAGAAAGAAAAGCAGAAATAGATGGAAAGCGGCGTCAATTATTTCACAAGAGATGTCCCTTATATAGGTATACATTGTAGGATTTTATGTATACATGATATAATGAAATGCCTAAATTGCCCTTCTATCAATTACTTTTGATGAATGCACACTAATATGTTTTTCCTTCAACAATATCCTGATTATATGGATGGTAACAACAGTGAGGTAAAAAATTGGGTGCACCCAATACACAATAACATTATTGTGCACCTGAATTATTTGACCAACGCGTGGATCGCGCCTAACTCGGTAGGTCGTTTTATATACATAATTTTTATTTTATTTTTATGCAGAGCATATATTATATACTTAGGGACGCACTTAATTGGCATATATAGGCTGTCTTAGTGGTAAGTCACTAGGTAAAGTAGGCGTGCGGGCCTAGAGAGCCTGGGTTTGAATTTCCGTCGCCTAACTATGCTATTTTTCTTATTTTTTTCTCTTTTATTGTTTCTTTATTTGTTTAGACATATGCATAGTTTAAACAATTCACATGGCTGACCAAGTGATTATTGCCTTATTTAGGAAGTTGTAAGGGCATCTCCAACGGTCCCCTATTTTGGTGGTAAACACCACTTTTTTCGTCTCCAACGGTGCACTGTACCAAATACTATTTTATTGTTTAGATAATTCTGACACTATATATAGTGGACACTACTTTGCTGCACTATCTATTTCTTATTCTTTTTTCTTTATTTTTATTACTTCTTTTATATTGTATTTACTTGTTATGTATATTTTAAAGTATTAGATAGAGTATTTATGTATCGATTTTTTAAAAAAAAAACAGATAAATTTTACATAAAATTTTGAAAAAAAAATTCAACAATAACAAGAAAAAACATCATATGATTTAAATTACTACATAAGGCAAATATTAGATAAAATTACAAACGATCGTGAAATATAAAATTACATAATAAGTACGAAACATGTAAATAACAATTATAGAAAATTACTAAACAAGATCAAAGAAAACATTACTAAAACGAAAATACAATAGAACATAAATAATACATTATTTTTGTCTAGTAAGGTCCAAGTCCACTTCACGACCCACAGGCACATTTTACCCTTCGAAATGCATTAATCGAGCATATATAGGCCGAATACAGTGCCTAGCGAGAGTCGAACCAGTGCTAATACGCAAGGAACAACACATCTCTCACCACTAGGACACCATCCACTTCAATGACACAAAATCAACCTTATTGATATATGATACACGTTAATTATACATGTATTTAAGTCGATTTAGGATTATATTTTATATCATTTACGTGCATATTTGGCCGGAGTTCATTTATATTTATCAAATTGGGTCATTTGACGTGTTTTGACTTGTTTTGAAGTTAATTAGGTAATTTTATTCCATTTGGATGAAGTTCGAAAAAGAAACAAGTCAAATAGGGTCAAAACGAATAAAAAGAGGACAAACAAGAGCAGAAATGACACCGCCGTGTCACATACACAACACGGCCGCGTCAAAAGTCGCCTAGAACATAGAAAATACACTGCCTAACCAACACGGCCGCGTCAAATATGGAACACGGCCGCGTTAAAAAGTGTCACGAAAGTGAAGTTTTCTGTCAACTTGACACACCTCTAATATTTTGGCCATATCTTGAGATCTATAACTCCGATTGAGATGAAATTGGTGGCATTAAAAAGCTGATTAAAAGGGCTAAAACTTTGCCTGAAAGAGATAAATTCCAAAAATGACCGGAAGAGCCTAAAAAATGGCTTGAAAGTCAGACCTGAAAACTTGCCTGCGCAAAAGGGACCCGGCCACGTCAAAAGGCCAACACGGCCGCGTCAAAATCACCTGTTTTGAGGTATTTTGGGTACAAATGGACGCGGCCACATCATAGCTTGTACGCGGCCATGTCAGAAGTCATATTCTAATTTCCTAATTTTAGTAGGATTTTGATCCTATCTTCCCAAAGATTCATCTCCAACTCTATAAAAATGACCCCAAGCTTGAGTTTTAAGGGGAATCAGTACATCATCATCGACGTTACCTATAAAACGAGTTGGAAGATGAAGAAGACGAAGATCATTGAGACGGATTCATCCGAGTTTAGTCGTTCTTTTCTGGTTTAATCTTTTACAATGTTTTCCGTAGAATCTTGTATTGGGTTATTGCTAGACATGAGTAGCTAAGCTATTCGTGTCCTAGGGTTAGAGAGTAGGGATTATTATGACAATGTTTTGATTTATTGATTATGTTCTTTACGTGTTTATCTCTATGTTTGTGCTTATAACTAAATTTAGCTTGATCACCTAGATTTAGTAATTTAGTTTAACAATTCCGCTTCGAGAGGAGGGAATCGTTATCAAACTTATGACTTAGAGCGCAGTTGTCTATGACTATGTAGGCCGTGGCTTAGGATTGTTTGGGAGTTATTAGGTTTAATTGACTCGAAAGGGTAATTAGCGTATTTAATCAACGATCTAATCGCTTCGAGAGAAGGGTTAGATTATTGTCGTGCCGCCTAATAAACACTACAATTGGTAAATTTATAGGTTAATCGTATTCAACATTAAAGTAATATCTTGAAATCAAAGCCCTAGGATACCTTTTCTCACTGATTGTTAATCCTCTTTGTTTGCCAAGTGTTAAGTCATAGTTACTTGAGTAATTTAGTTAATTAGTTAAATTCTTTAGTTTTGGTAAAATCAACCACTTGCAATTTAGTATCTAGTTGGGACAATCCTAGAGCATCGAGCTATCGAACTACATAAAATCTATTCCTTGTGGGATCGACCTTGACTGCCGCTACTACACCTACAACCGTACACTTGCAGAATACTAGGTTAGGAAACCGACGTGTCAAGTTTTTGGTGCCATTGTCGGGGAATAGGATTTAGCGCTTTGTTTTTATCTTGAAAAATAGGAGGAAATTAGACTAAATTTTATTTTTCGTAATTTTATTTTAATTTTCGTTTTTATTTATTTATTATATTTTCGTATTACGTGGTATTTCTTTTTGGCGGTGTTTTCAGGTTTCGCATGCAAACTAGATCACAAGGGAGAGAACATCTTGTCCTTCTAGATCCTGATATTGAAGCGACAGCTTGCAGGAACCGCACTCGAAGAAACCTCTCATCTGAGGTGGAGAACATACCACAACAGCAAGTAAACCAAGATGAAGCCATAAACAGAGTACTGACAGCTCTGGCGCGCCTGGATGACAAAGTCACTATTATTTCTCAACAGCTACCTCCACAACAGCCACAGCTGCAATAGCAGCACGGACCAATTTAGATAGAACCAGATGTAGGAGATGAAGATGATACTCCCATCAGTGACTGCCTGAAGCCTAATCCAAATCAGCAGGCAGGAGGAGTACAACCTCTACTACTCAATGCCAACAGTTTCGAGCTGAAGCCTGTACTAATCAACATAATGCAGCAAAGCTAGTATGGGGGAAGTGCTTTAGAGGACCCGAATGTGCATCTTATAAAGTTTCGTAGACTGGCGGACACCATCAAGATAAACCATGTGCCGCACGAGCAGGTCAAATTGAGGTTGTCCCTTTTCCCTGAAAGATAGAGCCCTACAATTATTCAATTCATTGGAGGACATTACAAGTTGGGAGGACTTGAGTACTTCGTTTCTGTTGAAGTATTTTCCACCAAGCAAGATGCTCGATCTGCAGAATCAGATTAACCATTTCAAGCAATTGGACCAAGAGCCTTTCGGAGAAGCTTGGGAGCGATTCCGGGATCTTATCCGGAGTTGCCCTTAACATGGATTTACAAAGAAGCAGCAGGTATGTAAGTTTTATAATGGTCTACTTGCTCCAACTAGAAATCAGGTAGATGCAGCTGTAGGGGGTAGTTTGATGGAGACGTCTGTGAGGACAACTTTCTCGATTTTGGATGCTATGGCCAGAACGAGTTATCAGGGGCCGAATGAGAGAAACCAGCCAAGGAGGGTAGCGAATGTTATGGAAGTGGAGACAGTCAGCTGCTTGAAAAACTCACATCACAGCTGATAGCCTTGACGAGTCAGGTAAATTTGCTAATTAGTCTGACTTTAGGACAGCAGCCTGGGGGTCAGGAAGAATTTGAAGACGTAAACTTTGTGAATCAACAAAACTTCAACAATTTCCAAAACAATCAACCCAGGTACAATCAGTACCCTTAGAATCGGAACCATAAAAAATTCTCGTATGGTAACTCGCATAACACATTTAATCCACCACCTGGATTTACGATTACGAATGGGATGATTCATGATGGCACGAAGCCCACCCAAGAGGAGATTGTGCAGTCCTAGTTTGCTAAATGCGATGAGAAACTAGCTCAGTTGGAAAAGAAAGTAGATGGAAAGTTTATTGAGCTAAATAAGCACATAACTGGACAGGGGGTTGACATCAAAAGACTCGAGAACACATTGGTTCAGACTCAAGCAAGTATTGGTGAACTGTCATCAAACATGAGCCAATTGATAAAGATTGTAGGGGCTCACCACAAGAAAGGTCAATATCCGAGTGACACAGTGGTTAATCCGAGGGAGCACTGTAATGTTGTGAAGTCAGAGGAGCACTTGGTGAAAAAGAAGCAGCCAGAGGAGCAAAAAGATGTTGTGAACTCAAGTAAGGTTCAAGAAACCGGAGCAGAGGAACCAGCATATGTGCCTCCACCGACATATGTACCTCCTGCCCTATTTCCTCAAGCAATGAATAGAAGGAAGATAGCATCTAGTGGCGACAATGGTACTATAAGCACGAAGGACCATGAAGCGAAGAAATCAATTGAGAAAGTAAAAAACAATGAGAAGAAGGAGGAATTCAATACCACCGTTAATAAGAAAATTTCATCTCCTATTCTTGATGAGTCTTTTGATTTTTGTTTTAAAAATTCATTCTTTGCTAACCTTGAGCCTTTAGAGCACTCTAGCACTGTTTTTATGAAACAGGAACTATTATAGGAGAGAGTCCAAGATGGGGGGGGGGGGGGTAACTAAGAAGGAAGGGCTTCAATCCACCCAAGAGGAAACCAAGAAGAGGAAGGATGGAAAAGAGACAACGAAGAAGAAACCTAACGGTCCCAAAAAGAGCGCAAACACAAGCCTGAAACCAAAAAGAGCAACAAAAGCAAAGGATCTAGGGAGTTTTACTATTTCTTGCTCAATTGGTAGTCATGATTTTCATAATGTCATGTGTGATTTGGGGTTTAGCATAAATATGATGTCTCTTAAGATGTATAGACAATTAGGATTAAGGGAGATTAAAGGATCCTTTACTACTATCCAATTGGCTGATGGATCTTCATTAACGCCATTGGGAGTAGCGGAGGATGTATTGGTAAGAGTGTTGAATTTTGAATTCCCTGGTGATTTCTTAGGTGTCGACATGAAAGGGAATGACGAATTACCATTTATCTTAGGGCGGCCTTTCTTGGCAACTAGCCAAGCACTTGTAGATGTGCCCAAAGGGGAGTTGATTTTTCGTGTTCAAAATGAAACCATCACACTCCCAATATATAAGTCGGGTCTAAGGGGTAGGCATAATTGTAGTATTGTTTATACTACCCAAGCTGCTGTAAGAAATCCACACGCCCCGCATAGCTTGTTAATTACTCATAAATTACCAAACTCGGGGTGGCTGGAAAATGGTTAATAGAAAAAAGGACTTCTGACTTATGACATAAAAATAAGCGCTTGTCGGGAGGCAACCCAATGTTTACCATTTTATTTCAATGAATTCTTTAAGTTTTAAGTTTTTACTTGTGTTTTTAGTGTTTAATGTTATAGGAACCAACATGGTCGATGCCTAGCTCGATTAAAAATGGGAAAACACCAGGTTCACTAAAATGGCACTAAAGAAGGGCAGTTCCAGCCGTAGCAAGGGCAAACAACCCATGGTTGAAGAACCAGACACAGAAGGTCGAGGAGCGCATTTGGAGACATCAGCAAGATATTCGGTGGGACGCATTGGCTAAATTTTGGAGCTAACATGGTTTCCAACCACCTCCACTGCTACAATGACTGTGAGTTAGTACCAATGCGTACCACTCTTTTCCTCCTAACATTGGTGATAATGCGTAAAACCGAATATCAAACGAATCACAATCACAATGACAATCCCCAACAATCACAACATGCAAGAATTAAGATGACACAAAGGTTACATGGTTCGATCCGGAGATCTACGTCAACGAGAGAAGGCAATAACCTTCCGAGGTGTTTCACTATCTTTCTTTCAATGTTGGAGTACAATCTTACAAGCCGTAATTCTAGAATACAAAGTCGAAACCCTCAAGTCATCCACAATTCTCCTATTTTTACCATCCAATTGAAAACCCTAACTAAATCCCTATAATTCCGCTAGCCAAATCTGCATGGCTATTGGAAGAGATCATGGGGATCTTTTCCCAACTTCCAAAAATGCCGCGACTGGGTTTGGCTGTGTTGAGCTTGTGCTTTTGGGCCCAATTGACTCGGCTGGCATGTTAGTCCGACCTGGAGAGATTGGGCCATACCTATCAGATGCCCCCCCACCAGCCGGAGCGAGGTAGGAGCTTCGGTTAATAAGAGTAAGGCGTGGGTTGATGGGTATGAGTGGTAGCCGAAGTAGAGTTGAAGTAGTAGCGTAGTCCGAGTCAATACGTGCCGAACTGATCTACCCACGTGGTAAAAAAAACAAGCAGAGGTGAACTGTCGTAACCCCGAGATGAAAGAGTTAACCGGAGTTGAACTGAAGTGATCCCGAGGTGAAAGAGTAAACTGGAGTCGAACTGAAGTACCCCCCGGGGGGAAGGAGTCAACCGGAGTCGAACTGAAGTACCCCCGGGGTGAAGAAGTCAACCGGAGTCGAACTGAAGTACCCCCGGGGTGAAGGAGTCAACCGGAGTCAAACTGAAGTACCCCCGGGGTGAAGGAGTCAACCAGAGTCGAACTAAAGTACCCCCCGGGAGGAAGGAGTCAACCGGAGTCGAACTGAAGTACCCCCGGGGTAAAGGAGTCAACCGGAGTGAAACACAAAGCTTCCTGGGGAAGGGTAGCTTGATGTGATTGGTAGCGCCATCATTGCGAGCGTGTCGCGTATGTGGCACGCAGGTGCGCAAACCAAGGGCGCGTGTATTACACGCGCTAATGTGAGCCATGGAATTTGAACAGGCGCAATCTGGGCCGTTGAAAGTTTGTATTAGAGGGAAAAAGGAAGTGACACTTGCACTTTACTCTCATTTGCAATTGCGATAAAAAAAGCAGCGGGAAGACGAGAAAGAAAGCAGCAAACTTCTGAAAATCACTCCAACTTCGTGCCTGCCTCTTTGAAAAATCAAGTAAGTATGTCTCAATCTTCAGAATCTTCTAGTGTGAGGGTAGTGGGTACAGATGAGAGTCCCGTCGATGCTAGACCTCTGCGGACCATTTTCCCAAAAAGGAGGGAGAGTAGGAAAGTATACAGGGATGATCTTAGAGAAATTTGGACCCGGGAAGTGGGATTTCCAACCTGTTTAGAGGAGGAGGCTCATCTGGAGGTGGCCTCTAGGATGCCTCGGGTTACGGAGGCCCAAATCGAGGCGATGGTGCCGAGTTTTTATTTCCCGATAGATTTAGAGCACATAATACCCGGACCTAGTGATAGGGCTTGTTGTCCACCGAATGGGTTTATAACTGTATATATAGATCAGTTGAGGGTAGGGTTGAGATTCCCATTGTAGGATTTTGTGGTGGAGCTGCTAGGATATTATGGTATAGCATTAGGTTAATTAGGGCCGAATGCCGTGAGGCAAATACTAGGATATATGTTGGTATGTAAGTCCTCGGAGGTAGAGTCCTCCATAGAATTATACAGGTACTTCTTTCAGTTGAAATCAATTGGGAAGGGGAAAGGGTGGTGCTCGTTGAACCCGAGGCCGCAAAGTGGGTTCAGGGTGCAGAACCCGAGCAAAGTAGAGAACTGGAAAGTGAAGTTCTTGTATATTAAAGAATCAAGGCCAATCCCGAGGTGGAGGAGGGAGGAAGTGGTAGACGGGGTACCCAAGGGTGTATTGGAGTCGGTTGATGTGTTCGAGCAAGCGGGGACGCTGAAACAAGTGTTCACCGAGGAGGAATTGGAGGAGGCCGGATTGTCCCTCTATTATACCAAGGGACCCGAGGCGAGGACGTCGCCAGCCCCAAGTGAGGGTTCTTTAGCCGGGGCGGAAGTGGAGGGTAGGGATTCTTTTTTCACTTGTCTGCAGCAGTTTGATAGTATTGTGTGCTAATTTGCTGACCATTTCTTGCAGTGAGACGTTTTACGACCAGCCTCCTAAAGAAGACCTCGGGGAGTACGTAACAAACTCCTGAAATGGAGAGAGTGGCCACTCCCAAAAGCTCGACCCTCGAGGTGGAGAGAACCTCGGGGAGAATACCCGGCGAGGGGACCGAGGAGGTGGTTCCGCGGACGGACACCACCCCAAGGGCGAGGAAGAGGCTGGGGCCTATACCGACGCCGCCGTCTGTCTCAAAGAGAATGCGGTTGGATCCGACCTCGGAGGTATAGTTATCATGTGTTAACATATCTCGTTGAGGTCCAATGTCTCACAAAGCTTTATGCAGGGCCAGACGAGAGTGGAGGGCCACGAGGTGTCCGAAATGGAGGAAGTGTGGACCCTAAGCCAAGGGCTAATTGGCTTCGGACGTCGTCTCCAAAAAGAGGAGACCGAGGCGCTGGGCAAAGAAATGAGGACTCTGCGCAGGGAGTGCGATAAGCTCCGCATAGAGGCAGCTGAGGCCAAAAGTGGCCAAGTAACAGCGCGGCGCAGGGCGCTCTAGGCCGAGAAGGAAGCTGCTTGGCTCAGGAGCGAGGTTGCAGAGATGGCCCTCCTCCGGGAAGAACTAGCCGCAGCTCGTGAGGAGCTAAAGAAGAAAGCAGAGGGCCGAGGGGCGATGGTGAGGGCCTTTGTCGAGAAGCTGTCACAAACAAAGACGTTTGTAAACTTCTTAACAAAATTTGTGGCGGTTGGGGACATAGCCACGCGCTTAGAAGTGTTGGAGGTGGTAAAGGACGTGCACCCGGAGGTATACGTCTATAAGAAAGACTTCGGGTATTACTATGCGTCCGTGAGCAATGTTGACGCCGCCTACTATAGCACTTTCTCGCGGTTCCCGGAGTGGCCATTGGTGGAGGCATTGGCCCAGAAGGGAACTATTCTGTCAGCAGAAGATGTGGCAGGATGTTCGGTAGACCAGGACGAGGACTTCCTGGGATACCGAATGGGCATGTATGTGGCAGAGCCAAGGCAGAGGGCCCCTCCACCGAGGATTGAGCCCGAGGCGGTTGAACTAGCTCCCTAGGAGGCCGGAGCTCTTCAGTTGACAGCGAACTCGGCCGTGGACCCGGCTGCCACTACCTCGGCCGCAGTGGAGGTCAGTTCTCCTCCTACCTTAGGCGGAGATATAGAGTAGGTAGCATTTGTTGTTTGAATTTGTACTTGTAAAAAAAAAAAAAAAACCACTTGATTTAGTAATTGCTGTTTTGTGAACGTATGAATGATAAGCTGTTGATATTGTGGCGATGATCTTGAATGTATGCCTTGAGCTTCGAACAGTAATATGTGTTGCATACTGGTGGTCTTATAAGTGTTTCCTGTATATCACAGGTGCAGCAGGAGGACACCGCGGACCTTCACGAGGTCATCAAGAAACTGATGCAGTCAATTAGCTGGCTGCAACGAAAAAAAGATGACCTGAAGATGTCGGTGGTCCCGAGGCTGGAAAAAAGACTCGCGGTTGCAGAGAAGAAGGTATCCGATGCCGAAAAGGCAAGAACCGTAGCCACCGAGAAAGCCTTAGATCACCAGCTTAAGTACCTGTCCAAATGCGCCGAGGTGGAACGACTCTTTGTCCACCAAAGAGAATACGAGCGAATATTGTCGGAGTTCGGCCTACTAACTTTCGAGGAGGTGGAAGAGCGCACGGCCAAAATCCAGAAGGAAATTGCCGTACTGATGGAGGCCGGTCACACCAACTCCTTCGAGCTGATTAGGAAGCGGGAGGTGTTAGAAATACTCCTCAGCATGTACGAGGGCTTAAAAGGCCGCAGAAGGTGGCGTCGTACTGCGGAGGAGAATATTGCCAGCTCCAGCCAGGGGAACTCCTTGAAGGCTCCCCGGAGCGGTAAAAAGGGCTCGGTGAAAAACCGACTGGAGTGATAATTCGAGAACCGAGCTAGGTAGTGGTCACCGAGGAGGAGGTTCAAAAACTGGCTGAGGAGATCGAAGTGATGGCCCCCGCAGAGTGGGATCCTGTTGAATGGGCTAACACTTCAAGGCTAGCTCAGCAACCAGGGCTCCACCCTCAAAGAGGCCGTCAATCAAGCTCTTGCCCTCAAGGAGGCTAGAGTAGGGAGAGGACCGGAGCCCAGTCCCGGGGAACTTCCAGATCCCGGAGAACGCAAAGGAGCTCCCGGGGCAGATCTCGACGCCGAAGCGCGGAGTATTGGTTAGGGGGTCGTAGATAAATAAAGATGCTGTGTTGTAATGTATCATTTGTAAATGTAAAGTATTTTTGTGAATAAAACTTCAGTGAAAATAGTTGACATATATAACAAGTACATTTTGTAAATAAAATAGAGTAGCTAAGGACTTGGGCATGATGCAATTTTCTTTTAATTGTTTTGATATAACGTGATGTAAATAATGTGGTAGTTAGTACTCGGGAGTACGGGATGTAAATAAGTCTTGTCCGGGAACAAGGCATAGAATCTCCCCGGACGGATCGGGCGGGAGTTAACGTTTGCACAATAACAGAGTTGTTGACCTCTCCGGATAAATCAGGCGAGAGGGAATTCATGTCCGAGGACCAAGAGCGTGGTCTCTCCGGACGGATCAGGCGAGAGACCACGGTGTCCGGAGACAAGTAACAATTTGCTGCAATAAATATGCGAGTATTCTAGGCCAGGGCGCCCCGCGGCGTAGAAGAGAAGCAGTTGATGTATTAGAAGTTAAAACTTTTATTCATAGTGATTGTCGTAACAATTGAAGAATACAAATGTAAACTTGAAACATAAAGTACCATGGTATGAAAATGAAAGTATGTACAAAAAACGTAAAGGAAGAAAAAGTACTTGACAACGGAAACTATAGATAGAAACGCCGCAGATTGCTAACGTGCTAGGTGCGAGGCATCGGTGTTCCATCCAAATGCTCTAACTGATAGCTCCCCGAGGCATGGGCAGTAGTGATGCGATAAGGTCCTTCCCAGGTAGCATGTAGTTTGCCCTCTGATAACACGTTATTTATGCATGTATTTAGGTCGATTTAGGATCATATTTTATATCATTTACGTGCATATTTGACCGGCATTTAGTTATATTAATAATATTTGGGTCATTTGACGTGTTTCGACTTGTTTTAAGGTATTTTGAGCATTTTCAGGCTACCGGACGAGGAAACAAGTTGGAAAAGAGTGAAAACCGGCCCAAAAGAGTGAGAACCGTCGAAGAACCGGTCCGAACCGGTCCGAACCGGTCTGAACCGGTCCAGGAGCAAAACCGGGCAAGAACCGACACGGCCGCGTCACAAAGCAACACGGCCGTGTCAAAAGTGGTCCATAACGCGCTGTGGGTTCTGGAACAGAACACGGCCGTGTCACTCAAGCAACACGGCCGTGTCAAATGTTGAGCAGAAAGTGAATTTTGTGCAAAGCAACACGGCCGTGTCACTTAAGCAACACGGCCGTGTCAGAAGGGTTTTTATGCGAGGATTTCATATTTTAATAGGATTTTGAGCCTAGCTTCCCCAAGATTCGTCCCCAACTCTATAAAAAGGACCCCAAGCTCTAGGAAAAGGGGATCAATCATCAAGAACACAAATTACATCACCTTGGAAGACAAGGAAGATGAAGATCATCGAGACGGAGTCATCCGGGTTTAATTGTTCTCTCTTAGTTTTAATTCGTACAATGTTTTTCATAGAATTTTGTATTGGATTATTGCTAGACATGAGTAGCTAAGCTATTTGTGTCCTAGGGTTAGAAAGTAGGGATTTTTATAACAATGCTTTGATTTATGATTTAATCTATTAATTCTGTTCTTTATGTGTTTTATCTCTATGTTTATGCTTAAACTGAATTTAGCTTGATCACCTAGATTTAGTAATTTAGTTTAATAATTCCGCTTCGAGAGGAGGGAATTGTTATCAGACTTAGAACATAGAGCGCAGTTGTCTATGACTGTGTAGGCCGTGGCTTAAGATCGTTTGGGAGTTATTAGGTTTAATTGACTCGAGAGGGTAATTAGCTTAATTAATCAACGGTTTAATCGCTTCGAGAGAAGGATTAGATTATTGTCGTGCCGCCTAATAAACACTAGAATTGGTAAATTAATAGGTTAATCATATTCCACATTGAAATAATATCCTGAAATCGAAGCCCTAGGATACCTTTTCTCTTTGATTGTTAGTTTTTGTGTTTTCTAAGTTTGGAGTTATATTTAATTGAGTAGTTTAATTAGTAAAATCAACTTTTAAAACTTAGTATCTAGTTAGGACATTCCTAGAGTATTAGGGTATCAAACTACCTAAAACTATTCCTTGTGGGATCGACCTTGACAATAGTACTACACCTACATCCGTACACTTGCGGAACACTAGGTTAGAAACCGACGTGTCAAGTTTTTGGCGCCGTTGCCGGGGAATAGGATTTAGTGCTTAGTTTTTATCTTGAAAAATAGGAGGAAACTAGACTAGATTTTATTTTTTTTCGTATTTTTAATTTTAATTTTCGTTTTTATTTTTTGGGTTAATTTTAGTGTTACGCGGTAGTTCTTGTTTTTGGTGTTTTCAGGCTTCGTATGCACACCAGATCAAAAGGGAAAGAAACCCTTCTTCCTTTCGATCCGGAAATTGAAGCGACAGCTCGCAGACACCGAACGAGAAGAAACTTCACAGCTGAGATGGAGAACCCACCACAGCAGCCGAATGATGAAGCATTAAATAGAGTACTGACAGCTCTGGCACGTTTAGATGATCGAGTCACGAACATACAGCAGCAGTTACCTCCACAAGGGCCACAGCTACAACAGCAGCACGGCCCAATTCAGATAGACCCAGCTGCAGGCGATGAAGATGACACGCCTATTAGCGACTGCTTGAAGCCCAGTCCAAATCAGCAGGCGGGAGGAGTACAACCTCCACCACTCAATGCCAACAATTTCGAGCTGAAGCCTGCACTAATCAACATAGTGCAGCAAAACCAGTATGGGGGAAGTGCTTTGGAGGATCCGAATGCGCATCTTATCAAGTTTCGCAGACTGGCCGACACAATCAAGATCAATCATGTGCCGCACGAGCAAGTCAAGATGAGATTGTTCCCTTTCTCACTGAAGGACAGAGCATTACAGTGGTTCAATTCACTAGAAGACATCAGAGATTGGGAAGACTTGAGTACTTCTTTCCTGTTGAAGTACTTTCCACCAAGTAAGATGCTCGACTTGCAGAATCAAATTAATCAGTTCAAGCAATTGGACCAAGAGCCATTCGGAGAGGCTTGGGAGCGATTCCGGGATCTTATCCGGAGTTGCCCTCAACATGGGTTCACCAAGAAGCAGCAAGTATGCAAGTTCTACAATGGTCTACTTGCTCCGACTAGAAACCAAGTGGATGCAGCTGCGGGTGGAAGTTTGATGGAGAAGTCAGTGAGGATGGCATTCTCAATCCTGGACGCGATGGCCAGAACAAGCTACCAATGGTCGAACGAGAGAAACATGCCAAGGAGGGTAGCAAGTGTCCAAAAAGTCGAGCCCATCAATAATGAGCCAATTGAAAAGCTCACAGCACAAGTAACAGCATTGACGAGCCAGGTGAATTTGCTAACTAATCTAACGTTAGCACAACAGCCAGGGAGTCCGGAAGAAGTTGAAGAAGTAAAGTTTGTGAATCAACGAAACTTCAACAACTTCCAGAACAATCAGCCTCGGTACAATCAGTACCCTCAGAATCATCAGAACTTTTCATATGGGAACGCGCAAAATACACTTAATCCGCCACCCGAATTTGCTGTTACAAATGGCATGATCCATGACGGTAAGAAGCCATCACAAGAAGAGATCGCGATGTCACAATTCGAAAAGTATGATGAAAAGTTAGCTCAGTTGGAGAAGAAAGTGGATGGAAAATTCATGGAGCTAAACAAGCATATCACTGGGCAAGGGGCAGACATCAAGAGGCTCGAGAACACGTTGGCGCAGACTCAAGCTAGTATTGGAGAGTTGACATCACACATGAGTCAGCTGATAAAGATAGTAGGAGCTCAACATAAGCAAGGCCAATACCCGAGTGATACAGTGGTTAACCCGAAGGAGCACTGCAATATTGTGGAGCTAGATGAGCATGAAGAGAGCTTGAAGGACCAAGAAGCAAAGGAATCAAGCGAGGAAGTCAAAAACATTGAGAAGGAGGAGGTCAATACAATCATAGATAAGAAAACTTCATCTCCTATTCTTGATGAGTCTTTTGATTTTTGTTTTAAAAATTCGTTCTTTGCTAACCTTGATCCTTTAGAGCAATCTAGAGTTGTTGTTGTGAAACAGGAACCACTAAAGGAGAGAATCCAAGTTAAAGAGAAAACAAAGGAGTGGGAGGATGGAAAAGAGGCGACAAAGAAGAGACCAAGCAGGCCCAAGAAGAACGCAAACACAAGCATGAAACCAAGAAGAGCAACAAAAGCAAAAGATCCAGGGAGTTTTACTATTTCTTGCTCAATTGGTAGTCATGAATTTCATAATGTCATGTGTGACTTAGGGTCTAGCATAAACTTGATGTCTCTTAAGCAGTATAGACAATTAGGACTAAGGGAAACTAAACGGTCCTTTACTACTATAAAATTGGCGGATGGATCTTCATTAACGCCGTTGGGAGTAGCAGAGGATGTAGTGGTAAAAGTGCTAAATTTTGAATTCCCTAGTGATTTCTTAGTTGTTGACATGAAAGGGAGTGATGAATTCCCTTTTATCTTAGGAAGACCCTTCTTGGCGACTAGCCAAGCACTAATAGATGTACCTAAAGGGGAGTTGGTTTTTCGGGTTCAAAACGAAATAATCACACTCAACATACATAAATCGGGTCTAAGGGGTAGGCACAATTGTAGCATTATTTACACTACCCTAGCTGCTGTAGCAAATCCTCATGACCCAAATAGCTCTTTAATTGGTCAGAAAACATCCAACTCGGAGTGGCTAGAAAATGGTTGATAGAAAAAGGACGTCCGGCTGAAGACGTAAAACAAAGCGCTTGTCGGGAGGCAACCCGATGTTTAATGTTTTATGTTTTTTTAGTATTTCGTTAATTTTATGTTTTTAACTTGTATTTTAGTGTCTTATGTTTTTAGGAATCAACATGGACGAGTATTGCAAGAAACGGGGGTCGAAAAAGACGAAAAATCGCATGAAGATGGAAATCAGAGTAACACGGCCGTGTCAATTTTCAACACGGCCGTGTCAAAATTGACGTCAAAGGAAGAAATCTTCTGGAATGCAACACGGCCGTGTCACAAAATGACACGGCCGCGTCAACCTCAGCTCAAAGTAACACGGCCGCGTCTCACATATGACACGGCCGTGTCAAAAGATCGCTCCAAAAGGTAAAAGGCACTGGAATTCAACACGGCCGTGTCACATTACTTAACACGGCCGTGTCAATAACGCCACAGAAATCGATTTTTGGTTCAAATAGAACACGGCCGCGTTAGCATTATAACACGGCCGTGTCAAAATCAGCCCAAAAACATCAAGTTTGGCTCAAATGTAACACGGCCGTGTCACTACGTTAAACACGGCCGTGTCAGTACGTCAACAGAAAAAATTGGAAAATTCAGAGCGTGATGCGGAGACGGCCGAACCAAGATTCAGTAGGAGCAAAATGGCACGATTTCGGAGCTCGTAGGGGTTTCAAAACGCCATCGTCGAACGATTTGTAAGTTAGCACCAAGGCGTACCACGTTTTTCCTCCAAACATTGGCTTTCAGCCAAGTTTGGGGGAGGGGGTAGACCGTGGGACGTCTTGGCAGCTAGATTTCTAGTTTTGATTTATTTTTTCGTTCGAGATTCTTGCTGTTAATTGTGGGTCCGTGTGCCCAGTTGTGCTGATTTTTATTGTTTGATTGATGTTATCGGGTCTGTGAGCCCAGTTATCTGATTTATCGGTGTTGATTGGGTCTGTGAGCCCGAGTTTGATTGCATATTGTTTTCATGTTGAGTCTTAGGAGTTTAGAGTTTAGAGTCTTAGTAGTGTGTCAGTTTTTTTTTAAGAGTAATAAGAATAATAAAACCCGGAAATAGGTAACAAGTGAGAAAAATAATAAGAGAAAATTAGGGAAAGATGGATGATGAATAGTTGATGATGAGATGATTTAAATGAAAAAAAAATGGCACATAATAGAGCATGAGAGGTGTTTTGAGACGAAATTGAGCTTGAACTTAGAATATTCAATCAAAATTAACCTTGTGAGAATTTGAGCCTAATTATACTCCAATTGTTGGAGTCATATACTTTCTTTCGGTGTGAATTTGATTGAATATGTGTACTAGTCTCTAGAACTTGCCTTGAGTCTTTACTAAGAATGTGTCAAGTATGTGTCGTGATGTAGGAAATGATCTTAGGCAAATTTTTTGTTTAAGCCTATTCGTTCGAACTATGAAAAATTGCCTTTGACCCATATTGAAAAAAATTGTCTCTAGTTAGCCCAATTGAGCCTTATAGCTTTATTTATTCATAACCTAACAATATCAGCCAAAACCTTTTGATTTAACTCTTTCGGCCTTAATTGGATTAATCAAGTAAGAGGGAGGAGAATTTGAAGGAATTTTGGGTGAACAATTTGTGGGAAGGAATGGGAAATAGGGATATTTTCAAAAGATGAAGGGAATAAAAGAAAAGTGATAGGTGAAAAGCAAAGAATGGCCTCTCCTAAAAAAAAAAAAAAAAAGAAAAAAAAAAGAAAAAAAAGAAAAAGAAAAAAAAAAGGAAAAAGAAAAAAAAAAGGAGGAAAAAAAGAAAAAAGTTTTTATTATTAGTATTATAGAGGAGAGGCTAGAAAATAAAGTGCTCAAATTATGAATTTGCTTAGAACATTCGGGTAGTCCCAAAAATGTGGTACCCACAGAAATGAAAAGCACTTAAGTTGTACGGACTTTTGAAGGTGAAGAAGTCACTTTGCAAAGAGTGAGATTGAGTGATTGTATTGAGGGGTAGTCGGGTTAGACGTAACTTGATTAGTCCAATGAATAGTCACTTATATCCAAATGTATCCCACCTTACCTTAAGCCCACATTACAACCAAAATAAAGACCTTTTTGATCCTTTGTCACACGTATTAAGTACGAGGTCTAGTGTAGACGATTGGCAAGCATATGGTAGGCTTTGCATGTAATTCAATATGAGTGAAAATTATTTTAGCCTAAACACTTGAGAGATGAGTGAAACACTTACCCGGTGAGGGTTGAATAATTCGAAAGTTCAAAGTCTCGAGATTAGTTGATTTACGCGTTATCGCATATGCTCAAGTGAATTGTGTGCCTAGTTGTTTTAAGAAAAATCAAACTGAAACTGAATTCATCGTCTAATCGCCCTAAACAAAATGCATAAATCACTTGTCTTCTTTGTGTCTTTTTGTATGATGTTCGGGACGAACAACAGTTTAAGTTTGGGGGAGTTTGATAACACGTTATTTATGCATGTATTTAGGTCGATTTAGGATCATATTTTATATCATTTACGTGCATATTTGACCGGCATTTAGTTATATTAATAATATTTGGGTCATTTGACATGTTTCGACTTGTTTTAAGGTATTTTGAGCATTTTCAGGCTACCGGACGAGGAAACAAGTTGGAAAAGAGTGAAAACCGGCCCAAAAGAGTGAGAACCGTCGAAGAACCGGTCCAAACCGGTCCGAACCGGTCTGAACCGGTCCAGGAGCAAAACCGGGCAAGAACCGACACGGCCGCGTCACAAAGCAACACGGCCGTGTCAAAAGTGGTCCATAACGCGCTGTGGGTTCTGGAACAGAACACGGCCGTGTCACTCAAGGAACACGGCCGTGTCAAATGTTGAGCAGAAAGTGAATTTTGTGCAAAGCAACACGGCCGTGTCACTTGAGCAACACGGCCGTGTCAGAAGGGTTTTTATGCGAGGATTTCATATTTTAATAGGATTTTGAGCCTATCTTCCCCAAGATTCGTCCCCAACTCTATAAAAAGGACCCCAAGCTCTAGGAAAAGGGGATCAATCATCAAGAACACAAATTACATCACCTTGGAAGACAAGGAAGATGAAGATCATCGAGACGGAGTCATCCGGGTTTAATTGTTCTCTCTTAGTTTTAATTCGTACAATGTTTTTCATAGAATTTTGTATTGGATTATTGCTAGACATGAGTAGCTAAGCTATTTGTGTCCTAGGGTTAGAAAGTAGGGATTTTTATAACAATGCTTTGATTTATGATTTAATCTATTAATTCTGTTCTTTATGTGTTTTATCTCTATGTTTATGCTTAAACTGAATTTAGCTTGATCACCTAGATTTAGTAATTTAGTTTAATAATTCCGCTTCGAGAGGAGGGAATTGTTATCTGACTTAGAACATAGAGCGCAGTTGTCTATGACTGTGTAGGCCGTGGCTTAAGATCGTTTGGGAGTTATTAGGTTTAATTGACTCGAGAGGGTAATTAGCTTAATTAATCAACGGTTTAATCGCTTCGAGAGAAGGATTAGATTATTGTCGTGCCGCCTAATAAACACTAGAATTGGTAAATTAATAGGTTAATCATATTCCACATTGAAATAATATCCTGAAATCGAAGCCCTAGGATACCTTTTCTCTTTGATTGTTAGTTTTTGTGTTTTCTAAGTTTGGAGTTATATTTAATTGAGTAGTTTAATTAGTAAAATCAACTTTTAAAACTTAGTATCTAGTTAGGACATTCCTAGAGTATTAGGGTATCAAACTACCTAAAACTATTCCTTGTGGGATCGACCTTGACAATAGTACTACACCTACATCCGTACACTAGCGGAACACTAGGTTAGAAACCGACGTGTCACCCTCGGGGGTAGCTTTGCTGGCAGAATTTAACCGAAGTACAAGGTCTTCGACCTGGAACTGTGTACCCCGAACCCGGAGGTTGTAATATTGAGCTGTTTGTTGCTTGCATTTAGCTTGGCGGATGAAAGATTGCTCGCGGCGATGCTCCAGCTCGTCTAAGTTGGTACGGAGTGCTTCCTCGTTAGCCTCGAGGTCGAGGTGTACGAGTCTAGGGTTGGGCACTCCCACCTCGGCAGGAATGACAGCCTCGGAGCCATAGGTGAGGCTATATGGAGTCTCCCCAGTGGAAGAATGTGGCATAGTGCGATAAGCCCAGAGAACTTGCGGAAGGTTCTCGGCCCAGAGACCTTTGGCTTGATCCAATCATTTCTTCAGGCCGTTGACGAGAGTACGGTTTGTGTCTTCTACCTGACCATTAGCTTGGGGATGAGCTACCGAGGTGAAAACTCGCTTGATGTGCAACTCCTCGCTCCAGGACCCAAAAGGATCATTTGCAAATTGTTTGCCATTGTCAGATATAATTGCACTTGGAATACTGAAGCGGCATATGATGTTACGCCAAACAAGTTTGAGGATATTGTGTCCAGTAATGGCAGTAAGAGGCTCGGCCTCGACCCATTTGGTGAAATAATCCACAGCAACCACAAGAAATTTCAATCCCCCCGGAGCAACTGGGAACGGTCCCACGATGTCGATTCCCCACTTTATGAATGGCCAGGCACTTTGTATGCCAATGAGCTCGGTTTGCGGTAGGTGTTTCACTCGGGAATGCCGTTGACATTTGTCGCACCTTGATACCAAATTGTTGGCATCATTAAACAGGGTGGGCCAGTAGTATCCCCACCGAAGTACTTTCTTGGCCAACATCCGTGACCCAATATAACTCGCGCACGTCCCCTCGTGGAATTCCCGTAGAATATAATCGGCTTGGACTGGGCCAAGACATCGGAGACTCGGCTGTAAGTATGACTGACGATATAAAATTCCATCGTGCGACGGTATAAAATTCCGTCGTGAAGTGTGTACTTCGGTGCTTTGAGAATTATCCATCGAGCGAGTAACTTATCTTCGGGCAAGCTGCCATTCCGGAGATACTGGATGATTGGGGTCATCCAATTGAGATCGGCATCAGTCAACACAGAAATCATCAACTCGCTAATCGAAGGGTAGGTAGTTTCTTCGACGATTATGTCCGGAGACACATTTGACGGGAATACGGAGGCCATTTTACTAAGAACATCAGCTTTAACGTTTTCTTCGCGGGGTATCTGTTGGACATCAGTCGAAGTGAAAGTTAACAAAAGCTTAAGTGTTAAAGTCAGATACCTTTTCAATGTATCATCCTTTGCTGCGTAGGTGCCCTTGATCTGGCTGGAGACCACCTGGGAGTCGGTGAACAGATGGATACGCGAAGCTCCAAAGGTTTGACCGAGTCGAAGCCCAGCAAGGACTGCCTCGTACTCAGCTTCGTTGTTGGTCACTTTAAACTTAAAATGTAGGACATATTTGACTTCGACGTCATCAGGACCAATGAGGAGGACCCTGGCACCACTGCCTCGGGTTGCAGAGGCTCCGTCCACGTATACATGCCACTTATTGGTTTCGACTTCGGGGTTGGCTTAGGGTAAAGCCTCAGCTTGCGTGTCAGTGTTTGGATTATTGAATGAGGCCTCGACCAGAAAATCTGCGAGAGCTTGCCCCTTTATGGCTCGACGAGGTAGAAATTGTATATCGTGCTCCCCGAGCTCAATCGCCCATTTCGCCAATCGCCCCGATACATTGGGCTTGATAAGAACCTATCGAATAGGTTGATTTGTGAGGACCCTAATAGCACGTCCCTGAAAATAGGGACGCAGGCGGCGGGCTGCCATGACTAGGGCCAACACTGATTTTTCCGCTACAGAGTATCGGGTTTCTGCCCCTTGGAGTGCACGGCTAACAAAATACATGGGTTGTTGACTTCCATGGTCCTCGCGGACGAGGGCCGCGCTAATGGCTTCATCGGTGGAGGCCAAATACTCATAGAGTGGCTCTCCGGGGAAAGGCGCGGACATAGTGGGTAGCTGGTTGATGTGCTGTTTCAGAGCCTCGAAGGCTTCTTCGCATTGCGGGGTCCATTCAAATGTCTTCGCTTGGCGCAAAATTTGAAGAAAGGAAGCTGGCGCTTTGCTGCCTTGGATAAAAAACGATTTAGAGCTGCGAGGCCGCTGGTTAGACGTTGGACGTCTTTCATAGTCTTCGACGGCTGAAGATCCAGCACATTCCTAATCTTGGTTGGGTTGGCCTGGAGACCGTGTTGCGAAACCATGTACCCTAGAAATTTTCCTGATCCGACGCCAAAGGTACACTTGGCTGGATTGAGGCGAACATTATAGCGCCGCAACGTGCTCAATGTCTCGACAATGTTCTGCACACATGATGTAGGGGAGGAACTCTTAATAACGAGGTCATCGACATATACCTCAACATTGCGGCTGATCTGGTCTCGAAAGACGTGGTCCATGAGACGCTGGTAGGTGGCTCCGACATTCTTGAGCCCGAACGGCATTTTCTTAAAAGCAAAGCATCCAAAATTAGTGATGAATGCTGTTTTGACGGCATCTCGGCGGTCCATATGGATTTGATGATATCCCTTGTACAAATCCAAAAAACAAAGTGCCTTGGATTTTCGGTTAAAGGGCGACAGAGGATAACAGTCCTTTGGGCAGTGCTTGTTGAGATTGGAAAAATCAACACACATCCTCCAAGCCCCACTAGACTTCGTCACCGTTACCGGATTAGAAAGCCAGGATGGATAGTGAACTTCGAATAGGGTGTCGGCATCTAAAAGTTGTTGAACTTCAGTTCGGATGGCCGCGTTTCTCTCTGGGGCAAATTGTCGCCGCTTTTGCTGAACTGGCTTCACATTAGGGTCAATGTTCAACTTATGAGTGATAAGGTCGGAAGAGACTCCTGACATATCCAGGGGAGACCAAGCAAAGACTTCGGAATACTCCCTTAGCGTCTGGATGATGGCATCGTGCAACAACGGTATGTTCACGGCGCCCATCGTAACAGTTTGTTCCGGTTTAGCAAGATTGAGTGGCACCTCAGCAGTATCATTGCCGAGTGATTCAGATGAACCCAGGGCGGGCGCCGGGGTGCTCGGGGTGGCTATTTGAAATTGGGGCTTAAGAGGATCCTTGGTTGTCTTCTTAAGTGCGACATACATGCATTCCTTGGAAATTCTTTGATTGCCACGGATGGCGACCCCTCCGTGGGGTGTAGGAAACTTTAATGCTAGATGATATGTGGAACAGATGGCCTTTGCCGGAGTGAGCCAATCTCGGCCAAGAATCATGTTGTATGGAGATGGAGAGGTGACCACATAGAAGTCGACAAAGATGGTTTTTATTGCCGGATAAGTACCAAGCGACGCTGGGAGGTTGATAATTCCCTCAGGTTGGACCTCTCCCTGAGTGAAGGTCTGTAATAGCCCGGGGGCAGGTCGGAGCAGTTCGCGAGGTATGCGCATTTTCTGGAAACAGTCAGAGAATATGACACTAACAGCGGCGCCATTGTCGACAAAGACTCACTTAATGGTGACATTGGCCACGACCATATCAATGACGATGACATCAGTGTGTGGGGTGAGCTTGGGAACGGGGTCATCGTCAGTGAAGCTCACAGTTTCAGATTTGTGGAAACGCTTGTAGCGTGGCTCCTCGGGAGGAGGCCTTCGTGCTTCGGCTTTAAGGGCACTTCAGGAAGTCCCTGTTGGCATCGCGCCACAGATTACATTTATAATCCCGTGGACCACATGATTCGGTGGGTTGTCCCCGGGGCCGCCATGTGGTGGTGGCGGTGGCAATAATTGGGGTTGTTGCGGTTGATTTTGTTGACGGTTACCTGATCGTGTCTTTGGTAATTGTTATACCCCGACCGGTTATTCTGCCATTGAGGTCTATTTTGTCTTGGACGTCGGTCATTGCAACCTCCCCGTCCTTGTTGTAAACCTCCATTCTGGTTAGACCGAGATCTGTCCTCGGTCCGAACTATGTATTGTCGGAGGAAGCCTCGCTTCAAACAGTCCTCGATTTCTTTACCAAGCTCGCGACATTCTTCGGTGTCATGTCCATGATCATGATGATACGCACACCACTTATCACGGTTACGCTTCTCTGCCGGAGTAGTCATCCGTGGGCACGGTCTCAAATCATTCTTGTGAACAGAAAGTATTTTTGTCCTTGATTTCGTAAGGGGAGTGAGTTGAGGGATATCACTGCGAGGTTCCATCCTGCCTCTGCTTAGACGGCTAAAGGCACTAGGCCGGGTGCTACTCCCGACCTGCATTTTGTGTGGTTGCTTCTTGGTAGCATGTTTCTCCCATTTACAACTGGTTTGCTCTTCGGCTTTGGCGAACCTACTGACGGTGCCAAACAGAGCCCGAGTAGTGGTCGGAGGGTGTCGCACTAGCTCGGTGTAGAGCGGTCCGGCTCGGAGGCCATTCATGAAAGCGGTGATAATAACATCATCAGATCGGCTACCTACTTTCAGGCTTTCTGCAGTAAAGCGCTCAAGAAACTGGGTAACAGTCTCCCCATCTCACTGCTCCAGGTTCATGAGATCAGCCAAAGTGGCCATAGGCTTTGCTCGCGTATGGAAACGGGCCCAAAACTATTCGGCAAGATCCCGAAAAGAGGTAACACTGCCTCGAGGCAGGGAATCAAACCAAAGTCTGGCCTCATCTTGAAGGTACTCGGGGAACACTTTGCACAGTTGATGTGGCGTGCAACTTCGATTGAACATAGCATACTTAAAGGCGCTCAGGAAGTTACCTGGGTCTCCGGTGCCGTTGTAGACGGATACTGGCGGGAGTTTAAATCGTTCGGGAAGTGGAGTAGAAAGAATCTCCTCGGAGAACGGGGTGATTATCTCCCCATCAGCATCAAAGGCCAATACCTTGTTAAGCTCGGCGGCAAATTGAGCCTGCTCTTGTTCTAGAGGGTCGAGTACACAGGACCTTTCCAAGCGAGCCCGGTTTGCCGCATCTACAGGTCGGTGGCGGTTTGCATCCTCGTGATCAACATAATGGGGCCTTGAACCATTGGATCTCCGGTTCTCCCCAGGCGATACTGACCGCTGTCGGCGGCGATCATTCCTAGCTCTGTGAGGCGGATCTTCATCAAGGGCGCGAGACCGATCACGGGGCGGATGTCCTGCCACTTGGTTAACGCCATTGTCAACGCGCCCACCAGAGTTAGCGCGCCGATTATTCCATTCTTGGAATAGGGCGGCGTGTTCCCGAAGAAAGGCTTGATGTGCCTGCAGTAGTTCGGGGGCTGGTTGAGGGTCCACCTATGCTGGCGCATTGGCGGGTGGGGCCTGCTGCGTGTCAATTTGATCCACAGGTGGATCCTGAATCTGTTGACGTGGCAACGGAGGGTTTTGATCCACGGGGGGATTGCGACAAGACCGAGTTGGTTTAGCAGATTGGCGAGTGTTCACCATGACTGACGTGAGACCGACTTTGAAGGATACTAGGGTTTGCCTTTCATTCTAGTTCCTACAGACGGTGCCAATTAATAATGCGTAAACCCGAATATCAAACGAATCACAATCACAATGACAATCCCCAACAATCATAGCATGCAAGAATTAAGATGACACAAAGGTTTACGTGGTTCGATCCGGAGATCTACGTCCACGAGAGAAGGCAATAACCTTCCGAGGTGTTTCACTATCTTTCTTTCAACGTTGGAGTACAATCTTACAAGCTGTAATTCTAGAATACAAAGTCGGAACCCTCAATTCATCCACAATTCTCCTATTTATACCATCCAATCGAAACCCTAACTAAATCCCTATAATTCCGCCAGCCAAATCTGCATGGCTATTGGAAGAGATCATGGGGATCTTTTCCCAACTTTCAAAAATGCCGCGACTGGGTTTGGTTGTATTGGGCTTATGCTTTTGGGCCCAATTGACTCGGCTGGCATGTTAGTCCGAGCCGGAGAGATTGGGTCATACCTATCAATTGACTTTAAGCCAAGTTTGCGGAAGGGGGTGAACCGTGGGACGTCTTGGCCGCTATGTATCTTTTGCTGTTTCTAATTTTTTGTTTCTTATTGCTTGTTCAATTTGCTGCTGTTTGATTCGTATTTGGTTTGATCATGAGTCTGTGTGCCCACTTGATTTGGAGTAGCGGGTCTGTGAGCCCGTTTATTTGTCTTTTTGGTGTTGTTGGGTCTGTGAGACCAGTCGTTATCATTTAGTTGCCATGTTGGGTTGTAGGAGTCTTTAGAGTTTAATTATTTTTGTTTTTAGAGTCAGTAAGAATGAGATAAACCCGAGAAGTTAAATAGGTAACAAGTGAAAAAAAAAAGAAAAAGAAAACAATAGGGAAAAATGGATGATGCATGGTTAATGATGAGAGGATTTTGAGAAGTAGATGAAAAAATGGCACATAATAGAGCATGAGAGGTGATTTGAGACGAAATTGAGCTTGAACCTAGAATATTCAATCAAAATTAACCTTGTGAGAATTTGAGCCCAATCGTACTCCTATTTTCAGAGTAATATACCTTCTTCCGGTGTGGATTTGATTGGATACATGCATTAATCTCTAGAACTTGCTGTGAGGAGATGTTCAATTTCATCAAGTGAGCCTATACTTTGCAATATGGTGTGTTGGGAATGTGGAACCGGAGTCAGGGAGTGCAGAACCGGAGGTTTAAACCGGGTTTTAGCATCAAGAAGACAACTGGTCAGAACAAACCGGGTTCGAGGTAGTTTGGGATAACCGTCATTTGTGACGAAGCAGTTGCAGATTAGTGACTAAGAAAACCGTCACATTTGTCCGGTAGCTCAGCTTAACTTCTTTCAGTTAGAACTTCCTGTGCAGTTGCATTCGAGCTTCAATCCATATATCACTGTAAAGCTCTCATTGAGAAGAAGATCACTACGTCGCATAATTTCCTTGTTCTTTAGATTAGAGAGAGTATTTAGAGATTGAGTGTTCATGCCCTAATTTGTTCCAGAATTGGGCATTTCATTTCTTGAGCTTATTCTCTGTAATTGATTGAAGTTCTTAGTGGATTGAGGTGTGCCTTGCCTCCGTGGATGAAGTTCATCTTGAACGAACCACGTTAAAATTGTGTTTGATCCATTTCTATTTCCTGTTCTGCGCGAGCTTAGTTCGGTCACAACTTTGGCTGAATTGCATGTGTGATTTCGAATTGTTTTCTTTGTACAATTTCCAGAATCTTTGGTGTTGTGTGTTCAAGAGTTGATTTCACTAACAAGTGGCACCGTCTGTGGGAACCAACTCTCACAGCTTGAAGAAGGGAAGGAATGGCTGGTATGAAGATGGACTTTGAGAAGTTTACAGGGAGAAATGACTTCACATTGTGGAAGATCAAGATGAATGCAGTTCTGGTTCAAAATGGCCTTGATCTTGCTTTGATACCTCTTGATTCGTGGGAAGAAAGTGAGAAACCCAAGTTTGCATCAGTGGATAAGAAAGCCCTCAGTCTTATCTTTCTGTGTTTGGGTGATAAACCGCTAAGAGAGGTCTCAAGATGCAAGAGTTCCTCAGAAGCATGGAAGAGATTGGAAGATTTGTATCAATCTAAGTCAGTATCCAACAAGCTGTTCCTAAAGCAGAAGATGTTGGCCTTCAAGATCACTGAAGATAAGGTAATTTCTGATCAACTTGATGAGTTTATTAAGATGGTTGAGGAATTGGAAGACCTGGATGTGAAATTGGAGGAGGATGATAAAGCATTGATGGTGTTAAACATTCTTCCAAAATCCATGGAAAGTTTTAAGGATGCCTTGATGTATGGGAGAGATGAGCAGCTATCTTATGATGGGATAGTGAAGGCTCTGAGGTCTAAATGCTTCCAGACTCAAGGTGATAAAGGCATGGTGCAATCTGGAGAAGGTTTGAATGTTAAATTCAAGAAACCTTGGCAAGGAAAGAAGGGACAGAATTCTAAGGACTTCAAAGCAGGAGATTCTAATCCAAAGAAGGGAAGTGAATGGGTTGAGAAGAGGAAATGCTTCAAGTGCAAGCAGCCTGGTCACTTGAAGAAAGATTGTCCTAAAAGAAACAAGAAAGGTGGAAACCAAGGGGCAGAAGCTGCTGCCATTGACCATCAAGAAGATCCTCCAGAGGTATTAAATGTTACTGAATCAAGAATGGTAAAGGAATGGGTCTTGGACACAGGCTGCTCCTTTCATATGTGTCCACACCAGTCATGATTTGATGAACTGAAGAGAGAAGATGGTGGAAATGTTCTCCTGGGCAATGACCAATCATGCAAGGTCAAAGGAATTGGATCAGTAAGCATAAGGATGTTTGATGGTGTGGTCAGAATCATCTCTAATGTAAGATATGTTCCTGGCCTTAAAAGAAATCTTCTATCTCTTGGTTCTTTGGTAACTAGTGGTTGTCAGTTTAGCTCAGTGGATGGCTTCTTGCATATCACTAAACATGATAAAGTGGTGATTAAAGGTAGACAACATAATGGGTTGTTTATCTTGATTGGTTCACCTGTTGTTGGGAGTGTTGATATGGTCTTGAGCAGTTCTGAGCTTGTTAAATGGCACAAGAGGCTTGGACACATAGGAGAGAAAGGGTTGAAGGAATTGTCAAGAAGTGGTGTAATTGGAAACATGGGAAATCAAAACCTGGAGTTCTGTGATCAGTGTGCTTTGGGCAAGTCCAAGAAGCTGCCCTATGGAAAGGGTGTTCACACAACTCAAGAGCCATTAGATTATGTCCACTCTGACATATGGGGTCCTGCAAGGACAGAGACTCATGGTGGAGCAAGGTATTTCATGTCTTTGATTGATGATTACAGTAGAAAGGTGTGGATCATGTTGATGAAGAATAAGAGTGATGCTTTTCATAAGTTCAAAACATGGTTGATTCAACTGGAAAATGTCAAAGGGAAGAAGCTGAAGCACCTTAGGACTGATAATGGATTGGAATACCTCTCTACTGAGTTCACAAACTTTTGTGAAGAAAGAGGAATCAAGAGACATAGGACTGTCCCAATGAATCCTCAACAGAATGGGGATGCTGAGAGGCTTAATAGGACTCTTCTTGAAAGAGTAAGGTGTATGCTGTTGGATGCTGGGTTGCCAAAGGTATTTTGGGGTGAAACCATTGCTACAGCATGTTATCTCATTAACAGGTCACCCTCATCAGTGATTGGGTTCAAAACACCTGAAGAGGTGTGGAGTGGACAGAAACCAAGTTATGAAGGTTTAAGGGTGTTTGGTTGTCTTGCTTTTGTCCATGTCAAGCAAGACAAGTTAGATGCAAGAGCTCTAAGATGTGTATTTCTTGGATATCTAGATGGAATAAAGGGCTACAGATTGTGGTGTCTAGAGAAGGGAAATCAGAAGATAATCACAAGTAGAGATGTAAAGTTTAATGAGAATATGATGGCTTATACTTCTACAGCCTCTAAGGAAGAATTTGATGGTGCTAAAGAGACAGAAGAGATATCAATTCAGGTGGAGCATCCTGCTGAAGATGATCACACATCTCAACCACAAGAGAATCTACAAAATAGTGATTCATCATCTGAAGAATAAGAACAAGCTGGACCTTCACAAAATGTTAGAGAATATAGCATTGGAAGGAACAGGCCTAGAAGAACAATCAATAGACCTGACTTCTATGGTCAAGCAGGGAGTGTTTACTATGCCTTGAGTGTTGCTGAAGACCTGGAATCACAAGAGCCTAGTAGTTTTAAAGAAGCACTAGACTGTGAAGAAAGAGAGCACTGGATTCAGGCAATGATTGAAGAGATGGAATCCCTGGAAAAGAATGAGACCTGGATTTTGGTGGATAAACCAAAAGGTCAGAAACTTGTGAGTTCTAAATGGATATACAAGAAGAAGTTAGAGACTGCAGGATCCAAACAAGTGAGATTTAAAGCAAGATTGGTGGCTAGGGGTTTTACACAAAGGGAAGGAATTGATTTTAATGAAGTTTTCTCTCCAGTAGTAAAGCACTGCTCAATCAGGTTGCTTTTATCAAAGATTACTCAAGAGGACATGGAACTACAACAACTAGATGTAAAAACAACATTCTTACATGGAGAACTCAATGAGAAGATATATATGAAACAGCCAGAAGGTTTTGTTGTTCCTGAACAAGAAGACAAAGTTTGTTTGCTGAAGAAGTCACTGTATGGACTCAAACAAAGTCCAAGACAGTGGAATAAGAGGTTCAATGACTTCATGATCAGTGTTGGCTTTGTAAGAAGTCTGTATGATAGTTGTGTTTACTTCAACAAGGGTTCAAAGCAAGATAAAGTCTTTCTTCTGTTGTATGTGGATGATATGCTAATTGCCAGCAAGAACAAGAAGAGGGTACAATGGTTGAAGGACAGACTTAACACTGAATTTGACATGAAAGATCTTGGAGATGCCAAGAAGATTTTGGGCATGGACATTCTACGGAACAGAGAAGCTGGAGTTCTTTGGTTATCTCAGAGGCAATATCTACAGAAGGTTTTGGAGAGGTTCCATATGCATGAATCCAAACCTCTCTCCACTCCAGTTAATCTACAGAAGAAACTCACCAAAGAACAATGCCCAAAGACTGAAGAGGAGGTCATACATATGAGCAATATTCCTTATGCAAGTGGAGTTGGGAGTCTCATGTATGGAATGATTTGTAGTAGGCCTGACTTGGCCTATGCTGTTTCTTTAGTAAGCAGGTTCATGTCAAACCCAGGAGTTGAGCATTGGGAAGCTTTGAAGCATGTGATGAGGTATTTGAAGGGTTCAGTGAACTTATCACTGAAGTTTGAGAAGAAAGTGAATGGAAGTACTGTTGCATTGGAGGGGTTTGCTGATTCTGATTTTGCAGCAAATATAGACACTAGGAAATCTATTTCTGGATTTGTGTTCACCTTATTTGGAACAGCCATCAGCTGGATAAGTGTACAACAATCAGTTGTAGCACTTTCAACAACAGAAGCAGAATATATCTCTCTCACTGAAGCTATCAAAGAAGCAATCTGGCTTAAAGGGATTTTGAGAGATTTGGACATCAAGCAAAAGTGTGTGGCAATTTACTGTGATAATCAAAGTGCTTTACACCTTGTGAAACACCAAGCATTTCATGAAAGGTCAAAACATATTGATGTTAGGTTGCATTTTGCTAGGGATATCATTGATTCTGGTTCTGTGGAAGTGAAGAAGGTACACACATTGCATAACCCTGCTGATTTTCTTACTAAGGGTGTACCTGGGAACAAAGTGGATCATTGCTCGAGCCTGCTGCAGCTTGAGCAATGTCATGAAGAGCATTAACAGACAAGGCAGTGGTGAGGCAGGAAGAGGCACACATGATTCATTGAGGTGGAGATTTGTGAGGAGATGTTCAATTTCATCAAGTGAGCCTATACTTTGCAATATGGTGTGTTGGGAATGTGGAACCGGAGTCAGGGAGTGAAGAACCGGAGGTTTAAACCGGGTTTTAGCATCAAGAAGACAACTGGTCAGAACAAACCGGGTTCGAGGTAGTTTGGGATAACCGTCATTTGTGACGAAGCAGTTGCAGATTAGTGACTAAGAAAACCGTCACATTTGTCCGGTAGCTCAACTTAACTTCTTTCAGTTAGAACTTCCTGTGCAGTTGCATTCGAGCTTCAATCCATATATCACTGTAAAGCTCTCATTGAGAAGAAGATCACTACGTCGCATAATTTCCTTGTTCTTTAGATTAGAGAGAGTATTTAGAGATTGAGTGTTCGTGCCCAAATTTGTTCCAGAATTGGGCATTTCATTTCTTGAGCTTATTCTCTGTAATTGATTGAAGTTCTTAGTGGATTGAGGTGTGCCTTGCCTCCGTGGATGTAGTTCATCTTGAACGAACCACGTTAAAACTGTGTTTGATCCATTTCTATTTCCTGTTCTGCGCGAGCTCTGTTCGGTCACAACTCTAGCCGAATTGCATGTGTGATTTCGAATTGTTTTCTTTGTACAATTTCCAGAATCTTTGGTGTTGTGTGTTCAAGAGTTGATTTCACTAACACTTGCCTTAAGTCTTTTGCTAAAAATGTGTTAAATTTGTGGTGTGATTGAGGAAATGATCTTAGGCAAATTGTTGTTTAAGCCTATTTATTTGAACCATGAAAATTGCCTTTGAACCATAATGTCAAAAAAAATTGTCCCTAGTTAGTCCACTCGAGCCTTATAGCCTTATTCATTTATAACCTAATAATGTTAGCCGAAACCTTTTGATTTAACTCTTTTGACCCTAATTGGATTAATCAAGTTAGAGGGAGGAGAATTGGAAGGGATTTTGGGTGAACAATTTTTTGGAAGAAATGGGAAGTAGGGATATTTTCAAAAGATGAAGGGAACAAGAGAAAAGTGATAGGTGAAAAAGGAAAAACAGCCTCTCGAAAAAAAAAAAAAAAAAAGAGAAAAGAAAAAGTCAAGTGGCAATAAATTGCTAAGTAGTTTGAGGAGAGGCTAATAAATCATAAAGGTTCTAAAGAAGTGGTTGAATTGATTAAGAACAATCGGGTAGTCCCAAAAATGTGGCACCCCTATAGTTGGTTGTAATGTGAAAAACACTCAAGTTGTAAGGTTTATCGAAGGTGACGAAGTCACTTTGCGGGGTGATTTGCCGAGATTTGAAGAGTGAGGTTGAGTGATTATATTGAGGGGTAGTCGCGTTAGATGTAACTTGATTAGTCCAATTGTAGATATTAGTTCAATATCATCAAGTGCTTATGGTATGAAGTAGAGGTTTTGAGGATTCCAGAACCGGGTTCGAAGTGCAAGGAACCGGATCAGAGAATCGGGTTTTAGCCAGAATCAGAAAAAGAGGTTAGAAGGAGAACCGGGTAGTTATAACCGCTGATTACAATAGTTTTATTCTGTTGCATAAGAAACCGTTGTAGAAGCTTCGCTGCAGCAGTTTTGAATAGCTTGAGTCAAAGTGGTTACAACTTCCTCAACTTCCAGATTCGAGCTTCAACACTTATATACATTGTAAACACTTGTAGTTGCGAGCTAGTAGACGTAATTTTCCCTCTGTAAACATTACTCAATCAAGAGAATTATATTTCTAGGGTTTTCTGCTCAAATCAGGGTGTGGTTTGGGGTTTTCTGGATTTCTGGAAAATCCTTGTAATTGGTTGATTAGTGGAGTGAATTGAGGTGGATAGAACCTCCGTGGATGTAGATCAACTTGATCGAACCACGTAGAATCCTTGTGTTCATCATTTTTTCATTTATGTTCTTGGTTCGGTTGTTGTTGGCCGAGTTCTTGTTTATTATTCGTTTGAATTTTGTTGTGTGTTGTCTTGTGAGAGATTGAGCAAATTCTAACACCAATAAATAGTCACTTTTATCCAAATGTATCCCACCTTACCTTAAACCCACATTACAACCAAAAGAAAGACCTTTTTTATCCTTTTTCACACACATCAAGTACGAGGTCTAGTTTAGACGATTGGCAAGCATATGGTGGGCTTTGCATGTAATTCAATATGAGTGGAAATTATATTAGCCTAAATACTTGAGAGATGAGTGAAACACTTACCCGATGAGGTTGAATAGTTCGAAAGTTCAAAGTCTCGAGATTAGTTGATTTTCGCGTTGTCACATATGCTCAAGTGAATTGTGTTGCCTAGTTGTTTTAAGAAAACTTGGTCTGAAACTAAATTCATCATCTAATCGCCCTAAGCAAATGCATAATCACTTGTATTCTTTGTGTCTTTCGTTGTGATGTTCGGACGGACAACAGTTTAAGTTTGGGAAATTTTGATACACGTTAATTATGCATGTATTTAGGTCGATTTTGGATTATATTTTACATCATTTACGTGTATATTTGACCGGTGTTCATTTATATTTATCACATTGGGTCGTTTGACGTCTTTTGACTTGTTTTGAAGTTAAGTATGTAATTTTATTCCATTTGGATGAAGTTAGAAGAAGAAACAAGTCAAATAGGGTCAAAACAGACGAAAAGAGGACAAACCAGAGTAGAAATGACACGGCCGTGTCACATACACAACACGGTTGCGTCAAAAGTCTCCTAGAACATGGAAAATACACTGCCTAACCAAAACGACCAAGTCAAATATGGAACACGGCCGCGTCAAAAAGTGTCCCGAAAGTGAAGTTTTTTGTCAGCTTGACACACCTCTAATATTTTGGCCATATATTAAGATTTATAACTCCGATTCAGGTGCAATTGGTGGCTTTAGAAAGCTGATTCAAAGAACTACAACTTTTCCTGAAACAGACAAATCCCAAAAATGACCAGAAGACTCTCAAAAATGGCTTGGAAGTCAGACCTAAAAACTCGCCTGCGCAAACGGGACGCGGCCGCGTCAAAATCACCTGTTTTGAGGTATTTTGGGTACAAATGGATGCGGCCCCATCATATCTTGTACATGGCCGTGTCAGAAGTCCTATTCTACAAAAATTTCATAATTTTAGTAGGATTTTGATCCTATCTTCCCAAAAATTCGTCCCAACTCTATAAAAGGACCCCAAGCTTGAGTTTTAAGGGGAATAAGTACATCATCATTGACGTTTCCTATAAAACGAGTTGGAAGACGAAGAAGACGCAGATTATTGAGACGGATTCATCCGGGTTTAGTCGTTCTTTTCTAGTTTAATCTTTTACAATGTTTTCCGTAGAATCTTATATTGGGTTATTGCTAGGCATGAGTAGCTAAGCTATTCGTGTCCTAGGGTTAGAGAGTAGGGATTATTATGAAAATGTTTTGATTTATGTTTTGATTTATTGATTCCGTTCTTTACGTGTTTATCTCTATGTTTGTGCTTATAACTAAATTTAGCTTGATCACCTAGATTTAGTAATTTAGTTTAACAATTTCGCTTCGAGAGGAGGGAATCTTTATCAAACTTATGACATAGAGCGCAGTTTTCTATGACTGTGTAGGCCGTGACTTATGATCTTTTGAGAATTATTACGTTTAATTGACTTGAGAGGATAATTAGCGTAATTAATCAACGGTCTAATCGCTTCGAGAGAAGGGTTAGATTATTGTTGTGCCGCCTGATAAACACCAGAATTGATATCATATTCAACATTGAAGTAATATCCTGAAATTGAAGCCCTATGATACCTTTTCTCACTGATTGTTAATCCTCTTTGTTTGCCAAGTGTTAAGTCATAGTTACTTGAGTAATTTAGTTAATTAGTTAAATTCTTTAGTTTTGGTAAAATCAACCTCTTGCAATTTAGTATCTAGTTAGGACAATCCTAGAGTATCGAGGTATCAAACTACCTAAAATTTATTCCTTGTGGGATTGACCTTGACTGCCGCTACTACACCTACAACCATACACTTGCGGAACACTAGACCTTGACTGCCGCTACTACACCTACAACCGTACACTTGCGGAACACTAGGTTAGGAAATCGACGTGTCAATATAGAATAATGTGTTGTGCATAAAGAAAAGCCGTAAAGTTAAAGCAAGCACGTGCAACACTCTTAACCGCCTGGGACACTACCTACTATAGTCAATCAAACGTGACCTTAAAATATCAGGTTTTATACCAAATTAGAAAGAAAAAAAATTAATTCGCGACCCGCGGGTATTCCATTGGACGCAAAATTTTAGTTAACAAGATTTAAGCGAAATTTTGAGATCCCCCTTATAAATTAGGGGTGCACAATAAGGCCTAATGTGAACCTGATGTACCCAAGACCCACTCCAACAGTAAACATAGATTAGGGTGCTCACGGAGCGATTATGCGGTTTTTTCTACGAAATTTCAATTGCATTGCCTTTTGCGATCGGTTAATTATCTATACTATCAACCACGATTTATCAAAGAAAATTAACTGTACGATGTGAAATAATTCAGGGCGGTTTGGCGGTTTAAGTAAATCATGTTAACAAAATCCAATTCTACTATCACAAACATCAATCTAAAAAAAGAAATTTATTGTCCAAAAAATTGGAAATTTGTTGCCTAAATTCTCACTTAGAAAGAAATAATATAATTCACCACTCAAAACTTGGAAAGAAATAATATCATTAATTGATTAAGTGGGATAATGTAATAGTGATAGTTTGTCGAATACTATAACTTATATTAATAAATTACTATGTAACTATTCGGCAGTTTGGTGATTTGACCGGTGCATTTATGTACCAAATTTTCAGTTGCACCACATTTGCGGTGCGAGTTTACGTGAAATAATTAACCACATTTTATTTTTAAAAAAAGTATATAGCGGTGCAATTTGATTTGGTTCGGGCAATTTTCAAAAGTTTTTGCCCAGCTCTCGTAGAGGCTCGAATATTGTTTTTGGCTTCTTAATGGGCCCAACCCAAAGGTTTGAAGGTCAGTTGGAGCGAATGGTGCCCCAAATTTTGGTTGTATAGATAAATCTAAGATCTTCGTTGATTCTTAGACCAAACAGAGATTGATCATGGATGAATTCTGGTGCTATGAAATTCTTTCTTGCCTCCAATTTATGAGACATTACTTTGTTGGAACTAATTTCAATAACATGAAGATTAAGTTATAAGTATCATCATCCAAATATTTTGATATTAAATGTAATATTTTCTCTTTTAACTCGCATGAAAGAAAAAGAAATTTCAAAGTCTCTCACAGACTACGTCCTCAAAATTAAATTAACTAAGAATTAATGCCACATTGTATGAATAATAAATCTTGAGGATTTAAAATGATAGATAATCCTTTTGTGTCTCCGGTTGCATCACCAAATAGTTGGTTCATGGAAATATTAGACAACTTTGATGGAAAATATGAATTATGTCCCTAACAAGCCACACATAAGTAGTTATTTTCCGCATGACGATAATCTGGTAATGTAGTAGAAGATGTAGAAGGATTATGAAGGAGATGATTTCATTAGATTTAAAAGAATGAGAGATATACATTCAAGAATGAGATTTAAAAGAGGATATAGGTAATAAGTCTCAGTGTGAAACCAAAGAATACATTCAAGAAATTGAGACTTCTAGCTCGCCAATTTAAGGCTACCCAAGATGTATATGTATATCTTAGAGCATAGAAAGTGGGATTTCAAAGAATGATAGGGACACTCTAACCAAAATTATAAAATATGATACCATAAATCCGCACAAGCATAGAGCTGATTGGGCTGTTAAATGATTATTAACTTAGCAGAGTTAGGTTTTAATGGTGGAAATTGCTGATAAGCACGGGCCGTTGCCGCCCGGCGGATGCGGCGAGGTTCGTCACAAGGTTCCACAATCAATTCCTCAAGGGCCACAACATTATGCATGATGAATACTGCAAATTCTAGTTCTTTATTGCTTCCCCTATATCCTGAAACCTTCAGTTTTCTTAGATTTGGAGACAACTTTTCCTTGGGAGGCCGTATAATTTCTCCACCTTCAATCTTGGTCCGATCTCCCTCCTGCCACAAGAACTGCATGCGACACATTTAATTACTTTTCAAATAGTTAAATATTTTTCTTTTTTTTAACACGTTAAAAGTCAGTATATTATACCTTTATTTCAACGGTCTCCAACGAACGACATGCTTTAATAAGAGGAAATAGTGCAGAAAGATCACGATCACATATATAAACTCTCAACTTCAAATGTTTTACATTTACTAACTCAGGCATGTGAGTTGGTAAATTAGGCTGCAACTGCAATACCAAATATATATGATTATCTTGAATTGTTTTGCAATAAATGCTCACTTTAAAATTAGTTTAATTACCTCTGTAAATCCGGTATACGTATATCCGGTAATAGTCTGGAGCTTAAGATGTTGTAGCTGATCATGTATGCAAGATGGTATACTAACTAAGAAGTCGGCAACTAGGTTCTGGTTTTGGGTACTCATACTGAAATCAGAGAGCTTTGGGACATTACAGAGCTTTAGGACATAGGTAGATGGTAAGTGAAAACACCTCAAAGAAACGAGGTTGATCATGTCGCGAACTTCAATAGACTCAACACGCCGAGAATCAGATATATGTAAATGCTTAAGTACCCTACGACCTCCAACTATCAAGACGTTTCTCAATCTATTAGAGTGTGATATAGATAAACTCTCAAGAAAAGGAGAATTGGAGACCAAAAACTTAAGCTCGTCATCATCGACATGAATGTATGCTAAGGATAATCTTTTAAGGGATAAGTGCCCACCAGTGTTGATAATTAGATTTGAAAGGCCAAGGGTGTAATACCCCATCCTAGCTGTCTTTTTATAGGTAGACATACCATAGATATCTATATCAAGGACTTGCACTTTCCTAGTGAATGCAAACTGGAGCCACCTCCCAATATCAGCTCCCTCAAAAAATGGCATACGCACATGAAATTCTTTTAGTACTTGACAGCGCATATATGAATCCAAGATACGATTTACCATCTGTACATAACTTGGAAATTGGTGATCTTGTACTTGTTCAAGATATTGATCAAAACAACCAATATGAGGTTCAAAGGAGGGAAGTTTGAGATGTGTGGTGTAGGTATAGAGGTGCCGCCAACGAGATGAAATCAGACTCGTTGCTGTAGCTTCTCGTAATGGTAGTCGAGAGATTATGGATATAAGAATATCATCAGGTAACTGCTTCATTCTGTCTATAGCTTTCTCCTGCAAATTTGCAGCACGGATAATAAAACTTCAAACTGCACTTCAATGCATATGTTGCTATTCGTTTCTTTTCTTTTTATAATTTCTTTGTAAATACAAATAAATTCTTATTCTAATTATTTTTACCCTTTAAAATTTTGCGTTACCAATTTCCCTTTTTATGGTTTTATATTATGACAACAAGTGCACGATCAACAACTATCTAATATTTGTCTCATCTTACGAATATGGATGTGCTCTGTTTGGTTGGTTGGTTATGGCCTTATTATAAGCCTTAATCCACCTATTAATTTGTTTGATTAACAAGTTAAACGTTCTATTTTCGTTAGAAGCCCGTCTCTCTACACCCACCAGTCCGGTTGAATGGAACCCATGGGGGAGTTGGGTTCCATAAGCCAACCACAAACTAAGGGTTATATTAAAGGTAACCTACCAAATCATTCCAAACAAACGCAATATTCATCAATTTATGTTGTGTACTTATCTCCTTGAAAATCCATTGTGTTTTAATAAAACATATATTGGGATGAACACTTAAACACACAATTATTTGCATGACTTTCACCACCCAGTCTATTACAGATGTTTACTTAAAACTCTTTTCTTTATAATTCATCCAATTCATACACCAACTTCTTTGATTTAATACTATTATACTACAACTTCTGAATTATTTTGTCCCATATCACACTACTCATACAGTCCTTTGTAATCATAACATAATTTTATCATATATTATTATTTAATAAATTATATCTCATTCGATGTATTATATGAGTGCACATCTATTTTTAATAAAATCCACGGGATAATCTTACAATTAGATCTATTTAACAAGTTAAAGAACACGCAAATAGTTTATTGACAGCAGAAATAAAAAATTACCTCGTCTTGAACGTTTGATCCTTTAATTGCTGCTTTCCTCCTCATGCCACCTTTCTTCCTCACTAGATACATACTCAAAAGAAAAAGAATTTATATAATATACACTTTCAGACAAATAAATAAAATAATAATAATAACAATAACGATAATAATAATATATTCATCAACATATTTTTAAAGGAAAGTTTATACGGAAAACCTAATTATTTAATAGTAGTTCGGAAATAACCAAACAACCACATGCAATGAGAAAAATTCATTATTAGTTCGATATATTAGAGATTGTCCAGTAAATATACTGTATCTTTCATATGCTCAATTTTGTTTTTTATCTTTGAAATTTGTTTAATTTAAGAACACAACTTATTACCAACTCCAAATTTGCCGGAATTAGTCATAGTCGTTGCATGTAACTATTAAAATTGACGCTTTAGGTTATGAAGGTGATGTGACAAAAATTAGTTCACGATGACAAGCCACTACGAGACCTTCGCCATCGAAAAAGTCGTTAGCCACCATTCGGCTGACGCTACGCTCAATGAGATGATACAAACGTTGTTGATTAATTAAATAATGTGGATTGACATTGTGGACTAAATAACTTTTGCAACATCAACTAAATAACCATAAAATTAAGCCCAATTTCAATAGTCATGTGCAGCGAGCGTGACTAATTTCGACCAAAATTGGACGTCAACGATGAGTTGTGTTTTTAAATTGGACAAATTTAAGATCAAAATTGAACATATAAAAATTACTTCCTCCGTCCCGGCTAACTTTTCACTGTTAACGAGTACGAAGGTTAAGAAAAATCAGATTTTGTTTTTTCTTTGAAAGGTGGAGATTGAGTGTGGAATCTTGGAAAGGTGGAGATTGAGTGTGGAGATTTTGAGAGAAATTTCTTTAAAAGTTAATTAAGATGGACCGAAATAAAAAGTAAAAAAAATTAATCGAGACAAAAAAAGTATAAAATACTTTTAAAACAAGCCCTAACATACCGAAACTATGTAATCCGACTAATGGAAACTCAACCCGTCGAACATTATCTAAAACATAAAAGCAGAAAAAACTTACTTTGAGCTTTACCCATGAGTAGTACTTTGCTGCAGCCTGGCTTGTCGTTATGTTGAGAAATAATAGGAAAAGAAAAAGCTTTCAATGGTTAGCCCAGGCCACGTCAAGATATATATATAGAGAGAGAGAGACGACAAATCCTATTCAAACAAGGATTTTATTATGCTGACTGTTCCTAGTTAAAGAACCACTAAGGGATATATTTGAGTTATGTTTGTTTCACCAAATTTAATTGAGAGAGTTAATAATATACTTTATTAAAATTTAATCTCCTAAGTTTAGTGGGTTAAATCATAAATAAACATATCTTAGAAATTTATCAAATCATTTAGATTCAATTATCTTATTTCTAGATATGCCAATGTTCCTATAAAATAAAACGGAACCACATTAGATCAACCTTTACATATCAAAGAACATGTATAGAATAATAGTGATAGGTATGGCCCAATCTCCCCGGGTCGGTCTAGCCCGCCAAATTTGTTAATTGAGTTCAAGAGCGCAAGCCTAACGCAGCCAAGCCCATGCGCGGCGTTTTGGGGAAGTTAGGAAAAGATCCTCATGATCTTTTCCAACGACCATGCAGATATGATGGGCGAATTTGTAGGGATTTTGTTAGGGTTGTTATTGTATAGTATAAATAGGAGAAATATTGTGGTGATTAGGGTTCCGGTTCTGTTTTCTCAAGCTTCTACTTGTAAGAATACTCCGGCGTTCAAAGGAGATATAGCGAAACATATTGAACGACGATTGCCTTCACCCGTGGACGTAGATCTCCGGATCGAACCACGTAAATTATTTCGTCGTTTATATTCTTGCTTGTTTGATTATTGCGAAAAATCATCTTAATCGCTAAACCATTTGATATCCGGGTACCGACTTTATCAATTGACGCCGTCTGTGGGAAAGATAATAGAAGCAAACCCTAGCATCGTCCATAGCTGAATTACATCAATTATGGTGAATACTCGCCAGTCAGTCAATCCAACTCGATCTCGTCGGAATCCTCCAGTCGATCAAAATCTTATGTTGCCTCGTCAGCAAGTCCAGGATCCGCCCGCGAGGCAAACAGATGCGCAGCACCCCGCGCCCGCTCATGCGCCGGCACAGGTTGACCCTCAACCAACCCCTGAACTATTGCAAGCGCGGCAAGCATTCCTTCTAGAACATGCTGCCCTATTCCAAGAATGGAATCATCGGCGCGCCGACAATGGTGCCAATCAGGTGGCAAGACATCCCCGCGAAGATCGGTCCCGTGCATTCAATGAAGACCTTCCCCATAGGGTCAGGCAGGACCGCTGCCGTCATTGGTCAGTATCATCCGAGGCGAATCAAAGTTCTAATGGCTCAAGGCCATGCTGTGCTGACCAAGCCGCCGCTGACCGACGCCGACTAGTTGATGTGATGAAGCGGGCTCGCCTGGAGAAATCCCGTTTACTTGACCCCATAGAACAGGAGCAGGTTCAATTTGATGCCGAGCTCGACAAGGTGTTAGGCCTCGACGATGATGGGAAAATAATCACCCCTTTCTTCCCAAGAGATCCTCGACACGCCACTCCCGAAGAGGTTTGAACTTCCACTAGTACCCATCTACAACGGTACCGGGGATCCAGGTAACTTCCTGAGCGCCTTCAAATATGCCATGTTCAATCGAAATTGCACGCCACATCACTTGTGCAAGGTGTTCCCCGAATACATTCAAGATGAGGCCATAATTTGGTTTGATTCCTTGCCTCGCGGCAGCATTACTTCTTTCCGGGACCTTGCCGAGCAGTTCTGGGCCCATTTTTACACGCGGGCCAAATCTATGGCTACTTTGGCCGATCTGATGAATCTCGAGCAACGAGACGGGGAGATTGTTTCTCAGTTTCTCGAACGCTTCACTGCGGAGAGCCTAAAGGTAGGCAGCCGATCTGATGATGTTATCATCACTGCTTTTATGAATGGTCTCCGAGCCGGACCACTTTACACCGAGCTCGCGTGATACCCTCCGACCACTACTCGGGCTCTATTCGGCACTGTAAGTAGGTTTGCCAAAGCTGAAGAGCAAACCCGACGCAAGCGGGAAAAGTACACTACCAAGAAACAGTCAGATAACGCGCAAGCTGGGACTAATACTCGGACCAGTGCTTTTAGTTGATTGGGTAAAGGCAGGCTGGAGCCTCGCAGTGGTCCCCCTCAATTCACACCCCTTACGCGGTCGAGAACAGAAATATTTTCTGTTCACAAAAATGACTTGCAGCCATGCCCGCGGATGACTGCTCCGGCAGAGAAGCGCAATCGTGAAAAGTGGTGTGCGTATCACCACGAACATGGGCACGACACCGAGGAGTGTCGAGAACTTTGTAAAGAAATTGAGGACTGTTTGAAACGTGGTTTTCTCCGGCAATATGTCGCCCGGGCCAATGACGGGTCTCAGCCGAACCAAAATCGGGGCCCATAACAAGGTCGAGGAGGTTACATTGGCAGAGGCCCAAGACAGAGCAGACCCAATGGCAAAACAACAGGTCGGGGTATAACACTTACCCAAGGCAAGACCAGGGTAATCGTCAACAAAATCAACCGCAATAACCTCAATTGTTGCCACCTCCGCCACCTCATGGAGGTCCTGGGGACAACCCACTGAATCATGTTGTCCACGGGATAATAAATGTGATCTATGGCGCCATGCTAACAGGGACTTCCCGAAGTGCCCTCAAAGCCTAAGCGCGCATGCCTCCTCTCGAGGAGCCACGTCACAAACGCCTCCATAAAACTGAAACAGTGAGCTTTACCTAGGACGATCCTGTTCCCGAGCTCACCCCTCACACTGATGCCATCATCATTGACATGGCCGTGGCCAACGTCACTATTAAGCGAGTTTTTGTCGACAATGGCGCCGCTGTAAGTGTCATATTCACTGACTGTTTTCAGAAGATGGGTATACCCCGCGAGCAGCTCCGGCCTACTCCCGGGCCTCTACAGACCTTCACTCAGGGAAAGGTCCAACCTGAGGGAATTATCAACCTCCCTGCGTCGCTTGGTACGTATCCAGCGATAAAAACTATTTTTGTGGATTTCTATATGGTGTCCTCTTCATCGCCGTACAACATGATCCTTGGTCAGGACCGGCTCACCCCAGCCAAGGCCATTTGTTCCACATATCACCTGACGTTGAAGTTTCCTACACCCCACGGAGAGGTCGCAATCCGTGGCAACCAGAGAATATCCAAAGAGTGCATGTATGTTGCACTCAAGAAAACAACCAATGCACTTCCCAAGCCTCAATTTCAAATAGCCACTCCGGAACTCGTTCTGGGTGTTTCCGAACCACTTGGAAATGACATCGCCGAAGTGCCACTTAATCCTGCTAAACCGGAGCAAACTGTCAAAATAGGCGCAGTGGGCATGCCTTTGTTGCACAATGCCATCATCCAGACATTAAGGGAGTACCCCGAAGTCTTTGCCTGGTCTCCCCTAGATATGTCGTGAATCTCTCCTGACCTCATCACTCACAAGCTAAACATTGACCCTAATGTGAAGCCAATACAACAGAAGCGGCGGCAATTTGCTCCGGAGAGAAATGCAGCTATCCGAACAGAGGTTCAACAGCTCGTAGACGCCGACATCTTATTCGAAGTCCACTATCCATCCTGGCTCTCAAACCCAGTAATGGTGACAAAATCTAATGGGGCTTGGAGGATGTGTGTCGATTTTTCTGATCTCAACAAGCACTGCCCAAAAGACTGCTATCCTTTACCGCCTATTGACCAAAAAGCCGAAACCATTACAGGGTATAAGGTGCTTTGCTTTTTGGATTTGGATAAGGGATACCACCAAGTCCATATGGACCGCTGAGACGCTGTCAAAACAGCCTTCATTACTGATTTTGGTGTCTTCGTTTTCAAGAAGATGCCCTTTGGACTCAAAAACGCTGGAGCCACATATCAGCGTCTTATGGACCACGTCTTCCGAGATCAGATAGGCCGCAATGTTGAGGTATATGTCGACGACCTCGTTATTAAGAGTTATTCTTCTGAATCATGTGTGCAGGACATCGCCGAGACATTAAGCACACTGCGACGCCATAATCTTCGACTCAATCCAGCTAAGTGTACTTTCGGCATTGGATCGGGAAAATTCCTTAGGTACATGGTATCTCAGCATGGCCTCCAGGTCAATCCAATGAAAATCAGGGATGTATTGGATCTTCAGACGCCGAAGACCGTGAAAGATGTCCACCGTTTGACTGGTGGCCTCGCCGCCCTAAATCGCTTTTTATCCAAGGCAGCGGAGCGTCAGCTTCCATATTTCAAAATTTTGCGCCAGGCAAAGAAATTTGAGTGGACTTCGAAGTGCGACGAAGCCTTCGAGGCTCTGAAACAACATATCAGCCAGTTACCTACTATGTCAGCGTCTCTGCCCGGAGAGCCCCTCTATATATACTTGGCCTTCGCCAGTGAAGCCATTAGTACGGCCCTCGTCCGCGAGGACCACGGCAGTCAACAATCCGTGTACTTTGTTAGTCGAGCCCTCCAGGGGGAAGAAACCCGCTACTCCGTGGCGAAAAAAATAGTTTTAGCTCTAGTCATGGCGGCACGCCGCCTACGTCCCTACTTTCAGGGGCATGCTATCCGGGTCCTCACCAATCAACCTATTCGCCAGGTTCTTATCAAGCCCGATGTGTCGGGATGTTTGGCTAAGTGGGCAATTGAGCTCGGGGAACACGATATACAGTTTCTACCTCGCCGAGCACTCAAGGGTCAAGCTCCCGCAGATTTTCTAGTCGAGGTCCCGTTCAACAACCCCGAGGCAATAACAAGTACGGAGACAGCACCCCAACTCAACTCTGAAGCTGAAGCCAACCGGTGGCATGTATATGTGGACGGCGCTTCAGCTACCCAGGGCAGTGGTGCTGGGGTCCTTCTCACTGGTCCCAATGGTATAGAAATCAAATATGTCTTGCGCTTCAAGTTCAAAGTGACAAACAACAAGGCTGAATACGAGGCAGTCATTGCTAGGCTCCGGCTCGCTCGAACCTTCGGGGCTTCGCATATCCGGTTATACGTTGATTCTGAAGTGGTCTCTAGTCAAATCAAAGGCGCACTCTAGCTTTAACTCATAAACTTTTGTTAACTTTTACCTCCACTGATGTTCAGCAGATCCTCCGCGAAGAAAATACTAAGGCCGACACTCTTAGTAAAATGGCCTCCGCGGTCCCGTCAAATGTGTCTCTGGACATAATTGTCGAAGAAGCTACCCATGCTTCAATCAATGAACAGGTGGTCTCTGTGTTGATTGATGCCGATCCCAATTGGATGACTCCAATCCTTCAGTATCTCCGAAATGGCACCCTGCCAGAGGATAAACTGCTTGCTCGGCAGATACTTCTAAAAGCACCGAAGTACACGGTTCACGACGGGGTCTTATACCGTCAGTCATACTTGTAGCCGAGCCTCTGCTGTCTCGGCCCGGTCCAAGCTGACTATGTCCTCCAGGAACTTCACGAGGGAGCATGCGCAAGTCACATTGGGTCATGTACATTGGCCAAGAAAGTGCTTCGGTGGGGATACTACTGGCCCACCTTGTTCAATAATGCCCACAATTTGGTGTAGAAGTGTGACAAATGTCAGCGACACTCTCGAGTGAAGCACCTGCCGCAAACCGAACTCATCGGAATACAAAGCGCCTGGCCATTCATACAGTGGGGTATCGACATTGTAGGTCCATTCCCAGTTGCTCCGGGGGGATTTAAATTTCTTGTGGTCGCCGTGGACTATTTCACTAAATGGGTCGAAGCCGAGCCACTCACTGCCATTACTGGTCAGAATATTCTAAAATTTGTCTAGCGTAACATTATATGCCGCTTTGGCATCCCAAGTACAATCATATCCGACAACAGCAAACAGTTTGCCAATGATCCCTTTCGATCCTGGTGCGAGGAGTTGCACATCAAGCAGGCTTTCACCTCGGTAGCTCACCCCCAAGCTAATGGCCAAGTCGAAGTCAAGAACCGCACTCTTGTCGATGGCCTAAAGAAGCGATTGGATCAAGCCAAGGGTCTCCGGGCCGAGAATCTTTCGCAAGTTCTCTGGGCTTATCGCACAACGCCACATTCCTCCACTGGGGAAACCCCTTATAGCCTCACCTACGACTCCGAGGCTGTCATTCCTGCCGAGGTGGAAGTACCGAGCCCCAGGCTTTTGCACCTCGATCCCAAAGCCAATGAGGAAGCACTCTGAACTAAACTCGACGAGCTTGAGCATCGCCGCAAACAATCTTTCATTCATCAAGCTAAGTGTAAACAGCAAACAGCAAACAACTAGGTATCACAACAATCGAGTCCGAGGAACACAGTTCCAGGTGGGCGACTTGGTGCTTCGGCTAAACTCTGCTAGCAAAGCTGCCGTCGAGGGTAGACTACACACTACTTGGGAAGGGCCTTATCGCATCACTGCTGCTCACGCCTCCGGAAGCTATCAGTTAGAATACTTGAACGGCACCCCGATGCCCCGCACTTGGCACGTTAGCAACCTGCGGCGTTTCTATCTATAGTTTCCCGTTTCAAGTACTTATTCTTCCTTTTATTTTCTGTACATGCATTTACTTCCCCACCGCAGTACTTTACTCTTCAAGATTACTCTTGTATTTTTTCAATTGTTCCGACAATAACTATGAATAAAAGTTTTTACTTTCAAAGCATATATTGCTTTTCTCCTACGCCGCGGGGACGCCCCGGCCAACGCAACTATACATTTTTTGCTATTACTTCATCACTTGTCTCCGGACTAAAGTGACCTCTCACCTGAACTGTCCAGGGAGGTGATTTAACATGTCTCCGGACTATCACAATCTCTCCCTAATCCGTCCGGGGAGATCTTTCAAATTATCTCCTGACTATCGCAATCTCTCGCCTGATCCGTCCGGGGAGGTATTTCAAATTGTCTCCGGACACGTTCCAATAAACTACGTTCCCCCGAGAACTGGAACAATTATATCACATGACATTATTCAAGCAACATTTTTACATACGCATATATTTCAATTTGCACAATATACTAAAATTTTTCCTTCATATACACTTATTTCATACAATAACTGTCTTTTACAAAAATTTATTTTTTACATCTTGTTACTAAAAAACAACATCTCATTTCTTCGTGCCTCCTAACCAATATTCGACACCCCGGCGCTGTTGTATGCCCTGCCCTGTGTCGGACCTCCTCCGGGATCTGGCAGCACTTCGAGGCACCCCTCTGCTCCTAGGGGCCCTTTGGCTGCCTTGCCCTTCGCAGTTCGGTTGATTCGCCCTCTTCTTGGCCCAGACTTTTGTGCCCATTCAATTGGGTTCCACTCAGCCGGGGCCATTTCTTCGACTTCCTGAGCGAATTCCCAAACCTTTTCGGTGGACTCTAAGCTTCGCTCCGGCTCTGCCCCTGGCCGCCCTACCGGCTTTCTTTCGGGCCTCGACCCCTTCTTACTAACCCTGCTCGCCACGATGGTGCTCGGTTCTTCAATTATTATTTCACTAGCCCGCGCTGTGTGAGTTGGCCTTCTTCTGCGTATTTTGGAGGTCTTGGCCCGACTGCAGGTCGCAATGTTCTCTTCAGGTGTGCGCTGCACTTTCTTCCTACCTTCCAAATTTTGGTACATGCCGAGGAGGAGCTCTAACACGAATCGCTTCCTGTACAACTCCGCTGAGTTTGGATTCCCGAGGTCCATCAACTCTTTTATTTCTGCTTGCACCTTGACAGTTCGAGCCTCGAGGTCCTCGAACGTTAACAGACCAAACTCTGTCAACATTTGTTTGTACTCGCGATGATGCACATACATTCGCTCCACCTCGGCGTCCTTTGATAATGCTTGAAGTTTGAAGAGCAACGCACTCTCTTTGGCTTCAGCTTCGGCCAGGCTCTTCTCTGCCGCGGCTAATTTCCTCTCCAGCTGAGGTACAACATGCTTCTGCAAGTTCTCTCTTTCACCCCGGAACCAATCCAGAGAGCGCATTAGTTGCTTAATAACATTGTGCAGCTCCTCGGTGCTCTCTTGAGAGCAGCGCAAATTCAGCACTATATACTATACGGATCGTGCTAAATCAAATGCAACTCAACAACATTGTTCAAATCATTCACACTTTATTACCAAAGTTATCAAGTACAGCCTTGGGTTTAGATACATCATGCCTGGAACATACATTCAACCTACTGTCTACATCATTTACAAATGTTCAAAATTGAGGGGAACTAACCTCCCCCGGTTCGGTCCCCTCGGCTGCCTCTGGCCTCTCCTCCTCCTCAGCAAGGCCTGGCTGTCCCCGGCGCCACCCTCAGCTGCCTCTGCTGGAGATCCCATCCTTGGGGGTGGGGCCCTTGTTCGCGGCACCGAGGCAAACTCTCCCTTTCGGTAAGCCAGGAACTCTTCATCCTGGTCGGCGTTGCAGCCAGCGATCTCCTCGGCGTTAAGCACCTTGCCCTTCTCCGCCAGCGCCTCCACCAAGGGCCACTTCGGGACCTGCGCCAACACCTCGTAGTAGGCCTCCTCCACGGCGTCCACAGAATTATAGTCATATCCGAACTCTGGACAATAAACGTCCACGTCCGGATAGACATCTTTGACCTTCTCTAGCAGCACGGAGCACGTCGCCGACGGCCACGAACCTCATTTGGTAATCGAGGAACGTGCTCGTCTGGAGGAGCTTCTCGGCAAAGGTCTTCAATAGGGCTCCTTGGCCCTCGATCACGGCCGTCTCCTTCCCCTTAAACTCGGCATGAAGCTCCGCCACTTCGCCACGGAGCAATCCGGCTTCTGCCTCTATCCCCCGCAGCCGAGAGACCTCCTTTTCCACTTCACCGGCCCTTTTTCGAGCCTCGGACAGGTCGTGCGCCAGTTTGTCATTGCGGGACCGGAGCTCCCTTAGCGCCTTGGCCAGCTCTTCCTTGGCCTCCTTCTCGTTCCTCCGCCCTTGCTCCATTATCCCCCGGGCCAGACGCAGCAGCTCCTCGGCCTCAGCCCTTCGAGACCCAAAAAATTATAACAATGAAGTTGAAAATCAACTTAGCAAAAGAATCGAAGTGATTCGAAGTGATAGATGAGGAGAATATGTAGCTCCACTTGAAGAGTTTTGCCAACAAAACGGTATTATTCATCAAACTACAGCTCCATACTCACCTCAATCAAATGTCATTGCAGAACGCAAGAATCGAACTCTAAAAGAGATGATGCATGCTATGTTGATAAGTTCACGCTTACCCCAGAACATGTGGGGGAAGCAATCTTGTCTGTCAACTACATTCTTAACAAATTGCCACATAAGAAGAGGGACAAAACTCCATACGAGTTCTGGAAAGGAAGAAAACCTTCCTACCATTACCTCAAAGTGTAGGGGTACCTAGCTAAGGTTGAAGTACCTAAGCCAAAATAAGTGAAAATAGGATCCAAAACTGCTGATTGCATTTTCACTGGATACGCGCATAACAGTAGTGCATATCAATTTTTGGTGCACAAATCAGACGTTCCTAAACAAGTGACAAAACTCCGTACGAGTTGTGGAAAGGAACAAACCCTTCCTACCATTACCTCAAAGTGTGAGGGTGCCTAGCTAATGTTGAAGTACCTAAGCCAAAACAAGTGAAAATAGAACTCAAAATTGTTGATTGCATTTTCATTGGATATGCGCATAACAATAGTGCATATCGATTTTTGGTGCACAAATAAGATGTTCCTGAAATGCGGTCTTGGACATTACGAGAGAGCAAGATTGGGAGATTCTGAAGGGGACGAGCAATCAAGATCGGCAGTACTCGGGTTTTCTAGTCCTTAATTCTTTTAATTATGTATTTTCACTTTAATTTGTCTTTTGTCACCGCCATGAGCGGCTAGTAGGTTATTTCAGTCCTTAGTCGAGTCAAACCCTAGTTTTACTATCTTGTGATATTTACAGTGGTTATTAATCAGTTGATTCCTTGAAACGTTGTTATACTATTTGTTTATCCTTCAATGCTTGTTTGTTTATATGCTAGATTGATCACCTAGGATTATAATTGCATAAGTAACGCTAGGTTATAATCGTAATCCGTAATTGTTACGAACCTATAGCCACTTAGTAGCGAATAGCAAGTGATATTGCTAGGGTAGTATATAGCTCGGTCTGAATGGGTCCGAGCTTACGAGGTCCACACCGTGTCTATCCCGTTATCCTAGTATTCTAGGCGTCCGGTTAATGAAATCCAGAGAGCTTATTCTGAGGTCACTCAACTGGATAGACTAACCAAAGAGCTTGTTTTGGTTACTTAAACATAAGGGGTAACGAGGTTAGCAGAGCTTGTTGCTAATCTCGGGGTAGGAGTTTTAAAGGTTAAAATTGGTTAATAATTGCATCTATCACAGGGTAGTAATAACTAGGGGGAGATAAGATTAAGGGCTGGGATTCGTTATTTTATAAGTAGAACAATTCATAACTAACTTGCTTAATTTCTGTTTTAATTCCTTAGTTAATATACATCAATTCATAAACCCCCATTATTTATATATTTATATATGTTGCTAGTAGTAGGACTTACTTAAACACTAAGAGTCTTCCTGCTCCCTGTGGGATCGATCCTACTTACCACTTCTACGAGCTAGAAGGGTAGCTAGGTTTAATTAATTTTACCGCATCGCGACAATGCGGTCAAATTTTGGCGCCGTTGCCGGGGAGCGATGCAAGATTTTAAGTGTTTAGTTTTATTAGTTCTATATTGAGTCTCGTAATTTTATTTTTTTTAATATCTGCGATACACTTGAACTCACCTAAGTTTCTTTTTGTTTTAGCAGTGAATGATCACTCGTTCACGCCAAAATAAAGAACTACTTTTCGACCCTGAAATAACTCGTAGAGATCGCATTCTGAGAAGACAAGCAAGAGAAAATCTAGAAGAATTCGAAGCCTTACCTTTTGCCACCGAGAATTCTTCTGAGTCTGAACCTGAGCCAGAAGCAATGGCAGCCGAAAGGACTATGCGGGAATTGGCCACCACTGGCACTACTCACCAGCCTCTATGCATCACCTTCCCTGACTTGGGGGAGGACACCACTTTCGAACTCCGGTCAGGGTTAATTCACCTGTTACCCTCTTTCCATGGGTTAGCAGGAGAAGACACGCACAAACATCTGAAGGAGTTTCACATCTTCTGTTCGAGTATGAAGCCGACGAAAGTCACAGAAGAACAGATAAAACTGCGGGCATTTCTTTTTTCTCTGAAGGATATGGCCAAGGATTGGCTCTACTACCTGCCCTCAGCATCTATAAAAACTTGGGAGGAAATGGAGGCCCAGTTCTTGGAGAAGTACTTTCCGGCATCTAAGGCCACGAACATCCGGAAGGAAATCAGTGGAGCGATACAACTGCCCGGAGAAACTTTGTACGAGTATTGGGAACGCTTTGAAAAGCTGGTGGCCAGATGTCCCCAACATCAGATCACAGAACAGTTGCTTATCCAGTACTTTTATGAAGGGCTGACGCAGTCAAACCGGAACATGCTAGACTCTGCCAGTGGGGGAGACCTATGTGACAAAACCCCGACAGCTGCTAGAGCACTCATTTCGAAAATGGCGGCTAAGACTCAACAATTCGGGACAAGGGATGCTTCAACGCGGACAGTAAGGGAGGTGAACGATTCTTAAATGGATGCGAAGATTGATCAGCTTACCAAAATGGTCCAGAAGGATGTTTTGGGGGGGGGAGGGGCTCAAATACCCGACCCTGCCGAATATGTGATACCACAGATCACACAACCGATAATTGCGAAGTTCTGGGTAATGAGCTAGAAGCACACGCCAATGTTGTCGGAACTGGAAACTTCCAAGGCAGGAAGTACGACCCATATTCCCAGTCGTACAACCCAGGATGGAGGGATCATCCGAATTTCAGCTATGGTAATCAGCAAGGCCAGTCAAGTAGGCAAAACAGACCTCCACCACCTAGAGGTATGTATTACACGAAGCAGTCAGCCGAACAAGCACCTAACTCATCCTTGGCAGATATTGTGAAGACTTTAGCAACAAACACTGTGCAGTTTCAAAAGGATGCAACATCAAGCATCAAGAATCTCGAGACACAGATGAGCCAGATGGCAACTGCTATAAGTCGACTAGAGAATATGCAGAGTGGCAAACTGCCATCACAACCCGAAATGAACCCTAGAAATGTCAGTGCCATCACATTGAGGAGTGGTAACCAGCTTGGAGAGCTTAAGAAGCCCGGGCAACCATTGGAACATGATATAAACGACATTTCGGACAAGACAGCAGAAGACAGAGCCGCGGCCGCGGCAGACTTGCGCGGCCGCGCCCAACCTGATGATCCTGAAGGTGGAAGTTCTGGAAACATAGCGCGACCGTGGAAATAGGGGACATGGACATTACGAGAGAGCAAGATTGGGAGATTCCGAAGGGGACGAGTAATCAAGATCGGCAGTACTCGGGTTTTCTAGTCCTTAATTCTTTTAATTATGTATTTTCAGTTTAATTTGTCTTTTGTCACCGCCATTAGCGGCTATTAGGTTATTTCAGTCCTTAGTCGAGTCGAACCCTAGTTTCACTATCTTGTGATATTTACAGTGGTTATTAATCAGTTGATTCCTTGAAACGTTGTTATACTATTTGTTTATCCTTCAATGCTTGTGTGTTTATATGCTAGATTGATCAACTAGGATTATAATTGCATAAGTAACGCTAGGTTATAATCGTAATCCGTAATTGTTACGAACCTATAGCCACTTAGTAGCGAATAGCAAGTGATATTGCTAGGGTAGTATATAGCTCGGTCTGAATGGGTCCGAGCTTACGAGGTCCACACCGTGTCTATCCCATTATCCTAGTACTCTAGGCGTCCGGTTAATGAGATCCAGAGAGCTTATTCTGAGGTCACCCAACTGGATAGACTAACTGTGAGGTAATGTTCAATTTCATCAAGTGAGCCTATACTTTGTAATATGGTGTGTTGGGAATGTGGAACCGGAGTTAGGGAGTGGAGAACCGGCAGTTTAAACCGGGATTTATCATCAAGAAGACAGACTGGTCATGAGCAAACCGGGTTCGAGTTAGGTGGTGTAACAGTCGTTTGTGACGAAGCAGTTGCAGTTAGTGACGAAGCAAAACTGTCACATTTGTCCTGTAGCTCAGCGTAACTTCTTGCGGTTATAACTTCCTATCCAGTTGTATTCGAGCTTCAAGCTATATATCATTGTAAAGCTCTCATTGAGGAGGAGACAATCATACAGTATTATCTCCTGTACTTTAGATTAGAGAGAGTATTTAGAGATAGAGTGTGCGTGCCCTAATTCGTATTCAGAATTGGGCATTTCATTTCTTGAGCTATTTCTCTGTAATTGATTGAAGTTCTTAGTGGATTGAGGTGTGCCTTGCCTCCGTGGATGTAGTTCATATTGAACGAACCACGTTAAAACTGTGTTTGATCCATTTCTATTTCCTGTTCTGCGTAAGCTGAATTCGGCCACAACTCTGGCCGAACTGTGGGTGTGAATTCGGAGTGTTTTCTTCGTTCGATTTCTAGATTCTTTGGTGTTGTGTGTTCTTGAGTTGTTTTCACTAACAAGTGGCGCCGTCTGTGGGAAACAACTCTCACAACTTGAAGAAGGGATGGAATGGCTGGTATGAAGATGGACTTTGAGAAGTTTACAGGGAGAAATGATTTCACACTGTGGAAGATCAAGATGAATGCAGTTTTGGTTCACAATGGCCTTGATCTTGCTTTGATACCTCTTGATTCTTGGGAAGCCAGTGAGAAACCCAAGTTTGGATCCGTGGATAAGAAAGCCCTCAGTCTTATCTTTCTGTGTTTGGGTGATAAACCGCTAAGAGAGGTCTCAAGATGCAAGAGTTCCTTAGAAGCATGGAAGAGGTTGGAGGAGTTGTATCAATCTAAGTCAGTTTCCAACAAGCTGTTCTTAAAGCAGAAGATGTTGGCCTTCAAGATCACTGAAGATAAGGTAATTTCTGACCAACTTGATGAGTTTATTAAGATGGTTGAGGAATTTGAAGACCTGGATGTGAAAGTGGAGGAGGATGATAAAGCATTGATGGTGTTAAACATTCTTCCAAAATCCATGGAAAGTTTTAAGGATGCCTTGATGTATGGGAGAGATGAGTAGCTATCTTATGATGGGATAGTGAAGGCTCTGAGGTCTAAATGCTTCCAGACTCAAGATGATAAAGGCATGGTGCAATCTGGAGAAGGTTTGAATGTTAAATTCAAGAAACCTTGGCAAGGGAAGAAGGGACAGAATTCTAAGGACTTCAAAGCGGGAGATTCTAATCCAAAGAAGGGAAGTGAATGGGTTGAAAAGAGGAAATGTTTCAAGTGCAAGCAGCCTGGTCACTTGAAGAAGGATTGTCCTAAAAGAAACAAGAAAGGTGGAAACCAAGGGGCAGAAGCTGCTGCCATTGACCTTCAAGAAGATCCTCCAGAGGTATTGAATGTTACTGAATCAAGAATGGTGAAAGAATGGGTCTTGGACACAGGCTGCTCCTTTCATATGTGTCCACACCAGTCATGGTTTGATGAATTAAAGAGAGAAGATGGTGGAAATGTTCTCTTGGGCAATGACCAATCATGCAAGGTCAAAGGAATTGGATCAGTGAGCATAAGAATGTTTGATGGTGTGGTCAGAATCATCTCTAATGTAAGATATGTTCCTGGCCTTAAAAGAAATCTTCTATCTCTTGGTTCTTTGGTAACTAGTGGTTGTCAGTTTAGCTCAGTGGATGGCTTCTTGCATATCACTAAACATGATAACGTGGTGATTAAAGGTAGACAGCATAATGGGTTGTTTATCTTGATTGGTTCACCTGTTGTTGGGAGTGTTGATATGGTCTTGAGCAGTTCTGAGCTTGTTAAATGGCACAAGAGGCTTAGACACATAGGAGAGAAGGGTTGAAGGAATTGTCAAGAAGTGGTGTAATTGGAAACATGGGAAATCAAAACCTGAAGTTCTGTGATCAGTGTGCTTTGGGCAAGTCCAAGAAGCTGCCCTATGGAAAGGGTGTTCACACAACTCAAGAGCCATTAGATTATGTCCACTCTGACATATGGGGTCCTGCAAGGACAGAGACTCATGGTGGAGCAAGGTATTTCATGTCTTTGATTGATGATTACAGTAGAAAGGTGTGGATTATGTTGATGAAGAATAAGAGTGATGCTTTTCATAAGTTTAAAACATGGTTGATTCAACTGGAAAATGTCAAAGGGAAGAAGCTGAAGCACCTTAGGACTGATAATGGATTGGAATACCTCTCTACTGAGTTCATAAACTTCTGCGAAGAAAGAGGAATCAAGAGACATAGGACTGCCCCAATGAATCCTCAACAGAATGGGGTTGCTGAGAGGCTTAATAGGACTCTTCTTGAAAGAGTAAGGTGTATGCTGTTGGACGCTGGGTTGCCAAAGGTATTTTGGGGTGAAACCATTGCTACAGCATGTTATCTCATTAACAGGTCACCCTCATCAGTGATTGGGTTCAAAACACCTGAAGAGGTGTGGAGTGGACAGAAACCAAGTTATGAAGGTTTAAGGGTGTTTGGTTGTCTTGCTTTTGTCCATGTCAAGCAAGACAAGTTAGATGCAAGAGCTCTAAGATGTGTATTTCTTGGATATCCAGATGGGATAAAGGGCTACAGATTGTGGTGTCTAGAGAAGGGAAATCAGAAGATAATCACAAGTAGAGATGTAAAGTTTAATGAGAATGTGATGGCTTATACTTCAACAGGCTCTAGGGAAGAACATGATGGTGCTAAAGAGACTGAAGAGATACCAATTCAGGTGGAGCATCCTGCTGAAGATGATCACACATCTCAACAACAAGAGAATCTACAAGATAGTGATTCATCATCTGAAGAGGAAGAACAAGCTGGACCTTCACAAAATGTGAGAGAATATAGCATTGGAAGGGACAGACCTAGAAGAACAATCAATAGACCTGACTTCTATGGGCAAGCAGGGAGTGTTTATTATGCCTTGAGTGTTGCTGAAGACCTGGAATCACAAGAGCCTAGTAGTTTTAAAGAAGCACTAGATTGTGAAGAAGGAGAACACTGGATTCAGGCCATGATTGAAGAGATGGAATCCCTGGAAAAGAATGAGACCTGGACATTGGTGGATAAACCAAAAGGTCAGAAACTTGTGAGTTCTAAATGGATATACAAAAAGAAGTTAGAGACTGCAGGATCCAAACAAGTGAGATTTAAAGCAAGATTGGTGGCTAGGGGCTTTACACAAAGGGAAGGGATTGATTTTAATGAAGTTTTCTCTCCAGTAGTAAAGCACTGCTCAATCAGGTTGCTTTTATCAAAGGTTACTCAAGAGGACATGGAACTACAACAACTAGATGTAAAGACAGCATTCTTACATGGAGAACTCATTGAGAAAATATATATGAAACAGCCAGAAGGCTTTGTCGTTCCTGAACAAGAAGACAAAGTTTGTTTGCTGAAGAAGTCACTGTATGGACTCAAACAAAGTCCAAGACAGTGGAATAAGAGGTTCAATGACTTCATGATCAGTGTTGGCTTTGTAAGAAGTCTTTATGATAGTTGTGTTTACTTCAACAAGTGTTCAAAGCAAGATAAAGTCTTCCTTCTTTTGTATGTGGATGATATGCTGATTGCCAGCAAGAACAAGAAGAGTGTACAATGGCTGAAGGACAGACTTAACACTGAATTTGACATGAAAGATCTTGGAGATGCCAAGAAGATTTTGGGCATGGACATTCTGAGGAAAAGAGAAGCTGGAGTTCTTTGGTTATCTCAAAGGCAATATCTACAGAAGGTTTTGGAGAGGTTCCACATGCATGAATCCAAACCTCTCTCCACTCCAGTTAATCTGCAGAAGAAACTCACCAAAGAACAATGCCCAAAGACTGAAGAGGAGGTCATACATATGAGCAATATTCCTTATGCAAGTGGAGTTGGAAGTCTCATGTATGGGATGATTTGTAGTGGGCCTGACTTGGCCTATGCTGTTTCTTTAGTAAGCAGGTTCATGTCAAACCCAGGTGTTGAACATTGGGAAGCTTTGAAGCATGTGATGAGGTATTTGAAGGGTACAGTGAACTTGTCACTCAAGTTTGAGAAGAAAGTGAATGGAAGCACTGTTGCATTGGAGGGGTTTGCTGATTCTGATTTTGCAGCAAACATAGACACTAGGAAATCTATTTCTGGATTTGTGTTCACCTTATTTGGAACAGCCATCAGCTGGAGAAGTGTACAACAATCAGTTGTAGCACTTTCAACCACAGAAGCAGAATATATCTCTCTCACTGAAGCCATAAAGAAGCAATCTGGCTTAAAGGAATTTTGAGAGATTTGGACATCAAGCAAAAGTGTGTGGTGATTTACTGTGATAATCAGAGTGCTCTACACCTTGTGAAACACCAAGCATTTCATGAAAGGTCAAAGCACATTGATGTTAGGTTGCATTTTGCTAGGGATATTATTGATTCTGGTTCAGTGGAAGTGAAGAAGGTACACACATTGCATAACCCTGCTGATTTTCTTACTAAGGGTGTACCTGGGAACAAAGTGGAGCATTGCTCGAGCTTGCTGCAGCTTGAGCAATGTCATGAAGAGCATTGATAGACAAGGCAGTGGTGAGGCAGTAAGAGGCACACATGATTCATTGAGGTGGAGATTTGTGAGGTAATGTTCAATTTCATCAAGTGAGCCTATACTTTGTAATATGGTGTGTTGGGAATGTGGAACCGGAGTTAGGGAGTGGAGAACCGGCGGTTTAAACCGGGATTTATCATCAAGAAGACAGACTGGTCATGAGCAAACCGGGTTCGAGTTAGGTGGTGTAACTGTCGTTTGTGACGAAGCAGTTGCAGTTAGTGACGAAGCAAAACTGTCACATTTGTCCTGTAGCTCAGCGTAACTTCTTGCGGTTATAACTTCCTATCTAGTTGTATTCGAGCTTCAAGCTATATACCATTGTAAAGCTCTCATTGAGGAGGAGACAATCATACAGTATTATCTCCTGTACTTTAGATTAGAGAGAGTATTTAGAGATAGAGTGTGCGTGCCCTAATTCGTATTCAGAATTGGGCATTTCATTTCTTGAGCTATTTCTCTGTAATTGATTGAAGTTCTTAGTGGATTGAGGTGTGCCTTGCCTCCGTGGATGTAGTTCATATTGAACGAACCACGTTAAAACTGTGTTTGATCCATTTCTATTTCCTGTTCTGCATAAGCTGAATTCGGCCACAACTCTGGCCGAACTGTGGGTGTGAATTCGGAGTGTTTTCTTCGTTCGATTTCCAGATTCTTTGGTGTTGTGTGTTCTTGAGTTGTTTTCACTAACACTAACCAAAGAGCTTATTTTGGTTACTTAAACATATTGGTTAATATGTTTTAAACGAGGTTAGCAGAGCTTGTTGCTAATCTCGGGGTAGGAGTTTTAAAGGTTAAAATTGGTTAATAATTGCATCTATCACAGGGTAGTAATAACTAGGGGGAGATAAGATTAAGGGCTGGGATTCGTTATTTTATAAGTAGAACAATTCATAACTAATTTGCTTAATTTCTGTTTTAATTCCTTAGTTAATATACATCAATTCATAAACCCCCATTATTTATATATTTATATATGTTGCTAGTAGTAGGACTTACTTAAACACTAAGAGTCTTCCTGCTCCCTGTGGGATCGACCCTAGTTACCACTTTTACGAGCTAGAAGGGTAACTAGGTTTAATTAATTTTACCGTATCGCGACAGTGCGGTCAAGGGCCAGAAAGGAAAAGTCCTTTGGGCCGGATTTTCTATCATACATGATGGAAAGTGAACCTAGGACAATACATGAGGTATTGTCCAATCCAGATGCTCCTCTCTGGAAAGAAGCAATAAACAGTGAAAACGAGTCCATCATGTAAAATTACATGTGGGAGATTGTAGATCTACCACCAAGTTGTAAATGACTTGGATGCAAGTGGATCCTAGAGAAGAAGTATACAGCTAATGGATAAATTGATAAGTATAAGGCTAGGTTGGTAGCCAAAGGGTTCAAACAAAGAGAAAGTTACGACTTTTTTAATACATATTCCCCTGTTACAAGGATCACTTTCATTAAAGTTCTCATTGCTATTGAAGCATTGCATAACCTTGAGATGCATCAAATGGATGTGAACACGGCCTTCCTAAATGGGGAATTGGAGGAGGAGATTTATATAGAACAACCTGAAGGATTTGTTGTACCTGGCCAATAAAAGAAGGTGTGTAAACTTGTTAGATCTTTGTATGGACTCAAACAAGCACCTCTTAAATGGCATGAGAAATTTGATAATGTGATGCTCTCTAATGGTTTCAAAATCAATGAGTGCGACAAGTATGTCTATATAAAGGACACTCCAGAATATTATGTGATAGTGTGTCTATACGTCGATGACATGCTTATTACGGGGAGTAATCATGACTCGATCATGAATACTGAAAACATGTTATAACGAAATTTTGATATTAAGGACATGGGTCTGGTTGACGTCATCCTAGGGATGAAAATCTCTAGAACTCCTGGTGGAATGTTCCTATCACAAATGTGTTGAGAAAATTTGATGCTTATGACATACCCCCGGCTAACACTCCTGTGAATGTTAATCTACACTTAGCCAAAAATAGAGGAGACCCAGTGCTGCAACTGAAATATGCAAGAATTATTGGAAGCATGATGTACTTGGGAATGCGTCCTGATATAGCATATTCAGTTAGCAAACTTAGTAGATTTACAAGTAATCCTAACAAGGATCATTGGAAAGCTCTGGTGAGAGTTTTAAGGTATTTAAAACATACCATGAATCATGAAATTTTGTATACAAGATATCCAACCTTATTGGAAGGATACACAGATGCAAATTGGATATCTGATACAAAAGACTCAAAATCCACCAGTGGTTATATATTCACTACAGCTGCAGGAGTTGTGGCTTGGAAATTCTCTAAACAAACTTGCATATTAGAGGATATTCCCAGTTGGTGTAAACCGGTGTCTCCCGTGATAATACATTATGATAGCATGTCTGCTATAGGGAGGGCACAAAGCCACATGTATAATGGTAAGTCTCGACACATACGAATGAGACACAATACCGTTAGACATTTGATCTCAAGTGGGGTAATCTCCATTGATTACGTAAAGTCAAAAGAAAACATTGTGGATTCGCTAACTAAAGACATTAGTCGAGATCAAATGTATAGCGCGGTGAGGGGAATGGGGCTAAAACCCACACACTAAAGGGTGTTCATAGCGGTAACTCGTCTATGATGACTGGAGGATCCCAAGAACTTGGTAAGCTTTGAAGCACTCAGTATTGCACTTGAAAATTAAATTTCAAGCTCATTCTCAATTCCGCTCAAGTGCTAATTGTACCAATTGGTGCAAAACCTGATGACGTGTGGTGAGGGTAAGCTTAACAACCTTTAATGATTCCTATACCTTCGCGGTGGGGTATTTCAGGGTACCTTTAATAGAAGATCACCTATGTAAGTGTGAAGTGGGGCCGCTTCAAAATGACAAATGTAATATTTTCAGTACACACTTATGAATCTGAGATAAGGTCCACGGCCAAAATGGACAACAACGTGAGAACCAAAAGGATATTAAAGTCGTCACTTTGTGGTTGTCATTGTAATAGATTTACACGAAAGTTGACCAATTCAAGACATCATGTTCACTGAGCAGCGAGTAAATTCGATGGCATCTCACTAGGGAAAGTTCAAAGCCTGAAGCTACCTATCCTGATGAAGAGACGGCTCGTTAGGACTTTCTTAGATTTACATTGCATTAATATCATTCATGTGGGGGATTGTTGGAAATTAGTTTGGAATTTTAGGTTTTAACCCAAAATTAGCCAATTTAATTATTTTAATCCATTTGTGAAAAATGGAAATAAGTTACAGATTCGTAATCTACATTTTGTGTAGATGAATTTAATGTATTAATATGCTCAAAACAATTTTCGGTGAATGAGATATTAATTGTCAAAGGTTGTAACTTAAACTTGGAAAGCTGAAGAGTTTATAAAGAAAAATATGGGAACTTGTCCCACATAGAAAAGTTGGAGTAATTGGATACTCCTTATTTAGTAGAGCACTTGATAAGGAATTATCAAGTGTGCTCCCCTATGGTGGGCCTTATGGTGGATCCTAGTGGGATTTTAGCCTTTGGCTAAATGGACCTGAGGATGGTGCGAAGCACCATCCGAGCCCGGGCCCGCACGTCGCACATGTCGCATTGAGTCGCTTTAGAGGCGCACTTTGTACTTCGCACGTATGCGTTGTCGCGAGGAGCTGGAGAAGCCTTAAAGTTTTGGCCAGATGGTTCGGGCAGGTGGCTCACGACGGTTCGAGTCGGGTGCGGTGACGTGGATCAGAATAGGAACGGGTCAGGTCGGAGCGACCCATCAGGAATCGACGCGAACCGGGCGGTCCAAGCGTGCACCGGATCGGGTCGGACCGACCCGGCAGCAGGTCGGGCGAGTTCGAACTCGGATCCGCGAACCGGTGCGACCCGCCGGGGCGCGGGTTAGCCTACGGGTGTGACCAGTGAACTGGTTCGAGCCCAGTCAAAGAGGTGCCACCAAGGGTCAAGAAGTTTTACAGAAAGGCACCACAACTCTTCAATATATATAAATAGACCCCCCTAGTTTGCATTTGATTCACTGAAAAATCACAAGTTATATCCTGATTTCAAAGCATTCCAATTCTGCATTAAGTTGTGTCAGAAAGTTCCAAATATCTTAGTACGTTCGCCGATAACTTTCGATTCTTAGTGCAACGGTCTGATGTTTTAAAGTTTGTATCTTGAAGGCAATTGCTTTTATACGTATTACACTTGTGTACGTGATAATTTCGTCTTACTGATATAGAATCAAACTCTTAGCTCAATTTTGTCTGCATAAATACATCTTCGTCTGTACACCTTTAATACCGACTTCTAACAGGCGTCGTGTATGATACACGACATCGTGTATGATGAGAGAAATAAGTATATACAACATTATACACGATGCCGTGTATGATACACGTACACGACATCGTGTATGATGAAGAAATAATTATACACCATCACGTTGTCTTGTATGATACACGACATCGTGTATGATGAAGAAATAGGTATATACAACATCATACACGACATCATGTAGAATGACGAAATAGATATATATATATATATATACACCAGAATAACACACGAGAATACAATATGATTGGTGGTTGTGAGTCACAAGCAGTTAATACTATCTCACTCCTTAATAAAGTAAGGGTAAAAATGACTTTGTAGGTATTTTAGCATTAAGAAGTTAAAACATTAAAAGAAGTTTTTTTCATTTTCTGAATGGGTATAGTGACCTATTAGCACTTTGCTTATTATGTATTTTCCCTTCACCATTGCTCCACACTATTGAAAGCATATTGACTTTTATCTTCTCTATGTAACTGGCATTGACGGGCACAAACTATTGTGGTTTGGAATAATCTAATACAAAAATATATTTGATGCGATAAACTATACGAAGGAAGGTACTTATTCTATATGGCATTGCTTTAATTCGAAAAATAACCATGTTACGTAAGACTGTACGACTTAAATCTCTCAATAGTATTTCAACCTATCACAGTCTTCTAAGTTGGATGGTTTTAAGGAATTTCTTATATCCAAATTTGAAATTCCAAATATATTTAAAAGTAGAGTAAAAAAAATCAAATAAAAATAATAAAATCTTGAGATACAGATATAAAAGCCTCAAATAAAGATGGTAGGATGAGAAAATCCATATTGTTGCGCATATGAGTGCAAGTGCAACGTCATCAACTACCACAATACTATCGTGCAAGATGACATGCAATGATTGAGTTCCTCATCGTGTGTGTAGAGTGAGGTAATATTGCAAAGCTACAAAATCTCAGACAAACTCATTCATCGTCCTCCCTCAGAAAAGACCAGGAGATGCTCAAATCCACGGAGCCGGGCATAATCTCTCGCAGTTTCTTCTTTGATGCTGCCATTAATCTCCACGATACCAGCGTATCCGGCAGCTACCAAATGGCCTACAGTCTTCAAGTCACTCATCCTCTTGACCTCGAGCTTGGGTCGAGCCAACAAAACTGCCTCCATGTACTGGACCCTCCGAGCAGCTCGCTCCTCGCGAGCTGTAGCCTCAGCTAAGTCTCTAACGAGCGCAATCGGAGTGCTCAGAGAAGGCATCCTAAATTAAAAAAGAAAACAAAATGATATAATTTGTTCTCCTATATAAAAATTGACAACTGTAGAAGCAGTTTTTTAATAGCTTTTATAAATTTTTCTGTAGAAATTCTAAAATAAGGATATCAAATTAAAAAAAATAAATAATAAAGAGCGAATTAGAGTGTAATCAAGGAGTAATTATATGAGATGACCATTTAATTTTGAAATTAAATTAAGAGGATTGGTTGAAAAATAAATATGCATTTCATCAAGTCAGAATTGAGATATACGAATATAATCATCAGTACTTTTTCCCCCTTTTCTTTTAATCACAATGTTACTAGACCACCAATTCCTAGACACACTCGGTAGAAAAGGGTATGCATAATCATACTTGTAACTTTTATGTTAATTTTAGGCATCCTATAAAATAGTATAGCTGCCTTTTAACCATTCTTGTAACAACCATATTAAATTTCGGCATCTAAATAAGTAACTAAATAAATAAATAATACAACGATTTCTATTTTCATTTTAACCAAAATTGTGTTAATGCTTAGCATATACTCCCTCCGTCGCGATTAAAGATATCTACTTATTTTTTCGATTCGTCCCAATTAAAACTGTCTAATCCCACAATCCTCACCTTCAAAATCTCAATCCTCAATTTTAATCTTTAATTTTCAATATCCGTTTCCGATCAAAGTGATAATTTTAATCGGGACTGAGGGAGCACGACGTCAACAAAAAGCATACCAAACTCTTCAATTTTATCTACCAACCCAACTAGTAAGATAATTATATAATATTGAAGTTCAATTAAACAATCATAATTTAATCAACTTTGAGGACACACATAATTATTTAAACTTTACAAAATTATGAAACAATTAAGAATCTAGTATAACTGCTAAACACGTTCTTATCTAAGTTAAGAATCCATCATAAAGTTTTCATATATTTCGTAAATAATTATAGCAGACAATATTATAATTAAAAATAAATCATAATCATGACCCTACCTATGACCTTTTACAATAATAACATCAAAATACATTTAATTAATCATCTCACCATGATAAAACAAAAAACAAAATTAATCAAAATACATAGTAATAAACATCGCACCTGGAAATGCACGCGTGATGCCAAATGATGAACAAAAGAAATGCCGGTTGCTCCTCCTCAAATCCTACAACAATAAGGATCATTTTATAAATTGAACAGAAAGAAAAGAATAATAATAATTTTTTAAAAAAAAGTTTGGGATAGGTTTTAGGTGTATAGATTAAGTTGAGTTTTGGTTTCCGCCACCATTCCCCTTTTCAATTGTATCCGAGTGACGGCGGCGCGGCGACGGGATTGATCATCTTCTGATTCCTTGGTCGAGGTAGAGGAATGGTGGCGGTGGCATGGTGATCCGGCGGGTGGAGAGGAGAATTTGGTGGTTGATCTGCCGTTCTGAATTGATTTTGGGTGGTGATCGATGAAGTCAGTTATTTTTTTTTTTTTTGAGTAAAGATGAAGTCAGTTATGTTTAGTAGAAGAATAGCTAGAGAGAAGTTTACCTTGGCAAAAGTGAATAGTATGCGAAATGTAACTATGGACGAAGAAGATAATGGTTTTTATACGAAATTATCATTTTCCGTTTTTTAATTGTTGATATGAGAGTGCATTCACGTACTGCAGACTGTGCAGTAATTCTCAACTGCACACGCAATGACGCACACCCTGCAGTTTTTTTTTTTTTTTGGCGTAAGTTAATGTTTTTTAATCACAAAAAAATTAAAAATCCCAATAAAAGCTATTTTTATTCCTCACATATCCATTAGAAATAACTTCCTCTCTCTATCTTTGTGTGTATATATATATATATATATATGTTATTTTATTAAATACTCCCTCCGTTCCATAATAATTGACGTTTTAGAAAGAAAGGGAAGAATTAAGAATGAAATTTTTTTTTTGACAAATTTATCCCTCACTTAATTATTTATCTTTCTTATATGACTCCTAAAATTTAGCATCTTTAAATATTTATTTTTCTCTCTCTGAAATTCCATCTTCTCTCGTCATCGTTGGAGAGTGAAACTCCGGCATCTTTAAATATTTATCTTTTCTCTCTGAAATTCCATCTCCATCCTACAACTAACAACACTAAAATCTCATGGATGTATAAGATAATGTCTAGTTTTTAGAGCATCCATTGTATGCTTCTTAATACTAGACAATTCTGGATAATGCTATTAGACATATATCCAGACAATTCCATAAGGCTATATTTAAATTTCCTCATTGTATCATTAAATCAAACTTTCTAACCATTGTATCATTAAATAAAGCTATCTGTTAGAAATGTAGACTAGCGAAGTCCATAAGTAACTTCAGCTATTTCTTTTATTCAATTTAAATTGGGGAATGAAGGAGGAAGATGAGAAGAAAGCCTGGATTAAGGAGGGGGGAATAAGGCGCGTGGAATAAGGAAGGAGAGGGAAGAAGACGCTATAATAAGCGGGAATATTTTAGGAGATAAAGATTTAACTAAATAAAGATATTTCTGATAGATTTAAAAGTAGAGATTTTTAAGGATTGAGTCCAGGGAGAAAACTGGAAGAATTAGTGAAAAAAATGTAAAACGTCAATTAATAAGAAAAGAAAAGAACCTCCTAAAACGTCAATTATTATGAAACGGAGGGAGTATTAGACAACAATGTCAACATGGGCATTACAATTTCAAAATTGATATATGCCCTTGCTTCATAATCCTTCAAATGAATCCTGTATTGATTTATAGGATTAACCACTTTCGGTGTTAGTTTTGCAAATAAGCTGGATGGTTCACAATATTATCAAATTTCGTGTACATACTTCGCACAATGGTTTTAACAGAGTCCTCATAACCTTTTCAGTAAATGTTAGTATATCTATTTCTACGCCACCGAAGTTGTACCATTAGTTATAATTGTCATTCATTTTGAGAATTATTTGAATTCAACAAGATCGTAATATTAAAATAATATTCTAATGAGTCGTGTATATTCTTGAGCTAATTTCAGTATAAAGGAACCAAAAAGTCTAGCACCTTCTGAAATCGCATACGATATTTGTCTATGATAGGGATAACCCGATCACTTCGGGTCGGGTTAATACCTAAGCCCACTGACCGGCCCAGCACGCGTAGGCCCAACAGGCCCAGGAACACGCGTTGGCCCAACAGGTGGTTTATCAATTGGCGCCGTCTGTGGGAATCGAACCAACAACCACGTGGTTAAAAGCCACGTGGGCTTAGGTATTAACCCTCCATTACTGTAAGATTTTCCCTGAGTACTTACAGGATGAAGCTCGGGTTTAGTTTGATTCTCTCCCACGCAACAGCATATCCTCTTTTAGAGAACTTGCCGAACACTTTTGGGCGCGTTTCGAAGCACGAGCTAAGCCCATGGCCACCCTGGCCGACGTCATGAATATGGAACAGCGGGACGGTGAAACCGTTACCCAATTTCTTGACCGCTTCACAGCGGTAAGCCTCAAGGTGGGAAATTGCCCCGAAGACGTAGTCATCAACGCATTCATGAATGGACTCCGTCCCGGAACACTTTACACCGAGTTGGTTCGAAACACACCGGTCACAACCCGGGCACTGTTCAAAACGGTGTGCAAATTTGCTAAGGCCGAGGAGCAGACTCACCGGAAACGTGAGAAGCACGCTAGCAAGCGGCAGTCCGACAAAGCACAAACTGGGCCTAGTACGCGACCTAGTGCTTTTTCCCGCCTGAACCCGGGGCGTTCAGAATCCCGAGGCGATATTCCACAATTTACTCCGTTGACAAAGTCAAGAGCCGAAATCCTTTCTGTTCACAAGAACGATCTACGACCTTGTCCGCGGATGACTGCTCCGCCTGAGAAGAGGAACCGTGGAAAGTGGTGTGCGTACCACCGAGATCATGGGCACGAGACAGAGGAGTGCCGAGAACTCAACAAGGAAATCGAGGAGTGCCTGAGGAAAGGTTTCTTGCGTCAATACATTGCGCGGACCGATGACAAGCCTCGGTACAGGTCAGAATGGGGGGTCGTCTCATAACCGCGGAGGTTATCATGACCGGGGCGCACAACAGAATCGGCCACCGTGGCAGAATAATCGGCCGGGACCTAGTAATAATGCACGGCAAGACTCCGGCAATCGCCAACAGCCTCGTTTTTTGCCACCACCTCCTCCCCCGGGAGGACCCGGAGATAATGCACCCACTCACGTAATAAACGTGACATATGGGGCTCTTCCCACCGGGGCTTCGCGACATGCCTTGAAGGCAGAGGCTCGACGTCCTCCTCCCGAGGAGCCACGTCATAAACGCCTCCATCAATCCGAGACTGTCAGCTTCACGGATAGAGACCCGGTTCCGGAAATAACACCTCATACTGACGCTATTGTCATCGACATGACTGTAGCCAATATAACAATAAGGCGGGTCTTCGTGGATAATGGGGCCTCGGTGAGTGTTATATTTGTCGACTGTTTCCAAAGGATGGGGATTCCTCGGGAACAACTTCGGCCGGCCCCCGGGCCACTGCAGACTTTCACTCAGGGTGAAGTCCAGCCAGAGGGTGTAATCACTCTCCCGGCATCTTTGGGGACTTATCCGGCAATAAAAACCATTTTCGTGGATTTTTATGTGGTGAATTCCCCATCACCGTACAACATGATCTTGGGCCGGGATTGGCTTACCCCCGCTAAAGCCATATGTTCCACGTATCACCTCGCACTAAAGTTCCCCACTTCTCATCGCGAAGTGGCTATCCGCGGGAGTCAGCGGGTTTCAAAGGAGTGTGTGTACGTGGCACTCAAGAAGACTGCTAAAGTTCCTCCCAAACAGCAGCTTCAGGTAGCATCATCGGCTCCGGAACCTCGGGAATGTATCTCATTGGGGGATGCCACCGCCCAAGTACCGCTTGATCCATCCAAGCCGGAACAGACTGTAACCGTCGGAGCCGTGGATGTGCCATGGTTACATCAGGCTATAATTCAGACCTTGCGAGAATATTCCGATGTCTTCGCATGGTCTCCTCTAGATATGCCCGGGGTCTCTCCCGACATAATAACACACAAGCTCAAACATCGATCCCAGCATAAAGCCAATCCAGCAAAAGCAGAGGAAGTTCGCCCCGGAGCGAAATGACGCAATTCGAATCGAGGTGCAACAACTCTTGGATGCGGACATCCTGTTCGAAGTATATTACCCCTCCTGGCTATCGAATCCAGTAATGGTGATTAAGTCCAGTAGGGCATGGCGGATGTGCGTCGACTTCTCCGACCTCAACAAACATTGTCCGAAGGACTGTTATCCCCTACCTTCCATAGATCAAAAGGCCGAGGCCATTACTGGGTATGAGGCACTTTGTTTCTTAGATCTGTATAAGGGATACCACCAGATCTTTATGGATCCGCAAGATGCCATCAAAACGGCATTCCTCACTGCTTTTGGGTGCTATGCTTTTAAGAAAATGCCCTTCGGGCTCAAGAACGCCGGAGCCACATACCAGCGTCTCATGGACCGGGTTTTCCACGGCCAAATTGGCCGCAACGTCGAGGTTTACGTTGATGACCTTGTTATAAAGAGTATCTCCCATTCTTCATGTGTGCAAGACATTGCCGAAACGTTGCGCACCCTGCGAAGCTACAATTTGCGCCTTAATCCAGCAAAATGCACTTTCGGCGTCGGCTCCGGCAAGTTTCTGGGTTATATGGTTTCACAACACGGTTTGCAGGCCAACCCGGCCAAACTTCGGGATGTGCTAGAACTGCAGCCACCTAAGACATTCAGGGACGTTCAACGCCTCACAGGTGGTTTGGCGGCCTTAAATCGATTCTTATCTAAAGCGGCGGAGCGCCAGCTCCCATTCTTCAAAATCTTGAGACAGGCGAAGTCCTTTGAGTGGACTCCGGAGTGCACCGAGGCCTTCGAGGCTTTGAAACGTCATATACAGCAGTTGCCTACTTTGTCAGTCCCTCTCCCCGGAGAGCCGCTTTACTTATATTTGGCTTCCGCCGAGGAAGCTATTAGCGCTGCACTTGTGCGCAAAGTCAATGGGGTTCAACATCCCGTGTATTTCGCAAGTCGTGTTCTCCACGGGGCGGAGACACGGTACTCCGTGTTAGAAAAAACCGCTTTGGCCCTTGTTATGGCAGCTCGGCGTCTACGGCCATATTTCCAAGGACGTGAAATACGGGTTCTGACCAATCATCCTATCCGCCAGATTCTTGTCAAACCCGAGGTGTCTGGGCGCCTTGCAAAGTGGGCCGTCGAGTTAGGCGAATATGATATTCGATACCTTCCACGCCGAGCAATCAAGGGTCAAGCACTCGTCGACTTTCTGGCTGAAACCCCGGGAGACAATCATGAGTCTCCGACAGACAGTGATACACATCACCCCGCTACCCTCATATCCTCACCTCGGAAATGGCAACTATATGTGGATGGAGCATCCACGACTCGAGGAAGTGGTGCCGGGGTGCTTCTCATCGACCCCGAGGAGGTTGAAGTTAAATACGTCATCCGATTCAAGTTTAAGGTGACTAATAATGAAGCGGAGTACGAGGCAGTTCTCGCCGGGCTCCGGCTCGCTCAATCCTTAGGCGTTCGTCATCTTGAGCTCTTCACGGACTCCGAGGTCGTGTCCAAGCAAATCCAGGGGACTTATGTCGCCAAGGATGAAACAATGATCAGGTATCGTGCTCTAACACTCAAGCTCATGTCAACTCTTGATACAGTTGTTATCCAGAAAATACCACGTGCCCAGAATGCAAGAGCAGACGCGCTCAGCAAGTTGGCCTCCGCGGTCCGAACTAATATATCTCCGGATATCATGGTCGAAGACTTATCACATCCAGCAATTCATGAGGCCACAGTTTCGGTACTGACCGATAGTGATCCGAATTGGATGACTCCTATCATTCAATATCTCCGAGATGGAATCCTGCCCACTGACAAGCTACGAGCTCGGCAAGTTGTCCTCAAAGCCCCCAAATACTCCTTTCATGATGGAGTTGTACCGGCGGTCGTACCTGCAACCGAGTCTCCGGTGTCTCACTCCTGCCGAAGCTACTCAAGTTTTACGGGAGGTTCACGAAGGGGCCTGTGCCAGCCATATCGGCTCCCGGACATTGGCCAAGAAAGTTCTCCGCTGGGGATATTATTGGCCAACTTTGTTTAACGATGCCCACGACTTAGTGACCAAATGCAGCAAGTGCCAGCTGCACTCCCGTGTGAAGCATCTGCCGCAGACCGAGCTCACTGGAATCCAGAGTGCGTGGCCGTTTATTCAGTGGGGTATCGACATTGTTGGCCCATTCCCCGTTGCTCCGGGAGGATTGAAGTTCCTGGTCGTTGCCGTAGACTACTTCACTAAGTGGGTCGAAGCCGAACCACTTACGGCCATTACTGGTCAGAATATCTTGAAGTTTGTGTGGCGCAATATTGTTTGTGGTGATGGCATCCCGAGTACTATTATCTCGGACAATGGTAACCAATTTGCCAATGATCCCTTTCGGTCATGGTGCGAAGAGCTTCACATCAAACAAATTTTTACCTCGGTTGCTCACCCTCAAGCCAACGGTCAAGTTGAAGTCACCAATCGAACATTGCTCACGGGAATAAAGAAGCGCCTGGATAATGCCAAAGGTCTCTGGGCTGAAAACCTTCCACAAGTCCTATGGGCTTATCGAACAACACCGCATACCTCTACCGGGGAGACTCCTTACAGCCTTACTTATGGTTCCGAAGCCGTTATTCCTGCAGAAATCAGTATACCAAGCCCCCGCCTCCTCACATTGGTTCCAGAGGATAATGACGAGGCTCTCCGAGCAAATTTGGACGAGCTTGAAAATCGTCGTGACCAATCATTCATTCAACAGGCCAGGTGTAAACAACGTGCAGCCCAGTATCATAACCTCCGGGTCCGAGGCACTCAGTTCAAGGTCGGGGACCTAGTTCTTCGGCTCAACTCAGCCAGCAAAGCTGCCCCCGAGGGGAAATTACATGCTTCTTGGGAAGGTCCCTACCGCGTCGTTGCCGCGCACGATTCCGGATCCTATCAGTTAGAGCATCTCAATGGGACCTCGATCCCCCAAAGCTGGCACGTTACCAACTTGAGGCGCTTCTATTTGTGAATGCCAAATCTCAAGTACCATCTTATCTTTAATTTCTTTTATAATTGTTATCTCTCTTTGTACTCATTAGTTTGCTCCGGCACTCATCGTTAAATAAAAATTCTTTGCTTATGCATCTTGCTGTGTTTTCCTTTACGTTACGGGGACGCCCTAACGCAATCATATTATCGTTATTAGTCTCCGGACAATTAAATCTCTCCCTCAGTCCGTCCGAGGAGATTCGCATTTCGTCCTCGGACTTATATCACTATCTCGCCTGCTTAACCGGGGAAGTGTTTACTCCCGCCTAATCCGTCCGGGGAGACTTACTTTACTCCCGCCTGATCCGTCCGGGGAGACTTACTTTACTCCTGCCTGATCCGTCCGGGGAGATGTACATTAGAGTTATTCGAATTATGTTCCCGGACACCTAACTAAAACAGTTAATCACTTTTTGTTTTCCTTAACATATTTGTGCACATCAAAACGATTCTATTATCTTCTAAATGATACAACACCGAAAAGTCCTTTACATAAAACTTCAAAAAAAAAAAAAAAAAATGATAAGTCATTATCTACGGCCCCCAAGCCAATATTCAGCGCCCCGACGTTGCGGCCTGCTCCTCGATCTGCGCTGTGTCCTCCGGGATCTTGTAGATCCTCGACCTCGGGCTCCGGCTCTTTCTCCACCACGAGCTTCCCGACGCCGAGGACTTGCTCTGGGCGTTTGTCTGGGGACTTCGTCTCTAGTCCGAGCTCGGCTACTTGGTTGTGGAGCGGACCTCGGGGTTTGGGCCCACTGCACAGGGTCCCACTCCTCCGGAGCCATCACTTCAATTTCTCTGGCCAGCTCCTCGACTACTTCTTCGGCAACCACAGCGGGCTCTTCTTCGATCGTGGTCACTGGAGCTGGCTCCCGAATAACAATGCCTTGGCTCTTTCCAGAGGGTTTCTTTTTATCCTTCCGGGGCGCTTTCGGGGTACCTTGTCTCCAGCTTGAACTCGCGATGAATTCCTCGGCAGAAGGCCTCCACCTGCCTCGGCCCTTTAGCCCTTCATACATGCTCAGAAGCAACTCTAGAACTTCTCGCTTTCTTACGAGCTCCGAGGCCTCCGCGGGGTTATTTGCCGTAAGCGCTGAGATTTCGCTCTGGATCTCTACGACCCGCTCCTCCACTTCCTCAAAGGTCAGAAGACCGAACTCCGACAGTATCCGATCATACTCCCTCTGATGAACAAGGACACGGCTCATTTCGGCAGCTGTAGACCGGTATTTCATCTCGAAATCTTTAGCTCTTTCTTCGGCTTCAACCACTTTCCTCTCTGCCAAGGCCACCTGCTTTTCTAGCTTTGGCACTACGTGCATTTGCAGGTTGTTCTTTTCTTCGCGGAACCACTCAAGTGATCGCATGAGTTTCTTTATTGTTTCGTGTAGTTCCGCGGTATTCTAAACAGAAAGAAGATTCAACCAGGTCGATCAATTTCAAGTATCTGAGAAACAAGCAATTATATTCAACAAAATGAAAATACAATGTCCCGGACTCAGTACAATGATCCGCATACATCCCTATTATCTACAACTTTAAATTTGCGGGGATCGACTGACCTCCCGCTCAATTGCCTCCGTATCTCCAGGCAACACCTCTCGCCGGCCCTCTGACACTTCGGCTTCTCCCTCCTCATTTGCTGCGACAGCTTCGACCGCAGCTGTGGCTTCGACCTCCATCCGTGGAGGGGGATCTCTGCTTCGGGGTGCGGAGACCAGTTCACCTCGGCGGAACGCCATGAACTCTTGGTCCTGGTCCACCTCACAGTTGGCGACCTCCGCGGCCGTCAGCAGCTGTTTCTTCTCCCCGAGAGCCTTCACCAAGGGCCACTCCGGCAGATTCGCTAGAGCCGCGTAGTAGGCCTTTTCCACTCCGGCCACTGCCTCAAAGTCATACCCGAATTCTGGACGATATACATCCACATTCGGGTAGACCTCCTTCACCTGCTCCAGCAGCGCGGATCGTGTGGCCTGGTCCCCTATTGCCACGAACTCCGTCTGGAAGTCGAGGAACGTGCTGGTTTGGAATAATTTATCGGCGAATGCCTTCAGCATCGCTCCTTGCCCCTCGACCACGGCAGCTTCCCGAGCCTCCATCTCTGCCCGCAGCCGTAGTACCTCACCTCGGAGGACATTGCTCTCCGCCTCCACCCCGCGCAGACGCGCCGCTTCATTTTCGACCAGGGCAGCCCTCTTTCGCGCCTCAGTTAGGTCGTGGGTCAACCGGTCATTGCGCGCCCGAAGCTCCCTTGCCACTTCGGCCAGTTCCTCCTTCCCTTCCTTCTCGCTCTTACGGCCGAGGTCCAGGATACCTCGCGCCAAGCGCAGACCCGGGGACACTTGTTCTACCTAGACAATTACACGAAAAATGATATCAAACTCAGCCTCCATAACACACACTTCGTGCACGTAAAAATTATGAGCAGCGTTTCCAGTTTACCTCCGTGCTCTCCCCTACCCGGGGTCTTTTGGATGGTGCTAGCGGAGTCCCATTAGGCTCCGGCCTCTTCTTCGTTCCGGGAATTGACCCCGCCGGCATAACCCGTTCTTCCGACCCCGCCGACGGTCGTGGACTGGGCACTGTCTTCCCCCGGGGTGGCCTTCCCCTTCTTTTTTGCTGCAGCAACAGCCGCGGGGCTTCCGGCAGGCTCCTTCCCGAAGCGTCCCACTGCACACAGAAGGTAAAGTTAGTTATATACACAGTCAACAGCTGTAAAAAGCAAGATAGAAGGACTCCTACCCTCTTCAGCGCCCGCATTGCCCGAATAATACGGGCTCAGTCCTGCCTCCTCCAGTTCTTCCTCGGTGCAGAGGGTTTTGAAAGTCCCCACTGACCGGAATACATGTAAGACTTCGGGCTCCGGGTCCTCCACCGGAGCGGTATCCAGTACTTCATCCCTCCTCCACTTCGGGAGGGCCACTTTGTTTTTTATAAATATAAACCTCTCCTTCCACCCCTCTACCTTACTTGGGTTTTGAACCTTGAACCCACCTCGGGCTCGGGGACTGAAGGAGTACCACCCCTTGGACTTCCCGAAGTTTTTTAGTTGATAAAAAAACCTAAAAAGCTCTACGGTCGGTTCTAATCCGGCGTTTTTACACACCACAGTGAATCCCACTACCTGCCTCACCGCGTTCGGCGCTAGTTGGCTCAGGGCAATACCGTAGTATCGCAGCAACCGGATCACAATGTCCCACAGGGGCAGTCTCAGGCCTATTCTAAGGGGATCTATGTACACACTAATAAACCCCTGCGGTGGGCAGCAGGCCCTATCCTCGGGGTTCGGTATTATATACTCTAGGTTGAAGGGAAAGAAAAACAAAGGGATTTCTCTCTCAATTTGCTCTCGCGTCATCCGTAACGCTACAGAGGCCACCTCCAAACCCTCCTCCGCGCATGGATAGAAGGCAACCATCATAACGTTGCTTTCCAGCCCATCGGCCCTGTCTACGGTCCTAATCTCATTCCTCTCCGGAATGAGGTATCGAAGGGGGGGATATCTAACGGAGCATCCGTAGTCCCTACTTCTTGAATAGAGGCAGAAGATGAGGCAGAAGGTGAAGAGGAAGACATACTTACTTGGGTTGAATTTGAGTGGGTTGAATTTGAGAAGTTTTGATTTGAGATGAATCACAGGCACCGAATCCCCTCTTTTTCCCGCTTTCTAAACTGGTAAATCGCAATGAAGAAGATGAAGAGTTACTGTGCAGTTATTCCAAATATATACGCAAAAAAACAACGGCTCTGATACAGCCTATTCAAATTCAATGAGGGAGATTTAAACGTGCTCTTCACGCGCTTTACAGTTCCCAAGGCGCGTGGGGAACAGGTTTCTTGGAAATCGCAGAGCTTGTCACTTCACATCCCTCTCTCTCATGATGGCGCCGCCAGTCACATCAACCTCACCCTTCGTCAGGAAGATTCAAACTACACTCCGGTGATTCAATTACCTCGGTCATACCACCACACTCCGGTGCTTCCTTCATTTTGGCCGGACTACTACACTCCGGTGTACCCTCCACCTCGGCCAGGTTGTTATATACTTCCAACGCGTTTCTTACTTTTGGGAAATTCGGTATCTCGCTATATGTCCTGTGCACTTCGGCCTAGTTTGACTCCGCATCCGTAGACTGCTCCGCGGACTCCCTGGGGACGCAGACAGACTTAGTCATCCATAAACACTTCGGCGCGCCCGCGACCACAGCCTTTCTTGCTTACGGTTCCACCCCGGTGACAACCGAAGCTCCTCCCTCGCTTCGGCTGGGGGGGGCATCTGATAGGGATAACCCGATCACTTCGGGTCGGGTTAATACCTAAGCCCACTGACCGGCCCAGCACGCGTAGGCCCAGCAAGCACGCGTAGGCCCAGCAGGCCCAGGAACACGCGTTGGCCCAACAGGTGGTTTGTTCTGCGAATCAAGGCTCAGGATTCGTTCCCAACCGCCATGCAGCGGGAAATAGGCGGGAGAATAGGGAGTTTGTTAGGGTTTAGCTAGGGTTTAGGAAAGTTGAGTATAAATATGAGAAAAGAACTCTGAATTAGGGTTCGCATTCTGTATTCTGAATTATTGCTTGTAAGCTCAAAGTTCTAGTGAAAGAAACACCTCGGCAAGAGTGATTTTCTGCCCGTGGACGTAGATCTCCGGATCGAACCACGTATATCTTGCGTGTTTTTATATTTCTTGCACTGATTTAGGCTGAATTGATTGGATACCGGATTGTGCTTTATCAGTCTAAAACCTCCATCTGAGCACAAATTGTGTTCGGAAAAATTCATCTGAGAACACTATTAATTACTGAGCTGCATAATCTCCTTCCAAGTATATATATTCATCCCTCTATGCAAACTACCATGTCTAATGTTCCATGTTTAACTTTAATATACATTTGTGATGTAATATGACTAGCAGCTTTAGAATAATTAATTCTTCCACCTGGTAGAAAGGAAAAAAAGAAAGGCAAAAACTTGTGTGCACCCAACACACAATTGCATTATTGTGCACTCTCCTATTTAATTTAAAATTAAGAATATATATAAGGGCCTTGTTTGGATAAATTCCCAATAATAACATGTGGTGAAGCGGTGAGACACACGCGCGGGGTCCAGGTCCGCGGGACGCGCGGGTTCGAACCCTGATTTTGCTCTGTTTTTACCTCTTTTTATGTTGTTCAATAGTATATGTTATATTGCGCAATAGTATATGTTATATCGCGTAATAGTATATGTTATAGTTACATGTACAATTTTTTAATAATATATTCTGTTGTTTCATAGTATATGTTATATTGCGTAATAGTATATGTTATATTGTGTAATAGTATATGTAACATTATATTGTGTAATAGTATATGTTATGTTACAGGTATACAAATTTTTTTTAATAATATATATATTGCGTAATAGTATATGTTATATTGCGTAATAGTATATGTTATATTGTGTAATAGTACATGTTATGTTACAGGTATACACATTTTTTTTGAATAATAATATATAATTTTTTTAAATAATATATTACATTGTCTAAAATAATATAAAAAGTGCACATATATAAAAAATTGAAGAAGATGGGATTCGAACTCAAGCCCTAATATCTAACAATTTAAGATTTTACCACCTAGGCTAGTGTCTCATGTGATAACAAACATGCCTTAATATATATATATACACACATATATTATTAATTTGAATTAAAAGAGAAAGAAAAAATTGCGCGCACTGGCTGAGGCTCGAACTCGAGACCTCAGCGCGTGCGCGTGATGCTTTAACCGCTGAGCCACCGGCCTTATATGCTTATCCAAATGCAGCCCTTAATATATATCTAATTCCCAAATTAAATTGGAGAGTGCATAATAAGCTTATTGTGTGTTGGGTGTACCCAAGACCTACTCAAAAAGAAAAAAGAGAAATAATAGGACACTTGAACCAATATATATATATATATATATATATATATATATATAAAAATTATATTTATTTCTCTATTCAGTTAAAAATTTAAATTGTCTATACCTAAGTCGATGTCATTTTCAATTTTCAAACAATTAGCTTTCATATTTTAAATTCAAAATATCAACCAAACAACCATTGTACATAATATTTAATTTATTATTATTATTTTTTTTTTTTATAAAATCAAGAATCTTATTTCTTAAAGAAGGTCCTTAAGTACAAGACTCTTAATCCACAAAGGAACAACATCCTCCACCCAAACAGACGAGTGAGGTAAAGATAAAGAAAACCGAGCCAACTGATGAGCAACCCTATTACATTCACGACTCATATGGTGCACACCACATATATTGTCACCCATCAACAGTAAACTAATTTCTTCCACTATAACTCCATAATAATCCAAACAATTCAAAGACTCTATGACTGCTTGCACTACGAGCATTGATCCCGAATAACAAATCATATTGTGAAAACTACTTTCAACACAAAACCTGCAACTACTCAAAAGCCTTCAACTCCGCTGCCACCACCGAATATGGCTTCACAATTAGATGAGACGCCGCCGCCATTATATGTCCCGTGTGATCTCTCAAAAGAAAACCCACCACAAATGATCATTTATCCTTATCAAACGCCGCATCCACATCCAAACGAAGATACCCAACCGAAGGCGGATACCACCTCTCCACTCTATGCTTTCTACTTCCCCCACCCGGAAGCAAAAACGTCTCCTTTGCATTATCAAATTCCCGCAGCCCAGATTCAACAAAAATCCAATTAGGCAAACTCCAACATTCCCCATTCCTATGTAACCACTTTCGCCATGCACCCCACACACATCATGTCCCCATTATGAACAAACGACACAACTCCATCCCAAAATACTTCCAAATCACTCCTACACAATCAATAAGCGTACCATACTTCATAGATTTGAGAGATACCCAAAAACAACTCCCCTTCTAAAACTCTTTCACTGAAGGACAGAAAAATAACCCATGCATACTCGAACCCTCAGAAGCATTACAAAATGAACAAGCCTGTGACATAGGAATATGATGTTTCCAAAGATTCAAAGGAAACGCAAGATAATCTAATGAAGCTTGCCAAACAAACACGCGTACCTTAGGAGGAAGGGACATCGCCCAAATGAACTTCCACCACTTCACTGAATATATTGCCGAATGTTCCGGCGCCGAGAACCCATTCATGGCAAGATGATAAGCTGATTTTACCATGAACTTCCTATTATGCTCAAATTTCCAAAATCTCGAGTCCGGCCGAACAGAACCTCCAAGTGGGATACTAATAATAGCATCCACTTCAAAAGGAAGGAAAACCAAATCAATTATGTCTTTGTCCCATCTCCTACCACAGGTAATAACATTAGAAACCCTTGTATCCGATACTTGGAGCCTCGACGAGATTCTGCCTGAAGCGATATCCGGTATCCAAGCATCTCTAAATGGGCGAATTGAATCTCCATCGCCGACCCCCCATAGTACATAATATTAATATTATAAATGTTAGTAATTCTCGATTTCATCTAATGTACGCAGCGGAATAAGTAATCGAGAATATTGATCGTGATTTATAACTGATATACACGTTGAGCATAAATTACGCTAAAGTTGGAACAACTTACTTGTTGCGTAATTGATCGGACTGAATTGCGCGAATGATTCACCACTTCAGGTATCCACGCGTATGTATCGTCCGCCGCAGGAACTATCCTCGGTACAATTGTTCAATAATTGATCTCTAGGAAATCAATTATTGAACTATATGCTGTTTCTTTCTGACAAGATTGATTATCCCTACAATAGGGAATAGACATATATATAGCGCATACACCCTAGGTATATGGGCCTAATATTCTGGTCTGCTTTAATTAATTAATTAGTATAACCTATTAATTAATTAAAGCCCATATCCTAATCTAGTCAATTACTTTCAATCTCCCATTTGGACTAGCATTAGATATAATTCATAACACCAATATTGTACCCTTAAGCGGAACAATAATACACATAAAGTGTGACCCTTCAGGCCCCCATTATCGACGATAATCTAATTAAAGTCTGCACAAAACTCCTAGACTGCGTTGCGCAGCGAACTCGATATATGAAGGACGTTTACGTGAATTCATAAAACAACCTTTATATGAAGTTTATGTAATATCCCTTCATTCACGAACCACCCGATTGAGCCTAGGATCTGCCATGTGTCTATCCAAATAGCTCAAACATTTTTTTCATCTTTATTATATGACACATTCGATCATATTCAATTACTTTAATTGAATATATCTTTTGCATTGGCCAATGACTTTATTGTCAAATAATATAGAGAAATTTAAGTGTTCTCTCGAATTTTAATCAAGGAATGATTCCCATTCTTGGCTCAACTACCATTCCCATTTGTCTCATGATGAACCCAACACAAGACGTGTCTTATCCTCCTTTGGGAGGCAAGCGTTGTGCTTGGTCAAAGTTCATCACTTAACAAACAAAATGAGTATTGACCTCAGGTCAAAGGATCATTACATACTCCACACACTAATAAACCGTAGACACTAAACAAACGGTTTAATAGTAGGGCGTACCAATACTCTCCAAAGTATTCATGTGTCCATCATAGATATCTAATATCTAATAGTCGTGAGACCCACTATATTCTCGAAGAATATGATGCAGACCACATGCTAACCTATTGTATGTCATCAATATCCCATTCTTGATGACCATCGGTTATGGCAATTTTAGAATCATACTATATCATTTATGTCTCACACCATAAATGACAGTCATAATTCAAGGGAACAATCACAAGAATAATAACAAACCATCAAAATAATTATTCGAATAAATGCATAAACCCATAAGATAAACATATTATCATAGAATGTGATCAAGTTTTGAATGTCTTCACAAAAAGGTTTCTAAGACATACAAACTATAAACTCCCACTGAATCAAAGTCAACTACTAACATGTCTAACACCTAAGCTCTCAAAGTGCTTGTAATGTTTTGCTATACACAACGGCTTGGTGAAAGGATCCGCCAAGTTATCATCAGTGGGTACTCTATCTAATTTTACTTCTCCCCTATCTATTATTTCTCTAATCAGATGATATCTCCGGGGAATGTGTTTGTTTCTGTTCGTGGCTCTGGGTTCCTTTGCTTGCGCAACCGCACCAGTGTTGTCACAATACAGCGGTATTGCACTGCTGGCACTTGGAACGATACCTAGTTCTTTTACGAACTCTAACAAAGCAACAGCTTCCTTGGCAGCTTCAGATGCAGCAATATATTCAGCTTCAGTGGTAGAATCGGCAGTTGTGCTCTGTTTGGAACTATTCTAACTCACTGCACCACCATTGAGGACGAAACATATCCTGACTGAGACTTGAAGTCATCATGGTCTGTTTGGAAGCTAGCATCAGTATACCCAGTAACTGATAACTCTGGCTGCCCACCATAGACTAAGAAATATTCTTTAGTCCTTCTAAGGTACTTAAGAACAGTCTTGACAGTTCTCCAGTGTATCTCACTGGGATTTTGCTGAAATCTGCCTGTCATGCTGAGTGCATAAGTCACATCTGGCCTAGTACATATCATGGCATACATAATAGATCCTATAGCCGAAGCGTACGGGATCTTCTTCATGTAACTCATTTCTTTGTCATTAGAAGGGCAACCTTTCTTAGACAATATAATGCCATGTCCCATAGGAAGAAACCCTTTCTTAGAATTTTCCATTGAGAAACGTCTCAGCAATTTGTCTATGTAAGTAGACTGAGACAATCCCAACATCCTATTAGGTCTATCTCGATAGATCTTAATTCCAAGGATGTAGGAAGCCTCACCCAGATCCTTCATCATGAAGGAGCTAGACAACCAATCTTTCACGGATTGCAACATGGAACGATCGGTTCCCATTATCAGTATATCGTCAACATATATGATAAGGAAGACAACATTTCCATTCTTGCGTTTACTATAAACGCATGGATCCTCTTTGCTTCTGACAAAATCAAACAATTTGATAGCTCTGTCAAAGCAAATATTCCAACTCCTAGATGCTTGCTTGAGTCCATAAATGGACTTCTTTAACTTGCATACTCCATTCGGCTTTTCTTTGGATATAAAACCTTCAGGCTGTGACATATACACATTTCCTTCGAGTTCTCCACTGAGAAACGCGGTTTTAACATCCATTTGCCAAATGTCAAAGTCATAGTATGCAGTTATTGCAAGTAATATCCTAATGGACTTGATCTTAGCGACTGGCGAAAAGGTTTCATCATAATCAATGCCCTCGCGTTGACTATAACCCTTTGCCACCAACCTAGCCTTGTAGGTTTGTACCTTGCCATCTGCATCTCTCTTCTTTTTGAAGATCCATTTGCAGCCTATGGGGCGAGCCCCATCTGGCAAATCAACTAGTTCCCAAACTAGATTGAGATACATCGAGTCCATTTCAGATGTTAAGGCAGCCAGCCACATCTTCGAATCGGTGCCTGACACCGCTTCGATATAGGTCTTCGGTTCGTCGTCTTCTGAATCAACCTCATCATCTTGGTTCTCAACCAATAGATTTAGTCTTTCAGGTGCACGACGATTCCTTTGAGGCCTATTGAGTTGGTTTTGCGTTGGTTCAAGCGGTTTATTCTGATCGTGATGAGGTTCCAGCGTGTTGAGCTTTTCAACATTTGGGATATTCTCAAGAATTTCACTATGATTTTCTTGAGGTCGGGTTGATACAATATCTTGTCTTTGATGCATCTCATTGTCTTGAGGTGGCCCTCTAAGAGACATTTCCCCTCCCAATAGATCATCAAAAACTCCCACTAAGTTCTTGTCCACTCCATTGGAAAATACCTCATCCTCTATGTTATCTTGTGGTTCTTGAATTTCTTCAAGATCTACTGTGTTGTAACCTTGTTCCTTGGAGACATAATTATCTTCAAGAAACGTCACGTTTCTGGATACTATCACCTTGTGATCTCCAGGACAGTAGAATTCATATCCTTTGGTTTCTCAAGGATATCCCACAAAATAACATTTTTCACTTTTAGTTTCCAACTCATCAGTCATCATCTTCTTAACAAAAGCAGGACAACCCCAGGTCCGCATATGGTTAAGACTCGGCTTTCTGCCACACCATAATTCATATGGTGTTTTCTCGACCGATTTAGAGGGAACTCTATTCAGGATATAAACTGCGGTAAGTAAGGCATAACCCCAAAGAAATATAGGGAGACTGGTGAAACTCATCATGGATCGAACCATATCTAATAAAGTTAGATTTCTCCTTTCAGATACTCCATTCATCTGTGGTGTACCTGGAGGTGTCGAGTCTAACCGGATTCCATGTGATTTCAAGTAATCAAGAAAATCTCGGCTTAAGTATTCCCCTCCTCGATCTAATCGAAGAGTCTTAATACTTTTCCCAAGTTGTTTCTCAACTTCTAACTTAAACTCCTTAAATTTCTCGAAGGCCTCAGAATTGTGTTTCATCAGATACACATATCCATACCTTGAGAGATCATCAGTAAAAGTTATGAAGTACGAATATCCACCTCTTGCTTGAGTTGGGAACGGTCCATACACATCTGTGTGGATCAACTCGAGCACAAACTTGGCACGTAGCCCTTTCCCAGAAAGTGATTTACTTGTCATCTTTCCTTTGAGACAAGATTCGCAAGCACCATATGATTCGAAATCAAATGATGTGAGATAGTCTAACTTTCTCAATCTTGCTATTCTTTTCTCATTGATATGACCAAGTCTACAATGCCAAAGATAGGTTTTATTATTCGTATTACTTAGCTTAGGTCGTTTGTTTTATACATTGAGAATATTTTGTTCACATTCAAGCATATATAAACCATTCGAAAGAGAGGCACTTCCATAAAACAATCCATTAAGCGAAAACGAGCATCTACTGTTTGCAAAATGGAAGGAAAAACCTTGAATGTCTAACATTGGAATGGAAATAATATTCTTTGAAATTATAGGAACAAAATAACAATCATGTAAATCTAGTCTATATCCTGAAGGAAGATCTAATCTATAAGTCCCTACACGTTCAGCAGCAACTCTTGCTCCATTTCCCACGCGTAAGTCGACCTCCCCAGGCCTCACTTTCCTGCTTTCACTTAGACCCTGCACATTATTACAAATGTGTGAGCCACAAGCTGTATCTAATACCCAGGATTGTGAATTGTTTATAGACATATTTATCTCAATGACAAACATACCTGAGCTCCCATTCAATGCACCTTGTGCTTTGAACTTTGGGCAGTCTCTCTTCCAGTGTCCCTTCTCGTGACAGAATAGACACTCATCCTTTGGCAGTTTCGGCTTCTTTTGAATCCCTCCACTCTTAGGCTTCAAGGCCACATCGCTAGATGCTTTCTTCTTCTTCTTCTTCTTCTTCTTCTTCTTCTTCTTCTTCTTCTTCTTCTTCTTCTTCTTCTTCTTCTTCCTTTTGGAAGAGTTCGCAGAAGAGCTCACCATGAGCACAGATTTGCCTTTAGAAGTGGAAGACTCATAGGTCTTAAGCATGTTGTGAAGCTCAGGCAAAGTCACCTTCGTGTTGTTCATGTTGAAGTTCACTATGAAGTTTTCAAAAGAACTAGGAAGTGACTGCAAGATCAGATTAGTTGAGACACTTGATGGTAACACCGTTCCAATCGATGTCAACCTCTCAATTAATCCAATCATCTTCAGTACATGCTCAGAAACCTGGGCCCCATTATGAAGTTTACACTTAAAGAGGTCACTGAGTATCTCATACTCCATTGTCTGAGCTTGTGAGGCGTACAGATTCTGCAAGTGTTTTATCATCTCATAAGGGAGCATGTGTTCATGTTGCCTATGCAGATCGATACTCATCGAAGACAACATGACACACTGAGCCGACGTGGCATCCTCAACATGCTTCTTATAAGCATCTGCGTCAAACTTAGCATACTCAGAAGAAGTTTTGTCGGGGATGACACCGATTGGTTTGTCCAAGACGTACTCAACCTTTTCTTGCCTTAGCACCAAGCGCAAGCAATAGAGCCAATCCGTAAAGTTGGACCCAGTCAACTTGTTTGATTCCATCAAACATTTATAAGCCAAATTCGACATTTTTATCTGAACAGAAAATAATCAAACGGAAAAGTAAATCAGAATAAAGTAAATAAAGATCACATTCATATCACTAATCAAAACAAGGGTTTATTGTTATGATTAGCTCCCACTAATTTTAACATATTTTGCGTCCCCAAACACAAAATACGGATTTATAATAATTATAAATCTTAGTGGTCCAAGATCCAAGTCTATATTACTGTAGTCTCTGCTTTGGCTGATGACTACAATAATATCACTAGGTAGGCCTCTAAGCCAATTGCAACAACCATTTTGCAATTCTTGGTTTATTAATCCAATTAATATCGCGTCCTTAAACTATTTTGGTCGCTTTGGCGTCACAAAATAATTTAAGCAAGTCAATTTCATCACACGATGCCAACCATGCATCTATGTATGAGCCCCGACCTCGTCGTTTTAGAGTAAACACTTTGGTGTAAAACTCGTGGACGAAGAGATCAAGAATTTCACACAATTATGATGGACGACGCTTTTATTTCTAAATAAGACTTGGTTTTATTTGGGGATTTTATATGTGATACTAATTGTTAAATTTAATATCTAATATTAAATTAAACGCAATTACTGGGTGCCGCCTACCCAGGCATAAGAAATGCGGACCACAAATATTGGGCGCCGCCTACCCATACATAATTTTACGGGCTACATGTATTAGGCGCCGCCTACCCAAACATAACGCGAACTTAACTACTATAGTAAATGAAATCAGCATAAAATCAAATAATTGCTTATCACATAAGATATCAAATAAAAGCTCAATGAATAAAATTACTAATCCAATCAAAATTTTATTCTTTAATTAAATGTGGATTAAAATTATTATTAATTCTAAATTAATATAATTATACATTTAATATTAACTCCAAATTAATATAAATATATAAGTCTAGTATTATTCTTTCAAAATTAATAATACTAGCAACATTCATTAATCTAATTAATAAATTAATATTAGTCAATTAGATTAATATATTAATCCCAAATTAATATAAGTATAGTTTTAATGTTAATTCAAAATTAACATAAATGTATAAGTCTATTTTATTTGTAATTGGAACTTTGAATTAATCTAATTAATTAATCCAATTTAATTAATTAAATTAAAACAAAATTTTTTTTTTTATTAACGGCCCAAACAGGCTGTCTTGGCCCAGCTACTGCTTAAGCAGCCCAGTCTTGGGCTGATCTTACATATGGGCCCAAATCCGCGGCCCAGTCAAGAAATTCCTAGCCCAGATTTGACACAAAAAATCGGCCCAGTTAGAGGACCCAGCTCCAAGCCCAGGTGCCCAAAACCGGCCCAAGTTAAATTAGCCCATCTGAAGTGGTCCAACCCAGCCTTAGCCCAGCCCAAAACCTTTAGGGTTAGGGCTGGACAACAGCCGCCACTTCCACCAAGCCACGCAACCGCCGCGATCGCGCCACCACCGCCGCGCTACCGCCGCAGCTCCTCCGGCCGCCGTCCAACGAGCAAGATCACCGGCACCAGACACACGCCGCCGCCGCGACCACCGCCGTCGCCGAGAGACAACAAGCTAGTAGCAGCAGCAGCGAAACATCACCGCCGCCGCCGCTACCGTCGTTGCCTTCGAGCAACATCAGCAGTCGTTGAACGCCACCTCTCCGGCGACTTCGCGCGGCGAGCAAGTCGCCGCCGTCGGCGTCGTGTTCAGGAGCAGATCGCGCGCTGCAACAGCAACGCCACCACCGGCTCGCATAGCAGCAGCACAGTGGCAGCGAGCGCCTCCGGTGGCGAGGCACGCGCAAACGAGCCCAATTGTTGACAATCACATAATATGAAAAACAGCTCCAGTTTATTCAAAATATAATACATCTACTTTAAAATTATTAACCTAATTAATATCATTCCCAATTACAAAATTCAATTTGACAGAATTTAATCCACATGAAATTAAATCAATTTCAATTATAAATCGAGCCCCGGGCTCTGATACCACTGTTAGTAATTCTCGATTCCATCTAATGTACGCAGCGAAATAAGTAATCGAGAATATTGATCGTGATTTATAACTGATATACATGTTGAGCATAAATTACGCTAAAGTTGGAACAACTTACTTGTTGCGTAATTGATCGGACTGAATTGCGCGAATGATTCACCACTTCAGGTATCCACGCGTATGTATCGTCCGCCGCAGGAACTATCCTCGGTGCAATTGTTCAATAATTGATCGCTAGGAAATCAATTATTGAATTATATGGTGTTTCTTTCTGACAAGATTGATTATCCCTACAATAGGGAATAGACCTATATATAGCGCATACACCCTAGGTATATGGGCCTAATATTCTGGTCTGCTTTAATTAATTAATTAGTATAACCTATTAATTAATTAAAGCCCATATCCTAATTTAGTCCATTACTTTAAAATGTGTACTTTTTTTAATATCGCAATGTGATAGTTGATTAGCATATGATAAAATCTCCTACTTATTTTTCCTATACACAGATAAAATGTTACGTATTTGAACTTTACAGGTTTTATTATTATGGATATATGGGAATATTTGATTATATTCCAAGTTCATAAACAAAAAAACCAAAACAATTAGGATGTATTACCTCCTTTCGTTCAACAAAAAATGTCGCTTTAGACTTTAAAAAATAAAATAAAGATAGGTAGAAATAGCAAACATATTGCTACATAATCTATTTAATTGATATATATTTTGTGTAATAAGGAAACATAGTTAAGTAATTTAATTGAGATATGTTTTGTGAAATAAGGAAATATAATTAACTAAATTAAATACTCCCTCCGTTCCATATTAATTGGCGTTTTAGGATGTTCTTCCTTTTTCCAATTAATTGATGTTTTACATATTTTTCATCAATTCTACCAATTTTCTCTCTGGGCCAATCCTCAAATATCTCTACTTTTCAATATATTAGAGATATTTTGATTTGGTCAAATCTTTAGTTGAGGGTATATCTGTCAAAAAGTTTATATCCTTAATTTTTTCCTTTCATCCTAAAACGTCGATTAATATGAAATTGAGGAAATAAGTTGTTTATGGTAAAATTGAAAGAATTGTGTTTTGTTATTAAAGTGATTTTTCTTTTGAAAGATATATTTTATCATCTCTAAAACGATAATTTTTTTATAACTAGAGGGAGTACATGATAAATAGTTAAAAACACCTGCATTGTTGTAACATATATGTATATATATATAATTAATATTTTATCGTTAGCAGAAAAATAAATCTCAATTTACAAACCTTCACTAACTCATTCACAGAAAAAATGGAAGACATATATCATGCTATAGTAGTTTGAAGGATACGTACGGTAGAACGATTAAGACTATTCTTATAGGAGATGCACTTGTCAGAGCGATTAAGAATGATTTTTGTTACTTAATTAGGGATTAGGGATATATTTGTCATTTTTCCCCTTATCCATTGAATTTGGTGCCCAAAATTCTTTTGACAATATGTACTAATTGTCATGAAGTGTTGATTAACACATTAACAAATTGCAAAATGTTCAATTTATATTTTGTGGGAAAAAACAACTTATGATGTTCTCGTACTTTTTAAAATTTCATTAGCCCAAGCTAAACCAAAAAAAAAAAAAAAAAAAAGAGAGAAAAACCTCCATCGCTTAAGAGCCAAGAAGAAACGTCCATATATTACTTGGCTTTCCAGTTTCAAAAATATAATTCAACATTTATAAAACATTTACCCAACTTATAATTTTTTATTTTAGTTAAAAAAGATATTCAAATAGAGCACATAAAAATTAAATAACATGAAATAAAAAAAAAAATAATAAACCCAAATAATTAGGTGTTGTCAACACAGAATGAAATGAACATTGCACTAGGGTCTAGTTAGGGATGTGAAAAAAAAGGTGGGACGATCGAAAGCGAAAAGTGTGTGATAGAGGCGGTTTGTAATCAACCCCTCAACAGTGTTTGAAGGTTTGAATGTTCAGAAGAATACCTATGAATAATCTCCGAAAAAGATCCGTGAAACAAGTGCCAACTCCCTCTCCTTTGCTGCTTCTTCCACGTGCCTACAAAACAGAGCAGGGGGGTGCCCCGGCGTAAACCTTCCGACGCTCAAGTCAGTGCTCTGCTCGAAGAGTAATATTCGAGCAAGAAGAATAGTGGGTTAAGAGTGTGTAACCTTTTTGAAGAGGAATGAACTCCCTATTTATACTTACTGTTTACTAGGGTAAAGGGCCAAAATGTTATTTTGGGTTGCCCAATAAGATCGCGCCAGCTGTCCCTCTGTACCCGGCGGCGGTGTCAGAGGGTACAGTATTTTTTTCAGTACAACTCACAGTTGTCTGTACCTTTAACTCCAGTTGTCTGTACTTGCTGTCGGAATTTGGGGAGCGCATATCTTGGTTCCTAAGTAACCAATGCAGGCCTCTCCATCTCCAGAGCCCCGGTCCTGCTCCAGTGCTGCTCACTGGTGCACCTGGAGGATTACACTGAACCTTTCCGTTCAGGGCCAATAACCCAACTGCGGGGTCATCAGAGCTGGATACTTTCGCCAGAGCTGGTACCAATGATAGTCATGCCATGACACCTCAACCCTGCAGGGCTGAATCAACCTTGGCCGATACACGGGACTCATCCCTGCAGGGGTGACCACAGATCTGCCGTGCTCTCGAGGCACCAGAGCTGGAGGGGTCTCATGTGTTTAAGTCAAGGGCGGTCCCTTTGACCCGTATCAGCAGTGGCTAGATTCCCGTGCAAGGGTGAAGTATATTTCTCCCCTATCAGTGTGCAAAGTAAGCCGGGACGGAGGGAGTAATATTTAGAATTGCACAAACTCTCTGACTGGAGCAAAAAGAAATTCAATTTTCAGAATTAAACAAAGTTTCCTACGTCATGATTGCAGAATTAAACAAATTTCAGTTTTCGGAGCTGAAAAATAGTTTCAGAACTGAAAAAATATTTTCAGAGATGAAAATTTCAGATTTAAACAAAAGATTTTTCAGATTTAAAGTTAAGATTTAAGGGCTGAAAATATTGTTTCAGAATTGGGAAAAAAGAATTTTAAGATTTGAATTTAAAATTTCAGAGCTAGAAATATCGTTTCAAAATTGGAAAAAGGAGAATTTTCGGATTTTGATAAAATTTTAAGTTTCCAGAACTGAAAAAATAGTTTCTGAGTTGAACAAAATTTCAGCTTCCAGAATTGAATAAAAAATCTCAGATTCGAACACAACTTTTCAATCTTCGGAGCTGCAAAAAGAATGCAGTATTATTAGGACGGATTTTCGACTTTAAGCATCAACCATCAAAAACAATTTTATCTTCAACAAATGACATTAAATAGTTTTAGGCTTGAATAAACGTTTAGATTTTAAAGCTAAAAAATAGTTTCAGAGTTGAGAAAATATTTTTAGAATTGCCAATTTTAGTTTCATAATTAAATGAAAGGAATTTTCAGATTCAAATTTTAGATTTGAAGTTTCAGAACTGAAAAAGATACTTTAAGAGTTGAATTTTTTACTCAAGAATTCCAAGACATTGTGGATATTTATTGATTAGCTCAAAGGTAAATCTGTGTTTATTTTTAGTATTGCCATCTTACGACTTGAGTTTTGGGAGGAGTTTGCTCAGTTCTTGAATAGAGTTATGTCTTGCATTAGTTCCAACGTGTTACAATCTAGAATTTGTGGAAATATTTAGGAAAGGCGGAAAAATCACTCTGATATGTTTTCATCCGTATTACTTGAATTTAACCCTCTCCCTAGATGTGCATTAAATTTATAGATATCGAGAAGGCCCGGAGCCCTGTCTTCAACCTAAGGCTTCTTGCATTATATGCCCCAGACATCTAGCTCTGCCTTACGCCTCGGAAATGCTTCTTACATTATAAGCCCCAGAGCTCTAACTCTGCCTTACGCCTCAGAAATCTTCTCGTATTTTAATCTTAAAGGCTCCAACTCTGCCTTGCGCCTTGGAAACGTGTAAGACCAGCTAGCCTGGTCACAATGAATCAGTGTAATCCCAAACAAGCTCCTGGTCTCTTTTACTTAATTCCACAGTTCCCCCTGTGGTAGCATTGAATTCCGTGTAAGTCCAAAATTTACAACCCTGGCTGCATTGAATTTCATGTAATCTCAGGCAAGTTCTGGTTGCATTGAATCAACGTAACCAGGCAAGTCCCGCTTGCACTTCTGGCAGCACAAACTTAAGCACTAATGTGCATTATGAATTGGAAGTTACGCCTCTTTCACCTTGTAAAGCAGCTCTATAGCACCCTACACGTAATGATGGCTCTATCTATCACGATGTTTATAGTTCACAACCCTGAACACCTTAGGGGCTTACTTCTTAGCTTGAGCCAAGATAACTCTGAACGGCATTAGCTCTAAGTCATCTTCTTATCTAGAGTTTCAATTCTATCCATAACAAATTTCAATTCCAGTGAATTCCAAAGGCACCATAAACTCAAACTTAGATACCACCTAGTCTTGAACATTTAGATAGACACCCATAATAGATAAATCGAGACTTATTTGAGTCATGCTCAGAGTTAACTCTGAACATGTGACTAGGGAGTAGTATGCCCAGGGAGGCCCCAGCCCTAGTGGACTCACCATATTCCGAGAAATTAGAAAAAAATTCATACATTGAATAGCTAAGACAACCAAAATTTAGATTTAGTTCTCAAGTTATATTCGTGATTGAGTACTTCACAACAGCATTGTTCATGCATGGTGGATCAGCTTCAACTCTATCCTATACTTTCGTAGTTGCAGTTTTGATTATAGTAGGACACCGTAGTCTGTTTTGAGGACTGTGGAGTAACTGGATAACAAATACGTGAATTTCTCCTATATGTCATCATAAATATCATATGATTTTCATAATTAAATTGCAGGGCCATCAAGTACAAACATTCGGTTGTTTAACGCCTCTTAGCAGTTTATTACTTGATTAATGTTTGCTAATCCCATCCACCTACAAGATAAATTCTTAACGAGTTTTAATAGCAGCTCAGAACATATAAAAGAGTCTTAGGTCTATTATTGGTCAAGAAGGTAATCTATGTGTGTTTAGTGCACCATTCATCATTGATCAACTCTATTGTCATGTGACTCTCATACTTAACCAACTATGTTGTCGTGGGACTCTCATACTTGATTGATCACATTTTAAATTGTTTTAGGCCTTGTCATAATTGAATGTAGCTCTTAACTTTATTACCATACACAAATTTAGTTTACGACATAAGTGAGGCTTGTCAAAATTAGGCACACCTTGTGTATTGAGTCGATGCCGATCCTATGAGGGATGTAGTTTGATGATCTTTGAAGTTGAGGATTTGAGGTTGAATATGTTCTTGTTTGCGACACCCACATTCAATTTTGTTGGTTATTAATTTCTTGCACTAATTTTAGCTCTGAGTTTTAAGGACGGTTGGACTAGTTCGTGCTGACAGCATAACTCTGTGAAATTCTCTGACTATTATTGTCTACTCTAAGTAACACCAATGAGTTACTCAGAGTAGGGGGGGGGGGTATCTGATGTGGGTAAAATTATCTATCTTTCAGGCCTGATAATATAGGGAACTCAAAGCTGAAACATAGAGACGAGCGGTACAGTTTTATTGTGAGAGAGGACTCTGAAATGACCTTTCGGTCCCTCGGTAAGAAGTATAAATACCCACCCCCTCAAATGGATTCACCATTCACAACTTACTACTCATTTTTTACTTTCTATCGCTACTTTCTCTCCTTTATTTCTCTCTTCCACAACCACCCCTTTTTCAGACTTTAGCAACGGAGGTTTCTCCATCGAAAATCCTTCTGGTGGTTTTGCAGGAATTATCCCATCTATTTCGACTAGAAGTGCGAAGATCAAGAATATCCTTTATTTTTATTCATTTATTTTCTGGTTTTTGCCCCTTGGTTCATAACTTTTCCCCTCTAATTTTTTTTTATTATGAGCTGAATCCTCAACTCATATCACAGCAGAAACTGATTTCCCAAATTAACATAACATGTGCAATGCACGTGGCAATTTATGGTGGAATTTTGGATTTTCGACAAATTTTATCCATAAATTGGATTATGTCCTAAACTACAGTTACAAAATTGATTATCTTGGTGTGTGTGACTTCTCCTAGGGCCTTTAACTCTCCCCACTTCATAAAGTAGTCTACCACTACCATGGCTTGTGTGAAACCTCCTTTTGTCTTGGGAAAGGCCCGATGAGGTATATTCGCCACTTGGCAAATGGCCAAGGGCTCCTGACTGATGTGAGGTACTCCGCAACACTCTGCACGAGGGGTGCACACCTCTGGCATCGTTCACAGGTCTTGACAAACGCAGTTGCATCTCTTTTGAGTGATGGCCAAAAGTATCCTTGCCTCAGAATCGTGTGACCTACGTGTTTCCTCCTGTGTGATTTCCGCAGACGCCCTCGTGCACCTCCCTGAGGACATACTCCTGCTTGTGCTCAGAACGCACTTTTCCAGTGGCATGGAAAGCCCACGTTTATACGGGACGTCATTGACCAGATTATAATGAGTCGTCCTTGCCCGCAACTGATGTACATCTCACACCTCTGTCGGTGTTACCCTGCTTCGCAAATACTCCTCTAATGGTTTCATCCATCCCAAATCACTCACACCGGTTTCGTCCAAAGCTATTGCCACTGCCATTATTGCTGACGAGCTCGAAGCTCGGAACATTTCCACCGAATTCAAACTCTCTACGTCCTCGGAGGTCGCAAATCGTGTTAAACTGTCAGCTCGAGTATTTTTTGTGCGTGGGAAATTAAAATATACCACGACAAATAAAAAAAATAAGCTTCCCTAAAGTTTGAGTATGATGTGTGTGAAGATGACGCGGAATGCATGTCAAGGTGGTTGTTTTTTATATGTGGGCTTCACACAACGATCATAACAGAGTCAACAAAGCAAAGAAAACTAGCCATGCAAGTTGATATGTCATTTATTTATGGATGGGATTCCCACTTACGAAGCGAATTTGCAAAGATGTATAACTAAATTACACTTGTTTTTCTTCACAAAACAAACCTACCTCACTTCTTACAACATTTTCGATCACTATTTTCTGCTTGTCCCTGTTATGCATAAGGTCCCACTATTTATAGAGCTCACATTTGGTGGGAAACATCATTATGACCATTTCAAATCATGAATGTCCCATCGAGGTCGTGTAGGAAGGCATGTTTGTCCTGTGTCGTGCATACGGAACCTATCTCAGAGGCACTTGTCTTTGTCTGTCACTTTAACTGAGCTCGTGGCGGAGAAAATGGAGGTCACTCAGAGCGACCTAATAGTTCAGGTCGGTCTGGTTCTGTCTTAACACCCTAAGAATGAGTTCACAGGTCCTAGGTCGTGGAGTCATTATTCCTCCTAGCCTCGATCTGCAGGTCGTCTATTGACTTTATGTTGATTTTGTCAATTATGACCTCATGAGCAGCTCCTTCCACGTCCTTTCACAAGTGACGTTCCTACCTATTTCATGCCAACTAACATTCTAACATAAACACGATATCCGCACTGAGCTTGAGAGTTCAAGGGCTAAGTACACATAGAAGAATGGTCGCGTAGTACTGTGGAGAATGGTGGAAGGGATGATGGAAACATTAACCTGTAAAGAAGAAAGACATTTTTCTGGGGACCTATTTCCAGTTGGGCATGATTGCACTTAGTGAAACATGTCCCCTTTTTTTAAAAAAAAAAAAATTGTATCTTTTTCTCTTCATTTTTTTTTTTTTTTTTCATTTTAAGGCTAAGAAACAAAAACATAAGAAACTTCTCTTCTTTATTTTGGTCATGCTCAATTTAAACCTGTCACAAATTTCTAAAGAAGCTCTTATAAAACGAGACCACGCTGAAGAAAAAAAAAAAGCAGCTTTCTGCAAAGCACAAAATTATAACACTAAATGGGGACTCAACTTCTCACAAAGCAAGATCATGCCTTACGAGAAGTAGTTCTGAACCTATTAATACACTAAAAACTAACCTTACCAATAACAAGAGCACAAAATAAACAAATTGGGGTTGCCTCCCAATATATAGCGCAATGTTTGAACATCAACAGTCTTCCTTCCTTCATCCCTATGGTCAGCCACTTCCACAAATATTAGTCAGTATCTCATTAAGGTCAAAACACGCATTCGGTTCGAGCTTGCCAAGGTCTAAAAAGAAGTATGCATCATAGCATCATCTTCCATCCTCATGATATAAGAATCAGTTGGAAGCTTTAGGTCTTCAACTTGTTCTTCACGTTTCATCTTCCTCATGCTAGCGTGTAGTTCCCTCAAAAACTCCAGATACTTGTAAATTTCCTTGGTCTCTTCTAAGAGCGAAGACATGATTTCAACCTGCTGAAGGGTTATAGAATTTGTTTATCAAGTTTTCATTATAACATAATAACTACAACTATCCAAATTATTAAATTACAAAAAGAGAAAACTAAAATAAATAATTTTAATCTTCTAAAAAAAAAAAAATTGCAATCCTTCCATTTTTCATTGAGTTATCTGACATTTTTATTTTATATACAAGAATCTTAAAACAAAATATATCACAATCATTCTTAGGATAAAAAATTATACTTAAAATTAATATTTCAATTATATATATATTACAAAGGGAAAAAAATCATTATTAGTCCTGTATGTTAGCTCGTGTCCAATAAAAGTCATTTAAGTTAGGTAATTCCAATTTCAGTCTTATATGTTGCGAAAATTGTCCAATTTGAGGACACTACTCGTATCTGACGGTCAAATTCGTTGGAATCTCGCATGTGGCACGCACGTGATGCTTAATTTTGGGGCTTTCCGGCGACGGCGTCTACATGGCAAAAATAGACCCACATGGCAGGACACCTCATTTGATGACTCAACAAAAAAAAAAAAAAAATATATATATATATATATATATATATATATAAAATAATAATAATAATAATAATAAAATAAATTAATTAATTAATTAATAATAATAATAATAATAAAAAATAAAATAAATTTCTAATTAAAATCATTTGGGATATTAACATTTGGGATAATTAATTAAACGCATAACATCAAATTAAAAAAAGGACAAGATTGAAACTAACCTATTTCTCTCTCTTCAATACTCGAATGAAAAGTGAAGAACATCTCCTCTAATTTCAATCCTCGTCGAGCTCCAATCTCTTCAATCACTGGAGATGTTGTTCTGCGGACGAAATGGCGAGGCTTCAACCACCTGATGATATTGACAATGCCAACCCGCAGTATGGTAATATTCGTTTCAATTCGATTTAAGATTTTCTTATTCTCGCATTTTTTAGATATTTGCAACTTGTGCTTTCTTTTATCATTTTCGCTAGTTTAATGGTTCTTGGGGGTGATTTACGGTAGAATTTTTCTAGATTTCTTCTTTCACAAAGGTATCCCTTTTCAAAATTGAGGCAAACTTTACTGGAGTTGTTGGGAAAGAAAGAAAATGAGAATCGTTGGGGAAGAAAGAAAATGAAAACTGCATTTGGTTGGAAAGTGTATTTTTAGATTTTAATTAGAATTTTATTTTATTTTTTATTTTTATTTTTTATATTGTTGAGTCATCAAATGAGGTATCCTGCCACGTGGGCCTATTTTGCCACACCGTCGCTGGAAAGCCCCAAAATTAAGCATCACGTGCGTGGCACATGCGAGATTCTAGCGAATTTGACCGTCGGATATGAGCAGTGTCCTCAAATTAGATAATTTTCTCAACATACAGGTCTAAAATTGAAATTACTTAACTTACAAGACTTATACTGGACACGGCCTAACATGCATGACTAATAATGATTTTTTTCCCGTATTACAAATATCAAATCGGAAATCATCAAAAGAAGATTAGTTTGATATGTTTTACATAAAAAATAGAGTTGAAATCAAGAAGTTATAAAACTTTTAGATTGTAAGGGAAAAAGACGAAAAAAATAAAATTATAAGAGATTTTTTGGGAAATGACACGAGTTTTCTCTTTTTAAGACTGATAAAGCGCCAAACTTATCCAAAATCAATCACAATAATCACATGCAAGAATTAAAACGACACCAAGATTTACGTGGTTCGATCCGGAGATCTACGTCCACGAGTGAAGGTAATAACCTTCCGGGGTGTTTTTCACTATTTCTCCTTCAAGGTGGAAGTTCGATCTTATAAGTTGTAGTTCAGAATACAAAAGTGCCAACCCTAAATCCGAATACAATTCTCCTATTTATGCTATCACAAACGAAACCCTAACTAAATCCCTATAATCTCGCCCACCAAATCATGGCAGTTAGGAAAAGATCATGGGGATCTCAACTTCCAAATATGTCACAATTGGGTTGTGTTGGGCTCGCACTTCTGGGCCCAGTTGACTCGGTTGATGGGATAGTTCGACCTGGAGTTACTGGGTCATACCTATCAGATGCCCCCCACTAGCCGGAGCAAGGTAGGAGCTTCGGTTAAGAGTAAGTCATGTTGTAATAGGTATGAGTTGGCGGCGATGTAGAGCGATGTAATGGCATAGCCGGCAATGAAAGATTCCACTCTTACCGAACTGACGGACCACCGGGGTGAAGGAACCAGTCGGGGGCGAGCTGATGCACCCCCGAGGTGAAAAGGTCAACAGGGACCGAACCGAACCGAACTGAGGTACCCCCGGGGTCATGGGGTCGGCAGAGGCCGAGCTGAAAACATGCCCGGGGTAAAGGGGTCACCGGAGTGAAACCCAAAGCTTCCTGGGGAAGGGTGAAGTTGATGTGATTGGCGGCGCCATCATTAGGAGAAGGGATGTGAAGTGACGCGTTTGGGAATCCCAAGAAGCGTGTCCCCACACGCCTAGGTAACTGTAATACGTGTGACTGCCACGCACAAATCTTAAACGCTGAATTTGAAAAGGCCAGATCTGGGTCGTTGATTCGTGAGTATATACATATATGGCTTGTACAGTAAGCTTCACTATTCTCATTTGCGGTTTGCGAGAGACAAAGAACGGGAGAAAAAGAGAGTATCATCTGTGCGAAGTCGTGAGCAATCTCAAATCGAAACCAAGTAAGTATGTCTTCCTCTTCGTCTTCGTCTTCAATTAGAGAAGTAGGGACAACTAAAGCCCCGTTGAACGTAGAACCCTTGCGCTTTATTATCCCTGAAAGAAGAGAGATTAGGATGGTATATAGGGCAGACGGTATGGAATCTGGCACCCGGGCAGTAGGGTTTAGTGATTGCGGGGAGGAGGACTTCGAGGTTGCCGCGGAGGCGCTACGGATGTCGCGGGTGCAAATAGAAGCCCTGATACCAACATTTCATTTTCCTTTTAATTTAGAATATATTGTGCCGGAGCCTAGTGAGCGAGCTTGTTGCCCACCCAGGGGGTTCATAAGTGTGTATATAGACCCCCTGAGGGTAGGAATTAGGTTCCCTCTCTGGGACTTCGTAGTGCAGCTGCTGAGGTATTACGGCATTGCCCTATGCCAATTAGCACCCAATGTCGTGAGGTAAGTTGTTGGGTTCTTAGTAGTATGCAAGAGGGCCGGGGTGGAACTGGATGTAGATATATTTAGATTCTTCTTCCAACTTAAAGCCTTCGGGAAATCGAAGGGGTGGTATTCCTTTAGCCCGAGGGCCCGAGGTGGGTTTAAGGTGAAAAACCCGAGTAAGGTAGAGGGTTGGAAGGAGAAGTTTATATTTGTGAAGGTTGATGTGGTCCTCCCGAGGTGGAGGAGGGAGGAGGTAGTGGATAACGCCCCGGTGGTGGAGCCGGAGCCGGAGGTAGTTAATTATTTCCGTACCGTGGGTACGTTCAAGGCACTCTGCACCGAAGAGGAGCTGGAGGAGGCAAGGTTAAGTCCCTACTACTCGGGAGGAGCATAGGAGAATCCCACCCGGGGGCAGGATTCGGCAGCCAGGGCAGCCGAGGAGGGTAGGAACTCTTAATATGTTTGAACTGTTTGTAACTTGCATGAGATTAACCATTGATCTTCTTGCAGTGGGGCGATTCGGAAAAGATACAGCTGGAAGCTCGGCGGTGCCTCCGGCTTCGAAAAAAAAGGGGACCGCTGCCGAAGTGGCCCCTATAGTGAGGGTGTCACCGAGTCCGAGGCCGTCACAAAGGACGGAGGACGAAGTTGTGGTCGCAGGGTCGACCCCGAGGTCGAAGAGGAGGTCGGAGCCGTCCTCTACTCCGCCTGTAGAGGCCAAAAGACTGTGCACGGACCCAACCCCTGAGGTACAGTAGGGATAGTCATTTCCGTAAGAAATATCTTTCTCTGAAACTCGTCTTCGTTTGTTTGTTTGTTATTTCTTTATGGGCAGGGGCAAACAAATGTGCTGGGCCTGGAAGGGCCTGAGGTCGAGGAGCTATTGCGGCTAGCTCAAGGGATCATGGACCTCGGCCGAAGGAGTGAGAGGGAGGCTAAGGAGGAGTTAGCTGAGGCGTTGAGGGAGTTGCAGTCTCGAAACGACAGGTTAACTCACGACCTGTCAGAGGCTCGCAAGAGAGCTTCCGAGGTGGAGAAGGAGGTGGCGCGGCTGCGCGAGGTGGAGGCGAACGCCGGGGTGCTTTGTGGCGGACTGGCGGAGCTACGCGCTGAGCTGAGGACGAAGGAGACGGCGGTAGTTGAGGGCCAGGGGGCCGTAGTGAAGACTTTCGTAGAAAAACTGCTGCAGACCAGCACGTTCCTCGACTACCAAATGGGGTTCGTCGCGGTTGGCGACACGGCAACACGCTCCGTGCTGCTGGAGAAGGTCAAGGAGATCTATCCGGATGTGGACGTTTATCGTCCAGAGTTCGGATACGATTTCAACTCTGTGGGCGCCGTGGAGGAGGCATACTACAATGCACTAGCTTGGGTCCCAGAGTGGCCTTTGGTAATGGCTCTGGTGGAGAAGAAGATAATACTGAGCGCCGAGGAGATCGCTGCCTGCAATGTGGACCAGGACGAAGAGTTCCTGTCCTTTCGGCGGGGAGAGTTCACTTTGGAGCAACGAACAAAGGATCCACCCCCGCGCATGGAAATCACGGCAGAGACAACGGAGGGTGATGCGTGTCACACCCACCCTTGTAAAAACTTATCCTATACTAATTTTCTTAGCCTTACAAAACCTGTATTTTTTTTTTCAAAATTAACGTTTTAAAATACTCCTTCAAGACCAAAACGTCACCTACATATATTTACATAGCTCCAGATTGAGTACAAAGGTGTCACACTCCATTCAACACCATATTTACATAAATATACATATTAAAGTACTTTAATTTGAACATGTCCAAAAGATTGTTAGAACACTAGCAAAAACATAGTGAGTCCAAGGTTTAGCCCCACAGGTCGTCATTCATATACACGGGGGCTTCAGAACTTGTAGAAACTCCAACAGCATGCCAAATCAGTCCACGAGTTCATGCGTAGTCAAACTCACATACAATGCAAGAACTACGTGAGCTAAAACTCAGTAAGCAGAAATCATGCATGAGAAATGCATATATGAGGGTTGCAAGTTATAGAACCATTTCTTTCAACTATTTTCTCAAAAGGAAACCCTTTTGTGTGGGAAATGGCTCCCTTCACTGGCACAACCTCACCAGAATATCCCTCCATACTCGTGACTACCAAAGGTTTCTCCTCCCCCCTTATAGTCCACCCGAGATATTTGTGATGATTGGTACGACCAAGTGGCTATCCTTCCGAGACTACAAGGGGTCCGCCTCCTGCCTGCCCCTGCAGTCCACCGGAAAGTCTACCTCTTCCCGTACCCCTCATCATAAAGGTGCTGAAGTGGGAACCTCTTCCGCGTGCACGTCTGTCACCGGAAGCATCCCGAGAGACACCATATATAATATATAACTCTCAATGTGCCAGTGGTGACCAACCCCAAAATATTATCAACTTATGAAATTATGGTATTTTGACTTCTTATATGTACACCTGTAATTCTTGTGGATGTTAATGTTCATGATTGATGCACATCCATTTATTTCTAGCAACGGAATAAAACACTTTATACAAAGTTATGCAACAACACATATAACAATCAATTATCACAAATAATAAACACAAATACTATGTTCAAGCATTGTAGTTGTAGATGGATTTCTACTTACCTCTCCTCCGGAGTAGCTTTTGAGATTTCCTATTCCACAGTGGTAATCAATCTACGACAATTTCAAATCGAATTAATACACAATTTATCAAATTCCAGGTTATTAAGTATTTTTAGTTCGGAATTTCCAGTTTCGTCGCATTTTAGTAATAAGACTCTAACTGTTTCTAAAAAATTGATATTTATCTGATTCAAGTTGGGTTATAAAGCTAACACATAAGACTACAATTTTCATGTGTTACACTTTTCCTAATTCAGCTCATAAATTGGTCAAAATCGGCTAACTATTGAACATTTACTTTAAAAATCTAGGCAGATTCAATTTAACATTCTTCTCCCTTTTTCTTTTTTAACATCCTAGTTATAGATGCTATGGGTACCAGTTAAGTACTCTTCATTAATGGAAATCACTATCATTACAATTTAGTCATTATAGCAACTATTCTCAACTTGTAAATTGTGATATAAAAACTACTGGATGTATATCTTATAAAATCCTTGAGATTGATTGTATGTTTGGAAAGGAGAATTCCACTTACCAACTTTATGTTCTCCCAGTTGCCAGCACCGCCTCCCCTTTTCTTTTTTTGTTTTCGAAGTATGCTAATAATATATAGGATAACTATTATATAAGATTATTAACCGCCTTCTTATGTGGCAATGCGGTTAAATCTATTATATTATTATTATTATTATTGTTGTTGTTGTTGTTGTTGTTGTTGTTGTTGTTGTTGTTGTTCCGACAATAAAATTCTTTTACACATCTAACACTTCCACGTACTACATAATATTTTATGTTTTAAGCTTGTCACGCGTAGTCTTAAATTTTGTAGCATGTCCCAATATTTTAGACTAGGGGATTCTTGACTACCAAGGTAAACATGTCCAAAATAAGTCGCAAAATATAAAATGACGTAATAAATATAACAAATTAATTACTATCAAACTATCACGCAAATAGCACATAACAATATGGAATGCATGAAATGCAAAAATTATATTGGCCAGTGAGTTGTGAGAGGCGCAGGTATTACATCCTCCCCCCCTTATAAAAATTTCGTCCCCGAAATTTACTTACTTGAAGAGCTCCGGATATTTGGCTCTCATTTCTTCCTCTCTTTCCCAAGTGGCTTCTTCAACTAACTGATTTCTCCATAGGACTTTGACTAACGGAATTTCTTTGTTTCTGAGCCGTTTTACTTCCCTTAATAAAATTTGTACTGGTACTTCCTCATATCCTAAGTCTGCTTGTAGTTCTACAGGTTCACTGTTCAGGACATGAGACGGATTTGCAACATACTTCCTCAATATTGACACATGGAACACATTGTGTATTTGAGACATTGATGCTGGCAAATCGAGTCTGTAGGCAACATCACCAACTCTCTCAATAATAGGAAATGGACCAGTGTATCTCGGACTAAGTTTTCCTTTCTTACCAAACCGCATTATTCCCTTCATTGGTGCAACTTTCAAGAATACTAGATCTCCCACTGCAAACTCAAGTGCTCTCCTTCTCTTATCCGCATAGCTTTTCTGGCGACTCTGAGCTGTTTTCATTCTTTCCCGAATCTGTGACACAGCTTCTGACATTTCTTGTATTACATTTGGACCCAGAAGTCTTCTTTCGCCAACCTCATCCCAATGTATCGGAGATCGACACTTCCTACCATATAGTGCTTCATAAGGGGCCATTCCTATAGTAGATTGATAACTGTTGTTGTAGGAAAATTCTATCAAAGGTAGAAATTTGCTCCATTGACCTGGAAATCTAACACACAAGCTCTGAGCATATCCTCTAGAGTCTGTATCGTTCTTTCTGATTGTCCGTCAGTTTGTGGATGATATGCAGTACTGAAAGACAACTGTGTCCCCAGTGCCTTGTGTAAACTCTTCTAGAAGGTAGACAGGAATCTTGAGTCTCTATCTGAAACAATGGACAATGGTACTCCGTGAAGTCTAACTATTTCCTGTACATATATCTGAGCATAACGATCCATGGAGTAAGTAGTACAGACTGGGAGAAAATGAGCCGATTTCATAAGTCTGTCCACAATTACCCAGATAGCATCGTGACCCTTTACAGTTTTCGGCAATCCCACCACAAAATCCATTGTAATGTTCTCCCATTTCCATTCCGGAATTGGTAAGGGCTGTAAGGTTCCTGCCGGTCTTTGATGTTCTGCTTTTATTTGCTGACAGGTCAAACACTGTTCCACACACCGAGAAATATCTTTCTTCATACCTGGCCACCAATACTGCACCTTTAAATCTCGATACATTTTAGTAGCTTCTGGATGTACTGAATATGGTGTCGAATGTGCCTCTGCCATAATATCTCTACGAATGTTATCTACATCTGGCACACATAACCGGTTTTTTAATCTTAAGATATCATTCTCTGACAACTGAAAGTCTGAAGGCGTCCCTGAAGCAGCATCCTTCTTTATTTTAGCTAAATATTCATCTTCATTCTGTCCCTGCTTAATTCTATCAAGTAGGGTGGGTTGAAGGGTTAGAGCTGCTAGTCTTGCCTCCACTATCCCCAGTGGAACAATCTCAACATTCATTCTTTGCAAATCTAGTAACTCTGGTTTCCGAATCAAAGCCATCAATGTAGTACCTTGGGATGATTTTCTGCTTAAGGCATCAGCTACGACATTTGCTTTACCAGGATGATAGTTGATAACACAGTCATAGTCTTTCACGAGTTCTAACCATCTCCTCTGTCTCATATTCAGCTCTTTCTGTGTGAAAAAGTACTTCAGACTTTTGTGATCTGTGTAGATCTCACATCGTTCTCCATATAGATAGTGTCTCCAAATTTTTAGCGCAAATACTACTGCTGCAAGCTCCAAGTCATGAGTAGGGTAGTTTTTCTCATACTCCTTCAACTGTTTGAATGCATATGCTATTACTTTGTCATTCTGCATTAACACACACCCTAAACCATTCTTCGAAGCATCACTGTATACCACAAAGCCTCCAGTCCCCGTTGGTATTAAAAGGATCGGCGCAGATGTTAACCTTTTCTTTAGTTCTTGAAAACTCTGCTCACAAGTCTCTATCCACTTGAATGTTACACTCTTTCTAGTCAACTGTGTTAAGGGAGATGCAATTTTCGAGAATCCTTCTACAAATCTCCGATAGTACCCAGCTAACCCGAGAAAACTACGTACCTCTGAAGGGCTTGTAGATTGTGGCCAATTGTTAATTGCTTCAACTTTACTTGGATCAACTGAAATTCCTTCTCCTGACACAACATGCCCTAAAAATATTACTCGATCCAACCAGAACTCACATTTCTTGAACTTAGCGTACAACTGTTTCTCCTTTAGAACATCTAAAACCTTTCTCAAATGCACAGCATGCTCTGCTTCATTCTTGGAGTAAATCAGAATGTCATCAATAAACACGATAACGAACTTATCCAAAAAGTCTTTGAATACCCGATTCATCATATCCATGAAAGCTGCTGGGGTATTTGTCAAACCGAATGGCATTACCAAAAACTCATAGTGCCCGTATCTTGTACTGAATGCCGTTTTCGGGATATCTTCCTCTTTAATTTTCAGTTGATGATAACCTGAACGTAAGTCAATCTTGGAGAATATGGCAGCTCCCTGGAGTTGATCAAACAAGTCATCAATCCTGGGTAAGGGGTATTTGTTCTTGATCGTAACCTTGTTCAATTCTCTGTAATCTATGCACATCCTCATAGTACCATCTTTCTTCTTGACAAACAAAACTGGTGCACCCCATGGCGAAAAGCTAGGTCTAATGAAACCTTTGTCTAGTAAATCTTGCAATTGAATCTTTCATTCTTTCAACTCTGTTGGTGCTATTCTGTATGGTGACTTCGATATAGGAGCAGTCCCTGGATATACATCAATTACAAACTCTATCTTTCTGTCTGGGGGTAATCCCGGGAGTTCGTATGGAAATACTTCAGGATATTCTTGCGCCACTGCTACCTCCTCAATAGTCGGACAGTGCTTCTCTTCCATAATCATAACACTTACTAGGTAGCCTTCACAACCGCTTTCTAATAACAATTTTGCTTTCACCGCTGATATCGTGTGATATTTGAACCTTTTCCTTACTCCGATAAAGATAAAAGATGTGTCACCAGGCGGCTGAAATGTGATTACCTTGTTCTGACAATCTATTGTAGCACCATATTTCGATAACCAGTCCATTCCCAAAATCACATCATAATCGTTCATATCCAGTATGATCAGATCAGCATAAAGTTCTCTTCCTTCAATAGAGATAACACATGCTCGTAGAATCTGGTTAGTTTGTTTTGACTCTCCGGAGGGGATCATTACATTGTAACTAACGTCTGCTACATCAGGTTTCCCACCCAGCCTCTTCACATACTCAGTGGATGCAAATGAATGTGTAGCTCCAGAATCAAATAATGCAAATGCAATCGTATCACAAATGGGAACTTTACCTGTTACTACAGATGTATTTGCTTCCGCTTCCTCCGTGGTCATGGTAAAGACTCTAGCTGGCGTCTTCTTTTGTGTAGCAGGGTTTGAGTTCTCTGGACAAACCGTGGAAATGTGTCCAGCTTTTCCACATTTAAAACAAGTCCGATACTCTGCAAAGCACTTTCCACTATGTGAACCTCCACATGTAGGACATGTAGGTTGTGTGACTGGTGGTTTTCCTTGTTCACCCTTTTAGCGCTTGTTCTGATCCCATGATTGTTGTCCTGGTTTTGGTTGAAAACCTGGCCTTGGACTTTGTACTTGTGGCGGCCTTTTCTTTCCATCTCCTGCAAAACGAGGTCCTTGTCTTTGTATAAACTGGCGCCTAACCTCCTGAGCCCGCTTAATTTTCATTTCAGCTTGTTCGGCAATCAACGCTCGTTCAGCAACTTGTGAATAGGTTACCCCATGTATACCAGCCATACACACATCCCTATATAGCTCTGGCCTCAGACCCTCTAGGAACCTATCTACTTTCAATGCATCCGTACTGACCATGTGCTCCGCAAATCTAGAGAGTTGCTCGAACTTGGCGATGTAGTCTGTAACATCCATTGCCCCTTGTCTCAACTGTATGAACTCGTTCATCTTCATTACTCGAACTGGGGCAGTGAAATACTTGTTTCTAAAAAGTTCTTTGAACCTACCCCACGTCATTGTCGCCACATCCTCAATAGTTTTCATTATGTCCCACCAGTGTCCCGCACTTCCACGTAACATGAACGATGCACACAATACTTTTTCCCCCTCAGGAACTTTACTATACAAAAACATATTCTCTATAGTTCTAAGCCAATCCTCTGCATCAGTGGGATCCGTTGCACTCTCAAATGTTGGCGGGTTAAGCTTTCTAAACCTCTCTCCGATGACCTCTAAGTATTCAGCTCGAGGTTGTTGTTGATTTACAACATCCCCTGGTTGTCCACCCACACCCCTTTGTTGGATAAGTTGTTGAATCTGTTGCGACTGTTGTTCTACCAATCCTGTCAACCGAGCCACAATCGCTTCTAAACCAACACCCACTGCTGGTGCATTCGGTTCTTGATCGTTATTTCCTTCAACACCTTCCCCTCTAACGATCTCCATGATCTCTTTCTAGTTTTATTGTCCCTCTGTCACAGGCCAATATGATTCATGAAATAATGAATGCAAATTAAGAATAAGTAAAACTAACTGGCATGTCTGCGCTTCAGAAGTTCTGAGCTCATGTATATGAACTGTCTACAGGGCACAAACCGGGCTCTGATACCACTCTGTCACACCCACCCTTGTAAAAACTTATCCTATACTAATTTTCTTAGCCTTACAAAACCTGTATTTTTTTTTTTTCAAAATTAACGTTTTAGAATACTCCTTCAAGACCAAAACGTCACCTACATATATTTACATAGCTCCAGATTGAGTACAAAGGTGTCACACTCCATTCAACACCATATTTACATAAATATACATATTAAAGTACTTTAATTTGAACATGTCCAAAAGATTGTTAGAACACTAGCAAAAACATAGTGAGTCCAAGGTTTAGCCCCACAGGTCGTCATTCATATACACGGGGGCTTCAGAATTTGTAGAAACTCCAACAGCATGCCAAATCAGACAACGAGCTCATGCGTAGTCAAACTCACCTACAATGCAAGAACTACGTGAGCTAACACTCAGTAAGCAGAAATCATGCATGAGAAATGCATATATGAGGGTTGCAAGTTATAGAACCATTTCTTTCAACTATTTTCTCAAAAGGAAACCCTTTTGTGTGGGAAATGGCTCCCTTCACTGGCACAACCTCACCAGAATATCCCTCCATACTCGTGACTACCAAAGGTCCCTCCTCCCCCCTTATAGTCCACCCGAGATATTTGTGATGATTGGTACGACCAAGTGGCTATCCTTCCGAGACTACCAGGGGTCCGCCTCCTGCCTGCCCCTGCAGTCCACCGAAAAGTCTACCTCTTCCCGTACCCCTCATCATAAAGGTGATGAAGTGGGAACCTCTTCCGTGTGCACGTCTGTCACCGGAAGCATCCCGAGAGACACCATATATAATATATAACTCTCAATGTGCCAGTAGTGACCAACCCCAAAATATTATTAACTTATGAAATTATGGTATTTTGACTTCTTATATGTACACCTGTAATTCTTGTAGATGTTAATGTTCATGATTGATGCACATCCATTTATTTCTAGCAACGGAATAAAACACTTTATACAAAGTTATGCAACAACACATATAACAATCAATTATCACAAATAATAAACACAAATACTATGTTCAAGCATTGTAGTTGTAGATGGATTTCTACTTACCTCTCCTCCGGAGTAGCTTTTGAGATTTCCTATTCCACAGTGGTAATAAATCTACGACAATTTCAAATCGAATTAATACACAATTTATCAAATTCCAGGTTATTAAGTATTTTTAGTTCGGAATTTCCAGTTTCGTCGCATTTTAGTAATAACACTCTAACTATTTCTAAAAAATTGATATTTATCTGATTCAAGTTGAGTTATAAAGCTAACACATAACACTACAACTTTCATGTTTTACACTTTTCCTAATTCAGCTCATAAATTGGTCAAAATCGGCTAACTATTGAACATTTACTTTAAAAATCTGGGCAGATTCAATTTAACATTCTTCTCCCTTTCTTTTTAAACATCCTAGTTATAGATGCTATGGGTACCAGTTAAGTACTCTTCATTAATGGAAATCACTATCATTACAATTTAGTCATTATAGCAACTATTCTCAACTTGTAAATTGTGATATAAAAACTACTGGATGTATATCTTATAAAATCCTTGAGACTGATTGTATGTTTGGAAAGGAGAATTCCACTTACCAACTTTATGTTCTCCCAGGTGCCAGCACCGCCTCCCCTTTCCTTTTCTTGTTTTCGAAGTATGCTAATAATATATAGGATAACTATTATATAAGATTATTAACCGCCTTCTTATGTGGCAATGCGATTAAATCTATTATATTATTATTATTATTATTATTGTTGTTGTTGTTGTTGTTGTTGTTGTTGTTGTTGTTGTTGTTGTTCCGACAATAAAATTCTTTTACACATCTAACACTTCCACGTACTACATAATATTCTATGTTTTAAGCTTGTCACGCGTAGTCTTAAATTTTGTAGCATGTCCCAATATTTTAGACTAGGGGGTTCTTGACTACCAAGGTAAACATGTCCAAATTAGTCGCAAAATATAAAATGACGTAATAAATATAACAAATTAATTACTATCAAACTATCACGCAAATAGCACATAACAATATGGAATGCATGAAATGCAAAAATTATATTGGCCAGTGAGTTGTGAGAGGCGCGGGTATTACAATGCGGGAGTGAACCAGCCTTGCCAGAAGAGGAGCACGAGGAGGAGGTGGAGGTGCCGGAGGTGGCCGAGGGGGCCGATCAGAGGGAGGTCAGTTCCCCACAATTTTGATAAATTGTAAATATATAGATGGTAGGAAAAATCTGTATTCTTGCTGTAATGTATTGGCAAATGATGTGTATGACATTCTGTTGGATAATGAAGCCTGTTTGAGTAAATATTGTTGAGTTACCGCTCTTTCACTTCAGTGTTGACTAAGACATACTAGTACTGAATCTGCGCTGCAAACAAGAGGACACCGAGGAGCTACACAACATAATAAAGAAGCTCATGCGGTCCTTGGAATGGTTCTGTGGTGAGAAAGACAACTTGCAGAAGAAGGTGGTGCCCCGGTTGGAGAAACAGTTAGCCTCGGCGGAGAAGAGGGCAACGGAGGCCGAAGAGGCGAGAGCTAAGGCGGTAGAAAGGGCAAGAGACTATCAGCTGAAGTACTTCTCGAAATGTGCCAAGCTAGAGCGACTCTTCGTACACCAAAGAGAGTATGAGCGAATCTTGTCGGAATTCGGTCTTCTGACTTTTGAAGAGGTCGAGGAGCGAATTACCGAGATTCAGCAAGAGATCGCAACACTCATAGAGGGCGGGCATGCGGAGTCCGCCGAGCTAGCGAGGAAGCGAGAAATACTAGAGCTACTCCTCAGCATGTATGAGGACTTAAAAAACTGCAGGAGGTGGCGCCGTTCTGCGGAGGAGAATATCGCTAGCTCAAGCCAGGGATAGGCTTCCTTGAAGGCTCCGCGGAGAAGTAAGAAGGGGACGGTCGAAAAACCGACTGGGATCATAATCCGAGAGCCCACCCCAGTGGTTGTTGCCGAGGAGGAGGTTCAAAAATTAGCTGAGGAGATCGAAGTGATGGATCCCGCGGAATGGGATCCCGTGGAATGGGCTAACACTTCGAGGCCAGTGCCACAACCGAGTCCTCGTCGCCAAGAAGATCGAGGAAGGGAAAACATTCCAAGGCCAGTCCCGAGAGTAAGTCCTCGGCGGAGAGGAGGTCAAAGTAGGGGAAGGACCGGAGCCCAAAGCCGGGGTACCTCTAGATCCCGAAGGATGCGAAGGAGCTCCCGGGACGAATCCCAACGCCGGAGCGCGGAGTATTGACTAGGGGGTCGGAGATAAATATGGATGTTGTAATAACAATGTATGTGTATTTGTAAAGGACACTTAGTATACAAAACTTGTGAAAATATTATAATATATATAACAAGTATGTTAAATGTAGCTAAGGGCTTGGTCATGAGGCAATTGTTTTAAATTATTTTGACATGTCATTGTGAAAATAATGTGGTAGTTAGTACTCGGGAGTACGAGGCGTAAATAAGCCCTTGTTCGGAAACAAGTTATAGAAGCTCCCCGGACGGATCGGGCGGGAGTGAATGTTAAATAACAAAGTTATGGACCTCTCCGGATAAATCAGGCGAGAGGGAATACGTGTTCGAGGACCGAGTGTTGACCTCGCCGGATGGATCAGACGAGAGACCAATGCGTCCGGAGACAAACAATAATTATTCTAGGCCGGGGAGTCCCCGCGGCGTAGAAGAAAAAATTGTATATGTATGAAGAGTTAAAATTTTATTCATAGTGATTGTCGGAACAATTGAAGAATACAAGTGTAATCGTAAGAAATAAAGTTCCACAGTATAAAAACGAACGTAAAGGAAGAAAATGTACTTGACAATCGGAAATCATAGATAGAAATGCCGCAGATTGCTAACGTGCCAGGTTCGGGACATCGGTGTGCCATCTAGATGCTCTAACTGATAGCTCCCGGAGGCGTGTGCGGCAACAATGCGATAAAGCCCTTCCCAAGTGGCATGCAGTTTGCCCTCAGGGGCAGCTTTGCTAGCAGAATTTAACTGGAGCACGAGATCTCCGACCTGAAACTGTGTATCCCTAACCCGGAGGTTGTAAAACTGAGCTGCTTGTTGTTTGCTCTTAGCCTGTTGGATAAAGGATTGCTCACGGCGATGTTCGAGTTCGTCTAAGTTAGTACGGAGTGCTTCCCCGTTAGACTCGGGATCGAGGTTAATGAGTCTGGGGCTGGGCACTCCCACCTCAGCAGGAATGACAGCCTCGGAGCCATAGGTGAGGCTATATGGAGTCTCCCCGACTGACGAATGCGGCGTAGTACGATAGGCCCAGAGAACGTGCGGAAAGTTCTCGGCCCACAGACCTTTGGCTTGATCTAAGCGCTTCTTTAAACCGTTAAGCAGAGTGCGGTTAGTGACTTCGACCTGGCCATTAGCTTGAGGATGAGCAACCGAGGTGAAAATTTGTTTGATGTGCAGCTCCTCGCACCAGGACCAGAAGGGATCATTTGCGAATTGTTTGCCATTGTCGGAGATAATGGCGCTGGGGATGCCGAAGCGACATATGATGTTACACCAAACAAACTTTAGGATGTTTTGGCCGGTTATGGCAGTGAGGGGCTCGGCTTCGACCCATTTGGTGAAATAGTCCACGGTTACCACAAGAAATTTCAATCCTCCCGGAGCAACCGGGAACGGACCCAGAATGTCGATCCCCCACTGGATGAATGGCCAGGCACTTTGTATGCCAGTAAGCTCGGTTTGCGGCAGATGTTTTACTCGAGAATGCCGCTGACATTTGTCACATTTGCAGACTAAATCATGGGCATCATTAAACAATGTGGGCCAGTAGTATCCCCACCGGAGGACTTTCTTAGCCAACGTCTGCGACCCAATATGACTCGCGCATGCCCCCTCGTGGAATTCCCGAAGAACATAGTCAGCTTGGACTGGGCCAAGACATCGAAGATTCGGCTGCAAGTATGATTGACGGTACAAGATTCCGTCGTGAAGTGTGTACTTCGGTGCTTTAAGAATTATTCACCTAGCGAGTAATTTATCATCGGGCAATGTACCATCCCAGAGATAATGGACGATAGGAGTCATCCAATTGGGACCGGCATCGGTCAATACAGAGATCGCCAATTCTCGAATTGAAGGGTGGGCGGCGTCTTCGACGATTATGTCCGGAGACATATTAGACGGGACCGCGGAGGCCATTTTGCGAAGAACATCAGCTTTAACGTTTTCTTCGCGAGGTATCTGCTGGACATCAGTCGAAGCAAAAGTTAACAAAAGCTTAAGTGATAAAGCTAGGTACCTTTTCAACGTATCATCCTTTGCTGCATAGGTGCCCTTGATTTGACTGGAGACCACCTCGGAGTCAATGAAAAGCTGGATATGCGAAGCTCCGAAGGTTTGAGCGAGTCGGAGCCCAGCAAGGACTGCCTTGTATTCCGCCTCGTATTCCGCCTCATTATTGGTCACTTTGAACTTAAAACGCAAGACATACTTGATCTCAACGCCATCGGGGCCAATGAGAATGACCCCGGTGCCACTGCCTCGGGTCGCAGAGGCGCCGTCCACGTATACCCGCCACTTGCGGGCTTCAGCTTTGAGATCGGAGTGGTGAGTAGGGATAGCACACGTGACTGCTTTGGGGTCAGTGGATGGTACTTCGACCAAAAAATCCGCAAGGGCTTGACCTTTGATGGCTCGGCGAGGTAGAAATTGTATATCATGCTCCCCGAGCTCGATGGCCCACTTAGCCAAGCGTCCTGACACATCGGGCTTGGTGAGGATTTGATGAATAGGGTGGTTAGTGAGAACCCTAATATCGTGTCCTTGAAAATAGGGATGCAGGCGGCGGGCCGCCATAACCAGGGCCAGTACTGTTTTTTCTACTGCAGTATACCGGGTCTCTGCCCCTTGAAGTGCTCGGCTAACGAAGTACACGGGCTGTTGACTTCCATGATCCTCGCGGATGAGGGCCGCGCTGATGGCTTCTTCGGCGGATGCCAAATACACATAAAGAGGCTCTCCGGGGACAAGCGCGGACATAGTAGGCAACTGGTGGATGTGTTGTTTTAAAGCCTCAAAGGCCTTGGTGCACTGCGGAGTCCATTCGAATTTCTTTGCCTGACGCAAAATTTTGAAGAAAGGAAGTTGACATTCTACTGCCTTAGACAAAAAACGATTTAAGGCTGCAAGACCGCCGGTGAGACGCTGAACATCTTTCACCGTCTTCGGCGGATGAAGGTCCAATACATCCCTAATCTTGGTTGGGTTGGCCTGGAGACCATGCTGTGAGACCACATACCCTAGAAATTTTCCTGAGCCAACGCCAAAGGTACACTTGGCCGGATTGAGGCGAAGATTATAGCGCCGCAACGTGCTCAACGTCTCGGCAATGTCCTGTACACATGTTGTAGGGAAGGAACTTTTAGTAACGAGTTCATCAACATATACCTCAACATTGCGGCCGATTTGGTCTCGGAAGACGTGGTCCATAAGGTGTTGGTAAGTGGCTCCGGCGTTCTTGAGCCCGAAGGGCATTTTCTTGAAGGCAAAGCACCCAAAATCAGTAATAAAGGCCGTTTTGAGGGCATCCATGTGAATTTGATGATACCCCTTGTATAAATCTAGGAAGCAAAGTGCCTTATGCCCGGTAATGGCCTCGGCTTTTTGGTCGATGGGCGGCAAAGGATAATAATCCTTCGGGCAGTGCTTATTGAGGTCGGAGAAATCTACGCACATCCTCCATGCCCCACTTAACTTCGTCGCCATCACGGGATTAGAAAGCCAGGATGGATAGTGAACTTCGAACGGGATGTCTGCATCCAAGAGCTGTTGAACTTCAGTTCGGATGGCTGCGTTCCTCTCTGGGGCAAATTGTCATCGCTTTTGTTGTATGGGCTTCACGCTGGGGCCAATATTCAGCTTATGAGTAATAAGGTCTGGAGAGACCCCCGGCATATCACGGGGAGACCAAGCAAAGACTTCAGAATATTCTCGTAACATTTGGATGATGGCATTGTGCAACAATGGTATGTCCATGGCGCCTACTGTAACAGTTTGTTCTGGTTTAGCTGGATCGAGCGGCACCTTAATAGTATCATCTCCGAGTGATTCGGATGACCCCGGGGTAAGAGCCGAGGTGGCTATTTAAAACTGAGGCTTAGGAGGAGCCTTGGTTGCTTTCTTAAGTGCAACATACATGCACTCTTTGGAAATTCGTTGATTGCCACGGATGGCCACCTCGCCATGGGGTGTAGGAAATTTCAATGCGAGATGATATGTGGAACAGATGGCCTTCGCCGGGGTGAGCCAATCTCGGCCCAGAATCATATTATATGGAGATAGAGAGTTGACCACATAAAAGTCAACAAAGATGGTTTTTATCGCCGGATAAGTACCAAGAGAAGCGGGGTGGTTGATTATTCCTTCAGGTTGGACCTCACCCTGGGTAAAGGTTTGTAGTGGCCCGGGGGCGGGTCGGAGTTGTTTCCGAGGTATGTCCATTTTTTGGAAACAATCAGCGAATATGACACTGACAGCGGCTCCATTGTCGACGAAGACTCGCTTAACTGTAACATTAGCCACGGCCATATCAATGACGATGGCATCAGTGTGTGGTGTGAGTTCGGGTACGGGGTCCTCATCAGTGAAACTCACAGTTTCAGATTTGTGGAAGTGCTTGTGACGTGGCTCCTCGGGAGGAGGCTTACGCGCTTCGGCCTTCAGGGCACTTTGGGAAGTCCCTGTTGGAATAGCTCCATATATCACGTTTATTATCCCGTGGAAAACGTGATTGGATGGATTATCTCCAGGACCTCCATGAGGAGGTGGAGGTGGTAGCAATTGAGGCTGTTGGCGATTGCCCTGATCTTGCCGTGCGTAGTTGTTATACCCCGACCTGTTATTCTGCCACTGAGGTCTGTTTTGTCTTGGACCTCGGTCGTTGTAACCTCCGCGGCCTTGTTGCGAGCCTCCATTTTTATTTGACCGAGATCTGTCCTCGGTCCGAACTACATATTGCCGCAGGAAACCCCCCTTCAAACAATCCTCAATTTCTTTTCCAAGTTCATGACATTCTTCGGTATCGTGTCCATGATCGTGGTGGTATGCACACCACTTATCGCGGTTACGTTTTTCTTCCGGAGCAGTCATCCGTGGGCACGGTCGCAGATCGTTCTTGTGAACAGAAAGTATTTCTTCTCTTGATTTAGTAAGTGGAGTAAGTTGAGGAACATCTCCGTGAGATTCCAACCGTCCTCTACTTAGGCGGCTGAAGGCACTAGGCCGGGTACTGGTTCCGGCTTGTGTTTTATCTGGTTGCCGTTTGGTAGCATGTTTCTCGCGTTTGCGACGGGTTTGGTCTTCAGCTTTGGCGAACCTGCTTATAATGCCGAAAAGAGCCCGGGTCGTGGCGGGGGGTGTCGCACAAGCTCGGTGTAGAGTGGCCCGGGTCGGAGGCCATTCATGAAGGCTGTGATTATAACATCATCAGATCGGCTGCCGACTTTTAGGCTTTCGGCGGTAAAGCGATCAAGAAACTGGGTAACAGTCTCCCTATCTCGTTGTTCCAGATTCATGAGATCAGCCAAAGTGGCCATGGGTTTTGCTCGCATATGGAAACGCGCCCAAAACTGTTCGGCGAGATCCCGAAAAGAGGTAACACTGCCTCGGGGAAAAGAATCGAACCAAAGTCTAGCCTCATCCTGAAGATACTCAGGAAACACTTTGCACAAGTGGTGGGGTATACAGTTGCCGTTGAACATAGCATACTTAAAGGCGCTTAGAAAATTACCTGGATCTCTGGTGCCGTTGTAGACGGACACTGGGGGAAGCTTGAACCCCTCGGGGAGTGGAGTAGCAAGAATCTCCTCGGAGAACGGGGTGATGATCTCCCCGTTAGCATCAAGGCCCAATACCTTGTCAAGCTCGACGGCAAACTGATACACGGGACTTGTCCAAGCGAGCCCACTTTGGCGCGTCTATAGGTCTGCGGCGATCCACGTCCTCATGATCATAACGGGGCCTCGAACCATTAGAACTGCGGTTCTCCACAGGAGATATTGATCGCTGTTGGCGGCGATCAGGCCTAGCTCAGTGAGGTGGATCTTCATCCAATTCGCGAGATCGATCACGGGGCGGATGTCTTGCCTCCTGGTCGACGCCATTGTTGGTGCACCCACCGGAGTTAGCGCGCCGATTATTCCATTCTTGGAATAGAGCGGCATGCTCCCGAAGAAAGGCTTGTTGTACCTGCAGTAATTTGGGGGCAGGTTGAGGCTTAACTTGTGCCGGCACATTGGCAGGGGCGAGATTCTGCACGTCAATGTGCCCTACAGGCGGGTCCTGATTCTGTTGACGGGGCAACGGGAGATTTTGATCTACGGGGGAATTACGATGGGACCGGATAGGGTTAGCAGATCGGCGGGTGTTCACCATAGCTGACGCGACGACGCTGAAGTGTACTAGGGCTTTTCTTTCGAATCATGGTTCCCACATACGGCGCCAATTGATAAAGCGCCAAACTGAATATCCAAAATCAATCACAATAACCACATGCACAAATTAAAACGATACCAAGATTTACGTAGTTCGATCCGGAGATCTACGTCCACGGGCAAAGGCAATAACCTTCCGGGGTGTTTTTCACTATTTCTCCTTCAAGGTGGAAGTTCGATCTTACAAGTTGTAGTTTCAGAATACAAAAGTGTCAACCCTAAATCCGAATACAATTCTCCTATTTATGCTATCACAAACGAAACCCTAACTAAATCCCTATAATCTCGCCCACCAAATCATGGCAGTTAGGAAAAGATCATGGGGATCTCAACTGGGCTGTGTTGGGCTCGCGCTTCTGGGCCCAGTTGACTCGGTTGGCGGGCTAGTCCGACCTGGAGTTACTGGGTCATACCTATCAAAGACATTCCTATTTTAGTATTAAGTAAAGATTTATGGCGTCGAATAATTCAATCGGAATTAGTTTACCAGTACAACAAAAGAAAATTAACTTATCTCAAGTCAAAAGAATTTGGGGATAGTTCAAAATTTCTTGGCACCAAAATTCATCATCTCCAATCTTACAATATATACAAGTGAAATCTTGTAAATCAAGAAATATTTTCATTTCCACTCTATTTACCGTTGCTAAAAGTGAATTGTGGATTCTAATTGATTAAGGTAATTACAACAATTTATGGAGAAAATTTGTTGCTACAAAATTATCTTTATATTTCTCGCTTAATGACAGTGACTACAACAATTTATGGAAAAAATTTGTTGCCTCAATATTCTGCCATTTTATTACCTTTAATTATGTAATTCTTAACATAAAAAATAAAAGCTAAAAGTGTTAAATTATATAATACAAGTATGGAATCATTTTCGCTTCCACATTCGTCCACACAAAATCAGCAGAAGATCAAAATTTATATTAATTAATATATTAACATAATATTAAATTTACAGTCTAATTAATAAATAACAAAATCTAAATTTGCCGATATATTGTTCAAATTGTGTAATTTCAAGGCGTAAATATGTAATATGAAAACTAAATTCAATATTGGCATATCCAAATAAGTAAATCAAGCACTTGTGTATGAAAATTAAGTTCAATTAAATTCATTTTTCATATGAACGTAATTGTATTAGAACAAGCAGTTGATTATGCATATGGAAACAAGGAGACCAAGTAACAAAAGAAAAGCTTAATAACAAAAGGTAATCCTCTATAAGAGAAAATTAGGGGTGCGCCGCTCATTTTACCTAATAAAAATAGATAAACGTAATTATTACTAATATAATAAGAGATATGTATACACTCCTACATAGTAAAATAACTCAAAATATATTGCTATATAATAATTGACAATCGTTTATAAGACAAAATTATGGGTGTTTGTCGTTCATTCTACCTGCTAAAAATATATAAATAAGTCTAATTATTACAAATATAATAAGAGACGTGTAAATATAGTAAAAAAAAGGCCAAAAATTTGAGAAAATTGCACTTTTGGTCCCACAAGGCACGACACAGTTTCATTTTGGTCCTAGCCTGGCCGGACTGACCCCTAACTATTTTTTGTTGCATTTATGGTCTCAAATTCATTTTTCATTGCAGAAGTCGTCCCATTTACTATCGCTTTTAGTCCCAAACGATCAAACAGTAACGTTATTTTAACTATTGCGACTCACATGGTTGTTTGCTTACATCATAATCTCTAATTAAAAATAAACAAAAAAAAAGAAATTAAAAATATAAACATACACACACAATTAAACCAGTGGACATACTCGCGTTTCTGCACAGATCAAACTTCAAACAATCATCCACAAATTGCTTGCGCGTAAAATCCTAAAAAATTAATCTCCTCAAATCGCTGAAAATAACAATCTACCTGTGAACCCCAATATTTTCACCCAAAATCCTCCACAAAATTGACAAATTCGCAACCTGTCACTCCAAATTTGCGTGAAGATGCTTCGACGGAAGTGGAGGTAAGACAGCAGGAGACGGATGCGTCCAGCAGCAACGGCAGCGCCGACAGCGAGGAGGAGCGGCAGTGGGCCGCAATTGAGCTGCTTCTGAAGGACACGACTGCGAAGAACTCCACAAAGCTTTCAAAAGTATCTGTTTTCTTCTTTGTGTTCAATTATTTTCTAGGTTTTATGTCCCTTTTGATTCAAATATGAATGATCGCTGCAAATGTTGTGTTAATTTGTTTTATAGATTTCTGTACAAAAGTTTGAATGTATATTGTAGTGAAGATTATTGGATTGTACATGCCAGTCAATGGGATGACTAATTGTATTACTGGATTTCGTTCATTTTGGACAAACAATTTTGTATCTATAAAGGTTACAACCGTATGGGAAATGGTTACTGATGGATATTGAGTCCAGTGAGTATTGTTGGATGGTTTATTAGCATCGCCTTGCTCATTTTTTACTAGTAAAATGTTCACTTGATCAATATGCTGTTAATTAGGTACCACCCAATGCTGTTAATTAAGGTCACATATTTGCTTCGTATCTTTGTTCCGTTACTTTCTCTTTTTGTGTTGCATCAAATGTGAAGAAAAGCATCCACTCAGGTGCAATAGAGTACTAACACTTGACCGAGCATCCAGTATTCCTACATGTAGCATATTGTTCAATAATTTATTTTTAACAAAGCACATTCATGCTTCAGTTTCTCTCTCTTCGTTTCCTAATAATTTTTATGTGGTGGTTTTTGTTGTCGATTGTTTTCATCAAACTGTTTCTAATGGCCATGTGTTTTGGAAAGCTCAGAAATCGATAGAAATTTGAATGGTTCTTGTTGTTGTTTTTGCGTGGTTTTCAGGTTTATCTTGATATTTTGCTGATTTTGATGTTTGAGCCGTAAATTATTCGAAATTGGGATTGGAGCCGGGACTAAGGGCTTGCTCTTGGTCCCCCTGCAGATGAGCATCGAAAGAAGTTGTGTTCAGTAATTTAAGACAATGAGTTGATTTAAATTTCTTTTCCCATAGTTAACAGAGGAAATTTATTCCTATATTATGTACCTTCTAAATTTCCAAACAGATGTATTATAGTTTCGATCTGGTTTCCACATAACATATTATGTACCTTTTAACTTTCCAAATAGATGTATGATAGTTTTGATCTGGCTTCAGTCATAAGAAAAGTTAGAGTGGTATATAAAGTTGTTTTGTGTGCAGAGTAACTCAGGATTTGGCTCGAAATTGCTAGTCTTTTATTCCACGAACAATTTTTTCCTTCAAACAGTTTATGAAGTGTATGCAACCAAAATGCTAATTCAAATGGAACCGAAAGTGCTAAAAAGTTAATAGAAAACGTGAGGGCAGGACCAAAAGTGCAACAAAAAATAATTTTGGGGTTAATCCTATCAGGGCTGGGACCAAAAGTACAATTTTCTTCCAAAAAAGTAGTTCCAAATGTGGAATTTTTTGCAAGTTATTATATTAAATAATTTATAGCTAGCGGTTTTGATTTATTTATTTTAAGTTTAACACAAATCAAATTTTCATTTCTTTTTTCATTTTTTATGTATAATGTATCAAAGTAATTTTTTTTCCTTTAGGGTTTTAGTTTGACTTTTATATTACTCCCTCCGTTCCAAATGAACTTGCATAGGGGGGTCGGCACACATATTAAGAAAAAATTATTTTTTGGGATTTTGTTGACTTTTCAAAGGTTGATTGGGGGTGGAGATTAAGGGTGGAGATTGTGTTATAACTTTCCTTTTTAAGGGTGTGCAAGTTTGCGGACCAAAACGGAAAATGTGCAAGTTCATTCGAGGCGGAGGGAGTGCATATTTTAAAAGAAGTTACATTCGGAAAAATATAATTGTTTATGAATTTTCTAGGTAAGATTGTGTATGTGGTGTCTTTGTGAGACGTCCAAAAAATAAGAAGGAAACTACCTTTTTGAGACGGGTGGAGTATAAAATATTAAATTTGAAATAAGCAATTATTTGTTGGTTGATCATTGGGGTTAGATATAAATATCACTGTGAGATGAATAAAGTATAAGATATTATATTTGAAATAAACAATTGTTTGTTGGTTAATCATTGAGGCGAGATTTGAATAATCATTTTACGTTGAACAATTTGTATGATATTTGGGATGCAAATAAAATTAAATTAAATTCGTTTTAATAAAATAAAATGTTATTATCTTCTTTATTTAGAAAAAAAAAATTACTCAATGTTTTACTCCATTATTTCTTTCTAAATTTTCTCACAAATAAATATATTTTAAATCGTGCATGATGGGGTAATTCTAATTGGTATGAAAATCACAAATATTTATCCAAACAACTTGTATTTGGGGTCCACTCCACTCGTTCCAATGAGCTTCGAACCTTTGGAATTTTTGGGTGGACTTCAATTCCGTGGTTTTTACTCCTCGCATTGGTGAGGTCTTTCATGATAAATTGTTTGTGTCTATTGTGTTGCTTGGTGAATATTGTGCATTATTAATTGCTTGTTATTACTTTCAACTAGGTTTACATATGAGAGATAATCATATTTTCGTTGCGTTGTTGTTCAATTAAATAATTAATTAAACTTGTGAGTGTTATTCCAATAGGTTGGCCCTAACAAGCCGACCAAGAAATTCTTCCAGCCTCTACGTTCTCATCTGAGCTTGCTCATTCTGCTCATACTCCATTCAAGTATCTAATTCTTTTGAGTTGAGCCTGCTGTTAACATTCACAAGCACATATTTCAATTTTGTCTGTTGCTCTATCGTAAGTAAACTACATAAATTTCGAATACATATATAGCAAGAGAAGGGTGCCTGGTTGATTAATTAAAATACGATTTGAAATACATCAATATTAAGGCAAAAATTTGGCTGTATAAGATGCACCATAGTGTTATTGTACACCTTGTGGGCCTTACTGGTTCAGCCCAAATAAACTGCACGTCTGAACCGGCCAATTATTATTATATTAATATTTTTGCGCGCACATTTTATATAATTAAGGGTCTATTTGTTAACCATTAAAAGCAAGTGGTTTGGTGGTATTTGATGCAGTCTTAAATATTTCAACCTTGAGGTCAAGAGTTCAATTTCGTTTGCATTGTTTTTCCTTCTTCCTTCATTTTTTTTCTTTTTTCCTTCTTCCTTTAATTTTTTTTCCTTTTCCTTCTTCTTTCTTTTTTTTTTTTTTTTTTTGCCCTTTAATTTTTTTATCTTTTAGCCTGTGAGTCTGGAAAAAATTATAAATTGTATTATTAAATTTTTTTATAATGCAACAATAATTGTATTGTAAGTTGAAACATAAATATTGTACAATATACAAGAAAAATTAATCTAATCAAACCTGAAATTCCTGGCGGGCTCCAATCTCCACAATTGGTATGATATTGTCCGCTTTGGGCCAGGCCCGCACGGATTTGTTCTTGGGTTTTACCCCAAAAGGCCTCATACTAATGGAGAAGCATGCCCAACTAATATGCTCATAATCTTTCCCGAATTTAACCGATGTGGGACTTTGGTTGACACCCCAAAGTCCTAACAAAACCTATAATGTCATACATTATAATATACACCGTATCGAAATATTAAATATACCGCGAGTATTGTAAGTTGGAAAAAATAAATATTTCGCAATATGAAACAAAAATTAACTAAAACAACGTATACTGTCAGGCATCACAATGTATACTGTATCGAAATATTAAATATACTGTGAGTATTGTAAGTTGGAAAAAAAAAATTGCAGTATAAAACAAAAATTAACTAAAACAACGTATATTGTTAGACATCATAACGTATACTGTATCGAAATATTAAATATATTGTGAGTATTGTAAGTTGGAAAAAATAAATATTTCGCAGTATAAAACAAAACTTAACTTAAACAGCGTATACTGTCAGGCAACATAACGTATACTACATCGAAATATTAAATATACTGTTAGGCATCATAACATATTCATATTCATCGAACCCGTGCACTGAAGGGTAAAATGTCGTGCCTTTACCAACTAAGCTAGCGCCTATTTGTGATTCCAAACACACCTTAATATATATAAATCACGCGCGCAAAATTTATAAGTGGGACTCACAGGATGTACATTAACACTATGTGCATCTTACGCACATGAGTGTCACTCCAATATTAAATGTTCTACGACCGGGCTATAGTTTAAAAATTTATTTAAAGAAAGAAACACGACCATCCTAATCCTAGGCAAAACAAAACGACAATTTATTTAAAGAAAGAAACACGACCATCCTAATCCTAGGCAAAACAAAACGACGCTTTATGTGATCATGTTGGCAGATCACAAGTCTCTTCTTCGAAGATAACCTATTTAGGCATTGCTCCAGTTTCTGTTGGATTTTTTTCCTAGTTGTTTCGCTTTTTTCATCTTCTTTCTTTTCATTCCGAAACGATTGAAGCGTAATTTTATTAGCAACCTGCAGCAAAAAAAATAAAGAAAACATTAACTCCAGAATGAGAGATCTAAACATCGACTTGAAAATGATACTACCTCCGTCCCGGCTTATTTTGCACACTTTTCCTTTTCGGTCGTCCCACCTTATTTTGCACACTCCAAAAAAGGAAACTTCTTCCACAATCTCCACCCTCAAAACTTCAACATTCAATCTCCACCTTTAAAAAAGTCAAAGAAAAAGTAAAAACTGTTTTTTCTTAACATCCGTGCCCGGTCACCTGTGCAAAATAAGCCGGGACGGAGGGAGTATTTTTTATTACTAAAACATACTACCTCCGTCTCACTCTAAATTTCCTACTTTCCTTTTTGGTTTGTCCCAATTTAACTTTTCAGTCCATAAATGACAAATTTCTCTCACAATCTCCACCCTCAAAATCTCCATCCTCAATCTCTACCTTTAAAAAAGTCAAAGATTCCACAAAATCTATTTTTTCTTAACCTCCGTTCCTGGTCAAAGTAGGAAACTTAAGCCGGGACGGAGGGAGTATCTAAGATATACAGGAAACTCTAATTTGTACCAGAGTTTCTAGATCATCCGCCATTTTCCACTGGAGAAATTGAGACTATGAATGTGTATTGTAGTAATCAGTATGGTAACCTGTAAGGTTAAGGGTCAGGGAGAGCCACACATATATATATAGATATAGATCAACTAAGTGGTTGTTTTAGAATATCATTCGTATGATTTCTGTGCGTAGGTAAAAGATACCATATATCAAATTGTACTATGTAGAGAAACACGTACAAATTTTTGTTTCTTTGACCATAGCTTAATCACACAATAACTATCAGGATCTGTGGTTGTTTCATGCTCAAACCACTTTTGATCCTCTAGAATATAATCAAAGTACTCCACCATACTTTTGGAATCTCTTCTGGAAACAACGTATCTTTTTCCAGTTACCACTGACCAACGTATAACCAGAGGCAGTCCAATCTTTGAAAGAGTTCGATGCAGAAAAAAAAAAAAAAAAATTAGCTAGACCCCTTACAATATTAATATTATTATTTTAAAAATAACTTTAATCAACTAAAAATGAGTTTCGAACTATGTATGAATGAGCCTCAAAGTGACAGGTCTATCACATCATTTAATATATAAAAGAATTATTGTTAATGTACTAAGAAAGAATTGATCCCGCCTCCCACATGTTTAAATCTTTTTGCTTCAAAAATTGGTCACTTGAAAACCGCTTGAGCTATATTGATTTATGTTATGCTTAGCTACAGATTGATACAAAATATATAAAGAAAAAAAAAAAAAAATCGAAGACCCTCATCAACGGAGACCCGATGCGGCGGCGCCGCCTTCCTCTCTTAATGGCCGGCTCTGCGTTTAACTAGCATGTTTTAATAGCATAAATTGTTGGCTTAATAAATAATTAAAAATATATATAATTGGAGGTTCATTTTGCTTCATTAGCTTGGAGTTGCTATTTTTTAAGTTCTTTGGTTGTCCTTATTTTAGTATGCAGGCTTGATCTCTCGCTGCTCTGTAGTTAACTTTAAGAGTGAGTCTTGTGTGTGAACGGTCACACGTGTGACGAAATACACTTTTACAGAAAATATTGATACTTTTACTGGAAAAAAGTGATACTTTTACAGGAAAAAATGATATTTTTACTACATTGATACTTTTACAGATAAAGGTGATACTTTAGCTACCAAAAGTGATACTTTTTTTTGTTCAAAAAATGTGATACTTTTATAGATAAACATGATATTTTTACCACAAAAAGTGATACTTTTTCTCGTCACACCGTGTGACGACCGTGTGACGGTCACATACAAGTTTTTGTCTAACTTTAAATAGTTTCTCGCGAAAAAATTATTTTTAATTCTGTATATTAGGCCTTGTCTAGTAACAATCCTATATCACTACAACAAAAGAAGTCTTTTGCATAAGACTTTTTGACACCACAATTGTGGTCACTAATAATAAGTTATTTGTGACCACTTGTTGTCACAATCTCTCTACAAATTATTTGAGACAACTTTAAGACTCTTTTTAGAGACAACTAGTTGTTGTAAAAAATATTTGAGACGCATTTGAGACCACTTTTGTGGTCACAAATATATTATTTGCGACGGAGTTATTGAGACGACAATAAAGTTGTGACAAATACTCATAAGTTGTGACAAATGTTCATTATTTGAGACCACTTTACTTAAGTTGTGGCAAATACTCATTATTTGAGACCACTTTTTTGTGGTCTCAAAATACCCTTTTCCTTGTAGTGTATGTTATAAAATTTTAATTTTAATCCTTTATGTTTATAAAGTTATCCGATTTAAGAACACTGACCATCAGAAACGACTAATTTGACCACAATTAATCACGTGCGACGTACGTGACTAATAAATTTGAGAAAGATGAAGAAAGAAAGAAAAATAAAATGAAATGCACCTCATACTGAAATTAGGGTTTACCTTTTTCTTTTCTTTTTTGGGCGAGCTACTAAAGTAATTTAATGAGTTGTCACGTTGTCTGGACAAATATTTAAGACATAAGCATTAGCACTCAAAAGCCCTAAATTTATTAGTCTAATTCCGGTTAAATTGGTCGTTGGTGATGGTCAGTGTCCTTAAATTGGACAACTTTTGGAACATACAAGACTTAAACTAGACAAGATTTAATATATTGGACTAAACATGAATTTTTCCCATAGTTTCTCGGATGTTTACATTCTCTCCGTTGTATCTATGTAGATGGAGTACAGTCTATACTATTGCAGCAATATTAGCATGGTATATATTCTTTTGATGCGTCGTGGAAAGTTGTTATAATTAGGGCTATAAATTAGTATTGTCGATCCAAATGTAGTACTATCCTCGGGCTTTTATCGTTTAAGTACTCGAAAGATAAATTAACTATCAATTTAGGTTATGAAATAATATCTTTTTAAATTTAGGGCCTAAAAGATTTAGAATTAATAATGGAAGACCCATAAATCTAAAATTACTGTAGAGCCTATTTGAAAAATTGCAAAACCCACAAAATAAAATTATCTCGAAATGATAAGTAAAAAAATATACGTCAAAAGTCTTTCACTACATTATTATTTTTTTGAATTTGATAATTTATTAATTTTTTGTATTCTTTTAAATTGTTAGTTTTTTAAAATTTTCATTTAAAAAAGTCTGTAATTTCTTTTTTGAGTTCATAATATTTAGATTAAAGTATACTATTTCAATAAAATATATAGTTTTGTTTATTTAAATACTTCTTTTGCTAATTCGTATATTTTGAAAAAAAAAACAAATTTCAATGTATTTGATTATTTTAGATATATCAAATACTCCCTCCGTCCCGGCTAACTTTGCATACTTTCCTTTTCGGTCCGTCCCACTTAACTTTGCACACCCTTAAAAAGGAAATCTCTCTCACAATCTCCACCCTCGAAATCTCCACCCTCAATCTCCACCTTTAAAAAAGTCAAAGATTCCTCAAAATCTGCTTCTTATTAACATCCGTGTCAGGTCAACCGTGCAAAGTTAGCTGGGACGGAGGTAGTAATACTTTTAAAAATAATAATATAGTGAAAGACTTTTGACGTATATTTCTCTGCTTATCACTTCCTGATAAATTTATTTTGTGGGTTTTGCAGTTTTCCAAACATGCCTATAATGATTTTAGATTTATGAGTCTTCAATTAATAGTTTTAAATCTTTTAAATCCTAGACCGATAAAAAAATTCTTTCAGGACCTAAATTGATTATTGACCTATTTTTCGGGTCATTGACCTACATATCTCCTGCTATTCAAGTTTGTTTGAAATTTTATCAAGCTTTTAGCGTTATGCTTGAGCTTGTATGATTATAATCGAGCGTGAACGAGCATTCATATTCAAATCAAACACAATCAAACTTAAATAGTTTAACATTTTTACACTTATTTTCACAACTTTTACTTAAGAGCTCAAGTTCGAGCTTTACATTATTTCCAAACGTGAGTAATGACATAGAGCTGCCCAGTAAATATCTAATGTCTCATCCCACTTCCCCAAATAAAATCAATAAACAATTAAAAATTCGCGTACCTCTCCCCCAAATCGGAGGTTTGGTCATTCATAAGAACTGATATTCCAACTCTTATTCGATAATTTATAATATAGGAAAACCATGAATATTAAGAGAATGGATAAATGAACACAAAATGTGATAAAATGTGAAAAATGACATATTTTATGTTTTACCCGATGTTCGTACAAGATAGTAGAACATAGAAAACACATTGAATCGTCTTATTCGAGTGCGCTTTACAATGTTCTATACCAGATGTAAGAACATGAAAACTAAACCAATATGAAGGTTCTAAAATTAATAAATTAGACAACCGAAACAAACTTGATTAAAAGTTTACGAGAATACATTTTTCCCTCAGATCTCATTAATAGAATGAGTATTGCAATCATTACAATGGTAAAACTTATCCGATCACCCAAATTTATTGGGTGGGTTTTGCACTTAGATCCCTCTAGTGCTCACCAAGTCATTCTACTGGTGACTATATTTATACCTCCCAGAAGAACAACTATTATAACAGAGTAAAGCTCTAAACAACATATAAAAAATGTCGAGCATGATGAAACACTTAGGTATTTACAGACTTTTAATACTTGTGGGCCAAGTAAATTTGAGTCTGAACTCAATCTATATAAAATCTTGCAACGTTCCAAAAGAAATTCCTGTAATTATGAAGTATTGTTTTATAGGATCATATAATTAATTTAAGAATTCTAAATTTTCTTTAAGTTTTTGTCTTTGATATTCATTTATATCGTTGAAAGTGGTCCAATTACATAATTATTATTTATGTTAAGCCCAAAATTTTATTTGTAAATATTGGACCCGAGCGAGAGTTAGAATTTTAAGGCAGATTATTTGGGCCTATTAGCTCATTGCCAGTATTTTATTCTCAGCTCGATTTCAAGTTGAGGAAGTCATATAATTATTTGTTTAAGCGCAATTACATGTCAAAAGTTCAGTTTTACATGATCTTATGTTGAAGTCAGTTTAATTATTTGCATTTATCTCATCAAGTTCAATGTCACAATATTCCTAAATCAATATTGTTTATTTAAAGCGAAATCCTTATTTTAGTTGGCCCAGATTAATACTTTATGTTTGTTAGTTAACCTAAATTAATAATATTTATCCCGTGGGTAAATTAGTTTACGCAATCAAACAAGAAAGCACAAAACTAATACTTACAGTTACAACCCTTAGTTTGTCTTGTTGAAAGCAGAAACCGAATAGAAATCTCCATCCCAAAGCAAGATTTCTGAACTTAGTATTAATTAGGATAAGTTGACTCTAATAGAAAGTAAGGTAATCTGGCGATGCAACGGTGCACAAGAATATAATTCATTCTTTTTACGTATGATGATTAAATGGTGGTATGTGAATCATGATTTGTATGAAACCTGGTAACACTTTCATAATTATGGCCATTACTAACGCTTGTATTTTGTAAGATTGATTAGTTTGATAGATATTGGCAGGTTATATGACTGGTGAATTGGGAATTAGGGTCCACTTGATTGCAAATCATCAATGACAATGATAATTGGTATGAATGAGGAGTTAATCATACTATGGAATAAAATGGGGGAATTGTTAATAAAATGGAGTAATGATTAACTTAATTATTATGTACCAAGCACCATCTATAGGAACTAGAATTTGGCACGTGCATTGCACGTGCAACACTTAGTAAATTAATTTTGAAAATTGTATTTTGCACTTGTTTTTTTTTTTTTTAAATGTTTGACAATTTTAAAATGTTTTCAGCAGGTAGTACTCACAGAATAAATCATTTACGTGAAGAATTGAGTAAGTGAATCGTAATGTTATCCCAAGATCATATAATTGTGAAATTGATCATATGTCAATACTCAATAATAACCTATTTTTAAAAACCCTATTCTATAAACTTTATCGTAAAATAGTGTGTTTATTAAAATATTAGTTTAAAGCCAAAACAAAGTATGTAGAATAAGATGTAATCCAAGGAAAATTGTAACATCACATGAAAAAAGAAAAACAAAAAACCTATTTATCGTGGAAATTATTTTGACATGATGTAATTCTTTTTTTTAAGGATGTACTTGCTACTATCTTTTCTACTTCTTGATCTTTCTTGTTGTCGAAACTTTTTTTTGTTGTGACTTTTTAAAAATTTGTTGAGGTTTGCTCATCATCGCTCTCTGTTTGAATGTTGTCTTCTATTTTTCTCTTTGTGTTTCTTCCTTTCTTTTTTTTCTCCGTTTTTGCTATTTGTTCATGTTGCTTTTTCTTCGATGTTGCTCTTGTTTTGTTCTCATTGTACCCCTTTATTTTTTCTTTTGTGATCTCTATGACCTCATCATTGCTTCCAATTTGAATGTAATCTTCTACTTTTGTGTTTGTGTTCCGTCGTTTCTTCATTTCTTACATTCTTTTAGTTTCTTCATTATCTTGTTTTTTCTTTGTTGTTCTCCTTCGTCTCTTCTCCTCTACTTCTGTAGTGTTTTCCTCAAATATTGTTGTAGTTGTATCTTTCTCATTCTCTTCTTTTTGCTCTGTTGGTTCTATCATTTCTATTGCCTCTGCTATTGCATTCAGTCATCCTTCGACAACGTTAGTATTTTTATTTTGTGCGATCAAGAACCTCACACAATTTTCATTTTGTAAAATTAACTTTCTGTAGTATTTGGATTTATTTTGTCCCTGTATAGATTTATGTTAGTAAGGTTGCTTTTTTAATGTACGAACTTATTAGTGTTGTTTATTGCAAAGTAATTAATTACATTTTCTATGGATTTAATGTACTTCTGTGTTGAGCATTCAACATATACTGCTGCTATCTCATCAAACATTGTTATTGTTGCGCTATAGATTCCTTGATGAACATTTAGTTTTATTATGTACCTGTAGTATATTAAATATCATTTAATGTTAGTGTATACTTATATGAAAGTATCACGAATATTATATTATACACATATTTGTACCTTGGTATTGCTTCAGCTGTCTAATCGGAACACTTGTTGCATCTTGCAGTAGTCTCACTTTTGTGCACTGATCCAGTGCAAATTTTACAGGAGTCATACCATATCTTAGCCTCATTTTCAACGCCTTCAACCATTCCAGTGAAATAGTAGTAGGTATCCTATGAACAAAACTGATGTTAAGTTAATTTGATTCTTAATATAATTGAACGATTAATATATGTTTGTAACCAACGTTAAAATTCACGGTTATGTACATTTTGATTTTTTTTCTTGTTATACTTTATTGTCTACTTATATGTTTTTTTTTTTTTTACCTTTACAATACCTTCCTTTTGCTTTACGAAATCTTCAAGTGTTTTCTCTTCTGTACTTTTTATCCTTTGTATCATTGATAGTTTGCACGTATTCAACGAATCCTGAATGGTGCATGACCTGCACAAAAATTAATATATTAACTATCAGTATATATTTTTAAAAAAGAAACTACTCATACTATTTTTGTTTTCAAATTATATATAGAGCTCTTACCATTGTTGCATGTCCTTAAGCTCTTCGGAAGGTGGATTAATTTGTATAGTTGTGGCTAGTGTTGTTTGCAATTGAAGCTCGCCTAACATAAAATATATTTCAATTAATTGAAATTCTCTAAATTTTTTATATTTTTATTTTTTAATTGATTACCTCTGAATTCATTTATTGAAATCTTTGCTAGGGCAATCATTGGCTTTTGATTGACAATTTCTTCTAATGTTTGTCCTTCATTTTTTGCCATATCATCGCATAGATTGACTTTTATGAATTGGAATCTGTAAAATCAATAAACAAATTAGATTGAGTAGATTGTATAGTAGGACAATAATTATAATTTTATCAATTAATCGTGTTCTCCATGGTATTAGCGGCAGTAATTGGGGGTGGGGGGTATATAAGACATAATAAATTTAGGCTAAAGTATGAAGGAAAATTATTCTTATATATATATAAATAATAGTACATGGGTACCGTATGATCAGATTTTTGTCGGTATACATCTGTTATTGTTGGACTTGTTGTAGACATCTGATTTTACAATATATATATATATATATATTAAATTATATACATATAACAGGTACTATGTTGATTGGTACAAGACATTTTTTCTAATTTTCCCTTATAGGAAATATTTTAATAATAGATACTTCACTATTGAATTCTCTTAATAATAATGCATAAAAATTGTTACTCTATTGATGTTTAATAAGAAATTTTGATAAAATTTACTGTTTGTAAAATTAAATTACTAAAATATAATTATCAAAAGAAACATAAAAACTTTTAAGAAATAATAAACACAAAAAAGTTATTTAATGAAACTAATAGTTACACCAAACCCACATTTTTTTATAGTAAAATATGAAATGTTAAATTTAAGTTATATAAGTAAAAGTAATGTTAAAATAATCTTAAATTATTTTAAATATCTAAGATATTATCTAAAAATCTAAGCTAATTAAAAATAATAATCAAATTGTTTCCTTACCCAAATCGTTCCACCCTAAAATCCTGCCCCCCTCCCACAAAACCAAACGCCGGCTACCTCCACTACAATTTTACATCCCTGACTTCATAGATATATTCAGTAGGAAGAATGGCTCCCTCTCTCATAACAAAACGGTGGATCCACCATTTTGGCGGTCACCAAAACGTAGACAAGCGCGAGAGAGCCGCTACGCGCATAAGTCTAACCATTAATACAATAGAAGAAATTATCTCTGTTTTTTTCTTTTCGGAAACCAACTGTTTAACTTTCTTACCACCCCAATTACCCTGTTTCTTATAGGTTTCATGTAATTTTTACAAGTCATTAAATATCATGGTTTAGGGCTCAGAACATAATTATCCCCCAATTAAAAATCACCATAAGCCCAAAACTCATCTTCCAAACTCACAAGATCCAAACTTTTCAAACCCTAACCAGAACAAACATATAATCATTGATCATCTCTGCTACTAATCATTCAAATATCCAATTTTTATACACTTCAAACAAATCGAAAAAAAAAAAAAAAAAAAAAAAAAAAAAAGTAAATCGGTTAAAACTAAGAAATCATAATAATATTGCCTATTAGAAATTGATTTTAGAATGTAAAGAATTAGTAAAAACGGACCTCTAAATTCGAGACTGCACTCCAACAAATCTCGTTTAATAAACGAAAAACTCGTTTAATAAGCGCTTCAATTTTTTTTTTGCTTTCTTCGTGGTTAGCCAAAACTGAGAATGACGATTAAATTATCGGCGTAATTCACAAATTATTTGCCAAATTCTGCTTCATAAGTATATATATGAACGCGAATTAAGTAACTTGCCGTAGAATTAAGAGAACGTGTAAATTTTGATGGTGTAAATATTAGGAGATATGCTTCATATATAATAATTATTAAAGATTTTGTTTTACACGAAGAATTAAGAGAACATGTAACTTTTGATGGTGTAAATATTAGGAGATATGCTTCATACACTACTACAAAAAATGTTTAAGACTACGGTCAAAAATCGTAGTTAAAGGCATTCAGTGACGGTAGTAGTAGATACCGTAGTGATAGACCTACCACCAATAACTACGGTTAATAAACCGTAGTAAATAACAATAAAGACTACGGTTGATAACCGTTGTCGTAATAGTAGCATCTACGACTACGGTATGTATGACCACGGTTGGTCATTTTCTTCGACTACGGTCTGAACCGTAGTAATTAATGATAAAGACTACGGTCAAAGAGCGTTGTCTTTTCTTTTTCATAAACCATTATTGTAGATGATGCTCTTTTATAGTTTTTTTTTATATATTTTTATTTTCTTTTATAATTTTTATATATAACATAAATTAATATTTATGTGTGTTGTAACATATCGCATAAGAAAGAGTAAATATTAGATTAAAAAAAATCCTTTATTTCTAAATATCAAAGTTATATTACATCTCAAAGCTAAAAAATAAAAATAAAAATTACAAAGTAATCTCTCTATACTTAAATCCAGCGCATCTTCTCTTTTGAATCATCTTTCATTATCCTACAAAAAAAAAAAAAAAAAAAAAAATAACACCAGAAAAAATAGAATTAAACACAAAAATTTATTTGTTAATCCAGATATCTACAACACAAAATAGTTAAAAACATTAAGTATATGGTCAAAATCAGGTATATCTAAAGTATAAAAGACAAATAAAATAATAAGAAACCAGTTTTTTATGTTCTCTAACTTCTCAGTACGGCAAACAATATGTGAGTTAAACCTATGAACACTAGGTTATCTCAGATAAATTACGTATATAAATATATAAATGCAACTGAGAATACTGATCAAGGTATTGGCTAAATTGTACCTTAGGATCAGTAGTCTGGGTATCTTTCTATTATGCAAAAAAGTAACAATCTTTTTAAATTAATTCTCAAGTAATAGTATAACTGCCCTTTTCTTTTAATATATTAATGTATATAAAAATAGTCTCACCAAGAAACAATTTAATCACATATTTCTGTGGTATAGGAATATGCATGCAATCAAACCTTCGGAGTATCTTTTTGATAGGCGCCACACCAAAAAATAATAAAAAATGTGGTATTTCAGTTCCGGAAGCAAAGCCCTTATCTTCTTAGAAAACATCCCCCTTTACTTAAAATCTTTAAATCACTTTTTCAAAGTCAATTAAGAAAAGATTTTCTGAAAACAAATTTAGTGCCCTTGTGACTAGCGATTTCCACAGCAAGAAATACATACCAGAAACTTTATCAAGAGCCACCGCGTCTTTCTAAATTTTTCATTCCCTTGCGCTTTAATATCCGAAGAGCTTATTTTTTTACGAATCATGTACTTTTCAACATCACCATATGATGAAACTTTCTCTGTAAAGATGTTCGGGTCGTTAATATAAAAGTAACATGAAAATGTAAATCACATGTCCGAAAAGTAAGTCATATGTGATGATACACATTAATTCTTGCTGCTTATGTACAAACAACAGTAACATGAAAATGAAATTTATAAAATATCATCAACGTTTCAAATAATACATTATATAAGATAGGAAATCATTTTAAACTCATTCTAAACTCATTGCAGCACACATTGCGGATGATTCGATATCAATCGCTAAGTATGAACCCATTTAAAACTCACTGCAGCACACATGCTTTATAATATCTTCCTCCAGCCATATTTCTAGTAGTATGATTAACCTACAATATTTTTTCATTTAATCAAAATAGTCCTGAATATAATTCACATTTTGTTCAATGGATGATACATACACTGTATATCACATAGTCCTGAATATTCATATTTGATCTCTGTGCTCTTACATTTTAGCAAGTAAAGAAGACATACACTTAGAGGGAAATGCTCCCTATGTGATATCCAGTTTGTGTATGTGCATACCACTATCTCTTCCGTACATGAAAGTCTCATTCTTAAACTAGAAAAGACCTCAATACAACTCCTATTCATTTTTATTTCTTCGCAATTCATCTGTATCCAATTCCTCCTACGACTATTATAAGATTCCACATAGAATGTTGGCATACGTAAGGATAAATGCATACCTTTTCAAGTGCTTGCTTAGCTTATTTATTAGCATCCTTGTACTTGTCCTTCTGCAGAAACCACAAAAACCAAGCTTCATCTCACATGATACAAACAAATTTCCAAGTTGTAAATTGAAAGAACAGAAGAACGATGATCACACAATTCAACAAAAAGTTTAATAAAGTGGCAAATAGGACAAGAAGAAGGGAAAAGGATTTTGAAGTAACTAATCATTACAAGCTCCTGTGGCATGAATATCCACTTCGCTTTGTGCGTCGAAGTCATATAATCCGCCATTGACCTCCGTCTCTAACATACACAAAACATAAATAGTTTCAGCAATTTAAGAGAGAGGAATAAGCTCTCATAATTTCTAATAACCACCATACTAATCCTACTGCTTAAATTTTACTTCAACTTTTCAATTCAGCGATGCTAAACACCTACCACATTACACAAAGCCTCCAGTCTGGATTTGGCAGAAGAATTACTGAACTAAAATGTCCAAGCATTCTCCAATGGATGCCTCATTGCAAGCAGAGCTGTGTTTTATCTGCCGCAACGGCGCTGCCAGAATCGCCGTCGACGATTTCCCCCTTTTTCTCTAACGAACTTTAGAGAAATGAAATAACAATAAACTAGAATAATCCATATTACTTTTGAGAATCTGTAGTCACCTGATAGGCTATTAACAGCCAGAGAAAGTACGATTGTTCTAATCAAAATAGAGTATACGATCGTACATTCATATGCACACAAAATCGGGGATAAATGATTACAAACAGTAATATGCTATCGCAAATGTTGGAGAAAGATGTACTGAGGATTTTATAGGCAAATAGTACAATTGAGGAGAGGAACCTCGTATTTTGAATAAGAGAAATAGAAATTTATGTTGGAAATACTCAACAAGAGAATCAGAAATCAGAAAATTTAAAAAACTAGGGCACACAACTCACCATGTGATACCCAAACGAAGGGCCGATTCGAGGCTTCCAAACCTAATCCGAGGAAGACATAAATAACAGAGCTTTGTGCATGTGAATCACGCCATTTCAGGCACTGGTGTTTATCAATGGAGGCCTCGTCACCTCTCACTGCCTCATCTGAATCATGTGATAGCCTCCATACCAAATGCTTCTTCCTCCAGACCCTTCATCTCCTTCCGAATCTTTTCCCATTCAGGAGGATAATCGTCGGTAGTGCCCCTCAACTGCGCTTTTGTGGTTTTGATTCGATCGGGCATGTCAGGAACCACAAACTAATCTGGAGCAGAAGTTACAGTTTCGAATTCCTTGGAATTTCCTCTCAGTTAGTAAAATTGAATATCTATAGATACCCATTTTTCGAGTTCTATATATTAGTTTTTCGTTTTAAAATTTAAATTAATCATTAAAAAATATATTGACAACGCATTTTCAACAACGGACATACTGACCGTTGTCTTTAAGCGGAAAATAAGTATTCGACTACGGTTAAAAGACTACGGTTTTTCTAAACCGTAGTCTTTTAGCGAAAAAAAAAAAAGTAAAACACTATGGTTCATACAAAGACCACGGTTGAGCACTAAAAGACTACGGTTATTGCGTGAAACCGTTGTCATTTGGGCGTTGTGATTGACAGTTTTTGTAGTAGTGATATATAATAATTATTAAAAAAAAATGTTTTACGGATGCCATGCAAACTTTTGATGGTGTAAATATTAGCAGATATGCTTCATATATAAGAATTGTTAAAAAATTTGTTTTACGGATGCCATGCAAACCATATCTAGGAATATAATTTTAGAATAAAATTAGGATACATACAACATGTAGTTACAATATTATCCTTACAATATTATAATTTGAAAGGGTAAAACAGGTCAAACATAAATTGGCTGAAACTTAAGGCACTTTTTAATAGTGTATGTATATAGTGTATAGATGAGTCCTCATTTATTCTCATTCTTTACCCCTAAATCCCCCAACCAAGCGGACCCTTAGTGTTTCTTTATATTATAAAATAATATGTATCGCTTGAATGACCTAAGTATATTAGATTAGAATAAACAGATGCGTATAGTTGTTGAAGGAAATTGCTATTATTATTGGATTCAGTTAGTTTACTGGATTGCAAGCATATTACTTAATTGGATATATAATTATTAAGACATAACCCATTAGAATTATGAAATTCTAATTATATTTATCCAGCTTCTTCATGATTTAGTTTGGTTCGCAGAGTTTTCTACGTGTTTACGAATTTCAAAATACTGTAAGTTTGCAGATTCAAGGTAAGCAAATCTCTCATTTGAAGTATGAGTATTTTGTTGAATTTACATACATATTTAGTTTGGTATATGATTTTGCTAAAGTGAGATTATATTCTATTAAAGTTTTATGCTTAATGTTATAAGTAGAATTTTAGTTTTATTATTGTGTCTATTATGTGAAACATGTGTCTATTGTGTGATAAGTAGCTTGAGTTTAATTGTTTTGTCTATTATGTGAAACTTATGTCTATCGTATGATAAGTAGTTTGAGTTTATTATTGTGTCTATTATTGAGGTTGACTTGAGTTGATCTATTTTATTATCAAGGCTTATTATGTGAAATGTACTTACTGTTTTATATGGTCTATTGTTCAAGTTTTATTGTGTTATATTGAAGTTATGTGTATATGTTTGAAGTTGATATAAGAATTTTGTACGAGATTTTAGTCCAACTTGTCTAATAGAGGGTTAAGGTTTTACAAAAGTAAAGTATTATTTAAGTACTTTCAGTATTTTCCTATATTTAAGAATCGATACCAGCACACGAGACGCCCACTAAAGAATATTGGGTACGAGACCACCCAGCTATAAGTAAGGGCACGAGATTGCCCTATCAGTTTTAGTTTCACTCATTGGTACCAAGTTCGGGCCCTTAGTAGTTTTTTTTGTATTTAGTAAATGATTTGACCAGAATTCCAGCAGATATAAGCATATACTGTATTATGTAAAACTTTGAAAAAGTATATTATTTTTTTATATTCATAGGACTGGTACCAGGACACAAGACACCATCAATAAGTTTTATGAGTATGGGCATGAGACCGCCTTATGAGTTTTATGAGTAAGGGCACGAGACCACCCTCTAAGTTTAATGAGTAAGGGCACGAGACCGCCCTATGGGTTTTTAGTTGATCCATTAAGAATCAGTGGTTAGCTACCCTTGGTCTTAATGAAGTTGTGCGCATTGGCGCCATGTCCGGGCCACAAAAGTTTCTATTATATAGTATATGAGTTTTTGATTGATTAGATGATTTCAAAGTATTTTAATTACGTTTTAGTATAAACGTGCCTATTGTAAAGAGATATTTTTAAGTACTTGAATTCTAAAAGAAAACATTTTTTGAGATAGGTGATATACTTACTAAGCATTCGCTTATAGTTATTTACCTCATATTGCAGATAAAGGCAAGAGCTGGAAGGGAGCAAGACTGATCTGGAAATGGTAGTGGCGGCGAAACCTCGGCATTGGTTAGAGATTTAAGTAGTATTTTAAGTTAAATATTCTTTTTTATTAATGAAAAGTTGTGCACCTTGTATTTTCTTAGTGGTATTTGAGTTAAATTTTCCAGAAGTTATAACACGAGTTGAAGTTTTTCAGTGTTATATAGTGAATACTTATTTTCAGGTGGAAACAAAGAAAAGAAAAGAAACAAATGAAATTTTAAAATGGAAAGCTTCGCTTTTCTTCCTAGTACTTTTGAGTTAGATGTGCTTGAATGGTTTTTCTTATGATTTAGTTTATTATTTGGTCTTATAAAAAGTTCTACAAAGATTCTCGTTCTGATAGTTTTTTGATATAAATTGTCAAAAGTTTTAGTCTTATTGAGTATAAGTAACATCCACTAGAGAGGGGTGTTTACAAATCTGGATCAGATACTCATTCATTCTTCATCCTTTAGGTCTCAGCGACTCACCAATAGATAAGTAAAGTATCTCCATATGTATCTTGCAGTAGATCCTTGTGAATCTTGATTCCTTCACTGCTCGCACTATTTAGATGTTCAAACATCCCCGTATGGAAAGTGCCTCTTCATAAGATCTTCAAAGATATGCTTGAAGATCTTGACGATTTGGAAATCCTCTTCACTCGGTAAGATCCGGTTATTTATGGCATGGAGATTCCTCCCGCTTCAGGTTGGTCGCTGATTTCCAGATTTTACACATCGATCTTCGTTTCAAGCTCATGTTTGACTTTGATTTTCTTGTTTAATACAAAATAAAGAAACAAATTCAAACACATCCAAAAGAAATTTCGTTAGTTAATGTTAGTAACAAAACACAATATATTCTACCTAAGTATAGTTAGTATTGACCTAAATAAATATCTTACAATAAAATACAATTTTGTTCCAAGATAATTTTTTTTGCTAGGCAATAACGAACCGCGCGAACGACGGCATAAAACTCGACGTCGTAGGCGCTGTACCGAGACCGGGGACCAATCAGTTTTTCGCTAAAGAAGGCAATAGGGTGACCATTTTGGCAAAGGACCGCACTATGCCCACTTTCGATGCATCACACGTAAGTTCGAAAGGGCAAGCAAAGTCGGGGAGGATGAGGAGTGGGGCATTCGTCAACTTCTCCTTAATCAAGGGGAAAGCAGCGTCGGCGGTCGGGGTCCATTGGAAGACCTTGCCTTGCATGCAATCAGTGATGGGAGCCATAATGGTGCTGAAATCTCGAATAAAACGTCGATAGAAGGAGGCAAGCCCGTGGAAGCTACGAGCAGCGGTAAAAGTGGTCGGTACAGGCCAAGATTGGATAGCAGCGACCTTCGACGAATCAACAGTAATGCCGCTGGAAGAAATGACATAACCAAGGAACAAAATACTCTCGACCAGGAATGTGCATTTATGTGGAGCCGCAAAAAATTATTCTTGCCAAAGAATCAAGAACACAGACCGCAGGTGGTCGAAATGATCGGTGAGAGACTTGCTGTAGACAAGGATGTCGTCAAAATAAACCACCACACAAGAACCAATAAAGGATCGAAGGGCCTGATTCATCACCCGCATAAAAGTACTGGGTGCATTAGACAGGCCGAACGGCATGACGAGCCATTCAAAGAGACCCTCTCGCGTCTTAAGTGTCATTTTCCATTCATCGCCCAGCCGAATACGAATCTGGTGATAACCGCTACGGAGATCAAGTTTACTAAAAATAACGGAGCCGCTCAATTGATCAAGCAGGTCATCGAGCCGTGGGATTGGGAATCTGTAGCGGCAATGTGATTTTATTAATGACACGGCTATCAACACACATACGCCAAGAGCCATCTTTCTTGGGCGTGAGGAGGGCCGGAACCGCGCACGGGCTCAAGCTCTCGCGAATGTGGCCCCGGGCTAATAATTCTTCCACTTGGCGGCGGAGCTCGGCATGCTCGGCAGGGCTCATCCCGTAGTGGGGGCGGTTCGGTAGTGGAGCCCCCGGGATGAGGTCGATGTGGTGTTGAATACTCCGCAAGGGCGGGAGGCCAGTAGGAGGATCCGACGGAAATAGGTCGGCGAATTCCGTGAGAAGTGGCCGAATAGCCTCTGGAGGAGAATTCGGGGTGGCCGAATCATGGGCCAGGAGCAAAAAAACCACGGGATCACGATCCAGTTCCTTCGCGAATGCCGCATGGGACAAAAGTAGGACCTGCGGTGATGAAATAGGTGGTGGAGTCGAAGGAACCGAAGGATATAACACAATTTTGGTGCCCCCAAACAAAAAGTTGTAGACATTACGATGTCCATCGTGTGTGACATGGCGGTCGCATTGCCACGGTCGGCCTAGTAATGTGACATGCATCCATGGGTACCACATCGCACCATAAAGTATCTGCATAAGTGCCACCAATAGAAAAAGAAACAAGAACCCGTTTTGCGATAGTAATGGTGTTGCCACGTTGTAACCACATCAAATTATAGGGGGCGGGATGGTCCTCAGTTTTCAAGCATAATTTAGCAACAACATCAGACGCAATAACATTTTCACAAGCACCCGAATCAATTATGAAGCGGCATACCTTATCGCCTATGGTGCATGTAGAAGAAAATAATGCATGGCGTTGAGGCTGATCAACCACGCGGGGGGCAGCACAAATGCGACGGATGACAAGGGCGGTCCATGTGTCGCCGTCCAAGTGAGCCTCGGGGATGGTATCCTCGGGGTAATAATCAAACCGAGGGGGCTCCGTATAATCAACATAATCTGTCGGAGGGTCGGTTGATAAAAGAGTACGGGCACCGCTATTCTTGGGGCATGTGGTGAAACGATGCCCGGTATCACCACAAGAGAAGCAACGTATAGGCTGCCCATTGCAGGGAGGGACACCCGAGGCTGTGGGGCCAGACCGAGGGGGGTTTGAGCTCGAGGGAGCCGCAACGGGACGGTTGGGAAGTGGTGGTGGTGTTCAGCGGGCTTGCTGCTTTTCCAGTAAGAGGGCACGCTGGTGTGCCTCGGATAAGGAAGGCGGGGCCAGTAAGTTCAACATATCTTGAAGGGGCAAAAGCAAACCGACGATATAACGGGCAACCAATTGTTCCGGTGAATCAGAGACGTCCACACGGGCGATGAGTTGATAGAATTCGGTAGAATATTCTGCCACAAAACGACTGCCTTGGCGGATATTGTGGAGTTGTTGGAAAAGGGTGCTTTTATAATTGAAAGGCAAAAATTCCCGCTGCATGTGCTTACGCAATTTCGGCCAAGTTGTCACCCGAGATCGGCCTTGGCGCGCGCGGAGGTTGCGAAATAGATGCCACCAAGCAATGGCGCGATCGCGAAATCGAGTAGTCACCAGACCCACTCGAAGATCCTCCGGAACACATTTAAATTCGAGAATGTCCTCCACGTTATTAAGTCAATCCAGAAATTCAGCCGGATCGAGGGACCCAGAAAACTCAGGTATGTCAATGCGAAAACCCTGCTCCCAACGAGAATCGGCCCCAGCCGGTGGTGGTTCGCGGTGGAGCGGTGCGAAGGGGTTGTCAATGGAGGACGTGTCCTCGCCGTCTGAAACATCGGAAAAGACATCAGGGTAAATAGGTGGGACGCGGTCACGGAGGGTGTCGCCCGCGCGGTGGGGATCTGGGTGGCGGCGGTGTGTGGCGTGTCCCGCCTGGGCATCGGTAGTGGCAGCTTGGTGGGTGCGTAGGTTTTCAACGGCTTGGGTCAGCGCCGTGATTTGGCAGCGCATCTCCTCAATGACAGGATCAACGACAGGCGAACGACGAGGAGGCATCGGGAGGAGCGTTACCAAACTCTGGATACCAACTGACGCAGCGTAAACGTATGATCCAAACGTATGATCCAAACGGAAGATCGAACACCGTGAGGAAAGATTCACCTTGATACTACATATACTAGGCGTTTTATTCACGCGACGATAAACCCTTAATTTCAATAATCAAAATGTCAAAAAACCCTAATCACAGTTTACAATCCAGCTTAAATACTACCAAAACAAAGCAAGGCCCAAAACAACAAACGGGTCCATAATATTAAATATCCAAAACATGGAATAAAGCCCAGTAAATACTTTGTTCTTCATAACTTTAGGCGGTCTCATCTCCATCAGAATCCTAATTTCAAGCGGTGGCATTATTATTATTATTATTATTATTATTAATTGAAGGCAAACGGTGAATTAGAGACGTGAAGAAAAATAAATGGGGAATTCAATAAGCACCACAAAAAATCTTTCTACGTCATAATTACTTTCTATACAATTATAGATTTACAAAATTCATTTTTTTCCTTTACACGTCATGTTATTAGACCTTTTCACCCTTCCTAAATTTAAAATTAAAAAAATGATGAACAATTTGAAATTCAACGGACATCGACAAACTCTTCCAATGACGCTTCAAAGTTAAAAAGATAACCTTTTTTTAAGAGAAAAAATATTTACCATTTCACTTTTCCTTACTTAGTCGTTGATTTTTCACTTTCAAGAACGATTTTGAAGAATTAAAAAGAAAATATAGTGTGTTACTTACAAAATAGTTACTAAAAATTAGTGAATGACGATCGAACAAACTGACATACTTGGGCAAGTAATGTTCGAATCATGATCGTAATTCTGACCATTAACGGTCGAGTCAGTTCACTCAATATGGTTGTCACAAGTCGAAATTATTGTCACGGTTCGATCTGGCATACGAAAGATGTACGAAAAGTAATACTCCAAATACAAGTTTTTTCACAAGAAATTATGATTACCACAAAATAATGAGAAGATTGGTGAAGGAGGCACCAGAGACACAAGTGTGCGGATCAAGGACTCATTCTGTGGTGCTCTTTTAATCCATCTCTACGACTATTTCTATAATTTGTAATCGAAGTAATGTTCTCATGAAAAGATTAGAAAAGATCAAATCATAAATTTAAGCGAAATGCTATTATTATTTATTTTAGAAGAATTGAAATCGTGAAGGAGGGAAATTTAACTTTAAATTTTGAAAAAGACATTTTAGTCCAATCCCTAGTCCTTAATGTCTATTTTCGCCCAAAACGAAAATAAAGAGAAACAAAAAAACGACATGTAGTGAAACGGTGGACACGTTGCAGTATGCGCAGACAATTCGCGCCAAGTGTCTCTTCTCACTACTCTCATCACTCAGATCTTCTTCTGCGTTTCTGCTTCCCCGTGATGAACCAAATCATAAATGGCTGCCTAATGTTTTTGTTTCTGAAATTGAAGAGAGAAAAAGAAGAATTCAATGGAGAGGATATGGAAAATTGCTGCGAATCTGGGAGAGAGCCACCAGCAGGTGGTTCCCATTACGGTGTTTGTGGCGGTTTTGTGCTTCTGCTTAGTCATCGGTCACTTATTCGAAGAGAATCGATGGGTCAACGAATCCATTACCGCTCTTTTGATAGTAATACTACCTACACTTTTTTTAAATAGTTTATGATTAATGTGTTGACAATTAAATGCAAGTGCATGACTGCTTCCCATTCGCTTGCTCCTGTTAAATCTTCAGATGCTCTAATTTGTCACTTGATTTGGTTGATGATATAATGTTTAGTTAAATCGAATAATAAATGTTATCTTCTTATAAACTAGGGATGTCTGACCGGGACAGTGATTCTGTTGATAAGCAAAGGGAAGAGTTCACACATATTGAGATTCGACGAAGAGCTCTTCTTCATTTATCTCCTTCCACCTATCATTTTTAATGCGGGGTGAGAATTGGTAGCTGTTTATCTGGAAGGTGCCACTTCAGCAATTTTGTGTTGTAACAATCTTTGGGATTTTGTCTTTTTTGTCAGTTTCCAAGTGAAGAAGAAACAGTTCTTCCATAACTTCTTCACGATAATGCTCTTTGGAGTGATTGGAGTCTTTATATCATCATCCATAATTACAACTGGTAGGCTTTCCCATTGGTTTCAATCATGTAAATTTATGTATTTTTCGGGACATAAACAAGAGTTTGATTCTGTTGGTTAATGTTATTGATCCTGTAGGCACCTGGTTGATGTTTCAGAAGTTGGGTTTTATTGGTCTGACTCCTCGTGATTATCTTGGTTTGTTCATCAAGACATGATTGAATTAATTAATATGCAATTTGCCAGAGTACGAAATTAACTGACCTTTTGTCTTACTGAATTACACCAAGGTCTTGGAACGATTTTTTCATCTACAGACACAGTATGCACTCTGCAGGTAGGTGGGGGTGATGCTCGTACCTGTATGCATGATTCCCTTGAATAAGTCAGAGCTTCACAACTCAAGAAATGATTTCATGTAGGTTTTGCATCAAGAGGAAACTCCCTTGCTGTATAGCCTAGTTTTTGGGGAAGGAGTAGTAAATGATGCCACATCAGTTGTCCTGTTTAATGCAATCCAAAAGCTTGATGTTAATAGAGTAGATGGCTGGACAGCAGCTCATATTTTTCTGGATTTTCTGTACTTGTTCTCCACAAGTACTGCTCTAGGAGTTTTTGTAAGTTTTAAATCTTAGTACTGAAATTGGATACAGTATACAAGTCTGCTTGAAATGTGTTTTGAATAGAGCATTAATTATTGACCATGTCTTAGTTGAACTTGAATTGGTGAATTTTACCTCCTATTTTGGGAGCAGGGACATATAGCATTATGAGCCTATCTCTAACAAGCTATCATATTTGAGATGAGTGCATATTCAGAGTGTTGAATAGTAAAAGATGGAAATATAGCTCCTGAAAATAGAACTAATTGGCACCGAGGATATCCGAGCATGTGAATGGACATTTATTTGTATATGATATAGTTGAGTACCAACATCACGATCCAAATTAATCTGAAGATTATTTAGTAATTTTTTCTAGAGGTTGGACTCGACTAATTTGCATTGCTTGTACTATATGCTTGCTGACTATAGTTGTTCTTTGAAATATTGGATGTATGAATGAAATTATTCATGGACTTCTTGGAAGTCTGAGGATTTTTTTCTCAAGTTGATGTTGATATATGAAACTGGAAAGTGATCTACACATAATAGTGATCCTATGACGCTAATACTGGAAAAGTGATCTAGGCATAATTATGATTGCAATATTTATTTATTCATTCTTGAAGCACAAAGAAGAGCTAAGTTTTCTTTTTATGCGTCCAGGCCGGCCTTTTGACTGCATTAATTCTCAAGGGCTTGTACTTTGGCAGGTAAAACTGTTTCGTCTTTATGTTTTCAGATATAACATTTTGTTGTGTGCGGTGGAGTTGGATATATGTTCTTGATTAAGTGATTCATATGTGGCGTTTTATTAACAGACATTCTAGTGTTCGTGAAATTTCTCTTATGATCCTCATGGCGTACCTTTCCTACATGCTGGCAGAGGTAATGTATATAATCAAGTCTTTGCAGCTTAGCTATCTCTTGTACCGCATATTACATGGTTTTGTTGGAGCTATTTACTCTCTGTAGACGATGAAACAAAATAATTATCTCAAGTTGGTATGTGCCCTATGTACTTCTAGAAGTTTTAAGGCATATTGGAATTTGAAATTCTTGAATTCTAACTTGCATATTTTTGGGGATTGCTTCAGTTGTTTTTAACATTTCCCTAGTGCTTTTTATTACCAACTTTCTCCAGCTCTTATATATATTTTTTTTCTTTTGTTGGAGGGGGGAGAGAGCTGGTAGATCTCTTCTTAGCATCTTGATTATGTGGCTTTCAATATCTTTTCCTTGTCATTTCCAAGTAGTGAGGGTGTTTTATGTGATGCAATCTCTCAGTCTCAAGTGTGCTTTCTTTTGGAATGCTCAACTCCATACCATGCCTTTTTCAGTTGTGTTCATATCAAAATATTATAGTGCTCTATATCAGCACTACAACAAATGAAACTGAATTTCAAGTTTCTACAGTCTTTTGAACTGAATGCAATCTAATGCTTTCACAGCTCTTCGAACTCAGTGGGATCCTAACGGTGTTCTTCTGTGGGATTTTCATGTCTCATTATGCATGGCATAATGTGACTGATAGTTCAAGAATCACTACTAGGTATGTGTACTGTGTAGGCTAAAAAAAATCCATTAGCTTTACAAACAGTGTTTTCCATCCTAGTCTACAGCCATCACTCTGTGTTCTTAGATGTTTGGATGTTAAATCCAGACTAGCCTGTCTGAAAACAAATCATCATTCGTAATCGATACCATAGCTTCACCTCAAATGTTTCTTTTTTTTGCAGGCATGTATTTGCAATGATGTCCTTTATTGCAGAAACATTTATATTTTTATACGTGGGGATGGATGCCCTGGATATTCAAAAGTGGAAGATGAGCAAGTTAAGGTAAGTATCGTTCTTGCATGAGAAGTAATTTTTCTCTTTGTTGCACCTCCTAGCTTTGCTTTCTGTAAGGAGATTGTGATGATCTATTATCCTCACATATTGGGCTGTTCATGTCTTCCTGTTTGTACTAAAGTGTCTTTCGCGTGCAGTTTCTGGAACTCAATTGGCGCATACAGTAGTGTTTTGTTCCTGATAATGCTCGGGCGTGCCGCTTTTGTTTTTCCCCTCTCGGCTTTATCGAATTGTATGAATCGGACTTCAACAAGATCCTCATCAATAACACTGAAGCACCAGGTTAGCATATCCCATGGCTTGGTATATGTATTCCAAAAGGGGGAGTTGGATTTCATCTTGCATGTAGTTGAATCTGATTCTTCTCTACTCCTGTGGTTTTATAGTTCTTACATATCTGTTTGTTTGACTTAGGTGGTAATTTGGTGGGCCGGGCTAATGAGAGGAGCAGTCTCCATTGCTTTGGCTTTCAAACAGGTAAAGCATGTCCAGGTGTTGCTGTCATCTTCCATCATACTGCCTCTGTTTCCCGCCCCCCCATGGAAAAAAAAAAGGAAGAAAAACTAGTTCCTGACCATGACACATGACAAATAAATTTGAAATTGTGATCTAATACTTTTCAAGTAATTGCCAATAATAATAGATAACATTAGTTAACTTTTATATTTGAGATATATAATATCAAATGAAGATGCATTCAAGTTTGGTTTTTCAGGAATTGATCATAAAGTTTCTTAAAGATCAAATTAGTTTAGTTTTTTTTCCCTTCTAAAGTTTGGACTATTTTTTGCCTAATTTATAGTTAATAATTAATCTTAGAAGTAAAGAGATAAATAAAATCTCAGTTATCAAAATATATTAGTTACTATAATAAAAATATAGTATTTGTCAAGTATATTATCCACTTGAGTTTGAAATATCACTTTTCAAAGCATAAACAAAGATTTCATATTAAATATTAAATATTAAATATGTAGATAATAACGCATTAAATAGGGCAATATACATCTTAAAGTCCTTAAAGTATTGATGTTTGTTTTAAATAGTACTTAAAGTATCATTTTGTTTTAATTGGTCCTTAAAGTTCTAATTTTTTTATTCAATTAGTTCCCTGAAGTATTTTTTATTTTAATTAGTCCCTTATGTTTTGGAATTATTTCAATTGGTCCTTAAATTATTACAAAAATCTATTTAATTCATAATGATGCTTTCCCCCTGAAACGAAGGTGATTTATACAAACATATCGATTTGAATAAAACTCCGAGATTATATTTTTTCAAGAATTTCATCCAAACTTTGAGAAAATACTATGTGCTACTTTATTTTAGTTAGAAACGTACTAATTTGATCTAGATATTTTAAACTCTAAATATCTTGAATTTAAAGTAAAATTGAACATTATCAACGAAATAACTTTAATTTTTTTAAATATTGTAAAGACCTTCAAACATAAAAATTCAAAGTCCTTTCGTTAATAATGTTTAGTTTTACATTAAATTCAAGATAGATAGAGTTCAAAATATCTCAACTAAATTATCACTAAAATTAAAGTACCACAAAGTATTTCTCAAAATTTGAATAAAATTATTGAGAAATTATAATCTCGAACTTTTGTTCAAATCCTATTATAGTATAATTCACCTCATTTGATGGTAAAAGTATCATAATAAAAATATACAATATTTATTTAATAAACGATATGTTATAATATTATTTTGAATTAAATCGGCGATTTCACATATTTTATGTATCTTTTTTTTCTTTTAGGGGGCCTTAAGCTAGAATTTCGTAATAGTTTAATGATCAATTGAAATAATTGTAAAACATATGGGACCAATTGAAACAAAAAATACTTTAGGGACTAATTGATTTAAAAATTTATAACTTCAAGGACCAATTAAAACAAAATGATACTTTAAGGACCATTTAAAACAAACATTAATACTTTAAGGACCTTAAGATGTATTATGCCCATTAAATAGGTCGTGCATTATTTGCATAGTTATAAATCATATTTGAATAAAGGAGAGTATGCAATAAAAGTTAAATCAGTGACAAGCTAAAGAGTACTCTTATATATGAAACATTCGCATTACTGTAAGCTCTCATCTCATGTTTGTAAAAAAATATTATGTTATATTAAATTAGTGGGAAAATCCCATACATTCTTTTTAATTTGTCTTTTTATGACTATTAAAATTCACATTTTGTACCTATAATCAATACTAAAATCAAAAGTTATATCAATGTTCAATTGACTGGATTGTCCTTCCATGTTTTATTCCATATGATTATTTTTTTATTTTTCTAAATAAATTCATGTCAATAATATATTTAAGCAAAATAAACCATATGAAAATTCAATAATATTAAAAAATTAGTGCTTTTAAGTTTAAAAATCATATAAATAGACAATATATAACTAAGTACTTAATGAATGAATTTATTAATCTCTTGCAATAAATACATATTAGTAAGATAGTAATATAAATAGACAATATATAACTAAGTAATTAATAGATGAATTTATTAATCTCTTGCAATAAATACATATTAGTAAGATAGTAAATTATGTATTTCTTACATATAATTGTATGGTAGAAGGACTTTTTGGACATTACATTATTTTGTAAGAAACCACCCATACTTTTAAAGGTAGGGAGATATGGCCTTCTATGTCGAGTCGCAGGGACTACTCCATTCTTGTTTTTTCTACAAAAACCAATGTCTTCCCCCCCAGCTAATTTTCAAAATTGCAGTTTACTCATTATGGTGTCCCGCTGGATCCAGTAAATGCCACGATGGTCACGACGACGGTTATCGTTGTGCTGTTTAGCACATTGGTGAGTTGGAGTTACTATACTGCCTAGAATCTTAAATCCTGTAATGTTGTTAGCTATTATCTGTGGAAAAGTTAACTGAGCTTATTGTTTTTCTAATGAGCTTCCTGGTATACCAGTGCATCCCGTTCTTGACCGGGTCATGTAGAATCTACACAAGCTTAGATACAATCACACGCATCTCTTGCACATATGCACAGGACTGACAGGAGTGTGTGAATTTGTGGTGATTCTGTTCCTAGTTGAATGCACCGAGTATAGGAGGATGTAATGGCATTTCTGAATCATGGCCTTAACTGCAGGTCTTTGGCTTCTTGACAAAGCCACTAGTACACTATCTACTACCTCATGGTGGTACTAGTAGCAACCTAGACCGAGAACCAACTATAGCCAAGGAGGATATGATGCTTCCCCTCCTCTCCTTTGAGGAATCAGCAGCAACAAACCTCAATCGAGCCAAAGATGGTTTGTCGATGCTAATGGAAAGGCCAGTGTACACCATACACTCCTTCTGGCGGAGATTTGATGATGCTTACATGAGACCGACTTTTGGTGGGCCACGGAGCAACCAATTGTCGTCATAGTAATGAATGTGGAGAATGGGCGTGGCAGCGTTTAATAGGGAGGTGTAGCGTGAATTGTGATGCCACAGAATTAATCTGGTAGTGGAGATTAACTGATTTTCAGTGTGTTGCTGAAAGTGGGCAATCCGTGCGTAGGTGGAACTAGCTGAGAAACTGTCCATGTAACAGTAGATTGTTTAGTAACAAGCATGAGATGAAGGCAGGGAAACCCTTAATGTTAAGTTTGGCTATATTTGCATCTCTTGCATTTCTAACCTCACTGTGGGTCCGCTTTATGTAACTACAGTGCTACTGTTTTCTATCGAGACGTGCTTGATATGCCACCATTAAAAGTTTGCTTAGTTGCTGAAAAGTTTACGATTCTTTGCAGCTAGAACGGGAACAAATCGTGATTTTAGGGAAGATTTATTTTAGCAAAACAAGAGAATTTAGCCCAGTCGGTTTCCTGGTGGCTGGCAGAATAGTTGCATCTTTTATCAAGTGTATGTAATACTATTTGGCAAAACAAAGGGCTGTAAACAGTAGACAATTAAATCACAGCCCTTTCGAGAACCACGGTTTACTTCCTAGGTTTTGATTATTTTCCTTTCTACAACTTTAAAATATCTCCATTTTTATGACGGTAAATCATGTAAAAGTATGGGTTGTGATGCTGCGATACGCAATTGTCAGGTTTCAAATACAAGTATTGGTTAAGGGCATAATTTTTCCAAAATTACATTTTCCCCTTTTTCGAGTTTTGTTTGTCTGATCCACGTAAAGGCTTTGTAAATAGCGGTGAGCACGGTCCCGAACTATTCAGAGATATTAAAATTTTCAGAATCGAACCAAATCTCAGAGATATTCGGAGATTTTCAAAATAAATTTTTTGGAGCCGCTCTCTTGATCGGTTCAGTTCCTTCCGGAGATCGGAGTTTTCGGTCCGGTTATTTGTAGTTGTTCGGAGTTTTTCCTTTAATATTTTTAGCAAAATGCACTAAAGAATTATAGTGTTGTCTTTACAATAATATTATGTCATTAAAGAAAAAGTGTAATATTAAACAACTTATAAGTTATGTATTAAGACAAATTTTCAAACTCTAATATTAAACAACTTATAAGTTATGTATTAAGACAAATTTTCAAACTCTAAATTATAAAAAAAATTACAAGTTACTGAAGTAATTATCTCGTCCAAAGAAGAATAACACAAATCCTAACTTATAAAAAACAATTACAAGTTACTGAATTGGTTATCTCGTCCAAAGAAGAATAACACTAAATTATAAAATTATTAGTTATCGATAACTTTTTGGACATTTATCGATTATTTTTCACCGATAAAGGTCTAATTGTATACATTGTCAATAATTGACTTCAAGAGAAAAATGTGAGTGCACAAGAAAGACGAAGGATCAAAGAAGAAGGGAATGAGCAATGAGCTACTACTTAGAATTCAAGTGTAGGATAGTAACTATGTGCAGTGAGTTCGAGTCTAGAATTTTGACCTTTATATGTGAAAATAATTAAATATTAGATATAATAATAAAAAAAATTAGTGATTGGACTAAAGATATGTAGAAATGAATTGAAACATATCATAGTAGGCAAATTTAATAAATTACAGCACTGTTCACTATTCAATTAAAATTTTAAGTGAGTTATTCTGTTATTTATAAGATTAAGTGAACTCCACAGGCGAGTTCACATCTGTTAAAACCTTTTTCCTTTTTTTTTTTTAGCAAAGTCGCCCCTGACAGGAGCGACATCTTAATTTTTTTTTATATATATATATGTTGATATCGCCTATGCAATAGGCGAGTTCTTATCTTTTTTTTTTTTTTTTTAATGTTGTGGTGTTTTAAATAATAATAATAATAATAATAATAATAATAATAATAATAATAATAATAATAATAATAATAATAATAATAATGAACATCGTAACGTTAGGGTGTGCACGGTGCGGTTATTTATTTATTTTTTTGGACAGTTCGGTTCAGAAATTTCGGACCTAACGGAAATTCAGTTCGGATAATTGGAGGTTTTTTTTTATCTTTCGAATAATAAATACAATTTGAACATAATATATTTACGGAATGATTTAATTCAATTCGGTTCAGTTCGGATAGTTGAAGATCTTTTTTGTCTTTTGAATAATAAATACAACTTACTAACACAATTTTATTTATATTAATTAGACGTCAATATATTATGTTCAAATTGTATTTATTATTCAAATGATAAAGAAAAAAATATATCTCCAATTATCCGAACTGAACTTCCATTAGATCCGAAATTTCTGAACCGAATTGTCCAAAAAAAAAAAAAATAACCGCACCGTGCACACCCCTAACTTTACGATGTTCATTATTATTATTATTATTATTATTATTATTATTATTATTATTATTATTATTATTATTATTATTATTATTATTATTATTATTATTTAAAAACACCACAAAATTATAAATAATAAAAAAAAAAAAAAGGAAGAAGATAAGAACTCGCCTATTGCATAGGCGATATCAACATATATATAAAAAAAAAAAAAAAAAAGATGTCGCCCCTGCCAGGGGCGACTTTGCTAAAAAAAAAAAAAAAAGTTTTAACAGATGTGTAGGGGCGACTTTGAACAGTGGTTGTCAGATTTATGTGGACTGGCCTGTGCCACAGGCGAGTTCACTTAATCTTATAAACAGCAGAATAACTCACTCGAAATTTTAATTGAATAGTGAACAGTGTTGTAATTAATTAAATTTGCCATCATAGTAATGTATTTCTTTACATAAACTATAAAACAGTAGTTATATTATTGTTAAAATTTACTAAAATTCATAATGGTTCAATATTATAGTATAAAAGAAATTAATTAAATGATATATAAAAATATTTCATAGTCAGTTCTACTCGATTCTATTTTTTTCAATTTGGATCGGTTCGGATTTAAAAAAAAAAAAAAAAAAAAAATCGGAATGATTCGATTCGAATAAAATCAAATAGTCAACAGATATTGTCGATTCTGAATACTTTCGATCCAGGGTTCAATGCGGAGTGGAATTATCTCCGAGACCTGTGATCACCCTTATAAGTAAGAGTGTGTTTGCTTAAAACTGTGAAGTGCTTAAATAAATTTGGCTGATGGAGATAATGAGTGTGTTTTATTGAGATTTAATTTCTTAAAGAAAAATCATAAATAAACACACCTAGATGTCTAAACAATTTGCACGTCTGATCCATCACAAACTTTCAAATCATTTCAACTCTTTTCCATTTGGCGTGTTTGGCTACTTATTTCAAGCATCATATAAGTTGTTTTAAGTGTGCTCACAAATGCAATTTCTCAAAAGTTTATAAGTTAATAAGGTATTTAAATAGAAGAATTTACAAGTTTGCAACTGAATAAAGCAATTTAACTATAAATTTGAGGAATCACTATCAAACACATTTAATTATTGTGTGAAGTGTGTGGAACATGTGAAATAATTATTTGTAGTATGTGTAAAATGCGTGTAGTATGTAAAATTTGAGTGCAGCTATCAAGATCTTAAAAATAAAATGAATTAGAGGAACTTTTTTCTTTTCTTTTAAAGCTTATTATAAGCTCTAAGAACATATTTTCACATTTTATAAGTTGTCTAGTATTTTATACCAACACATTTTAAAAATTTATGAGTTCTCAAACATCTTTTTCTCTAAGAAAACACTCCCAAACATCTCATAAAATGTTGGAACTTATTAGGTTAGTCAAAAAAAGACCACACTCTGGGCTTTGATAAAATGCGCGACCATATCAGCGTTGATAATCAAGTGTTACGCACAATTGTCGTGCACCTAATCAGTTGATACCAATTTGTAATTTTGCACATAAATATGTAATCTTTCAATTTTTACAAGTAGGCACAATATTGATATCCATCATTATCTACACAATCACCATCCTTTATACAATTTGGACTCACCTACCCCAACACTTACCCACTCGATTGAAAATTGAGCAGCAGATTGTAGGAGGGAGCTCCGTTTTGCGTATAAAGTGAATTAGAAAAGAAAATAAAAACCGGACAAGCTCGTGCATAACAAGCTATTTTACCAATAAACTAGCCAGGGATTACATAAGCAGGCAGCAGCATAAATACAGCCCTGTTTCATATCAGGTCTCCCTACTGTCACTGTCAGCACCATAGTTACGGCGTCTACATATCTTAACATGAAAGAATCAAAATAAGCTCCCACTTTCTCCTAATCATACTGTACCAACCACATCACCTCTACTAACAGTCATAATTACCTAATTCATTAACACAACAAACCCCTTTCAACCTTACTTTCCACCAACCATTTTAGAAGATGTCAGAAATCAGTTAGCATTAACATCATCCTATCTGCAAGACACGAATTGGATCATGATCCCAGTTAATTGATGTTGCACAGACAGCATCTGAAGACAATTATTTCCTGTAAGAGCGAGCCGTCAAGAAAATGTAACTTCCCATTTCATGATGAAAAACAGAAAATCGACAAGAAAAAGAAAAAGGAAAAGTTTGAGATATGTATTTTCATTTCTATTCTTTTTGTTTTTTCCCCCCCTTTTTTGGCCGTCAGCATCAATAATAATCAGCCTCTTTGGTGATTATATTATTATACAGAAAATCAACGCATACTGATAGCAAAAGCAACCAATACCTTTTAACTTACCAGTCAGAGTGGTGGACATGATTTCCTACTCAAACAGCGCTGTGTCAAAATCTCAGGTATCCCCAACGCTGAAATGCTTTCACACCCAAGAAGCTCTTGTAATTTTACATCACAAATGATGGCCGTTGGATTTAGAGGATCCTAGGGTCAGCAGAATAGGAAAAATATTATGAAAATCATTTAATGAAAGCTTCTACTCTTGTCAACTACATCAAAAAGAATACAAGGACAGTAAATATAACGAGAGAAATGTGAAGATAAGTAAAAGCATAAGTTGGCAGCAAGGCAGATATCACCATGAAATGAAGACGTTATACACCTATACTCAACTATCAAAACTCACAGAAGAGACTGCCCTAATCTAGCCCCAGAAAGACTACTTCCAACTGCTTTAGCACATCATTGTTAATAACTTAATCCACAGTTTGTCTCATCCACTCTCAGAATTTTTTGGATACATCCATGGTGGCAAATCAGTCATAGAAACACATCTACTGAAGGGACACCAAACACACATGCAAAAGCTAATGAGGTTGCTTTGGCTCCAGCTATTTAATGATAAAAAAAATAGAACAGTGTAAATTTCAGTTGGCACACAGGGGATGCTTTAAAGAATATTTTTTTTTATATGAAAAAGTGGGTTCAGGGGGCTGAGACGCGAGGGGGGAGATATGTGACATAGAAATTTGATTATGCAAGATAATTCTCTGAAAAGGAATCGCCCAAATGGGCAAGGTTATAAAATCAATATGCATCCAATAAATTAAGCTAAGGATCATTCTAAGTGCCTTGAATGGACAATTACAGATACCAGGTCCATTCATCACTTGGAAATTCATTTATTCAGTTGCATACCTCAAGCTGGTTAACCTTTATGTACTCCCACATCTGCCTTAAGACTTCAGCTTGTGACATTTCCCTCTCCTCAGTTCCAAACAAACTGGCTAGCGCTTCAGATATTATCACAATTGGAACAGGATCATCACTTTTACTACCCGCTTCCTCCACATCAACCTTTGCTTTCTTAGAATTCTGAGCTGTCTGTTCTGCAAAATGCAATATGATATTCCAATATAACCATAAGCATCAGTCACCAGAAGGAATACACCGACAAATTCAAAACTCAGGTACGTACTTGTAGGCTCAAGCGCAATAATATGTTTAGCCAACAATTTATTCATCTTGAACATATCGGTACAATCTGTCTCAAATACCAAACGGAGCTCATCATTGCAAATTATCTTCCTTTTATTGTTCGGATCTTGAAGGTTGTTTTTCCTTATGTAAGCCCATAACTGCTTCACAATCTGCAAACAACCCTTACTTTAGAAGAATGCAGAATGCATCGTCATCAAAGAAGCATAAGGACAGCATACAAAGTAGACCACAAACCTCAGTCCTTGGCATGGTCGGCTGGCCTACAATAGTTTGAAGCTCAGGAGAAACACCACATAGTTTGTTTAGGCCTCCTGGACCACCTCTTCTTTTCCTTGCAGTTGGAGCACTGTAAAAGTGTAACAGACAGAGCACATCAAGCCAATGAGGTTCATTAATCATACAGCATGATACTAGCTCTTTCAAAGCAAGATCAATGGAATTTCTACTGCAGTTGAATAGTCAAAGAAAGTGAAAAATCAAAGCTGCTGTCATTAAAAATTACGAGAATTTGGTTAACGACACTGCTACATAGAATCTATATGTAGATTAGGCTGAATTCTCCAATTTTCGTGCATTCATCATGAAAGAATCTCCCAGATGGTAACTCAACCCGGAAAAAGGAAGGGAATAGAATTAAATTTTAAAATTAGTTACACGAAACACTAAAAATGGAACAATTTTTCGGTGGTCAGAATTGGAGGTAATGTTTCAATACACTATCTTTCCCACCAACCAAACAGGCCCTAGAGAAAAGCTATATTGCTAAAACGAAATGAGGAAAAGAACATGAATTTTAACATGTTAGAAGCCTACCTCTCTTTGACAGGAACGGTAGCTGGGGTGGCACTAGGATTGTTCACCACCAGAGGTGGCTGAGGAGGAGGCTGCGACAATTGTGGCTGCGGTTGCGGCGGCCGAAAGCCGTATCCCTCAGCGTTATGGTGTGCAGTGAAATTTGGGGAGGGTTGAGAGGAGGGGGCCGGTTGGAAATTGGGGGTTTGATGGAGGGCAAAATGGTCCTGTTGGTGCCGCTGGGGAATGAAATTCTGAGGGTGGGGTGGCTGGGGTTGGGCCTGAAGGCGCAAGAGGTTTTGGATCTGGTTCCGGATGAAGTCGATTCTGTGGCTCAAGTTGACGCCTAATTTGGTTTCGAGCTGCTCAACGACGTCGTTGAAGGAGGCGAATGCCCTACTCTCGCGGAGGAGACACTCCAGCGCCTCCGCTATTTGCTGCTCTGTCACCACCATTCCCGCTGAGGGTGGTTGTGCCCCCCTCTCGCTCATCAATTTTACCAAGTTGCAACTCTCCTGCTGCTACTTGCCTACTTCTTCTCACTACTACAGAAATTCTTCTGTCTCTCTCTCTACTTTCTCTCTCTCTCTCTCTAAATATCTCCTTCTCTCTCCTATATAAAGTAAAATCACAAAATTGCCCTTGCCCTAGGGGTTTGGGTTCCAAGTGGCTTGTGAAAACCAATCAGTAGCAGACACGTTTCAAATAATGGTGGGCCTGAGGGTTGTCGCCCTTCTGGCCCAGATTTATTCGGGGCCAGAAATTCTCGCTCAGATTAGCCCGACTAAATTTTTGTTTCAGAATTTTGTTATAAAGTTTAAGAAATAAAAAAATTCGACTAATATATCCTTAATATAAAACAAAATTAAGTTTCTAAAACGATAACACAAAAAAAAAATGATTGAAGCTAGGTTCCTACTACTGATATCTATAGAACGCATCAATTTTGAAGAGTAATAATAGAGCACGAGGAGAAATAAGAAATGTCCGCAGTATGTTTCTTTATGGATGAGATGTTGCGTAGGAAATATAACGTTGAAATTTTAATTGTATGAGTGTTATATGTAATTATTATTTTGAAATTTGAAATAAAATATTGTAGAATTTATAAAGATTGTCAAATCATCCTTGAAAAATTATCAAAATGTTCTAAACAATTAAATTAAATAATAAATAAAATAATTATTTGAATTAGATCCCCACGTCTCTCATCGGAATGGGCAAATCTATAAACAAATAGAAGTTACGTGTCCAGCAAGTAATAGCAAATAATTTACTCTGATAGTTGTGATCAATTTAATGTATTAGGGACTCGTTTATTTTGAAGGTATCCCTCCATATCCCATTTGAAGAGATTTGGCCTTGGGATTGGTCCAATTGGTCTCCATAAACCCATGTTTACATTTAAGAATAAGTTGTATTATAATGTCACCAATTAATCCAGTCTGTCGTTTACTTTTCCATACATATGTAGATGGGATTTTATTTTGGCTACCGCTATTTGCAGCCCACAAAATTTCTTAATACAGTTCACTAATTCAATAAATTAAAATGCTATTAATGAAAGACTATAACGCCCTTAATGAAATAACAACAAAATTAATTAAAATAATACATGTATAAAATTAAAAAAAGAAAAGTATAAAAACATTAAAAAAATATATAATTTCTCTTTCTTTTGTTGTCATCTTCAACCATCGTGTCTTCGTTTCGAGAACTCTATAAACCCTAGTTCTTTAAGGTTTCATCAATAATGAAAAATAAAGTAATTCCGTCAATAACAATAGTCGATCCACCGATAGTCAGAGTTTGAAGATTGACCTGTGTATCTATGGTGAAAACAGTAGAAATACTTTAGTCGACTTATTATCATCAAAATTCTAGATTGATGACCCATATGCACCGCATCATCGAAAAAAGTATTCATACACTTCTAATTGCAATGATGAATGGTATTCATAGTGTCTCGTCAACCAGAAATTTCATCAGAACTTTGAATTGTTATTGAACTAATTACTAATACAAATTAGATCGACTTTTTTCTCTTTTCTTTCTTTCCTGTTTTGATAAATTGTTGCTCCTTTGTTTTTTTTTTGTTTTTTTTTTAATGTTTGTTGTTTCATTTATAATATTTTAATTTTATATAAAAAAAAAAAAAGATATAATTGGTATTTACTGGATTGTATTAAGAAATTTGTACTGAACTTTAAATAAAAGTGGGCTGCATTGAGAAATGGGTTGTGTTAAGAAATTTTATGGGCTGCGAATAATCGCCGCCTTTTATTTTTCACCACAAAGCCCTTAATAAAAAAAAACCCCACATGTTTTATCGTGGACTTTTTTTGTGTTGTTTCTTATTTTCTACATTATTCATTCCTCTTCAACAGAGATTCCCTAAATATCAATGAACTCCACCAGCGACGAAATCACGAAGGCTGCGATCGAAAATCACATACTTGACTGAGCCTTGGAGTTCGACGATTATCTCAATTCTCAACAAATAATAGATCACCGGCAACAAATAATGGATCAGTCGTTGGAATTTGACGATTATCATAACAAATAGATACATATCACCCTTTGGATTCCAATACATCAGATAATGATAGATCACCTGTTGGAGTTTGACGATTTTCTGGCAGCCAAGAATCTAAGTCCCACAAAGTATGAAAAATAAGTACACTTTGTGTCTAGAGACGAAACCATATAAATCCTAACGAAAACAAAGGTATATGTTTTTGGTATGTTTGGAAAGATTGCAATGGGTAAGATTCAACCCTCATGGGCGAGTAAAGGATGTTGGAATGACCCGGATCAATGGGCCCGGTTACTGGTCGCCTAATTGGCGAATTGGGTTGACCCAATTAATAGAAGTGGACAATTATGGGAGGTTCATATCCCATAATTATTTCACCCACTCAACTATCTCAATTAAGATACCGAGTACACGGTATATAATTCAGCAGTATTAGAATATACGAAATTGTCTTCCGTAATACAATACAGAGAGGAAGTGAGAAACTCTAACGTGAATTTTCAGCCGCCAAGATGGCACTTGGGTCGTGGATAGTGGTGGATTTTCATTTTTTGATTGTCACCCTTACTATGAGTACAACACACCAAAATATAGATCTTGATTAAACCCGTATACGATCCGGGAACCCATTCCGCCGCCATCTTTCGAGGTAACCTGATATTTTTAACAACAACAACCACTACAAAAAAAAAAAAATGATCTTTTGAGACAATAAAAAGTGTTCTCATATACCGAGTATTTGTCACAATTTATGCGAAGTGGTCTCAAATAATGAGTATTAGTCATCTTTATTGTCGTCTCAATAACTCAAACGCAAATAATATATTTGTGAAGAGAAATATGGTCTCAAATGCGTCTCAAATATTTTTTACAACAACTAGTTGTCTCTAAAAATGATCTTAAATGGTCTCAAATAATTTGTAGAGAGATTTATGATAAAAAGTGGTCACAAATAACTTATTATTAGTGAATAAAATTGTGGTCTCAAAAAATGTTATACAAAATACCGCTTTTGTTGTAGTGAATAATAATAATAATAATAATAATAATAATAATAATAATAATAATAATAATAATAATAATAATAATAATAATAATAATAATAATAATAATAATAATAATAATAATAATAATAATAAAAATTATATTTGTGATAAGAGTATAAAGAATAAATTTTTAAGATGATGATTGTCTAGATAATTTATATATATAAAAGGTGGGTTCATACTCTTCTATTTTGACAAGTAAACATTTTAGAACTCTCACAAATTGCCATGTGTTGCTGATATGTAGCCTATGTGTCATTGCAGTAACAACCACTACAAGAAATATTGTTTTTAGTGAGAGGAAAAACTGTGGGCAAAAGTAAAAAAACCGTCACAAATGACTTTTAGTGACGGGAGATCTCCTGTCACGACCTCTGGCTATCGCTTCCGTAGCTAATTGTATATAGTGACAGGGTACCCTCCCGTCACGAAAAGTAAATAGTGAGAGAAATTTTATTGTCACTAAATATGTTTTTAATGATGAAAAATACCTTCACTAATACAATTATTTCCCCTCATTATAAAGTTGCTAACAACCAATTATTTCTCTCACCATACATATATATCCTCCTGTCACTAAATGTTCTAATATTAGGAGAAACTCTCCCTCATTATATACTTCAACAAATTCGCTAAACATGTATTTTTTTTTCCTGATATTTATAATGTTCTTCGTCAAACCAGTAAATTACGTATTGAATATTCCAATACAACAAATAAAAGTTGAAATCTATATAAAAGAGCTCAATAGTAATGATAATCACATCAACAAAACATGATTATATCCATGTTTCACCATAAAAAATGAAATATTCCATCTATATCTAAATTACAAAGTCTTTACGAGATACAAGCATCCCATCCTTTATCTCTATCCACTTCTGAACTAGATATCCTGCAAATGCAATTGGATAATTAGAACTAATAAACAAGCTTAAATTTTAACATAAAAACATAAAAAAGATGGTTCATACATACGTACGATAATTTCAAATAACATTAAGGAATATTAGGAAAAACAAACTATTGAATACACTAAGATATAAACTGATTATAATTGAGATGACAAAAAATTTCGTTAAGGAATGTAAAATCAGTTTATAAAAGTATGCATTTCCAATAATAATCATCACTAAGATAAATTTACTTACTATTGGAAGTCCACAATGAGTTGAAGAAGATCGATCTGGTCTTGAAGCATCCTAATCATCAAAATAAGTACAAAATTAATAATAGCTACAAGTAATCCATCAAAAAGCTTGAAGCCATGATTTATCATTTACAAAAAGGAAAAAATATGTCAATGAGGAGAGAGGCCATAATGTAAGGAGTTCGCAGTTCTCGAGAAGGGATAAGTGTCTTTAGGCATTTCACTAACATAACTACATGAAAAAGGAAAAATGACTAGACTTCGTAAAAAAATAGAGTAAAATACGAGCTAATTAAGATAATTACCTAATGTAGCAAATATTTCCAAAACGAAAACCCAAAAGAGCGATAACCACAGCCATGTCACACTCTTAAAGGAGTAAACTGCAGGATAATATAATCCAGAAAAGTATTATAAAAGAAAAACAAGAACCTGGAAATGTGAATTATAGTTGTAATATGAGTTTGGACTAAAATATGCGAAACATCACATATTCTAACCTGAAGGTCATGTACTATAAATGTCTCTTCTTTTATTACGTTAAATTGCAAAGCTGGAACTGTTAGCTTTTTTTCCAACAAATGTAGCATCAACCAACATTAACATGCAAAGCTTGAATACCATACCCATACCTCTGGTGTCCTTGATCTAATATATCATTGCCCATGACAATTGCCACAAGTACGCGTTCTTTTTCCGCTTTGAGGTCTTCATAGGGAGGCTGCGAGTCCAACTCAATAGACCAACCTAGTTTTGATGTCAGTCTCTTCAGCTAACACATTTTGTAATGTTTTGGATTTGCTGCATGGATTGCCCTTGTATTCGTCAGCCACATATGTCATTTGATTGTATGAAGTGAGAATAACAAATAACTAGAGAACCTGCATTCAAAATCAAATTTAGGAAAAATTCACCCTCAAAACTCAAAAGTTCATTCTAGGCTCAACCTGCTCAATGTAATAACACAGTGTGGTTGGACATGGAAAATTACAAAAATGAAATATATACATATATATATATATATATTATGTGTGTGTGTATATATATCTATGAAAAAGAATATCTCAAAACTCAAGATCAATGGGCAATTATTAAAAGAGTTCACTTACAAATCCAAATTTAATTTGATCTTTATATATCTGTCTTCTAGTCCTGCACCAAGATTGAATTCTTAGATATTAAAATAAGAAAATTAGAATATTCATTAACAAATTCACCCGATGGTGCAGAAAAACATAAAATTACATGCCGTAGTCAGTAAACTGTAAAAGCACTTAACAAAATCAGGGCAAAAAGAACAAGAAACAATAGCAGCTGCAAGAGAACATGAATGTGTTATGCAGAGAAAGCAAAGAAGAATGTATTATGTATTAATGTATAAAATAACATTAGGGGATCCCATAAACAAGGGTAAACATATTGTATAATTTCATTTACATCAAACACTTACTCTTTCTTGACATTACCAAATTGATATATATCATCTGTAATTTATCTCATACAAGTGTCCTACTCAGACACCTCTTATACCACTGCTAAGGATAATTTTAATAGAATAAGCGGATAATGGAGAATAATTGGAAATCTTAATTATGATGTTCTTTCATAAAAATGCAGCAGACTATTAGAAAGTCTTCCCAGCAATTAACTGGAGCTAAGAACTAGGATAACAAATTAATCTAAAATTTACAATAAAAATCCCATTAAAATAAGACAGTAAACCATAAACTAATCAAGGCTAATTCTAAATTGACCAAGTTTCAAAGCAGATAGACAAACACCAAAACACTTAACTTTGTCTCTCTGTTGTATTAGAAACTTTGGCTGCCCTGTTTTCTCCTCCACCCACCCACACACACAGAGGTAGAGGAAAAGTAAAAAATTATGGCTCTCGACGCTTCTGACGCTCTAGTAGTGAAGAAAAAGTTCGACACTTTTTAAATGCTGCCAGGACTGGAAAGACCTCTTTGAAAATTTGGGGTAGCAACTTGATGATGGAAAAGGGTTAACCCAAACTGCAGCAGATGCTAAGGATGCTAACAAGAGAGGGCGCTGCAGTTTGCTGGGAAGGAGGGTCAGACTGAGGTCTGCAAGTACTTGCTTGAAGAGTTGAAGATAGATGTAAAGTTGAAGATAGATTGTAAATACCTTGGATGAAGATGGGGAGACTCCTCTTATTACAAGCCGGAGCTGATCCTAATGCCATAGATGAGGATAGCTTCAAGCCAATTCAGGTAGCGGCTGCAAGAGAAAACAAAGTTGCTGTTGAGATTCTTTTCCCAGTAACATCACCAATTAAGTCAGTTCCAGAGTGGATGTTGATGGTATTCTTCAACACATGCAACAGGAGACGGGAAAGAAGAGGACGACAATGAAGTATCAAAGGAATAAAACAAAAATAAGGATATACCATCGAAATTTGCCAGAAGTGAAAGCTGAAGCCAAGAAAAAAGCTACTGAAGCTAAGGCAAAGGCTGACGATGCTTTTAAGAGGAAAGATTTTATGACGGCAGTAGACGTTTATAAACAGGCAATTGATTTTGACCCAATGGATGCTACATTGCTTTCCAACAGAAGTCTTTGTTGTTGAAGCTGGAAGAAAATTTCATGGTACTCAGCAACAAAAATCTTGATAAGGACTAGTTTGGGCAGTTGTCATACAATTTTGTACTAGGTGATGACCCTTCTAATTACATCATCCCTTTATGTTCTGGTTTTAGTGAATGATCTTGATAATGATTTTCTTTTTTCCTCATTCACAAAAGAAATTAAAGGTACAAGTATCTTACTCTAGAAACAAACAGTTTCATGTGCATATTAATACTAACAAGAAGAAACATCAAGCTTCCTCGGATGAAACAAGCCATAAAGATTTTCACTTCCAATAATGCATAAACGTTTCAAATATGCATAAATATTTCAATAAACCTAACAGATGAAAAGGGGTTTATACATGAAATGATTAAAGTGGCAGAAACCCTCACCTATTGCTTCATAGAACCAATAATAATGGTGTAGAGATCAAAGAGAGACTAAAGAAACCCAAAGGAATGGCCAAACCTCTGCAATTACCATTAAACATTTTGGAAGGAAAAAAAAATTCGAAAATCTCCATACATATTAACTACAACAGCGGACGACGGTTGAGAGGCATTGTCCGGTGAAGGAAGTGATAACAATTTTGACACGCGTAGATCGATACATTGAGACGGAAAGAGAGAAGAAATGAGCAAAAATGTACCTAGGGTTTAACTACAAGATAATAAAAAAGAAAAATAAAACATTCAAATCTCTCCATACCTGTTGCTCTACTAACGGTGGCGGAGAGACACCATCCGACCTGGTGAAAGAGGGACAAAGAAGCATTTCGCAGAGAGAGACGACGGAAGTAGCAAGAAGTGCTATTTTTTCTTTCTAATTTTGAGTTTTGTTTTTCCTTTTAGTAGAAAAGATGAGATTTTGGGGGAACATGATAGTCATTTTTTTAGCGCCGGGTTCCATGTATTTCATTTTCTAAAATTTGGATTTTGTCACCATTAATCACCTTTTAGTGAGAGTAATTTTTTTACTCTCACAAAAGCTAAATATATGGGACATTTAGTGAGAGGTTTTTCTTACTCTCACTATTTTTTTCTCACTAAAAGTGACTTTTCTTGTAGTGGACTCCTTATAATTTTCTCTTTATTAGCCTATTTATTAGTCATTACACATGCTCATTAAACTATATTAAAACGCCATTAAAATCTATTTAAACTCTCCATATCAATTGCATTGTCTTTATCTCTCCTAATGGTAATGGTAGAGATACAAGGGGCTCAACAGTCATGTCGAGATGAAAAATGACGGTTTGATATTTCTTTAGGTTACAACGAGTAAATGACGATTTAGCGAATGGAGACCTGATATTCTATTCGAACACAATAAGCCAACGACAATGGTGGGAGGTCGTCCCGACCAGTAAAAAAATGTTGATCAAACTCCACTGAAGTAAATGATTATTAGTTATAAGTCAAGTTGGTAATTTTATCAATGAAGGCCTCAGTGACGGCAAAATCTAAAAGTGCATGCTTTTATCAGATCTGCTTGATAATCTATTAGTCTAGAAAAGGTTGGATATGATGAGTTTAGGTGGCATAGGTAAGTATTATGGTATTTTTGACCAATTAATATTGCACCATATAGCTGTTAAAATTATACACTTAGCTTCGAGGAGAACAGAGGGGAAGCATGGCCGGACCTCCCATTAGTCGGGAGAGTCCGTCATCTCGAGCCCCAAAAAATTGTAATATTTTAAGGGCCCAAATTTGTTTAGGTATCCATATGTGTTAGAAATTAAAGTACGTAAATCACGTAAACACGTATATGGGAATCGATATACCTCAAGTGAATCGCAGCGGAACGTATTCGATTGATTCCTAAATTGATGGATCGTGCACTAATTCGTCTACAAACCCGTCTGGACGAATACTACTAGAGCATTCGCCGTCTACTTCACACCCTAGACTCTTGGAGGACTCCGGTGATTCTCCAAGACAGAGAATTAGAGAGAGAAGGGAGAAATATGTATTCTGTGGTATTGATTTTCCGTAGTATACGAATACCAGTATATTCGTATATATAATAGTATGGGAGAGATCTGTCTCCTATTATGGATAAGATCTCCATCCCTATCGGGAATATATCTAATAAGATATTAAATATCTCGTCAGATATATATCCCAACCATATTGGGATCCATCAGATATGGATGCAACCAACATCTCCCACTCATACAAATCTGATCCGACTTATTCGAATCCGAAATACTCCACAATTCTCATCATCATATCTCTTCTTTCATACAGAGACTAAGGCGTGCGACCGAGCGAGAACATAATGAAACAAAGTGAGGAGAGTTATATTAAGTTATCACCCAACTAACATAACTCATCAACTCAGGAGACTCGCTGTGTACCCCAAACTACCTGGTTGCACTAGACCAAACATCTCTGACCCCTCGTATTCATATAGAGCATGTTTGACCCCTTAACTTGTATCTATGCTCATGACTATGTCAAAACTAATTCGACTTAGTCGGCCGGCCTACGAGCCATAGTACACAAGTGCATTACCAGCTTAGTTTTTCCTTGGCCTCTAATGTCAATCTGCTTGGACTTGACAGCTTTCTTAGTCATGCTCCGACAGACCGTATCAACCATGGCCATTGAACACATGCTAAAGTAGCGTCATCAAGCTTACACTTCATGACAAAGTCCAAAGTCCAAAAGGGCACAAAAAACACTATAAGAGCTCACACAGTGACGAAGCAGGGATCTATTCGGTCACTCCTCTTACTAAAGTCGTCATTAAGCACATGTAGTATGAATACATGCTATGATGGAGCTCCCACTCAAATTTGGGCATGTCACGCTCTGAACATCATACGAGTCTTAGTCCAGTCGCTCTTCTAGCGTCTGACCTGCGGACCACTTAGGAATTTGTCTCCAACACAACTCCTAATGATTCGCACACTCGGCTTATTAAGAAGCTTTTATGAAGTTAGGACATTCTTCATAATTGATCAAGTATGATCTCATCTTGGCCTCTTGCCAAGGCGACTATGGGCAACAACCTTTCGTGTTGTTCCTTTCACGAAGGTGATCACTCAAGTGTTTGATCCGCCAGTCTCATCCTGCTCGCTTACCAAAGCGCCAGGGCGATTTCCCGTGTGAGTGGGACAATCCAAGCCTTGTGACATATCACACATAATAGACACATTACTTCTAACATATAATAAGGGCACATTTTATTGATAAATAAAATTGTTCATACAGGCTAAAAGAATTTTAAATTCTACGAAGTCCCATACTCCTAACATGCCTTTGAAATACATCTCTACTCAAAGGCTTGGTGAAAGGATCGGCTATCATTTCACCAGTGGGAACGTGCCTGAGAACCACTTGCCCCTGCGCAATATTATCTCGGATAAAGTGGTATCTGGTGTCAATATGCTTGGTCCTCCCATGATACTTGGGGTCCTTAGCATATGCTAGTGCAGCTGTGTTATCACAAAGGACAACTACTGCATCATCTACATGCGCCGTGACGCGCAAAGTCTGAAGAAATCTTCTCAACCAGATAGCCTCTTGAACTGCAGATGTACAAGCAATGTACTCTGCTTCCATAGTGGATAGAGATATACAAGGCTGCTTCTTGCTACTCCAAGTGATAGCAGCGCCACCTAACAAAAATGCATATCCTGATGTGGATTTGCGTTCATCTCTATCTGCTGATCCATCAGCATCGCTGTAACCAAGTAGCTTCAAACTGCTACCGTGATAGCACAAAGTTAAATCACTTGTCCCCTTTAGATATCTAAGTATCCTTTTGACTGTAGCCCAGTGAGCGCGTCCAGGATTACTTTGATACCTACTCACCATCCCTACTGCAAAGCACAAGTCTGGTCGAGTACACATCATTGCGTACATCAAACTCCCTACCGCGCTTGCATAAGGAACCTTAGCCATGCTTTCCTTTTCATCATCTGTTTTTGGGCATAGATCTTTGCTAAGAATACAATGTTTTTCCATAGGCGTGTCAACGGGTTTAGCATTATGCATACGAAATCGCTCCAGAACCCTCTTAATATAAGTCTATTGAGACAAAGTTAAGAGTCTCTTTGAGCGATCTCGGTGTATCTTAACACCAAGTATGTATTCTGCCTCTCCCATGTCTTTCATCTCAAAAGTAGATGATAGCCACTGCTGAGTGGCGACAATCATCTCCGTATCATTTCCAGCCAGCAAAATGTCATCCACATATAATGAGAGAATTGTGAAATTCTTCTCATCCCTTTTGACATACACACAGTGATCTTCCTCAACCATCGTAAAGCCTATCGAAGTGATAACTCGATGAAATCGAAGGTACCACTGTCTGGATGATTGTTTCAGTCCATAAATGGAACGTTTTAAGCGGCACACTTTGCGCTCTTGTCCCTTTACCTGAAAACCCTTAGGTTGATCCATATAGATCTCATCACCAGTTCTCCATTGAGAAATGTTGTCTTCACATCCATTTGGAACAGTTCCAAATCAAGATGGGCGACAATTGCTAAAATGAGACGGATAGAGGCAAACCTCACCACCGGGGAGAATGTCTCTTCATAGTCCACACCTTCTCTTTGGGTAAAGCCTTTCGCCACTAGGCGAGCCTTATACTTGTCTATCGAGCCATCTGCTTTTCGCTTGACTTTGAGAACCCACCTGTTCCCAATTGTCTTGCGTCCAGACGGTAGATCGACTAGCTCCTAAACTTGGTTCTTAGCCATCGAACTCATCTCTTCCTCCATAGCACTTATCCACTCTGTAGCATTTGGAGAAGTTACAGCCTCTTCATAAGTGGCTGGCTCATCAACATCCATTGTTGCGCACATGAAAGATTCCCCTTCGAGTTCAAAACGTCTTCGGGGAACCATTCCACGCTTGCTCCTGCGCAACTCTAGATCTTGAGAGTCTTCATGCAATGGAATTCTCCCACTGACTCTAAGATCGCTCTCATTATTCCCGTCGATTGCTGGATTTGGTTGTAAAACCGCATCCTCGCCAGGAATTCCAGCGTTATCTTCGGGATCTTGTAACTCATAAAGTTTAAGATCTCCTTTAACTTCTCCAATTAATTCCTCCTCGAGGAAATTGACATCGCGCGACTCAATTTCTGTCATTCCTCCATCAAGATGTTCACCATACATCACATAGCCTTTCGAGTGGTCACAGTATCTTATAAAGATATGTTTGACTGCTCTAGGACCAAGTTTCCCATGCTTATGGGAAGTATTATGAACAAAGCCTGCTGACCCCCAAGGGCGCAAACCTTCTAAGTTGGGCTTTCTTTCATGCCACAACTCATACGGCGTCGAAGGAACTGATTTAGACGGCACACGGTTCAATATGTAGGCAGCAGTTAAGATTGCATCTCCCCAAAAGGATATTGGTAGATTTGCTTGCGCCATCATTGATCTGGCCATGTCCAGAAGTGTCCTATTCCTCCTCTCTGCAACACCATTTTGTTGCGGAGTGTAAGGAATTGACAGTTGCCTTATGATCCCTTTTTCCTCACAGTATTGCCTGAACTGATCAGACAAGTATTCTCGCCCTCTATCAGTGCGTAACGCTTTAAGTTTCCTATCTCTTTGGTTCTCAACCTCCGCTAAGAATCGCTTAAAACAATCAAGCGCTTCCGAGCGGTGAGACAGGAGATGCACTGAACCATAGCGCGAATAATCATCAATAAATGTGAGGAAATAGGATGCACCGTGTCGTGCCTTCACATTTACGGGTCCGCATATGTCTGAGTGAACTAACTCTAGAGGTTGAGTAGCTCTTTTTGCCTTTCCAAAAGGCTTCCGGCAGGCTTTTCCTGCCAGACATGGTTCGCACACAGGAAGGTTGACTTTAGCGAGATTGCCTAAAAGGCCTTCTCGAGCTAACATAGTCATCCTTTCACGCCCTATGTGTCCTAACCTTGCATGCCATTTATTTGAATCATTCAAAATATCAACAGATGAAGAAATAAAAGTAGTGCATTCAATTGATAAATCTAACATGAAAAATCCATTGTTCATATGTCCTACGCCATAAAGGTTGTTGCCGAGAAAAATAGATAACATGGTCTTTTCAAACAGGAAAGAAAATTTTTGACTCAAAAGTGCTGAAACTGAAAGTAAATTACATCGAATACTAGGCGCATAAAGCACATCACTAAGGAGCAGCTCGCGCCCAGTGCTAAGTGTGAGCTGGTATGCACCAACTCCCACCACCTCTTCTTGCGCGCCATTTCCCATAGCAATGTAGTGGCTGCCCGCTGGTACTCGATGATAATCTACAAATCCTACTCTATCTCTTGTCACGTGTTTGGTTGCTCTTGAGTCTACAATCCAACCATGGAGAGAATTAGCAACTAACACATGTGAACAGACAAATGAATCAGTAGAGCTAGGAGCGGGTCTTACCTTCTTTGGCTCAGTACAACTACGAGCAAAGTGACCCGTCTTTCCACAGTTATAGCAGGTGTATTTCTTCTTTCCGCCCCTTTTTCCACGGTGACGCTTTTTAGCCTTTTCACCTTGCGGGCCCAAGTTTTGGTTTTTGGCGTTACTTTGTCCTGCATTCTTTTGCTTTTTCCAACGGTTGCCTGTGTTAGGCTTGCGTTGGCCAGCATGTGCGACGAAAGCAGCCGCTTGTGCTCTTTTCACCTCTCGATGGTCAGCCTCGAGTCTAAGATGACTGGCGACGCTGTCGAAGGTCTGGATTTGCTCGTTGTGTGTGAGCACAAGTTTAACTTGTCCCCAAGTCTGCTCAGGTAGCGACCTTAGGACTGCCAAAACTTGTTGTTCGTTGGTGAGTTCATTTCCAGCATTTTGAAGCTCTCGAATCATGTCTTTCATGATATCAAGATGCTGGCTCATGGTGTGCTTAGGGTCAAGTACGTACTGATTGAATTTAAGGTTAAAGTCCTTAGTCTCATTGCCGAGGTAGTGCCGTACGTGACCTTTAAGCTGTCCCACAGCTCTTTAGTTGTAGCAAACGTCTCGAACTCACGAATCAGATGATCATGCATGCAGCTAAGCATAGTATAGCGCGCAGACCGATCTTGATTCGCCCACTTATTGTACGCGTCTAAATCGCGACGATATTGGGCATTTTGACCGTTCTCTGGCTCAACCGGTGCGGCCATAGTCTTGGTGAGATGGTCAAGGACCTTCATATTATGTAGCAGAAATTTGATCTTACGGTGCCACATGGCATAGTTCTGGCCATCTAGTTTGCCAGAACCGTAAAGATCAGAAAAAGCTATTTGGGCATCCATTTCTGTTAATATTTACGCAAACTATGTTAGAAGGTTGTCTATTTAATATTTTTATTCGGGTCCAAATAAAATTTATTATTTCTCACAAGTGAATAGGATCGAAAATTCGCCGCATTGACTCATAATCATCTCCCACTCAATTGAAGACGATAATAAAAAATTAAATGATCGCGAATAAAAAATTGTCCATCGCAAGAACATTCATTAAAAAATAATAATAATAAAGTGAGATGTTAATGACCTATGGTGGTAAATACGAAACAACAAAAAATACATGGCCTTAAAAATGGCCCCTCTAATACATGTGCCCTAGTGAGAAACGTAAAAATAAATAAATAAATTACAATTTTCGTTCCTACTACATGATTCTAAAAAAAAAATTACATCGTAATATCGTATAACCACCATTGTCATCAACCATCTCACACATACATCAATCACATCACGTAGTAAAAATATGCAAACAATTAAATTAAATCACATAATTGATGTATTGTAAAAAAAAATGAAAGGGCCAGCCAAAAGAAAAGCCAGGCCCTTAATTAAAATTATTTTGTTCCTATTTCATAACAGTATTAAGTGGGTCAGTGAATAAAAATTGTGCAGCCCAGCTGCTGCATAAAAAAAAAACGACGGCCCACATTCATGAACCACTTATTTATGGTTCATCCATATTTAACAGAAAAACAACCTCAATTAAGCCCATTTAATTATAGCCCAAAAAAATAATAATAAGGCCCAATACACTAAAAATTGCAAATTTCAGTTTAATTAAAATTGGCCCATTTAGGTATAAACCCTAGCCCGCCGCCGCCGGAGCAGCGGCACAGCAGCAGCAGTAGCAGCGGAAGAGCAGGAGCTGGGCAGCAGCGCCGTGCGCAGCCTGAGCCGCCGCGACCGGAATCGCGCAGGGCTGCGCGCAGCAGAGGCGGGGATAGGCGCAGGGCGGCCGTGCCACCGGCGCGCGCAGGAGCACGTCGCCCAGCAGCCGAGCCGCCGAGGCCGATGTCGCACAGAGCACCAACGCGCAGGACGGCCGAGCACAGGTCAGTCGCGCCGGCGTGCACAGCCCAGCAGCACGCAGGCCCAGCCGCGTTGCAGCCGCCGGCAACGGCGAACATGTCCAGGAACGAGAGCAGGGTTGCTCTTCCAGATTTCCATATCCTATTATCCAATTTCGATAATTTTGTTCATCCAAAAAAAAACAAGAATATGGCAATGATCAACTATTTCCATAATTGAATTCCAGTCTCGTTTCTTATTCAATGGAAGCAAAAAAAAAACCAGTTGCTTCATTTGGAAAAAAAAACAACAGGAACAATTTACATGTTTTTTTTTTCCATTCAATAAAAAAACAGTGTCTATAATTTTTAAAAAAACTGATTTTTCAATTGAATAATGAAACATGGAAGTGATAATTAATTACGGGATAACACAGGCGAGAACGAATCTAAACTCGCTCTGATACCACTGTTAGAAATTAAAGTACGTAAATCACGTAAACACGTATATGGGAATCGATATACCTCAAGTGAATCGCAGCGGAACGTATTCGATTGATTCCTAAATTGATGGATCGTGCACTAATTCGTCTACAAGCCCGTCTGGACGAATACTACTGGAGCATTCGTCGTCTACTTCACACCCTAGACTCTTGGAGGACTCCGGTGATTCTCCAAGACAGAGAATTAGAGAGAGAAGGGAGAAATACGTATTCTGTGGTATTGATTTTCCGTAGTATACGAATACCAGTATATTCGTATATATAATAGTATGGGAGAGATCTATCTCCTATTATGGATAAGATCTCCATCCCTATCGGGAATATATCTAATAAGATATTAAATATCTCGTCAGATATATATCCCAACCATATTGCGATCCATCAGATATGGATGCAACCAACAATATGTAATGTGTAGATATATTTAGATATGTTTTTTAAACAATTATTTAATATAGTTCAATGGTTGATGTATTTTCTTAACAGTTTAAAAACAGGGTTTCGAATCCTCCTTCCAGAGAAGAGTTAATTAGTGGACATATAAAAATTTAAAAATCAATAAAACTAATTATCAACATTCACTCTCAACCCAATAAAATAATTTATTGAACTTCACTTCCAACCTAATAAAATTATCAGTTGTGTAACATCGTATTTTGTAAAACAGAGTCATTTTTATTATAAATTGTGTTATTGTTTTAATAATAAAGACATGTTGTTTTATTGTAAAAATTATTACTTTTTATATAAATGTTAACATATTCGAAGTATCACTTTTCACCTTTGAAGTTCAAAAAAATCGTACGATAAAATAACTCTGATCTTATGAAAAGGAATTCGTAAAACGGTAAAGTATTTTTTAAAATTAAGTTAAGTTTTGACTTCGATATTGAGTCATAAATAACTCCTTGATTCCCACCATAGATATAAATTCAACACCAATCACTACAAAGAAAAAAAAAAAAAAAAAGGGGGGACTGCGACGGAAATTTCCGTCACTAAATTGAAAAATTCCATCACAATGAAGGAGTAATGATGGATTAGTGACGAAAATGTTATGTTATAAAAATCTTTGTCACTAAACCGATAATGACGGATTTTTCATTCCGTCACTAGTTTAGTGCCTGAAATTCGATCACATTTCTAAAAACATCCGTCATAAAGTTGTGACAGAATATTTCCGTAACTATATAGCAACCACTAAAGTTCCGTCACTAGTCCGTCAAATTCATGATTAATGACGGAATATTTTTCATTACAAATTAATGACGAAATTTACCGTCACTATCTTGCCTATATTAGTAACGGAATGGTTCATATCAACATTCTTGACGAATTTTTTTTCCGTCTCTAAATTCCATCATAATTTCGTTACTAAGTCATTACCGATACTCAAACACTCTTGTAGTCGCTATCCATGGGTATTCCGTCACTACTCCGTAATTAGATTTTGACGGAAATTGGCAATTACTAAAATCAGTCACTATAGATAATATTTCTTATAATGAATCACAATAATCAAGCGATATAATGAATATGTTCCTTAGGGCATCCACAATGCCTATGTACAAAACCACTTTTGTACCTGATATTGAGTATAATTTGCATTGGGGACTGATGAGGTAGAGGAGAGAGGAGAAATTTGGTACAATGCATTGTACCCAAAGTGGAGGGACTCGCTTGCGAGTGGGATTGACAGCAGTTGCATGCACGCGTTGTGGGGGAGGGGAAATTGTCTCAGGCGCGTGGCACCCACGCGCGCGTGGGCAAGTCGCTGTGGGGCCCGCACCTGAAAAGCTGCAGCGTGGGGGGTGGGGTTGTCGGGTATCCTTTTCCGTTTTTTTCCCTTTTTTTTTTTTTTTTTTGGTTTTGTTTAATTTATTAAATGTTGTGGTTTGAGAAACATTCAATGGATTGGGGATCACACATTTGAATTTTATCCGTTGGTGCAACGGATAATTGTCCTTTTAACTGTAGAACGGAAATATTTACTATTCCTTTTTAATTATTTTATTAAATATAAAAAAAAAAATCCTATATATACATGCTTATCCTTCAACTTGTTTGTATCAGCTTTCAAAAATTATCAGCTTTCAAAAATTTCTCTAAAATTTTTGTACAATCTTTCTTACGATGGACGAAAATTCTTGGATGAATTTGTTCGGTAATTCGTCTAATTCGGATGAAAATTTCCATCCTCGTCCTCAAATTTCTACCCCTGGTTCCCAAAATTCCACCATGCGACCCAACATGATACCGACTCAAAATTTTCCAAATCATCCGAATTCTCAGATGAATTCGATGGCTACCTCCGGTGCACCATATTTTATGTATCCCCCTCAAAGTTTTCAGTATCCTTATATGGCGGCCCCTCCTTACAGATTTTCCCCTCAAGGTGCACCAACAAACCCTTCAAACTCGTCTAGAAGGACTAGTATAGACGGATCAAGCACTGATAGGGAGTGCAATACTCCGTCATCTGGGCCAGCTTCTCCATTTCCACCACATTCGTCCCCACCAGGAATCAAGAATATTAATCTCGATTCAGAAGCATTTTCCGACGGGATTGGCAATGTTCCACGTGGAAGGAGGACGACATATTCTCCAAGATGGAAGGGGCCAGAAAATGAGTTGCTTGCACGATGCTGGGTAAACATCAGTGAAGATTCGGTGGTCGGCAATAATCAAAAGTTAGACCAGATGTGGAAAAGGATCGTAGCAGACTACAACAAGAACCGACCTGCTAGCTTCCCGAAGCGCGATTGGGCCCCGATGAAGACACATTTTTATACTGCTCAAAGATTTGTGCCTGCATTTAATGCAAATTACATATCTCTGAAGGAGAATTGGGGTAGTGGGCATAGTGATGCAGATATTCTAATGGAGACGTTGCAGCAGTAGGAAAATACTAACCCAGGCGTCGAGTTCAATAAACTTCTTCGCATGTGGAAGGTACTTAGTGTTTGTCCTAAGTGGGTTAACCAACAAGACCGTGATCATCGAGGTAAAAAAAAGTCACGAACTTCGGAAGCCGGAGCATACACGTCATCTTCTAACAACGAAGACGATGAACCGGAACGCTCTCGTCCAATCGGGCAGAAAGCAGCGAAGAGGAAAGGCAAGGCAAAAACTGACGTTTACCAAGAGATAAAGGCAACTATCGACAACAATATGGAAGAGTACCGGACAATTTCACAACAAAAAATCGCCGAGCTGAAATCCCTCAATCTGGCGAAAGATTACGACATCTTCATGCGAGACACCACAATGATGACTCCGGAGCAACTTCGCGTGCACTGTCTAGTGTGTGAGGAAATTAAGAAGAAGTGGGGCTGGTGAGTGTGTGTTTGTTATTTGTATTTATGTTGTGTGTTATGTAGTTTGGAATGTTATGTTATTTTTTCCATTTATGTGGTGTGATATGAGCCGACATTTTGTTTATTTGTTTTTTTTTTTTATCTTTTTATCCAAAACTAGCCGTTAGAAACTAGTCGTTACAAACTAGCCGTTATAAAATAGCCGTTACAAACTAGCCGTTATAAACTAGCCGTTACAAACTAGCCGTTATTATTTGATCTATAAAAGAAATGACAAACGGCTAGTTTGCCATACTAAACTCAACCACGGATATCTCACTCTACAAACTACCTCTACCCCCATTACGAGTATAAAATGTCTTCAAATCCAAACAACAGTAATAATGTTCCAAATGATGAGGCATATTACGAACATTTTGTTGAAGATGAAGACGACAGAATGTTTTTGCAAATTCTTAATCATCAGAAGATGTTGCTCGATGCTGCTGAAGGCTCATCCGGCCCACCACAGAGAAGAAGATACGTGCAACGAGATCGTGAGGGTGCGCACACACGCCTCGTGCAGGATTACTTTTGTGACAACCCAACATATAATAGTGATGTTTTCCGGCGACGTTTTCGGATGAGGAGAGAGTTGTTCACTCGAATAGTCGAGTCCCTGGAATCACATGATTCATACTTTCAGCTTAGGGTTGATGCAGTGGGAAGGAAAGGTTTCTCACCCCTACAAAAATGCACAAGCGCAATCCGGCAATTGGCATATGGTGGTCCGGCCGACCTATTCGATGAGTACCTCCGAGTTGCCGAAACTACAGGTATCGAATGTTTGTTCAACTTTTGTCGATGCGTAATCGACGTATTTGGTGAAAGATACTTAAGAAAAGCTACTGCTGCGGATTGTCAACATTTGATCCATATGCATGAGAAGAGACACGGGTTCCCCGGAATGTTAGGTAGTCTCGATTGCATGCATTGGGAGTGGAAGAATTGCCCAGTTGCCTGGAAAGGTCAATTCACTAGAGGTGATCATGGAGTTCCAACACTTATGCTTGAAGCAGTGGCATCTGCTGACTTGTGGATATGGCATGCCTTTTTCGGAGTTGCAGGTTCGAATAATGACATCAATGTGCTCAACCAATCACCTCTGTTCAACGACGTTTTGCTAGGAGAAGCCCCGGAGGTAAATTTCATAGCAAATGGTACGCCCTACAGTAGAGGGTATTATCTAACTGATGGAATATATCCCGAATGGGCATCTTTCGTCAAGAGTTTTCAATGTCCAACTGATCCGAAAAGAAGCCATTTCAAGCAAATGCAAGAAGCTGCAAGGAAGGATGTTGAGTGAGCATTCGGGGTATTGCAAGCTCGTTGGGCAATAATTAAAGGTCCGGCACGTTTTTGGTACAAGACAAATTTGAAAGATATAATGTATACTTGCATTATCCTACATAACATGATCGTTGAAGACGAGGGGGAATCGGCGGCCAATTGGATGGACGAACCTAACATGGACAACAACACAAGTACTCAATTCTTCCAAGGTTCCGTCGGAGGTTTCAGTGACTACATACGAAGAAGTGCCGATTTACGGGATAAGGAAAAACATCATCAACTTCGAGCCGATTTGATTGAGCACATATGGGCACGATGTAACACTAACTAGTTATATTCTAGAATTTCTTAAGTACGTTTATTATTTGTAATTCCGATTTCGAGTTGTATTGATTGTTCCCTTTTTTTTTAAAAAAAAATCCCCAAATTTAATAATAGTATATTAAAAAAATGGATACAATTCTTTTTATTATTGTTACAATTACGAGAAAAATTAAATTAATTAAAGGTGCCATTTTTTTATTTAAAAAAAAAACCGAAATTTTAATTTAATTAAATAAATTAATTATGAATATTAATTAAATTAAATGTATGTGTAAAAATTGTAAATAAGATTTTAATAAATTGTAGATATGAAAATAATATGGTAGTTTGCATGTGGGACCCATAAATAATGTCAATTGTACCTTGGAGCATTGGGGAGAAATAGGTACAATTTGAGTGGAAATTAACTTTTGAGGTGGCAGTGATGTGGCAGGTACAATTTGGTGTGGCATTGTGGATGCTCTTATATAAGTGAGGATTCTATTACTGAAAACATAATAATTATTTATCTTAATAAAAATTGTGATAAAATGTGTAAAAAAAAAAATTGGTTAATTTTTTGGGTTGGATTCGAGATATTAATTATGCTATATATTTGTTAGATTAATATACTTTTTTTAATATTATAAATTTAATTAATATAAATTTTTTTAAATTAATATATACATATATATATATTAAAGTTATTAATCTTCCATTGATATGTCAAATCTCAATGTATAATTAATTGGAGCTATCAATACATAGCGAAATCACACATTTTATTTTTTTCTATGTGTTGCCACATATTAGAACTTTTTTTCTTTTCTTTGGGGAATTTGCTAAAAAAATAGTGGTGCGTGTGTAACACTTCCCTCCTATAGTAGACGAATTCTTGGCAGGCTTCGCATAGATGATAAAAATGTCGCAACTATATATTAATTATTACCTGTTACTATGTTTTTCTTTTCCAATTTCTTAATACATGCATTTATTATGTTTGTTCATAATTTGTTTGTAGTTCTCATATTAATCATCTTTTTTCATGATTTTTAATATGACACTCAGTTGAATATAATTAAAAGATAAATCATATTAGATAAATGCAATTTACATTGGTTATTACTTGAGTTAGACTTTAGTATTTATTGTAGACAAAATTGTACATTATATATTGTTGCCAATAAAATTAATAATAAAATAAAATATACTTTATTTTTTTAATTTACATTTCGTTAAAATGTACGGTATCAAATATTTTTTTGTTAGGCTAATTGTAATATATTTTTTTATAAAATAAAAATGTGAGATTAATCAAGAAACAAAAAATGGAGAAAATAAAAGAGATTGGTGTGTGTGACACATGCCCCATGTGGCAAAGTAGCTCTCGGCAGTTGTTCCGAAGACGATTGAAATTGACAGTATATATTGGTTTATTTCTTTCTTTGGAAAAACTTTTTTAACTTTTTAAAAACATTATATATTTTTTCTTACTCCATTTCAAACAAAATTAATCTTATTTTCACGATCTTTGATCAGACGCCATGTTGCATATATTACAACTAAATATTATATTAGGAAAATGTAATTTTTTAAGTTGTGATTATTTGTATGTTAGACGTAAGTACTTATTGCGATCAACAATTTGTATTGTGTAGTGTTTGGTAAATAAATTAAGTTAGTAAGACCCTTGATAATCAAATATATATCCAGTGGTGCTTTATTTTGACATAAACAATTTTTATTAGCTTAAGTTACATGTTTTGATGTTTAAAATATCATTATAAAACGTGAAATTATTCAAGAAAAAAATATATATTCTAGAGAAAATAAGGTTATTAGTTCACTTTACTTTCTGGTATCTAAATATTTTTTGGATTGTTTGAAATATTATGCTAAAAATAAATTAGCAAAAATATCAGGAATCCAGTTTACATTAATATCAATTGAAAATGATAGTGAAATTAGTCAACTGGTTTGTTACCAATTTGTTCTTTTTTCTTTGTTATTTTATGTTTTCCACCCAATAACTATTTCGAGGCAAAACACATCTTTTAATCGTTCAATAATCTATGAATATTTATTAAGGTCCTTCACTTATCAAAAAAGATTTCATAATGTCCCGCAATTCTAAAAAATATTTGTAAACCCTGTAAATCGGCGGGTTGCAAAGGGGCAATTTCGTGTAGTTCAGGCACTGAAGTATCATTGAAAAATATCATTTGTATCACATGCTGGACACATGATATACTTTTGGCCGGAAGAGTTACCGACGGATTGCAAATGACAGTTTCGTGTTGCTCAGGTATTAAAGTGATAGTAAAAAATCTTTAGGAACCAGATCGATATTCCGACCATAGTTTAGGCTGGAAATTTTTTTAATCCTTAATTTAAATGGTATTTGAATACCATAATTTAATACTATTTATTCTGTTAATTTAATGGAACAAACTCATAATTATAATTCTTAATAAGTGTTGTTGTTTATTAAAATGTCTTAAACTAGATTCTTATTAGATCGACTTTTTATATTGCTTACGAATTATGTTCATTCTTTAAAAATATTTTAAGCCTAGTGACCATATAATTATCTATTTATCTATATGTAAGATTGTCGATTATTTCAAGCATTCATTTTAAAATATAATTAAAATTTATTTTACTAGACACCTTAATTATTTTAATAATTATCCTTATTTTAACGAATTTATACAATATATTACTATGATATTAAAAATTACAAAAATTTATATAAAGAATAAATCAAAAGAAAATACATAATTTTACATTTTGCAGGAATTATGTGGATACTATTCGCAAAATATGCGTATATGTTGGGTATTAATTGGTATTAATAATATTAAATAGGTACGTAAATAAAGAAGAAATTAGAAAATTGGAGAATTTTGTCATTGTAATTTTACCAACACAAAATAATTCTACAGTACTCATGATATATATATATATATATATATATATATATATATATATATATATATAGTTTGTTTAGGTTTATTGCATCGAGTATTTTCTTGAGTTTAAAAATGTTAAGTTTTTTTTATTACGTATGGCTCTCTAATATTGTGGTTATTTAAAAATATTACATGATGTACAATGTTTTTTTAAAAATAGTAAATAATGATATATTATTTCTTGATGTTTGGAAAAAACAAGTGGTATTGATATTATTTAGGATATAATTAATGTTTTGTCAGTGATTTGCTTTTATTAACGGAGATTTCATTTTACAATAATATTATCTTTTATTTTTAAAAATATTTTTGTATTAAGAAATATTTTCAAAATATTCAAAATATATTGGGTTTTTCTTATAATATATTTTTTATATTATATATTAAATCTTACTATTAGTATTTAAATTATTTATGATGTTTACTTAATTTTTTAAATATTATTATGTTTATTTTCTTATAGTATATTGTTTATTTAAATAATTTACATACTCTTTTATTATTATTACTCCCTCCGTCCTACTTAAAGTTGCCTACTTGCATTTTCGGTCCGTCCCAACTAAAGTTGGCACCAAAAAAAAAGAAATTAATCGCACAATCCTCACCCTCAGAATCTCAACTCTCAATCTCAACCTTTAAAATAGTCAAAGAATTATTTTTTCTTAACATCCGTGCCCGATTAAAGTTGCACGAAAGGAGTATTATATTTTTAATAATAAAAATAAAAATAATTTTAATTTATAATTCTTACTATACACTCATTACTTTACTATATTTATAAATGGGCATGGGTAAATTAGTAGTTAGTGGTAACACATGGGTAAAATATTAGTAAATGAAAATGCCGAATTTCTTAGCCAACTTTCAGGCAGGCAGAGTATTGAACATAAGAGCACAATATTTAGCATATAAGATCCCCTGTTTGATAATAAAAAAAGATGTTGAATATTGGACAAGAGTATTCCACTCTGAAATCACATTTGGTCTATATTAACACACATAATATCGGATCACCACAAAAAAAGAACGACTTGCTCCCTTTTAGCCTGTGAATCATCACCTTCCCTTTTTATCCATCCCAACTATCACTCTATGCCATCATCATTTTTCACCACCTCAACAAGTTTTCTTCTCTGCATTCATTCCATTAGGTGCATCACTCTTCTTCCAATATTCATCATTAAAAGCTTCCAGGAAATTCCCTCTTTAATTTCTGGTACGCCTTAATCATTTCCCTCACCTTTAAGCCATCTGCATTCTTCTGTTTCTTATCTTGTTATGAATCTGTTCGACGCGTGTAACATTTCTTTCTTTTTCGTTTTTTAACTCCTACGTTTTGTTGCAACATAAGACCATGCACATATATAAACTTGTTGTGTTGTGTGTGTTTGGATATCTATAGAGAGAAGATGGGAGGATCTGATGGGAATAAGGACGAAGTAGATGCTTCGGATAACACAATAAGCAGTAGTTCGGTGAAAGAGGAGGGGTCGTCGTGTTATGCAACGGAGGATGAAGAAGAAGGCCACATTCAGTTGGGGCCAAAATGTAGCATCAAAGATCATCTCGAGAAAGACAAGGTGGTTATTAATTGAATTTCTGTTTTTGCATGTTTTTTGTCTTAAATTTATTAATTTATTTCAGGATGATGAGAGTTTGAGGAGGTGGAAGGAACAACTCCTAGGAAGTGTGGATGTTAATGCCGTTGAAGGTAATTAATGCAAAAATAGTTAATTAAATGTTTGTTTGATTGATTGGATGAATTGTGCAGAGGTTCAAGAACCAGATGTAAAGATCTTGAGCCTGACAATTCTGACGGAGGGGAGACCTGAGATTGTGCTAGAGATACCGGAGTCGGGGAACGTGAAAGGGTTGTGGTTTAGTCTAAAAGAAGGAAGCCAGTACCGTCTTCGGTTTAGCATAAAGGTGAGCAATGACATTGTGTGTGGCCTCAAGTACACTAATACTGTGTGGAAAGCAGGAATCAAAGTTGATAGCACCAAACAGATGCTGGGAACATTTAGTCCACAGGCGGAGCCCTACACTCATGAAATGGATGAAGAGACTACTCCTGCTGGTATTTTTGCAAGAGGCACCTATACTGCAAGAACCAAGGTACAAGATGACATCATCATTATTCATTTTTCTTATAAAATTGACCATATGTTTATAATGATATTCAGTTCCTTGACGATGACAAGAAGTGCTACCTGGAGTTGAATTACAGTTTTGAAATCCAGAAAGAATGGCCCTCTCACTAGAGATGGACAACGTAACTACGAGTCTTCTTTTCCCTTTTCACGCTCCTCTGTTTTCTTTTTCCTTTTTTATTTATTTATTTGCGTGGCCCACTGCCTGCTCTACTTAATTGTTTTCAGGACTTTTTTTATGTAAGATCACCAGATAATAAGTAGCTTTTCTCTAAAATTGCTTGCGTCTACATTTGCTTTTATTTTATTTATTTGCGGTTTCAACCTCAAATTTTATTGGACATTCATCTGAATTTCTCTGTATAATGTCATATTTTTTTTAGTGACGCATTATTTGTCGGACTGAATTCTCTATTTTAATTTGTGTTTCATTTAGTATTTCGTTATATTTACTACACCTCATGTACTAATTAGTGATATTATCATATACATGTAATGTGTAATGATTGTTATAAAATACAAAATAAAATACGAATTAAAATAGAAGATTTCATCTAATTATTCGGGGCTTAGTACTATTTCTATATTGTACATTCTGGATGGGCCCTCATGTAGGCAATGTGTTAATGGCCTCATCGGCCCATCTGTGTTATTTGTTAAGTAGATTCATTTTCTCGCATATTTTACGAATTGGATCTTAAAAGAAAAAGGATTCATAGTAGCATAACATCATTGGATCAGTTTGTCTAAGAGTATAACTAGGGATGTTAGAGAAGCCCAAAACTACAGGATCAGCCCAAAATTATTCTAAATTATGTAGGATTAGAGTCATCGTATTGTTAATTGATTTAAAATTGTCTGACTAGCCCCAAGTCTTATGAGGTTAGCCCCCTGAGAGCTAGGGCTGGTCCAGTAACCCGAACAAATTATATATATATTATAATTATTGGTATAATGTATATATATGTTTAGACTCCAAAACCCTAACTCAATGTATGTTATTTTCAAGAACTCAATGTTATGTTGTAATAATATTTATATTTTGATAATATAATCTTTTTAATACTACATTTTCAATGTTTGTAACATATAGGGTCCGTTTGCTTAAGACTGAGGTGTGCTTTATTATGATTCGATCCTCTATACCAACTGAGCTCAATCTTAAGCAAACGGACCCATAGTTTTTAATGCAACAATGAATTTTCAATTTATTCTTAATAATGTTGATGTTTTGTAGACTTTCAAATCTAGACCCCCTAGCCTTAATGTCTATACTCTTAGCAATAATGTGTGACATGATCTTGCGAATCCTCAATGTGTAAGAAGACTAAAATCATGTATGTTTTGTAAGTTTAGATTTAAATATTTTTTTTTATTAAATTTCAACTCATAGACTGATAGTCCCCTAAACCGTTGGAGTTAGGTTCACAATATTGTCAACCCGTTAAAAATGATCTGACTAAATTGAGTTCTAATTAACCTGAAACTCGTTACATTTAATCTGAAATTAGTAGAGTTCGTCTGATTAACATTCCAAGAATAACCATATGACCAAATATTTCATCCCAAAAGAATCACTTTTTTAGCTTTTACTTTTTAATCAACTAAATGAAACACTTTGAAATCACCATTAACATTCACCTATAGCTCTTAATTTATTTGTTAGGTTAGAGAAGGAGCTCAACCATTAATTCGGGTCTGAAAAAAAATCTCTATCAATTTTAAACTTAAAAGATTTAAAATTATTAATGAAAGACTCATAAGTCAAAATCACTATAGGACCTATTTGAAAATGTGCAAACTTCACAAAATAAAATTGTCTCGAAATGATAAGTAATGGAAATATACGCAAGTCTTTAATTACACATTTTTAAAAAATTGTTAATTTTTTTTTATTTTCAGTAGTTTCATATTTGAAATTGTTAGTTTTTCTTTTAAAAAAAATAAATTCTAAACATCTATAATTTTTTTTTAAGTCATACGCAGGGAATATTTGATCTTTTAAAAAATATGTAATTTCTTTTTTGAGTTCATAGTATTTAAATTCATGTATACATATTTCACTAAAATTTATTTTGTATTTCTTATGTAAATATCTTTTATATTAATTTGTATATTAAAAAAATTGCAAATTATTTAGTTATGTTAGATATATCGCGATAATAAAAAAAAAAAAAAAAAAGGCAGTGAAAGGTTTTTGACCTATATTTCCCTACTAATTACTTCGAGATAAGTTTATTTTTTGGGTTTTGCAATTTTCCAAACGGGTCACATAGTGATTTAGGATTTATGAGTCTTCCATTAATAATTTTAAATCTTTTAGATCATGAATTAAAAAGAAAAAAATTCTTTTAAAACCTGAATTGATAGTTGACTTATTTTTCGGATTCTTAATCGATAAAAATTAGGCACGTCAACGGAACGGATCGGGGAGCTAGATTTTATGACCCGCCCGGCGCACGACCCGGGGCAAAAATGTGCGCCGCGTGATTTGCCCCGCCCCGCCTACATCTTTTTTCTTTTAAAAAAAAACTGTGTTTTTTTTTTTAAAAAACTCGTTCTTTTTTTAAGTCAATAGAATTTTAATTTTTAGGTTTACATTAACTTTGTTTTAACCTTTTTTTTCAAAATTTAATTATTAAAAAATAGAATTTAATTATTTAAATTTACCCTAGTCATAATTTAATATATTAGGATGACATATATATAACATATTATATATAAAATTTTATATTATAAATACATATATATATTTTTTATATTTTTGTGTGTATATATATATTTATATAATATTACATAATATTTATTTTAGCAAAAAAAAATATATATATAGGGGTCGGGGCGGAGAACATGACACGACCTCGACCCGCCTCGCGAATGGAGCGGGTCGTGTACTGCCCTGTTCTCCATCGAGTTAAATTTGGTCCTACTTCAAAAATCTCGGATCAAAACAGGACAGGACGAGACGGATCGAATCAATTTTGACATGCCTAATAAAAATGCTACTAATTGATCTTATAGTTAAGACGAGATTTCATATGTTGGGTCACGTGGACAAAATATTTATGCAATAAATAATGAAGAACAGTTGTCCGCGTCTTCGCGGTCGGTGGCCGGTTGCCGAAAAGGGATGACAATCAGCTTTATTTATTCGTATTCTTTCAAAACTCTTTGAATTCTTTTTATTTCTATTTTATTTTCTTCTGGTGCCGAAGTAAGTAAAGTATAAAATTAAAAATTACTAGAATTAAATAAAAATTGGCGTGCAGCCCAATTAGACAAAATGTCGCATATATCCACATTCCAGAATGTCCATGCAATGTAGGCTAGTTGTACATCAAAATCAAACAAGCAGGTATTCTGCCAGAGTAATTAAGAAAATAGGTAGGTATTCTGCCAGAGTAATTAAGAAAACTAATACATAAAAATCTTTGGATTATTAATCTTGTGCTAAGAGTTTATGTGCATGGATGGACATTCGTATGTGACACATTTTTCATCTAAGGCTACGGGTCCGTTTGCTTAAGACGGGGAGTGTTGAGTCACATCTGACTGAGAGAATTAATGAGCGTATTTTATTGAGATTCGATCCTCTAAATCTACTGAGGTCAATCTTAAGCAAACGGACCACTCTTGACAAATTCTTATTAATTTTTTAGTTATTTTATAATCAATCAATCACTATCTATACTATTTTTTACAATATAATAATATAAATTTATTTATTCCAACAATTTTTTTAATCATTATATATCACTCTCACATATTCGTATTACTTATTGTGGGGCATATTACAGTCGGAAGATTGTGCACCACTAAACGACACGGTTTGACCCTTTTTTCCAACTGTGGTTACTTAACTCTTTCTTTTTACTTTTTTCTTTTCCACTTTTTCCTTATGTTTACCAATTTTTTTTTGTTAATTTCTTTTCTTGGCTAAGTTATGACATAACTCAGTTTCTCTCTGGGGATAATTGGATTAGGATGTAGTGACATGTACCACGTTCGATGGGACCAAAAAGGTATTTTAGTTTAAAGGAATAGTAGGGTAGGATGTGTATTGCAAAATTGCAAAAGGTGATGTAGGTGATAGAGTGTGGATGTTGAGGGATGGACCATCCGGTGTAAAATGAAATACGTTGAGGATGTCCTATGCCACATCCGGATGGGGACATGTCAATCCAATTATCCCCCCTCTCTCTTCATTTACATGTATCATATTTCATAATTATGTTTGCACAAGTTAAAAAATCGGTTGTTGACGCTTTAAGTCGTTCACTAGGTGTCTGCCTAGGTCGACTAATTGTTCAGCTAGCCTGCCTAGACAAAAAAATGCTTATAATTGATGTTTATTACAAAATTAGGTCAGCAAAACACCACCAGCAAGTAGCCATGTTCAGAGTAATTATTGTTTCAAAAAAACTACTCGGTTATGTCTAACGTGCTTGTGCCCTAGTCTGTTGCACGACTAGCGTATAACGATTTTTATGACATTTATAATATTATATATCAATGACTCAGAATTGCACAACAAACGTCTTTTGCATCTAAGAAATAAATCATTGTTACCGCTTATCAATGGATCATGAGTACTAGAAATGGGGGAGTAAAGTGGAAATTTTGGGGGTTTTGACTTATAGCTAGCGGGAAATACTAGAAAAGAATAAAAAGACGAAGTATAAATCATAACTTCAGAACATGGTCGTTTTTGTTGTGGGCTGAAAAAAATAAAAAGAAAAAAGGCAGTAGCAACCAAAAGGTATTGTTTAATGCTTACCGCATCCCTGCTATATTTTTGCCCCATAGTAGGGAATAAGAATCGCATTTCTCACAATAAAATAATATTGATTTGACATATGTGTTACATATCTTACCATTGTCTATTGCATACAAACAAACATTTTGAATGGACGCATCCTCCATCCGAATATGTCATGCTTGTCCAAACATCCCCGTCTTAGGTTATGAAGTAATTTGGCAAAGCAAAGTGGCATTAAGAGCATCACTAATGGGAACTCAAATTGTACCAGTCACATCACTACCACATCACTGTTACCTCAAAAGTTAAACCACACTACATTTGTACATATTTCTCTTCAATCCTCCTAGGTACAAATGACACTATTTGGGGGTCCCGCATGCAAACCACCTATATTATTTTCACATCTACAATTTTATTAGGATCTTATTTACAACTTTTACATATACAATTAATTTAATTAATATTCTAAAATTATTTCTTATTAAAATAAATTTTTCGTGAAAAAATTAATGTTTTTCTTCTTAAAATATGTATTATTTATATTTTTTCTAAATTTTGTAACAATAAAAAAAACTGAGTCAGTTTTTTAACATAATATTATTAAAAATGATGAAATTTAAAGAAAGAGAAAGGTCAATACAACTCGGAATCGAAATTACAAATAATAAACATGCTTATTTAATACTGAAATATAACTAGTTAGTGTTGCATCGTGTTCATAAGTACTACAATCAGGTCGTTTCGAAGTTGATGATGTTTTCCCTTATCCCATAGATGGGATTCTCTTTGTATGTACTCATTAAATCTTCCGATGGAATCTTGGAAAAATTGAGTGGTTATGTTGTTGTCGATGTTAGGTTCATCCATCCAATCGACCGCTGATTCTGCCTCGTCTTCAATTATCATGTTATGTAAAATAATGCAAGTATACATGATATCTTTCAAATTACTCTCGTGCCAAAAACGTGTCGGACCTTTGATTATTGCCCACCGAGCTTGCAATACCCCAAATGCTCGCTCGACATCCTTCCTTGCAGCCTCTTGCATTTGCTTGAAATTACTTCTTTTTGGATCAGTTGGATATTGAAAGCTCTTGACGAAAGCTGTCCATTCAGGATATATTCCATCAGTTAGATAATATCTTCTACTATATTGCGTACCATTTGCTATGAAATTTATCTTCGGGGCTTTTCCTTGCAAAACGTCATTGAACAAAGGGGATTGGTTGAGCACATTGATGTGATTATTTGAGCCTACAACTCCAAAAAAAAAAAAATGTCATATCCACAAGTCTGGGATGCAACTGCTTCAAGCATTATCGTTGGAACTCCGTGATCACCTCTAGTGAATTGATCTTTCCACGCAACTGGACAATTCTTTCATTCCCAATGCATACAATCGAGACTACCCAACATACTAGGGAACCCATGTCTCTTCTCATGCATATGGATAAAACGTTGACCGTCTGCATCAATAGCTTTTTTTAAGTATCTTTTACCAAATACGTCGATTACACAACGACAAAAGTTAAACAAACATTCGATACCTGTAGTCTCGGCAACCCGAAGGTACCCATAAAAAAGGTCGGCTGGTACCGCAATTTGCCAATTGACAGATTGCGGTTGTGCATTTTTGAAATGGAGAGAAACTTTTTCTTCCCAATGCGTCAACCCTAAGCTGAAAGTATGGATCACGTGATTCTAAGACATCTATTATTCGAGTGAACAATTCTCGCCTCATCCAAAAACTTTGTCGAAATACATCATTGTTATATGTTGGGTTGTCACAAAAGTAATCCTGCACGAGACGAGTGTGAACACCTTCATGATCTCGTTGCACGTATCTTCTTCTTTGTGGTGGACTGGATGAGCCTTCAGCAGCATCGAGCAACATCTTATGATGATTAAGAATTTACAAAAATATTCTATCATCAACAAAATGTTAGTAGAACACCGCATCACTTGGGGTATTACCGTTGTTGTTGGATTTGCAGACATTTTTTACTTGTGATGGGGGTAGAGGAAGTTATTGAGTGAATTAGATGTTGTTGGGTTTAGGCTGCAAATGATGTTTGCCATTCTATTTATAGATCAAATAATAACAGCTAGTTTATAATGACTAGTTTATAATGTCTAGTTTGTAACGGCTAGTTTAGATTAAAAGAAACAAAATGCAAGAAATGAAATACATAACATATCACACTACAGAAATACAAGAAACAAAATACATAATATAGCACACCAAAGAAATAAAATACATAACATAGCACACTACAGAAATACAAGAAATAAAATAAACCCTAAAAATTATCAGCATACTCGAATTTAAATTTCATCATAACTACAAACCAGCCCCACTTTTTCTTAATTTTATCACAGACTTGATAGTGCACGGGAAGTTGCTCCAGAGTCACCCTGTTGGTGTCTCTCATGAATATGTTGTAATCTTTCACTTGGTTGAGGGCTTTTAGCTCGGTTGTTTTTTGCTCTGAAATTATCATGTACTCTTCCATATTGTTGTTGATAGTCGCCTTTATCTCATCGTAAACGTCAGTTTTTGCCTTGCCTTTCCTCTTTGTTGCTTTTTGCCGAATTGGACGAGAGCGGTCCGGATCATCATCTTCGTTATTGGAAGATGATGTGTATGCCCCGGACTCAGAAGTTCTTGACTTTTTTTTTACCTCGATGATCACGGTCTTCTTGGTTAATCCTCTTAGAACAAACACTATGAACTTTCCAGATGCCAAGAAGTTTATTGAACTCGACACCGCTGTTAGTATTTTTTAAATGCTGCAGTGTCTCCATCAGGATATCTGCATCACTACGCCCGCTACCCCAATTCTCTTTCAGAGATATGTAATTTGCATTAAATGCAGACACGAACCTTTGAGCAGTATAAGAATATGTCTTCATCGGGGCCCAATCTCGCTTCATGAAGTTAACGGGTTGATTCTTGTTGTAATAGGCTGCGATTCTTTTCCACATCTGGTCTAACTTTTGAGCGTTGCCAATCACTGAATCTTCACTGATATTCACCCAACATCGTGCAAGCAACTTATTTTAAGGCCTCTTCCATCTTGGAGAATATGTCGTCTTTCTTCCTTGTGGAACATTTCCAACCCCGTCGGAAAACGCTTCTGCATCGAGATTAATATTCTCGATCCCTGGGGAGACGAATGTGGTGAATGGAGAAGCTGACCCAGATGATGGAGTATTACACTCCCTGTCAGTGCTCGGTTCGTCGATACTAGCTCTTCTAGACGAGTTTGAAGGCATTGTTGTTGCACTTTGAGGAGAAAATTCATAAGGAGGGGACGACATATAAGGAAATTGAAAACTTTGAGGAGGATACATAAAATATGGTGCACCGGGGGTAGCCATCGGATTCATCTGAGAATTCGAATTGAATTGGAAAATTTTGAGTTGGTATCATATTAGGTCGAATGGTGGAATTTTGGGAACCAGTGGTAGAATTTTGAGGACGAGGATTGGAATTTTCTTCCGAATTAGAAGAATTACCAACCCAATTCATCCAAGAATTTATGTCCATCGTAAGAATGATAATTGCAAAATAAATAGTAAAAAAATACTAGTTGAAACTTGTGGGAGTTGATAAAATATATGAAAGAATGACCATGTTTTTAAATTTAATTAAATAATGAAAAATGTATAGTAAATTTTCCCATTCCACAGTAAAATAGCCGACTATCCATTGAAAAAGAAATAGTAAATTTTTCCATTGCACAGTATAATAGCCAACTATCCGTTGTTCCAACGGATAAATTGCAAATACCTTGCCTTTTTTTAAACAATGTTCTAACAAAAGTTAGACAAAGAAATGGAAAAAAAAAAAAACAAAAAGAAACAGAAACTACTGTTATCCCACTTTTTAGTCGCGGACCCCACGTCGCGTCTTGTCCACGGGCGTGCACCTGAAATCCCTCCCATTCCCAGCGATTGGGCAACACTCCCGCCTCCCCCACTTTCCAACGATCAGCTGATGGTGGGTACATTTATTTGTACCCCCATCTTCTCTCTCCAATTGCTACCTCCCTCCCCCATTGCTTTTATACTCATTTGGTGGGTAAAAAAAATTATTTGTATCCACCATTGCTCATGCCCTAAACATTATTATTAATGTTTCCTCATCTCACGAAAATAGTCCCTTATTTTTTTCAATGTCTAACATAAATAGTCCCTTTACATATAAAAAGTGTACTATATGTTCTTTAACGTGCCACTACTTAATTTCATTAAACTAATCATTTGTCTTTCCATATGTGCTTGCGAGTAAGCAACCCATCAGCTTTTTGGAAGCAGAGTTCGCCACGTTTTGGGATTTGTTGTTTGGCCGTCCTAACAGATTTGACAGCTCCGAGCTTATGCATTGGATTCTTCCCCGGGATTATTGGACTCACGCTGATGTGAGGAGCGTTGAATATCCCACACGCTTGGATTTCGTGACATAAGGCAAGAAACTCCATTTCTGTAGTATGTCAGACGAAAATTGTGAACCGTTGCTCACTTTTGCGTTTCTTATGTTACTGCTCAGCGTTGGATTGTATTAGATTACTCGACTTTTCGCCGTGCCTTAATCTCTTGGTTATATACTCCTATACCTGTTGACTTGTGACATAGATCGGATTTGATTTTTTGGCTTTTCTGCTTGTGAGGGTCCAGCTTGTGGTCTCCACATTTCCTACTTTGCTTTTGTTTGTTTTTTTTTCCTTTTCAATTTATAACAATACCTATTAAACTAATCATTTGTCTTTCTAACACCATTTAGTTAACTATATTAAATAAGAGTATTGAAAATACCGAAAATCGGATATCAAATGGATTACGAACGCGGTAATAACCCAAAACAATCAAAACAAGCAAGAACTAAGATGACACAAAGATTTACGTGGTTCGATCCGGAGATCTACGTCCACGGGAGAAGGTAATAACCTTCCGAGGTGTTTCACTGTTCTTCTTTGAATACCAGAGTACAATTTCGCAAGCTATAATTCTAGAATTCAAAGTCGGAACCCTAAACTAAACAACAATTCTCTTATTTATACTCTACAATAGCAACCCTAACTAAATCCCTATAAATCCGCTAATCAAATCTGCATGGCTGTTGGAAAAGATCATGGGGATCTTTTCCCAACTTCCAAAGATGTTGCGAGTGGGCTTGGCTGCGTTGGGCTTGCGCTTTTGGGCCCAATTGACCCGACTGGCGGGCTAGTCCGACCCGGAGAGATTGGGCCACCTATCAAGTATAATAGAAAATTTTAAGTGTAATAAATAGATTTCTTGATCTTTGTGAAATTTGTAAGGGGATTATCTTTTTACACTGGGAGAGTAGCATTTTCTGTTTAAAATTGATAGTATTATTAACTGTAACTAGTATTATTCGCGTGCGATGCACAAAAATTAATTAATTTATACAATCTTAGTATTTGAAATGTGAGCATTACATACTTAGAAATAACCATTCAAAATTTGAACTAGACATAGGAAAATTGTAAGTAATGTAAACATCAATTTCTCCCTTGCAATACACAAACTGGATACATACATATTTACCATAATTAATCTTTTTATAGAATAACATTAAGATGAATTATTGAATAAAAAATCTATTGTGATACATTCTTATATAGTTCGTATCCTTTACCTATGTGAATACCCACAAATAATATATTTAATAACAAATATTCAAACAAATGCAAATAGTTAACACACTACTCATAAAAAAGTATTAAGATGAAATAATCAATAAAATAAATTGAGTTTTTTTTTTCCTTATTTCAATAATTCCATATATTTTGTTCTTCCTTTTGATTAATTGATTAATTGTATACGATTTGTCACATTCCTACTTATAATAGTGTGTATGTGTGTGCTCACCATGTGTGAATGTATTTAACATTTTAAGCTTAAAACTATAATAAAATAAAATTTATTGATAGTCAAAATTAAAATAATTTTATAATTTTATAATAAGAAAATTATTTAACTAATTCTAAGTCTATATTTTTAGGTAAATTCTTAATCTATATCTTAGATTCAATATAATTAGTCAAATTTGCAATAAAAAATAAAACCTAACATAACTGATATAGGGCAGTTTCACAAACTAGGAAAAACTTTTGGTGGTTCTTTGGAAATGGGGCGATTCGCAAAGACAAATTGATACGAGATTTTTGTGTTTAGAAAAAATAGATTGGAGTTAGGGTTAATTTCACACCCAAATTGTTTTGTTAATTTAATTAGGTGGCATGCACAACTGGACAAGGTATTGCTACGATTGTTGAGCAAAGCCCCAAGTTAATAGACCACATGTAGGTCACGTGACAAATTTCGACACAATTAGTAGTCGTCAATGACATTTGTGCTTATATTAAAAACACCATAGAGTAGGGACTCAAGCATATGAGTTCTTCTATCCCCACTTTCAAAGTGTCATACTCCAAAAATTGGTTGAATAAATTATTTTTTATGGTTAACTGAGTTCATAATTCATAATTCAGGGTTCATGATTTATATTCAATTCAATGTTCTATGTTTGGTTTTCTTGTTTGAGATCATGATAACTTTATATTAAACTAGTAGTATCCCCGTGGGATGCACGGTTTGTAAGTGTAAATGAATAAATTAATATTTTTATATAATTTTAATATAATAAAATATTATAATCAATAAATAATAAGATATGAAAAATTATATGTTAATGAAAAAAGAGTGCAGTGAAAGTTTTAAAAACTGAAATATATATTAGTATGGATATTTATTTTTTGTAATATATGAATATCTCTAGCATCCTTCCATAGAAGTCATGTTGATGATTAGGGCTGGAATTACAATATGCGGTTGATAGGGGATATATTTGTACTGTTAAAAATTTAGTTTCTGTCTTCATAAATAATTTTTCATTAATACTACCCAATAAATTTATTTAAAAAATTAATTTATGAAAATATTTTTTTCGGCCAGAGCGAAATCAGCCCAAATAGCTTTATAATATTTATTTTAGGCTAATATATGGCAAGTTATTGGCAATAATCTATACTTAATATAATAACAAAATCCACCCAAATTAGTAACTTTGAAGTTTTCCCGCCCAAAATTTATTACTAATTTTGGAAATCATAATTTTTTATATATAAAATTCAACCCCAATATAAAATATAATTATTGCCAATAACTTGCCATATATTAGCCTAAAATAAATATTATAAAGTTATTTGGGCTGATTTCGCTCTGGCCGAAAAAAATATTTTCTTAAAATTAATTTTTTAAATAAATTTATTGGGTATTATTAATGAAAAATTATTTATGAAGACAGAAACTAAATTTTTAACAGTACAAATATATCCCTATCAACCGCATATTGTAATTCCAGCCCTAATCATCAACATGATTTCTATGGAAGGATGCTAGAGATATTCATATATTACAGAAAATAAATATCCATACTAATATATATTTTAGTTTTTAAAACTTTCACTGCACTCTTTTTTCATTAACATATAATTTTTCATATCTTATTATTTATTGATTATAATATTTTATTATATTAAAATTATATAAAAATATTAATTTATTCATTTACACTTACAAACCGTGCATCGCACGGGGATACTACTAGTTATATTTTATATTGGGGTTGAATTTTATATATAAAAAATTGTGATTTCCAAAATTAGTAATAAATTTTGGGCGGGAAAACTTCAAAGTTACTAATTTGGGTGGATTTTGTTATTATATTAAGTATAGATAATTATGAATATCATGATATTCATGATTTATATGTTGATGATTTATGTTTCACTAGAATTTCCAGTTGTACGACGCACGATTTAAAATATATTTATTTGTAAGAAAGATTAAAGTGAAATAATCGAACAATATAATTGAATAACTTATATTTTGTTAAATAATAGTATTAAATTTTCTAATAAAATTTATTTTCATTGATAAGAATCATTTAATTTACTTTTAATTGCAACTGATGCCCAATGTAAATAGTCCAACTCACAATAAATTTTCAAACAATAATCAACCAACAAACATTTGTTTATTTTATATTTAATAGTATATTATATCAAAATATTCAATATCAATACCAGATTAAATGCTAAGGAAAGATGATTGTTTTTTTTTTCTTTTTTTTTATATCTATTGAAAATTTAAAATATAGACTCGAAAAAAAAAAGTTATTAGTACCTTTAGGATGTTGAAAAGTTCAAAAAATTTGAGAGAGAGCCACAAAAAATAAAGCAGATATCAAAATTCTTTCGATCCCTAACATGGACACATGTGTTCCTCCGTTATTCTTTCCTTTTTTTTTTTATAAAAAATAAAAAAATATTGTGAATCTAGAAACTGATAATAGTTAGTTTTTATTATCCCTGAACAATTGTAATATTGTAGGAGATAATATATATATATGTATATGAATTTGCTCATAAAATAAATATAAAGTGTTAAAAAATATATTCTTAATATTTATTTGATTTTTATTTATATCTCAGACCTAATCAATAATTAAACACATATTACATAATCAAATTTAACCTAAATAACGACAAACAATTGTTTTTTTTAATATAACTTAATATGCAATGTACATGTCCAATTAAAGGTTATGAGAAAGACTAATTTTCTATATTTTACATTAAACACGGAAAAAGAACCCGAAATTATTTGCTTTGTAATTTATTTTATTTGCTTTGTAATTTATTTATTTTTATTATAAAATGAAATAGTCAAAAGATGTCACCTATAAATTTTTATATGGCAAATTGCCAACAAAATTTAAATTTAGAACTAATTTTAGGAAGATTTTACTATATATATAAATCTCTTATTATATTAGTTATGATTTAAATCTATTATTTTTGAAAGGTAAAATGGGCGAAAAAATACGTCTGCTTTCCTTCTATAGAGGGCTCTTTTTTATTATATAGTAACACTACAAGAAATATCACTAATAGTGACTGATTTTAGTGACGGACAATTTCCGTCACAATCTAATTACGGACTAGTGACGGAATAGTCACGGATAGAGACTACAAGAGTGTTTGATTATTAGCAACGACTTAGTGACGGAATCATGACGGAATTTAGAGACGGAAAAAAATCCGTCATTAAACCGTAATGTTGTGACGGAAATATTCCGTCATTAATCTTGTATCGACGGATTAGTGACGGTATTTTAGCCGTTGCTATTTAGTGACGGAAAATATTCCGTCATTAATCTTGTATTGACGGATTAATGACGGAATTTTAACCGTTGCTATGTAGTGACGGAAAATATTCCGTCATTAGTCTTGTATTGACGGATTAGTGACGGAATTTTAACCGTTGCTATGTAGTGACGGAAAATATTCCGTCATTAGTCCTGTATTGACGGATTAGTGACGGAATTTTAACCGTTGCTATGTAGTGACGGGAAATATTCCGTCATTAGTCTTGTATTGACGGATTAGTGACGGAATTTTAACCGTTGCTATGTAGTGACGGAAAATATTCCGTCATTACTTAATGTCTATGTAAATGCACTTATTTAGTGACGGAATTTTCGGTCACTAGTTTAGTGACGGAATAGTGACGGAAAATTCCGTCACTATACCCCTAAACGACATCGTTTTGGCCCTAATTAATTAGGAACGGAAATATTTCCGTCACTATACCAAACGACGTCGTTTTAGACCTCCAATGCCTAAAAATATAAAAACGTTACGTGCCAGCTTCGAACCCATGACCTGATGGATATAAGGCAAGTTGCTTACCACTAGGACACTTATTAATTATTGAGAATTGCTTGCTTGGTTTTTACATATTCAGTATTTCCGTCAATTTGCTTTCTTCTCACTTTGCCCCAAATCCCTAATCTCACTCATTTTGCGCGATTGAAAGTTCTTCTTCTTCAACAGGAAAATCCGGCATCTTCTTCAACAGGTGAGCTCGAATTCGAACTCTCAAATTCCAGAATCCGCTTCTCTCTCTTCTTTTTTCTAACATCATTTTACTCGATCTTCTCTCTTCTGCTGCGAACGAGGAAAGCAACCGCTAGGCAACCGCCTTCATCGTTGCCCTAGTATTTTGCTTTCTAGTTGAAGTGCTCTCTTCTGCAATACTCTTCCCATTATTCAAAGTGCATTTTTATTCTCCGTAAGTACTCTCTTCTTTCTCTAGATATCCTTGCGTTTTTTTTTTCCTATTTTAATTTGTCTTATTACCTTTTCCTTATGTTTGATTTTTGCTTCTCATGAGGCTCTCGATATTCTGAGGTATGAGATGATTTGAATTCATGTTTCATCGCTTTGTGGACGAATTCTTCTTGTGTTTTCTCCCGACCATTTGTTTCTTCGCCAGATTGTTTGTGATGCTTCGATTATGGTTTGAATATCTCGATTCATGCTGGGAAATTAGATTTCCTGACTATGTCGAAGCTTATTGTTGTGTTGCCCTACATATTACGAGTTTGTCAGAATACAACCCTATGACACCATATTAATTTTTTATTACTGTTGTGTAGACGTGTTTGAGCAAAAAGTTTTATTTTCCAGATACTCGTACCAACATTATGTGGTCTTGTTTTGAGTAGCTACCATTTAGCTTGAATAGGTTTACATGTTCCAATCCTGATAACACATCTATCTCTTCTAAAAAGCTTTGGTACACACTGCTCTAACCATTTAGAGAACTCAAGGTGCCATTATTTAACATTCCCTACATGTTTGAATTGAAATATATATTTAGCAATCAAGTAGGAATTATAGGCAGAAGAGTTTCATGGTTGTAACTTGTAAGAAAATTGATTCAAGTACTTATTGCTCTCCAAGTTTAAAGAAGATATACCTTCATTGATATCGACTAATCCCTTCTTTGGGGATTTTTTAACCTTAGAATAAATAACGGAATGACTCAGCGCACCAATCTCTATATGTCCATGAAAAACTACTCAATCAAGGATTTTTCCTTTCACAAATTGGCTTTTCCAGGAGTACCTTCATGGTAGTTATTTACCAATAAAACCTCGATGCCTACAGCTTGTACTTTGGTATCTACTCTAACATTCACTCCAGGACAGTGGTCACGTTCCAGAATATCCCTATGAGCTGGGTTTCATTATTCTGTATGAGACGTTCCATTTTGTATGTTAAGGGACTTGGTGGGTGTTTTAGAATATCATTCTGCTATCATTAAGGCAAGCTGCTCAAAAATCTTCTTGGTCTCTTTCACACAGTTGGGATAAGGTCTAGTTTCGTGGTGTTGAGTCAGAATTCCAGGGAAAATGGTTGTTAGGTTGCACTCAGTGGTTCTATGGTGAGCTCCCAAGATTTTTTCTTGTTTTCCCCCTCCTTTTGAGCAAGGGGGTGAGCACTAAGATTAATTTTTTTACCTGATGGAACTGCTAAGTATATCAGTCATGATGGTCAGTTTAATATTGACAACAGAATTCTCCTTAAGGATGTAGTGTATGTTCCTTCCTTCAATTATAACCTGGTATCCATAGCAGAACTAACACAATCCTCTAATTTAGAATTTATTTCTCTGCAACACATTGTACACTGCAGGACCAGAAAAGTAAGGAAGTAGTCAAGCTTGGAAAGCTAATTGGGAAATTCTATAGTTTGTAGAACAATTCTGATTCTATGATTTCTGTTATTTCTGCAAACACGTCTTTAGATAGAGTTTGTTTCCACAGATTTTTATTTTTAAATTTTGTGATGTTTGAAATTTAGCTTGTTCGTAGTTTGGTAATTGGTTATCTATTTGCGTTTTGCATTATATGTTTTAGCTGAGAGAGTTCTTCGTCTTAATTTTGTGGATGCGTAGTTTTTATTAGAGTAGAGTCTGGAACTCATGTTATGTTGCTGGATTGATGTAGATCTGGAGTTGTGATAATGAATTGGTCTTAAACAAGCTTTATGGTTCGCTGTGTTGTCAAATGAACATGAGATAATGAATTGTTTCTACAATTTTGGAAAAGCTGAACCACAGCCAAGTTCTTCAATATATGATGGCTTTACCTTGATTTTTGTACCTGAAAGAGCTTATTTTTGTCAGTATTATAGTTTACATTGCATCTTGAAGTTGGTTTTACTTCGTTAAACATTCAGATTAATTGAGAAGCAAATATGGACAAATAATGTCTAAAGAAGCAAAGAACTGGTCGAACCTCCCTATCGCTCCTATTGGTTCATGTTGATATATACACAATTGCAAAAGTAGTTAATCTAGAGGTCAGAATGATCATTGCTATTACAATTGGTTCTTCAAATATTTAAGAGTATGAACAAGAATTCTAGTCATATTTGGGTGAATTATCCTAGATGTGTCATGAACAATGTGTGTGTATATGCTTCTTCAACGTGATTGTGATATTTTAGAGAGTGGAAGTCTAAAAAGGCAGCATCTGTTGTTGCGATTGTTGTGATCTGAATCTGGTGTGTTTATGAAGCTCACAGAACTATATGCTTGAGCTTAACTTGGTTGATGCAAAAGGGGACATGTGAGTTGCTGCCTGTGTTGATTTTTTCCCCATTCGTTTCACATCTTATTGTGCTTATTAATTTTTATACTTCTTGATTAAGAGGAGACATTATATTGGTTAGACTATCATCTCACTTTTAGTAGTTGTGAGTTGGTGGGTTACTCAGTTGAAACCAAGAGTTGGAGTCTTAAAGTTTTTTATTTATCATGACAATGAAGCATTTTGACAAGAAATATCTAGACGAGAATGCTCTACGGTCTCAACAATGAATCTTACTGTTGCAGCGTTTTTACCAAGAGGTTTGCTTGGACATGTGTCAACAATTCTTAGCTTTGTTATTGTTATTATTTCAAGTACTTTAGGCCATAGTTTCTTCTGAATTCAATTGCCATAAGTGGCATTCTTGCCATGTTTTTGTGGCACGCTCTATCCATGTTTTTGTGAGCTTCATTTCCCCGATGAAGTTATGTTTATCTGGCACAATTGTTTGAATACTTCAGTTGGATTTGTTAGCAACAAACCACTAATTTTAAAGAATTTATTCTGCTGCACCTTATAGACTGATGATAATTTGCTTCCCGTTCTTGTATCATTTTTTTATATCTAGCTTTAGTCATTTTCACTAGACTGTTCTATATTATTTTCTTCATTGGCTATAACAAACTATAGAATTTATTTCTAATTTCATGTTATTCATTCCTTAGAATCTCAATTGTTTATAAAATTTCTCTTTTTTTCTTTATCAGAATAAATAAAATTTCTCTGAGTCGTGTTTTTCGAGAATGATATTTCTGAGAATCGGCTGTAGTTCAAATGGTAGTATATTGTAATTCCGGCAATTGATTACCGATCAATTTCCATCGATCCTACTCCAGCCAAAAATTGTACTTAAAAAAGAGAGAATTAAGAAAAGATTGATATTTCTATATGCTGAATCTAGCGTTCAGTCGGACTTGGGCGGGTAAAGTCCGAAGAAAATGTAAGGAAGTGTTTACAATAATACATTATAATTTTTGTTGTAAAAATATCCGACTAACTTCGATTAATTATTGTCTAGACGCAAGGCTCCAATTCGTAACCTATCTTTTATTTTTACAAATTTTCTCCGCCTTCTATGCTCCACTCAACCAAATTGACGATCTTTTTTTATTTTGCAAATGCATTTCTTTTAGAAACGGATACTCAGAGTTTGAAAAAAGAACAAGAAGAAGTTAGAAACGGCTAAGCAAACTGGAAAGGACTCAATATCTACGGTATGATCCATTTTGACTATGTCTTTTGTAACTTATAATGGGTTACTTTAACTATTCTAACTTCTTTAGAACCCACTTAAATGGGTTGTGCTTGAGCTAGGAGTTATGACTCAAATTATGTTATAATAGGCTCTCAACTAATCGGTTTGGCACCCCGATCTTATTCTTTAAATAAATGTAGGACACAATTAAATGAGTTCAGATCGTCAATGGATGTACACACGAATTAGGAATGGCCTCTTGTCACCAGAGTTTATCCATGGACTTGAAAATTTCATTGGATTTGCTACTAGCCAGCCTGGGTGGATGAATGGTCCAAAGATTAGGTGCCCATGCAATCAACGTAAATGCCAGAACACCAAATACCTAGATGCAGACACGGTGAAGTTCCACTTGGGTAGATATGGTTTTGTACCGAACTACTTTGTTTGGACTTTCCATGGAGAAAGTGATCTAGCTGCAGAAAATATCCATGGAACTGATCAGGCATCATCAGTGGACATCAACGAAGCATACAGTTCATACCACACAATGATCACGGATGCTGCTGGTCCTGAGTTCAATGAAGAAGAGCTAAATGAACCGCCTAATCCTGAGGCTCAAAAGTTCTACGATATGCTGAAAGCTGCAGATATGGAGTTGTGGCCTGGATGCGAAAAACACTCTCAATTATCTCTTGTAGCTCGACTTATGAACTTGAAGTCTGAACATCACATGTCTGAGAGATTATTCGATCAAGTCACTGAGCTGATGAAAGAGATAGTTCCAAGAAACAATGTGGTGACTGAAAACTTTTATAGTGCAAAGAAGCTACTGCGGGGTATGGGTTTGCCTGTAGAAAAGATAGATTGTTGTGTCAATGGTTGCATGATTTATTGGGGCATAGATTCCGAAATGACCACGTGCAAGTTTTGTGCTCACCCTCGCTTTAAAACTTCTCGAGGTGGTCCGAAGCGACATAAGACTAACGTTGCCTATAAGAAGATGTATTATTTTCCCTTAACTCCTCGATTGCAGAGGTTGTATGCATCAAATGCTACAGCCAAAGATATGAGGTGGCATGAAAATTCAGTTGATGATGGGATAATGCGTCATCCGTCAGACTCCATCGCTTGGAAGCATTTCAACCAAACTCATCCAGATTTTGCATCTGAAAGCCGAAATGTGAGGCTTGGTCTTTGTACTGATGGCTTCCAACCATTTGGCCAATCTGGGCAACAATATTCTTCTTGGCCGGTGATCTTGACACCATATAATTTGCCCCCTTGGATGTGTATGAAGGAGCAATACATGTTCCTTACAGTATTGATACCGGGACCTAGAAGCCCTAAAGACAAGTTAGATGTATACTTACAACCCCTTATTGCAGAGTTGCAAGAGTTATGGGATGTGGGTGCCCGCACATATGACATCTCAAAGAGGCAAAACTTTCAAATGCGTGCTGCTCTTATGTGGACAATCAGTGATTTCCCTGCTTATTCGATGTTGTCCGGTTGGAGCACTGCTGGGAGGTTAGCTTGTCCTTATTGTATGGATAAATCAGATGCATTTACACTCAAGTACAGCAAGAAGCAGTCATGGTTTGACAACCACAGGAAATTCCTACCTCCAAATCATAAATTTCGGAGGAACAAGACATCATTCACTAAGAATAAAATCGTTGTAACTGAGCCACCACCTATTAAGTCGGGGCATGAAATCCTTCAGGAGATAGAGAAGTTGGGTTTGAAGAAAGTGACTGAATTAGATGCTGCTGAAGTCAATGGTTCAATTTCAAACAGAAGTGGTTGGAGAAAACGAAGTATCTTTTGGGATTTACCATATTGGAGTTCGAACTTAATACGGCACAATCTGGATGTAATGCACATAGAGAAAAATGTGTTTGATAATGTGTTCAACACGGTGATGAACATTGAAGGAAAAACAAAGGACACCTCCAAATCTAGGGAAGAGCTGAATGAGTATTGTCGCCGTCCTGAGTTAAGAAAGCACGATGTTACTGGAAAATACCCGAAGGCGTGTTACACCCTTGATAAGCCGCAAAGGGATGCATTATGCAAGTGGTTGTTGAATCTCAAATTTCCCGATGGATATGCATCAAACATGGGTCGGTGTGTGGACTTGCAGAAGTTGAAGTTGTTTGGAATGAAAAGTCACGATTGCCATGTTTTCATGCAACGTTTGATACCAATTGCATTTCGTGAGTTGCTTCCCCCAAATGTGTGGAAGACGCTTACAGAGCTAAGCTTGTTTTTTAAGGATCTGACCTCTACTGTGATCAGAACTGAGGATATGAATCGACTTGAAAAAGACATCCCAGTGATACTTTGCAAACTTGAGCGCATTTTTCCTCCGAGCTTTTTTGACTCAATGGAGCATCTACCGGTCCACTTAGCATATGAAGCAAGGATAGCTGGGCCAGTGCAATATAGGTGGATGTATCCATTTGAGAGGTATGACCACAAGAAATTTCACGTATTTAGATTAAGATGGTAGATAATAAAGTAAGTCATTATGGTTGATATTATACAGGTACCTTCGTAAGCTAAAAAGTAATGTTAGGAACAAAGCAAAAGTTGAGGGTAGTATATACAATGCATATTTGGTGGAAGAAGCATCAACTTTCTGTTCCTATTACTTTGAGGACCATGTCAAGACGAGAAATAGAAATATGCCTCGGAATGAAGATGGTTGTGGTCCTTCAATGGATTTTGATGAAGGAAATATCTCTATATTCACGTACTCTGGTAGAGCATTTGGTAAAGCAAAAATGAGATATTTGAAAGATGATGAATTCAAAGCAGCTCGTGCCTATATTCTACGAAATTGTACAGAAGTTGAGCCATATATTGAGTAAGTTTTATATATTTATATTCATAATTAATTGGGGAACTGATGTTTTATTAATATTGATTAATGATTAATATTTTCTTTCTTAAGTGTTTACGTAGGGCAATTAAAAGAACGTCAACCCCACATATCTGTTGGCGATATTGATGTTAAGTTGCAAAATGAATTTCCAAACTGGTTTGATGACTATGTAAGATGATTCTAACTTTAATTAAAACTCAGCTGCACATTTTTAAAATTCGATTTTATGTTCTTATAAATTTTCTTTCATAATTTATGTATAGGCAAATGATCCAGCCAACAACATCTCTAATAAATTCATAAGAGATCTTGCAAAAGGGCCATTGAGATCTGTTGTTACTTATCCAGGTTACTATGTCAATGGATATAAATTCCACACAATTCAACATGGTTCAACCAAATCTACGATGAACAGTGGAGTTTGTATAAAAGGCACAAATTATAGTGTAGATGAACTTGATTACTATGGTAGGTTATTGGAAGTTGTATAATTGGAGTATCCTGGTTTGCCAATCAAGAGAACTGTGTTGTTCAAGTGTGAGTGGTTTGACACGACGAGCTTAGGCACTAAGGTTCATCCTGATTATAAGCTCGTGGATATCAATCAAAAGCGTAGATTGAATCAGTATGACCCTTTCGTCTTAGCAGTCCAGGCCATACAAGTGTTATATTGCTCATATCCATCTTTACATCGCGCTACGAGTGATTGGCTTGCTGTCTGCAAAATAAAAGCTAGGTCCAAGGTTGAAATTTCGGAGATGATTCAAGATAGTGAAGTTATGGCTGAACCTTTTCAAGAAGAGACTACCAATGTGCAAGGTTTTGTACAAGATGGTGAAGATCCAGCCTATTTGAATGACCCTGATGGAGGTGTGATGGAATTAGATGATGAATTCGTTGACATAGCGAATGAGTTTGAATTGGAGAATGAAACAAATGACCATGATGATAGTGAAGATTCAATTGAAGGAGATAGTTGTAGCAATAGTGATAGTTAGAACTTATAATTAGCGTATACAGTTTTGGCAGAGGTTTGTTTCATTCTCGCTTAGTCTTGATGAATATCATTTGTTTTATTGTATATGTTTGTGTATTCATGAAAAATATTGATAAGTATTGTTTATTTCGTTAATTCAATTTCAGATGGTACAAGTATCCGGTGTAGGAGGGCATGGAAAAGCCCGTGGTACTGCTCCATCTACACTTCCAGAATTAGTCGAGGGTACAGGAGGGCATGGACGAGGTCGGGCTACTGATTCTTCTAGGCTTGCAGATATGAGTGCTCAATCACGACGTGTAAGTTAATTATGTATTTTTTTTTTCTTTCTTTTCTTTGATGGTTATTATAGTGAGTTGCACTATTTTCATTTATTTATTTAGGTGGTACAAGGTGGGGGTACGGGAGGGCACAAACGAGGCCGGGTTTCTTCTTCTTCTACACTTCCAGATCTAGGTGATCAATTAGGACGTGTAAGTCAATGTTTTTTGTTACGTTATGTGTTTTCTTTTTTTCTTTTTCTACTCTTTTTCTTTTTCTTTTTTTTTCTACTATTTTCATTTATTTAATTAGGTGGGACGAGGTAGAGGTACAGGAGGGCATGGAAGAGGTCGGGCTTCTGATTCTTCTAAGCTTCCAAATTTAGGTGATCAATCAGGACGTGTAAGTTAATTATGCGTGCTTTATAACATTATGTGTTTTTTTTTCTTTGTTGATTATTATAGTGAGTTTTAGTATTTTCAATTATTTTTTAGGTGGTACAAGGTGCGGGTATTGGAGGGAATGAACGAGGTGGGGTTGCTTGTTCTTCTACACTTCCAGATCTAGGTGCTCAATCAGGACGTGTAAGTTAGTTATGCGTTCTTTGTAACGTTATGTGTGTTCTTTTCTTCTTTTTTTCTCTTTTTTGCTGATTATTGTAGTGAGTTGCACTATTTTCATTTATTTTTAGGTGGGACGAGGTAAGAGTACAGGAGGGCATGGAAGAGGTCGGACTACTGATTCTTCAACACTTCCAGGTCTAGGTGCTCAATCTGAACGTGTAAGTTAACTATTCGTGCTTTATACATTATGTATTTTCTTTTTCTTTTTTTTTTTCTCTTTCCTTTGTTGATCATTGTAGTGAGTTGCACTATTTTCATTAATTTTTAGGTGAGACGAGGTAAGGGTACAGAAGTATATGGAAGAGGTCGGGCTACTGATTCTTCTATACTTCCAGATCTAGGTGTTCAATCAGGATGTGTAAGTTAATTATGCGTGCTTTATAACATTTTGTGTTTTCTTTTCTTATTTTTTTTCTCTTTACTTTATTGATTATTGTAACGAGTTGTACTATGTTCATTTATTTTTAGGTGGGACGAGGTAAGGGTACAGGTGGGTATGGAAGAGGCCGGGCTACTGAATCTTCTACACTTCCAGATTTGGGTGCTCAATCAGTTGGTGTAAGTTAATTATGCATTTTCTTACATTATGTGTTTTCTTGTTTTCTTTTTTCTTTTTTTCTTTTGTTGATTATCATAGTGAGTTGCACTATTTTCTTACTTATTTTTATATGATGTTTAATAATTTCATTCATTTTATTTTTAGGTGGTACGAGGTGAGGGTGCAGGAGGGCAAGAACGAGGTTGGACTGCTGATTCTTCTGCACTTTCCGATAGACCGTCAGAGTCAGCTGGTGCCACGGCATCCACATCAGCAGTAGGATCAACAACAAGAACTGGACGGACAGAGATCAGAGTGTATGGTAAAAAGTAAGCTCAAATACTTTCGAATTGTTAGAAGTACTTTGGTTTTGCAGTACTTTTGTAAAAGTTGCTTCAGCTCAACTTTGTCTATATTATTTGTATAGATTACTTCCAGGTTATACGACTACAGAAGCCATGACAAAAATATTTCAGAGGATGATCCACGAGAAGGGTACGCAGTGGAAGACATTACCCCCGTCTTATCCAAAAAGATTTTTTGAGGAGTTCAAGGTAAAATATATTTAATATATGTTGGGAGCTTGGGTTTTAAAAAAAATCAGTATATTGATTTATTATAAACATATTTTTGCAGAAACTTTTTATATGGGATCCTTCACTTGATGGAGTAGTAGAACATCTTTTCTATGCACAAGCACGAGCTTGCTACAGAAGCATGGTGAACAGATTTAAAGACGATTGGGTTAAGAAAAAAAAAATGCCCGAATGTATGCCTAATGAGATGTGGGAAAAGTGGCTTGAGTATTGGGAGTTACCTGAAGTAATATTGCAGTCCGAGAAGGGTCGCCAAAATAGGATGAGTGAGCCGGCAGGAGAAGGCACAGGTCCTTCATGCCACACAGGAGGGTCTAGATCGTTTATTGAGCATTGGTTAGATATGGTAAGAAAATGAAGTTGTTTTTTCAATTATATCTTAAGAGTAACATTAATCGAACCATATTTTATATAGCTAAATATCGTGTTGTATTGATTTCTTGATAGCAAGCCAGCACAGGACAAACTCCAAATAAATGGACTTTTTACAAGAAGACACATTGCAAAAAAGGAGGGGAAGAATTTGTTGATGGGAAGTCAAAGATGATAGGTGTAAGTTTTATTACCAATATTTATAAATTATTTGAATTTGCTATTTCGAAGTTTTGGATGTTCCTTTCCTTGCCTCCTTTATTATTTGGGATGATAGGTGTTTGTCTAGAATGGTATGGATTTATTGTAGTTTATTGTCGTGTTTATTTGAAGGTGTCATTTTTTGTCTCAATAATTGAGAGATTGTTGAAAGTTAATGTTTGTAATTTTTTTAAACAGGCTAAGGTTATGTCACGTATAGATGTTGCTGAGGAATCTGGTCAGCCAATGACAGATGCTGAGCAATCAGAGGCGTACGTGGAAGAGGCTGGTGGAATTGATGAGAAACAACGTCTATATGGGATGGGGACAGTGGCTCATACACTCATCAAGAGTAAAAGGAGCACCTCAACTTTTGACCAAGATGCAATGCAGAGGCATATGGAGAACCAAGTGGAGCAACAAGTCACTCAACGAGTAGATGCCATGAAAGTTGATATAACAGCTGAGATACGTGCTGAGCTTGAGGCAACATTCGATGCTCGAGTACAATCGACTGTCACACTCATGTTAAAAGAACTTCAATCCAAAGGTTTACTTCCATCATTTGTCCAACCACCCTCCCGAACTTCAGGTCGTGGTGATGATGTTGAGGACGATGCTTATGTTGAAGACGGTGCTTGTGGTGATGATGTTGAGGAGGACGATGCTTGTGGTGATGATGTTGAGGATGACGATGCTTGTGGTGATGATGTTGAGGATGACGCTTGTGGTGATGATTTTGAGGAGGATGATGCTCACTTAGATGATGATTAAACTATGGTTTATGCTTGAACTATATATTTTGATTCTTATTAGACATTTGATGATAAAACTATATTTTATGTTGAACGTTTTGAAACTTTGATAGATTGACATGTCGTTTATCGTATTACATAAGGTTTGCTACGAATTTTATATTTTATTAAGTGTAAATTAATTTTCATAACAGGTTCTACATTAAAGAGAATTATAGAAAGAAAATTAAATAGTATAGTGACGGAATAAAGACGGATTTTTTTTTTGTAACGGAATAATTCCGTTACTAATATAGGCAAGATAGTGACGGAAAATATTCCGTCATTAATTTGTGACGGAAAATATTCCGTCATTAATCCTGTAGTGACGGAATTTAGTGACGGAATTTTAGTCGTTGCCATTTAGTGACGGAAATATTCCGTCATAATTTTATGACAGATTTTTTTAGAATTGTGACAGAATTTCCGTCACTAAACTAGTGACGGAATAAAAAATCCGTCATTATCGGTTTAGTGACAAAGGTTTTTGTAACAAAACATTTCCGTCACTAATCCGTCACTATTCATTCATTGTGACGGAATTTTTCAATTTAGTGACGGAAATTTCCGTCGCAATTAATTATTTTTCTTGTAGTGGGTGTTCCATTTATCCCATAAAATATGTATGGTTTCCATTTTAATATGTCCCATATTTCACTTACTATTCAAAAAGATATTATTAATAAGATTCTTGTACTCATAAACAATATTTAAGTAATAAGATTCTATGTTTTGATAGAAAGAAAAAGACATTATTAATTATTCAATTTCATATTTTTCATAATTTATGTGCCTCAACATCCTTTATATTTATCAAACAATATAAAAAAAGTTACAAAAATACTCTATATTAATCAACCAATATAAAAAAGGTTAAAATTTTATATTTAACTATATTAATTTGTGTGAACTAGAACTTATCTTTGAAAGGATATGGCCATATGGGGGGGGAGGGGGGGGTGAGGGAATACTATTTTAGAATGGACCAGCATACACAAAGCTGGAACCAGAGAACAAGATGACGAATTAAATAGATGAGGTGTTCGATAGGCGGGTGAGGTGTTGAGAAGAGCCGAGCGCGTGGAATGCCGTCGCGAGGCTCCACTGCGTGGGGGGCGTCTATCTTATCAAACTGGGCCTCCATTAACTGGCTTCTGTTTGTTTCCTCTTCCTAGTCTTTTCTTTGCGTGCCTACGCCCAAAATCTCTCCCTCTCTCTCTCCCTCCCTCTCTTTGCCCATCATCGAAGCAATTGCTATTGCATTTCCATCTCCATCCTTCTAAGACATACTCCAAATTACTCCTCCATTAGTCAAACTTTCAACAACCACGATCCAGAATTAAAACTCACCTGCCCAAATCTCGGATTGTCCTCAAAGGTTTGCATGTACTCTTGCACAAGTCTTCATTCCGCGTCCTGTTATATTCTCCTCCTTCTAACACCATTTCCATAATTCTGCTAGACGTGCATATTTGTCGATGGACCTTTAATCATTTTTGTATTGATTTTTTTTTTTTGTTTGTGTTGATCAGAAGCTGAAGTGCTGCATTTCAATTGGAGATTTGTCAATCATTTTTATCCATCTTGCATGGTAGGTTTTTCGCTTATTTCTTTTGCGCCTGTTGGTGTTCTTGGATTCAGACAGGGATTTCGAATCGGATTCCAGCGCAATTAGATTTTCGTGTGATTTAGAACATTTCCCCGCGATTTGTGGAAGCGCGGGGCAAGAACGAGATGTCTAGTTTCGTTGGAGTTATAGTTTCCGATCAATGGCTTCAGAGCCAGTTCACACAAGTCGAACTCCGTGGCCTTAAATCCAAAGTAAACTTCCTCTTACCGTTTTGACTGGTTTTCTTAAATTAATTCTGTAATTTAGGAGTCAGATGATTTGATTATAATCTTGCATAATCACATCGTGCTGCATCTTGTAGGCTTGTTTGGGCACTATTTATCTCTTTTATGAATCTGAGGTTGAAGCAAGCTAGTCAAACTGCATTTTATCTGAATTGATCTACTACAGATGACTATATGAGGTGGTTTAATTATCTTTCACTTTTTGATGTAGTTCATTTCTTTGAAGAATCAGAATGGTAAGGTTACAGTTGGAGATATGCCATCTCTAATCATGAAACTGAAGAGTTTCAATGACATATTTAATGAGGAGGATATAAGACGAGGATTGGAAGAATCTCTCAGAGATATGAACAATGAGATAGACTTTGAAGGCTTCCTCAGGGTAGGTAAAATGAATTTAGACTCAAATGGTTGTAGTTGCTTTGATGACATTGCAGTTCTGCTTGAGCAATATATGAGGCGGATGGTTGGTAACTCTTACTGTGTGTGTGCTTTCAATAACTAGGCATATCTGGATTTGCAAAGTAGAGCCAATTCCAAAATGGGAAATTCGAAAAATTCTTCATCCTTCCTGAAGGCAACCACAACTACTCTACTTCACACCATCAGTGAAACTGAAAAGGCTTCATATGTTGCTCATATCAACAGCTACCTCAGGGATGACCCGTTTCTGAAGCAATTCCTTCCAATTGATCCGTCTTCAAATGCTTTATTTGACCTTGCTAAGGATGGAGTCCTTTTATGGTATTTGGACCCAACAACTTTGGTGTTCTGATCTGGACTTTTAACATTTATGATATTTGATAGCTTATATTTCTCTTGGTTCGTTGCAGTAAGCTGATCAATGTTGCGGTGCCTAACACAATAGATGAGCGGGCTATTAACACAAAAAGAGTACTGAATCCTTGGGAAAGAAATGAGAACCACACACTCTGTCTAAATTCTGCAAAGGCTATTGGATGCACTGTAGTTAATATTGGCACTCAAGACCTAATTGAAGGAAGAGTAAGCTGAGCTTATGATAATTTGCTCTGTAAGGATTGTTTGGTATTAAGATCCTTATGTTATTATTCTCATTCATTGCAGCCTCATCTGTTACTTGGATTAATTTCTCAAATTATAAAGGTCAGCTGCGTTTTTGCTTCATAAGATTCGATAGGTTTCTGTGTGCTTTAGTTTGGATAGCTGGACGGAAGATCCAAGAATTAGTGACTATAACACATAGAATATAGTGAGATTTATTTACTGATATAAATGCGTTTGTGTTGATGTTTACTAATATAATCTTTCTTTGACTTTCACATGACAGATCCAATTATTGGCAGATCTCAATCTCAGGAAGACACCTCAGCTTGTAGAACTGGTGGAGGACAACAATGTATCAGCCACTTTCCCCTTTGAATATCTATAAAATTGGCAGTGATATGTCCTTTATTCAAGAATGTGTAACTCAATACTGAGCTAAGTTGTAAACTTTGATCAGGTGTCATTAATATATGCAGGATATTGAGGAGCTTATTGGGCTTGCTCCTGAAAAAATTCTGCTGAAATGGATGAATTTCCATCTAAAGAAAGGAGGCTACAAGAAAACTGTGACAAATTTTTCTTCTGACTTGAAAGTATGTAGTCTTTTGGTGTAACACGTTTTTTCTTGGAGATTGAATCGATGACGTGATCATTTTTTGTAGTATTATCTACTTACCAGCATAAATTATATGAATTACAATGGAGGATTTTTTATTTTCTCTTTTTTGGTTAGTTGGAGATTAACTCTGGTTATTGTCAATTTATTGAATTGATACAGTACAGGATTGTCAATTTAACAATATTCTGATAGTTGGCAAGTTTTTTTCACGTTGCAATTTTAAACTGTCATGTTCTGCAGGATGGAGAGGCATATGCTTACCTGCTTAATGTACTTGCACCGGAGCACTGCAACCCTGCCACCTTAGATACAAAAGATCCGTATGAAAGGGCTAATTTGGTTCTTGAGCATGCAGAGAAAATGGATTGCAAAAGATATCTCACTCCCAAGGATATTGTGGAGGGATCTACCAACTTGAATCTTGCTTTTGTTGCACAGATATTCCACCAGAGGTGAAGAAAAAAAACCAACTTCTTATTCGTTCTCGCCATTTAGCAACTGAAAAAAAGAATAAGATTTTGTAACTATAGCATCTAGAATGGAAAGGTATGATATCTGGCAAGGAATCAGAGATGTTTTCTCATACTCCCAATTGATTCCCTGTCCAGCTAAGATAGTTTAGTGATTCGACTGGACTATTAATGCTGACCTTGAAATTCACACTACTATCTCTGAATAAAAGTTTCAATCAACTATTTGGCAATTTTGTGCTGTGGGTGACTCATATGTGGGGGTCATCTAGTCTCTGTTATATATTCCAGTGTTTCTTGAATCCCTATATTTCATATCTGTTACTTCTATTTTTGTCTCTAACATCTTGGAATTTCATTCTTAATTAATCCTCTTTCCCAGGAGTGGCTTGTCTACAGACAGCAAAAAGGCATCTTTTGCAGAGATGATGACAGATGATGAGCTATTGTCTAGAGACGAGAGGTGTTTTCGCCTGTGGATCAATAGCTTAGGAATTGGTTCTTATGTCAACAACTTGTTTGAGGATGTTAGAAATGGGTTAGTCTTTTAGCTCCTGACATTCTCCAGCATCCAGAATATGTTCGGAGTATCCCATTTTGATTTTGGAATCCCTTCGTGTGGTATCTTAACCCATTTGATTTGGGAAGCCCTTCGCATATTATCTTAATGAGATAACGCTTTTTTAAAAAAAAAAATTCTGAGTGAGATTTGCAGGTTGCATTGCTCATTCTGGTATATTCATGTAAGCTTCCTCAGCATATTTCCACTTGCTAAAAGATTCCGTGTTTACAGGTGGGTCCTTCTAGAAGTTCTTGATAAAATTTCACCAGGATCTGTCAACTGGAAACATGCTACAAAACCTCCTATAAAAATGCCATTTAGGAAAGTGGAGAATTGCAACCAAGTTGTTGACATAGGAATGCGGTTGAGACTCTCCCTAGTAAATGTTGGTGGTAATGATTTTGTGCAAGGGAATAAAAAGCTTATAGTTGGTAAGTATAACTCTGGATTGAAGTTTCCTTTGATTTGCATTGTATAAATTTACTACCGTACATTATGTCCTGTACGTAGTAGATGAAAAAAGAACCTTTTGAACTTTTTGCACATGTTCATATCAAATACCTTGGCAAACAAATACTTATCATTACACAGTTCCCTAATCAGGTCCTGTACAATGTTCCTGGTCAACAGACAGACCATCAATGGAGTCCCATAGTAACATAGTATTAATACCTATTCACTGTTTGTCAATGACTGGTATTATATTTAATGCAAATAGAAAGTCTCCACTATGCATTTCATGTTCTTTCGCCTAGTTAAGTGCCTATCTCCTTCACTTTAGAATAAATAATCAACTGGTTCTAAATTATGAACTGTCATCTTTGAAAAGAGTAGCGGATGGATGAATTTGACTTTTTCTTTTCGTGAAAGAAACCAATTTCCAGACCTTGGAGTGAGATCTAATCCGCGATTCTTTTGTGGAGGTGGGAATGAGGGGTGGGGCGGGCTGGGGCCAAAAAATGGTGGGATTGATTGTCTAGATGAATATTTGGTCCCTTTAACGAGACTTTTTTCATGTCTATTGTCCTTTGCACATGGACCCTTTTGAGGGTTTCCCATTGTTATAGTAGTTCTGCTTGCAGGACAAATTCTCCTGTACCGCGCCTGACAACAAGGACTAGGTTATGCCATCTTGGCTTCTGTTTACTGATGACCTCAGCGACCCATTTCATTTCCTTGCTGAGTCATTCTCTAGTAGGCTCCAACTAGAACAGTCCGATAGATGATCGTGTATGTGTACATTGGACTCATATTCTCTTATCCTAGTTTGTAGATGGATTACTGATACTGTTTTAACCCCGTCTTCTGTAGAATGTAATGCAAAGTAATCAAGTAGGTTTACTTCAGTTTTAGCAATTTATGAGGTGGCTACCTCTGTGGTCATTTCTTATAAAATTTACTTCTTGGACGAACTCAAAACTTGAAATAGGGATGCTATGTGCATGGTTTCTGATGTTTCTTTTCCTCTCTTGTTACAGCTTTCCTTTGGCAGTTGATGAGGTTTAACATGCTTCAACTTCTTAAAAAATTAAGATCAAGATCCCGTTCTCAAGGAAGGGAGATTACTGATGCTGATATACTGAACTGGGCCAACAGAAAGGTGAAGAGTTCAGGCAGAAAATCTAAGATGGAGAGTTTCAAGGTTGAGTATAACTTCCATTCGTATTAATTGCATCTGTGTATGCATATCTCCTTAATGGATTTTATTGCACTTTTTTTACTTGTTGCTAATGATGGATTTCTCAAATTGTTATGTAGGATAAGAGCCTTTCAAGTGGATTATTCTTTCTTGAGCTTCTCAGTGCTGTGGAGCCCCGAGTTGTTAACTGGAATCTTGTAACCAAGGGTGAAAGTGGTAATTTGCCCATTCTACTTTCTTGGAAACTAATTTAGCTTTGTTAATTCTCTTAGGTTGCATTTGGATGGAAATATTTGAGAATGAATTTGAAATTCATAGTCTCAAATCCATGTTGTTTGGATTATCATGGATTTGGAAATCCATCATTTCAAATCCCCACTATTTTGAGTGGATTTGAAATCCATTGGTTCTAAGTCCATGCATTTCAAATCCTTCCATCCATACACAACCTTAGGTTATTGTCTTCGTGTGATGTTCACATACATCCTGAGTAACCAAAGCACCTATTAGAGATTATTGCTCTTCAGATTTTTGGTACCATAAAATGGCTGTATACCTGATAAGATTTTGCAATATTGCTAATTTATCTCTGAGTAGGATTGCCATTTCGGTACACGCTTATGGCATGTTTACTGTAGAAGTAGGAGTTCTCCAATTAGATACCAATATTCTTTAATAATGATGCAATAGCTTGTTAGCAATGGATGCTATTTTCTTTTCCGGCGGGAGAAGGTGGGGGGATGAAGTATGTGTGTGAATTACAAAGGTGGACCCACCGTTGCTGTGTTTGCTAGCATTCTTGACATATTTCAACTTGTTTTCCTTATTCAAGGAGTGATCTATTAAATTATTCATGTGGTCTATTTTTCTTGATGGGAAGATGAGGAGAAGAAGCTAAATGCCACTTATATAATCAGTGTTGCGAGGAAGCTTGGGTGTTCAATTTTTTTGTTGCCCGAGGATATCATGGAGGTAAGGATTTAATTTCTACTCTGCTTCTCTAAATACTCCTAATACTTGGTGGTTGGTACCTCCTTCACTTAATTTTGAAGGAAATTAATAGCTGCATGAGAATGTAAACTTATTTCAATAGAATTTCCTTCTGCAATTGAACTTAAAAGACAACTGTATCTACAGCGATCTAGTTTAAAAGATGGTTCCCGATTTCATTGGCAGGTAAATCAGAAAATGATTCTCACTCTAACAGCAAGTATCATGTACTGGAGCCTTCAGCAGCCCGTGGAGGAATCGGACTCGTGCTCCTCTGCCCCCGCTAGTCGTGGCGTGTCACCGTCTCCTTCACTTGACGAGGCTCCATCCCCGGTTGCTACAACTCCTAGTAATGGCTGTGCATCTCCAGCTTCCGGTGTGTCACCCTTAGTTCCTATTCCTATGAATGGTGAAGCATCTACTCCTCAAGTGGTGTCATCTCCAGCACCATCCGTTAGTGGAGATGAGGATGGGTCTGTTGTTTCTGAGATGTCTCAGTTGACTGTCGATGATACGGCTGCGGCTGATTCTGTGATCTCTGCTCAAGGTGATGATCCAGCAACAGATACTGCGACGTCTGCTCTATTACCGGGTGATGAGGAGACATAACTGCTGAGCGGATAGTAATGTTTGGGATTTTGTTAGGTTGGAAGGTGAAGCGAGAGAAATACAGAAAAATATACGGTTGTAGATCAGTTGCTGGGATAAATAAGTCCTAGATTGCAAAGTAGACTTGAGATATACATGTGGCTATGGGCTTAAATGTTCAGAAGAGAAGTACTTTCCTCTTTTCTTTTTTGAAAAAAAAAAAAGAAAAATCCAAAAAAAGAAAACACACATACACAGAAATTATGATATGTCTTCATTTTTTATCTGTAAATTTTTAGTTATAGCAGACATTGGAACACTCTGTAGCACTTGCAGTTGATGTTTCTACCCTTTTCTTTTCAAAATTAGTTTACGAGTATATTACTTTCAAATACAAGAATATCACGGTAATTATGTTAATTGTTGCAAGGTAAATTTTATACTTCTCTTTCTTCCTTTATTCTCCCCCTTTGTTGATCATGTTGCTTATATACAGGGAAAGCACATATTATGTTAATTGTGACAATGCTTTATAGTGTGTTTTCGCCTGATTAATGCATGTTATGTTTACTGAGCCATTAACGATTCCCAAAGTATCACATTGTATCTCAATCGTAATCTCGAACACAATATTGTTTGATACTTTTAAGGAACATCGGGGAACATCGGGAAACTATATGTTTGTTGGCAAAGACCTGTGTGAACCCAATATGCAATAAGTTTTATTGTGCACTTGGAGATTTTTATGGGTTTTTAGAGTTTTAGGGTTTAGGGGTTTAGGGTGTTAGGTTTTAGGGGTTTTTTAGATTTTAGGGTTTTTAGGATTTTAGGGCTTAGGCTTTTTTTAAGGATAAATTAGGGTTTTCTTTAGGGTTTTTTGTATATGTGTTTCTTACAAAATAATGTATAGACTCTTATACTATATAGCTACATATAAGAACTACAAGTAATAACTCACGTGAATAAATTATGTCAGTAACTTACTTGTTTTCCTACAATTTTACTTGAACAACTTCTTCATGAATTTTCATTTTATTCTTCTTCATTTACACATCTAATATCGGTAGAATTTTTTTTATTGGTATAGATATATAATAAAGGCCCTCAAATACTATCAAAATTTCTAATCTTCGTACTAGATTGAAATTCAAAGCCTACATCTTTATCTTTATCTTTAGAATGATCGCTGGGGACACGTGGCAGTTCCACAACAATCCTAAACAAAAATTCTTTAAAAGACAGTTTTTAATTCCTTTTTTTTTCAAATAAGGCAGTTTTTTTTTTTTTTTTTTTTTTTTTTTAATTTTATTTATTTATTTATTTATTTTAATTCTCCAACTACAATGTTTACAATAAATTGAAGTCCACAAGCATGAAACCCACTAGAAAGAAACAACAAATTGATTTATAATTATCAATTTTCCATCAAAGCCACTTAAACATGAAGGCCAAAAAAAAAAAAAAAATGTTTAATAATGAATTGAAATAACGGGTTTGCCTATATTTGATTTTTATATAAATTTTAATTTTACATGTTCGGCATTTTTTAAGACTGAGTTTTTTTTGGGAAAATAAATAATAAATTAAAGCGGTTCTTTGATCATTTATTTATCTGGTATGTTTCTAAAAAAAGATATGAGGTTTTTCTCTATATACATGTAAAAGAGAAATGCAAGTGAAGTTGAATTAATGGTTGGACGTGTTTAGTCGACAAAAAAAACTAATAAAAAGGGCCAAGAACAACAAATGACAACAGATAAAATAGGTACTTATATTTAAAAAAAAAAACATAAATAAGAATGAGAAATATAGAGGAACAAAAAGCGAGAGAAGTACAATTTATAACACCAACAAAAATATTTTTTAGAATGGAATATTATGAAATATTTTTTTTTTACTCTATTATCTTCTTAAAATCTATTAGTAGGTTTTGGCGTCATTAAATTATTTATAATATTATATGATGTATATGGTTTGGTATAATCCCGTGTAATAGACGATTTCTGTACTAGTTTTCTCTAAATATATGCACTTATTTCAAAATACATCACCCACAAATAAGCAATTGAGAGATCCAAACTTCTCAATCCACTGTACAAAATTCCAATTGTATCCTTATAACTTTCATTATAGTAAAATAAAAAATAAAGACATTTAACATAAAATAGTTTATAAAAATTATAAACAAGAAAAAGGAGAAGAAGGGCACACGATCCCTTTTTCAACCAGACTCGACCATTATGCAGAGGAAATGGACAACTACCATTGAGACATGACAATACTTGGGAGACAAAGAAGATGAAGGACAATCAACCTAGCTTGTTTTCTTACAGAGAGGATGAGAGCATAAGAGTGAAAATAAAAAATAAATTGAAAATAGATGAGAATCATATTTCAGTGACACAAGATTTTTGTAACTTTTTCATAGTAAATAAGGTACATATAGTTTTGACGAGACCGACAGAGAGAGAGCGAGCGAGCACAAATAACAGGAGCTTTATAGTAAATAAGGTACATATAATTTTTACAATATAAGTCAACACATTTTTCATTAAATCAAAATGGATATTTAGAGAGAGGGAGAGTGAGATAGAGATATTATCTTTCAACAAAAAATATAATATATCAAAATAAGATGAGAAACATATTTCTTAAAATAATAAAAACCAATACAAGAAATCTGGAGAAGAAAAGAATCAAAAGATCAAACAACTGTGTTGTAGTAAAAATCACACCACTTTCAAACTGTTAAAATAAGAGATGACAATAACTTCCTTGCAAAAAGAGAAAAAACTAGAACGAAGAAGAAAGAGTTAATAACTTCGAAATATTATTATAGAACATTTATTTACCTACGGAAGTATGATTATTAGAAAATTTTACATTAGTATAAGAGACAAATTTCCAAAACATTCTAATATCCTAACATTTTGACCATATCTATATATATATATATATATATATATATATATATATATATAAAAGTAAAATGAGGGTTATTATTGTAAATTACCTTTTCCTGCCTAAAATGTATCTTTAATACATTCTTAATTTCTTTTAAGACATTAATTATATTTTTTTCTTCAATTTAATACAATATTAAGTATTACCTTCATTAGTAAACGAATATATACTTTATTAAATTAAAAGTAAAAGTTAATGTATAATTTAATGATTGACTAATTAAATTATTGTATTTACAAATATTAATTTGTTATAACTAATTATGGGGCTATAACTTTCACATATATTTATATATGATAATTAATCTTGAAATTATCTTTTATTACATATTCATATTTTCTATTTATTAATACTATTTCTTTATAAATAATAATTACACTTTGCAATATAAACTATGAGATTTTATATGTGCTACAATCTATATTTCTATTTAAAAAATAAAATTAACATGCTTGAGCTAACTAGGTTTTTTAGAGTCAATATAAACAATATTTTTGACACATTTTTTCATATTTTGCAACCCAAGCAAACTATATTTAAATAAATTTCAACATATACATATATTACTCAGATATATTGGAGAATTCATATGCTTTATTTTGTTAGTCCAACTATAAAATAATCATTGAATTTTATTTTATTAATATCAAGATTTATTTAAAATCTAAAAAGTATTTGAGTATATTAAACCACCATTTAAAATATTAAAACTTGAAAATTAATTTTCTTAAAATAAAGTAAATAGTTATAGTTAAAATTTGAAAAATTATTTGGATAAATCAGAATATTTAAAAAAATTGAAAAAAATAAAAGAAAACACTAATTTTCTTATAATACAATACAATTCAATTTATTTTATTTGATATATTTTGGTGTGTCGTGTGATACTTATGTATTTGTGTTTGTTTTAATATTCATTTTCAATTAAGCTATTGCGGTGTTCGCATAGGTTAAGGTGGATACACACACGCACTAAATATATATCTGGTCTTCAATATTACGAGATATTCATTCTTAAAAGTAGATATAACTTATTTTTTACATGTAATAATTTATCTTAATGTAAATTTATAAAATATTATATTTATAAAATGTAAGTTATATTAAATCCATATATCACTTGAGAGAAATTGATATTTACATTATTTATATTTTGGGTTCATATTATTTTGCAACATGTAGTATGCACGTTTTTCAGTTTCTTTTTTGTTTTTCAATCACAACCTGAACTACACGTTTTTTCACGCTTGCAACCTCTACCAGCAATTTAAGTGCGAAAAATAAAAGAATATTAAAAAATATTTAAATAACATAAATTGTTAAAAAATATAAAAAATATTTTTTAAATTCTAAACTTCATTTAAAATACCAGAAAATTAACTTAAACATGTTGAAAATATATTAAAAATTTGAGTTTTTTTAATAAAAAAGTTCAAATCAAATAATTTTAAGCAAGAAAAATAAAAGGTTATTACTTTTTTTTAAATCATAAAACTACTATCAATTTCTGAAAATTGCCTTTTAAACTCTAAAAATTTATTTAAACTGTTTGAAAGTTATGTTGAAAATTTATTTTAAAATTTCTAAAATTTCGTTTAAGACATGTGGAAGTATCTATGAAAAGTCTAATTTTATGATATAAGTATCTATTTAATTATTTTTTTTGAAAAAATAAATCCTTTTAAAAATATTTAAAATTATTTGAACTAATATCAAAATTATTCGATCTTTTTTTATGAAAATTGATTTTTTATTAAAATAATTTCTACATTTTTTCAGTTAAGTTTATGATAGTTTAAATATTTTTTTAGAATTTAAAAATAAATATTGTATTTTTAAATATTTTTTTTATTTTTAAATAGTTTCTTTTCTCTTCAAAAATTGCTACCAAAGATTGCAAAAGTTGGGAAACCACAAAGTTCAGTTGATCATAAAACAGAAAAAATGATTATTCAAATATTCATTTAGTTAGAATATAATAATTCTATTATTTTGTATTAGATAATATTATATTTAATTTAATAAAATAATTACTTTTTAAATAAATTTCCGTGCATCGCACGGGAGCGATACTAGTATATATAAAAGTAAAATGAGGGTTATTATTGTAAATTACATTTTCCCGCCTAAAATATATCTTTAATGCATTCTTAATTTCTTTTAAGGCATTAATTATATTTTTTTCTTCAAAATTAAATTATTGTATTTACAAATATTAATTTTTTATAATTAATCATGGGACTACGACTTTCATATCTATTTATATATGATAATTAATCTTAAAATTATTTTTTATTATATATTCATATTTTCTATTTCTTAATATTATTTCTTTGTAAATAATAATTACACTTTGCAATCTAAACTATGAGATTTTATATGTGCTACAATCTATATTTCTATTTAAAAAATAAAATTAACATGCTTGAGCTAACTAGATTTTTTAGAGTTTTCAATATAAACAATACTTTGTCGTATTTTTTCCTATTTTGCAACCCAAGCAAAATATACAGACATAAAATATTAGGGGCGCGCTCTACCACTGAGCTAATAGCCCATCGTGCGAGCCTCCCACTGGGGGCCCGCTATGCCAAAAGCGAGAGAAACCTCATCTCTCTCTTTCCTTTTTTCGTCCCCATGTCATTGTATATTTATATAAATTTCAACATATACATATATTACTCAGATATATTAAAGAATTCATATGCTTTATTTTGCTAGTCAAACTATAGAATAATCATTAAATTTTATTTTATTAATATCAAGATTTATTTAAAATCTAAAAAGTATTTGAGTATATTAAACCACCATGTAAAATATTAAAACTTGAAAATTAATCTTTCTTAAAATAAATTAAATAGTTATAGTTAAAATTTTAAAAATTACTTGTATAAATCAAAATATTTAAAAAAATTGAAAAAAATAAAAGAAAATACTAATTTTCTTATAATACAATTCAATTTATTTTAGTTGATATTTTTTGGTGTGTCGTGTGATACTTATGTATTTGTGTTTGTTTTAATATTCATTTTCAATTAAGCTATTACGGTGTTCGCATAGGTTAAGGTGGATACACACACACACGCACACTAAATATATATTTGGGTTTCAATATTAGAAGATATTCATTCTTAAAAGTAGATATAATTTATTTTTTACATTTAATAATTTATCTTAATGTAAATTTATAAAATATTATATTTATAAAATGTAAGTTATATTAAATCCATATATCACTTGGGAGAAATTGATATTTACATTATTTATTTTGGGTTTATATTATTTTGCAACATGTAGTATGCACGTTTTTCAGTTTCTTTTTTGTTTTTCAATCACAACCTGAATAACACGTTTTTTCATGCTTGCAACCTCTGCCAGCAATTTAAGTGCGAAAAATTAAAGAATATAGAAAATATTTAAATAACATAAATTGTTAAAAAATCTAAAAAATATTTTTTAAATTCTAAACTTCATTTAAAATACCAGAAAATTAACTTAAACGTGTTGAAAATATATTAAAATTTTGAGTTTTTTTTATAAAAAAATTCAAATCAAATAATTTTAAGCAAAAAAAATAAAAATTTATTACTTTTTTTGTTAAATCATAAAACTATTATAAATTTCTAAAAATTATCTTTTAAACTCTAAAAATTTATTTAAACTATTTCAAAGTTACACTGAAAAATTATTTTAAAATTTCTAAAATTTCGTTTAAGACATGTGGAAGTATATATGAAAACTCTAATTTTATGATATAAGTATCTTTTCAATTATTTTTTTGAAAAAATAAATCTTTTTAAAAATATTTACAATTATTTGAAGTAATATCAAAATTATTCGATCTTTTTTTATGAAAATTGCTTTTTTTTTTTTATTAAAATAATTTTCTAAGTTTATGATATTTTAAATAATTTTTGAGAATTTAAAAATAAATATTGTATTTTCTAAATATTTTTATTATTTTTTAATAGTTTCTTTTCTCTCCGAAATTTGCTACCAAAGATTGTAAAGGTGGAAAACCGCAAAGTTCAGTTTATTGTAAAAAAGAAAAAATGATTATCAAATATTCATTTAGTTATAATATAATAATTCTATTTTTTTTATAAATAATATTATATTTAATTTAATAAAATAATTACTTTTTAAATAAATTTTCGTGCATCGCACAAGAGCGATACTAGTCTTGTAAAATAGTAAGACTCTGATGAACATCCAATTTTCTATATAGATTTTGTAAAACATATAATCCATATATATATATATGGTCCTTCTATAATACACCTGGTGTATTAATACACCTAATCATGACAACCCTTGGATCTTCTTAATGTAATCTTAGCCATTAAATTAGTTAACTAGTTACCTATTCAATAGGTATCAAGATTCTAATGACTTGGACAAATAATATTTTATTATTATTATTAGTAGTAGTGTTTCATATTTTACTTCTTAATTTTATATTCAATTAAATAATCATAGGATTTTAATAAACTATTTTCATTCATTTAATATTTTTTAAGGTATTAATTATTTTGAAAGTTAAAAATATTTACTACACACTTAATATTAACTTGAAAAGTATTTTTATTTTGTAATTTTGATTAATTTAAATAAGTAAGGTATTAATTATTTTGAGAAGTATAAGTATTTATTACGTATTTTATATTTAGTGAAAGATATTTTTAATTTTGTAATTTTTGTTAATTTGAATAAGATTTAGTTTACAGATTGAATAATTTTATATGTATATTTCTTTTATAAAAAAAAGGTAAATTTTAATTTACAATATCTTAGATTTTACTTTGTCATTATAGAGTTATTAAATACTTCTTAATTTTTAAATATAAGTTTCAGATTCATATAACAATTTTTTAATTTCTTATATTAAATTTTTAAAATTTATTTCTTAACATTTTCTTATGATAATTTAGATAAACTTAAATTATTTCCACAATTTATTTTCTAGATATACCTTATGATCTTAACAAAGGTTATCAATCTTGTTCCGGATCTGTCGTTAGAATTATTTTGCTATGTAGCATCTTGGTCTGCCGTTTCAGAATATTTTAGAATAAATTTATGAGTCCAACTTCATGGTACCGATACCAATAAGAGAAGAATAAATATATATGAGGGACCCACTAAATCATAAATACCATAGGATAACCCTAAATATATATATTTTACCTTATAATATTTCAAATTAGGGTCAATTACATAAATCAACTTGTACTCATTTTGTTACTTTGGAACCCAAACTTTTATTTTTATCTATTGCAACTTGTACTCTACGTTTTTTTACAAAATTGCAACCTCTAATGACAATTCCTGGCAAAAAATTAAAAAAATATATATTTAAAAATTCTAAAGTTATTTTCTTAAAATCTAAAATATTTCTAAACTCTGAAAATTAATTTAAAATATCTTAAAATTAACTTAAAAGCCTTGGAACTATTTCTACCATATTTAATTTTAGTTAAAGTTTAAAACAATTTATAAAAAAATTAAAAATCAGATTTTTTTTATAAAAGATCTGATTGTAAGAAATATTTTATTTTTCTTAATTATTTGAAAATTCTGAAAACTCTTAAACTACCCAAAAAAATATGAAGGGTCATATAATTTATATCTTGAAATAATATTTTATAATTTTTTTTTATAAATTATTTAATAAGAATAATTCCTCTGGTTCATCAAAGGATCAAAGATCCGATAGTTTTTCAGTTTCTGTGTTAGATCTTAAGTTCTAATTTAGATTTGATTGGGTCTCATTGTTTGTGATTTTGTTTATGCAAATCATTAGCAATCATGAGACTGGAAGATCTAAAGGCTTTGGATTCGTGACTTTCAAGGATGAGCAGGTGATGGGAGACGCAATTGAGGGGATGAACGGCCAGGAGCTTGACGAACGCAATATCATCGTCAATGAGGTTCAGTCTCGCGGCAACGAATGTGGTGGCGGTGGTGGATTTCGTGGACCTCGCCGTGACAGTAGTGGTTAAGGAGGCGCAGACGTGGTTATGGACTTCGTGAGGGTGGTTATGAGTGGCAATGGTGGGTATGGAAGTGGTAATGGTGGTGGATACGGTGATCATCGTGAGGATAGTTATCTTGCCTTATTTTCTGGGAGTTCAGATTGAGAATTGATTGGGAATAACAAAAATTCTAACAGGAGAAACAACTAATAATGGTGCTGAAATAATTATGATCTAGCCTTAATTTCTGTCTTCATAGGAACTGACATATGGCTTGTGGATTCCAATTTTATTGGTTATGGAATATTTTGTAAACTAGAATTGACGGTGGCGGCGGCGGCGGCGGTGGTGGTGAAAATATTTCAAAAAAAAAAAAAAAAAAAAAAGTTCACAACCAAAATTAACTTGGGTATTTTTTTAAATGAAGAATTCTAATTATTTCATAAAATTGTAATTTTCAGATATTTTAGGTATTCTCTAAATTTTTAGATTTTTAAATATTTTTATAATTTGAGTTTTTTACACAAATATTTTTTTGACTTTAAAATGATTTATATATTTTTTATAAATTATCTTAAATTTTTAAATAAAATTGAAAATTTTGAAAATAATTCCAACATTTTCAAGTTAATTTTAATATATTTTAAATGAATCTTTACAGTTTTAAAAATAATTTCAGTTTCTTAAAATTATTTTGTTGATTTTTAAATTTTCTCGTCGAAATTGTCGCCAGAGGTTGCAATTTGTGAAAAACATAGAGCACAGGTTGCAATCGGTAAAAAATAAAACTTTAGGTCCAAAGTAACAAAACGAGTATAATACAGGTTGATTTTGTAATTGACCCTTCAAATTAATTTTATATATAAAAAAATTATTTCGGGGTGCTACTTCGGAGCATTGTAATTGAGATTTAGACTTGAAAATGGTGGAAGAACTGAATAATAGAAATAATTAGTGAATTAAAAAACTATAAAAAATAAAATTATATCTCAAAAATCACGAATTTATTTTGGCCATCTCGGACCATTTTGGCTCGTCTCTTTTTAATAAATAATTAAGTAGTTCTTTTTATTCACTTCTTTAGTCTTATGTTTGCCTATTTTAAGAAAATTAAAAAAAAAATGGGGATTACACAAATTCAAAAGCTACCTACTAATAACTTATTTTCCCCTTTTACTATTAAAGAAGAATCGCAAATACGTGTTGCTTATTCCTTTATTAAAACTCCTTAAAATTCGCTTCATGTTATTCTGACGCGTGTTCCCTCTTAATTTTTCCTTAACTGCTGCCTCACTTCTCTCTCCCACCATCACACGGAAAATGATCTCATATTTAATATTTCTCTCTTTTCATCCAAGATGAGCCCAAAACCATCCAATTTTAGCAAAAAAACCACCCAAAGCTGATTAACAAAACCACCCAAAACGGCCCCCAACCCTATGGCGGACTCTGTTTTCCCACAAGACATCGTCGCCGGCATCCTCACCGTGTGAGTTAGTGCAACTGAGTTATTTACGGAATGTGTTGACGAACGACAATCGGAGATAAGAATCGTTGTGAGGCGACCTAATCGTCTGTCCCACAAATCGCCACTGAGTTATTTCTTCTCTTTTTCTTTCTCTTCGCTTTTTCTATTGGGTAGTACTTCATATTTCCTTTGACAAATGATTTTTTTTGTTATTCTAAACAATGTTGATTATATATGAAAGTCGTTGTATAAACTTTTGTTCATGGACAAACATGGGAATATTAAATAGCAAATGATGCAGGGTATCTTTTTTTCATAGTTATGCTTCGGACTAGGGAAAACAAGGATGTAAGTATTCAAATGCTGATACTTATGTTTACTTTGCAAGATATGCTTATTTATAGTGAGAAAATCATATGCTCTGACATCCTATAATCCGGCCATATATGGCTTCATATTGGGACGTAATTAAATTGTAGCCTCATTGCAAGTGCAATGTTAGTTAAGGAGCATAATTTTCCCTTTAAAAAATGGATCTTATGGTGCTAATATAAGAAATGTTTTTATGTAGCTAAAAAATGGAAATTAAAACTCTCAATTTAAGTTGTATTACTATACAGCTACATGATAGTACATACTAAGCTTTGTAATAATCGGTTCCTTTGGAATTCCAGGGGATAGGTATATTAATTGGTGTTCATAAGGATTCTATACTGATTAGCAACAACATATGCTACAAATTTAGGATTATTACGTGACAAAGCTTTGTGTAAAGAGGGAAAGAGATCTTGCTTTCAAGAAAGTATTATTCTAGAGTTGTGTTTGATGATTATTACATCACAATATGAGGGTTGTTCTCCTCGGGTCTTTTACATCAAGAAATAGAGGATTTTAAGGTGTTGTGTGGTATGTAATTTGCAGTAGCTGCCATTATGTTTAAGTTCTTTGGATATGCGATTTGCCTTTAATTAAATATTATCTTTTAGCTTAAATTGGGTTTTGGTTTCATTATATTCATCATTTTTTCCATATATTGTGGGTTTTCTTTTTGTCCAACAATGAAGGATTTTTCACTCACCTTTGAAAATGGCGTTGAATGTATCTATGTGGGTTTGAGACCTCTGATTTAAATGAATTTTCAAAAAGGAACCTGAATTGGATGAGAGAACACTAAAGAAAAGGTTAAATAGATGAAAAACCAATTATTGTGTTTATTAGAGTGCATTTTCTATAGCATCTGGTTTATAAAATGTGTATGTTTTTATTGAAATCGTGTTTGGCTTATGTATCATAATATTGTTAGATTTTGGATCTATTTTTCTTCTAATCTTGCACAATGATAGTCCTAATTATCTTTAGTGTCTTCTGATTTTTTTTAGATGTATACTTTTTTGTTTAAAGTATGTTTTGTGAATGTACACGTTTATCAAAGTCTTGAATCCAGTCTGTGGGGGTCCAATTGGAGCACTATCTATGGGGATTCTCTCATTGTTGCAGAAGTGCAAGAAGTTGTAGCAGTGGTTATCATTTTAATTGTAGTTCATTTTCTGTATTAAATCCTAGAATGAACCATGTATATTTTTCTCACCTTATTTTATCAGTCAAGTTTTATTATATTCGTGATCACATATTAATTGTTGATAATTTCTACTATATATTGTTTGATTGTCGTATAAATGTAATTTATGTATACTTTTCTATTTTACTTCTATTTGTTCCTTTCTCTTAAACAACAAATAGACATCATCCGCAATTTAGTTTGCCTGTCTTATCTTTGTAAAATTTGTATATTTAATTACTTAAGTAATAGGTAAAAAGGCAGGTGTATTAATACACCAGGTATATTTAGGGATGGCAGTCGAGCGGATTTTAATGGGTACCCGCCCATCCAAACCCGATTGAAGAGGGCTTGGGGAAGACCTAAATGGGTTTGGGTAGGGTTTGGAATTTATTTTTAAATACCATTAGTAATTGATTATGTTTCGGGTTTTAGTGTAAGGGTACCCGCACTACCTGAGCCCGCTATGTTTTATAAAAAAAATCAATAAAAATTATATATAAATATGTATTATGTAAGAGTCGAACCCTCAACCTTGCATTTTATAAAGTAAAGAACATACCGCTATGTTTTGGTCTTTTTTTATTTTTATTTTTATTTTTACATTTCATCTCTCATTTGTTTTTATCTCGTGTTTAATTTATATTGATGGTTAGCATATTGGTTTACTATTCGTTTAGATGATCCGTGAAATATAATATTTTTAAAATTTTAAATACGTATTGGGTGGGTTAGGGTTCCCGATGGATTTTAGTAAATGGGTTTGGGTGGGTTTGGGTATTATAAGTATCTTTTTAAATGGGTTTGGGTAATATAAATTTTAAATGGTTAGGGTTTGGGTTACCGTAATTTCTTGGATACCCACCTAGCTGTCATCCCTAGGTATATTGTAGAAATACCCATATATATATATATACACATTCTTATATATGAATTTAACATTATTCATGATTTAAAAATGGAAAATTATAAACAATAGACAAAACATAAAATTTAATTATAACATATTACGATTTTCACAATTATAAAACACTGGTTAAGCCACTTTCCGTCGACTTTTTTGTCAAATCTTTAGAAGAATAGGCAATTTAATTCGGATCATTCACATTACAATTTTATCAATTCATTCAAAATATACCTTAAATTTGGACACTAATATGCAATAAATTAAAATATATTCAAGTATGACGCAAGTAAGAAATAAAAGAAATAGTACACTTTAAATTTTATGCTCATAGGATTAAATTAAAATAGGGGAGAAAGAAATTAGTGATATAGATGAGTAAACTTATGAAGAAAGTTATGTGGTATTTCGAATAAGTGACTTGAAGTATTAGTCTATTTCAAATTATTTTTTAATTAATAAAGTAGTAATAATAGTGAAAATATTACCCTGAACGTTTTAAAATAAGAGTGTAGAGACTTGAATTTTATAAGTATAATATTTTTCTTAGTTTGAGTAAAACATAATTTGATTCACTCAAAAGTTATTGCACTGATATGGATATTTGTATATTATTAACTTTAACATCTAAAATTATAGGAGATGCAGTCATATCACTAAGGTCATGTTTATGATTTGTTGATAGAACTCTAACTTTTTGTTAATTTGCAAATTTGATAATCTTCATTAGAAAATTGATAACACGACAACCAAAATACAATTAATAACAAACATTTTCCAGTGCAACATTAACAATTTTATTACCACGTCAAGAAATTTTCAATTAAAAAGAAACAAGGCTTTACAAAGTTGAAAATAGAATAATATCCTTGTAAGAAGTAAACTTTGAGAACCATAAATTTATCTAAAAGAGTGAATTTAAAAAATTTCCCTGAAAAAAATCACCAGTAACACGTGCAACACGCACGTACCCTTACTAATTTTTAAATGGAATACAAAGTGGAACAAGAAGGGTTGGGGGAATCCAGGCAATCAAACATGATGGTGAGGGGGAGACGGTTAAAAGGGAAATTCCCACCTGCCATACGAGGATATATTTAGTGGCATTGTTGATTTTATAGGGATATGATCAGAACGTCCTTTTAATTGTACATCACTGGAAATGCACTATGTTATTTAGATCAAATAATCATGCATGTTGACCTGATATATTCTTGGTTCTTGTGTTTCAATAGTATCCAGGGCCGGACCTAGTAATTTGTAGGCTTGAGTCGTACTTTAAAATAGGTGCCTATATTCTTCTTATTTTAAAAAGAATTGAATAATATGAAATATTTACTTATTGTAATATAATAAAATGTTGAGTGGCCAATAGATCTTGCAAAACATTTTATTTATTTTTTCACTTATTTTATTTACGTTGTACTTATCCTAATGTATTTTTTCATATTATTATATTTGTAGGGGAAAAAGGAATTTACAATAAACCACGTGCTGAACAATTAAAAGTCATTGTAAAAAAAACAACAACAAAAACTAAATAGAAATATCAACTTTAAAATAGAAATATGGAATATACTATTCATTTTTGTGGCACCCTCTAAAGATTGAAAAGTGAAATCGAAAAAGACCCTTTACATGATGGAAAACAGAACATGAAAAGATATAAAATATAAAAAACAAGAACTGAATCCGACTTGTTCAATTAATTGTGCACTACAAGACAACACACAATCAAACTATAGTAAGAAATTTATGAAAGTGTACACATAAAAATTAATATATATTCTTGCAAAATATTAAAAATATTTTTGAGCCCCGAAATTTCGTAATTTTTTTCGGGCCCGAGTCGACCGACTTGTTGGCCTAATGGTAGGTCCGGCTATGATAGTATCTAAAACTACAGTAGTTGAAAGATATGTTCCTTATTGGGAGTCACTATTCTCCCTACCTTCAAAAGTATGTGTGATTTCTTGTAAAATAATGTAGTGCCCAAAAGATCTTTCTACCATATAATTATATATAGGAAGACCATAAGGAACAAAGACGTAAATTAGCATCTTACTAGTATGTATTTATTGCAAGAGATTAATAAATACATTCATGAATTACTTAATTATATATTGTCTATTTATATTATTTTTAAACTTAAAAGCACTAACTTTTAATTTTATTAAATTTTCATATAGTTTATTTTGCTTAAATATATCATTTGACATGAATTTATTTGGCAATATATATATATATATATGTATATATATGTGTGTGTGTGTTAATTTGATGTATCATATGCATTTTTCCTGAGAAAAACAAAAAAAAAAATCATATGAAATAAAATATGGAAGGACATTCCAGCCAATTGAATATTGATATAACTTTTGATTTTAGTAATTAGTTATATGTACAAAATGTAAATTTTAATAGTCATGAAAAGACAAATTAAAAAGAATGTACGGTATATTTCCACTATATAATATCACATAATATTTTTTCACAAACATGAGATGAGAGATTATAAAGTTACTTTATAATGTGTGTGCTTCATATATAAGAGTACTCTTTAACTTGTCGTTGATTTAACTTTTATTGTATATTTTTATTATAGTAACTAATTTATTTTGATAACTCAGTTTTTATTTATCTATTTACTTCTAAGAGTAACTAGTTATGCTCTCGCGCGATGCGCGGCATGTTATATTATAAATATATTATAATTTAAAATTATACTACTTTAGACTAATAATAATAATATTTTTTTATAGTATTAACGATAATTGATAATGTAGACAATTGTCGAAATTAAAATTTAAATCATTTATTATGGGGTACATATCTTTTAAGTTTATTAAAGTTACTAAATATGTAAAAAAAATCGATCCACGAATATTTTTAATCAACATAATCATATAATGTATCTCTTGAAATATAAATAATAAAAAAAAAAACAATGTTTTGAGTTATAGATGGAGTAAATTCTATTTTTTAAGATTTACAATCCTGTGCGATCAACCGTTATAGAAACTATTTATATAATTAACAATGACTTGACATTTGTTCATAGTACTTCACATATAGAGAAGGGCAGTTTGTTATATCAATAAAAGGAGACCTTAGCAAATGATATAAATATTGTTGAATATAGTTTATCATTTTAGTGGTTTAAGAATCTAAGATTTGTACTAAGGTTATGACATTTTTAAACATTAAAGTTGCAAGACAAAGATAAACAATTACATATAAATCCAGACATAAAAAAATCCACTAGAATATTTTAACATTCAAATTATTTTTTATTATTGAAGAAACATAAAGAATTTCAGGATACTATAAATACTCTTCCCGCCAAAAGTAAAGAATCATATTTTTAGCCTCTATTTTAGATTATAGAAACACAACTCACTTATCAGATTGGTGGATTATTTGTAATTACTTGTACCTTTGAAGGAAAACTTTATATATGTGAGTTAATTAGGGATGAAAATCCATAATTTACATACTATTAACTTGTAACCACGATCTTATTATATGGGAGCTCAATTGGGGGAGCATATTGTAACCTAGGGCTAGGGATCGATTCCATCCAACCCCTTCCCTATCAGAAATTGTACTAAAAAAACCATGGTCTTTTTATACATGGTCACTTAGTAGTAGTTACCCAACCACATCTCGTGATGGAATAACAATAGCAATTATCAATAACAAAGGAACAACATCCATAAATTAAGAGCGACATCATAATCCTTCTAAATTGTTTTGTTTTTGTTTTTAAAAAAACTCCAGTTATACACATCCAGATACACAATCAACTAAATTCTCACATAAAAATACATGCCTACATTGAAGGAGAAAAAAAACTTAGATATCTTACTATAATGAAAAAGCAGACCAACTGTTGACTTCTTCATAATTTATTTTTGTCATACAATATATATATATATATATATATATATATATATATATATATATATATATTACCTCCATTTTCTTTAGATGTAATTTTAAGTTTTGTGAAATGTTTATGAATAGATATCTTTTAAACCTTTTATCCCCTCATTTATTCCAATACTACCCCTACCTCTCTCCCTAAAAATTCTCTAATTTTCTAACTGATAGGGATGACCCGGTTACTTCGGGCCGGGTTAATCCTGAGCCCATTTACCAGCTCAGCGAACACGCCAGCAAGCGCGAAGGCCCAGGCCCAACAGGCCCAGCAACACGCATTCGGTTCAGCGAATCAAATCTGTTCCGTGAATCAAGGCCCATGATCTTTTCCCAACTGCCATGCAGATTTGGTGGGCAAGATTATAGGGATTTAGTTAGGGTTTGAGTTTAGTAGTATAAATAGATGAAAAGAACTCTGAATTAGGGTTCGCACTTTGCTTTCTGGAATACACACTGTAAACTCAACACTTGAGTAAAAGAAACACCTCGGCGATTGCCGTTTTCTCCCCGTGGACGTAGATCTCCGGATCGAACCATGTAAATTCTGCGTTTTTACATTCTGTTCTTGTTGATTACTGTTCGATTGTGTGATTACCGGATTGCGCATTATCAAATTGGCGCCGTCTGTGGGAACGACAAGGTAGTATTTTGTAATATCATTGCCTTCCGAAATCATGGTGACTACTCGTCAGAATCAATCTCGCCAAGGAGATCAACCTAACCAAGATCCACCCGTGGATCAAGTTTTGCCGCCGAGGCAATTCCCGGTGGAGAGTACGTCCAATCATCAGGGTAATCAAAACCCTCCACCCCCTCAAGATCAGCAAGACCCTAATATTGCTGCTGCTCAACCACCGGTGAACATTCAAATCACCCCAGAACTGCTCCAAGATTTCTTACAAGAGCATGCACATGTCCTACAAGATTGGGCAGTTAATCGCCTACGCCCAGCGGAGCCTGCCGCAGAACCTGTTAGCCATAATGATAATCCTGGGGTGCCTCCACCCCGCCCGCGCGGACAACGGGAACCGGGCTACCGCGGGCGTCAGGATCGACGACGGGAACGACCTGGTTCTTCTGAGGACCTTGGGAGTTCAAATGGATCACGACCTCGCAATGAGGAACCAGCTGATTTGGATCGCCGCCGTCCACTTAATGCGGCTAAAAGAGTTCGCTACGCTGATTCTCATGCTCAGGATCTCCAAGAGTATGAGCGAGTTCAACGCAACGTTGAACTGGATAGAATCCTAGGCCTTGATGCCAATGGAGAGATTATCACGCCGTTCTCCTCCGAAATTATGGCCATCACCCTTCCCGAAGGGTTCAAACGGCCAGCTATATCACCTTACAACGGCACGGGAGATCCGGCCAATTTTCTTGGCGCTTTTAGGCACAGCATGCTTAGTCATGATAACATCACATCCCTTCAGTACTGTAGGATTTTCCCGGAGTACTTACAGGATGAAGCTCGGGTCTGGTTTGATTCTCTCCCGCGAGACAGCATATCCTCTTTCAGAGAACTCGCCGAGCACTTTTGGGCACGGTTCGAAGCCCGGGCGAAGCCCATGGCCACTCTGGCCGACGTCATGAATATGGAGCAACGGGACGGTGAAACCGTTACTCAATTTCTGGACCGTTTCACAGCGGTAAGCCTCAAGGTGGGAAATTGCCCCGACGATGTGGCCATCAACGCCTTTATGAATGGACTCCGCCCTGGAGCACTCCACACCGAGTTAGCTCAGAACACCCCGGTCACAACTCGAGCACTGTTCAAAACAGTGTGCAAATTTGCTAAGGCCGAGGAACAGACTCGGCAGAAGCGTGAGAAGCACGCAATCAAGCGACAGGCCGACAAAGCACAAACTGGGCCTAGTACGCGAACTAGCGCATTTTCACGCTTGACACCGGGGCGTTGGGAATCCCGAAGTGCAATTCCGCAATTGGCTCCACTGACGAAGTCACGGGCTGAAATTCTTTCACTCCACAAAAACGATTTCCGACCTTGTCCGCGGATGACAGCGCCTCCTGAAAAGAGGAACCGTGGAAAGTGGTGCGCGTACCACCGAGATCACGGACATGAGACAGAGGAGTGCCGAGAACTCGGCAAGGAGATTGAGGAATGCCTCAAGAAAGGGTTTTTGCGGCAATACGTTGCACGAACCGGAGACCAACCTCGGGCAAACCATAATGGGGGCTCGTCTCATCACCGCGGAGGTTACCATGATCGAGACACTCAACAAAATCGGCCACATTGGCAGAATAACCGGCAGGGGCCCAATAACTACGCACAACAAGATTCTGGCAATCGCCAGCCGTCACGTCTCCCACTTCCGCCTCCTCCTCCGGGAGGACCCGGGGACAACGCACCCCCTCACGTGATAAACGTGATATATGGAGCCCTACCCACCGGGGCTTCACGACATGCCTTAAAGGCAGAGGCTCGACGTCCTCCTCCCGAGGAGCCACGTCACAAACGCCTCCATCAGTCCGAGACTGTTAGCTTCACGGATAGGGATCCGGTTCCAGAGATAACACCCCACACTGACGCTATTGTCATCGACATGACTGTAGCTAATATAACAGTACGGCGGGTCTTCGTAGATAATGGTGCTGCAGTAAGCATTATATTTGCGGACTGTTTCGAGAGGATGGGGATCTCCCGAGATCAACTTCGACTGGCCCCCGGGCCACTACAGACTTTCACTCAGGGTGAAGTCCGGCCGGAAGGTATCATCACTCTCCCAGCGTCTTTGGGGACTTATCCGAAGATAAAAACTATCTTCGTGGACTTTTATGTGGTGAATTCTCCATCACCATATAACATGATATTGGGCCGAGACTGTCTCACCCCGGCAAAGGCCATATGCTCCACGTATCATCTCGCGCTCAAGTTTCCTACTTCGCATGGTGAGGTGGCTATCCGCGGAAGTCAAAGGGTCTCAAAGGAGTGTATGTACGTAGCACTCAAAAAGACTGCTAAGGCCCCTCCCAAACAGCAGCTTCAGGTAACATCACAGGTTCTAGAACCTCGGGACCGTACCCCATTGGGGGATGCCACTGCTCAAATCCCGCTAGATCCGTCTAAGCCGGAGCAGACAGTAACAGTAGGGGCCGTGGACGTGCCATGGCTACATCAGGCCATTATTCAGACCCTGCGAGAATATTCCGATGTTTTCGCATGGTCTCCTCTGGACATGCCCGGGGTCTCTCCCGAGGTGATTACCCACAAGCTGAACATCGACCCTCGCGTCAAGCCAATCCAACAGAAGCAAAGGAAATTCGCTCCGGAGCGAAACGAAGCTATTCGAGTTGAGGTGAAACAACTCCTAGATGCGGACATCTTGTTCGAGGTATTCTACCCCTCCTGGTTGTCCAATCCAGTAATGGTAACAAAAAGCAGTGGGGCATGGCGAATGTGTGTTGATTTTTCCGATCTCAATAAGCACTGTCCGAAGGACTGCTATCCTCTGCCCTCCATCGATCAAAAGGCCGAAGCCATTACGGGGTATGTGGCACTTTGTTTCTTAGATCTGTACAAAGGCTATCATCAGATCTTTATGGATCCACAAGATGCTATCAAAACGGCGTTTATCACTGCCTTTGGGTGCTACGCTTTCAAGAAACTGCCCTTCGGGCTCAAGAATGCTGGAGCCACCTATCAGCGTCTAATGGACTTTGTCTTCCACGACCAGATAGGTCGCAATGTTGAGGTTTACGTCGATGACTTGGTCATCAAAAGCTCCTCCCATCCTTCATGTGTGCAGGATATCGCCGAAACATTGCGCACCCTGCGACGCTATAACTTGCGACTCAATCCGGCAAAATGCACCTTCGGTGTTGGCTCCGGGAAGTTCCTCGGATACATGGTTTCACAAAACGGCTTGCAAGCCAATCCAGCTAAACTCCGTGATGTATTAGATTTGCAGCCCCCAAAAACATTCAGGGAAGTTCAACGCCTAGGTGGCCTAGCGGCCTTAAACAGATTCTTATCGAAGGCAGCGGAGCGCCAGCTCCCATTTTTCAAGATCCTGAGGCAAGCGAAGTCCTTTGAGTGGACTCCAGAGTGTACCGAGGCTTTTGAAGCCTTGAAGCGTCATATACAGCAGCTGCCTACTTTGTCAGTTCCTCTCCCCGGAGAGCTGCTGTACTTATATCTAGCATCCGCCGAAGAAGCTGTCAGCGCCGCTCTTGTGCGCGAAGTGGAGGGGGTTCAACATCCCGTATATTTTGCAAGCCGGGTGCTCCATGGGGCCGAGACGCGATATTCCGAACTTGAAAAAACTGCTTTGGCTCTTGTTATGGCAGCTCGACGTCTTCGGCCATACTTCCAGGGACGTGAAATACGAGTCCTGACCAATCACCCTATACGCCAGATCCTTGTGAAACCCGAGGTGTCCGGGCGCCTCGCCAAGTGGGCAATTGAGTTAGGTGAGTATGATATCCAGTTCCTCCCCCGCCGAGCCATTAAAGGTCAAGCACTTGCCGACTTCCTGGCCGAAACCCCGACCGACAATCATGAGTCCCCCGCAGACAATGATACACCGCACCGCGTCACACTCGCTCCTTCACCACGGATGTGGCAACTATTTGTAGATGGAGCATCCACAGTCCGAGGAAGTGGTGCCGGACTGCTTCTCATCGACCCCGAGGAGGTCGAGGTCAAATATGCCATCCGATTCAAATTTAAGGTGACTAACAATGTAGCGGAATACGAGGCAGTCCTCGCCGGGCTCCGGCTCGCTCAATCTTTAGGTGTTCGTCACTTAGAGCTTTTCACGGACTCCGAGATCGTGTCTAAGCAAATTCAGGGGACTTATGTCGCCAAAGAAGAAACAATGGTCAGGTATCGCGCTCTAGCACTCAAATTCATATCAACTTTTGATACAGTTATTATCCGGAAAATCCCGCGTGCTCAAAATTCCAGGGCAGACACACTCAGCAAGTTGGCCTCCGCGGTCCAAACTAATATATCTCCGGATATCAAGGTTGAAGACCTCTCCCATCCAGCAATTCATGAGGCTACAGTTTCGGTACTGACCGACAGTGATCCGAACTGGATGACTCCGATCATTCAGTATCTCCAAGATGGGATTCTACCCACTGACAAGCTACGAGCTCGGCAAGTTGTGCTCAAAGCCCCCAAATACTCCCTTCATAATGGAGTTCTATACCGACAATCGTACCTACAACCGAATCTTCGGTGCCTCGCCCCTGCCGAGGCCATTCAAGTTCTACGGGAGGTTCATGAAGGGGCCTGTGCAAGCCATATCGGTTCCCGGACTTTAGCAAAAAAAGTTCTCCGTTGGGGATACTATTGGCCTACCCTGTTCAACGATGCTCACGACTTAGTGACTAGATGCAGCAAGTGTCAGCTACACTCCAGGGTGAAGCATTTGCCACAGACCGAGCTCACTGGAATCCAAGGTGCATGGCCGTTCATCCAATGGGGCATTGATATTGTTGGGCCTTTCCCTGTCGCTCCGGGAGGGTTGAAATTCCTGGTAGTCACCGTAGACTACTTCACTAAGTGGGTCGAGGCCGAACCACTTACGGCTATCATCGGACAGAACATTTTAAAGTTTGTGTGGCGCAATATTGTTTGTCGCTTCGGCATCCCGAGCACTATCATCTCGGACAACGGTAAACAGTTTGCCAACGATCCATTCCGCTCATGGTGTGAAGAACTTCACATCAAACAGATTTTCACTTCGGTGGCTCACCCTCAAGCAAACGGGCAGGTTGAGGTCACCAACGGGACCCTTCTCACGGGAATAAAAAAGCGCCTGGATAATGCCAAAGGTCTCTGGGCTGAGAACCTTCCACAAGTCTTATGGGTTATTCGTACAACGCCGCACACCTCCACCGGGGAGACTCCTTACAGCCTGACTTACGGCTCCGAAGCCGTTATCCCCGCTGAGATCAGTGTGCCGAGTCCTCGCCTCCTCACATTAGTTCCGGATGATAATGACGAGGCTCTTCGCGCGAATCTGGATGAGCTCGAGAATCGCCGAGAACAATCGTTCATTCAGCAGGCTAAGTACAAACAGAAAGCTGCTCAGTATTACAAACTCCGGGTTCGAGGTACACAGTTCAATGTCGGGGACTTAGTCCTTCGACTTAACTCGGCCAGCAAAGCTGCCCCCGAGGGCAAATTGCATGCTTCTTGGGAAGGCCCCTACCGAGTCGTTGCTGTACATGACTCTGGATCCTATCAGCTTGAACAAATCAACGGGACCCCGATCCCCCGAAGTTGGCATGTCACAAATTTGAGGCGTTTCTATTTGTGAAGGCTACATTGCAAGTACTATCTTTCCTTTAATTTCCTTTATAGTTGTTATTTCGCTTTGTACTTTCGAGTTTGCTCCGGCACTTATCATTGAATAAAAATTCTTTGCTTGCAATAACTTACTGTGTTATTCTTTATGTTACGGGGACGCCCTAACACAATCACACTATCATTATTAGTCTCCGGACAATTAAATCTCTCTCTCGGTCCGTCCGAGGAGGTTTGCATATCAGTCCCCGGACTTACATCACTTTCTCGTCTGTTTAACCGGAGAAATGTTTACTCCCGCCTGATCCGTCCGGGGAGTTTTTACTCCCGCCTGATCCGTCCGGGGAGATTGGATTTATCCATACCGTGTTCCCGAACACCTATTTAAAACAGTTAACAAGTTTTCTATTGTGTTCCCGAACACTCGATTAAAGTGATTTGTAACAAGTTACTTTCATTACATCAGTTTGTACACATTACAACAGTTATCATCTTTTGAATATTACACATCAAATGGTTTCTTACATAAGATTTCAACCATAAAAAAAAAAAAAAAAAAAACCCAACAAAACAACAAAAACAACAAGTATATAAGCTAATGTCTACGGCCCCCTAGCCAATATTCAGCGCTCCGGTGCTGGGACCCACTTCTCGGTCTGTGTTGGGTCCTCCGGGATCTTGAAGATCCTCAACCTCGGGCCCCGGCTCTGTTACCCCCTCGGGCTCCGGCTCGGTCATCCCTTTGAGTCTCCCTCCGCCGAGGACTTTCTCTGGGCACTGGCCTAGGGGCTTCATCTCTGGACTGTGCTCGGTTATTGGACTGTGGGGCCGACCTCGATGTTTGAGCCCATTGCTCAGGGTCCCACTCCTCCGGGACCATCGCCTCAATCTCTTGAACCAGCTCATCGACTACCTGTTCGGCAATCGTCACGGGCTCCTCTTCAGTTATAGTCACCGGAGCTGGCTCTCGGATGACTATGCCTTTGCTCTGCTCAGAGGGCTTCTTCTTGCCTTTGGCCTTCTTTTCCTTCCGAGGAGCTTTCTGTGTACTTCGGTCCTGGCTTGTGCTCGCAATGAACTCTTCAGCAGAGGGCCTCCGCCTGATTCGGCCCTTTAGCCCTTCGTACATACTGAGCAGCAATTCCAGGACTTCTCTTTTTCTCACGAGCTCCGCGGACTCGACCGAGCTCCTCGACATCAACGCCGCGATGTCACTCTGGATTTCAACAGTCCGCTCTTCTACTTCTTCAAAAGTTAGAAGACCGAACTCGGACAGAATCCGTTCATATTCCTTATGGTGAACGCGGACGCGGCTCATCTCGGCAGCTGTGGTTCGATACTTCATCTCGAAGTCTTTGGCTCTTTCATTGGCCTCAACCACCTTCTCCTCTGCCGAGGCTATCTGCTTCTTCAGCTTAGGCACTACGTGCATTTCCAGACGGTTCTTCTCTCAGCGGAACCACTCAAGTGATTTCATTAACTTCTTTATTGTCTCGTGCAGCTCCGCGGTGTTCTAGACAGTTGGTAAGAGTCAAACAAAATTACTCTCAAACATATAAGAGTTGAATACAGTTCGGCAACACACATAATGGATCACGTAAATGAACAGATTGCAAGAGTCCGAAAAGAGGAAATTGTATTTCAAATTGCAAAAGTACAACGGTTCAATTACATCATCCCTAACATTTCTACAAATCTACAAGTTTAAATTTGCGGGGATCTACTGACCTCCCGCTGAATTGCTTCAGTCTCTTCGGGCAACTCTTCTTGCTGGCCCACAGACACTTCAGCATTTCTCTCCTCGGCTGCTACGACGGCCACGGTTTCAGCAGGGACTTCGGCTTCCATCGAGGGGAGGGGCTCGGTGTTTTGGGGGGCTGGGACCAGTTCACCCCTGCAGAAGGCCAGGAATTCAGCGTCCTGGTCCACTTCGCAGCTCGCAACTTCTGCGGCAGTTAGGAGCTGTCTTTTCTCCCCGAGTGCAGTCACCAACGGCCACTCCGACAGCTCCGTTAGAGAGGCGTAGTAGGCCTTTTCCACTTCGGCCGCTGCCTCAGGGTCATACCCGAATTCTGGACGAGTAATATCCACATCCGGGTACGCCTCCTTCACCTCCTCCAGCACCATGGCTCGGGTGGCTTTATCCCCTATTGCCACGAACTTCGTCTGAAAGTCGAGGAAGGTCGTGGTCTTGAACAGCTTCTCAGCGAAGGTCCTCAGCAAAGCTCCTTGCCCTCCAACCACGGCTTCTTCCCTCGCCTCCATCTCCGCTCGCAGCTGCATCAGCTCACCCCGGCGACCATGGTTTTCCGTCTCCACACCGCGCAGACGCGCGATCTCGGACTCAACCAAGGCAGCCCTCTTGCGTGCCTGGGTCAAGTCGTACGACAGTTTGTCATTTCGCGCGCGAAGATCCCGCGCCGTCGCGGCTAGCCCTTCCTTGGCTTCTACTTCACTCTTCAGGCCGACCTCTATAATCCCTTTGGCCAGCCGAAGAATCTTCTCGGCATCCGTGCTGTCAAACCCCAGCATACTGGGGATCGCCTGCTCTCCCTGGATAAGTTAAACACAACGCGGCACATGGATTAGACCTCGGTTATACACCTCGCGTAAGTTCACGTAAAGAGCAACGTTTTTGAGTGTTACCTGCGAGCTCTCCCCCGTCCGGGGCCTCTTGGATGGGGCCTGTGGCGTCCCAGTAGGCTCCGGCCTCTTCTTTGACAACGCCGGAGACCCCGCCGGCGTCACTCTTTCCTCCGACCCCGTCGACGGGCGCGCACCGGTTGGTATCTTCCCCCGGGAAGATACTTCCGCGGCTTTCCCCTTCTTCTTGGCCGCTTCAGTCTTGGCGGGGCTCCCCGATGCCGGTTGCTTTCCGAAGCGTCCCACTGCATATATATCAATGGTTAATTCTGCACAAAACAGTAAACTTAAATAACAGGACACAAGAACTCCTACCCTCTTCGGCATCTCCATTTCCCGAATAATATGGGCTAAGCCCAGCCTTCTCCAGTTCCTCCTCGGAACAAAGGGTTTGGAAAGTCCCCACTTGCAGGAATATGTGCCTCGTTTCGGGCCCCGGATTCTCCACAGGAGCGGTATCCTGCACCTCGTCACTCCTCCACTTCGGGAGGGCTATTTTATTCCTAACAAATACGAACTTCTCCTTCCACCCCTCTACTTTGCTCGGGTTTTGAACCTTGAACCCTCCGCGGGCTCGAGGACTAAAGGAATACCACCCCTTAGACTTCCCGAAGTTCTTAAGCTGGTAGAAAAACCTAAAAAGCTCTACCGTTGGCTCTATTCCGGCCTGTTTACTTACTACAGTGAATCCAACCAACTGCCTCACCGCGTTCGGCGCTAACTGGCAGAGGGCAATGCCGTAGTATCTTAACAACTCTACGACTATGCCCCACAGCGGCAATCTCAATCCTACTCTAAGGGGGTCAATATATACGGTCATAAACCCCTGCGGTGGGCAACAGGCCCTATCCTCGGGGGTAGGAATTATGTAATCAAGGTCGAAAGGAAGATAAAATGATGGGAGTTCCCTCTCAAGTTGCCCCCGCGACATCCGTAACCCTATGGAGGATACCTCAAGATCCACCGCCGAGCATTCATAAAACGATACCATCATGGTATTACACTCTAAACCATCGACTCTGTTTATGGTTCTAATCACATCCTTCTCCGGAATGATATATGATATGGGGGGGACATCTAACGGTTTATCCGAACCTCCTACTACTTTGATCGAGGCCGAAGAGGGGGCAGAAGATGAAGAAGATGAAGAGGATGACATACTTACTTGATTTGAATTCGAAAGGATGGATTTGAGAAATTTTTGATCTCTGATGAATCACAAACGCAAAGTTCCTCTTTTTCCCGCTTTCTATAACAGATGAATCACAATGGAGAAGATGAAAAGTTACTGTGCAGTTATTCCTAATATAAATGCAAAAAACCGACGGCTCTGATGCAGCCTATTCAAATTCAGTGATGGAGATTCATGCGTGCTCTTCACGCGCTTTATAGTTACCGAGGCGCGTGGGGAACAACTGTCTTGGAACTCGCAGAGCGTGTCACTTCACGTCTCTCTCTCTCATTATGGCGCCGCCAATCACATCAGCCTCACCCTTCTTCACGAAGATTCAAGATACACTCTGGTGTACTTTCCACCTCGGCCATACTACCACACTCCGGTGCCCCTACCATTTCGGTCAAACTACTCACTCCGCTGTACCTTCCACCTCGGCCAGACTGTAATATACTTACAACACGTTTTTCGCTTCTGGGAAATTCGATATCTCCTTATAGGTCCCAAACACCTCGGCCCAACTCGGCCCTGCGTCCATTGACTGCTCCGCAAAGTCCCAGGGACGCGGACACACTCCGTCACGCATAAACATTTCGGACTGCCAGTGACCCCGGTCTTCTTGCTTACAGTTCCACCCCGGTGACAACCGAAGCTCCTACCTCGCTTCGGCTGAGGGGGGGGGGGGCATCTGATAGGGATGACCCGGTTACTTCGGGCCGGGTTAATCCTGAGCCCATTTACCAGCTCAGTGAACACGCCAGCAAGCGCGAAGGCCCAGGCCCAACAGGCCCAGCAACACGCATTCGGTTCAGCGAATCAAATCTGTTCCGTGAATCAAGGTCCATGATCTTTTCCCAACTGCCATGCAGATTTGGTGGGCAAGATTATAGGGATTTAGTTAGGGTTTGGGTTTAGTAGTATAAATAGATGAAAAGAACTCTGAATTAGGGTTCGCACTTTGCTTTCTGGAATACACACTGTAAACTCAACACTCGAGTAAAAGAAACACCTCGGCGATTGCCGTTTTCTCCCCGTGGACGTAGATCTCCGGATCGAACCACGTAAATTCTGCGTTTTTACATTCTGTTCTTGTTGATTACTGTTCGATTGTGTGATTACCGGATTGCGCATTATCACTAACCAACCATAATTAATGAAAATAAAGATAATATAAAGGATATGAAGGGAAAAAATTATAAAATATAGTTGAGGATTTATTGTTTATTTCCTCTACCTCTCATTTCTCTTATCCAAGGATAGAAGCGCATTTAAAATAAGAGAGGTAGGATTAGATTGGATGTTGGAGTCATGAATACAAATACGCTAAGTAGGCTGATTGATAACAGATCGAAAAAAAAAAAAAAGATAATAATGCAAGTATGAATTTTCGACTACAAATAATCGGGCGTTTATAGGCCCCAAGAATTTAATTGATATTCTAGATATATAAGATAATTTTTCAGTATAAGGCATGTAATGTAAAACCAATATATAGTTACAATTGTTAAGTATAAAGATGTAATAATATAGACCCAAAGTTGAAAATAGGGGTGGGGAAAAATACCGAAATGCCGAAATACCGCACATACCGTATCGAAAAATTACCGAAAATACCGAAATTTTCGGTATACCGAATTTTCGGTACGGTATGATACCGTACCGGAAATTTTCGGTACGGTAACGGTATGATAATTTGAAATTTTCGGTATTTCGGTATATACCGAATACCGAAAAAAGGTCGGTATTTTCGGTATATATCGGTATACCGAATTTTTTTTTGGTATTTTGGTAGTTCGGTATTTCGGTATACCAAATTCCTAACGGTATACCGTAAATTTTCGGTATACCGAAATTTCGGTATACCAAAATCAACGGTATGGATCGGTATATACCGATACCGATACACAATTCGGTATACCGAATTTTCGGTACGGTATCGGTATTTACCGATATCATACCGAATTTTCGGTATGCCGAATTTCGGTATACCGAAATTTTCGGTACGGTAACGGTATGGATTTTCGGCGTACCGAAAATTTCGGTACGGTAACGGTATGGGCAATTCGGTACGGTATACCGTACCGAACCACCCCTAGTTGAAAATTCTGCAAGTTTGGACACATATTTAAGGAATTATCCAAATCAATTAATAGGAAAACTAAATTAAGGAAAATATAACTTAAAAATGACATCCTAACTAGATTAATTAATGAGAGTCAGATGTAACATTGCATTAATTTGAAGGAAAAAACTAATTAATTAATTTTTAAGGTAGAAATAAAGAACGCGTTTAAGATAACTTTTAGGCGAGAAAGAGTGAATTACAATAAATGTCCCTCATTTAACGCATATATATATATATATATATATATACACACACACACACACACAGAGAGAGAGAGTTAACTATAAATTAGGCAAAAAACTGTTAAGCTTAGTAACACTTGTTGAAAGAGTTAATATCTACCTCATCTCTCCCAAAGAGGAGGATAGAGGTTCAAAATCTAGCCAATCAAACTCCTTAATCTCTACAAGAGTCCAAACTAAACTAATTTGATCTTTAAGAAACTTCATGATCAATTTCTAGAAACCAAACTTTAATACATCTTCATTTGATACATATGTCTATATATATATACAACTTCAGGTTTTAATGGTTACTTTCACTTTATCACCATGGATGGTGACCTAATATTAGCCCTTGGATAAAAAATTAAATGATGAAATTGATTGAGTAGTTGAGTCATGCATTTAATTCACCTAGATTGAATAAAACACATTTAATGATGAGAAAATGGGTAACCTGATGACATGTAGGTAATAGTGATGATGTGTCATTTTTTTAATTTTTTTAAAATTAAATTTTAAGAAATCTGAAATTAAAGATTCCATGTCCTTTTTTGACATTTTAGTAGGAATTATTAATTCTCGAACCTTATTAAATGTACTACATGCACGTTGATTGATGAAAATTATTAAATATCATAATTACTATTTCACTTTACCCACTAATTTAAAATAAGTAATTTTTTAATCTAATTTTGCATACACCTTATAATTAATACTTTTAATACTTTTCTTTAATACAATTAGCTACGTTTTTTTTTATGTTGTAATTAAAATAATAGGTGGCAACTACTAATTAATACACAAACGACCTTTTTTCAAAAATATACACCTTATAATTTTGTGTTGCTTTTTTTGTTTCGTTTTTTTTTTTTATTAATTAATAGGTTGTGTATTTGCTTGGTATGCATTTCTTTATAGAATTGTTTTTTTCCTTAATAATTTATGTATAATTTTTTATAGAATTTTCTTAACTTTGAAATTATAAATTTAATTACTAATAATCAAATAGGAAATTTAAAGGAAACAGATGGTACGTCTTGATCTAATAGGTCGAATCGGGTCAAATAATTGGATCATCTTGACCCAATAAGTCGAATAAGGTCAAATAGTAATGACACTCTATATCTATTGTTTGAGTCCTTATTTTTTATAGAATTTGTTTAACTTCAAAATTATAAATTTAATTACTAATAATCAAATAGTAAATTTAAAGGAAATAATTGTTACATCTTGATCTAATAAGTCGAATAGGGTAAAAAAAATTGGTACATCTTGATCTAATAAGTGGAATAGAGTCAAATAGTTGGATCGTCTTGATCCGATAAGTTGAATGGGTCAAATAGTTGGTACATTTGATTCGAGAAGCCAAACAGGTCAAAAGTGGTACCTTATTAATCTGATAAGTCGAATCAATCAAATAGTGGTTATTTGTTGAGTTGATAAGTCGAATCGGGTCAAATAGAGTATACTTGTTTGTCCGATAAGTCAAATCCATTAAATAATGGGTTACCTATTAAGCCAATAAGCCAAACGGGTCAAGTAGTTGGTACATCTTGATCTAATAAGTCGAATCGGGTCAAATAGTTGGATCATCTTGATCCGATAAGTCGAATCGGGTTAAAATAGTGAGTATTTGTTGATTCAAGAAGTCGAACGGATCAAATAGTTGGTACATTTGATCCGAGAAGCCAAACAGGTCAAAAGTGGTACCTTATTGATCTGATAAGTCGAATCGATCAAATAATGGGTATCTGTTAAGTTGATAAGTCAAATCGGGTCAAATAGTGTGTATTTGTTTATCCGATAAGTTGAATCGATCAAATAGTGGGTACCTGTTGAGTCGATAAGCCAAATGGATCAAATAGTTGGTATATCTTGATCTAAATCAAATCGGGTCAAATAGTAGTACCTTGTTGATCCGATAAATCAAAAGGGCCAAATAGTTGGTACGTCTTGATCTAATAAGTCGAATCAGGTCAAACTGTTGGATCGTCTTGATCCGATAAGTCGAATCGACTCAAATAGTGAGTAGTTGTTGATTCAAGAAGTCGAACGGGTCAAATCGTTGGTACATTTGATCCGAGAAGCCAAACAAGTCAAAAGTGGTACATTATTGATCTGATAAGCCGAATCGATCAAATAGTGAGTATTTGCTAAGTCGAATCGGTTCAAATAGTGTATACTTGTTTATCCGATACGTCGAATCGGTTAAATAGTGGGTACCTGTTGTGTTGATAAGGCAAATGGTTCAAATAGTTGGTATGTCTTGATCTAATAAGTTGAATCGGGACAAATAGTAGTACCTTGTTGATCCGATAAATCGAATCAACCAAATATTTAGAACGTCTTGATCTAATAAGTCGAATTGGGCCAAACAATTTGATCGTCTTGATCCGATAAGTCGAATCGGATCAAATAGTGAGTATTTATTGATTCAAGAAGTTGAATGAGTCAAATAGTTGGTACATTTGACCCGAGAAGCCAAATAGGTCAAATAGTGGTATCTTATTGATATGATAAGTCGAATAGATCAAATAGTGGGTATCAGTTGAGCCGATAAGTCAAATCGGGTCAAATAGTGTGTACTTGTTTATCCAATAAGTCCAATCGGTCAAATAATGGGTACCTGTTGAGCCGATAAGTCAAACGGGTCAAATAGTTGGTACGTCTTGATCTATTAAGTCAAATTGTGTCAAATAGTAGTACCTTATTCACCCGATAAATTGAATCGACCAAATAGTTGGTATGTCTTGATCTAATAAGTCGAACGGGTCAAATAGTTGGTATCTGTTGCGATTAGTCGAATCGGGTCAAATAGTGCGTACTTGTTTGTCCGATAAACCGAATTCGTCAATAGTGGGTACCTATTGAGCCGATAAGCTAAACGGGTCAAATAATTGGTACATTGTCTTAATGTAATAAGTCGAATCTAGTCAAATAGTGGTTCCTTGTTGATCCAATAAACCGAATCGACCAAATAGTTGGTACACCTTGACCTAATAAGTCGAATGGTTCAAATAGTTGGCAGATGTTGATCCGAGAAGTTGAACGGGTCAAATAGTGGTACCTTGTTGATTCAATAAGTTGAATCGGGGCAAGTAGTGAGTGTATGTTGAGCCGATAAGTCGAATCGGATCAAATAGTGTATACTTGTTTATCTGATAAGGTGAATCAGCCAAATAGTGAGTACATATTGAGCCAATATGCCAACGAGTCAAATAGTTGGTACATCTTGATCTAATAAATCGAATCGAGTCAAATGGTAAGTAATTGTTAATTTGAGAAGTTGAATCGAGTCAAATAGTGAGTGTTTGTTGACTCTAGTTACGGTCCAGCCTCGAATCGGCCCCTAGCCCGGTCCAGTAAGACTAATTAACTTGATATACCATTAAGCCAAATATAGCCATTGAAAACCGTCTAAAAACGACTGTCCCGACTTACAGTCAACCGCTAAAACCTGTTTTTGTTTTTTATTTCTTTTTCTTTTAAGATATCTATGACTTCCGATCTGATCCCATAAACACTGCGTGAAATTACTAATTTTTTAAGTAATAAATAGTGTAATTTTACCTACAATCACCTACAATCACTTTTATCACAAGCGGAACTTTATAGTGTAATTTTGCCTACAATCACTTTTATCACAAGCGAAACTTTGTAGTTTACCTAAAATTACTTATAATTCTAATTATTTTATTTTATCTTTTTTTTTTTTGCATTATATGAATTAATTTAAAAAGTTAGCATTTTTCTCAATATACTAAAAGAAAAACTAGATATTAAATGCATGCTATTAATTGGAGTTGCAAGTTTCAATAAACTAGCATTAATTACTTAATTTTAAAATAACAAAATGACCTTTTGAATATAAAGATTCTTAAGGAATCTTATTACATGAATGAAAAAAATAGATTTTTTTTTTATCTTTAATCCATTATAGTAGGTAAAATATCATTTAATATCATTTAATACAGCACACATTTTCGTAGAAACCATCCATGGTTACAAAAAGTAGGTAACCATTGAAAACTCACTCATATATATATATATATATATATATATATATATATATATCTCAAATATAAAAGTTAACTAATGTTATTTATTATTATTGACAATTACTTGAAAAGTATTAGATCACAATTTCAAATTTATTTGAAAAAAAGACATGTACTTTATATTTTTCCTACCAAAGAGTTAATTTATATTTGATCTTATTTTGTATAACATAAATGAGGTACTTTCAGTGAACATTAAAATAATATTAGTGTTACATTAAATAACTTTAGTTCAAAGGTGATGTAGTACAATTTTATTGATAATGAGATAGTTGATTATAAAAAAATCTTATGACAATTCTAAATTATACATTTTTTATCTCTGTTATTCTTATTTCATATAAAAAAATAACTGAAAGACAAAAAGGAGTGTGAACATGATAAAATTATATTTGCAATATTTATCTTTAACCTTATCAAAATTAATAACCTATACTACCCCAACTTCAAAAAAGAGTTATGTTTCACAAATGTATAATTCTATATTTTTTTTGTCAATATTTGATGGATGTATAACCTTCTAAAAATCGTGAATTCTCACTTATACAACTTTTGTTTTCATTTGACTAATCCAACCATATTAATATATACATAAATTTAAATAATCTTACTTTGATTAATAAAATAATACTTTGTCTTTTTAAAACTTGACTCTTTTTTAGGACACAAATTATTTTTGAAACATACCTATTTTTATGGAACATGGGCGTAATCATAACCAATGTCCTCATTCAACTTTGGTAAAGAAATCTATTTTTATTATAGATTGTACGTAATATATTTCTTTTCAGTTTGCTACGATTAAGTGTTCGAAGTACTCTATCAGATCACATAAGAAATTAATACAAGATACATATTTTTTAAGAATTAGAAAGTTATATATGTTGGAGTATTTATTTTAATCTTGACATACTATACCATTTTTAAAGATATTTATTGAAATAGTATATTTTTAGTAAATTTTATAGATAACATGCAACTCACGTGTATTTATCTAGTATATTAAGAAAAACAAATTCAATTATTTTTGCCGTTTGTGTGACCGGCTAATCATGTGTGGTCCTCATGGGGCCTACTATGCCTCATTAGCAATACGGCATTGGTTTGTAAAGAATTAGCTCAATGATTAATTAGGTGATGGTTAAGATTGAGCAAGACTTATCTGAGAACCTCTTTTATACTGCAGTTCACTTTTATCAGTTAAAGATTTAAAAGATGGATCAACATTCAGATGCGAGATTCGAAAGAATGTTTCATTTATCTGAGTTTGAAGTTTGACCTGTTGAAAACTATCAATTGAGGACCCAAATTTTAAAGGCGACGATAAACTTTATTCTTCTCAGTTAATGACAACCAACTTTTGATGCACTAAAAAGACAACAAAGAGGAGAGAGTGGCTTGTTGAGTATGGAGCCTAAATCCGTCTTTTAGTATCGCGGTCGAGATAGGACAGGTCGCGGTCACGACATAAATGCTCGTGTTAGTGAGTTTGGTGCTGTAACGGTATTGCGCCCGCAACAGGGCAGGTCGCGACCGCGACAAAAGATGCGTGGCTAAGCAAGCAGAGCTGTTGACGGAACACGGCCACGAGAGTTGAAGTAGAAGGTTTTCCTTCGGCTTCAAATTTTGGTCCATTAGGCTACTATAAATAGTTGTTCTCACATTGTTGTTTATGTTGGTTGATATAATGAAATTCCTGGCTTGGTATAGCTCCTAGACGTATGTTACACATCGTAACGAACTGAGTAACCACTATCGTGTGTTACTTTCTCTTTCATACAATTTCATGATCGCACATGGGTTTAATTCCTAACATGGTTGTCATCTTGAGTGAGAAAGTATAAGAGGTCTTTGTAGACACACAATTTTTCTTATATAATTAAAATACATCACGTATAATACTGTATATATTGAAAATTATTTCTACATTAAAGTTCTAAATTAAATAACCAATTTAATTGATGATTTGATATATTTCTTATTGATATATTAGAAGCCGCCACATGTTAAAATGATATAGATAATACTAAATTAAATTAATTTTATCAAAAGAAATAGACGGAAGATATCATCAAATAAAATTAAGGTGGATAAATGAGAAGACTCCAACATACACTCATCGAAATATATGTGCCACATGAATGAGGCCCTCATAGTAGAATTCTAGGGTATCAATAGTAGATTGTTAAAATCTACTACTTGAACGCTCGGGATACCCATTTTTTTTTGGATAAATGTAATTATTAAAATCATGATCCTTATTAATTTTGACGCGGATGTGGGATTTCTCGTAGTGGAAGATTAAAACTAATATAAAAAATATTATGGAGGAGCAATCAAGTTGCTCTACTAATCCTAGGTCAAACATTATCCATCCTACAATTATAAATAGGGTCTGGTTTTTCATCATAATTCACAACACAAGTTCAAAAAGCTAAGGAGATCCAAGATATTCTAGCAAGATCCAAGGACCTTTTTAAAGGCAAAGGAGATCCAAGACATTCTAGCGAGATCCAAATGCATTTTTAAAGGCACTATATGTTGTTCTAAAAGCGTTATGTGTCATTCTAGTCAAGAAATAACGTCTGATTCAAGTTTGACTTTAGCCCTTGAATTTAAAAATGAATCAAAGAAATCAAATTCGGTGTGGATCGTGGATCAAAGTTAAAAAAAAAAATATTCCAAGACTCAAGAATTCTTGTTCTTCAAGTTCTTGAGATTTTCTACGTTCGATATGAAATTAAGGCTTTGAAGCGTCATATCAACGTTATTGAAGGATAAAATTTGTTGCGGAGAAGCTCAAAGCTGATTTATCTACTCCAAAGATTGAAGATATTATTTTTAAGAGAAGAATTATAGGAGAACTAGAGATAGAAACCACAAAGTTGTAAAATGTATTCATTTGATCCGAACATTCGATTCCATACATCTTTTTCATGTTTATCTCTTTAATACATGAAAATTGTTAAAATTTTATCATTTTCATCCAAGACCTTTGTGCTACAAATTCATATTTGTCATCTTTCTCTAGGGAAGGGGAAGCGTGCTAGATTGGGATGGACACCTCTTACCTAAAGAAAGTTGATTCTTAAAACTTGAGAATTCCATTAAACTGTTGTGGCTTAAATAGCCATACAAGATGTAAATACAGAGAAGATTACAAAATCGGTGTCTGCCTGACTCAGTGATCCAAACAATATTCAATATTAGAATATATACATTTGCATAACTTACTCCTTATTAATCACGTAGAGAATGTCAATAACGTAATAAGAATCAAAAGATGAAGAAAATCATTATGTACAACTGATAATATACAAAATATGGAAGAAATTGTGGTCTTGGTCCTACAGGACACGACCTGTTTCATTTTAGTCCTAAATCTTGCACTTTTGACGCCAAAAGATGAAAAGCATGCAGAAGTGGCCCTTCACTTTTTTCAAATTTTCTTTTTCACTTTTGGTCCCAGGTGTTTTAGTACTGTTGGTCTCAAATATAGATAAACCTGTTGGGAGGGAAATATAGAGTTCGGGGGTGGGAGAAACAGATTTTGGCATTAGTTGAAGGCTTTCCAAAACACATGAAAAAACATCCACAGTTTTTTTAGCATACATTCTTGGTTGAAAAAACATAATGAAAACAAAATAAGAGATGCAAAACATAATGTATATCTTGATCTAAAAAAACATAATACAACTGAAGGAGTACTAAATTTAAGTTCTCTTCATATTAGCCAAATGATCACACTTCTCACAATCAAAATTTAATTTTATGTTCCACATCCATCACAAAAAAATAATGTGCACTTTTAAGTATATTCTATCAAAAACAAAAACTCTCATAAAATCCCAAAACATAAATGGGAACAAATTATGATAGTGGTCCATTTGGTCAAGAAAAAAATGTACTACTTAGTTTCTTCCTAGAGATGGTGGCTAAACCAGCAATGCTTCTTTATTTGTTCTTTCACAAGTTATAAAAATTCTATATAAATTTCTACCTTTTAATATCCCTAGCATGGATTGGAAACAGGAGTGAAGACTGTCAATAATGTTGTCTGTAAGGAAGATAACGTCTAACATGGCGAGTTCATATTGGTGATGCTTTGGGTTGGAACCTTTGGTGAGCTTGAAATTAAGTTCGTTAGCATGGGTGAGCATGGGACTTTTACAATCGATAAACTACTGAAAGTCATAAGTAATAATTGGATGCCGACTAGTAAACTTGACGACATAATTTACATTAATTGTGATGAGGGGTTCATCACGATTAGGAATGGTGTTTGGAGAAGGGAAAAAATATATGAGCTAGGCTTAAGGATCAAGGAGTGATACCATGAAGAAAGTTGAGAATTTCATCCCAGAGTTGTGGCTTAAATAACATACAAGAAATATATACAGAATCAGTGTCTACCTAACTTAGTGCTACAAACAAGAATCAATATTACATAATATACATTTACTTAACAACTTACTCCTTAATCACGTACATAAAGTCAATGACATAATTAAAGTTAAAAGAGGAAGAAAATCAATACATACAACTAATAATATATATATAAAAATATGTAGATGAAGAGAATCAATGGATATAGGTTATCCATTGATAATTCTTGTCATTGTCTTTTATATATTGAGCAATTGAGAAGTTTGTTTTGCTAATGTGATTCTACACATGTGACATGAAAATTAGTAGTTTCATAATAAAGCTCCAATGGCTGCAATTCGATATACATATATATATATATATATATATATATATATATATATATTTGGTTTATGTTGTTACATTTCTATATTTCTTTTTTTCTTCCCCAAACATCCTAACTTAAATATATGAATTAAACTTCTTTATTATGTCTTGAAGTCACGAGGAGCATGAAGTAGAGAGTTTTATCTAAATACAAAAGAGAAGCCGATATTGTTTCGAGAAAATGATGAAAACGAATTAAGAGAGAGCTAACTTTTGGTTAATAGTGTACAATGATTCATGTTTCAGATTGATAAATACATTCTCTCGGACCTTGCATCAATAGTTGACCTATCTTTTGGTTTTTCACTGATAAAACTCTATAATATTATAATATAATAATGTATAATTATCCAGTGAATGGATATCGAGTTATTATATTGTAAGGAGTGATATGTCATAATTAAAAGTTGTCGAAACTGGTGAATTATTATTATTATTATTATTATTATTATTATTATTATTATTATTATTATTATTATTATTATTATTATTATTATTATTATTATTATTATTATTATTATTATTATTATTATTATTATTATTATTATTATTATTATTATTATTATTATTATCATCATCATCATCATCATCATCCAGTAAAAAATGGAATGCTAATCATAACTAGTTGATTAGGTAATTATATATACAAATATTAGGAGTGCCCATGGAACTCGACATTTACCGAAAGCATACCGAATCGAAAAAGAACCGTTGATTTTTTACTTTCTCCAAATCGAACTGTACTGGAATTATGGTATGGTTTTGGATATTCAGTAATATCCATACCAAGAACTGTACCAAACTTTATCGAAGTGGCCTGAACCATTCCATACCAAAAATCGAGATTACAAAAATATATAAATATATTAACCATTTCAGATATAGAGCAGTTTACAACTAGTTTTGTGCATAATTTTCACACATTACTACTTTTTGACGATCTTACTTGAAATATTTACTTATGACTTGATACCTATGCCAACGTAAAATTTAATTTTAGTTGCAACTCTGGTGAAAGTATGCTGATTTTTGTTTTCCAGTTGTAACTTTGATGTTAAAAATCTTCAAATAACCGAGTATATAGTACCAAATTAACCGCTTCATTAGATCCATCAGATCTGAAATACTGTACTGAATTGTTTTGAATTTAGGGACGGTTCGATACGGATCTTTATAAGTTTTTATTTGATTTCGGATCTTAAATTTTGGAAGTACCAAACTTTAGGATAGTACTGGATTTTTCAAATCTTCGATTCATACTGTCCCGTCCACACCCCCTAACAAATATGACAAAAAAGATTTGGGAAGCACTCCCAATTTTTCTGTGTCGCTCACTAGGCGTCTACGTGAAATCTATTAATGGTCATACTCATTTAATATATGTCATAAACATTTAAGTTAGATTGAACTGTCTTTTCATTTGGAATAGAATATGTATTTATTCATTAACTTTAAAAGTTACACTTCTTTACCATCAAAAGCAAATACCTATTTTTAAGTTTGATTAATCATTCTTCAAATAATCTTTGGTCCATTTGCCATGACCTTTTGCAGGGCCCCTGTAAAACTACCCGTACTTGAATTTGCCATAAATTCTTTTTTATCCAACAAGTTAGAAGCCATAATACAATTGACTATTTGTAGTTGGTAAATTGTGTTTGAATTTGTGATCATAAATAATTGTGCACACCAATAGACAATATATATTCATATATAGATATATACAACTATATAGAATAAAAAAATAAAACAAAATACTCAATAAAGTTTCATAGTCAAAAGCGAGGTTTGTTATCAAGTAAAATTATTAGACTTGATAAAATGTGGATTAGAATCATCGCGAGTATAAATGTAACTCAAAAAACAAAACATACATAAAAATTAATTCATATGAGCTCAATTAAAGTTGACTTATTTATTTTATTAAGGTTTGACTTATTCTCTTCTTCTATAGTAGGAGATGGGGAAGCAATGTTCGAACCCCTGGCCTTGATAATAAATTAGTGAGGTAAAACAAAATCCACAGGAACTTCCGAAATATTTAAAATCAAGTAAATACTTAAGAAAAAACGCATAACAAGAAAAAAGCTGAAAAGGATATATTTAAGTACTATTGTGAAAAATTCTCCAATATGAATACGAATATTTTCATGATTAAAAGATTTATTAAAGCACGTGCATTGCACGGGCTATTAATCTAGTGATTAAAAAATAGTTGAGACAATGGACTTGTTTGTTTATATTTCTAAAGACATCTTTTTCATTTTTTACTGTGCTTGTTGGATTTATGCCTTGAACCTCGTCTGTTTTTGTTTCACATATGTTGTCAAGGTGGAGATGCCTTAAATCTGTTGTCTGCTGGATTTGGATGCGTCGGAGGACACCACCGCGACGAGTGGTAGCGGCCACAACAAAAGATGCGTAGTTGAGGCTGCAGCACTGGAAGACTAATGCGGCCGCGTCAGGCTGAACGCAGCAGCGTCAAGGAAATGAACACGACCGCAACTAAGGCGAACACGATCATGACGTTTGGAGCTTAGTTAAGGCGTCAGAGTCAGTGTTGGACGTGGTCACATTCGTTAGACGATTTAGTCTATTTTCGGCCTTATTTGAGGCTTAGTCAGTTAGGGTATATATATATGAGAGCTCTAATTGATCTAGAGTTAATCTGAATCAATCAATAATCTGGTGAGAAAGATGACTGGGATAAACGTGAAAGTCAACAAATTTATGGGGAGAAATAGTTTCAGTCTGTGGCAAATCAAGATGCGAGCCTTGTTGAAATAACTAGGATTGTGGGCACGCTGATGTCGAATGATAAGTAGGGCAACACGGTGGCTCTTAGAGAGGCTGAGATGGCCAGTTTGGAGGAGAAAGAACATTCAACGCTCATGTTATGTCTCACAGATGATATCATTACCGAGGTCGCAGAGGAGGAAACTGCGACAAGTTTTTGGTTGAAGCTGGAGAGTCTGTATATGACAAAGTCGATTACCAATAAGTTGTTGTTGAAGCAACGTCTGTTTAGTCTGCGTATGCACAAAACTTAGTCGCTTTGTGAACATCTGGACACAATTTTATTAGAATTGCATAATATTGATGTTAAAAAAAGAAAGATGAAGATGCTGCTTTAATTCTGTTAGTTTCTTTGCCTCTGTTATATGAAAATTTCGTTCAGACTTTTATTGTTGGGAAAGATACTGTGACTCTGGAGAAAGTTAGATCATGTTTGCATACAAGAGAGCTGTGCCATAAAGCATTAGGTACAAGTACGAATATTCATGCCGCTGGGCTAGTAGCCAGTGGGAGTAGGGGACCTGGAAATTCAGGGAAGAAGAAATCAAGTTTCAGAGGTCCTTAACCGGATGATACTTGTAACTATTGAAACAGACGGGACATTGGAAGAATGATTGTCCGAAGAAGAAGTGGAAGGGGGAGAATAAAGTAGGTACTGTTACTGTTGCTAACGGAGATAACACTTGCTCCGAAGATGACCTGGCCCTAGTCGTTGCTAAACAAACAAGTCTCACTGATGTGTGGGTTCTTCACTCTAGGGCGTCTTACCATATATGTTCGCGCATGGAGTGGTTTACAACTTACAAGTAGGTAGATGGAGGTAATATTTCTATGACCGATAATTCTATTTGCAAGGGGGTTGGGATAGGCTCAATCAGGATACAAACACATGATGGTAGGTTCTGCACATTGAACAATGTTAGGCATGTTCCACACATGACAAAGAATCTGATATCACTTAGTGTATTGGATAGTAAGGGATACAGTTTCAAAGGTTCAGGTGGAGTTCTGAATGTCTACAAGGGTTCGAACGTAGTTTTGAGACGTGTAAATATGGGTCTTTGTATTTATTGGAAGGTTCAACTTTGTCTGTTTCTGCTGCTGCAACATCTGAGGTTTCCAAGGAAAATCTGACTAAGGTTAGTCCTACTGTGAAGTCTATTGTTTTGTCTTAAAATAGTAGTGTTGACAAATAGGTGGAGCAGAATGAGTCACAAGAAGGTGATGGAGATTCACACTCTGTCACTGAGCTGAAAGATGTACCACTAGAAAGTCAATAAATTGAAGCTAGATCGTTTAGTGTAGGCTTGATCGAGCTAGAAGAGTTGGAGTTGAAGCTCCAAAAAATTATGGAATTGAGGATATGGTGAGATTTTCATTGTCCAAGGTACCCGAAGAAGATTCTGATTCTGCTGCTGCTACACTGTTTCGAGTTCCCTATGCTAGTATAGCGGGAAGTTTGATGCATCTGAAGAGGCTTTTCTAGTATCTTAGAGGTACGTCTGAAACTTCAAATTTGTTGAATGTCAAAAGCTGTTAGTTGTCCCATCATTAGGACAAATCTAGGTACGAGAGGTTGCTCGTACAATCTGGTCACGTTTAGAGTGCATATGTTAAAGGAAAAAATGATAAAAACGCCCTTTAGCTTTGGCATAATTAAAAAATTACCCTGTAACTTAGGACATTTAAAAAATTACCCTGTAAATTACAAAATGTTGATAAAATTGCCCTGCAACCGGGTATAGTAGGTGACACAACAGGTGACAGCTGCTGTGGCTTATTTAAGATGATTTGACTATACTACTTGGTATTTTTTTTCTATGTGGCATTATGTTAAAAAAAACATGTGTCATTGTAGTGTGTTATAACATGCTTATTTGGATAATAGTAAAATGTGAATATTAAAAAAATATATATATTTATTTTATAATAATCCTCAGAACCCACACCCCCCACCCCACCCTCTATCATCACACCCCACCCTTCATGTCCTGCCCCAGCCCTTTTTCAGCCTCCAAATTAATCAATTTCAGCCCGGCAGGTGGCGGTGGGAGGATGGCAGTGGCGCGGCGGCATGGGAGGGAGGCAGTGGCGCGGCGACGGTGGAAGGATGGCAGTGGTGCGGAGGCGTGGGAGGGAGATAGTGGTGCGGCGGCGGTGGAAGGAAGGACAGAAGAGGAGGAAAATTTCTTGAGAGAGGAGAGTAGGCAGAAGGTGAGGAGAGATGGATCTAGTTGCTCTTCGTATTACTCCCTCTCTTCTAATGGTGATTTTGAAAGTGAAAATGAAATTGAGCTTAAGGAAGGGAGATTTCAAGAAGAATCGTCGAGTGACCATAAGAAAAATTCTAGCACAAAGCAAAAACTAGGTTCTTCTTTCTTGGCCGGCGGCTGTTGCCGCTTTTCACTTTTTTTTTTTTTTTTTTTTTTTCTGTTTGCTTTTACCCAATTTTTGTTGCACAGTTCATAGGTTTCTAGTAATGGGGTTGCACACCCACTTCTGCAAGTTGGGCTCTGTTCTGCGAGCTTCGATCTGCCGCTTCATCGTCGTCTCAGATTTCATCAATCCATGGACGAAGATGACGACAATCCAACATATCTAAATATTTTTCGTAAACGAAGAGAAGAATCGATCGATTGCACAAATAAATCGCAGATCTGATATGCTCCCACATTGGCCGATCTAATTAGATATAATATCCAAAATTTAAATTGCGACCAGTAAATCAAACTCGAGAACATGCATTTACACCAAACCAATTTGCTACAACATTTCACTTCCAAAGTAGAGCAGCTTCAGCCTTCAATTAGGCATAAGACATGCAATGCTGATCTGGATTTGGACAGCAACTTTCGGTAACACTTGCCAAACTAAAGTATATGAAATGTAAGGAAATTGTCTCTAAAGCTTGGTCAACCTCCTTGGGAAATTCGTCATCTTTCTTCTTCCTCCCTTTTGATCTTTTTCATTTTTTCTCTTGTTCTAATTAATTGCGGTTGATGCTCTGTTTTCTTGTTCTTTTTAGTTTTATGAATTTTAGTACTTTTAAAATAATTTCTTTTTTTTTTTTAAATTTCTGAAATCTAAAGGAATTTTTGAATTTTGAAATTTTATGAAATTACATAAATTTTAGTATTTTAAAATAATTTTCACAAATAAATATTTTATTTCTCAATTTTAAATAAATTTTTTGGAGTTCTAATTTTTTATAAATTAAAATTAATTTTTTATACTATTTTTCTATTTTTTTTCCACCCTAATAGGTGACCCAGCAAAAAAAAAAAAAACATAAAATAGATTAAAAAAACAACTGCCACGTCAGTAAATTCTTGCCACCTCAACATGTGACCTGTTGTGTCACTTGCTATACCCGGTTGCAGGGCAATTTTATCAACATTTTGTAAATTACAGGGTAATTTTTTAATTATGCCATAGTTAAAGGGCATTTTTATCAATTTTCCCTATGTTAAATCTAGGCACTTTTGGGGTGCATCTGTTACATTTGGTCTGTGAGAGGACATATATTGATCTGTGGGAGGATTCAAGTCAAGGTGGAGATTTGTTGGATTTATGCCTTGAATTTCGTCTGTTTTTTGTTTCACATCTGTTGTTAAGGTGGAGATACATTAAATCTGTTGTCTGCGGGATTTGGATGCGTCGGGGGACGCGGCAGCGACGGGCAGTAGCGGCCGTGACAAAAGCTGCGTAGTTAAGGCTGCAGCACTGGAAGACTAACGCGGCCGCGGCAGGCTGAACGCGACCTCGACTAAGGCGAATGCGGTCGTGACGTCTTAGTTAAGGCTTTGGAGTCAGTGTAGGACACAGTCTCATCCGTTAGGCGATTTAGTCTATTTTCGACCTTATTTGCGGCCTAGTCAGTTAGGGTATATATATGAGAGCTCTAATTAATTTAGTGTTAATCTGAATCAGTCAATAATCTGTGTCTGATCATCTGTAACTCTGAAGAATATCTGAATAAAGAATTCCTCCCTTCTGCCCATGGACGTAGCTAATACATTGTTAGTGAACCACGTAAATCTGTGTGTTGATTATTTCTCGTTTGTGTTCTTTCTTGCATCCGTTATAACAATGCTAAACATTTAAATTAAATTATGTTTGTTTCAACATTTTGATACACATCATTTATGCATGTATTTAGGTCAATTTAGGTATATATTTTATGACATTTACATGCATATTAGGCCAAGATTTTTATTTGATATATTGGGCCATTTGACGTGTTTTGACTTATTTTGGAGTTAATTAAGTGATTTTGTTCCATTTGGATGAAGTTCGGAGAATAAACAAGTCAAATAGGGTAAAAACATACGAAAAGGGAGTTAAAGAGCAAAATGGTCGACCACGGCCGCGTCTATGGTCACAGTCACATCAAAAGTGGCCTAGAACATGAAAAATACATTGGCCAAACATCACGGTCGCGATGAAACACTTCCCGAAAGTGAAGTTTTCTGTCTTGAGATCTACTACTCCGATTGAGGTGAAATTGATGGCATTGGAAAGCTGATTAAAAGAGCTACGACTTTTTCAAAAAGAGGACAAACCCAAAAATGGTCGGAAAACCCTTAAACAACTTTGAATCTTGTAAAACAATGTAGTGTCGGCCCATTACTTGGCCCACAAGCCCAAAAAATGAGTTTTGGACGAGTTTTCCTATTCCAATTAGATTTTTTCCCTCTTTATCCTAGATATGTACTCCTATAAATACCCCAACGCTCTAGACACCAAAGGGAGAAATTTGATAGAATTACGTACTTTAAGCGCTCGATAACACTCGGAAGCAAGGATCGAAGATTAAGGCGTGACATGACAAAAATTGGCGGTTGAAGTTTCTGGTTTAGTTTGTTCTTTCTTTTGTATCTAATTTTCAATGAAGTTTGTCTATGAATGTTTATATGATTTGAATATAATTATGAGTAGCTAAACATGTATGTGTTCTAGGGGTAGAAAGAAGGCTACGAAGAATGATGTATTGATTTTTACCGTTTAATTCTAGACTCCAATTTGTGCGTTTATCTATGTGTTTGTCTTCTTCTTATGATTTATTTTGAACTGATCACTTAAGTTAAATTAACATGGTTAATAGTTTCACTCCAGGAGGAGGCAATTGTTAATAGAGGTACAACACATAGTGTAATTGTCCATGATTGCGTAGACATTGGTTAAGGGTCTTTTGGGAGTCTTTAGGTTTAGTCGACTTCAAAGGGTGACTAAGTCTAGTAGATCAACAACCTAATCACTTCGGGAGGAGGGTTAGGTGTACTTGGGTGCTGTCTAATAACACTAAACTTGGTTTAAAAGTCTAGAATTTTAGGTTAAATCAAACATCAGGATCGTAATTGAAATCTATACCCTAGGATACGCTGTAATCTATCTGAGTAGTTCTTAATCATTCAATCTCTATTTTCCAAGTTGTTTATGGCTTATTTATTACTTTTATGCAATTCAGGTTTAGAATTTACATCAACCCTACAAATTCAGAGTCTAGTTAGGAGAATCTTAGATTAATCGGAGTATCGAACTAACGTTTAGAGTCAGTCCTTGAGGATCGACCTTAACTACCACTACCTACACCTAAATCGTATATTTCGGTAACTTCGGGTTAGGAAAACCTCTGTCACATTTTCATTTAGATACTTTTACTAAATCATTATACTTAAATTAAACATTTGCATTGGCTTCACCACTATTAATTCATCTAATATAATATATACTAGTATCGTACCCATACACGCGAACTATATATCTATATAATAAATATTAGAACATAACCTATATCAACAAAAAATGTAAAATGACTACAAATTCTGAAAGACCTCCTTGTACACAACAATGGTGGTAGTCTTTCTTTCTGGATCTTCGTCATCACATACCAAAATCTTCAAACCTTTTCTATTCGTGACGCGAGATACAATAATATATAACTGATCATGACTGAAAACATATTTTTCAAGAACAAACCAACATGGTTAAGTGATTGTTCTTGACTCTTGTTTATTGTCATCGCATAAGAAAGGATAAATGGAAATTGTCGCATCTGAAATCGAAAAAGCATTCTCTTATTCGAAAGAGTCACAGAAAGTCGAGGGATGAGAACTGTTACACTAGCATTATCCCCTAATATCACCTTTGCCTCAACCACGTGATCACCAAGTTTTGTAATCACCAATCAGGTACCATTGCACAATCTCTGGGAATGATCTATGTTCCGTAATAACATCACTGGCATACCAATTTTAAGCTTTATCTCGTGATTAGGCACCCTAGAACATTTTATCAAATTCAAAAACTCTAGAGTGTTAAGATCATTCAAAAGATCCACATTCACATAAAAATTTACACGGCGTGTCGGAGCTCAAGTATGTTCTACACTCCGAAATATTTTAGGAAGTCATGTACTCATTAAGAGAGTCAACAACAATTAGGATAGGTGTCATTATGACTCTGCCACGTAGGTAAGAAATTTCATCACTTGCTTTCCCAAAATCCGGGTACGTACTCTCAACAATCGTTGCAATAGGATTCTCACCTCTTTCGAGAAGAATATCTTCCGGAATGTCAATCTCCACTTCTCCATCATTTGGCCCACCAATAACACCATCTCCAATACTTGCAATCCATTCTGAAAAATTTCTTAGCTCTTGAACCTCGATATCATCAGGAAGATTCTGCAGACGCATGTTCTTTGTCAAACGTAATACCTTAAATAAGGCCACAAATATGATGAATGAATGGTCGCGTACACTATATCTTATCTTGTACCTTTTGGTACTACAGGTAGAATCTGTCTAAAATCTCCTTCTAGCAAAACACTCTTCCCACCAAACGGAGCCTTCTTCTTCGTGATGTCACGAAGTAGTTTATCCGGAGTTTCAAAAAAAAAAATTCTTGTGCATCATTGGAGCTTCATCCCAAATAATTAATTTACACATCCCTATCATATGAGCTAAAGGGCTTCCTAACATTATACTAGATGATGAATCCTCATGAACATTCAATGGGATTTTAAAACGCGAGTGCGCAGTCCTTACACCAGGTAATAATAGTGATGCAATGCCACTTGATGCAACATTTAAAATTATTTCACCTCTGGATCGCAAAGCAGCACATAGTGTTCTCCAAACAAAAATATTGCCAGTCCCACCATATCTATATACAAAGAATGCCCCCCCATTGCCAGTGTCTAAAGAATTCATAAAAAATGAATAAACAAATCATTGTTCATCGGTCATATCGCCCACCAATTTTTCGTGTTCAACAGCTAAAAGCTTCACGATCATACATAAGTTCATCAGCAATGAACCGGTTTCCTGATCCTACCTGATTCGAGAAGTCCGCAACAGGCACCTGATCACAATCCGAAAGACTATTTCCAGTACTCCGTAACATTTCCTCGATCTCCACAAGAGTAAGATTTTTTATTTCTTCATCAGTCATTGTCAAAGCTACAAATAAATAAACATTTTTTCATCAACAACACAACATTGACTTATTTTATTTTATACAATAAGCGGTATATATTTTAATTAAATTAAATTTATTCCATACCTTGGTTCTTCCTTTGAATATGCTATTTCTACAAAATGTCATAGGTTAGGTGTGTCCCAAATTGTTCCAAACGTGCTTAGGTCTTTCATTAAGTTAGAGAATAGAATTGTAACAAACAACACTCTCAAGTGTTGAGCAGATGCCCAATGGTTGGCCTCTTCAATGACATCAATATATTCTCTATCATCCTCCAATAATCTCTTAGTGTATACGAGAAAACTGAACTGCCAGATGACTGTAAAGCTATAGGCAGTAAGTGGGTATACAAGAGAAAGAGAGGAGGGGATGGAGAGGTTATAGCCTTTAAGGCCAGGCTAGTGGCAAAAGGGTATACCCAGGTGGAGGGTAAAAAGATTATGACGAAACCTTTTCGCCAGTAGCCATGCTCAAGTCCATTCGGATCCTTCTCACCATAGCAGCTCATTTAGATCTTGAGGTTTGGCAAATGGATGTCAAGACCGCTTTCTTAAACGGTTACCTTGAAGAAGGTAGGGACATCTATATGCAGCAACCAGAAGGTTATGTGAGGCAAGGCGAAGAGCATCTGTTCTGGAAGCTTAAGAAGTCCATTTATGGACCCAAGCAAGCTTCTAGGTCATGGAACTTATGTTTTGACGAGGTGATTAAATCCTATGGATTTACTCAAAGTGAAAACGAAAGTTGTGTGTATCGCATAGATGTCAACGGAGATAAAGTATTTCTTGCACTTTATGTAGATGATATTCTCCTAGTTGGTAACAATGTGGAAGTATTATCAGACATAAAGAGATGGTTATCCAAACAGTTTCAGATGAAGGACTTAGGAGAGGCAGCTTACATCCTTGGGACCAAAGTTATAAGGGATCGCAAGAAAAGGATGTTGAGCTTATCTCAAGCGGCCTACATTGATACTGTGATTGCTCGTTTTAGTATGCAAACCGCCAAGAAAGGATTTCTACCTTTCAGACATGGCGTTCCACTTTATAAGGAGATGTGTCCTAAGACACCAAAGGAGAAAGAGGAAATGAGACAGGTACCCTACGCTTCCGCAGTGGGAAGTCTTATGTATGCAATGCTATGCACGAGACCTGATATCTGCTATGCAGTCGGCATAGTGGCAAGATATCAGTATAACCCTGGACAGGCGCATTGGACTGGGGTAAAACATGTACTCAAGCACCTGAAAAGGACTAGAGATTACAAGCTAGTTTACCAGGCAGACAGTCTAAATCCCTTGGGTTATACGGATTCGGATTTCCAGGCAGACCAGGATGAGAAGAGATCTACCTCAGGCTATGTGTTTACCTTGGGAGGAGGAGCCATTTCATGGAGGAGTGCAAAGCAGAGATGCATTGCAGACTCCACTATGGAAGCCGAATATGTAGCCGCATCAGAGGCTGCTAAGGAAGCAGTATGGCTCCGGAATTACCTCTTGGATCTAGGCATGGTACCTAGTTTGCCTAAGAGTATCACAATCTATTGTGACAACTCAGGTGCAGTGGCAAACTCAAAGGAACCCAGGACCCACAAGGCGAAAAAACACATAGAGAGAAAGTACCACATAATACGAGAAATCGTAATACGAGGAGATGTGCGGATAGAGAAGATTTGTACGACAGAGAATTTAGCTGATCCATTCACGAAGAGCTTACCGCAGAAAGTCTATGACAAGCATGTTCAGGGACTAGAACTGCGATTGATGCCACCCACTTAGGAAACTTTCAGTATAAGTGGGAGAATGTAATAGCTAGATAGTTAGACACCGAGTATACTAAAAGTTTGCTTTAGTATAAGTGGGAGATTGTTGGATTTATATACTGAAAGCAAAACTTTTTATATACAATGTTTCCAGTTATTCACTATTTATCTCCTATCTGATTATATTTGCATTTTCACTATGTATGTGTCCCCATATCTCTTGCAAATAAGTAGATCCTATGGTGTGTTGAAGATCACATAAGATCATATGATTGGTTAAACTTAAAGAGATATAAAATGTAAATCACAGCTTAGACAACTTGAGGACGAGTTGTTGGTTTAGGCTACAGTATAAAGTAGAAATAGTTTATCTTGACTATTTACTTATATTGGTACGTATTTACGTATTGATAGGATCACGGTGAGATATGTTCTTCTGCCTGACCTTAGTGAAGAACTAGAGATCTCGGTGACTTATAATAATCTAAACCCTAAATAAGATTACAATTATGAATGCTTGTTTGTGTGTCACTTTGATTTACTATGGGCAAGAGTTAAGATATAACTTTTATGCTATGTATTTTGGGTGACAGCAAATTGCATATAATAATTGGTAATTTGTATTTAAGTAACCGTATTCGTTTAGGATGATGATATCCCCTTAAGGAGCTCAAAAGGTTTATTGTACTAAACCCTGCAGGTTGATTAAGTTCAGGTACAATAATAAGGTTGAGTGGTACGACTTAAGGAATAAATAAGAAATTAATTGATTTAAGATGTCAGAGGCTTTAATTAATTAATGGATATTCGATATCTTAAAACGGGGATTAATTAAGTCTAATTCAAGCCCCGACTCAACTCGGGAATAAAGGGGTAAGTCAGTATTAATTCTCTAGTGGAATGAATTAATATTTATGAATTAATTATGTTCTGGGCTGAACAAGGAAGAATTGATTCATAGTTAGACCCATCTTTATTTCTTGTATTTGATCCCTGGACTGGCCCATATAGACTCCTAGTCCAAGTAGGAATAGAGAATTAAATTCTTAATAAGGAATTAAATTCCTAAAACTAGATGGAATTAAACTACTAGGCTTGGCCCACACTCAACCATGTATTATAGAGAGAAAGAAGAATTAAGGTGAAAAAGAAGAATTAACACTCAAAAAGACATTGAATAGAGAGAAAGAGAGAGTAGGCGGCGGCGGTTTAAGGTGTTCCTTCCCACGTGGAATTCTTCAAAGTTCGTCGTCCATCCGACGTGGAGGATTGAGTAGGGGATACAGTCCATAAGGTTAAGACGGGAGTAAAAAATCATTCAATCAGAAATCGGCCTCTTGTGTAAACAACTATCAGGTCGAAGGTGTTCCTTCCCACTTGGAATCCTTCAAAGTTCGTCGTCCATCTGGCGTTGAGGATTGAGTAGGGGATACAGTCCATAAGGTTAAGACGGGAGTCTAAAATCATTCAATCAGAAATCGACCTCTTGTGTAAACAACTATCAGGTCGAATCCCTTAACTCCTATGTGTTATAGGCGCATGTTAGGGTTTATATAAATTTATAGATCCATCTCTAGGGTTAATTAATAAAGATACAAATTATGACAACCAAGAAGGCTCCTAGGGAAAGGGATTAATTATATTACTTTCTACAAGAGTATTATAATAGATATAAATTCCTACAACTGGTATCAGAGTTAGGTCTGTCTTCTTGGCTCTGTCAGATATAATTTGTTTATTGATTATAAATGTGCGTTGTGAATGTTTAATTTTTGTCGTTCTTCGTGGCTCGTTTTACGTCATGTTTGTTGGCGTTGGGTTGTTTTTTTTACCACGAGAAAATTCGTGGTTAGATTCGTTTTTACTTATATTTTGTTGAAATATCTATAAAAGTCGAAGAACGAAGACGAAAAACGCGAAGAACCCGGTAGCATGCAGCCGGCGTCCGGCAGCAGGCCGCCAGCGCCCGACGCTCGGCAACAGCAGCCCCGTCGCCCGGCGCTCGGCAGCAGCAGGCCCCGTCGCCCGGCACTCGGCAGCAGCGGCCCCGGCGCCCGGCGCTCGGCAGCAGCAGGCCCCGTCGGCTGGCGCTCGGCAGCAGCCGGTCCGGTCGCCCAGCGCTCGGCAGCAGCAGGCCCCGTCGCCCGGCGCTCGGCAGCAGCAGGCCCCGTCGGCCGGCGCTCGGCTGCAGCAGACCCCGTCGCCCGGCGCTCGGCAGCAGCGGCCCCGGCGCCCGGCAGCAGCTGGCCCCGGCGGCCGACAGATTGCTGTTGGAGGGGCGGCGGCGGCTAGGATTTGCAAACCCTAGCAGATCGTTGCCATGCACGGGCCTGAGCGCGAGCGAGGCGCTGGGCTTCGGCCCAGCAGGCCCCGACGGCTCTAGACGGCTCGGCACCCTCGGCCGTGGCGTGGGCGTAGGCTAAGGTTTCGGCCCGACAGCCCATTGGCCCATGCAGCCTGTTTACTAGCCCAGTGTGTTTTTCATTTTAACCCGGTCCGTACCGAGTATGCGAGACCCGACGTGAAGGCCCAAGAGACTTGAAGATTTGTATTTTCTAAATTATTGTAATAGTTTAGGATTTAATTTTTCCATGTTGAGCCACAAAGAATGATTTTTATTTATTTTTATCGTTTCTTTATTGCTCAATGGATGAATGATATTTATTATCATGTTTATTATGTCTACGTGATTTATTAATTGCGCTTAGACTATCATGCTAGGACCTTCTCGTATATTAGCATATTTAAATTCTCCGAGCATGCTTTATTTGTTGTGCTTAGTTTTTATTTATGCTTAGGATTACGTGTTGTTGCATGGACAAACCTTTTGAAGTAAAAGACTAAGCAAAATCCGACAATTTGAATTTCTAAAAATAGTCAAAAGACCTCCACAACCGGTCTCTAGGCAAAAATAAATAATAAATTTAGTAAACGTCCACACGCGTGGCTTGCTCACATTTATTATTTATAAGTTTGCTAGCTGGGACTTCTAAATAAATCATTTAATCCCAAAAGAAAAGTGGGAGTTACACACGTATGATTTTCATAAGTTTTCTAGATAGTTGGAAACAAATGGGATAACGAAGGTTAAATAAATTGGAAGCGATGTAGTCCACCGGAAGTGTGTCAAATCCAAGAATTTGTTTACAAGTGTTAGGACGTGGTCACTGCTTAGATATTAATTTTAAGTACAATTCCTCGCGGAGTCACTTCTTAAAAATAATATGGTCTAGTATAAAAGTCCAATTATTAATTTCATTTGTCAAAAGGTTAGGTTGACATGGATTGAAATTAAAATGACTAGGTATTTTAGTCTGGTTAAGGGATTTACATATAAACATCCACCCGCGTGGGTTATATGTAAATTTCTTGGGCTATTGGAGGATTCAATCAATATTGTTTTATCAAAAGATTACAATATTGTTGATTCAAATTATATGTGATTGTGCTCTTACATGTTTATTGTTTAATATTTTCAGATATGTCGTTATCGTCTGTTATAAATATTCCCGCACAACACCCCTTAACCGGTCCTAATTATAAAGAATGGAAACGTAATCTGGAGTATATTCTTATCGCTGAGGAACACTATTTCGCGTTTGTTACTCCTCGTCCGGATCCCCTTACTACACAATTCACTGATGAGGAGCGGGCAAAGCATGACAGGTGGCACAAGTCTAATAATGTGGCCAAGTGCTACATTATGAACACTATGTTGTCTGCCTTGCAGCTCCAGCATCAGGACATGGACGATGCTGCCAACATCATGTTGAACCTTCAAGAGGTGTATGGGGAGTCGGACAGAGCTGCTCGGTTTGATTTAATGAGGCAAATCATGGAAAGTCGGATGACCGAGGGCAGCTCAGTGCATAATCATGTCATGCACATGATTAATCTCATGGACAAGCTTGACTTGATAAGAGGAGGTATCGACGGCGAAGTCAAGGTCGATATCATTCTCAACACTCTTCCCAAATCCTTTGAGAACTTCCGTCTCAATGCTGTTATGGCCAAGAAAGACTATACTCTTAACGAGTTACTTAATGACCTAGTTACAGCAGAGGGGGTGATGGGAAAGCATGCACAGGCTTTGGTTACTGCCAATGGGCCCACTGTTCCACCGAAAGGTAAGAACAAGAAAAGAGGCGAAAGGGCAAGGCCAAAGCAAATAGTGGGAGTAACGGAGGGGGCCCTAGTTGTGGATTAAAGAAACCCAAGGGAAAGTGTTTCAAATGCGGTAAGACTGGGCATTGGAAGAAAGATTGTCCAGTGCTAAAGGCAAAGGACCAAGGTACGCCATTAGCTTTAGTAACTGAAACATGTTTAGCCGCTGTTTTTGCCCATTCGTGGGTAGTGGATACAGGTGCGACTGATCATGTTTGTTACACCTTGCAAGGCTTCCAGCCAACAAGGCAGCTTAGGGATGGCGAGATCATCATCTCCATGGGCAATGCAGCAAGAGTCGCAGCAGTTGCAATTGGAGATTTTTCTTTATGCTTTAATGACACTGTTTTAGTTTTAAGTGATGTTTTGTTTGTGCCGAGTTTTCGGCGCAATTTAATTTCTGTTTCGAAACTTTATTGTGATGGATATTCAGTTGTTTTTGGTAGTAATGTTTCTATCATGAGAAATAACATAGTTATCTGCACTAGTGTTTTGAACAATTCTCTTTATACTATAACTTGTCTGCATAATACCCAACACTTCGTTGCATCAACATCATCGAACCCAAGGAAAAGGAAATTATCTTCTCAAGAGGATCAAACACATCTTTGGCACCTAAGACTAGGTCACATCAGTCTGAACCTGATCCAAAGACTAGTGTCTGATGGAGTGTTGGATTCGTTCCAACCAATTCAGACTAGAGCCTGCGACTCCTGTCTAGAGGGAAAGATGTCGACAAGGCCTTTCAAGGCAAAGGGGAATAGGGCCAAAGAGGTGTTAGAACTGATCAATTCTGACGTATGTGGACCAATGTCCACCCAAGCTCGTGGAGGGTATGAGTACTTCGTCACATTCATTGACGATTACTCAAGATACGGGTACGTTTATCTACTTCGCCGCAAGTCTGAATGCTTTGAGAAATTCAAAGAGTTTCAGGCGGACGTGGAGAAGAATCTAGATAAAAGTATAAAGTCATTGCGATCTGATCGCGGTGGCGAATACCTCAGCAACGAGTTCCAAAGGTACTTGTCAGAAGTTGGGATAACATCCCAATTGACTACACCAGGTACTCCCCAACAGAATGGTGTAGCAGAGAGAAGAAATCGAACTTTACTTGAGATGGTCAGATCTATGATGAGTTATGCATCTTTGCCCATTTCGTTCTGGGGATATGCCTTAGAAACAACTTCTTATCTGTTAAACCTAGTACCATCCAAATCAGTACCCAAGACCCCTGTCGAGTTAAGGTCAGGGCGCAAGCCTAGCTTGAACCATATAAGGATTTGGGGTAGTCCAGCACACATGCTGAACAAGGATGCTGGTAAGTTGGAATCTAGGTCTGAGGTAAGAATGTTTATAGGGTATCCAAAAGGAACGAAAGGTGGTTATTTCTATAGTCCTGATTCTTAGAAGAGGACTACATGATTAATCACAAGTCCAGAACCGATATTATCCTTCAAAAACTCGAAGGGAATGTCAGTACGATTCCAATTCAACAGCCACAAGTGCAAGAGGCAATAATACCAAGTACTGCACAACTCGTTGACATAATGCCTACACAGCCTCGACATAGTGGGGGGGGTTTTCATCAGCCTGATCGGTTCATGTTTGTGGGAGAATCTTCGGATTTGATCCCAGGAGACGGACATGCCGATCTCGATCCCTGGACTTATGCCGAGGCAGTAAATGACGAAGATGCAAAAGAATGGCGTCGTGCTATGGATTCAAAATATGAGTCCATAACTGCTATGGATGTATACGAGAAAACTGAACTGCCAGATGGCTGTAAAGCTATAGGCAGTAAGTGGGTATACAAGAGAAAGAGAGGAGGGGATGGAGAGGTTATAGCCTTTAAGGCCAGGCTAGTGGCAAAAGGGTATACCCAGGTGGAGGGTAAAGATTATGACAAAACCTTTTCGCCAGTAGCCATGCTCAAGTCCATTCGGATCCTTCTCACCATAGCAGCTCATTTTTAGATCTTGAGGTTTGGAAAATGGATGTCAAGACCTCTTTCTTAAACGGTTACCTTGAAGAAGGTAGGAACATCTATATGCAGCAACCAGAAGGTTATGTGAGGCAAGGCGAAGAGCATCTGTTCTGGAAGCTTAAGAAGTCCATTTATGGACTCAAGCAAGCTTCTAGGTCATGGAACTTACGTTTTGACGAGGTGATTAAATCCTATGGATTTACTCAAAGTGAAAACGAAAGTTGTGTGTATCGCATAGATGTCAACGGAGATAAAGTATTTCTTGCACTTTATGTAGATGATATTCTCCTAGTTGGTAACAATGGGGAAGTATTATCAGACATAAATAGATGGTTATCCAAATAGTTTCAGATGAAGGACTTAGGAGAGGCAGCTTACATCCTTGGGATCAAAGTTATAAGGGATCGCAAGAAAAGGATGTTGAGCTTATCTCAAGCGGCCTACATTGATACTGTGATTGCTCGTTTTAGTATGCAAACCGCCAAGAAAGGATTTCTACCTTTCAGACATGGCGTTCCACTTTCTAAGGAGATGTGTCCTAAGACACCAAAGGAGAAAGAGGAAGTGAGACAGGTACCCTACGCTTCCGCAGTGGGAAGTCTTATGTATGCAATGCTATGCACGAGACCTGATATCTGCTATGCAGTCGGCATAGTGGCAAGATATCAGTCTAACCTTGGACAGGCGCATTGGACTGCGGTAAAACATGTACTCAAGTACCTGAAAAGGACTAGAGATTACAGGCTAGTTTACCAGGAAGACAGTCTAAATCCCTTGGGTTATACGAATTCGGATTTCCAGGCAGACCGGGATGAGAAGAGATCTACCTCAGGCTATGTGTTTACCTTGGGAGGAGGAGCCGTTTCATGGAGGAGTGCAAAGCAGAGATGCATTGCAGACTCCACTATGGAAGCCGAATATGTAGCCGCATCAGAGACTGCTAAGGAAGCAGTATGACTCCGGAATTACCTCTTGGATCTAGGCATGATACCTAGTTTGCCTAAGAGTATCACAATCTATTGTGATAACTCAGGTGCTGTGGCAAACTCAAAGGAACCCAGGACCCAAAAGGCAACAAAACACATAGAGAGAAAGTACCACATAATACGAGAAATCGTAAAACAAGGAGATGTGCGGATATAGAAGATTTGTACGACAGAGAATTTAGCTGATCCATTCACGAAGAGCTTACCGCAGAAAGTCTATGACAAGCATGTTCAGGGACTAGGACTGCGATTGATGCAACCCACTTAGGAAACTTTCAGTATAAGTGGGAGAATGTAATAGCTAGATAGTTAGACACCGAGTATACTAAAAGTTTGCTTTAGTATAAGTGGGAGATTGTTGGATTTGTATACTGAAAGCAAAACTTTTTATATACAATGTTTCCAGCTATTCACTATTTATCTCCTATCTGATTATATTTGCATTTTCACTATGTATGTGTCCCCATATCTCTTGCAAATAAGTACATCCTATGGTGTGTTGAAGATCACAGAAGATCATATGATTGGTTAAACTTAAAGAGATATAAAATGTAAATCACAGCTTAGACAACTTGAGGACGAGTTGTTGGTTTAGGCTACAGTATAAAGTAGAAATAGTTTATCTTGACTATTTACTTATATTGGTACGTATTTACGTATTGATAGGATCACAGTGAGATATGTTCTTCTGCCTGACCTTAGTGAAGAACTAGAGATCTCGGTGACTTATAATAATCTAAATCCTAAATAAGATTACAATTATGAATGCTTGTTTGTGTGTCACTTTGATTTACTATGGGCAAGAGTTAAGATATAACTTTTATACTATGTATTTTGGGTGACAGCAAATTGCATATAATAATTGGTAATTTGTATTTAAGTAATCGTATCCGTTTAAGATGGTGATATCCCCTTAAGGAGCTCAAAAGGTTTATTGTACTAAACCCCGCAGGTTGATTAAGTTCAGGTACAGTAATAATGTTGAGTGGTACTACTTAAGGAATAAATGAGAAATTAATTGATTTAAGATGTCAGAGGCTTTAATTAATTAATGGGTATTCGATATCTTAAATACGGGGATTAATTAAGTCTAATTCAAGGCCCGACTCAACTCGGGAATAAAGGGGTAAGTCAGTATTAAGTCTCTAGTGGAATGAATTAATATTTATGAATTAATTATGTTCTGGGCTGAACAAGGAAGAATTAATTCATAGTTAGGCCCATCTTTATTTCTTGTATTTGATCCCTGGACTGGCCCATATAGACTCCTAGTCCAAGTAGGAATAGAGAATTAAATTCCTAATCCTAGAAGGAATTAAACTACCAGGCTTGGCCCACACTCAACTATGTATTATAAATACATGGTCTCTCATTCTGTGAAAAAGAAGAATTAACACTCAAAAAGATCACTGAATAGAGAGAAAGAGAGAGTAGGCGGCGACGGCGGTTTAAGGTGTTCCTTCCCACTCAGAATTCTTCAAAGTTCGTCGTCCATCCAGCGTTGAGGATTGAGTAGGGGATACAGTCCATAAGGTTAAGACGGGAGTCAGAAATCATTCAATAAGAAATCGACCTCTTGTGTAAACAACTATCAGGTCGAATCCCTTAACTCCTATGTGTTATAGGCGCATGTTAGGGTTCATATAAATTTATAGATCCATCTCTAGGGTTAATTAATAAAGATACAAATTATGACAACCAAGAAGGCTCCTAGGCAAAGGGATTAATTATATTACTTTCTACAAGAGTATTCTAATAGATATAAATTCCTACAGTTTTTTTCTGAAACTCAACGTATGTAAGATTGTTTGCCTCTGGATATTTCTTATTTACCTCGAACCAACCTAAAAACATGCTTTAACTGACACTCTATTGATCTAGAATATTTTCCAAATAATCACCTTCAGAAAAAACCACAGATTGTTAATTCTCAAGATGAAAACTCAGGCGCTCCACATGAGGGTATCGATATTGAATTTCAAAAGCAAAGATCCTCCAAGCAGCTTCACTTGGTGAAATGTAATGACAATCGTAGTACATACTAATCTCATCTACATTATTGCCATTCGCATTGTTAGCACTTGCCTTATAAAATCCAACCGTAACGCGATCATGACCTTTGTTTATATACTTGAACAGATACTTTATAAACCGAGATTGATTGCACCACTCAACGTTTATGTGAGCTCCATACTTTAGAAGAAGATATCTATTGTGGGGAACTACATATCCATTATTCAATGGGACACCACTCTTAAGAAATGTCCTTCCATCGTTTCTACGCCTATACACCGGATAACCATGATCATCAATACTAGTAAATTCTACGAACCTCTTCAGAAAATGCTTCGTACACTTGTTATCGTCATCGTCCATACACGGAGAATTAGGACGTGGTAATCCGTACGAACCATGAATCATGTACTCCTGCACCGCTAAGTAGTACTTGGGGTTCAACTTTTTCATCGGGTATTTCCGCATATATTATTCGATCGATGTCTGTCCCTGTTGGGTACTTATCTTCCTTTGAAAGGAAAAGAAGGATGTACGCATGAGGAAGGCCACGTTTCTGAAATTCAATGGTGTATACAACTGCAAATAATTTATATACAATTTTAGTGCATGATAATTTTAGTAAGTATTAATTTGAAAGTAAATATTACCATTTATTTAAAGTTCTGCAATAACACTGCCAGATACTTTCTTACAATGCAACTCATTAATAAGAGCATTGAGTTTAATCTTAAAAACCTAAACAAAAATATCAGGACGATCTTCCGGTCTCAATTTTCTTGGTTCAAGAAATCTAATGGTGACGTCTCCATCTCAATAAAACTTATATTTCTTAAAAGAAATGGACAACGTCACCACCTAAAATTAATATATATAAAATGCTTGTACTTTAATTTTGATGATAATTTTTGCTCGAAATAATAAATACCCAAAAGGTGTTTGTAAATCATGTTACACAATCTTAAAAGCTCATAATTACTTTAAAATACTTCATCATAACTTTTAAATAGAGATTGCATAATAGTTTAACAAAGTCTAAAGCGGAAGTGCATAACGAAATCTACGAAGTTGGCTTACATGTCCGCAAAATAGAGTATAATAAAGGTCTTTATCAATTATTAGTAGCTTTCACTTCGGACGAGGGCTCACATCCATCTTCACTCCTCTTCCATGTTAGTACCTGAAAGGAGGGGGGTGAGTACTACAATACAAAATATTTGTCTTAGCATAGGTGGGTACTAGGCTTTAAACATAAATTGAAGATTTGGGGCAACATTTGTAATTTTATAAAAGTTGAAGGACCATTTTGCAATTTCATAAAAACGAGCATTTTATGACACTTTAAAGGTCAAGTTGCATTGTTATAATTTCTAGAAAAATAGTGGCAATTTTGTAAAAGGGGTAGTGGCATTTTTGTAGATACAAGGATTGGTTAACTTTCAAAAAGGCTGACTTTGACTAGGAGCGGAATTGAAAATCGAAAATTTCATTTTAGCCCCTGAAGAATATCTAATTTTCAAAAGATGGTACATGAATCTCTGTAGCAACTTTGACCAAACTTTCCTGGCGACTCGGTGGTTAGAATTTTGATTGGGACATGACTACTGAAAGCTCTCGTCAAGAGCTTTCTAGAATGTCCAGCCACATAGCATCAGAGTTCGAAACAGAAAATTATGGCTGCTTGAATGTGGTTCGGTTACATGAGTTTCACCTAAATTTTGACCGGCCATAACTGAGGTTCTAGAGCTCGGATTGCGATTCCGAAAATTATTCCGAAATTCTCTCGCCGAAACCTACCATATTGTATAAGAAAATATGGGTTTTGATAGAGGAACGAAAATGAAAATGGGACAGTAGCTGATCCGACGAGCCTAAAAAGCTGTCGGGTCAGTTTCTGGCAACTTCGCTAGGTTTCGGCTGGAGATGAAAGAGGGAAGACTTACTAGCTATGCTTTGTGGGAGGAGAAAGGAAGACTTTCAAGCTATGTTTTGGTGGGAGGAGATGATGGAATGAAAGCTCCCCCACATCTCTATTTATAGTCATACCAAACACAAAACCGTGGGAATAAAACCATGGTATCGGCTGCTAGTTTGGTTGATCTTGTGGGCATAAAATCATGGAATTTAGCCATTGATTATGGAAAATATTTTAGGAAAATAACCATGGTTTTCGGTCGTTGCTTTTTGGGTTAGTAATCCCATAGAGAGGGCTTACCATAAAAATGTAGGCTTCTCTTATATCATTGGGTAATATAGCGTCTAAGTGTTGTCTAATTAAACTTTCGTATCCTAATCCGTTTAAAAATTAATTCATACCATTACTTATAAATATCGATAATTATGCAAGTGTAAGAAAAATAATTACAACAAGTAAAATGCGCACAAAAATAATGCAACTAAAAATTCAGTTTATTACACCCTCCCCCTCTTAAAAAAATTCCGTCCTCGAAATTTAGAAGTTATTTATTCTTGTCTTACCCACATACACATAGGCACATAGTTCACATAAAAATCTAGTCATATACAACTTTGTAAATCACATAAGTCTTGCATGATAAATAAAATTTGGAGGAGTACTTCTTGTCATGACAACATATCTTGTGTAACTCTTTCATATGAGCCCGCGAAACAACTATGTGTCATATTCTTAGATTGGAAATGATGTGTATTTGAAATTGGAACTTTTTTCAATCTTTTCTACTATTTAAGATTTTGAGAAGGGAAAGAGTACACCTTGAGAATGAAAACGTACTTTGAAATCACTTAAGGACTTGACTAAGTAAAAAATGAGATTCTAGAGACGAACCTAATTTTATAAACATTTGTGATCTATATTAAAATTGACAAATGTGATTAAGCTAATTATGACTCCACAAGGTGCTAATGAGATTAGAAAATTAAATAGTTTTCAAAAATCATGGGCCGATATGGAGAAAACGTGAAGACATTATGGTCATTTGAGGATAGAATGAAAAATGGTATATTTCGGATAATTAACTTATTGTCATAAAACTCAAACTTGCTCCAGTACTTCACTTAAAATGTCGAGTTCACCTTTCTTTCCTTTCTCAAAATCGAAACATCCTTAGTTATTTCAAAAATCTCTTGATTCGTTGAAAATTTGGCTTTCAAATAAATGTATTAAATAGATACTGCATATCTGCTTTTTCTTATGCGAGAAAATCGGGCGTACATTGGAAACATGAAAGGATTTCATTTGAATGATCAATGTAGAAAGTTGTGGAAAGAAATTTTACATAAGTGGGTACTTGAGGCATTGATTTAAGAAATATCATGCACTAGCGTGAAATGAACAGACATATACTTCTTTTGCATAAACACTACTAGAGGGAGCCAATATGAAGATTTACACAAGATATGATATTCATTTACCACTTAAGGTACACATTATCAATCATAAACAATACATGTGAACATAAGACATATCACTTACAAGTTTTGATGTGGTAGAATGACGTCGGATGCTGGCCTATTATTGTAATAAATTAGTATTTTTGTAAAAAAAAAAAAAAAGGTTTTGACTCAAAAGTATTTTTTAAAAAAAAAAAATTATAATGCGCAAGTATACGGAAAGGTAGACCTGCTTCAATTCAAAAATAACTTTCCCAAATGTTTAGAATGTGCAAGTCTACAGAAAGGTAGACGTTGCTCTGATACCACACAACTACCAGCAAACAAAGACCTTGCATGCACGTGCACGAGTACTCACTGCAGCCGTCAGCGGTCAAGTGACGACAATCAAGCCTAGTATGTTGGTTTGCAATGCTGCTACGAAGAAGTGAGGTAACATCTAGCAATAAGTAAATTCCTCTAAATTCATCATGCATTCCATACAATATAGGTAACACATCACAATGGATTTTTTCGTTGGATTACCTAGATCAAAACTTGGAAATGATGCAATTTGGGTTGTTGTGGGCCTAGGTAATTGAGGCAGATGAGCGTTTAAGCTTATGTTTTAGTATTGACTGGCATAGAAATGATGTAGTGTGTCTGAGTATAACCTATAAGCGTGTTTGAGGTATGCCATTATCTTCTTTCCCACATCACATTCCAAGTTGAGCCTCGATGGCGACTTTTTCCTGACGGTCATGATTCAAAACATACAATGTAAGAATGTTGAGAATCCGCCCAACACTGAAGATGAAGTAAAAATTTATTTTCAATCATAATAGTTTCACAAAGGTGATATTTCAACTATTGATTTATTTGAAGAGGATATATTTAGTTGATATAAGAGTACTTGAGTATTGTCCCCCAAAGTTTGAAAGTAAACTTGTGTTTCTTAAGAAAAGAGTTTCTGCACCAAAGCATGTTTTCTTAATATTTATTTTAGGATTTGAATTTTTTTTTTATGGCTTGAATTTTCTATTTACAATTTATTATTTGCAAAGGAAAAAAAAAGGAAAATGAATCCTCAAATAAAGTTTGTAGCGTCCCTTTTTGCAATTTTTTTTTTTCCCGAAAATGAGACGTTACACTAACAATCTCGGGCCACTTAGGGTTACACGTGAAAGTAATAAAGAGATCCAAATAATCCGTCCATCTGCAAATAGGGTTGTAAACGAACCAAATAGATTCGATTCGATTCGCGATTCGAATTCGTTTACACTGATTCGAATTCGAAACTGGCGAATTCGAATTCGAATTCGAATCAACTTTTATATTCGTTTCGAATTCGAATATACCTATATTCGATTCGAATAATTCGAATATTCGATTCGTTTATATATATATATATATATATATAATAATATATTTTAATATATATTTTTTAAAATAAAGGGGAAAATATATCTAGAGAGAGAGAGTGATTAGGGTTCTAGTTCAGAATTTCATTTCTTGGTCGCTACTTCTCACTGCCGCGGCTGTGCTGGACTGCTGGTGCATCCCGGCTAACCCCTCCACCGGCGACAGACGAGTCCGGCAACGCAGCCCGCGAAAGGCGAAGCCCACCGCGACCGCGACGCAGCCAGCGAAGGCGAAGCACTCCGCGACGTGACTTAGCCAGCGACGCAGCGACGGCGATGCAACCTGCGACGGTGACGAACCCGCGACGGCGAGGCACCCGCGACAGCGACACAATTTCTGTTAGGTTCGTCTTGATTTCTCTCGCAATGTAAATTCGCGTTCTTAGTTTAGTTTCTGTTGGTTTGACTAGATTTGGAGTTGTGGTAATAAAGTGTTTGATATATTGCTTGTGTGAGTTGATCAAGTGTCTTGGTGAGTTAATCTTGTCGACATTAATAATTAGTTTTCACATCTCAGCTGTGTAGGGATTTGTTATATTTTCTTTCGGTAATTTTTTTTGCTTGATTGACATCGAGTTTGCTAGCGTGTGCGATTGAGATTGTTAAGAATTTCCAAGAGTTTCCGTTCTCTGCTGTTTTTAACATTTGCTTAGGGTTGTTCTTAAATTTGTATTGGATCTCGAATTGGTTTCGGTGATCTGCATTCAGTTTGATCACTCCCTCTGTCCAAAATTTTGGGATAGATCAAGTTAACAGCAAAGGTCACATGTCTCCTAGCTGTGTTTTTTAACTTTTCCATAAACCTGTAGAGGTCATGTAATGTCCAATGTTTCACTCTTAATTTAAAGATACAGAAGAAGTGATTTTAGTTGTTTAAGGAATAAAAGCAACATGTACATATATATAAAAATGTGTTTGTGGAGCATATTTATTTTATCTTATTGTGCTTCCTTGTGCTATTGTGAATTCACAAGTAAATTACTGCATGGTCCACAGACGCATGCTATAGCTTCTCTGTACCAGTTCTTCTCTATGATACGATTTACCATATACTTCTTCGAAAGCTATACTTGTTCAGGCATAGTATTCTGTAACATACGTAAATCTGTGTTGCATACGTTTGAAGTGCTAGATCTAACAGACGCTATCCTGGAAAAGAAAATGATAAAGAACCTTTGACTTGTTTATATATGAGTTGTAGATATTGATCCCTCAAACATCACGGAGCAACCAACTGATAAAGAAAATGATATCTTAATGGAAGATTCTAATGGGGTAAGTACCACTTTACTCACAATCAACTATAATTTATTATTTGGAATCTTTAGATTTTTTCATCTCTTCATATCTAAATGTTTATAATATAGGTGGGAATTCCTATAGACAATCTAGATGATGGTGATGATGGAGGTGAAAATATAGAAGTTGACGGTGATGATGTTCAAATTCAAGAAGAAAATGTTGGAGAGGAAAGAGCTGCTAATGTTGAGCACGAAGGTGAAAGAGTGAAAGATCAACCCGCAGTTGTAAAGAAGAAGAGAAAATTGAAATCTATAGTGCATGTTGATTTCGCTTTAGTGACTGGAGGTGATGGAGTGCAAAAGTATCAGTGCATTCATTGTAAGAAGCTATACACCAAGAATTCTAGTGGTACAACAACTCATATGAAGAATCATTTGAGTGTATGTCTTCAGAAGGCACTTCATCTAAAGAAACAAAAGATGTTGCAATTCCCCACTGAAAAATCCAAATTTGAGATGAATCCTCTGTCTGATGGTAGATACGATCATTTGAAGCAAAGAGAAGCTATTGCACATTGGATTCTAATGAATGAGCAACCATTTAATGCCGTGGAGAACTTTGGTTTTACTTTTATGTTCAAGGTTAATCTCCCACAGTTTGAGAAGATCTCTCGTGCCTCTATAAGGAATGATGTCCAAAGTGTTTATGACTTGGAGAAGAAGAAGTTGCACTTGATGTTGAGAAGCATTAATAGGATTTCATTAACCACTGACATTTGGAAGTCAAAGGTGCAAAAGATTTCTTATATGTGTGTGACTGGACACTTTGTTGATGCACAATGGCAACTTCAAAAACGAGTTCTTAGTTTCATTCCTCTTCCTCCTCCACACACAGGTAATTTAAGAAATTTAAATTATTATGTCATTGCATTGAATTCATTAGCTTTCTATAGTATATTATATTAGTTGACTTAAATTATATTGCTAAATCATTTGATAGGGGTTGATATCTTCGATGGGCTAATGAAGTGCACAAAAGATTGGGGGATTGAGCACAAGATATTCACCATACCAGTTGATAATGCTTCGAACAATGATGTTGCACTTCGTATAGCCAAAGAAACCTTTTCCAAGAGTCGCAAGTTACCGCTGGATGGTAAGATGTTCCATGTTAGATGTTCTGCACATATATTGAATCTTGTTGTTCAAGATGGTCTTTCTGATATTAAATTTATTATTGAGGATGTTAAAGATAGTGTGCGGTTCATTAATCAGTCAGAGGCTAGGTTGATGAAATTTTCTGATATTGTGCATCATTTGGGAATTCCGGTGAAAAAGTTAATAATTGATTGCCCTACTCGTTGGAATTCTACATATGAAATGTTAGTTGAAGCCATTAAGGTTAAGGATGCATTCCCCATATTTGCTCAAAGAGAGAACTTGTATGAGTGTTGCCCTAGCTCTGAAGATTGGGATAAAGTTGAGAATGTTGTTGCCATTCTAGAGGTATTCTACGAAGCTACACAAGTTATGTCTAGAACTGATTATCCAACATCGAATGTTTTCCTTGCTGTTATTTGGAGAGTCAAACATGTTCTTAATGAGAAAGAAAACCATCCGAATGAGTTCATCCGAAGTATGGTGAGAAAAATGAAGCAAAAATTTGATAAATATTGGGGAAGTTGTAATATTTTGATGGCCATTGGAGCAATACTTGATCCTAGGTTCAAAATGAGGTTGGTTGAGTTTGCTTTCAATAAGATATATAATGAGAGTGAAGCTAGAACACATGTTATGAAGGTCCGAGAAGCATTACATAGCTTGTTCTTTGAGTATGTTGCTCAAATGAGGACTCGGAAAAGTGGTTCCTCCATGTCAAATAAGGTTTCTTCCACTTCCACTAGTGGGTCAGTGTCCAAAGGAAAGCTAATACCGTCTGGTTTGTCTATGTATGATGATTACTTGGACACTGTGGAGGAACATGAGCCCACAAAGTCGGAGATGGACATTTACTTAGATGAAGGGGTTTATAGATGTCAAGATGGAGAGGTAGCATCTGAGTTTGATGCCTTGAATTGGTGGAAATCTCAAGAGTTGAAGTTCTGTGTTTTATCTAGGTTGGCTCGAGATGTTTTGGCTATCCCTATTAGTACAGTAGCATCAGAGGCTACATTTAGTGCTGGGACTCGAGTATTAGATCCTTACCGTGCTAACTTATCTTCGAGTATGGTGGAAGTTTTAATTTGTGGAGCAGATTGGGTTCGTCAACTTCACGGGATCAAGAAGCCCCTTATGACATATGTAAGTTTCTTCTTAGATTTCATATTATTATTTTTACGCTTTTATGATAATGACTTGGTCTTTAATTCTTAATTGTGTTTATTAGGAAGAGGAAGTTCCGATTGAGGTCCAATTGCGCTCATGATGAAGATGGCTTAGGAGCATGTCCGAATCGTTTTTTAGTAGTATTCTTGATAATTTTGACAATGTTTCTTTTGCATTGATGTATTTGATATGTGGATTATGTACTTGATGAATCGATGTCATGATGGTTTGGTATTTTGGATTTTCTTTGTTGATGCTAGCTTGTAAGTGGATTGGAATTTCGGATTTTCTTTGTTGATGCTAGCTTGTAAGTGGATTTATGGATGCTATTGATGTTATTGTCAATTTGTCATTAGGTAAAAATTTGAATTTTGATGTCATGTGGATTTATGGAGGTTATTATTATTATTTTTAGTTTTTTAATTTGAATTTCGAATCACGAATCTCGAATCTCGAATCGAATACATTAAAAAAATCGAATCGAATTCGAATTCGAATCGAATAAACTTTTTACAACGTTTTTAGTTTCTTAACTAACGAACCACGAATCGAATCGAATATATTCGAATATTCTTAACGAATCGAATTCGAATCTCGTTTGAAATTCGATCTCTTATCGAATCGAATTTCGAATATTTGTCATCTTTCACGAATTCGAATTCGAAATCTTGATATTCGGTCCGATTCGATTCGTTTACAACCCTATCTGCAAATAGTCATCGCATCCTGATAACTCTGAATGATGTAGCAGGGTCCACCGGTGTAGGATGACGGTAACACAATCCTCATACCCATATACGTATTATCAGTTTCTCCCCTTAGAAGAGCTTCACTGAGACCACTATACAACTTGACTCGCAAGACTTTCTAGTTAAGCCTAATAAATAGTAGTCGTATAGATCCAACAATCATATAAAGATCAACCACAATTTGTTGGGTCAACCTCCTACCATAGAGGAACAATTGCTCTCAGCAGCAAACTCTCGCATGCTGACCTTTTTTCATCCATTTCCAGTTGACTCTCTATCGGAAGCAAACAAAATATTTTCACTATATCCATCTTCACCATACAGAAACAAAAGTGGATACAGTAAACTAGATAAGACGAATGCATCTCGTTAATGCGTTTCAGTGATCCACTGCGTGTTTCAACAATTATATCTCAATCTCCAAGAGCACGATCAAGGTCACCAACCAGCAATGCCCGCTACTTCTGAAAGAGCAGGTAAATTATACCTTCTGTGATCAGTTGTCATCTTATTCACCAGTTTAATTCTAACATCAACACGTCATTCAAATGCTTTTTCTTGAGCAGCCATCCTAAACGATTTCACCAGAACATTGTGCTGATCAAGCATGGATTTCAAATCCGCAACTAACTCTGTATGGAGAGCTTCCCTTTCCATATTTTTTCTGACATAATTCAATTAACGATACGCTTTAGTTACAATACATATTGTAATACGATTCTTAGGTAAAACAGATATGCAGGTTTTTTACAAAATTATGTATAGTAGAGCATAAATATTTTTACCTCACAACATTGATTCGATTTGATATCTTATTATCAGTATCATATATATACATGTGTGCAAATTTTGGAGTTGAACCCTCAGATAGAAGCAAACTTCCGATTAGATGGTAATTATGACCATGCAATTAAAATACAGGAGGTCCGCCACCTGTCTTCATGCTCGAATCGATTTTTTTCCTCCCATTGAAGTAAATGAGAACATGTTATTGCACATCCTAATATTTTCAAAATATTGCTTACTTTTGACACTCTGGCCAGTTAGTAGTTCACATAGAAGTTGAGAAGGACGTGGCAGTAATGGAAGTTGATTTTTTCCTTTCACACAACATAGACTGTAGACGAGATAAACAGACTTTGGGAATGATGTCAATCGCTCTTCGTACCAAAACTACGCACCATAATGACCACAACTATAAGTAGTGTCATCAAAGTCCATATAGTCTAATATATCACGCATGGATAATAAATATTATTGTCAGAATACAAACACATAAAAAATAAAATAGATATGGTACATAGAATATATTATTTTTAAATAAATGTTTTACCTACAACGGAAGGATTATTAATATGTGTTTTTCTTGTACCAGCAGGTTCTGTAATATTTTTCAATAATAAAAATAAATTAAATTTGTTTTTTTCCTAGATGTACATAATAATTCTATGAATTAAACGAGAAATTAAAAAACAACAATGTAAAAATTCTTACGTTTCTTTGGTGGTTTTCTAGATTTCATTGGATTACTATCAGACGATGAAGGAATAGATGCATCCACAGTAGGATTAACGACGGTTGATGTAGTTATCAAGCTTGGCTCACTAAAAGTATTATTGTCATTGCCTAAATTCGCCAATTTAGGGAAAATAATTATGAAAATATATTATATACTTGGTCTGTAAGATAATTTTAAAAAATACAATTAAACAACTTGATTAGACATGTATCTCTAGTTGAAGATGGGGTTGAAATTCGAGAAACCACCGTCACTCTTTGATTTGTCTCATCGTCACTTGTTAGATAAATTGGATAATTTACAATAGATTTTGTAAGAATTTCAGGAACACTCTTGTCGGACAACGATAATTTTTTTTAAAACAGGTTGATTGCACCTAGCTATTTAAAGTTAAAGAGGGTAACTAATTAGATTCCATTATACAAATGAAAAATTCTAAACAAAATGAATATAATAATATCGTACCGTTATTGATTTCGAAAAATGGATTCCTCTGAAATGGATATGTAAGGGTGCTCGGATCAACGTTTTCACCAGCTGCTTTCATCTTGGTAAATTGAAGATGACACGCTAGTATTCGAATTCAACGGAGATGAATTTTCTAGTTCAAAAAAAAAATTATTTGTTAAGAAATATAGGAAAACAAATCATATTAGTTAAAAAGATACAGACAATAAAAATTAGACAATAAAAAGATATCTTAAAGTTTGATGTAGTAGAATTTCAAAACATAAAAAATATACAAAATTATCTTGGTAAAAGATTAAGGGCTATAAATCATTTCAATTAAAAAAATAAAATTATTAAATTTAGATGCATTATAATTTTGTAATTTGAAAAAAAACAATAAAAAATTTATTATGAATAAAATTTTATTAATATGTAGCATTGTAATCTAAAAAATAAAAACAATTAAAAATCTTAGTGAAAATCCAAAAACGTATAGACATTGAATATTATTTGGATATGTGAACGAATCAAATAATTTTTTAAATTTCAACACACAAAAAAATTAAAAAAAGCACAATATATATAAGAAAATTATTGTTGATCGATCTTAATAAAATAGGAGCATTTTAAAAAAAATCGAAGCACGAAGTGCGAATAAATAATTAAAATACACTGTAATTATTCTAAATTGAATTGGGTCCACTGATTAATTGACTCCAATAATTAAAAAATAAAACCCCATCAAATCTCCTACTTTCTAAGATTTAAAAATAATAAATATAAAGCAGTTTAGTTTTAAAAATATAGATAATTTAAAATCGACAAACTCCTAAAAAGATGTAAATATTAACCATTTATAAAATAGCAACATAATTAAAAATTTGAAACATGAGATACAATTAAATAAAGGGTAATTCTATACACAATCACTAAATTTCTCAATGCAGTCACTTTAGATATAAGTTACCTATTATACCCCTAAAAAGTAAAAAGATAACCATCTATGAACAGCCTTAACCATCTATTTGGAATATCTAGTCCGCTTGTTTCTCTTTTCTATGAACAAGGAACTGAATCGTTTCTATCAGAGATTAATTCTATGTTTTCTTTTTCTTCTTTCTTCCCCAGTCTTCACAGCCAAGACCCTAGATCTCCCCTGTCAAGAATAAGTAACAACACAAACAGTTAATTTTTCCATTCTTTCTTATCCTTCATCCATGGTTTGTGGAGCTCCACTTCTTCTTTGGAGGGCTTGTGTTTCTCTCTGTTTCAATTTTGTCAAAAGATCAAAATTCAGCGCCAACCTACTGCAATATTCTTGGATTTTTATCTTTTACAATATGTCATTTAGAATTTATGAAATATACGTGAAAAAAAAAAAAAGAAGAAAAGAAAAAAACACATAATCCGTATTTTTTATAGCAACTGACATGGCCGCTGTGAAAGAAGAAAATAATGGCGTTGTGAAGAAGAAAGAATTGCAGGTTTGGTGGTTGTGACAAGGAAAATGGATTGGAGATTGTGGGTATTAAGGTTAGAATTGAAAATTCAAGTATATTGTGGCTGTGTGGAGAAAATTGTGGGCTGTGATTAGAATTGCCCTTAAATAAATAAAATGCAGCATAATTAATTAAAAAATTGATGTGGGCCCATTAATTAATTGAATCAAATATCCAATAAATAAAAGCTCAAACAAATCTCCTATTTAATCAAGCCTAGTCTGATAACAATGTCCATCACACTAAACCAATTAAGCCCAAATTCAATAAATAACCTAACACACACAACCACCATTTTCTATTTTGTTTTTATAATAGCCCAATACCCAAGCCCATATAAGAAGCCTGAATGAGCCCACTTTTAATTAAAATGAATGTATTTTTTAATTATGCTATTTCGGGAAACTTCACTACGACTTCTCATTTCTCGTCCCTTCATTTCTCTCTCCAAACTCAACGTTTTTCTCATTATTCTTTTGACATTCGAGTTCGAAAACCTTAGTTTCTTAATATGATTCTCACTGCATATTTGAATCGCCTAAATTATTTGTTGTTCACTATCCGATTCTTCGTTCATATTGATGAAAAACAATCTTTTGTGTGTTACCAAATTGTGAAACCATTTCACAGAAAGCCATATCGCCGACATTATTTGGAGTTTTTATTCTTTTCAATAAAAAGTACATGGGACATTCTATCTAGGTTAGTAACTTTAAATGTGGGTACATACCCCGAAAGAAATCCTTGCTGCTTTCATCTCCGGGGGTTTGACCCATTTGAAATATTTATGAGGTATAATGACAATAAACTTTTGATTGTCGCGGTAAATTATACCGAGTTGTAGATTTGCACATCATAAGCATAAATAATTTATAATTATTATTTTCACAGTACAAAAAGTGTAATACTAAGTGCACAAGTGATAATAAAATCAAACAGAATACAAAACAACTCAAAAGTAAAATGAGAACTAATTCAATGTGATATATTAACAACATAGTGAATTTTACCTTTAATTAGATTAAAAAAATTAAGTTTGGACTTGCTGTGTAGGTCTGATGCAAATGTAGATCTTCTTAATGATCTTCACATTTCAGAATTTCTAAATTCAATCAAATGTTCTGGGGTGCCTAAGCACGAGTTAAACCTGAAATTGGTATACCAGTTATGTTGTTGTGAAACATAGATCATTCACTTGCTTAATTATGCAATTGTACCTGGCTGGTGATTATAAAACTTGGTGATAACATTGTTGAGACAACTGTTATATCAATGATAATGTTGGTGTAAAGGTTCTCATCGCTCGACTTTCTCTGACTTCTTCAGATAAGATAATACTTTTTCGATTTCAGATGAGACAATTTCGTCTATCATTTCTTATGTGATGTCATGAACAAAAGTCAAGGACAATCACTTAACCATGTTGATTTATTCTTAAAGAAACTTATTTTCTATCATAGTTAGTTGTATGTTGTCTCTCGCATCACGAATCGAAAGAGCTTGAAGATTTTAATATGCGATGACGAACATACGGAAAGAAATATTACCACGAATGTTGTCTATAAGGAAGTTTTTTAAAATTTGTAAATGTTATGTTATTTGTTGTCAAATATTACATGTTAATACAGGCAGTAGGTTTATTTGTATTATTTTCATACTTTTCGGATCATCATATTATATATTACGTCAGTAAAGATAATTTTTATAAGGCATCAGATTATATATTTTAACACTCACGACTTACTTATCCACGATAAAAAAAAAACATTTTGTATTTTAATTAGAATAAATATTAGTGTGTGAAAGTACTTCCTGTGCATCGCATGAGTACAACACTCGTTCATCTAATATAATAAAATATATTTCAGTCATTACTATTTTATAGGACCACCACTAATATACCAGTTAAATGAAATATAATATATAATCACATTATTTAAATAGTGGGTTCCATCACTATCAATTTAATAAAATAAATTTCAACCATTGTCATTATTTAATGGAATATTCCATTACTATTATTCTAATAAAATATCATTATATAATCATTAGTCACCTCTATTTAAGAGGGCTTTTATGGTACACCTGTGGTACCGGTACCCCATTGAATTTCAACCATTAGATTATTATTATTCAGGAGAATCATTTGATTTAATTACCTGCTACCTGAAGAACAAGTCATCCAATTAATAAAAAGATTTAACATTAAGATTTTCTATTTCAAACCTCACCCCACCCCCTACCCCCCTTCCCTTCCCTTCCCTTCCCTAGCCTCGGTCCAGTATCAATATGTTATTTCATTCTTTTCTATTGTTTATTTTTCCCTTTTTTCTAATTTTTAACAAAGCCTCTTTTCTTTTAAAAGAAATATTAACGGCGTACGTTTTTTTATAAAACATAGAGTTTCACTATTATTTGAAGAGTTTATATTTGTAAAACTTATATTTGTTCTTTGAGTAGTTTATATATGTAAGACCATAAATTTAAAATAAAACATATATTTTCACTATTTGCTAAAAAAAATTATTTGACATATCTTTTATATTGATAGTTATACATTCACATATATCCATGTATTTTAATATTTACTAGCAACTTCAATTTTACTGAAAAAATAGCTTTACTAGCAAAATGTTTGCGCTAAAAGAAAAGAAATCAATCACAGTTGGTTGTGTTTAATGGTCTAAATATATATCTGTAATCGAGTAAAATACATCGAAATTGAAAACTAAAAAATCTTGAAATTGAATCACTAAAATGATTATGAAAAAAAAAGTTGCAAGAGAACCCAATTTTGGTTTGTAGTTTGGCTAGATTTTAATTATTCACCCATAAATTTCCATTTGTATTCAATTCAAGTAGCTAACAAAACATTTTGAACATTTGTTTTCTATCAACTAAACACCCTTTATACACATGCCATATATTTTTGTTTTGAAAAATTTACGAGTATTATATATACCCGAACATTATTTAATGGATTTGTTTCTCTTTTTAAGTTAGGTGAGAATATAAATCAATATAGTCTCTTTATACCAAAATTTTTCCATTAAATGGGGAATCATAACCTAATTTTTTATTGAACTAAAAGAAAAGGTTAATGTGGAAATCATTGACCCAAAAAAATAATATCAATGTACACAAACATTGAAAATGTTGTAAAACGTAATAAAAATATATCAATATGCAAAACATTGATTTTTTTTTTCTAAATATAATAAAAATAAAAATATTAAAAAATGTAAGGTCGGTTTGTTTTTCCATGTATTATATTAAATAAACTTTATAGGGTCCAACAAAATTAATCTTTAGATCCAACATCATATTTCAAGGCCAATATTTTAAAAGCCCATAACCGAAAATAATTTTTAAAAAGTAGTGACCTGCTATACTATGTTACACTTTAGAGGCACCGGTACCCAAGAACACCATAAAAAAAAATTAATAGAGATATGGTGACGAATTAAGTCAAATCTCGAGATCACAACGACTCGCCTAAAGTATCTCGATAAAATTCGGGATAGCCAAGAAGATAATTTGTTACCCTATTTAGAGGATTTTGTTGTATCTTCACATATTGTTGGTGTATCTAGATGATTCTAAATGATTCTATATATTTACATTCGTATGATGATATTTAAAGTGTGAATGAATATTTCAGTTTCTACATGGTATCATTGAGCCATACGACTCTAATGAGCCCTAGCCCTACTGGCTAAACTCCCGTCGCCCACCACCGTCACCTGTCCTCCACCGCCGTCCTCAACCATGTCATCTACCACCGGCCATGAATCCAGCAACCCCTCTACTACCGAAACTATTGATACCACGTCCCCTCCCGCCCTATCCCCTCCTCCCCTCGTCAAAATAAAAGCTCTAACCCATCTCCCCATCCGTCTTACCCTCGTCAATTATGTCTCATGGAAACTTCAGTTTACATCTCTATTCTTCATATTAGATCTTATGTGATATCTTGATGGCACCACTTCATCGCCGTCTCCCACCGTCACTATCAGTACTGCATCGTCACTGTCAGTGCTGCATCGTCTCCCAAGTGTCACCTTGATTCCCATAATCGGGATAACTGAAACCTCCCACAAGGCTTGGTCACGTTGAAATCGCACTTTCTCCAAGTGGTCCAAGTCGCATATTATTCATCTCAAAGATAAAATATCGTCTATCCCTTCTAGCACCCTGCCTGTGTCTGAAATTCTGCTAAATATCAGAACTATCGTTGATGAGTTATCAACCCTTGATTTTCCACCAAGTGATGCCGATCTGCTGATCTATTGTACCTGTTGGTTACACCAGCCTCACAAAGAACTTATAGCCCCTCTTCGCACTAGAGATTCCTTGGTTCCATTCGAGGAATTGCACGACAAACTGATCAACCATGAGACATTCTTGCGCGATTCCGAAAATTCTAACCTAAATCCTTTCTCCTATGTGCAGCCTCCACCGTCAGCAGTCAACTACGTCGCATGTTCTTATCTATCCCATCTGCAGGCCCATCTTTGCGCCGTCCTCCCGCACCATCTGTTGCCCCGGGCATTCTGCGTCGCCCACTCACTCTTTGTCTCCATCATGAGGGCCTTCTCCGCTATTCCAACCTTGTGACTCAAGGAAAGGCCGTGCAACTAGTTCCACTAGATTTTGCAATTCCGTCATCTGCGATACTGGCAACACCAAGCTCAGACAGCGGACTAGTGTTGGGATCTCTTCCCCGAACTCCACCTCGTTCGTCCCTCTATCAGTAAATACCATACACGTTCCACTTCTCTCTCCCTCTTTTTCTTTATCAAATGTATCATGTGTTCCTTCCATGAAGAAAAATATCATCTCTGTCTCAAAAAAATTCTCTCAGAACTCTACCTCAATTGAATTTTTCCCTTCCTTCTTTGTTGTTAAGGATCTCTGCACACGTCAAATTCTGTTTCAGGGTCAGGCCAAGAATAATCTCTATGAATGGGCATCCTCGTCTTTCTCTTCCCTCTCCTCAAGTTAATTCCACTGCCAGAGTCTCTCTGTTGCTGCGGCACAGTCGCCTTGGTCATCCATCCACCCGTACGATGAATCAGCTTCTGGCTTCACTACCTCTGTCCACTGCTGCCCAACCCTCGAACTTTACGTGCACAATTGTCTTTTTGTAATAAGAGCTGCAAATTACCTTTTACCAGCTCAAGTCTTACTAGTCGCTTCATTTAGATATTATTTTTCTGATGTTTGGGGTCCATGTCCCATTATATGTAATGATGGGTTTTGATTTTATATTATTTTTGTGGATCATTTTATGCGCTACATATGATTTTTTCCCTTACGTTTAAAATCAGATGTTGCTTCCGTTTTTCATAGTTTTTTATGTGGTATTGAAAAATAATTTAATTGATCTGTCACCAAGCTTTGCACAGATGGTGGGGGTGAATTTATTGCACTAAAATATGTTCTTGATTCCCTTGGCATTTTGCATAAAATAACACCTCCTCACACACCCGAGCACATTGGCTTAATGGAACGACGTCACCGGCATTCTATAGAAACCGCACGCACTCTTCTTCATGCTTCCTCCATTCTGTTCTCCTTCTAGCCTTATGCTTTTCGCACTGCCGTATATCTCATCAGTCGTCTCCCCTCTTCCGCTCTTTCCAGCAATAGCCCATTCCACACTCTTTTCGGCTCTCTTTTTCCGTCTATTACTCTTCGCCAATTCAGATATCTTTGCTTTCCTTCGCTTAATCCTTACACGCACTCTAAACCCGAACCTCACTCCTCTCTGTGTGTTTTCTCAGGTATGATCTTATGCATCATGCTTACACTTGTTTTTACCTACACTCTCACAAAGTTTTCATCTCTAGTCACGTTCGCTTTGTCGAGGCAACATTCCCCTTTGCTGCTGCCCCATGTCCGTCTATCGCATGGTGTTCTCATGCAAATTCCAGATCCAGCCCCTCCTTCTGTCTCTCCCATTTTCCTCCGTCATTGACGGCTGCTTCGCCTTGTTTCGCACCAACCCCCGACTCGATTCCCTTTCCAACTACACCTCGCGCGCCACCAGATCCTCTCCTAAACCCTCCTCTACCAAAACCTCTACTTCCATAACTGCTCCGCAAGCCGCTCTTTCGTCACCCAACCGGCCTTGCCATTCAAAATTGCCACCTGATGATAACTCAGGCAACGAATAACATCTTTCGCCCCCAAGGCCCTCAACTTTCTCTCCACTCGTCATCCTACTCCCTCTGCTATTGAACCCACTTGCATATCTCAAGCTCTCAAGCATCCGGAATGGCGCGCTGCCATGGATTCCGAGCTCAATGCTCTTCTTCAAAATCGAACCTGGGATCTCATTTCTCCTCGCCTAATGCCAATGTTGTGGGTTGTAAATGGATTTTTCGTGTTAAATGCAACCCATATGGCTCTATCTCTTGCTATAAGGCTGGGCTTTTCGCCAAAGGGTTTCACCAACTCCCCAACATTGACTTTGGTGACATGTTCAGCCTGGTCGTCAAACCTGACATCATTCGTATCTTTCTCACTCTTGCCCTCACTAACTCGTGGCGTAATAACAACTTGACGTAAACAACGCATTCCTCCATAGCTCTCTGCTTGACACCGTCTACATGTCCCAATCCTCCGGTTCCATAAATCCCGCTTATCCTACTGTTGTTTGCCACCTACGAAAGGCCATTTATGGCCTTAAGCAGGCTCCACGAGCCTGGTGTTAGGCACTCAAAGCCTTTCTCCTTGCCTACGGCTTCACCATTTCTCACTTAGACACCTCCCTTTTTCTCCTTACCCGCGGCCCTGTCACTCTCTTCTTCTTGGTCTACGTCGACTATCTTCTTATTACCAGCGACAATGATGTTGCAATACAACACTTCATTTCTTCCATATATATGCTCGTTTCTCGTTCAAAGACTTGGGTGCATTGCATTACTTCCTCAGTGTTGAGGTTATTCGCACCCCTAACTACATGTTTCTCAGTCAACATAAGTATGTTCGCGATCTTCTTGACCGCACTAACATGCTAGACGCCAAAGAAGTCTCATTTCCTCTTCCTCCACTTCGCTTCATTTACACGACGGCTCCCTCAGCACCGACGCCCGCTCCTATTGCCAAATTGTTGGGGCCTTTCAATCTCTCTCTCTACCTAGCCCTGAAATCTCGTATCGTTGTGGGTAAGCTTTCTCAATTCATGCACCGCCCCTTGGAAACTTACTTCACTGCCTTTAAACGTGTTCTTTGGTACTTAAAGCACACTCTTTTTTTTATGGTTTACATTATCCCGGGGGTGGTGGGTGAAAGGTGTTTCTTTAACCCTTTTCGGTTTCTCTGACTCGGATTGGGCCTGGAATCAGGATGATTGTTCCTCCACGCCCGCCATTGGCTATTACGGCAATTGTCCTATCTCTTGGTCCTCTCAGAAGCAACATATTATTGCTCGTTTATCTACGGATGCTGAATATCGAGCTCTTACCATACGCTCAATGAAGATTCTCTGACTTTCTAATTTACTCACTGAATTAGGCATTCGTTTGCCAACAACTCCTTTCATCTTTTGTGATAATTTTGGTGCCTCTTATCTCTGTTCTAATCCCGTTTTCCCCTCATGCATGAAACATATTGCTATTGATTATCATTTTGTTGGTAATCATGTATCTAGTCGCGTCTCCTATGTCTCTACTCTTGATCAACTAGCTGATTTCCTCACGAAATCTTTGTCTACAACCAAGTTTTGCCACTCCAAGATTGGAGGCTTCGACGGATCCTCCATCTTGCGGGGGCCTAATAGAGATATGGTGACAGATCAAGTCCAATCTCGCGATCACAATGACTCGCCTAAAATATCTCCACAAATTCAGGATAGTCAAGAAGATAATTTGTTACCTTGCTTAAAGGATTATGTTGTATCTTTATGTATTGTTGTTGTATCTAGATGAGTCTAAATGACTGTATATAAACGTTGTATGATGATAATTAAAGTGTGAAATTTTCAGTTTCTACAAAAATTAATCTCTATTTAAAAATTAATCACATTTAATAAATCAAATAAAATTTCATAAACTATGCTGGAAAAAGAAAACAAATAAATAAAATTTGAATTGAAAACATATTTAAATATCCCTTTCCGAATACAGAATATATCATATCCGGAAAAACCCCACACCCTTACACAAAATTATTATTAAACTAGTTGTCCACCCATCCGCTGCACGGGTATGATGTTTTTCAAGTTAGTAAGGTTTAATAATAATAAAGTAAAAGGTAATTATTGTATTTGTTTAAGGTTGAGGAGTGCGTAAATCTGGTTGGCTAATGCGGTGAAAAGTAAGTGAAAAATAGGTTTGGTCTTCTCCAATATATTGGGAGAATTTTAAATAAATACAGTCAATGGAAATAATTTAGTATAGGTAATAATTTATAGTTTATAACTTATAAATTGTCAAATACCTCTTTGTACACAATACTCATAGTAGTGTTGAAAGTATTACTTGGTCCAGTATTAAATTATTGGGTAACGCATTTATGACATATTAAATTAACTACTTAAAACATAGAATTCACAACATACCACTAATTGAGTACATATATTTTTTTATGTTTTTTTAACTACGATTTTTGTAAAAAAGGCAAAACAAATCGTACATATGTAAATACATATGTTTGGTTGAGGTTGGCCCAACCCCTGATGGTTTGATCAAACTCCTACCTATGTTTGTTTACACAGGTTGGCCCAACCACTACAAACCACTATAAATTCTAATACCACTTTAATCATAAAATTAATTATTATTAACAAACTCTTACACGCATCACATCACATTTTACAATTAAAAATTATATCCTACACTATAAGTGATCTCCTTTTTGTTTAGTTTTTACATTTATGAGGTAAAATTGTTAGAAAAAGGGAATGCAATGCTATTTGGATTTTTTTACACGGTTGATTGTTTTTATTGTATTAAATGTACTGTATCTGTGTTTATGTTAATTAATTTTACATAATAAAATTTAATACTGAAGATAAAAAATAAAATTTAATACTGGAGATAAAAGGAGATACATTGGAAAAGGAATTTACCATTTACTTTGATGTAAATGTTTTTTTATGTTGTTATTATGTCAATTTTGGGGGGTTTTCTTTCTTGTTTCTTTGATCTGTAAATGATGGCTTATTTTGCAGGGAACAATTAGCAGAATGGGGCTAACAAAAGTTGTAGGATGCTATTTGAAAGGGTGAAGAAGATATGTATCTTCTAAATGTTTGGGAAACAGGTTTGTCAATTTTCTGTAGTGAATGTGTTGTATTATATCATATTTACTGCTAAAATAAAACTTTGATATGTAAATTTTCTACAAAGTATTTATACTAACAAATGTAATGGGGAAATTTTTAACATCTAGCATCGTTTGGCATAGGACCTACTATTTGTGAAACTGTACGGGTCTGTTTATTTAAGACCGAACTCAGTAGATTTAGAGGACTAAATTTTAATTAATCACACTCATTAACTTCCTTAGTTAGATTTGATCCAGTATTCCTCAATGTTAAGCAAACGGATCCTATATGTGCATATGTTTAAATGGTAATATTATGGATGCTTCAGGATCTGAATAAATGACGTGCATTCTAAAAATAGTTAATACGGATATGTGTGTGTATATATATTATATATACAAATTAATTTCATTTCATTGAAAAGATTGTAGAGGCATTGAATTGCATGCAGTTAGAAAAGTATATGGAGTTTCATATGTTGAGGAAAGTGCATGTATCTAAATATATTGTAAGCAAATAGATCAATTATCGTGCTAAATAAATAGATATGTAGGTTGATTTTTAGAGTTGTACTCAGATACTCAATACAAAAATCCATCATTCTCGTTCCAGAAGAGTTGATGGAAGGTTGTTTGTAGGAAATAACTTTCCTCATGACATCTGTTATTTACCGGAAAAAAAACACATATAAGGGTTCGTTTGTTTAAGATTGAGCTCAGTAGATTTAGAGGACCAAATCCCAATAAAACACACGCATTAATTTTCTCAGTCAGATTTGGTTCAGCACTTCCCAATTTTAAGCAAACGAACCCTAAGTTATATGAACTTATAGTATGTAAATAGTAACAGTGAAAGTGAATGAGAAATAGTAGAAAATTTACCTTGTAAAAGAAATTCATGGATCTCCCTATTAGGAGCAAACAGCTACAGATTCCTTAACTCGTATATGTGAACTGAGAAAGTTTCATCAAATATCTCAACAATTTAAGTTTTTTTGAAGAACGGTATCTTTATTTTTTGTGACGGTAGTCTTAAAATTCATGTTGTACTCAAAATGACAAAATCCTTAACTGCATACCGATGACCCTCTTCAAGCTCTCAGTGCAGGGCCCTTCACAGAAGCATGATTCGAACACCCTACATTCAGACAATATAGAAATAGAAACGATCTTTAGTATAATGCATATTATGATATATATACACATATATATTATGTAAAATGAGTATGTGCACCTTTTTTTGTTGAAAGAATTGCACTGACCTCTTTGTCGTGAATTATATATTCCAGGCTGGATGTTTCTTCCGGACGTTCCCAAATAGGTAACACGTAAGAACGCAGTAGCCTTGCCCGAATAGCCCATGATGTCTTTGTTGGGTTGAGATCCTGAATCAGACAGAACAATGGTGCCATTGGATGGTTTTATGGGAGTATGATGAAAATATTGTGGGTTGCCTGAAGTTTACGTAGCCAATAATTTGATGATTTGATATGAGGCTTTTGAAAAGTGTCGATTTCAGCTTGTAATATAATTTTGAATTGTCAGTTCGAATGGTGGGATATACGTGTTCTGGCTGACAGTTTACTATGGAATGTGGGATGGAAGTTTTAAACCATCGGAACAGATGTCCAACATGCAACTGTTGCACGATCATGGGTATAAGCAGTTACCTTACCTGCAATTGTGTGTGATATGGAAAATATAATTGCATTTTGTACCTGGACATGGTACTTGATGGACGGTATAGGTGTGGTGAAGATGGATATTGCCAAGATATTTTTTTACCTGAGGCATCGATATTTTAATATTTAATTGTAATAATTGTTTTATTGGGTTTTTTTAATGATGTATATTTGATTATGTTTGAATTACGGCTTTATTTGACTGATAAAAGATGTACAATTTTTTTTGTAATTAGATTTTTTATTTAATCTATGAACGTATTCCCTAAAACTTTTGTAATTTAAATTTCTAAATAAACATATTTGGAACTTGGACATTGTGTATGTTCTATCTTTGCGAAAAATGAAAGCAGGAAAATAGGAAAAAAAATTGGAAAGTAAATGAATAATGAAAATTACAAACGGTTCCATGAGAAAAAAGAGGAGGAAAAACAAATTGAATTACGTGCAAGGATTGGCGAGAATGGAAAATAGAAACGGTTGCTGGCAGAATAATGTGAAAAAAGTAATTCCAGCGAGAATTGCGCTAAAGATGACACATAAGCGAGATGATCCTGCTTTTATATTAAGGGGATTGGCCCACGGCCCAGCCGATCCGAGGAAGAATAACACAAAAAGCTTGTCGGCTTTCCTACGTAAAATAGACAAAACCAAAAAAGAAACCCACCGCCTCTCTGTTTTGTATAAAACCCAGTCCCAGTTCTCATATTTGATTTCTTCAACCTATATTTTGGTATTATCGCGTCTCGGCGATTGTATCGTCACCGTTTCTGCCCTCATTCGTAACTAGTAAGCCTGTTTTTTGTAGCGATCAATATCGTAAATCATTCTGTTTTGTGTGAATTTAGGATATGTATTGCATTATTAGTAGAGTTATGGTTTCGGTGATCTGAATGCCTGTAGGAGTCGTATAGATTATTCTGATTTTGGAATAATCTTGATGCTTCTAATCATATTTCTAATTGAGGAATTGAGGGAGGATATTTGTTTCTTCTTTCGTTGTTTTTATCTCTTGAGAAAATGAATTTAGGCACGAGTTCTCCTAATGTCAATTTCACTGTGTCAAAGTCGGTTTTTGCCCGTCCACCATCATAGGTGGGCTGGACCAGGGTTTTAGTAACCCGTCATCTTCGCGGCCAGCCGTGCCCATGGTGGGCTTTGGTGGCTTTTGGCTCACTCGCCAGCAGTTGTCTTGTAGAGTATGAAAATATATGTAGAGTATAAACTATATTTTCGTGCAAACCATATTTTTGTGCTTGAGGAATGTTGAAATGAATGAACTTAACAATTTTGATTTGTACTGTTAACAAATGACAAATTAGTTCATGACTTGTCTGATTGTTGAGTTACTAGATTGTGTTTTTAGAGGGGATTAACTATAGTCCATGGTTTCTCGAGAAATATTTATCCTGATAATTTCTTATAATATATCATTATACTATAAGATAAGAAAAGGGGCTAGCCCCAAATCGTGGCCCGTGGTGGGCTGGGCTAGACCGAGGTTTTAGTAGCCTGCCATTTGCAGCCCGTCCCGCCAAATGGTGGACTTTGGTCGATTTTGGCCTGCCACGCCTTGCTAGCCCGTTCTGACAACTCTATTTGTGGGGCTGCGGCGTGTTGTTGGAATTTACTTGGACTTTCAATTATGTCTCATGAAACCAGTTTGTTACCACTTACAAGTTTTCAATTCTATTGAAGGACTCTTATTGAGCAATGGACTTGATGGAAGGGATACCATTTTCCGATGATGAAAGTGAAGACAATATGTCAGATTATGAATTTATCTCTGACGATCGTGTGTGTGCACTCTGCGACGATGGTGGTCCCCTGTTATAGTATGTTTATATTGACTCCTCATTCCACATTTCTGCCTTTTGTATGCTAATTTGATCAACCCTGCAATAATATATATCATCAACCCTGCAATAAAATATATCATGCATCATTTGCTTATACCAGTTTGATTAGTGTATGCTTCCATTTTGTCATTTTCTGTCTCAAAGACATTTTTGCCCCAAATAAAAGAATCATATTTCAAAAGTTGCTTTATTGGTTAAACTTATGAAACAAATAAAAAGTTCATGAATAAGCTATATATGAGTAAATCAAATCAACAATTAAAAGTTGTAAAAGTGAAAATTTATGGTTTAGAAGATTTTACCTGCATCAAATTGGCAAAGAATATAAAAGAAATTGTACCTTTCTGAGACATACTCTTGTATGGCAGGGGAGGTACTACTTCGCATAGCTATTTAAATTAGTTTTTTAATACTCTTATTTAATTTTACATCCAGCTCATGTAGAGTTAGTTTCTTCAAGCAAGTTGTCATATTGAGCTTGGGTTTCTTGTTTGTCTTCATCTTATAGTAGATTATGAGTGCTAGAGTTAAAATGGTTGTAGAATATTTTTTTATAAGAACCAAGAATTTTATTAATTATGCAGCCTCGGGAAAAGAAATCCCCGGTCAAAATACACGAGTTACAGGTTCGAAAGGGTGATACTACGCTACAAACCATAACTCCAACTCCAACTAGGTCAGAAACATGGGTGCCTCTGAATTCCTTATGACTTTACAACCACAGAGCTACTCGATATATGACTATCCCACACGCCTTCTCCATTCTCTTCGCATCCCTAAAAAAAATTTCTATTCCTTTCTAGCCAAATTTACCAGCACACTACATGTACCATAATACTCCACAGGGTTCTGCGGCATTTGTTTATTTAGCCTCCCAGAGTTGATGCTAAGAGATCGCTGTGGCAAAAATGTTAATATAACATGATTATAATTTATCACAAAAAAATAATAATAATTATTTAACCCCTAGGTATTAAACACCTGTGAGCTGCAGATAGTGTGTAGAGATTCTTTGTCACACTGATAAATGAATTTGTCTCTCTGTTTGTTCAAACCTGAGTAAAGAAGAATTGTTGCCAGATAATGTTGATGATGACTATTTTGTCTTGGAAAATGTTTTAGGTGTTAGTTATTTATTCATTTATATTTGAAGGAAAAAATAACATATGTTGCCCTCTTGCACTTTCCCACTATTTTGGCTTTTGGTTCCTGCAAAGGAGGTTGGTCAACTAACTGTTCTTATTAAAGTTGCATCTCTATTGAATTTTAATCAGATTAGCAAAGATATTGTGTAAGTTTTTACACTTTCAGTATCTTAATTTGTCGCCATGGTGCACCACATACATGTCCTTCTGTATCTGCATTTTTATGAATCTCTTTCCCCCCCCCCCCCCCCAGGAACTTAGGCTTGTTTAAGATTCATAGAGCCCAATTTGCTTGTCAGGACCTTTGCGTGTTTAAACACCCTGCCGACATCGCCTAAGATTTGTAGAATACATCATCAGAATTGAGGACAGTTTGCAACTTAATAATGAGTTTCTTATCTTCTTTTCTAAAAATTAGTTGTGACGGCAAGTGCAAGAGGGCATTCCATCCAAACGCTGGAGATGGTGTTGACTCTAACTGTGTAACTCTGGGCTTAACTGCTGCAGAATTTCAGGTATGTTTCACAATCTTATTCTGATGTCTTTTCTACCAATACTTTATTAGTACTCTCCCACGTGATTTTCACCAATCATGATTGAGCTTTAATGCTGTTTGGATCCCAGGCATATGAAAAAATTGAATTTTATTGCGAGAATTGCAAGTATAAGAGGCACCAATGCTTTGCATGTGGGGAATTGGGGTCCTCCGATGAATCATTAAGTCCTCAGGTATGTGATCCTTTAAAATTCTTGGACCATCACTTTTGTTAAGGTGCTCCGAGAGTGTGAGATGCCAGTCATGGTATTGTGGGGATGTCTTTTCTTCTTGTCTGATACATTTTTCTCTTTGGGTGCACTTGATGAAGCCAGGGATGCATCCTTGATTCCTTCATGTTCTTTTTGCTTTTTTGGGTGGGGGCGGGTGGAGGCTTTAGCTGCTCATTTCATCAATTGGAAGGTTTGTGTGCAGTGTGCCTGTAGTGATACATCTTGAGGAACAAGCATCAACCAGTAAGCCTTAGGTTTTTCCTATCAAGAACTATATAGCACACTGGAGTGCTCGATGGAAAAGGGCATGCTAGTAAGAAAGGGCTGTTAATCAGCGTTTCACTTTATTATTCTTTTCTCCTCTTTTTCATATGCACCCCCTAGTGTTTTTCTTTGAAGTCTGATTAGAAGTTAATTTTGATTTTTACGTATGAATATGATGTATTTATTTATTTGTATTTATGTTCTGTTCTTTTGTTTGTTATATAAAAAATCCTCCTGTTACTTTTGGACTACTCTTATTTCATTCATGCCAACCTCTGTGATTCTTCAATTTGCGCCTACCCCGTTTCTTTGCAGGTCTTTTGTTGTGTTGATGGAGATTGTGGCCACTTCTATCATCCTGTCTGTGTGGCACAACTTCTCCATCCAGGGAATAGGGCTGCAGCTGAACAACTGCAGCAAAGGATTGCTGCTGGGGAACAGTTTTCATGCCCCGCTCACAGGTGCCATGTCTGTAATGAAACGGAAAACAGGTCGATCACAGAATTCCAATTTGCAATCTGTCGCCGATGTCCACGGGCATACCACAGAAGATGTTTGCCAAGGTGATCATGCTTGAGTTGTGATTAGTTTGTGATGTTAAATCACTCAGAATTAAATAAAAGACAAAAAGAACTCACATCTCAAATTTAAGTAACCTAGTTTATACATGGGCCTTACTGGGCTTGTCAAATATGGGGCTTTTTGACTGATTGACTTGGTTCGTTAATAGTTGAATACATTTACTGGGCCACTTGGACTTGAATCACTTAGCCCACTTGAAATAGGATCCAAATTCCATATTGTCTGAATTTCTTGAACATTTTGACAGGGAGATAGTGTTTGAAGATGGTATGGACATGCAAAGAGGAATTTTTCAGCGAGCTTGGGATGGTCTATTCCCGGACCGCATCTTGATTTTCTGCATGTGAGTGCCCATCTACTTTGGTTATATGTTATAGGGTGAATCACATTTACCTTGCTTGAAGTTTAGTCAAATGACTTGAAGGTTTGTCCAGGGGGGCTAACCGGTGAAGTTTGAACCTCCAACATGGTTACTGTAATTCACCCTATATTATATTATATGATATGCTTTGGCATTTCATTTGATTGATGTATATTTGTTTCTTGGCATTAGGGATCATCCTATTGACCCAATTTTTCTAACGCCTGCCCGGGACCATATAAGATTTCCAGTTTCAGAAATTGCAGGTAGAGTTGGGGCTCTCTAGACGTGACACGTCAGCTGTTTTCGTGTAGTACCGATTATTCCCTTAGTTCGGAATTTACCTAGTTATGTTTTGAACGCGATTGCACTGGATTGAGACATCTCCCTAGTTAGAAATTTACCTAGTTGTGTTTTGAATGCGGTACCTCTGGATTAAGAGTTGAGACATCCTACATTTACCGGTAGTGTATGTATAATGTTTATTTAACTTTTTTTGAATCAAAATTGGTTCTGGTAGGTTGTAATACTTTTATGAATGAGTTTTTCAAATGAATCATTTAGATTAAAGTAGGCCAATATTTGTGTGGACATTGAGATTTACCAAAATGAAATAATCTCAGACATATAAATAAAAGCTAGAGTATGTAATGAAACGGTTTTGAATGTATCTATATAGAAATCGTAAAGGATGCATGGTGACTAGAACTTTCATCTAGAATGGAAGCGCAGTGCAGTTTTAACATAAATAAATCTGGGCTTTATCCACACGCATATGTACGTACATACATATATATATATATATATTGAAAGAAGTATCAATTTATCTATTAATTAATAATTTTTAGAGTTGATGAATATTCCTCTAATAAGTCACGTATAATGGTTAAGGTGCCCAACTCATAGTTGGTGAACTTGTGGGTTCAATCCTTATCAGATGCACGCCAATGGAACCATCCCAAAAGTCTGTTAGACTTGACTTAAATTCAGTCATTACATTTTGTGTTGTAACTTGTAAATAATAAGGTATTTCTAAAATTAAAGATATCAGGGGCAAGATAAATGGTGATTTATTTTATTTTACAAAATGTAACATTTGAAAGCAACAAGAACATAAAAAAGCCTCTTCTCTAGGGTTTGGATTTCTACCCAAAGTATGAGACTTTGCCGTTCCAGCAACTTGCGGGTAGCCCATTCCACCAGATTGGTTAGCTCTTATTCTGGTTTTTCTTTTTCGATAATGATGGGGTGTTTTGGTACTGGTTGTTGTGTTTGCTGATTGTAGTTAGGGCTTTATATTTCTTTGGATCGTTATTTCGGCCATGACGGATTTGTCTGAAGATTTCACGTCTCTCGCTGATTTATGGAAGCCCCTTAAATTATTTGAGGTGGAGACGGATGATGGTGGTGGATGTTGGGGGTGTAGTGGCTGCTACTGACGCATTCTTGTACGGTATGTTTATTCTTAAAAGGCTGATTGGTCAGCGGGACTTGATGATTGCTCAGCGAAGGGTCTGAAGGCTTGATGAAACACTTGAGGTGGAGAATATAGGGGCTGGGCTACTGGCGTTTACCTTTGGCGATCCAACCAAATGTTGGCGTGTGCTTCGAAACCAGCCTTGGAATTTTAATGGAGCATTGTTTGGGCTTCAAAGGCTTATTGGGGATCAAAGCCTGAGTTGCTTCACATTTTTCATGTTCAAATTTGGGTTTAGATACATGGGCTGCAATTTTGATATATGATGGAAGACATAGTCGTGCAATTGGAGGTAAGATCGGTCAGGTGATGGAGATTGATACTCCTCGAGCTGTAGGGAAATACCTACATGTGAGGGTGCTCGTTGAGTTGAGGAAATCATTGTGTAGGGGGACTATGGTCTCGATTGGGGGCGCTCGAAATGTCGTGTTATGTAGGTATGAAAAATTATCCGACTTCCACTATATTTGTGGTCGGCTTGACCATGTGAAGGCAGATTGTTCTGAAGCATGTTGGTAGAGCGATTGGGCGTCATTATGGACTGTGGATGAGGGCAGATGGACAAAGGTTGTCCATGGTAGGGACGATGGAGAGTTTGGTGGGTGAGGCAACTCGAGCCACAAGAAGTTGTTCGGGTTAGCCGGATCCTATAGTACATGCTACCGCTGCTTGACGAATAGGTCTACAAGATGAATCGAACATGGTAGGTAGTCCAACTTGTGATCCTTCTTGTGAACAGTTTATATTTTGGAGTGGGGGTGATCTAGTACAGGGGACAAGGAATAGGGAGGCGAAGGGGGATGCTTCAATTGAAGGGGTATCTCATGGGGCTTTGGGGCATGTTGCTACTGCTACTGCTACTATCCTTTGCTCCATCAACCGTTAGCAGTTGTTGCTGCATTCTTTTTTTGGGAGAGGGGGTGTGAGGGAGGGGAAGAAGGAGTCCGACAACATGTGGAGGATGGTTGGGGAAGGAGCAAATGCCTTTGGAATGTGTGGTGTTGGGTCAGATGATGAAGCTTCGTTCGTCTACGACTAGCACTAGAGGAGCACTAGACGAGCCATGGTATGGGGGGGTACTATTTTGCAACGTTTGGAAAATGCTGTGGGTGACGGTTGTGCCCAGAGGAAAAATGCGAGGCGTCAGGGTCGGCAAGGGCAGTAGTAGTAAACAGGGGGTGGTGCGTAGTGACTAGCCGAAGTTGATTGAGGTTGTGGCTGGGAAGAAGCAGTCGATTCTTGCTAAGGAGAGTGATTCAGGGAGGTGATAACAGATTGAGAATGAGTGTGGTGGACACTCTTGATGATCTTGTCGTGACGGTGACTGGCGAGTTCCAACACCACCAATCACCATGAATTGCATTTCTTGGAATGTTTGGGGGCTTGGTAACCAACAGCTATTCCGTAATCCCGGCAGCTTGTTGTCTGCAAGGACGGACCTAGCTTTGCTTTTTATTTCTCAGTTAAAATTGCCTTCGATGTCTTGTGATAGGTTGCATATTTCGCTTAATTTTGATGGTGTTTTTTGTGTTGACCCTGTGGGTCATAGTGGTGGATTGGTGTTTTTATAGAAGAGTAATTCTAATGTATCTGTCTTAATGTATTCGAAAGGTCACATTGACTGTATTATTGATGATGATGGGTGTAAATGGCAATTACTAGGTTTTATGGCAGTCATGTGGTGCATTTGCATAGTCAATCGTGGCTTTGATTACGTCATCTGTGGGGTAATTCTGAATTGTGAGACTTGCCTAGGGTGTTAGGTGGTGATTTTAACGAGATATTATACGACACTGACACGGCAGGGGCCTTAATAGACCTTTTTCACGGATGATTGCTTTTCGGAATGTTATGTCGGATACTGGTGTATAAGATTTGGGTTGTATAGCGGAATTCTTTACTTGGGTCAATCAGAGGGTTGGTGAGGAGGTGATTCTTGAGAGATTTGATCAGTTCTTTGTAGATTTGGATTGGCGTTCACTGTTACCTACGGCGACTATTTCGAATTAGATTTCTTCGGTTCGGATCATAGACCGATTTGTTTGTCTCTTCTCTCAAACAGATGTGGTGGCACTTCGTAGGCATCCCCAGTTGGTGGTGTGCTTGATGACTACTACTCGGAATCGGTTGGATAGGGCGTTGCGACCGATTGATGGTATGCTTGAAGTGGGGCTACTCCGATCTCTTCAGAAACAGCTTGGCGTATTGATCATGAAAGAAGAATCCTACTAGCAACAACGGTTAAGGGTGAGCTGGCAGCAACATGGAGATCATAATATTAAGTTTTTTCATGCTTGTGCTTCTAGTAGACCGCGTCGTAATTATATTGAGGGTTTGGTGAATAAGCATGGGGATTGGTGCACGTCTATGCCCGTGTTGACATAAATTGTGGTAAACTACTATTCGAGGCTCTTTACCTCTTCGTTCCTCTTGAACGAGCATTCAAGATGTTCTTGCGCTCATTGATCATTGTGTCACAGTAGAGATGAATGCGACTCTTTGTCGTCCATATACTGCTAATGAGGTTTGTACTGCCCTTACTCAGATCATCCTTTCAAAGCTCCGGATAAGGATGGTTTTAATGCCTTATTCTTTCAGAAGACTTGAGATCTGTGCTAAAGGCAGTTGTGGTGTACTTAATGAGAAGGGCAGCTTAGAGGGGTCGAATAATACTATTGCTACATTGATACGGAAAGTTATCCGACCCCGGACGTTGAAGGACTTCAATCCAATCAATTTGTGCACCACGATGGCGAAACTTGTCTCTTGGGTTATTTCTGATATACTCGGGCCTATATCCAATAAGGTGGTAGATGAGCAGTAAAAGCCTTTATTCCGGATCGGCTTGTAATAGATAATGTCTTGGTTGGAATGCATGCAGTGGATTCGGAATAACAAAATCGGGCTATTGTGCATTAAAGCCTGGCATGAGTAAATCCTAGTGGAATGACAGTTCTTGTCCTCTTTTATGCGTCAAGTGGGTTTTCTAGAGCCTTTGGTGGAATTTTTAGGGCAGTGTTTCGTATCGGTTTAATCTGAATGGAGAGGTTCATCCTCGCTGGGGTTTACGTCAAGGTGACCCATTATCCCCATTGTTTACATTGTGCTTAGAAGCTTTCTCAGCTCTCCTACGGTCTTTCCAAGACCAACGTCATTTTCGTGGGGTGAGAATTGCCCGGCTATGTCCCATTTATTTTTTGCAGATGATAGCCTATTATTTTTTCAAGCCACAATGAAGGATTCGATCCAAGTGAATGAATGTCTTAAGGTGTATGAGTTGGCATCGGTTCAGCTTCTCAATTATGATAAATTGGCTCTTACTTTCAGTCAGGATCTATTTTGGTGCATATTATCTAGAATCCAGATTCGTTTTTTGCCCACTGTTGAAGGGGACGTATTTTAGGCATAAGGATATCATGGGGGCTTCTCTGGGGTCGACTATGTTCTTTGTTTCGCGATCCTTATTGTAGACTCGTGATTTAGTGGCACATGGTTTGATGTGGAGGGTCGGAAATGGGCGGGATATAGCCCCGTTTCGTGATATGTGGTCCCGAATTTTGACTCGGGGCACATTTCTTCAAGGGTGGCAGTTTCTAGCAAGATGGTTGCTAGTTTATACGTCCCAATGGTGAATGGGATGAGGAGAGACTGCGTATGACATTTCTTCCTTATGAGGTGGAGGCTATTACGAAAATTCCACAGAGAAATCTTGATAGACCAGACTCGAGGTATTGTCATTTTGATGGGAAAGGTAAGTACTCAGTTAAGAGTGGATATCGACTCGCTACAGAGGGTTTTGAGCCGCCTTCGAATTCGGTTGCGAGGAATGAGAGTCTGTGGAAATTCACGTGGGCCATATCTTTGCCGCCTAAGATAAAAAAATTCCTTTGGCAAGCTTCGTCTGATTTTCTTGCTTTTCCTTATAATTTGCATAAACATCATGTTTCCATTCTTCCGATGTGCAATCATTCTTAATTCCCCGAAGCAAGTACTATGAATGGTTTGTATTATTGTGGAGTGGTGAATAACTTTTGGAAAGGAAGTTGTTTCTGGGGGTTGTTGAAGACTTTAAAAATGACGTTTTCAAGAATGTGGGGTGCGACTAATAGAGTTATGTGGTATGGATCTTTTTAGGTTGTTTATTGTAGCATCATGGTCAGTATGGCGTGCAAATTTCTCTTATACACATTGGGAGGGTCGTGTATGGAAGGCTCCTACTTTGGGGAGATTGAATCTTTTCTGCTTCAATTCGATTGTGCTATGGGTACAAGGTGGAGTGATGGATGCTTCGGTCTGCTGGGGCTCTAGCCAGCATTGGTCTAAGCCACTGGAGAACCACATGAGGTTGGATGTGGATTTGGCGGTTGATGTGGTTCAGGGTTCTTTTGGGGTTGGCTTCGTGCTTCGGGATAATGCTGGGGAGGTAGTGGGTGCTGCTCGACATGCTATTGCAAAGCCGAGCTTGGTGGCGACGGCGGAATTGGAGCGATCCTTAGTGGGGTGTGTTTCTGTGTGGAGTGTGGTTTTCGAATGTTCAAGTGTATTTTGATTTTTTCGCTCACTGTGCAGGCAGTCCGGGGGCAGGAGAATTCCTTAAACTATAATGCTTTTTTGGTTGATCAGATATGTAGTTATGTTCAGAGGGGAGGTTCTATTTCTAGTATGAGCCATATGAGTCGTAGAAAAAATTTCGTTGCTTATACTCTTGCTCGTTTTTCTTTTTCATCTTCTGATCCGCATGTTTGGGTGGAAAGCGATGTGCCACTTTAACTTGATGATCTTGTACTTCATGATTCTGATTGAGTAATGATATTCTTATTTTCAAAAAAAAAAAGCGCAACATGAACAATAACAAACCGTAGTTCTTTGTTGTAATATGAAAAATTAACTTCACAACTTGTAAATGCAACATGAGGGATTAGAAATGGAACTCAATTAGATTTGAATTTCAAGATCTGTTTTCACAATTAAGTCATACTTTAGTAGAAGAAATTTGCAATTTTATATTATTTTATTATTAATTCATATTATCATCGACTGAAAATATTAATCCAACTTCATCTCGGAGTTAGAAGCGGAGACTAATATTATAGCAAACTAGGTATCAATTTATCAATTGTCAACTTGAAAGAGAACCCAAACCTTGGTAGCATAGCGGCATCACCTCACCAATTTATGGTTGAGGTCAGAGGTTCGAACCTCACTTTCTCCTCCCCACTCAAAAAAAAAAAAAAAAAAAAAAAAGAGAGAGACTGGAAGAGATTTTAGAAACAAAGCAAAAATTTGTTAATTATTAAAAAAGTATATTTGTTGACATAATGATCCTAGAAATCGTTGGCTTTAATTGCTGCGAAGTCTTTTCAAACTTGAATTTCTTACTTGTAGAAAGAAAATATAATCAAATAAGTGTACATAATAAATTGAATAATTTATTTTCTCTTGAATAAAGAACTTTAAGCTATCTATTTTTTATTTCACTAAAAGAACAAATATATTTATATTTATTTGCAGTTCAAATGCAATACAATCTAGTTCAATCCAAAGGATATATTTCAAGCTAAACCTAATAACCAACCAATAATAATTGTTTATTTTAAAATTAATACTTTTTATCAAAATATCAATACGGGTATTAGATAAAATATTAAGAAAAGAGTATCGATTTTCGTCTAGGGTGTGTTTGTTTAAGGTTCTCGTCAATATTGGTGAAGTCCAAACTTATTTTTCACCACTTTATTTATCTCAGCTAATAGTACTTCACCACTCCCAACTTGAAACAAACATACAAAGTAATTATAAATGAAAAAGTTATTTGTACCTTTAGGATATTGGAAAAATAATTTAAAAAAAAATAAAAAATGAAATAAAAAAAAAATAAAAAAAGAAAAAGAGCTATAAAAAACGAAGCAAATCTAAAGATTTTTCCATACATCCCTAATGAGGGCGTATATACTACATTGTTCATGCATTATATTCTTTTTTTTATTCCTTGTGAAAAAGTAAAAATGTTTCTGTGATTTTGGATTTTTTTTTAAATGGTTGTTTTTATTATATCTAAGTTGTTGTAATATTATATTAATAATGATAAACATGTTGATTTATTTATAAAAAAAAAAAAAATTATGGTCTTAACTTAACGCATTTAAAGAAAATGTAACTTTTATTTGCAGCTCAAACACAATATAAATAATCCAACTCATCTTACATATGCAGACCTAATCTAAATAATTAAATGATTGTAATTTTTTTAATGCATATTAGTAAGCAATATATTATAAAACAAATCGATTACAAGTTGAAAATTATATTATCAAATATAATATATGAAAAAAGAGAGAATGATTTTATATATTATAAAGAGAGTGGGAAAGAAACGTAAAGTTAATCGGCTTTCAATTTTGGATTTTTTTTTTCTTTTATATAATTTTTGGCATGATTTTGCTCTCTCTCTCTATATTATATATATATATATATATATATATATATATATATATATATATATATATATATGTATATATAGAGAGAGGTCAATTACCAAAAATAACATGTACAATGAGCCTTTTTTACTTTTGTAACTGATAGGTATACCCCAGCAACTTCGGGTCGGATTGACACCCTGGACCAGATCAACCCAACCCGACCCGAGCAACTGAGCCCAGGAAGATAAGCCCAACAACCGGCCCAGAAGCGCGCATGAGCCTGAAGTGGCCCAATCGCGGTGCGGCCCAATCGCGGTATATGGGGAAAGTAAGATCCCCACGATCTTCTCCCAACTTCCATGCAACGATAATAGGCGCGATTGTATGGAGTTAGTTAGGGTTTGAGTTGAGTAGTATAAGTAGGAGAATTGTACTCAGAATTAGGGTTCGCATTTTGTATTCTGAAACTATTACGTGTAAACGCAAAGAGTATAGTGAAGAAATACCTGGGCAGGTGACATTCTTAGCCCGTGGACGTAGATCTCCGGATCGAACCACGTACATCCTGTATTCTTTAAGTTTCTTGCATTGATTTACGTTCCAGCAGATTTACGTTCGGAGTTTATGTAATAATCGGATTGCGCTTTAACAGTAACCTAAACTTTTTATTTTTTCCGATGACAATATGTAATAATTGTTTTTTATCGATTTTCAACCTCCGACGATATTTCCGGTTGTAGGACATGTGAGTTGCACAGGCTCTTTTTGGACAATAAGATGGCGACCCGTGGCGACTAATAAAATAGTAAAAAAATTAATAAATATTTTCGAATTTTCAGAATTTTCATTAATAAATCCAAAAATTAAAAAAATATTTCTGAAATTCTAAAAAATTATTTAAAATAAAAAAATATTTATAATAAAAAAAAAATCTTTAATTAATTAAAAAATTCATTCAAAATTCACAAAATTCATTTATAAATTCAGAAAATATAAAATTATTTATAAAATTAATTTGAAAATTAAAAAAAAATATTTAAAATAATGATATATCATTGAAATTCAGAAAATTATTTAAAAATCAGAAAATAAGAAAAAAGACACTAACTATAAAAAAATTTAGAAACTCTAAAAATTTATTTAAAATTCAAAAAAAAAATTATAATCTAAAAAATAAAATAAAATAATTCTGTAATTAATTTAAAAATTCTGAAAATTATAAAAAAATATATTTCTAAAATTAATTTGAAAATTCTAAATATTTAAAAATCATTTAAAATCAGAAAATTATTTAAAAATCAGAAAATTAAAAAATAAACAAATTTGGAAATTTCACTTATAAGTCCAGAAAATTAAAAACGTAAAATAAAATTATTTAGAAATTCCAAAAATTTATTAAAAAATTCAGAAAATTTATTTATAATCCCAAAAATTAAATTTATAAAATGCATTTCTTAAATTTATTTATACCGGAATATAAGAAAGTTCCCTTCTATTTTATACTAAATTTCTACAATTTATAATTATTTTTTATTATTTAAAAATTAATTTCTGAAACAATTTTTTTAATTTTCTAAAAATTTTAATTTTAATTTTCTGAATTTAAATTATTTTTCTTAATTTTAAATAAATTTTTTGAATTTTATAATTAAATTTAGAAATGATTTTTTTATATTTTCTGAATTTATAAATGAATTTTCTGTATTTTGAATGAATTTTTAAATTAATTACAGATTTTTTTTGGATTATAAATATTTTTGTAATTTTAAATAATTTTTTAAAATTTCTAAAATAATTTCAAAATTAGTTTTTTTATTTTTGGATTTATTAATGAAATTTCTGAAAGTTTTAAAATATTTATTAATTATTTTATATTTTATTAGTCACCACGTGTCGCCATCTTATTGGTCCAAAAAGAGCATGTGCAACTCACATGGGCTATACAGCTGGAAATATCGTCGGAGGTTGAAAATCGATAAAAAACAATTAGTACAGGTTGTCATCGGAAAAAATAAAATGTTTAGATTGCAAAAGTAAAAAAGGTCCATTGTACAAGTTGCTTTTGATAATTGACCCTATATATATATATATATACATACATATCCTTTATTGTATTAGTAATATTGAACTTATCGAATTTTAGCTGGAGTAACGGATGCCAAAATAAACCTTATTTTCTTTTATAAGAAGTTAGTTTTTTATTAGTTGGATAGTTATCTTCAATGTGTAATTGTAACGTCTTAAGTAGATTTTACATGTTTTCAACTTTTTTACTTATTGCTCAAAACTTTCCATATAAGTTGATAGTGCCTTCTTTCAAGCTCAATACCTTTGAACTTTATGGGATTATGTACTTTCAACTAAGGATGCTAATTGGTCATATTAATTTCGGACTAATTCTATCGATCTTTTCTTTAATCGAGCCGTTGGATTAATACAAGCATATTTAATAATTTATTTATTGTATGTAATATTAATTAATAATTTAATATTTTTTTGATCCGTTCAAAATATTGTGGATTATGATTTTATTAGTTAATGTTATGTTGCTATACAATTGTAGTAGACAATGATACATGGATCGGTGTTATGTTTTTAATAGTTTTCCTGAATCATTATTTTGTTCTTTTCATGAATTTAATGTTAAGTTGTAATAATTCTTATGTTTTAATAATTTGTTATTTTTAATACTACATTTTTTGGTTTTTGTAAACATATTTCTTACAACAATAACTATGAATTTGATTTGTTTATAATAATGTTAATGTTTTGGCGACGAAGTTGGATTGCTCATTTGACAGAGCATCCACTACCTAGACCCTTGGTCTTGGGTTCTACTCAGCTTGGGGGAGAAGGGTAGGACTTTTTTTTTTTTTTTTTCCTTATATTAGGAGATTTTTTTTTTAAATAATGTTAATGTTTTGGAGACTTTAAAATCTGAATCTCCTAAACTGAGAGGTGTTCATTTTTAATAATAACTAGTAGTTGCCCGTGCGATGCACGGGAAGATCCTTTAAGCACTAACACTACTTGTAATTCGCAATACAAAGTATTATCGATCACGATTTAATTACGAACAAATAAAATAAATAACCCGAAAACATAAACATCATCCTTACTCTGGGGTATGATTTTCTATAATAAAAAATTTAATACAAATAGATAGATAATTTCACCTCAGTTATGAAATATCATGCCACACATCAAAATACAATAAACAAAAGCTATATATCTAATTCCGCAAATCCTTAAAATCTAAGTTGCATTGCCTATATTGCATTAAACATTATATATCAAATATATTTTTGATCTAATACTTCATAGGAGTCGCATAAAATTATTAAACCCAAGTAACTAAACCGGAATCTGACCCAAATCTCTTATATGCTAAAAGATGAGAGATTATAAATTAAACCAAAAAATATTATGAGCCCAATCTAAATGAGCTGAATCAGTTAGTGTAACAGCCCGATTTTCTTGACTATTTTTAAGTAATTATAAAGCCCCAAAAACAAGCCATGATATTTAATTTATTTAATTAAATACTATATTTTAAAATTAAGCCATTACGAAAAAAACATAATCATATATAATGTCACAATATTTTATGAAATAAAGTATATTAAAATCAATATTGAAAATATACGAAATATTCTAAAAAAAACTTTAAGAATTTTGATGATGGTATTAAGTAATTGGCAGCGGAAAATATAATTTGTTCAAATTGGCACATCTTAAACATCTCGTCAATCAAATTAACATTCTAGTATAAATCACTGATAATTTGTTAAGTATCTAGAACATGTAAAAACTTATTAAAATATTTCTCAATTATGACTCTAGCACATCAATTCACCATAATAATTTCATCAAGTACTCAATTATAATTACGAACTATATAAATCACCTTAAACTCCTAACATACCATAATTCCATAAGATCTCAACTACCACATACTACAAGTTCAAAACTTCACCATACTTTTGAAATAATGTAATCCTAAATCATAAACACTATATTGCACACATTTAATTGTTAAATCCAAATAAAGTTTTATTTATTTTATTTTTAATTTTAAAAAAATAAACTATAACAATTAATAACATAATCAAAATTAAATCCTAAGTATGCACCTATTATGAAAATTCATTAGTGAAATTCAAACATGCCAACAACTATATTTTAAAATTTTAGTAATTCCTAAATCACTCACATTATTCACCTATTAATTGATCAAACATACGAAATAACCCGACTTAAAGTAACATAACAATCTAGCACAAATAGTCCAATATCAATTTAAATAAAGTTTCATTACATAATAGATACCACCATATGCTTCCCCGATTCCGTCTCAGCTTCAGTCACTCTTTCCATTCTACCTGAGGATCAATAATAGGCTGGGGTGAGCTTCTTTTAGCTCGTGGGAGTCACAGTTTATTACATCAATTATAAATACAGAGAAGCATACAGTGTAACATTTATTATAATGATGCGCTTGTATTGGCAAGACACATAGAACTAACTTGTATTGGCAAGTAGTATATTGATAATGGGCTAAACTTGTATTGGCAAGTAGCAAATTGTAAATCACTTGTATTGGTAAGTAATAATAAAATAAAAGCACACGTATACAATCAATTAATCATAATTAAAGCAATAAACAGTTAGGACCCCCACCTGGAAATGAGATGATTGCAAATGCAAATGCTGGCAAATTAGTCCAAAGTCCTAGGCTCGTACTCACACCCCTTGATTCCTACAATTAAAAAAAAAATACACAAATAAAATATTTTAAAAATCCGTTGGTGTAGAAACTTTTCAAAATAATGAAGATGACAAAAGAATTGAATATAATAAAAGGTAGGCTTTGTGGGTTAATCTGGGAGATAGGTATATGATTCTGACTTGAAATTATTTTTTCTCAATAATGGTAATGTTTATGGAATTTGGGCTTTGGCTAATTTGGGCCAATATAATAAAGGGTAAAGGGTTTTGGTATCAAAATGTTTGAGAACTAAGTTCCCTTCTCACGCCATTTCTTTCATTCTCATATACTCCCTCCTCTTCATCATCAACAGACTGCCATTTTTGCAACGATCGAGCTCCTTTTTTTTTTTTATATCTCCCCCCTACCGTACAACACCGTGACAGTGTAACTAAGGGAAACCTGCCCGAGACCGCGATCATGAAGAAACCGCCCTTCTTTATAAAATCGACGATCCATCTTCGGCAGAACCGAATGGCAGAGGATTTACATCAGGCACGAACAATTGGCGACAACCGCGGCCCGGGTGCTGTTCGCAGCGGCGACAACTGTTCCGTGGCAGAACGACGGCGACCCAATCAACTCATTGCTGTTGTGTCTGAACTAGGCCGAAAAGTTATAAAAACCAAAATTGAGTTTCTGAAATTCTTCTTGACTTGTACCAAGAAAGAAGTGAGCGAACAAGAACGACTGTTCTCAATTAGAACGGACGGTGATGGTGTGGTTTAGAAGGAGTACTGAAAAAAAAAATGGGGTAATTGGTGGGAGATGATGTTTCAGTAGTGAATTTGTGGGTTGAGAGACGGAGGAAAGTGAAATCAAATATTACAAAAGGGGTAGGAGAAGATTTTACCTTTTCACTGTTTTTGCCAAAAGTCCGTAAAATTGATCCAGGATAAAGGTTCTGGTATTTATAAGAAAATATTGCTAGCGATTTTTAATCCATCTCCACTACCACTCCATGATCTCCCACTCTCACAATCACGTATTTACGCTAAAAAACAGAATGGGAAAAACTTCCGGTTCTAAAATTCTATCCATCCTCAAATGGATTTGGGCTCAGCGCATTGGACTATCAATTGTCATAAGGGTATAATTTATTGGGCCAGATATGAATATGGATGTAATGTATGTAAATGGGCTCACAATAATAAAAATGAATGGGCCTTAAATAATTTATTTGGACTAGACAGTCCAAATATAAAATATTAATCATATAAAATGGATCGGCCTATATAAATGAAATGATAATTAAAATTCACAAAATATTTAATTAAATAGACGAAAAAATTCCCGGGCGCTACAGTTAGTCTGCTAATAAATTGTCCAATTAAGAAATGATTTTCCTCAAACACCAGGCCCATTGTTGAGCCCACAATATTGCACATTTTTTACCATAACAAACGCAAGGTTGAAGATCTGATTACCCAACTTAGCACCCTCCCAATTTGACCGTTCCATTTTTGCCGATTCTAGAAGGGTCACAATCAAACCCTTGTCTTCCGGGTTCCAACACACACTTGCCCCTTTCTTCTACATTTATCTCACCATTTATCTCAATTCCAGTCGATTAATCTTGCAGAGTTTGGTTATTCCTCCATTAACGTGCCTGCAAGCTCATTGTTAATTTACCTAATTCAAAAATTATTAACTCCTCGTTCATAGGCCCCAACCTGACTGTGTTCATTTTGATCCTGAAAGTGTTTTCTTCTTCAGTTGTTTTTTACGAAACAAATCTTTTGGCAGGTATTTCTTAATTTAACGATTTTACGAATTATTTTGAACGATTTAATATTTGGTTAAATGAATTTTTATTTTTACTTGATTTATTAGAAAAATTGACTAATCAGTTGTATGTTTTGAATATTAGATTGATTTTGTACATTCAAACTATTGCATGTTGTTAATAGATCCCGTTTCCCCATTCTGATAAGTGTAGTTTTCAAGATCAATGCTATCAACAAAACATTGACTCTATTTAGAGTAACTTGTAGATATATTTCGAAATATTATGTTACACAAATTATACATAATAGTTTATTCTTTGTTGCGCATTTGATTGTTTGATGATACGATGCCTAATATTTTAGTTTGACCAAATTGCATGTCTGTGTTCCAGCGCCGAGAAAAAGGATCAGTTGGTATAGATTATGTAGTTAAATCAAATGAGGTATTTCAAAAATTTAATCCAACCCTGATCTTAATGTGTGCTAGAGTATATCTACATAATATATTAGTTTAATTTTCTTTTTAAACGGAATCTCATAGAAGACTTTGTTCCAGATCTAACCTTTTGAAACACGTATAACGGACAAAAACATTACAGTGTAAAAGTTGTTATTAATTCTTTAAAAATGAAATTCTTAATTTTCTTGCTTAATTTATTAATCTAATATAAAAATTTCATTAATGAAAATCAAATATCTTTGAAGATATAGTGAGTATATTTACCTTCTTATCTATATAATATATACACACAATCTTGGGTAACTTTTGTTAGATACTCCCTTCGTCCCGGTCTAATTGGCCAACCTGCCGAGCACGGAGACTAAGAAAAAAAAAATTGTGAAATCTTTGACTTTTTCAAATGTGGAGATTAATTGTGGAGATTTTGAGGGTGTAAATTGTGAGAGAAATTTGCCATTTTGGGCTAGGACAATTAAGTTGGGACAAACAACTATGGCAAGTTGGCCAATTAGGCCGGGACGGAGGGACTATTAAACTGATCTGGCTAAATTTTTTAAACAAACAGAATATTTTTCCACAAGCAGAAAAACATTTTCAAATTTATGTTAAATTGCATGTATCATGAGTACAATCTTAATTAAAATGGTAATTTTAATTTGTTTAATGTATACATCATCTTAGTACATTTCAGTATTTCCAATATTTTGAAAACGACTTTAAGTGTATATACATACACTGAGTTTGCATGTGCGTTAACCCCTGGTAATAATTAAGTATAACATAAATCAATATACTACGTGCATGATGAATATACCACGTTTAGAATATGTCATATAATGAGATATTTTGGTAAATACATAAGTTTTTTATAATGACTGAGTGATAAAAATGCAAACAGGATTTAGCTAGTACAAATATATTAGATAGCTGATACAAAAGATTAGAAAGAAAATTAGATTGGATATGCTCATTAACAATTTTTTTTCACAGACATTCATTTTTTTATTTTTTTTATCAATGTTCACATGAAATTCTATACACATACATCATATGTTTGGATTAGATAGGGGATATAAACATAAATAAAATCTTCTTCATATACATCATGAAATTCCATACAAATAAATCATATGTTTACATGAAATTCTATACACATACATTATATGTTTACATGAAATTCTATACACATACATCATATATTTCACAGATATCCATTTTTTAGCAATGAATACAGCATTTGTCTCATAGTTGTGCAAAATAAAAAAACTTAAAAATCAAGGAACCTGAACATATAATTCATCATATCTTCTTCTCATAGTTGTGCATTTTAGTTACAAAATCAATACTTATCAATATAAATTCTAAAAGCATTTTAGACACGCTGTATTCAACATTAATGGATTAGATAGGGGATTTAAATATAAAAAATAGAAACAAATGCAGTCTCAACAGTAAATACGTTTATACATAAACATGTATTTATATCTACTCATAATATCATGTAATTTATTATACTGACATATACATCTTATTTAGCTTATAATACAATTTACCTCAATATTCCGAAACACACATTTGAAGCTTTGGATTTGATCTGAATTTTTTAAAACATGTACAGTATAAGCACTGAATAGTCTTAGCTTGAGTGCCCAGTTGAACGTCGTAGCATTAACCTCGCTAATCTTAGCAAAAACCGGAGCCATTTCCTATAAGAAAGAGACACAATGTGTTTCATCATCATGGTAAATCGATGTAACATTTAATGAAATTCAAAATATATTTGATACAATAAATAATTTTTTACGTCTCTGCAATTCAGTGAAACAGATCAAATACACACTATACATATATATTTTATTAATATAAACAGTGATCTATATCTTAAATAAACTAAACTGTCTATAATCTATATTGTAATGCAAATGACAAATCAGGTTTTGTGTTTATTCCTGCAGTCAAATAACAACTAATGTAAGAAAGACACACCAACCTGCATTTATGATTCAAGGTAATACATGTAAAATAGTATATTAATAGATTTGTAATGAAAATGTAATGCATTTAAATCATATTATGCTATAGTCATACAGTCTTTGCTAGTTTTAATGAGATTATGATGCTATTTTGGCAGCAAACAAATATGAGCCGAAGACAATAGAAGCATCAATTACTCACCCTGAAAATGTGCATGTAAAACAAATGTTTGTTGATGTATATTTTGACGGCATGTTGATAACAGTCAATGAAAAAAAGAACTTACAAAGAGGATCAATGGGGCCGACGACTATTTTTTCTGAATTACGGAATGAGTGATGATGTGTTGCTTTCTATCCTCGTATTTAAAGATGTGAGATTAAGGCTTACGATAGTTTTTATGATCCCTATAATTCAGTAAAATAAAATATATCCAGATTGCTTTAACAGAATTGATTTGTTAAGATAGGCCAAAATTGATTACCTATATCTTAAATTGATATTTTGTCCGATTACACAACAAAGTCAGTATCTCATAAACACAATTTCAGCAGAAAAAAAGATCATCTACTAATTGCATGCATAATGGAGTAACAGATTACCTAAAAATTGGGATTTTTCGGATATTATACATTGTGACCGGATCTTCATATATTTGGTGATTATTTTCATGTTTTCTTTCTCAATATAGTAATTGCAAATGGGCGGGAAAATCACTGCTTTCCAGTTGTAGTATAAATCCATTTTGTATATATATATATATATATATATATATAGATGTATTACTTTTGCGAGCCCCCAATGTATTTTATAATCAAGTATTTTTTTATTTTTTTAATTTTGAATTTAAATAAAGTGGTGATTAATGCCACCACAAATATTTCTAAGTACGCCAAAAATTTGTGTGAGACAAAAATACCCTTGGACCAAATGACTAGGTTATCCTTGTCAATCAATAGAATGATATAAATACCACAAAATATTCTAAGTACACCATATTATTTTTAATAAAATTTATGGAAAAAAAGCATAACAACTGGATTTTTTCCCATGCTGTCATCTTTTGTCGATCTCACTCTCTCTCCGCCATAAACCCCATTATTTTTGCGTGTTTTCTTACATTTTCCATGCCTCCCGCCCCACTTGGTCTTCTTCGCTTTGCCATTGATCAGGCTTGGACAGGATTGTGAGCTACGTCTAAGAATAATTTACTCCCAGATTATGTTGATGAATCGCTTCTAAAGGTTTATCTTCGTGATGTTAGGCTGTGGCTAGGGGTGTAAATGAGTTGAGTCGAGCAGAGTACTAGCAGGCTCGAGCTCGAACTCGACTAAAATACTCGAGGCTCGAGCTCGACCGAGTTCTATTTTTTCAAACTCGAGCTCGACTCGATAGAAACTCGTTGATCTTGAGATCGACTCGACTTGATCGAAAAAAAAAAAAAAAACCTTAAAAACTACAATTATATATATATACATTGAAAATGTTAATTATACTACAAAATGCCGCAAATGGGGACCTTAGGGTTTCACCTGATTTAATATAGAATTATGATATATCTATAATTATGTCTACTACAAAGAGCAGTAATTTAACACAAATTCGATTAAACTCGTGAGTCTTTTGAGCCAAGTATCAATGAGCTTGATATCGACTCGGCATCTACTAGAGTAGCTCGATCTCGACTTGTTTATCCCGAGTCGATTTTGATATTTGCGAGTCCAGTCTGAGTGGCTCACGAGTTTTCTCGACTCACTTACGCCTCTAGTTGTGGCGTTCAAGAATCCATCTTAAAAGATGTCAACAGGCACAAAGAACGGAGTATTTTCCATTATTTTTAATAAATCTCGATAATGAAATATAAGGAAAAAATGTGCGTATAAAAGCAGGGGAAAAAGTGACCATCAGATCGGTCACTCAGGAACAACTAAACATCATGAAATAAGAAGCAAATCTACACTGATCCAAAACAAAAATCCTGCGCATCCTAGGTAGACCCTCGCAGGTGTTGGCCTTGTTAAAACCCACCAATGAAAAAACCAGTGGGAAAAACCAGAGATGGGAAAAAGAGTGCCTAACAACAACTAAGTGAATCTGAAGAACTCCTCCCAGTGCATATCATAAATAACTTGTGTTACAAGAAAATCCGAGAGTGAATCCCCACCAAGTGTACCCTGTCCCAAGCTTGGAGAGTGTGTCCGCCGCTGAATTCCATTCCCTGTAAATGTGAGAAATCTAAAAATTAAAAGAAGAGACTAGAAGTAAGTTTTGCATCCATTGCCCTCTATCAATAATTTGTCTACCCCTTGAGCTCTGCCTTCACTGTTTTAATAATAGTGGCTAATTCCGCCTAAAAAACATAGCCCCTCCCAAAAGTGCTGGTGAAGCAACCATGCACAGAACCCCGACAACTCCGAAAAATGGCACCTCCTGCCAGATGACTCGGAGCACCTGAAGCACTCCCATCCATATTCACTTTCATCTATCCAGGCAACGGTGGGAACCAATGAACGGATATCACTTGAGGAGCCTAGCATGGACGAAAAGACACTCCCAAGCCATGAACTATCTCAGGGTCCACCGTGATGTTATGCATGGAACCAATGTCCATCTGACTCACCTCTTTGAGATCCGCCAAAATCCAACGCCAACAGACTACAGGGGGAACCTGCATATCATCAAACACAAGATATTTCCTCACATTCCAAATACTCCAAATACTGGAAATAAAGGTAAAATACTAAAGAGGCAAAATATGAGGGCTAAAGGCAAAACACATCCCCTGTAAAAGAAGAGCATGTGGAATATTCTCCAGATGAGGATGGATCTAGAAAGCGGAGAAAGTAAGATGTCATAAATCCCTAGAAAAGCAACATGAGGTAAATAAATGATCCAAAGTCTCTGGTGCACGACGACATAAGTGGCATGCATTCGGCCCAAATATGTTGCATCTAATAAGGAAGTCCGTCGTGGGTAAACGACCATGTATCATCCACCAAACCGTAAAAGAGCGACAAGGAGGGGTGAAAGGTGTTCAAATCCAACTCCCCTCATTAACTGTTAGAAACTTTGGCTTGAGAAAAGTGTAAGCCTTGTGCGAAGTAATTTTTCCGGTGAGTGAGCGTCGCCAAAATCGCATATTCTCACTGTGAGCAGAGGATACCGAATTATGTCCTTAGTAATGTCCAGGTGAGTCAGAAGGAAATCCGGGTCAAAGACCCTTACAATGTCCACCACATAGTAAGAGATAGGCTAGTCAAACTGATCTCAAAGCTGATCCAAAAACGAGGCAAGTCATTTAACCAAAAACGATAATATATCCAAGCAAGTCATTTAACCAAAAACGAACCCGGAAAGTAGTACCTACCAAGAGGGTATAATCGCGAACCAAATTTAAAGCTTTAGGCATGAAGTTAGGAAATTTAGGTTTAGTTTTGATGATGACAAAATCTCTATTGTAAGGTTGGAACTAGTGCCCCTATGAATTTTGTACCCACTGTAACAGATAAGCGCTAGTACTACTTAGGCTAAGTCACAACAAGCACGCAACAAGGATATCAAGGTTACATGCAACAAGGAATTCCAAGGAAGCAGTAAGGAAAGAGAAGTTGCAGCGACCGCACATTTTGGTTGCTTATGCTAATCCAGCATACAACATTACTTGCAACAATGAAGGTACACCCAACAAGCAAGCATCGGTCATGTCCAAAGTGTCAAGGTCAAAGTCAAAAGTTAGGGGATCGATTTTAAAATATAGCCAGTAGAGATAATGTTTAAATCTTGTACTGACTATCCAATTACGTAGTGACACATTACCTGACATAAAGTAAAAACAACACTGGACACTGACAACAAGCCATTACCACTCTTACCAAAACTTTGCAGAAAGGACAAATGGCTCTAAAGTCGTACAGAGCATTAAATGTCAACATGAATATTTTCTCACTCTTCAACTGGAAGATATCCCAACAGCTATAAATAGAATGAGATGGAGGACGAAGCAGAGGAAACCGAAATATTGAAGAGCTGGAATTACTTCGCATCAAAGCACGCAAGCATTTTTTTCAAAGCTTCAACACATATAACACTCTGATAATCTTTCATGTGTTTTGGGCAAAGTAAACAAGAGTAAATAGCAAGCAACAAGGGTAATCAAGTGAAGATTTAAGCTGCATCCAAATTCTCAAGTTAAGTTAGCTTTCAAGCTTTGCCTCGGTCCTAATCCTTCTCAATCCAGGAAGCTTGGCCACATCTCAACTGATATTCAAGTTTAGTGGTAGCTACTGAACTTGTCTAGAAAAAGTGCTTCATATCATTACGATTCAAACACCTTTCTCAAACCGCAAGCGTATAACTTCTGACAGAGGTAGTTTAAAGAATGTTGAACCACATAGAGGATACTCTCGACAAGCCTACTTTCAGTATATCGATTGATTAAGTTAAGCAAATTGGAAAGTTAGAGATTTGTTAATTACTTAATAAACATAGATAAATATATTTTGTAAGTAAAAAATACTCTCAACTAGAAATGGGTTCCTAAGCTACGGTTTCACCCTAAACCTAGGATCAACATCAAGTGATCACCGATTAATCTAACGATTATGACGGAAGGTCATGTTCCATATTAGAAATTCAAGTGGGCAAACAATAGGGATTCACCAAATTAATCAATTACATATTAGTTCACCCTAATCCGGATTATTAAGGACCGATAATGGAATTATTAAGCCAAAGGCAAGCAAATTAATTATATAATCCAATTAACCCTAAAATCCCCAACCCAAGTGGAAATTGCCTAAAGAGCGAGGCCTTATGACATCTATCGAGATCAATATATGCGATCCGGGTTCTCCCATCGCCCCACATGAGCCCTCGAAGAGAACCAATATACCCTAAGTTAGCTACTCCTACATAAGCCCTACAAAGCCACAATATCAATTCCAATCACAAATTATCCCTTAAATCAACCAAATAAACAACAAGATACCAAACCCTAGGATTGGGCTACTCCCAATCCAGGAAAGCACAAATTAACTACTCACAACCATAAAAACTACCAATCAACCACAATAATTGCAAGACTCGGGCCATAAATGAAGAGGAAAAGAGAAAATAATAAATGCAAGAGAAGTAAATGAAGAGAGGGGGTGAGGAAAGCTTAATCTTGAATAAATATGGTGATGATAGTCTTTAATTCTTGCTCGTAATCGCCTCCATTGAAACTTCTAGCAAATGCCCTGAAATTCTTCAGGAGTACTCAAGAACCCTAATTAGGTTCTTCAAGAACACTGAAGAACCCTAGTTTTTACTAGAGATAAAAAAGGAGGAGAGTTTTCTAGAGCTGGGAAAGAGAGAGAGTGATTCTCGTCAAATGTGCTCGACTCTGCGTTCTCGTCAATTCTGCCTCTTTTTTAATCAGAATCAGACTTCAGCCCATATACAAAAGTTGTAGATCTTCATCTTCTTGTCATGTGGCATCTTGAATCACTCAAATAAGAGTTTGGACGAGAGAGTTATAGCTGAAATGCAGAAGGGATGCATGTCGAAGACCGAACACCGAACCCAAAACCCAAAGGGGCCGGTCCTGGATCCGGCATTTGCTTACTAACCTAGGGCTAGAGCTCAGTACGAGATCGGTTCAGGCCGGTACCAAACCGGCAGCCTACAAAATTGCTTGGTGTTTGGATATCGGGCATGCCATGTGTTCCTGTCGCGCTCCGTTTTCTTCTGTCGTCATTTCAGACACTTTTCTCCCGTTTTCTTGGCCCGAATTCTTCACGATTTCTATTCATGACTAGACAATCTTTGTTTCAAGATTTGGTGGAGTTTAGTTCGGACCTATTTGGACCTCAATTTTCAGGCCAAAATGGGAAAATGCGTGCGATTGACCTCCTCTTTCGTTTTTTATCGTTTTAACCTCATTCTACTCATTTTCTCGGCCCGACTCCTGACAAATTTTGTTTATGACTTGACGAACTTCGATTTTGGCCTAACCCGGACTTGTTTCGAGCCTGTTTAGATCTCGGTATGTGGGTCAAAGTGGAGAATGGAGTGCAAGTGACCTTCTTGTGACTTTCACCGTTTTGAGTTCTTTCCATTTTCTTGGCTCGAATCCTTCACGATTTTTTTTGTAACTTGATGAACATCAATTTCGGCCTGAATGGAGCTTGAGTGGGGCCCCTTTGGGCCTCGGTATATGGGCCGAAATGGGGAATTGCGTGCAAATGGCTTCCTTGAGCTCTCGGATTTTCCTAACCTTCAAAATACAACTAAAAACACCCAAAGGTGCATAGAATCATATTAAAAAGGAAAATCATCCCGAAATATACTTAAACATGAGTTCTCCTTTAAACTTAATAAACACTCGCATTTCTTAATCAAATATGAAAGTAGATAATGCGACAAAAATGAGTATTTTCATGTATGGCAACTACCAGAAGTTGAAGAAAAACTTTCACTAACTAATCTCACGAGAGTTTTTTTTTTTAACGAGGAGTCTTCGCTTGAATCCGGAATTCAAAGTAGACTAGGTGTTCTGAGGAACGTGTGTATAGTAGAGGCGTAGCCTTCCGAGGATAGACAAAAACTATTGTAAAGAGCCAAGCTGGACTTAGACTTCGGCGTAGCTAAGTTTGTACTGTGTGAGGGAAGAGTGGACGTAGAAGGACTACCCTCACCTTCGAACTACTCTAAACTTTGTGTCTACATTTATATTTCTGTTACTTACTATTGATGGCATACTACTTACATACTGCATTAATTTGTAAGAAAACATATTTGCATAATATTCCGTTGCATAAAAATTGCTAGAGCATTGCTTACTGTAATTAACCTAAGATCAGTCTCTCATGCCTACTGCCTTATGTTAGCTTACTGTAAAAACTTTTTTGTAACTATAAGAAGCACTACTCAAAGTATTTAAAAAGAAAAATCGAGTTAGAGGTTATTCACCCCCTCTAAACCTCTACCACTTGGGACCAACAAGTGGTATAGGAGCGGTTAGTTTCACACACCAATCATTTTTTGTAGCTAAACCAGATCCAGTTGTTTTCTAGCGAAAAAGCACGTTTTTAAAAGTAAAACTATTTTCTAGTAAGAAAGCCACACAATGGAAAATTTTCAACTAAAGCTCCCATGCTTTCCTTTGAGGAGTATGATGACTGGTGTATTAGGATGCAAGCACACTGGACATCTATGCATGATGAGACGTGGACTGTCATCTCTGAAGGTCCACCAGTAATCATGAAGATCAACACTCCCGTGCAAGTGGATGGTCAACCTGCACCTCCTCCCATGGTGGAAAAGGCACGTATTGAATAGACTGCTGAGTACAGAAAAAGGTCCAACTTGGACAATCTGACCAAAATGTACTTTTCGCCACATTGGACAAGGGTACCTTTAGTAAGGTCAAGGCATGCAAAATTGCCAAGGATATTTGGGACTTGCTGAAGGAAAACTGTATGGGCTCAGCTCTACTTCATAAGAATAGAGTAGCTACTGCAACTCTAAACTTCGAGCTCTTCAAGGAGAAACCCGGAGAGTCTCTGAACGATCTAGATGCTAGATAAACATCAATCCTAAATAAGTTGGTGTCAATTGGGAAAGACTACTCCTAGCAAGAGATAAACACCAAACTGGCACGAGCTCTCACATCAGACTGGGATATAGAGACTATTCTGATGAGAAGTTCAAAGAAGCTAGGCAGAAAGAGCATGAACTCTTCTCTGATCTCAAATCCTTTGAATATGATATTTTTTCGCAGAAAGAGAGAACAAGAAGAAGAAAGTGGTGCTATTACCAAAGGCCTAGTAGAAAATATCCCCTCTCAGCAACTCCAAATGGTTCTAGTAACCACCATCGTGCCAAAGCAACAACTTCAAGTTATTGCTAAGGAGGAGCAAGTGCCTGAAGAGATGGCTTTACTCCTGAAATGTTTTACATGATTCATGAAGAAATAATGAAGAAGCAGTGAAGAGGGCAACCCATCAAAGCCCCTGTACACCAAGCATACAGAAACCCCAAGGATAAGCAGAAAGCTGGAGATCTTTGCTTCAATCAGAGGAAGACTGGTCACTTTGTAATGGATGGAATAGGAAGATGTAAGAAAAGGCTCAACTAAGGCTCTTTTGAGTGGAGCATAAGCTATCAAATTTTTCCACTGTCTTCAAGGGAACCTACAACATGTGAAGATTCAAACTTCGACATTGATTTTTCATATTCTGAAAGCAAAGCACTCACTTGTCTTATAGAAAAAGAGATTGACGACCATGCAGAGCTAGATTCTTTCAAGATCAAAGAAAGTTGACTCTGAAAGCTTACTTATTTCATCCATGAAGATTATGGCTGACTTTTACCTAGTCAATCAGTCATAAGAAGAGTTGAAGGCTGAGAACATGCATCTTCTTGGAAAAAATGCAGTGCTTACAGTTGAGGTTGAAAAACTTACAGCTGAAGCAATTGACTATTGTTATCTTCGAGAGGAAGTTAGTAAGCTGAAGATGTCACTCATCCTTCAGGCTGAGAAGGAAGATAAACTAATTTTAACCATCATGTCTTTCAATGTCATCTAGGAACTTTGATGAGATACTGAATGTTCAGAGGAACCTATCTGACATGACAGGGATAGGATTTTCTGATACAGTTTCTAACTGTCAAGCAAAAAGTACTTCTACTGATGTTCCAGTAGTAAGTATGTTTGAGACATAACTTCTCCCTAAACAGTAGAAAGCTAAACCTAGAAGGAAGGAGAATATTCCCAATAGAAAACCTAGACTGGAATCAGGTTGTACACTGGACACGGGAAAGTCAACTGTTGAAAACACACCAGGAAATTGTGCAATAGAAGAAACAACATGCATCAAGCCTTCTCTACTGGATGTAGTAACTTCCTACAACAACCTAAGAGTGACCAGTAGAAGACTAAGCTAGATGCTCGAATGCTTCCAGACAAGGCAAGGAGGAACTACCCTAGGTCACTTCAAACCAGGAAGCAACCTGCTCTTGCTACACCAAAAAAAGGGAAAACTTAACAAGGTGTACACCAAACATGTTGGACTAGAAAAACAGCTTGCTACTCAGTGTTAAGATAAGGAGTGGGTTTCAAGAAAGACTAGCAATGGGTACCTCAATCTACTTGATTACTTTGCAGGTCAAGTTGCCTACTAGACATAGTGATATCCGATACATCGACAACGGGTGTGCTAGACATATGACAGGCAACAAGAGGTCTCTAAAGGATTTCAAAGACTGCAAATGACCCAAGCTAGAGGTTGGAGACATTGCCAAAGACATCACCAAAGGTGTTAGGACTTTCTCTAAAGGCAAAGTCACTAATGCAAACGTCTACTTCGTCAAAGGCTTATAGTATAATCTACTGAGCATAAATCAATTCTGTGACAAGGGACATTCTATGGAGTTCAAAAAAGGAAGATGCTTGATATGAGATGCAAAGTCCAACAAAAAACTTGCTCACAAGCACTAGAAAATTGAATATCTATCTAGCTAATAAGCCTGTGGAAGTTATTACGTCAAGTATGTCCGCCTCAATCTAATGCATTGTTACACATGGGTGATTATAATGAAGTATTATGGCCATTGGAGAAACGAGGTGGTTTAGATAGATCGGGTGTAGCCATGAGTACTTTCAAAGAAGTCGTGGAGGATTGTGATCTCAGGATTGTCCAATTTTCCGTGTGCCGAGCATGTTGTGTTTTCCTTTCGCGTGCCGTTTTCTTCTGTTGTCATTTTGACCCTTTTCCTCTCACTTTCTTGACTCTACTCTTCACAAATTTTATTCGCGACTCGACGATATTCGAGTTGGGATTTTATGGGTCCTGATTTGGGCTCCTTTGGGCCTTATTTTGCTGGCCAAAATTAGGAAATGCGTGTCTTTAATTTTCTTTTTCTCTCGGAAACTTCCTAACATTCAAAATACAACTCAAAAGCACCCAAAAATGCATTAAATCATATCAAAAAATAAAATTAACCCGAGAATGCAATAAAACACGAAATCGCACGTAAACATAATAAACATTCACAAATCAAACAAGAATATAAACGTCAAACAAATGAGAAAAATAAATACTTTCACGTTCATCAAGAGGATACATTAGAAAAAGTTGCAGTAACCTCTCAAAGTGCCCACGAAGCTACTACAAACGAGGAACAAGTAGCTGATACAGACGCTGCAAAAGCCAATGAATCTGCTATTGATGAAGTGATAGTAGACAAGGTAGCGAACAATTTATAGTTCACCGATGAACCTACTGTAGGAGAGATTGCAGTAGATTAGGCAGTGCCCATCTCTTAATCACCAAGTGTACAGGCGTCAGGATGTACATAAGTTGGGGTCAAGGAAGTAGCAGGAGATGAATAGGCTACTTCACAAATGCAACAAGCAGCTGAGGTAGAAGTGGAGCGGGAACAAACACCCTATAAACTTGCTGAAATTGCAACTCCTTCTACTACAGACCAAGTTCATGCTGCTGATGAAGTAATTATCATTGAAGAGACTCCAGATTCACAGACAGTTGAACAAAATGATGAAGAACAACTTCTGGATTATGAGGACACTCCAATACATACTCCTTCTATAACATCCTAAATAAATTTTTATTTATTTTACCAGAGTTTTTGGTTTATTATTATTTTTTTTATACAAAGCACCTAAGTAAAGAGAATAATAATAATAATTTTCACCATAAAGCTCTGTTAATAAAGTAAATCAGATAAACCCCTATATTTTCAGCTATTATGCCAAAGAAATAATAAATTTTCTATCAACACGAAAATAGCAAAAACAACTATCCTTCCACTTTAAGCCAAACAGTTAAATTTAATGCAACATACCCACTACTGACACCTCATATACATATATATCCTTGCACACACATCATCAATAACACCTCACACACACAAAGATCACATACACTATATACCTACATATATCACCACGCAACCCTATATACACACTATCACACCAGCACAAACACACACGCTGCCCCACACACACACCAGTATGACACACTCACACACTGATCACGCACAACAATAATAAAAAAAATCCAATCCCTTTATCACCCTAACTCAAAACAATTAAATTTAAATTGCCTATTGATTTAGTAAATCAAAACGAAGAAGGCAAATTTATTAAATCAAATGAAGAAGAAGAAGAAGAATATTGATTTACCTCCGAAAGAAATCAATTGTCTACTGGAGGTGAATTTGGAATGGTAGCTGTATGTGAAAGGGAAGGGTTTTCTTTTTCGGCGGTGAACGTATTATGAAAGCGGTATGCTATTCTACTGCCTAGTATTTATACTAAGTTATTTTCCTACTGGGTATTAATTAGAAGCCCCCAAAGGAAAAGTGCATTTCTAATAGATATCAGCTAGGAAAGTATCTATTAGATAGACATTAATCTGGTCAAGATACGTAATTAACTGACAACCTTTATGGATATATATAAATTATGATTTAGGCTCAAACTGGGCCCAAATAACTTGATTTGACCCTCATAAAATATATATGATGCATGTTGAGCCTAATAAATAATAGAAATATTTGTAACATTAATAATAGCCCATAATATAATAATTCGGGGTGTTACACTTTCCAAAGCAAACACATATGAGGTGGAAGATTACCTGGTGGAAGATGAGTACATTGAAACTAATTCAAGAAGTGAAGAAGCCATGAAAACTCTTCGCCAGAAGACAAAGCGTACTACTGAAGAAGGGCTAGAGTCTAATGACAAAGAATCCTGATGGAGCAAGAATAAATGGTAGAAGTTATAGCAAAGGAGAACTTTAATTCTGAACGAGGTTCCAACTTATCAGCATCCTTGTCCAACACGTATGTAGGACATCCCCAGATTCTCATGTGTCTCAAACTGGGTTTGCACCCAGACCCTAATTCTGAGGGAGTTTTCGGAACTGATTTAGAAGGCACTAAGTTAAGAATGTAAGTTGTTGTTTCCAAGGCATAACCCCAAAACGATTTAGGTAAGTCAGAATAACTCATCATGACCTTACCATTTCCAAAAGAATTATGTTTCTTCGCTCTGCGACCCCATTTTGTTGAGGGGTCCGGGCGCAGCTAACTGGGATACAATCACTTGCTCTAACAAGTAACACAAAACTTCATTGCTGAGGTATTCGCCCCCACGATCAGATCGTAGAAACTTGATACTCTTTTCCCTGTATTTTTTTGCTTCAGCCTTAAACTCTTTGAATTTATCAAAGACACTTAGGACTTATGCCACATAAGGAAAATGTATCCATATCTAGAGTAATCATCGATAAAAGTAACGAAATACTCGAAACTACCTCTGGTTTGAATTGACATTGGACCACATACATCAGTATGAACGAGTTCTAACACTTTAGTGGCTCTATTCCCATTAGCCCAAAGACTCTCTTAGTCATTTTACCCTCTAAACATGATTCGCATGTTGAAAACGGCTCTACTTGGAGTGATTCCAACGAACCATCACTCACCAACCTTTGAATCCTTTTTAGATTAACATGACCAAGTCTTAGAGGCCAAAGAAGTGTTTTGTTCATATTTGAAAAATAATTTCTTTTTCTAGAAACAGTAGATGTGTTATACGACACATTTTGTATGATTGTGGGTTGTGCACAATTAATAGTATAGAGATTGTTCACTAATGTTCCAGAACAGATAACTTCATTATTACAAGTAATAATAACATTCTTATTAAAATAAACTGAATATCCATCCAAAAACAATTTAGAAACTGAAATCAAGTTCTTTCTAAAACTTGGAACATAAAGAACATTTCTCAAAACTAAAGTCTTTTCCGTAAAAGATAAGTGCACATCTCCCACTGCAACAACTGCTACTCTTGCATCATTGCCCAAGGTGATGATTATTTCACTCCACTAAGTTGCCAGATTTGCTGGAACCCCTGAGAATTGAAACAAACATGATCAGTGGTTCCCGTGTGCACCACCCATAATTGGGAAGAACCCACCGCTAAACAAGTTTCAGTAACTAGTGCATGAGATTTACCTTGTTTTTCTGCCTTTTTAGGCTGAGGATAGTCTGCCCTCCAATGTCCTTTCAGACCACAATTGAAGCATTTTTCCTTGTTTGTTTTCTTCTTAATACCACCTTCAGCGGGGATCTTTTTCTTACCTTTGAGATAAGCCTGTTTTTTACTTTTATTTTTCTTCTTCTTCTTTCCACCTTTCAGCGTAGAAGAGGAAGGCGCACTGCTATTCATCAAGGCTTGGCTTCTGATGTGTCTTTATTATTCCATATTTTATATGCATTTTCCCCAATAATTAGTCTACTTTTGCATTTTAATTTGACTAATTGATTCTCTTTGGTTGTAGGAAAAAATATTTTGGGCTTAAGGAGAAATTGGGCTTAAAGTGGATATTTGGGCTCAAATTATGGAGATTGGGCCAAGATGGACCAGTATCAGATGGACTGCGTTGGAGACTGAAAAAAATGGGCCAGAATATCAAGATCAAATTAAGTGGGCCTGTTAAGAGTTTTATTTTATAAAAACTCTTTTTATTGTGATTAATTAGATATTATTTAGATATTTTATTTTTAGAGATAAGATTGGATATTATTAAGATTTGATTAGGAGTGGGAATATGAATTAACAAATTTTTCTAGTGTGATTTTATAGAGGAGCGGCGCCAGTCAGTGTAATTCATTCCAATACGCGCTCTCTCTCTCCTACCCAGTACAATTTACCAGTATTTTCTTTTCCGTTAATTATTATTCCTTCAAGACATTTGCGAGAATACTTTTTATGAAGAGCATCAATTCCGGCATGTGTGGCTAAGGTTCTTATTCTGATTCAAGGGCTTTAATTTCGATTATGTTATTGTGAGACATTGGATTTTATTGTCCTTGTTTATTCAAGTGCTTATGAATTCGCTCTTATTTATAACGGATTTATTTATGATATTGAATTGACGACTCAATTGATTATTTAAATTCTACTGCTATTTAATCGTTCTCGATCCGTAATTGTCAAAAACGATTGAACCCTAGTAGCGATAGGTTAAATTGATTGTGCTATCATAATTAGTTCAACCTAATCGAATTCATAAGTTAATTATTTATAGTTGCAACTATCTCGGCTATAAATAATTAGATTTAACCATTTTCATAATTCTTTATGCTGTTATTAACGTGGTATGGAACGCTATCGTGCCCAACTCGTTAATAATACGTATTGATCGGTTGCTGGGATTGGTCAATTACGTTAGGAAAACATAAGATTTATTACGGCTATCCTAATAAATCTTTGGTTAAACACTTGAATTGCAAGAAATATATAAGTAAGCCTATGATCAATACGTAATTGAATGTAGACCATTGGATCAAATTTTTCTCATATTGATTAATTCCTCTACATTTCATTTTGTCTTAGATTATTAAGTTGAACTTTAATTTCTTGATTGCTAAATTAGTTATATCTAGGATTTAAAGTTAATGAACCAAAATTCAAAACCCCCATTTTTATTTGCTTTCTTATTCAAAAGAATTTAATCAATGTTCCCCGTGGATTCAACCCTACTTGTCATTATACTAGTTTATTTTGAAAGTAGATTATTTAATTGGTGGTTTGACACCCATCAGCTTCTCGGCCCCATAAGCATCTCCGTCGCAACCAAAGCTTGTATTATCGCAGTTAACGTATACGCTTGACCATTCATGGTATAGTTTAGCTTAAATGCTCAAAACTTTTTGGCAGATAATGGAGTTTGATATCGACTTGGGTATCCGCATCGAAATCAGCACCAAGAATCTCAAGCTTGTTAAGGAATCCCATCATTTTGAGAACGTGATCCCTTACGGACGTCTCTTCAGCCATTTTCAGCGACAACAAATCCCGCATGGCCATTTGCCTAGTCGTACGATTTTGGTGAGAGAAGAGTTCATTAAAGTTCATCATAATGCCTGCAGCGATTCCCATGCTCTGGTGTTGGTACTACAACACATTTGTCATTGAAGCCAGAATAGTGCACCTAGCCAGTTCATTGGATCTTAACCATTGCCTATGATATTCCCTATCTTCCGCACTAGTTTCGTACGTAGGCTCAGCTGGTCTAGGTTCATCAAGTACAAACTTGTGTCTTGCAACAGTCAGGATTATCATTAAGTTTCTTTTCCAATCTACATAATTTTTCCCTTCTAGTCTTTTTTTTTAGTATGTTAAACAATGGATTAAAGCTTGACATGTTGAACTGAGAATAAAATATACATTCGTATCAATATCTAATTAACACTAACAATATCACCTAATTCGATCTCATGTCATATATCAAAATCTCATAAAACGATATATACATGCATCAGCCAACATCTTAAAACAATTTAAGCAAGTCACGTTGAATGTGAACGTTTACTTAAATACATTTAAGCAGGTTACAAACAACTAATTCATAAACCTTTAATTCACAAATTAATAGTCGGCTTATTCTTGGCCATATAAAATTGACAAGGACTTCGTGGGGAAGTAAATTTTATCAATTTTATATCTAAGTATTAACCATAACTTAACACAGAATTATTACTCAGTTTTGTATAAGCCTTCGTTAGGAAGGCTATATCGCCACTTAAAATAACCCACAATTATCTTACGAAATTTATTCTACTGAACTCATTTTTGGCATATTTATTGAAAGGCGCATGCCAATGCATAACCAAAAACTTCAATTTAATAAATCAGTTATAGAGGTCGTTTATTAATTTATTACCCATAATAAATTAAAATAAAATACTTAATAATTTTGATCAATGAGATTTTCTAGGTTCCTCATACACAAAGTAAAACAAAACATAAATTAAACGCATCTACCTTTAATACTAAATGAGAGTTGCATAAAAATAGGAAAAAACATGTGTCTCTCCACAAAATTTTCACCGAATTTTTGTTTTTCTAAAATTATTGAAATTGCTCTAAAAATGTTCACTACGTGTATTTTTAAAAGAGAACCCCTAAAAAAGGGAGACATGTGCCTCACCACCTTCTTTGGTGGCTTCTCATCCAATCAATTATTTTTCTTTTTCTTTTATCTTTTCTTTTTCTATCTTTTCCCTTCGAAATTTCAAGGCCTTATAATTCTTTCGTCTCAACTCGATTTTTCATAAGCAATATATCAAGTTATTCATCTTTGAACGATCTTCTATTTAACATCCATAATGCATATATTATAATTAAAATATTAATTTTTAAGGGTAAAATAAATTTTAAGATGATAATGATATAATTTTATTTTTAAACATTTGTATATAAAATTATAATGTGATATAATTCCAAAAATAATATTATTTTGAACGGATTAAATTTTTGAAAACGATTAAAATTATTTACTTTAATTTTACCTTTTTTTTAATCTTTATACTTTTTGGATAATTTAAATTATTTGGTTTAAAAAAAGTTAATAAAAGATACATATTTATTAGGTTACACTTTACAATAGAATAAAACTTAGATATATTTGGTAAAGTGATTTGTTGACTGCATGAGTTTGCTTATTTTTACATTTTTCTATTTTGTGAAAAGAAAATTATGTAACCTACAAAAATAATAAGTCAATTATTGTTTATTTGAATATGACACAATACTATAGTTTACCACTCATACTTAAGTAACTAATATGTTTGTGACTTCTTATACTAATATTATGTTACTTAATATATATGGCTTTCAAACTATAATTATTCAAAATATTTGACATTGTTTGATGCCTATGTAATTATTACAATTTATGTAATGCACTATTGAAATAATAGAGAGAAAAATGAACCAAATTTCAAGTTATATATAAAATTTTACATAAAATATTCAGCATCATCAGATCATGCATTCAAATAATCTAATTTACAAAATTTATAAAAATATAATTGGTAGTTATAGTTTGTGATAATGAAATGTATTAAAAGTAAAATATAAAAAATTGAATAGCCAAAATTATGAAAATCTAACTGGCAGTTTCAATTTGTGATAATGGAGGGTATTAAATGTAAAAAAAAAAAAAAAAGAGACATGTAGAAAAATTCTATGTAAGTAGGAAGAAAGATAATTGGACAAAAAATCTCAACTCTTGGTTTTATATTCGTAAACAATATATAGGTTGATAATTTTTATATATATTATTATAATAAAAAAATACTCATCCCGTGCATCGCTCGGGTGGACATCTAGTATTAGACAATTAAATCTAATTATCATGGTTTAATTTTCTCGTTTTGAAACGAGAAACCCTGTTTTTGAAGATTGCGTAGCCTCCTTCGTAGCATCCATCACGAGCGCGACGCACCGTCACGGTCATGAAGCCTCCGGCGCAGAACAGACTCTCATTCGCAGCATTCGTCGCGGGCGCGACACTCTTGAAGCAGATCAACCTCCAATTCGCACCGATTTCGATTCTATTAATCCGTCTTCGTCTTCGATCCATTACAATTTATTTACAAAAAATAAATCTAACATCTAGACTAATCCATTACATAAAAATAGACCTAGTCTACTCGTGGATTTTCTCACGAGAAAAATAAATCTAAACGAATCAGATTAAAAAAAAAAACATTTAATCCAACATGAATTTAAAACATACATCAATAACCATGATAATTGGATTCCTGCAAAACACATCTAACAGTTCTACTATCCAATTTCAAATAGACGTAAGTTTAATTTTTGAAAACTTAATTCGAAATTACAGAGCCCGAATCAATGGCTCAGATACCAGTTGCTGGGGAATCGGGGATTGTGCCAAGGATCTATTCGGGATGTAATTTGAATTTCTATTTTCAATAATGAAACATTCAAATCATGCAATTCATGTAGTTGAATAAAAGTAATCATGCAACAAGCCCTAAACATGCGAAACTAAGGGATTATCGTATTTTTACATTTGAATCGAAGAGACACCGTCGAGAAGAATTAACCTTTCAACCTAAAGATCTTCTTGAGTATTCCCTAAGTTCAAGCTCGCCAATCAGGTAGGAAATCAAACGAATTTTTTAACACTCGAGGAAGGATTAATTTTCTATGGAAAAACAATCACTCAATTATGCATATGGGGACCAAAATTGGTCCCTATTTATAGTTGTAGGGGGCGAATTCTTGGCTTCAAAGAAAAGAGGGGATTTCGAAATCTTCTCCTACTTAGGAGAGAAAAAATATAGATAAAATCATATCCCCTTGGAATTAGATTTATCCATATCTTTTCCTATCTCCTACTCCATATTAATCCTTATCCTCTTAGTTAATGGACTTTTATTGGACTACTCAAGGGGCCTTTAGGAGGAATAGGATTGGGTCTCCCAATGGGCCTAGATATCCATATTGAGCCATCAATATTATTCTAGCCCATTAATATTAATTCATTGCACTATAGAATTAATATTGAACTACTCATCCTAATCCATATTACGAAATATGAATCCATATTACGAAATATGGCTCCCGGTTATTATTTTCCGTGTTTAAGATTTAATGTCCATTAATTAATTTAAGCTACTGAATGCTTTAATTAATTAATATCTTTTATTCCTTAAGAACAAACAACTCAACATTATTATCATATCGGAAGTTAATCTACGTATAGGTTTGATATGATAAACATTCTGAGCCCATCAAGGGGACATAATCAACTTGTTTTACCAAGACACGATTTTCTGTATTAATTTAGCAACCTGTCATATAATTAATAATATTGCCCAAAGTATGGAGCATTAAGTCCCATTGACTCTTTGCCCAAAATAAATCAAAGCAACATTAATTAATCATATACAATCCCAATTAAGTGACAGAAATTAAGAAATCAATAACCACTGAGATCTAGTTTTTCTATCAAGTCAGTCTAGAAAAACTATCTCGTTGTTGGTCTAATTCAGTGCAACAAATGCACTAGTGTATTCTCTTGGTCAAGACAAACAATCCGATCCTTACACATCAAATTCTACCAATGGATTATTTAATTCCATCTAAGTGTGAATCATTATACTTATTACAAGGAACAGAAAATGTGATCTACCACACACCACATTGTCTACAATGTAAAGTATTCAAATAATATGCAATAAATATATATATAACATTCATAACATTTAAGGCAAATAGTGATATTTTTTTCCCGTTCATTAATGTGCAAGAAACAAGCAACACTTAAAAGCATGCTTAACAGTATAGCCCTAACAAAAAGCGCCTAAGGCACCTTTCTGTTGTGGTTCAGAATGCAAAAAAAAAAAAATGACAAAATAGACGAGAGGAGAACTCTCTAGAGAGGAAAAACGAGGTTATTGTGGGGATTAGGTAATCTCACGTAATCTGAATCTACAAATATCGGCCACCATGTAGGAAGTGATGGAAAAATTCAAGCGCAGGATTTCAGCTACTGAGCAGTCAGTACAACATCCACGCAAGGCAATGGGCAACAATTGTTTTAAGATCATCAAAGCTCTTGGATCTATTTGTGAAGCAGTAACTTTACTTTCAACGAGCATGAGAGACCTCAAAACCCAATTTGTGAGTGAAGCACGAATTGAGAGAAAGTTAATGGAGGAACTTGTTTGGAAATTTAATAGCTACATAAATGGACAAGTTACTGGCCCCACATCTGGAATGAAGGACAAGCTGAAAGAGCAGAAGGATGGCTTACAGTCCTTGAAAGAAAAAATCTCCCTACTATGGCAGGAGAAGGCCGAAGATAGAACGATATTAAATAATATCCAAAGGATGCTGGAAGTGCATACTGGAATCAATATTGATGTTGCAAAAAAGGGGGAAGAAGATGCGAGGGCAAGTCATGCTGAACAACAAGAATGGAACATTGCTGAACAATGGAGGCATGAACAGGAGACCAAGGAGAGAATAAGAAAATGAAAAACTCGCGACCAACAAAAAATTGAAAGATCTTTGCTGGAGTCAGCAACAAGAGTGCAGAATATACTCGAGAAAGAAAACACTGAACTCCATGATATCTATCTTGCTACAGCCATGGTCCCTGATCAACATGTTCACAGAAAGCAGCCAATCACCTCAAGAGAAGAAGACAGGATGCCACTCCAAACTTATCAATTTTCTTCAAGTACTAATATTAGCTTCTGAGTCTCTCAGGCGGTATTAGAGGAACTTCGTGCATTTCAAATCTCAACAAGGAGACATCCTTCAAAAGACGAGATTGATAAGTGGAGAATGACTAAAATTCTTAAATACATTGAGTACCTACTGGATGGAGGAATGTACTGAGATGACGAAGGATCAACTGGAGATAAGCTAAGTGCATACTCAACGGATTTACATGCTAGTAGACTTTCATTCCAGATTGAGCTTAGCAGAGCGCAGTGAAATCACTACAAGATTTCCCCCTCTGATGAATGGTAGCTAATGGAAAATCTAACACCAGAAGTGCAACTTACCTACAAGATCTAACACTGAGAATGGTCCTGATAGATCTAGGAAGAGTATGGATTTGTGAGAGATGGAGACAAAGGAAGAGGAAGAGGAAGAGGAAAAAAGTATGGCAAAACAGTTTAACATCACTAGAGAAAAATGTCAGCCGTTGCTAGGCAAAAAGTATTTACATCTCTTTGTGCTCTTGAAATAAGATTTTTATTATTTGGCATGTATTAACTGAAAAATGTAATAGATAGAATGTCTAATAAAATAGTTACCATTTTTCCAAATGATTACAACTCGTAATCTTGTATCATACCTACTGCATATATGTGTCTTTTGATGAATAATTATTTTTGGACTAAAAGTTTGCTGTTGTGTGACTTTAAGTATTTTATTGCTTAAGAGTTTTGACATCATCAATAAGAGGAAAATTGTTAGGAAATTTATATTTAGTTTTGATGCTGACAAAATATCTAATTATAAGGTAGGAACTATTGCCCACATGAATTATGTACTCATTGTAATAGTTAATGGCTAGTACTGCTTAAGGTAAGTCACAACAGGGAAGTCCAAGGAAGCAGTAAGGAAAGAGAAATTGCAGCGAGCGCGTAGTTTGGTTGTTTATTCCAATTTAACATACAACATTGCTTGCAGCAAGGAAGGTACACCCAACAAGCAATCATCAACCATGTCCAAAGTGTCAAGGTCAAAGTCAAAGTCAAAAGTCAGGGGCTCGATTTAAAAAATATAGCCAGTAGAGACGAGGTTTAAACCTTGTACTGACTATCTAATTACACTGGACACTGACAACAAGCCACAACCACTCTTACCAAAACTCTAGAGAAAGGGTAAATGACTCTAAAGCCGTACAAGGAGTATTAAACGTCAACTGTAATAATTTTTTCACTCTTTAACTAGAAGATATCCCAACAACTATAAATAGAAGGAGATGAAGGACGGAGCAAATACTACCAAAATACCAAGATATGGAAATTACTTCGCATCAAAGCACTCAAGTATTCTACTTAAAGTTTCAACGCATTCATGACACAACTTAGTTTTTAACTCCTAAATGAACAAACGTAAGTGTACGTCGTCAATAGTAGTACTAAGAGAGTACAAGGTTGATCCCACAAGGAATCAGCTCGATATCGGATAAGCAAATCGCAATAAGCATTTCAATGACTAACTACACGATCAAGTGGTTGGTTTTGGTATTTTTAAAACTAAATACGAAGTAAACTAACAAGATTAAAGAGTAAATTATAGAGTTTAACCAATTAATTAAGGATACTTTGGGATTAGATTTCAATTATGGGTATCCTATCATTATTCATCCAATCAATTCAACCTTTAAACCAAATGCTACGTATTAGGAAACGATCACAATAATATGTAAAAACCCCTCTCAGAGTGAATTACGTGTGGATTATATAGGATTAATTTCCGTCTCCGGTCAATTAATCAAATATAACTCCCAATCGATCCTAGGATCCTAGTTCCCACAATTAACTCAAATCTCTCAATTCTATTGATTAACCATGTTGATTAATATGATCTTGGACTAACAATTCCCTCTCGGTTCTAATTTAATCCACAATAAAATGTTAAACAAGTTATTAAATCATTCAACAAACATTATAAATAATTAATCAACTAATATCATAACACGTAGTTGAATTAATCGACTAATCATCTCTAATCACCCATAATCTACTTTTCAAACCTATATTAAGAAAATTTAGCCACATAATAAAAGATAAAAACAAATATATAGGCACAATCATGTTCATACAAATATTAAAGAAAATAGAAAAATAAAACTTAATCAATATTGATCTTTAACTTGATCTCCAAGTATCTCCTTCTCTACCCTTTTGCTTTCTAATTTCCCTCTCTATAAAACTATATAAATGAAAAGTGATGGTAAAACCTAAAAAGGCAAGTGTGTAAATAATATTTGAAGGCCTTAACCAAATTTGGGCCAAAAGGTGGATAAAATGGCTTGGCCCATTCAATTCTAGCCGTAATAACGTACAGTCCGTGCTTCCCCTGCTTTGGCTGTTTTGGCTTGTTTCTTCGACTCTTTTCCACTCATCGTCCCTTCCACGCTTTTTTTACCTAAAAAAGTGCTTGAAAGAGATGCTTTTCAACAAGAGAAAGAAAATATGAAGAATGTAACAAATGGGTGCTTAGAATATAAAATTATACAAATAAAATACCTATTCTAAGCATGTTTTTCACTTGAAAAACTCTGTTTGTCAATACATCACTCTGATATTCTTTCAAGTGTTTTTGGCAAAGTAAACATGAGCAAATAGCAAGCATCAAGGGTATTCTAGTGAAGATTCAAGCTACATCAGGCTCTCAAGTCAAGCTAGCTCTCAAGCTTTGCCTTGGTCCTAATGCTTCTCAAACCAAGAAGCTAGCCCACATCTCAACTAATATTCAAGTTTAGGGGCAACTACCAGAAGTTGGAGAAAATCTTTCATTAACCAATCTCACGAGCGGTTTTTTAAACGGGGAGTCTTCGTTTGAATTCGGAATTCAAAGTAGACTAGGTGTTCTGAGAAGTGTGTGTATAGTAGAGGAGTAGCCTTCCGAGGATAGACAAAACTATTGTAAGGAGCTAAGTTGGACTTAAACTTCGGCGTAGCTAAGTTTGTACTGTGCGAACAACTTAGTGAATTTTCTCTGTGCGAGGGAAGAGTGGACGTAGAAGGATTACCCCAACCTTCGAACCACTATAAACTTTTTGTCTACTATTACATTGCTTTTACCTATTGTTGCTGGAATACTACTTACATACTACATTGATTTGTAAGAAAATAGATTTGCATAATATTACGCTGCATTAAACTCAGCCTGAGTATTGCTTACTATAAGTAACCTAAGATCAGTCTGCTTCGTGCCTACCGCCTAAGTTTGCTTACTGTAACAACTTTGCTGCAAGAACAAGTTTCTTATAGTAAGTAGTAAACTACTGGTCAAAGTATTTAAAACGAAAAATCGAGTTAGAGGTTTATTCACCCACCCTCTAAACATTTTCCACTTGGGACCAACAAGGCCGATGACTAGTTCCCGTTTGAATCGGTCGGTCCGCTTCATTTATGATAACAGTGTGAAGTATATATAATGTGTATAGTATGTTTAATTTGAATGCGGCTTTTAAGATCTTGAAAATAAGATGAATTAGTGATACTTCTTTTTTTGGATTTCATAAACGGTAAGAGCTTATATTTTTCCTAAAGTAGACCTAGCGAAGCACATCAACACAAAAGCTAGATATTAAATACGGGACATCTTAGTCATACAAGTAAAGAGATCTATTCATTGATACGAAAAAGAAAAAAACTAAATGGAATTGGACTGATGATAAAATAGAATTCTGGGTTGTGAATAGTGATTCTATGATGGGATTCAGTATGAGACAAATGATATCGATGAGATTGATACTCAAATGTTTTTTCTTCTAGAGAATCTCCTAAGTGTCTTAGAGTATTTAGAAAGAGATTTTTTTAATAGGTTTTATAAGTTGTTTAACATCTTATTTTTTTAAAACTCTTTAAAGCTTATAAAATCTTTAATTAGAAAGAGATTTTTTAATAGGTTTATAAGCTCTTTAACATCCTATAAGATATTTTTAGAAGTTTATGAACTTAGTCGAACACCCATTGGATTCCCTATGTCTCTATCCCACTCTCTTTGTTCCTCAAAATCCATTTTTTTTGTTCAAAATCTAAAATCATTCTCTGTTATTAGACTAAACTAAACAAAAAAAAGTAAAAAGAAAAAGGATGTTCCCAATTTACAAGATTAGGAAAGAAATTGCATAAGCATTAAATGGTGATGCTAAACTGCTAATTTTATAGTTTAATACGACGAGGCTATCATGAAAATTTTACCATATCCTTCTCAAATCCTTAAACGTACCTGATAAAATATAAAACTCACCATTGTTTACCTAATCAGATTTTTCTATCCTATCACCGCGATACATCATTAAATTAGTGGGAAATATCAATTCAACACAATCCTAACACCCAGAAGTATATAAAACCTTAGACCAACTTTATTCACGATCTTACTCACAAGCCGTTAGCTAAGCGACAAAAAAAATATATAAAAAGAAAAAGTAGAAATGATATTATCATGGATGACCCGGTTGTGGAAGGGGACCCATTCCACAACCCAATCTCATTCTACAACCTGTCACACGTCGGTACCCCATTTGTTGTATTAAATTATTTATTGGATATATTTTTAATGATAAATAAATAATATAATTTTTATTTTATAAAAATTAAAAAAATTATCAAAATTCTTGTTTCTTTTCTCTCTACAAGTAGAACCTAATGTTGACAATTTTTGAATTAAAATTTGAAGCTGATCCAATATTTTAGATTGGTTGGACCATAGAAATATAGGCTCGAAGTACTAGCTGACTCGTCCGGAGCAGTTCGATGGGCCAAAAGCCCGACGGACCCCGGGTCGGCTTGATAATCTTAGTATCTTTTATATTTATATTTAGTAATTTCAAACATGTATTTGTAGCTTAATTTATTTTTTCAATTTCGTAATTCAACTTTAGCAATTTTATTTTGATTATTATTTTAGCATGTTATTTTAAACGCATCGAAAAAAATTAACTTATTGTGTTGCAAATTAATTTTTTTTTTCTTGAAATATATTAAAAAGAAAACGCGAACAATAATATGAATTTATTAAACCGTAGAAAAAATATTGATTTAATTGGAAATAAGTTATGTATTTGGATAAAAGAAATTAATATTTATTAAAATGTTGGGTTGTTGATAAATGGAGTATTTTTAGTAAATATATTTTTTGGGTTATGGAAGGTTGTTGATAAAGGAGGTTTTGTGTAAGCAGACTAGTTCTATTCTGTGGGCCCAACCCATCTTAACGGCCTTACGTCACTCCCATTCCCAACAAAGATTTTGAGGACACTTTGCTTTTTCTGTAACTTTGAGCACCTTTATAAATCCGAAACGTGTGTAAATTAGTCTTGCATCACTTTTTCCCCAATCAAGGAAAACAAACAGAACTTAAACGGCCTGAGGGTTTTGGCCCGTAGGAACTATTAAGTGCAGAAAAACTGATACCAATCCTGATATCTGAGAGTTTAAGACAAATTGGATTTGGTGCCGCTTTCGGAAATTGTCGAAGGTACAATTAAAGACGGGGGAGTTTTATTATTCGCTATTTTCAGAATTATTTGTGAAATACTTTAGTGGCTATTGTGGTGCTAAAGATATCAATTTATATATTTGTTTTGAGCCCTAATCTGATATTAGCGTGCGCAACGGTGCCTTTATCGTCAGTTTTCCTATCCTCGTTCAGAACTATTAACTAGTAAGGCTGTATTCTGTTGCTGGCAGTATTGTTTATTTACCCTTCTGGTCTTTTATGTGATGGTGAATCTTGGTGTCTGTAAAATTATTTTATTTCTTGATAGTGGTGGTTCTGTGATCTGAATTGGTGAAGAAGTAAATTATTTTGATTTTGTAATGATCTTGATGCCCTGTTCATGTAGGATAATTGAGTGCATGCAATCCACCAAAATCATTGCTTCATATTTTGTCTGTTCCTGTATCTTTTGAAGAAAGTAATTTCAGCCGTGAGTTTTCTTTAGCATTATATATCTAAAGTTGTCAATTTTGGGGAGACATGATAAATGCGGGATCAGTGTGGTGTGCTAGGACTAAGATGTGTTTCAGTTTGAATGGGAATTACATGGGACTTACAATTCTTTCTCAAGAAACGTGATTGCACTGATAACTTGTGAATAGGCTAGGTTATCAGACGAGTGTCTTGAGCAACTGAATTAAAGGAAGAGATGGCATCTTCTGATGATGAAAGTGAAGCAGTTCAAGAGAATGTGACAGAATATGAATTTGTCTCTGATGAGGATGATTCAGTTTCATTCGTGCTGTTACCCCTGCAATGGGCTGAAGATGAGACTAGTGAAGAAAAGCCTCAAGAGATATTCTTGTCTGGAAAAATGGATGACGGGCTTCGGAAAATCTATAAGCAGGTTATTGCTTGGAAGTTTGATCTTCCACCTGAGGAGCCTGAGATCTCTGTATTATCAGTCGATGGTAACTGGATCAAGCTTCTGAAGCCATGGAGACCTTTTCATTCTATAATTAGGACAATTCAGGTCACCTTGCATGTTTTGCACTTCGTTAAGTGGAATCCTCAGCGATCTCTGAAAGCTTTACGTGACCATCTTAGAAAAACTTTCAGGTTAATATGGAACTTGCTGCACATTTGATCTTTCTTTTTTTTATGTATTTACATTTGGCTCTTCTCTAACTTATCCGCTATTTTTTAGCATGTTTGAGACAGTGCCTTGTGAAGATGATCTGGCTCACCACTTGCCTTTAATCAATGAAGCTGTTAAGAGGGACAAAAATTTGGCGAACTCCAAGGTTTGTAATCTGCTATTGTTAGATGGGGTAGCAGAAAGATGAGGTTCAAGGTCTTGGTTTTATCTACTTTATTTAATGTCTGTGTGGTATGATTCATCTTCAGCTGCCTTTTACTTTTCTCTCGGTCGTTTTTTCTCTTAAATTTTTTCTTTATCATTCCAATTTCCGAGGTTTTGAGTTGCAAGGCCCAAGGTGTTTCATTATATTAGTTAGTTATTACAATATAATTATTGTTATTGTTTCTGTACAATCAGTTATTTATTGCTGTCCATTCTTTATATTTTGTTTCTGGTATTTAGGTATGTTAGCTTCGAGGTGTCTGTGTCAAGCTTATTCAGTCTCCTGGACCTTTTGGATTGATCTTTCAATCTCAATTTCTAGTATTTGTCTTTGTGCAAATACCTTAATATCTTGAGGCTAAGACCCATCAACTAATTATAGTCTATTTATGATGGCTGATTACACTTGAGCTAAAGTTGATTAGTTTTTTTAGTCATCCTCTTTCATTTGTTGGAAATTGTTGTCGATTAACAGCTAGTTTTGTTTTAATCAGATCTTGAGTACACTCCTTGCGGAAAAGCCTTGGGAGGGCAAAACTATTAATGAGGTTGCCCTCTTTCTCTCTCTCTCCCCCCACTCCCCACCAGTCTTGTGAATACGCTCCAGGACATGCACCAGTGTTCATAAAGTTAGGCCTAAAACCTTATCCTAAAGTTAGTATAAAAAAATGCTTCTTTGCAGAGTGTAAAGCCTTCGTTTATAGTTGACGGTGATGGAAAAGAAGATCTGGGGGAGTTCGATGAAACTGATGCAAATGCAGATGATGGTTCTGATGAAGATGAAGATGATTGTTACGACCCTGTATGCGCAATCTGTGATAATGGCGGCAATGTACATCTGTATGTTCATCTTGACTCTCATTTCACGTTGATGCATGCTATATGCTAATTATATCTTGATGAGGTCGGCAGTAATATATATCATATGCTTAATCAGCTTTATATCTTATGCTTGCTTGATCTTACCATTTTCATTTTGATTTTAATTGTTTTGCGTAATCTGCATGATGTCTAAAGAAAAATAAGGGGAATACATAGAAGAGTTTATGTAGCATTTGAGAACAAAGACACCAAAAAAAGCGGTAATATTTCAGTACCCTGATGTGGAATACATAAAGAGTTCATGTAGGCATTTGGGAAGTGGGAACGAACAAAAAAGGGTAATAGTTAAGTAACCTGATCCACGGTTACCCTATCATTTTATTTTTTATTTTTTTTTGCACAGTTCAAATCTAACTTCGCCCTGGGTCAGAGGTAACCTCACAATACCATCCTTCAAACATTCCACTTGGTTGGTGGAATTCAAAAGAATTTCTGCTGCTTGCCACACTTCAATTTCCGCATTTGCCATATTTTTCCTTTGCACTTTCTTTCTTGGAACCGTTCTAATGTACCCCCATTCTCTTGCCTTCAGAGAACTAGTATTTTGTTTCTTATTTTGACAACTCTCAGCCAGTTTGATTCTTTTCTTATTTCTTTGATCTGTCAATTTTCTCAAGTAAACGAAACGTGTTCTCGACCGGAGCATAATCCATATAGGACCCAAAGAGTGGGATAAAGACTTGAGTGGTGGTGTTGCTGTCTCGATATCTATTTGACAGACAATTCTCTAACTTCGGAATGGACAGGAGTGCAAGCCCAACCTTAGTTAAGTGATTATCCTGACTGAACAGAGAAAATAGATACGGCACATTGGTTGGTGTTTTGAGTTATGGAACTTACGAGCGTCATCAAAGGGGGTAATTTCTTCAACAAGTCCATGTTCTAGTAAGGTTCTAATGCATATAATTGGAGAAGGAATGCCATTATGGGATTAACTGAATAGATTGATGTGTGGCCTTGAGATTCAGTATACATGCTAAATCGTGTATTCTTAATCAGAATTTGGCTTTTACACGAGAAAGTGTTGCAGGGAGTCACTCTAGCCTCTTCCTCCCTGCTTTTGGCCTACTTGGCCTTCCTAGGCGGCAGGCTGCCTAACTTGGGCGGAATAAGGCACCGCCTAGGCAGTCAAGGTAGGACTTGGCACGACCGGGGGGATTGGATATATAACTCTTAGTCTTTCCTGAATGATATGGAGGGCGATTTTTTTTAATATAATTAGAAAATATTACCAGTTCAATGTTGTTCTCATCTTCCATCTTTATTTTTGAAATGTTCAATGATAAGGACCTCAAATTTGATACATCAGTCACCAATCATCAATTATAACTATTTATAAAGGGTATACTATACTAGCTAATTGAATAAGATTGAGTTGGTGTCTTTAAGCAAGTTACTTTGAGCTTGGTCTCTTTTTTCTCTTCAACATATTAAATGGATTAAATAAGAACATCAGAGTAAAGCATCAAAGGTAAAATATGAAATTTCGAACATAAAAAAACAATAGAAATTATTGGACACCAAGAGACTATGGGCTAATCATCCACCCGACTTAATCTAGCATCTTACAACAACACCACAAGATGAATTTGTATTCTATTTTTGCTCAAAACTAGGAACACCAAAAAATTGGTGGTAGATGCGGCCTAATGTTGACATTGACATTCTGTCCTGGGAAAATGTATGAAGTTATATTTATTTGTTTATTAATTGACTTTTTGGGAAGATGCGTATTATGCTGTCTACACTGTCTGTCATTTGGGCTTTTGCTTCCTACAGTTCATTTTCTATGCAGTTGTTCCTTGACCTTCCCTGTTAATTTTGCCCTTTGTTTTCTTTTATTTTTGCCAACATATATTTCTATTTACATTTATTATGACCTCTTCATTGAAAGGAAGTGACAAAATTATTGGTGTAAGAGCCAAAAGAAGTTAAAATTAGAGAGGGAGAGAGTAGAAAACAAAGGGGCAACAGTCATGAAAAAAGTGCAGGGAGAAAATTTATAGAAGTAAAGCAGAGGAATACTAAAAAAATTTGAAGTGCTGTGATCAAGATTGCATGGCACTCTATTTTATTCTTCTGAAAATTCCTCTACAAAATTGTGACGGCAGTAATTATATGTTGTTCATGCAACTTGTGGGCCTCAACTATGGTTAGGTCTCACTTTTGAATTGTTGTGACATCATACTTCCTCTCTATTTCTGAGAGAAATTGTGACATCATACTTCCTCTCTTTCTGAGAGAAATTTGAATACTTTTTTTCTTCACTCGCCTCATTTCACTGAAGTCTCTTAAATGGAATGCGATATTAGTTGAAAGTGCCCTATAGTTCTGTGAGATTTGCGGATACTGGAGTCTTAAGTTATGAGTTAATTGAATATATCTTCGTACGTGATTTTGAATTGTCTACTTGTTTAACCTTTTTTCCCTAATTTCTGGACTAAGCAAACCCCCCCCCCCCCCAAAAAAAAAAAAAAGGAAAAAAGAAACAAAAAAGGATTCTTAGAATACATTATTATCAGAATTGAAGCGTAATTTGCTGTTAAATATTTTTACTCATGTTACCTTTTGAAAATTTGTCCAAATTAGTTGTGACGGCAAGTGCCTGAGGTCATTCCATGCAACCTTGGCAGACGGTGAAGATTCTAACTGTGAATCTCTAGGCTTCACTGATGCAGAAGTCCGAGTATGTATTCGTAATCTTATTCATTTGTCCTTCCCCCCTCATATTTTGTTAGCAATTACCCCTTTTTTGTGGTTCTGGATGATCGAGCTCTATTGGTTCTTTATTTAATTCTCAGGCACTTGAAAATGATGCTTTTTATTGTGAGAATTGCAAGTATAAGATGCACCAATGCTTTGCATGTGGAAAACTGGGATCCTCGGATGAATCATCAAGTCCTGAGGTACATGATCATTGAAATTTCTTGGACCAGTATCTTACAGTCTCCAAGGGTGATAGATCTGTCATTATATTGTGGGGATACCTTTATTTATTTATCTTATGTTTTATATCTGATACATAATCTTTTTGGATGCCCCATGATGTGGAGGTGGAGCTTCTACTGGTTCTTTCTTTTTTGTTTATTTGTTTGTCTGTTAGTTTGTTTTTTAATCTTTGTTCTTTTTTTTTTTTTTTTTTTTTTTTTAACTTATATCTGCTAATTTTCTCAGCTGTGGTTGTATGTTTGCCTGTGGAGATAAGGCTTCTTGGACAAGCATTGACCAGATTTTGATTACCCTATTCTCATATAGGCCTTAGTTTTGCATGATCAAGAACTATGCCTTGATTGTGCTTGGTGAAAAGGGGCATGCTAGTAAGAAGAGTAGTATATCATTGTTTGGCGTATGGAGTGATAATTTTCCTGTTTAAACTTTTCAGATGTCCTTCTTAGTGTTTATCTAGGAAGTGTTTGTATCTATGACGAACTTACATTCTGATTTCTGTGTTATGCTATTTTTTGGAATTTTTAATTATTATTTCAAAGAAGAAATATTTTATGATTCTCCCACGTGCCATGCTCACTAAATATGCCCTTTTCCGCAGGTCTTTTGTTGTGTTAATGGTGCTTGTGGCTACTTCTATCATCCTGGCTGTGTAGCAAAACTTCTCCATCCTAAGGATAGAGCAGCAGCAACAGAACTCCAACAAAGAATTGCTGCTGGGGAGCAATTTGCATGCCCCGCTCATAGATGCCTTGTATGTAAGGAAGTGGAAGTGAGGTCGATCAGAGAACTGCAATTTGCTGTGTGTCGTCGATGTCCACGGGCATACCATAGGAAATGTTTACCGAGGTGCTCCGGATGCTTTTTTGAAAGTTTAGATCAGGTTATTATTAATTCCGATTCCTAATTCATAGGTTTGAACATTTTGGCAGGGACATTACTTCTGCAGATGATGCGGACGAGGACAGAGGAATAATACAACGAGCTTGGGAAGATCTGATTCCAAACCGTATTTTGATTTACTGCTTGTTAGTGCCCTGAAAAATTTCTAGTTTTGGTGTTATATGCTGTATCATGGTATTTGTTCTTACCTGAATTTATCCTTCTCATCAGAGATCATAAGATCGACCCAGAACTTCTCACTCCGGCTAGGGTCCATATAAAATTTCCTGAAGAGAAAAAGGAAAAAGTCCCATTAGGGTCTAGCAAAAAAAGTAATCTTCGGAAGGGAAGAGCTTTAGCTTTGGAAGATGATGCTGGGAATAAGATTTCTGCAAAACCACCAAGAGGAGTTGACAAGGTTTCATGCAGTTCAGAGAGAGGTGATCTTTCCAGAAAAAGGGTGGAAAAATTCCCTGTACAGGCAGCGTCCAAAAAGCAGAAAGTGACGACAAATGGATATTCTATTGGGAGAAGTAAGCAGTCTAAAACTGATGGAGGAGAAAGATCTTTACGTGATCAGTCAACCGTTTATGGTACAATTTCTGAACAAGTGAAGTCCAGCAGTGGGGGTGTTGTACTTGGTAATCATGAGATGACTCAGAAGGTGAAGCCTACTGCAAAGAGGATGGATAGTTCATTTACTCTTGATGCGGATTCAAGAGAAAGGTGATGCACTTTCTTACTGTGTAGTTTACGCTGATACGATCTCCCACCACCCCTGACTTTGCCAAGGAAAATGCCAAAAGATGTTCAATACATTTATTGACACTAATTGACTGCTATTTCTCGTGTGATGCAGAATATTGGCTTTCATGCAAGATGCTTCATCCTCAGTGACGCTAGACCAGGTTAAAAAAAGGCATTTATTACCATCAACATATTCAAAACTTTCTACGGAAAGTATTTCAATGGGGAAGGTCGAGGGCTCAGTTCAGGTGCATTATAGTGTTTCTGATGGAATTAGATTGTTTAATTGCATTGGCAGTTAATACTTCAGTAACTGCAGGCTCTACGTGCTGCACGTAAAAAACTGGATGAAGGAGGTCGCATTCAGGATGCCAAAGCAGTTTGTCAGGAAGCTCTTCTCCTTCAGGTGTTGAGATGGAGGGTGAGTCTCTGAGTTTAAAGGTTCACCGCGTGTATGCATAATCAGTGAATGCTTTACCCTTACCGTTCTGCTGTCGATAGCTAATGTAGCTTAGTGCTTTGATATTCCCATAAAATCGAACATCCTCCTGGAATCCATCAAGTTTTGTTACCTGTAACTAGAGTTCTGCTACATTACTTATATATATTTGTTCTGGCTTCAATATCCTTTGGTGTGTGGGATGGGTGGTAGTGGTTGGGTGTGGATAATCGTCATCATACCTTGAATAGGAACAACTGGAGTGTATGAAGGAAAATGGTCATTGAAGCTGCTACTGGATGAACATTGAAATATTTGGACATTATGGAAACCTATAACGTATTATTTGAGGCCTTAAGAAAGGGAGAATGCTCATCCTAAGAACTTGCGTTTATGTTTGATACTAAAGTTTCAGGAAGTTGACATTACATAATAACATACTCTCGTATTTTGTTTGGTTAAACCGATAGTGCATATGGAAGTATACATAGAAACGTGATGTTCCTTCTACATCTCATTTCTTGATCTTCACCAAAAGCTGGACGATAAGGAGGATGAAGTGGAGACGCATTTAATTTGTTACACGAAATACTGAGGACCACCATAGAGGAGAAGCACTGGTTAAATTTGGTTTTCCAGATCAGCAGTTTTAAGAAGCATAACAACAGAAGGAAACCACATCATTCCAGGCTTTAAATGGGCTTCCAAAACTCTCAGTTTTTGGTTGGTTTGGGAGCTGAGCTTCTAAAACTGGATCCAGGACTCTAACACCGGGGTTCTAAACCAGAATTTTTGGTGGAGAAAGTCTTATGATGCTTTGGCAGCGAAATCTAGTTGTTTAGTGTATGTAGGAACATTTATCCATTTTAGGAAGGTAGAAAATGGAGGTGCGAGACAATTATATGTTCATCCTTCGTTTCCCTGCTTTTTTTAAATGTTTTTTAGGTAGAGTAATGACATGGAACCCAATGTTGGGTTTCTTATTGAGCCAATCTCAATACAAAAGTACTTTGTGTTCAATATCTTACTTTACATTTACTTTTTCACAAGGCAAAGTACTATTATTTTGTATTGAAATTTGGGTTAATAAGAAATCAACATTGGACTCCATATCAATCCTATTGACAGATATGTGCCTATCTTTAATCTTCAGAAGATGCCATAATTCAGTACCAGATGTACCTCAATTCCTGTTGATTCTTTTATCAGCATAGATTGTGGTTTCACAAAGTTTATGTTTGCTCGTCTATGAATAAAATTATTTTGTGGATCATTTTCGAACATGGTTGTTTGTGTTACCTGAAAAATCCATTTTAGATTAATTGTTGGCATTACTAGTGTGGAACACAGTTGCAGTGTGTAGACAAGCGGACCTTTTTGAAGGTGCCTAATTGGTCCAGCACTTGCATGCGTTGCCACATAGCCATAAATTTAGCTTATGTAACTTCTTCTGCCCAATGGGTACCTGAATGTGTAGTGAGAAACAAAGATGATTCTTCTTACTTACAAGCCAGATTATGGTAGACTTTTCAGAGTCTACTATTGTTTTGCTTGTATTTAGATGTTTTGATTGAAATTTTGCATTGAGAGGCAAATGTGCTCTATGGTTACTGTTATTATACAGATTGTGTTGGGTCTTTTGGAGCTAAGCCAACTGAATCAGGTGGTTTTCATTATTTGCTGAACAGCTGATTCTAGCAATAGTTGAATTATGAATAAGTTCTAGACTTCTAGTTTCTATTTGTGCTAGAGACACAAAGATTTTGAAGTTTTCAGGCCTGTGCTTATACAGTGAGATATTCTATTTCTGCAGGAGAAGCTGAAAGTTAGTCTTGCTCCATTTCTTTATGGCGAGCGGTACACGTCCTTTGGTCGTCATTTTACCAAAGTAGATAAGCTGAAAGAGGTTAGTGGATGTTTAGTGCAGTTTTAGTTTAGTTAAGGTTGCATATAATGGAACTATTGCTTATTGGTGTTGCTGATTTGTCAAGGTTTCGCTTGTGGTTTAGGTTGTGAGGTTAAGTTCAGCGTATGTTTCAGTACACAACTCACAGGACACTGAGGATAGATTCTTAGGCTTGTAGTTTCTCTTCCATTCATGCCTCAAGTGTTCTGTTGAAGTTGATCATGATCCTTTTTTCTGTCTTGTCAAATGGATGCTGTATTCTTAAAATATTTTCACTATGGAAAAGTCATTCCAAGTAATGTCCAGTTTGACCGCATTGCAAAATTAACTTCTCTGATTCTGGGATGGGGAAGACTGGCAAACCTATTTGCCTTCCAAAATGCATAACCTAAATTGCTGTTGGTTAATTTTCGTTTATCTGATATCTATTGTCCACATATGGAAAACTTCTTTTTCCATTATGAAAGCTGGTTGTGTTATGCCAGAAAGACTTGGTTTTATCTTTTGAAGTCAAATGAATGGTGTAACAGTCTAATATCATAAGAGATCATAAATTTAGTTTTATAATACATAAAAATGGCCATAATATACTGAAGACATCTTTGTTGGGGTGGATGAAATACTAAAATTATTCAACTTGTGTGTGTGCATTGAGAAACCTTTAATTATTTGCTTATGGTATCAACTTTCCTTGCATAATATCAACATGGAAAAAATGGAGGATGAGCCTGACTTTGCTGCCTCTTTTAGGTGTATCTTGATGCTTGAATTATATATAGGTTGTGTATGAACTGATATTTTTGCCCTCACCGTGTTGGCGGCGTGATTTACTATGCAGATTGTTGATATTCTCCATTGGTATGTTCAAGATGGTGACATGGTAATACATTTTCTTTTCATTTATAGTTAACCTTTCCAGGAAACTTCCGCACTATGTATCCATATATAATTGCATTTTTGGGTCACTGGATGTTACATACTTCTAATGGTTTTTTCATGTAAAAAGGGTATAATTCTACTGGTTTACCTCTAACAAAATTGGTTTCTCTATGATTCAATGTGCCCTTCTCTATATTGGTGACAATTTGCAGCTCTAAATCGGTATAGGTGCAGTTCCTCTGTTTTTTTTTCTTTTGGCTGGTGAATGTGTTTATTATCTTCATTACTTGAATCTTTAAGTGCAATTATCCTGGTTGAAATTAGACAACTCTTGGCTTTGCAATTGCACTATTGAGGGAATTAGGAAATGCAACAGTTAGAAAATAAACGATGTACAATTGTGGAAAGGTCTGGGTTTGGAAGTCGTTTGGGTGATGAAGAACCATCAATGTGGATTATTGTGCTATCAAACTGTTGGGTTGTCTTCTTGTGGGCAGACTGCAGAAGTAGGCTGAGCACCAGAAGGTGTGAAAGTTTTCTCTTGGAATGAATTCAAAGTTTGGGTATTTTCTTGATGCAAGATGATGAAATCTGGTGCCAACGAGTCACTTCAATAGAGGATATTAGAGACCGTATCAGTTTTCAATACGTCCATTCTGTGATACACAAAGTAATAAACTTACATTCTATTACTGGGGAAAAAGGGACTGGGCTAAGCTCCTAGAATACGCATATGCTATATTTTTCTCTCCATCTATTTATCTATGTCCTATGCTACTTCTTTCTTCACTGTTGGATGTGCCTCATCCTGATCACAGGACTCGGGTTTCAAGGAAAAGAGTCTCTCTACTTTGTTTGCTTTGCCCTGTTTTTCTGAGTGAATCTCTTACGGTCTTACCTGACTTTCGTGGATTTAGCACTTGTTCTGTTACTCAGCTACACCTCTCTCTGTGTATGCTGGTTAGCCTACTAGACTTGACCTCTTGCCTAGGACATGCTTTTTTCATGAACCAACTTTCACTCAGTACCCCGGAACTGTAATAGAAAGAAGGGTTAGAAATTGCAGTTGCCGTCCCTAGCGCAAAGATCTTGACTTGTAATGCATGCAGGCAAGAAATGGATCAACGAGAAGAAAATTAGCTGTGATGCCCAGCTAAAGGTTTAAGCTTTGCCCCAACTGTGGATGTGCATTTCCAGAAGGAAAGAACTTAAAGACAAACCAAGTCTTCTTCTTCTGGTTTCATGTCTGGCTTAAGTAGGAATTCGCAATATGCTTTGTAATATCTAATTCTTGTTGTATCTTCTGGGGATCCCGCATCCCTTGTCTTCTCCTTATTAATAAAACACTGCCTACTAAAATAAGTTTTCTTCCATCTGGTTTAGCTTCCAAAGTCAGTAGTGAGTCCTTGTAACATGTACAATCAGCTTATTAGCTGAGCTAAAGAAAGATATAGAGGGTGTTTGGCTAAGCTTATTTAAACATCTTATAAGCTCCATCTTATAAGTTGTTTCAAGAGCTTATAAGATGTAAGTTTTAAGGAGCTTATAAGTTAACAAAGTGTTTGGATAAAAGAGCTTATAAGCTTGCAATTGAATATAGTGATTTAGCAATAAATTTTGGGTCTAATTTAAAGTTAATATTAAACACATATTTTGATTAGTGTGTGAAATGTGTGTAGTGTGTGAAGAGTGTGTAGTGTGTGTAGTGTGTGAAATGTATGTAGTGTGTGTAGTGTGTATGTTGTGTGTGAAGTGTGTGTAATGTGTGTAGTGTGTGAAACATGTGTAGTGTGTATAGTGTGTGAAATGTGTGCAGTATGTGTAAGTGTGAATTATGTGTGAAATTTGAGTGTAATAATTAAGATCTTAAAAAATAAGATGGAAATAAGTTGGGGTATAGCAACTTATTTTTTTTAGATCTTATAAGCTCTTAGAGCTTATTTTTGTGTCTTATAAGCTCCTAAACATCTTTTTTTGCCAAACACTTTGCAAGAGCTTATTACCTCCTAAACATCTTTTAAGATGTTTTTAGGAGCTTATAAGCTCAGCCAAACACCCTCATAGTCGGACCACTTAGTGGATCAAGAACCACATGGAAATTATGTACTAGCTTAACTCTGGTGCAGATTAGCTAATATATCTGGACCGGACCTCTAGCTATGGAGCAGGTTTCTAGGTTTGTTTGACCAGTCAAGTACATATCAAAGCAGTAAATGTCGGACTTGTCCTTTCGTTCCCTCATTCTTCTTTCTTCTCTTTTCTTTCACCGTGTCTCCTCTAGCCAGGACACCTCAAAATTGATGCTAAGTTCATGTGCAATTTCTTCATCCAGGAAATGGCGGCCTTCTTTCTTTGTTCCATGTTGGTCGAATTCAGAAGAATTTACTCTTGGCTAGGTTTCCTACTTCGGTGCCAGTTTAGATTTTTTTTGGCATCTTTTTGGTGGATTAAGCCTAAAAAATTTAAATGTCAATTTTTTAAAATGTTTCGTGTTGCCATCTTTTTCTAGAACGTGGCTGGAAGTTTGGCCGCCTCCAACAGTTTGACCTGTCTTTTAAAGTACGAAAAGTGTTTCGATGCTTCAGTAATAATCCAATTATCAAGATTATATATGTTTCAGAGAGTTTCACAATGTGAAAGAGGTGACAGGTATTGTGTATTGATTGACTAATCACGTTAGGTGTAATGAATAATATATGTTTGGATTGAAGGATCCAATGTGCAGATCCAGCGGTGGTGGTTTGGATTGGTGTGGTATTCACGATTTATAACCATTACTTCTGTTTGAACTATTTTTTTATTATTTTGGTGGGTGGACTTGAAATCCAAACATAGTCTAAGGGTTTAGTTCAGGGACTGTTCTTTTATTATATGAAGAGTACTTGTCTTCGTTGTTGAGAGAGAAGGTTCTGATGGATTTGCCTAAGTTACAGTTTTTGCTGCCTGATGTTGCAGAGAGATAGTGAGTATTTTTGTGTATGATTATTTGCAGTAGTTTTATTTATTTCATATGCTTGAAGTTTCATATTCTGTCGAATATAAACTGCATAGGTGGTTTTCTGACTTGCAGGTTTGAAGTTTGCTTAGAGTGGATTATCTTGGAACTTATTTTTTGTTGTTTCTTTGTTCAGCTTGTTGATTTTTGCTGTGGCTCAAATGATTTCAGCTGCCTCATGCAAAAAAAGCTTGCTGATATGGGGAAGCGCTGCTTGTTCAAAAATTATGACATCCATCAAGCTAAGGTTAACATCTATATTACACTATCTTGTAATTTTGAAGAGTCTATGATCAAAATAAATATAAATCAGTTGGTGATCCTGCTAAAAGGAATAAAAAATCAGTGGGTGATGATTGGCACTTTAGATGTGCTTTTTAGTGAATACGCAGTTGCAAATCTGCTCCCCTTTGCATGTTTTCCATGCCTTGGGACTTATGGCATAGATGTTTTGTGGGACCACTACAGTTGGATAAGATTGCTTCTGTAACGCATGTGTCTGTGAAGGGTCTTTCCCTGTCTCTTAAGTCCTTCTGATGCTTCCATGTGCTGCGCCCCCACGAAGCAAAAACGAATATGATTAGGATTGCCACGCAAAAACTCTCTTTCGTTATAAGAAATGGCCAAGAGTTTCTGAATACCATCATGGTTCTAGTATTCAGTTGGTAACGGTTATTGATTGCCTCCACTAGGATTATTCTCTTAGTGCATTCTCATTATCCCCTTGTTTTTGGGACGGGAAGATTTCGGATGGTGACATATGGTGATGGATTTGAAAAGTGATTTGTCTCTTGCTTTACATTAGGATGTAGTGATGGATTTGAAAAGTGATTTGTCTCTTGCTTTACATTAGGATGTATCGGTTAAACTCATTCTTGTAAAGCTGTAAAATGGATCATCTCAAGCTATGATAAAATTGTTAATGTTTCTTGCTTTAACATTGTAACGTTTTCAAAGCACTAATATGTAGAGCTGAAAAATTAATTGCGACTTTTAAGCATGTTGTAAATCTAATGGAGGTATCTTTGATTCTGTTTGGAAGCACTGATGTTTTGTTTATTTTCAAGTATGCACCCCAAACATATTGATTTTGACTCTAATGTTACGTTGTGCATTTGCAACTTTATATGGTAATTTCTCAGTGTTGGGTAAGAGATTGACGGTTTGAGAATCATGAGATCTTCGTAGGATTCATAGTGGCATTACTTGCATCACGTGTGGATACATTAATATTGTGGCATCTTTGCATTTGGCTATCTTTCAGTTCTGTGTTTTCATTTTGCAGAATGATTTTTATTTTGAAAGAAGAGACTGGATGGGAGTAAAACCAAATGAGTTGTCAAATGGGTCGCAGTTGGTGAGATGATTTTTCTGTGGTTTTTTTGCCTTTTTGCCAAATTATCTGCAACTGATTTTATTTTTATTTTTCATTTTTTGGCTTGGGTAGATCATGGGTCTGAACCCACCGTTTGGAGTCAAGGCTGCACTTGCCAACAAATTTATCAAGAAAGCTCTTGAGTTTAAACCCAAACTATTGATTCTTATCGTTCCACGGGAGACGCAAAGGTTTTAGTTTTTCTTTACAATTTTCATGTGCAATATTTTTTATTTTTTTATTTTCTTTTCAGACATGTATCCATATAAATGACAACTGGGAAAGGTTAGATTTGATTTGTTTCTATTGATCAGATTGGATGCAAAGGAGTGTCCGTATGATTTGATTTGGGAGGATGATCAGATGTTTGTTGGCAAGGTAAATATTCCCTTTTTATTTTCCTCATGGAATCATCACTCTCTGGTGTAATTTGCAATTTCTCTACAATGTGATCTGTCTATTTCAGTCATTCTATCTACCGGGATCTGTTGACGTGAATGACAAGCAAATTGAGGATTGGAACGTGAATGCACCGGTACTTTATCTCTGGAGCCGTTCAAACTGGACACCAGAACACAGGGCTATTGCAGAGCAGCATGGCCACCTATCTGGCACTTTAAAGAACTATAGATCGAATGAAAGTCATAATGAGATGCTGCTAGCCCCTTGTTCTACACAGGAATGTAACGAGCCTGATAAGTCCCTCGTTAAACAAGGTGAAGATTTGCATGTAGATAAACCTGAAAATCAGGGGAAAAAGAACATGATGACTACAACTACAAACTACCAGGAAGGTTTGCCATCTGATGTTAATGGCTGTGAAGGGGGTAAGAACAACACCCCAGCGAAGAATCACTCAGAATCGAAGCCCAAGGAGTTGGGTGGGAAAGGAAATGACAAGTCTGATTTTGATAAAGGAAAAAAGAATAGACAGTCACTGGAGGAAAAGTCAGTGTCTGGTGGGAATGGGAAAAGAAATGGAGGGTCACTGGAGGACAAGTCAGATTTTAGTGATAGGGGGAAAAAGAATAAACAATCACCAGATGACAGGTCAGCTTTTAGTGATAAAGGGAAAAAGAACAAAAAGTCACCGGACAGGTCAGATTTTGGTGATAAAGGTAAAAAGAATAAAAGATCACCAGATGACAGGCCATATTTTGGTGATAAAGAGAAGAAGAATAAAAAATCACTGGAGGGCAGGTCAGATTTTGGTGATAGAGGGAAAAAGAATAAGCAATCACCGGAGAACAGGTCAGGCTTTGGTGACAAAGGGAAAAACAATAAACAGTCACTGGATTTTTGTGTAAAAGGAAAAAAGAACAGACGGGAGGACAACTCCAGTAGCAAACCCTCTGTGCCACATCATGTCTCACCAAACGTGGATAAGTCCACCATGAAACGCTCTATGCCACGCCATCTCTCACCGAACGTGGCTGATCGCTCAGACACTTATTCACCTAGACACATTGAGACTCGAGCCCGAGGTCATTCTGGAAGGGTTGACCATCAACAGTTCAGTGAAAGTAACTTAGCAGCTAGGTATCAACCTTACCCCCAAGCTGGATATAATGGCGACGAGGGAATTGATGATTTGGTGAGGAGGTACACCTCAAATGGTGAGGATTCTCATCATGGTGTGACCAGCAGACAGGCTTACCCCCCAAGCCCTCCCCCTGATTATGGTTTCAGGGGCCCAACTGATCGTTTTGTGGGCCCACTTGAGGGGAGATCTAATAATTATGAGGAGCCTAATTTACCATATCAAAGGTCGGTCTATCCTTCCTATCCTCTTCCCGGGCTTCCATCAGGTCCATATGGGGAGATGGGTGCATCTGTAACGGAGCGGTATGCTCCTCGATTGGATGAGATGAATCATGCTAGGATGAGCAATGTGCTTCCCGGCCCCCCTGTGCAGGATGTGGGCCATCCTCATGGTCCACGACCAGCATTTCATGGCTCATTAAGTTTTGCTTCAGGTCCATACCCCTCCTATTATCAACAGAGCTCTTCAGGTTGGCTGAATGAGTAGATTTTCTGGTGGTAGACAGATAGTTTAGGGAACCGTTATGTTGGTTGTTTTTGTGAGATAGCGGGCTGTTTTATATTAATTTTTCTGCTTTTCTGGTTTTAGTTTCCTGTACAGGGGTAATTGTGTCATCTGGTTCTATCAGTGTGAGTAAATTATATCTCACTTAAAACAGATGAAGACTCCAGGCTACTGGTGCTGCTCTTTCCTGTTTGTTTAATGTTATTCTTTTGGGGCTGAGATAAAATCATCTCAGATTTTTGTTCTATTAGATACATGCAGGAAATAATACTTGGAAAAAAAATCCATTTTCTATTTGTTTATTGGATATTCAAGTATCTGTTTGACTGGAAAAAGTAGTCTTCTCTTATGTAAATTCTCCTTGCCTAATACAGATCCAGCCTTTATTAGATGAAGGGCTTGAGCAGTGCCTTGTTTTTTGTTGGGCCAGTATGGATCTTTGTTTCCACTCCCTCCCTATCTTTTAACTTGTCAAGAATACTCGTGTTTATTAAACTTGCAACACAATAAGTGGTATAACAAAGGTGTCGTTCACCGTAAGTGGAAATGTTTTTAGATACTTTGTTAACCTGGATTTTATAGAAAAGAAAAAGGAAACAAAAAAGGACTTGGATGCATTCACCAATTTTGATGGAATTGGAGCAAGCCATGTTCAAATTTAAAAAATCAAGACACATACTCTCCATAATAATTGGCGTTTTTAATAAAAGGGAAGAATTAACAATTAAATAACTTGACGAATATATCCTTAGCTAATATCAGTTTTAGGATAAAAACTTGATCAAATTTGTGATAGATTATAAAGTAGAGAACTTTTACGCTTGAACCCAGTGAGAATTAGCAGAATTTGTGAAAAGTATCTAATATGTCAATTGATTAAATAAGAGAATAATTAATTAGAATGCCAATTATTATGGAATGAAGGGAGTACATGAACATATTATATCTCTGACGTTTGCTTATCTTTTAGTTGGATGTTAATATTGTAAAAACAATTCTTAGATGATACGTACAGTAAATTACTTCTTGATGTTTCTCGACTAGAGATTTATGGATGTCGTATTTCCAGCTTCACATGTTATAGGATCTTTTTAGGGTAAACTCTTCTTACTAGTAATACATCCGTACAATACAGATTTGCAAATATAATAATGGGTATATAATAAAAATTATAAATTAAAGTTATATATATTTTTATTGTTAAAAATATATTAATAATAATAAAAAAGAAGTATCTATATTATTTAAATAAACGATATTATAAGAAAATAAATATAATAATATTTAAAAAATAAAAGCAAGCAATATAAACAATTTAAATATTAATAATAAGATTTTATATTTTGAAAATATTTTTTTATTATAAATATATATATATATATATATATTTTAAAATATTATTGTAAAATAAAATCTCTGTTTAGTAAAAGCGCATCACTAACAAATCAACAATTATATCTTAAATAATAACAGTACTAATTATTTTTTCAAAACATTAAGAAATAATATATATATCATTATTTACTATTTTAAAAAAAAAAAACATAGTACATCATGTAATATTTTAAAATAAACACAATATTAGAGAGCCATATGAAATAAATAATTTAACATTTTTAAACTCAATGAAATAATCGATGCAATAAACTTAAGCAAATTATATATATATATATATATATATATATATATATATATATATATTACGAGCGTAGAAATATTTTTTGTTAATAAAATTATAGTAATAATTTCTCATTTATTTACTCGCATATTTAATATGATTAATACTCAACATGTATGAACATTTTACTAATAGTATTTGCATAATTCTCGCAAAATGTAAAATTTTGTTCTGTTCTTTTAATTTATTCTTTATATATATTTTTTTTGTAATTTTTAATTTCATAATATATTGTAAAAATTCGTAAAAATAAAGGTAATTATTAAAATGATAAATTTGTCTAGTAAAATAAATTTCAAATGTATTTTAAAATGTTTGTTTGAAATAATCGACAATAATACATATAGATAAATAGATAATTATATGGTCTCTAGGCTTGAAATATTAGTTTAAAAGGCTTGAAATATTAGTTTTAAAGAAAGAACATAATTCATAAGTAATACAGAATATCGATCTAATAAGAATTCAGTCTAAGACATTCTAATAAACAACACTTATTAATAATTATAATTATGAGATTGTTCCATTAAATTAACAGAATGAATAGTATCAAATCATAGTATTCAAATACCATTTAGTTAAGGGCTAATTTTTTTTGAGTGAGTCTTGTGTGTGACGGTATCACGTGTGACGAAATACACTTTTACAGGAAAAAATGATCATTTTTTACAGATAAAAGTGATACTTTTGCTGCAAAAAATAATACTCCCTCCGTCCCACTCTAAGTTTCCTACTTTCCTTTTTCGTACGTCCCAAATGAACTTTCCACCCCAAAAATGGTAAAAAAAGTCAAACATAAAAATCCCCACTTTTTCACTTTTATTACAAAATTGCCATAATTAAAATCTGTTTTATTTTCCTAAATCTGAATTTGTTAAACTGATACCCTAACCCATTAATTAACCCACCCAAATCCTAATTCTACCAGCCCAGCCCAATTCCAACATAACCCACCCATACATCTGTATCCTCTCATTTCTGGCTGTTCATCTTTCTCTCTATCATGATCGTCTCTCTCTCTCTACAAACCCTAAATCTGAAATTCGCCGCTGCTCCCTTCTCACCACCCCCTCCCCCCTCCTCGTCTCACCCAGATCTGAACCAGATCTGTGTTTAGGGCCATTTCACCACCCCGTATTGTGTTTGAAACGCTCGATTTGTGATTTGGGTATGGATCTTGAATCCTCTGAATCCGAAGAAGGTTTCGTCTTCGACTCCGAAGAGTCCTTCGTTCCTGACATGTGTTTACACTGCGAACAATAAAATTATCCTACCTAATTTGCTCCCTGTGATGACATTTTTCTGAGGGATAAAAAAAAACAGATTCAAAAGATTTTTGCTCAAAATTATCCATCTTTTTATTGTTCACAGTTTAAGCAAAATGAACACTTCACATGTGTTTACACTGCGAACAATAAAATTATCCTACCTAATTTGTTTCAAATGTATCCCAAATCTGACATGATACCTTCAATGTCATAGTGTTCGGTTGCTTCTTCGTTTGCAATTATAAACTCAATTGTGTCCCGAACAAACTGCTCTTCCACTTCTATCACTTTTGGTAGATTATCAACCCTCGCCAAGGCTGTCTTCCCTATGTGAGGCAGCTTATAATTATTTCCACCCCTAACTTTTAGTATTTCCACCAAACAAGTTTGCAAACTCAGAAAAATTTTGTTTAACTTTTCATGCCCTAGTTCTTCAAATGAAAGAAGCACGTTTGCAACCAAATCATCCACATTGTAGCTTCTAGTTTCAATTTGCAAGCTTTGAATTGCTCTGAAATAACCCAAATCCAAAACGTTTGTGTCCGGTGAATTTGGGGGCTGACACATCAGCCTAATATCAAAGCCATCGGATGTTGCCACCCTCCTAAAATCTGGATCTAAGTTACTCAAATGGGGTCTTGGGCTGCCCCTCTGAAATTTGAATTTTTGCAGCCTGCCATATGAGCCGAACAGTCCGAGTCGAGACTCCAAATGATGATGCGATTTCTTCACTAATGCCGTTTTTCAGCACACCGTTGGTGTTGTTCAGAAGAAGGCGTTGAGCAATAAATAATCGATCTGATGGAGAAAGGTTCTTCCCATTTTTTGTGCCTTTCATGTTTGAATTTTTGTAAGCTGAAATTTGTTGTAAACAAAGTAGGTGAATCTGCAATGAATGCAGATATGTGGGTATTTATAGGAGCTTTTAATGCTGAAATTTTCAGAGGGAAATTTTGAATGTATTTTCAGTTTTAGGTTGAAATTTTTTGATTGTAAACCCTCCAAAATGTTGAGAGGGAACTTAGATTTTCAGGATTTGGTGGGAAATTTCCCACCAGTTTTTCTTCAGATTTTGTGTACATGTAATATTCTGTTTTTGGTACATGTAATATTCTGTAATAATATTCTGTTTTTTTTTTTTTTTTTTTTTTTTTTTATTTAAGGTTTTTTTAAATTGTTGGATTAGGAAAATGTTTAGAAAGTTAATTCCCTTAATCCTTCTTTAATTTAAATGCTGAAAATAAAAAAAGTCAGCAAAATGAGCTGGTCAACTGCTTTTTCTTAAGCTCTGTGCCCGGTCAAAGTAGGAAACTTAGACCGGGACGGAGGGAGTACATCTTTTGTTAAAAAAGGTGATACTTTTACAGATAAAATTGATATTTTTGCTATAAAAAGTGATATTTCTTTTTCTGTGACACGTCCGTCACACGGTGTGACGGTCTCACGCAAGTTTTTGTCAAAAAAATTCCAGCCAAAACTATGGTTAGATTATCCATTTGGTTCCTTATTTTCTTCTACTATCACTTTAGTGTTTGAACAACACGAAACTTTCATTTGCAATCCGTCGGTGACTTTTCCGGCCAAAAGTATATCACGTGCCCAACATGTGATACAAAAGATATTTTTCAATAATACTTCAGTATCTGAACTACACGAAATTGTCACTTTGCAACCCGCCGATTTACATGGTTTATAAATATTTTTAAGAACTGCGGGACCTTAACAAATATTAATGGATAATTGAAGGAAAGATGCATTTTGACTCGAAATAGTTATTGGGTGGAAAGCTAAAAAAAAAAAGCAAAAATAAATATTAATGAAAATTGGATTCGTGATATTATTGCTAATTTATTTATAACATAATATTTCAAACAATCCAAAAATATTTAGGTACCAGAATTATAAGTAAAGTGAACTAATAATTTTATGCTCTCCAGAGTATATATTTTTCTTGAATAAAATCACATTTTGTAATGATATTTTAAACATTAAAACATATAACGATTAACCTAATAAAAGTTGTTTATGTCAAATTAAGTATCACTTGATAATATTTGATTATCAAGGCCTTACTAATTTTATTTACCAAACACAATACAAAATGCTATTCACATAAATACTTACGTTTAACACATAAATAATCACATATTAAAAATTTATATTTTTCTAATATAATATTTAATATTAATATATGCATCATGGTGTCTGATTAAAGATCGTGAAAGAAGACTAATCTTAGAAATTTTGAAATGAACTAAGACAAAAATATATTATGTTTTTAGAAATTGAAAAAGTTTTCCTAAATAAATAAATCAATTTAAGCTGTCAACCTAATCGTCTTTGAAACAACTGCCGAGAGCTACTTCGCCATATATGGGGTGATGTGACATACACCAATCTCTTTTATTTTGTCCATAATTTTCATTTTTCTTGATTAATCTCACATTTTTGTTTTGTATAAAAATATATCACAATTAGCCTAACGAAAAAATTATTTGATAAGGTAAATTTTAAAGAAACTTAAATAAAAATAAAATATATTTATTTGATCATTAATTTTATTTGCAGTTAGTCATAATATAAAATGTACAGTGTTGTCCACAATAAATACTAAAGTCTAACTCAAGTAATAACCAATGTAAATTGCATTTTTCTAATATGATTCACCTTTTAATTATATTCAACTGAGTATCAAATTAAAAATCATGGAAAATATTATTAATATGAGAAACTATAAGCAAATTATGAACATAATTGATAAATGTATTAAGAAATTGAAAAATAAAAATATCTATTTTAAAAAATAATAATTAATAGATGTGGCATTTTTATCATTTATGTAAAGCCAGTCAAAAATCTATCTACTACATGAGGGAGTGTTACACATGCGGCATTATTTTCTAGCAAATTTCCCAAAAAAAATTAAAAGATAAAAGCTCCAATATATAACAACATATAGAAAAAAAATAAAATTTGTGATTTCGCTATATATTATGGCTCCAATTAATTATAAATTACGATTTGACATGTGAATGGAAGATTAATAACTTTTAATATATATATATATATATATATATATATATATATATTAATTTTAACAAATTTATATTAATTAAATTTATGTTATTAAAAAAAATTATATTAATCTAACAAATGTATAGTAAATAAATATCACATATCCAACCGAAAAATTAACCCAAAAAAATTTACATTTTTCGAAGACATCTTATTAACATAAATAATTTTTGTGTTTTCAGTAATAGAATCCTCAAGTATATAAGAAACATATTCATTATATCTCTTGATTATTGTGATCGATGTTAATCTATATTTATGGCGGAAATCAAGGAGTTATGTATGACTATCAATATATAAGTTAAAACTTAACTTAAATACAAATTTTACTCTAATTTAACTCACGATCTATTTTTCGATGAGTTTTTAGACGGAATTTTTTTAATATTTCTATGTTTAGATGAATGTATTTTTATATTAAGTAAGATTTGCCACATATTGAATTATGAAGATTAGATCAAAAGAAACCCAAATTAAAAATTATAGATAAGCTTTGCAGGGGAACAATCGTAGGTATGAGTTAATAACGAGACTTTTCAATGCAAATAAAAAATAGTAGCCGTAGATGTTTCATCCTCTGTTACACTTAATTCACTGCGTGATATATATTAATTTGTGATATTATATTGTACACGTGTCGGTTAGTAAATGTAGTAAAACATAAGAAGTAACACCAAAATATAACAGGTGATCTCATATGCCTTGTAATTGTGACGATAAACGATCTCAACATAGTTGAAATTGTAAATATTTGTGTTTGGTTTGTTTATTATTAATAAACTCGAGGTAATCATAGTGTTTGAAATTGTTTTTTTGGCTTAAAGAAATTATTTGATTTTGTTCACAAATATATTCGTGAATAATACTCGTAAATAATTAATTACTTTATTCACGAACATTAAATAGCACATACTTTTGTAAATTTTCAATAAAAATAAAAGATTTAGTCAAATGATCACTAGAATAATAGAAAATGAGCTTATATGGATTATGAATCACTGGAACCAAACTTATGTAAAGGGTGACCCCTCCCTCCCCCTACCACAACTAGTTTATTTTATTTTTTAGTTATGTACTATTCTTTTTTAATGTTATATTGAAATGTATATGTTTGGTCCTCCTAATATATCTTTTATATTTTTTCCCATACACACAAAAAAAAAAAAGTTCCATTAGCTTTCGTCATGTATAAATTATAATGATGATTTACAATATTTTTACTATAATAATTCAATAATTTGATATGATACTGCACCGACATGTATGATTGTACTATATTTGAGATATTAAATAAAAATTATTAATATAATTTATTGAAAATATATTTTCATTTTTATATATAATAAATATTTATTATTCATACATTTGTACTGTTTGGCCTCCTCGAATTCTAATCATGGTTTCACCCCTATTGTTTACTCCATCCCATAAAAAGAGTTATGTTTGGAAAATATGCAACTTTTTTATTTTTAGTCAATTTGATGAAATAAATAACTCTCCGAAATCCATCAATACGTACTCTCACAAGTTATCTTTTCTTATTTGACTTGTTGGATCACATCTAAATAATTTGTAAAATTAAAATCTTATTTTTTATCTAAACTAGTAAAACAAGATATTGATTTTTAAAACATGATTTTTTTTTTTTTTAAACTTTTTGTTTTCTGAAATAAGATTTATTTATTTTAAACATGATTCTTTTTATAAAATAGAGAAAGTATTATTAACTGGGTCTTGAACAAATGTGAATTTAATAAAAAGCTAGCCAACCTATGCTCAAACTCCGTTAGTTATGAAACGAGGTCAATACAACCGATTAATGAGGGAAAAAAGTTAATTTGGTCTCATAATTTTTTAATATTTTTTTAGTCCCATATTAAACTACTTTTTCGATTTAGTCTCATGCCTCTATCAATTGCTCAATTTTAGACCAGTTTTTATCCAATTTTGACTAACTCGCCGAAAAAAGCCACATGCCAGCCACATGCCGGCGCCGATCAAGAAGTTCCGGCAACCTATGCCAAGTGACACCACATTTGTGAGGTGACTTTTGTTTTTTTCTTTTTCTTTTATACATCAACTTATACCTCAGGTTAGAAATTTTTCACCTCAACAAATCATTTAATAAAATAAACAACAAAAACTCAAAATATGTGTTACAAAACAAACGGAAAAATTAAATCAAACAAACCCTAAAAGATAAAAAATTGTTTCTCTTCTCACTTTCACTTCGAAGAAGCTGCAGAACCGATTGTCGATTCGATCTCCTCCCCTTCCGACCACACATGCAGCGGCAAATTGTTGCAGCGATGAGCATCAAGGTGGTGGGGGCAAGAGTGACGCGCGACCTGACCCAAAGGCGCAACACCACCATCCACACGCCCCCCTCTTGCACGGCTGCCCAGATCGGCCCATTCGGCGATACACCTATGACGGCGCGAGCACCAAGCCAGTGAAACCCGAGACCCGCTGCATCAACGCTTCTCGTTATTATATTTTCTTTTTCCTTTCCGACACGTGGTTTTTTCTGATGAGTTGGTCAAAATTGGTCCAACATTAAACAATTGATAGAGGTATGTGACTAAATTGAAAAAATAGTTAAATATGAAACTAAAACGGAAAAGTTAATACGTTAGGAGACCAAATTAACTTTTTTTCCTGATTAATGAGCTCGTTAAATAACTAATCACCTAAAGTTATGTCATTTATAACCCCACTGGCTACTTGTGACCACGATGAAAATATCTTCATATTTTGGTGAAATTTGGTCGAAAACAGTGTTTGTGGAATAGGATAGTAAATCGATCATCCTATCGTTTCACGGTTCAATCGGTTCGATAAAAAAATATTATATTTAAAAAATATATTATATTGTCGTAGAACGTAATATATATATATATATATATATATATATATATATATATATATTGTATTTGGATATGACATAAATTTTTAGAGGACCAAAAAATATATATTTATAATAAACAAAGATATGAAACTAAACAAAATATTTAATATTGTATAATTATATTTTTCAAAATAAAATTTCAAAAGTTTTTAATGTATGAAATGATTTTTTCAGTTCAATTGGTCCGATTTTAACCGGCTTCACACCATTTACAATTTTTATACTTTTATCAGACCGTCTTAGTAACTGCTTCACGGTTGAACCGGCCGATCCGGTTCCACAAACAGTGGTCAAAATATTTTTTTTGGTAATTGAAATGAAATTGTAGGTACAAGCCGTTTCTGTAAATATTTTGTCGATATTTCGATGATGAAATATCGATAATGTACATTTTGTTGTAATATGACCGATATTTGACTTATATACTGGTGAAATACTTTTAGTCACTTTTTTGTTTTTCGTAATAATTAATTTTTTAGCAATATAATTATTGGGTCAATTCAAACTATTTGATTTATGATATTATTGTTAGAAGAAACAAAAAAATGTGCGAGCTAAGTGACATCTAATCCATTTGAGCCTTACTATTCATCATTTGGGTACTAATAAGTAGAAATTTTAATGGAAATTTTTAAAAATATGTATTACATTGCTACACATCTTTTATATAATTTAATATTTATATATTAATTGTAACCATATAAATTTATATAAAATTTTAAGATAAATATCTATAGTTTCTTGAAGACTCCTTGGTAACGAAATAGAAGCACAACAACATAAATTAGAAGCACCCATTGGCATACATGCGGCATTTGGCAGTCTTGAAGCTTGAAAAAATCAATTTCTTTTGTATATCTATATTGCCGATCATCCCCATTTCTGGTTCATCATATGCACCCAAACCTCCTTCACCTTCTCCTTCACGACCTCAACTACTACACTTATTTCTTCAATAACTCTCACATCCGCACCGTTCCTCATCAATGGCGGAAAAAACAGCCAGAAACTCGTACCCACCACAAACCCCACCGTTACCGGCGCAGCCACAAACCCAGGCAGCCGCCATTTCTTCGTCATTCCGAACTCCAGCACCCAGCAAATCCCATGAACCACAAAAAACATGGTCATTTCCCACGACGGCGTAGCCCGAGTCACGTACCAAAACAAGAGCTCATGCATTAGACCAGACACAAGAAAGGTTGCTACCACGCCTATCAGAGCCGCCAAGTCCTTGCTCACCACCGCCGCCGATGCTGACCGGACCGGGTTGTATACTGTCTGGCGGAGGATACTACTGACGGTGACGTTCCACCGCCTGCCCCAGAACTCGTGGAGCGAGGTTGAGAGATAAGGTTCGTCGGAGGCGGGCTCGAGTTGTAGCCCTAGCAAAGCTTGCACCAATAAACTAGACAACTCTACCAGAATATCCACCATGAGAAAAACCAAACAACAGTATACAAGCTTGACAAAGTGAGGGTGAATGTGGTGTTTATGATTATACGGTATTGAGATTAGTACGGCAGAAATGGGGATTTCAGTGGACAAGTAGAGAGGCAGGTTCTTAGGGTTTCTGGTGTGGTTTTTGGGGGTGATGGTGAAGGGAAGAGCAGCCATGGCGATGAAAAGGGGCAGAGAGTTGGGAGGATCCGATGAGATGGGGCCATGATCGAAGGCGAAAAGGAGCAACTTGAAATTGGAAAGCCATGTGATAAAGAAGGCTGTGACAAATGTGAAGAAGGCAGAGGTTGTATAGAGTGGCAGAATTGTGAATACGAAGAATATGGGGATAAGAGAAAGCAGCCTCCATTTGCCTTTGCCCAATCTTGCTGAAAATAAACGGCAGTAACAGAGACACGCCGTTACCGTCAACCATACGTGACCTAGATTCTTGATTTCACCTTCCATGGAGGCCAAAAATAGATTGGATCTGAGCGGAGGAGGAGGACTTAAAAATTCCATGTGACAAAGAAAGCCGTTGACGTATATTTTTGGAGGAATCAATGATTTGGATTATAATAATGAGATGAGGCCACGATGAAACGTCGATTGTGACGATGGATTTTGTCCGAGCGTGCTCCACGGACAATTAATTATAGATTTATTGAAACTAATTATTCATAGGTAATCGAGCTTTGAATTGTGTAATTTATTATTATAAGCTCATAGTAGTGGATTTGGTAATCATCACAATCGCCGTCTTTCTTTATGCTTTTCTTTCCTATTCAATCTCATGCATCAACTTTCTCAATTAAATTTTATTTAGCATTTTTCATTTTAAAATAAACATAGAGGCATATATTTCCTTTAAGCACAATTATATGTATTGGCTAAATCATATTCTTTTCTTGTTTTTTTGACTGCTAATTCTGATTTGAAAAATAACAGACTTGTATACATCCGTTTTCTGTTAGGAATTCTTAGTTCTTGGTTGTATTTATTTTAAATTGGTCTCAGTGAATTTAGAGGATCGAATCCCAATAAAACACATTTATTAACCCTTCAATTAAATTTAGTTTAACACTCTACAGTCCTAAGTAAACACACTCTCAGTATTTTTCGTCTTGCCACAAACATTTACTTAATTTCACTTGCTTCTTTTTACATGAATTCAGTGCTAATCTACTATCTACTATTATTATAAAAGTATGAGTAGATTTTTTTATAAATTTTAACCTGCCGATTATATTCTTAATAAGTTCTGTTGGTAAGAGTTAATTTCGTAATGTTATTTTTTAAGTTATATTTATTTGGTAAGAGATATTTTGTAGTTTAAATTCATTTACTATTTCATGAAAATTTATATTCCATTATGTAAGAGATTTAATTCACCCAATAATATAACTTAACCTTAAATATTCATTAGACATTAAATTTTTCTCCTTTTCTAGTAAAATATTATATATATATATATATATATATATCCTTTTTTATGATATTTCATATATTTATTCTCTCTTATATGATCAAATTTTGTAGAAACAGAAAAAAATTGACCAGTTATTATATTTTTCCTTTTATTCTGTTTAATTTTTTTTATGATATAGTATTAGATAATTCTTTTCTCTTTTATTGTTTAGGTATGAAATGTCAGAAAATCAATTAAGTCAAGTGTTATTGAGGTGAATAAAAAGTATAATTTTTTTGTATTAGTAAAATAAAATATATTATTAAAAATCATAACAATGTATATTAAAGTTCAAACCCCTTACTAATTTTATTTCTCCTCATTCTCGAGAAACAAAAAAAAAAATATTTTTTGTTGCTTTTTAAAGTTTTGCAACTACAATATTTATATATTTATTTCACTAATTATAATAGAAAAAAAAAACCAAAAAGATGGCTATAATCTATCATATATGAGATTTATGTATGAAACGTCTGAAACCCAATTAAGTCAATGAATGAAAATTGTGATTTAATTTCTTTTAGGATTTCTAAAACAAAACATATAATTAAAAATTAGACTAATGTATAATATAGTCCATAGCCCTTACTTGTTTTATTTCTTCTCTCATACTCGAGAAAGAAAGAGCTTTTTTTTAGTTTAATTTGCATCTATAATATATATATATATATATATATATATATATATATATATATATATATATAGAGAGAGAGAGAGAGAGAGAGAGAGAGAGAGATAATTATTTCACTAACTATATATAATAAAAAATATTAACAAGGTAGCTGTAGCCTATCATATATGTATGGAATTTTATTTACCACTTTATATAAAATTCTTATAATAATGAACTACTAACATTAATAATTAAGGTTTTATTAAAATTTATAGTAAATTAAATTTATAATAGTTTAATAGGACTTTAGTATTATAAAGTTTAACTTCTTTACAATAATAGTAGATGTAAGACTTTTATTTTGAAACGGAGATATTTTAATTATAATTTGATATAAATTATAACATGATTTTCAAATATATATTTTTATATTCTCCAAATTTATATTCTTACTTGAAGGTTGTGTTCCTTGTTAGCATAATGTATGTATTTTATCTATATATATTATAATAAATCTTATCACTACACCCAATTTTCATTTACAAGTTGTTTAGGTATGAAATTTGTTTAAAAAATATTAAGTTTAGATGTTCTGGTAGTGAATAATAACATAAAATTTTGTTTTAGGATTACCAAAATAAAATATATATATAGTTAATCAAAATAATATATATTAGTATTCAAAGCCCTTATCAAGTTTATTTCTCATCTCATTCTTGAAAAAAACATAAATGTATGTTTTCATATAAGTTTTTGCGAATATCTATATACGCATTTCACAAACTATATATTGACAAGAAAGCTATGGTATCATATATAAGATTTTTTAGTTAATACTTTATGTAAAATTCTTGTAATAGACAAATGACTCAACATTAAAGTAAATATTTGATCCAAGTTTATAGCAAATAAACATGCAGTAATAGTTTAACAGAGCTTAGGTATTCCAAAGTTTGACTTCTTTGTTATAATTATAGATACAAGACTCTTATTTTAGGAGGGAAGAAGTAATAAACTATATGTATTATTTGATAGGAAAAATTACAAAATATGCCCAGTATGTTAGGGGGGATCGCAATTTATACCCATCTTTTTTTACGAGTGCAATTTATCCCCACTATGTAACTGTTCAATTCGTCCCCAAATTTCGCCGGAAGTCAACTTTCTGACAACTTTGCTGAGTTGGAAGTCAACTTCACCGGAAGTCAACTTTCTGGCAGCTGACGTGGATTTTCATGACCATTTCTATAGAAAAATTGTGCCACATCACTCACTCTCAATTTCAAATAAAATTCATTGAAAAAATACTTAATTTTGAAAATAAAATCTGAATTTTAATTAAAAAAATCTGAACAAAGATATGAAAAACATTATAAAAATTTAAGAAAAAATTAAATAATAGCTAATATAAAATCTGAATTTTGATAAAAAGATATGAAAAATATTATGAAAAGTTAAGAAAAAAAATATAATAATAACTAATTTTGAATTTTAATAAAAAGAATAGTAAGCAATCAATATCTTAACTAAATAACTTTTACATATAATAGAAAATAATTTTATAAATAATATCATAATATTATTTTTATTTTGTTGGTGTAAAAATTTAGAGTAGTTTGAGGCATGTTGTAGTAACAATATGTGACTTATTTCTCTGGAAAAACAATTCTTTGTGATTTATTACACTCTTAATATATGTATCATGGAATATTTCGATATAACTCATCAAAGTCATCTAATAAATATTTTGGATATTGTGGTAGGTAACTTTTTCATAGGCATTTAATTGTTAATTTTACTAAAAAAAAATAAGTATAATATTAGATCTAATAATACTATCAACTGACATAATACTTTAATAAAATATATTAATCATGGCATGCATATAACTTAAAGTAGTTTAAATGATTAGTTTTATAAAATTAAAAAAAAAACTAATAGATAAATTTCTTTGATGATCTTAACTTATCTTCGTGCAAAAATAAATAATATAATCTTCTATTATATAAAAACACAACCGGCTAAATCTGAAAAGTATAAAATTTGGCAAAAATTTATGTGCATATGATACACCATAAGCTTATTGTACATCAACCCAATTAAAAGATCCGCGCGCGACCCATTTTGTTGGTCCGACCCGCGCTAGTTGTTTTTTTTTTTTTTTTTTTTTTTTGTGTTTTATTCGCGGAACAACATATAGGTTATATTTATTAAAACTACGTTTGTTACAACAAGGTAGTGAGTGGTGCAATGGTATTGCAGTTGCTGGGAGGCGTTGGAATGTGAAGGGCAAGGGTTGAACCTTGCCGCCTCTAATTGGTGTGTTCATTTTTTTTTTTTTATGTGTTTTATATAAATTAGTATGCAAATAAACATCAATAAATGTTGGTGGCTTAGCGGTAGTTTTTTCATCTCATACTTTGAGGTCTTGGGTTCAAATCTTAAACTCTACAATTTTTCTTAATTGCTTTTAATTTATTAATAATATAATTTTCTTTTTGTTTCTGTACATTTATTTTTCCTACTCACAGTACAAATATTATTCGCTTGTAGTATATATAATGTTGCCTAATAGTATAATTTTTTTTTGGCAATAGTATCCTTTATAATTCTTGTGTTTTTTTTCTTTTTGTCTACTACTGTACATTTATTTTTTTAACTTATAGTATAATTATTGTTCTCTGATAGTATATATTATATGCCTAATAGTATAATTATTGTTTTCTTATTGTAAATACTATCTTGATTAAAAAAATAATTTCATTTATTAATAGTATAATTTTCTTTTTGTTTCTGTATATTTTTTTTTCCTACTCACAATATAAATTTTCCCGCCCACACTGACTGCCTATAAATAGAATACACGTCTTTTGCATAAGATAAACCAGCGTAAGCGCAGGGCAGAATTAACGGTTCTATTGTATCTGTAATTGACAACTATGCAATCAGATTTCATAATATTATCCAATCAATTAGCGTTAATTCCTCACTAATTTTGCAATCAATATAGACAATAAATATCCAATAAATTAGCAAAACATTATAACATCAATCAGCTTAAAAGAAACACAAATTTTTGCATTTGTGGGCGAGATTTGTGTTGATTTTCCATGTTCGGAGATCTTGCAAAATCTTTCCAAAATAAATTGTGCTGATTTTTCCAAAACCTTTCGAAAATCAGCCCAAAAAATATCGTATAAAATTTACACATCTACACATTAAAATAATATCATGCAAATTTACAACTCTTATTTTTTTAATATCCTATGAAGACACTCATTTGCAACTCTTAAAAAACCTGCAAATCGATAATTTTTTTGTGAAAATGAGCGGCTAATCTTCAAATCTTCAGGACATCTATCCTCAGATCGCCCCTCAGATCACCTTTGTTTTAAAGAGAGCCTTTGCTATCTAATATTCCTTCGTTTTTGTGTGAGGAGAGCGGGAAACCACCTATCAAAGAGAGACTGCCAACTAACTGGTGCTGCACACATATCGGCACCCAGCTCTGTGTCGACCAGGATAATGAACCTGTGCGACCTTCTACGCCGCATCCCGGGGGTATTTTCATCGGATTTTCTGCCACGACGATGGAGTGTGTGTTTCTACAGGCTGCTTGAATTGGAGGAGAAGGAAAATGGTTAAATCGAATAAGAGAGATAGAGATAGAGAGAGAGATTCAGGGAGGAAAGGGTGTAGACTGCTTGGTGGAGAGAAGGGAAAGAGAGAGACAACTGGGAAAAAATTAATGAGTGGAGACAGAAACCACCTAGGGAAATCATTTCTTTATGCGGCGCCGAATCATCAAAAGTGGCTTCTCTCTCCTCTCTCCACTTTCAATGAGTCGTCGCTTCAATTCTCTCTCTTCTGCAACTCCTTATCTCTCTTACCTTTCTTTTTAGTTTTTCTTGCTGTTGATTGTTGATAGATACAAACTTTGTTCTTATTTAAGGCTATAACCTAGATCCCCATGTGAATCTTGCTCCCTTCAGTATCCATCATGATGGCAACCGCATACCCCTTCTCCTTATTCAACCTCCTCACACGCTGAATCACCTCCCCATGCCACTCCGTCGTTCCATGGCATATTAATCCTGGCAACATTCATTCCTCTGACCGCCAGCACATCCAACTGCTCAAGCTAATACATCACCGGACTGATTGTGCATATGAGCTTCGAGCACCGCTTGCTATGGAATTAGCGCTGCTGTTAATGGTGAAAACGAAGTTGGTTGCCGACGAGAATTGTGAAGAAGAGGGGCGGAGAGAGAGGGAGAGTATAATGAAGAAAGAGAAGGACAACCGAGAGCGAGTAGCAGATTTTGGATGTAATAAAAGAGGAGGCGGAAAAATCGAAGCTGGAGAGAACCTTAGGAAATCTCGCCGGAAAGTTGGATATGAAAATTTGCATATATATATATATATATGGATTACGTGGCAATGCGTTAGAGAAGAATAAAATCTGAAATTTTGAAAATTTGAAAATTCAATGTAATAGTAATGTGTTAGAGAAGAATAAAATCAATGCATTGAAGTTTGTAATACTATATTTTATATATATCTAGAAATGCAATAATTTGTAACATGTAAATTTATTATCAACATAAAACATATTTAAAGCTAAAAACTTGTAATCTTCGCTTTTAAACTATTAATGATAAGTTTTTATTTATCAATTCATCTAGAAACTCTAATTTCATTTTTTTCCCTCTACCACCACCACCGTATTCCATTTACTAAGTTGTAAAGTGCATCAACAACATGAATATAAAAATAGCTTCATATATTTTATGCAAACAACGTAGTTTTCAAATATATACCTTTACAAATGTGATAAATAATATAAACAAGTAAAACACATTCTTTCTTATGAGGTGATAAGACTTTTCCAGTATTTGTTGAATGATCATTTAAAAATGATAATTGAAAAGAACTTAATAAATTTAAAATAATACACATTGACTTATGACAAAATAAGAGGCTAATAATAATACCCACACTCCTCAAATTTTATGTACTACTCATCTTTAATCATTGATTTTTACATTTTTTTTATTTCTTATCACGTAGTCAAGTACCACATAGAATCCAATAATTAAGAAAGTGTTACTCTTTCAAAACTCTAATGTATATTATAACACCCAACGAAAGAATATTTTATCTATTAAATATTTTGAATCCTCCAACATCAAATGAGTTAAACATAGAGTTTAGCCACAAAAGACTTATTTCTCTATCAATTATAGTGTTGGAGTATGGAGTCTGAAAGATTAGGCCCAGTTGTGTAATCCTAGTGTGTTAGGATTATGGTTTATTTATGCTATTATAAATAGCAGTTCTCCCATTGTATATTGTATCCGAAAAATATATAGTGAAAATTCATGGCTTGGCATCGCCCTCAGACGTAGTTACACATCGTAATGAACTGGTAAACAATTTCGAGGTGTTCTTTTCTTTGCTTTCGTGATTATTGCGTGTGCTGTTTCCTAACATATAATTCAGATCAATTCCGCAAACAAAATCACATATTAACAAACATTTACTTTATAACAAAATAATCTTTTTAATCATGCATGCATGTATGCAGAATGATAATTAAGCGCAACTATTGCAACACGTTTTCGATGGTGCATGTAAAATTAATAATAACACTTCTTTTATAGGTTAACATATAAGAAATTCTATTACGAAGATGAGGCCAAAAAACATACCTGATAGGAGGCTAAATATGAAACAACAAAATTCAACTTCTGATAACAACGAACATCCTTCTTCCGATGCCTTTTTCCATACGCTTTACGAAACTATCACAGTTCTTGAAAGATACTTGTACCTTAGAGATCTATGCTCTGAATCCTTTAGATTGTTGGGATTTTGGGGAACATTATATTAAATTTTCTGAGTGTGTTATAATAACATTGTCCTAAAGGATTTACTTCGGCAGTTCCCCAAGATACAACAGAACTTCTAATTGATAGCTAGGAGCAGGAACAACGAAATCATTCAAACCAAAAAAATATATTGTAATAGAAAACAAGAGAAGATATTGGATATCATATATTTTTCAGCATCAACTTCTTTTATATATATTATTGGCTAATTTATAATACTAATGATTAATTAAAGATCAAGGACTAATAATTCAAATACTTTAATTATACAATTATATCAACATAATAAAAACTTATTATAATATATAAATAATTTCTTTTGAAATAAAAATTTCCAACAGTGAGTAGTCCTAGAGCATCATTTTATTCATGCAGTAGCATTGATATAATGGAACATTATACTTCAGGTAATTTTTTGCAAGATTTATCTTGCTGATAATGTGCCTTTGAAAATCGTCAAGAAGGGGGATGTTTGAATCAAAACATCCAATGGCTCAATTTTACAACTGGCGTGAGACATATTTCCGACTTGAGGAGAGTCTTACTTTCCGTGAGATAGCTAGATGGTGAAGGCTATTTTGTAAAGTTTGGTTGCAGCAGTTGAACATAACTAAAGGTGTCATGGTGGTTGCTCGAGGTGAGAAAGAGAATACGTTATGTATGACGAATAACACCCGTCATAGTTGTGTCATTGCCTGCTCTGTCACATGCGCAAGAAGGGTATGAAGGTGCTATGTTCAAAGGGTAAGTTAAATAGCTTCAAGAAAGTTGACGTTGGTCTATGTAAGAATTGCATATTCAGGAAACAGAATCTTGAAGAAACATAAGCTGTAATTGGTACATAATGACTTATGGGATCAACACCGATGAAATATCTTAGTGGTGCGTCATATTACATGACCTTCATTGATGGCCCTAGTAGAAAGGTATGAATTTATTTATTAAAAAATAAATATAGCGTCTTTTACGCCTTTAGAAAATGGATAGTCTTGGTAGAAAATTGAAACATGTATGGAAGTAAAGTGTTTGAGTTCTTATAATGGTGGAGAGTATGAACTCCTTGAGTTCAAATATTATTGTGTTGCGAATGGTATTCAAATGAAAAGGATTGTGAAAGGAACCTCCTAGCCGAATGACAATGTAGAACGTATGAATAGAACCTTGAATGAACGTGCTAGGTAGGTTGCCAAAGATGTTTTGAGCAGATGTAATTAATACTATTACCTTATTGATTAATAGAGGACCATCAGTTCTTTGGAGAATGGAATACTAGAGAAGGCTTAGAGTAGTAAAGAGGTAAACCTATCTTTTCTTCGAGTACTTGGTTGTGTTGTTTATGTTCATGTTGATGTTACTAATAAAAGTGAATTTCATGTTGAGTCTGTTAAGTGTATGTTTATTGGACATGACAGTGTTGAATTCGGTTATAGATTTTGGGATGATCAGAATCTAAAAAAACTTCATAGTCGAGATGCCATATTTAATGAATAGGTTCTATACAAAGACAAGTTGGGCATAAAAGATGCTAGCAATACATGCACTCATTTGAGAGCCCTCAAGTTGTTGAGCTAGATATCTCTAACTTAAGTACAAGCAAGATAATTCAAAATGAGTTGACCAAGTGGTTGTTGAAGTTGAACAACGAACACCAGCACTAGCACTTCCGCTATGTAGATCCACTAGAGAGCGTTTTCTACCAGTCAGGTTTACGCCTTCTAGTTATCTTTTATTAATTGGTGAGCCTGAATGTTATGCAGAGGCTACGGGGCAGTGAACATGTAAAGCTAGTGGAAATTAGCTATGAATGATGAAATGAATTCATTGATGTCCAATGACACTTGGGAACTAGTTGAGCTCCTAAAGGGTAAGAAGACATTTCATAACTAATGAGTTTATAGAATAATAATAAAAAAAGACAAATGGAATCAAACGCTACAAGGTAAGATTGTTTGTGAAGGATTCTTAGCAGAAATACGGTATTGACTATACTAATGTTTTTACTCCTGTTGTGAAACTAACCATTATTCGGTTGGTTTTGAGTATAGTTGTTATAGAGAACTTGATATTCAAGCAGATAGATATAAAAACAGTCTCTCTTCATGGAGACTTAGAGGATGAAATATACATGATGCAACCAGAAGGATACTTGTCAGAAAGTGAGCTTGCATGTAAATTGAAGTAGAGCTTGTATAGCTTGAAGCAAGCCCCGAGACAGTGATACAAGATGCTTGATAGGTTCATGCATGAGATCAACTTCGTCAGATGCGAGTTCGACCGTTGTTGCTACTACAAGAGGGTTGACAATAGCTACATCATTTTGTTGTTATATGTTGATGACATGTCGATATCAGGTTCTAGTGCTCGAGGCGGGAGCAAGTTGAAGAAGAAATTGTTAGAACGATTTGCTACAAAGAATCTAGGAGAGGCTAAGCAAATCTTGGGTATGCGGATTAATCGGGATAAGGAGGCAGGAAAGTTGTGTCTTTCGCAGGCTGAACATATTGAGAAGGTTATTAGGAGGTTAAATATGTAGAGCGCTAAGCTAGGAAATATCCTATTGGATAGCCAGTTTAAGCTATCTAACAAGACTCGCCTAATAATGATAACGAGCATGTCATTGGGGATGTAGTGAAGTGGATCCTTAGGTACTGGAGAGGTACCACATAGAAGGTCTTGTATTTTGAACGTGGAAGAGTTGAATTAGCAGGATATATTGATGTGGATTTGACATCAAGCAATCCAGATAAAATGAGAAGTACAACTGAATACAAATTTATCTTAGGTGGTACAACCCCTTTTTTTTTTTTTTTTTTTTTTTTTGCTTCTAAGTTGCAGAAGTTCGTGGTCTTGTCCATTGCATAAGCTGAGTATGTAGCAATTACTGAGACCAACAAAGAGATGATATGGTTAAAGAATTTCTTGTGTGAATTTGGGAAGGAGCAAATAAATAGTATTCTCTACAGCGATAACCAGAGTGATATTTATTTAGCAGAGAATCGAACATTTCATTTGAGAACAAAGAATATCAGGTTGAGATATCACTACATATGATATCTCTTAGAGAAGAAGAAGATCTTACATCTTGTGGAGATTTAAGGAAGTGAAAATCATATTGATATGCTGACTAAGCTTGTGACCTTAGAGAAGTTGAAGTTAAACATGACTTCAATTGGCCTTAGAACTTAAGATGAAAGCCTGGTGTTAATCTAGGTATTGGCTATTGATGAAAAGATGAAGAGATAATTATAAATGCATTTAGTCTCCAGGTGGGAGATTGTTGGGTTTTGGAGCCTGCTATATACATAAAACCATGATAGTTAGGGCAAGATTTTCACATTATATATAGTCACATGATATACTTGTAACTACACATTCTCTAAAAAAATATTGAAAATATATGGCTTGGTAGATGCCCCCTGGTGTAATCAATTCTTTGACCGATCGGGTAAACAATTTCGTGTGTTTCTCATTCTCACTTTTCGTTTTTTTATCCAATTATCGCAGTTTATGCCAATTTAAAAGATAATAGTTTCAAAACAGACAATATAAAAAAATTGACCTTGTCACCACAAATTGGTACTCTAGCAAATTAAAGCAATCATTGTTTTCTATTCAGATTAACACTATATTAATAACAGCTTGAGGGGGAAAACATTATACATTTGTTAACTTAGAACATGAAACATGAAACATTATACAACATAAAACACATTGTTAATTCAGAACATAAAAACATTATACCAGGAAATTCATTATACAGAAGAAAAAGAAAATTCAGCCCTGCTCATTGGGTTACTCGGATCGGGCAGACCAAGTATACCCCATTCTTAAATAATTTGAGTTTGGACGTAGACGTTATGTTCTATTAACTTTTTTTTTTCAAAAAATAGTAGATGTTATATTTTATTAACTCTTTTAATATTCTGATTTCTTTATCTTTTGGTTATATAGTTTGAACACTATTATCTTATCTACCTACCACTCCAATTTCTATGTGTTGAGATTCCTCAAATTTTTTTGCTCTATGAATGTCGGACCTCATCTGTCAAATCTCGTGAGTTGTTTACTTGGAAGCATGATATTCTTCCACTTGTTTATACATTTTCTGTACTTAATATTCCTAATATTAAAGCAAGAATTTACACATAGAAACCCCCAATTTATATATATTTTTTTTAAAAATTCTCCCCTCCCCCCACGATGACTCGAATCCAGGACCAAAGACGTAGATAGTAGATGCCCTGCCACTTGAGCAATCCAACTTCGTCCCCCCAATTTATATTTTCTAAACTAATTAAATAGGTGACCCAAGATTATCAGCAGTTGCTGCTTGTATCAGTTAAGAGAACTGATTTTCGATACTTCTTTCTATTCTTTATTATCTAAATTATATAATTTTTACATCAGTTAACTCAAATTAATAAAAGAAAAACTATTAAAATATGCAGATTTTAGAAAATCAATATTATCTTATGCATTATTAATAACATAAAAATAAAAATTGCTACTTCTAATATTTTCATTGTACAAATTGTTGAAAAGAGTTTGATACGAGCACAACTCGCAAAAAGAAAAGAAGGATAACGCAATGAAGATCACAAAACAGACTCAGCCAGGCCCATTGTGTTGGGGCAAGTCTCATTGCGCCTATATTTTGTTACCCAAGACGACCAGATAAATACAATTACAAATGGATTTAGATAAGACCAACCTGCATTCTATTGGTCCAATAGCCAATCAGGACTTAAAACTTGGAGCCACTCAGACATACATACATACTCCACCCAAGTTAACAACTTTCTACCACGCTAAAGATTAAACCTCCATTTTCAATTCTATCTCGAGGGCAGTGGCCTGCGACTCCTATTAATCCACCAACTCAAATTGGTTACATCCACAGTCTATACAGCTCTTGAATCTCTACTCATTAAGCCAACCTGAAGAACCCTGCACAGAATGGGAGGGGTATGGGCCCCAAGCAAAACTTAGTGGGCCATGAAAAGAAGGTCGTGGGCCACGGGGATGATACATTCGGGCCATATCGTCCATCACATCAGGACAATAATGTTGCATGGGAACCCCTGGTGGAGGAGGAGAAGGAGGAGGAGGGTAGGAAGGATAGACCGTCCTTTGATAAGAGAAAGCAGGTTGAACGAAATTATTAGCTCTCTCCTCAAAAGGGACGATAAATTGATCAGCTGAGGCGTTAAAACGATAATCAGGAGTAGGAGGGATTGGGGCATAAGCCTGCCTGCTCATCATACCATACTGGGATTCCTCATTGTTCAAGCTGTACCTCCTCACCAAATCATCCATATCCACATCCCCATTATATCTAGTTTGAAGGCATGGTTGGTACCCAACATTGAACTGATTGGCGTTGCTTCCTGCTCCTCGATTTTCAATGTGTCTAGGTATGTAAATTTCCTGTTGATTAGCCATGATTGGTGCAAGATGACGTGGCATAGAGAGTCTCTTGAGGTACTGGTGGCTTGTAGGTGCAGTCACCATGTCCTTTTGCTGCTGCAGATTTTCGTGTTCGTCTACATGCAGATCGTCACCTTGTTTAGCGAAGAATTTATCAAGATTGGGACATTCCGGTGCAGAAACAGGGGCATGCATTTCGTTACAGCTTTCATCCAATCTAAAGTTCTTTATGTGGCCATGCTGTTCGGCAATAGCCCTATGTTTCGGGGTCCAATTTGGATGGCTCCAGAGATAAAGCACGGGTGCATTTACGTTCCAATCCTCGAGTTGCTCGTCATTCACGTCGACAGATCCAGGTAAATAAAATGACTGAAATAGACCAAGCAATATTGAAGAGAATTTGCCGACTACAACAAACAGAGAAGATTCCAGAGGGAAATAAAGAGATAATGGGAAATATAAACCAACAACTTACCTTGCCAATGAACATCTTCTTATCCTCCCAAATCAAATCATATGGTGACTCCTTTTCATCTAATCTGATTAGAGAAACAAATAAAATCAGAGCCTTCCCAAATGCCATTATATGCAAAGATATTAAGAAGAAAAAAGTAAAATAAAACCTGTGTGTTTCCCTTGGAACGATAAGAATCAATAATTTCGGTTTGAACGCAAGTGCTTTGTTGATAAATTTGTTGGCAAGTGAAGCATTAACTCCAAACGGTGGGTTCAGACCCATAATCTACCCACACAAACCAAATCAGTTGGAGACAGATAATTTGATTAGGGCATAAAACAACAGGAAAGAATTATTAATCTTACCAATTGCGACCCATCTGGCAACTCGTTTGGTTGTACTCTCATCCAGTCCCTCCGCTCAAAATTAAAATCATGCTGCAAAATACAGAACAGACAAACATGAACGAAATCCAAGCGAAGATGCGAGGATATAGATGCATCAACACATGATATCAATAATGCCACTAGGAATCCTACAAGGTCTCATAATTCTCAAACAACTAATTTTGCGATAGCAGCCAATTTTTTACTTTCCTAAGATAAATTGTGGCTTTGTCGAGCAAAAGATGTTCACTTGCTGCCATAAGGGCTCAAGAGAAAGGGGGAGGAGACACTTTACAAAAACATGGGTTCAAAAGTAATCTTATCACCTGTGTTTCCCCCAAACCAAGAGTGTGACAAGTCTTAAGACATGGTAAAACATACCAACAAAAGAGCACACTCTGCGTCGAATATTTCATCAAAAGGAAATCTTAGGAAAATGCAACATTTACGCAGGAATGCTGTTTTTTGATCTGATAGGTGCTTCAACAAATGAAGGATATTGTGATGTTGGTGTTAACCTTAGGTTGTAGGATGTCATAGTTTCTGAAAGAGCAACTCTTTCCCATCTGATCAAGCTTCTCTCTCATAAGGCAGCTGAAATCGTTTGAACCGCAGCAAAAATCAACTAGCTGATTAAAGATAGCAAAAAAGTAAGTCAAAATGATCCATGATATGGAACGTCAAAGCTGTAGGTCAGAACAAAAAAAATCTAATATATAATTCAACAAAATATGAAAATCAAGCTGAAGTTTTGAGAGATAGATGCAATCAGTAAAACAACTAGAAATTAAAATATTAGGTAACTAGCAGCAAAAATGAAAATTTAAAAAATATCGCAGAACCTTTTCTCATCACTCCAGATAACCCTCCATATACATGATACATACGTAAATACATACATACATGAATATACATTGCGTCATTAACAGTCTACGATATTCTTCACGCATACGAAGGAGCAAAATCTTCGAATTCAAATCATTATGGCTTTTATTACACATCACCTGATAGGTGGTCAATACAAAATACCATATCACCCCTTTCAAATTATGAATCTACCTGATCCATACACCTAGGTTTTTCATTACAGCTAACCCGACTAATCAATTAAATACAACAAAACATTTCTCACGTGCCTCTATATGGATGACGGTAGAAAAAATAATTCTGACCTCCCAAAGCCAAATGACGAAAAACATGATAAAACAAACTAAAAGAACATTATTCAAGACAGGGTCTGCTCTCAAACAGTCTACAGGTGGTTAAACAAACAGGCCTGAGTCCTGCTGGCCTGTCAGAATTCCAGCTTTTGAACAACAGATGGAAACAGGGACGATTTTCCAAAAACAGATACCTTGCTAATCTCCTTGTAGGCAGACCCAATGAGAGCCTTAACCCACTAAAACAGATACAGTCCTAAACTGTCACCAGATTCAATAGTGGCATTTAAGTGGAAAACCTCATAAAGAAAAGATTCTTCTGATCCCACCAACATGGAGGACAGAAAATGAGGCTGCAGATTTCAATGCCGCCCGTGAAGTGGCTAGACAGTAGGAAATAACAGAAAGGGGAAAGGGATAAATAATCAAGGAAGATAAATAATCACGTGAAGACATAAGCGGGCAACGAAGTGATAAGTCTGACTAAAGTTTACAATTTTTATATGCATGGACAGATCTAACAAAATCAGACACCTCCCGAAAATCCAGAGAGGTCCAAGGAAGTTAAAACAGCACTTGATCCATAACATATTTAGTTCACCAAGGCCCACCACAACAGAGTAGGGACAGAGCACACCTCAACCTGTTGCCATCCCCATAATGGAGTTGGGGCCCACTTCAATAGACGGCCATACCCTGTTCAAGATCCCCTTTACAACACCAGCCTTCGCTCTCATGAATACAGTTGTCGATCTCTCTTTCATTGCATTCTTTGATTCTTGCAAGGTTAAAGGATATCGAAATAGCAGTTGGTTGAAAACATTTTGAGGCACATTGTGTGAAACCTAAATAATGAAACTGATTATGAAAAGACCAGGGAAAAAGAGAAACCGGTTAAGAGGGAAACTATGCAGCCTCACGATAGAAACTCACAGGCCATAAGATCAATGATGGAGAAGATAAACACTGTTGTGGGTAGCAATGGGGTGGCTAGAAGTCATGGTAAAGAAGTGTGCAGAGATGATGCTGAGAGTAAGAGAAGTTATCCATAGGAATTGAAGGTGAGTAGACTTAAATGACTGGAAGAACCTCTTTTACAGGGACTTGGTCGCTCTTCCCACTGCTTGGAAGCTTAAATTTCAATGCTCCTTTTCGCGAAGCACGAATCTAAAGCTTCTTTAAACACATGTATGCTATACATCAAAACTCAATGCCTGCGGTTTCCTCTCAATACATATTTCACTTTTGCCGACATGTAAAAACTAGCTTTAATCACGTCCACTTAACTAGTTCTCCGGAAGATTCGTCCAACTATGGAGTGAGCCTTTGGCTAGTGAAACCTCAAATTGAGAACAAATTGGCATCAAATCTAAGGAAGTGCCAAAAATAGTGGCACATCGTGCACACATTTGCAACCCAACAACAAACTTATTGTGAAGCTCAAATATAAAAGTATATATTAATCTTTAGATTGATTCAGCAGTAACGAATATAGCACTTCTGACAGAATAGAGAGCAGAATTTCTAAAGTAGAAAGAAAGTAGACATGGATTAGATGAAAAGAAAAAAACCCAGGATAATTCTCGTCAGCTGCTGAAGCTGACCAAGCCAAAGGCCGATACGAAGAGAATACTTTCAGCCTTATGCTAATGTTCACCCCACCCCTTTAATTATATAATGGAATCCCTAATTTTCAGCCCCTATACAAGCTTAATATGTTATCATCATGTTAGCTAACTGTTAATATGCTAATATCTTGCCAGCTAAACATCCCCAATATTACTCTAACACATCCCCCAAGATTAGCTAAATCAATTACTCCGCTGTTCAAAAACAGCCTTGTCCTCAAGGCTGAAACCAGGAAGTTCTTAGAAACATTCATCCATGGTCTTCAGTTTCAAACTTGTCAATTACACTTTCTCCAACTTTTTGGACAATCAACATGTGTAGGGATTGGTTCATGCTTGGACCAAGCCGAATTCCCCTCTACAATTCTTAGTAGCTATGCCATAGAGGAACCCTCCACGGACACCAAGACCAATTCCACTTCAATCTCTAATATCTACTGTCTTAGGGTGGATGTGGGAATATTGTTCAGCTTTTGTAATCACTCAACGGGGTCATTCCCGTTGTAATTTGGAAGTTCATCTCGTTTTGTGCATATTTGCAAATCATCAACAGTAGGGATGTGAAAAGCTTGGTTGCCAAATGGAGAAACGTCAGTTTGAGTAGAAACTCGTATAGGTTGGTTGCCAATTGGAGAATCGTTGATTTCATCAGCTTGAGTAGAAACTTGTGAGATGTCACGGCCTCATCGATTACTTTTATCTAATTTGTCCAATTGTTTTCATCGTTGAGTAAATACCTAATCCGGTAGGTCGGATCAAATCGATAAAGTAAAGAGTGGAATTTCTAAAATAAAAAGAAAGAAGATATTATCAAAGTTGTCAAACTCGAGATTTTAAGTAAAATCGGTGGAGTGTCTGTAAAATCGGATCGTAAAATCGAATCGTAAAATCGTAAGATTCTACTAACTATACAAAATAACCATATATATATATATATATATATATATCTATATAAATTATTCTATATATTTTTTAATTACAACAAGTTTTGAATCGATATCCTATATAAAAAGATACATATATTATTTACACAATTTATCGAAAAGGAAAAAAATATACGATATGAAGAAATGTTTTAGGCATCATGGTTCATATATACATTTAGTACCGCATTCCTAAATTATAATTCTGAATACTTTAATTTTAAGACAAAACCAAAAAATAACCTTAGTGAAACTAAGTATTACATAAAAAAAAAAAAAAAAAAAAAAAAAAGATATATTTTTTTATGAAGCATATATTTTAATTTAGAACTTGATTGTTAGGAAAAAAAAAAAAAAAAAAAAGATTTTCAGCAAAAGTAGCTATCCTTGTATACAGTTTGTTCTCGAAAAGTCTTAAAATCACAATTTTAAGTTGGTATAAATTCTGCAATTCGTATTGTATGTTTTTTTAATTGGTAAAATATACTAAAAAGTAATATGTTATAAAACTCTTAAACTCGTATAGAAAATCGTAAACTCGTAAAATCGCATGAGCAAACTCGAGAGTTTACTCCGATTTCATCAGATCTCTATTTTATCACGAGTTAACTCGTTTAGGGAGAAATAACTCGTAAACTCGTAGAATCGTAAGAGTCAACTCGAGATTTTGACAACATTGGATATTATTACATGAAAAAGATATCCTGGGATAATTCCAGTCAGCTGAAGTTGCCCATGCAAAAGGCCGATACAAAGAGTACTTTTCTGCCTGCCCTCTATTTATATAATGGTATCCCTGATTTTCAGCCCCAATACTCTAGCTATAAATATGCTATTATCATGCTAGCTAACTACTCCCCCATGTTAGCTATTAAGATGCTAATATCTTGCTAGCTAATTCCCAATATTATTCTATCCAATCCCCCTAGATTAGCTCTATCAACTTCTCTAATATGACAGATACTAATGTACTCAAACACCTTGTTACACTGCTTTCATCCAAATAAAGTGCAACATCAGACAAACTCTCAGAGCTTGCATAGATTTTAAGAGAAATGAGACTTCATGTCCATCTGAAGATTACAGAAAAGAACTTAATATCCATGTCTGAAGCAATGGATTCAGGAATATGAACATTGGAGTAATATATCTACTTGAGATCCACTGAGTGATTATGGTATAGAACCGCATTCCAAATGATATCAGCCTCAAGCAAATGAAAAATTTGAGCTAACCAGATGGAAAATGTATTTTCAAATCACTCTAAAGGAGACGATAAGTGCATATTCGGAATAAACACATTCTTAAAGTCGACTATATTTCACTTGAATGGTATCTCCTTAATCTTTTAGCATATAAACACCAATTGGTCATGCCTAACCAGTCTCCCATCTTCATTCAACTTTTCTTCAGAAGAACCTTGGCGCAAACAAGACTGCGCTTAAGGAGAGATAGCCTTAGGGTTCTTTCAGAGGGAGCACCTATACTATCTTAAAAACAAATAAAATAACAGGCAAGTCAACTCCAGATCAAACTATTAGCTTCAGCTAGAACTCACTTGAGATAACTCATCCAAATTAAGCATCAATTGAAACTTCTCCTCGGTCCTTTTCACCTATAAATACCATTTCTCATTCTTAACCAGTCTTCTGTTTTTTCATCTCAACTTTTCTGTAGAGCCACTCTGGGTATAACCCAAATTCCCTCTAAAACAAAGTAGGACGAACATAAGGATCTACCCCATCAACCTTGATTACATTACTGGTGAAAATCCATGGTTGTGTGATGGCAAATATTTTTGTAACAAAAGAAAAGGCCATAATGTTTCACTCCTTCGTCTTCTCCTATAAAAGTTCTCAGAACCCAGACCCAGAGCAGTTGATGACACATTGAATGTATATTAGTCCTTCAACTTCAACATTTGAATTGCAATACGTGTATAAAGATCCTTCAGGTATCACCACTTGGTTTTTTTATGTCTTCATCTTTAACTGGAGGAAACCGAGAAACTCAGCAATTAGAACTGATTAAATATATTGTCCACCCTACACCACAGGAAGTGATTACTTAAATTTCTTTCAGTGGTGATTCATTCCAAAAGAGAACTTCTGCTGTTAGGCCTATTATTGTGTTTTCCCACAAGAAGAAACCCAATAGCTGATAAAAATCCGCTTTACTCGTTTCTTTTGCTTCACCATCCAAATAACTAAAAAAGGGTCTTTTCGAAATTGTGTCATCATAATTCCTGATTGTTGCATTTTCATCAAAGCTTCATCTATTATTGCAAAAGCCAAGAGTTGCCTAAATTCAACAGGTTAGTGGCAGTTAAAGATTCAAATCATGTTAATTAATACTCCCTCCCGTCCAAAAAAAGTGTCGCTTTAGAGAAGATAAAATTGTTCAAAAAAAGTGTCATTTTGGAGAAAAAAAAAACACATTTCTTCCAATCTTACCCTAAACAGCCTACTTAATTTAGCTAACTATATCTTCTTATTCCACAAAACATATCCCAATTAAATAGATTGTGTAGGGATATATTTCTCCACCCATCCTTATCGTTTGCAAAAAAAAAGTAAAGCGACGCTTCTTTTGGACCAGAGGGAGTAACATTCACTGACCAAAAGAACGTCACAGCAACTGCATGCTGCCAGTTCAAAACCGCATATTATCTCCAATATTGTAGAAGGGATAAAACATGGAATCCCAGAGAAACCAACTCTCTTCATGATAAACCAATAGAAATGCACCAACATACAGTGACCACAAAGGTAATTGAGTTATATGTATGCATGGATGGGGAGGATCATGAAAACACAGAAAAAAAAAATCATTGTGACGATAATAAAAAAAATATTAAGTGTATTACCATGTCACCGTCTTGAAAATACCAATGGAGAATATCTACTATCTGCACAATGAATCATACCACCAACAATAAAAGTCAGTTCCAATCATGAAACAATAATTTAATATTTCAAAGAACACCTAAAGAAGGCAAGAAAGTCAGACTCATAGTAGCAGTACTTTTTTGGTTTGGTATTATGCAAGAATAATTGTTACCATAAATAAGAAGGCACTGCTACATATAAAGGCTTCTCATTGAAGTTGAATATTTAGAACATCCTCCATCACAAAAAAAAAAAAAAAGAAAGCGAAGTATCCTAATTCTCAAGTCCTTGCAGGCATAACAGAAAGAAATCCATATATGGACAACTGACGTCATAGAGAAGTCAAATTAATCATGCTATCTGTTTTGGAAAGGTGAAATTTTATGTAGTCTTCGTGATCCCAAAATAACCATATATTTTGCGATCGTCTAATTGTGCAATTCGTTCAAACAGGGTATCACTTAACAACTGGAAAATGACATTTTTTCATAGTGATAATATGCTGCGGGATACACCATATTGCACAAAAGAGAGAATTATGACCAACTTCAACTGAAATCGTATGGAAAGAATATAAGAGAAACTACAAGCCTCTAAAAATATCCTTGAGTGTCTTGTGATTCTTAGTCTAGAACCCATGCCGAGAATTTAATCACCACCTAAAAGCACAACTTGGAAAATCTTGAGATTTTTTATCACGCCAATAAGCAATACTTCCATTATAGACAAACTAATCTGCTCAACTAAATCTTCAGAAATCATCCACTAACCTCTCTTAGCTTATCAATTTTGGTGAAATGGCGACCAAAGGATGTATAGCGCGTGTCATAAAGAAATGGAGCAAGATAAACTTTCAGCTTCTCCTGCAGAAAAAAAAATAGCTCCACACATAAACACAGGCCTCAAAACTTCCTTGATATCTTAGTCTCCAGAAGACACAGAAGCCCTCACCATATTTCATATTTCAACTGTTGCAACAATACGCACTCCAACAACACGAGAAGGATTAAGAGCCGGAAAAGCATCACATAGTCTCATAATCACATTGTCACCAATCAGGGGACATTTGCTGTTCTAAGTAAGGTATACATCCACATCACCAATACAAACAAATAAATAATTTTTAGAAGTAACAGAAGCCAGGGTAATGTAGCAAATTGGTACATCAACCATGCACCTCTGAAATAATCCATTAATCTAGACTTGCAACTATATCTCATAATACTACTACCATTAAACTAAAAGGGTTTTTCTGGTACTGCAAGCAGATTTACTGGATAAGGTGTACAAGTTACTTTGCATACAGAAAATACCAAACAGATCAAATTCCAAACCGAAAACTGGTCTGATGGAACTATCAAAACAAATTCATATGACTGATACCAATTTTTTAGTCCATAACAGTCATTCATTACATACTTTGTAACAGTTCATAGGGTGAAATCTTCCAAAAGTTTAACATAATAGTATGTACCTACCAAGCATGTAAGAGTAGAAAAATGATGGATCAACATATTTAATTAATGTCCTCTCCCACCCCAAATTTCCATGACTAAAACGCATGCCATTTCGCATTAACATTTAAGACTACTGATTTTTCTGACCAAGTATCTGAAATTACTTTTTCCGCATAAAATTTAGGGTTCGTTGCAGTAATGGGTCTAGTTGCAGGTAGCTAAAACGTCAACTTTCTGTAAGCTCTTCTAAAACCTAGAATGACGTGGTTTCCCTCTCCCATGAAACTTTAAAGCTGATGCAGTGCAAGCCAAATCTAACATATATTCTTTCTCGGTTGTGGCCGTTGGATAGATTCTCTCAAATTTATGGGGAATGCACTTGGCAGTACACTCAGATATTGGTCTCTAGTTCATTCTGCATTTCTCTTTGCTACCCAGGTTGGGGTGGAGAAATGAGATGGAACAGGAAGACTACATCTGTATGTATAGTTACATGTGTAATTTACATTTAATTTAACCAATCAAAAAATGAGAATTTGCCATGTATGTAGCCATACTTTTGCTGAACTTTCACATCCAACAAACAAAATTTACGTTCTTAGCAACAGCATCTGCTCCAATGTACAGTAAACTCCATGTTCAGCTAGAAACACATACTTACACTGCTTTAACATCCTCAGGCAACTACAGAAGGAGCTTAACTAATACAATCCTTCAAAGTCAATTCACAAACATCAATTGTCTTCTTAAAGCTATTATACCAAATTATCTGCAGAGAATTTCGAATGGTAAATCCTTAAGCGGATTAATATATCAGATAACTGCTTTCTGATTTCTTATGTATCTTTTATGTAAGGAATTCCTTTCCATTGTATCATCCTTCTACTTCGTCAATAAAATTTTCTGTTTCTTATAAAAAAATAGAAAAGAAAAGAAAACATGAGCATAGAGTAATATAACAAACCAACCACAAAGTAAGGGTAAACCCATCATTATGTATGGACACAATCAAACAACAAAAATATATATATGCAGTGAACTTCCAAACTCAGACACTTACTTTCCATCTCAAGACCTGAGGGAGAAGATCATCTCCACAAACTGCTTTGGCGTCCTCTAAACAGCAACCTCCATCCAGTTTTCTCAGTGCAGCACGTAGGGCCTGTAGTTACTGAAGTATTAACTCGAAAACAATTAAATGATTAATCTCCATCATTAGCTCTTCATCACACCTGAACTGAAGCCTCTGCCTTCCCCAATGTAACAGAAAATTTAGACTGCACATGTGTTGATGGTGTTTTAATCTTGTTTTTAACTTTTTCAAGTGTTACTGAGAACGAAGCATCTTCCATCAAACGCAATATTCTGCATTACAAGGATAAAGGATCATAAGATAATGTAAAGAACGTGTACTAGTATTTTCCTTGAAACATAAGCAAGTAGTAGATATCTGGAGTGCATAAGTATTTATTCATTTGCCACAATGAAGGTGCAGTCTGGAGGTCTAGGGGAATTGTGATAGGGTGAATGACAACACACTAGGAAAGTGCATCACCTTTTTCGTGAATCAGCAACTAAAGTCAAAGAACTATCTATTCTCTTTGTTGTAGAATTAGCCTTCTGAAAAATATCATTTTCCCCAGGCACAACACCCCCACATCTAGATTTTGCATGTCCGGAATCCATACCAGAAAAGGTGGCATTCAGCTTTTCACCTAGAGAGATATCTCCAGCATTTGTTTTCCCAAGAGAATTTTCATTTGTAGCCAATTTCTGCTTCTTGGAGGACACATGCAGAGGATATTTCTTCACTTGGTGTTTGGAAATATGACCTGGTAATAAACTGGAAGACAACCTGTCAAGCCCTTTTGGTGGTTTTGCAGACATCCTCTTGCATGCATCATCTTCCGGAGTGATGCCTCTCTTCTTCAACAGATCCTTTCTCGTGCTAGGTTCCAGTGTTGGCTTATTTTTCCTTTCTCTAGATTCTAGTGGTAGCTTTTCTTCCCCTTCTCGCGACAGACCTGGAAATCTTATATGGTCCCGGACAGGCGTGTAAATATTTAAGTCGATCTCATGATCTCTGATGAGAGGATAAAATTAGTATAGAAGAAATCCCACGCATATAAAACAAAACTAGAAATTTTCGGGGGACTCACAGGCAGTAGATCAAAATACGGTTGGGAATCAGACCTTCCCAAGCTCGTATGATTCCTCTTTCCATGTCTGTGTCTTCTTCAGACGTAATCTTCCTGTCAAAATATTCAAATCCTGAAGTAAGAACAAAATTGAGACTGACCAACTAAACTTTCAAGAAATATGCAGAGCACCTTGGCAAACATTTTCTGTGGTATGCCCGCGGACAACGTCGACAAACTGCAAATTGCAACTCTTTGACTGTCTTCACCTCCACTTCCCTACAGATATGGCATCTGTGGGCAGGACATGCAAACTGTTCCCCAGAGGCAATCCTGTGCTTTTGTTCTTCTGCTGCAGCACCATCCCCATCCCCAGGATATAAAAGTGCTGCCACACAGTGCGGATGAAAGAAGAACCCACAACTTCCGTTAACACAACAAAAGACCTGCAAATAACAGCGTACGTGCAAATGGGAGACTTGCAAAACTAGTCTTGTTTTTTAAATAAGAATCCAAAAAACAGGATATAGTATGGAAAATTACAATAACTTGTAATCAGATTCAACAGAAAACCAGGAGAACATCTGAAAACATGTGGAAAAAATCAACCCAAACATGATAGGCAATTCTTGTTACAAACAAGCGCCTTTTCATGGACATCAGTGTAAACCCATTTCAATGATACGAAATAATTCTTAAAAATTTACAACCTAAAACACATAGGAAGTGTAATCAAAATCTGGTCAATGCTTATTCCAGAATTTATACCTCTACAGGCACACAGAATCTCTCTCAATTGAAAACACAAGCAGATAAATGCCAAAAAAGAAAAGAAAAAAAGTTAACCAAGATGGCCTTCACCTCTAGCTTTATTATGGTAATATAGAAAAGGATCCAGATATATTTTAGTCATGGAGAACTTTATCAATGATTGTTTGTCCAAGAATATTGAAGGACCACATACCTCAGGACTAGATTCATCCGAAGATCCCAATTTCCCACAAGCAAAGCATTGGTGCTCCTTGTACTTGCAATTCTCACAAAGAAAAGGAACATCTCGAATTGCCTGAGATATATAATCAGAACACAAATAAGGCTTGAGCATGCTCAATCAAAAGCGTGACGGAGAATAGTTATAAAGTAGAAGAAGATAATACAAGAAGATAGAATTATTAAGCGTACTTTCAGCTCTTCATCAGTTAAGCCTAGAGATTCACAATAGAAAGCTCCATCGTCTTGAATAGTTGTATGGAATGACCTCATGCACTTGCCGTCACAGCTAATTTTGACAAGTTTGAAAGATAAGAATTGCCTTAATTGATTGTAAATGTGCCCCAATCATGCAGAATACACTTAATGTAACGAGGATGTAGCATCACATGATTAAGAGTAGAACACTTAACAAAATCAATATGTAAGCATCACAGAATTAACCAAGCATGAGCATGACACTAGAATAAAGCTGAGGAAGCACGACACATTTTTTACCATGCTGCTCGAGATAAGAATTAGCATACAGAAAGCTTAAATCTGAAATAAGTGTCCAGGGTTAACATACAGTAACAAATCACCACCATTATCACAGATTGCACACACGGAGTTGAAACCATCATCCTCATCAGAAGCATTATCTCCATCTTCATCAACCAAGTCATCCTCTTGATCTTCTTTTCCATTGGCATCATCAGCTATGGGAGAAGGCTTTACACCCTGGATGGCAGTTACAAAATTGTACTTTGGGATCAGGTTTTAGACTTCTAATCCTATTACATACTTTAGTGTGTACTCAAGTGGTCATGCATGCATGAGTATGAACATGTATAGATGCATGTGTGTGTGTGAGGGAGAGAGAGAGAGAACAACCTCCATATAAGTTTTCCTCTCCGAAGGGTTTTCCAAAAGAAATGTACTCAAGATCTGGTTATAGGAGAAAAAACCTATCTGTAAGGATTTCCAAAACACTATAGCTGGAGAATAGAATAGTTAATCATCACGATTAACTTTAGCTCAAAGTAACTAGTCACCAGAAACAGTCAATAAATCACATCATCTTAGTTTAAAGCACTTTAGCCTCAAATATTTAATAGTAAAATTTTAAAGAAAGACACATAAATTGAAAGATCAATCCAAAAGGTTAGGGTGATAAATCTAACCCCGAAGTTAACAGAACTAAATTAAGGAGGGAAATAAGAATAGAAATGAATGTCTTGGCAAGCTCACACATTGAGAAGGGGACGCGAGGGGGCGACTAGCAAATGGTTGATCATATCAGAGGCACTACATAACATAGCAAAAGGTAGGACCCTTAAACCTCCCTCTATTTTCTTAGTCCGCCGCAACAAGAATGAATCACAAACCTTGGAATTTGCGAGTTTTTCATCCCTCTGAAGAGCTTCATTAATCAAAGGCAAATGATCCACAATATCTTCCACACAAGGCCTTCTGTCAAACATGCTAAGCAAAAGAAAAAAGAACACAAAGTCAAACCTCAATGACATATCAAAAGGGGAATCAAACATACCATAAGTTCCATATGAACCTGAGAGTCATGTTAAGATGGTTCCACAAAGCTTTTTGAGATTGCTGCGGATTCCACCTAACAAAGTGCAAAAGATGCAGTGCGACCTGAGTCGTCCTAAATATGTGCTGAAAAGATCTCTGTGGCTTCAAAAGCTTTATCCAATAACCCTCCACTGATAACACTGAGATCTCAGGCTTCACGTATGAAAGATCAAACTTCCAAGCGGTAACCTGCTTATAGATTTTTCGATGCCCATTGTCCGTGACACCACGCACAAAAATCCGTTGTCGCTTCCCATCCTGGGTTTCGTCTTGCTTCCACTCCAGCGGTAACACAGTGATTGATACTGTTTCATCATTATCCGACAGAAATTCATAATCCGACACATTAAGTGGAAGTTTTTCGCCTTCTTCATCAGAAGATGCCATCTATTACTTCAATTCCCTTGCTCAAAAAATTTCTTGTTTCACAAACCTAGCACACTGACAATTTAAAATATGATAAGAACTTAGTTTCTCGAGGCATAATTGAAGCTCAGGTAAATATCAATGAAATAGAAACACATTGCGGTTCCAGGATACGCTGCTACTTTTGCATTTACGGTATCCTTTTCTTTTATAAATAAACTACAATGTCTTCTTAAGAAATGACTTCCGATTACCAAAGCTCGAAAAATGCGAGCGCAAAATATTGTGGAAAAAGAAGAGAGAAAAAAAAAAAAACAAAAATAGAAATAAATGTCAAGGATTCCATAACCCTCTATAACCTATATGCGCAGGAGCAGGAAGATGATTCCAGTAAAAAATAGAACAAAGTCCAGAGACAGACACACAGATGCACACAAAATATCACTTCTCTTTTAAACATAGCAGTCACAGAACCATAACACTTGACCGCATGCATCGTAGTGCTTGCTACACAGAACAGCCTTACTAGTGACAGACGAGGAGACAAACAATGGCGACGATCCAGTCACCGGAACCCATGACAATATCAAAATTATAACAGAGCAAAATGATACGTTAAATTAGCTTACAGCAGAAGAATAGCCACTAAAAGATTTCAAAAGTAATTCAGAGTGGAAGTAGAATGATAAGAAACGTCCAGGTAATCGGCGTAACCCAGAGCACCAAAAACGACACCGATTTGGTTAAGCCCGGCCCTTCCGAAGGATTTGTATAATGGCTGTATCAGTTTCCCGCTTTGGTATGAGCCAAAACCAAAGGTGGTTGGGGCTGCTCTTCTTTGGGGAAAAAACAAAAGCTTGCTAAACCACGTGCCCAGTGTGCAACGAAAACTGTTAAGCCTGATTAAAATATTCTGGGCCTGATAGGGTTCGGGTTTTCGGATCCGGTACTCATCTCTTGAGAGTTACAATATTGGGATGTGGGGATACATTATTATATGAAAATTCATAATAATGTTTTTGGAAATTATCATAGTAATATGTCTTTTGATATGCAATGTAGAAATACATTAATTTTTTTTAAAACCAAGTGTTAGAAATTAAAGCACGTAAATCACATATTCACGTATATGGGAATCGATATACCTCAAGTGAGTTGCAGCGGAACGTATTCGATTGATTCCCAAATTGATGGATCGTACTATGATTCGTCTACTAGCCCGTCTGGACGAATACTACTAGAGCATCCGCCATCGTGTTCACACCCTAGACTCTTGGAGGACTACGGTGATTCTCCAAGATAGAGAATTAGAGAGAAAAGGGAGAAATATGTATTCTGTGGTATATCTTTCCATAGTCTAAGAATACCAGTATATTCGTATATATATTAGTATGGGAGAGATCTATCTCCTATTATGGATAAGATCTCCATCCCTATCGGGAATATATCTAATAAGATATTAAATATCTCGTCAGATATATATCCCAACCATATTGGGATCCATCGGATATGGATGCAACCAACATCTCCCACTCATACAAATCTGATCCGACTTATTCGAATCCTAAAGACTCCACAATTCTCATCATCATATCTCTTCTTTCATACAGAGACTAAGGCGTGCGACCGAGCGAGAACAGAATGGAACAAAGTGAGAAGAGTTATATTAAGTTATCACCCAACTAACATAACTCATCAACTCAGGAGACTCGCTGTGTACCCCATACTACGTGGTTGCACTGGACCAAACATCTCTGACCCCTCGTATTCATATAGAGCATGTTTGACCCCTTAATTTGTATCTATGCTCATGACTATGTCAAAACTAATTCGACTTAGTCGGCCGGCCTATGAGCCATAGTACACAAGTGCATTACCAGCTTAGTTTTTCCTTGGTCTCTAATGTCAATCTGCTTGGACTTGACAGCTTTCTAAGTCATGCTCCGACAGACCGTATCAACCATGGCCATTGAACACATGCTAAAGTAGCGTCATCAAGCTTACACTTCATGACAAAGTCCAAAGTCCCAAAGGGCACAAGAAACACTATAAGAGCTCACACAGTGACGAAGCAGGGATCTATTCGGTCACTCCTCTTACTAAGGTCGTCATTAAGCACATGTAGTATGAATACATGCTATGATGGAGCTCTCACTCAAATTTGGGCATGTCACGCTCTGAACATCATACGAGTCTTAGTCCAGTCGCTCTTCTAGCGTCTGACCTGCGGACCACTTAGGAATTTGTCTCCAACACAACTCCTAATGATTCGCACACTCGGCTATTAAGAAGCTTTTATGAAGTTAGGACATTCTTCATAATCGATCAAGTATGATCTCATCTTGGCCTCTTGTCAAGGCGACTACGGGCAACAACCTTTCGTGTTGTTCCTTTCACGAAGGTGATCACTCAAGTGTTTGATCTGCCAGTCTCATCCTGCTCGCTTACCAAAGCGCCAGGGCGATTTTCCGTGTGAGTGGGACAATCTAAGCCTTGTGACATATCACACATAGTAGACACATTACTTCTAACATATAATAAGGGCATAGCCTCTTGAACTGCAGATGTACAAGCGATGTACTCTGCTTCCATAGTGGATAGAGATATACAAGGTTGCTTCTTGCTACACCAAGTGATAGCAGCGCCACCTAACAAGAATGCATATCCCGATGTGGATTTACGTTCATCTCTATCTGCTGATCCATCAGCATCGCTGTAACTAAGTAGCTTCAAACTGCCACCGTGATAGTACAAAGCTAAATCACTTGTCCCCTTTAGATATCTAAGTATCCTTTTGACTGCAGCCCAGTGAGCGCGTCCAGGATTACTTTGATGCCTACTCACCATCCCTACTGCAAAGCACAAGTCTGGTCGAGTACACATCATTGCGTACATCAAACTCCCTACTGCGCTTGCATAAGGAACCTTAGCCATGCTTTCCTTTTCATCATCTGTTTTTGGGCATAGATCTTTGCTAAGAATACAATGTTTTTCCATAGGCGTGTCAACGGGTTTAGCATTATGCATACGAAATCGCTCCAGAACCCTCTTAATATAAGTCTCTTGAGACAAAGTTAAGAGTCTCTTTGAGCGATCTCGGTGTATCTTAACACCAAGTATGTATTCTCATGTCTTTCATCTCAAAAGTAGATGATAGCCACTGCTGAGTGGCGACAATCATCTCCGTATCATTTCCCGCCAGCAAAATGTCATCCACATATAATGAGAGAATTGTGAAATTCTTCTCATCCCTTTTGACATACACACAGTGATCTTCCTCAACCATTGTAAAGCCTATCGAAGTGATAGCTCGATGAAATCGAAGGTACCACTGTCTGGATGATTGTTTCAGTCCATAAATGGAACGTTTTAAGCGGCACACTTTGCGCTCTTGTCCCTTTACCTAAAAACCCTTAGGTTGATCCATATAGATCTCATCACCCAGTTCTCCATTGAGAAATGCTGTCTTCACATCCATTTGGAACAGTTCCAAATCAAGATGGGCGACAATTGCTAAAATGAGACGGATAGAGGCAAACCTCATCACTGGGGAGAATGTCTCTTCATAGTCCACACCTTCTCTTTGGGTAAAGCCTTTCGCCACTAGGCGAGCCTTATACTTGTCTATCGAGCCATCTGCTTTTCACTTGACTTTGAGAACCCACTTGTTCCCAATTGTCTTGCGTCCAGACGGTAGATCGACTACCTCCCAAACTTGGTTCTTAGCCATCGAACTCATCTCTTCCTCCATAGCACTTATCCACTCTTTAGCATTCGGAGAAGTTACAGCCTCTTCATAAGTGGCTGGCTCATCAACATCCATTGTTGCGCACATGAAAGATTCCCCTTCGAGTTCAAAACGTCTTCGGGGAACTGTTCCACGCTTGCTCCTGCGCAACTCTAGATCTTGAGAGTCTTCATGCAATGGAATTCTCCCACTGACTCTAAGATCGCTCTCATTATTCCCGTCGATTGCTGGATTTGGTTGTAAAACCGCATCCTCGCCAGGAATTCCAGCGTTGTCTTCGGGATCTTGTAACTCATAAAGTTTAAGATCTCCTTTAACTTCTCCAATTGTTGGGAATTCCTCCTCGAGGAAATTGACATCGTGCGACTCAATTTCTGTCATTCCTCCGTCAGGATGTTCACCATACATCATATAGCCTTTCGAGTGGTCACAGTATCTTATAAAGATATGTTTGACTGCTCTAGGACCAAGTTTCCCATGCTTATGGGAAGTATTATGAACAAACCCTGCTGACCCCCAAGGGCGCAAACCTTCTAAGTTGGGCTTTCTCTCATGCCACAACTCATACGGCGTCGAAGGAACTGATTTAGACGGCACACGGTTCAATATGTAGGCAGCAGTTAAGATTGCATCTCCCCAAAAGGATATTGGTAGATTTGCTTGCGCCATCATTGATCTGGCCATGTCCAGAAGTGTCCTATTCCTCCTCTCTGCAACACCATTTTGTTGCGGAGTGTAAGGAATTGACAGTTGCCTTATGATCCCTTTTTCTTCACAGTATTGCCTGAACTGATCAGACAAGTATTCTCGCCCTCTATCAGTGCGTAAAGTTTTAAGTTTCCTATCTCTTTGGTTCTCAACCTCCGCTAAGAATCGCTTAAAGCAATCAAGTGCTTCCGAGCGGTGAGACAGGAGATACACTGAACTATAGCGCGAATAATCATCAATAAATGTGAGGAAATAGGATGCACCGTGTCATGCCTTCACATTTACGGGTCCGCATATGTCTGAGTGAACTAACTCTAGAGGTTGAGTAGCTCTTTTTGCCTTCCAAAAGGCTTTCGGCAGGCTTTTCCTGCCAGACATGGTTCGCACACAGAAAGGTTGACTTTAGCGAGATTGCTTAAAAGGCCTTCTCGAGCTAACCTAGTCATCCTTTCACGCCCTATGTATCCTAACCTTGCATGCCATTTATTTGAATCATTCAAAATATCAACAGATGAAGAAATAAAAGTAGTGCATTCAATAGATAAATCTAACATGAAAAATTCATTGTTCATATGTCCTACGCCATAAAGGTTGTTGCCGAGAAAAATAGATAACATGGTCTTTTCAAACAAGAAAGAAAAATCTTGACTCAAAAGTGCTGAAACTGAAAGTAAATTACATCGAATACTAGGCGCATAAAGCACATCACTAAGGAGCAGCTCGCGCCCAGTGCTAAGTTTGAGCTGGTATGCACCAACTCCCACCACCTCTTCTTGCACGCCATTTCTCATAGCAATGTAGTGGCTGCCCGCTGGTACTCGATGATAATCTACAAATCCTGCTCTATCTCTTGTCACATGTTTGGTTGCTCCCGAATCTACAATCCAACCATGGAGAGAATTAGCAACTAATACATGTGAACAGACAAATGAATCAGTAGAGCTAGGAGCGGGTCTTACTTTCTTTGGCTTAGTACAACTACGAGCAAAGTGACCCGTCTTTCCACAGTTATAGCAGGTGTCTTTCTTCTTTGCGCCCTTTTTTTCACGGTGACGCTTTTTAGCCTTTTCACCTTGCGGGCCCAATTTTTGGTTTTCGGCATTGCTTTGTCCTGCATTCTTTTGCTTTTTCCAACGGTTGCCTGTGTTAGGCTTGCGTTGCCCAGCATGTGCGACGAAAGCAGTCGCTTGTGCTCTTTCCGCCTCTCGACTGTCAGCCTCGAGTCTAAGATGACTGGCGACGCTGTCAAAGGTCTGGATTTGTTCGTTGTATGTGAGCACAAGTTTAACTTGTGCCCAAGTCTGCTCAGGTAGCGACCTTAGGACTGCCAAAACTTGTTGTTCGTCGGTGAGTTCATTTCCAGCATTTTGAAGCTCTCGAATCATGTCTTTCATGATATCAAGATGCTGGCCCATGGTGTGCTTAGGGTCAAGTACGTACTGATTGAATTTAAGGGTTAAAGCCCTTAGTCTCGTTGCCGAGGTAGTGCCGTACGTGACCTTTAAGCCGTCCCACAGCTCTTTAGCTGTAGCAAACGTCTCGAACTCACGAATCAGATGATTCTGCATGCAGCTAAGCATAGTATAGCGCGCAGACCAATCTTGATTCGCCCACTTATTGTACGCGTCTAAATCGCGACGATATTGGGCATTTTGACCGTTCTCTGGCTCAACCGGCGCGGCCATAGTCTCAGTGAGATGGTCAAGGACCTTCATATTATGTAGCAGAAACTGAATCTTACGGTGCCACATGGCATAATTCTGGCCATCTAGTTTGCCAGAACCGTAAAGATCAGAAAAAGCTATTTGGGCATTCATTTCTGTTAATATTATGCGCGAAATATATGTTAGAAGGTTGTCTATTTAATATTTTTATTCGGGTCCAAATAAAATTTTATTATTTCTCACAAGTGAATGGGATCGAAAATTCGCCGCATAGGCTCATAATCATCTCCCACTCAATTGAAGACGATAATAAAAAATTAAATGATCGCGAATAAAAATTGTCCATTGCAAGAACAATCATTAAAAAATAATAATAATAAAGTGAGATGTTAATGACTTATGGTGGTAAATACGAAACAACAAAAATTACATGGCCTAAAAATGGCCCCTCTAATACATGTGCCCTAATGAGAAACGAAAAAATAAATAAATAAATAATTACAATTTTCGTTCCTACTACATGATTCTAAAAAAAATACATCGTAATATCGTATAATCACCATTGTCATTAACCATCTCACACATACATCAATCACATCACGTAATAAAAATACGCAAATAATAAAATTAAATCACATAATTGATGTATGTAAAAAATAAAAGGGCCAGCCAAAAAGGAAAGTCCAGTCCCAAAAAAAAATTATTTTGTTCCTATTTAATAACCTCAATTTAGTGGGTTAGTGAATAAAAAAAATGGAACATCCTTCACTATATTATTGTTATTATAATTTAGTGAATAATTGTGCAGCCCAGCTACTCAATTGTATAAAAAAGGCGGCCCACTTCAAAATTCAATTCATCCATATTTAACAAAAGAACCGGCCCATCCAAAAATCAGTCCAGTTTCAAATAAAAAAGGGCCTGCCCAAATTGAAAAACAGCAGACAAGCCCAGGACCAGGCCCAATCTGACCCAGCCCAATTCTGACAAACCCTAGCCCACTGCCACCATTGTCCCCGCAGCCGCCGCCGGAGCAGCGGCGCAGCAGCAACGCAAAGAAACAGCGACAGCAGCGTGCGCAAGAAGCGGCAACAGCAACGGAGCAGCGGCGGAGCAGCGAGCGCTCGCGCCGCCGTCGCGCGCCGGAAAAGCATGAGGCACCAGCGCCGCGGGCAGCCGGAGCAGAGGGGAAGCAACGTCGCGCGGCGGAGCGCAGCGGCGCAGGTTCAGCGCGCGGTCGCGCAGCAGTGGTGGGTAGCAGCCGTCGTGGTCGTGTTCCTTGGTCAGTGATTCACCGACAACGGCATCCCAATTTGCTCAATTGTGGTTCAGGAAAGAAAACCCAGTAGTTTTCCAAAGAAAAGGAAAATCATGACTTTCGTATATGTGGTTTTCACAAAAAAAAATTGTCCCAACTAATTAAAAAACCGAAAGAGACAAAATTAAAAAATAGGCGAGAACGAATCTATACTCGCTCTAATACCACTGTTAGAAATTAAAGCACGTAAATCACATATTCACGTATATGAGAATCGTATACCTCAAGTGAGTTGCAGCGAAACGTATTCGATTGATTCCCAAATTGATGGATCGTACTATGATTCGTCTACTAGCCCGTCTGGATGAATACTACTAGAGCATCCGCCGTCGTGTTCACACCCTAGACTCTTGGAGGACTCCGGTGATTCTCCAAGATAGAGAATTAGAGAGAAAAGGGAGAAATATATATCCTGTGGTATATCTTTCCGTAGTCTACGAATACCAGTATATTCGTATATATATTAGTATGGGAGAGATCTATCTCCTATTATGGATAAAATCTCCATCCCTATCGAAAATATATTTAATAAGATATTAAATTCGTATATATATTAGTATGGGAGAGATCTATCTCCTATTATGGATAAAATCTCCATCCCTATCGAAAATATATTTAATAAGATATTAAATATCTCGTCAGATATATATCTCAATTATATTGGGATCCATCAGATATGAATGCAACCAACACCAAGAAGTACACTACATTTTATTTTTGGCTTCCATTCACATAAATTAATATCAGGGTTCATGTGCCCAAATTCATAATTTGGCTCATATTATTATACATGTTGAATAAGTTGAATATTTTTTAAAATAAACAAATCAAAATGAAGTCTGATTCGTAAGAAAGGAAATTACTTTCACTCAAAAAAAAATTATTTTTTTTAATATACACATGAGATAAGATGCTTATGCATTCACGAACGTACAACAACAAACGTGTCATGTTAGGAAATCACCAAACAATTATGAATTTTGTTTAAATATTATAATTCCTACAAAAGATGTAAACAAAAAGCCCGTAAGTTGAATTGTTGACTAATATTAGTTTCATTTTTTAAAATCGCTAAATCATTCTAATAAAAGATTAACATCAATTTCTATGTGAAATTTGAATTCATGTCTTACATTAGTACAATATCTCCAATTAATTCAATTCTACTAAAAACCACCACATCCGCCACCTACTATCACCCTATCTTAATCAAGATGTACGTGGGAATTGAAAAAAGAAAATATATATATACGACAAAAAAAAAGAATTTTTTTATGTGGTGTCAAAACTGCAAATAAGCCCAAAATTCATGAACTATTTGCCACTAATTATTATATAATTACATTAAACCAACACAGTCTATATAATTGTATTATATTTACAAATTGACAGATGGCGTGGTACGTGGAGCTTGGCTAATAACATCCGTCGGCATAAACGCCGCGGCCTGATGCTGGGAAATCTTTATCCGACGAATTCCTCCAGAAATGATAATAAAAAATGGACGGTCAACACAACGCCCAAGATAGGCTTTTCTTTTCACATGGTGTGGTGTCGATGAGGAAGTAATTAATTCCGTCCCCCATTTTCCTCTTGTTTCCCCTCTTTAATCCAATCGGAGCATTCCATCACTATCCGGAGCTCGGCCAACCGATCATCAATAAAATCCATGGAAGGTGAACTCAAGAATCTAATCCATGTATGGTTGACGGTAACGGCGTGTCTCTGTTACTGCCGTTTATTTTCAGCAAGATTGCCCAAAGGCAAGTGGAGGCTCATTTCACTTCTCCCCGTGTTCTACATATTCACAAATCTGCCACTCTATACATCCTCTGCCTTTTTCACAGTAGTCACCGCCTCCTTCATCACATGGCATGCCAATTTCGCCCTACTTCTCTTTGCCTTCGATCACGGGCCCCTTCCATTCAAATCTCTACCCGTTTTCATCGCCATGGCTGCTCTTCCCTTCAAGCTCAACCCCAAAACCGACAAAAAGCCCAAAAAGCTTCCTCTGTACTTGTCCACCGAAATCCCCATTTCAGTTGTACTGATCTTAATACTGTCCGATTATAAACAACGCATTCACCCTCATATTGTCTTGCTTGCATACTGTTGCTTAGTTTTTCTCTTGATTGAGATTGTGGTTGAGTTGTCTAGTGTATTGTCACGCGCCTTGCTAGGGCAAGAACTGGAGCCCCCCTCAGACGAACCCTATCTTTCGACCTCTCTCCAAGATTTTTGGGGCAGGCGGTGGAACCTGACCGTCAGTAGTATCCTCCGCCAGACCGTATACAAGCCGGTCAGGTCAGCCACGGCGGGGGTGCTCGGCGGAGACGTGGCGACCCTGGCAGGAGTGCTAGCGGCGTTTGTAGTCTCTGGTCTAATGCACGAGCTCTTGTTTTGGTACATAACTAGGGGTAGGCCGTCGTGGGAAACGACTATGTTTTTTGTGGTGCAAGGGGTCTGCGTGGTGCTGGAGTTCAGAACGAAGGGGGCATTAGCTGATAAGAAATGGAGGGTACCTGGGTTTGTGGCGGCGCCGCTGACGGTGGGTTTTGTGGTGGGGACGAGCTTTTGGCTCTTCTTTCCGCCATTGATGAGGAACGGTGCGGATGTGATTGTAATTGAAGAAATGCGGTTTGTAATGGAGGTTGTGAAGGAAAAGTTGAACGACGTTTGGTTGTATATGACCCAAAAATGGGGTTCATCATTCAATCATTCACTCCAACATTAAGTACTCTAATAGATAGAAGATAAATTGTTTATGGTTGGGTGGCTGAAGTAAGGTTGTAAGAAATAAAGTGAAATATAAGATTAAGTGAAATATAAGATTGGGGTAAATAAGTGAATGTTTGTTTAAGTTGGTTGGAGATTGGATTATATTGTGATTATAATATAAAAAGTGGTAAAAGTAATTTAATGTGTAAGAGGTAATTAGTGAATGATTGATTATAGATTAAAGTTATATTGGGTATTGAGATTGATTGATAATGTGTGTAAGAGGTAGTTAGTTAATGATTAATTATTGATTAAAATTGTATTGAAAATTGAGTTTGATTGATGATGTGTATAAGAGATAGTTAGTAGATTGATGATTGATGTTTTGTTGTTTGGTGATTAAAATAATTTATTGGAGGATTTTTGGGTTGGGTACAATATATTGGTCACAACCTAGAGCCAAATATACATAGATTGGGCTAAAACATAAACGATTGTGTCCATCCATAAATAAATAGGCTCAAACGTTATGGATGTGTTTGCTTAAGGTTAAGAATGCTAAATTAAATTTAGTTGATAAGGTTAATGAGTGTGTTTTATTGAGATTTCATCCGCTAAATTCACTGAAGAAAACTATAAACAAACTCACTCTATGTATATAGACAAAAGAGTGGATGCAAATGAAATGGGTTTTTGTGCTTTGTTAGATCATATAAATAGCATGGACTTTCTTGGATTTTTGTGTAATTTACTATATACAATTTTAGTTTTTATAAAAGATTATATATGATACTTCCGAATAAGTTTTAGTAGCTGTAATAAGTTAAATATCATGTACTTTAAAAAAGGGAAAAAACAAAAAAAAGGAGTTTCTAAAAAAGTGATTATAAAGCTGACGTACGAGATGTTTGGTTAAGTTTATTTTGAACATCTTATAAGCTTCAACATTTTATAAGTTATTTCAAGAGCTTATAAGATGTCATTTTTAAGGAGGTTATAAGTTAACAAAGTGTGTGGATAAAAAAGCTTATAAACTTGTAATTGAACATAGTAATTTTAGCTATAAATTTGGGGTTTAATTTAAAAGTTAATATTAAACACACATTTTGATTAGTGTGTGAAACGTGTGTAGTGTGTGAAATGTGTGTAGTGTGTAGTGTGTGTAGTATGTGCAGTGTGTATAGTGCGTGAAGCGTGTGAAATGTATGTAGTGTGTGAAATGCGTGTAGCGTGTGAAGTGTGTTGTGTGTGAAATGTGAGTGTAATAATTAAGATCTTAAAAAATAAGATGGAAATTAATTAGTGTATAACAACTTATTTTTTTAAAATTTTATAAGCTCTTAGGGCTTATTTTTGTGTATAAGCTCCTAAACATCTTTTTTTTGTCAAACACTTTGCAAGAGCTTATAAGTTATAAGCTCTACCAAACACCCTCTCAATCCTCCACATCTTCTGCACCAAGTGGCACACTTTGAAGACCATTTTCTCTGACATTTTGAGGAGTAGCAGTCGTCATCTTGAAGAGTGCGGATGAAGCTTTCATCCTACTATGAATGTAGAGCGAACTCTCATTTGACGCTACACGAAATCTAGAACGATGTGAGTAGTCTGATACAGTCAGTATATCGCTGAGAAAGTTCAGGCAACATTTCATGTAATTTTGTACATCATAGTCTTTTAATTTTTATTAGTCTAGTTTGAGGGATTAGTTGGAGAATGTGCCATACGTTTTGTTTTCTTTTCTCAGTTTTGTTTAATTGTCATTTGAGACATAAGGGTTCGAGAGTATAGTGTTTTGGCATTTCTTTGTTCGAATCTGTTTGTGTAATTCACTCAGTCATTAAGGGATTCCTTATGAAAAAATTACGTCTTGTTTCTCTCGTTTTCCAGTTTTCATTACTCAACTTCTTCTTACAATATTTTACACAACGTCTATGATTCTATCACGTCGCAAACCACTTTAATGCTTGCATTTGTCGTTTCCATGCTAAGCTTTCAAGTATTTTTTTTGTTTGATCTTGTATAGTCATTATTTATATTACTTGTTATATGCGATTATTTATTGTGAGTACTTGCCTAATTGTATAAAAAAAAATCTATAAATTAACACAACAATCTACAAGTAAATTAGTTCCAAAATAAACAATCTATTGTAGTAAATAGAAACAGTTAACTTATGCGAATGAAGAGAAAGCACACACTTATATAGGCTAAAGGTAGTCACCTTATTTTGGCACATTAATCGTACAATTGCAACATCCTAGAGATGAAAACTCTAGAATTGTGGGTGCTTGCATTTGTACTTGTGTTTATGCCCATCTTCCTTTACGTCATAGGATTTAGCTTCTTCGTCATTCTCCTCACGCAGTGAGAGTAAGTGGTGGCCGTGGGGCCGAATCCAGCCATGTGCGGACCTAACTCGAGGTTCTCAATGGCCCCCTAATATTTATATTTTGTTTTAATCTCTAAAAATAAAAGTATCAAACTTTGTTTTATTATGGTGGTGTTATGGCTATAGTTTGAAACTGAATAATCTTCAAATTTATTTAAAAAAAAAAAAAAAAAAGTCTTCTTATAGTTATCTGATCACTTCATGAACGATGTAGAACAAAAAAAGTTTTTCTAAGATTATCTTTTCCACTTAACATTATGAATGATGTGCAGGATCTAGCAATACAGATCCCGCGCCTCTGACTGAGATGCCTACGCTGGACCACACATACATTTATATTTTTTACTAAAACAAGTACATGTATAATATATAGATACACATAAAATTATTTTGGACCCTAAAAATTTGTCAATTTTTTGGGCCAGAGTCGACGGACTTTTACCCCTAATGGCAAGTCCGGCCCCTCCGTCAACTTAATTCATTTTGCAAAATAGTTAAATTAATTAGTAGCATGGCTAATATAAACATAGCTTTTTCTTTTTTCTCTCTCTCTCTCCAATAGAAATTCTATGCTACTTGTGTCTGATCCTGTTGATATACACCATGTGTTACATTATTGAAAATCAATAGTCAATTTTTCTTAATTAGTTCCAATAAAATCTTCTACTACATTTAATGCAACATCTTGAAAACTTTTTTCCTGTAATAATATCAATATAATAGTATGACATACATAATAAATCACCAATGATTATATGTCATTCGTTATTGTTATTGTAGTTAGAGTTGCACCAAATACAATATAAGATCTGATCTAAGTGTGGAAACTAAGAGAGCATATATAGAATTTCCCCTAAAACAGATGCTTTAGTGATCCTTAGGCTTACTACCTTTAGAACTAATAATAACACAGATAGCTATAGTTAATTTACAAAAATGTTGAAATTGCAAGCTTAATTAATTAAAGGATGTCCATATTTGAGATAATTGAAGCATATAGAGAGAGAGAGGGAGAGAGGGTGACTAGGTTGTGCTGAAACCTCGAGATGATGAGAAGAGATGAGAAAGATTATGGCAAAGATGAGGCCAACAAGAACCAAACTCTTTGAAGCCATCTTAATTTAGCGTTCAAGATGACCGATAAATGCAATTTATAGACCTCCGACTCCTCCTACTCACTAATTAATAAAATAATGTTATGTTATTTTTATATGTAGACAAGTAAAGCCCATTCAACAAAGTTATCTATTATTTTACTCTTACATTTTTCTTATACTGGCATCGATCAGTCAAATGGAATATCAGATAACTTGGTCTCTCATTCCTTTAATTGCATTAGGTCAAGGATTAAAGCTCTGATTTTTACGAAAATATCGATATTCTAATTTTACGAAAATTTTAAAGAAATATTAATATCGGTACAGTTTTAAAGAAAGTTGAAAAATGTATTAGAATTTTGAAAAGTTAAGATAATATTTTATAAATTGTTATAACTAACTTAAATGCACATGTATAGAGAAAAAAAATATAAATAAAAATATTTACACTAGCTAGTTTATAAATATTAAATAATATAAACGATATCTGACAATATGATACATATTAAAAATGTCGATAAGTTGTTGTTTTTCGTCAGAATTTCTTATTTTCTTGTGTTCAATAAAGCGTTTAGCTCAAAAGAGACTCAATTGCATATCATGTCAATAATTAAAAAAAAAAATGAAATATATCCGAAATTTCACCGAAATTCATGAAATTTTGGTAAATTTTTTACGAAATTACAACAAATTGTACTTGGAGATAACTGAAATCGATTCCGAAAATTTCTCCGAAATTCTGACAGAAGTTATTACATTCAAATTTCATTTCAGGATAGCAGAAAAAAGAGAAATTCTGGAGAAATGTTGGAGAAATTTCAAGATATTTTCACCCCTGCATTAGGTTCAGTTTTGTGTGTAACCTCTGTATCCTAAGGGGTGTTTGCAAAAACCTTTTTCAAGTGCTTATCAAAGCCATTAATGTAAAAGACAGTCTAAGCAGCCGCACAGTCGCCTCCAACCCGCCTCCGGTTATGCCAAATCAACCCTCGTAGGTATTTTTGGAGCTAGGCGGTCCTAGGCCTTTTTGGTTTTTATTTTATTTTTTTATTGAAAACATTGTCCTTTTTTTAATTTGAGACAGTTGATTAAATTAAAAGCATATCTTAAAACCCTCACTTCATTTCAACGACAGAAAATGAAACAAAAGTTAAAACCCTCTCCCCCACCCTTCAAGTTCCTCTGTCACCCTTTCTTTTCATTTCATCTTGCATAATTAATTAACTGTATGAGTATTTATCTTGAGTTGATCCACTATAAGTATAAATGTATAATTTAGACAAGTAAAAATTAATTTTTTATTTTTTAAAATGAGGAATTCTCTAGACGCCGCCTAGGTGGCGATTAGGCGGCCCCAAATCGCTCCTCCTCCGCTTTCCACCTTCTGCAACCATGCCTGAAATATTGTTCTGAATTGTTTTGAAAATATCTTTAGCTTTAATAAAATTAAATTTTAGAAAGAAAAAAGAAACTAAAAGTAGATAATAGATGTTTCTTCCAACTTTATATTTTGGTAAATAAATAGAATTTTTTTCCTTACTTACAAGTTAGAAAACTGCTTAAATGTCAAACATTCCAGCTTATATTTGACTAAAGAGTAAGACTACCCATATACATGAATCTTCTTATGTACAACAATTGACCCGACCAAGTAGATTCCAAATTTTCGTTCAATTAAAAAAATTAGCACCCAAAAAACAGGTTAAGTGATATTTTTTCAAAAGAAAATGCAATATTTTTAGAGAACGTAACAATTCATGTCTTCTTTTTAACTAATTAAGTGTCCTTCTCAAGTTTATATAAGTTTTTAGTGTCAATATTTATATAAGTTTTCTATTTGTAACTCATAAATTGTAGTCAACTACTATTTAGTTTGATTACTTAGAAATATTACTTTCGAAAAAGTTAATACTGTCTTTAGAGAAAAAATACTATGTTTCTAGGAAAAAGTATTTGTTATTTTTATTTCCAATAGTAATAGTTTTCTAGAAATTGTAATACTTTGTGGTGAAAAGTATCACTTAATTTACCATAAATATTTATTAAAAAATTTAATATTTTTTGTCAATTAAGTGTTATTTTTGGTATGGAAAGCTGTGCTTCTAGAATTAGTCCGATCCGAGCTAAACATGGTTAAGGGAATTAATGAGTGTGTTTTATTGATATATGATCCCCTAAATCTACTGAGTCAAACCTTAAGCAAACACACTCATAAATTTTTGCCTTTACTAAATTTAATTTTATTCTCAAACATTACCTAATTTTACTTATAATATTTTTACTATATTTCTAACTCTACTCACTTGCCCAATTTAAAGATGATGAGGGCGTTCGGATAAGCTTATAAGTTCTTTAAATATGTTCAGTAAAATAAGATATTAAACAACTTAAAAATGTAAAATAAGCACTTAGAGCTTATGTGCTCCAAAACAAATAAGTTTCTCAAGTACTCCATCTTGTTTTTAAGATCTTAATAACTAAACTTAAATGTCACATGCTACATACAAATACACACACACAACACACAACACACATTACACTTTTCACACACTAAACACACCCCCACACACTATACACACACATTAAACACAATTCACACACTTCACACGCACATCACACTTTTCACACACAATACACATACTTCTACCCTAGTCAAAATTTCATGTCTTTGATAGTAGTTTTCAAATTAGTCCCCCAAATTCATGTTATATTTTTCCATTTAATTGCAAGCTTTATAAGCTATTTTATCCAAACACTTTATTAACTTAAACTCTTGAGAAATTATATCTTATAAGCTCTTGAAACAACTTATAAGATCTTGTAACTTATAAAATGTTTATAATAAATTTTGCCAAACACCCACTATATCTCACAATAATTGCATTTTAGTAGACGCGAGTTTAAAATTTTGCGGGTTTCCAAATTTTTGCAATTTGAAAATCTTATTTTATTAGCTAAAGACGTGCATGTGATATATTTCATAGTTCAAAAGACGCAAGATTCGATGCATTTATTATTCTTATTTTTTAATTCAGTAGTAGAGTTTTCTTGATCATTTATTTATATCTTTTGAAATATGTGGAGGATTGTTGGAAAAATATTTGATATTTCAAAATATTATAAATCATATATTTCACATTTACTTGGTCAACCTCCACAAATATTTGTTTTATAAATTAATTTACCAAGTCATCACAAATGTGTTTTTTACCAAGTCCAACTCTTACTTCCACTCACTATGGTAAGCCCTAATTTTTCTAACTAATTATTTTTCCCATTACTGATATATATACTGGAGTCATTGTACCTATTGGATGGACGAGAATGTGTCTTCTCCCTTTTTCACCTTCTTTTTTTCTTGTGTTAAACCTGCTGGGTTAATTCATTCGTATTTATTGCTCCTGAACCTAGTCATGTACTAGAAGAATTGTTGTATCATGAGAGAATTATGCAAGTAAATATTTAAGAACAGTGCTCCTGAACCTAGTCTTGTACTAAAAGACGTATTGTATCGTGAGAAGATTACGCAAGTAATTCTTAAGAACAGTGTATTAATTTGCATGCTTCAAATATTTTTTGATTGTGTAGTATTCTAATTTTCCCAAAAGCATCTATATTTTTCTAGAACATGATTCACAAAAGAGGTATCGTAATTGTGACACTGATGAACGTAAAAATTACCGTTTTTCTTATACTTTTCACGTTCATATTTTGTGAAGAATTAAGTGTAATTGTTGTGTTTATGTGCGATTTCGTATTTTATTGTATTTTCGAGTTGATTTTCCTTTTTAATATGATTTGATGCGCTTTTGAGTGTTTTTTAGTCTTATTTTAAAGGTTAGGAAACTCGGAAGAATTTAGAAGATCGTTAGCATCCATTTTCATAATCCGACCCGCATCCCGAGGCCCAAATGGGCCCAAAATGGTCAGGTTTGGGTCCGAATGGAAGATCATCAAGTCACGAATAAAAGTCGTGAAGGAGTTGAGCCGAGAAAATGAATGAAAAGGCCTCAAATTGGAGAAAGAAAGAAGAAGAGGTCGATCGCACATATGTCACATTCCAGCCCGCAAATCGAAGCCCAAATGAACCTGAATCAAGCCCAACAAGAGCTCAAATCGATGTTCATCGAGTCTCAAACAAAAGCCGTGAAGGGATCGGGTCAAGAAAACGAGAGGAAGAGATCCGAAACAGTGACGGAAGACGGAGGTGTAAAACAGGGAAAATGGGTACTACCGGGGTCACTACCGGACCGGCAGTTGGACCGGTAGTTCGCGGCCGGTTCGGGTGCGCATCCCCTATTTCGTGTAGTTTTTGTATTTTTGCTGTAACTTTCTCGTCCGAGCTCCGATTTAAGTGATTCAAGTTTTCACATGTAGCCGAGACAAAGATCTACAACTTTATAGTTGAAGTCAAAAGGCTGATTCCAGATGGAGTTTTCCCAGAAATCACGAGAAGAACGAGTCGAGCGGGCACAAGGGGCTCGACTCAACAACTTAAAGGACCAAGCATTCCTTTTTGTATTTTCACACTTTTGCCCTTACTAGGGCTTATTTTCAGCTGAACTTTGAGGGTTGGGGGGACCTATATATATCTCTTCCCTTCTCATTTGTAAGAAGGAATCCAATATTGAACAACCCTTTGCCTTCTTTTAATTTTCCAACACACTTTTCTCTCTTCTCTTTACATTTTCAGATTTTAGCTTAGAAAACTAGGGTTTTTCTTCCTTCTCTTCAAGGAGGAAGCCATCTTTGGAGGAGAACTCGGGGATTACTCACGGGCTTGTGACACCCGACTATTTCATCAAAGGATTTCGAGGGTTTCTTCAAAACATTGAGCAATTTCTATCTCTTCTCTTTATTTTCAGTTTTTATTGCTTTTATTGCTTGATGTTGATGATGCCTTTTATTGCTTTGATGATTTGTGAGTGATTTTTGTGTTTTTCGAAGCTCGTGATTAGCCCAAGCTTCGAGGTTGATGATTAGTTGATTGATTATTGGATTGTTGTGGATTGTGGTAACCTAGGTTAGGATTTGGTTGATTTATTATGATTTTCATATGAAATTAGGGCTTATAGGTTTACCTCGGTGGCTCGGGCTTTCAATAATTTAGCCTTATTTTATATGATTGTGCATTTAAGATGGGATAATTGGAACCTAGGCAAAGGTTTGCCACCCTTTCGAGGAAATTCGGTTTTATCTTAAATGAGCTTAGGATTGGATTTCTACGCCTTAGATTAGTCAGGAAGGAAATTCAATCCGAGACCTAAATCAATCAAAACCAATTGGTAGGACGGAGACCTATAGAGGAGAAGACCTACTAAACGGGAAGTATAATCTAGGGGGTCTTGGCTAGGATGGACGGAATTACGTTTAGTCGCGTGTGTAGGAACTACACCCCTACGCCGATCTTTAGCGTAGGAGAAGTTGGGCTATCCTCTTCTAGTCTCCCATAGTTGGTAACCCGGAGCCCGGGGTTGAGTTTGTAAATCTCATTCGTGTAGATAGTCTACATCGAACCCCGATTACTCACCTCTCCTAGGGGAATACGACACCTCAACCGAATTCTAAAATTATCACCCAATTAGGATACCGATTGGGTCGATAATTCAATCACATAGAGCTCATACTTGTTTCCTTTAATCGTCTTCGAATTGTTAATTCTATTTTGCTTGTGTGAAACCGAGCTTCGGGAATCTCTCCCCATCGATCGGTTCCCTCCTTGCTTTATTTATTTGCTTTATGTTATTAGATTAGTCAAAACTATCATTTTCCATTTGACCTAACTAATTCGAAAGTGCTAAAGTCGATTCTCACGGAAAATCCTCCTTGTGGATTCGATTCTTATATACTACATCTGTCACACACCATACGCTTGCGATTTGAGAAAGTCGTTTCAATCACATCGATTTGGAGCGATTTTCGCGACAAGTTCAGACACTGTCGGGAAAAATTTATTGAATGGTGTATTTGAAAATGACTCTAAAAAACACGGGACTGGTAAAGTCGAGGCACGAGTTGGACTCGTTGTCCGTAAGACGATATTGCCCCCCATCCAAGTCTCGCGGTCTTCTACAATCGTCCAAAGATACAATGACTTTTGGCTTTAGGATCGGAGCACAACAAAACCAAAGCTTTTGGCAAACTACTCGATACTCAGGACTATCTTGTACACTCAAAAAGACTCAAAGACCACAATTGCAGAATATGATTAATGCAGATTGTAGTGATTGTCGTTGTATTTGGCCTTAACTACTACGGTGATTGGGGGTAGGGATGCAAGTCAAATCAAATTATACTGATTCGATTCGTGATTCGAATTCGTTTAGGATGATTCGATTCGGTAAAATTCGAATTCGAATTCGAATTCAAATCATGTTTTATATTCGTTTATATTTCGAATCGAATTCGAATATATATGTATTCGATTCGTCAAATTCGATGATTCGATTCGATTCAATATATATATATAATATTAAATATATAATATAATTATAATAAATAAAAATATATTTAATAGTAAATATATACAAATTTTCTTAGTAAAACATATGGTTTCTAATTTTCGAATCTAGACAAATTTGACTTCGAATCGAATATTTTCTAAATAATAATATATTTTTTTTGAAAATTTTAAATTTACGAATCACGAATCGAATCGAATATATTCGGAAAAGAAATTCGAATCGAATTCGAATCAGATTTAAAATTCGATCGACGAATCGAATCGAATTCGAATCGAAGCCAAATTTCACGAATTTGAGTCGAATCACTTAATATTCGCTTCGATTCGATTCGTTTGCATCCCTAATTGGGGGTGTAAAGTGTGACGTATTGGTTATTGTTTAGTAGTTATGAGAAAAAAAAAAGAAGAAAAAAAAAAAAGAAAAAAGAAAAGAAAGAGTTCATTGTACATAAGTGTTATTGTTTTTGTTTAAAGGAGAGGTTAGGAGTCTAAAAGTGCTTTATTGTTTGAGTTGATTATAGAAATCGGTTAGTCCCAATTGTGGTACCCAAGTGAAGCATGAAAATCATTTATGTTGTAAGGACTTTTGAAGGGTGAAGAAACTTTCTTGTGGGAAGGTTTGCTGGAATTTGGAGAGTGAGGATTGAGTGATTGTTTTGAGGGGTGGTTGAGTAGGAAAAACTCGATTAGTCCAAGATTAGTCACTTTTACCCACACATATCCCACCTTACCTTAAGCCTACATTACAACCTAAGTAAAGATCTTTTTTTATCTTATGTCACACATGTCAAATACGAGGTCTGATTTAGATGATGGGCAAGCATATGGTAGGCGTTGCATGTAGTCCAATGTGAGTGAAAATGAATTTACCTTATACACTTGAGAGATGAGTGATACACTTAACCGGTAATGATCACTTGTTGAAAGTATCGAGTCTCGAAAGTAATTTAAGTTGCTATATCGGATATGCTCGGATTATCATATTGTCTTTCTATATAAAAAATCGGTCTGAAACTTTGTTTGCCACTTAAGTCGCCCTTGACACGTGTCTTCTGTGTTCTTCTTTGTTTTGATTTGTTCGGAATGAACAAAGGTTTAAGTTTTGAAAATTTTGGTACACATGATTATGCATGAATAATAGGTCGATTTAAGTGTTCATTTTGTTACATTTGCATTCGTAATTGACTGTGTATTATTCGTATTTGCATTATTGGATAATTTGATGTTTGTGACTTGTTTTAAAGTTATTTGGGTGAATTTAGACAAAAAGTCGAACGCGACTAAAGATGAATGTTGAAAACAAGTCCCACAAGTAAAAAATTGAGAAAAATCGAGCCAAAGCTTCAGGAGGATGGTCTCAGCCGAGACAAGGAGGGCTCGACCGAGACAGAAGGTCAGGGAAAACTAGGATTTTTGGCTGTAGAAGATTCTCGGCCGAGACAGCTTATTCTCGACCTAGAATTTGGTGCACAAGGCTCAGCCGAGACAAGCCATTCTCGGCCGAGACAAGAAGCGGGCTATGGAAGATTTGCTCGCTAATTATCCTTTTCCAGCCCAAATTGAGCCTAGTTCATCCCCGTCTATAAAAGGAAGATCCCAAGTCCGAAAATAGAACTTTTACCTTGATTTTGGAAGCACGGACTTGGAAATTCCGAAAAGCACGAAGAGTCAAGATTCGGCATCTCAGATTTTCTTGTTTTATGTCTTTCTTTATTAGTTTGTTCTTAGCAATCGCTATAATCGGCTAAGCTTTTAAATTTTCGTTTTTAACTATGTTGAACCCTAGAACGATGTTTTTGTAATTATTCCGGTAATTGTTTAATTCAACTATGTTCTGGGATTATTTGTGTTATTTGCTTTCTTCATATCTTTTATATGTGTGTTATTTGGACTGATCACCCGGATAGTATGCATATAAATATTGCTAGGTCATAAATTCATAATCCGTAATTGTTATGCGTCTGTGTCTAAAAGTAGCAAATAGTGAATTATTCGCTAGGATAACATAAGTCGCAGTCAGTTGTACCGAGCTTGCTAGTACAACACCGTACCTACTCCATTGTCTTAATTCTCTATGCGTTTGATTAATGGTGTTCTAGCGATCGTATCCTAGGACTACTTAATTGGATTAGATTAATTACTAAGCGAACCTGTGATCAATTATACTTAAGGGGTAACAAGGATTAGCTAAGCGTATCTGTTAATTCTTGGAGTAGGGGTCTCAAAACTAGTTTGTCAAACGGTTGCAATAGTTACAAGAATAATTCGGACTGCGAGGATACTGGTTAAAGGTCAAAATACTTTTATCATAAGTACATTCATCGTTAGTTTGTTAGTTTAATTGTTAATTGCTTAGTCCATTTACTCAAAACAACTTCCCCCACTAATTTAAGTTAGCAAAGAGAACAAGAAGTTTGGGAAATGGAGACGCTTTTTGTTGCTTTGTATTTTTGATATTTTACTTTAAACTTCAGATGATTTTGCTATCTATTATGTGCTTCGGAAATTAATATAACCATGCTTAAATAATTATTAGGAGCAATATCTTGGATAATAAATCGTTATCAAAACATTTAGTTTGTAGTAGAAAATTGGATGAACAAGCCTAAAACAAATTGCGTGGTATAGCTACCAAAAATATTTCACACTTCAGACAGTAGCAAACGACCCTAATTTCAGAATGGCAGAATACTGAGCCCAACAAAAAAATCATACTGCTAAATCACGATTCAAGAAGTGGTATAATTTCAAGAATCGGCCTAAGATCGAAAATTGGTCAAACTTACCCCAAGTTGAAACTTTTTATATCTAAACAAGACTGGACGGAAGCGTACAACCAAAAGTTGGTCGAATTCTAAAAATCGGGCTAAGTTGACCTAATTCATCAAACTTACCCAAAATTGAACTTTTTTTTTTTATCTAAACTAGACTAGAAGAGACTGTTAAACTGAAAATTAGTCGAATTCAAACCGGTTTAAGGTTGACCAAATTGGTAAAACTTACCCAAAATTGAAACTTTTTATACTAAATCTAGTCTAGACAGCACCGTGCGACCCAAAGTTGGTCGAATTTTAAAAATCGGGTTAAGGTTGACCGAATTGGTCAAACTTACCCGAAATTGAACTTTTTTATATCTAATATAGTCTAAACGGGACCATACGATCGAAAGTTGATCGAATTGTTGAAAACCGGGTTAAGGTTGACCGAATTGGTCAAACTTACCCTAAGTTGAAACTTTTTATATCTAAACTAAAATAGACGGGACCGTTAGACCGAAAGTTGGTCGAATTGTTAAAAACCGGGTTAAGGTTAACCAAATTGGTCAAACTTACACGAAATTGAACTATTTTTATATCTAAACTAGACTAGACGGGACCGTAAGATCGAAAATTAGTAGAATTCTAAACAATTATTAGGAGCATTATCTTTGATAATAAATCTTTTTCAAGAAAATTAGTTTGCAACAAAAAAGTGGATGAACTAGCAAAAAATAAGTTGTGTGGGATAATAACCAAAAATATTTCACACTTCAGACGGTAACAAACGACCCTAATTTCATAAATGGCAAAATACTGAGCATAACAAAAAATTATACTGCTAAATCATGATTCAAGAAGTACAAATCAACTATAAGCATTATATGCAATAAGGTTAATTAATTAACGAATTCAATCCCGAATCAAGATTCCAGTCCCAAGCCAACTAGTATTAAAGACTAATAAGAAAAGGCTTATAAGAATAGCCTGATCTTACCATGTACGCATCCTAAATGCCAACAGCCAACACGTACCCATATGCTTGGGGCCCAAATACATACCTATTCAAAGACATAAGAGAACAATTAATAATAATTATAAAAAACTCTGAACAATTAGAAGAAAAATTTCACATACATGCACACAGAAAATATATTCACTCGAACAGAAAAGACTATTATATTGATTTGCTGGGAAAAATAAAAATAGTTAACTGAAATATGCTATACACATACAATATTAACTAAAAATATAAACAAAAAATTGCAAGTCTCCATAGTTTATTTTAAAAAATAAAAAGCTTTAACAACTAGAACAAAACACTAAATCAAACCATAAGTTAAAAAACATTAGACGAAGGATGACTGGTGAATTTTAGAAGAACTATAAAATGCATGTTCAAATAAATTTCTAGATTTTAACAATCTTTATCAGCAAAACACATGCAAATGAAATTACTGTCATTTTGTTCTTCATGAAATGAAAGCAACTTAAACAATTCATCATTGTATGAAAATAAATTAAAATAATTAAAAAACAGAACTAGATTTCTAACTTATCTTTGCCTTAGATTCGGGAGTGGCCGTCGCCGGTACTTCCATTAGAACATCTCCACAGACGAATAAATTAGTCAATCACCACTGGATCTAGTATTTTGGAACCCAGAAACACATTAGAAGGCTTAATAATAATGGCGATCCTATCAATCTAAACCCTAAACCCCATATAGCCTCTGAAGCCGGCGAACAAGACGAGGTACCCTAAACCCTAAAGATTACACTCCAACGAAGAAAAAACGGATATGCGCCATAAAAAGCCTACGACGGCGACTTGAAGGAGGAATAGAGAAAAAATTGCTATGTGATTTTCAAATTTGTGGAGGGGGTGTCTCTTCCTATTCCCTTTTCCTGTTTTGTGAGTAGATGGAAATCAGGAGATGACTTTTCCAATGTTTAATTCAGTAAAAAAAAGTAAGGCTATGATTTCAGAAGCCCATTAAAGAACATTAATGTTCAATAAATAAAAATCAGGTTAATCAAAAGGAGGGACCCATCAAAAATAAATAAAATTATAATTTTGTCCTCATTGGTACCTATACCCAATTGGTACCATAGAAACACCCAAATTTTAAGCCAAATTGTCCAAAATTAACTCTCTGACCAAACTTGATAAAAGTTAATTAAGAGGATTATATATGTTTTTTTATTTAGTACATTATACAACAAAATCATCTTCAAGACAATAAAATATCATTTCATAAAATAATAAATCCTCATAATTAGATAACAGGTTATTACTAATTCGTTATCTTAGCAACCTCTTCACTAAAGTTCATTTGAGATAATAAAAGTGATATCTTTTATTTTATTATACCAATAAGTGTTGGAATACATTATACTACTAGCATATAGTAGAAAATAAATATATTGACACACAAGCTTACTTTTAGCTATATATCCTAAAATAGAAAATAAATATTTTAGCTATATATTTTCTACTAGCATATAGTAGAAAATAAATATATTGACACACAAGCTTACTTTTTAGCTATATATCCTAAAATAGAATATTTCGCTCCTCTTTTAATATGCTGAAGGCTATGGGTATTCTATTTTGAAAATTAACTGTGTATTCTTCTTTAAATTCTACATTCTAAAATTTAAGAAGTCTTGAACATGTATATTTTGCGTGTCTCTCAAACTTCTATTTCTATCTTATTCGGTATTTTTCAGTGTACGGGATTAGCAAATCAGCATTCTCTAGTTTATTGACGCTAACGAATTTTGTTAAGCGTTACAACTATACAAATAAATGCGTCTCATAAATCCGACATTTTGATTTAATAATTGAATCGACAATATTCGATTTCGAAAAGTTACGAATAAGAGCATCAACAATGCGGGTACAAATAAAAAATTTATACTCTCAAATTAGTTACAACTGCAATGGGGAACGAGGTACAAATAGACGTTTTTTTTTCTTTTTGCTTTTTTTTTTTTGAATTTCAATTGTTTTGTTTTTATTAACTTTAATAAAAGGAATGGTGTATTTCAAATAAACTTCTACAATTTTCTCCTAGCATTTTTTACTATTTATTTTAGCAATTTTTATTCCTATAATGGAGGAAAGATCTTGGACGAATTGGTTCAATAACTAGTTGTATTTCAGGATTAAATAAGCACATTTATCATTTGTAATTTCGATTCCGAGTTGTATTGATCTTTCTCTTTCTGTAAATTTCATCTTTTTTTAATAATAGTATGTAAAAAAAGCGAATGATTTTTTTTTATTGTTGTTATAAAATTTAGAAAAAAAAAACATTACATTTTTTAAAAAGAGAAAATGAAATTTGTTTTCAAGAAAAATAAATTTTAATAAAAAGAAAAATTTATGAATATTAATTAAATTAATTGTATATGTGAAAATTGTAAATAAGATTTTAATAAATTGAAGATGTGAAAATAACATGAGGGGTTTGAATGTGGGACCTAGGGGTGTAAATGAGCCGAGTCGAGCCGAGTACCGGCAGGCTCGAGCTCGAGCTCGAGCTCGACTATAAGGCTTCAGGCTCGAGCTCGGCTTGAGCTCGGCCGAGTTCATTTTTTTCAAACTCGAGCTCGACTCGGTAGAAACTCGTTGAGCTCGGGATCGACTCGACTCGACTCGATTCATGCAAAAATAAAATATAAAAAATATAAAAATAAATTTAAATTGAAAACATTAATGATACTACAAAATGTTGTTAATGGAGACCTTATAGAATTAAAATATATTTATAATTATGTCAACTTTAAAGGGTAAACTAGTAATTTACCATAAGCTCGATTAAGCTCGCGAGCTTGTCGAGCCGAGTATCAATGAGCTCGAGCTCGAACTCGACACCTACTCGAGTAGCTCGAGCTCGAGCTCGACTCGTTTTTCTCGAGTCGATTTCGATCTTTTAGCGAGTCGATCCCGAGTGGCTCGCGAGTTGTTTCGACTCACTTACACCCCTAGTGGGACCTTAAAATAGTGTAATTTGTACTTTGAAGGATTGAGAAAAAAATGAGTACAAATATAGTGACTATTAACTTTTGATGTGACAATGATGTGACAGATACAATAAATATGTGAATTGGTGATGCTCTAATTGATACTCCCTCCGTTCCATTTTAATTGACGTTTTATGATGTTTTTTTCTTTTCCTATTAATTGACGTTTTACATATTTTTTTACTAATTCTCCCAGTTTTCTCCCTGCACTCAATCCTTAAAAATCTCTACTTTTAAATCCAGAGATATTTTTATTTGATCAAATCTTTATTCCCTAAAATATTCCCGCTCATTATAGAGCCTTCTTCCCTCTCCCTCCTTATTCCACGCTTTCTTCCCCTCTTCCTCCTTCATTCCACAATTTAAATTGAATAAAAGAACTCTTTTGCTTTTGGCCAGCGCTTTTTTCCCCTCTTCCCTCCTTCATTCCACAATTTATATTGAATTAAAAAAAATTCCTCTTTTTTCTTAAAGTTTTTTTCTCCATTTTTTTTTTTACGTATTAATGTTTTTAAATTATATATAGACGGTAATGGTAATACTCCAAAGCATGATGAATGCAATTATGAAGACAGAAAATAAAACTTCAAAGACATACATAGTTATGCAGACCGAATGTGCATTTGAGAAGACCGAAGATAGAGATTCAAAGACATGGGTTGTGAAGACGGAGGAGAACCAAACAAATAGCTTAATTTAATGATACAATGGGAAAGTTAAATAAATATAGCCTTATGGAATTGTCTGGGATATATGTCTAATAGTATTATCCAATAATTGTATAGTATTCTTTATAGACATTTTTCTAAGAAGTATTCTTTATAGACATTTTTCTAAGAAATAGCTATGAAATCTGTAGTCTACATGGAATTCTCAAGTCTACATATCTAACAGATAGTTTAATTTAATGATACAATGAGAAAGTTAAATAAATATAGCCTTATGGAATTGTCTGGGATATATGTCTAATATGTGTGTTAGTTGTTGGATGGAAGATGGATATGTGTGAATATGATAGCTATAGAATAGAGGCTATGATTGTAATTAATCAAAGAAAATGAAAAGTGGAGTACTCGTATGTCTAATTTTTCACATAAGTTTTAAAACCAATTCTTAATTCTTGAATATAGTAAAGCTAACGTGTATTCCTTTTGAACTCCATAAGTTTTAGAACCAATGAATTAATTTAAAGGAAATTCAACATCTGCAGCAGCCATCGATAGTTTTAGAGAGAGAAATGGCAAATAGGAAGAGAGGGGGTACGAAGAATTAGAGAGAGATGAAAAATAGAACAAACATAAGAAAAGTTCTTTAATGGCCGCTTTCTTTAATGGCTGCTTGAATTTGATGGGTTTGAGAATAAGGCAATTAATTCTCCATTGCAAGATTCCGGCTCAGTTTTGCAGTTCACACTTATAATCTCTGCCATAGACGTATCAGAGATATTTCCTTTACAAAATATTATCGTATCTGGTGCTGGCTATTGATTCACCAGAACAGTTTGATTTCTTAACCAATTTAATCAAATTCTATTCGAAAATAATTGTTGGAGAGGGAAGTCCATAAAAAATATGATGATCCAGAGAAAGAAGATGGAATCTTGAGAGAGAAGACGGAAAATAATTATTTAAAGATGCTAAATTTTAGGATTCATATGAGAGAGATAAATAATTAGGTGAGGGTATATCTGTAAAAAAATCATTCTTAATTTTTCCCTTTCATTCTAAAATTCTTAATTATTCCCTTTCATTCTAAAACGTCAATTAAAATGGAACGGAGGGAGTAGAATTTTGATAAGTGACATGTCTGCCTAATTAATCCAAAAAGCCGCACAGCATGCAAGAAGAAGGTGGTATTTGCAAACACAACAAACTAACCTAACCACTTTTTGCAATTCAAAAGTGATTTTAGAGTGTTTGGAAACTCTTAAAATTGATTGTCAGAATCACTTAAAATCTGATTTTGAGAAGCTGCTATCACTCAGCTTCTATCAACTTTTGACATTAAAATCACTTTATTTCCAAAGACAACCAAATTCTGATTTTTCTACAAAAAATAATTAAAATTACTTCTCTAAAAGCACAATTATTTACAAACACCGCGGAAGTGTTTTGAATTTTAAATTCATTCAACTATTTATGCACCTTAAAGGACACGTCATCATTTGATATGATTAATAAAATATATTATTTTAGTATTTATCTAAATTTATAAGATAACTGAATATTAAATCAAAGAAAGTATACAACAATAAGTTGTCTAATGTTTGTATGGAATTTGTGATATAAGTTATAGAAAGTTTTGTGAGTACGCGCATAAATTTATGACCGTCTTGAAAAATTCAATAAATTAAGACGACGGTGTACAAGTAAAGCTCCAAAATACAGAATGCATTGCAGTAAACAGAAATAGCAAAGTTACACGTAAATGAAGAGAAAGCACACACTTACAACACAGCAACATCACACAAATACACACTGTGGCTGTAGGCTATAGGTAGCCGCCTTATTTTTGACATATTAATCATACAACTGCAAATACTCTAGCAATGTGGGTGCTTGCATTTGTATTTGTGCTTATGCCCGTCTTCCTTTACGTCATCAGATGATGCAGCCTTCTCACGGCAGTGAGGATGGTGGCAGTGGTGGCCATGGTGGTACCCGTGTCCGTCAACTTCAAATATCAACTTACAAAATAATTAATCTGCTTATAAATTTAAACACAACTTTGTCCTATATATGCTACTTGTGTAATAAATCACCAATGATTATATGTCAGTCATGTTTGCTGTACCAAGTACACTGGAACACCCGATCTAAGCATATATAGAATTTCCCTCAGAGACATGCTTTATATTTTCTCTAAATTAAGTCATCCTTAGCATTACAGAAATATTGGAAGCTTAATAAATTAAAGGAACTCCACATTTATGAAATATGATCATAGAGACAGAGACACATAACATATTAAAGGTAATTAAGTAGGTAGAAGGCTCACCAGTTTCTACAGCCATGCGGGGCTGGTCGCGAGCTGAGACCGCAGGATGATGAGAAGAGATGACAAAGATTAGGGCAAAGACGAGGCCAACAAGAACCAAACTCTTTGAAGCCATCTTACTTGTAAGATTGTGGGGTGGGATGACAGACAATGCAAGAGTTTCCGCAATTTATACAACTCTGAGTCCAGCTGCAGACTAATTTAATGTATGAAGCTAGCTCATTGAAGAAAGTTATCTATTATTTTACTCTTATATCTTTCTTGTACTCCATGTAATAGATGTTAAGCATGGCATGCATCAATCAGTCAAGTGGAATATTGGACAACTTATTCTCTCATCCCTTTAATTGCATTACTTTCAGTTTTCTGTGGAACCTCTATGTGCCCACCGGTGTTTGCAAAACCTTTTTTCCAAATACTTATTAATTTATAGGGAAAATTGGTATAAATGTCTAGTATATTTTCTCTATTTAGAAAATAGGACATTAAGTATATCATTTTTTAAAAATGTCTTCTAACTTACGAAAATTTGGTGAAAATGCCATGTGACCGGCTATAGGCTGTTAACCAACCGATCACCTGTAAGCTGTCTTTTTACTTTCGAAAAAAGTCCCTTATTTAAAATTAGGACATTAAGTATGTCACTTTTTAAAAATACCTTCTAACTTACCAAAAAATGGTAAAAATGCCCCGTGGCCGTCTATAGACTGTGACACAACAGATCATTAATAAGGTGAACATCTTTTTCTGACGTGGCATTAATTTTTTTTTTTGTTGACTCACTTGTTAGGATGGGAAAAAAAAATATTAGTTTGAACTTATAAAAAATTATAATCCCCAAAAAAATTGTTTAAAATTTAGAAAATAAAAATCTTATTTGTGAAATTAATTTTAAAAATTATAAAATTCAAAGATTTAAAAATTTATTTCTGATATTTATTTCAAAAATTATGAAATTCATTTTAAATTCAAAAATAAAAAAAAATTATTTCTAAAATTTATTTTAAAAATTATAAAATTTATTTAAAATTCAAAAAATAAAAAAAATATTTCTTATATATTTTAAAAATTCTAAAATTTATTTAAAAATCAGAAAATTAAAAAATTATGATTTTTTTTAAATTTCTAAAATTCATTAATATTTTCAATTTTTTTTTTTACTTTTCTCTTATTATTATTATTTATTTTAAATTATGAATTAGGATAATTATATGAAATATTAATAAATAAATTTTAGATTAATATTTAAAAAAATTAAAAACTAAATTGTTCCATTCTTGTTCCCTAATTACAACATACTAAACCTTAATATTTATGGATGTCATGTAATCTTACAAAGACACCTACATGGAAGACGACGAAGAAGCCAACAATGCTTCGCCCAACCCACCCATCCACTAACTGATCGGAACCTGACCAATCACTCGATTCTTCGCCTATTCGCCCCCTCCCTGTCGCATCCGCCACCGCCAAAGTCGACGACATATTTTTTTCCATGCTAACAAATGAGTCAATAGAAAAAAAAAAAAAAATGCCACGTCAAAAAAAGAGCTTCACCTCATTAATGACCAATTGTGTCACAGTCTATAGACGATCTCGTGGCATTTTTACCATTTTTTGGTAAGTTAGAAGATATTTTTAAAAAGTGGTATACTTAACGTGCTAGTTTTAAATAAGGGAAACATACTGGTCATTTATACAAATTTTCCCGGAAGTAAAAAGACAGCTCACAGGTGACCGGCTGGTTAACAGCCTATAGCCGGTCACAGGATATTTTCACCAATTGTTCGTAAGTTAGAAGGCATTTTTAAAAAGTGTTGTATTTAGTGTCCTAGTTTCTAAATAGTGAAAACTTACTGGGCATTATACCAATTTTCCCTAATTTATAATTTCGGAAGTTGTTCGGAATTGTTTAGAAAAATAGCTTTAATTTTAGATAAAAAAGACAAGAAACCAAAAGTAGATAATAAATATTTCTTTTATTATTGCATAATAAATACTCCCTCCGTCCCGGCCCAATTTGCCTATCTTGGCCGGGCACGGAGATTAAGAAAAAGCAGATTTTGTGGAATCTTTGACTTTTTCAAAGGTGGAGATTGAATGTGGAGATTTTGAGGGTGGAGATTGTGAGAGAAATTTGCCATTTATGGGTAGGCAAATTAGATTGGGACAAACCAAAAAGGAAAGTAGGCAAATTAGAGCGGGACAGAGGGAGTAGAAGTTTTCTCCCTTACTCACAAGTTAAAAGTTGCTAATATCAAATATTCCCACTTTTATATTGATTTGACTAAAGAGTCAAACTTAAGTACCACATATGTATAGATCTTCTTATGTATAACGAGTTGACTTCACCAAGTGAATTTCAAATTTTCGATCAATTAAAAAACACCATCTAAAGAATATGATAAGTGATACTTTTTTCCAAAAAAAACATAATATTTTTTTATGAAAAATGTAATATTTTTTTAGAAAACTCAACAATTCACGTGTTTTTTAATAATTTAAGTGCTCTTATTATAACAACAAATTTTGTGTATAAATAATTAAACACAAAAAAAAAAAAATGTGCAAATTGAAAATATCAAATCAAAACAACTAGCGGTACAATATCTAGAATTCCTCTTATTCTCTCTTCAATGCGTATCAATTGGAGTTTGGAGTAGAGTTTTACTTAGATTTTCTCCGGATTTTGAGATTTGACTTAATAACGTTAATTCGAGGGTTCAACGCCTTAATTTGGAATTAAATGTAATTAATTGGGAAACTCCGTGAAGAATACATTGAATGTCGTTAGATCCACGAAGAACACCAATCACCTCAAACGCTTGGACTACTCTGGAATTCTTCAATTACTTCTTGCATTTGTGTCTTTACTTCTTGAGTTGTTCATTTTTTTGTGGAACAATGAGACCCTATTTATAGTTGTATGATGGAGAGCCCTAATGGGCTTAGGGTCTAAATGGAGCTATGTGATTGGTCCTTCACAATATCATTATCATTAAGATAATTATTAAATTAAATTGTATTTAATTTAATAATTTAATAATTACTGCAACACCTTGACATATGGAGCATTCTAATTGGTCCACCGTGATTTGATGTTTATCATCATCTCCTTGAATAATTACTAAACTAATTTAATTTAATTTAATAATATCTACATCATCTTGGCACGTCGCGTTTCCTAATTGATCAATAAAATAATCAATATAAACTTGATTTTCAACTCATATTTTATTACGTGGCGCATTTTAATTGAATACAAAGTTTTCGTATCAACACTTATCAAGTTTATATAAGTTTTCAATGTTAATATTTATATAAGTTCTTTTCTTATAACTATAAATTGATTCAACTAATAAGTTTGATTGCTTCAAAAGAATTACTTTTGAAAAAAATTAATATGTTTTAAGGAAAAAAAATATTATGTTTCTAGAAAAAAATATTTATTACTTTTACTTCCAATAGTAATACTTTTTCTAGAAATTGTAATACTTGGTTTAGGTCCGAACGGGGTGAAAAATATCACTTAATTGACTAAAAATATTACTTAATAAAATAAACACTGTGGTGATAATTTTATCAAACAATGTAACATTTTTTACCGATTAAGTGATATTTTTTGCCATAAAGTTAATACTTCTAGGGTATGTTTGTTTATGTCTGGAGCGTGTGCACGGAACGGAGTTAATCGGATATTTGAAAATATTCAGATATATACCAAACTTCGGTTATTTAAAAAATGAGTATTCAAAATCAATCTGAAAAATCGGAACAGTACGATACGGTTATTTATTTTTTCAGAACAATTCGGTTCAAAATTTCAAAACTAATGGAACAATTCAATTCGGTTCGGGTTCAGTTTGGATAACTGGAGATTTTTTACTTTTTGAATTACATATTCAATTTGAACAAAATATATTAACGTCTAATTAAAATAAATAATTTTATTACATCAAATTTATTTCCAACCCACTAACTTATGTTTTGAAAATTATATAATAATTAAATATAAGTTCCGTTAACTATTTATGTTAAGTATAAATAACTAAAAAAATATGAATAATTTAAATTTTAATTCTTATTTAAATTAATATTTTAGGGATAATATATTTTCAAATTTATAATTTATTATTTTATTCGGTTTTTCGGTTTTTCGGTTCAATACAACTCGGTACGGGTTTCGGTTCGAAAAATTGAGAAATATCCATTCCATACCAATGGTCACCGAAGCTTTTCGATTCATATCTTATTCGGTGTGAGTTTCGGTTCAATTTCGATACTCTCCAAACTCCATGCACAACCTAAGGCCTGGGGGGGGGGGGGAGGGGGAGGGGAGGGGCTGGGACACTTTTGACGGTAGTAAAATAGCTGGGGAAGTGAAAAGTGGTGTGTGTTTGGGTGGTTGTAGTGTTTGATATATTATTTGACTGTAAAAGGGTGATGTGATTTGTGTAAGATGTTGTTAGTTGATGGTTGGTTTAATGATAAAATTAGTATTGAGAATTGTGATTGATTGATAATGTGTATGATTGTTGATAAATGATGTTTGGTTGTTTGTGGTTAATTTTTTTATGTGACAATTTCTTTTATAATTTAAATAATTATTGTTTGTAAAATTAAATTAAATAATAATATTGTTAATGCGCAATCCGGAAAACACCCAATCGAACAGTAATTAATGCGAAAAGAATGTAAAAACACAGGATTTACGTGGTTCGATCCGGAGATCTACGTCCACGGGCAGAAAACGGCAATCGCCGGAGTGTTTCTTTTACTAGAATGTTGAGTTTACACGGAGTAATTCAGTACACAGAGTGCCAACCCTAATTCAGAGTTCTTTTCCTCTATTTATACTACTAAACCCAAGCCCTAACTAAATCCCTATAATCTTGCCTCCCAAATCTGCATGGCCGTTGGGAAAAGATCATGACAGTTGGGATTTACGTGACAGATTCGCATTCGCTGGGCCGAATGCGTGTTGCTGGGCCTGTTGGGCCTGGGCCTTCGCGGTTGCTGGCATGCTATTAACCCGACCCGAGGTACCCCGGCCCGAGGTAACCGGGTCATCCCTATCAAATATATTTATGAATGCTTATTTCCTTTTAATTACAAAAAGAATGGAATATTATAAATATCAACCATCAATTATGTTATCTCGTTAATCCGGTATGTTTCGAAAGAAAATTATCAATTTTGTTTCCAAATTCTACCGTCCATTCTACCGTCCATATGTCTAAATTCATTTGTTAATTAACCTAAACAATGATACTCTTATTCCAATTTGATAGTTTAATAATTTTCACTTATGCTTGTGATGAAAATACAACATAATATTATTAGAGACAAAAATTAACAACACAATTAATCCAGACCATAAAAATTTTTGGGCATAGCTGAAGCTATATCAAACTAAGTACATGGTCTTAGTTATATCAGTACACTATTCCAGCCATTATCACAAAAAAATAACACACCAAACAGGAACAACCCATCTAAAACGTAAGAGTGCATGAAAAAATAAAAGGTACGTGAAGAATTGCAAATTTGCCATGCGGCCAGATGCTACTTAATTTCACATGTTCGAATAACAAAAAACTAATAAGAATAATAACTGAGTATGAGTCAATAGATGTGGGTTACACAACCCAAATGACCTAATTTTCTTTCTCCGTCGGGTTTAGGGAAAAGAACACCTAGGTAGTACCTGGGTTGTGTGGTCGCATCACCGCCCTAGTCATTTGTGCAGCTGGGACTCCTTCCCCATCACCCCGACAATGCCCAGGAAATACACAATCTACATAGTTATACATCATTGTCCAAGTCATCACTGAACCTAGCCTTGTCCTCCGTACAAAGGATCCTTGCACACCATTCACTCCCTTGCAAGCTGGAGGGTTTTTTTGTTCGATTTTAGGTCCCCGATTGTTACTCAGGAGAACATTAAAGAAGTAGTCTACTACCGCATCCTCTTTCTCATTTCGTGCTTGCTCTTTATCCGACATAATGAGTTCATTTTCAAAAGAGTTTAACATTTCACCTGAGATCAAATTTAAATTATAGTTTTTGTTAAAGAATTTTGCTTGAGTATGGTATACTGTTCAAAGTATTCCACCAGATGAGGAACAAAATCTATAGGCCTTCTTTTGTGGGGTATCCACCAAATGAGGAACGAATCGACACATGTTGTTGAACTTAAGCTCATAGTCGGTCACAGTAAAACCTCCTTGAGTGAGACTCAAGGACTTGATCTCTCTCTTCTCTCAGTGCACCAGAGGTAGTACTTTTCCTTCACAGTTTTCTTGAACTCCTCCCAAGTCAACCCATTGCGTTCCTCAACAGTTCTAAGCCTCCAGTGACCATTCCACCATGTCCTTGCATCACCTTTCAACTGGAAAGCAGCACAGAACACCTTTTACACATCAATGCAAGCCATGTAATCGAAGATGCTCTGCAGTGTGAGCAATCATTCTTCAATAGCCGCCGGACCTTCAGTCCCATGAAATGTGGGCGGCTTGAAGTTGTTAAACTGGGCAATTATCTGAGCTTGAGTAGGTTCATGGTTATGTGGGGTGTTATGAGCTGCCCTCTTGTTAAAGGGTTGTGAGACCAACCAATAATTGTTGTCCATCTGGCGCGACTGTTTGCTCCCCTACACCCGAATTAACGGGTGCATTCACATAATTACCATTGGTTCTTCCAGTGGTCATGATCCTACATTTCAAAATAGAACAAATTATAGACCCGCAACAATATTTGAAAAAGATAAGAAACGAATGCATAAAGAAGAAAAGAGAAACAAACAAAGAGAGATAGAAAGTTTCAACTATATATAAATAAACAACTTTTATTTATATTACAACATTTTGAAACTTAAACAAGGAAATTACTGCTTTCACTAAAAAAAGTAAGTACAGAACATCACAACTATCTAACCGATACAATAGGCTGGTCCGGGCCATTTCCAAGCTCGGTCCAGGAAACAATGTCACTCCCATTGTCAGTATCACTACCCCCTCTCATCCTTCGCCTCCTCCCCCGAGTTCTTCTCCAGGTCTTCATCGGTTTCCTCCTCATCTTCTGGCTCAGGTGCCGGTGTAGCCACTAGCATTACATGAGCCTTTATTCGGATCTCCCCGAAGGCAAACATTTGTAGCAGCCTCCCAACTGCATATTAAAATCCGCCAACCGCAACCCTATCTTCGTACGACCTCTCCCTAGCCTCATTCCAAAGTTGGTACAGTGCCACACTCCAATGTTGCGGTAATTCTCGCACCAACTCCTCAACTTGCCTATAGGGATTTGCATTTCGTCCAAAAGAAAACCAAGCATTCAGTCGGTAAATTAAGTGGTGTGGGCTACTACTGGGTCTGTTGGGACCATTTCCCGAGGCTGTCCTAGCCCCAAAAGACTCCCGAACCTCAAACCTCACTCGTTTTCTTGGTCCCATTATCTTTCTTGCCATTCTATATATAAGGTGATGTACGTATGATTTTAAAGAAATACATGTCGATAAATATTGCATAACTTTCATGCTGACAATTTCTTGAATTGTACATGTCTGCATTTGTACCTTGAGCCGGCGATGGAGCGTGAGTGGATGGCATGAAAAAAATTATTTTATAAAATATTTTTCTCAGAACCGTAATGCTCTGATACCAAATGTAACAACCTAAATTTTCAAATAATTTTTAAATATTTTTAAAAAAAAAAAAATAAAGTTTCAATAATCGAACTTTGAATATCAAACCAACTACTAATTTAATCAACAAGCATTAACTTCAGATCCAATAAAAATAATTAATTTCCCAAATAGTAATTTATCCAAACACCTCAATAAAACCACTAACTTCATAAGTGTAATTAAAGCATAGTTTTAACGTGGAAGCACGTATCTAAGAGAATCTATTTGAAATAAAAATTTAAAGATAAATGTTGAGGCACCAATCCATCCATTTTCCTCTGCCGGCTCAATTATCCTGAAAATTTAGTTTCAGAAGGTGAGCTACATCTAACTCGTAGGGTTTAGTTTGTCAAAAATAAATACAAAGAAAATAGAGCATTTTGTGCGCAGAGGGTGTGTGTATGTGTTACCTGAGTAACATTCATAACATTTTAAACAATTTGCATCATATGTGACTTTCGTCAACATTCGTAAACATACAACATATCATCAACTGGTCAGGATATCATATTCGGATCATATAACGATCACTTATTCACATGCATACATAAATACAAAATTCATCTCATATATTTGAGTTTTAACAACCTTGAAAGTAAGCCCCACGTTAAGAAACTTCGATTGGTAGCGGCTGAAGGGTTTGGTTGCATCGAAACTTACAGAGAGACTCTGGTTGTTCAGTTTTCGGAGTCAGAGACTAATCTACAGGGGAACCAGTGTCGTTTTGTCTTAATCGGCGAGTTCTCTCAGGGTAGCCCCCTTTTTTAAAATATTAGAGCAAATTTACCTGGTTTTGGCTTTGTGTGCTATGTGTTTATTGGTGCTACAAACATTAAACATATAATGCTAAAATCTATTAGTGAGGATGATTATCAAAGATTTTAGGCTAAACAAATCGTGTGTATGGGAGGATATCCGATGAGGGTTTTTAAATGGTCAAAAGAATTTGATACCAAATTTGAATCTCCAATTGTTCTTGTTTGGGTTTCTTTTCCTGAGTTACCCATTCATTTGTTTGATAAAAAGGCTATTTTCAAAATTGCTTCCCTGCCAGGTCCCCCTTGAGGATTGATGAGGCTACGGCTGGCCGCACTAGGCCTGGTGAGGCCAGAGTGTGTGTTGAACTAGACCTCACCAAACTAAGGGCTGATGAAATCTTCATTGGCTGTGGGATAACTTATTTACCCAGAAAGTGGTCTTTGATATAACCCCCTAGTACTGCTCCAAGTGCAAGCACTTTGCATATTGTTCTTGATTGCTTCAATGATGAGTATAAAAGAAAATTGCTTTGAAAACTGGTACTAATATAATAGTTCATAATCCTAAACCTCCTGAGAAGCATTGGGTCCCTAAGGACAGTAACAAAGAGACTAGTAACCCCAATGATGCCATAAATGATCTGAATATAGGAAAAAGGAATAATCCTATTATAGATGAAGGGATGGGAATGGCCTCTAGGTAGGCATGAGAAGGAGTTGCTTGTTGAATAGTTTCCTCTTACAGGAAATGGTCCTAACTACAATCCTTTAGATAAGGGGAATGGTGTTGCCACCACTCTGTTGGATCTAATAATGACATTTTCGTCCCCCAGCCTGGTTTCGGTCATGTTGGAACCTCAAAAGGGAATGAAAATGTGATTCAGGAAATTTTTTAGGGCCTAAGGGGGATTTTCTTTGACCCCTTAGATGAATTTCTGGTCCATGATAACTCATTTTCTAAATTGTCTATGCACCCAGAAGAAGCAGATACAATGTTAAAACATCATGCTATTGTTGATGATGAAACTAACTCTTTTGTACACATGCCCCCTTTGCATTAGCTTCTTGATGTGGAACTAGAGGAAGAAAGGGACTCCATCTCCTGTGATGAAGGTTTTAACACTGAGCAGAGGCGAAAAATTTGTAAGAAGAAAAATAGGAAAAGGAAAAAGAAGGCTAATGATCCTCTTGTTATGAAAACAAGAAGGGGTACTATGTTCACTAAAGGTAACTCCTCTAATTTGACATGATTGTTCTTACTTGGAATGTGAGGGGTCTTGGAAATAAAAAAAATAGAACCTATTTAAAAAATCTATTCAGAAAAGAGAAGTCTGATATTTGTGCTATTTTAGAAACTAAATCTTCTGATATATATATATATATATATTTTTTGAAGGACTAAATCTTCTGATATTGATAATTTCTTTGTGTGTTCTGTTTAGAAATGTGATTGCTAATACTAATGGAAAAATTTGGGTGATGTGGAATAATCCTGTTCAACTTGATATGACTTTCTCATTTGATCATATGATTGATGTGTTGGTCTATAATGTTGTGATTGAATGCAAGTTTTTCTGCTTTTTTTGTGTATGCTTCTTGTTCTAGAACTGTTAGACTACATCTGTGGGATAATCTTAGAAACCATAGGCATGATAATGAGCCTTGGCTTGTGAGTGGAGATTTTAATACTATTCTTACTGTTGATGAAAAAAAAGATGGGGGCCTTAAGGTTAAATCTATGGATGATTTTATTAAAACTTTGATTGATTGTGGCTTGGAGGATGCTGGCTACTCAGGTCTCTTTTATACATGGCATGCTAACCATGTATTTGAGAGGCTTGATAGGGCTTTGGTATCTTCCAGTTGGTGTGATTTGTTCAATAAATTTGAAGTTAAACATCTGTATAAAGGTCCTTCTGATCATTGTCCCTTGCTTATGTCCTTATCTTCTATGAGTCATAGTGTCAAGTCTTCTTTTAGGTTTCTTAATGCTTGGACCAAGCGTCACACATTTCTAAAGACAGTGGAGGATTCTCGGAATCTTCCACTGGATTAGAAAGGAATGCTTAGGGTTCATCAGAAACATTTTAGACTTAGATTATGCCTTAAAAGTTGGAACAAATAAGTGTTTGGGAATATCTTTGATAGGGTGGCCTAAGCTGAACAGAGCCTGATGGATCAGAAAGTTGTTTACTTGGGTGACCCATATGACATTCAGTTGATTGCCCTCAAGCAAAAGCAAGTTGAGTCATCACTTGCTCTTGCTTTGGAGGAATTTTATTGGAGACATAAATCAGCCTGTAAATGGCTTAGGGAGGGAGAGAAAAATACTGTCTATTCTCATGCCTTAGTTAAAAAGAAAAGATTTAAAAATAGAATTAATGAGATAAAGGTTTATGTTGTGATTATTAGGGAACCTAATCAGCTTAATAAAACAACATGTGATTTTTTATGAGAAAATGTTTACCACTGAACCTTGTGATTTGAATGGTGTTGTTTTTAGTACTATAAAACATGTTGTGAATGAGCACAATATTCTACTAATTTTTGCTGTCCTCCTAGCTTGCGTGAGATGTATGATGTTGTCCATAATATTGATAAGGATAGTATGGTTGGCCCTGATGGATTCTCAGCCATGTTTTATCAATATTGTTGGGATTTCATTATGGATGATTTAATTGAGGCTGCTAAAGAGTTTTTTTTTCTAGGTGTTCCTATGTCGAGCTGTTTTACTTGTACCTCAATTGTTGTCATCCCTAAGAGAACTCACCCTACTAGCTGGGCAGAGTTTAGGCCTATAAGTCTTTGTAAAGTAATAAACGAAATTTTAACTAAGCTGGTCATAATAGGTTAGCTTCTGTCCTCCCTACATTGGTCTCTACTGCTCAAAGTGGGTTTGTTCTCACTAGAGACATTACTGATAATATCATTCTTGCCCAGGAAATAATTCATGAGCTTAATTCTAAAAGTAAGAATAGTAAGATTATTCTTAAGATTGACTTGCAAAAAGCTTATGATAGAATTGAGTAGCCTGCGGTTTACAAAATTCTGAGGCTGATGGGCTTTCTGAGCTTTTTGTGACCTATGTTATTAATGCTTCTAACAGTTTCGTGTTTTCTCTTGTGATTAATGGCTCCCATACAGGTTTTTTAAATCCAGTAGAGGCATCAGACCAGGTGACCCTCTTTCTCCTAGCCTTTTTGCTATTTTCTCTAATGTGATTACTTATGGTTATCTGGAGTTATTTGACCTTTATCCTAATTTAAAATATAATAAAAGAGGCATGTTCATACCTTCTCTCTATTTTGTTGATAACACTATGGTGTTTGCCTCTGCTAAAGTTTCTGCTTTCAAAAAGCTTTTGAACTTTCTTGCTCTTTTTTAAAAAGTCTCTGGCTAGAAGCTCAACTATTCCAAAAGCTTTGCAATCTTTGAGAAGCATGTGTCTAATTATAGTAATAATAGGCTTTTGGAGCTTTCTAAATTTTGTGGAAGATAAATTACCTTTTAAATATTTAGGTGTTCATTTGTTTAAAGGTACAGTAAAAAATGCTTTTCCAAGATCTTTTTGAGAAATTAGGGATAGACTTAGTGGTTGGGACATACTTTTTCTTAGCATGGGGAGGAGATTGGAACTTATTAAGAGTGTTCTAAATTTCATTCCTATGTATACCCTTAGGGTGGTTGGTGCCACTAAACATGTCATTGACATATTTCATAGGGCCTTTTATGGGTTCCTGTGGTGTTCTGCCAATGATCACAGGCATATTCATTGCACGTCTTAGGAAAATTTGTGTTTTCCTAAGAAGGAGGGTGGCTTAGGGGTTAGAAACCTTTATGACATCAATAGAGCTTTTGCTTCTTATACTTGGTGGAAACTTAGAACCTCTAAAGTTCTTTGGTGTCAATATTTGCATATGAAGTACTTGAAGTATACTCACCCTTTCAATGCTGAAACAGGGGCTAATCGATCTCATTTTTGGAGAGAGTGGGTCTTGTGTGCACTCAATACACAATAAGCTAATTGTACACCCTTCATTTTTAATGGTCGGACTCCAAAAACTCACTCAATTACAGCGAATTGAAAATTCGCGTCCGCAGAAACGGGGTATGCTCCGCAAACCCCGAGCAGATTTCTTCTTTTTTTTTTTTACGTTTTTTTAATACAGGTTTATTTTATATATAAATTAAGGGTGCATTTGTTGATAGAATGTATGGTGTGGTCCAGTGGTTATAAACGCGTAGGTTGAGGTGCCCAAAAGCCAAAGGTGCTGTGTTCGAATCCTATCCTTGCATTTTGTTGTTATTTTGCTTTTCCTTTGATTTATTTTAGATTATATAAACAAATTATATGTTAAATTGTATATAAATGGTTTGTGGCCTAGTGGTTTGTTATGCAATGCAAATGTCTTCTAGGTTATAGGTTCGAATCCTACTCCTTTTGATTACAAATTTTATTTTTATGGATTTTCTTCTATATGTTATAATTTATATTATTATTTTTTGCTTTATATATTAATTTATAAAATTAACAATAATTATTAATATATATTATTTAATTAAATAATAAAAAATGATAACTCCATAATTCGCTTAAATACAACTCAACTACAATTTGCGTAAATTTATTTTTAAATTTGGATTTGTAGTATCTCTTTTCTTTTCTTTTTCTTTTTAATTTACAATGTTTTATGTATTTATAATTTATTAATGACTTTTATTTGGTAACACAATATATACTATTAAACAACATAATATATATTATTAGACAATATAATATATACTATTAGACAACATAATATATTATTCAAAAAAATGTGTAGTTGTAACTAGTAAACTTATATTATTAGAAAACATAATATATTCTATTAGGCAACATAATATGTACTATTTGCAACATAATATATACTATTAGACAACATAATATATTATTCAAAAAAATGTGTACATGTAACTAATAAACTTATACTATTAGAAAACATAATACATTCTATTAGGCAACATAATATATTATTAAAAAAAAAATTGTACCTGTAATTAGTAAACTTATACTATTAGGAACATAATATATACTATTAGGCAAAATAATATGTATTATTATGCAACGTAATATATTATTAAAAAAAATATATTGTACCTGTTACTAATAAACATATACTATTAGACAACATAATATATACTATTAGGAAACAAAATATATACTATTAGGAAACATAATAGGTTATTGGATTAACTAATAATTAATTATATAAATTAAATTAAGTAATAAATAAAATATAATCACAATTAAAAATAATAATGGTTGTGAAAAGAAAGAATAAAATCCGTACACAAACATATCAAACACACACATCTTATCAATTTGGACAACACATATAATATAATGCAACCCAAAAAACATGAAATAAATAATTTGGACAACACATATAATATAGTGCAACCCAAAAAACATGAAATAAATAATTTGGACAACACATATAAATATAGTGCAACCCACACTACAAGAATTTTTCAAATAGACAACATATTTTATCTGTTGTCTAGTTATAAATAAGTCTGTTATTAATAGTGGTGTTGTTAAAACTACCTTTTGGCAACAATTTAAATTGTTGTCTGTTCAGCAATAAACAACGATTTCTACAACAGTATAAAACCGTTGTCTATTCAATTACAGACAACAGTGGAGAACTGTTGACCTTCTTGTAAAACCGTTGTCTTTATAAGTAAAGGCAACAGATTGAATCTGTTGTCTTTTTAGCAAAGAAAACAAAAAAATTTGTTATTTTTTATTATTGAATATGTCGTTTAAATGCATATTCCCATATGAAACACCCAATAGTCAAAACATCATAAAATATTTACGAAACATCGAATACAAACTAATTTCAATAAATTCATCACACATTAAATTAATTACTATAATACACTCCGAATTCTTAAACTGAATAAGTCCTAAAATGAAATCAACTCTTATTTACTCAAACAATTCTTATATCTATATCAAAACCAAATCTTTCTACATATTAAAGTTCTAATATTGCGGTCAACGAGTGTAATAGCTTTCTCCGTCGGCAGCCTAAGCAGGTAGAACTCTGTTCGAAAGTATAGTATAAGACCCAAAAAGAAAAGCAAGCTTATTAATAAAAAGAATAAAAAAAAAAACAAATCAATAATTTTAGAAAAAAAAAATACCACAATAAAATTTCACCAAAAACAAACTGAAACATACCTTTTTTAATTTTCTCCAAGGAAGCAAATAAGATTTTCTTTTTGTCTTCCTCAACCACTACAAACATCCATTAGATAAGGCATGAGTTCATAAATATAGCCCCCCATCGATAATCAAAAAGTAATAGAAGAAAAAAATAAGTAATAGAAGAAAAAAAATAAGTGATCTGAGAAAAATTACTATATAAACACTAATATCAACTAATTATTGTTCATTCATATTATTAAAAGCTCTATTAAGCAAAAAAGCTGAAACATCTCTAATTGCTGCCTTGATTACAAACTTCTAGGACTGCCATTTGGCCTACGATTTTTTCCTTTTTCCCAAAAATGTGTTTCTTTTTTTTAAGAAAAAAAAAAGAGAAAAGAAAAGAAATTCACCAGTTCAGATGTGTGGCTATAATGTATCTAATGATTCTGCTGTGGGGTTGGGAAGAGGGTTAAAGATAAGAAATTTGGTCATCTAGATCTGTTAGATGAGAAGTTGCGGTAAATATGTAGAATTTTGGTAAGCTTGAGCAAGAAAAACGTGATAGCAAGAGTGGTCAGAAAACAGAATCAAACAACCAAAAAAAGAATTTTATAGTAAAAGGAAAACAGAAACATGATTTTGTTTCAAGACATGACATAGATACCTGCTTTTTTAGTTGATGCTTCATGTAGAGAGTACTGGACATCTCTTTCTTCTCTTCCAACTCCTTAGCGAGTTGCTCAGTTTAAGCGTCATCTTTAGAGTGTCAGTATATCGTACTCTTAATTTTCAATTAGAAATTCAGACCTCAAATATCGTCATCTGAACTAATGAAATCTAACTCGATCATCTTTTCGCCACCTTTCTTGGCATCTTGTCCTGTGGCCTTCTGCTCATCTGTTTTCAGTTTTTTCGTGTCTGTTTCTTGATTTGGTCTGAACATGGGGAACCAAACACAGAGAATTCAGTATGGGGAGCACAAGAAAATGAGAAAATATAATAGGAAATAAGATTGACAAATTTTAGACCACCTGTTATTTGGTCTACTCATTTTCTGATGTGGAAGATTAGTTGTTTTATTTGTTACTTTAGGGTCCATTTTCCTGTAATTCAAGTACATTTTACCAGTGATAAGGTTATGAAGGAGTCAGGAACATAACTATGATAAGTGTATAAGCAATCCCAATCTACCTGTAAGGTGAGTCAGAAACCGTATTCCTTGAGAATGAATGCTTGTCGTCACTTTGTCTGCATTGCTGTAAGAATGTAAGTTGAGACTGAGATTTAGCAACAACCAAGTGCATTTTGCAGTATATTTATCTAACCGACACGAAATGTCCCTTGAGTATTGTCTCTTTGCAAATTTAGGAAGATACACTTTCAGCATTGCATTCAACATTACACAAGCAAGGGACTAAGGTTAAAAAATGAAAAATGATACATAAAAAGTAGGCCAAAAAATATGAAATAAATAAGTATAGAGTGGGATTCGAACCCACTCCCACACGAATCCCTAAAGGGCTTCAGCTCATGCACATCACCACTTTGGACAATATATTTATAATACAAATATTTCCTTAAATATATTAACATATTTGCTGAGTTTAAAAAACATGAAATAAATAATTTGCTGAGTTTAAAAAACATGAAATAAATAAATGGGGAGTGGGGTTCGAACCCACCCCCTAACGAAACCTTGAAGCGCTACAGCATGCGCACATCACCACTTTGGACAACACATATTGAAATACAAATGCTGCTTTATATATATTAACATATCCGGTGAGTTTAAAAAAGAAGGAAAAAAAAAAAAAAACTGACCCCCCGGGTCAGGCGCGACTCGCGTGGAAAAATCTGGATCCAAGTGTACAATAGCCCTATTGTGTGTTGGGTGCACATAAGTTTTTGTCTTTTGGAGAAGGTTACTTAAAGTGCAGGAATTCATTGATCAGAACCTATTTTGGAGAATTGGACAAGGTAATATTTCATTTTGGTTCGATAACTGGTGCTCATTCTCACATTTATGTCATTATGCTGAGGTTTTTAATGTGGTGAGAAGGTTTGTGAATATTGACAGAATGGTAGTTGGGATATTAGCAAACTTCTTTATTGCTTCCTAATATGATTGTTGTTTATATCTGCTCTATGCCTTTTGATATGCGTATGCATGATATCCCTGTGTGGAAACTATCTTCTAGTGGTTTCTTTATATTTTTTTCAGCTTGAAATTCCCTGAGACTTCCCAGGCCTTTATCTGCTTGGGGGTCAATGATGTGGTCCAAAACTATTTTTAGTTCTCATTCTTTATTTCTTTAGAGATTAATCAATAATTTCCTGTCCCTTGATGATAGTCTCATAAAAGGAGGTTTTGTGGCCATCTCTTGGCACCTTTGTCGTGAAGAGACCAACCATAATTTTGTTCATTATTCCATTTCTTGGCAAGTGTGGAGCTATTTTGCAAATATTTTCCACATTGTTGTGCCTATTGATATTTATGTTCTTAATTTGCTTTCCTTGTGGTTTTCTAAGAAGCAGAATGCAGAACACATTTGTGTTACTTTATCCTTCCTCGTGTTAATGTTCATTTGGTGTGCTAGGAATAATTCTAAATTTCAAGTTAAAATGCCTTCTGTTTCACAGATCCAACGACAGGTAGTGGATAAGCGTAGAGCCCTCTCTAGTGCTAATTTGCTCCCATTGGATTATGGAGAGGCTTTAGGCATTTGGCTGAGATTTGGAATATCTCTATTATGAGGGGGGAAAAAAATTTGGTCCGTTGGAAACCCCCAATGGATGATTTTTTAAAAGTTAACACTAATGGGGCGTCTAAAGATAACCCCAGCCTAGTTGTGGTTGGGGAACTCATTCGGGACACAAATTCTCATCTTATATGAGCTTTCTATAAATTTTTGGGCAATAAAGACACAATGTCTTCTGAGTTGATTGCTATTGTTGAGGCACTTAAAATTTGCTCTAGAAAGGAATTATCCAAAATTTGGTTGGAAATGGATTCTTTGACTATCTTTAATACGTTGAAAAGGGACACGGTGGGGCACTGGAACTATCAAGCCAAGATTGCAAACATTAACAAACTTTCAAGGGTGACGGAGTTGAAGGTTTCTCACGTGCATCATGAAGGCAATGTTGTTGCTGACCACTTAATCAACCTGTCGGTGAAGAGAAAATATGACTTAGAATTTTGTAATATCGCTGATTGTAAAAGCCTTCGTTGCTTTTTGTATTTAGACGCTATGGGCGATCCTAACTTTAGATTTCTTAGATAGGCGTTTATTGTTGTTGTCTATTTCCCTTTCTGTGTATAAACTCTCTTGAGCTATTTTAATTAGGTTAGGGGTCCATGCCTTAACCCTCCATCAGTTTGATGGTTGCCCAAAAAAAATTTTGACCAAATCTATGATAGGTTGAAAAGTAGAGATATTTTAGGATTTAGCCCATAGAGAAAATTTGTAGAATTTATTGAAAGTATCTAAAACGTCAATTAATTAGACAAAAAGAATAACTAACTAGAAAGTCAATTATTATGGAACGTAGGGAATATTATATTATGAGAAATGATATGTAATGATTAAAAGGTTGTTGAGATTGATGAGTTTATATTTTAACAGATGATATACATAATGATTGATTGCTTATGTAATAAACGAAAAGATAATTAATGAATTTGTGAAAGAGGATCAGATTTTAGATGAAGAATATGCTAAATTTAGATGGAGCACATCATCCTACTTTCTAGTCCGAGCATCCCCATATAAATTTACCTAGTCATTGTCACTCTAATTGTTACTCGTTCCTTCTCTTGCGTATCAATTTAAGCATGTTCATATTTTCAGACTCAGCCACATTATTTTCACTCGTACAAGTAACAGCAAATATTTTATATCCACTCTCTTTAAAAAAATGACCCGAAAGTCATGATATTCTCTATATGCTTATGAATTTAGACATACATATATTTAGAAACTTTTCAATTAATTTTTGGTATATCACAAAACTCATCCAATACTTGTCAATACTCACGAGTTTCAAGATATAATATTTCAAAAATTGAAAGCTTATCGGCTATGTAGGACATTTCGTGTCATGTTTTTAAGTCTATTCTAGATATATGTTGCCATGAGTTTGGTAAAATGGGCAAAAACAACATATTCATAGAGGTGTAAGTATAAAATACCTACACTTATATTATTAACAAAGGGCGCTATTCGTGTTGTCCCTTGAGATTAGTTTATACAATCACTTCCTCTCAAAAAGATTTATACGATCACTTAAAAAAAAAAAAAAAAAAAAAATTGGAGTGATTGAGAGGGTGTTTGGCTAAGCTTATTTTAAACATCTTATGAGTTGTTTCAACAGCTTATAAGATGTCATTTTTAAGGAGCTTATAAGTTAACAAAGTGTTTGGATAAAAGAGCTTATAAGCTTGCAATTGAATATAGTGATTTAGCTATAAATTTGGGTCTAATTTAAAAATTAATATTAAACGCACATTTTAATTAGTGTGTGAAGTGTGTGTAGTGTGTGAAATGTGTGTAATGTGTGTAGAGTGTGTAGTGTGTGTAAGTGTGTGAATTGTGTGTGAAATTTGAGTGAAATAATTAAGATCTTAAAAAATAAGATGAAAATAAGTTGGGGTATAGCAACTTATTTTTTTAGATCTTATAAGCTTTTAGAGCTTATTTTTTAATTTTATAAGCTCCTAAACATCTTATTTTGCCAAACACTTTGCAAGAGCTTATAAGCTCCTAAATATCTTATAAGATGTTTTTAGGAGCTTATAAGCTCAGGCAAACACCCTCTGAATAGAGATCGGATGAAAGGGAGTAGATTATGAAGTACAATGCAACTTAGTCAAACTAGTTTTGTTTGGTAATTTTGAGTCAGAAACTTGAGAGAATGAGATTGATCAATTCAAACAAATATAGACCTAACATGATAACATATCTTAATCATCCTATCTTTCTGATATGTACCAAAATTAAGATATCTCACAAATGCTATAGTCAAACAAATTATCAAACCTAATTTTCTAATGCAACCCTTCATATATGGGACTAACAAAATACTTACTACTTTATGCTTTTAATGCCACCTACACTACTTTCTAAATCAACTTCCATATATATAGAATTTCAAATTCTATTTTCTTTATTTCAAAAATAAACAAGAGAGAAGAGAGTCATCTTCTTATGTATAAAAATAAAACCGTCCCAAATTAGAAGATCTAATATTTCCTCGCTCAAACTTCTTTTGCCATTTTCGAAAAATATTAGTTTTAGACATTATCGTTTGACAGCAGCACAATTCATGTTAAATGATCGTATATTTGCCTAAAATAACATTATCTTAATACAGTGGTAACTTCCTATATTCAGTAATTACTGATGAAGTTTATAAAAGGAGATATTATCACAAACTTTTATAATTAGTCCAAATCCATATCCTACGTAATATTTTTCGCGCAATCAAATTCTTTCTTGATTGCAATCAACAATAATTAGGGCGTTGATTCCATGAATTCTTGCATGATGTGAAATTTATCTTCGTGGTATTTTGTACCTGCAATAGTCAATATATGGAAATCATATTCATAATCATTGATAAACATACCATGTATACTTTTGTAGTCCCCCCCCCCCCCACCAAAAAAAATTGTAGTCCTAATATCTTCTATAAAATTAGAAAAGTATAATTACGATTATGCTTAGCAACTCAGAGTCCATTCTGTTTCATTATATAAGACGTCACTTGTATGACACCCAAGTGTCGTCGTTCATCGATAAAAAATGGTCTCCAAATAGATTATTATTATTATTATTATCTTAATATAATAATGAAAACATCCCTAAATTACAAAGATAAAAAAATTTCTTACTTTTATATATTGATTATAATTTTCACTATATTATAACAATATAAATATATCAAATTTTATTATATATTTATGTTAAAGGGTGATGCATAGTATGGGAAATACCATAACACAATGGAGGGGTTATCCACATTAAGTGAGGAGCCTTTACATCTATGATTGATGATTGATGTCAAATTCCCAAGTCTAATATTTCTTTAATCTTTATATCGATATTAAAAAGATTTGTAATTTCATCCAAAAGAGTACTCAAAATTTAAATTAATTTGCAAATATTATTGTTTGTTTCAATCAGTCATTATAAAAAAAATTGACAAAATTAGTTCAATAAAGAAATTAGAAAAATGATATTTTAGATTTTCAAAATCAATAAAAGAGTAACTTGAAAGGTGCCCTGCGCTATCTAGTGGTGAATCATTTGTGTAAGTAAACGGGGAGCCCACATGGAGTTGGGCCTCAACATTAATGGGTATAATCTTAAGCACAATTAAGGACCTGATGAGGCCCATGTTGTTTAAATGAAGGCCCAGATGAAATCTAGTCCGTTGAAAATTTGATACAATTTCGTTACCCACTCTCATTCACTGAGAAAACGATTGAATCTTATCAAAGCAACGGAGGATCGAGCAGCTTCAAGTTTCGGGAAGCTTCGCCGGTCGTCGGGTAATAAGGTACTTCGATGAAATTGTTGTTCTTCACTGTACATGCCTATAACTAGATATTCGTTCTGTGATCTCGGCGGTTCTTATCAATGCCTCGATCCCCTATCAACTGCTCAACTTTTTGTGTGTTAATATTCGCTGCGTTCCAAATTATCCCTAAATCTTTGTTTTAGCACAAGATCAGAATCTAAACTCACTCATTTAGATTCAGAGTGGCGGATCTGCTTATTGTACGAAGTGAAAATTATGTCCTTTTTTCGCAGGTTAAGTGTTTTTGAGGAAAACCAATTGGAGATGGGGTTCTTGGTGACTACCTTAATATTTGTTGTGATCGGGGTTATTGCATCATTGTTAACCAGAATCTGCTGCAACCGAGGACCCTCTGCGAATCTGTATGTTAACATTCTTTTCACTGTTGGAGTTCTTTTCTTAGATTGCTTGAACAATCTCTCTCTCTCTCTCTCTGTATGTGTGTGTCAGCATCTGATTTGGATCCTTTTGAGTAACTTCATGGTGCGTTTGGAGGAGTGGCATACATTATATATATGAATAAAGAATAGAAATGTCTGACCCTTGTATTGTGTGTCTCTCTCCAAATGCGCCATGGAGTTATGTTAGAAGATCGAAATCTTATTTTTTGAGTAATGTGATCTCAAAATTTCAGTGCAGTTTTATTATAGACTTCCTTTAAGCTCTCTAGATTTCTTGTTTGGCCGTATATGAACCCTAATTTCCTTTTTTTCTGTTTTAAATGAGAATCCAAGTTAATAACCCCAAAGTTATAGGCTGTCCTCTAGTAGAATTGATTCATGCCACGTCCACTATTTGATAATTGTGATAGCTGGATACCTGTACAATGATCATGCAGATAATGAAATTGCATCTTCAAAAGTCACTTTTTTTCTTTTTGGTAGCAAGAAGTTCATGGCTGATTTTTCTGTACAATGCAGGTTACATCTGACGTTGATAATTACAGCGACAGTGTGTTGTTGGATGATGTAAGTTCATCTCCCTTATTTTAGAAATGTCAGATAAATGCTTATAGTGATTTGCAGTAATTTATCCCATGTCATGCTTTGATATTTCTGTCTTAACGTTGTTGTGTTTAATTTGTGCTGCAACAACTTTGATAGAGTGAAGACGGCAGGGTCCGTAGGGATAATTAAAATAATGAAAATATGTAGATAGTCAAAAGTGGCCACAGAGAGAAATCTCTGCCACAGCGATAGCTGCTAAACGTAATCAATCCCATATAACCCTAACTCTAATGAAAACCCTTATTTAGATAATCTGAAACTAATGCCCATGCATAAAGCCCATAACTAATAATAATGAAACAAAACACAGACTCATAAACCAACTCCAACAAGCCTGCTGCCTTGCTCTTCCCGCACTGAGTGTAAACCTTCCGAGGAACACTCGGCGTCTATGTCGGTCGGACTCTTCATTTTAGGTGAAGTACCCCTGTCGACACGATACCGACACTTAATACATACCTGACCCTCCCCCAGAAAAGAGGACACTCCAAATTATGGGCTTCGGTTTTTATATAATGCCTTCAATATTTATTAATACTAATGGGTTATGACTTAATTTATTTATCTTTAGAGATACGAGAGTTATGTACTCATTTCTTAATCTATCTTCAAGGGACAACATTAATTCAATTTTAATAATAATGAAACCAAAATCTTCTACTTCAATTATTATATATGAAATATTTAAATTATTTATTTCTATATCTAGGCGTGTCCTTGTACCCGTGTCCTAATTTTGGATCCTTTTCAGCCGTATCCACGTATCCTGATATTTAGAAGTTAAGAGGTCTGATTCCTAGATACATACTCGTGTTAGATACCCATGCCCGAGTCCAAGCAACATAGCTCGGCGCCCTGCTATCAAAATTTATTCCTTTAAGCTGTCTCATGAGAAGTAGATTGTGTAACATTTACATGATAGTGATGTTGCAGTCTTGTCCCTTTTAGCAAACTGAATTTCTATCCTGAAACCCCTTAAGAACTCCCTCTGTACGCCCTTTATTAAGAAAAGAACAATTTCTACTTGGTATACAAAACTAGGCTAACTATTGCACTGCAGCGAAGTCCTTGGTCTGTTGTTAAATTATTTTGAACTTTGGAGAATTGGACTACTCTTCTACATAGATAAGTATGGAAACAATGTAAATATGTGAAATTATGTTAATCTTTTAGATATTTTGTTTACTAATAAAGAATGAATACAAAGATTTGGGAATCAGAGGGATGAGAATCCCTACAGGGTGGGGGTGGGGTGTTGATACACTAGGGTGCAATGCTCTAGTCTATAAATATCAGAAGCTAAAAGCACTTTAAAGCGTTTATATTTGGAAACACACACCATGCCTCTCTAAACTCAGTCCTATTCCGGACCTTGTCTAGTTGTTTAATCTAATTCTCACACTCTTATTCTTTTGTTCCAACTGGAGCAACAGATGGCTTAAATGATAACTTCAAACAGCAATTTGCCCTTTCCATTAATAAGACTTGCAAGATTAAAATGGAAGTAGTTCCCAACTGATTGAGGAATGTCCCAAGTCAGACCCAGTTAAAAGAGCACCTCGTTCCAAAGTGAGAAAGAGAAGGGGCAATGCAGAAAGTCGTGATCCAGCTGCTTTTACACAGCGTAAGCAAGTTTTGGGATAAGAGGATGTGTGGACCGCGTGTCTGAAACACCTAACAGGTCAAGAAGAACTTAACCTTTTTAGTTATGGTGGTTTTCCAAACTGCTTTGGGAAAAAGGGATAAGCACTTTCAGTGGAAAAGGACAAGAAGAAATATTTGCATGAGAAAACTCCAGAAAAATCCAATTCCCATCTTCTATAATCACCCATATTCTGTGACAATTCAAGTAAAGAACACATGTTGGGAATTTCAGAGTCTAAGAATCAAGTGAAAATCCATGTTAGTTTATTAGGTCTTACACATCAATAGAGCATAGTCTTGTGAGTCACATCAAGTGAAAACGCATGGATATGCTGGGGAAGTAAGTAGGTCTCGTTGGAATTGGTGAAATAACACTTTGAATCGTTTTTATAAATGTTACAAACTTGCTAACACTATATTTTAATGGATAGAACTCGCCGTTTTTAGAGCCTGGGATTTTCACACTTCAGCATTCTCCATATCGAAATGGTGAATGATCATGCATCTTGGATCAGCTCATGTAATCAAATTGTGAATTACTGTTTCCTCTGTTGTTTCTTCCGTTTGAGAATTTGTAGAGACCATGTATTCTGCTCTTTCTGATCTAGCATCAGCCGAGTTTGGTTAGTGGGTGCTTGGTTTTTTTAAGGACACAAGCTCCTGCAAGACATGTAGTTTGTTAGTAATAAGGTCTCATAGATAGGAAAAGTAGTTCATGCAATAATTTGAGCATAGCCTAGTGCTATTCTTTTCCTCGCTGGAGGGTATTTTGTCGTTTTCTCTTTTTAGTTTCTGGTTTAATGTAGGAAATGTGCAGGCAACTCAGTCTGTTCGACCTTGCACCGAGTGCAGTGTACTAGTGTAGGGTCAGGCACATATTTTACACACCCATGTATAGGTATGTGTGAGTGCTGCAAATATGTGGCTGACCCGTACCCGGTGTAGGGTTGAACACACTTCTTGTATAATAATCAGAGTAACAATTATGTTGTGGATGTGTAGGTGGGCAATTGTATACCTGGCGCAGATGAATCCTCTGATTGTTCCGATTTTGAATGAAACGGAATGATATTTTCTCTGAGAAGCATATGAAGCCAAGAGCTGCATTGTTGAGTGAATCGAAGAGCATACTGTACCCGGAATCCTCGATTTGTATGAAGCCTTTTATTTTTTATTTTTGAGAGAGATTAAACTTTTATTGATGAAACAACTTGTAAGTTATTACCAAGTTACGATGTAATAATCCCTATGTCTGTCTTCTCTTGTTGGTTTGTGAATGACAACATATTAATTTCAACACTATGAAGAAATAAATATTATTTTAATTTTGTGTGCTTCAATAATATCAGAGGACGCTGCATCTCAGCACAACCAAATGTGTGTTGTACCCTCAAACGACATCTCAAAAACCCAAAGCCGAGGATCCATTTTTGCCTCGGAGTAGCAGTAAACCACTTTGATAACTGATCAAATGTGCTAGTGTTTAGTTTATTTTCAAAGTCATCCCTTTCCACTTCTTTCTTTGTTTCTCTAATTTTCTCATTACATACAGCTTTCTTTTCATAAAAATTACTTTTCGACTCGGTATCACCTTTTTTAAACTTATCAATAATCAGAACTCTACACCAAGAGACTCGACTATTTATAACTTTGTTTTATTGAATCTCACTTTTGTTAAGTAATTTTTTTCCTTGTCTTTATTGAATTTTATTTCAGCATTTAATCTTTTTTGGGTTTAATTAATGAGACGAAAAAATTGCACCCTAAAAATGTGTGCAACTCATTTGACATGTTTCGTTAGAAGTTGGTCCGGCAGTATTTATATAGGTTGATAGACATTTAGTAAAGGTTAATAGTTTATATTTAAAGATAGTTTATATTATAAAGTAGCAAAATGCTTATGAGTAAGGGTGAAATTGTAAATTTATTTTATTTATATTAAGGCGCTGGTTATTGTCAACACAAAAAAGTTTTTTAGACACAATATTTTCTATGCACACCGCACCTATAATATTTAAATTCTTGTAATTTCTTTGTACACCATACAAATATCCAATCCTACCCTTCTTATAAAATTTGAAAAAGGAAAAAGAAAAAGAAAAAGATTGAAACAGAGCACAACAGTTTTGTTACTGCTGCCGAAGGTGCTCAGAAAATGGGGAATAATTTGGAGAAAGCAGTCACGTGTGCTCCGAAGAAGTACGTTTCTTCCATGAAATCTGCAGTCATTGTAATTTACTCCAACTCCAAGAATGTTCATTGATAAAGCGTAAAACCGAATATCAAACGAATCACGATCACAATGACAATCCCCAACAATCACAGCATGCAAGAATTAAGGTGACGCAGAGATTTACGTGGTTCGATCCGGAGATCTACGTCCACGGGAGAAGGCAATAACCTTCCGAGGTGTTTCACTATCTTCTTTTCAACCTTGGAGTACAATCTTACAAGCTGTAATTCTAGAATACAAAATTGGAACCCTAAATTCATCCACCATTCTCCTATTTATACTACACAATCGAAACCCTAACTAAATCCCTATAAATCCGCCAGCCGAATCTGCATGGCTGTTGAAAAGATCATGGGGATCTTTTCCAATGCCGCGAATGGGCTTGGCTATGTCGGGCTTGCGCTTTCGGGTCCAATTGACCCGACTGGCGGGCTAGTCCGACCCGGAGAGATTGGGCCATACCTATCAGATGCCCCCCAAGCCAGCCGGAGCGAGGTAGCAGCTTCAGTTAACAAGAGTCATGCGCGGGCCAATGTGTTTGCGTGGTAGCCGGAGTTGAGTTGTAGTAGGATCGGAGGCCTTTGGTGAATGAGGTAATCCTGTGCCGAACTGAACTACCCCCGGAGTACAAGAATCAATCAGAGTCGAAATGAAGTGTCCCCGAGGTGAAGGGGTCAACCGGGGTCCAACTGAAGTACCCCCGGATGAAGGAGTCAACCGGAGTCGAACTGAAGTACCCCCGGGGTGAAGGAATCAACCGGAGTGAAACACAAAGCTTCCTGGGGAAGGACGTAGTTTGATGTGATTGACGGCACCATCATTGCGCGCGTGGCGCCTGTGAGGCACGCAGGTTCGCAAACCTAAGGCGCGTGTAATGCACGCGCTAATATGAGCCATGGAATTTGAACATGCGCAATCTGGGCCGTTGAACCTTTGTATTAGAGGGAAAAAGGAAGTGACAGTTGCACTTTACTCTCATTTGCAGCTGCGATAAAAAAACCAGCGGGAAGGCGAGAAAAAAAGCAGCAAACTTCTGAAAATTACTCCAACTTCGTGCCTGCATTGAAATAGCAAGTAAGTATGTCTTCTTCTTCAGAAACGTCTAGTGTGAGGGTAGTGGGTATTGATGAGAGCCCCGTCGATGCTAGACCTCTGCGAACGATTTTCCCAGAAAGGAGGGAGAGTAGGAAAGTGTATAGGGCTGACCTTAGGGAAATTTGGACCCGGCAGGTGGGATTTCCCACCTGTTTGGAGGAGGAGGCGAATCTGGAAGTGGCGTCGAGGATGCCTCGGGTGACCGAGGCCCAAATCGAGGCGATGGTGCCGAGTTTTTATTTCCCAATAGATTTAGAGTACATAATACCCAGACCTAGTGATAAGGCTTGCTGTCCACCGAATGGGTATATAACTGTATATATAGATCAGTTGAAGGTAGGGTTGAGATTCCCATTGTGCGATTTTGTGGTGGAGCTGCTAGGATATTATGGTATAGCATTAGGGCAATTAGTGCCGAATACCGTGAGGCAAATAGTAGGATTTATGTTGGTGTGTAAGTCCTCGGGGGTAAAGCCCTCCGTAGAATTATTCAGGTACTTCTTCCAGTTGAAATCAATTGGGAAGGGAAAAGGGTGGTGCTCGCTGAACCCGAGGCCGCAAAGAGGGTTCAGGGTGCAGATCCCGAGCAAAGTAGAGAACTGGAAGGTAAAGTTCCTGTATATTAAAGAATCGAGGCCAATCCCGAGGTGGAGGAGGGAGGAGGTGGGAGACGGGGTACCTAAGGGTGTACCGGAGTTGGTTGAGGTGTTCGAGCAAGCGGGGACGCTGAAACAAGTGTTTACCGAGGAAGAATTGGAGGAGGCCGGATTGTCCCTCTATTATACAAAGGAACCCGAGGCGAGGACGTCGCCAACCCCAAGTGAGGGTTCTTTAGTCGGGGCGGAAGCGGAGGGTAGGGATTCTTTTTACATTTGTCTGCAGCAGCTTGATAATATTGTTTGCTAATTTGTGGACTTTTTCTTGCAGTGGGACGATTTAAGACCAGCCTCCTAAAGAAGACCTCGGGGAGTGCGCAATAAACTCCTGAAACGGAAAGAGTGGCCACTCCCAAAAGCACGACCCCCGAGGTGGAGAGAACCTCAGGGAGAATACCCGGCGAGGGAACCGAGGAGGTGGTTCCGCGGACGAACACCACCCCAAGGGCGAAGAAGAGGTCGGGGCCTGTACCGACACCGCCTTCTGTCTCAAAGAGAATGCGGTTGGATCCTACCTCGGAGGTATAGTGATCATGTGTTTGCATATCTCGTTGATGTGCAATGTCTCACAAAGCTTTCTGCAAGGCCAGACTAGAGTGGGGGGCCACGAGGTGTCCGAAATGGAGGAAATGTGGACCCTGAGCCAAGGGCTAATTGGCTTTGGACATCGCCTCCAAAAAGAGGAGACCGAGGCGATGGGCGAAGAACTGAGGACTCTGCGCAAGGAGTGCGATAAGCTCCGCGCAGAGGCAGCTGAGGCCAAGAGTGGCCAAGTAACAGCGCGGGGCAGGGCCCTCGAGGCCGAGAAGGAAGCTGCCCGGCTCAGGAGCGAAGTCGCAGAGATGGCCCTCCTCCGGGGAGAATTGGCCGCAGCTCGTGAGGAGCTAAAGAAGAAAGCGGAGGGCCAGGGGGCGATGCTGAGGGCCTTCGTCGAGAAGTTACCGCAAACGGAAACGTTTGTGAACTTCTTGATGAAGTTTGTGGCGGTTGGGGACGTAGCCACGCGATCTGAAGTGCTGGAGGTGGTAAAGGACATGTACCTGGAGGTAGATGTCTATAAAAAGGACTTCGGAGATGACTACGCCTCCGTGGGCAATGTTGACGCCGCCTACTACAGCACGTTGTCGCGGCTCCTGGAGTGGCCACTGGTGGAGGCACTGGCCCAGAAGGGGACCATTCTATCGGCGGAAGATGTGACTGGTTGCTCGGTTGACCAGGACGAGGATTTCCTGGGATATCGAATGGGCATGCATGTGCCAGAGCCAAGGGAGAGGGCCCCTCCACCGAGGATTGAGCCCGAGGCGATTGAAATAGCTCCCTGGAGGGCGGAGCTCTTCAGTTGGCACCGAACCCGACAGTGGACCCGGCTGCCACTACCTCGGCTGCAGGGGAGGTCAGTTCTCCTCCTACCATAGGCGGAGACGTAGAGTAGGAGGCATTTTCTATTCCCCTTTTTTTTTTTTTTTTTTTTTTTTTTTGACTTGTATTTGGAAAAAAGGCACTTGATCTGTAATCGGTTTTTGTCGAATGTATGAATGAGAAGTTGCCGATGTTGTGCTGATAAACTTGAATGTACGCTTCGAGCTTGATTATTAATATGCGTTGTATACTGGTGGCCTTATAAGTGTTTTCTGTATATCACGCATGCAGCAGGAGGACACCGCGGACCTTCATGAGGTCATTAAGAAGTTGATGCAGTCAATGAACTGGATGCAAAGAGAGAGAGATGACCTGAAGATGTCGGTGGTCCCGAAGCTGGAAAAAAGGCTCGCGGTTGCGGAGAATAAGGTATCCGAGACTGAAAAGGCAAGAACCGCGGCCGCCGAGAAGGCCTTGGACCACCAGCTTAAGTACCTGTCCAAATGCGCCGAGGTGGAACGACTCTTCGTTCACCAAAGAGAATACGAGCGAATATTGTCGGAGTTCGACATGCTAACTTTCGAGGAGGTTGAAGAGCGCACGGCCGAAATCCAGAAGGAAATTGTCGTACTGATGGAGGCCGGACACATCGACTCCTCCGAGCTGGTTAGGAAGTGGGAGGTGTTAGAGATACTTCTCAGCATGTACGAGGACTTAAAAGGCTGCACAAGGTGGCGTCGTACTGCGGAGGAGAATATCGCCAGCTCCAGCCGGGGGAACTCCTTGAAGGCTCCTCGGAGAGGTAAAAAGGGCTCGGTAAAAAAACCGACCTGAGTGATTATCCGAGAACCGAGCCAGGTAGCGGTCGCCGAGGAGGAGGTTCAAAAACTAGCTGAGGAGATCGAAGTAATGGCCCCCGCAGAGTGGGATCCTGTTGGGTGGGCCAACACGCCAAGGCCAGCTCAGCAACCGAGTCCGCGCCGTCGAGGAGAGCAAAGCAGGGATAACGCTCCGAGGCTAGTTCGGCGATTAAGTCCTCAGCGTAGAGGAGATCAAAGTAGGGGAAGGACCGGAGTCCAGATCTAGGGTACCTCCAGATCCCGGAGGACACGAAGGAGCTCCCAGGACGGATCCCAACGCCGAAGCGCGGAGTATTGGTTAGGGGGCAGTAGATAAATAAAGATGTTGTGTTATAATGTATCATTTGTAGATGTAAAGTACTTTTTGTGAATAAAACTTCAGTAAAAATATTTGTCATATACAACAAGTACGTTTTGCAAATAAAATAGAGTAGCTAAGTACTTGGGCATGATGTAATTTTCTTTTAATTGTTTTGATATAACGTGATGCAAATAATGAGGTAGTTAGTACTCGGGAGTACGGGATGTAAATAAGCCCTTGTTCGGAAACAAGGCATAGAATCTCCCGGGACGGATCGGGCGGGAGTTAACATTTGCACAATGACAGAGTTGTTGACCTCTTCGGATAAATCAGGCGAGAGGGAATTCATGTCTGGGGACCAAGAGCGTGGCCTCTCTGGACGGATCAGGCGAGAGACCACGGTGTCCGAAGACAAGCAACAATTTGTTGTAATAAATATGCAAGTATTCTAGGCCAGGGCGTCCCCACGGCGTAGAAGAGAAGCAGTTGATGTATTGGAAGTTAAAACTTTTATTCATAGCGATTGTCGGAACAATTGAAGAATACAAATATAAACTTGAAACATAAAGTACCATGATATGAAAATGAAAGTATGTACAAAAAATGTAAAGGAAGAAAAAGTACTTGACAACGGAAACTATAGATAGAAGCGCCGCAGATTGCTAACGTGTCAGGTGCAAGGCATCGGTGTTCCATCCAAATGCTCTAACTAATAGCTCCCGGAGGCGTGTGCGGCAGTGACGCGATAAGGTCCTTCCCAGGTAGCATGTAGTTTGCCCTCGGGGGCAGCTTTGCTGGCAGAATTTAACCGAAGTACAAGGTCTCCGACCTGAAACTGTGTACCCCGAACCCGGAGGTTGTAATATTGAGCTGCTTGTTGCTTGTATTTAGCTTGGCGGATAAAAGATTGCTCGCGGTGATGCTCAAGCTCGTCTAAGTTGGTACGGAGTGCTTCCTCGTTAACCTCGGGATCGAGGTGTAAGAGCCTAGGGCTAGGCACTCCCACCTCGGCAGGAATAACAGCCTCGGAGCCATAGGTGAGGCTATACGGCGTCTCCCCGGTGGAAGAGTACGGTGTCGTGCGGTAAGCCCAGAGAACTTGCGGAAGGTTCTCGGTCCAGAGACCCTTCCTCGGCAGGAATAACAGCCTCGGAGCCATAGGTGAGGCTATACGGCGTCTCCCCGGTGGAAGAGTGCGGTGTCGTGCGGTAAGCCCAGAGAACTTGCGGAAGGTTCTCGGTCCAGAGACCCTTGGCTTGATCCAATCGCTTCTTCAGGCCGTTGACTAGAGTACGGTTTGTGACCTCGACCTGGCCATTAGCCTGGGGATGAGCTACCGAGGTGAAAACTTGCTTGATGTGCAACTCCTCGCACCAAGACCGAAAGGGATCATTTGCAAATTGTTTGTCATTGTCAGATATAATTGCACTTGGAATACCGAAGTGGCATATGATGTTACGCCAAACAAATTTGAGGATATTTTGTCCAGTAATGGCAGTAGGAGGCTCGGCTTCGACCCATTTGGTAAAATAATCCACAACAACCACGAGAAATTTCAACCCCCCTGGAGCAACTGGGAACGGTCCCACGATGTCGATTCCCCACTGTATGAATGGCCAGGCACTTTGTATGCCAATGAGCTCGGTTTGCGGCAGGTGTTTCACTCGGGAGTGACGTTGACATTTGTCGCACCTTAATACCAAATTGTGGGCATCATTAAACAGGGTGGGCCAGTAGTATCCCCTCCGGAGCACTTTCTTGACCAACGTCCATGACCCAATATGACTTGCACACGCCCCCTCGTGGAATTCCCGAAGAACATAGTCGGCTTAGACAGGGCCGAGACATCGAAGGCTCGGCTACAGGTATGACTGACGGTATAGGATTCCATCACGTAATGTGTACTTTGGTGCTTTTAAGAGTACCTGCCGAGCGAGTAACTTATTTTCAGGCAAGGTGCCATCTCGAAGATACTGGATGATCGGGGTCATCCAATTGGGATCAGCATCAGCCAACACAGAGATCACCTGCTCGCCAATCGAAGGGCGGGTAGCTTCTTCGATGATTATGTCCGGAGACACATTTGACGGGACCGCGGAAGCCATTTTACTAAGAACATCAGCTTTTACATTTTCTTCACGGGGTATCTGCTGGACATCAGTCGAAGTAAAGGTTAACAAAAGTTTAAGTGTTAAAGCCAGATACCTTTTCAATGTATCATCCTTTGCCAAATAGGTGCCCTTGATCTGGCTAGAGACCACCTCGGAGTCGGTAAACAACTGAATATGTGAAGCTCCGAAGGTTTGAGCGAGCCGGAGCCTAGCAAGGACTGCCTCGTACTCAGCCTCGTTGTTGGTCACTTTAAACTTAAAGCGCAAGACATATTTGACTTCGAGGCCATCGGGACCAATGAGGAGGACCTTGGCTCCACTGCCTCGGGTTGCAGAGGCGCCGTCCACGTATACAGGCCACTTGTTGGCTTCAGCTTCGGGGTCGGTGTGAGATATAGTCTTAGCACATGTGAATGACTCGGGTTCATTGAATGGAACTTCGACCAGAAAATCTGCAAGAGCTTGACCCTTGATGGCTTGGCGAGGCAGAAATTGTATATCATGTTCCCCGAGCTCGATTGCCCATTTGGCCAATCGCCCCGATACATCGGACTTGATAAGTACCTGTCGAATAGGTTGATTTGTGAGGACCTTAATAGCATGTCCCTAAAAATAGGGACGCAGGCGGCGGGCCGCCATGACTAGGGCCAGTACTGTTTTTTTCCGCTACAGAGTATCGGGTCTCTGCCCCTTGAAGTGCTCGACTAACAAAGTATACGGGTTGTTGACTTCCATGGTCCTCGCGGACGAGGGCTGCACTAATGGCTTCATCAGCGGAGGCCAAATATATATAGAGTGGCTCTCCGGGGAGAGATGCGGACATTGTGGGCAATTGGTTGATGTGTTGTTTCAGAGCCTCAAAGGCATCGTCGCACTTCGGATTCCATTCAAATATCTTCGCTTGGCGCAAAATTTTGGAGAAAGGAAGCTGGCGCTCCGCTGCCTTGGATAAAAAACGATTCAAAGCTGCGAGGCCGCCGGTTAGATGTTGGACGTCTTTCACAGTTTTCGGCGGCTGAAGATCCAGCACATCCCTAATCTTGGTTGGGTTGGCCTGGAGACCGTGTTGTGAGACCATGTACTCAAGAAATTTTCCTGATCCGACGCCAAAGGTACACTTGGCTGGATTGAGGCGAAGATTATAGCGCTGCAAAGTGTGTAATGTCTCGGCAATGTCCTGCACGCATGATGTAGGGGAGGAACTCTTAATAATGAGGTCATCGACATATACCTCAACATTGCGATCGATCTGGTCTCGGAAGACGTGGTCCATAAGACGCTGGTAAGTGGCCCCGGCATTCTTGTGCCCGAAGGACATTTTCTTGAAAGCGAAGCATCCAAAATCAGTGATGAAGGCTGTTTTGATGGCATCTCGGCGGTCCATATGGATTTGATGATATCCCTTATACAAATCCAAAAAATAAAGTGCCTTATACCTGGTAATGGCCTCGGCTTTTTGGTCAATGGGCGGCAGAGGATAGCAATCCTTTGGGCAGTGCTTGTTGAGATCGGAGAAATCAACGCACATCCTCCAAGCCCCACTAGACTTCGTCACCATTACTGGATTGGAAAGCCAAGATAGATAGTGAACTTCGAATAGGATGTCGGCATCTAAAAGTTGTTGAACTTCAGTTCGGATGGCTGCGTTCCTCTCTGGGGCAAATTGCTGTCGCTTTTGTTGTATTGGCTTCACATTAGGGTCAATGTTCAACTTATGAGTGATAAGGTCGGGGGAGGCGTCTGGCATATCCAGGGGAGACCAAGCAAAGACTTCGGAATATTCCCGTAGTGTTTCGATGATGGCATTGTGCAACAACGGTATGTTCACGGCGCCTACTGTAACAGTTTGCTCTGGCTTGGCAGGATCGAGTGGCACCTCGGCAGTTTCGTTTCTGAGTGATTCAGATGAACTCGGGGCAGGAGCCGAGGTGGCTATTTGAAATTGAGGCTTAGGAGGAGCCTTGGTTGTCTTCTTGAGTGCGACATACATGCACTCCTTGGAAATTCTTTGCCACGGATGGCGACCTCTCCGTGGGGTGTAGGAAACTTCAATGCTAGATGATATGTGGAATAGATGGCCTTTGCCGGAGTGAGTCGATCTCGGCCAAGAATCATGTTGTATGGAGATGGAGAGGTGACCACATAGAAATCGACAAAGATGGTTTTTATCGCTGGATAAGTACCAAGCGACGCTGGGACGTTGATAATTCCCTCAGGTTGGACCTCTCCCTGAGTGAAGGTTTGTAATGGCCCGGGGGCAGGTCGGAGTTGTTCGCGAGGTATGCCCATCTTCTGGAAACAGTCAGTGAATATGACACTGACAGCGGCGCCATTGTCGACAAAGACTCGCTTAATGGTAACATTGGCCACGACCATATCAATGACGATGGCATCAGTGTGTGGGGTGAGTTCGGGAACGGGGTCATCGTCAGTGAAGCTCATAGTTTCAGATTTGTGAAAACGCTTGTGGCGTGGCTCCTCGGGAGGAGGCCTTCGTGCTTCGGCTTTAAGGGCACTTCGGGAAGTCCCTGTTGGCATAGCGCCATCGATTACATTTATAATCCCGTGGACCACATGATTCGGTGGGTTGTCCCCGGGGCCGCCATGTGGTGGTGGCGGTGGTAGTAATTGGGGTTGTTGCGGTTGATTTTGTTGACGGTTACCCTGATCATGTCTTTGGTAATCGGTATACCCCGACCTGTTGTTTTGCCATTGAGGTCGGTTTTGTCTTGGACCTTGGACGTTGTAACCTCCCCGACCTTGTTGTAAACCTCCATTTTGGTTCGACCGAGATCTGTCCTCAGTCTGAACTATGTATTGTTGGAGGAAGCCTCGCTTCAAACAGTCCTCGATTTCTTTACCGAGCTCGCGACATTCTTCGGTGTCGTGTCCATGATCATGATGATACTCACACCACTTATCACGGTTACGCTTTTCTGCCGGAGCAGTCATCCATGGGCATGGTCGTAAATCATTCTTGTGAACATAAAGTATTTCTGTCCTTGATCGTGTAAGGGGTGTGAGTTGAGGGATCTCACTACGAGGTTCCAACCTGCCCCTGCTCAAACGACTAAAAGTACTGGGCCGGATGCTAGTCCCGGCCTGCGTTTTGTCTGGCTGCTTCTTGGTAGCATGTGTCTCCCTCTTGCGACGGGTTTGCTCTTCAGCCTTGGCGAACCTACTTACGGTGCCGAAAAGAGCCCGGGTCGTGGTCGGGGGGTGTCGCACTAGCTCGGTGTAGAGCGGCCCGGGTCGGAGGCCGTTCATGAAGCGGTGATAATAACATCATCGGATCGGCTTCCTACTTTTAGGCTTTCTGCCGTAAAGTCTCAAGAAACTGGGTAACGGTCTCCTCATCTCGCTGTTCCAGGTTCATGAGATCAGCCAAAATGGCCATGGGCTTTGCTCGTGTATGGAAACGGGCCCAAAACTGTTCGGCAAGATCCCGGAAAGAGGTAACACTGCCTCGAGGCAAAGAATCAAACCAAAGTCTGGCCTCATCCTGAAGGTACTCAGGAAACACTTTGCACAGGTGGTGTGGTGTGCAACTTCGATTGAACATAGCATACTTAAAGGCGCTTAGGAAGTTACCTGGGTCTCCGGTGCCGTTGTAGACGGACACTGGGGGAAGTTTAAACCCTTCGGGGAGTGGAGTAGAAAGAATCTCCTCGGAGAATGGGGTGATTATCTCCCCATCAACATGAAGGCCCAATACCTTGTCAAGCTCGGCGTCAAATTGAGCCTGCTCCTGTTCCAGAGGATCAAGTACACGGGACCTTTCCAAGTGAGCCCGTTTTGCCGCATCTACTGGTCTGCGGCGGTCTACGTCCTCGTGATCAGCATAACGGGGCCTTGAACCGGCAGAACTCCGGTTCTCCCCAGGCGATACTGACCGCTGTCGGCGGCGATCATGCCCGGCTCTATGAGGCGGGTCTTCATAAGTGCGCGGGATCGATCACGGGGCGGATATCTTGCCACCTGGTTAACGCCATTGTCGGCGCGTCCACCGGAGTTAGCGCGCCGATTATTCTATTCTTGGAATAGAGCGGCGTGCTCCTGAAAAAAGGCTTGATGTGCCGGCAGTAGTTCGAGGGCAGGTTGAGGGTCAACCTGCGCTGGCGCGTTGGCGGGTGCGAAGTGCTGCGCGTCAATTTGCTCCGCAGGTGGATCTTGATTCTGTTGACGTGGCAACGGAGGGTTTTGATCCACGGGGGGATTGCAACGAGACCGAGTAGGGTTAACAGATTGGTGAGTGTTCACCATGACTTAAGTGAATCAACTTTGAAGTGTACTAGGGTTTGCGTTTCAATCGGTTCCCACAGACGGCGCCAATTGATAAAGCGTAAAACCGAATATCAAACGAATCATGATCACAATGACAATCCCCAACAATCACATCATGCAATAAATTAAGGTGACGCAGATATTTACGTGGTTCGATCCGGAGATCTACGTTCACGGGAGAAGGCAATAACCTTCCGAGGTGTTTCACTATCTCTTTCAACCTTGGAGTACAATCTTACAAGCCGTAATTCTAGAATACAAAATCGGAACCCTAAATTCATCCACCATTCTCCTATTTATACTACACAATCGAAACCCTAACTAAATTCCTATAAATCCACCAGCCGAATCTGCATGGCTGTTGGAAAAGATCATGGGGATCTTTTCCCAGTGCCGCGAATGGGCTTGGCTATGTTGGACTTGCGCTTTCGGGCCCAATTGACCCGACTGGCGAGCTAGTCCGACTCGAAGAGATTGGGTCATACCTATCATTCATCAAACGTAGGTTTAGATTTGGAGATTTCACTTTCCATCTTGTTGCTCTGGAAATCTGAGCAGAGATAGAAGATTTTATGCGATTTAGGATTCATGATTGTCGTGTAATAATGCTATGTCACTGAGTAAGATTTGTAACGATCAATTGTAAGTCTTGTAAAGAGAAAAAAGCAAAGCCTGATTTATAAAGAGAAAACTTACTTATCAATGGCTTTTTTTTTCCTTATTAATTTTATATTTATTTTATTAATTTTATAAAAAAAGATAAATCCGTCAATTAATTTAGAGTCATTCTTATCTAAAAAATAAATGTGGTGTATAGAGAATTTTTAGTGGTGGCGATAGTCGCTACCATACATGTATTTAGAATTTTTAAATAATAAGAATACACTAAAAACAAGTCATGTGCCAGTCACATGACCTATATAGCTTGAAAATATGACCGGAGTTGCAATTCGTCTCAAATCGCATAATACAAGTTCCAATCGGAAAAAATAAATTCCTTAGGTTGCAAAGTATAAAAAGTCATAAAGTTCAGGTTGCTTTTTGAAACTAACTCTTAGGCAACATAATATATACTACTCCCCCCGTCCCGCTCAGATTTGCACACGTTTCTTTTCAATCCGTCCCACTCAGATTTGCACACCCTTTAAAAGGAAATTTCCCACATAATCTCTACCCTCAAAATCTTCATCTTCAATCTCCACATTTGAAAAAGTCAACCAAAAAGTAAAAAATAATATTTTCTCGCTACGTGCAAATTTGAGCGGGACGGAGGTAGTATTATGTAACATAATATGTGTATCTATAACTAATAAATTTATACTATTAGGAAACATAATATATACTATTAGCCAACATAATTTATACTACTCCCTCCGTCAACTTTCCTACTTTGACCGGACACAGAGGTTAAGAAAAAATAGATTTTATGGAATATTTGACTTTTTCAAATGTGAAGATTGAGGGTGGAGATTGTGAGAGAAATTAGTCATTTATAAGTTGGAAAGTTAAGTTGGGATAAACCTACTTACGGTGCCGAAAAGAGCCCGGGTCGTGGTCGGGGGGTGTCGCACTAGCTCGGTGTAGAGCGGCCCGGGTCGGAGGCCGTTCATGAAGCGGTGATAATAACATCATCGGATCGGCTTCCTACTTTTAGGCTTTCTGCCGTAAAGTCTCAAGAAACTGGGTAACGGTCTCCTCATCTCGCTGTTCCAGGTTCATGAGATCAGCCAAAATGGCCATGGGCTTTGCTCGTGTATGGAAACGGGCCCAAAACTGTTCGGCAAGATCCCGGAAAGAGGTAACACTGCCTCGAGGCAAAGAATCAAACCAAAGTCTGGCCTCATCCTGAAGGTACTCAGGAAACACTTTGCACAGGTGGTGTGGTGTGCAACTTCGATTGAACATAGCATACTTAAAGGCGCTTAGGAAGTTACCTGGGTCTCCGGTGCCGTTGTAGACGGACACTGGGGGAAGTTTAAACCCTTCGGGGAGTGGAGTAGAAAGAATCTCCTCGGAGAATGGGGTGATTATCTCCCCATCAACATGAAGGCCCAATACCTTGTCAAGCTCGGCGTCAAATTGAGCCTGCTCCTGTTCCAGAGGATCAAGTACACGGGACCTTTCCAAGTGAGCCCGTTTTGCCGCATCTACTGGTCTGCGGCGGTCTACGTCCTCGTGATCAGCATAACGGGGCCTTGAACCGGCAGAACTCCGGTTCTCCCCAGGCGATACTGACCGCTGTCGGCGGCGATCATGCCCGGCTCTATGAGGCGGGTCTTCATAAGTGCGCGGGATCGATCACGGGGCGGATATCTTGCCACCTGGTTAACGCCATTGTCGGCGCGTCCACCGGAGTTAGCGCGCCGATTATTCTATTCTTGGAATAGAGCGGCGTGCTCCTGAAAAAAGGCTTGATGTGCCGGCAGTAGTTCGAGGGCAGGTTGAGGGTCAACCTGCGCTGGCGCGTTGGCGGGTGCGAAGTGCTGCGCGTCAATTTGCTCCGCAGGTGGATCTTGATTCTGTTGACGTGGCAACGGAGGGTTTTGATCCACGGGGGGATTGCAACGAGACCGAGTAGGGTTAACAGATTGGTGAGTGTTCACCATGACTTAAGTGAATCAACTTTGAAGTGTACTAGGGTTTGCGTTTCAATCGGTTCCCACAGACGGCGCCAATTGATAAAGCGTAAAACCGAATATCAAACGAATCATGATCACAATGACAATCCCCAACAATCACATCATGCAATAAATTAAGGTGACGCAGATATTTACGTGGTTCGATCCGGAGATCTACGTTCACGGGAGAAGGCAATAACCTTCCGAGGTGTTTCACTATCTCTTTCAACCTTGGAGTACAATCTTACAAGCCGTAATTCTAGAATACAAAATCGGAACCCTAAATTCATCCACCATTCTCCTATTTATACTACACAATCGAAACCCTAACTAAATTCCTATAAATCCACCAGCCGAATCTGCATGGCTGTTGGAAAAGATCATGGGGATCTTTTCCCAGTGCCGCGAATGGGCTTGGCTATGTTGGACTTGCGCTTTCGGGCCCAATTGACCCGACTGGCGAGCTAGTCCGACTCGAAGAGATTGGGTCATACCTATCATTCATCAAACGTAGGTTTAGATTTGGAGATTTCACTTTCCATCTTGTTGCTCTGGAAATCTGAGCAGAGATAGAAGATTTTATGCGATTTAGGATTCATGATTGTCGTGTAATAATGCTATGTCACTGAGTAAGATTTGTAACGATCAATTGTAAGTCTTGTAAAGAGAAAAAAGCAAAGCCTGATTTATAAAGAGAAAACTTACTTATCAATGGCTTTTTTTTTTCCTTATTAATTTTATATTTATTTTATTAATTTTATAAAAAAAGATAAATCCGTCAATTAATTTAGAGTCATTCTTATCTAAAAAATAAATGTGGTGTATAGAGAATTTTTAGTGGTGGCGATAGTCGCTACCATACATGTATTTAGAATTTTTAAATAATAAGAATACACTAAAAACAAGTCATGTGCCAGTCACATGACCTATATAGCTTGAAAATATGACCGGAGTTGCAATTCGTCTCAAATCGCATAATACAAGTTCCAATCGGAAAAAATAAATTCCTTAGGTTGCAAAGTATAAAAAGTCATAAAGTTCAGGTTGCTTTTTGAAACTAACTCTTAGGCAACATAATATATACTACTCCCCCCGTCCCGCTCAGATTTGCACACGTTTCTTTTCAATCCGTCCCACTCAGATTTGCACACCCTTTAAAAGGAAATTTCCCACATAATCTCTACCCTCAAAATCTTCATCTTCAATCTCCACATTTGAAAAAGTCAACCAAAAAGTAAAAAATAATATTTTCTCGCTACGTGCAAATTTGAGCGGGACGGAGGTAGTATTATGTAACATAATATGTGTATCTATAACTAATAAATTTATACTATTAGGAAACATAATATATACTATTAGCCAACATAATTTATACTACTCCCTCCGTCAACTTTCCTACTTTGACCGGACACAGAGGTTAAGAAAAAATAGATTTTATGGAATATTTGACTTTTTCAAATGTGAAGATTGAGGGTGGAGATTGTGAGAGAAATTAGTCATTTATAAGTTGGAAAGTTAAGTTGGGATAAACCGACGAAAATGAAAGTAGGAAAGTTAAAGCGGGACGGAGGTAGTATTGAACAATGTAATATATTATTAAAAAAATTATACCCGTAACTATAAACTTATACTATTAGGCAATATAATATATACTATTTGGCAAGATAATATATACTATTGGAAAACATAATATAGTATTAAAAAAAATGTACCCGCAACTATAAATTTAAAGGGGTAAAACAACATGCTACTATTGCTAATCCAAACGCAATTTATATATATGTCCATTTTCGAAATTATAAGGGGAGGATACAATAAACCTATTATGTGTTGGGTGTACACAAATTTTGTCATAGGAGAATTAGTGTATAAAAAACTCATAAAATAACTTACATATCCTTATTTAAAGTTAATTAAGGAATCTCGAAATTGATTGTAACTTAATTGATAAAACACCTTACAACCCAGCTATGAGGGATAAATTCTTACCGACCCAACCCCACCCGAAATTGTACTGAAAAAGGCCAGCCCAATTTGGCGGGTTGGGCTGAAAGTCACCACTTAGGTGGTAATAGGGGTGAGCACGGGTCTCGGAGATTATCCGATCCGCATCGAAACTCGAACCGAAAGCACTTCGGATCGAAAAGAACCGTTGACTTTTTGACTTTATCCGAACCGAACAAATTCGACATTTTTTTTGACAAAACCGAACTGTTCCGAACCGAGGAACCGAAATCAGAACCGAGTAGAACCGAAATCTGTATATAAATAATCATATTTAATATTTTTTCATTATAATTATATAATTGAATTATATAAAATATATTATATATATATATATATATATATATATTTATAAGTTTTCTTTTAATAACTTCAAGAAACCCTAATCGACTAATCCCGCATCACTCTCTTGCCCCCGCTCACTCTCTCGCTCTATCACCCACACTCGCGCCTCACTCTCTCGCCTCACTGTGATAATATTTTTCTATGTTGATACACGTTTGCTTTGTTTCTATATATTGGAGCGTGAAACTGATCCACTAGAGGTAATTTTGATTTATTTACTTTGTTATTTAATAGTTTAAATATAAGTTTACATGATTGCTTTGTTTCTGTTGTCATACTAGCAAGTTGTAAATGCAACTTATTAAACTTAATGGTTTGATTGCTAGTTCTATGTTGATACAGTTGGATTGATTGCTTTGTTGCAAATAATTAAACGTATTTAATAGTTTTTTGAATTTCTATAAATGTAAGTTTGACTTTGAAAAGTGTGCATTGGGTTTGTCTCACTAATAGTTGATGTAAACTTAGAGAGGTATATGAAATAATATTTGTGTATTTTGTTGTCATACTAGCATTATTTATGGGATCACGTAATTTCTGTGCATATTTATTTCCGTAGCATAATGACTTAAACAATTATTCCTCTTGCTTTTGTTAGGTGTCAATGGATCACGGACCGGAAGAATAATTTGAGGATGAAAGTTGAAGACGAAAGTTAATGTAAAGCTTTTGATTAAGAAGTGGAAATATTGAGACGTTAATGGTTATTGTTTTTGAGCTATTATGTAATATGTGAAGTTTATTTTGCTTAATTTGACTCCTAGACTTATATTCACATATGAACTATGTTATGTTGGTTAATTTTAATGTCTTTTATTGAACTATGTGTTATTTTAGGGTAGTTCTATAATACACCTAGTGTATTAATACACCTATGTCTTTTACCTACTATAGCAGGTTACCAACAAATAATTTTTTAATTGCTTTTAATCAATTGTGTAGGACGCATAACACATTTACCTAATTTCTTTATAGATCTAATAATGGATTAATATTGATATTTTCTTACAATCCCAACCATGAAAAAAATATTTCATAAATAATAATTAATAACTAATATACATTTTTATTTTTTAAAATAATTAATTCAGTTTCGTATATATAATAAAAATATGTCATCTCATTACGAGTTACGAGTTTATATGTTATTTATAAAATATAAAATATTTATGAGTAAACTTTCCATGTTGTGTCAAAAAACAATCTAGCTTTATATAATATTAATATTAAATAATACTTCTTTTAAACTTGGCAATATTGTCTCAGTATATTGTATTAAATTGAAGGAAGAATACAAAAATGATATGATATTATAATTCTTTTTTCATTTTTTAGGCCGATTACGTAAAATTATTAACAAACACTATATAGATGATTCAATTATCGTTAGTTAAAAAAAAAGAGTAGGAGCTGATAGATGTTAGATGATGTTTAATTAATTCAATTGTAATACAAATAAAATTGAAGCATGCCAATAAGTTATGGAATAGTATCGTATACTTGTCGTGGATATATGTTAATATGCTATTGGTAACATGTCAATATTAACAGATGTAGATTTTATATAAGAGAATTAACTATCTTTTTTAAAAAATATTTTTCTGATTTTTAATATATTTATATATTTTTTATAAATTGTTTTAAATTTTTTAAATAAAATTAAATTTTGTAAAAATAGTTCCAAGGGTTTTAAGTTAATTTTAAGATATTTTAAATTAATTTTCAGAGTTTAGAAATAATTTTAGATTTTAAAAAAATAACTTTATAATTTTTATTTTTTTATTTTTATTTTCTTACCGGAAATTGTCATTGGAGGTTGCAATTTTGTAAAAGAAGTGGAGTACAAGTTGTAATGGTTAAAAATAAAAGTTTAGGTTCCAAAGTAACAAAATGAGTATAGTACAAGCTGATTTATGTAATTAACCCTAATTTGAAATATTATAAGGTAAGATATATATAAATTTATTATAAAATATTCTGAAATGGCAGACCAAGATGCTACAAAGCGAAATAATTCTAACGATAAATTTGGAACAAGATTGATAACTTTTGTTAAGATCAAAAGGTATATCTAGAAAATAAACTATGGAAATAATTTAGATTATCTTACCATAAGAAAATATTAGAAAATAAATTTTAAAATTTTCACATAAGAACTTAAAAAATTGTTATATGAATCTAAAATTTATATTTAAAAGTTAACAAATATTTAATAACTCCATAATGATAAAGTAAAATCTAAGATATTGTAAATTAAAATGTACCTTTTTTTATAAAAGAAATATATGTATAAAATTATTCAATCCGTAAATTAGATCTTATTCAAATTAACTAAAACTACAAAATTAAAAATATTTTTCAGTAAATATAAAGTACATAATAATAACTTAATACCTTACTTATTTAAATTAATCAAAATTACAAAATAAAAATACTTTTCAAGTAAATATTAACTGTGTAGTAAATATGTTTAACTTTCAAAATAATTAATATCTTAAAAAATATTAAATGGATGAAAATAGTTTATTAAAATCCTATGATTATTTAATTTAATATAAAATTAAGAAGTAAAGTATGAAATACTACTACTACTAATAATAAAACATTATTTGTCTAAGTCATTAGAATTTTGATACCTATTGAATAGGTAACTGGTTAACTAATTTAATGGCTAAGATTACATTAAGAAGATCCAAGGGTTGTCATGATTAGGTGTATTAATATACCAAGTGTATTATAGAAGGACCCGTTGTTTTATAATTTGATATGATATAGTCATGTTTTAGGGAAATACTATTATTTTGAGTGAAAAACTCCGAATCTCCGAACCGAATTGATCCGCTCCATTAGACTCCGAACCAAACCGACCCGATTTTCGGTTGGTTCGGTCCCGGATATTTATTTTTTGGTTCGGTTTCGAAGCCAGAAATTCGGAGATCGGATCGGTTCCGGAGCAACCCAGATCTCCGGTCCGCTTCGACCCGTGCTGATCCCTAGGTGGCAACGTCCTAACGATGTGCAGAACCCCACATTTGGTGGGTAGTTTGAAAATTTGTTACTCTTCTTTTGTAAATTCAGCTGCACAACTGCGCACAAACATAAATTTTGGGTGCCTACAGAACTTGCATTAATGGCGACGCTCCGATTCTCAAATCCACCCTCGCAATTAACCTCATCTCCTTCTTCTACATCTATTTCAATTGGATTTTGCCCTTTTCTTTCCGTAAACAAAAATGCATGTGCTAATATCTCCTGCAGGTCTCGCCGGGAAAGTTTCTGCAATTTTAAACGACGCCTTAACGGCGTTTATAGCTCTCTCATTCAAATGAACTCCGCTAAGATTAAAGTCGTTGGTGTCGGTGGAGGCGGCAACAATGCCGTTAACCGCATGATTGGCAGCGGCTTACAGGTTCATCCATTTGTTTTTTAAAAATAGAGTGGGTGTCTTTTGGTTCGTTCTGCTATGTTATTTTGCTCTTCATGACGCTTATTTTTCGGAATTGGCATATTACTTGTTGTAAATTAATCAGTGAGTAGTAAAAAATCATAGTAATAGCTATTAGCAAGAAATTCGAATTTAGAAAGTCTCGACTGTCGTTGGAGTAGGTACCTTCTTTTCTTTTAAGCTCGAATTGTCCACAGAAATTTGATTCTAGTTTTTTTTGCACATATGAAAATGTTAATCTACTTGCATTATATTTACAAAGCATGCGTCATAGTAATCACCAAATAAGTATAAAATATTCCATCTCACATGTTACTGACTTTGATGCTAATCCTATTTTATGGTTTCCGATTTATTTACAACAAGAAATTGGAGCATCGTTCATTTCTTGTGTTAAATGACGGATTGTTTCAGGACACCTCGGTAGCAGATTTAACTAGGTGTTGGAGTTATGCCATTTAGTTGTGCATTGTATATGAATGAGCTATAATGCATTTGTGGAGGGATTCCTCATCCCTCCTATTTTATTTGCTATGATAGTAGTGTTTCTCATCAGAAAAAAAATGACAGGGAGTGGACTTCTATGCCATAAACACAGATGCTCAGGCACTGCTGCAATCAGCTGCCGAGAACCCTATTCAGATTGGAGAGCTATTGACTCGTGGACTTGGTTCGCATCTCTCTCATTTGCGGAACGCATAACTTTCGATTCTGAATCTTGGACTTGCAATACATACATATTTGAAATATTCGAGTAATATGAACAAGATCTGCTAATATGATTTATAATTCTCTGTATCAAATAGTAATGCTTGATTTCGTTGTATAAATGCTTCAAAATGTTAAATGCAGTCCTTTCTGGAATGCAGGTACTGGGGGCAACCCAGATTTAGGGGAGCAGGCTGCAGAGGAATCGAAGGAAGCCATTGCAACTGCTCTGAAAGGTTCAGATATGGTGTTTATAACAGCAGGGATGGGTGGGGGAACTGGCTCGGGTGCTGCCCCCGTTGTTGCTCAAATAGCACGGGATGCAGGCTACTTAACTGTTGGTGTTGTTACGTACCCTTTCACCTTTGAAGGACGTAAAAGATTGTTGCAGGCAGGTGCTTTTTCCATTTATAGGACAAAAGTCCTAATCTTTTCGTTATTGCTTTGTCTATGTCTTTGGTGTGTAACTTACTCTTGAATTAGATAAGGAATTATGTTCCACTATGTATCCAAAACCATGTGCCGATTAGGAAACCTGGGTAAGACATTAAATTGACAGTTTATGATGTACTCTATGTCCATGGAATAGTTTTACAATTCTCTAACTCCTATTCTTGAAAAGTAAAATTAATAGAAGAGGAAAAAAAATACATTTAACTTTTCCGAAAAAGACACTTGAAAATTCATGTATCAAGATATTCAATAAACTTTTCTCGCTGAGAAATTTCTGGTCTTTGATGGGAAAGTTGTTGAACAAAATGCACATCATTGAGATGGAATTTGAGAGTCCAAATGAGTTGAGCTTACTCATTCTAACATTTGCTCTACCACCTCTTTTTCCTTGTTCTTATGAATTGAAACACTGAAAATTGAATCTTTCAACATTGAGCTGTTGGTATTGATTTCATGAGGAGGCTGCATGTTGGTTTAACATAATCATGGTAGTATCAATGTATTTATTCTTCTCAAGTAATAAAATTTGATATAGATTAAAGATGCAAATTCAGTTAGTACATCACCAAATTGAGCATGACTGGACATTATTCAGTGCAAGAATGTATTTTCCTCATCGATCCAATTCATGCCTGGAGTGAGAGCTTGGTATTGTCACTTGCAATCATGATACTGTTCCGTCTTTTTCATACTATGTCTCAGGCTATTGAAGCAGTTGAAAAGCTCCAGGAAAATGTGGATACACTTATAGTGATTCCAAATGATCGTCTCCTTGATATTGCTGATGAAAACACTCCCCTTCAAGATGCTTTTCGTCTAGCAGATGATGTGCTCCGCCAGGGTGTCCAAGGAATATCAGATATCATTACCGTGAGTTTCTTGTATGGACCTTAGGTGCTTCATCTTTTAAATAAAAAATACTATAAAGTAAACAAATAAGTAAATCGTTTTTCTTTCTTTTTGTGTTTCCTAAAGCAAATTAATCACCTTTCCCCTGAGTAATAGGTCATGCTTGAACATGCTACTGAATTATAATTATGATATTCTGATAACCTAGTAAAGAATCATAACAGAAGCTTTATATTTGAGTTACATATATTTCATTGAAGTTGTTGATTGAGCATTCTTTTTTTTTTTTTCCAGATACCAGGGTTGGTTAATGTAGATTTTGCAGATGTTATGGCAGTCATGAAAGATTCTGGAACTGCAATGCTTGGGGTGGGTGTCTCCTCTAGCAAGAACCGAGCAGAAGAAGCAGCTGAGCAAGCAACTTTGGCACCTTTAATAGGCTGTTCTATTCAATCAGCTACTGGAATTGTGTATAATATTACTGGAGGGAAAGATATCACTCTACATGAAGTAAATAGGGTCTCTCAGGTATTGAAATGTCTTCTTTTCCCTTTTCTGGTTTCATGTATATGCCTAACTAATGCTTTCTTTTCATCCAACGAGCTTTTTGAGCAAGATCTCATATAGGATTAACTCCTTTATGGATTCACCATCACCAACTTGAATTTGGTATGACTAGCAGCTTTATTTTTTATTGAAACACTGATTAATGAAAATGGGTGCATTCATAGGTCAAGACAGTCTTTCGTTAACTAAAGATAGAAATGGTTGCATAAATGGTTTCTTGGTAATCTACAAATATTGCAAGTGCTTAGGCCATAGTATCTCCTCTTAAGATCCCATAGTACTCGAATATGGTTGGAGAAGTATTCATAAAATATGTTACAGCAAGGTTTTTAAAATTGAAGACAAGATGGGAATTTTTTGAATTTATTCTGTCACTATTATTATTTTGAATTCTTATCCTCGCTATCATTTGCAATTATAATGTGATCTAATCCTCAGTAAAATGAGATTATTTTGTATATCTGATTTTTATACCATTTCTTACTATTGAACATTCTGATCTTTGAAAAGTATCTGCTTTATTCTTATGATAATTCAATAATTGATTAAGTTATGTATTTTGGTTTTACATATCTACAAAATAGGATGGTATTTTCTAACTTCAATGTTCTCTAGAAAGAAGTCTTTCGAATAAATAAGTGAAAAGTTGATATCTGTGTTTATATAAACAATCAAGAAATCATGGTTCTAGACACACACACACTCATACATATATATAGATATAATAATTGTCACTTAAAAGAATAGCTTGTAAACAAATGGGAAAAAATGATAAAGCAATCCAAAGTATGACTTATTGAAAAGGTCTACTGTATAGATATCTTTTTTATCCTTGCAAACGTGCAATGTGTGTGTGTACGTGGTGGTTTTTCTTAAATTGTACCTGCATCCAGATTCCATGCCACTAGACGATAGGTACTTCCATCTGGACAATTGAAAGGGCAAATCCAGAAAATATAACCAAGATTATAAAATGGTTGTGATATATGAAAGATTGGCAATATTATCTGATTCTCATTATCACCATTTGTTTTCAGGTTGTGACAAGTTTAGCAGATCCTTCTGCCAATATCATATTTGGTGCAGTTGTTGACGAACGATTCAATGGAGAAATCCATGTTACCATCATTGCCACCGGTTTTACACAATCCTTTCAAAAGACTCATCTGAATGATCCCAAGGGAGCAAAGCTACCCAACAAGGCTGCTGCAAGCCTGGAAACCTCTAGATCTACAGTTGCCCTAAACCCCATGTCTTCTAGGAAGCTTGTCTTGTAGTCTTCTTCCTGTTTTTTTTACTTATTCATTCTTTCTTTAACTTATTGTTAGCAAAGAGGTGGCATTTTTCATGTTTAGCTATAACAATCTCTGTATCTTCTGTTTGATTCACAAATTTGTAACCTTCTATTTTTGTGTATATATGTTATTAAATGAGAGGTGTAGTAGAACCGCAAATATATTTATTGGAAAGAATACAGCGAGATGCTTTTATTAAGAGGAAATAATATTTGTGGAGGTAAAACAGGAAAGAACTTTCATTCAACTGTTGCTAGAAACAACCAGCTCTTATTGACAAAACCACGAAGGTGGCGAATGCCAGATCGTTAAAGGCAAATTACAAGATTTCGCAAAATTAGCTAAACTATGAGCCACAAAGTTCTCAGACCTACATATCCAAAACAACTTCCACATCATCAACACAAGTTAACATGGTTGTGGAGGAATCTCCCAAAATGGCAAAGTTGGACACATCAAGCTCGATAGCACATTTTATCGCTTCAGTAAGGTAAGGAATTCCACGTATTCACTATCCGTAGAACCAGAAAATCGCCATTTTGCTTGCAAACATAAACACCTCCGAAGCAAGCAGATTGCCGAAAGGAAACTCCTCCGAGGCAAGCAGATCGACGAGTTATGACATTCATGTTAGGAGCATAAGTTTTGTTCTATATCGAGGAATTTTAACTTAGATAATTAGGTTGCTTTTGGGTTTCAAAAAAAATGTACAAAACAACTTGATAACCCTAGAGTGGGCTAATTCTATGATATCCAGTCGGGCAGTGCCGACTAGTTGATCCAACTATATCAATGGTCAATCTTTACTTGATCTTCATTCACTTTTGAATGAATTAGAACACCCAATCGGATACTACCGAATTGTTTTTCCCAATGTAATTCATCAGGCATGCAAAATTATTATCATCATCATCATCGTAGAAGATCGTGTAACAATACAGGAAAAAATCCTGCTATACTTTTATCTTGTTAACTCCAGCTATTATTTTGCGGACCGGTATGTTTACACCTAGACATATATAATCCTCCCACTCTTTTCTTTTCTTCTCTTCTTTTATGAATGGAGAGTAATCATTATTTTTAAATTATTTTAAAGATTTTTTGCCTTTCTATTTATATTTTGGTCAATCATCAGTCGATTCAGCCCTTGCAAAACAAGTTTTCCTATTCGGATTACAATTTTCAGGAAAAGTTAAACGGGCCACTTAATTTGTGCAAAGCATGACATAATAGTTTCCGTTAGTTACACTTTCATATGTTCCATGTCCATCGCTATAAGCTAAGAACATTCTAGTTTGATGACATTATTCTTGATATAGAATCAAAAGATCACGAGTGTTATAGTTAATATCTATCTCTATACTCCTGGTGTACTAAAAAAAGAAGACAGAACCGCGTCGTGTGAGTCATGGGATCATCAAGATGCAAAGAACATTAAACACAAAAAATTCGATAGCGCATTATGATTCATATTTAAATATGTGTGGGGGTCAACATTAAGGATCTTTGGCAATTTGGATGGGATCGATACTATTTGTCCCACATTAACGAATGTTTATTTTTTCGGTTTCCTTAAATGGATCAATCCCCCAAATCCGGGATAGTGTGTACGAATTGAAACTATTCAGCGGACTATTGAACCACCTCCTACCCTAAGACTGTTTGTCATTAGGATTAAAAAAAAATTGTGTTATATTTGTACCCCTTTGTTAAGGTTTTACTTCATACTTTCCGAAATTGCACTACCACACAATAAAGAGCAGCCGCAAGAGGACCCCCTCCCCCCCCCCCAACAATTTGTCCCGCCGAAGTACCCCACGAAGTTATCTTCATTTCTCCTATCAGGTAATATCCGTTGGTTACCCTTGGCCTCAATTTGGTCTTCAGTCATCATCTTCGAATTCGGCAAGTGATTATCCATGTTCTCACTGTTTTTCGTTTTTATTTTTGGTGGTTATGCCTTCTTTCCTCTGCAGGCCAATCAAATGGTGTTTAATTGAGTATACTTGTTGCCAGATCTACATCCGACTGATGAAAATCGCCGGCAACTCAATTGATCGGACGCCGTAATGGAGGGTTGAGAAAGAAATTAAAGGATGCTGAAGAATAGGGAATGAGAGGGGATTCGACAATGTTAATTAATTTGGGAGGGCATAAGAGACACTTTTATACCCTCTACTACACCACACCAAAGAAAGTAAACATAGGATAACATTGGATTGTCACAATCCCATTAAATTTTATCCCTAAGTAAACATGGGTTTTGATGGGATCGATTGATCCTGTCCCAACATGAATCCCTTGGACTGGGATATGCTGGGAAATCGGAACATGCAAAGTAAACAGGCCCTAAGGCTTTTCTACAAACCCTTCCCTGTTTAGGCCAGAATAATAATGATCACAAAAATAGTGAGGCCTCAGGTGAAGGGGCAAAGGATAACATGCTTTCCCCGAAATAGTCGTACAACAAGGGCAGCAACTGTGCAGCATTTCCGTCTTCCTTCCATGCCTGATCAAGAGCAGCCAATGTCTTCGACCCTTGACCACTAACAATCTCTTTTTTGCTACTTGATCCAGCTACATTGTTGTTCGTTAAAGGCCTCGATGATTGCAAACTAGGGTCCACCACTCCTGGCATGTCCACCGGCAGCGAATTTACACCCATGGAACTGTCTATTGCCAATTTCTTCAAGGGTGGCTGGTGCATCATGTTATCCATGCTCGCTTTACGCTTATCTTGAGACAGAGAGAGAGCAGACAAAAACATCAGACAGACATAATTGACAGAAAACAACTGCAATAGCATAGATCGATCAGAACCCTTTTCATAAAGATCACATTTCAAGATCGGAATGCTATTTGGTTACACAAAAGAAACAGTGTTAAACACAAACATAAATGTACCATCTCATATGAAGTATGTTTTATTATATCTATCCAAAGGAAATGTTCTCTACGAAAATAACATAACCTAAGTGGAACAGTCTCAAAAAGCAGCAAGGAGAAAAGAGAATCATACTTGATGCTGTAGTTACGACTTTGGATTTGCTCTTCATGATTGCACGTGCTGGAAGAAACACAAGAGAAGGCAGCATCTTCAGCCGATCATACAAGCACAAGCCAGCTGCACGCTATGAAGAATATTATCTCATCAGTTGTAGAGCTGTCAGAACGGGCTAGCCGGGAGGGCCAGTGCGGAGCTGGCTACTAAAACTTCGGCCCAGCCCAACCCACCACGGGCCACAGGTTGGGGGGGCCAACCCCCGCCCAACCCACTCTCTCTCTTCATATATATGTGTGTATATATATATATATACCTAAAAAGATAGACTATAATTAATGTAAACTATCTATTTATTAATTAACTTAACAATTACACCACTCTAATCTTTTTTAATATTTGCTAATAGTACCAAAATGAAATAGTTCCCATAGTTTCTCCATTTTTTAACTTTCATCAAACATAAATACATAGATGACATATAAAGTTGTCGGCCGGCTAGCGAGGCGTGCCAACTCACGGGCTAAAGCCCATTTTGATAGCTCTAATCAGTTGGATTACATTGGAATAATAATAATTATTATTATTATTAACAATAATAATAATAACAAAAATAATCATGTATGTAGGACAGTTCTCAGCTACAAATCAAACATTTTCTAGTAGCACACAATACTGCACATCTACGTCCAGCTATCTAAATTTACCTACAGAATAATAAGGGCACTTCCAAGGCTGCGAATTAGGGCTAACAAATTCAGACAGGGTTTGACAGAGACTTGTTTCCGATGGCTGAAAGAATATCCTTGTCAATGACTTTGCAATGATGGGACCTTCTAAATTAAGGGAGATCAATTGACACTACCTACAGGCTACAATTGAAGATGATGATCCTAAAGAGCCTGAATTACCTCATTCTTCACTGGTCGACATTCTTGTTCTAGTCATAATTTCATGATCACCAAGGTGAATCCGACCAGTATAAACTGTTTCTTCATAGTAATGATTTATTTAGCATCATGAACCATATTCATTTAAGAAAATAAATCGCAAAAGTGAAGCGTCTGCAGCAAATGCAATTTTTGTGCAAAACAAATCCGCAAGATACACAGCAGGCTCTAAAAACTTGCATGCATTATGCATTACTCAGACCACCTTCGGGTTTAATGAGGATGTCTCCTTGAATTATCTTCTGATATTAAAACGAAAAGCAACACTCCCAATTTGTATATTTCCAACTACATCATTTGGGTACATAACAAAAGGTTTGGAATATATCCTTCAAAATTGGTTGCTAATTATACCTTCTAAGTAAATGTGTATTAAGTCAATAAGAGATGCAAAAAGATAAGTATCTGCAAAGACAATAAGAAACTTACACATGGCCTCTTTTGAAAGTATATGGAAAGACTTCTATATATAGATAGCACTATGTACCATATCACTCAGAGAATTCTCAAGTCCAAGCACAACAGTCAATATTAGCTATGCAAATTGGGCTTTGAGTATCACCATGAGATGGAGCAATAGAACCAGAAGACACTATCATGATGCGTATCTTACCATTAGGGCCCCATATACAAGCCAGGCTTCATGCCGCTTCATCTCATTCCTTTGCTTCTCTAGTTGCATTTCTGGCTCCAAAAGCCGCAAATAGGTCTCAAGATTGGGAAGCACAAGCAGTCGAACCTGGTCAACATTTCCAATAAAGCTCATCTACTTGACAGACATGAAACAACGCATGCATACAAGGGCAACATAATAAATGATATATGCACCTGGACATGACCTCCACACACACACTCGTATTATCAAATTAAAGTGTGCTAGTGTCTATACATGTATTATGATAGATACTTACGAGAGTATTTACATACACATATATATACTCACATATATATTTACGCATATATATATGTACTGAGTCACTAATGAGAGAGGGGACCTACCACATTAGGCCCAAGGGCTGCTAAACCTTGTATAGCACCATAATGTTGAGGAAGCGCCTTCGATGGATCCAAGAAAGCATGCAGCAAAGTCCTGGTCACACGTGTCTGGAGATTGTGATAGACATGGCCAAATCTGCAAAATACAATCATGGAAAAAAAACAATAAATTTAAAAATAAAAAAGAACTACTCATCGAAGCTACAGGATATGCTTGATAACAGATATTTGGAGATAGCTAACAAGTCACATTTACATCGTACACTATGTAGTGGCAAGAAAATATAAAAGCGTTTTCACCTCTTGCATATCGAAGCAACAAGATTGGCAGTGAAATTTCTCAGATCCCAGTGGTTGTCCGAGAATTTGTTTCCTAATCTTTTAGCCACCAAGCACGTCATCACCGAGGGCATCAATTGATGCAGCTAATCGAAAAGATTAGGAGCCAGATATTAGGAATGATACTCCTAAGACATGAAACTATGCATTGGTTTTGCCTAAACAGAATTAATTCTTAATATCATACTAATAACATTACAAAATTCAAGTTTGAATTGTTCATTGCAGAAACCAATTCACCACCTAAGCTATTTATCATAGGTATCGCTAATATATTGAATTTCAATATGTCAGGACAATCATAACCTTGACACATATCAATGTGTTCGATAATGGAGGAGCAAGGAGGCAAGCCTGAACAACCATAGAAAATAGTTGACACCAGTACACTATAAGTGAATTAATGGGCCGAGAAACTGTTATTTTATAAGATTACAAATAAACTAGTTGTGGGAGTAAATCATGAGAAAGTAAAATACAACTTTACAAAGTTGGAAACTGGAAAATCCAAACCAGGAGGGGGAGCTAGAAAGAGAACAAATGCAAAGAAACTTACATATGGCTCGATGTGTATATGAGGATTCCGAAGAAGGCTCCAGACAAGACGCATCAAAGCAAAAAGGAGTGGAAAACTGTTCAAGTTCCGAGAAACCTGCCATTTTTACTACTTAAGCTTCATCATCCAGAAATATTATTATTCCAGATTGGAAACATCTATAGGTACCTCATCAGCAACAAAAAATGTAAAGTAAGGAACCAAGGGATGGATCCCCGAGTCAGTTGCCAAGCTCACTAATGCAGCTTTAAACAGGGGAGACTCAGATCTACTCACAGTCAACTCAGTGATTTTCTCAAAATAAAGCTGCACCATAAACCCAAAAAGAAAAGAACAAAAGAAGAGCAAATAGATGAAATCTGTTCTCTGAAGACTGAAGGTATGTAGCAAAGCAAACAAATTCTCAGCACAGCAGTACCTGAAGTTCGCGCGAGAGTACATGCTTAATAGGTAATCTAATGTCAACAGGTGCCCCATCCTCTTTAACTTCAGTCTTTCTGTTATCCGGAGGTAGTGAAAGCACTGCCATATAAACAAATCATCATGCTTTTGTGAAATTAATCATGGAAAAGGAAAATAAAGCATCCAATGAGCATTGACGTTAGAACATCTTAGATACTACTACCAGCAAAGGGTTACAAAAAGAAAAAGATCCACAAGAAAAAAATTGTCCTATCATTTTTTTCAGCATATGTGTGCATCTGCATATGATAAAGCACTGAGATATAGTAGGCAAGACTTTACATACTCTGAAGAGCTTCAGGAGGCGGATTTTCTGGAATAGCAGGTTGAACTCCTTCAATAGCTAACCAGTGGGCAACCACTGCGGTGTCTAATGGGGCCTTAGGTAAAGGAGCTTCAATCACCTGAGATGCATCAACAAGCAAATGTAATCACTAAAGTTATAACTGCTGACAAGAGATTCCACAGAACATGCAGTTGAAATTGCATACCTCCTTGAATTCTACATCCTTTTCTTCTATATAGAACAAATCCTTGTGACCTGCAGCTCTTTTGAATCGCAATGGATCCCCAGAAGCAAATCCATATAACGGCTGAATAATTTACATAATTATCAGAACCCAAACATCGGCAAGGCACAAACGCTAACAATAAATGCATAAACAATAGCCAAAATTTACAAACTACGCGTGAAATTTGCTATAAAGAACTTCTCAATTCAGGGGCAAATATGCATTACTCCACAGGGAAGCAAATATAATGAGCGAAAAGAATAGGAAACTAGACACCACCTCAACGTTTCTTAAGCTAAGCGCACTATCAACATCATCAGTAGTTAAAGTGGTTCTTCGTGAATGCCGCATGCACTTGATAGCTTCCTGCAGACATATAAATATGTAATCCGCAGAAGAAGACGCTTAATTGAATGGATTATGTGAGCTTCAGTTACCTGCATGATTTCTCGAACGCGATACTCCACATCGGCGGCCAGCGCAGGCAAAACATCGGGAGATAAGTTGGTTATGCCAATGCTCTGTGCTATAACCTCAATTGTTTCTTTTGGTACTATGCTCATTTTCAAATCTCATAACAAATTAGGATTCTGCGTTAACAAATGGACAAAAGAGATCGTAGGGCTGCCGATATCATGTGAACTCAATTTTTCTTATGTACAAGCAAGAAATTGGGGGAGAATTACAATTAGGGTTCGAATTGTTTATCTCGAGTTCGAGTTTGGGAGCGCACTTAAATAAACGGTATGCTCCCTTGTGTTTGCGTTCCATTATTAACTAGTAAATACACCCGCGCGATGCACGGACTATTTTATCTTTTTAAAATTAATTGATATTATCATAAATGGTGGTTTTATTTTGAAAATATTTTTTATTTGATATTTAAAATAGAAAAGATAAGGTAATGATTTTAAAGTAACGATTTTTTAAAGCATTATAAGGATAAAATAAAAATTTCACAAATTCTGGAATATTTTCTTATACACAACATTAGTAGTTTTATTATTATATTTATTATCTTCACCACAACTTAAAATTTCAATCCTCCGCAATTTGTCACTCTAGACATCGGAACATATAGCTGTCCATGGCTGAACACCGATTTCCTAAAAAAGAGTCCAACGTGAGAGAATGACTGATCTTGGCTCTTGTTTATTATCATTGCATAAGAAACAATGAGAGGAAATTGTCTTCATTAGATCTTGAATGACAATCTTTTATCAGAAGAATGTTAAGAGTCATTCTGGGTATTAGAACAGTATCACCCACATTACTTCGCGAAAGCAAACATGTATGCAGAATGTGATCAACCATCTTAGTAATAATCATATGTGCTCCATTACACAATCCAAGCAAGTGGTCAATGCTCCTTAACAACATCACAGGAGTACCCACTTTCAAATTCAATTGACAATTAGATACTCCGGAACACTTGATTGTATTCAAAAACTCCGGTGCGTGTACATCTTGCAATAAGTCAACCTCCAAATCTAACTCACAGTGGCTATCAGAACTCAAATACATCTTGCCCTCATGCTTATTTTTGGACGTCATATACTCATTTATAGAGTTCACTTCATCAACTGTTGGTGCCAAGATTGCTCTACCCTCTAGTTAATGCACGAGCTATTTTATTTTTTTAAGAGTAAATCAACATTAACAATACATTTTTTATTAAAACACATTTTAAACACCTGGTATTAAAAGTTTAATACGTATTTTTTATGGTATTAAAAAATTTAAATATTTGAAAAAATAAAAATTTTTGTCAAAGAATTTATTGGTTAGTGATTAAATATACATGATATAAAATTATTAATACACAACAATTAATCTCATACTTTTTTTCTTATTACTAAACAAACACAAATGAAATTTTTACTATAAATTTTGTAATATCTCCATATATACAACGTTTTCTGTCATATTACTACATTTACCATCCTTGTCACAAATTTTTGTTTTATAGAAAAAGTTAATTATTTACAATTTACGACTCTTGAAATACCAATATACAAATGATCATGTCTGAAACCGAATTTCCTAAAAGAAAAATGTTTGAACTATTTGATTTTCCATATTTCACCTTAATAATTATGCATACTTTATGCAAATTTTAACTAAATGACATCTTTCATATATCTCACGTATTGATTAATCATATTTTATCATATATATATATATATATATATATATAATACAATAAAGATTAAAAGAAAAAGAAAAATAAACAAATTAAGAAGTTTATTATATAAAATCTTATATTTCCTGCTACACTCTTTTTAATATAGGTAGATGTCCCCCGTGCGATGCATGGTAAAGACCTTAAGAATATATATATGTATATATTTTATATACAACAATATCATTTTGTTTAGTGTTAAGAAATTAGGATGGCAAAACTTGGTATGACTCGTTATCTCGACATGAACTCGTACAACGATTTTAAGTTCGAACGGAGGTCTATCAGGCTCGACTGCTCGAGTCGTCATTAGGTCAACCGATAAGACACGATAAAATTTAGGTCGTGTCAATGAAACAATTGCCGGATAACTTTAATATTCTAATCATTACTTATTAGTAATAATTTATTTTAAAATACTTATTTGCATAATAGTTGTACTTTGTAGTAGTTTTTTCTATATTGTTACCAAATATAGTAAGCAGTTTGGGCAGGAAAATTAATTTTTTTTTTATTTCCAAAAGTGGTAACAATACATTTTGTTATTATATATATATATATATATATATATATATATATATATATATATATATATATAAAATAACAAAATCTAGAAATGTATCTAGATGGAATTCAAATCTTTATTTGATATTTTTCTAGAACAAATCTGCATACCATCGACAATGGTATTTGGATGCAATATATGCATATATTATAGGATAATTGCAAGAAAACCACACACCTTTTCCGAAGTTGTAATTTAAGCCTAACTTTTAAAATTTAGCAAAATAAAACATAACTTTTACTCACCATTGCAAATCGGATCATCGGTAAATTTTTCGGTTACCGGAGTCCATGTTTTTTGTTTTGTGCCATACTAGTATTACTCCCGTGCGATGCACGGAAGTCTGCTAGTAAAATAATATTTTAACTAAAGTCAATATTATATTACTTTATTGTTTAAAAATATAAATATTGTATACTTGATAAAATAAATATTTTAAAATATTGAATTATATTATAGTAAAATTTTGAATAGTGTAAATATTCGTTTCTCCCCTAAAATTTTTGGATTAAATATATACCTATTATTTTTGAATAAAAAATATTGTCATTGATACAACTAAAATAAATATTAAATATAACAAATAAAATAAAGATAAGATAGTGATAAAGTACATTGATAATTTATAAGAAAATTAGATTTTTCTTTCTGAATAATCTCATATTTTAATTGTTAAAATTTGTCAATTTATTTATTTTTATATAATCTAATTCACTATATACATAGTCTAATCAACAAAAGATTTAACATATAATTCAACTTAAAGAAGGTGAAATAATTATTATTTTGATATATTATATGTAAAACAGATTAAAAAAAATTGTTAGCATTTTAAAAAAATAGAAAAGAGTTGTTGACAAAGAAACAAAGTGAGAATGTTGACACTATAACAACTTATCTTTAGGGACACATACATAAATAAAATTCTTGAAAATGTTTTATTCGCAATTGAATAGAACTATGATTTTTTTTACATATTTGACTCCATTTTATTGTATTTTTTTTAATTATACACACACACATATTTATATGTATAGTGGTATAGATATAGAATAATTTATGAATAAAAGGTAAATATAATAAATAAATTAATTAAATTATTTAAAAATAAAATAAATTATATTTTTAACATGATTGTTTAACTAATTTGTATTTGCATCGTAAATATGATATCAATAAACATCCACAATAAGTACTCAAATCTAATCAAATAACTTGAATAATCAACCACTAACAACTGTATATTTGTTTAATATAATATCAAACTTTTAAATATGTGATATGGATGTCAAAATTAGAGATCATAAAAAGATGATTAATTTCATATATAATATGTAAAAAAAAAATTAAGATAAAAATAAATTTATTGGTACTTAAATATGGGAAAAATGGATTTTCTTAGAAAGAAGGGCAAAAGGAAAAAAAAATGATCAAACAATAAAAAAGTTGGCACTTGTACAAATAATCATAAATAACAGAAAATATTTTTGTGGGAAAATGCAATTTATAATTTTAACTCACTTGTACTCTCTCCGATCTGAAAAATGTGCCACTTTAGAGAAAATGAAATTATTCAAAAAAAAAATATCATTTTAACAACCTATTTACTTTAGTTGACTATATTTTCTTAAATCCACAACATATAATAGGTGTAGCGATATATTTATCATTTCCACCCATCCTTAGTTTTTCAAAAAAAGTCTAAAGCGACACATTTTTTTTTTGGGGGGGGGGGGGGGTCGAAGGGAGTAGCTTTTATATATGTGTAGATTTCTTAATATATCTAAAACATTTCCAAGTTATAACTATACATAATTAATTGTTACTTTCTAAAATCAGATTATCATTTGCAACTTGTAACATTTCACTTGGTGATATACTCATATACTTCTTATTTTTTAGTAAATCTTAGTATTAACAAAATAAAATCCAAAAGTAGATTGATTATTTAAATTATGTGATTTTTTCAGATATTTGAATATTTTCAAGTTTTATTTGGTATGATAATTTATTCAAATAAATTACACAATTTTGTTATATATATTATATTTATTTAAAAATAAAAATGGATTAATGCGATCAAAATTGCTTAGGTTGCAAAGAGTAAATTTATTTAATAAAATAATTGTAACAAAATAAATTCTATAAAAATATGAAGAAATAATAAAAAATAATCTCAATAATGTACTACTTCCGTCCCAGCTTAACCTGCCTATCCCATAAATAGCAAATTTCTCTCACAATCTCCACCCTCAAAATCTTCATTCTCAATCTCCACCTTTAAAAAAGTCAAAGATTCCACAAAATCTACTTTTCCTTAATCTCCGTGCCCGGTCAACGTAGGCAGGTTAAGCCGGGACGGAGGGAGCATATGATATGTAAACATACATATGCATAAAGTTTTCATACTTCTTATTATAATATATATATATATATATATATATATATATATATATATTAACAGATGTACTGATTTAATAAATTATTTGTAAAAAATAAACATTAAATTTTGTCTTTAATTTAATAAAATAGAAGTTTCTCTATTTAAACAATTATTTTTATCAGGGATAACATAAGTAAAAAAATTAAAAATTAATGTCAAATAAAATAAATTATTTCATTGTACTTTAAAAATATCTTAACTAATATTCTTTATCAGAGGATTATTTTATTACTCCCTCCGTCCCAGTTAACTTGTCCTACTTTCCATTTCGCTCCGTCCCACTTAACTTGTCACACCCATAAATGACAATTAAAGGCAACAATCTCCACCCTCAAAATATCCACATTCAATCTCCACCTTTAAAAAATCAAAGATTTCACAAAATATGTTGTTTCTTAACATCCGTATCCGGTCAGCTATGACAAGTTAAACGGGACGGAGGGAGTACTTTTTAGTTGCAGCCTAGACCCAGCAGTATAGTCCAATTCACAATAAATTCTCAAATATAATCCTAATAATAACCAATAAAAAAATATTTTTTAAACTAAATATATGTGATATGTATGTCAAACTGAACACCGTGAAAAGACGAATAATTGGATATATTATACATAAAAATCAGATTAGAAATAAAAATGTTATTTGCATTTTAAAAAATTGAAAGAAAATTATGAACTTACCAAAATTAACATGAACTTACCAAATTATTGTTAAAATTTTAGGCGAAAAAGTTACAATGACATAAATGCCCTCCATTTTACTTTTATATATATATAGATTATTTGTCACATCATTTATAAGAAAGATAGAAGAACTGGTAGCGCGCGGGTCGTCGGACCGCATGTACCAAATTAAATTATGTATATGTGAATATACACTCAACCTTAACCTACAACTCTAACTAGTAGAGTGGCAAGTAAGGATCGATCCCACGAAGAACGGTAGTCTAGAGTTATTTTGATAGATCAAGCGATTGTAAACTTTAAATAAAAGTAAGAACACATAACAAAAGCAATAAAGAGGGGGGGGGGGAGGTTGATTATCCAAGTATAAACTATTAGTGATTACCAAGAACAACTATTAAACTATGATCAAATAAATTTAAGATTCAATTAACATAAAATGACAAGATAAAGTAGATGGATTTTTGGGTTTTTAAAATATGAATAAAGGATTCAACCCTTGATCAAGTATCCCCTTGTTTCGAATAATCTATGTAATTAATGTTATTACCCAATTGATTAGCCTTAGAACTCTTACTCCAATATTAATAACAAGCTCTATCAATCTTGTTGCCTCTTAAGTATGATTAATCAAAACAAGCTTTTCAATTAATCCTACTCAACTTATCAATTCCTAAAATAAGTTCTTTAAGAATCAATAGTCAAGTGCATTAAAAATCAAGACAACGGAGTAGATTCGACATAAGACTCGTAAGTTCGGTTTTAGTGGTCGAACTCTATGTTATCCTCAATAAATAAATCTATTGTTTGCTACACGGGAATTGGATTCAAAACAATTACGGATTATAAGCCCAATTCTAGCAACACACAAACAAATATCCAAATGGGTGATCAAACCACAATTCAATTCATAAGTGTGAGTCAACAATCCCAAATAACATAAAACATTCTAAAAATATAACCCAATCGGTTAACAACCGTAGAAATTACATAAACATTCGAAATGGAACTTATATATATAGGGGAAGAGTTGTCACTTCAGTTTTAGGCAAAATCGCATTCACAATTTTAAAACAGGGTAAAGGATCTCGGCCGAGACGTGAAAAGAGGATTTCTTTGCTGGGTGAATCGAAGGCTGATCTCGGCATCACATGTGTCTCGGCTGAGACGTGAAAAGAAAAAAATCAGGGCTTGTTAGGGGTTGACTTATCTCGGCCGAGATTAGGTTTCATCTCGACCGAGACTTTGATCTCTTGAAAATCTGGAAATTCCCTGGAGAGTCATCTCGGCCGAGATGCATTGCCTGTCTCGGTCGAGATCTTCAACTCTTCAAAACTTCAGGTTTTCCCTGCAAGGTCATCTCGGCCGAGATTTGCAACCTGTCTTGGCCGAGATCTTCCTTTAGCCCTGTCCTTTGTTGCCTCGATCGATCCATCGACTCTGCGATCTTTTGATGCTCTTTTTCGATCCCTTTGCACCTGTTTTAACACAAAAATGAACCAAACACATTATTTTGCCCAATGAGAATTAAATGCATGAAGTACACGTAAAATTGCACAAAAAATCACTAAATTACACTTAAAGCGTCCTAAAGTGTGTGCACGAACACGTGTACCAAGAACTTTTAAATTTGTATAAAAATACCAACATTTCCAAGAAATTGCAATATACTCCTACAATTTCATATTTGCATGAAAAGATCACAACATTTTTCTTAAATTTTAATTTAAATCTAGGTTGGCAAAAAAAATTCTACTTCTAAAATAATTCTTTTAAATTGCAATTAAAAAAAAAAACGTTGTGATTTTTTATGCAATTATGAAAATTTAGGAGTATAATGTAATTTCTTGAAAAGGTTGGTATTTTTTATACAAATTTAAAAGTTCTTCTATCTTTTTTTATGACAAATGATATGGCACAAAAACTTGACACATGACTTTGGTGACCGGAAAATTTACAGATGATCCAATTTACAACTATAAGTAAAAGTGGTGCTTTGTTTTGCTAAATTCTAAAAGCTAGGCTTACATTTTAATTTCGGGAAAGGTGGTGATTTTTTGTGCAATTAGGCCTATATAATAATCTATCACAACACAAAGATACTTTCCATAATTTCAACATTGAATCAACAACAAATCAATTAGAAATTTAGTTTCCATGTTTTTATCATTGAAGAAAGAATAATAATCCTTACATTACTTTTGTCAAAAGACAAAGTTGAATAGCTCAAGTGGCAGAGCATCTACTATCTAGGCCTTTGGTCCTGGGTTCGAGTCACCGTGGGGGAGGGGAGGGTTTTTTCTTTCTTTCTTAGATTAGGGGATTTTTTTTTTTTTAAATAGATTCAAACATTTCTTTTTATAAAAAATGAATTGATCGAATAAAGCAAATTAATTCTCTATATTTTATATTTTATATTTTTTAGCTTTTAAAATAGAGTGAATATCTCAACAATATGATTTTAAGAACAAAATTGATTATGTTTCCATTGTAACTAGCAATGCACTCGTGCGATGCACGATTTGCAAATATAATATAGTATATAATAAGAATTTATGATTAGAATTATAATCAAATTATCCAATGGCCAGTAAGATGTGTAAATGTTTTGCATGAAAAGTCATAATACGAAATGGAAAGTTGTATATGTTTGATGTGCCCATAGTTATAACTATTATTAAATCTAACTTCATGAGGTCAAATCTAACCTCAATTTGATCGGTCATAATGAGATTCCAACGAAGTTGGACGGAGAAGGAGTATCATTTATAATAGATAATCTCATTTGCTAAATGACTGTGGAGTACAAAACCATGTGTGAGTTTCTTCTTTGATAATTCAACAGGAACTAAAGCTTGCTCCATTCTGGGGTTGAAAATTACACATCTTTCATATAATAAATGCACATCACGAAATTACTTTGTGTATTTCATATTAATGATATGTAGTTTTCCAAGTCTAGTCATCATGAGATCACTTCAAATTGTGACACATCACCACAATGGACAAAGATAACCTTTTTGGTATCACGTGAGAATCCATGGCATTTTAAAACGAATTTACAATTTTCTGGCAAAAAGAAAATGACTGGAATTATTAATTTTTTTACTAATGGAATTCAAATTGCAAAAAAAAAAAAAAAAAAAAAAAAAAAAAAAAAAAAGAAGAAGATTAAATGGAACTGAATTGCAAGTGATTTTAACTAATGGGATTAAAAATATCATTTTCCCTATTGTTTCACTTTGAAACTTACTTCCATGATATCAATTTAAACCGTGCTTTTTTCAATAATCTTGCATTCCATCAAACAAAAGAATTCATATAACAGTTGTAGAGATGATGCAGAGATGATGTTGATACTTTTATCTTCTCACAAGATAAAAACTATAGGGCGTTACTTCATGCTAGCAGGTAGCTACTTGTTCGTTCATAAAATTCAATATATATACCCACAAGATTAAATAATACTCCCTCCGTCCCGGCCCAATTTGCCTACCTTGGTCGGAGACGGAGATTAAGAAAAAGCAGATTTTGTGGAATTTTTGACTTTTTTAAAGGTGGAGATTGAATGTGGAGATTTTGAAGGTGGAGATTGTGAGAGAAATTTTTCATTTATGGGTTGGCAAATTAGATTGGGACAAACCAAAAAGGAAAGTAGGCAAATTAGAGCGGGACGGAGGAAGTAATTTAAAACCAACAAAACAACTAGGTATTTATATTTCTTCAAAACAAAGCTAGGTAATTTTAAATCTGAAAACTTGCAGTCTCAAACTTCCTGTTTGTATGCATTTCTCGTGAAATATCCTCCATTGTTCCACGAAAATCTAAAAGAAAAAGAGACCTAAAAGATCGAGAGCAAATACTTAGAAATAATGTTGTAAAAATCATAATTAATTTGTCTTCATCATGAAATACACCATCAATTAAATACTTTGTTGTAATTAATTCTCGTCATGGGGAAATCATACATTCTAGAATCGAGATTAATACTTTGTCGTATTTTTTTATTAACAGGACATCTATATTAATGCATCAACCTAAGCTTCATACCCATGAGATCTTCGATGAGTGAACTTGATTAACTAATGAGGAGACATACAGATATGGCAATAGAGAAATATGGTTATCCTCTAAAAGAATTTGGAATTTTGTGAGTTTTTGTGAAGGTAAGAAGATACATAATACATGGGATAAAACCCGCGTATTGACTTCTCTTGACTTGGGGTAAACTGACCGTAGCAAATATTTTACTTTGTCTACATGTATAATATTTCATCCTACCTTAACAAAAACTCACAAAATTCCAACTTTTACATTTTTGGGGAGATCAAAAGATTACAACTTTCCCAAGTTTCTCAACCAGTTTCACCTGCACTTCTCTTCTAGGCTTCTTCCACATTTAACTTCAACCAATTTCATCTTCTCTGCAGCCAACCACATAAACAAACCTCTCTCCTCAACTCCTGGCGTATCAGGAATTTAAAACTGGGGGTACAACATATACTTTATAGAAATGTTATTTAAATCTATCATAACAAAACACAAAAATACAAACAACTACCAACATGATACAAACTCCGATTGTTAGAAAGAGGATTCACATGGGCTACCGCTACGCCAACATGACAATAATGCATAAAAATGCTACCTATAAATGAAACAATCTAAATATTTTGGGGTACAACTACGCACTACCACTGCGTTAACATGACAATAATTAGGGATGTTATAATGGCCCAAAATCTGTAGGGCCGGCCCGTTTAACTGAAAAAAGGTCAGGGTTAGGGCTCCCATTTTGCAGCCCGTTTAAACATCCGGGCTTTTTGGCCCGGACCGCTAGGTCCGCGGTTTATCCGGGCCGGCCCGAAACTTATCTATTTTTAAATTTTTGCGATTTTTCAATTTTACGTATCATTTCTCCGAGAGTCTTTCTATTTCTTTAAATATATAATATATAAGTCATTCATCTAATGTGGTTCAAGTTGAAGACAATGATACTTAGATAATATTTTGGTGTCTATATTCAGTAGCTTTATACAATGAATTCTTATAGCCTTAACTAATATTTTGACTTATACAATGATGTTTATTATGCTTATTACATAAGTTGCTTTTATGTTATGTGTACCCCTTTTGTATGTTTAAATTAGTTTTAACTAACATTTTCTTGTATAATCTGTTTAGGTGATGCAATTCTCTTCGGTGCTTCTATGATTAAAATTTAAATTGTTAATTTTTTTTTTCCTTTCATATCATTAATTGATAAATTTAAATATTATTTAAGTATATTTGTATGAGTTTTGATTTAAATTTATACTTTTAAAATTACAATTCGTAGCCCGATAGTGGCCCGGTTGGCCCGAAAACCGATAGGGTTAGGGTTAGGTTCACCATATCTCGGTCCGTTAAAAATGGCCCGACTAAACCGTAGCCCGAATTAGCCCGAAAACCGCTAGAGCTAGCCCGAAACCGCTAGGACTAGCCCGTTTAACATCCCTAACAATAATGTCTAAAAATGCTACCTACAAATTAAAAAACTAAATATTTTGGGGGTACAACTTGTTACAGGCTAGATATGCCACTGCGTCTCCCGCCTATATCTAAATTACCACCTCCGCCTCAATTTTCAGTCAACATGGAGTACCCTAGGGAAGTAATATATATATATATATATATTAGTGTGAACAGTGTGGGAGTGGATTTCATGCTTAGTTATTGGTTTACTTATTTATGTTAATAGATTTCTATAATTAAAATAAAAAAATTGACACAATTTATGGCTGTGACGCGTTCCCTTTATAATTAATGAAGAGAAGAAGCTAAAGAGTGCCAGATATATGACATTTATAATCATTTTTAATAATCAATTTAAAGCGTTAATCTAGCAATAATTCTTCAAATTGATGTGTGTCAGTGTTGTGCAGCGTGAATTATGGAAGACGGGATTTCGGCCAAATATAGGGTAAATTATTGAAGATTATTATAAATATAGAATATAATTTGTCAAAATTTACCATATACAAATGATTATTTTATTTAGGCAGATTCAGGTTAAAATAGTATTAAGATGCATAATTGCAATAATTTAGGAAAACCCATTATGCTCCTAAATTAGTCACCTATTACTAAAAATGTTTCTGAATGTCCACCGTCGAATTAAATGTGAATCAGAGGGATGTTCAGAAATAGTATTTTTTATGTGGGCGGGAAATAAATTTAGTTTCTAAATTGGATGGATTTTGTTATTATATTAGTATAGATGTATGAAATTGTAACTAATTACTTAATTCAAGATTTTTTTCCGGATAACCATATCATTTCCATGAATTATCGGATTTCGTTGTTTCTCTCATTTTTCCTTTCTGAAAATGGTATTGTACAAATGGGCGGGGTTATATATATATATATTCATTTTTTGAAAGGTATTTATTTAATTTTGATTCTAAGTACACTTTTAATTTTACTTTTTTTTTACCTTTATCATTCTAAAACAAAACCAAATAGTGCCATTAAATATTTAATATGTCCTTTCTCCTAATTCATGTCAAACACTGATCTTGACCATTTTTGTCTTTGCAACAACTAAATTTTGCAGCTTTGTTTCGAGATGCTAATTCAAAAAACTATCACCTCTGTACTGTGCGCCAATTGGGTTCATGATTATTTGAAAATTAAGAATCCAAATTAGTAAAGCAATTTAAATACTACTCCCTCCGTACAGGCTTATTTTGCACACTTTTCGTTTTTAGCCGTCCCAACTTATTTTGTACACTCCTAAAATAGAAACCAATTACTACAATCTTCATCCTCAAAATCTCAATCCTCAATCTTCACCTTTAAAAAAATCAAAGGAAAAACAAAAATTGTTGTTTCTTAACATCCGTGCCCGATCAACTGTGCAAATTAAGTTGGGACGGAGGGAGTACTTTCTTAGAAGAATTAATTTACCATATTATATGTTGATCTTGATAGAATACTGAGTTTCATTTTATTTTATAAATAATAATATATATTATCTAATATTCTGTCCATAAAGAAGTTAATAATTAAGGTTTTCTTACCAAAGTTGTATAAATCGTGAATAACATCATTGGTTTTCTTACCTGTCATGAATACATTAACTGTTGAGATATCAAAATAGTTAATAAATTTCGAATGAAATTAACTTCCTCATAGATAATTGGCACTGCAACAATATATTACACTAATATATGCCTAACTAAAAAAAAAAAAAAAACCAAGAAAAAAAGACAAAGACATAAGAAATCAGTTGGTAATGTGCAAAAACACCCAAAAGGTGGAACCATCAACCTTTATTTTGAGGGGTTGAACCATCAACCTTAACAATAGCGAAAAAAGTGAACTATACAGCAAATTTGACCTTAAAGCCATACAAACATACTCCTGTCCAGAATATAAATAAACCCAATAATGATTAAAATGACTACTATGATTACAGACATGAAAAAAAAAAAGAAAAGAAAAAAGAATGCATAGATTAAACTTGGATTAATTTAAAAAAATTGCTTACAACCTACCTCCTCTCTCAGTACCTTCAATTACCACAACACTCTGCTCATTTGCTTCATTATTGATTTTCCTCGTTGAAGCTGCTACGCTGTTCGATGTGCCATTTCTCAGAGATCTTGATGACTTTGGATCAAAAATTGAGGACCCGAATGACAAAGGCCCATTTTAAGATGCATCGCGAGGGTGCCCCACTTCTTCGTCCTGATGAGGTGGCTGATATCTTTTACTCTTGCTTTTGCTCTTGGCTCAGCATCTGACATCATCCTTAGTCTCTGCTTATATACAAACTAAAAATGATAAATAACTTCTAAAGGGTTTTCTTCTAGAAGAAAAATGTCACAAAGCTTTGGACTTTAAGCACGCAACTCCTCCAAGTGACATACCATGCAAAGCAATCGAGCAGAAAGCAAAAGGACAAAGAATCAAATCTTTTATCAGTTCGGTCTTTCTTCTAGACTAAAGGCTGCTAATGTTTTTCCTTTTTTGTCACTAATTGTTATTGAAAAAATAGGAAAATTATATGAAATAATCTACACATATAACAATATAATGTATTTCCATGTATTTTAGAAGCATGTGTAAAGTAATGAATGAGAAACTGAACTTACAACGATGATCAAATGAGAGAGACGAATGTATCTACAGAGCAAGATGAGTGACTGCCTGCTAAGTTTTACACGTATTTAAAGATCAGTTTTTAGGGTTTACAGTTGCTAAAGTTCCCTAAATTTCACTGATCACAAATATAATCCGTTTTTTAGTAGAAAAGAACAAATCAAATAGTGCAGATTGATATCTTAAATTGATTTCTTTCAATATGAAAAAAGAATATGAAATATATGGTTGCAGCACACAAATAGATTATTTTTTACATATAATCTATAAAATAATAACAAATTACCATATATTTAAGAGATTTTTCCTGCAAATAAAGCGCGTGAAGCATTGAAGATTAATTACATGTTTTCTTTCCCAAAATAGTAAGAACAAATGGGCAAGAAAACCAATATTTTCCAAATGTAGTATAAATTCATTTTGTTTTTATATATATTTAGATATATAGATGTTTGATTGTAATTCTACTTTTTTTCTTGTTTCTTTTTTCTTTTTGCTTCATAAATTCAATTATTAGCCACTTCAGGATTGATTTGAGTTTAAATAAATGAAACATATAATTGCAGGTAAAATAATTAATAAATGGTACTCCCTCTGTTCCAGATTAATTGGCGTTTTATGATGAAATGGAAGAATTAAGGATTAAATATTTTGACAGATATACCCTCAGCTAAAGATTTGACCAAATCAAAATATCGCTGATAGATTAAAAAGTAGAGATATTTTAGGATTGAATCCAGGGAGAAAATTGGTAGAATTTGTGAAAAATATGTAAAACGTCAATTAATTGAAAAAGGGAATAACATCCTAAAATGTTAATTAATATGGAATGGAGGGAATATTTTTTTAACCTTATTTAGACCAGATACTTAGAATGCAGTTAACATTTGATAGATTTCTGTTTTTAGTTTATATCAAATCTCGAATTTGATTTAAATCAAATCTTGGTATTATTTAAATTAAAAATGAAAATTTAAACTTTTAAAATAATGTTAGCAATTGAAATTTAAAATAGTATATCTTTAATAGAATAGCCAAAATTTGTGGAAGTTACAATCCACCGGATTTGCTTAATTTAAACATAGGAATTTAAACTTCAAAATAATTATACTTTTAGTAAATATAATTTTGATCTATCATAATCGGAACAATATTAATTCAAACTTTCAAAATATAACAGAAAATATTGGATAAGGACGAATTCAAATTGCAAATTTCCTACGAAAATAGTAACTTACAGAACAGGCGGGAAAATATAAAACATACTAAAATTGACTGACTTCGTTTATTATATATATATATATATAGATGTGACTAGTTGTCCATCCGAGTGATGCACGGGTTAAGACAACTCATAGATGTAATATAAGGGACAAATAACTTTGGGTGTGTTGTTTTAGGTTGGTATCGGTAGATTTAGGGGGCAGAATCCCAATTAAATATACTCATTAACTCTCCCGGCCAAGTTTGGCTCAGCACTCTTCAGTCTTAAGCAAACACACCCTTCATGTTTTGTATTTATAGGACAAATTCATACTAGTTGATTTTAAAATTTCACACATGAAAAAATAAATATTAAAACGAAAGTAATTCTTCAATGTTTGTAAACTAAAAAAAAAAATTAAAATTCGTGTTTTTCATGATGGATTACACATTTCTAGAACCCCTTATATATAATATTATTGGTCTTGTTTGTATGTTCTTTCTTAGAATCGCAAATCAAAACTTTACTTTTTTTTTTTTTTTTTTTAAGTCTTGAGAAGAAACATATAATTATCTATAACTTAAAAGTATAGCATTATAACTATTTTCTTTGGTCTACTATAAATAACTCCAAATAAAATAAATAGAAACTGTAATAACTAATTAATGTAGACCAAAAACAATAAATATGTGTTTTTTAGTTTTCTAGGAGGCCCATTTTAAATATATATATAGAATATTAATCCTCATTAGGCCCATATTAAATATGTCCACAATTACCATCACATACTTGATATGTATATATTTTTGACCCAATTGAAAAAAGGGCCGCATCTTTCATTTTGGGCTGAAGCCCTATTATGAATTTTTTATGATATAACTAAAAAGCGGGGGAATTTGTACCGACAAACTTAAAGATGAGAAACCCTATCCCTATTTATCTGTACTTAACACATCATAGAGGGACGCTTGTTTTTTAAGCACAGTCAACCTAAAGACGACACGTGTTATTAGCGTGAATTTTAGAGCGTTGTTCCTTTAGTAGATAGTAAGGACTTGTTTTTTTTTTTTTTTTCCTGAAAAGGGATGTGAAATGTATTCCTATTTTTAGGAATAATATATTAGATAGTATGAGTTTTGATCAGATCCGCACTTGTCAAAACGCGAGCGTCCGCAACATGTTGTTCAGTCCAACCATAACAAGCCACGTGACAGCCTTTTTTAAAGGTTGTAAAATAAAAAATAAATAAAAGTTAATAACAGTAAGAATATTTAATAGTAATCATATTTCTTAGAACCGCCTCCCCCCACCAGCCATATCAATTTTCACCCCCGCCCGTCTCGATCTAGTTTTCTTTGACTGTAGTCTCATCAAAGACAGGAGGACTGATAGATAACAAATTATACTTCTCAGGCTTTGCAACCTTGGCGTTCTGATCCTCAGCCATCATCTTCCTCAACACTCGGTTGCTAGTTCTACAAGAAATAAAGTTTTGGTAAGAATTTCTCGACTTGACCTAAGTATAAAAAAAAAAAAACAAATCTAAAAGAAGAAAACTGAAAAAAATAAATCTTACCACTGTCGTCGCCAGACCAACAGCAAGGGACAGAGCCGGAAGAAGATCGCAGCGGTGAAGATTGGTATTGCTGGTGGCGGGAGGCGATTCTGAGAGGGATATATTTTCTAGTGGCGGAGAAGATCGATTTGGTGAAGATTGGTACTTATGTTTTTTTTTTTAATTTTACAGCCTTTAAAAAAGGCTGCCATGCGGCTTGTTATGGTTGGATTGAACAATATGTTGCGGATGCTCGCATTTTGACAAGTGCGGACCTGATCAACTCTAGATAGTATATAGTGTTATATTTAAAAAGAGGTGAAATATTGGATTTGTAATAGTCGTGGACTCGAGTTCGAGTATTTGATAGGTCTCTCGGTTCTTGCTCAAACCCGCACCGACCCGCACACATTGGAGTTTATAGGATTAAGGTTTTTATTATGTGTCAGTTTCTGTGATACCCATAGTAGACAATAATGGGTTAGGATTTAATTTGAGAGTTGAGACTATAACTAAATTCCTAAATTGTTCCCAACCAGCCTAACCGATGCACTTCGCTGTTGTCGTCGCTTCCACGCCGCCGCATACGTCTTCAAGTCTGTTATTCTCTCTTGCTAGACGGTTTTATTTGTGTTAAGTTATCTTCTTTCTTTTCTTTTTTCTGTTTTATGATGATTGTTAGCATTATATAAAGTGATTTGCTACATAATGCGAAACTAGTAGTGTTTTTGGTCCATTTATACTTGATGAACATGAAAAATACTGTTTTTCTTGCATATTTAACGTTCATATTTTTATGAGAAATGAGAGTGTTTATCACGTTTAAGTGCAAATTCGTGTTTAATTGTATTTTCGGGTTGAATTTCCTTTTTAATATGATTTGATGTGTTTTTAGGTGTTTTTTAGTCATATTTTGAAAGTTAAGAAAATCCGGGAGATTAAGAAGTTCATTTGCACTCATTTCCTCACCCCGGCTCGCGAATTGAGGCCCAAACGGGACCAAATTGGGCTTAGGGTCTGGCCTAACTTGAAGTTCTTCAAGCCATGAATAAAAGTCATGAAGGAGTCGAGACGAGAAAATTGGTGGAAAGGCCTCAAAACGGTGAAGAGACTCAAGGAAGTCGTTTGGCATCGATTCCCCATTCGGGCCCACAAAAGAGACCCAAACGGACTGAATCAGACCTTACAAAAGACCGACTCGAAGATCTTCGAGTCATGAGCAAAAAACATGAGGGGTCGGTCCGGAAGACGAGAGGAAGACATCTAAAACAATGACAAAAGATGAAAACGAGCGAAAAAGACGATGAAAGGAAGCCAAACCGGGCCTGTACCGGAGCCAGCCACCGGCTGACAGTCCGACAGTACAGGTAGAGCCACCCCATTTTCGAAGAGTATCTATTTTGGGGATTTCTATCTCGTGGTTTTTGCAAAAGCTTTTCACATTATCAAGTAACTCATCCCATTCATTCTCTCTAAACTTTTTAAGAAGTTCTTTCGTATTGGCAACAACATCCATCGCATTCATAATATTTTGATTTTTACATTGTAGAATTCTGCAAAGATCATCTGTTATCTCCAATTATTGAATCATGAAATGAAAAATAAACACGAACTCAAATGACATCATCATATCATAAGCTCCATATGCGGTTGCTCTAGTAGATAAGCTGCTTTTGTCATTAATGATCTCACTTAATACCTTAATAACTGAACCAAACATATTAAGTAAGCTTTGAAGCGACCTTAAGTGAGAGCCCCATCGTGTAGTTCATGGTCGTTTCAAAGTCCTCAACTGATTTTTCCCCCTTCCAGTTTCAAGATCAATAGTAGAGATCAATTCCACAATCCGGATAGTATTAGAAATTTGTAATTGATCATGTCGTTTAGCACACGAATCCACCAAATTTAAAACAACAGTCAAATGTGAAAAAAAAATGTTCAACAGATATAACACTTTAAGCTGTTGTCACTAATGTTAATTGTAGCCGATGAGCAAAACAATGAACATAATATGCATAGGGACACTCATTCATAAAGAGAGCCTGTAGACTATTCCACTCTCCTTGCATCGTACTATCACCACCATATCCTTGTCCGCGAATATTTTGGATGATAAAATTATTGCGAGAGAGAACACTAAGAATTTCATCCTTCAATGTAGAGGATTTAGTATCTTCCACATGGACTATAACAAAAAATCTTTCTCAAATAAAGCCCCCTCCATCAACAAATCTCAAGACAATGGTCATTTGCTCACGTTTTTACTCATCTCTTGATTCATCCATAATAAGACAATATTTTTCATCACCAATTTCTTCCCTAATAAATCGTTGAATCTTACTTGCATAGACTGATAAAATTTCCTTTTGAATTTGAGGAGAAGTGTAGGAAGCATTATGAGGAGCATTTTCCAAAACAATGGAACTGACTTCATCATTGTAAGAAGCAATGTGTTTAATAATTTCAATGAAATTGCCATGATTTTGTGAGTTCATACACTCATTATGCCCTCTAAAAGCTATCCCTTGAAATGCACATAACTTCACAACATCAATCAAAACCTTGAGTCATAAACGATTCTTTGCAATTGACTCTGACGATTGCTTGTCCATGATCTTCTCAATATGTTGTTGAGAGTTCATCAAATCATGCGCATATTTCATGGCCATTTTATATGAGGAATTAGGACTACTTCCTTCATGAGTAAAAAACGAACAATTTTTTCCGTTCATTTTTTTTCAAGACTGAAAACCATCTACAGAAAATGCATTTATTCCAAAATGTGAAGGCTTCATAAAGAGAAAGCACCGAAGATAATATGCAACATTTTTTTAAGGTGAAAATTCCAACCAATCTGGAAATAATTTGTACCAAGAAGGTAGAAATCGTCGGTCTTTCTTATCCGCAAATTTTAGGGACTTCTCAGGGATGGGTTGATAAGGGCCAGCAATCAAATAAGCACGCCATATTTCATCTCTTTTATCTTGTGGATAATCCCAAATCGATTTACGTACTCCGGGATCCCATTCAATTTGTGGATAATTAGAATCTTGGCAAGTCCTTTGAATCTGTGGAGGGGAAGAAGATTTATTCTCTAAATGATTGGGAACCTCAGAGACAACATTATTCAAATTGGTAGCCTCGGGAATTGAGTCGGGAGTTGAAGAACTAGTGCTCCCTTGAGCAGTCAATTTACTGAAGTAAAAATCAAGTTTTCTTTTACCCATCTTATTCCTGTATAAAAGTAATTTAACCTCAAATTCAACAAATATATGAACATACACAAGTGTCTTTAAAAAAAAATACCTGAAACTGGAGTAACAAGTGAAGAAATTCTCAAAACACGTGTCTTTAGCTTTACGAGCGTGCGTCTGCGGTCCGTGAGATAAAGATAAAAAATTCAAGAGAGAATAGACAAAGAAAGATATCTCCTCCTATGATTGAAATTTAAAACTGAATGGGAAATTAGTACTAAAATAAAAAAAAATAAAAAAAAAGGAAAAATAATAGGTCAAATGTTGCGGCTATTAAGTGGGCCTGTAATTTGTAAATTTATTTGGTGGGTGGCGTGGGCCCATGAGGGGGGCATGATTCTTGGGATTCTTGCCATTATTTTATAAATATGTAAGTATATATATATAGAGAGAGAGTACGCTTCTGCAAATAAAATGGGAGGGGAGGGGGGGAGGGGGGGGTGGCCCCTGCCAGCCCCCCTTACCTTCGCCTCTGGTTTTGCCCGAGTCATATATTCTATCGAGGTGGTTAGGAATGTTGAAAGAAGAGTTGTCAATGAGGTTGGAGATTGTGTTGGTGAAAGTGGAAGTGGATATATATCCGAAATGATATTGGTCAATCACACAATCAGGACTTCATATAATTTGACTCATTTGTGAAAATCGCATCAAGAGGCAAGAAGTAGGTTGACCGAGGTGTTTGATACTGCAATGAAACAATTATCCATTTGTATTAACAAGTTGAGTGTGGATGAAAGATGTGATGATGCATTTGTTCCGGGAGATAATAATCACATTAACGAAGTTCGGGTACAAGGCAAGAGGCATCACAGTGCCCACATAACATGACACTGGGATGATAACAACAAAAAAGGGAAAGGAAAAAGAAAGAGGAAAACTGAAAATTTAAGTAAGTTTTCACAAACTGGGCAAACTGAGAAGATCCATATTACACCCAACACAACAGCACCCTTATATTCCACCACGGCACCACCCCAACACTTATTTTTCCGAAACCACGGATTTAGTTGCACCACAATTTGCATCTCATTTTGATGCAAACCCAACAAATTATTAATATCCAAATGAAGGGGTAGATGTTATTTTATTTTATTATGAATTATATTTCGAAATCTCTATTTTTATTTTAATATATTATGTTCTTATTTCAGGAGGTAGTGAAAATATCAATTATAATGGTCAGGTGAATTCATTTGGTTATATATTTAAAATACTCATTCATCACAGATATTGTCAGTAAATTGGTAGCTACAATATGTTGTGCAGATATAATTTCAAGTTATTTGCTATTGCATTTTGTAGTTCCAAACTTAGTGTTTGCTATGTATTATTGTATACGCCACTAAAATATATTGTTGGATTTCAAGGATATTTAAATATACTATTTCTCATTGCAATTTATGATTTTATTATGGTTACTTATTTTCATTTGGTGTATGGTTCCACCTAGCATGTGGTGAGCTTATGTTTTTTACAAGCATATTTATAACAGAATGAGCAAGAATTAGTAAGCTTGATTCTTTATTTGCGTATTTACTTTATTTGTAGATTGTTAAAAATGTTTATTTTAAGCTTTTGTTGGGTGAACTTACATTTTTACAAGCATATTTATACTGCTTGATATGTATCTAGAGGTGTTCATCCGGTTCGAACTGCCGGTTGACCCCAACAGAAACCGAATCATATATTCACGGTTTCAGTTTCTGTTTTTAACTGCCTAAGAACTGGTAGTCCAATTTAAACAGCCGGTTTTGATGGGTTTTTTAGTGAAGGATCCTATCCATTTCGGATTGCCAGAATGGTTACAGTTGAGTTCCAGTTTTTGAAATCGGATAAACACCACTACATATTTCAATTCAAAAAAATGGATTTGTATAACTTTTTTAGTACAAATCTTGGTTGGGATGGGGTCGGTTGGAATCGATCACTGATCTATGGCCCAGATTACAACATGTTCTACCAATTGAACTATAACCAATTCCCAAAATAAATTGTATAACTTCTTTGGTTGCTAATGACATTCATGTTTTATACAATTTATACTATAATAAAAATGTGAAATAGTGTATGAGTTTCTTTCAAGATGTGATTTGCTTAAATCACCCACATGATATAATGACTTTGAAGGGCGAATTTGTAATTGGCCTCAATTAAATATTATTTGTAGTGTTCATTTACCATTTTATTTCATGAGATACATAGGTCATTGATTTTAGCAATCCACAAAATAAAAAGAAAAATTGTTATCTACCAAATCATAAAATACAAAAGTAAATTTTGTTGTACTATTGTCTATTGGTAGATTCATGTATTATTTATCCACTAAATAAATTATATATATATACACTCTTAAGTAATATATTTTGTGAAATCTAATGTTCATTTAATCTAAAAATCCATAATATAAATAAATAAATTACTTCTTACCAATCCATAAAATAAAAAGTAAACTTTGTTAATATTTACCAATCCATAAAATAAAAACATAAATTTTGTTGGATTACTAGTAGATTTATGTATTTTTAATCTTCTAAATAAATTATTATTATATACACTCATTGGCAATCTATATAGTCTATTTTAAGAGATTTATACTTTCTTTTGATTTAAAAACTCATAAAATAAATAAGTAAATTACTTTTTTCCAATCGATAAAACAATTAAGTAAATTTTGTTAATACGCCAATCCATAAGGTTAAAAAATATATCCTGTTGGGAATTAGTAGATTCGTGTATTTTTTATCCTTTAAATGCATTGTGTATTTATAGACTCATAAGTAATATTGTTAGTTCATTATATCCTACGGCTTGCACATTATATATATAACTTACCCATCAATCTTCATTACGATGTACGACATGTCAGGCCTCATATATTTTGTTAGAACAAAAAATATGTTAGAAGGAATTTCATGCGTCTCAGAGTATAAATACTAGAAGGAAAAATTTGGAAGTTAATTTTGTCATTCGGTTACCAAGTTAGCTAGACATCATGAGTAAATGTTTTTCGGATAAAACTTACTAATATTAAATTAATTATTTGACTATATAATCAAAACACCATTTATATAAATCGAAATTCATTCTATTTATTGTTATCATTATTCTTTATAATCATTTACATGTACAAATATTTAGTTTTCACAAATTAGATATATATGATTAAATAAGTTAAATGAAAAGATAAAATATGTAAAAAAAAAAAAAAAAGACAAATCTCATAAGTACCTATCGATAATTTTTGGAGAATTGTATCTTAACCAAATAAATCAAAAATAAAAAGTTGGCATTTTTAAATAGAAATCTTTTGTAGTGTTTAGGGACTTATAACACTCCGATTTTCAAGTGGAAGATATTAGAATAACATTTGAAGAAGCAATTGAAGAAAATGAGCCGATCACAAAACAACAGCTGAGTTAGTTATAATCGTCGTTTGCAACGGTTTTCAAAATCGTTGTGCTTTAGTCGACCAATTTTCAGTTTTTTAGCTTTGTAAAATGTGATCTGTATTATTTCTCTTTCATTTCCCTTTTTCATTCCATTCTTGAGAGCTCAGTTTTAGTTGATCTTGGAAATTAGGGAGAGAAACTAGAGAGCATTAGTTTGGAAGAAAACACAGTTGGGAGATTAGAGTATTGGATTGAAACTCTTGAAGTGTGTGTGATTTGTGTGTTGCGTTTGCACATTCATTCTGTATTCGTTGTACTCTTGATTCAAGAAAAGAAAGTTGCTAGATTGCCTCCGTGGATGTAGATCAATTGATCGAACCACATAAAACTCCAATTCTCATTTTATATTTTTTATTCAAACATTTTTAGGGTTGAATGTTTCTTGTGAGATTCGATTTGTTGTTCTTGATTCTACAACAATTGGCACCATCTGTGGGAACTAAAGGAATTGAGGAATCTAACCGCAAGGATCTCCATGGCCACGATGAAGTTTGATGTTGACAAATTCAATGACAGAAATGATTTTGGTCTATGGCAAATAAAGATGAAGGCATTATTGGTGCAATAGGTTTAGTAGGTGCTCTAAAGGGTTTGAAAGAATTTTTAGAGAAGATGGATGAATCTCAATAATTCTATCCCTTGGAGACAAAGTTCTTAGAGAAGTTGCAAGAGAGAAGACTGCACAAGATGTTTGGGACAAACTGGAAGAATTATACCTGCAAAAAACCATGGTGAGTAGACTTTACATAAAACAAAAACTCTATTCATTCAGGATCACACAAGAGAAAAGTATGGATGAGTTTAACAAGCATCTTGATGATCTTGAGAGCATGGAGGCCAAGATTGAAGATAAAGATAAAACTATATGCTTCTCAACGCATTGCCTAATATTTTTGAACACTTAAAGGATGTGATGTTATATTGCAGGGAATCCAAGATCAGTTTGTGAAGTTCAAACTGCTCTAAAGGCCAAAGAAATGCAGAATTCAAATGATTCAAGAAGTGATTCCCAAGCAGGGGGATTGAATATCAGAAAAGGGAAAAGTTTCAAGCAAAAGAAGCCATTCTCCGTTGATCAAAATAAGAAGTTTCTTCAGAATAAACCAAAGGCCATTGAAGGAAGTGAAACAAGGAGATGACATCACTGCAAGAAGCCTGGACATCTCAAGAAAAATTATTTTGAGTGGAAAAGAAAACAGGCTCAAAAGGATCAGAAGCCAAGTACTACTGATGTGGCAGAAGGAGAGGAGGTAGCAGATATTTTGAATGTTACAGAAGCCAAAACTGAGGAGAAGATTCAGGATGCAGTTTCCATATGTGTCCCAATCTCAGTTGTTTTAGTGATTTCAAGAGTTACAGGTCTGGTTCAGTTATGCTACGCAATGATCAAGCATGCCCTGTTGAAGGTGTTGGCAATATCAAGCTAAAGCTACATGATGGATCCACAAAAGTCTTGACATATGTGAGGTCTATTCCCCAACTTACAAGAAATTTAACAAGCCTTGGAACTCTAGAGAACAAAGGATACTTTCAAATCTGAGAATGGTTTCTTGCATGTTTTAAAGAATTCTAAGATAGTGATGAAGGGGGTAAGAAAGTCAAGCTTATACTATTTAGTGGCAGAAACTTTGATAAGAAATGTTGATAGTGTGATAACAGATAATTCTATCATGTGGCACAATAGACCAGGACACATGAGTGAAACAGGCATGAATGAATTGCTGAAACAAAATCTATTACAGAATAATGGAAGTTTCAAGATTGACTCATGTGAAAGTTGTATTCTAGGCAAGAGTAAAAAACCATTCCCTATTGGGAAACATACATCTACACATCCACTGGATTATGCCCACTTTAATTTGTGGGGCCCTTTTAATGTTGAAACACTTGAAGGGAAAGATATTTTCTGAGTATAATTGATGACTACTCTAGGAAACTATGTGCTCAGAAATAAATCAGATGTATTCAACAAGTTTCAAGAGTTGTGTAGCGAGGTAGAAGCTCAAAGAGATCAACTCTGAAATGCCTCAGAACAGATAATGGTCTTGAGTTTTTTTCTGATTAGTTCTAGGAATTCTGTAAAATGAAAGGAATGAAAAGACACAGAACAGTTCCTGGCAATCAACAACAAAATGGCATAGCTGAAAGTATGAATAAGACAATATTGGAGAGAGTGAGATAAATGCTACTCAGTTCTGGCTTACCGAAGAAATTCTGGGGTGAAGTTGCTTCTACTGCAGCTTATTTGATTAATAGAAGTCCATCAACAGCCAACAATTACACTAGTGGAAATGTAGAGTAGAAAACCACTTGTGTATTCTCACTTAAATCTATTTGGATGTATGGCATATTCTCATGTAAAGCATGATGAATTGGATGCTAGAGCACTGAGATGTGTGATGTTGGGATATCCAAAGGGTGTAAAGGGCTATATTATGGTGTATCGAGTCAGGAATGAGCAAGATACCGATAAGCAGGGATTTTTTGTTTTCTGAAGACCAAATGCCACTGAAAGATGGAAAGGGACAACAAGTGGTAGTTTCTACACCTGAGAACATATCACAAATCAAGGTGGAGCATGGTGAGGGGGGATAACAACTCTGATACTGAAATTGCCGAGGAAACTTATTCTAACTATGATCAAGATGAAACAAGTGATCTTAGTGAATATCTATTGTTTAGAGATAGGCAGGAAAGGGTAATAAAGCCTTCCACAAGATATGGAAGTGAATCTTACTGCTTATGCTCTAAGTGTAGCAGAACAAATTGAGTATTCTGAACCAAGGAATTACAAAGAAGCCATTCAAAGCAAAGACAATGAACACTGGATCATTGCTATGAGAGAAGAGATAGATTCAATGGAAAGAAATGGAACTTGGGGTCTTGGTTGACGAACCATCTAATCAGAAGTTAATTAGTTGTAAGTGGATTTTCAAGAAGAAGTTGGAATTTGTTGAAACTGAAAAGGTCAGATTTAAGGAAAGGTTGGTTGCAAGAGGTTTCACACAAAAGGAGGGAATTGACTACAATGAAATCTTCTCTCCCGTGGTGAAGCATTGCTCAATTAGAATTCTCTTAGCAATGGTTGCACATATGGATCTTGAGTTGGAGCAATTAGATGTGAAAACAACTTTCTTGCATGGTGACTTGAAGGAAACAATATCCATGACACAACCAGAAGGATTTATTCTACTAGGTAATGAAAACAAGGTTTGTTTGTTGAAGAAATCACTACATGGGCTCAAACAAAGCTCAAAACATTGGTATATTAAGTTTGGCAACCATATGAAGAAGATTGGTTATGTCAAGTCTCAGTATGATAACTGTGTGCTAGATCGACTTTCAAAGTCCGGCTGGATGTCCGTACGTTTGGACATAGAAAACAGCTGGGGAGGAGATATTGAGTTTTCTATTGTTATATGTGGATGACATACTTGTATCAAGCAAGAGTCATGCTAAAATAGAAAAACTCAAGGCAGATATGCAGGCAGGTTTTTTAAATGAAACAACTGGGAGAAGCTAGAAGTATTCTGGAATGGATATGGTTAGAAATAGAAAGAAGGGCTTGCTGTGGTTGGAATAGATGAGTTATATCCAGAAAGTTTCAAGGAAGTTCAACATGAATGGATCAAGATCAGTGTCAGTACCATTAACTCAGCATTTCAAGCTAGCAGGATTGCAAAAGCTAAAGACAGAAGAAGAAGAAGAAGAAGAAGAAGAAAAAGAAGAAGGAGAAGAAGAAGAAGAAAAGGAAATGTGCAGGATACCTTAGTCAAATGTTGTTGGTAGTATATAATGTATGTGATGGTATGCACCAGGCCTGATATTTCACATGCTGTGAGTGTAGTCAGCAGGTTCACGTCCAATCCTGGAAAACAACACTGGGAAGCACTTAAATGGGTGATGAGATACTTAAAAGGTGCTACTGATTATGGAATCATGTTCAAGAGAAATAATGAATCCGCTGAGTTTCTGAGAGGATATGTGGATTCTAATTATGCAGCTAACTTGAATAATAGAAGATCACAATCAGGGTATGTGTTCACATTGTTTGGAGCAGCTATCAGTTGGAGATCAATGCTCCAATTAGTAGTAGCATTATCCACAACAGAGGTAGAGTACATGGCAATGATAGAGGCAGTGAAAGAAGTTGTGTGGCTCAAAGGAATCTTGACAGAGTTTGGTTTAAGACAACCTTCGGTGAAGATTTTATGTGACTCTCAATCAGGTATTTCATGAAAGATCCAAACATATAGATGTTAGGCATCATTATGTTAGGCATGTGATTGAGAAGGGAGATATTGAAGTGAAGAAGGTTAGTACTAAGGAGAATGCTACTGACATGCTTACCAAAGCTCTCCTATAAAAAAAAATTCAGATATTGCTTGGGTTTGATCCAAGTAATACAGTGTCGAGGTTTTACAGTTTATGGTGTGTGTTCTATGTTAGGACATGGTTTTGAGGCGATTTAGTGTGTTGACTTTGGAGATTCAAGATGTAGTTTGACTTCGTGTATAAGTCAGGGGGAGATTTGTAGTGTTTAGGGAGTTATAACACTCAGATTTATCAAGTGGAAGAGATTAGAATTACATTTGAAGAAGCAATTGAAAAAATGAGTTGATCACAAGACAAAGGTTCTTAGTTATAACCGTCGTTTGCTACGGTTGTGCAACTGTACTAAAAAACGGTGTGCTTTAGTCGTCCAGTTTTCAGGTTTTTTAATTTTGCAAAATGTGATTTGTATTATTTCTCTTTCATTCCCGTTTTTCATTCCATTCTTGAGAGCTCAGTTTTAGTTGATCTTGGAAGTTAGAGATACAAACTAAAGAGTATTAGTTTGGAAGCAAACACACTTAGGAGATTAGAGTTTTGAATTGAAATTCTTGAAGTGTGTGTTATTTGTGTGCTGCGATTGCACATTCATTCTGTATTCGTACTCTTGATTCAAGAAACGAAAGTTGCTAGTTTACCTCCGTGGATGTAGATCAATTGATCGAACCACGTAAAACTCTAATTTGCATTTTATATTAACGTTTTTAGGGTTGAGTGTTTCTTGTGAGATTCGATTAGCTGTTCTTGATTCTATAACATCCTTTTATGAGATCCAGGAAGTAATGAATTGGAAAGGAGAAACCATGATAACTGAGACAAAAGTGGAGGGAGATTAGTCCTGGGCAACCAAATCGCGTCAAATATACACACAAAAGGACTTGGAAAAGCAACAAAGGAAACATAATTCAAGAAAGATACAGAGCCTTTCTGCTCTCCTTTCTCTTCGTGCAAAAACACTTTAAATCAAACCACAACACACTTAGTGATTAACACTCAAGCTTTCACGCATCACAAATATTTGATCAGCATATATATGGCGACCACCAACACACCAATCCCTATAACTGATAGCATCAGGCACAAGCACGAGCAGCCACCTTTTGTCCGTTTATTCAATATTGCAAGCTTCCTTTGTACTCTCTGTTATCATTCCAACGCAAACAATGTTAGTTAGAGAGAGAAAGAGCAGGCTAACATATAGAACTATATAATTGGCACCAAATAGTTGTACTTAAGTTTATGGTCACCATTAGCCTTATTATATATTGTGATAACATGTTAAACTATCATATTTCAGAAGCATATTTGTTTGAAATAGAACAATGACATCAGAAAATCTCATCTAAATATTAAAATCATGTCGAGTCCTTACATCCATCCTTTGCTCAAATTCAAATACTTCAAACCAAATACAATATCCAAGATATTTTATATTTTTTCCCACTCTAACGAGAAAAGAGATGGTAACAAAATATTATATGCTACTTGAACAGCCATTTGTTATGAATTTGATAAAGTGTTAGCAGAAAGAACTCTCACCTGTAGTCTGGAGTTTGTAACATCCACATGTTCATCCAGATCATCCTGCACATAAATCAGACATGAAATTTATCATGACAGAATCAGGGGAACTTATGGATCACAAACACATAAACCACTTCATTTTAAAGACTTGACAAAAGTAGGATTTATTAAACAAAAAGCTAGAAAACTAACAATTAGTCTGGTATGTAGATCGAGCTCTTCATTCACTGCCAGAGCAATATGTTTGGTGCTGACGACTGTCTCCTCCAATTTTTCAAGGTCTTCATCTTGTTCTGAAATGAAATAAAAAATGTGAAGACAAAAAACAGAAAAGCTGCATAGCCCCGCGCACCCAAAAGAAAAAAAAAGAGTCAAATGGAGTTCATTTCAAAGATGCAGCAACTACCTCTCATGACTTGTCTTTGCAGACCAACAACCCCTTGGTTGTCAAGACCATTTGCTCTACTCATTGCATCAGCAGGTTTTATTTCTGGCCCAAGTAAGCTGTCTCTGTTCGCAAAGTTTGACATATTCAATGTCGACGCCATCTGGGTAGCTTTTGATCTCAAATTACTAACCATGTCCTTGCGGCGATTGATTTCTTTTTGGGTCCTGCATATAAATAGGGATCACAAATCATCCAAGATTAAACCAGTGCTACAAGATAATTATTAACAAAATTTAAAAAGCAAAAAAAACAAAAAACAAGAATAAAGGACAAGTGCTAGGTCCTAACTCCTACAACACTCATGCTCATGGAACAAATGCTGAGCAGCAATATATCAAGCTTTGAGAATAATCTTTCACAGAAAGTTTTTTAAAATTAAGTTTGTCCAGTATGCATTAATGTGTAATTCTCACTTAGAAAGCTGGACCATTAATCCCAAAGTCTAAGTTGAGGAAATAATCAACAGAAATATTCCTGATGGCCAAATAAACAATTTCTAACACAATGCAAATGGCTAAGAGACATTCATTAGCATGTATGCATCTTCTGTACTTACTCCAATTTGCTGCTAGCAATAATCACATCAGTTAATGATTCATTTATTTTGGGCAGCTACCCGATCTGACTTGGATTTCCTTTTTCTTGCTCCAATAATAAGCCACTCATCTTAACTCCTCTATTTCCTTTTCCATGAACTAGGACTTATTAAATCATCACGTGTTTTCAACCAGTGATAAAAATACCACTGCACTGTAACAGCCCAGTTGCCACAATTACCAATATAAGAATATTTGTCTGATAGGGGGAACAGTAAGCAATTTTTCCATATAACATTTATCAATCAACTCCATATACACTTGGGTAAATTGAAATCTAGATAGAATGTGACATCTTTATAAAAAAAAGCAGCTCGTCAAAATAACTTACAGAGATTGGTGTGAAGGAAGTTTAGACGAAATAGATTGCAGACTATCTAGTCTAGTTCCTAGTATGGTTATTTTCCTCCGAATAGAAGATGAATGTCGCTGTGCTTCCGGTCCAGTAGCAGGCAATGAACTCCTTTCAGATATCATATTTGTGATATCATCGGCAAGCTTCACAGCTTCATTGTACTCCCTCACCCATGAGTCTCCAGAAGCCGCCATATCCTGATAAGAAAGATTACAGATTTTCTCTTGCAATTAATAGGTATACTAATATAAATCAAAACCAATGCATATTTAGATCACTAAATTTAAAATGAGAATATGATATATGTTCAAAAAAGAAGTTAATTATGAAGTCCTATCACTACCATGAACATAAATAGGAAGCCATTTAGGCCAGCACAAGAAAGGTAAATTGATCGAGTATTGAGTCAGGCTCCTTCAAATAAAGATTATTAACTGTCGGGAAAATTTCCAATTCGCAATCAGTCATCTATTAAGATACCTTTTGGATAGCAAGTATATTGCCATTAGGATTCTACATTTTGACTAAGTGTCTAAATAAACCCTAAAATTCTTATCTATTTGCAATTTCCTGGAGTTATTTTCAACTATCAAGAACACGAGATAACAGGGAGGGATCTTCAAGATTGGGAAGTGACCATCTACGGACAGAGCCAGGAATCATTATTTAGGAGGGAGAAATATTCTTTTGGATATTTGTCGAAGTTTTTGGAATTTGAGGGTGACAATGTCCGTTCTTTATCTATAATTACATTGTATATGTATATACACAGTAGTTTTGCCAGAAAATTTGAGGGGGCAGCCGCCTCCACCAGACCCCTACCTCCATCTGCATCTACTGAAGTCAAAATCTTCCAAGATTTTCAATAATACCCTAAACAAGAAACTAACATGTACATACATAACAATTAAAAACAGCCTTGGTTCACCTAAAGTTAGAGAAAACGAGAAGAAAACAATTTTTGGCCATGGTTCAGCTAAAACAATAAAAATAGCAATCCATAACCATAACCCTGGAGGAATCAGACAGCACCAAAAATATTATTCATGTACGTGTTCAGTGAGCAGCAAATCTAACTAAAAGCAAAACACGTACAGCGAATTCAAAATCCTATGAAAATCCCGAAACCTTTCGCAGGAATTCCGAAATTCAATAACAGAAACGCGAGATTACATCCTTCGAGGCATACGGCATATAGAAAGCGAGAACGAAAAGACTTCCAATTTCCGGTTTCCCTCCTTTACATATTCTTATTATCAAAACCCTACAATTGAGGATAATTGAAGAATGTACCTTCTCGAATAGAATCCTTAATCTAGTGCTGCTCGAGTCAGCAGGAATAGGTAATCGAGAACGATATGGATCAATTAATTGAATTGTGAGAGATAAACTGACTGTTGGTGCAGTCAACGGATGGCGAATTTGCGAGTCAACGAATGGTGGAAGAACTTGATCAGATCGAATACGGAAATCAGTCGATTATGGAAAACTTTAAACCCTTTGTTGAAATTCTTAAACAGAAGATAAAAATAAAATAATAAAAACGTGTTAAAAGTTGGAAAAATATCGCGTACCGGAGAACTGTTCTCGCGTCTCTCGAGGGAACTGTTGTCGCGCCTATAACTAACTAATTCCTCACCAATTTTAATGTTTCGACCAAATCCTGTATACTTATACTTACAGGCTGTTTGGCTAACTTAATTTTAAATATCTTATAAGCTCCAATATTTTATAAGTTGTTTCAAGAACTTATAAGATGTAATTTTAAGGAACTTATAAGTTAACAAAGTATTTGTATAAAAGAGCTTATAAGCTTGCAATTGAATATAGTGATTTAGTTATAATTTTGGTCTAATTTAAAGTTAATATTAGACACACATTTTGATTAGTGTGTGAAATGTGTATAGTGTGTGTGGTGTGTGAAATGTGTGTAGTGTGTGTTGTGTGTGTAGTATGTGAAGTGTGTGAAATGCTTGTAGTGTGTGAATTGTGTGTGAAATTTGAGTGTAATAATTAAGATCTTAAAAATAAGATGGGTTATAGCAACTTATCTTTTTTAAATCTTATAAGCTTTTAAAACTTATTTTTATGTCTTATAAGCTCTTAAACATCTTTTTTTGCCAAATATTTTGCAAGAACTTATAAGCTCCTAAAAACATCTTATAAGTCAAACACCCTCTTAATTTTAGGATTTCAACGACACCCCATTAAAACTAAAATTTAGATTTTGAAGTTTCTAAAACATCAATATCATTATTGACAAATTAAAAATCATAATGTTGGAAAAAATAATAAAAAATATGTTTGCTGTAAAATGAATGAGAAGATATATAAAAGAGTATTATAGCAAAACTTAGAGAAGAATAGTAAAATAGCTTCTGAATCTTGAAAATTTCTGACTTGCTAGAAATCAAAACTAACTCCTAATTTCATGCCACACTCTCTGACATGAATTGGTGTAAATGTAAAGTAAACAACAAACCACTAAATCGCTAATTAACTACTAAAATTAATCTACAACTTAACTAAGAATCAGGATTAACTTTAACATCCTCCCTTCAACAGCTTAGCACCTCCCATCATGCGCCTGAATTTGATAGAAGCTTCATACTTCAATGTGTTAGAGTTAAAGAATTTTTATTAAAAAATCTTTTAGTTTATTTTTTTTTATAATTAAAGATTGAGTCAGACTCATTAATTGATAGGCTCAATCTTCCCCTCTTCTTCTCCCACTTACTAACGTTAATAAAACCTATCTCTTCAATTTTTAAGAGGCAAGGAGATAGAGAAGAAAGCATACAGAGAATCAAAAATACTTTCCTTAGAGGGAGTCAGTATTCCGGTGTCTTTCCAGTGCAGAAGGATTCCGAGACAAAGAGTTTTTTGGGTTGTTTTATCCTGGGAACGACGGGATGAATACTGCTTGCACAATTTGGGCAGAGCCGCGAATCGTCTTAAAGAGAGCGACCTAGTACGCGACTTAACCCAAAAACTATCCGTAATTTTGTTCTTGATTCTATTGTGCACTAACAATTTTTAAGACGATTTTTTTCTGCTATGAACACCGAAATTGATTCCGTCGCCATTGATCTCAACAAACCCTTTCGTTTTGAGGGTCTCCATTTCAAAAGATGGAGACAGAAAATGTTATTTTTTCTCACCACCAGAAAAGTCTCATCCGTTCTCACCTCTGAAAAACTCACTTTACCCAATTTACCGAATATACCTTCTGATGAACAAATTAAGCAACAAGCAGCATGGGTGGAAACTGATTTCTTATGCTAAGAATTTTATTCTGAATGGTTTGGTGGACGATTTATATGATTACTACTCCTCCAAAGAGTCTGCCAAAGATGTATGAGATGCACTCCAGAAGAAATATGACACTGAGGAGGCTGGAGCAAAGAAATACGCGGTGAGCCGATATCTCAAGTACTAAATGTCTGATGACAAATCCGTGGAGGTACAATCTCATGAACTACAAAAAATTGCAAATGAGATTATCTCAGAAGGTATGGCTTTAGATGAACAATTTCAAGTTGTTGTTTTAATTGATAAATTACCCCCTAGTTGAAAAGATTTAAAAAATGTTCTTAGACACAAAACCAAAGAATTTTCACTGGAAAGTCTGATAACCCGCCCGGAAACAAGATCAGAAGGAAGAAATTCTTGTTGGGTCTAACAACAAAAATATTCAGAAATACTCCATCTCCGCTGTTCTAAAACCAAAACCCAAAAATATGAAGAATCAAAATCAACATCAAAATCGTCGTAATTTTCAAAACCGGAATGCTCCTCAGTTTCAGAATAGATCAACGCCCCCCTTCAAGAAATAGACCCCAATGAGAAAAGATAGAAATAGACCCCAATGAGAAAAGATGTGGTCCATACGGGAGTCCCAGTAGGAGAATTTAAATGTTTGAATTGTGACAAACCTAGTCATATGGCTAGGAATTGTCGTAATGGGACTCAACGTGTGGCACCACAGGCTAATCTTATTGAGGAGCCATGATTACTGAAATTCATTTAATTAGAGGATTCGAAGGGTGGTGGGTAGACACGGGTGCTTCTCGCCATGTCTGCTTTGATCGAATGATGTTCAAATCTTATTCTGAAACCGAGGATAAAAATGTATTTCTGGGTGATTCTCACACTACTATTATTGCCGAGACTGGTGAGGTGGAGTTGAAGTTTACCTCCAGAGATGAGGAAGAATCTTGTTTCAGGCTACCTTCTCAACAAGGCTGGATTTACTCAGACTATAGGGGTTGATGTTTATACTTTAGCAAAAAACAATGTTTTTGTTGGTAGGGGTTATGCTACTGATGGAATGTTTTGAAAGATATGGACTAGATTATGATATGTGGACTTTATTAATTAATAAGTCAGACTAATTAATTAATTAAGTGGACATGGATATTAGGCCCATAAACCTAGGGTTATATGGTACTATATATACATATTCGCTATAGTAGAGAATTAAGGATTTTTATCAGATAAAAATTGGAGGCGCTATAGAATTTGATAAGTGATTTCCTAGCGATCACTTATCGAACAATTGTACCGAGGATAGTTCCTGCGGCGGACGATATATACGCGTGGATACCTGAAGTGGTGAATCAATCGCGCAATTCGGTCCGATCAATTACGCAACAAGTAAGTTGTTCCAACTTTAGCGTAATTTATGCTCAACGTGTATATCAGTTATAAATCACGATCAATATTCTCGATTAGTTATTCCGCTGCGTACATTAGATGTAGTCGAGAATTACTAACAGTGGTATCAGAGCCCGGGGCTCAATTTATAATTGTTTTGATTTAAATTAATTGTAATTAAATATTTTAATAATTGAAATTCGCAAGTTTTGGAAATTAATTTTGGAGAATTGGTTTGCAAAATTAAGTTTGAAACTGTTTTGCATAATTTACGAAACTGATGAGTTTTGTAACCAAAATTGATTGAATAAAATTGTTTAATTTGAAACTGGTCATAGAAAACCCAATTCTCATTGAAACCCCTTTGGTCATAAAATTACGCAACAATTTTGCATGATTACAACTCGGTTGTTGCGCTGCTGCTGTGCGAGAAAATCAGCTCCGGCGGCGGCGGCACACGGTAGTGCCTGGTCTTGCGTCGTAACAGTGTCGACAGTGGCGGCGAACGGCTTTGCGGCTGTGCGCCGCGGCGGCTGCGACGACCGACGCGCTGTTCTGCTCTGCTGCTATTGACGACGTTCGTCGGTCGGCCGGCGGCTGTAGCACAGGTGGCGCCGGCTGGAGGAATGGGCTAGGGTTTATACTTCAGTTGGGCTAAGTTTTGGACCAAAATTAACTAGGCCTAATTTTGATTAGTTGGGCCGAGTGTAATTGGACTTGAAACATGGGCTGCTGGTTTTATTTAAAAGAAGGCCCACTGAGATTAAGATTAATTAAATTAAAACAAATTTAATTAAATTGATTAATTATATTAATTTGTCAATTAGATTAATAAAACTTATTATTATTAAATAATAATAATAAGTTATATTTTATGTTAATTTGAAATTAACATTAAAGTATTCTTATATTAATTTAGAATTAATATATTTATCTAATTGATTAATATTAATTAGATTAATAATTTTAATAGTATTATTAATTTTGAAATAATAATACTAGACTTATATATTTATATTAATTTAGAATTAATATTAAAAGATATATGTATATATTAATTTGGAATTAATATATTTAATTTTAATCCACATTTAATTAAAGAATAAAATTTTGATTGGATTAATAATTTTATTCGTTGAGCATTTATTTGATATTATGTGATAAGCTATTATTTGATTTTATGCTTATTCAATTTAAATTATAGTAATTTAAGACCGCTTTTATGTTTGGGTAGGCGGCGCCCAATACATGTAGTCCGCGACAGTATGTATGGGTAGGCAGCGCCCAATATGTGTGGTCCGCATTTCTTATGCCTGGGTAGGCGGCACCCAGTAATTGCGTTTAATTTAATATTAGATATTAAAATTTAACAATTAGTATCACATATAAAATCCCCACTAAAAACCAAGTCTTGTTTAGAAACAAAATGCGTCGTCCATCATAATTGTTTGAAATTCCTAATCTTTTCGACCACGAGTTTTACACCAAAGTGTTTACTCTAAATCGACAAGACTCGGGCTCATTCATAGATGTATGGTTGACATCGTGTGATGGAATTGACTTACTTAAATGATTTTGAGACGCCAAAGCGACCAAAATAGTTTGAGGATGCAATATTAATTGGATTAATAAACCAAGAATTGCAAATTGTTATTGCAATTGGCTTAGAGGTCTACCTAGTGATATTATTGTAGTCATCAGCCAAAGCAGAGGCTGCAGTAATATAAACTTGGATCTTGGACCACTAAGATTTATAATTGTTATAAATCCGTATTTTGTGTTTGGGGGCGCAAAATATGTTAAAATTAGTGGGGGCTAATCATTGCAATAAACTCTTGTTTTGATTAGTGATACGAATGTGATCTTTGTTTACTTTATTCTGATTTATTTTCCCATTTTATTATTTTCTCGTCAAATAAAATGTCGTTTTGGCTTATAAATGTTTGATAGAAACAAACAAGTTGACTGGGTCAAACTTTACGGATTGGCTCCGTTGTTTGCGATTGGTGCTAAAGCAAGACGAGATTGAGTATGTCTTGGACAAACCAATCAGTGTCATCCCTGACAAGAATTCTCCTGAGTACGCTACATTTGACGAAGAATCTCATAAGAAACATGTTGAGGATGCCACATCGGCTCAATGCTTAATGTTGTCCTCTATGAGTATTGAACTGCATAGGCAACATTGGAGCATGTTCCCTTATGAGATGCTGAAACATTGGAGAGTCTGTACGCTTCAGAAGCTCAGACCATTGAGTATGAGATATTCAGAGATCTCCTCAAGTATAAGCTTCATGATGGGGGCCAGGTTTCTGAACATATACTGAAGATGATCGGATTGATTGAGAGGTTGGAATCGATTGGAACGAAGCTACCCTCAAGTGTCTCAATAAATCTGATTTTGCAGTCTCTTCCAAGTTCATTTGAAAATTTCATAGTGAATTTCAACATGAGCAACACGAAGGTAACACTGCCAGAGCTTCACAACATGCTCAAGACCTACGAATCATCTACTTCTAAAGGCAACTATGTGCTCATGGTGAGCTCTTCTGTGAGATCTTCCAAACAGAAGAATAAGCAGAAGAAGAGGAAGAAAGCATCTAAGGATGCGGCCTTGATGCCTAAGAGTGGAGGGGTTCAAAAGAAGCCGAAAATACCAAAGGATGAGTGTCTGTTCTGCAATGAGAAGAGGCACTGGAAGAGAGACTGCCCGAAGTTCAAAGCACATGGTGCATTGGATGAGAGCTTAAGTAGTTTATTTTGTACGTTGAAAGTAGATTAGATTAGATCTTCCTTCGGGATATAAATTAGATTTATATAATTGATATTTTGTTCTTTAAATTTCAAAGAATATTATTTCCATTCGAATATTAGACATTTATGACTTTTTCTTTCTATTTTGCAAACAGTAAATGCTTGTTTTGCTTAATGGATTGTTTTAAGGAAGTGTCTTTCTTTTGAATGGAATATATATACTTGAATGTGAACAAAATATTCTCAATGTGCAAGAACAAACAGCCTGAGCTAAGTAATACGAATAATAAAACCTACCTATGACACTGTAGACTTGGTTATATCTATGAGAAAAGAATAGCAAGATTGAGAAAGGTAGACTATCTCACATCATTTGATTTCGAATCATATGGTGCTTGCGAATCTTGTCTCAAAGGAAAGATGACAAGTTAACCACTTTCTGGGAAAAGGGTTACGTGCCAAGGTTGTGCTCGAGTTGGTCCGCACAGCGGTGTGCGGACCGTTCCAACTTAAGCAATAGGCGAATATTCGTACTTCAAAACTTTCACTGATGATTTTTCAAGGTATGGATATGTGTATCTCATGAAACACAAATCTGAGGCCTTCGAGAAATTTAAGGAGTTTAAGTTAGAAGTTAAGAAACAACTTGAAAAAGTATTAAGACTCTCCGATCAGATCGAGGAGGGGAATACTTAAGCCGAGATTTTCTTGATTACTTGAAATCACATGGAATCCTGTCAGACTGGACACCTCCGAGTACACCACAGATGAATGGAGTATCCGAAAGGAGAAATCGAACTTCATTAGATATGGTTCGATCCATGATGAGTTTCACCAGTCTTTCCTTATTCCTTTGGGGTTATGTCTTACTAACCGATGGTTATGTTCTGAATAGAGTTCCTCTTAAATCGGTCACGCAAACACCATATAAGTTATAGTGTGGCAAGAAGTCGAGTCTTAACCATATGTGGACCTGGGGTTATCCTGTTTAGTTAAGAAGATGACGACTGATAAATTGGAGACTAAAAGTGAGAAATGCTATTTTGTGGATATCCTCAGGAAACTAAGGATATGAATTCTACTGCCCTGGAGATCACCAGGTGATAGTTCCAAGAATGTGGCGTTTCTTGAAGATATTTATATCTCCGAGGAACAAGGTCACAACAAGGTAGATCTTGAAAAGATTCAAGAACCACAAAAATAACATAGAGGATGAGGTCTTGTCCAATGGAGTAGACAAGAACTCAGTGGGAGTTTTTGATGATCTATTGGGAGGGGAAATGACTCTTAGAGGGTCACCTCAAGACAATGAGATGCATCAAAACAAGATATTGTATCAAACCCGCAAGATAACATATAGGATGAGGTCTTGTCCAATGGAGTGGACAAGAACTCAGTGGGAGTTATGATGATCTATTGGGAGGGGAAACAACTCTTAGAGGGTCACTTCAAGACAATAAGATGCATCAAAGACAAGATATTGTATCAGTCCCACCTCAAGAGAATCATAGTGAAATTCTTGAGAATATTCTAAAATGTTGAAAACCAACTCACGATCAGAATAAACCGAATGAACCAACGCAAAACCAACTCAATAGGCCTCAAATGAACCGTCGTGCACCTGAAAGACTAAATCTATTGGTTGAGAACCAAGATGATGAGGTTAATTCAGAAGACGACGAACCTAAAACCTATATCGAAGCGGTATCAGGCACCGATTCGAAGATGTGGCTGGCTGCCTTAACATCTGAAATGGACTCGATGTACCTCAATCTAGTCTGGGAACTAGTTGATTTGCCAGTTGGGGATCGTCCCATAGACTGTAAATGGATCTTCAAGAAGAAGAGAGATGCAGATAGCAAGGTACAAACCTACAAGGCTAGGTTGGTGGCAAAGGGTTATAGTCAGCGCAAGAGCATTGACTATGATGAAACCTTTTCGCCAGTCACTAACATCAAGTCCATTAAGATATTACTTGCAATAGCTGCATACTATGACTTTGACATTTGGCAAATGGATGTTAAAACCGCGTTTCTCAATGGAGAATCGAAGGCAACGTGTATATGTCACAGCCTGAAGGTTTCGTATCCAAAGAAAAATCGAATAGAGTATGCAAGTTAAAGAAGTTCATTTGTGGACTCAAGCAAGCATCTAGGAGTTGGAATATTTGCTTTGACAGAGCTATCAAATTGTTTGATTTCGTCAGAAGCAAAGAGGATCCATGTGTTTATAGTAAACGTAAGAATGAAATATTGTCTTCCTTATCATATATGTCGACGATATACTGATAATGGGGAGCAATCATTCCATGTTGCAATCCGTGAAAGAGTAGATTTCAGCAAAATCTCGGTAAGGAATACTGGAGAACTGTCAAGGCTATTCTTAAGTACCTTAGAAGGACTAAAGAATATTTCTTAAAGTCTATGGTGGGCAGCTAGAGTCATCAGTTACTGGGTATACTGATGTTGGCTTCCAACGGACCATGATGACTTCAAGTCTTTGTCTGGATATGTTTTCGTTCTAAATGGTGGTGCAGTGAATCGGAATAGTTCCAAATAGAGTAGAACTGTCGATTCCAGCACTAAAGCCGAGTATATTGCTAAATCTAAAGCTGCCAAAAAGGGGTTGTTGCTTTGTTAAAGTTCGTAAAGGAACTAGGTGTCGTTCCAAGTGCCAGCAGTGCAATACCGTTGTATTGTGACAACGGTAAGTGCGGTTGCTCTAGCAAAAGGAACCGAGAGCCACGAACAAACATAAGCATATTCCTAGTAGATATAATCTGATTGGAGAATAATAGATAGGGAGATGTGAAGTTAGATAGAGTATCCACTGATGATAACTTGGTTAATCCTTCAACCAAACAGTTGTGTATAGCAAGGCACAACAAGCACTTTGAGAGCTTGTCACATTGGTAGTTGGCTTTGATTCAGTGGGAGTTTATAGTTTGCATGTCTTAGAAACCTTCCGTGTGAGACATTCATTCTCGATCACATTCTATGACATTTTGATTGTCTTTTGAGTTTATGCATTTATTAGAATAATTATTTTGATGGTTTGTTATTATTCTTATAATTGTTTCCCTTGAATCATGACTGTCACTTATGGTGTGAGACATAAATGATATAGTATGATTCTAAAATTGCCATAACCAATGGTCATCGAGAATGGGATATTGATGACACGCGATAGGTTAGCATGTGGTCTGCATCACATTCTCAGAGAATGTAGTAGGTCTCACGACTACGAGATATTAGATATCCGTGATGGACACATGGGTACTTTGGAGAGTATTGGTATACCCTACTATTAAACCGTTTGTTTTCAGTGTCTACGGTTTATTAGTATATGGAGTATGTAATCATCCTTTGACCTGAGGTCAATACTCATTTTGTTTGTTAAGTGATGAACTTTGACCAAGTACAATGCTTGCCTCCCAAAGGAGGATAAGACACGTCTTGTGTTGGGTTCATCATGAGGCAAATGGAAATGGTAGTTGAGCCAAGAATGGGATTCATTCCTCGATTGAAACTCGAGAGAACACTCATATTTCTCTATATTATTTGACAATAAAGTCATTGGCCAATGCAAAAGATATATTCAATTAAAGTAATTGAATATGATCGAATGTGTCATGTAATAAAGATGAGAAAAAAATGATTGAGCTATTTGGATAGACACATGGCAGATCCTAGGCTCAATCAGGTGGTTCGTGAATGAAGGGATATTACATAAACTTCATATAAAGGTTTGTTTACTAGATTCACGTAAACGTCCTTCGTATATCGAGTTCGCTGCGCAACGCAGTCTAGGAGTTTTGTGCAGACTTTAATTAGATTATCGTCGATAATGGGGGCCTGAAGGGTCACACTTTATGTGTATTGTTGTTCCGCTCAAGGGTACAAGGTTAGTGCTTCGAATTATATCTAATGCTAGTCCAAGTGGGAGATTGAAAGATATGGACTAGATTATGATATGTGGGCTTTATTAATTAATGAGTCAGACTAATTAATTAATTAAGTGGACATGGATATTAGGCCCATAAACCTAGGGTTATATGGTACTATATATACATATTCGCTATAGTAGAGAATTAAGGATTTTTATCAGATAAAAATTGGAGGCGCTATAGAATTTGATAAGTGATTTCCTAGCGATCACTTATCGAACAATTGTACCGAGGATAGTTCCTGCGGCGGACGATATATACGCGTGGATACCTGAAGTGGTGAATCAATCGCGCAATTCGGTCCGATCAATTACGCAACAAGTAAGTTGTTCCAACTTTAGCGTAATTTATGCTCAACGTGTATATCAGTTATAAATCACGATCAATATTCTCGATTAGTTATTCCGCTGCGTACATTAGATGTAGTCGAGAATTACTAACATGTTTAAGTTGAATGTTGACGTAAATAAAATTTCTCCTTCTGTTTATATCTGTTCTTTTAATACTTGGCATTTTAGATTATTTCATGTCAACAAACGTATTATTAAAAATATGTGTAATTTAGGCTTAATTCCGGAATGTCTGTAAATGATTTTGAAAAATGTGAATTTTGCAGTCAAGCAAAAATTACTAAAACTCCTCATAAATCAGTAATACAAAAGGGAATTGAGCCACTTGATTTAATTCATTCTAATATATATGAATTTGATGGTGTATTGACTAGAAATGGGAAACGATATTTTATTACATTTATTGATTATTGCTCTGATTATACTTATGTTTATCTCATGAAACATAAGAGTGAAGCATTTGATATGTTTAAATTATTTATCACTGAAATTGAAAATCAATGCAATAAGAAAGTGAAAAGATTGCGTAGTGATAGAGGTACTGAGTATAATTCTGATATGTTTATTGAGGTTTTTAAATTACATGGCATTATTCATGAAAAAACAGCACCTTATTCTCCTGCAATGAATGGAAAAGCTGAAAGAAAAAATAGGACTTTGACTGAGTTTGTTGTTGCTATTTTGTTAAATTCTGGTGCTGCTTCTTATTGGTGGTGAGAGATTTTATTGACAACATGTTATGTGTTGAACCGTGTTCCCAAATTAAAAAACATTTGCATCCTATAGTTTTGCTTCTTATTTTAAAATTTGGGGTTGTTTGGCTTATGTAAGAATTCCCAAAAAGGAAAAAAAAAAAAACTTGCTAGTAGAGCTTATGAGTGTGTTTATTGGCTATGCTGTGAACAGTAAAGCATATATATTTTTTTGATTTGAATTCTCATACTATTATTGAATCGGATGATGCTGATTTTTATGAAAATAAATTCCCTTTTATATCAAGGAATAGTGGGGGCTCGACTTCTAGTAATAATCCAATAACTAGAATAAGTGAACCTCGTATGGAATTGGAATCTGAACCCAAAAAGAGTAAACGTGATAGAATTGCTAAAGACTATGGTTCTGATTATTATGTTTTTACTGTTGAACAAGACCCACAAAATATACAATAAGCCTTGTCCTTTGTAGATACTGAATTTTGGCAAGAAATTATAAATGATGAAATGGAATCACTTGCTTTTAATAGGACTTGGAATTTAGTTGATTTACCTCCTGACTGCAAAACTATAGGATGCAAATGGATATTGAAAAGGAAATTGAAACCTGATGGTACAGTTGATAAATACAAAGCTCGCATAATTGTTAAAGAATTTAAACAAAAAGAGAATATTGATTTCTTTGATACTGTAACACCCGAATTATTATGTCATGGGCTATTATTAATATTTCTAGTATTTATTAGGCCCAACATGCATCATACATATTTGATGTGGGTCAAATCAAGTTATTTGGGCCAGATGAGCCCAAATCATAATTTATAATCACCCATAAAGGCTGTCAGTTAATTACGTATCTTGACCTAATTAATGTCTATCTATTAAATACTTTTCTACCGAATATCTATCAGAAAAGCACTTTTCCTATGGGGCTTCTGATTAATACCCAGTAGGAAAATAACCTAGTATAAATACTAGGCAGTAGAATAGGAAACCACTTTCATAATATGCTCCCTTTCACATACAGCCGCCATCCCAAATCCACCTCCAGTAGACAATTGATTTCTTTCGGAGGTAAATCAAAATCTTGCTTCTTCATTTGTTTTAACAAAATTCTTCTTTTAATTTATTAAATTTTCTTTCTTCGTTTGAATTTTACTAAATCAATAGGTAGTTTGAAATTAATTGATTTGGGTTAGGAGGATAAGGGAATTAAATTGTTTTGGATTATGTTCGTGCGATAAGAAAACGTATTTATGTATAATTGTTAGGTGTGTACTTAATATATATATATATATATATATATATATATAAGTGTGTGTGTGTGCGGGGCGTAGGGTGTGTGTGTATGGCAGTATATATATATGTGTGTGTGTGTGTGTGTGTTTAAATACATATGTAGATGTATAGTGTGTAGGTGTGTGTGTGCGTGGTGATGTATGTGGTAATGTATGTGCGTTTGTGTGTGTTGCTTTAATAAATGCATGTATATATATATATAGATAGTGGGTGCGTGTGTGTATATAATATTATATTTTTATGTCATTGTGGTGGTGTGCAGTGTGTGTTGGTTATGTAATATATATGTGTGCTACGTGTGTGTATATATATATATATATTGGTTCCGGGGTGTGTGCGTGTATGATGATGTGTGTGTTAATGTGTTTTACATAGTATACATATATATTAAAAATATGTGTGTGCTATAAGTATATATATATGGGTATACAGTAGGGTGTGTTATGCTATTATATGTGTGGGTTATGGGGGACCACATATAGGGTAGCAAATGTAGAGAAAATTGATTAATTTCCCCTTGTCCAATTCTTTTTTTGGCAGAACCTTTACACCTTTTACCAAAATTAGAAAATTTTAAATATACAAGTGACACGTCGGTTTCTAACCTAGTGTTCCGCAAGTGTATGGATGTAGGTGTAGTATCGATAATCAAGGTCGATCCCACAAGGAATAGTTTTAGGTAGTTCGATACCTCAATACTCTAGGAATGTCCTAACTAGATACTAAATTGCAAAAGATTGATTTTACTAAAACTAACAAAGTTTAACTAATTAACTCAATTAACTATGATTTCAAACTTAGCAAACACAAAGAACTAACAATCAATGAGAAAGGGTATCCTAGGGCCTCGATTTCAGGATATTACTTCAATGTTGAATATGATTAACCTATAGATTTACCAATTCTAGTGTTTATTAGGCGGCACGATAATAATCTAACCATTCTCTCGAAGCGATTGTATCGTTGATTAATTACGCTAATTACTCTCTCGAGTTAATTAAACCTAATAACTCCCAAACGATCCTAAGCCACGGCCTACACAGTCATAGATAACTGCGCTCTATGTTATAAGTCTTATAACGATTCGCTCCTCTCGAAGCGAAATTGCTAAACTAAATTACTAAATCTAGGTGATCAAGCTAAATTCAGTTATAAGCACAAACATCGAGATAAACACGTAAAGAACGAAATCAATAAATCAAATCATAATCAAAACATTGCCATAATAATCCCTACTCTCTAACCCTAGGACACGAATAGCTTAGCTACTCATGCCTAGCAATAACCTAATACAAGATTCTACGGAAAATATTGTAAAAGATTAAACTAGAAAAGAACGACTAAACCCGGATGAATCCGTCTCGATGATCTTCGTCTTCTTCGTCCTCCAATTATTCTTCTGAGTTTAAGTGGATGCGTAAATTTGATGTTCTTGATGTTCTCCTCCTGATTCCTCATAAAAATCGAGCTTGGGGTCCTTTTTATAGAGTTGGGGACGAATCTTTGGGAAGATAGGATCAAAATCCTACTAAAATTAGGAAATTTTCGTAGGAAAGGACTTTTGACACGGCCGTGTTGGCCTTTTGACGCGGCCGCGTCCGTTTTGCTCAGGCGAGTTTTCAGGTCTGACTTCTAAGTCATTTTTAGGGTCTTCTATTCATTTTTGGGTTTGGCTCCTCTTAGACAAAGTTGTAGCCCTTTGAATCAACTTTCTAACGCCACCAATTGAACCTCAATCGGAGTTGTAGATCTCAAGATATGGCCAAAATACTAGAGGTGTGTCAAGCTGACAAAAAAACTTCACTTTCGGGACACTTTTTGACGCGGCCGTGTTGTATTCCAGCGTTGATTTCCATATTCTAGGCCACTTTTGATGTGGCCGTGTTGTATATATGACACGATCGTGTCATATCTGCTCTAGTTTGTCCTCTTGACCGGTCTAGGTCGGTTTGGACCGGTTTTCGCCAATTTTGTCCGGTTTAAATGCCCCTTCGACTTGTTCTTTCGTCCCTTAGTCGTAAATCACGACTTTTACTCCTGAAAATACTCAAAAATACCTTAAAACAAGTCAAACACGTTAAATGGTCCAATTCATAGCACTTTATCCAATTGTTGACCAATTATGCACATAATTCCTACAAAAATACTATCATAAATCGACCTAATTACATGCATAATTAACGTGTATCAACAAGCTTATGCCCTTTCCTACCAATAATTAACTAGTTTCGATTTGTCTAGTTAGGATCTCTTCTCTTATTAATTAAAGATGTACTACGTATGGATTAGGTCCTTCTGGTCAAGAGTACGTGACTAAGCCGTCGCACGACATTCATGCATTCAACAGTTAAGGTGGGGTTTTCTTTCCTTGTTTGCTTTAATTAAATGTTTGCTTGTTATATTAATATGATGATATGGTGATATGATGGATTGAGTTTCAAATTTATTTGATCTCGTTATGGCGATATTATGCTATGGTGATTATTAACGTGATGTGATGGTGATATTTGGTACGGTGATAATATGGTGATTTAATTGTATTTAATTACTTGCTTATAATTAATTTTAGCAAACTAAACCCCACGAGCTGGATGTAGCTCACCTCATATTCTGAAATTAACTTTCAGGTTAAGGAGCCAGCGGAAGGAGTGGATGGGAAGAGGGTCTAGTAAATTACATTATGCTGAACCTTTTTAATTTTGTTTATGATGGCTTTTATTGGGTTAAGTTATTAAGAGTATTTGAATTTCTTTGAATTTCTTGGTAAAACTGGTTGGATTCGTTTGATGTGTTTATGGATATTAGTTTTATTTGGAATCTCGATTTTAGGAAGTAACTGGTTTTGAAGTAGAAAACATTGGTTGCTTGGCTATTTCCGTGTGGATAAAATTTATTTCTTCTATGGCCTATTAGCTGAAAAATTTAGCGGGTTATTTGATTTACTTTTATTAAAAATTATTTATGGTGAAAATTATTATTATTACTTTTACTTAGGTGTTTTTTTAAAAAAAAAAAAAAAAAAAAAAAAAACTCTGATAAAATAAATAAAAATTTATTTAGGATGTTACAGATACTTTTTCGCCTGTTAGTCGAATTACATCAATTCGTGTTTTATTTGCACTTGCTTCTATTCATGATCTTGTTGTGCATCAAATGGATGTGAAAACTACTTTTTTAAATGGTGAATTGATTGAAGAAATTTTAATGGATCAGTCTGAGGATTTTGTAATTTCTGAGCAAGCAAATAAAGTGTGTAAATTGAATAGATCTCTTTGTGGATTAGAGCAGGCTCCAATGCAGTGGCATGAAAAAATTGATAATCTTGTTATCTCACATGGTTTTAAAGTGAATGAGAGTGATAAATGCATTTATTATAAATCAGAGAATGAGCTTTGCACTATTATATGTCTTTATGTGGATGATTTTCTTATATTTGGTTCTAATATTCATGTGGTTAACAATGTGAAATCTTTGTTATGTGCAAATTTTGATATGAAAGATCTTGGTGAAGTAAACGTTATTCTTGGAATTAGGATAACTGGGTCTGTAAAAGGAATTTGCTTAGATCAGTCACAATACATTGAGAAAGTTTTGAAAAAGTATAATTATTTTGATTGTAAACCTGCATGCACACCATATGATCCTAGTGTAAAATTGTTTAATAATACCGGTGATAGTGTAAGACAATATGAGTATGCCAGCATAATTGGTAGCTTACGCTATGTAACTGATTGTACTAGACCAGATATTGCATATGTTGTGGGATTGTTATGTAGATTTACAAGTAGACCGAGTATTGGACATTGACATGCTATTGAGAGAGTTATGAGATATTTGAAAAGAACTGTGAACTTGGTTTACATTATGAGAAGTTTCCCGCTGTTTTAGAAGGATATAGCGATGCTGACTGGAATACTCTTTCAGATGACTCCAAGGCAACCAGTGGCTATATATTTAATATAGCTGGTGGGGCTGTCTCTGGGAAGTCAAAGAAACAGACTATTTTGGCTCAGTCTGAGATGATAGCACTGACTAAAGCTAGTGAAGAAGTAGGATGATTAAGAAATCTGCTATGTGATACTCCCTTATGGGAAAGACCGATTCCAGCTATATTGATCCATTGCGATAGTACCGCGGCTATTGCAAAAGTTCAGAACCGTTATTATAACGGCAAAAGACGACAAATACGTTGTAAGCACAGTACTGTTAGAGAATACCTCTCTACAGGGGCTGTTATAGTGGATCATATACATACTGATGAAAATTTAGCTGATCCTTTGACTAAAGGATTAGCACGAGAGAAAGTTTGCAGAATCTCGAAAGGAATGAGACTTTTGCCCTTAGATTGATTGATGAGTTACATACGATGGTAACCCAACCTATAGACTGGAGATCCCAAGAAATAGGTTCAATGGGTAATAACAAGTCGTAAGTAATATGTGTGAATCATGCTAATTTTATAATTTTGGAATCCTTTCGAGTATTTTTATGTTGAAGCATGATATCCTGAAGCGATATAATTAAGGTTGAGTTTATATTTTTAACTCTTAATGGGTTCTATATATCCAGTTGGATTGGGATACCTAGCTACAGGAGTACTCGTGATAGACCTAGCTATGTGAATGTGAAAGTGAGGCCGCTTCCTATGAGATTGTGGGCAAAATCTATAGAGCATTCACTATACCGAGATACACGTGTATGGCCGTAAAATCACAGGCTTTTGGACTACTCCCTGGTAGAGTTGTGTGTGGGATGTTGTTAGAGATAGAGTGCAAAACTACGAGTTACTCTAGTAAAATCTAAATCATCCACACTATGTAAAGGTTCAAGTTGATCAACACCTTTACTTATGCACAACTTTATAATACTGCTTGATGAAAATGTTTTGGAAAAATACTTTGAAAAATTCAAGTGGGGGATTGTTAGAGTTATGAATTTTTATTGAAAAATTTTTAAAACTTTTTTTTTATAATTAAAAACTGAGTCAGACCCATTAACTGATAGACCCAGTCTTCCCCTTTTCTTCTCCCACTTACTAAAGTTAATAACGTTAATAAAACCTATCTCTTCCATTTTTAAGAGGCAAGGAGATAGAGAAAGCATACAAACAATCAAAAATACTTTCCGTATTCTTAGTATACCAAGCAGTAGAGGGAGTCAGTATTCCGGTGCCTTTCCAGTGCAGAAGGGTTCCGAGACAGAGAGTTTTCTAGGCTGTTTTATCCTGGGGACGACGGAGCTGAATATTGCTTGCACAATTTGGGCAGAGCCACGAATCGTCTTAAAGAGAGCGACCTAGTACGCGACTCAATCCAAAACTATCCGGTAATTTTGTTCTTGATTTTATTGTGCACCAACACAATGTCTTAGTCATAATATCTACAACTTGATCTTCTAACTTGCAATACACCATCTCAATCTCTCTCTTGTGAACTTGATCTCTTAGAAAATGAAAGTGTGTACTAATGTGTTTATTTCTTCCATGCGTGACTAGATTCTTGATCAAACTAATCACTGAAGTGTTATCCACAAAGGTTTTCATAGGCCTTTGAATTGGAACTTGAATTTGATTCATCAAATTAATGAACCAAATAGCTTGACAGACACTTGAAGCAGCAACTACATACTCCGCTTCGCAAGTCGGAAATGCTACCACTGACTATTTCTTAGACGACCATGAACATGCAGTAGTTCCAAAAATAAAAAAATACCAATAAGTACTCTTGTTATCTAGGATCCCACCCCAATCACTATCCGAGTATCCTACAAGACCACAATTGTTAGATGCAAAATAAAGTAAACCATAGTCATCATAAGTGCCTTTTATGTATCGCATAATCCTCTTCTCAACTCGAAAGTGAGACTGACGAGGAGATTCCTGAAATTTATTTATTAATTTGACTCCATATGCGATGTTTGGCTTTGTGCAAGTGAGGTATCTTAGAGTTCCAATAATTTTCTTGAAGTAAGTAGGATCAACATGTGCTTCGTTACCTTCTCTAAACAATTTTGTGCCAACTTCTACAGGTGTTCTTACTGGATTGCAATCGTACATATTAAAATTCTTCAAACATTCTGTAGCGTACCTCTTTTGAGACATGAAAATACCATCTTATCTTTAAAACACTTCTATACCAAGAAAATATGACATTAACCCAAGATCTGTCATTTCAAACTTATGGAACAAAGATGTTTTAAACTCCCCAATCACCTTTGACATTATTACCCTTAAATCATCAACATAGGAACAACAATAACAAATCACCATAATTGCTAACTGGATACATGCCATGCTCAGATGGCACCTTTGGAATCCCATGTCGTGAGAAACAGAATCTATGTGCTCATTCCATGCTCGGGGCGCTTGTTTTAAGTCACACAATGCAATGTTAAATTTGAACACTTTGTCTTCACTTTTGTTTCTCACAAAACCCGGAGGTTGTCTAGCAAGAACCTTTTCTTTAAGTGGACCATTAAGAAAAGCATATTTGAAGTCCATTTGATGGATTTTCCAATGATTTTGTGCGTCCAAAGCAATTATAAGTCTAATTGATTTGATTCAAGCAACAAGAGAAAATACCTATTGAGAATCATGGTTAGGTCGTAGCTCGAAGCCCTTTACAACCAATCTTGCATTCTACCTCTCTACTTCACCACTTGGTTTCATTTTCGTCTTGAAGACCCACTTAACATAAATCGCCTTATGACCTGGTGGGATTGTAGTAAGTTCCCACATATTCTTCCTCTCAATTGCCTCCAAATCATCCTTCATTACATTTAGCTACTTAGGGTCATGAATTGCCTCATCTACTGCCACTGGTTCCCAATCTGCAAACATAGCAAAATGCACTAATTCTCCATTATCATCAATAGTAGTATTAGGAGTTACCTCAAACTCCCATAAGAGAACAGATTGTTGTCGATGTCTCCTTGGTCTTCTAATTTCTAAGTTTTGTTGATCTTCCGCAACATCATTTTCTGGAATTTCTTCGTTTATGGGAACATGTGAGGCTTCCTCTTCTTAAAAAAAATGGAAATAGAAGGCTTTAAAGCAACCTTTTGTTGATCCGTATCCCATTTCCAGGCTTCATCTTCGGCAAAAGTGACATCTCTGCTCAAAATCATTTTCTTCGTCTTTGGATTAAACAACTCATATCCACAGCCAACAAATATGGCCTTCTCAGCAAACACCTAAAGATGCTTTAGACTTGGCTTATGATCGCTCCATGCTTCAGCGGGTGCAATATTCTGGACACTTGTTGTTGGAGACCTATTTAACAAGTAAATAGAACATGACGAAAACTTCACCCTAAAAAGAATTTGGCATACATTTGGCTTTTAGTATGCTTCTCGTCATATCCATTATAGTCCCATTCTTTCTTTCGGAAACCCAGTTGTATTGTGGCGTGTAGGGAAATGTAATATCATGCTTTATTCCTTGTTCTTCACAAAACTTATTGAATTCATCGAAAGTATATTCAAAACCACCATCTGGTCGAAGGGCTTTAACAAAATGATAACTTTGCTTTTCAACATGAGCCTTGAATTTCTTTAAGTAATCTAATACTTCAGATTTTCGCTGCAAAAAATACACCCATGTTTTCCTAGTAAGATCATCAATAAATGTAAGAAAATATCTATTGTTAACATTTGACAAGATACTCATGGCCCTGCAGACATCGGAATGAACAAGTTCAAGTGGTTGTGTTGCTCGTTGATTCTTTCCAGCTGTAAAAGGAAATCTGCTATGTTTCCTAAGAGTGTAAGTTTTGCAAAATTGTTCGGGGTGGTGGATACTTGGCAGTCCATTCACCATATTTCCTTCACCAATCATCTTTAAACTGCGAAAACTCAAATGACCAAAATAAAGGTGCCACAACCAAGACTTGTCTTTCATAACAACATTGAGACAAATATATACATCTCTAGCAATATCAACTCTAAACATGTGATTCTTTGTACGGGTGCCTTTAGAACAAACGTACCTTTTTCATTAATAATAACAAGGGAACTGTCACATAAGTGCATTCCATATCCCTTTTTCAAGAATTGGTCCATGCTAATCAAATTAATCTTCATATCTGGTACATAAAACACATCAGAAATGTACTTGTGATCTCCATTGCTTAACTTGATCAGAACCTTCCCTTTCCCCATCACCGGTATGGTACTATCATCATCAAACTTCACACTAGAGCGAACTGACTCGTACAAATTCGTCAACATCTTTTTCTTTACACACATGCGATTGGTACATCCGGTGTCAAGAAACTATGTGTTGTATTTTGGTTTCTCACTTGTTGCAGTAACCATCAGCAGAGCATGATTTCCATCATCATCACTTTCGTGTTTGCAATTAGCAATCTAATTGCTCTCTTTATTTCTGCGTTCGCTTGCATAATGACCAAAATTATGACATGAGTAACACAATTGAAGATTTATCATACCTTCATTTTCCACATTCGTGTCCTCTAATATTAGAGTTATATCAATGCCCCTGATTTGATCGCTCTTGGTCATTGTTTTGCTTACCTCTACCGCCGTGAATGTGATTCTGACCACCACGTCCTCTATTATAGTGGTATCCTCGTTCCCTTCCTCTGCCACGAGAACTACCATGTGTTTTGGTTGTATTATTTTGCTCCCATCTGGTGGAGACTTGCCTTTGGAATGCCTGCCACGAGGGGCTTCTCAATCCGCTTCTCATTCTTTCGTTGTGCATGGGCTTATAGCATGTCAGACAGTTCATTGACTGTCATCTTGGACAAATCGTGAGCTTCTTTAGTTGCAATCACAATATGGCCAAAATACGGTGTGAGCGTTCACAAGATTTTCACCAGTTTGATCTAATTTGCGTACTTTTCTCTATATATTTTCATTTGATTTGTCAAGGAAAGAACTCGACTTATGAAATCAGCATCATTTTTCAAATGACTCCATTTGCAATAATTCATATTTATGTCATAACGTTTGGAGTCTCACCTTTTTAACCTTTCATTCTCCTTTGAATGAAGTATTTAGCGTATCCCATGCTTGCTTCGTTGAAGTTGCGGATTCTATCTTCTCAAACACTTCATCATTCATACCTTGATGAATCAGATAAAGGGCCTCATTGTCATTCTTCACCATCTCATGGAGAACAATCCTTTGTGCTTCACTCGCACCTTCAGCAAGTCTTGGAACTCCATCTTCCACGATAGATAGCAATTTGTGGTAGTCAAGAATCACTTTCATTTGTGTGCTCCAGCGGATGTAATTTTTCCCATCCAAGATAGGAACTGCAATTTGGACCTTGTCGTTCATGTTAATAGCTTTTGAACATTGGCTCTGATGCTACTGTTAAACAAATGAGAAGATATATAAAAGAGTATTATAACAAAACTAAACACTTGAGAAGAACAGTAAATAACTTCTGAATAATTGAAAATTTCTGGCTTGCTAAATGACAACATCTATAACATTAAATAGATGGAAATCAAAACTAACTCCTAATTTCTTGCCTCACTTTTTAACAGAAATTTATGTGGATGTAAAGTATATAACAAACCACTAAACCATTAATTGACTACTAAAACTAATCTGCTATTAACTAACTAAGAATCAAGATTAACTTCAATATTTACCAATGTAAAAACTTGTATTATTAAAAAAAATATTATTATCAAAACATAAAAAATACATTTTTTTATAAAAAAATAAATATATTATAACAATAATTGGAATACATATAGAATTTGTCCGGACTACTAGGACATTCCTAGCCTTAAATGGACCAGCTCTATAGGACTTCGGACTAATCAGCCTAGATTTAATCGAGTCTTTCTAAATGAACTGACAATAAGGCCAACCTTACCCTACATGGTTAAGGGTGATCTAGAACTAAGCCTAAGGTTTCACATCCTTCTAATACTCATACATGCATGGGACCGACTATTCACACCCAACATTTTGTTGAGAACACACATTTTATATTTTTTTTGGATAAAACTACCATTCTAGTATAGTTCTGATTAGGGATGAGAGTTTAGCAATTACCCGCGAAGTAAGGACATCCAAACCTTAGTCATTTAAATTTTATATTAAATATACCCCTCTCAAACTATTTTACGAAGATATTTACAATATCCAATTCCACTCAAACTCATTTCACTAATAACCCATCAGGTACCCTAACCCGCCCAATATGTATTTAAACTTAAATAAGAATTATATTTCACGAATATCAAATCAGTATCATAAAAATCAACAAAGCATCAAACATAAGATAAAGAAATGAGAGATCAAAAAAAAAAAAAAAAAGCGCCAACATGTCACAAATACAAAAATGAAAATTTACTCGCGTTATATAATCATTTAACATAATATCTGTAGATGTTAACTTATAGCTAATACAAAAAAAAAAATGCTTTTAATAAAGGTTTCATGAGTCATATCTTCAATATATGGAGAAAGAGGGGAAAAAAAAGTGGTGTAAAAACTAAGAAATGGATTATGATTTAAGGGTTGGAGTTTATTGTTTTAATTGTTGATATATTCATTTGATATGTCTGATTATTCATATATATACATATATAGATTAACAACTATATTTTTTAGGGATAATTACAAAATGGTCGCCGAACTATTAGCACTTTTTCACTTCGGCATATAAACTATTAACGTTGGCTAAACCGCCGCTAACCTATTTGAATATTACTACTCGAAAGCTGCCGGCCAGAATACCGCCCAAATTTTGTCCCAAAAGGTGGTTTTGCAAAACCGGGTGTGCAATAAATTTGGGCGGTATTATGGCCGACAGCTTTCGAGTAGTAATATATAAATAGGTTGGCGGCGGTTTAGCCAACGTTAATAGTTTATATGCCGAAGTGAAAAAGTGCTAATAGTTCGGCGACTATTTTGTAATTATCCCTATTTTTTATTAGAATTGATTGCAGCTTAGTTGGTAGAGCAATATATCCCAGTCAATTGACAGGGTTCAATTCCCACCTATCCCACAATCAGAATTTGTAATTTTTGTGAAGTTGAGTGATAGTGATTGATCTAATCTTATTTTTGCCTTGTAAAATAAAAAGTTTTTTTATTGAGGTGTGTGATAGCGATTGATCTAATATTAAGTACTTGAATATCTAGGCTGTTGGATTTAGGGTAGGGGTACCTTGATTGCAGCGGATTTGAACCCCGGGTTGTATAGGGGTCGAACCACGACCTCACCTCGATGATCCGTATTCTTGATCAAGGTGAAAATCGTGATCGAAAATTCACCACGATCCACAATCCAAAATTCATCTCCGGCGGCTTTTGAAAAACACTTTTGGGTGTGGGAGAAATCACTTTTAGTTTCTCCCTTTCTGCTTCTCACGTAAGTGAGAAACTGTTCTGTAACGCAAGAATTCCCCAAAGACAGCTAACACAACACAATCAAGCAAACACACAAACACTTGATATGCAAGAATGTAGAAAACGCCAAAGTTACGTGGTTCGGCTATTAATGAAGCCTACGTCCACGGGAACGATCACACACTATGCACTTCTTGAGGTTACACCAACAATACAATAACAACACCCCACAGATTTATGATTCTGAGCTCTCCCAGCTATGTCCGCTGCACTCACTCTCTCACAACTCTGTTTTCTTGTTATCACGTGTATCTTCTATCTTGGAAGCTAAGTAGTTACAAGCTACATATATAATAGAAGTTACAACAGAGAGAATGGAAGTAGACGCCTAACAGAATAGCTAACAAACTCTCATCAGCAAAACCGTCACAACTAATTCCTGCATGAGAGCATTAAATGCATAGATATATGTATGCACGTGTTCTGTTATTCTTCAGAGTAAGGAATGCTGTGATGAACTCCTTCCAGCTGAATTAAGCAGTTACTATCTTCACAATCTCCACCTTCACTGTTAATGAAGCTCAATAAGCCACACAATCTTGTAATCTTTCCAAACCTGCCCTATACGAGCCTATTCCAGATATGATCCAAACTCCTTAATGTTAACTAAACTGAGACAGTACTTAAACTTCTGAACTGGCAACACTTTAGTTAACATATCTGCTGGATTATGTTCTGTTCCAATCTTGCACACTTCAATTGACCCTTTCTCAACAATATCCCTTATGAAATGATGTCTAACATCAATATGCTTTGAACGTTCATGAAACACTTGATGTTTAGTAAGATGAATTGCACTTTGGGAGTCACAGAATACTTTCACCACATCCTGTGTGATTCCAAGATCTCTCAGTATTCCCTTAAGCCATATAGCTTCTTTAACAGATTCTGAGAGTGCCATGTATTCTGATTCTGTAGTGGATAAGGCCACTACAGATTGTAACATAGATTTCCAAGAAATTGCAGAACCAAATAACGTAAAAATGTATCCTGTCTGTGACTTTCTTGAGTCCAAATTTGTAGCATAATCAAAGTCTACATACCCCTTCAGAAACTCATGTTTTCCTTCAGTAGATTTCTCAAACATTAAACTGTTATCAGCTGACCCTTTCAAATATCTCATCACCCATTTTAAGGCTTCCCAATGCCCCTTTCCTGGGTTTGCCATGTACCTACTAACAGAGCTTACTGCATGTGCTATATCAGGCCTTGAGCACACCATGGTATACATAATACTCCCTACTACATTAGAATATGGAACATGGCTCATTTCTTCAATTTCTGAATCAGTTACTGGTTTTAATGCTTCAGACAGCTTGTGATGTTGAGCTAATGGAATTGACACACTCCTAGAAGCATCCATGTTGAATTTTCTCAATACCTTCTTCACATAATCCTTCTGATGCAACCACATGACCCCTTTTTCTCTATCTCTGGTTATATCCATCCCAAGAATTGTCCTTGCTTCCCCCAGTTCCTTCATCTCAAAAACAGCACTCAACTCATACTTTACCTTTGATATTTCATTATGATACTTGCTTGCAATTAGCATGTCATCCACATATAAAAGTAAGTAAACCAATACTTCAGATTTATCCTTTTTCATGAACACACAGCTGTCATGCTGAGATTTTACAAACCCAATCTTCTTCATATGTTGATCAAAACTGATATACCACTGTCTTGAGCTCTGCTTCAGACCATATAAATATCTCTTAAGCAAACATGCTTTGTTTGAATTCTTAGGCAATATGAACCCCTCGGGCTGAGTCATGTAAATTGTCTCCTTCAGGCTTCCATGCAGAAATGCAGTCTTTACATCTAACTGTTCCAGTTCAAGGTTCCACTGATTCACAAGTGCTAAAAGGATTCTGATGGAACAATGCTTAACAACTGGAGAAAACACTTCATTGTAGTCTATACCTTCCTTTTGAGTGAACCCCCTTGCCACAAGCCTTGCTTTAAATCTGATTTTCTCCTTTCCAGCTGTTACCTCAATCTTTCTTTTGAAAATCCATTTGCAGCTGATGAGTTTTTGATTGATGGGTTTATCAACCAATATCCATGTACCATTTTTGTCAAGTGATTCCAGCTCCTCCTTCATAGCAATCATCCATTTTTCTCCATCTTTACTATCAATAGCCTCCTGATATGTTTTTGGTTCATAATGAACCTCTTCTTCAGCTACTGACAAAGCATAAGCAAGCAGAAATTCATCCCCATATCTTGTAGATGGCTTGGAAATCATCCTTTCCCTATCTCTGACCAACTGATATTAATTCAAATCTTCCACTTGTTCTTCTGCTTCTTGATCAAGCTCACCTGGTTGAACTTCTCCTTCTTCAAAGACATGCTCCACCTTCAATGGTAGATTATCTTGGTCTGTTTTCCTTTCAATCTCAAGATCAGTATATTTGTCATTCTTAAAAGGCATCTTTGACTCATCAAAGGTCACATCCCTGCTTACTATTATCTTGTTCATTCCAGGCTCTAAACACCATAGCCTGTAGCCTTTCACACCAGGTTGATAACCTAGTAATACACACCTTAATGCTCTTGACTCCAGCTTATCTTGCCTGACATAAGCATATGCCAAACAACCGAATACTCTTAAGTTTGAGTAATCAACAATCCTGCCATTCCAGACCTCATCTGGTGTTTTCATTTCAAGAGCATATGATGGTGATTTATTAATCAGAAGAGCAGCTGTTGTAACAGCTTCTGCCCAAAACTTCTTTGGTAAACCAGATTCTAGTATCATGGACCTCACTCTTTCCAATATAGTTCTATTCATTCTTTCTGCAATGCCATTCTGTTGTGGTGTTCCAGGCACTGTTCTATGCCTTTTTATCCCCTTTGTTTTGCAGTAGTTCAAGAATTCTTCTGATAAGAATTCCATCCCATTATCAGTCCTCAGACATTTCAGCTTTGCATCTCTTTCAAGCTCAACTTCAGCACACCATTCTTTAAATTTTCCAAAAACATCTGATTTGTTTTTGAGTATATAGACCCACAATTTCCTGGAGAAGTCATCTATGATGCTTAGAAAATATCTTCCCCCACCTAAGGAATCCACCTTTGAAGGTCCCCACACATCAGAGTGTGCATAATCCAGTGGTTTTGTTGAGCTTTTCTTCCCTACAGGAAATGGTACTTTCTTGCTCTTTCCCATTATGCATTTCTCACATTTTCCAAGATTTTCCATCCCTTTTCCCTTTATCAGATTTCTCTTATAAAGTTCTGCCATGCCTTTTTCACTAAGATGAGCAAGTCTCTTATGCCACATTATGTTGTCATTCAATGCAACATTTCCACTTTCCCCCATAATAGTGATGGCTTGCAAGTAATACAGGCTGGATCTTCTTACTCCTTTCATTACCACATGCCCTTCTTTCATTACAAGCATGTGGCCACCTTGGCTTTTAAAACTGCACCCCTTTGATTCTAAAGTCCCAAGACTTATCAAATTCCTTTTTAGTTTAGGTATGCGTCTCACATCACTCAGAATTTTGACTGAACCATCCTCCATCTGTAGTTTCACCTAGCCTATCTCTTCTACAGGACATATGTGATCATCTCCTAGGAGTACAGATCCAAGATTTTGTGCATGTTATTGTATGAACCATTCCTTATGAGGTGTCATATGAAATGAACAACCAGAGTGAAGAATCCATGTACCTTCTACTGATCTGTCAGTTATGTTGAGGACCTCTGCATCTTGTGTGTCCACAGCTTTCTCAGTGGAATTTGTTGTCTGGTTCTTTTGGGCTTGTTTCTTTTTCCAAGAGAAACAGTTCTTCTTGAGGTGTCCAGGCCGTTTACAGAAATGACATCTTCTGGTTTCCTTTCCCTCAGGAGTCTTGTTCTGTTCTTGATTGGGTTTCTTTTCATTTCCATGATGCTGTTGCTTCTTATTCTTGAAGAAGTTTCCCTTCTTAACTACCAGTCCTTCTCCTGATGTATCAGCTTTATTGTCATTTGTTTTCTGTGCCTCATTTGCTCCCAAAGCAGTCTGCACTTCTGATAAGGTGATAGCAGTCTGTCTTCCATAAAGCATGGCATCTTTGAGATGTTCAAAGGATTTGGGCAATGCATTGAGCAGCATGATTGCCTTGTCTTCATCCCCTAGTGTCACATCTATACTTTCCAGATCATCCAACAACTTGTTGAATTCATCAAGCTGATCCTCTGTTGATTTATCTTCTGAGAAACGAAAAGAATACAATCTTTGTTTTGTGTAGAGACGATTTGCCATGGATTTAGTCATGTACAGACTATCCAGTTTTTCCCAGACTCCTGCCGCGGTTTGCTCTTTCCCCACCTCCCTCAAGACTTTGTCTGTTAGGCATAAGATGATCATGCTATGAACTTTGTCCATGATTTCATTTTTCTGGGCAACATCCATCTTCTCAGGCAATCCTTCTACTCCTTTCAGAGCCCCAGCCAAGCCATGTTGTGTTAATAGCGCCTTCATCTTCAATTTCCAGAGGTTGTAATCATTCTTGCCGGAGAATTTCTCCGTGTCAAACCTTGCCGTGGACATGGTGGATCTTTAATTCAGATAACTTGCACCTTCTTCCCACAGACGGCGCCACTTGTATCGCAAGAATTCCCCAAAGACAGCTAACACAACACAATCAAGCAAACACACAAACACTTGATATGCAAGAATGTAGAAAACGCCAAAGTTACGTGGTTCGGCTATTAATGAAGCCTACGTCCACGGGAAAGATCACACACTATGCACTTCTTGAGGTTACACCAACAATACAATAACAACACCCCACAGATTTATGATTCTGAGCTCTCCCAGCTATGTCCGCTGCACTCACTCTCTCACAACTCTGTTTTCTTGTTATCACGTGTATCTTCTATCCTGGAAGCTAAGTAGTTACAAGCTATATATATAATAGAAGTTACAACAGAGAGAATGGAAGTAGACGCCTAACAGAATAGCTAACAAACTCTCATCAGCAAAACCGTCACAACTAATTCCTGCATGAGAGCATTAAATGCATAGATATATGTATGCACGTGTTCTGTTATTCTTCAGAGGAAGGAATGCTGTGATGAACTCCTTCCAGCTGAATTAAGCAGTTACTATCTTCACATGTTCTCTCTTCTACAACTAAGTGTACCCAGTACACTTCTTTGTTTATAAGGGGGAGGAGTGGGCCTCTAATTATGGGAGATGGGCCTCCCATAATTACCCACTTCCAATAATTAGGTCAGTCCACTTGGGCGGCCTTGGACCGGGCAAATGACCCGGGTGGACCGGGCCCATGGTCCAGATCAAACCAACATCCCCCACTCGTCCATGAGAGCTAAGACCTAACCTTTCGTGATCTTTCCAACTTACCGAAATCATACTAGCTAATGGATCGTGTGACCCACGGGTATCTCAAGAGCATATAGTCATACACTGGTTAAGGTGTACAACAACTATACATCAAGAATTTGAGGACAACGAACTCGCTATATCCCAGACTCATTGTCCAATACCAAAAATTAGTATGCCTCCTTATCCCTTCAATTATGAAGGAGCATACCAGATTCATCACTTCGTTTTAAATTCACTATTACGTTCCTTGAATTGCAAACAATACACGTTGACTAGTGGAGCAAAATATCCACAGCAAAACACATGTTCCCAAATTCGCAAAGGTCCATTATAACTCACGTTTTAGAATTCAACCTATATTTGTAGAACACACATTAATACAATTCAACATAGGTCCATTTCAATAGAACGACAATGCAGCAAGTAATTGTACACCTTACAATTTCGCATTCAGCAAAGGGTCACATACACAACACGATCTTCACGAACAGTTTAATTTGTAAAAACAGAACAAACAACGTAAGGGAGGAATAAATTCCTCACGATTTAGGAAAAAAATTCCACTAAATTCGAAAATAATTGTAGGCAGTTCAAAAGCTTGTTTGGTCAAACATTTGGCACGTAGGATAAACAGCCCATCACATGTCCCCAATACCAGTGGGAAATTATCTTCCAATGCACATTTAACTAATAGTGAACTTCAAGAACGGTATGAAATAATTGTACTATGAGATCTTTATCTTGATTTAGGAACACATATTATCAAAGATAATAATATTATTGTATGATATATATTTGTAAAATAACATAGTATGACATACATATATATCCAACGATCACAGTGTTGGATCCATCAATGTGAATGATTTTTGAATCTGATGTTATTTCTTAAGGACCGGAACATACTTTTATCACTTCCATAAAGTGGGTTTTTCCTCAACCTAAACTTGAAAGTATTACCTTGCACCAGCCGATTCACTTGATGCTCCATACATATGGTTGTCCGTCCCTCAAAATCCCTTCGATTGGCAATAGCGGTGGCCAGGTTAGAGAATTTTTATTTTTTTTACAAATCGTAAGTTTAACTTGTAGAGCAAGAACAAAGATCTCTGTAGAGCAAGAACAATGAACGACGGGATGTATCTCTATTTTACCTCGAACACCAGTTACCCTTCGAGGTTTGAGGAGGACGATGACTTCTCCTCACTTGACAAGTTGTAGCGGCGAACAAGTGTGGAATTGTGGCGTCTTGCTGAGTTGGGGAGTTAGGGTTTGAATGCGGGTGTGAACGACGACAAAGTATGTCACATGGGTTGGGGATAATTTTGAGACAACATTGGGTAATCTTGCTTGCTATAGTAGCATATAATAGCTATCAGACCAGTTTGGATGGATAGTATTTAGGGGTTAATCATGCCCATATACAGGCCACCTTGTTTTTGCCCACATAAGTTGTATTGGCTATCACGATTATGGCCGATGACTTATTTTCTCAGGCCTTATCACCCCTACCAAATGAGGCCTCAGAGTCTAAGTATATATAGGAGTACACACCATTAGCTTAAAGTACATAGAAATTAAATTTGGGCCTTTCTTCGCGCATAGTCCTTGGAATTCGACGACACTTTGCTTGACCAGGTAGATTCTTGTCCGGCTATGTCTTGCAAATGCGATATTTTGCTCGGCCGGGCAAAGTCTTGCCCGATCATGCAAATGCTCCACGACACATCTCCAAATTCCTAAAAAATATTTGCTCGGTCGGGCAGATTCTTACCCATCCGTGCAATGTTCCTTTTGTCAATCACTTCTTTTTCTTGCTCTTTCGGCCAATCCAACTCCATTCTGGGCCGGTTCAAAGTCTTGTATCAGCCTAATCATTTTTAATTTTCCATCAAAACCCTCTCTTCACTTGATTTGCACTAGGGTTTTACAATTACTTTAAATATGCTCCTTCCGCCAGTGACGGAGTTAAGGGGGACTGCCGGCGGCGGACGCCTCCCTCAAATTTTCCGACGAAACTACCATTTATATATGTATACAATGTAATTGTAATTAAAGAACGAGTTTCGCTTCTCCCAGATTTTCAAAACTTTGATAAATATCCAAAAAACTTATTTCGCCCCCTCATTAACACATCCTAGCTCCGTCTCTGCCTTCCGCACTTTAACATCAATAAACAAGTGAAATTCGCCAAACATATGAAAACACTGGTTATGAAGTACTATTTCGTGTACTTTAGCACTATGTTAGCCAGAAATAAGTGCCTAAAAATCATGTAAATTATAAAGTGATTATAATCCTCAAACTTTACAAGTTGTGCATCCCGACCAACAAAAGAAAGAAGAATATGAAACTAGAACATTGTCAGGCTTGATTTTAATTAAAGGTCTAGATTTTGAGAATTATTCTCTCTCTATAGTTGTGTATTGAAAATAAGAAATAGTACCCGACATATGAGATGATTCGTTCCAATATTTTGCAATAAATCACTTCCAGTATAAGTTAATTTTTTTTGACATATTGTACTGAACCATTTATATAGATAATGTTTCTTATTTTTCAAAATGTAAATTTAGAATAAAATTTAAAATCTAAATTTCTAACTAAAAATAGATAACAACTAAATCTAAAAAAATTAAGCCTCGAATTAAGAGTTTCCAAAAATCAAACCTTATACTAGTTGCAAAGTCTCATGTGTACCAGTTGCACAATGTAATTCGGGGTGAATTTCACAATTTATGCTTAAGATATCACTTGTTCTGGATAAATATATAAAGTGATACAAATAATCATAAACATTAATACATTTTGTGCCCAAGAGATCTCCTCTATTAATCTTTCTTAAATTCCAGGGAAATTTCCAAAAAGATTATTTTTTGGCAAATTTTTTGTATCAACTTATCAAGTAGCAAAAGATGACGTAGGAAAGCTATTCAAAGGGGGAAAAAAATCAAGAATAGTCTCGTAACTTCTTGTTTTTACGATTTTGGTCCCATAAGTTCTTACTTTTTTAATTTAGTCCTGTAACTTTAGTAATTGCTCAATTTTAGTCCAATTTTGATCGGAAAACACATAAGTGGCCGGAAAAAGTCATGTGCAGAGCACGTGATCTTTTAAAATTAGGGCAAACCGATGAACTAGCTTAGCTGGCAACAATTAGCTGATTTGGAATCATTTTTTTATATTTTAATTCACTTTAAAAAATGTCACATAAGCCTTACACAATAAATAAAAACAAGAAAAGAGAATAAAAATCCAGATTTCTCTTCCTTAAATCGCAATATACGCAGCTTAAGATGTAATCCATCGGACCAACACTACATGTTGTGTTGGGCCGCCTTAAATTCAACCTCCCCCCCTCCCCATATTCATCCCTGGACTATCTTACTATTGGAGTAATATTTAATTGATCGGACGATAGTTTATTTTGTACAACTATGGTTTTAACACAAGTCATGTCTACACTTATCATATAATTAATACATGTAGCACAATGCGGTTGATGAAATATTGAAGTAGAAGATAAATTATAATTTAAAATTCAGGATCTTGTATATTTGTATATGTGATGATAACTTTGAGGGAAATTTATAGATTATTGAGTTTTTTTTTTTTCTTTTTCTTTTATATTGCGATTTAAGGAAGAGAAATATGGATTTTGTATTCTTTTTTCTTGTTTTTGTTTATCGTGTAAGGCTTACGTCACATTTTTTAAAATGAACTAAAATAAAAATAAAAATGATTCCAAATCAGCTAATTGTTGTCAGCTAAGCTAGTTCATCGATTTGCCCTAATTTTAAAAGATCACGTGCTCTGCACATGACTTTTTCCGGCCACTTATGTATTTTTGGATCAAAATTAAACTAAAATTGAACAATTACTAAAGTTACAGGACTAAATTAAAAAAGTTAGTTTATGAAACCAAAATCGTAAAAATAAGGAGTTACGGGAGCATGCTTTATTTTTTCCCCAATTCAAAGTATCCAAACACTGCGAGTCTGTGACGTCTTCGATTACGGTGGTGCCAAAGTGAGTTTAGGTAAGAAAGGAGGGCGAAAACTCAAAATTCAGAAAAAATTGAGCGCGAATCGCGAAAACCCCATTTCTAGTGAACCTCAAAGTCGACACCAATGGCGTCGGAATAAAGACGGAAGAAGGGATTTGAAGTTCGAATCTGCAAAGATGTCAGACATAGACCGCCAAATAGAGCAGCTAAAAAGATGCGAACCCCTCACCGAAGCTGAGGTCAAGGGCCTCTGCCTCAAAGCCATGGAAATTCTCGTCGAAGAGAGCAATATTCAGCGCGTAGATGCCCCAGTCACCGTAAGTACAAACCAAATAAATCGGTTCATCGTTTCTCCCCTTTATTGAGGTTCACTTGCTTTGCTTTTTAATCTTTGCATCGAGCGAAGGAGCTATATGGGTTTCTAGGTGTTGGATTTGCTGCTTCTATTTTTTCTTTCTTTTCCCCACCCGGGTAACTGGTATGTAATGATCTAGGTTTTAGCTTCCATGTAAAAGTTTATCAATAGTATAAATATACGTGTATTTACTCTTTATCCTTTTTGCCCTTTCTAAATCCGACTCTTTTAAGTTAAATCCCTGGGTTTAGATACCGAGGCTTCACTTCTCAATATTCTCATATGTGTGGCTAAACGAAAGTTGGATTTGAGTATCTTCATGCATCAAAATCAACATTTTATGTTAACTACTATTATCCGGCCACATACTGATGACCTTTTTATGCCTATGGCGATGTTTTCCAAAACAAATAACAGCATTTGATACTGGGATGTGCTCAATCTTGATACTTCAATGCTCAAGTCAGTGAGCCATTCAATCTAGACTATATCTAATAAAACATTGACTTGAAAGTGGAATTATAGTCACTGAAAAAGACAACATTCCCTTTTTCAGATTTATGATATTCGTGGTTGCTTTTTCTTCGGAAGAAAATAGATATTTCCCTCCATAATTGCTTCACTGCCTAATGTGACACCTAAGCCGGACGTATATTTGCCCTACATCTGATTTTATGTCACTGCTCATGTTCAAACCATATTATTCTGTCAGCGTATTGGAGGAACTAAGCATTCATTTCAAATCAGTGCTCATTCTGCTGATTGCATGAGCTTGCTTGTCCTATTTCAATTGGTTGAGGTGGTCTCTTCTGATTTGTTTACCTCTAGATTTCAGTATAATTGGTTTCCCATGTGAGTTCAGCTAGACCAAGCGTAGGCTAGATTAAGCTCAGTATCCACATCATTTGCGTTGCTTCACATGCAGATGTAGGGAAATAAAATTCATCGCTAAGCTGCTTGTGGGTAATAATTGATATAAAGGGAGCAAGGGATATAGTCAAGCTTGATTGTAATTTAAGCTAGGGATGGGGGGAAATACCATGGAAGTCAATTATTGAAGGCAGGAGATAAGTTCAATAACACTTGAAGAATAATAATAGTTCCTTAGAAATGACTATTAAGCCTTGCCCAAGCACTAGAACTTCTAGCAAAAAACCAATGAATACTAGCGTGATACCATTTAAACCCCTTTGTGTACCAAATGGATTTACGAACATGATTACCTCAGGTAACATGATATCCTATGTGTGCTATATATAGTACACTAGTGAATAGTCAATTATTGATTGCAGGAACCTGCATGTTACTACTTAAGTTGCATCTACTCGAAGCCCTTTGGTAAGGAAACGAAAGGTTCTTGCTTTGAGGAAACAACCTGCCCCTAGTTTGAAAGGGGCTTTAGAAACTAGTAATGTAAGAAAGGAGGAGCCCTTTGTTTGAGTTCACTCACTTTATCAGCTTCGCTATCACAATGAAATTACTTGTATTAGTTGGGGAGTTACTTTCTATGCAAATTGATTGGCATATTATTGAAGTAATTTTGTAGCCTGTCTGCCCAATACAGTTATTCCAGAGAAAAAGGCAGAGATGTTGGTTGGGTGGGTGGGTGGTGAGGTGTTTGAAGGAAGGTGATGGAGAGGTTCAATTTGGGATCCATACATCTATCTTGTTTTCTATTATATGTACCAGACTGTACAAATCTTGTTGTACTTATTTTGTTGTCTTTCCAGATTTTGAAGGTGTTGTTCCTTGCCAGTCACTATCACATATTTGTAATTTGAACTGATTACTGTCATCTCTGATGTAGTACTGTTTCTCTTTTTCAAACATTGGTTGGAATAGATATGTGGTGACATTCACGGCCAATTCTATGACTTGAAAGAGCTTTTTAAAGTAGGTGGTGATTGTCCAAAGACAAATTACTTGTTTCTTGGAGATTTCGTTGATAGAGGATTTTACTCGGTTGAAACGTTTTTGCTTCTACTTGCTCTAAAGGTGAATGCTTTTTCAAACTTATCTGTATAGTAAGTAGTTTTATTGTCTAATATTCCTTGTATTTCTGGATAACATGATCATTTACAGGCCCCAGATATCTAACATTCCATGTTCCTTGACAATATGGACCTCAAACCTAGCATTGACTAACTTATAGTGCCTTGACAGGTAAGATATCCTGACAGGATAACTCTCATAAGGGGAAACCATGAGAGCCGACAGATAACGCAGGTGTAGTCTTTGTTTTATTGGAGTTTTGAGCTATTGCATCTCATAAATACTAATTATTATCTCTTCTTCCAGGTGTACGGCTTCTACGATGAATGCCTACGCAAATATGGTTCTGTCAATGTCTGGAGATATTGCACTGATATTTTTGATTACTTAAGGTCAATATTTCTATATACTTGAGTCAGGTCTTTACGAAAACAAGTGTTGGGTTTCTTGTATTGGGTGCCGTAATAAGTATTACAATCTTTTTCTGAGATATAACGAGAAAGGCAGATAATAACGGAGTTTATGTACTCCTCTTACATGTCTGGTCTGCCACTCTGAACTTCCCCGTTGTCCCTGGCGTGGCTTGTCGTGGCGACAAGCTGCTCTAATATTATTGTTTCCTGTTTGGGCATCTCTTGCAGCCTATCAGCACTCATTGAGAACAGAATATTTTCTGTTCATGGTGGTCTGTCTCCTGCAATTTCAACATTAGACCAGGTCTAAGTATATTCATACCCAAAGTCTCTCTTGTTGTTTAATTACATTAGTAGGGATTGACATCATCTGTATATTAGATTCGTATAATTGACCGTAAGCAAGAAGTTCCTCACGAGGGTGCCATGTGTGATCTTCTGTGGTCTGATCCGGAGGACATTGTTGATGGTTGGGGCTTGAGTCCCCGTGGAGCGGGTTTCTTATTTGGCGGAAGTGTTGTCACTTCATTTAACCACTCGAACAATATTGACTACATCTGTCGTGCCCATCAGTTGGTAATGGAAGGCTATAAATGGATGTTCAATAACCAGATAGTCACGGTCTGGTCGGCACCAAATTACTGTTATAGGTAAAAGGAAATAATGCAATTGATTCTGATGTTCTCATTCAGTGTTCCTCGAACACATTATAAATTTTGGTTTTGCTGTAGGTGCGGAAATGTTGCAGCGATACTTGAGCTGAATGAAAACCTTGAAAGTGAATTCCGTGTTTTTGAAGCCGCTCCACAGGTACATGATATTTTGTCTTAGCATTAATATTTGTGTGTATGTGCGTGCTCGGCCATGTTCGGCCTGACCCAAGATAAGGCTGTATCGTGTGGCGAGTGTATTTAGTGGTGTTTGCATGAAACACAGGAATCAAGAGGAGCGCCTGCGAAGAGGCCACCTCCAGAATACTTCTTATAGGATTGAAGAGGCGTAGCGTAATTAATTGGACGATCCATTTATGAGCCGTAAGAATGATGTTAGCGAAGTTCCAGAGCCTATCCTAGCGCTTCATTCTTTTGTATTTAAAATTTTCGTGTTGTGTACTAAAATGTAGAACACTTGTATACATACCAACGTTGGTACAGAATGAAGCAGGCAATGGATAATGACTTGTCATATTCATGAGAGTTCTAATTTTCCGGTCAATCTGTTAAAATTACAACTCTCTAAAAACTAGCAACTACTAGTGTGACTAATTTTGATTTTTGATTTAACTTATTCAGTGGTTGGAGGGAGCCAGTACTCCCCAACAGAAAACAGTATTTACGTGAATTTGTGAAAAAAATGACAGGTGTACACCGAATGTTGGTGCGTGATATTGAGATTGGAAGATGAGTAGAGCAAACACAGATAATGGTGGTCAAATTACAAGAACAGAAAAGAAGTTGGGAGACAATCATGGTCGAATTCTTTATTTATTACTGCCTCCGTCCCACCCTAGGTTTTCTACTTTTCTTTTTCGTACATCCAAACTGAACTTTTTACCCCTAAATTGGTAAAAAAAGTCAAACATTAAAATTCCAACTTTTTCACGCATATTTCAGAACTGTCACTCATAAATCTGATTTTAATACCCTAACTCACACTTAATTAAATTAAACTAACCCCACTTATTAATCCCCGACCCAAAACCTAAATCACTAGTTCAGCCCAAAAAAACATAACCCAACCCATTCCCCCACCTCATTCCATATCTGGTGTTTGTCTCTTTCTCTCTTAATTTTAGTTTCTCACACTAGAAACCCTATTTTTCTGGAGCGCCGCTTCTCTCTCTCACACTACTACATCTTCCTCGTTTCACCCAGATCTGGGTTCTTCTAACAAACCCTACCCCATATTGTTTGTGAATCGTAAGTTCTGTGATTTTGGGATGAGTTTCGAATCCTCTGAATCTGAAGAGGGCTTCGCCTTTGACTCCGAGGAGTTCGTTGTTCCTGAAACAGATCTGGACGAAGTGGATCCAGGAGCTCTCCCAACTGGGATTGAGGCGTCGGAGCTCACTTCAAAGGGTTTGCGAAGTCCAGAAATGCGAAGATTCATCTTCGATTGTCTGGCTGTTTGGATTTCGGCGCTTAAAAGGTTATGTACTTTGCTTTGTCTTCAGTTCGCCTTTCGACTGTGTTTTACTTAAGATCTGTGAATCTTAAGATCTGTGGTGTTCGGTTTCGATTTTGTGCGTTTCTTAAGATCTGTGAATCTTAAGTACTTAAGATGCATCTTTGAATTTGATTTTATTATGCATGTTCGTGAAAGCCCTAATTTTTTTGAATTTATGATGTTATGTTGATGTTACAAATTGGAATTGTTTCTGATACCCTTGATTTGGGGTTTTTTCTGTTGGGTTCTGGTGATAGCCCTAATTTTTGGAATTCCGATGCATGTCCCTAAAAGCCCTAATTTCTGCTATGTGATCGATACCATAGTTTGTGGGATCGGACCGGACCGGCCGGTTCAACCGGGAACCGGGCCTGGAACCGGTCCGGTAGCGTTAAAAAACCGGAAATCACATAAAACCGTTGAAAATCGGTCAAAACCGGTGAGAACCGGTTCGACCGCCGAACCGGTCGAATCGGATTATATTCAATTTTTTTTATTTTTTTTAAATAAAGTTGTGTTTTGGCCTATTTTAAGTAAAAAAACGGGATTTTCACCTTTATCTTCATTTGCCCTTATTTTTCTCGTCTTATTTTAAATTTGGTACTAGGATGTTATTAAAAAAATTAGAGTTAGAAGTATCTTTGAATTAATTGATATTGATATTGATATATGTTGAATTTTTTTTTACAAGTTAAACTCTAGTATCAAATTAGATTGTATTATACATAAAGAACTATCGAAATTCAAAAGTCAACAAGTTGTCTTTGACCGGTTGAACCGGTGGTTGAACCGGTTGAACCGGTCGAACCTTGAACCGGTGGCTTGTCCGGTTCGGTCACCGGTCCGGTCCCACAAACACTGATCGATACAAATTGGAACTGTTTTTTGAAACCCCTTTATTTGGGCTATTTTTTGTTGGGTTCTGGTGAAGGCCATATTTTTTGGAACACTGATGCATTTGCCTGGAAATCCCTAATTTTCTGCTAGGTTGATGATACAAATTGAAACTGTTAGGTTGATTTTCTATTGAACACTTAACGAGAAATTGCAAATTGAAACTGTTGGGTTCTGATTTGGGCTGATTTTCTGTTGGGTTCTGGTGAAATTGAAATTTACTGCAGGTGGCTTATTCAAAGTGATGTTTTTGTGCAGTTCACCTGATTGATAATTGCTGCCCAATTTATTTCATCATGTGCTTGTGTTATGTGATCATGTGCTTGTGTTAAGTGGTAGCCATTCAAAATGATGAGTGCATTTCCCCTGATTGAACTTGTAGCTACCCAACACTATCTATAATATCAACTCCAAACTCAGATTTGAGTTGATTAGGTTAAGCTCGGGGTAGCTTGAACTAGTTCAAATGGGGTAGTTCAAATCTGCCAGCTTAACCTAGTTGGTATAGGCTTAATCCCAATGATGAGACCTGTCTGAGGGAAGAAAAATAAAACAAATCCTAGAGAAATTTTTATAAAATGACCCATCTTTTTATTGTTTGCAGTTTAAGTAAAATGAACACTTCACATGTGTTTACATTGCAAACAATAGAACAAAAGGCACTGTCTTACCTAAACAATTTTACATGTACCCTAAATCTGACATAATCCCTTCATGTCAGTGTTATGTTGCTTTTTCGTTATTCTTCAACTTCTATAACTGCTGGCAGATTTTCAATCCTTGCTAAGGCTGCTTTCCCTATGTGAAGCAGCTTATAATTGTTCCCACCCTTCACTTTCATGATTTCCACCATCATGTTTGCAAACTAAGAAAAAAATTGTTTAGCTTTTCATGTTCTAGTTCTTCAAATGAACGAAGAACATTTGCCACCAAATCGTCGACATTATAGCTTCTAGTTTCTACTTGCAAGCTTTGAATGACTCTGAAGTAGTCCAAATCCAAAACGTTTGTGTCCGCAGTCCGGTGAATTGGGTGGTTGGCACATCAGTCTAATATCAAACCCGTCTGATGTAGCAACCCTCCTCAAATCTGCATCTAAGTTGCTCAAATGTGGTCTTGCATTGTCTTACTGAATTATGATCTGTTTACTTACATTTGCTGGCCATTTTGCTTTAATTGCTGGAATGATCTTATTTTTTGATGCCATATGATGATAAAACAGTAAAATTGAACTGTAATCGGTGTTAGTAATGTCACCAAATCAGCCCGAATGTTTTTAAATACATTTGGATGATTTTTAGGAGACTTACTAACACTATTAACTAAATGATGATAATTTTCTGATAGTTAATGGATTACCTTATCCAAAAGACAACTTTTAATCACTTCTTTGTTTATTGAATCGATCGGTTTCGTAACCATCGTGCCTCTTGATCTATTTGCACTATTTCTGATGGCTAGTGTTTGTATTGTGAAAGGGAAAATGCCTATTTTCCCATCAAAGAGGACATCCCCTTCATCCGTGTATAGTGGCCTTGCCACGGCACACATGAACATGACCTTTGGGATGAACCTCTTACTCTTGCATGCCCTATATGGGTCAACCTTAGATGCGAGTTTGTATGCCCTTTCTGATGCCCTTTGCATATAGAACCACTTCTTATCTATGTGGATAACGTTGTGCATGCTAGCAAAACTGATTTTGTTGTTGATGTCTTGTTGCAAGTATGACAAACTGTACTTCAGCCTATGCATTTTGTTTGAATCTGTTAATGCAGGTTTGATTGCATTTGTATGTGTTTATTCTCCTAGTTTTGACCTATCTTCCCACTTTTGATTTACTTACATCTAGCTCTTTGGCTAACCGTCTAATCGTGCCTCTCTTGTTGTAAGGTATATCCCCCGTGGCTTCTTCATCCAAAGTATGAACATGAGATGAAGGTGGTCGGGGTCTTACCTCGGGAAAGAAATGGGCTGCCCCTCTGAAATCTGTTTTTTTGCAACTTGTCATATCAACCGAACTGTCCGAGACGAAACTCCAAATGATGAAGCGATCTCTTCACTGACGTCGTTCTTCAGCACACCATTGGTGTTGTTTAGGAGAAGGCGTTGAGCAATATACAATCGCTCTGATGGAGACAAGTTCTTCCCATTTTTAATGTCTTTCATGTTGTAAATTTTGAATCTGAACTTTGTTTGTAAAATGTTGGTGAAACTGCATTGAATGCAGTTTTGGAGATATTTATAGAATTTGTAAGCTGTAATTTCAGGTTTAGGGTTGAAAAAATTTGAATGTAACCCTCCAAAATGTAAGAGAAGGAAATTAGATTTTGAGAACTTTTGGTGGAAAATTTCCACTGTTTTTGTTCAGTTTTTCAATTTTTTGGACTTGTAATTTTATGATAAATTTCCAACTTCTATTATTTTTCCAGAAATTTCCAACTCTATTATTTTCTGATACTTTATTGTTTTTGTACTTATTAAATTAGGGATATTGGTTAAAAAGATGATGATATTAATCATTCTCTTAATTTAAAGACTGAAAAAAAAAAAAAAAGTCAGCAAAAAGTACTAATCAACTGCTTTCTCTTAAGCTCCGTGTCTGGTCAAAGTATGAAACTTAGACCGGGGCGGAGGGAGTATCAATCAACTAAACATCAAGTTGAGTATCCTGCTGCAAATAGTTATAGATATCTTTTATCATTTGTTGTAATTATACAAATAGAAAAATATGTATATATAACATCGAACATCGATACATTACTACCTAACAAAAAATGTAGCTTCATTCTTAGTTGGATGTAATTTGTATAAATGTTGTTAGAACTCTCAAGTGGGCGTCAAAAATATATTCTACTCTCTCCATCACATAAAAGGATTAATTTTTTTTTTTATAAATGTACAATAATTTTTTATTATGAAGTTACAATTTTCTAAAAACTATAAATTTTCGTTCACGACACTTATTTTATTTATTAACTTGACTTATCAACTATATTTTACTTTTTCATGAAATTGAAATTTAAAAAAAAAAATCATTTAAGGAATAAAGAATTTTGAAAATCAAACTCCTTTTCGGGACAATTTTTTTGTGAAATATGATTTTTGTTTGTTTGTTTGTTCGTTGTTTTTTTAGTGGGAAAACATTCTAAAATAGGCTGGAAATGAAGGCAAATCTTTGCATCAACCACAATTTTTAGAAAACATTAAAATGTTAAAATTAGAGAATGATATTCTTGTACATTAGTTGTATGAATCTTAAATTCATGCGACATGAGTTGGACGGATTTGTGGGTTGTATTTTGTATTTTCATGAAAAATATATTAGTTTTTTAATAAAATATATTACTTGATCTGAAGAAATGTATTGTAATGCATTTTCTCACAACAAATAATGCATTTCAGTATAAGCAGTTATATATTTTCATAAAAAACTTCGACAACTTGCGTATCCATCCACAATCTGATCAAATCCAGATTGAATGTATAGATATGAACCGCTAAATCCTGGAGCAAAACCAACCTGAACCATAAATCTAAAACACCCAGGAACCCCAATTGGAGACCGCTCCACAAAATTACAAAAGCTACATGTAAGATCAAGCAAGTGAAATCGCACCCAATAGGGCCTCAGGACCGGCAACCACATGACGAGACTATAGACAACTAAGCCACGATCGCCCAACACCACCAAATTGCATATCGCAACATTATTTCTTTCACGTTCCAAACACCCGAGGAGCTCGATGATTCCACGTCAGCTGGGACAAGTCAGGTGCCACAGAGGGGGCTGTCACTTAGCCGCCACATGTCAGACAAGCAACACCATCTAAATCTCTATAAATACCCCCACCTGTAAACACATAAAAATCCTATTCTAATCTAGCGAGAAAATGTTATATGCAAGAGAAAAAGAACTTCGTGACTACCAAATTATCAGTTTAAACGATCGTTATCCCAACTTTATTTTATCATTTCCAAACTTTCAAGTCGATCACTATTTGTCATATTTCTCTTTAGATCGCAAGGCCCGATCTTTCATTGATTGTGGACGGGTGGTTTCCATGGTATCGCCATCAAAGCAAGATTGTGTTAATAAGAGAGGTTTCAATATCGTTTTAAGATCATATGTTCACAGAACGCATTTAAGATCATACACGTACATGAGATTCTTGGGGAAATTATATGCAACCTACTGTCAAATTGAGATTCTAATCAAGGTTGGTGTGATACAGAATATGGTTGCAATCAACAATTAATCGTATATTGCATTTGACTTTTTTGTTTTCCCTCTTTTTAGAATTTTCTTTTAAGTGTTTTTCTAGAACTTTGAAACACAGGGAATGCTGATATGTTCATCCTTTAAAGTATTTCACATTATATTTGGGAGAGAGAGTTATATATTTTATATCCAAATAGAATATAAAAATATAAAATGTATATAAAATGTGTTACTGTTTCTGTAAAATGTACCGTAAAATATTTTAGAGGATCTAAATCCTATACCAATACTTGTAAGGTTTCCCAGGAACCGTTCCAACATTATTTTCTTTCTCCAAGCTCTTGCATTTTCCTACTACTTTTGGGTTTCTGACCCCTTTTAATCAATTAAGACAAAACATTTTAGCATGATTCAGATGAATTATTTATTGCCTTTGAGTATAATCGACATTGAAAAATCATGTCCAACCTCTTTGCGGGAAATCTTGGTCCATCAGTGGGGACGATAACAAAAATGTAAAAATTAGGAGTTAGAAATAAGTAATCAATTTAGTGAACTTTCTTTCGAAATAAGTAATTAATTTAGTGAACTTTCTTTCTCCAAAAAATAAAAAAAATAGAAAAAAAGAAGATTAAGTGAACACCACAGTTGAAGTGACACCGCATATCAATGTTGTACCAAATAATTGGCATTTCTTAATTTACTGTTATGTCTGGATTTCCATTCGTTTGTTTAATGTCCAAATATATTGAGAATGTCAAATTTAATTTTTCACTACTTTATCTTCTTTAACCAACCGTATTTTATTACCTACAATCTTAAACAAACATACCTCATAGGTTAACCGAAACTGATAAAATGTTGATACAAGTTGCAATACATATATGCACGTGCTGAATAATGTGCCAAATATACCTTGGCCCCTTTAATTTTAATAATTCTTAAAGGTATTTTTGTAATTTAAATATATCTATTTTAATTAGATAAAGACTTGGAAAGTTCATTTCTGAACCAAAAAAAAAAAACTAGATTTTAATTTATTGTCTTTAACTATTTGTACCTGTTAAATTATTATTTCTTATTTGGATTTAATTATTTTAACATTTATACAGAACTTATGTAATTATAAAAAAACACACAACTTTTACTAATTGGAATTAATTATTTTCAATTACCATTTTAGGAGCATTTCTATGCTAAAAAAAACTGTATTTATCTTCTTTGGCGATTAGTATCCGTATTTAAAATTAAAGTAAATATTTTGTTTATGTTTTTTGCTAAAAAATGAGAGTAACAATTATTCCTAGTGCAGACTATTTGCAGTTCATTAAATTTCTTAATACTGACCACTGCTTAATATATCCCACTTTTATATAAAAATACATCCACTTTCTTAATACAACCCATCAATTCTAAATTTATTTTATATTAAAGGCGGCGACTATTTGCATGCCACAAAATTTCTTAATGCAGCCTATGAATTTAATATATCAGAATGTTATTAGTAATAGACTAAAACACCCTTAATGAAAATAACATAATCAATTAAAATAATATATATAATTAAAAAATATATAATTTCTCTTTCTTTTGTGTCATCTTCGCCCTTTTTTTTTTCTAGAGCTCCATAAACCCTAGTTTTCTTAAAATTTCATCCATGGATCATATCACTAATCTTTGACCATATATATTAAATCTTATTTTAATGAAAATCACAATAAGTAATAAGAAACGAAGTGATTCCATTAATAACAATAGCCGACCCGTTGATAATCAGAGCTTGAAGACTGACAAATGTTTGGCAAACAACAATATAAATCTTAACTCTTTTGGGGGTATAGGACACTTATAACACCATACGCTGACTCCTGAATTAAATTTTTTGTTTGTGTTTCGAAGAACAAAAAATTTCCCTTTGATAAAATGAAGCACATTGGCATATTGTTAATAGACAATCATCGTGAAAGACGAAAATCGAAAACATACGCACTCCTATTTGTGCTAGTTGCCGGTCTTCAAAAATAATGCTAGTATGTAAAAACTAAATAAATTACTTGAAAAGTGGTAGATCTGTCACAATTCTTTGAAAACTAAAACATCATAAAATGGATTGAATCGAAGGAGACGGAAATGAATGAGTTTGTAGAAGACTGGCAGAAATTATACGCATTCATTTAAATGTTTTATCATTTTATTTAAAATGCTTTAATTTGAATTATTTAAGTTATAATTAAAAAAGGGTATGATTGGTATTTAGTGAGAGTACCAAGAATTTATACTAAAATTTAAGCAAGAGTGGGCTGCACTGAAAAATGAGCTGCGTTAAAAAAATTTGTGGACTTCGAATAATTGCCGCTCATATTAAATTATATCAATTCAAAAATAAAACAAAACAAAAAACATAAGAAATTTTTGCTCCAAACTAATTACACTTGATACCAGTTATTTTAATAAGATAAAATGTCCAATATAACAAAAGATCTCATGTGATTACTTGGTGTCCGTATATAGTTAAACATATAATCAATCTCCGAACCCCGTTAGGAGTAATAGTGAATTGGGTTCCAATTTGCTCCCGCATTAAACTCGTTTTGTGTGGGGCGGAGAAAACCCCCGTTAAATGAGTTAAGAGTGGGCTAAAATTTGATGAAACGATTATTATCTGATAGTAAATTATGCTAAATCCGCTTCTAACTTGCCCCGTTTATGTTATTTATATTAATATATTTAGTAATTTTTTATTTACTGTAATAATATATTCCACTTACTATTGATTTTTTATACCAATATGCTCATATTTTTTTATTGTTTCGATTTGTTGTATGGTGTTTGATTCCATTTGAGAACTTATATCATTATTTGGTGAATGGAATTTTTATTCAATAATTTATATTTTAATATTATATTTTAATTATGAAATCATTTTTAATAAAATAGTGGCAACAATATTAAATATTGGAAAAAACAAAAACAGCCGAGTTAGTGAAGCGAAGCGAGTCGGGTTGGATTATATGAGAATGTGGGGCCAAGCAAATTATAAATCTCATTATTTTGATGCGAAAATGTCAAATCCGTCTCATGTCCATTTTATTGTCATTCCTAAATTACGTTGAGTCGATCGTCGGATATAACTTTAAAAAAGACAATATAATATATACAATATACTAAGATTGATTAAATAGTTAATGGAAGCGTGTATCTTTTAAATCTCTCTCACTTATCTCCAAAACTTCCTAAAATGAGAACTATACACGAGTAGACGACTCCCCTTAATTTTATGAAAGCATTTCTCTTTTGATTTTGGACAGTCTACTAAAATTTTCAACACAACCTGTACTTCACATTTCACTAAAATTACAAAATACATTCAATTTCATCGATACACCCATCCCAATTTTCATATTACCCTTATTATTGAATTAAATCGAAAATAAAATAAAATAGAAAATGAAATAAGACCAATAAAAATGGGAGAGAGAATATTGTAGTTCTAAGTCAGGGTAAATAATGGCGCAACGATCAGTAGAATATACCAGCACTAAAATACAAATCTGCTTAGAAGGTACTAGCTATATTATTTGATCTGGAATTAATATTTGATTGTTGAGATGTGCTGCCCATCTAGAAACATAATTCACGTCCAGAATTTCGGCACCACCATAAATTGTCTACTACTACAACAACGATTCCACCTTCAATGTTGTGTTTTGGAATTGGTCGTTCGGCGATCATCATATATTAAAAGGTATAAGATAATGCGCGATCCGCTTATTCCAGGAATTTGAAGTAAAAGCCCGATTAATAACGATACCAAACTAAAAAAAAAGCAAAGAACACAAGATATACGTGGTTCGATCTGGAGATCTACGTCCACGGGCGCAAATAATCACCTGCCGGGGTGTTTTTCACTATCTTCCTTTCAATCTTACACGTTGTAGTTTAGGAGTACAAAGTGCGGACCCCTAAATCTGAGTACAATTCTGCTATTTATACTACTCAATTCAAAACCCTAACTAAATTCCTACAATTGCGCCCACCAAATCTGCATGGGAGTTGGAAAGAAATCGTGAGGATCCCACTTTCCAAATATGCCGCGACTGGGCCGTGCCAGGCTCGTGCGCTCTTCTGGGCCGGCTTGGTTGTTGGGCTCGTTCTTCTGGATCCGGTTGCTCCGGGGCGGGCCGACCCGACCCCGTGTTACTGGGTCATACCTATCAGATGCCCCGTGGACGTAGATCTCCGGATCGAACCACGTATATCTTATGTTCTTTGTTTTTTCTTGAGTTTGGTATCGTTGTTAATCGGGCTTTTACTTCTAATTCCTGGGATAAGCGGATCGCGCATTATCAATTGGCGTCGTCTGTGGGAAAGTTCGAAAGAAAACCCTAGTATACTCGTCACAGTCGCTATGGTGAATACCCGTCGATCTGCTAATCCTACCCGGTCCCATCGTAATCCTCCTGTGGATCAGAATCCTCCACCCCGGAAACAGAATCAAGATCGCCCGCGGAACACGTTGACATGCAGAATATCCCCTGCCAATGATCCGGCGCAGGTTAATCCACCACCTGCACCCGAGTTATCGCAGGTGCAACAAGCCTTCCTTCGGGAGCACGCCGCTTTATTCCAAGAATGGAATAATCGGCGCGCCCACTTCGGTGAGCGCGCCAACAATGGCGTCGATCAGGGTGTGAGAAATCCACCTCGTGATTTATCACGTGAATTGGATGAAGATCCACCTCATCGAGCAAGGCATAATCGTCGTCGACAACGATCAGCTTCTCCGGCGGAAATCGCAGCTCTAATGGGTCTAGGCCTCGTTACGCCCACGAAGGCATGGATCGTCGCAGACCTGTAGACGCACCAAAGCGTGCTCGCTTAGACAAATCCCATGTGTTGGATCCCCTGGAACAAGAACAAGCCCAATTTGTTGCGGAGCTTGACAAAGTGTTGGGTCTCGACGCTGACGGGGAGATCATCACCCCGTTCTCCGAGGAAATTCTTGCTACCCCACTCCCCAAGGGGTTCAAGCTTCCCCCCGTGTCCGTCTACAACGGCACTGGAGATCCCAGTAATTTTCTGAATGCCTTCAAGTATGCTATGTTCAACCGCAATTGTACACCTCACCACTTGTGTAAGGTGTTTCCTGAGTATCTTCAGGATGAAGCTAGACTCTGGTTCGATTCTTTACCTCGGGGCAGCGTTACCTCTTTTCGGGATCTCGCCGAACAGTTTTGGGCCAGTTTTTATACGCGAGCAAAACCCATGGCCACCTTGGCCGATCTCATGAATCTGGAACAACGGGACGGGGAAACTGTTACCCAATTTCTTGATCGCTTTACGGCAGAGAGCCTTAAGGTGGGAAGCCGATCTGATGATGTTATCATCAACGCTTTTATGAATGGCCTTCGCCCCCGGCCGCTTTACACCGAGCTTGTCTGAAACCCTCCTACTACGACCCGGGCTCTGTTTAGCATTGTATGTAGGTTCGCCAAGGCTGAGGAGCAAACCCGCCGCAAACGCGAGAAGCATGCCATCAAGCGGCAATCGGATAAAATGCAAGCCGGGACCAGTACCCGGCCTAGTGCCTTCACTCGCCTAAGTAGAGGACGTTTGGAACCTCGCGGAGGTATCCCTCAACTCACTCCGCTTACAAAATCGAGGACATAAATTCTTTCTGTTCACAAGAACGACCTGCGACCGTGCCCGCGGATGACTGCTCCAGCAGAAAAGCATAACCGTGACAAGTGGTGTGCGTACCACCATGATCACGGACATGAAACTGAGGAATGTCGAGAACTTGGGAAAGAAATTGAAGACTGTTTAAAGAGGGGTTTCTTATGGTAATACGTCGCTCGGACCGAGGATAGGTCTCGGTCAAACCAAAATGAAGGTTCACAACAAGGCCGCGGAGGCTACAATGACCGAAGTCAGCGAAAATACAGGCCTCAGTGGCAGAATAACAGGTCTGGATACAACAACTATGCTCGGCAAGACCAGGGAAGCCGTCAACAACCCCAGTTGTTGCCGCAACCGCCTCCTCATGGAGGACCTGGAGACAATCCGCCCAATCACATCATAAATGTGATCTATGGGGCCATTCCAACCGGGGCTTCCCGAAGTGCCTTGAAGGCGGAAGCACACAGGCCTCCTCCCGAGGAGCCACGCCACAAACGCTTCCACCAATCTGACACCGTAATTTTCACCGATGAAGATCCTGTTCCCGAGCTCAGCCCACATACTGATGCCATCGTAATTGACATGGCCGAAGCTAATGTTACGATAAAACGGGTTTTCGTCGACAACAGAGCCGCAGTTAGCGTCATATTCGCCGACTGTTTTCAGAAAATGGACATCCCTCGTGAACAACTTCGATCGGCCCCCGAGCCATTACAGACCTTCACTCAGGGTGAGGTTCGACCTGAATGAGTCATCAACCTTCCTGCTTCGCTCGGAACTTATCCAGCAATAAAAACCATCTTCGTTGATTTTTATGTGGTCAATTCCCCATCTCCATACAACATGATTTTGGGCCGAGACTGGTTCACCCTGGCGAGGGCCGTTTGCTCCACATACCACCTCGCACTGAAGTTCCCTACACCCCATGGCGAAGTGGCTATCTGTGGCAACCAGCGGATCTCTAAAGAGTGCATGTATGTAGCACTTAAAAAGACCACAAAGGTTCCTCCCCAGCCTTAGTTTCAAGTAGCCACCTCGGCTCCCACCTCGGATTCGTCTGCATCACTCGGAGACAACACTGTTAAGGTGCCGCTAGACCTGGCTAAACCAGAGCAAACTGTTACAGTCGGCGATGTAGACACACCATTGCTGCATAATGCCATCATCCAGACCTTGCGAGAATATTCTGAAGTTTTCGCGTGGTCTCCCTTGGATATGCCGGGGGTCTCTCCGGACTTTATTACTCACAAGTTAAGCATTGACCCCAGTGTGAAGCCCATACAAAAAAAACGGAGGAAATTTGCTCCTGAGAGAAATGCAGCCATCCGAACCGAAGTACAACAGCTCCTAGATGCAGGTATCCTGTTTGAAGTACACTATCCTTCCTGGCTCTCTAATCCCGTGATGGTGACGAAGTCCAGCGGGGCATGGAGAATGTGCGTAGATTTCTCTGACCTCAATAAGCACTGCTCAAAGGATTGTTATCCTCTGCCCTCCATTGACCAAAAGGCCGAAGCCATTACTGGGCACAAGGCACTTTGCTTCTTGGATTTATACAAAGGATACCATCAAATTCATATGGATCGCCGTGATGCTCTCAAAACGGCCTTTATCACTGACTTCGTGTGCTTTGCCTTCAAGAAAATGCCCTTTGGACTCAAGAATGCGGGAGCCACTTACCAACGCCTTATGGACCACGTCTTCCGAGGTCAAATCGGTTGAAATGTTGAAGTATATGTTGACGACAAGGATTAAAATATCTCCGATATTCACCGATATCTCTCCGATATCTCTTTTTTTTGGCGATACCGAAACGATATTCGGATGTAATAAATTTATGTCAGAATATCTTCGATATATCTCCGAAATCTCCGAAATATCTCCGAAATCTCCGAAAATTTCAATTTGGGCTATCTCTAGGTATAATTTGTTGTAATTTCGTGGAAATTTTACCAAAATTTTGGTGAATTTCGGTAAAATTCAATTAATTTCGTTGAGATTTCGATTAATATCGGTGAAATTTCGGTTAATATCGGTGAATTTCGGTAAATTTCGATTAATTTCGGTGAGATTTCGATTAATATCGGTGAAATTTTGGTTAATATCGGTGAATTTCGGTAAAATTCGATTAATTTCGGTGAGATTTCGATTAATATCGGTGATATTTCGGTTAATATCGGTGAAATTTCGGTGAATTTCGGTAAAATTTTCTTAATGCAGCCTTAGTTGTAAAATTTTGGTTAATATCGGTGAAATTTCATGATCCTTAGTTGTAAAATTTCTAAATTATTCGCAATCCACTAAATTTTCTTAATGCAGCCCAAAGATTTAATAAATTAGAATATTATTGTAAAATACTTGAACATCCTTAATGATAATAAGAGTTCATAATGTATCTTGCGTGGCCTGATAATGTTTCTATTGTTTATTATTTGTCTAACTAGTTGTAAATATGTGAATTTCACTCAATATTTAGATTAAATATTTGAATTTAAGTAGGTTTATAACAATCTATAAAATATCGTGATAAATTACTATTTTAATATATTTTCCAGCATTTTAAAAAAAGTTGCACCGATATTTCGATATTAATCGAGATTTCACCGAAATCTCTTTAAATTGAAATACCGATATTTCCGTAATCACCGATATTTTCGTCCTTGGTTGACGATCTCGTTATTAAAATTTCCTCTCCTATTGCATGTGTACAAGATATTGCTGAAACGTTAGGCACGTTGCGACGTTATAATCTTCGTCTCAACCCAGTAAAATGTACCTTCGGCGTTAGCTCAGGAAAATTTATGGGATATGTGGTCTCACAGCACGGTCTCCAGGCCAATCCGGCCAAGATCAGAGATGTATTAGATTTGCAGCAGCCGAAGACGGTAAAGGAGGTTCAGCGCCTTACCGGTGGTGTTGCGGCCTTAAATCGTTTCCTGTCTAAAGCCGCGGAGCGCCAACTCCCATTCTTCAAAATTTTGCGTCAGGCAAAGAAATTCGAGTGGACTCCGCAGTGCACCGAGGCTTTTGAGGCTTTAAAGCAACACATTAAGCAGTTGCCCACCATGTCCGCGCTTGTCCCCGGAGAGCTCCTTTATGTATATTTAGCATCTGCCGAGGAAGCAATTAGCGCAGCCCTTATCCATGAGGATCATGGGAGTCAGCAACCCGTGTATTTCGTGAGCCGAGCACTCCAAGGGGTGAAAACCCGGTACTCTGTGGTAGAAAAAACAGTATTGGCTCTCGTCATGGAGGCCCGCCGTTTGCGCCCTTATTTCCAAGGACGTGACATTAGGGTTCTCACTAATCACCCCATTCGTCAAATTCTCATTAAGCCCGATGTGTCAGGGCGCCTGGCTAAGTGGGCCATCGAACTAGGGGAATACGATATTCAATTTCTACCTCGTCGGGCCATCAAAGGCCAAGCCCTTGCGGATTTTTTGGTAGAAGCACCATTTGTTGATCCCGGTTCGACTGTATGTGACACTACTCCTAACCACTCCGATCTCGGAGCTAAGGCCCGCAAGTGGCAATTATACGTGGATGGTGCCTCTACAACCCGAGGCAGTGGCGCCGGGGTCCTTCTCATTGGCCCTGATGGCGTTGAGATCAAGTATGTCTTGCGATTTAAGTTCAAGGTGACCAATAACGAAGCGGAGTATGAGGACATTCTTGTTGGGCTCAGACTCGCTCAGTCCTTTGCAACTTCTCATATCCATCTTTTCACGGACTCCGAGGTGGTCTCTAGTCAAATTAATGGCACCTATGCAGCCAAAGATGGCACATTGAAAAGGTACCTTGCTTTGCACTTAAGCTCTTGTCAACTTTTGCTTCGGTCGATATCCAGCGAGTGCCCCGCAAAGAAAATGTTCAAGCTGATGCCCTTAGCAAAATGGCCTCCGTGGTCCCTACTAACGTGTCTCCGGACATCATCGTCGAAGATGCAATTCATCCTTCCATTCATGAGGCCACAGTTTTCTTATTGACTGAGAACAGTCCCAGTTGGATGACTCTGATCGTCCATTATATCCGGGATGGTACGCTGCCAGATGATAAATTACAAGCTCGGCGGATAGTTCTTAAAGCACCTAAGTATGCACTCCATGATGGGATCTTGTACCAGCAGTCATACTTACAACCGAGTCTTCGCTGCCTTGACCCTGTACAGGCTGACCATGTTCTCCGCGAATTTCACGAGGGGGCCTGTGCCAGCCATATTGGCTCGCGGACGTTGGCCAAGAAAGTTCTTCGGTGGGGATACTACTGGCCCACGTTGTTTAATGATGCCCATAACTTAGTGACAAAGTGCGACAAGTGTCAGCGACACTCCCGAGTGAAGCATTTACCACAAACCGAGCTCACTGGCATACAAAGTGCCTGGCCATTTATCCAGTGGGGAATTGATATTGTGGGCCCGTTTCCAGTCGCTCCGGGAGGCTTAAAATTCCTTGTGGTTGCAGTGGATTACTTCACCAAATGGGTTGAAGCCGAGCCCCTCACTGCTATCATCGGTCAGAACATCTTGAAGTTTTTTTGGCGAAACATCATATGCCGCTTCGGCATCCCGAGCGCCATTGTCTCAGACAATGGCAAACAGTTCGCCAATGACCCCTTCCGATCCTGGTGCGAGGAGTTGTACATCAAATAAATTTTCACCTCGGTCGCTCATCCTCAAGCCAATGGTCAGGTCGAAGTCACCAATCACACCCAGCTTACTGGTTTAAAGAAACGCTTAGATCAAGCTAAAGGTCTCTGGGCCGAGAATCTCCCGCAGGTTCTTTGGGCCTACCGTACCACGCCGCACACATCAACCGGAGAAACCCCATACAGCCTCACCTATGGCTCTGAGGCTGTCATCCCTGCAGAGGTAGGGGTACCCAGTCCCCGCCTTGTTACTCTGGATCCCGAGGCTAACAACGATGCACTTCGTGCTAACTTGGATGAGCTCGAACATCGCCGCGATCAATCTTTCATTCAGCAAGCTAAATGTAAACAACGTGCACCTCAGTATCACAACCTCCGGGTTAAGGGTACTCAGTTTAGAGTCGGAGACCTAGTACTTCGGCTAAACTCTGCCAGCAAGGCTGCCCCTGAAGGTAAACTGCATGCCGCTTGGGAAGGGTCTTACCGTGTCATTGCCACGCATGACATCTAAGTGGTACGCCGATTCCCCGAACATGGCATGTTATCAATCTGAGGCGCTTTTATCTATGATCACCAATGGCCAAGTATCTTTTTTACCTTTACATTCCTTGTACGCTATTTCGTTTCCGTACTATAACATCTTTTTTTTAATGAATCTCCTTGTATTTTTCAATTGTTCCGACAATTACTTTGAATAAAGTTTTCACTTTACGAATCTTGCTATACTTTTTTCTACGCTGCGGGGACGCTCTAGCCTAGACTCATTATTATCTGTCTCCGGACACATTGATCTCTCGCCTGATCCGTCCGGAGAGATCAACATTTAGTCCCCGAACTTATAGTCCCTCTCGTCCGTTTAACCGGAGAGGCCCTTTACTCTCGCCCGATCCGTCCGGAGAAACCATTAACTCCCGTCCGATCCGTCCAGGGAGATTTTCTGCCTTGTTTCTCTACCAGGCCTTATTTACATATTACGCTCCCGAGTACAAATTGCCTCATTATTTTCGTAATGACATGCCAAAATAATTTGAAGTAATTGCAATTGCATCATGATCAAAAGTTAATCACTTTTATTTAACATACTTATCAAAACATATCAAAACGTTTCTACCATTTTACTTCCCAAAAGGAGTTCTTTACATATATGCATACATTACTACAACAATTAAACATTATCTTCGGCCTCCGAGCCAATACTCTGCGCTCCGGCGTTGAGACCCGTTCCGGGAGCTTCTTTGCGTCCTCCGGGATCTGGAGGCTCCTCGGCTTTGAGCCCCGGCTCTTCCCCTGCTTTGGCTTCCTCTACGCCGAGGACTCACTTTAGGCACTGGCCTTGGCACGTCACTCCTCACTCTGCCCCGAGGACTCGGTTGAGGCACTGGTCTCTGACTATTAGCCCATCCCGCGGGATCCTTCCACGGGGTCCATAACTTCGATCTCCTCGGCTAGCTTCTCCACCTCCTCCTCCGCAACAACTACTGGGGCCTCCTCGACAGCGGCCACCGAGGTCGGCTCCTGGATTACGATCCCTTTGCCTTTCCCCGCCGCCCCGTTTTTACTCCTCCGTGGAGCTTTCGCGATCTCCTGGCCCCGGCTGGAGCTTGCAATATATTCTTCTGCCGTGTGCCGCCACCTGCCGCTGCCTCTCAGGCCCTCGTACATATTAAGGAGTAATTCCAGTACTTCCCGCTTTCTTACAAGCTCGGAGGAGTCAGCATGGTCGGCCGTCATCAGCGATGAGATTTCGCCCTGAATCTCAGTTATCCGCTCCTCGACCTCCTTGAAAGTTAGCAGGCCGTACTCCGTCAGTATTCGCTCATACTCCCTTTGGTGGATGATGACGCGGTCTAGTTCGACGACTGTCGACAAGTATTTCAGCTCCCGGTCTCTCGTCTTTTCCACAGCCTTGGCCGCGATCTCCTCGGCCTCCTTAGCCCTTCTCTCCGCTATGGCCACCCTCCTCTCCAACCGAGGAACCACTTGTTTTTGCAGGTTATCCTTCTCTCCGCGGAACCAGTCTAAAGACTGCATGAGTTTCTTTATTATATTGTGAAGCTCCTCAGTATTCTCCTGATCGCAGCACACAATCAGTACTACAGAACACACTCAAATCATGACAAGGCAATAACTCAACATTATGGACAACTTTCGATTTCATATTTAGAAACAAACAGGAGCATACATCATCTGCGGTCATTACAACAAAGTTACAAGTTGTTCCTATCGTCTATTATATATCAAAACATCAAAATTACGGGGAACGACTGACCTCCCCATCTTGGCCCCCTTCAGCTTCCTCCGGCACCTCCACCTCGACCTCGTGCTCTCCTTCCGGCAGCTCTCGGAACACCCCCGTGTCACCTCTCGCTGCCTCCGCGGTGATCTCCATGCGCGGAGGTGGATCCTTGTCTCGGGGCTCCGAGATGAATTCACCACGGCGAAAGGCCAAGAACTCTTCATCTTGGTTCGCATCGCAGGCAGTGATCTCCTCGGCGCTCAGGATCTTCTTCTTCTCTGCCAGTGCCTTCACCAAGGACCACTCTGGGACACAGGCCAGTGCATTGTAATATGCCTCTTCCAAGGAACCCACGACGTTGAAATCGTATCCGAACTCTGAACGATAGACATCCACGTTCGGATAGATTTCCTTAATTTTCTCCAGCAGCACTGATCGTGTGGCCGTGTCCCCGACCGCGACGAAGCTGGTCTGATAGTCGAGAAAGGTGCTCGTTTGCAACAACTTTTCAGCAAATGCCTTCAGTACTGCCTCCTGGCCGTCCACTACAGCCGCCTCCTTGGCCTTCAACTCCGCCCGCAATTCCGTTGTTTCGCAGCGGAGGGCCCCGGCCTCTGCCTCCACCTCGCGCAACCGCGCCACTTCCCTCTCCACCAAGGCAGCTCTCTTACGCGCCTCGGACAGATCATGAGTTAACCTGTCATTACGAGCACTCAGCTCCCTCACTGCCTCGGCTAGCCCTTCCTTGGCCTCTCTCTCACTCCTTCGACCGAGGTCCATGATCCCCTGCGCCAGCTGCAAAAGCTCCTCGGCATCCGGCCCTTCCAGGCCCAGCACTCTTGTGAGCCCTTGCCCCTTAAAACACAATACCAAGAAACAAACATAAAAAAAAAAAAAGGAGACAAAGCTTCAACCGCATTTTTTCACTCCGGCAAGGGTTATACATGCTTTACCTCAGGGATCGGCTCAGTGCGCGGTCTTTTGGCCGCTCCAGGTGGAGTCACAGATGGTTCCGACCTCCTCTTTGATCTCGGGGTCGCCCCCGCTACTACAACATCCTCCTCCGTCCCTGCTGATGGCCTCGGACTGGGCGACACCCTACTTCTAGGGGCTACTTTGGTCGCAGCTCCCTTCTTCTTTGACGCCGCGGGCACCGCGGGGCTTTCCGTCGACTCCTTTCCGAAGTGTCCCACTGCAAAAGAGATTTGTGGTTAATCCTATGCAAATTGCAGTACGTTACGCAATTTTAAAAGTTCCTACCCTCCTCGGCTGCCCTGGCTTCCGATTCCTGCCCCCGGGTGGAAACCCCCTCTGCTCCGCCCGAGTAATACGGGCTTAACCCTGCCTCCTCCAGCTCCTCCTCGGTGCAGAGGGTCTTGAACGTACATACAGTACGGAATTGTCTTACAACCTCCGGTTCCGGCTCGGCCACCAGGGCATTATCTAATACCTCCTCCCTCCTCCACCTCGGGAGGACCAGTCCCGTCTTCACATAAATAAATTTCTCCTTTCAACCCTCCACCTCGCTCGGGTTTTGCACCTAAAACCTACCTCGGGCCCGGGGGCTAAAGGAGTACCATCCCTTCGATTTCCCGAAGGCCTTCAGTTGGAAGAAAACCTAAACAACTCTACGCTTGGTTCTTCCCCGTCGTTTTTACATACCATTGTAAACCCGACAACTTGCCTCACGGCATTGGGTGCTAATTGACTCAGGGCGATGTTGTAATATCTCAGCAACTGTACAACGAAGTCCCAAAGGGGAAATCTAATTCCTATTCTCAAATGGTCTATGTACACGCTTATGAAGCCCTTCGGTGGGCAACAAGCTCGGTCACTAGGCTCCGACACTATGTATTCTAAGTTAAACGGGAAGTAAAAAGTTGGAATCAGGGTTTCTATTTGCACCCGCATCATCCGTAGTGCCTCCACGACCACCTCGAAATCCTCCTCCAAACATTCACCAAACCCTACTGCCCGGGTGCCGGATTCCATAAAATCTGCCCTATATACCATCCTATTCACTCTTCTTTCTGGAATAATATAACGCAGATGAGGTACATCTAACAGGGTTTTATCGGTTCCTACCTCCCTAATCGAAGATGAAGACGATGAGGAAGATGATAGGGATAACCCGATCACTTCGGGTCGGGTTAATACCTAAGCCCACTGACCGGCCCAGCACGCGTAGGCCCAGCAGGCCCAGTAACACGCGTCGGCCCAACAGACGGTTTGTTCCGCGAATCATGGCTCATGATCCGCTCCCAACTGCCATGCAGTGGGAAATAGGCGTGAGAATAGGGAGTTAGTTAGGGTTCAGTTAGGGTTTAGGAAAGTTGAGTATAAGTATGAGAAAAGAACTCTGAATGAGGGTTCGCACTTTGTATTCTGGATTATTGCTTGTAAGCTCAAAGTTTTAGTGAAAGAAACACCTCGGCAAGAGTGATTTTCTGCCCGTGGACGTAGATCTCCGGATCGAACCACGTATATCTTGTGTGTTTTTATATTTCTTGCACTAGTTTTAGGCTGAATCGATTGGATACCGGATTGCGCTTTATCAATTGGCGCCGTCTGTGGGAACTGTAAGGCAATTTTTTACGTTCGCAGTGTATTCAAGAATCATGGTGATGACTCGTTTGTATCAATCTCGCCACGGGGATCAATCCAACCAGGATCCACCCGTGGATCAAGTTTTGCCGCCGAGGCAATTGCCGGCAAGGAGCACATCTCATCATCAGGGTAATCAAGACCCGGTTGCGAATCCAGACAATCAGAATTTACCTCCACCCCCTCAAAACATGCAAAACCCTAATCCCGCTGCTGCCCAACCACCGGTTAACATTCAAATCACCCCAGAATTGCTCCAGGCTTTCTTACAAGAGCATGCACATGTTCTTCAAGATTGGGCAGCTAATCGCCTACGTCCCGCGGGGCCTGCCGCGGGGCCTGCCGGACATGATGCTAATCCCGCGGTGCCTCCACCTCGTCAGCACTCGCGTGATCAACAGGACCCGGGGCATCGCGGGCGTCAGGATCGGCGACGGGAACGACCTGGTTCCTCCGAGGACCATGGGAGTTCTAACGAATCACGACCGCGCAACGATGAACCTACTGATATGGATCGCCGCCGTCCACTCAACGCGGCTAAGAGAGTTCGCTATGCCAATCCTCATGCTCTATATCTTCAAGAGTATGAGCGAGTTCAACGCAATGTTGAACTGGACAGAAATCTGGGCCTTGATGCCAACGGAGATATCATCACACCGTTCTCCCAAGAAATCATGGCCACCTCCCTTCCCGAAGGGTTTAAACGGCCGGCCATACCACCTTACGATGGCACCGGAGATCCAGCCAATTTTCTTGGAGCTTTCCGGCACAACATGCTTAGCTGCGATAACACTACATCCCTCCATTACTGTAAAATTTTCCCCGAGTACTTACAGGATGAGGCTCGGGTCTGGTTTGATTCTCTACCGCGCAACAGCGTATCCTCTTTCAGAGAACTCGCCAAACACTTCTGGGCACGGTTCGAAGCACGGGCGAAGCCCATGGCCACTTTGGCCGACCTCATGAATATGGAACAGCGGGACGGTGAAACCGTTACCCAATTTCTTGACCACTTTACAGCGGAAAGCCTCAAGGTGGGAAGTTGCCCCGAAGACGTAGTCATCAACGCGTTCATGAATGGACTCCGTCCTGGAACACTTTACACCGAGCTGGTTCGAAACACACCGGTCACAACCCGAGCACTATTCAAAACGGTGTGCAAATTTGCTAAGGCCGAGGAGCAGACTCGCCGGAAACGTTTGAAGCATGCTAGCAAGCGGCAGTCCGACAAGGCACAAACTGGGCCTAGTACACGACCTAGTGCTTTTTCCCGTCTGAACCCGGGGCGTTCAGATTCTCGAGGCGATATTCCACAACTGACTCCGTTGACGAAGTCACGAGCCGAAATCCTTTCTATTCACAAGAACGATCTACGACCTTGTCCGCGGATGACTGCTCCGCCTGAGAAGAGGAATCGTGGAAAGTGGTGTGCGTACCACCGAGATCATGGGCACGAGACAGAGGAGTGCCGAGAACTCAGCAAGGAGATCGAGGAGTGCCTGAGGAAAGGTTTCTTGCGCCAATACATTGCGCGGACCGATGACAAGCCTCGGACAGGTCAGAATGGGGGGTCGTCCCTTAATCGTGGAGGTTATCATGACCGCGGTACACAACAAAATCGACCGCCGTGGCATAATAATCGGCCGGGGCCTAGTAATTACGCACGGCAAGATTCTGGCAATCGCCAACAACCACGTCTTCCGCCACCACCTCCTCCTCCGGGAGGAACCGGAGACAACGCACCCCCTCACGTGATAAACGTGATATATGGGGCCCTCCCTACCGGGGCTTCACGACATGCTTTGAAGGCAGAGGCTCGACGTCCTCCTCCCGAGGAGCCACGTCATAAACGCCTCCATCAATCCGAGACTGTCAGCTTCACGGATAGAGACCCGGTTCCGGAGATAACACCTCATACTGACGCTATTGTCATCGACATGACTGTAGCCAACATAACAATAAGGCGGGTCTTCGTGGATAATGGGGCCGCGGTGAGTGTTATATTTGCCGACTGTTTCCAAAGGATGGGGATTCCTCGGGAACAACTTCGGCCGGCCCCCGGGCCACTGCAGACTTTCACTCAGGGTGAAGTCCAGCCAGAGGGTATCATCACTCTCCCGGCGTCTTTGGGGACTTATCCGGCAATAAAAACCATTTTCGTGGATTTTTATGTGGTGAATTCCCCATCACCGTACAACATGATCTTGGGCCGGGACTGGCTTACCCCCGCCAAAGCCATATGCTCCACGTATCACCTCGCATTAAAGTTTCCCACTTCGCATGGCGAAGTGGCTATCCGCGGGAGTCAGCGGGTTTCAAAGGAGTGTATGTACGTGGCACTCAAAAAGACTGCTAAAGTTCCTCCCAAACAGCAGCTTCAGGTAGCATCATCGGTTCTGGAACCTCGGGAATGTACCTCGTTGGGGGATGCCACCGCTCAAGTACCGCTTGATCCGTCCAAGCCGGAACAGACTGTAACCGTCGGAGCCGTGGATGTGCCATGGCTACACCAGGCTGTAATTCAGACCTTGCGAGAATATTCCGATGTCTTCGCATGGTCTCCTCTAGATATGCCCGGGGTCTCTCCCGACATAATAACACACAAGCTGAACATCGATCCTAGCATAAAGCCAATCCAGCAAAAGCAGAGGAAGTTCGCCCCGGAGCGAAATGACGCAATTCGAATCGAGGTGCAACAACTCTTAGATGCGGACATCCTGTTCGAAGTATATTACCCCTCCTGGCTATCGAATCCAGTAATGGTGATTAAGTCCAATGGGGCATGGCGGATGTGCGTCGACTTCTCCGACCTCAACAAACATTGTCCGAAGGACTGTTATCCCCTACCTTCCATAGATCAAAAGGCCGAGGCCATTACTGGGTATGAGGCACTTTGTTTCTTAGATCTATATAAGGGATACCACCAGATCTTTATGGATCCGCAAGATGCCATCAAAACGGCATTCATCACTGCTTTTGGGTGCTATGCTTTCAAGAAAATGCCCTTCGGGCTCAAGAACGCCGGAGCCACATACCAGCGTCTCATGGACCGGGTTTTCTACGTTGATGACCTTGTTATAAAGAGTATCTCCCATTCTTCATGTGTGCAAGACATTGCCGAAACGTTGCGCACCCTGCGAAGCTACAATTTGCGCCTTAATCCAGCAAAATGCACTTTCGGCGTCGGCTCCGGCAAGTTTCTGGGTTATATGGTTTCACAACACGGTTTGCAGGCCAACCCGGCCAAACTTCGGGATGTGCTAGAACTGCAGCCACCCAAGACATTCAGGGACGTTCAACGCCTCACAGGTGGTTTGGCGGCCTTAAATCGATTCTTATCTAAAGCGGCGGAGCGCCAGCTCCCATTCTTCAAAATCTTGAGACAGGCGAAGTCCTTTGAGTGGACTCCGGAGTGCACCGAGGCCTTCGAGGCTTTGAAACGTCATATACAGCAGCTGCCTACTTTGTCAGTTCCTCTCCCCGGAGAGCCGCTTTACTTATATTTGGCTTCCGCCGAGGAAGCTATTAGCGCTGCACTTGTGCGCGAAGTCAATGGGGTTCAACATCCCGTGTATTTCGCAAGTCGTGTTCTCCACGGGGCGGAGACACGGTACTCCGTGTTAGAAAAAACCGCTTTGGCAATTGTTATGGCAGCTCGGCGTCTACGGCCATACTTCCAAGGACGTGAAATACGGGTTTTGACCAATCATCCTATCCGCCAGATTCTTGTCAAGCCCGAGGTGTCTGGGCGCCTTGCAAAGTGGGCCGTCGAGTTAGGCGAATATGATATTCAATACCTTCCCCGCCGAGCAATCAAGGGTCAAGCACTCGCCGACTTTCTGGCTGAAACCCCGGGAGACAATCATGAGTCTCCGACAGACAGTGATACACATCACCCCGCTACCCTCGTATCCTCACCTCGGAAATGGCAGCTATATGTGGATGGAGCATCCACAACTCGAGGAAGTGGTGCCGGGGTGCTTCTCATCGACCCCGAGGAGGTTGAAGTAAAATACATCATCCGATTCAAGTTTAAGGTGACTAATAATGAAGCGGAGTACGAGGCAGTTCTCGCCGGGCTCCGGCTCGCTCAATCCTTAGGCGTTCGTCATCTTGAGCTCTTCACGGACTCCGAGGTCGTGTCCAAGCAAATCCAGGGGACTTATGTCGCCAAGGATGAAACAATGATCAGGTATCGTGCTCTAACACTCAAGCTCATGTCAACTCTTGATACAGTTGTTATCCAGAAAATACCACGTGCCCAGAATGCAAGAGCAGACGCGCTCAGCAAATTGGCCTCCGCGGTCCGAACTAATATATCTCCGGATATCATGGTCGAAGACTTATCACATCCAGCAATTCATGAGGCCACAGTTTCGGTACTGACCGATAGTGATCCGAATTGGATGACTCCTATCATTCAATATCTCCGAGATGGAATCCTACCCACTGACAAGCTACGAGCTCGGCAAGTTGCCCTCAAAGCCCCCAAATACTCCTTTCATGATGGAGTCTTGTACCGGCGGTCGTACCTGCAACCGAGTCTCCGGTGTCTCACTCCTGCCGAAGCTACTCAAGTTTTACGGGAGGTTCACGAAGGGGCCTGTGCCAGCCATATCGGCTCCCAAACATTGGCCAAGAAAGTTCTCCGCTGGGGATATTATTGGCCAACCCTGTTCAACGATGCCCACGACTTAGTGACCAAATGCAGCAAGTGTCAGCTGCACTCCCGTGTGAAGCATCTGCCGCAGACCGAGCTCACTGGAATCCAGAGTGCGTGGCCGTTTATTCAGTGGGGTATCGACATTGTTGGCCCATTCCCCGTTGCTCCGGGAGGATTGAAGTTCCTGGTCGTTGCCGTAGACTACTTCACTAAGTGGGTCGAAGCCGAACCACTGACGGCCATTACTGGTCAGAATATCTTGAAATTTATGTGGCGCAATATTGTTTGTCGCTTCGGCATCCCGAGTACTATTATCTCGGACAATGGTAAACAATTTGCCAATGATCCCTTTCGGTCTTGGTGCGAAGAGCTTCACATCAAACAAATTTTCACCTCGGTTGCTCACCCTCAAGCCAACGGTCAAGTTGAAGTCACCAATAGGACACTGCTCACGGGAATAAAGAAGCGCCTGGATAATGCCAAAGGTCTCTGGGCTGAAAACCTTCCACAAGTCCTATGGGCTTATCGCACAACACCGCACACCTCTACCGGGGAGACTCCTTACAGCCTTACTTATGGTTCCGAAGCCGTTATCCCTGCTGAAATCAGTGTACCAAGCCCCCGCCTCCTCACATTGGTTCCAGAGGATAATGACGAGGCTCTCCGGGCAAATTTGGATGAGCTTGAAAATCGTCGTGACCAATCATTCATTCAACAGGCCAGGTGCAAACAACGAGCAGCCCAGTATCATAACCTCCGGGTCTGAGGCACTCAGTTCAATGTCGGGGACCTAGTTCTTCGGCTCAACTCAGCCAGCAAAGCTGCCCCCGAGGGGAAATTACATGCTTCTTGGGAAGGTCCCTACCGAGTTGTTGCCGTGCACGATTCCGGATCCTATCAGCTAGAGCATCTCAACGGAACCCCGATTCCCCGAAGCTGGCACGTAACCAACTTGAGGCGCTTCTACCTGTGAAGGCCAAATCACAAGTACCATCTGCTCTTTCTGCTCATTGTATGTTTCTTTTATGATTATCATCTACCTTTGTATTGTTTAGTTTGCTCCGGCACTTATCATCGAATAAAAATTCTTTGTTTATGCATCTTGCTGTGTTTCCTTTTACGTTACGGGGACGCCCTAACGCAATCGTATTATCATTATTAGTCTCCGGACAATTAAACCTCTCTCTCTCGGTCCGTCCGAGGAGATTCGCATTTTAGTCCCCGGACTCGTATCACTTTCTCGCCTGTTTAACCGGAGAAGTGTTTACTCCCGCCTGATCCGTCCGGGGAGATGTTACTCCCGCCTGATCCGTTCGGGGAGATTGGATTTATCCATACTGTGTTCCCGAACACCCAATTAAAATAGTTAATAATTTTTCGTAGTGTGTTCCCGAACACCGCAACAGTTTTATTATCTTCTGAATAATACAACATCAAGCAGTTTTTTACATAAGACTTCAAAAAAAAAAAAAAAAAACAAAACAAAACAACAAAGAGAAAAGCCATTATCTACGGCCCCCGAGCCAATATTCAGCGCCCCGGCGTTGCGGCCTGCTCCTCGATCTGCGTTGTGTCCTCCGGGATCTTGTAGATCCTCGACCTCGGGCTCTGGCTCTTTCTCCACCGCGAGCTTCCCGACGCCGAGGACTTGCTCTGGGCGTTTGCCTGGGGACTTCGTCTCTAGTCCGAGCTCGGCTACTTGGTTGTGGAGCGGACCTCGGGGTTTGGGCCCACTGAATAGGGTCCCACTCCTCCGGAGCCATCACTTCAATTTCTCTGGCCAGCTCCTCGACTACTTCTTCAGCAACCACAGCGGGCTCTTCTTCGATCGTGGTCACTGGAGCTGGCTCCCGAATAACAATGCCTTGGCTCTTTCCAGAGGGTTTCTTTTTGTCCTTCTGAGGTGCTTTCGGTGTACCTTGTCTCCGGCTTGAACTTGCGATGAATTCCTCGGCAGAAGGCCTCCACCTGCCTCGGCCCTTTAGCCCTTCATACATGCTCAGAAGCAACTCTAGAACTTCCCGCTTTCTTACGAGCTCCGAGGCCTCCGCGGGGTTATTTGCCGTAAGCGCTGAGATTTCGCCCTGGATCTCTACGACCCGCTCCTCCACTTCCTCAAAGGTCAGAAGACCGAACTCCGACAGTATCCGATCATACTCCCTCTGATGAACGAGGACACGGATCATCTCGGCAGCTGTAGACCGGTATTTCATCTCGAAATCTTTGGCTCTCTCTTCGGCTTCAACTACTTTCCTCTCTGCCGAGGCCACCTGCTTCTCTAGCTTCGGCACTACGTGCATTTGCAGGTTGTTCTTTTCTTCGCGGAACCACTCAAGTGATCGCATGAGTTTCTTTATTGTTTCGTGTAGTTCCGCGGTATTCTAATCAGAAACAAGAGTCAACCAAATCGATCAATTTAAAGTATGTCAAGAGCTGGAGTTCAGTTCGAAAACAAACACAAATTGATCATGCAAGCAAAGAGAAGATGGAGAGTCTGAGAAACAAAGGATTATATTTCACTAAATGAGAGTACAATATCCATGATTCGTACAATGTTTGCATATAATCCTATCATCTATAGTTTTTAAATTTGCGGGGATCGACTGACCTCCCGCTCAGTTGCCTCAGTCTCTTCGGGCAACACCTCTCGCCGGCCCTCGGACACTTCGGCTTCTCCTTCCTCATTTGCTGCGACCGCTTCATCCGCAGCTATGGCTTCGACCTCCATCCGTGGAGGGGGTTCTCTGCTTCGGGGTGCGGTGACCAGCTCGCCTCGGCGGAATGCCATGAATTCTGGGTCCTGGTCCACCTCATAGTTGGCGACCTCCGCGGCCGTCAGCAGCTGTTTCTTCTCCCCGAGAGCCTTCACCAGGGGCCACTCCGGCAGATTCGCTAGAGCCGCATAGTAGGCCTTTTCCACTCCGGCCACTGCCTCAAAGTCATACCCGAATTCTGGACGATATACGTCCACATTCGGGTAGACCTCCTTCACCTGCTCCAGCAGTACGGATCGAGTGGCCTGGTCCCCTATAGCCACGAACTCCGTCTGGAAGTCAAGGAACGTGCTAGTCTGGAATAATCGGTCGGCAAATGCCTTCAGCATCGCTCCTTGCCCTTCGACTACAGCAGCTTCCCGAGACTCCATCTCTGCCCACAGCCGCAGCACTTCACCACGGAGGACATTATTCTCCGCCTCCACTCCGCGCAGACGCGCAACCTCGTTTTCGACCAAGGCAGCCCTCTTGCGTGCCTCGGTCATATCGTGGGTCAGCCGGTCGTTGCGCGCCCGGAGTTCCCTGGCCACTTCGGCCAGTTCTTCTTTCCCTTCCTTCTCGCTCTTGCGGCCGAGGTCTAGGATACCTCGCGCCAAGCGCAGAAGTTCTTCGGCATCGGGCCCCTCCAACCCAGCAGACTTGAGGGCCCCTGCTCCCTCACCTGCCACCAATAACAACAGACCATAGTCAGCACAGATAACATACGAAGCATTTGCGGTAACTAACAGTATATCGGAAATGTACCTCCATACTCTCCTCCGGGCGGAGTCTTTTAGTTGCTGATGGAGGAGTCCCGGATGATGGCTCCGGCCTCTTCTTAGATCCGGGAGCAGGCCTCGCCACTCCCACCTGCTCCTCCGACCCAGCGCTGGGCCGCGCACTGGGTGGCATCTTCCCCCGGGGAGACACCTCAGCAGTTTTCCCCTTCTTTTTGGCCGCCGCCGACGCTGCGGGGCTTCCGGCAGGCTCCTTTCCGAAGCGTCCCACTGCATATAGAGGTAATGGTTAGTCCTACGCAAAACGACAGTTATAAAAAGCAATATAGAAGGACTCCTACCCTCTTCGGCACCCGCATTGCTCGAATAATACGGGCTCAGTCCTGCCTCCTCCAGTTCTTCCTCGGTGCAGAGGGTTTTGAAAGTCCCCACTGACCGGAATGTATGTATCACTTCGGCCTCCGGGCTCTCCACCGGAGCGGTATCCAGTACCTCCTCCCTCCTCCACTTCGGGAGAGCTACTTTATTTTTTATAAATATAAACCTCTCCTTCCACCCCTCTACCTTACTTGGGTTTTGAACCTTGAACCCACCTCGGGCTCGGGGACTGAAGGAGTACCACCCCTTGGACTTCCCGAAGTTTTTTAATTGGAAGAAAAACCTAAAAAGTTCTACGGTCGGTTCTAATCCGGCATTTTTACACACCACGGTGAACCCCACTACCTGCCTCACCGCGTTCGGCGCTAGTTGGCTCAGGGCAATACCGTAGTATTGCAGCAACCGGATCACAATGTCCCACAGGGGCAGTCTCAGACCTATTCTAAGGGGATCTATGTACACACTAATAAACCCCTGCGGTGGGCAGCAGGCCCTATCCTCGGGGTTCGGTATTATATACTCTAGGTTGAAGGGGAAGAAAAATAAAGGAATTTCTCTCTCGATTTGCTCTCGCGTCATCCGTAACGCTACAGAGGCCACCTCCAAACCCTCCTCCGCGCATGGATAGAAGGCAACCATCATAACGTTGCTCTCCAGCCCATCGGCCCTGTCTACGGTCCTAATCTCATTTCTCTCCGGAATGAGGTATCGAAGGGGGGGGACATCTAATATGGTACCCGTAGTCCCTACTTCTACTTCTTCAACAGAGGCAGAAGATGAGGCAGAAGATGAAGAAGACGAAGAGGAAGACATACTTACTTGGGTTGGATTTGAGAAGTTTTGATTTGAGATGGATTGCAAGCACAGAATCCCTCTTTTTCCCGCTTTCTAAACTGGTAAATCGCAATGAAGAAGATGAAGAGTTACTGTGCAATTATTTCAATTATATACGCAAAAAACCAACGGCTCTGATACAACCTATTCAAATTCAGTGATGGAGATTTAAACGTGCTCTTCACGCGCTTTACAGTTCCCAAGGCGCGTGGGGAACAGGTTTCTTGGAAATCGCAGAGCGTGTCACTTCACATCCCTCTCTCTCATGATGGCGCCGCCAATCACATCAACCTCACCCTTCTTCAGGAAGTTTCAAACTACACTCCGGTGATTCTTTTACCTCGGTCATACCACCACACTCCGGTGCTTCCTTCATTTTGGCCAGACCACTACACTCCGGTGTACCTTCCACCTCGGCCAGGATGATATATACTTCCAACGCGTTTCTTGCTTCTGGGAAATTCGGTATCTCGCTATATGTCCTGTGCACTTCGGCCTAGTTCGACTCCGCATCCGCAGAATGCTCCGCGGAGTCCCCGGGGACGCGGATAGACTTAATCATCCATAAACACTTCGGCGCGCTCGCGACTACGGCCCCTCTTGCTTACGGTTCCACCCCGGTGACAACCGAAGCTCCTTCCTCGCTTCGGCTGGGGGGGGGGCATCTGATAGGGATAACCCGATCACTTTGGGTCGGGTTAATACCTAAGCCCACTGACCGGCCCAGCACGCGTAGGCCCAGCAGGCCCAGGAACACGCGTCGGCCCAACAGACGGTTTGTTCTGCGAATCATGGCTCATGATCCGCTCCCAACTGCCATGCAGCGGGAAATAGGCGTGAGAATAGGGAGTTAGTTAGGGTTCAGTTAGGATTTAGGAAAGTTGAGTATAAGTATGAGAAAAGAACTCTGAATGAGGGTTCGCACTTTGTATTCTGGATTATAGCTTGTAAGCTCAAAGTTTTAGTGAAAGAAACACCTCGGCAAGAGTGATTTTCTGCCCGTGGACGTAGATCTCCGGATCGAACCACGTATATCTTGTGTGTTTTTATATTTCTTGCACTAGTTTTAGGCTGAATCGATTGGATACCGGATTGCGCTTTATCAGAAGACATACTTACTTGGTGTTGATTCGAGATAGTTCACAAATGGCACAGATGAATCTCCTTTTTTCCCGCTCTCTGTATCTTGCAAATCGCAAATGAGAAAGATGAAGTTTACTGTGCAAACCTTCTCTATATATACTCCTGCATCAACAGCTAAGATCTGGCCTTTTCAAATTTCGCGTCTCAGATTCGCGCGTGGAAGTCACGCGCGTTATAGTTACCAAGGCGCGTGGGAGACATGCTTCTTGGAATTCTCAAACGCGTCACTTCACATCCCTTTTCCTAATGATGGCGCCGCCAATCACATCAACCTCACCCTTCCCCAGGAAGTTTTGGGTCTCACTACGGTGTCCCCTTCACCTCGGGTAAATTCTAGTTCGATCTCACTAAACCTTACGACCCCGGGGGTACTCTAGTTCGGCCCCGGTCGACCCCATCACCTCGGGGGTACTCCAGTACGGCTCAGGTTGATCCCATGACCTCGGGGTACTTCAGAACAGTCAAGTTTGGTCTTCTCAGAGTCCTTTACTCCGGAAATGCATCATCTCGGCTCCGGTCGATTCCCCTCACACCAGGGACACTTCGGTTCGACAATGATGGCATCCCTCCTTGCCCATTACGTCATTACAGTACTCAAACATCGGCACCCGTTACATCCTGCCCTACTTATAACCGAAGCTCCCAATTCGCTCCGGCTGGTGGAGGGGGCATCTAATAGGTATGACCCAGTAACTCCGGGTCGGGTCGGCCCGCCCCGGAGCAATCGGGTCCAGAAGAACGAGCCCAACAACCAAGCCGGCCCATATGAGCGCACGAGCCTGGCACGGCCTAGTCGCGGCATATTTGGAAAGTGGGATCCTCACGATTTTTTTCCAACTCCCATGTAGATTTGGTGGGCACAATTGTAGGAATTTAGTTAGGATTTTGAATTGAGTATTATAAATAGCAGAATTGTACTCAGATTTAGGGTTCGCACTCTGTACTCCTAAACTACAACGTGTAAGATTGAAAGGAAGATAGTGAAAAACACCTCGGCAGGTGATTATTTGCGCCCGTGGACGTAGATCTCCGGATCGAACCACGTATATCTTGTGTTCTTTGCTTTTTCTTGAGTTTGGTATCGTTGTTAATCGGGCTTTTACTTCGAATTCCTGGGATAAGCGGATCGCGCATTATCAGTATACTTTACTATTAAGGCCTTAAAAGTCACCGCATGTCGAGGGAGACTTTATCTCGCTGTGGAAGCATTAAAATGAAGCTACTGGCCAACTTGATTTGATAACCGAAACTTCCTCATTGAAGGTGAGAAAGAAGGCGGGAAGAATTTTTTTAATTCTTTTAAATCTTTAACTATTTATATTTTTTTGAAATTTAAGGGTATTAGACTTTTTATAGTAATATTTTAATTAATTAAATTAGATTTTAACTATTTATATTTTTTTGTAATTTAAGGGTATTTGACTTTTTACAGTAATATTTCAATTAATTAAATTAGGAGACGTGTAGAAAATTTAGTAAGCGAATCACAATTTTCAATACAATTTTAGTCATTAAATCAATCATCAATTTAATAACCTCTTACACATATGACATCACATTTTACAATTAATTAATATATTCAACACTACAACCAACAAAACAATCAATCAATCACAAATTTCAATACTACTTTAATTATTAAACAATCATCAATAAAAACCTTTTACACACATCACATCACCTTTTATAATTAAATAATACATATGCTACACTACAATCATCCAAACAAACATTACATTTTTACTTCTCCAGCCACTTTTCCGAGCTTATAATGTCTCAGCTCCCCAACCCCAACCAAACAACACCTATGATTTTGGGTATGCTTTGATTTTTCACCTCCATTTCATTAGCTTTCCATAGCAACAATAATTAAAACTACGTTTGTTTGACCTGGGCCGTGCTGAGACACTTTTGGTTATAGTAAAATGATTGGGGGTAAGTAGTTGGGGAAGTGAAAAATGATATTTGTTTGGATGGTTTTGCAGTGTTGGATATAATAATTATTTATATAAAATGATGTGATGTGTTTAAGATATGAGTGACACTCATGTGCATAAGATGCACATTAGTGTTATTGTACACCTTGTGGGCCCCACTTATAATTTTTTTTACCCACCAAGTAAAAATAAATAAGTAAATTTTCGATTTAAGATAAAGGCAAAACCCTCATCTTCTTCATCAAACAGTGCGATTATCAACGCTATCTTCATCAACCAGTTCCTTAGGCCGTTTTCTCAGGCGATTTCGTCGATCTTCATCAACATACTGTCAATTTTCGCAGAAAGAGATTTCAGCCAAAATCTGCAAAAAATCAATCATAGTAATTATCAATTAGCTTCGAATAAATCATGAACATGAGCTATTAATGATTTTGATTTCATTATTTGAACATTACAATTCTGGTTTCATTACAAATTCGAAAATGTTTTGAAGAGGTTTGTTTTATGATTTCTCGTAGATATGAATACTGAAGTTTATAATGCTAGAATAGTACAAGAACATCCGAAAGGTAAAAACCCGATAGTACATGTTATTCTATATGACAGTACACATTTATTTACCTAACAGTATACTTCAATTGTTGTATAAAAAACATATACTGCATCAAACAACTATGTATATTGTACCGTTTATTCAAATATATTGTAGCGTTTATTAACATGTACTGTGTATATTAAATCATATCAACAGAGCATGTTCGAAAATAACAAATTATCAACACATACAACATCACATACATATATATACTGTACTGTTTACAAATATATACTGTAACTGTAAAACAGATTGATGTATAAAAAACATATACTGCATCAAACAACTATGTATACTGTACTGTTTATTAACATATACTGTGCCGTTTATTAACATGTACTGTGTACATTAAATCATATCAACAGAGCATGTTCGAAAATAACAAATTATCAACACAGAAGAACAGAAAAGAAGAATCCAGAAAAAAAAAACTCGAAAAACCACCATAAAAATACCTTACGAACTCGAGCAGCAGCAGAACGCAGAAGATTACTGATAGAGAATCCACAGACGAAATTCAACAGCCAGACTCGCGAAATCACAAGAGGTTAGAGAGAGAAAACGAAGATAGATAGAGAGAGAGAGAACTGCCATATGTATGACGGTAAATTTTTTAAAAACAAACGTAAAAAAATTTAAAAAAAAAGGGAGGTAAAATTGGTGGGTAAAAAATACAGGTGGAGCCCACAAGGTGTACTGATACATCTTATGCACCCAAGTTTTTGCCTTAAGATATTATTAATTGATGATTGATTTAATGATTAAATTAAGATTGTGAATTGTGATTGTTTGGATAATTGTGAAAGTGATTGTATTGAATATATTAATTAATTTTAAAAAGTGATGTGACGTGTGTAAGAAATTTTCAATTGATGATTAATTTGATAATTAAACTAGTATTTAGAATTATGGTCGATTGATTTAAATAGAATTATGATTTAAATTAATTTGCCAAAAACCCAGGAAACATAGCCTAAATGAAAACGGCCTTATTTGTTTTTCTAGACGCGTATCTAAATATTCGCAACAATAAAGCAGGGAGTTGCGCAAGTACTCAATACAATGGCCAATTCCCCCGCCGGTTCTCCAGATCACCGCCCACCACGGAAAAGGAGAAGGAGCTTATGTCCCTGGGTGACAATTGGCGTCATCATCGGAATAGGATTGATACTCCTCATCCTCGGCCTCACCGTTTTCAAGCCCAAGCGTCCCGTCACCACCGTCAACTCCATTTCCCTCGCGGATCTCGATTTCTCCATCGACGTCGTTAAGCTCCGCGTCAACCTTAACGTCAGCATCAATGCCGACATCACCGTCAAGAACCCTAACCGCGTCGGTTTCAAGTACTCCGACAGCAACGCTTTCCTCAGGTACAAAGGAAACGACGTCGGACAGGTCCCCCTCCCCGCCGGCGAGATCGGTGCACGCGACGCCACCAATTTGAACCTCACTCTCACATTAATGGCGGATCGTCTCCTCTCCGACTCGGATTTTTACTCGGATGTGGTCTCCGGCGTGCTGTATTTCCAGACATTCATCAGGCTTTCAGGTAGAGTACAGATGCTAATTAATTTTCACGTTGTGTCATACACTACTTGTGATCTGCAAATTAATCTGTCCACGCGGACTGTTCTCAACCAGAAGTGTCACTATAAGACTAAATTATAGCTCATTTTTGCATTTTCTAAGAATAATTTATGGCATGTATGGGGAGCCGCACACAGCTATCTTGGTGAATTGGCGGACAACTTACGAAATTTTTAGGTGTATATGTCGCAGTATTTTGTATCTCTGAAATACTCTCCAAGTCTCAATTCTTAACAAAGTATGCTGTAAATTGTACTTTGTGCTGTAAAAATTTGGGGGAAATGATATTGCTGATAAGAAATTATTTGAGATAGGAGTTGGTGGGGGAAAAGTATTTGATTTCATGTTTCAATATATAAATAAAACAATATTTGATGTAGAACTTCAATATGCTTGTTTTATGATTTTTGGAGAGAAAACCAGACAATTGAAATTGGAGTAGTGGTCTCTCATGGATTATTGGACAGGGATGGGCTCATCGGATGTGGGATGGTCCATCCGTAAATAATTTCATTTTAGGCAGATGTGGTGTATCCACTTGCATCCCACCCAATAAAGTTATCATATTTTCCAATCAATCAATCATTATCCACATCACCTATGATAATATTTTAATGATATCAATCACCCTAAAACTTACTGATATGACATCTACAGTACATATCCTACCATACACATCCTTTAAACAAAAATACTTTATCACTATTTAAATGAATGTACCATCCCAGAACGTGCCACAATCGACGGGCACATTACATCATTTGACATTATTTGTTTATTATTACTAGATTCAAACTATAATATAAAGATGTCCCGGAAAATGGGTGGGTCTAAACCCACGTCCTAAAAATATAGGCGATCAAGGACTGTCTGGTTCTAGACGGGATATAAATAAAGGTAAACAGAGACTTTTAGAGTATAAGTCTACATGGCCGGACCTCCCATTAGTCGGGAGAGTTCGTCGCCTCGAGCCCAAAAATTTAAAATATTTAGGAGTCCGAAAATGTTTAGGTATCTATATATAATATGTAAGTATATTTAGATGTGTTCTTTTAAACAATTAATTGATATAATTCAACTGTTAGTGTATTTTTTTAACAATTTAGAGACATAATTTCGAATCTTTCCTTTGACTTTTAACTTTAATTTTTCACCTATGATAATATAAATATCTAGTGTTGCAAATGCTTCAATTATAGGCAAATTTAACAATGTACTATATTGTTCATCATGAAATTAAAAAAAAAAAATGTATATTTTCTTAGATTTTAAAATTGTAAGTTAAGTCGCCTGTTGCATAGACGACTCTAAAAAATTGTCAAAGTTCTGTTCAAAGTCCCCCCTGGCAAGGGCGACTTTCATTAATTTTTTTTTTTAATTAAATGAAAGTAATCTCCGGGAGAGGCGACTTTATATATATTTTAAAACAATGTTTTCTTTTTCCTTTTTTTTTAAATCAAAATTCGTTATAAATTTTTTTTAAAGTTTTTTTTAGTAGAGTTGCATTTGTCATTTAATAATTTTTTTTGTTTAATTATAGTAGCACTTGTCGTTTAATTATTATTATTATTATTTTTTTTGTTTAAGACGTCTCGAGCATAATCGATGTTTAAATCGTTTTACGATTAAAAATTTAATATTTCAGTTAATCAAAATACTTAAAACATAAAGTAGTCAGTATCAAAATATAACATCTAATTTGAAAAGAGAAGTTCTAATACTCATGGCCAGTTGCACAATGAGATTTTTTTCCTATTTCGTTTAGCTCTCCCTCTTCGTTCCTCGATATTGTCATTGGATTCAGTGTCTTGTGCGTATTGTTTTTTACCATCATCTGGCGTGCTGATATTCAAACTAAATGTTGGCCGATCAGAAGAAGATGATGTTTGACCTGAATATGGGATCGAAGACGTATTAAATTGTCCTCGATGACCTGCTAAATTTGATTGTTGAGGAAAAATAGAATCAGTTGTTGCATAGTGGTCGAACTCCAAGAACGAAGTGAATGACTGATCAAATTATAATAAGAATAAAAAAAAACATAACAATAATGGTAGTAAAAAAAAAAACAACAATAGTAAAAATAAGAATAATAATAAAAAATAATATTTCTAAAGAAATAATGATAGGAAAATAATCATAATAAATATAATAATAAAGATATCGATAATAATAATAATAATACTAACAACAACAACAACAACAACAATAATAATAACAATAATAATAATAATAATAATAATAATAATAATAATAATAATAATAATAATAATAATAATAATAATAATAATAATAATAATAATAATAAAAGTAGTAGAAATAATAATAAACGTAGTAAACATAAGAATAATAAAGAAAAAAACAAAAAAAAAACAATAACCATAATAATAGTAACATTAAAAAAATAGTAACGATAACAATAATAATAGTAATAATAATAAAATAACAAATTTAATTATATTAACAATAATAACAATAATAAAAATAAAAATAATGATTGCAAATAATAATAATAATAATAATAATAATAATAGTGGTGATATCATAACTAAACTGGTACCTGTCTAAAAAAAATAACAACTAACATACACAATAAAAATGCAACTAAAAGGTACAATAAAAATGCAATTAATAGGCACAACTAACGTAACCACAATAAATGGATAGGAATTACATCACTAACAAGCACAATAAAAATTAGGCAAAAAACTTATATGAGACCCTCACACGGTATGACGGAAAAAAAATAAATTGTGGTAAAAGTATAATTTTTTTTTTTTAACAAAAAAAAAAGTATCATCTTTATCTGTAAAAGTATCAGTGTAATAAAGTATCACTTTTTCTGTAAAAGTATATTTCGTCACACGTGTGACCGTCACACACAAGACTCACTCTAAAAATTATTTCTCTTCCACACCACATAATATTTATCTTCTACACCACATTCGACGATAATCTACTATTTATGCATTGGATATTTGTACACAATTGTTCTCAAAAAAAAATAATGCATCCATTACAAATGGGCTCTTTACAAATTACAATCCACATTTATTGAAAAAAAAAAAAAAAAAAGAATTACATGTAAGATTTTGATACCTTAATGATGGTACATTGCAGTTATATCTATAAGCTTACTGCAGGGCCGAACGAGGGGCAACACTGTGTCCAATAAGTTTTAGCCAAACAGACTGTGCCACTTCACAATTATTAGAAAAATAGAGCATTAATGTTATTTAAATTATGTCATCTATAAAATAATTACGAAAGCATTTAAGTCCCGTAAATCAAACGAAGATTATAATATAAATTATGAAAAGAATTTAAATATAAAAATCTGTACCTTAATAAAGTATTGCCAATTTCATGTGAGTCGTCTGATCCAAAAAATATGATACTTGAGGTCTTTCTTGTTGAATCAAGTGATATATACGGATGGAGAGAAAGTTTTGTGTGGAGAGAAAATTTTATGAGCTTCCATTCTGTATAAATTTTGGAGAGTAAATTTGTTGTGAAGTAAGGAGAAGAAATATATGTCCTATATAAAGGAAAAAAACATCTGCATACATGGTCAAAAGTTAAAAAGATTTCAATATGATGGAACCTCTCCCTGCAATTTTTAAGGCCATTGCCCCCTGCAATTTTTAAAGACACTGCCCCCTCTTTGCAGAAAGAGGACTGAAACACTAAAAGGTTTTGTCCATAGTAAAATCATCTGTACTATAGGCGTCTTTCAACATTTAAAAAAGAAAGAAAATTATTTTGATGAAAGTCACTCTTGGGAGAGGCGACACTAATTTTTTTTTTTATGTTTTATTGAAAGTCGTCTATACAAAGGGCGATTTCACATATAAATTTAAACAAAAAAAAAAAATACACTTATTTTTATAATTTCCTGATAAGTACAATAATAATGAAAATTTGCCCCTGATATAGGTATACTTGTGTGTTCAGAATATAGATCTTGTGTGGTGCCAAACAAGTGTTGCGGAGGTTCTGTAGGGAGAACTGCTAGTACAAATTAATGGAACTAAATTTATTTTAAATTGGTTATACATTTCAACAAAAAGTGTATTTGCTTAAGGTTAAGAAATGCTACGTCAAATTTGGCTGAGAGAGTTAATAAGTGTATTATATTGGAAATTGGTCTCCTCAATCCACCGAGAGAAATCATAAGCAAATATACCCTTCATGATGATACCAATAATTATAATTTTATAAAAATCATAACAGAAAAAGTAGAGATAGATAATCTATATGCATTTTATTTCGGCAATAATTATTAATTTGCAACTCACTAAATGTCTTACTTAGCTCACCTCTCAATGTCTATCATTTATATTTAAAAATTATGTACAATTTTTTTAATATGACCCACTTTATACTAATGTTATCCTTCTTATTAAACTTTGTAAAAATAAACATAATTAAATCATTATAGGGAAAAAAAAAATAGAAAAGTCTGGTTGAACAGAAACATTGTTCATCAGTCGTTGGCTATTTTGACCCTACATCCGATCTGGATGCCTTTTTCACCCTCCACCCGTCCACTTCCCTCCCCCCTCCCCTTCCTTCAGGTTTCATATTTATTTTATTTCTTGATGTGTTTTGCTATCCCCGTATCACTTTCTCGTAATAGAATTTTATATTGGTGTAATTATTATCTTATATTATTATTATTTGCAAATTGCAATACTTATTTATATTAATCATATTAACATATTTATTTATATATAGCCATGTAACTATTTAAATGATGCAACCTAGTGAAAAATTATAAAATATAAAAATACTGTTACAAAAATAGTCAACTAATTCCGATAATCTCTGCCGAGACGATAGACTCTCATTAGTCGCCTATGTTTATTCCCCAATTTTTACTCGACTAGTCGGTAGGCCCCAGTTTATCGCCTAATTAGCGTCAAACTACTTTTGCAACTTTGCCTAAAACTAAATTTAAATTTAAATTTTAATATAAAATAATTTTATATTGATTAAAGAAATAACTAACATACAAATATATGAACTAACATATGTGTGTGTACATTGACAAACCCAACTGTCGGCCAAGGGGGCATTGGACCCCCTTAACCCCATAAAAATTGTTATTGTATATATGTGTATTTTAGTTTATTTAATACAACATAATCAAACTAGAATTATATAGTTCAATTTCAATAATTATTTACAAAGATAGAATGAAAGGAATAGAAATATTATATATATCTTGACTATTTATATTTTGTAATCGAATTAATTTATTTATCTCATCAATATGATTAGTGCTTTCTAATTTTATTTTTAGAATTGTGTATCGTTTAGTCTCATGACAGATTTAGAGGATTGAATAGTGATTTTCCTCTTTATATTTCTAAAATTTTATTTTTAATAGCATTTAAAAACATTACACCTTTTTCATATTTAATAAAATTTAAATTTAAAATTTCCTTAGATTTATATTTAAATAAATATGCCAGTACATAATTATATAAATAAACAATATAATAAAAATATAATTAATATATTAAAAGGAAGTAAAAAAAAAAAATTGGTGCAAGGGAAACAAGGAGTGGGGCAGGGGGAAAGTGGACAGGTGGAGGGTGAAAAAGCCACCCGGGGCACCGCTCCGGGTGTAGAGTCGAAATGGTCGTTAATCGTCACTGATCGAGTACTCCGCTTCAGATAAAGATCTAATAGACCAATGGAAGGGAAAGAGAATAAAATTGAACCAGAAATTAGCTCGAGGACCTCGGATGAGAAAACATAAGTGCTATGTGGATGATAAGGAAGAAGGCAAACAACAACGATCCAGGATCAGAATACATAAGCACTGTGTGAGTGATTGGGAAGGAGGGAAACAACATATCTTGACAATTAATGTTATTGCCACACTATGTGAATGTGGAGGCTAATTAGATAAACTTTCAGAAAGTTGCATTTTCAAGGAAGGTTTTTAGCATAAGAGACTCGTCCATGTTAGCTTTGTAAATAATCCATGGAATTCGATGAGATTTCCGCAATATCCAATTATTGCCTCAGCTGATAATGCTTTGTCTATAGTAATTGATTTGCCTTGTTATTTAGGTTCTTTATTGATTAAATCTTGAATAAACAAGTGTTGATGTAGTTTTACAGTTAGGTTGAAGATGATAGGGAAGAAGACAAATTAGTTTATTTTTTAAAATTTTATTTATTTATTGTTTTTAGTTATTTGTTGCTTATTACTCCCTCCGTTCCATAATAATTGACGTTTCAGGAGGTCCTTTTCTTTTCTTATTAATTGACGTTTTACATTTTTTTCACTAGTTCTACCAGTTTTCTCCCTGGACTCAATCCTTAAAAATCTCTACTTTTAAATCTATCAGAAATATCTTTATTTGGTTAAATCTTTATCTCCCGCTTATTATAGCGCCTTCTTCCCTCTCCCTCCTTAGAGCCTTATTCCCTCTCCCTCCTTAATCCAGGTTTTCTTCCTCCTTCATTCCCCAATTTAAATTGAATAAAAGAAATAACTTAAGTTACTTATGGACTTCCCTAGTCTACATTTCTAACAAATAACATGATTTAATGATACAATGAGGAAAGTTAAATTGTAGATATATGTCTAATAGCATTATCCAGAATTGTCTAGTATTGAGAAGCATACAATGGATGCTCTAAAAGCAAGACATTATCTAGTACATCCATGATATTTTAGTGTATGTTAGTTGTAGCATGGAGATGGAATTTCAGAGAGAGAAAAGATAAATATTTAAATATGTCGGACTTTCACTCTCCAAGGATGACGAGAGAAGATGGAATTTCAGAGAGAGAAAAGATAAATATTTAAAGATGCTAAAATTAGGAGTCATATAAGAAAGATAAATAAGGATGACGAGAGAAGATGAAATTTCAGAGAGAGAAAAGATAAATATATAAAGATGCTAAATTTTAGGAGTCATATAAGAAAGATAAATAATTAAGTGAGGATAAATTTGTCAAAAAATTTCATTCTTAATTCTTCCCTTTCTTTCTAAAAGGTCAATTATTATGGAACAGGGGAGTATTATTAAGGGTATTTTAGATATTTTATAATAATATTTTAATTTATTAAATTAGTGGACTGCAATAAGAAATTTTGCGAGTTGCGAATAGTTGGCGGCTGTTATTTTTTGCTCGCAAAATTAAATTATTTTAAAAGTTAATTGCCCTCAAATATTGATAATGTTTTATTTGTGCTGAAATATGAATTAAAAATGGAATCGATATAATATGTTTAATTTTTTTATTTTAAAAATTTAAACAATAATTAGAAATAAACCATCAAACAAATTAAACTAAGGTGAAGCAGAGTGTTGTATTAGATCTGAATTTGGTGTGGACTTGTTTTGTTCGATGATACCTGACACCTTTAAACTTATTCAAATGAAAAACTATTATCTCCTCCCTCTGAATAAGCATTTAAAAATTAGAAAAAGATGTGTACAGAAGACAGCAATTCACTCTCCATTGATTTCTCTGAGAATATAAAAAAGATTGTTATAAAAATTTGGGATGTGGACGGCTGAAGCTTTTGCTATTTGTATTTTGTGGAATCCATTTAATCCCAAAACAGCTGCTCAGAAACGAAAAGCAATTTACTCCCGAAGAAGCAGCAGCTTTAGGAAGATGTGCTCCTTCTCCAACTTTGATTCCAAATCTCTGTACAAATAAATAAACCCATTTTTAGCTCCAACTTTATCATTCTCTTTCTTTTTCTTAATAATACATACCTCAATTCCACCATCCCTATAAACATCATCAAAAACTCCACCCTCAATCTTGTCATAAACTGATGAGGCAGTCTGTATAAATGCCTGCAAAACAAACAAGTGAGGACACACACACAGAATGGTTTCTACCTCATACATTATACATACCTGTTCCACATTGTGAGCTGTTTTAGATGACACCTCCATGAATAACAAGCCATTCTTTTTGGCAAACTGCGCCCCTTCCTCAGTACTTACAGCTCTTGTGTTAACCAGATCACACTTATTCCCTACCAACATTATCGTCATTTCCGTGTTTCCATGCACTCTTACATCCTCCAACCATCTCCCAAGCGTCTCGAACGTTTCCCTCCTGATATCAACATTTAATTTTATCCCATCTAATTTATATATGTTTCTACAGAAATATATAATACCTGGTGATGTCATAGACTAGAAGAGCCACAGCAGCATCAGCATAGTAAGGCCTCGTAATAGGCCTGAATATTTCTACACCAGCCTGATCCAGGAAAGTTTATTAAACAATTAGTAGTGCTATAAAACAAAAGAAATTGGGGAAAATGCCACAAATCCTTTAGCAATAGGAGATTATGAGAAGGAAAAGTGGGTGGAGAATAAGGAATACGTACCGTGCTCCAAATCCATAGCTTGATTGATGTGTGGTTGATTGTGATGGTCGTGCCTCTGTATTCTAAACCGATAGTCATGTTATGCACCGGCTCAAACTGTTTGTTCGTCAACTGTAGCTGCAGACATGATTTCCCGACGCCTACATCCACATTTATCTCATAAAAAATGAACAAACTAAATATTTACAACAGATCAGACTGCTTCAATAAAATAACAAATTTAACTTAAATATTCCAGCTATGGGTAGTCATATCTAGTATTATTATTTCATGTAGTTTTGATTTTACACATACAAGTTAAATCAACGTTGTCTTCTAAGCTGGAAATACTGAAACCTAGAAACTGAGGCTGCAAATACTAAAAGCGAAAAAAAAAAATAAAAATGGGACAATAGTGCATTCTAACTAACTTGGTAGGTATTGTGTTTCGTGTGGAACAGTTTTTGTCATGTTGTTTACCCTTAATGCTCTCTCTCTTATTACTATTATCTTTATTATTAGCCGAGAACAGTATGTGTTTTGAGTTATATAATGACATTAATCGTTACTATTAAACTTTATATTTAACAGAGAGATGCAAATATTTAAATGTAGTTTGTAATATTGTAGATATCCACGAGTGCAAACTAGGATAGATTTGATCTCATATCTTGGAAAATATCTTTTTTCTTGATATTCTTGTAATTCTGTTGTAATTGATTTATATATAGTGGAAACAGAGATCACCGCAATCACGGTGAATCAAATATCTTTTTTCACAATGTTGCAGCAACTAACCATAAAAAAGAGGCCGAAAACACATAATATTTGATAGTAGAAAGAATTGCTAAATTTGTATGACCTTCTAGTTCTAGCCCCATCAACTTTCATGCAACACAGTTCAGATCTGAATAAACTAATATAGGGCAGGACGCAGGCCTATAAGAAAATATCAGATATGTATATGAAAAATCAATATCTTTAACGTATCAAAAAAATTAGTATATTAAAAATTATGTAGGGTATCAGTAAATATCAATACATAGGACAATTTCGATATACCAATTTTTTGTTAGTACTGAAGACCAATGTTTGGTTAGTATCGAAGTAATACCGTTGATTTAAGTAACCAAAATTTCGATGAGTGAGTCTTGTGTGTGAACAGTCACACGTGTGACGGAATGCACGTTTACAGAAAATATTGATACTTTTACAGGAAAAAGTGATACTTTTACAGGAAAAAATGATACTTTTACTACATTGATACTTTTACAGATAAATGTGATACTTTTGCTACAAAAAAAATTATACTTTTTATTGTTAAAAAAAGTGATACTTTTACCACAAAAATTGATACTTTTTCCCGTCACATCGTGTGACGGTCACACACGAGTTTTTGCCAATTTCGATATACTGTTAGAAATTTAGGTACTCTGAAATATTAACTTACGAAAATATAAACAAAATCGATATTTTTGGTGCAATAGTCCGATACTTTAGTTGTAAACACATAGAAAAACAAAACAAAAACGTATAAAGTGGAAAAGAAAATAAAGAGTTACCCATATCTCCAATGATGATGTAGTTGAAGAGGTAAGTGTACGACATTGGAATGTAAGAAACAATGTTTGAATTAATCAATTAATGAATGAAGAAACAATGTTTTCCAGGAGAGACTAAATAAGAGATTAAATAGGGAAGTAGGAGAGTCATATTCCTTGTTTTAATTGGAATAGGAGATAATTAAATTAATTGATATACATCCTTTTCTTATACAACTAGGAACTCTAATTACTCCAAAACACTACACCTATTTCAAATCTGCTACATTCGAATCTTAATATAATTTCACTTTTAATTACTAAAATTTTCAATTTACAACCTAAACAAATTTGTCAAATTACATTGTCGACCAACCTATACGCCATTCTACTCTTTAAATTTTTTTCTGCTAATCTAAGAAACAAAGAAAAAATCCTCCCTCCCCTCACGATGACTCGAAGCCAGGACCAAAGGCCTGGGTTTTGGTTTTGCGCTGCCACACAATAATACAACCATGACACTACATGTCAGCTACGGGTGGCCAATTTGGCCTCGAATTTTGGGTTTTACCCCATATATAGGGTCGGGTTTTTTTAGTCTCTCAGTATCAGATTAAGGCTGGATCGGGATGGGTCGGGTTATAGTCGGATTTTGGTAGGGTTAGATTTTTCCTATTTTAACAAAATCAACCAGAAGTTTCCGCCTCCTCCAACAACCTTAAAAAAAACAAAAGATTATTCAATCATAAAAAATCAACTTAAAAATACCCCGGCAGATACCTGAGAGGCGGGTACCCACAAATTGGGTTGGAAGATCGACTGTTTTTTTATTGGATACCCGCAGGGCTGTACCTAGCTATGTTTGGACCTGAGTTGAGTTTTAAAAGGGCCCCCTAAAATTATATTCCTTATGAACTCATAAGAACTTTAAAAAAAAAAAAAAAAAGGAGTTTCAATATTTATATTATGATAGAAACCAAAAGACAAACAAATTGAAGTTAAATTATTATATTAACAATTCTTAAATTATTTTATAACCAAGACAAAAAAAAAAAAATCATTTTCATAAATATTTCAAATTGGGTTTATATTTCAAAATATCATCAATGGCTAACAATTATTAATAAAATAAATTTTGCAATGACTATAAAGTATAAATAAAAGTAGTAGAAAATAAATGTATATATTAAATAACAATTATCTTTTCTTTTATAGTGTTGTGATGTCTAGAGTTTTGAATCCAATTTGTGAAAAAATATAATATATTTTTTATAATAACTTACACAAAATTGATTTTGATAAATAAAAAAAACCTAGGCCCACCGCACAAAATAGATTTTGATAAAAATGAAACAAGAGCGGGATTTGATCCCAGGCAATGTTGTCAAAATCTCGAGTTAACTCTTACGATTCTACGAGTTTACGAGTCATTTCTCCCTAAACGATTTAACTCGTGATAAAATCGAGATCTGATGAAATCGGAGTAAACTCTCGAGTTTGCTCATTCGATTTTACGACTTTTATGATTTTACGATTTTGTGTACGAGTTTAACAGTTTTATAACATATTACTTTTTACTCTATCTTACCAATTAAAAAATATATAATACGAATTGTAGAATTTATACCACTTAAAATTGGAATTTAAAACTTTTTTAGAGCAAGTTATACACAAAGAGAACCAATTTTGCTGAATTGTTTTTCTCTTTATCAAGTTCTAAATTAAAATCTAAGCTTCATAAAAAATATATCTTTTTTTAAGTAGTACTTAATTTCACTAAGGTTATTTTTTTATTTTCTCTTAAAATTAAAGTTTTCATAATTATAATTTAGAAATGCCTTATTAAATGTATATATGAATCATGATGCCTAGGACATTTCTCTATATTATATATTTTTTTTTCTTTTTGATTAATTGTGTGTATAATATGTATACTTTTTATATGGGATATCTATTATGGACTTGTTGTAATTAAAATATATTTAGAATAATTTATATATATGGTTATTTTGTATAGGTAGTAGAATCTTACGATTTTACGATTCGATTTTGCGATCCGATTTTACCGACACGTCATCGATTCTACTTAAAATCGCGAGTTTGACAACCTTCATCCCAGGTATATAGGGAACAAGATGAATGCACCAACTACCCACTAAACCAACTATGAATAAATCGTACATCCATATTTATATACATTAATTGTACATGTCTAAAATTATTCTGGACCCCTAAAATTTTATATTTTTTTGGGGCTCGAATCGCCGGACTCTTCCGACTTATGAAAGGTCCGGCCCTGGATACCCGATGCATCGAGTACCCGACCCGTAAAGCCCGAAACCCAAAATACTCGACCTAGTGTCAGCCCACAATATTATGAGTTGTGTTGTGACGTATGAAGTTATTAAAATGTGAAAATATTATACAAATAAAAATGAAAATGTTGTGCTGTGTGAAGTCATGGAGTGATGTATACAAGTACTTAATTTTCACTAATACAGTAAAAAGGGGTCTAAATATTTTTTTAACTTATACCAATAACCTACTTGTAAATATATTACGGTATAATTGGTAGCGGGAGTGAGATGGGAAAGAAATTGCCAAGCTCATACACATAAATTCTCATAATTGGTATGATTTTATTTTGAGAATTATCAATCCTCAAGGAATAACCACTCTCATATTCATGGATTAACTTATTGTGTATTAGTGCAAAAGTGAGAATATATGATTTGCATTAACTCTCAAAGTGTTTACATTATTGTGTAAATATGTAGGACGTAGAAGTTTGTGAAAGCTTTTGATCTTTACAGAATTAGAACCGGAAGAAAACCATTATTCTAGAGAGATGAATAGTAGAGAGAGAAATCATATTTCTGAATAATGAAGACGAAGCGTCACAGCTGTGTGTTTACTAGTCTTATAAGCTGAAGTTGTAATTGCTTAATAACAACTTATCTAACAACTAATAATATCTTAGTGTATTTTTATTTTACAGAATAATAATAAAGCTAATAATATTCCCTCCCCCCCCCCCCCCCCCTTCTCAAGTTGGATTTCTATCAACACTTAGGAGTCCAAACTTGGATAACAAATATTGGAATTGAGTATGTCCTAATATCTTTGTAAAAAAATACTAAACTAAACTAAACTATGTTGTAATTTGATGAATCCCTGTTTGTATTTGTCACGAACTATGTGGCAGTTTATCTCGAGGTGCTTCGTTCGTTCATGGAAGACCGGGTTGGCTGTTATATGTATTGCTGCTTGGTTGTCACAAAACATCTTGATTGGTGTTTCAAACTAGATTTTGAAGTCCTGAAGTATGTATGCCACCCATTGAAGTTCAGCTACAATTGCACAAGAGATTATATTCTGCTTCTGCCGATGATTTGAAACCGTAGTTTGCTTCTTTATTTTCCACGAAATCAGTGAACTACCAAGGAAAATGCAGAATAGGTTATAGATCTTCTTGTATCCTTACATGAAGCCCAATCTACATCACAGTAAGCTCTTGGATTAAGCTATTAGCTGATGCATAAAATAAGCCTAGCCTGGGGCATCCTTTCAAGTATTTGACAACATGTAAAGCAGCATTCCAATGCTCTTTATGTGGTTGATTAACAAATTGACTCAGCTGTTGAACAACATATATTATATCTGGTCTAGTGAAAGCCAGATTTAACAGTCGACCAATTAATTTATGTACTTCTCAGGTTCATCCATAAGTTCTCCTTGTGAAGAACTTAGGGTGAGGCATGTTGGAAGTGGTACAGAAGCAGGTTTGCAGCCTGTCAATCCTGTGTCATGTAATATATCTAAATGTATTTCCTTTGACATAAATATGAACCTTTTTCGCTTCTTGCAATTTCTATCCCAAGGAAGTACTTTGCAAAATCTAAGTCTTTGATAGTAAACTAATGATGCAAATATGCCTTTAAGTGATCAATTAAGGAACTACTTGAACCAGTTTTTAAAACATCATCAACATAAACTAGAAGAGCAAGAAATTTATCATTTTTGCTATATATGAAAAGACAATGATCAGAGGCAAACTGGTCAAAACCATATTCAATTAATTTTTGTGTGAAATCACAATTCCACCGTCTTGAGGCTTGTTTTGAGCCATAAAAGCTTCTTTCTAGTTTACACATGTGCCCTGGTTTTGCTTTACTCTAACCTTGGGGTAGTTTCAAATAAACTTCTTTGTTAATAAATCCATGCAAAAATACATTGTTTATGTCAAGTTGAGAAATCTGCCAGTTTTTATTAGTAGCTATAGCAATCAAGATTCTTTTAGTCGCTATTTTTCTACATGGCTAAAATTTTCAGTGTAATATTCACCACATACTTGTGTATAACCCTTAGCTACTAACCTAGCTTTATATCTTTCAATAGTTCCATTCGGATTAAGCTTGACTTTATACACAATTTACTTCGTACAGTGTTCTTGCCTTTAGGTAAATTTGTTAATACCCAAGTATTATTCCTTTCTAAAGCATCATCATTACAGACTTGTTTATAACTAGTTGGTTCTTTGATCTCAGAAACATGAGCAATAAACTCCATGTATTCATCAATGAACACAGTAAGTCTCACATATGGATAAGACATCAAGGGATAAGGTTTTCTTGGATCAATAATAGTTTTTGGAAGTGATAATGACTCACCAATTACTTGATTGCATGTGAAATCTTGTAAATAAGTAAGGGCTTTTTTTTTTTTTGTTCTCTCTTACCTCTGCCCAACTCAATTTACGTCCTCTGATGAATCCGAAACAAGATTTTCACTAGGAATCAAGTTAGTGGAAGATGGCAAAATAGATAATGACTCATTTGAATTCATATTGAGTTTATAATAAGGAAATATGCTATAAAAAAACTTCACATCTCTAGAAATCTGTGTATGATCGGTTTCTATATCATATAACAAATAACATTTTTTCCCATTCAGAAGTCCTAAAAACACACACTTATGTGATCTAGTAGTAAATATAGTTTTACTAGGCAAAGTATTAACAACATATGCTAAACAACCAAAAGGATGTAATGAAGTGTAATTTAGATCTTTTGAATAAAGAACATAATGTGGTGTTTTCCAAGCAAGAACAGATGTTGATAATCTGTTTATGATGTGTGTTGCCATTAATACAGAATAAGGCCAGAAATGTAATGGCATATGAGAGTGAAACATAATAGTCCTAGCAACCTCTAATAAATGTCTATGCTTCCTCTCAACAATCCCATTTTGTTGAGGAGTGTATGCACAAGTTGTTTGATGTAATATACCAAAGGAAGAAAAGACAGATTTGCATTCCATACCAACAAAATTCAAGCCCATTATAGTTCTAACAATTTTAATAGCTTTGTCAAATTGAGTCTTGATCATAACAAAAAAATCTTTTAACAGTTAGACACTTGAGCTTTACTACTCATTAGAAAAAACCCATGTGCATCTACTAAAGTCATCTACAATAATAAAAAAGTATGGTGTATTTGTTAGGCAAGGCTCTCTACAAGGTCCCCATATACCAACATGTATTAGTTGAAATATATCTATTGTTTGTATGGAACTAGATGCAAAATTCAACCTATGTTGTTTGCCTTTGAAGCAAGAATCACATTGTCTAAGTAAATCTATATTAGGCTTAGTACATAGTTTGTTAAAAAAAGTGATGTGGAGCATGCCCTAGAGTTCTATGCCAAAATTCCAAAGTTTTACAGGATATAAAGGTACTACATACAGGGAAATTTGAAGTGAAACTTTTATTGAAACAAGTACTAAAATAAGAATGCAAAATGTACAAAATTCCTAGCAAGTAACCTTTAGTTACCAAGTCTCTACTCCTCTGATCCTATATAAGACAGACAGAGTTGGAAAAAACAACTTGAAACTTGTTAGACTTGGTTAGTTGTGAGATAGAAAGTAAATTATACTTAAAGGAAGACACATATAAAACATATTTTACGAAAATTTTAGCAGTTAAATATAATGTTCCGGAATGTGTAATTAACTTTATTGTACCATCAAGCAGTACAATAGTAACAAGATTAAGCAATAAGGAGATAGATGTAAAACATTGAATATTGGAACACATATGCTTGCTAGCACCTGTGTCCAATATCCAAGAGCTTCTTGGTAATTCTTTTAAGACCAAAAATGAAAATTCATTATTAATTATACCTGTAAATGTGACTGCATGAGAAAAGTTTGCCTGTGATTCAACGGTCGCATTCTTGAAGCAAAGAATTTAGCAATTTCCTGCTGAAAGAGGGCAGAAAATTGAGGTCATTAACAGGAACATCAAATTTATCAGTAGTAACATAAGCAACTGAGTAATCCTTATGATCATGCAACTTTTTATACCAATCTAGAACACCATGCAACTGAAAACAATCAGCTACCTCATGCCTCATACCACCACAATATGTACACTTAAGCTTGGCCCATTCCTCTCTAGTATTCTTAAATACACCCCTACCTCTACCAAAATAATTCTGCACATTCCCTTTATAGTTCCCTTTATTATTTCCAAGATTCATAGCTAACATAGTAGCATGATATATTTTCAGGAAATACACTATGCATAGAACGTTGTTATTCCACAGTAACAATCATAGAATATGCTTTGTTAATAGTTGGCAATGGTTCAATCAAAAGAATTTGACTATGCACACCATCAAAAGTCTCATTCAAACCCATTAAAAATTTTATGAGTTTTGTTTGTAAATCTAGTGAAAGAACAGTTTTACCAACATCACAACTACAAGCAGGCAAAGGACAGTAGTTAGAAGCTGATCCAACTATTTCTTTAATTTTGTGAAATAATTTGAATAGAATCATTTCCTTACGAAATAGTAGAAATTTCCCTTTGAAGTTGATACAATAAAGGACCATTACTCTCCCCAAACCTCTGTCCTATTTTAGCCCATAATTGCTTAGCCGAATTAGCATATAGAAAAGCTTCGATGATATCTTTGGAAATATTATTCAAGATCCATGGAATCACCATACAGTCAGCATTTTTTCCAATTAACATACTCAACAGTGATATTATCAGTAGGTTCAATAATCGTTCCATCAACAAACCCTAGTTCCGACTTAGACCCTAAAGCCAGCAACATAGATTTCCTCCATGAATTAAAGTTTGTACCAATGGGTAAATGAGTCACTAAGACCATACCAGGATTGTACGAGTTGGACAAATATACCAAATTTTCAGGCAGTGGCTGAACGGCCGGAGGAACCACTGGATCTGGCTGGATTGGAACATATTCAGCCGGCGGCGGTGCATGTGAAACCATTGTAGCCACTACAAGAAAAAAGGCCTATAATGACACTTTAAAATGTATTATTAGATTAGTTGTTAATACATTTAACCTATCGTGACACTTCCTAAAAGTGTCTTGTATTCTAATGTAGCGAAAGGTGAAATGTATGGAAAAGTATTATTTTAATTCACTTTGATAGATTGGTAAAATGTCCTTACAAGTTATATGTAGTGTCATTTAAAAGTGACTCGAAAAGCTCTTTTAAACGACTCTTTCTTGCTCTTTACAAGTTTTTATTGTGGCATTTCCTAATGTCTCCTTAGGTAATTTTCAGATTTTCTTATTTATTTATGCTATATTACTTAATTACTATTTTATATTAATAAAGACACGATTTTAACAAATTATCAATTAATATAAATAGTCAGATAGACAAAATGGAATGTCAATAACAATTCAACAAAGAAATAAAATAAATGTGCACTTGTAATTGTAAAATGACATAATCAACATTAATTAATCAATGGAACACAATATACATACAAGGTGTAATAAAGACTATTGAATTCATGGTACATATATGTTTTGGAATTCTTGATCTTTCATACTATAATAACTTAAGATCTAGCTCATTAATAGCACAACTCTGCCAAAGGAAAAAGAAAACCACTCGGAAGAGTAATTGCCTCTCCAAGAATCCCAACATTTGACAATAACCTTCATGCATGTTCTCCCTTAAGTTTGATGAATATCTTATCCTTTTCATGTTGATGAATAAATCCTCTACGCATAACTTTTCTCTACAAGCTCAACACCTGCATTTAAAACACAGATACACCTTTAAATTATTACAAATCTTGCATCGTATGGGTGCAACACTAGTTATGATTAAAGACTTGAAAAAATAGATAAAAGACATTTACCTTCACTACCAAGAAAGGGTATGTACAAACATTTGCTCCAAGTTTTGCAATAGCTCCCACAAAAAAAAATTGTTTGCATGAAAATAATGAAGTATACGATTCTACCGTGGATGCCCAGAGAAGCACACTTAATGCAACTGGTTCCAGAAGTAGCATAAATTAGATTAGAAAATAGAAATGCAACCATGCCATGGATGTTTTTAACGAGTATTTAACGAATTAACTAAAAGATCTTAACGAAAATTCTACCTATCTGTTCAAATTAGCATAGATGGCAGTCGGTTCATATTTTAGTTAGCTACTTATATTTGTTTATATTAGAACAACGGTCGGGATGTTTTTCTATGTGTAGCCATGTATGAGTGTGTTGGCTTGAATGTCATTTATTTGTGAGAATATATAGTCTCAGTTCAAGGAAGTTGATTGAAATCTTATGGAGGGACTTAATTGAAAATCTCTATAAATCTCAAAGTATAAGGTTATTTTCCTCAAATTTAGTAACGTCTATTGAGCAATAATATTCAATGTTAGGCAATAGCAAAGGGACATGGTACATGGTATACAGGGATGTCTTCCTAAATCCTAACTATGATATGTTCATACATATAGTTGAGTTTCTAGACATTATTAAATATTGTTTCAAAACTCAATTTAGATATCAAAAAGCACTCTCTTAATCACATTGCAAAATATTGATTTGAACCAAATATAACCTTCAAAATTTATTAATCAGAAAATAAAAGCACGAACTCACCATTATTAGTGTTGGAATGATGCCTTTCTAGTATCCAACAATTCCAGATTCATTGTAAACTTTGCATGCCTACTAAGTATCCAAATAGAGGTTTTATTAGCAGACGCCAAATTAGTTAGTAATTAAGGCACTCAACAACTAGAACGATACTTCAAACATTTCTAAAGAATAAGATGACTTAATGCATTCTACTTGTGGATAAGAAAAAAATATTCTAGAACTAACAAAATAATGAAAATTATGATCCTACAAGAAGTCAATGATGTAGAAATATTTGTCAGCAATTTTATAATCCAAGTAATGCAATAATATGTTTAGCATATCAATATATATCAAGCAGTTAAATTATACAGAATCTTGAGCTGCATAAATGGAGTTTACTAGAAAGGGACTGTCTTGGCTGATTCGAGTCTTCTCTTTTATTTTTTTTAAGTTCCAAGATCAACGACAGTTTGGCAATTCTCAAGTTTAGTATTCTTCGCACCATCACATACTAAGAAGTTCCATTTGCTAATTAAAAAAATGGATATGATCAAACTACATCATGTGATAATAGAATAGTCACTTAAAGATGGATATGATCAAACTACATCATGTGATAACAAAATAGCCACTTACACAGAAATATGCACAATAAACCTTAATGTGAGTAAGAAAACCTGAATCAAATAGATCACCATGTGGCTTGTTGGACGCAAGTGCATAATTATTGTACTAATGTCAAGGAACCCATGATTATACCTTGTCAATGCACCCTTGGGGACTCCCTCTTAACCTCAAAATGGTAGCAGGTATGGTCTATTTATGTATAGGCATTTGATGAGCATCCATGAATAGATAAGTAACTGTCATATTAGAAAATAAATGAGTCAGTACAAGAATCCAGGTTTCTTTATTGAGCACTTAAAAAGAGCATACTTATACTTCAATCCTCGCAAATCCCTCTCATCTTCTATACTTATTTCCTACTACTCTGCTAATCTGTTTGCTGGATGCTTGATGGAACAAGTAAAAACATCAAAATGTAAGGTGGATATCTATCAACAAACAATTAAGTATAAGCAATGATAATTACCCTTAGAACTATGGAAACAAATGGTTTGCATATTTTGTTAGAAGGAATAAGTAAAGTGGCTAAAAATGTGTACCTACTACTACTAAACCAACAATGTTTTTGCTTCTTCTATTTTATCCTATCTCTGTTAAACATAACTTACCATCAAAATTGAAGCAATGTCTTGGGACTATGTTCCTTGAATATTTATTTCATCCCCTTGAAACAGGTGATCAAACAAGATCAGATATATAAAGTGAATTTCAATTTAATGTGCAATACAAAATATTAAACACTTCTTACGGGGATGATATGACAAAAGAAAAATACAATAAAGACTTCAGTATCTTACAAGTCATAGTAAATTAAATTTGATTCAGTTGTAGGAACATGATCGAAAAATCCATAGACTGAATGGAAGACCACATTTGTCAACAGAAATGAAACTTAAGGTTTAAGTTATAGAAAGAGTAAATGAGAGAGACACATTTGTAGATCTTCTTACCTGTTAACAACCATGTGTAACATACATAATAAACAATAATTAGAATAATTTTATTTTTTTTTTGTTTTTGGTTTCTGAAATCTACCTAAGCTTTAAATCTTTCAAACCCAAACCATCCAAATCATGGTTGAAGTGGCACTTCTCATTCTATACATGAACCAACCTTCCAACTTTCCACTACCTCCACACATATATGCAACCCAAATATCTTTTCTTCTAAAGAAACTATATGGAATCGAATCATGTTATTTCATCTTATATACCACAAAAATAATTATTCAAAGTAAATAATGTAATTTCTAACCTGGCGGTGCAAATATTTTAGTCGATGTCTCCTCGAGGGTGGAGCACAAGTATCATTCTTTTGAACTGGTCCTTTTTCATTGACTCAAAACTTGAGCTCCAAAGAAAAACCAAATAAAACGGCGACCAATATATGCAAATTAAACTCAAGAAAATGCATATGTAATCCAAATAGTACAATAATAATCGCAATGTATATAGACATAAAAGTAAAGGAAATAACATCTAAGATATTTTCATAGATAAAAAAAGCCCCATGTGAAAAGTAAGCCCACATGTCTACAACAAGTCTGAAACTAGAATAAAATGTGAAAAGCATTACTACTGAGTAGTCATAGTATGAGAGCAGTTGACAACTAAAAGTACTAAAACATGAGAATCTATTATAATATAGACCAACAACGTCCACTAGTAAATGTTTGAATCATAAATGCAACATTAGCTATTATCAATCTTCAGAAGTTGAGATTTGCAAATATAATAAAATTATGTCTAAGAACAAAAACATAAGCTGAGCTAGGAAAATATAAAATTGAAAGGAAAAACTATACCAAAACAACCAAGCTGCCTATCCTTCCCCTTGACTTGGGCAAACACATCATCTCGACCAATTAGATCTTCTGAACACTTACGAATTTGATCTTGCATTGCTGACTATTCATAAAGACAATAAAGAATTACTACATATTTTGTTAATTGAAAAATTGAAGGTAGTTTATGTAATAATACAAAATGTTTAATATAATGTATCATACTTACGTATTTGCTCAAAGCATCAGCACTTGAGTCCCCTTTTGAATCATTATGACACGCACTGAAAAGTTCAAAATCATTTGGGGGGCGTCCTAATCTCTTTGTCTGAGAATTTTTTTTGTTAAGATCAATACTATATTCATCTTTCAAAATGACGAAATTAAAAAGGGAAGGTTGCTAATCTCACCAACATAACTCCAAATCAAGCATACTTCTTTCTCATTACTGCTTTCTGAAATTACGATTGAAGATAATAATTAAGTCAAACAGTCCAAGGGCTAAATGTATATTATGTAACAAAATGAAACAAACCTTTGCCTCTTCCGATTTCCAATAAGTAATAAGTTTGATCAATTGATCTGATAAGACTCTTTCATCGTCCTCATGTATCAAATGTTCTAAAGGAACATTTTTAGCCTAATATTTGTTTTTCAAATAGTACTTCCAGCCTCTCCATTTGTGCCCAATGGACGTCATAATCCATTTTTCAGCAGTCGTGGGGACAATGAATTGTGACTACATCAATCATAAAACAATCTAAATAGGTAAACTATATTGGTTAGATAAAAAAATGTAGGAACGTATAAGAAAAGATGACACTTTCTAGTTAAAAAGAAAAGGAAAATTATAGTATGTGAAAGAGAAAGAAATCAAATAAAAAACACAACAAACAACTATTGTTTCTCATTTAACATAATACATTTACTAAATCTAGCATGTGAGTCTTGTTTTAATTTGGCACATCATGCCACTTTGGCACCTCGAGAGGACAATATTCACCATTTCTTGCAATTGAATGTAAGAAACGACAAAGACTGTCAATCTCACCACCAATAGGTTGGCCGAGCTCATAATATTGAACATGATGCAGTGCTTGGTTAGGAGGCTGACCTTCAGTATCCATGACTACAAAATGAAAGAGTGAAAAAGTATAAGCAAATACAAACTAAGACAACGGAATATGGATGAGCCCTTTTACATATAAATGGAGGTTAATAACTGTAACATACAAAACAATCAAATTTGATAATTTAAAATCAGAATGTGTAGCATGCATGGACCTTATGTGTGTTTAAAAATTCATTGTAATAATCTAAAGTCTAATCTACCCCTCTTCCCCCCATTTATAAGAATATTACCAACAAATTCAATTAACACCTAATAGTCTTATTACAAGTTCTGCTGGATGAGTTGTTCATGACAAAATTCCTTTCAGTCGGAGCACTTTCTTTCTCTATTAGATGCCTACTTGAACATAGAAACGACAAAAGCAAACCTTTATATCAAAATTCAATTGAACAGAAGTGACTTTGTGTTAATAGTAACACTAGGCAAAATGTGGAGTTGATAGTCATACATACTGAGTAAAAGTTTCTCCATGCGAATATGTTGAAAGTGGATATTATAATTCTAGTTGAGTGTTTTTCGTGGTTAATATTTTGGAAATTAGATAAAAATTACATAACACTAAGATACAACAAATGGGGAAAACAGAAACTCTTATAGCAAGCAGTCCGATGGTTCTCCACCCACCCATCCAAAATAATTGCTCGATACACCTTCTCTAAAGTTATGTAATCCAATATTCTAAAATTCAACTTCAAATTCGAAGACAAACACTGTCAATTTTACCAAAACACATCAAGATTAAATAACAAAAAAAAAAAAAAAAAAAATCCCAAATACAAGCCCCACAGATACGCATATGTGTTGTATATAATGCATGTATTGATAGAGAAATACCCGAGAAGAAAAATGAGAATTTCGTGAGATGTGGATGCCACTCGATCGAGATTGATTATAAGGGGGTATAACATCGTGGGATTTAGAGGTTAGGAAGTGCAGATTAGAGAAGTTTCACAAGCTGGGTTCTTGTGGGTGGGCTCTGTCATGTGAAAAGGGTTTTCTTTTTTCTTGTTTAATTCATTTTCCTTTTATTTCAATAGGTATAGGTATGTATCTTGATACTGTAACACTTATCATTTATTCAACGCAATGCGTACATGTAATTATATTATATATATATATATATATAATATTATTATTTATTTATTTATTTTTGTATTACTCAATAGCACAATATGTAGTGGTGGCAAAATCGGCCCTACCCAATGGGCCGGCCTAGTCGGCCTGATATTTAAGATGGGTTGCGGTATATAAATCTTGGCTCGAAATACTATTTGGTCCAACAGGATCAGCGGGCCGACCCGATAATCTTAGTTTATTATAGAGGGATAGGGTGTGCAGGCTGACTAATTTTAGGACCAATCAAATTTTAGTCTGACCCGGCCTATGATGATGGCACGACAGGATCGGACCGTCCGAATTGTCACCTCTACCGACAAGAACCCGCACAATATTTTCGGGCTTGAGCCGAAGTTATCGGGATTGACCGATTGGATCAACATGATAAGGCACAATAAAATTAAGGTCATATCGGGTGAACCCGATAAAACTTGATAGTGGCTCGATGATTATTTTTTATGTTTATTTTTATTTCTAGAAAAGAATATTAGTAATAACATTTTGCAACTTCATTAAGGGTAACTATATTTTTCAAATCTGAACAATAGTCTGCTTAAAAAGAGTAAAAATAGTGCTTTTTATTTATTTAATTTTTTTTTATGTTAGTTTTTTGGAATAGTGGTTGTTGATTCTTTAATTGAATAAATATATTACTTGGAGAAAAGTTTGAAGATATAAGATTTAATCTTAATTCCCTATAAGGGTAATATTATTACGAACTTCAAAAGCGTCCATTAGGGGTGTGCATGGAACTGGGGATTTACCGAACTATACCAAAAACCGAATTGAAAATATACCGAATCGAAAAAGAACCGTTGACTTTTAACTTTCTCCGGACGGAACTGTACCAAAAAAAATTATGGTACAGTTCTGGATATTCAGTATTATCCGTATCGAGAACCGTACCAAACAGTACCGAATTGACATGAGCCATCCCGTACCGAAAATGGAGATTACAAAAATATATAAATATATTAATAATTTCAGACATCGAGTAGTTTACAAGTTTTGTGCATACTTTTCATATATTACTACATTTTGACGACCTTACTTGAAAAATTTACTTATAACTGGAAGTTTATGCCAACATAAATTTTAATTTTAATTACAACTCTAATGTGAGTATCTTGATTTTTGTTTCTAGCTTTAACTTTGATATTAAAAGTCTTGAAAAATCTCTAGATTACCGAGTATGTACTCAACCAAAGCGTCTTACTAGATTCGTTAGATCTGAAATATTGTACCGAACTATCCCGAATTTTGGGATAGTTCGGTATGGATCCTTATAAGTTTCTGTTCGGCTCTGGTCCTTAGATTTTGGAAGAACCGAACTTTGGGACGATATTGGGTTTTTTAAATCCCCGAACCGTATTGTCCAGTGTACCACCCTAGCATCCATTAGCAAATTTAAAAGTATTTTGTTAAATGATCGTGTCTTATGTTAAAATCTTTTGTTGTTAGGCTTCGTTTTCTTTTCTTTTAATCAGCTGTTGTAGTACTAATGGTAACAAGTCTAGTGGACCTAAATATATATATATATATATATATATATATATATATATATATATGTGTGTGTGTGTGTGTGTGTGTGTGAGTGTGTGTGTGTGTGTTGTGTGTCGGGTTATTACTTTGTGGGGTCCGAGTTGTAAATTTTAAACCTAATAAGTTTATTGGGAGGATTCGAATAATCCCTTAGCAGTTACAATCTTATCGGACTGGCATAAAAACGGACCAATCCACATAATTGGCCACCCCTAATTGGAGATATCAAGTTGGTCAAGTTACTGGTTTATGGCTCGGGTTGGAACACGACTATTACAAGTTTTACACATGAACCCAGACACTTTTAGCTCTCCAGGTCAAGACTCGTAACCGCAACACAATACACTTTGACCATAAGTTGACCAACGCTCAATGTAATTATGAAAAAAAAATAAAAATATATATAAAAACGTTAATAATAACAAAAGTTTTATATCAAGGTGAATATAAATATTTCATGTTTGTGTAGTATGCAATATAATTCTATACCCATTATATTCCAGAAAAATTACAGTTAAGGATATAAGCTAATCAAACTATAAGCGTGCCTATTGTATTATACTCTCCTGTACCATAAAAATAGTCATGTTTCAAAAGAAAGTATTTTCCCAAAATAAGAGTCCTTTCTCAAAAATCAATTTCTAGTTTTACTAATTCAAGTAAAAAACTTGTACAATGATCACTACTTTTTTTATGGAACGGAGAGAGTAATGTTTATTTGTTATGTTCTTAGATGGTCCCAACTCACTTACTAGGAGATTCTTGGTTCCTTAGCAAGTTTTTATTATAATATTTATCATATTTAGGGGGTGTTTGCAGTTGATTTTTCTAAGTAATTTTCAGCTTATAGCTTGAGAAAAACTATTTTGTAGTGTTTGCCAAACCAACTTTTGCTTTGAAAGAAGTGTTTCCAATGTAAAAGTTAAAAGCAGAAATTTAATGTTTTTCATACTCAATGGCAATTCTGTAAATAATATGATATTTTCTAAACGATATAAGTGATTCTATAGCAAACACTCCAACTTCTACTTTTATTGAAAATCACTTTTTTTTGTAAACACTACCTACTTTTTAGATAAGTGATTTTCATAGAATCTCAAATTTATAAATGCATGATCAATTCTTTTCCTTCTCATGTTTTGATGACCTTCTAAAATACATAGCTTCATATATGATATCACCGCACCATATGAAGTTTGATGACCTTCTAAAATACATAGTTTCAGATATGTTATCCCTGCACCATATGAAGTTCAAAGGCCAAGAATGATATTAACCACTAAGATGGAATTAAAAAATGATTCACGAGGCACACAACTCATAAATTTCATCCAAAATTTGGTTCACAATTATCATCAGACATAAGTGTATGAACTTAAAATTAACTAACAACTTCTGGTGGATTATAATCCTAAGACAAAAAGCTATGTGTAGCAACCGAATCATTCAGCCCCAAAGCCACATCTACTCATTCTGTAATCGAATCCATAAAAATACAATTAACATCACAATCAAAAAGACTCAGAGGTCATAAGATTTGATTCCAAAACTTTGTAGAATAAATCAAAATTGTTTCGCAGAAAGAAATGAAAAATTTCAGGTAATCCCATGTATATGAAACATTAATAGAACCAAAGGTATGTTTTCTGCAACAAATGTGTAGTAATAATTCAGAAATTTAAAGTACTGAAACTTAACAAACTATGAAAGAGTATTTCAGTGAGCTAGAAATCACAAAGACCACTCTGAAGCACATGTCAGTCTTCATTAGGTGTTACCTATTAACACAAAATTAACACACATAAAAATCAAAATAAAGTTGCAGTGAGTAAATATAAATTAACGGATGACATTTGTGTAGATAAATTGTACCAAATGACAAGGCCAAGCAATCATTTCTCCAAGTGTATCTGCAAGCGTTTGGAGATGGTCATATGGTCTGATCAACTGCTCTTCAGGTTCAAGTATTGCTTTAACATTTACTTTGCACCAATTTGAACCTAATACTTGTCCCCCAACTACAGTTTTTGGGTCAGTGCTACGAATGTTTCCTTTAGCAATGGTTTTTGCTGGATCAAATAGACTTTTCAGGGAAACATATGCTCCATCCTTAAGAAATGAAACATTATTTTTATTATATAAGTTATGAACTATGAAAGGAATGAATGCATATCAAAACTAGAACATGCTAGTGGTATGTTTTATGACAGATAAGCAAAAATCAAGAAACTTAACCAAAATGGGCAGAGTTGTTGCAGCATGATGTGAGGGAGAAGCTAATGGAATTTGTTGGCCAAGACCAGCTTGAGTAGTATTGCATCTTTGTTGTGCTATTATTGATTCCAAATGTGCGGTTCTTGATTGTTGCTCCATAAGCAAGTGATTAGATTTATTACGGGGAAGTTCACCCCATACATTGGACGGGCTAACTCCTTGCCCCATCATTCGCACATAACCAGGCTTGTCTTTTCCCATAGTTTAGGCAAATACATCATTTCTATTAATTGGATCAGTAGAGCCTTCTGGAAGTTGATTGACCAGTTCTTGCATTTCCATCTATTCATAAAAACCAACAGGAACCACCCCATATTTTGTTAATGAAAAGTTAGAATAGCTTTGTGTACACGAAATGTTAATTAATCCATACTTACATATTTCTTCAAAGCAACAGTATTATCTTTCCCTTTTAAACTAATATAACACGCATGAAATAGTTCGAAGCGACTTGGGGGGCGTCCTAATTTCTTTGTTTGGAAACATATATTGTTGATTTAAGCACTATTGTTTTATGAAAAAATAAAGAAGCAGAAGAAGAAAGATAACATATTTCACCAGTATCTCCCTTGTTTCGGCAAATGATGTCTTTCCAGTTGTTTGATCCATGATCCTCTTTGCTCTAGCATCCTTATTTTGATCACTTTCTTTCTGAGTTCAAAATTCAAAACAGAGAGTTAGGCAAAATGATGTAAGCACAAATTTTTTATTACTCATATAGATGATTACAAACCTTTGCTGCTTTTTCGAATTCCAATGAGTAAGAAGTTTAACCCATTGATCAATCATAACTCTTTCGTCCCTCTCATCTATCAAATCTTCCACAGGGACATTAGCAACCCAATATCTTGTCTTCAAGAAATGCTTCCAATTTCTCCATTTATGCCTTATGGAGCCAAATATCCATTTCTCGGCGATAATTGGTACATGAAACCGTACCTGTACACGACCAATGATTTCAAATATGTAAATACATATAGATAATGGTAATAAAAAGCCTAAATGTTAAAACGATATAAAAGGAGAAAACTACGTAATACATAAGTCATTGTTTTATGTATATGAACTTAAAAAAAGATCTTTACCTTTACAACGTCTAGCATTTTAGTTTTGTTTTTACAAGGCATGGCACACTAAGTAAAAACATCAAGTGGACAATATTTCCCATTCCTTGCAATTGAGCCCAAGAAGTGACAAAGCTTGCTTTTCTCGCCACCTATAGGTTGGCCAAATCCATTATATTCAACATAAAATCTTGGTAGGTTAGCAGGCCGACCCCAAACATTTTGCATATATGTGGGACCTCTCGATTCATTTTAGGTACTTCCAGAGTCAGTTTCGCTACCTGAAAGTAGCAAGACAATACGAGTTTTTAATTGAGAATTTCAAGTGTATTCTTTATTATAACGTTGCCATCTTCTTGTTCATGTTCATTTTCGTAGGTTCCATCCATATGCACATCATGGACTATAGGTTCCTCCCTCAGTCTATTGTCAGGTTGGCGATTCACGATGTCGTTTTGCAACAAACCTGTAACTTATAAAGAAAACTATAAGATACTAGATCTGACTATAAGATAAATCAATTAGAATTATGGTAGAGATATTAATGCAAAATTAAGCTAATTAATCTAAATTCTCATTTTAAACATATTAACGTGAATAAGAATTATAAGCACAAACATGAATAAAACTTTGAAAAATCACTTTTGCAATGTGAAAGCAACAAAGGGAAGTATGGGTATATCATTTATACCTTTATTTAGGTAACCTTATACTCTCTTTTATAAACATTACCTTGCTCATGGTCTTGTCCGTAGCTACCAGTACCATCGATATGCTCTTGGTCTTGTTCGTAGCTCCCAATACCATCCATATGTTCATGGTCTTGTTCGTAGCTACCAATACCATCCATACAAACATTCTGAATTCCAGAATCCTCCATAAGTCGAATGTTAGATCGGTAGTTTATAACATCCTTCCCAGCCGCACCTGTATGTTATAAAGAAAATAAAAGAAATACTATATCTAAATACAAACATATTATCACAATGAGTTCTAGTTGATAAGAATTCGTAGATTATGTGATACTTTTTTGTCCAACACATCCTGTGTTCATTAATACATGCCTTTGACGGTAATTTGTTCCTACTCTTGGAGCTTTCTATTTATTTTGACATCCATCATTAGCTCTTCTACCACATTGGGTTCCAGTTGACATCACTATCAAAGAAATTTAGGATGTAATAAAAATGAAAAAAAAAAAAAAAAAAAACTCTAGCAACTTTCTATAATGTAATATATACAGAAAAAAGAGTCTATTCATACTTGTGTCCCTGTGATTTAGCATGTGAAATTGTGCATGAGCACTGTGAGGATGTTCCTCAGCTGTCATTATTCGAGGTTGCGTAAGCCGCTCAATTTGAAGATTGAAGTAAGGCGTTTTGTACTTTTGACCTTTTCCAGCCACATCTGCAAAAAGGACATACAAAATACTCATATATCAAACATTAGATTTACTACCATGAAGTAAAAGAAGAAAGCAGCGAAAAACATATATAGGAATTTCTACAATTTCATCAATATATAATTAAACAAATATAATTCTTACTTTTGTTTCCATAATTTTGTTTGTCAGATTGAGCATGAGATATATTGTAACAATGATCATCAGTTGTTACTATTGTAGGCGGTTGGTTACACTCCTTACGCTTTCGACCTCTAGTAGACATATCTGCAAAATGCAAAAGTTCAATATAATGTATATATACAAATCAAAATTCAGCAGACCTACTAACAATGAAAAAGAAAAATAAGGAACCAATTCAAAAGGGAAAATGGAGTTCGTAAAATTTATAATACATAAACAAAGAGTAGTCATACTTGAATCCCCCCGAATGTACTTCTTAGATTGGACATGAGTACTGTAAGGATGATCATCTACAATTATTCTAGTCGGTTGCGTAATCGACTCATCTTGAAGACCATAGTTACTCTCCTTATGGTTTCGACCTCTAGTATCCATATCTGCAAAATGCAGAAGTCCAATATTATGTATATATACAAATCAAAATACAACAATCTTACTAAGAATGAACTAGCAAATAAGAAAGCAATTCAAAAGGTATAGTAAAGTCTGTATAGTTTAAGAATACATAAACAGAAACTAATCATACTTGTATTCCCATGAATATACTTCTCAGATTGGGGATGAGTACTATAAGGATGATCATCTGCCATTACTCCAGGCGGCTGTGTAATCAACTCATCTCGAAGACTAAAGTTACTCTGGATACGCTTTCGACCTTTTTTAGCCATCTCTGCAAAATGAAAAGGTGGAATATTGTGTATATATAAAAATCAAAAGACAACAGACCTACTAACAGTAAACAAGCAAAACAAGAAAGGAAAGGATATGGATCTCAGAGTTTTAAGACTCTTCACCTAAAATCAGGGATGTTTATTTATATTTGATAGTTAGTCAATTAAATATTAAAAGAATTATAATCTGTTAGAGAAAACCTAAATGACTCTAGTAACACCAGAATAATAAGTGTACATTGTTGAGAAATTCGCCTAATCCTTGCGTCTGAACTCTGAATTTAACCCAACACCTCTTACGTATTATTCAACACACATTGATGAATCCAAATCAATCAATTATCTTGTGAAAGTGACAAATCCAGGCAAGGAGAATCAAACTTGACTACTCATTGTAGCAAACATAAGAGCGAGATGAAATTCAATCAAAACTTACCCGCATAACCAAGCTATGCTTGTTCTCGAAGAAGTTATTGTCTTTCCTTTTTCCTCAATCAACGATGACACTGAAAACGCTATGAGAATGAAGGAGCAGTGGAGAACTTCTGTGAGATTGAGGTTCCACATCGTGGCCTCTCTTGAAATTCTCATGTTCACTTTTTCCCGGGCTCGATCTTGATTTCCCGCGACTTTCATTTGCTGTCGTTCTTTTTTTTTTTTTTTTTTTTTTTTTGGTTTTCTTTCATTTCGTTTTTGGGTTGGATTGTTGGAGTCCCTGTTTTCTATTTTGTTTTTATGGGTGTCGGTCAGCTAGTGCAAGGGTAACTTGGAGTCCCTTTTCCTATAAAACTACATAGTAAGTTATTTTATTTACATTAAAAAATATTGATTTCCGTACCCATTGACGGACCTATATGACCTCCCTAGCTCTGTCAGTTGATTTTAATACAATTTAATTAAGTAGAATAAATAATTATATTGTTTAGCTTGAAATAAATGTGTTATTATGTGTAAGCAATAGAAATAAAAGATGTTAGAAAATAGAATGAATATAAAAATATTATATCTTGATTTTTTTTCATTTTTTTAAATTAATCTATTTATTAATCTTATCTAAATTGTTAGTACTTCATAGTTATAGAGTTGAATTGTTGAGGTTCATAGACATATTAGGGTTACATAACGATAAATATCCCTTTTATATTTTTTAGTGAAATTATCCGATAGTACAAGTTAGAGCAAGTCATACCCTTGTAAACCATCAAAATCATTTCCATTTTGGCATAATAGATTCATATCACCTAAATAACAAATTACAAATAAACAACAGTGGCATAACGGCTCAAAGGTAATATAAATGAAACAAAAGAATTCTTAATAATTAAATTAAGATAACAAGAGACAATTTTTCATGCAAATAAATGACAAGGTCAGTTTGAAACTAAACAAAAAGGAATATACAAAAGCAAAGTTAAAAAGTCATAGTAGTGCATAATGAATGGTGACTAACGAGAACAATATATTCATACCGCAAATACTTTCACGAATTAATGTCAATTTCTACTCCTTCTACATCTTCACGAACCCAGCTGAATGGATCACTCTCAATTTCAAGTGGAGGATCACAAATGTTGCGTTGTAGGTATGTTTCAATATCCGCAAGGGATTCCATATTATATTGTGTTCGTGCAGCAGTAGGTACAACTACATGCCACTGTGGCTGAGTAAGATCTTGAACATAAAACACTTGACCAGCTTGGGATGCTAAAATAAATGGCTCGTTTTGACGTTTCACATTTGCAAAATTGGCCAAAGTAAATCCGTCCGCATCTTGTTTCAACCTTTTTCCTTTGGATATCCATTCACATTCAAACAATACAACCCGACGCCCACCACTATAGTCGAGCTCAATGATACTTTTTAGAAGTCCATAGTAATCTAAGTTGCTCAAGATAGGATTTTCGTCTCTAGTACTTGAAAAACTTGATGTTGTGGCTTTGACACTTACCCCACTATTTTGCGTCTTTCTTTTACTCTCCAAATCCTTTGTGTGAAACCTAAAGCCATTCACCACAAACTTTTCATACTTCATGCCTATGAAGTTTGGACGATTAGCAAGTAACTTCAAGTCTCTTGATGTTGGATTTTCATCAAGCATGTGTTGTCCTTCAATCTAGTAAAAAATCAAGTTCATAATAATTCAATATAGGCCTTACCTACATGAATACCAATTTGAATACGTTTCAACTATAACTTACATGTTGAGAAAACCAATCAGCAAATCTTTCACTATGCATACGTTCAACTTATACGTCCAACTCGAGGATTACTCTCTTCAACAATTGCACGATGTTGCCTAGAAGAACATTTAGACAAGTAATTTTCCTAATTCGAAATAAATAAGTATACAAAAATAAGTTATTAAATAGACGAAACTAAACCAATAAACTTACTCAATATATGGTGTGACAGCTTCACATTTAAATAACACATATTGATGTGCCTTTGTTAATGTTTCAGCGTCAAATTTTGGTGGAGTTCCTTTGCCAAGTGCACGACCTCCCATTTTAAACACATCCAGCTCAAAAGTGGTACTCTCATGTTTTTCCTCATTTCTTCTTGTTTGATTAAACTTTGATTCCACATAGTCAGCTAGGTACATAGAGCATAATGTCAAGCATTCTTCTGCTTAATAACCTTCAGCAATCGAACCTGCAGGTTTGCGCCTATTACGACATATGACTTCAATGTGCCTAGATACCTAATGTACCCCCAACCCCACCCAAAGGGGGAAAAAACACATTTTAGCATAACCAAGCATGTACCAAAATTTGCATTAAACAAGTAAAAGGAATTGAAACAACATAAAGAACTTTAAGTATAAGAGTTACCTTTCTACTGGATACATCCAACGATAGTAAACTGGTCCTGCTAGCTTTACTTTTGTTGCCAAATGCACAGTTAGATGCACCATAATGTCAAAAAATGATGGTGGAAATATCTTCTCCAACTGACAAAGTACAACTGCAATATCCTTTTCCAAATGAACCACATCCGCAGGATAAATTACTTTAGAACATAGTTTTCTAAAGTACCTACTCAACCAGAGCAATGGAGAACGCACTGACTTCACAAGTGTTTTTCTTAACGCTATAGATAGCAATTATTGCATCAAAATGTGATAGTCGTGACTCTTTTATCCTAGAAGCTTAGGTGGTTTTAGTTGTACACAACGTGATATGTTCGAAGCATAACCATCGGGAACCTTAATACCCTTTAGAACCTCACAAAACATGGCTCTCTCCTTCTTATTAATTGTAAACGAAGCTGGAGGCAAATAAACTTTTCCGGAATCCTTCAAAATGGGATGAAGCTCCGGGCAGATCCCCATTTCTTGTAAGTCAAGACTTGATTTGTAATTATCCTTTGATTAACCATCTGTACCCAACAAGGTTCCACAAATACTCTCGCAAACATTTTTCTTTATATGCATGAAATCAAGATTGTGGCGAACAACATTGCTTTTCCAATATGGCAATTCAAAAAAGATACTTTTCTTTTTCCAGTTGAAAGGCAGCTTTGGATTATCACTAACCAACTTTCCAAATTTAATTGAAAAATCTTTCAATTCATCCATCACCATATCACCAGATAGTTGAGGTGGTGCTCGTCCATGCTCTATCGAACCATCAAAGTGTCGCATATTCTTTCGAAACTCATGCTCATTACTTAAAAATCTTCGATGACCCATATAGAAAAACTTTCCGCCATTTTGTAGCCTATGTGAATGCGTGTGTCTATGACAAACGGGGCAAGCAAATTCTCCTTTAGTGCTCCATCCTGATAAAGTTGCATATCCTGAAAAATCACATATCATAACAGTGATGCATGTAATTTGAAATTTTGCTTACTCGATGCATCATATGTATCAACTCCCACTTTCCACAATTCCTTCAAATCAGCAATAAGCGGCTGTGGATAAATATCGATGTTATTCCCAGGAGCTGATGGACCAGGAATTAATAAAGACAACATAAAATACGGTTGCTTCATGCACATCCATGGTGGGAGGTTGTACGAAATTAATATTACAGGCCATGTGTTGTGTGAAACACTCATATTTTTTAAATGATTGAATTCTTTAGAAGCTAATCCCAGCCTAACATTTTGAGGATCGTTAGCGAATTCAGGATGTAAACTATCAAATGTTTGTCATGCCGGGGAATCAGCAGGATGTCTCATATGGCCATCCTTTGTACGAATCTCAGAATGCTATCTCATATCGCAAGTTGTCTTCTTAGACATAAACAATCTTTGCAATCTGGGCTTTAATGGGAAGTACCACAATACTTTATGTGCTAATTTTTCTTTCACCCCCCGTAGGATCCTTGTCAGAAGTACGTCATCTAAGTTCCTTACATGTCTCACATGATGTTCTATCTTTATTCACCCCCCTCCCCCCCTCAATATAGAGTGCAATCATTTGGACAAGCATCAATTTTTTCATAACCAAGTCCTAAGTCTTTCATCAATTTCTCAGCTTCATAGAAAGATTTAGGTAAGTTAACCATCGCATCTGGGAATGCTTTTCTCAAGTCCAACTACATATCAAAAACTTTATTAGTCAACCCCCCAAGACACTTTAGGTGCAACAAGCGAATGATAAATGAAAGTTTTGAGAATTTTTTGCAGCCTTCATAAAAATTTTGTTGAGAAGCATCCATCAATCGATTAAAACTTTTCAGCTTGTCCATTAGGAATTTCTTCATTGCTCAGAGAATCAGTCGTATCTTGCATATCAAGATACTCATGTGAAACTCCCAAAGCACCATGAACTAAGCCTTGTATGTCATCAATATCGTTTGAAGCCCCTGGACTATCATGTTGAGGTACAAAACTAGATGAAGTATTCCTAGGAAGTTCACTATGAGCTATCCACTGGGTGTATCCAGGAATAAATCCGTCAACTGTCAAGTGTTCAACTGCCTCCTCCCTACTCACACACACACACCAATCTTGTAGTGCTTGCACGGACATAATATTTTTCCATTTACATGTGCATTTGACAATGAGAAGTCTAGAAAATACTTAAGTCCATTTTGGTACTCTTCACTTACTCTTGACTTGGTCATCCAACTTTTATCCACAATGTTAAAAGAGAGGGTGTTCCCAACACTTCAAAAATAAGATAGCCAAAATATTAGAATGACACAGTTAATCAATATTTAGTGAACAATCAAAGAATCATATAGTAAGGGATACTATGTATTCATATAAAAATGATTAACTAACATAGTTACTTGAATCAGTTATAGAAAAATTATAAGTATTCACAAGAATAACAAATTACTATTGGCTGGAACTCATAACATGACCTCTAGGACAACATCAATTATCTTAGGACATAAAAAAGAAAGGAATCTGTCATACTAATTTGCGTCTGAGATTGGTGTCGTTACATATGTCAGAATCACAAATTTAGAGTATTTCTGTTCTTTTGTTTGCTAGTGTTTATATTGTATCAAACAACTATTTCAGACATCTAGTACCAAACCTTGTTTTCCCTCTCCACCCCATCGCAACCATACTTATAGCCCTAAAATGAAAGATTTCTAGTGATCGAATACAAAGGAGAATAATTACACTAAAGAACAATACCAAGAATCATTCATGTTTTTTTTCTTTTTCTTGAATATTATTTCAGCACTAGTAAAATGAATCAAGAGGATGCAAGAAATCCAACATTTTTTATCAATAAGAATAAAAAACAAAAAAAAAAAAAAAATTAAGTTGAACCAACAAGAATCAATAACAATATCACCAATAAAGAACCATGTATCAAGAAAAAAACAACATAATCGATTATATCTTTTTTTCTTAGACTAATTTCAGCATGACCCTTGCCCGTTAGCGATAAAGGGAAAGGATAAAAATCTTGAAATTGCCATTAGTACGAACCAACAAGAATTAACAAGAATATCGATAATAAATAATAACGAATCAAGAAAAAAATAACAAAATCGATTAAAAAAAAATAAATATGAAAATTTGAGCTGCATGAAATACTATATAGACACCGAAAACTCACTAAGAAAATCTCTTCAATCTTTGTTCTCTGATTAATTCCAATATTTGGATGCTCTCAGCTTAAAATTATGAAACATATGCAAAAAATAAAGAGATTATAATCTCTGTAAATCAGAAACAAAAACAACAATAAAATTAAGCTTGGGAAATAGTTAATTTATGCAAAAGAATAAAATACAGTAGACAGGCGTTACCTGGCCAGTCGTCGATGGCGGTGGTCTTCTTTCTTTTTTATGCAACAGTATGTGTTGTGTATTTAGGTTCGCTTGCTAGTAGGCTTTGTTAAATAAATTGTTTAAGAACCTATCCCAAAGTCAACGAGCCCAACTTTAACACATCAGGTGGGTTAATGACTTATTTTATTAGCTATTCACCTCAAAATATTATTTAATTAGCTAATATACACGTGGGTTTCTTAGAAAAAGTAATATTAATATTACTCATTTGCGGATAGCAAAAAAAGGGTCTAACTTAATGGATTTACAATATTTTACTTTTAGTCAACTCAATTAAGGTAAAATTCTTAGAGGTGGCAATTCGAACGGTCCGACTGGGTCCGTAGGGCTAACGCTATATTTCGGATTGGATCAAATTTTGATCGGGCCTAAAATTGATTGGCCTGACCCGATCTATTCTCCTATAATATACTAAGATTATAGGGTCGGCCTATCGGGCTTTTTTCCTATCGGACCTTCCCGGTCTGGCCAAAAATTACTTTAGTCAAGAATTCTATGGCCCAACCCATATAAAATATCGGGCCTCCTGAACCGGTCCATCGGGCGGGGTCGATTTTGCCAGCTCTAACAATCTTTATAAGTGGGTGGTTGTTAGTTGTACCCTTTATTAATCTATTAAACTCATCAATAATTTTATGACATCAAAATATTAATATAATTTTATAAGAGCCTACAAAAAGTAACTTTTATTGATAACTAACTATGAGTTTTTAAATATGATTTCTTTTATGGGATAAAAAATAGTATTAATGCATGACTCTTTTTATGGAATGGATGGAGTAAATAATATATCAACACTTGTTTTATTTAACAAGAAAAGAAAAAAAAAATTAAGATATTACAACACTTAGTACATAACGGCTTAATTGGACAATTGCATTAAGCCATATATTACATAATGTCTTAACAATTATATATAAAATGTGAATATACACCCTGCAAAAAAAAAAAAAAAAAAAAAAAAAGACGTAGTTTAGTGGAAGTTTGTTGATGCATTTTTTTTTATGTCTTAATAATACTGTAAAAATGTAAATTAAATAGATGTGTAGTTACATGGAAGTCTATTAAGGCATTTAGCTTTTTTGTGTCTTAATAGTATTGTAAAAAATGTACTAAGTGTCATAATTTAGTCTTTTTAAGACATTAGATTTGAAGTGCCTCAAAACAAGTGTAGTTATAGGCATTTTTTCTTGTAGTGAGCAGCGGATACAGTAGATCTAGCAGTCGAGAGCTCAAAGAAAAGAAATCGACACGAAAATAGGATTTCCTTCAAAAGAAATAAAGGAAAATCTAGAATCGCTTCAAATCAGCGAGGAACAAGAATCGGTTCTTCAAATACGCTCAAGAAAGCGAAGAAATCGAACAAACTAGAAAATCAAAATTGGCGCTCAAAGTCATCAATTGAATCAAATTAGGATCTAGTACCATTAACTGATACCATGTAGAAGCTTGTGAAAGATTTTGATTTTTACATAATTAAAAGTGGAAGAAAACCATTATTCTAGAGAGATGAAGAGTAGAGAGAGAAAAAATATTTATGAATAGTGAAGACAAAGCGTCACAGGTGTGTGTTTAATAGTCTTTATAAGCTGACGTTGTAACTGCTTAATAACAACTTAACAACTTATCTAACAATTAATAATATATTAGTTTATCTTTATTTTACAGAATAATAATAATAATAATAATAATAATAATAAAGCTAATAATATTAATATACCAACACAGGAGGATTTATAAAGCAGTAAACACAAAGTTGTTTGTAACTAACTTTTCTTCTAGAATGTTTAGCTAACTAACTTATCATCTCTAGAGTCAACAAGGTAGTGTTGACTACTGACATGGACTTGACTTGCATGGATTATGTGCATGTTGCTATTTGCTCATTATCCTCAACATGCTCTCCTTGCCATGAACTTGGTTAGCCATAGAGAAAATTGACGAAGCTGAATAAACTAAGTTGCAACTAGGGGCTTTGTGAGACTATCAGCTGCTAGTGACTCCGAAGGAACGAACCGTACATTAATCTCTCTGGATTGTATCTTCTCTCAGATGAAATGGATATCTATTTCAATGTGTTTCGTCCTAGCGTGATAAAATTGATTGGAAGCTAATGAGACTGCCCCACTATCACACCATAAAATAGATGGGCTTTCCAAGATTATGCCAAGCTCAGCGGACAAAGATCTTACCCATATCAATTATGTGGTAGCAACATGTATACTCCGATACTCAGATTTAGTGCTCGACCTAGCTACAACGTTCTGTTTCTTCGAGCTCGAACTGATTGGGTTGTTGCCGAGAAACACTCCAAAACCCCCTGTGGATCTTCTATCATCTGGTCAAAAAGCCCAATCAGCATTCCAACATCATTTAAGAAGCAGCCGTTGTGTGGGAGTAATCTATATGCCATCAGAAGAAGTACCCTTAAGATACCTCAAAATCTGTTTGCAAGCCTTCCACTGGTTTACAGTGGGCTTTTGCAGGAGCTGACCAAGCTTGTTGGTTGAGTAGGAAACATCAAGCATTGTAATGGACAAGTATTGCAATTCTCCTATTACACTTCTATAAAGAGATGGGTTTTCAAAAGTTGCACTGTCAGAGAGTGACAATTTTTTGCCAAAGGCAAAATGAGTATCACGAAGCTTGCACTTATCCATTGAAGTTTTCTGGAGCAAATCAAGAATACACTTTTGCTGGTGTAAGAACAATCTAGAGGAATTAAAATGAGCTTGGATGCCTAGGAAATAGCTGGCTTGCCCAAGATTCTTCAAGAAAAACGTGGATTTAATGTAACAGCTCGAATTTCCTTAAATATTTTAAAGACGCTTTTCAAAATAAATAAGAAAGAATACATTTTTGAGACTGTTTGGAAAATATAAGTTATTAAAAGGATATTAATACTTCAAAAATAAAATCATTAAACTTCGATTAATATAGAGTAAGCCCTTCATAAATTTAAATTCACCGAAATTCCATTTAAATGTGCAGAAATAAATAACTAGAACAATATTTTTATTAATATTAACCAAATCATGTAAGTCAACCCATAAATAAAGTGAGTTAATTTGTCGTTCATCTATATGTAGTCTTGTATAAATACATATATATAAATGAACGACAAATTTCTAATATACATATAATACATATGGACTACACTTCATATATATATTAACCATGCACATACACGCACAATCTTAGAATAAGCTCTTTAGACCTTATTAACTAAACGCATAGAGTATTAGGGAAATGGGATAAACACGGTGTTATACTCACAAGATCGGTACAAGTGACCGCGAATTATACTATCCTAGTGATTAATTCACTATTAGCTACTAGTGGACATAAATTCGTAACGATTATGTATAACGACAATGACTTAGCGATGATTATGTGATTAACTACCTAGGTAATCAATCCACACAACAATTCACATAAGAATTTATATAAGCATGAATAGCATAAAACGTTTCAAAACATAAAATGTTGAACAATTACTATAAGAATTACAAAATTGTCAAACTAGGGTTCAACATTGATTATAGACTGAAATAAAAAGGCTAGCCACTCATGGATATAACTAAAGACATAATTGTGTTGATAAGTATAAAACTAAAACAAACTAGAAAGACAAAATTGAGAATTGTAGAATGTTGATTGCTCGTCTCCTCCGGAGTGCTCCAAAATCCAAGCTCCATGTCTCCTTTGATGTCTAGAGCCTTCGGGTATTTATAGATGTACATCTCTAGGATAAAGAGGGAGAAAATCTAATTGGAATAGGAAAATTCGTCCAAAGCTCATCTTTTAGCTTGCGGGGCAAGTAATGGGCCGACACTGCATTACTTTTTCAACTTCAAAGCTGTTTTTAGGGTCTTTCGTTCATTTTTGGGTTTTTCCTCTTTCTAGCAAAGTCTTAGCTCTTTAAATCAACTTTCCAATGTCACTAATTTCACCTTCATTGGACTTGTGGATATCAATATATGGACAAAATACTAGAGGTATGTCAAGCTGACGGAAAACTTCACTTTCGGGAAGCTTTTCATCGCGCCCGTGAAGGTAGGTCACGACTGCGGAGACTTCACAGGGCTTTAGCCTTTTCTAGCGTGCTTTTGTCATGGCCGTAAAGGAGTGTCATGGCCGTGATTGGCCTTTTCGCCCCTGGCTCGATTTTTCTTCGCTTTGAACTTTCCGAGACTCATTTCTTCGTCTATCCTTAGTCGAATGCAATTTATTGGGCTTAAATCACCTGAATATCTCTAAAATAAGTCCACAAGTGTAAAAAAAAACAATAATACAAATATAAGCCATTCACGGTCGATTATGCATGCAAATGCCATTAAATGAACACTTAAGTCGACCTAATATGCATGCATAAACATGTGTACCACATATGATCAAAATATTGTGTGTATTATATAATAATTTTCTAAAAGACACTAAATGCTAGTCGGACGGTAGACTTGGGTCTAGCGTCTAATTAGGGCTTAGGCGGGATCTAGGCGACATTAAACAGGGAAGGGTTAGGAGAAAACGTAGGTGGTTGATGACAGTCTAGCGCCTAGATGGATTTCAATCAAAGATAGAAGGAGAACTTTAGAACACAAGTATATATATTTATACAAAAATTATAACAAAATATGCGCTCGTATTATAGTTGATATACTTATATTATTTATTATATTTTTAAATATATATGTATAATTTAATAATGTCTTTGTATGTTAAACAATATACATCATGTTATAAATATTAACATTTAATATCTGTATATATACCCATGATATATAGCAATATATAAAATGTTAAGAAAAATCATACATATTACAGAAACGAGAAATAATTGGATTAGCGCGAGTGAAGTGTTTCTTCTATTAATATTTGAGCGATATTACGAGTATTATATACAATTAATAATGAATAAAGCTTGGGAAAAGATTAGGAAGAATGAGCTAAAAATGGATTGTTTCAGCCCAAACAGAAAGATAACTTTTAAGTGACAGGGGTTGGCTGGACTTAATGATGGGAGAGGGCTGCAATTAAAAATCCAAGGCATAAAGTGAGGCAACAAGGGCTTTGCATTGGGCTGAAGCCTAGTGTTGCCCTAAGGCAGATCCACTTATGCAAAAGGGTAGGTTAAAAAGTTTATTAGGTTGAAAACTTCACATTCCATTTCCTTTAGATTGATGAAGACTATCTTATTTTAATTATTCTCACTTGTCGGAAAGGGCTACAATAATAGAATAACGTCGAGAGCAGCTATCGATCCACGGATAGGATAGAGCTACTAACATAGAAAGTTACTGGTTTGTGAAAGCCACCGACCACAAAAACAACTCGTTTAATAATTTTGTATTTTTATTATCAAAAGTATAAGGATCATACAGAGCTCGTTGAGTGGATTTTCCTATTGCAATTTTGGCTCATGAGGTTACTCCATAATAGTAAAAACAGTTGGAGGTATAATGATACCTTGATTTTATTTAATATGAAGCTCTAAATTGTCTCTCTTGAGAAGAGTCAAAATCAAATATGATGTGCAATTTTGTTTAGTTCTTTCCCAAACACTCCTGCTTGTCTAATATCATGGGCGTGATAAGATAAAAATTGAGCCTTCATTTTATATTTTTTTAGACACTCCCTGCATGATTTTTTAATGAAGTTATGGATATAAATGATATAACTTGTGAATTAAAATTATGATTTATCTGTTTGGAATTTAGATTTAATTACGGACAGTTGCACCTCTTAATTTATCACCTGTACAGTGAGCTTGATTATGGGTCAAGGGTTAAAGTGTTTGGGGCAGTTACAGTAAGGGGGAATTGAATTATTTACATATAGTTTGTTATGTTACGACATGTTGGTCTGTGTTTTTTTAAAATTATTTTCGTAAATAAATGGGGAGAAAAATGTTGAGGTCCTCGACGCCATTGTCATGGTATCATATCAAGGGGAGTTTGAGATTTGTATTTATTTTTGTGCGATGTTTATTTTTGGGTTTCTAACAAAAAAAGCCAAAGGGGGGAGGAGATTTTTTGGATACTTTTTGTTGGCAACATTTTTGTCAAAATCCCTTATGTTATTTTTATTTAACTTATTGAACTTAGTAAATTTATTTTTCGTAATTAGTTGTGTTATAACATTTTATTATTATTATTTTTTTTTTTTTTTGTAGGCGGATCATAAGAAACGAATAAGGTTTGATGGGATATCTTCAAATATATAAATCCACGATAATTGGCTAACGAGTAATATGTGAAATTTTAAAGATTGAGGAGAGAGAAAGACGATACGTGTGGATAACGCTTAATCAAATAAGTTGCATGATTTTTATTGAGGATGTACACATGAGAAATGGATCATGGGATTGAGTTGAACAAGCTAAATTGAGAATGTATGCTTTTATATATATACATATATAATGCATGGCGGCGGTGTGGATAATTGGCAAGAGCAGATAGCTTATTTAGTTGATAAAAGAATTGTCAGTTTGATATTATTACGTTGTTTTCATAATTAGAATTATTGATTTTTGTAAGAAACAAGTTGTTCCCCGTAGAGGGTGGTGCGCATAACTTTAGTATCATTAGCGTTGAAAGATCTTCGGGATAAGGGACTTCAAGAGGGGTTTAGGAGAGCCATTTGGCCTTCAGTGGATTGTCGTGATAGTGTTGAGCAAGTTGACGAGAGTCACCCAGATTGTAAAACATATCGTTATTCGAAATATCAATAAGAAGAGGTCCTAGGGGTCTGAGGCATTCAGTCCCCGTGATTATTTAACCACTGTGTTTGTAAAAACAGATCTCCGGTGATGTCTCAAAATTTAAAAAGGAAAATATAATAAAAAACCTTATGAGTTAAAGAATAGTTACTGCGTCCTGAGTGTAAAGACAGAGTGAGCATATAAATGATGAGCTGAGGCCTGTGTTTAACACAGTTTCCTTAAAACTAATTCGTCCTCTCTTCACTGGTGTTAAGAGAATTATCAGACGTTAGTTTTCTAGGATACAACGGGTTTAGCAGGAATTGTAGCACACAGTATCGGCTCTACAACGACTAAAAAATTACCTGAACTGTATCACCAAGCAAAAGAGGTCCAAGGAAGTATACTGTAAACTGGAAGAGAGGAATAGTAATTGCAGAATAAATTTTCAAAACTGTGTCTAATTGAGTTGGAAGAGCTACTATTCATTGGCTCAAATGGGTTGTTAGAGTACCCACTACTTCTGTAGTTAATAAACATTAATACAGAAGTTACAAAAAGTTAATGGGAAAGATTAACAGCCCAAAAGTTGTACAACCATGCATATTGGAAAAATAAAATATCAAAAATTAACTTGCGGGGCGCCCCTCGACCGGACCGACATTCGTGTACACATGTAGCTTGGTCTGAGGCTTAAATCGACCCTTGATTTGCACTCACCCTGTGCTTGGGTGCGTGAGAGAGCCTATATGCTACACATTCACACACTCCTTAGAAGGAGAATTATATATATACTTGCCAATTTTGTACTATTTTCCAATGTAGGACAAACTCCCAAAACAACTTCAAGTGCTCCACTTTGAGCTTCAATTTCTCATTCATCCATTAGCCATTTTGGGCAAATGATATATAGTCTTGAACCTCTTCTGGAGGAGAGTACAATACAGTCTTAAAAATCCACGTTTATTATTGCATCCTACTTTAAATTGGGCCCGAATCGAGCTACTAAAAAAGGATCATTTTTCCAACAATCCCCAACATATATGAAAATTGACACAGTCTTAAATGCTCGGTGATATAAATCAACAGTTGAATCTTGCATAGGACAGACAACACATTTACTTGACTAGCTAACAGTAGATATGGTGTCCTTGAACTGATCCGCCTTTTGTGTAAATGATGATATGCTTCACATAGGATTCTCCCTAACACATTTCAGTTCCTATAGTTATGTTTGTTTCAGCCTTAAACAGTTTCCTGCGTCTGCAAGAGTTTCTGGGAATTGAGCCTTTTAAAATTTCCTTTGAAACATCCCTCTTGTCTCTTACATAAGTGATTCTTAACTAAGAGGAACCCGTATTACCCCGCTCAAACAAATGTGTAAAATTCATTAAAAGCCTCAAGCTTAACCTTATCCGCACGGACATCACTATTTCATCTGAGGAATGGGCTTGAGACTGATCCCCACAATGATCTCTGAGTTTTAACAAATTAGGTTGTCCCATAGAATCTAGACCTTGGGATCTCTAACAACTAGGTTGGGCTTCCATTGCCTCAACTCTTTCTTTCAAAGGCTTTAACCCTAGTCCCCTTGATGATTTTGCAACACTCTCTATTTAACCCTTTGGTAAACGGATCCGCTATATTATCTTTAGATTTTACAAAATTAATAGAGACTACGCCAGTCGAAAGTAGTTGTCTAATGGTATTATATCGATGACGTATATGTCTAGATTTACCATTGTACATATTGCTTTTTGCTCTCCCATGTATATAGATTGCTGGCACATGCTTAGGCCACACTAGAATATCTTCTAAGAACTGTCAAAACCACTAAGCTTCTTCTCCACAGTTGTGTAGATAAATAAATTCTGAGTCCATCGTGAACCTTGCAATAACCCTTTTCTTAGAAGACTTCCACGATATTGCTACACCACCTAAAGGTAACACATATCCACTCGTTTGACTTTTGAGTCCTTCATATCTAATATCTAGTTTGGATCATTCTAGCTTTCATAGGGATGGCAATGGGGGCTGGTCGGGACGGGTACTTGAATATCCATGCCTGCCCCATCCTTCGAATGAGGCGGGGCGACCCGCTACGGGTCACAGGTCAGTAGAGGTCGACTCATTATTTTTGAAAAATAAATAAAATTTAGTTACTGTAATTTAAAATAAATGTTGACTTAATACATTCTATACAAATATTATTTCAAAGAGCCATCGTAAACAATAAAAAGATAATAAATGCTTAAAATACATTTATAATCCTATTTTGTAATATTTATTTATGTGTTTAAACTTAATTAATAATTTTTAAGTTGTATGTTGCCTGATATTTGGTATTATTTGATACATGTTATTATTATAAACAATGTGTGATTATTACATACTATATATTAAATTGATTTATTTATGTTAATAACACCTTATGTACATATTACTGCCAAGTAGGGCATGACAGGGCGAGGGCATGACCCATGCCTGCCCCGTCCCGCCACGGGTCATAGGACGGAGCAACCCATATGCCTTGGGTTAGGGCGGGTCAGATCGAAATCGCCATTCCTAAGCCTTCAACTACAGTCGGATACCTAGTATAGTGCAGTCCAAAACCACGAGTATATCTCAAGTATTTAAGTCCTCTCACAATTGCTTTCTAGTGATCACATCCTGAATTACTCGTGTATCTTCTCAACTTGCTCACATTGAATGTTATGGCTAGTCTCATACGACTCATTAAGTACATTAGACTCCCAATTATTCTCGAGTACTCGACTTGAGAAACATTTTCTCCTCTATTTTTCGATAGAGTAAATCTATCAGGGTTCTAGCGAAGGAAGTGTCATCCTTTTTGAACTTCTCAAGGATTTCATCAATGTAATGAGATTGACTCAAAACAAGTCCTTCAAGTGATCTATGGATTTTTAACCCAAGAATCACATCGGCTAGATCCATATTTTTCATGTCGAATCTTGAATTCAACATATTTTTTGTGGGTTTGATCAACTTGGCATTGCTATCAATGATAAACATGTAAAGACATAGGATAACATAACCATTTTCTGTACTTTTCACATATACACATCTATCACACTCATTGATCATAAATCCACGACTCATCATGGCATTATCTAACTTTTCATGCCATTATTTTGGTGCTTGTTTTAAACCCTATAATGACTTCACCAATTTACGAACTTTATTCTACTGTTCGGGAGTAGATAAACCCTCAGGTTGTTCTATATAAATTTCTTCCTCCAAATATCCATTGAGGAAAGCAATCTTGACATCCATTTGATGCACTTCAAGATTTCTCAAGGCTGCAATGTCTAAAACCATTCTTATGGAAGTTATTCTTGTCACAGTAGAATAAGTGTCAAATACTCAAGGCTTTCTCTTTGCATGTGACCTTTGATCACAAGTCTTGCCTTGTATTTATCGATTGACCTATCTACTTTCATGTTTAATTTGAAAATCCATTTATGTCCTGGTGGTTTACTTCCCAGAGGAAGATCGACTAGCTCCCAAGTATGATTTTGCAGAATAAAATTAATCTTACTTTGAATGTCCTATTTCCCTGACAAATTTATGGCTTCTGAGAAACTTTGAGGTTTGCTTTCAAGCATATAGGTAAGGGAATCTAGACCAATGGTCTTTTCAATCCTTTCTCTTTTACTTCTTCTAGGCTCAACCTTAATTTCTTTGCCTTGCTGTTCGTCCACTTTTTCCACAATCTTACTGGTGGAGGCTACTCCCACTTGAGTTTTATAAGGAAACACGTGATCAAATAATTATGCATTTTGAGACTCCATTATCGTGTTCTTGTGTACGTAAACCATCCAATGAATACACAATCAATGGTTTTTGGTCCAACCTTTACCTTTTTGGGTAAAGGTATGACCACCTTAGCAAGACATAACACTTTCACGTATTTGTAGGATGGTGATCTCCCGTGCATAGCTCATACGGACTTTTATCCACCTCTTTCTGAGGGACCTTATTTAGAAGGTATTTAGTTGACAACACATCCCCCTACATGTGCTGGGGTAACCCAAAACTCAATAACAATGCATTCATCATTTCTAAAGTCCTATTCTTACATTCGACAATGCCATTTTGTAGATATGAATAAGCTACGGCGGTTTTATGTTGCAGTTTCATGCTTGATTCTGTGTTGAGCACAAAGATCAACAAATAAAGATAAGGTGCAGTGGTTTCATGCTTGATTCCATGTTGAGCACAAATATCAGTAAACAGAGATTCATACTCTTCTCCCCTATCACTTCGTAGTACCTAAATTCTTTTTATTAAGTTGATTTTCAACTTGACTCTTGTAGAGAATCAACTTTTCTACAACTTCATCTTTATGTTTTAGAAGATACACATAACAATATTTAGTGTAGTCATCCACAAAAGTAATAAAATATTTATTTCCACCAAATGTTTGCATAGCTTTTACAATCTGGCCCGTTCCTACAAACATCCCATTCTTAGACAAAATAACCTTATCGGACTCAAACACGATACGAAAGCCATGCATGTTCAACAACGAGCCAGACAACTAAACTCTTGTGAATCTGTGGCACATAGAGCACATTATTAAGAGTCAACTCCTTCCATGAAGTCATTCAAGACCACCTTGCCTTGATCTTTCACATCCGAAGTGGCAGAATTTTCCATATAGAGCTTTTCATCGTTCATACTTTCATCAAAGAAGTTGAAGAGCTCCTTGTTTGAATAAATACGACGGGTAGCACTTGTGTCGATCCACCATTCACATGGGTTTGAAACCACCAAGTTCACTTGCGAGACCACCACCGTAAGATGCATGTCGTCAATATCTTTCATGATCCCATCCACCATATTAGCCTCTTGTTCTTCTTCTTCAGTTTTCTACACTCTGCAGCATGGCGACCCTGTTTGTCACAATTAAAGTAGTTGCCGGTAAATTTCTTCTTGAAATTTTGTTTCTTTGGTCCTATAACACCCTTGCCAATCGGGACAAGATTTCTTCTTGAATTTCCTCCTTGAGCCTTCACCATGCCCAACAATGTTGGCCTTAACCACTTCCCTAGTGAACTTCTTCTCTAAACCCCTATTGTCCTATTCAATGCGAAGTCGAACAACAAGTTCCTCAATGTTCATTTTTTTTCCTTTGTGTTTCAAGTAGTTTTTGAAATCCTTCCAAGCAGGTGTAGCTTCTCGATAATACCGGCCACTTGGAAAGTTTCTCTCAACACCATTCATTTCAAATGAATTTCGTGCAAGATGACTTGAAGCTCTTGCACTTGGCTTATGACGGTCTTTGAGTCAACCATCTTGTAATCGAGGAAGCGACCGACAATGAATTTTTTGGCCCCGACATCCTCTGTCTTGTATTTCTTATCAAGGGAGTCCGAATGTATCTTAGCCGATTTCATTGAGCTATACACATTGTATAGCGAATATGCTAAGCCATTCATCACATAATGCCGACACAGGAAGTCGGAATGCCTCCAAGCATCAAGCGCGTCGACAACTTGAACATCGGCATCTTCACCCAACTTGGGCGAATCCTCGGTCAAGAACCTCACAAGGTTCAAAGTAGTTAGGTAGAAGAGCATTTTTCGTTGCCACATTTTAAAGTTAAAACCACTGAACTTCTCCGATTTATCCGTATGATTAATTGGAATATTCATCATAGGAGGCATGTGGGCAAGAGGGACAGTGGGAACAGTGATAGTTGGTGGAGGCAGATTACCCGCCGTGAGGGCAGTGTTAGTAGCATCAACAGGAGTGTTGTTCGAAGCCATCAGAAAATTAGTTTTAAGCTTGTTATACAACAAAAATGAGGTTGATGGCTATGAAATATGATGAACCGAGGCCTGTGTTAAACATATTATATTTAAAACTAATTCGTCCCCTATTCACCGGTGCTAAGAGAATTACCAGACGTTAGTTTCCAAGGAACAATGGGTTTAGTAGAAACTATAGCACATAGTATTGGCTCTACAACGAACTAAAAAATTGTCTGAACTGTATCACCAAGCAAAAAAGGGCCAAGAAAGTATACTGTATACTGGAAGAGAGGAATAGCAATTGCATGAATAAATTTTAGGAACTGTTGTTGAATGAGTTGGAATAATTACTATTCATATGCTCAAAAGGGATGTTGGAGCATCCACTACATCTGTAGTTAAAATCAACATTTATACAAAAGTTACAAAAAGTTAACGGGAAAAATGTGGAGAAGATTAACATGCAGAAAGTTATACAACCATGGATATTGGAAAAATAAAATAGTAAAAATTGACTTGCGGGGCCACCCTTGACTGGACCGACATTTGTGTACGCAACGCTCTCGCATAAGTTTTTTGTTTGAGGCTCAAATCGGCCCTTGATTTGCACCCACCCTGCACTTGGGTACGCTAGAGAGAGCCTCTATGCTACACATCCATACACTCCTTAGAAGGAGAATTATATATATATATATATATATATATATATATATATCTATGTATATATATTTTGTACCATTTTTCCAATATGGGACAAAGTCCTAAAGTAACTTCAAATGCTCTACTTTGAGCTTCGATTTCTCATTCAACCATAGTTGTTTGGGCAAATGATATATCGTCTCGAACCTTTTTCGGAGGAGAGTACGATACCATCTTAAAAGTCCACGTTTATTATTGGATCCCACTTTAAATTGGGCCCGAACCGGGCTGCCAAAAAATGGCCATTTTCCCAACATTTAGCAATATTTAGAAAAAACCAAAAGTAAAAAAAGAAAAAGCTACACCAAGGCTGCTACCAGATTCTGCTTGGGAAAAAGGTAAACATAATATTTTTGAAGCGTAAAATGCATTAGCTAACACCCTTTACGCTAAAAGCACATAAGTGCTTAAAAGCTAAAAGCACGTAAGTGCTTTAAAATCTTTTTCAAACATTACCTTAGTTCTAGGAGTAAAATTTCGAGGATTAGGAGAAGGTATGCACAAAATGTAAGTTTAATCACGCATTCATAATCGATATTATAAAATTAAACATGAATCTTTAAAAATTCATGATTTTTACATTCCAATGCGATATAAATTTAGGACACTAATCTTCAGGCGACATTAATTGATTTCTTGATTAGAAGAAATTGATTTCTCCATCCTGACCTTTGTTTTAGAACATAGCACTGAATGTCATCAATTATGTGATAGAAATATTGTAACTCTGGTTTATTTCTCCCAATTAGAATTGCTATCCATTTACATTCTATAAACGTGAAAACCATATCTTATCAACTATACATTAACCAAGACTTATCTGCAATTTTATTTATTTAAACCATAAAGATTTATAAAGTATCTTAATAAATTAATTTGATGACATGTAGACCACAAAAATGCTTTCACAAAATATCCATGACGCAAACAAATTGCGTCTAAAAGTACTTGGTGAAAAGGAAGACCTAAAACAGTACTAGTAAGCCATAAACTTGCAGATAGGGGTGGCAGAATTGCTGCGAGGACTCATCCTCATTGTGACTCTATGTTATTGGTTGGGAGTTTCTGATAAAATTGGGGACGGAAGAGTGAATGGGGATTCTTCCTTGTTTTTAGAGAGGATGTGATAGGAACATGATTCATACCCCTCCTGGCCGGTTCAGGAGAGGTAATGAGGATTCTCTGTTTTCTAGGGGACATGCGATGGGAACGAGATTCATACCCCTCCTTGTCCCTGCCCCCGCACAACACGATCATGCAAAATGGTGATCCTCGTTCTCAATTTATTTTTATTTTTTTAACTTATATATATACGCACACAAAAATACTTAGTACTTGAAATTATGTTATTTTTATGTGACTAGTAATTTGTTTATTTTTTATTTTTTCAACTTAGCACTATTTTATACCTATGATTAATGTTGTTACTTTATTTTCATATTTTTTGAAATGTTTATTTATTTTTGTTGTGTCGTTGCAGAATACAAATTAAATTTAGAGATTAAGAATAATTCAACAGGAAACTCGAATCCCCGCAATTATCTCGGTTTTCGAACGTGGAATCCACATTCCCAACCTGCACCTTTAAATGCAAATGGAATTTCTCATCCCGGACCCACATTTTTTTAATCGGAGAATTAAGCAGGGATAGGTTTCGAGGCAAAAAAATGAGGATGATGATGAGATACTCAATACCAGTCTCGACTCCGTTCACTACCGCCCCTACTTGCGGAGAATAACACAAGAAATCTTAATACACTAGAAGAAGGACCGCTAAATTTGTTTGTTTGTTTTGTTTCTTTTAATAATTGGAACTAACTAGATATTCTATTTATTTTCAAAGAGGAAAACCGCTGCTCTTCACAAACTAGAAAAAGATACTGCCGCTCTCTACAAATTAGAAAAGAATGACTACGTCTGGGAGCACTACCAAATCAGGAGATCTACTAATAATTTTGGTGATAGCAAATACAATGAATCAAATGATTATATATAAATAAAACTGGGTCTTAGCCATAAAAATTCATTCAACTCAAATATTGCTTTTAAAGGCTGCACCAACCCATCTTCATTCCGGGTCTGACAATTGACTTGACAACATTCTAATACATTATTAGCAAATAATTTTGGCTTTCCAAACATCAATCCACTTTTCTAAGCAATAAACCTTTATCCCCTAATTGAATTAGATTAAATTACAAAGTCTTATAAATATATATATGTACCTCAAGATAAGCGTAAAACAATTCCATTTCAATTTAAAAACTGAAGCATGAATGGAGAACTCGGTTTTAAGTGAACAAAATGGAGGTATGCATGATATTAGGGGTAGTAAGTCGTGCAGGTCTAGCTGTCACCGGCCAGTCCAACAAGGACCAAATCAATAAGGCGAGCTCGCGTAATAAGTTTATTTGATTAAAATGTTGACACATTAATAACCTGATAATCGAACCTGACCCGATAACTTATTAATACTTGTATGTAAACACTTGCTGTAATTGATTTTTGTGAAAAATACAACACAATTTTGAAATGCAAATAAGTAGCACATCCTTAGTCATTCCACTCACATAATGAACTAAAAAAAACAACAAATGTATTGAACAAAGGACACACTCATTAAAAAAATGCTTTGAAAATTCCTAGTGAACCTTCCACCTTTAGGCGGTTGGGGTTATACCCCATATCTGCAAATTCTTCTTCAATTAATTTTTTTCAAGAATCAATCAACTCCAACCTTTCTAAATAAATATCAAATATTAAAAAACATGATACTATAATTTTATAATTATCACAATTTGCAAATTTATTTACCTAAAGTGAAGTCCGGAAGTGCGGATGTATATGAAGTGAAGCGAATCGAATATCAGTACATTCAATTTGTATTCGTAAATTATAAAGAGTATATGTATTCTGATTCAAATTATCTTCGAAAATTATTTCTGATTCATATTCGGTCCGCTAAACATATTCAAATAATGTGAAATAACTCGAATATTCATATTTGAATATATAACCAATATCTTTTAAAATAATAATTATATAGTAATAATAATAAGTCTAAGTATAAGTTATAAAGTCAAACGAATCAAAGAGTACCCAAAGATATTCTAATAACTTCGAATATTTGTATTCTAATTTTATAAACTATCTTGTCAGAACCACATTTATATTATACATCTAATTAAATTGCATATCAAATTATGAACAAAAAATGTATTTATTATGTATAATTTGAATCTAATACCAAAAATACGAATCGAATATATAAATATTCGTATTGGTATTCGAAACATATAAGAATAATAAAATTGAGTCATATTCATATTTGAATTCTTATTTTCGAATTCGAATTAGGCTATTTGAGCCTCAAATCAGATAACAAAATTGCTTCGTATACATTCTTACGCGAAAGTGTTGACTACTTACAGTTTTGTCTAAAAATAAAAATGAATAAGTAAAATTATAATCTTATTAGGACATTATTTGGTTGTTTCGGATTAGTCTGATATGTGCGGAATTTTATTGTGCCTTATTGAAATTATCCAACAATGTCGAATCCGAAAGGTCTCGACCCAAATCCCAATAATATCCATATAACCAGGTCGTTCTGAAACTTACCACTCCATGTAATATTGAGATAAAGAAAAAAGAAAACCAAAAAAGAAAAACGTAAAAGATAATTAGGAAGAGAGGGTCCAAAGGGAGGAGCGGACGGTAATAGAAAGAAGAGGGACACTAAGGGGATATTTGGATTGGTATGATGCCATTCGGATTTGGCATGGCCCATACGCATTGTATTTCTCTTTACACCGGATGACCCATCCCTTCATATCCACACCTTATTACCTACATCTCATTTTACAATTTCCAACACACCTTTTACAATTTTCAATACACATCTTACCCTACTATATCCTTAAACTAAAATACCTTTTTGGATGTCCAATCCGTGAATGTGCCCTATCGGACGTGGCACATGCCACTAGATCACAAACCAAGTATCCCTAAGGTAGAGATAAGACATCAAGGAAAAAAAGTTCTTAGAAAATATAATTGAACACCTAGCAAATAGTTAGCCAAATTAATTACAAAAAATCAACTAACAGAATATTAAATATACTAAAATTAAACCGCATTCACATGTGTCTACGGGGAAAGACGTATGGGACGGGAAACATTGGTCCAAATAGTATCCCTACCCGAATTTCATATGAACTGGATTTCCCTTGCTGGAAATCCTATTGTAATGAATATTGACTCATACACATTCAGAGAATTAATCGCACGAAGAATCGGAGCACAGATTCAGTTCTTGAAGCTCAAAATCAGGAAGTTGGAAATTCTGTTAAGGAAAACGGTTATAACAGATTTTGACAACGGTTTTAGCTAAAACCGTTGTCTTTCAGTTTTACTTCAGAATTTGCAGTTTTTCTGTTATTTTTCTTGGAGCTGATATAAGGGGTTTTCTTTCCCGGTTTTTTAAATGCGATTGATTGAGAGGTCATTCCAGAGGATTCTCAGTTTATCTAGAGAGAGAATTGAGAGGATTGTAAAGAGAGAAACACAAGAGGGAGAGCTTGAAGTTTTGAGTTCATTTCTTGCGTTTTGGTTTCTTGGATCAATCCTGTTTCATTGGATGATCTTGTAATTCCTGTACTGTTCTTGATCGTGATTATAGTGGTGATCTTCTCTGCTCCGTGGATGTAGACTTTCCAAGTCGAACCACGTAAATTGTTTTGTGTTCATTTGTTTTTCTGTTTTCTGTTTCTTTGAAATCATTTTTGTGATTCAATTGTTTCCCAACACCTATTATCATGGCAAGTTAATATTTTTTATGGTATTATTTACTTTTCATCTCTTATCCCATATTATTTAAATTTCCACTTAATATTTTACTGAAAATGAAAAGTAAAAATAACATAGATGAGATAAGATCTTATTTGTTTCTTCTTTTGGTTTTCATTTTGCTTCAATAACTTCAAATATGTGGCTAATCAAATCCTTGTTTATGTTATGTTGTTTTTGAAAACATAATTTCAAATTTTTTTATGAAGAAAACTTATCACAAACATCTATACGGTAAACTTGTGAACCAAATTAAGGGTAAAAAAGAAAAAAAAGAAGAATCATAAAAAATGAGAGACGTCAAATGGCCTGCTCGGCTCAACCCGGATCAAGTCTTGAAAAGCACCCTCTCCAAAGATTTATGATCAAAAGCTCTACAAGACTACAATAGGGGCTTAAAAGTTCAAGTTTAGCGTTAGACCTCAAAGGTAAAGGGTTAAGGCATATAGGATATGTTTGTTTAGGGATTTATCTGTCCATATGGAGGATGTGACGATCTAATTGAAATATTTTTCTTAATTATTACTCCCTTCGTCCCGCCTTAATTTGTACACTTTTCTTTTTCGGCTGTCCTACCCTATTTTGCACACTTCCAAAATGGAAAGAAATCTTATAATGTCCACCCTTAAAATCTCCACATTTGAAAAAATCAACTAAAAAGTAAAAAACTGTTTTGTCTTAATATATGTGCCGGAACAGGTGTGCAAATTAGATCGAGACGGAGGAAGTATTTAATACTTCTAAGGATGATAAGAAAATATGTTATAAAATTTACCACATTGTAACACAAAATAAATATTAAATTTTAAATTCATACAATCAAAAGTTTCACGTTCTACTTAATTTATAAACAAACATATCTATAAGTTTACAATTCTTTTTCTTGTCTTTGTTTCAAACTCCACAATTAATATGTTTACATTATTAAATTTCATTGTCTTTGTATTTTTAGCAAAAAGAAAAAAAGAAAAAGGATTCAACACAATATATTTATTAAAAAATATAGAAAACTCAATTTATAAAGAGTGATAAGAGTATAAAGCAGCAAAAAAATATAAGTTGACAGCAATAGTTCTCAACATTGTAGAACAAGAATAAACTTAATATTTTAGGAATAAGAAAAAGTAAATTTTAGAAGAAAACGTAAAAATCCAGATTGACGTGAAATTACATACATCATAACTTATTTATATAAAAATAAATATATAAAGATGGTCTGGGTGAATTTTATCCGAGGCTACAAGCCCAAAGGCGGGTGATGTAAAGGCCGGGGTAAACGTGTAAAAAGGACGCAAGAGTAGCACGGATGTGGAGCGTGCAACCCCCCTGACGACTACATTGCAGGAAGGAAATAAGAAAAAGAAATATATATATAAAAGCAAAAAAAGATTAGCAAATCCGATTATAATTTCCCCTCTCTCTCTCTTCTCTTTCCCCTGCTCAAGTTTTTCGCTCGCCACACCCCCCCTACTACTCAACTCTCACTTACATACGATTTACTCACCACTCAAAGCTCTTCTGTCTCTACAATTACCCGCCAAAAGGTTTATTTTTAAGTTTTTTAACGATTCCTAATTTCATTTTCCCCCCCTTTCTCTCTCTTTTTTCCCTCTCCCCATCCCCTAGGGTTTGTTTTCTCTCCCCCCTTATCTCTCCCTCTCATGGCTGTGTCGCCCCTCTCTCTTCTATGCAGGTTTTTCCGTGTTCGCCGTCGTCCATGCAGGTGTCGACGTGATTGTTCATTGTGGCTCCTTTTGTTGGATGGAATCCGCTGTTGAGGTTGTTGAATCCTCCGATGTGAGATCGGAGCCTGTCGGTGAGAAGAGGCCACCGCCGGAGGATTTGGATGGCTTGCCTAATAAAAAGAGTAGAGGAGGGAGCAACCGCCCTTTGCTTGGGGATGTAAAGAAGGTGGCTGAGATGGTCTTGGTGTTGGCTGCAATGGGGAAAATGAGGGGTGGGAAGGGGCCCAGTGATGTTGAGAAGGACTTAATGGTGGATGCCAGGAACAAATTGGCCAAGGTTTGCGAAGGTTTTGCACCTAAGGATGTGTTTCCTCGGGATGCTTTTGGGGGAGTGATTGAGGATTTGGGCCTCAATAAATTGAAGGAGCAGAGGCTAGGGTTTAGGCCTCCTAAAATGTCCATAGCTGAGAAGTTACTGATTTCTAAAAGAAAGGTCTGTTATTTGATTTCAGTTATCCTGTCCTGTTTTTCATAACCTGGGAATCATTTTGTTTTTATGGCTGACGAAAATCAAGTTCAATGTGTGTGTATGTTCTTGTCACTCTTGAGGATGTTGAATTTGAATAGTATAAAAAATTTAAAATTTGAGTTCTATTTGAGCAACTTGGTTTCACGGAATTGGCCAATGGGTGAGCAGTTTTTAATTATTTGTGATGATGAATGCCTCATTATTTTCCATCTCTTTTTGGTGAGGGCCTCTCAATGCCTCATCCAGAGCATCTTTAATGTGCTATTGACTTTGCCAACTTGCTGTTTTTTATACCACTGAAGTAGAATTTCTTGCTTGAAAGGCCTTGGCGCTATTCAAGCAAATGTTATACATCAGAAATCTGAATCATTCATTCCATGCAAAAAGGTCTCTATTTTCTCCCAATGAATTATCATCTTGGTTTGACTATCCTTATGCTGCAGTTATAATCTCACCATGTGTACCTATTTTGAGTTTAGATTTATCCACTTCTTTCTTAGATGATTCTTCCAAATGAAACATGGCTAACAACTGATGATAATTCTTTGAATTAAGTTTAGGAGACTAGTTAAGTATCAGGGAAAAAGATAAAAAAGAAACTTATTATTGAATGGTTTTATTTAAAGACCAGGCTCCAACCTGGTCCGTGGATGAAAACACTGGATACTGTTTTTGAATCCAGGAAATTGTGATTTTAGAAACCATATGTACTTCATTCTTTTGATTAGGAATGTATTCGCAAACTGTGAATCTATTTGATTGTGTTCTGGAGAAAGAAGAGAATTTGTTGGGATGTAAACAAACATACTATGTATTTTTTAGTAAGTACTTTTTCTTCATCTTTTATAATAACTGAATTCGATTTGATGGTAGATTTGACTAGGCATATGTGGAAAAGAAAGAGTATGCCATATTAAATAGCTGAGTATTTAATAGAGATCTGAAAATTGATTATATTTTCTGGTGTAGCTATTGGAGAAGTTTCTTTATGCGTCTATATGAATTGGCAATATTACATAGGTGATCATAAAGTTTGTTAACAAGGTCTTTCTGAAATTTTCTGATACAGACAGTTAATTGTCACTATAAATTTAATTCCGTTTGTTTGCATGTCCATTTTCAATATACACTTTTTTTAAGTGGCTGAGGACTATTGTTTTCTATCCCCGTTTTCTTGGTTTATCAACAAGATCATAATAAATGGTATTCCTTGTGTTGAAGTTTTGTCGTGTACTCTGGACGATATATTTATAACTGCAGCATATAGAGTTTATTTTTGCCCTTTTCCTTCTGGTGAGAGTAAGATGTTATTTGTTATCCACCACAAACTAAAAGCTAACCTTTGCAGGATGTGGCTTCTTTATAGATTATTTGACTCTGCTGCCTTCTTGCCCAAAGAGCACCAACCAACACTTTCCAACCAATTTCTTTTTCTCCTGTTATTCTTTGTGTTATTTTATCAGCAATTTTCAAATTCATAGCTTCATCTTTCTTCTCAAATCTGTCAATCTTTCTTTAACTTGTCAGCCAATAGCTGACATACTACCGTTTTCTTTTGTATTACTAATATATCTAGTGGTTCTTATATTTATATAAATTTTTAAAGTCGAAAACCTAGTTGGAGTTTTCAATTCTTTCTTTTATTTTTTTATTTTTATTTTAATTCTTTCTACTGATAGTTATCTGACTATCGTGTCTGTGGGTGTGCTAGTCATTATCCTTGCAATAGTTATGTGTGAGCTATAATAGATGTTTCTACTATGGAGAAAACATGAATCTATGTGTACTATCAACAGAGTTGCCATTATTTCAGTAATGCAAACTGAAGTTCAAATTACCCCTTCTAATAATATATGACCATTTTTGTATTTTGATGACACACTGAGATAGCCTTGCAAGATGTTAGCCAATTAGAATTTGAAATATGTACTGTTTACAATGGTTACTTAAACTCTGGACCATCTCCAATGTGTTCCTCCTTTGCACGATTCGGATGGAAGAGATTGGAAGTTAAGCTACAGAATTTATACATCTAAAAATGCTTCTTGAGACTTTTGTTATGAAGTGGGACTAACTTAATAAAATTATATGCAAGAACCACCAGATGGATCCTCAATGTTGCATTTGGGTATCGGACATATGATGAAGAGTTTAATATGATCTGAACACCACAGAATTTTGGAAAGTCTGCATTTGAAAGTTTCAGCAAACTTTTGTACTAAATATGTGAAGTTAGACTCCTTATGCTATGCACATGATGTAATCAATGCTGAGTTTTAGGTGAAACTGCCATAGTTTTAGCAATAGAGCAGTAACAAAGAGAAGCAAAATGAAAATATAAGCCCTGAAATGCAATTAAGTTTCATTAATTGTAACTGCATGCCTGTTGCTCCTTATTTTGTTAAACCATTGTCCACATGCACTGTTCATGTAATCAGCTTGTGTGATCTGAAATTCTGCTAGGAAGCTTGTACAGGGTGTACTAGTTTTAATGTTCATCATGACAATGCTTCTTTTTGCTCTTGTCTGCCGTGAATTTGATTGTGTGCTTTAACTGGGCTGGATGCTTTTGTTTGCATATTTCAGGTGCCTTTAATTTTAAATAGGATTTCTATATATGGTAATACCTGCAAAATATGCGTTACGCCTTAATAATTATTTTTCTTTCTTTGTTAGATGGAAAAAGCTGAAGATTTTTCTCTGCCATCCAATACGCATTCATCTCGTCTGCATTCGAACTCTGGTACAGCTGTTGAAAGTCGTAATGCTCCACATCCAGTTCGAACGCCTCAGCTAGATAAGTCAAGTCACCTGTCAGCATCTTCTGGAAGCTTCCAGTCGGCTTCACCATTGACCCATAGTACTACAGTAAATTCTACACCTTTACCATATCAGCTTCCGACTAGTGAGATTAGACCAATCGTTTCCAGCACATTGCCCTCTAGCCATTTGAATTCAGCAGGATTACCTAGAGTCGACCGGCCGCCGCACCTCAGATCGGAGGGAAGACCAAATGGCTCTTCACACTTATCACATGCCCATGGTAAGACAAGTCTTTCTTATAGTTGCAGAAGAATGTTGCTTTCGTTTTGCTATGATTATGAGAGTAAGATCTGTGCTGAATAAGTGGCTCTTATGTGCTTCCAAATTCCAGTGGCTAATCTTTTGCAGAAGGTCTTGTTCCTCTAGCATTAATATCCGTCTTTTTGATACTTTCGATTGCCTTTTAAATGGAAATGACTATATGACATAATCAACTGCAGATTCTCATTCTATATAATAAGCTATCTTCTGTTAGAATACTCGTCATTGCTGTATTCTCAAAATTGCCGACACATTGTATTGCCATTTTATTCTACACTTTGTTTAGTTGATATTCTAACTCTTATACTTCTCATGTTGTAGCAAATTACTCTGCTAACTCAACCGTGAGGACTCCAAGTTGGTCAGTGCAACCCCAGTCTGCTCTACCATCCAAAACTGGATCAGACAATAAGGTTGCTGTGAATATGTCGCTTAAGGTTGAGGGAGCTGCTGGTGTAAAATCTGGCTTGGCCCCTCAAACATCTAGGACAGTTGTTCCTCAGGCAATAGGAGGACCATCCTCACAAGGCATGAACCACGCTCAGCCTCCTCCTTTGGGAAATGCGCATGCTGAAATTTGTAAAATTGTGCAGAAATTATTGCAACCACGAGTTTCTGAACGGCCTACTTGGATTCCACCTTCGAGGGACTATATGAATAAAGCTTTGACCTGTCAACTATGCATGTTGACGGCAACGGAGATAGATAGTATACTCATTTGTGATGCGTGTGAGAAAGGGTATCACTTAAAATGCCTCCCGCCCATTAATCAAAAGGGACTTCCAAGATTGGAGTGGCATTGTGCAAAGTGTTTATCTTTGACCAATGGTAAACCTTTGCCTCCTAAATACGGCCGTGTCATGAGAAACACGAATACACCAAAAATGTCATTGTCTTCCAATTCAGCTGCTATCCCATCCACTTCAAATAAAGCAATTGGTGCTTTGGATGAAAAGGTCGGCCAGCCCAATTCAATGGTCAATGGGAACACTATAATGGAAAACAGTCCTACTGGAGTTGTAGACAATAATTATAGCCAGCAGGCATCTGGGTATGAGAGACAGGAAAGTAAAGTGATGCAGGAGAATGTTAGTAGTAAGATGGATGGTAAAGTGTCCTCTGGAACGAACCTAGATAATTGGATGAGAACCTCAAGTCCTGCTAGCGTCTCATCCGTAAACTCGTTTTCTGAAAGAACCAGTGTTGATAAAGTTGCTGAATTGAAACCAGAATCTTCCGCAGAAACAGCGACAGTTCTTAGTTCATCTGATAAGTCGCATGCAGTTGCCAATGCTGTAGAAGCAAGTCCAATAAAGCAATCCTTACAAAATCACGTAGTGGTGACGGAATCAAAAGAATCTCATGGTAATGAGTGTTATAACAATTCGAATCAATTAAAGGAGCAAGATGTTGCACATGATAATCCTTCAGGGGTTGCTGCTAGCACGGGGATCATGGACCAGGGTAGGTCTTCAGATGGCTTGTATACTGTCAATTGGGTTGGTGACCCAGTTCAGACTTTGGAAGAGAAAGTCTATTATGCATCTTGCTGCATCAATGGACATCTCTATAAAGCAACTGATCATCTTCTTATTCGTTTTGAAAATGGCAAACTTATACCTTCTAAGCTACAGGTAAACAGTCCTTTTTGTATTGATGTTTGATGAATATGTTCCACATAATCTTCTTATTACATACCCAAATGTATCACTTGGTGTCAAAAGTAGGTATAATTGGGTATCCCGTTTAATCTTTTTGGGGTGGAAAATCATACATATTTGTTTTTTTTGTTTGGTGTATTGGACCAGCGTCTTTGCTTGACTAAACTTTGGTATTGAAAACCTGAAAAGCCAAGTGCAATGTCCACAAAATGGATCTGGTTTGTGAGTTATGGTTGCTAATTTGGTGCATTAAGACAAAGTAACAATGTTCTGCTATTTACTATCTGACCTACAAGTTCAATTATACAATTTTTAAGCACTAGGACAGCTATATTTTAGGGAAAATTTTATGCAAAGTAGGTAAAATGATATCTTCAATTCTTCATCTGGACTTCACTAATCATTGTAGGTTTGACATTATTACACTGTCGCAAGAGTTGGTATTGCCTCAATGCTTAGATTTAGAGATCTTCATGAAAATGTAGATTTTATTGGCTATGCACCTGGCATTTATTGGTTTAATTTGACATGAATTCAGACTTGTACTACATACTTGATTGTGGATCTCTCGTGTACATTAATCTGTCTTTGTTTTCCTTCTTGCCAATGCATGCTACCACAGTCATCAATTTGGTGTTGCCAGTCACATTAGGCATGTGTTTGATTATTCACAATGCTGAAATGTTTATTCTTTAAATGTGTACTTCAGTTGAGACACCTTAATATTTAGCTGTACAAACTGGTTGCCTTGTGCAGAACAGAATGTTGTAGATTTGCTTCTGCAACTGCACCGTTATTATCAACTATTGAGGTTAATTAGAAGCTAACATTTGCAGGCTATGTGGGAGGACAAAAGTACTACGACGAAGTGGGTAATGGTAAATCAATGTTATTTTCCTAGTGATTTACCTGAGGCTGTTGGCCGTCCATGTGGCTTGGAAAGCAGTGAGGTGAAGTTCTATTTAGTTTGATTGTGTTTGGGAGTGCATTGTTTTCAATCCCATTATTCATGCATATTGTCTGTGTGCTGTTGAGTTCCTGACTATACTTGTCTGTTTCTTCTGAATCTGCAGGTTTACGAGTCTACTTGTGGTAGAGCCTTGATGGCAGGCTTAATAGATGGCCCTTGTGAAGTCCTTCCTCCTAGAAGATTTGCCGAAGAAACTGAAAGGAGAATCCGTTCAGGAAAACAAATTAGTGATAATTTGCCTCCAATTTTTCTGTGCAAGTGAGTTTATTGCGTTACGTTTCTCTATTCTCTACTACTCAGATATACTTGTCCAATATGGTAAAATTTGTGTGCGTGCTTTTAAGTATTCTGGTGATGTTTCAATTAATGTCATTTTTCACAGTTTTTCTTTCGTAGGGTTCTCGAGTATGGGATGGATACTACTTCCAAGTAATAATTAAAGTTTGTGAATTTGTTACTCTTCTAGATACCTATGGGTATGCACCATGTTGTAACGGTGTAATATAAGATGCATTTTTTACCTTGACCACATCCTTATCTGATATTTGATAGTGCTGAAAGTATATCTTATAAAAAAAGGATGGTGCTAAAAAGAATTTTGGTGGCATCGCTATTAAGAACCAAGATTCATAGCTATAAGGAGTTGCTTGCAGTGTAATTAGGCGACCTGTTGTAGAAGGCCCACCAAATTATTTCTATTATTCAGGAGAACCGAACGAAGCCTTTGACTCTATTCACATTTATACATTTGAGGCGTAGCTAATCTGAAAATTTTCACATTTTTTCACTAGTCTGAATCAATCTATATTTTAATTCCCAGATGGATTTATGATGAAGCAAAAGGGCTGTTCCGCGACATCTCCTGTTAAGTACAACGCAAACTATTAGGTAAGAGTACCTGGCTGACTCCTGTCTGTGCACATTCTTTTCTAGGGGTAAACACTAAATGTTTGTGTCCTTATATAACCATGTTTTACAATATTATTACTATTTTTGTTGTATTATTTGTTTGTTTGAAGGCTTTTACATTGTCCTCGGATTTACCGCTTCACCTTCAACATTGATTTAACAGGCAGGTTCCTGCACGGCCCCTCACTCCGAAGCAGGATGCTCAAAATCCAGTTTTGTGTACAATATGTAGCTCTAATTGTAGCCTGTAGACTGTATCATTTCATTATTAGGTGGATTTACATGGAGCCTTTTTTTTGTTCCGGGTCCCGGAACACACGTTAGTGCTCATTCGCCAGAACTACATTACATGATTGTTGGATGTAAATTTGACTAGTTATTTTTCCTTTGTACCCAATCATTTAAATATATTATTTTTTAATACGAGATTGCTTTGACGGCCCCAGGCCTGAGACTGCTAATCAAGCTAGATGAATTGAACTTGGGCTTTGATGTGGCCCAACTTGACAAATGATTTCCAAATAAAGATAAGGCATGTGGTTTCATAATTTGGACGGGCCGGGTTTTGTGGTGTTCCTGTGTCGACACATGAAATAGGTAACTTGTGGTACACAAAAACAGTAATGATGTGGCCGATTTCCTTTTAATAAGTGCAGAATGCACAATTTCCATGCACTAACCTTTTTCCAATATCTTGGAAGCCTATCCAAAGGCAGTTGAGCTACAGAAAAGTTTTATGTTAATAGACTATTAATTGAAGTGTGCTTGTCTTTGTGGTAGCAGTAATGGGGTAGAGTAATTACTGTGTCGGCTGCTTGAGGGAATGAAAAGCAGTTATCCTTCAAGTTGGTAGAAACTGGATGGATATTGGCTATTATTGTTGTAGTTATGTATGTTCCTTTAGTTCTACATGATTGGAATCATTGGATGCTTTGTACCAAGTACATTAGCTCAGGCTGCACAACCCAGAATAAAGAATCCTAACGAGTTAATAACTCCGTGACGTTTATGTTTCATCTTAAATTAAATAAGCGGATTAGAATGCATTTTGGACTAGCTGATCAGACAATACCTATTTTGATAAGTTCAATTCTATCCTATTTAAGCATTTGGATGATCCACCATATACTTGGAAAATGTATGGACTTAAAAAAATATAGCTATTAGATCTCCACACTTTCCTAGTGTAGAGTGACTCATCCAGTTGAGTGGTAACATATAGTTCTATGGGCTTAGGCCGTTGGGTTAGGCTGGGTAATCAAATGGAAGACACATTTTATTTGAGGATTGTTTTGGAAGTTATTTGACAGTGCGGGTGGAAATCCCGAGGTGTTGAAGATGAGGGTGCAGAATTAACGCGAATGAACCCTTGAATAACAAGTTAAATTAAGTGCAGCATTAAACGAACTGAAGGTGGAGGAATAGGGGATAGGGTCTATGGGGGTGTTGCCTGATAAATCCACAACAGAAAGTTAAAAGAGTTGAATAATAAGTGGAGAAGTGTTCCTTATATGACCTGCAAACTGGTCCTATTGGGAATGACAAAACTCAGGCCAGGCCTCTATCATAACCTAATATATGGATACAGAGGCCAGCCACCTATTAATTGTTTAGGTACACACTGATTGCCGCAACTCAATTACAGGGACGACAAAATCATCATTTTTACACACTACATCCCACCTTTTTGTCTTTTCTACATATTCATTACTACGTTATTACTCGCACAACATATGCATATATATATAACTATCAAACACATAGACTACTCTTGCTTTCTATTCTACCCATTATCACTCTCGACAATATTTTGATATCCATTTCGTACGCTCAACTTTTTTATCCTATATTTCCTGCTCTATTTTTATTTATTTTTCAAGTCAACTATGGTTGCACCAATATTTTTTTGTTAGGTGGGGTCCGTGTGAATTCATCCCAAATTCATTGTCAACTTACAAGATATTCTATTAATTGAGTAACAATCAATTTTCATTGTTGCACCAGTATTTGTGTTAAAGAAAAAAAAGTTAATTATAACTTTTCATATTCTTTGCAAAGTTTATGCTACAATATTCTTACCTAATCTCCCTCCAATCCAAAGAAAAATGTCGCTTTAGAGAATCTAAAAATGTTAAAAAAAAGTGTAGCGTTAGCAAAAAAATCATAATTTTTCCTATCTTATCCTAAATAACCTACTTAATTTAATTTATTATTGTCACAAAATATATCCCAATTAAATGAATTGTGTATGAATATAGTTGTCATTTCAACCAATTCTTAATTTTTCCAAATAAGTACTCCCTCCGTCCCAAGCTAATTGTCCTACCTTGGCCTGACACAGAGACTAAGAAAAAACAGATTTTGTGGAATCTTTGACTTTTTCAAAGGTGGAGATTGAATGTGGAGATTTTGATGGTGAATATTGTGGGAGAATTTGCCATTATGGGGTAGAACAATTAGCTTGGGACAAACAAATAAGACAAATAAGACAATTAGGCCGGGACAGAGGAAGTATAAGACAACACCTTTTATGAACCGGAGGGAGTACTAAAATAGGAGCTAAAAAGGAAAAAAAATGTGTTACTTGCAAAAGTCCTCCCAATCATTTTTCATTTCTCTTTTTTTTTTTTATTTTAATAATTTGTCTTTTACCTTCTAAGAATCTTATAATTTTTTCATCTCAATTCGTTTATTATGTCAAATATATCGAATTAATTCTCTTTTTACGATCTTCGATTTAATATCCATGATGCATATATATGATCAAAATATTTTTTCTAAGTAAATTACCTTTTTAGGTTGATTATGATATATTTCAATTTTTTAATTTTTTTGCACATAAGATAAGATGTCAGATAAGGACATGTTTTGGAAGGATTAAAACTTTTTTTAGAAGACTACATTTATTTACCTTATTTTTCATTTTCTTATCTTAATAATTTAGAATTGTTTGAGATTTTTTTTATTTTAAAGAAACAAGTTAAATTGATAACAATAACACAAATTTGTTAGGCCAACACTTTACCAAAGAAAAATTATTAGTGGAAGTGATTTGTTGGTTGAATTAGTTTGCTTATATTAATTTTCGTGGAAAGAAAAATTATATAACTACAAAAATAATAAGCTAATCACTTTTTATTTGAATACAACACGATAATATAATTTACCATCCCTTTGCTTGGGGAACTAATACGATTGTGATTTCTTATACCAATATTATGTGACTTCCAAAAAATAATTATTAGAAATATTTGATATTGTTTAATCCTTATATTTATATGTCATTATATTTATATGTTAATGTAAATATTACAAACACACTGATAAAATACTAGGGAGAGATAAATTTCAAATTCCAAGATCGTGTTTAAATTATTTAAAACATTCAACCACATCATATCTTACATTTAAATAATTAAATTAAAAAAATTTGTAAAAATCTAATTTATAGTTTCAATTTATGATAATACAAAATATCAAAAATAAAAAATAAAAAATAAAAAATAAATACATGTAGAATATGACATATAGAAGGAGGAAGAAAAAATGATCGGACAACAAATATTGAAAAACTAATTAACCCACACATGTCTATTTCGTATTCTCAAACAATATATTGAAAATAATTTTATTATATATTATTAATGTGAGAATATATCTGTCCTTTGCATTACACAGGTCGTCATCTAATTTTATAAAATTACTATGTCAAAACAGTTCAATATATAATTTTGTTAATATAATATTAGTAACATATGATAGTCTGAACTTTGAATGGACAAAATTTATTTTACTCGTTCGAGAATATGAGTACTCTTTCTGACTAAAATTTTAAAGCTTATTTCTAGGTGTATACACAGTAAGGTTTAGTTCATAGATCTAGTTTTTTTATCCAAACTTAGTTATGTTAAAAAAAAATACACAAAATCGTACTGAAAAGTTGGTACAGTACCGTGCATAGATTTAAATTTTTTATCCAAACTTTAGTTATATTTAAAAAAAAAAGATACACAAAATCGTACTGAAAAGTTGGTATAGTACCGTGCATTTTTTTTTTTGGGAATGTTTCGGCTAGGAAATTTGGACCTAACTGGACGGTCCAATTCAATTTAATTCGATGTAGATAATTGGAGATTTCATATTTTTAGGTACAAACTTAATTTAGATAAACCATATTCACATCTAATAAAAACAAAACAAATAGCATGACATATTAAGTAAATTAGTCCTCATAATATTATATCAATTATAGTTTGAAAAAATTAGTTTAATTTGGCTAAAAGACATGCTTATATTATTTCCTAATTTTTGTTTAATTTTTTTGTTATTATTATCATAGAATTTGACTAAAATGTGTACCTACTTTGATATAAAAGTATATTATATATATACAAAATGTCAAAAAATTTATGTTTAAATTTTGATGATAAAAAATCACAAAGTAGTAGGAACTAGTGCCCCCAAACATTTTATAAACTATTGTAATAGATAGGGCTAGTTTTCGCTCAGAAAAAATTCACAACAAGAAGATAAAAACAAAGTCATCGGTAGTGAACAACAAAAAGGTCTGCTGTAGGCAGATAGGTTCAATCGTTGTAAGAAACACTACAAACAGTAGTCAGCGTAAAGAACGCATACATCAATCAGCAGCATGACCCTATCATGCAATAATCGGGATCCTACAACAGACTAATGCAACAACCAACCAACAAAAGGGACAAAAGGTGACTAAGTTAGCGATTTCAAAATTAAAAAATAGCTAGCAGAAACATGAAGCATTCATGTACCGACTAAGCAATAACGTAAAGACATGTATCCTGATAAAAGTAAAAAGCAAGACTGCAGACTGAATTTGCCGCATCTAGTCTGATCTACTCTCATAGCTAAAGGACAACAATAGTTCTTTGCCTTGCAAAAACATTAAATGTCTAGGAGAATCTCTTTACCCTTAAACAAGGAGAAACCCTACTGCTATAAATAGAGAAAACTGAAGATCAAGATAAATAAGACTAACCAAGCAAACTTCTCATGATCTTACAAATGCTAAACTGCAAGATTCTCAAGCATCTATAAAGCAAATACTCGAGAAGCTCTCTCGATCTCGTCGTTTCTCACTAATGTTTGCCAATCTATAAAGTTATAGAAGAATGTTTAGAGGCATCTTCAAGTTGAAATATACACCCTACTCTAGAGAGTGGTATACTGGGAGTCAATCAGCGATTCAAGTAGACTAGGAAGCTCTCAGAAACTGATATAGCTAAAGATGTAGCCTTCATAGGATAGGTGAAAATTAGTTGTAAGTTTCAAGTTGAGACTTGGCTATCGTGTACTAAGGTTAATTGTTTGAGCAACCTAGTGAACTTTCCCTGTGTGTGACGAAAGAGTGAACGTAGAAATTATTACCCCCACATTCGTATCACTATACTTTCTTTTGTCTTTATTTTATGTATCTTTATATTTATTTTATAACTGCTTTTGTAACTTACTATTTTCTATTACTTTGATTTGAAAACTAGTGCAGTCCACTGTGCATAAAACTCATAAGAGATGCTTGTTGTATGTTTCAAAGAGAACAACTTGATGTGAGCTTATTGCTTTGTAGGAATCTACCGCCGCAAGCTTTGTTGTAAGGGCGCGTTCCTTACAGCTTATAGTAGTTACTGCCCACTGTTTATTTATTTATTTATTTATTTATTTTTTTTTTAATAAAAAAAGACTAGAGGTTTATTCATCCCCTCTAAACCTCTACCACTTGGGACCAACAAGTGGTATTAGAGTAGTTGGTTTCACACTCAAACGTCTTTGGTAGCCTAACCAGATTTAAAAGTGTTTTCAAAGTCACATTTGCATAAAAAAACCCTATTTTTTGAAAAATAGTTACAATAATGGAAAGCTCTTCTTCTAAAAGCTCAAATGTTTCTCTTTGAGGAGTATGAGGACAGGGCTATTAGGACGCACACACGTCTTTTGTCCATGCATGATGAATTATGGATGATCATTACAAAAGGTCCACCAGTAATTAATAATTATGAATGTGAATACATCTATTAGAATGGATGGTGATCCATCTCCTCCCGTTATGGAAAAAATACGTCATGATTAGACTGCTGATGAGTAAAGGAGATCCAAGTTGGACAAACTGGTGAAGAACACTCTCTTTCCAGGTTGGACAAGAGAACTTTCAGTAAAGTCAAGATATGCAAGATTGCTACGGCTATCTGGGGTTTGCTGAGAGAGATTTGCGTAGGCTCAGATCTACTTCGAGAGAACAAGGTTGAAATTGCGACCCTGAACTTTGAGCTCTTCAAGGCCAAGCTTGGAGAATCTCTAAACAAGATAGATATGAAGTTTACAACAATTCTCAATGAGCTGGACTCGGCTGGGAAATTTTGCACTTAGATGGAGATTAACACAAAGCTACTGAGGACTCTTACACAGACTAGAACATTCGTACCATTCCGATGAGGAGTTCCAAGAAGCTTGGTAGAAAGTTTATCCATGAACTCTTTTTTGACGTAAAATCATTTGAATATGAAGTTTATTGGAAAAGGAGGTAAGGAGAAGAAAATGGTGCTATCACTAAAGCTCTTGTAGCCAACAACACACATAAGCAACTACAGATGATTCTTGTAACCACCATCATACCGCAACAACAACCATATTGTTGACAAGCCTAACGAGATGGCTCTTCTCATTATAAGATTTTACACGATTCATGAAGAAGAAACCCAGAGGCAGTCCACTTATGTCCTATCACACCAGAACAACAGAACCCCTACTGGTGACAAAGAAGACTACATATTTTGTTACAACTGCAAGAAGCCTGGACACTTTGCAAGAAGCTATCCACATCCTAAAGTGTACAAGTATCCTAAAGAAGTCAATAAGAAAATGAGAGAGAAGAGGATGATTGAGAAACCTCAGGTCAAGGCATTCCTAGGAGGTACAAAAATAATCAAAGCTATTCTACTTGCCTCCAAGGGACCTACAACTAATGAGGAGTCTGACTTCGAAAATAACAATTCATACTCTGATAGTAAATCCCTCGTTTGCTTCATGGAAAATGAGGTAGTTGCTCATGAAGATGTAATTCCTCCCATCACCTCGTCACTTACTGAGAATATGGACACTCAAAACTTGCTCACTTCGTTCAGATAGATTATGGCTTCCTTTGACCTATTCTATCAGTCATATGAAGAGCCGAAGGTTAAGAACATGAAACTTCTTGGAGAGAATATATCACTGACAACTAAAGTTGAAAAACTTATAGCTGAAGCAACTACCTGCAGCTATCTCCGAGAGGAAGTAAGCAAGTTGAATGAGAGTCCGATCCTTCATGAAAATAAGGAAAAATAATTCGTGTCTACCATCAGAACTTTTGTAGATCGTCTATGAATGTGGATGAGGTATTGAATGTCCAAAGGAATGTTTTGCCATGATAGAGATAGGTTTCTCAGATAAGTTAGTAAGCTAGTAAGTACTAGTGAGGATAAGACAAGCAAACGGCTCCCCAACAACAAAATGATGCACCTATAGGGGTATTCAACGCCCTTGTAGGGTAATCCAATCTGGAGTCAGGAGGTACACCTGACAAGGGGAAATCACCTGCTATACACCAACGAGGCAACAATGCTGTAGGAAACTGGAGCATACATTAAACCAAGCTTTCTGCAAGCAATGGAAACCTTCAACAACTTAAATCTATACAGTAGAAGACCAACCACACTGTTCCTAAGAAACCTAGGCACCATAAGGGTAATTCCAAGGACTACCAGTATGAAGAAGTTGATCGCTCTATTTTTCACTAGCTAAATCGCAAGTTTACGGTGTAGTAGCAGCCTAGTGCCAAGCAAGGTTGTACCCCTCAGAGATCAGTGAAGATGACCTAATCAGATAACTACGTCGATATTAGTACTAAAATATCTAGGTGAAATGAATTATGGTTAGTTTGGTTACTATCTTAATTAGTAAAGTCAATACCCTAAGGCCATAACAACATAATAATGAATAATAAATATGAATAAATGATATTCAATAATAAGAAAGCTATCTTAGGATTTCGATTTCAAAATCAATTACTAAGCAATCATAGACAATGAACATGCAGACACATATATCTATTCCATGGTTGCAGAAGGCGAAAAGCGGAGGCGGAGCGGTTTGGGGCCGCCTAGCGCCTAAACCGCCTAGGCGGCTCCAAGGCGGCGCCTAGAGAATTCCTCTATTTTTTCAAATTTAATTTTTACATATCTAATTTAAAAGTTTATACTTAAAGTAGACCAAATTTTACTGCAAGGTGTCACATAGTTAATTAATTATGCAAGATGGAATGAAAAGAGAGGCGACGGAGGAACTTGAATTGTGGGGGAGAGGGTTTTAACTTTTGTTTCATTTTTTCTGTCATTGGAATGAGGAGAGTGAGCATTTTAAATTTTATGTTTTATCTTTTTAATTTAATAAATTACTTCAAGTTAAAAAAACGATGGTGTTTTCAATAAAAAAATGATATAAAAAATAAAAATAGGACCTCCTAAGCCCGCCTAGCCTCGCCTAGGCGGCGTCTAGGCCCAAAAAGGCCTAGGGAAGGCGATTTGGGCAAAGGCGGAAAAAATTGGACGCGTCTAGCGCGTATGCGGCTGCCGAGACCGTCTTTTGCATCCATGATCTATCCTTAATTCATATGTTCCTATTGTCATAAGGCTTCGAGATTTGGTATCTCAAACCCCCTCCCAGAGGGCTTGAGGTGTAGATCATATACAACAGGCCAACCTCCTGGAAGAATTGTATAGGACTCTTAACAGTGCCTAAGAATTACCCCCATAATATTTCCTTTCCCTTCCAGTTTCTCAAACATATTATGTCGTGTGTTGTTTGACCATTAATATCCTCATCACTCAGTAGAGTTGGCAATCCGGCCCGTCCAGCCTAGCACGTCGGGTTGTGGTGTATGCTCAGGTCGGGCCTAGTGGGCCTGATAACCAATGGACTGGTAAATGTATAGCCCAGTCCGGCTCACCTCGGGGGCCAGCCCATCCAAATCACCTATTTCTTTTTTCCCTATCTAACGGTGTGAAGAACCTTGTTTAAGCTATATCAACTTTAGTAGCAGAAGTTAAGTTGTTCCATCTAGATCTTATCTAAACATCTAAATTCTAGTTCACAACATCATACACAAAGTTCCTCTCACCAAAACCAGAAAGCGCAATAGCCTACACTAATGGACTTGTGTACAATGAAAAACTTGGGCATGAAATTGAGCTACTTGTGATAAGCCATTCTCTTCAATACATTGTAATTTGATAAGTGCTTTAGAATACTCAGTTATGTCGATAATTTAGTTGTGGGAGACTGTGATACCCCGAATCTTTGAAACGCAATAAAATACATTGATTGCATTTTAAAATATTGTTACCAAATTTTATTTTATTTTATTTTAAATTGCAAAGTTATTTGATTTTATTTTGGCAAATAAGTGTGACCGCGGTGTACCAGGTCAACTGCACTCCTAGCACCGAAAGGATGAAAATTAAAAATATATAATTAACATCGGGTATAAGAAATAAGAAACATATTAAATTAAATTAACCTAACTAACTAACTAAACTATAAAACACGTAATAAATTATATACATATAACCTAACTAAAGTTAATAAATATATATATGATAAACCTATGTAGTATTTAGGTTATAAATAGTTAACATATTACCTGTTGTTGGAGAACAGGTTATACATTTCTAAAGTTAACATACTATATTTAGTAAAGAATCCCACATCGAAAACATTTCATAAAATTTCATACAAAACTTTATATAAATATGACGGTTACGGAGTATTAGGATTCAAGTAAAATAGAAACAAAAAACTGTTTATTATATATTGGATTTCCTTTAATTAGGAGGTCCTTATCAGTTTATTTTTGACAACGTTCGAACTGGTGTTTCCGGAGGTTGTCGTCCAGTGTCTAAAACTTTGGAGGTATGTCTTCTTTAATAGTTTTACTTTTCCATTATTTTATAGTTTATTTAAATTTAGGAATTTAATTGTTTTAAATAGATTAATATTTAGTTGTTTTCTTTTAGGTCGTATTAGGTAGTTGTTATTTTGCATGTTAGTTAATTTTAAGTATGTCTTAATTAATGTTGTCTGTAATTTAAATTTAATAGATAATTATGCTTCTTAGTTTAAAATTGTAATTTATAATAACTTGGCTTATATATTAAATATTGTAAAAGTAGATATAATCCAAAGAAAAGGATACCACATTAATTATTTTTAAAATATAACCAAACCCGATAAGTAATACTAATTAAACAAACAACATGTGCTTGGTGTAGTGCGGATCGGGCCTTGGGACATTTGCGACCTACCTTTAGTTTTTAAAGCAAGCAAACAAGGTGGGTGACTGGGCTATTTGTAAGTATATTATGCTACTGAACTTGTACTTGATAAATATGTTTGCCTTCGGGCTTATGATATGATACCTCTTAAGTCGTAAGATTGGCTTTTGAGTAGGGCTTGGGAGTCGTAAGATTGGCCCCCTAGTCTAGCAATATGGCTTTTGAGTTATAAGATGGACTCCTAAGTCAAGGATGTGTTTATTAGTGTGCACCTTTGTTAGTATAACTGCTTACAAAGTTCCCACTGAGTTTATACTCATGCCCATAATTTATTACAAATCTTCAGGTTAGTTGAGCAAGGTGGCGGGGCTGTTGCGGCAAAGGTCACCGGGTTCCTCCTTTTACCCGCAACTCAAAGATGTTTTTGCCACTTCTGTGTATATTAATAAGTTTGTGTGTATGCAAATCCGGGATTTGCATTTTCTTATAAACTTGGCACCACTAGTGTAAATATGTTTTGGCAGTATCTTATGGTCAATGAAATTTCTACTTTTATCCAATAAGTATTTTATGTCACGCTTTCGCACATTTTCTGATTTATTATTTAATCAAAAGAAAAGAAAATTTAGTAGCACTTTAATCCCGAGCTAATGGGATTGGGGTGCTACAGAGTGGTATCAGAGCGGGTCTACTTTTCTGTATACTCGATTTATAAAATAAAACCAAGGGGAACCGTGACTTTGCCAACAGACCGACACTCGCTCCAAGGTATGTATATTTTATTATGAGTTTTATATAAGTTCAAAAATGTTTTGTCCTCGAAACTTTTACTACCAATTAAGAAGCCAGATTAGAGACTGATCCATATTCCTTCTTTATGATAGGATGGTTCGAAGAAAACAAACTGCTAGAAAAACAGTAGTATATAGACAAAGAATACTCGCTAACAGAGATCTACCACCCGCAATGTCAGTCTACCGGAGGACCAGACAGGGTGAATATCAGAATATAGGCGAGTATATAAATATATTACGGAGACGTCGGAACAACGCCATACAAGAAGGACATCACATTACTGAGTACGAGGCTTCTATGCGCTTAGCAGACACTGTCCTCCCAAATTATAGAGATGTTGCCCATCGGTTATTGGACGAAATGCTTACGATAGATTCTACGGCTGGACTGACAATTAATTATGAACGTTTTAGTGTCCGCCTCGCTATGGTTATTAGAGAACGTCAAAGGTGCCTCGCAATTGCAGATCAGATGGAAATGGAGGCAGAGGAACAGAGGCAAAGGGCAAATCATTATGACGAGGTCGCCGCCAATAAGCGCTTAGAAGCTATTGCTGATGAACGTCTTGCCAAACGAGCTAATGGGATTGGGGTGCTACAGAGTGGTACAGTACTCAAACCATATTAAAGTACAAAAAGAAAACTTGAGACCCAACCTACTTGAATAGTCTGGGTGGGGAGGACTGGGGATTCGGGAATTTGAAAAAATAAAAGAAAAAAAGAAAGAGAGGGGAGGAGGAAGGAAGGAAGGGCTGGCCCGCGGCCCATGGGCTACTTCGGGCTGATGGGTCGAGCCTGGTGGGCCCGACGACCAATTGGGCCAGTAATTTTAGAGCCCGACCCACCTAAAATGTCGGGCGGACTGGGTCGATTCTGCCGGCTCTGCCTCTTGGACTACTGGATACTTGATTCGTGGGTGCTAGACTAGGTGACCAAGCTAACCTAACATCAACCCTAACGAAGCACAACAAGTAACAATTGAACGCATATAAATTACAGATAGTAATAAAAAAAACCTTCATTCTGGAACCCTAGGACATAAACAATTACTGCATACTAATATAAATGACAACAATAAAGGAAAATATTAACAATAAACTAAAATACTAATACTGTACCAAATATCGATGATGACGTGGCAACGTGCTTCTCCCAGATGCTCCGTTGCCACTCCTTCCTCTCTCCCGGCTCTTACTGACTCCTTCCCTCTTGTATAGAGTGTATATAATGATACCACTGAGTCCCATGATGTATTAGAGCCTTGGAGGTATTTATAGTAGTGTATAAACTAGGTTAAAGTGGGATAAAATTGGATAGGGTTAATTACCAAAAAAATCACGACCTTTGCTCCAATTTTCGATTGCAACATGACCTTTAAAACTTAGTAATACTAATCACCAACTTTGAAGTTTTTTTAATTACATCATGGATGATATTTTTTGACATCTGATTGTGTTGCCACCACCATCTTTGGATGCACCTCGGCGAGACCATCATTTACCCTCCATCAATTTTACAATTTGTCCCACTACCGCTAATTTGGAATGAAAGGCGTGACATAATAATTTTAATTACCGATTCAACTACAACTATAGTAATGTATGAAAAAATAATTTAAAGATGTAGGACGATCCCATCATGAATTATCTAATGGTAGTGGTGGTAACACAATTAGATATTAAAAAATCCGGCCAATGTTGTTATTGAGAAAAAGTTATAGTTGGTGACTGATATTGCTAAGTTTTAAAGGTTATGTTGCAATTGGAAATTAGACTAAAGGTCGTGATTTTTTTGATAATTAACATAATTGGATATGATCTTGAAATCACATAATAAAGCTTGTGGGTGCCTGGGACAAATGCACGACTGCCAAAGTTTTGCCCGGTCGAGCAAATGCCATCGGCTACACTGCTGGCCTACCTTCAAAACTATATTTGGAGATCTTTCGGTTGTAATTTGATATTGGATATTTTTTGTAAAGTTGTGGATATTTGAATGAGCTTTCTAATGCCATTAATATCTCCTCGATTAGATATGATGTAACTCAAATTATGAGCAAAATACTAGAGGTGTGTCATTTCAACAACTGGACTGTTTCTGCAAAACTTGACGTTCTTTTGGATTTATGCTATTTTGGAGAAGGAATAAGAAAATGTCATCAACATATAAGTTATATCTATCTCTTAGCTTGCCAAGGAATTAAGAATCATGTGAGTTTGACTTCTACATCAAACGCTAATGCTCATTCTCCTACAGCTGCGCAGTTTACTCCAATTTGCTCCTTTTTATTTTGGGTCGGTCCAACTCGTTTTGGGCCGGCCCAAGGTTCTTCTTGAGCTCAATTACTTCTAAATATCTTTCCAGACTCTCATTTCATACGCTCTTTATCAGGATTCCAGAAGTACTGCAAATTAGTCTGTTTTTGTTCAAAAAAAACTACAAAATAATTAAACAAGTGAAATTCGTCAAATTAATTTGCGTACTTTTGCACATTTATAGTTATGAATTAGTGCCTAAAAACACGTTAAATATGGAGTGTTCAGAGGTTCAAGTATTTCCTCAAGAGGTTAAATGTAATGGTCACAGTTCAACTAAACCTAGAAAATTATCGTCCCACAATACACTTAAGAATGAGAAACCTTCAAAAGTGTACATCATACAAGCTGCTCTTGTGCAGTAGCCTACTGCAATAGGAACCAACTGCACTTACATCAAGGTTACTACTGTAAGGAAGGCATGGGTTCCAAGAGGTACTAAAACTCAAGGATCCATACAACAATGGGTACCAAAGTCTATTTGACTATATTGTAGGTTAATTTGCCAGCTGGACATAGTGATATCTGGTATATTGATAGTGGATGTGCCTGGGATATGATTGGCAATATATGCGCCACTAAATGACTTTAAAGACTGTAGGAGACCCGAGGTGATTTTTGGGGACAATACCAAAGGAATCACCAAAGATGTTGGAACCTTCACAAAAGGCAAAGTCACTATTACAGATGTGTACTATGTCAAAGGCTTACATTGTAATATACTGAGCATAAACTAGTTCTGTAATGGATTTCAGTCAGAACATGTGCATGATCAAAGATGCCAAGACAAACCAGGTAAAGACTATCAACTATAGAGCAACTCACATGCTTCATAGCCAAAATCAATCCTCAACTCAGCGGAATTTGGCACAAAAGGAAGAGTCATATGAACTTCAAGACTATCAACTATGACTAAAGCTGAAATATGAACCTTGTTAGATGTAGAGATTCAACATGAATCCAACTAAGAAGGGGATTGATAATCAGAGGTTAGTAGATATTGTCAAATACTTCAACACACTGTAGATTGATGGATATTGCAAGCATGTTCAAGGTACAAGGAAGCAGTTGGATGCCTTCAGAAGGCAACTGCATTTAGGGAAAATCCCAAAGCAGAACGAACTCAAAGAACAGAAGAAGACTGGGAAGAGAATCTCTTCTCTAAAGAGTGTTGGCCGATGGAAGAGACAAACCTGAAGCATGATATGAGTATAAATTACTTTGAACATGTAATGTACAATTAGTGGTCGAGGTACAATGATGAAGACCTAATCAGATAAGGAGGCAAAATGATCACGATGAAATGAAAAGGGGGTAGAAGCAGGCATAAACAAAGAAGCCTAAGCAACACTATCATTCACATCAAAGGTGGAGAGGGTCTATTACTGTAAGAGTAAAAATATTATGCTGCTTCTATTTTCCATGTCTTGATGTAAGATATAATTTCTTTTGGCCTAACTTATTATTGATGTAATTGTAGTAACATTCATATATTAAACATTTGCTATCTTCTGCTAAAAAGATAACAACTCGTAATCTTACGTCATATGTATTTTTGTTTCTTTTGATGATCAACTATTGTGACTAGCAGATTGTTGTCATGTGACATTAAGTTTTTTGATTTTGTTTACAGTTTAAACATTATAAAAAAATAGGAAAATTATTAGGAATTTTTTGTTAAGATCTTGATGATGTAAAATAATAATGTAGTAGGAACTGGTGTCCCAAAATATTATGTGATATATTGTAACAGAAAGTGATACACGTTGTGTATACATGCATCTTAGGTCATTTTAGATAGGTATTTTATGACAGTTGCATGTATAATTGGTCGAAATATATAATATTCTTCGTATTGAGTATTTTAACGTGTTTGTGAGTGTTTTGGAGCAAAATAAAATATACGCCAAAAAGGGCATTTGGAAGATGTCTGGAGAAGAAACGAGATAAGAATGAGCAAAAATGGAAGAAAATGGCCAAGGAACAGAACGAAAGAGGAAAAAGCGGCCTTGGAAGCAGGATCGAAGAGCAAGGCGTGACGAGACGAAGATCACTATCAAGATTCGGGTTTTGTTACTTCCTTTTTAGTGTTAATTTACCAATCATATTTGTCTATGAATGGAATTGGTTTTTAAATCTAGTTATGAGTAGCTAAACACCTTTGTGTTCTAAGGCTAGAGAGTAGGTTATTTACTAACTATGTTTTGGTTATTTTTATTTAATTCTAGATGCCATTCTTATTTGATTATTGAACTTGTCGCGAAAATCGCTCCAAATCGATGTAATTGGAACGACCTTCTCAAATCGCAAGCGTACGGTTTGTGACAGAGGTAGTATATAAGATATTGTATCCATAGGGAGGATTTTCCATGAGAATTGACTTTAGCACTTTCGAATTAGTTAGGTCAAATAGAAAGTGAGAGTTTTGATTAATCTAATGACATAAAACAAATAAATAAGACAAGGAGGGAACCGATCGATGGGGAGATATTCCCGAAGCTCGGTTTCACACAAGCAAAAGAAAACTAGTGTGAGCTCTATGTGATTGGATTCTCAACCCAATCGATATCCTAATTGGGTGATAATTCTGGAATACGGTTGAGGTGCCGTATTCCCCTAGGATATGTAAGTAATCGGGGTTCGATGTTGACTACCTACACGAATGAGATATACAAACTCAACCCCGGGCCCTCAGTTACCAACTATGGGAGACTAGAAGAGGATAGCCTGACTTCTCCTACGCTAAAGACCGGCGTAGGGGTGTTGTTCCTACACACGCGACTAAACCTAATATCGTCCATCCTAGCCAAGACCCCCTAGGCTCTACTCCCCCATTCGATATGTCTTCTCCTCCATAGGTCTCCGTCCTATCAATTGGGTTTTGATTGATTCACATTCTCGGATTGAGTTTCCTTCCCGACTAATCGAAGGCGTAGAAATCCAATCTTAAGCTCATTTAAGATCAAATCGAATCTCCTCGAAAGGGTGGCAAACCCTAGCCTAGGTTCTGATTATCCTTTCTCAAATGCACAATCATGAAAAATAGGGCTAAGTTATCGAAAGCTCGAGCCACCGAGTCAAGCCTATAATCAAGCCCTAAATCATATGAAAATCATAATAAATCAACCAAATCCTACCCTAGGTTACCACAACCCAACAACAATCCAATAATTAATCAACTAATCATCAACCCCGAAGCTTGGGCTACTTCCGAGCTTCGGGAAACACGAAATTCACTCACAAATCATCAAAGCAATAAAAGGCATCATCAACAATCAAGCAATAAAAGCAATAAAAACTAAAAATAAAGAGAAGAGATAGAAATTGCTCAATGTATTGAAGAAACCCTCGAAATCCTTTGATAAAATAGTCGGGTGTCACAAGCCCGCGAGTAATCTTCGAGTTCTCCACCAAGGATGGCTTCCTCCTTGAAGAGGAGGAAGAAAAACCCTAGTTTTCTAAGTTAAAATCTGAAAATTGAAGAAGAAAGAGAGAAAGAATAGTAGGGAAGGAGGCAAATGTTGAAATTGATAATGGATTCTTACAAATGAGAGGGGAAGGGATATATATAGGTCCCCTAAACCCTCAAAATCAGCTGAGAATAAGCCCTAGTAAGGGCAAAAGTGTAAAAGTACAAAAGGGAGTGCTTGGTCCTTTAAGTTGTTGAGTCGAGCCCCTTGTGCGCGCTCTCCTCGTCCTTCTCATGATTTTTGGGAAAAATCCGTCCAGAATCAGCCTTTGACTTCAACTACAAAGTTGCAGATCCTTATTTCGGCTACGTTTGGAAACTTGAATCGAAGCTTAGACGAGAAAGTTGCGGCAGGAATACAAAAACTGCATGAAATAGGGTATGCGCGCGCGAACCGGCCGCGAACCACCGGTACCGCTGCCAGTTTGGCAGCCAGGCCGGTAGGTGGTCCGGCAGGTGATCCCTGGATCGGTTCTAGACTGACAACCGGTGATCCAGCCGGTCCAGTAGGTGGTCCGGTTGTTGGTCCAGGTCAGTTTCCAGCTTTGCACCTCCGTTTTCCGTCGCTGTTTCGGAGCCCTTCCTCTTATTTTCTTGACCCGACCCCTTCCACAACTTCTGTTTGGGACTTGACAAACTTCGGTTTGAGCTCTTGTTAGGCCTGGTTCGGGTTCATTTTTGCCATACTTTGCAGGCTGGAACGTGGCATATGTGCAATCAACCTCTTCTTCTTTCTTTCTCCAATTTGAGGCCTTTTCATCCATTTTCTAGGTCCGACTCCTTCACGAAGTTTACTCGTGACTTGATGATCTTCAGTTTGGACCTAACCCCAACCCATTTTAGGCTCGTTTGGGCCTCATGATGTGGGCCGAAGTATGAAAATGGATGCGGACGATCTTCTAAATTCTTTCGAGTTTCCTAACCTTCAAAATACGACTCAAAAACACCCAAAAGCGCATCAAATCATATTAAAAAGGAAAATCAACCTGAAAATGCAATAAAACACAAAATTGCACATAAACATAACAATTACACGTAATTCTCCATAAAATATGAACGTGAAAAGTGCAAGAAAACGATAATTTTCGCGTTCATCAATTATCTATATGCTTTGTTCTTACTTTATGGATATTTAATTTGGCCGATTGATTAATTCTAATTGCTTAATAATTCGGCTTCGAGAGAAGATGATTGTTAATAAACATATGAGCATATAGCTTAAGTACCAATAATCATCCGAGAGGAGTGAGTTGCATGGGCGTCGGCTTAGGGAACACTTGGGAGTCTTTTATGTGATAGTTGGCTCAAGAGGGTGACTATCCTTAGTTGATCTACACATTAGCATTATTCAAAAGGAGGGCTAATTAAGAATAGCGCTGCATAATAATAATATGAATTGGTTTAGAAGTCTGAATAATAGAGTAATCACAAATAGGAGGTAATAACTGAAATGGAATAGCTAGAATACGTCTTAATCTCTGCGAGTTTCCCTTGTTGTATGAGTCCTTGCATCCTAAGTAGTTCTTAATTAATTAGTTAATTTATGAAAACTAGGTTTCAGAAATATTAATACAATCAATTATTCGAGAGTCTAGATAGGGTAGAGATATTAAGATTGGGGTATTAAGCTATTAATAGAAACAATCCTTGTTGTATCGATCTTAAGCTATTAATAGAAACAATCCTTGTTGTATCGATCTTGCTGCTACTAGCTACAGTAGCATCGTACACTTGCGATTTATTAGGTAAGAATTAGCATCAAGTTTTTGGCGCCGTTGCCAGGGACTGATAACTTTGTTAGCTTTTATTTTAATAAATATCTCGATACTAGACTAGATATAACTTTTCTGCATATTTATTTTTAGTTTTTATTTTATTTTTGGTTTTACGTCAATTTTCATGTTTATGATCTCAAGTAGCACATGCACACCCGTTCTCAAGGAAAGGATAAACTTATCCTTTGTGATTCGGAAATCAAAGTGACTGCCGATAGATGTAGAATAGAAAGACTAGGAAAAAGACATGGTCGCACCACCTGAAAATGCGACCTTGGAAGACATGGTTAAACACCTTTTTGCAGCGGTAAATACGATACAGGTAGATGTGAATATAATGAGACAGCAAAATCAGCCGCCATCATTAGCACCAACCGCACAAGATGATATTCAGACACCTATCAGGGACTGTCTACGTCCCGGGCCAAATTAGTGATATGGAGGAGCCGAAGCACCACCAATTTAGGCCAACAACTTTAAGTTAAAGCCTATCTCTATAGTGCAACATAACCAATTCAGGGGAGGCCCATTGAAAGATCCGAATGTTCATCTAGGCAGGTTCAAGAGGACATCTGAGATTCTGAAGGTAAACCAAGTGCCACATGAACAAGTAAAGCTGCAGTTATTCCCGTTTTCATTGAAAGACAGAGCTCTAAAGTGGTTTAACTCGTTGGAAGACGTGATTACATAGATGAGCTGAGCACTCGTTTCTTGCTAAAATACTTCACACCAGGCAAGATGCTTGAACTTTAGTTCGAGATAACTCTGTTTAGACAGGTGTACAGAGAACCTTCCAGGAAAGCATGGCAGCGATTCTGGGATCTTCTCCAGAATTTCCCTCAACCTGGATTCACTCAAGATCAGCAGATCTGCAAGTTCTATAAAGGGATAGTTGGGCCAGCGAGAGTATTAGTATATGCAGCAACATATGGATCCATTCTAGCCAAGAGCATGAGAGCAACATTCACCATATTAGACGAGATGGCTGCCACCAGTTGGCATTGGCTGAATAAATGAAATCAGCCTCGGAAGGTAAGCAACATCTCGGTAGTAGAACTATTAGAACTAGTGATCTACAAGAAGGAAGATAAAAAAGCTGCTATAGCTAATCAACTAAACCTGTAGACAAGTGTGACAGTAGCCCAACACATCGAGCCAAACTTACAGCAACCACCTACACAGGAAGTAGTTGAAGATGCAACCTATCTCAATCAAAGTTCCTTCAATAACTTCAAAGGTAATCAACAAAGGTACCAGCAATACCATCAAGGTGCAAGAACCATTCAAATCTCTCTTACAACAACCCTAACAACTCTCTCCAACCGCCACCGGGATTCGCGATAACGAATAAAATGATCCATGAAGGATGGGAACCGAATCAAGGGGAGTTAGTGCAGTTGCAATTTGCCAAGTTTGATAAACAGATGAGCAGGTTAGAGAAGAAGGTGGATAGTAATACTGTGGAGATGAATAAAAATATAGTAAGTTTGAGAGCAGAGATGAGATCAATGTAAACACATATATGAGCTGATATAAAGGTAATGCAAACACATATGGGTCAGATAACACAAACCTTGGGATCTCAGCATCAGAAAGGGCAGTTTTCTAGTGATACCATAGTAAATCTAAAGGAGCAGTGCAATGCTGTTTATTCGATGGAAGAAACTAAATACGAAAGCCCAAAATCACTAGAAGCCAAAGCTTGGGTGATAGAACGTAATCAAGAGGAGGAAGATGACAATATCCAAGAGGATGATTACGAGCTGATAAAAAAATGATTTACGAAGCCAAGATTGATTACGATTGAGGAACATCCTAGATATATTCTCCTCTCCCATTTCCTCAAGCACTTTGTAGAAAGAAGATTGCACGAATTGTGCTAAGCTTTTTGAGGAGCTTGAAACAAATAAGAAGCTAGACAAACTTGATGTAGCTAAGCAGAAGAAGGATGACCATACCAACATAAATAAGGAAGTTCTACCTCCTCTTAAGGATAATCTTTTTGAATTTTGTTTATATGACACATTCTTTGCTAACTTAGATCCTGTAGTTTTTGCGGGTACATTTTTTTGCTGGTACATTATCTATGATGTAGGACAAATCTAAGGATGGCAGTGATGATGAGGGTGTAAGGAGGCGCTGAACCACCTGATGAGAAAACTGGTTGTATACAAAAGGATCGTATGAAGACACACAACGGAAAAAGGGTTAAAGAAACTAAAAGTGGCAAGTCCCAAAAAGAGTACCGACACAAACACGCAACTAAGAAGAGCAACCAAAGTGAATGATCCAGGGAGTTTTTCTATCCCATGTTCCATTGGTAATCAGAAGTTTAGAAATGTGCTGTGTGACTTAGGGTCTAGCATTAATTTAATGCCACTTAAAACATATAGACTGTTAGGACTAGGGGCGGTAAAACAAGCCTTTACTACTATTCAATTGGCGGATGGATCTGTACTAATACTATTTGGAGTAATAGAGGACGTGTTGGTTAGAATATCTAATTTTGAGTGCCCTAGTGATTTCTTAATAGTTGATATGCAAGGGAATGCTGAAGTTTCGTTTATCTTAGGTCGACCATTCTTGGAAACTAGCCAAGCAAATATAGATGTACCAAAAGGAGATTTAACCTTTAGTATTCAAAACAATAAGGTCACTTTCCCAATATACAATAAGTCAGGCTTAAGAGGGAAGCACAAATGTTGTGTTGTCTATACTATTGAACAAAAAGGTAGATCTGTTAGAGCAAACCTGAAAAGAGGTATCAGTCTTTAAAGGAAAATGCTCCTGAATCAGGTTGGTTAGAGTTCGGCTAAACCAATCTAACAAGGCATCTAGCTGGAGACGTTAGACCTAGCGCTTGTCGGAAGGCAACCCGATGTTTATTATTTTTATTTACTTTTCGTATTTTTTTTTAAAGTTTTCAGTTATTTTATTGCTTTTTAGAGTACTAACATAACATCAAGTGTAAAGGTGATGAACTATGTCGGAAAAAGGGGAAAAGTGGCACGAGAAAAAAAAATGAAGTGTTGGAATACTGAAGCCAAGGTGGCTGGTTTCAACAAATGCGGGTAATTGTTTTTGCAAAGATAAGGCTAAAACTGCTAGAAAGCAAACGCGACCGTTTCACCAACACGGTCATGTCTGTTCCAAAATTAAACTTATAGGCGCAGAACAAGGGTGTAAAGAAATTAAAATCCCCTCTTCGACCTAAATCTCATAATAAACAATCCAAATCACATACATTCTCCTCAGCCACACACTGTAAGTAAGCACCAAAACGTACTACTCCTTTCTCCACAAACATTGGCCTTCGACCAATTTTAAAGGCAGAGGGTGAACGTGGGACATCTTGGCCGCTTTTATTATTTATGTTCTTTATCTAACTAAAATTTGTAGCTGCTAGGTTTAATGTTTTATGTGATAAGGGTCTGTGAGCCCTATTATACTTGATTTGTTATGTTTAGATTAAGTTGTTATTTACTTTATTTGAATTTTTGCAGTTTATTTGGTTATTTATTGCTTTTTAGTGTGTGTTAGTTTTTGTGAGCCTAGAACCCGCATTAGTAGTCTGAAAAGCTGAAAATGGGGTTGATAGATGGTGATAAGTCAACGACAAGATGATTTAAAAAAAATAAAATAACATGTTGACACTTAGAAGAGCATGATAGGCATAATTGAGTTTGAACTGTAAATTTATGCATCAAAATTATCCTTTGAGATTTGAGCCTTAATTGTAATCCTATTATTGGGATAATTTATCTTTTTTTCGGTGTGAGATTATTGGTCATAATGTATTTAGTCTCAAGAACTTGTCTTGCGTCTTTTTAAGGAATATTTCAAGTATGTGTTGTGACTTAGAAGTTGATATTAGGCATTCTTTTCTTAAAAGCCTATTTTTTAGCCTTGAAAAATAACTTTTTTTACCAAAACTTGGAAAGATCCCTAGTTAGTCATTTTAAACTTTAAGCTTTGTTTTTCATAGCTAAACATTATAAGTCTATACCTTTCCTTTAGCCTTTGGCCCATTTAATTGGACTACTGGAGGAAGAGGGAGGTGAATTAGAAGGTAGATGGGTAAAGGGACGAGCGAATAAGTGGAATAGATGTGTGGGATGAGTTGGTAAAGAAGATACATTGATTAGGTAAAAGAAAGGGAAATATGATCCTTCCTAGTTGGTTATAGTATAGTTTTTGTTTTACTGTTAAAAGAAAAAAAAAGAGAAAAATCAAGAAAAAAGAGTGTAAATATTTATTTTCGTTGTTGAGGGGGGGGGGGGGGGGGTTAAACAAGAGAAATTGATGAACATGATTAAGTGTCGAAAGACGAGTAGTCCCAATGTGATACTTAAATAAAAGAGGCATTAGAAGTCTTTGGTTGATTAAGTAAAGAGAAAAAGTGCTTTTGAAGGGTGAAGAGACCATACTTTATGGTTTTCTGAAAATTGAAGAGTGAGGATTGAGTGAACGATGTTGAGGGGTAGTTGGGTTAGGAATAACTTGATTAGTTCAATAATTAGTCCCTTATATCTAAATTTATCCCACCTTATCTTAAGCCCACATTACAACCAAAATAAAGATCTCTTTTTATTCTTTGTCACACATGTTGATAGGTATGGCCCAGTAACTTTGGGTCGAAGTGACATCCTGGGCCAGATCAACCCGACCCGGGCAACTGAGCCCAGGAGGATAAGTCCAACAACAAACGGCCCAGAAGCGTGCGATCAAAATAGCGTGGCCCAATTGCGGCGTTCCCCACGTTCTTGGCCCATGATCTACTCCCAACTTCCATGCAACGGTAATAGGCCCAATTGTAGGGAGTTAGTTAGGGTTTTGAGCTGAGTAGTATAAGTAGGAGAATTGTATTCAGAATTAGGGTTCGCTTTTTGCATTCTGAAACAGTCACGTGTAATTTCAAAAGGATATTGAAGAAAACACCTCGGCAGGTGATATTTTCAGCCCATGGACGTAGATCTCCGGATCGAACCACGTATATCCTGTGTTCTTTAAATTTCTTGCATTGATTGACATTGCGAAGAGGGGTTTTACGTTCGGAATTCATTTGATAACCGGATTGCGCTTTATCAATTGGCGCCGTCTATGGGAACCGTAACTGGTTTTAACATTAATACTGTTCTTGCTATACCATGGTAACCACTCGTTTAAATCAATCTCGCCAAGGTGATCATCAAGATCCACCCGTGGATCAAACTTTGCCGCCGAGGCAATCGCCGATGCGGGATACATCTCAGCATCAGGGCAACCAAGGTCCGGCTATGAATCCGGACGACCAATTCTTACCTCTACCACCACAAGATATACAACATCCCAACCCTGCTGCTACCCAGCCGCAGGTTAATATTCAGGTGACTCCGGAACTACTCCAGGCTTTCCTACAAGAACATGCTCATGTTCTCCAAGACTAAGCAGCCAATCGCCTAAATCCTGGTGGACCTGTTGGACACGCTACCAACCCCGCAGTGCATCCACCTCGTCGGAACCCGCTCAACCAACACGATCCAGTGCACCATGGGCGTCAGGACCGACGACGATAACGACCCGGTTCTCCCGAGGACCATGGGAGTTCTAATGGGTCAAGACAGCGCAATGACGAACTTGCCGACGCTGATCGTCGCCGTCCACTTAACGCGACTAAGAAAGTTCGTTATGCCAATCCCCATACTCTAGATCTTCAGGAGTATGAGCGAGTACAGCGCAACGTTGAACTAGATAGAATCCTAGGCCTTGACGCCAATGGAGACATAATCACCCCATTCTCCCAAGAAATACTGGCTACGCCCCTTCCCGAAGGGTTTAAGAGACCTGCCATACCACTTTATGACGGCACTGGAGATCCGGCCAATTTTCTTGGAGCTTTCAGGCACAACATGCTAAGTCGAGATCATACCACATCTCTTCACTATTGTAAGATCTTCCCCGAGTATCTTCAGGACGAGGCTCGAGTTTGGTTTGACTCTCTCCCCCGTAATAGCATATCTTCTTTTAGAGAACTTGCTGAACACTTTTGGGCACGTTTCGGAGCACGTGCAAAGCCCATGTCCACTTTGGCCGATCTGATGAATATGGAACAACGAGATGGCGAAACTGTTACCCAATTTCTTGACCGCTTTACAGCGGAGAGTCTTAAAGTAGGAAACTGCTGGGATGATGTAATCATTAATGCCTTCATGAATGGCCTTCGTCCCGGACCGCTCTACACCGAGTTGGCTCGAAACCCTCCGGTCACAACCCGGGCTTTGTTTAATACTGTGTGCAGATATGCTAAAGCCGAGGAGCAGACTCGGCGTAAGCGTGAGAAGCATGCCAGCAAACGGCAGTCCGATAAGGCACCAGCTGGGCCCAGTGCGCGACCCAGCGCTTTCTCTCGTCTGAATCGGGGACGTTCAGAGTCTCGAGGGGATATTCCACAACTTACCCCGCTTATAAAATCGCGAGCCGAAATTCTTTTTGTCCACAAGAATGATTTGCGGCCGTGTCCGCGGATGACTGCTCCTCCTGAAAAGCGAAATCGCGAGAAGTGGTGCGCATACCACCATGATCATGGACATGAGACAGAGGAGTGTCAAGAGCTTGGTAAGGAAATTGAAGATTGTCTAAAGAAAGGTTTCTTGCGACAATACATTGCTCGGACCGACGACAAGCCTCGGTCAAGCCAGAATGGGGGTTCATCCCAAAACCGTGGAAGTTATCATGACCGTAGTTCACGTCAAAACAGGCCGCAATGGCAGAATAATAGGCCGGGGTCAAACAATTATGCACGGCAAGACCACGAAAATCGTCAACAACCTCGTTTTTTGCCACCACCACCTCCCCCGGGAGGACCCGGAGACAATTTGCCTACCCATGTCATAAACGTGATTTATGGGGCCCTTCCCACTGGGGTTCCGCGAAATGCCTTGAAGGCTGAGGCACGCCGTCCTCCTCCCGAGGAGCCGCATCATAAGCGCCTCCCACTACAAGAAAAATAATTGACTGCGACGGAAATTTCCGTCACTAAACTGAAAAATTCCGTCACAATGAATGAGTAGTGACGGATTAGTGACGGAAATGTTTTGTTACAAAAACCTTTGTCACTAAACCGATAATGACGGATTTTTCATTCCGTCACTAGTTTAGTGACGGAAATTCTGTCACAATTCTAAAAAAATCCGTCATAAATTTATGACGGAATATTTCCGTCACTAAATGGCAACGACTAAAATTCCGTCACTATTCCGTCACTACAGGATTAATGACGGAATATTTCCGTCACAAATTAATGACGGAATATTTCCGTCACTATCTTGCCTATATTAGTAACGGAATTATTCCGTTACAAAAAAAAAATTCGTCTTTATTCCGTCACTATACTATCTAATTTTCTTTCTATAATTCTCTTTATATTATAATGTAGAACCTGTTATGAAAATTAATTTACACTTAATAAAATATAAAATTCGTAACAAACCTTATGTAAAAATTGCATCCTTGGCCAGGACAGTTTTAAGAGTAGTTGCAGGCTTGCAGCAGCAGCAACAGCTATTAGATTTCAAGATATACAGATTTCCCTTTATCACCTCCCAACTAATTGGGGCCAAAAAACTATTCATCTAGTAGCATCTGCCATCAACCTAAGGGCATAATGTGGTAAAATTGAGCAAACACGCTATCAGCAAGAGCTCATTTTAAACAACTTTACAATTGAAGATCAAATTTTTCTGTCCAAAAAGAGGAGCTGGGTTAAATTCCAACCCTATTTTAGTGATTTGGACATCAAAAGAACCCTACTAACTATTAAAACCAACAAAATACACTTCATCCAATAGGCAGATCCGGCTTAGGTCACAAACAGGAACCTCAGATCAGCTTCTGTTAGTTTTGCCAGAGCCTCCGAACAGCCACCCACAGTCCTGAAGTACAATAAACCAGTTAATTATGTGTGTATAGATTAAGAGAGTCCAAAGACACTTGATGATAAAGAACTTGTCAAGCAAACATTAACTAACCCTTCAAACACTAGTTCCTTCTTCTCCTGCAACTTCAAGATCCTCTCCTCGATAGTATTTTCAATAATAAACCTCACAATCCTACAAACAGAATTCACAAGCCAAATTAAATCTCTGTTCAGATTGAAACACATAATCCATGACCTATTAAATGGTGGGAAGGTTAACACTTCCAACTTACCGAATTGGTTTAAATTCGCCTATTCTATGAATTCTATCTTGGGCTTGCCGCTCCACAGCAGGATTCCACCAAGGATCCATCAAGAAAACCTGGCGGACAGTCAAAAGGTAAGAAGTCAACTAATCCATAATATAGCTGCCATTACCAACTACAGAAACTTTGAAGATTGTATTTCGTCTTACATGGGATGCTACTGTGAGATTGAGGGCAACACCACCTGCTTTCAAGCTTACTAGAAATATTCTGCAATTAGCATCCTCAGTAAATCTTTTAATAGCAGCATCTCTGGCTCCAACGGACATAGACCCATCTAACTGAACACATGGAACACCAGACTAAAAACAAACAAAACAACCATCAGAGTTTGTTCTTCCAAAGAAAAAACATGAAACAAATTGAACAATTTCTAACTCGGGGCGAGTACCTTTTGAAGGGCATAATGTATGAGATCCAGAAAAGACGAAAACTGGCTAAAGACAATTCCCTTGGCAGAACCATCCCTTTCAACCATAAATCTAATTTCTTCCCTCTGTAAATGAGCAAACTCACAATTAAACAAATGCAACAGATAATAAGAGTATATAAATTAAAGGGAAAGCTTTCATGCATCCTTCCAATGGGTGTTCATCAGTTATGGTAGGTAAAACTGTAATGCTTTGTATTAGAAAAGAAGAAAGGGAAAGGCGACATAAAATTGCAGATATCCTCACTCAAATTGGAATACCTAATTATCTTCTCATTTCCCTATTGTTTTTGAACTCATCAGTCATCAATCAGGTAAGAATATATTTGAAAATATCACACATACCAAAGCATCTATTTTTGTGCTTGTCTGAAAATCATCAAGCCGGATTCTATTCAAAATACTAGATGCTCTGAATCCTTTAATGGTTGTTTTTGAAATCTGCACCTTCCCAGCAATGAAATCAACATTAAGTGGCTTCGAACAAGACGGGCACAAATTTTGTCCCGTGCTAGCACTAAAATCAATCAAACAAGGCTTGCAGAAGACGTGTCCACATGACGTGACCTATAGTGACAGTAACATAAATAAATTAGATATGATTTAATTTCAATAATACCCTTATAAAAAAGATGCTTTTGAGTCAATGTGATCGAAAAACAAATAAATTAATGAAGGGTCATAAGTGAAAATTGACGGCGTGTAACGTTGTACATTCATTAGGTGATAAAAAATAAAAAAGTTGAACAACAAAAAAGACCCTGTATTGGAACAATCATACTAATCAACTAGCTTAACAGTTTAACATCTAAATAGAGTCTCTTCAACTATCTCTCACTTTTCAGCATTCAATCAGTTAAGATATCTAGTCAATTAATTCTTAACAGATTATAGTGTCCAGAGTGCAAAATGGACGATGGTAACACGTAATCAATGGTAACATGTAATCAAAGAAATACAGAAACCTCTGGATTACCAGATGCACCATTCCTAGATGACTATAACAAATGCACAACATAATCTGCATTTTGAATAGTTAGAGCAAACTTCCATTTATCAGAATTCAGTTCAAAATCTACATCTACTTTAAACACCATGTAACAACATCATATAGGAAATATTAAGATTAGAGCTCATGTGATGCTAGAAAGTACACATTCAACATGAATAATGAATACTGAAACTTTTATAAAACAGAAATCCAGAAAGTGAAATATAAGTTAGCATTTCTGGCCTGAATGAGAAAATGAAATATTTTGGTAACAGAAATAGAACTGTTATATTACAGCAACTCACCACAGTTTGTTCTTCAGGGTCATTACATTTACCACAAATTTCATCAATTCCACTACCAGCGGCTTTACCCCTTCTTTCCATTGAAGTAAGAGAATATTCCACGAGGTAAGGATGATCAACTGCCTGCAATGCAATATAAACTAATCAAACATTGGCATACTGAGATATATACTAGATTGATGTGCCCTTACAATAATTATGTACTTGATTTTAGGGCCTTAACCGCCTGATCATAAATCAAAATTAATCTATCATCGCTTATCCTTAGAGAAAAAGTTAAATAGTTGCTGTAGTCACATTCCCACTAAACTGAATATAGCAACCAAATGTAACCATCCAACATTTTGCTTGCATACAACAAATTAGAAAGTAGTAAAATGGCAGAATTTCATTTCCTATAATTTCCTCTCTGCAATAGTACAAGTAAGAGAATAACAAACAAATTTTAACAAAAATATAGTACACAGCAAAGATGTTATCAGTCACAGGAAGTTACAAATGTGTATTATCCTCTGAAGCTTATCATATATTTTCATAGAATTGCTACATAGATCGTATTCTCAAACAATATTCTGTTGAAAAGAACATATTCAAAGCCATATATGTCACAGCACTTGCCTCAGGTCAGATCATCCTCCTCAAGCTCTTTTGCCTTTATACTTTCCTTCACCCTCAATAGGAGGGTGGTCCTCCAAGCATCCTGTGGGAAAATACGCGACTTCAGATTTTTTACTTTGGTTTTTCTACAGTAAAAACATGTGACTTTGGACTAATTTTACAGTGATAGTAGGCAGTTCATTTTGTGAAATTAATAACATAATATTGGAGAGACACTTCTCAGGCAAAGAGAATTTTATGTTTTACAGAGAGGGACAGGAATCCAAAAGTCACTTTAGAAACCTTCAGTGTTGTGTGCAGTTTAGGTGAAAAAAGAAACACACACACACACAGACTTATTACATGGTTGGATGAAGTATCAAAGTATGAAGTGCACAGCAACAGCTAGGTCGTGCCCTTTCATTGTGTGTTAGAGCATAATTTTGTTAAGAGAAACATGAAAGGGACAATGAAATAAATTTACCAATTTTAATATGCTATCGTACTCCTTGACTGCAAGAGTGAATTGCTCTACATCTTCCTCATCAAATGCAACAGCCAAATCCTTCCAAAGAAAAAAATATATTACATCACAATTGTAAATGTGTTACAATATCCTTCAAACAACTAAAGTAACAAGAAACTACTTACAGCTAAAAGCTTGCACTCTCGAGTTCGTGCAAAAGTAGGATCCAAGTCCTGCATCGCCAGTTGTAAATGTGGTGAGCATTATCAGTATGAAGCAAGACTTGTAACGATAATTGATTCGGCTTATCTTGTGCTAAAGATCAAAATTAAAAAATAATAGCTATCAAAAAGCACTTTCAGAAGAGTACATAGCTTACTAGGTAAGAATCGCTGAGGATCGTAGTTTCCGGCGAAGATATCTTTTCTACGAATCTGCAATTGTAGTTGCCGGTGAAGATTTCGAGCGAGACTACACCAGAAAGGAAGCAAAGATGAATGTTGTGGCGGTGGAGGCGGCTGCGACTGTATACGTCGGAATATGGAGGTGGTCGTCAGAATTAAGGTGGAGAGGCCGTCGGAATTGGGGGGAGAGGAAGTAGAAATTCTGAGTTAATTTTGATTGAACCCTAGGTAAGTAGAAATTCTGAAAGTCAAATAACTAAATAAGTAAAAGCTAAATGCAAGTATTCACTAATAACAAGAATTGGCCTGGTGGTAAGTAACTTGATATAATTCCCCCAGGTCCAGGTTCGAGTCTCTACCAACACATTTTTTTTAAGCGCGAGTTTTCAAGTATAATTCCGTTATTACCAACCAAAATGATGTCGTTTCGAGCATAGTAATAAAATATGGATACGGGTATTATTTAGCATCACTAATAATTCGTGATACGAATTTTATTTGGGAAATAAAATGAAAAATTTTCGCCTCATCAATCGGGTTTAAATAGGTTAATTTTTTTTAGTTACTTATTTTTTCTAATTAAATTTATGTTTATTTGTTTCAAATAGACTAAACCAATTTACAGCGTGAAATGTCGCGATATTAACGAAAATATAACTTTCAATATATAACTCGCGATTTATTCTCGAAATTTATGACTATAGTTACGGGTCATTAAGTAAACGTCATTTACATGGACATTAAGTAATGACGGAATATTTTCCGTCACTACATAGCAATGGAAAAAAATTCCTTCACTAATTCGTCAATACAAGATTAATGACGGAATTTTTTCCGTTACTACATAGCAACGGTTAAAATTCCGTCACTATTCCGTCAATACAAGATTAATGACGGGATATTTTCCGTCACTACATAGCAACGGCTAAAATTCCGTCACTAATCCGTCAATATAAGATTAATGACGGAATATTTCCGTCACTACATAGCAACGACTAAAATTCCGTCACTATTCCGTCGATACAAGATTAATGACGGAATATTTTCCGTCACTACATAGCAACGGCTAAAATTCCGTCACTAATCCGTCAATATAAGATTAATGACGGAATATTTCCGTCACTACATAGCAACGACTAAAATTCCGTCACTATTCCGTCGATACAAGATTAATGACGGAATATTTTCCGTCACTACATAGCAACGGCTAAAATTCCGTCATTAATCCGTCGATATAAGATTAATGACGGAATATTTCCGTCACAACCTTAAAATATTTTATTCGCACATTTTTAGCGCCCTTCGTAACTACGGTTTAATGACGGATTTTTTTTTTCCGTCTCTAAATTCCGCCATAATTCCGTCACTAAGTCGTTGCTAATACTCAAACACTCTTATAGTCCATATCCGTCTTTATTCCGTCACTAGTCCGTAATTAGATTGTGACGGAAATTGTCTGTCACTAAAATCAGTCACTATTAGTGATATTTCTTGTAGTGTCCACCAATCTGAAACTGTTAGTGAAAACTCAGGAACACACAACACAAAGAATCTGGAAATTGTACAAAGAATACACTTCGAATTCACACATGCAGTTCGGCCAGAGTTGTGGCCGAATTGAACTTATGCAGAACAGGAACTAGAAATGGATCAAACACAGTTTTAACGTGGTTCGTTCAAGATGAACTACATCCACGGAGGCAAGGCACACCTCAATCCACTTAGAACTTCAATCAATTACAGAGAATTAGCTCAAGAAACGAAATGCCCAATTCTGAATGCAAATTAGGGCACGAACACTCAATCTCTAAATACTCTCTCTAATCTAAAGAACAAGAAAATAATGCGACGTAGTGATCTTCTCCTCAATGAGAGCTTTACAGTGATATATGAATTGAAGCTCGAATGCAACTGAACAGGAAGTTATAACTGCAAGAAGTTACGCTGAGCTACCGGACAAATGTGACGGTTTTCTTCGTCACTAACTGCAACTACTCCGTCACAAACGACGGTTATCCCAAACTAACTCGAACCCGGTTTGTTCTGACCAGTTTGTCTTCTTGATGCTAAAACCCGGTTTAAACCGCCGGTTCTTCACTCCCTGACTCCGGTTCCACATTCCCAACACACCATATTACAAAGTATAGGCTCACTTGATGAAATTGAACATCACCTCACAAATCTCCACCTCAATGAATCATGTGTGCCTCTTCCTGCCTCACCACTGCCTTGTCTGTTAATGCTCTTCACGACATTGCTCAAGCTGCAGCAGGCTCGAGCAATGCTCCACTTTGTTCCCAGGTACACCCTTAGTAAGAAAATCAGCAGGGTTATGCAATGTGTGTACCTTCTTCACTTCCACAGAACCAGAATCAATGATATCCCTAGCAAAATGCAACCTAACATCAATGTGCTTTGACCTTTCATGAAATGCTTGGTGTTTCACAAGGTGTAGAGCACTTTGATTATCACAGTAAATCGCCACACACTTTTGCTTGATGTCCAAATCTCTCAAGATCCCTTTAAGCCAGATTGCTTCTTTGATAGCTTCAGTGAGAGAGATATATTCTGCTTCTGTTGTTGAAAGTGCTACAACTGATTGTTGTACACTTCTCCAGCTGATGGCTGTTCCAAATAAGGTGAATACAAATCCAGAAATAGATTTCCTAGTGTCTATGTTTGCTGCAAAATCAGAATCAGCAAACCCCTCCAATGCAACAGTGCTTCCATTCACTTTCTTCTCAAACTTCAGTGACAAGTTCACTGAACCCTTCAAATACCTCATCACATGCTTCAAAGCTTCCCAATGTTCAGCACCTGGGTTTGACATAAACCTGCTCACTAAAGAAACAACATAGGCCAAGTCAGGCCTACTGCAAATCATTCCATACATGAGACTTCCAACTCCACTGGCATAAGGAATATTGCTCATATGTATGATCTCCTCTTCAGTCTTTGGGCATTGTTCTTTGGTTAATTTCTTCTGCAGATTAACTGGAGTGGAGAGAGGTTTGGATTCATGCATGTGGAACCTCTCCAAAACCTTCTGTAGATATTGCCTTTGAGATAACCAAAGAACTCCAGCTTCTCTTTTCCTCAGAATATCCATGCCCAAAATCTTCTTGGCATCTCCAAGATCTTTCATGTCAAATTCAGTGTTAAGTCTGTCCTTGAGCCATTGTACACTCTTCTTGTTCTTGCTGGAAATCAGCATATCATCCACATACAAAAGAAGGAAGACTTTATCTTGCTTTGAACACTTGTTGATTTAAACACAACTATCATACAGACTTCTTACAAAGCCAACACTGATCATGAAGTCATTGAACCTCTTATTCCACTGTCTTGGACTTTGTTTGAGTCCATACAGTGACTTCTTCAGCAAACAAACTTTGTCTTCTTGTTCAGGAACAAGAAAGCCTTCTGGCTGTTTCATATATATTTTCTCAATGAGTTCTCCATGTAAGAATGCTGTTTTTACATCTAGTTGTTGTAATTCCATGTCCTCTTGAGTAACCTTTGATAAAAGCAACCTGATTGAGCAATGCTTTACTACTGGAGAGAAAACTTCATTAAAATCAATCCCTTCCCTTTGTGTAAAGCCCCTAGCCACCAACCTTGCTTTAAATCTCACTTGTTTGGATCCTGCAGTCTCTAACTTCTTCTTGTATATCCATTTAGAACTCACAAGTTTCTGACCTTTTGGTTTATCCACCAATGTCCAGGTCTCATTCTTTTCCAGGGATTCCATCTCTTCAATCATTGCCTGAATCCAGTGTTCTCCTTCTTCACAATCTAGTGCTTCTTTAAAACTACTAGGCTCTTGTGATTCCAGGTCTTCAGCAACACTCAAGGCATAGTAAACACTCCCTGCTTGACCATAGAAGTCAGGTCTATTGATTGTTCTTCTAGGTCTGTCCCTTCCAATGCTATATTCTCTCACATTTTGTGAAGGTCCACCTTGTTCTTCTTCTTCAGATGATGAATCACTAGCTTTTAGATTCTCTTGTGGTTGTTGAGATGTGTGATCATCTTCAGCAGGATGCTCCACCTGAATTGATATCTCTTCATTCTCCTTAGCACCATCAAGTTCTTCCTTAGAGCCTGTTGAAGTATAAGCCATCACATTCTCATTAAACTTTACATCTCTACTTGTGATTATCTTCTGATTTCCCTTCTCTAGACACCACAATCTGTAGCCCTTTATTCCATCTGGATATCCAAGAAATACACATCTTAGAGCTCTTGCATCTAACTTGTCTTGCTTGACATGGACAAAAGCAAGGCAACCAAACACCCTTAAACCTTCATAACTTGGTTTCTGTCCACTCCACACCTCTTCAGGTGTTTTGAACCCAATCACTGATGAGGGTGACCTGTTAATGAGATAACATGCTGTAGCAATGGTTTCACCCCAAAATACCTTTGGCAACCCAGCATCCAACAGCATACACCTTACTCTTTCAAGAAGAGTCCTATTAAGTCTCTCAGCAACCCCATTCTGTTGAGGATTCATTGGGACAGTCCTATGTCTCTTGATTCCTCTTTCTTCACAGAAGTTTGTGAACTCAGTAGAGAGGTATTCCAATCCATTATCAGTCCTAAGGTGCTTCAGCTTCTTCCCTTTGACATTTTCCAGTTGAATCAACCATGTTTTGAACTTATGAAAAGCATCACTCTTATTCTTCATCAACATGATCCACACCTTTCTACTGTAATCATCAATCAAAGACATGAAATACCTTGCTCCACCATGAGTCTCTGTCCTTGCAGGACCCCATATGTCAGAGTGGACATAATCTAATGGCTCTTGAGTTGTGTGAACACCCTTTCCATAGGGCAGCTTCTTGGACTTGCCCAAAGCACACTGATCACAAAACTCCTGGTTTTGATTTCCCATATTTCCAATTACACCACTTCTTGACAGTTCCTTCAACCCTTTTTCTCCTATGTGTCCAAGCCTCTTGTGCCATTTAACAAGCTCAGAACTGCTTAAGACCATATCAACACTCCCAACAACAGGTGAACCAATCAAGATAAACAACCCATTATGCTGTCTACCTTTAATCACCAATTTTTCATGTTTAGTGATATGCAAGAAGCCATCCACTGAGCTAAACTGACAACCACTAGTTACCAAAGAACCAAGAGATAGAAGATTTCTTTTAAGGCCAGGAACATATCTTACATTAGAGATGATTCTGACCACACCATCAAACATCCTTATGCTCACTGATCTAATTCCTTTGACCTTGCATGATTGGTCATTGCCCAGGAGAACATTTCCACCATCTTCTCTCTTCAGTTCATCAAACCATGACTGGTGTGGACACATATGAAAGGAGCAGCCTGTGTCCAAGACCCATTCCTTTACCATTCTTGATTCAGTAACATTTAATACCTCTGGAGGATCTTCTTGAAGGTCAATGGCAGCAGCTTCTGCCCCTTGATTTCCTCCTTTCTTGTTTCTTTTAGGACAATCCTTCTTCAAGTGACCAGGCTGCTTGCACTTGAAGCATTTCCTCTTCTCAACCCATTCACTTCCCTTCTTTGGATTAGAATCTCCTGCTTTGAAGTCCTTAGAATTCTGTCCCTTCTTCCCTTGCCAAGGTTTCTTGAATTTCACATTCAAAGCTTCTCCAGACTGCACCATGCCTTTATCACCTTGAGTCTGGAAGCATTTAGACCTCAGAGCCTTCACTATCCCATCATAAGATAGCTGTTCATCTCTCCCATACATCAAGGCATCCTTAAAGCTTTCCATGGATTTTGGAAGAATGTTTAACACCATCAATGCTTTATCATCCTCCTCCAATTTCACACCCAGGTCTTCCAATTCCTCAACCATCTTAATAAACTCATCAAGTTGATCAGAAATTACCTTATCTTCAGTGATCTTGAAGGCCAACATCTTCTGCTTTAAGAACAGCTTGTTGGAAACTAACTTAGATTGATACAGATCTTCCAATCTCTTCCATGCTTCTGAGGAACTCTTGCATCTTGAGACCTCTCTTAGCGGTTTATCACCCAAACACAGAAAGATAAGACTGAGGGCTTTCTTATCCACTGATACAAACTTGGGTTTCTCACTTTCTTCCCAAGAATCAAGAGGCATCAAAGCAAGATCAAGACCATTTTGAACCAGAACTGCATTCATCTTGATCTTCCACAATGTGAAGTCATTTCTCCCTGTAAACTTCTCAAAGCCCATCTTCATACCAGCCATTCCTTCCCTTCTTCAAGCTGTGAGAGTTGGTTCCCACAGACGGCGCCACTTGTTAGTGAAAACAACTCAGGAACACACAACACAAAGAATCTGGAAATTTTACAAAGAATACACTTCGAATTCACACATGCAGTTCGGCCAGAGTTGTGGCCGAATTGAACTTATGCAGAACAGGAACTAGAAATGGATCAAACACAGTTTTAACATGGTTCGTTCAAGATGAACTACATCCACGGAGGCAAGGCACACCTCAATCCACTTAGAACTTCAATCAATTACAGAGAATTAGCTCAAGAAACGAAATGCCCAATTCTGAATGCAAATTAGGGCATGAACACTCAATCTCTAAATACTCTCTCTAATCTTAAGAACAAGGAAATAATGCGACGTAGTGATCTTCTCCTCAATGAGAGCTTTACAGTGATATATGAATTGAAGCTCGAATGCAACTGAACAGGAAGTTATAACTGCAAGAAGTTACGCGAGCTACCGGACAAATGTGACGGTTTTCTTCGTCACTAACTGCAACTACTCCGTCACAAACGACGGTTATCCCAAACTAACTCGAACCCGGTTTGTTCTGACCAGTTTGTCTTCTTGATGCTAAAACCCGGTTTAAACCGCCGGTTCTTCACTCCCTGACTCCGGTTCCACATTCCCAACACACCATATTACAAAGTATAGGCTCACTTGATGAAATTGAACATCACCTCACAGAAACTGTTAGTTTTACAGATAGGGACCCAGTTCCAGAGATTACACCCCATACCGACGCCATCGTCATTGACTTGGCTGTAGCTAATGTTACAGTAAAGCGGGTTTTTGTAGACAATGGAGCCGCAGTGAGTGTTATATTCACCGACTGTTTTCAGAAAATGGGGATTCCTCGTGAGCACCTTCGACCGGCCCCCGGGCCGTTACAGACCTTCACCCAGGGTGAAGTTCAGCCAGACGGGATTATTAATCTCCCGGCATCTCTTGGCACTTATCCGGCGATAAAAACCATTTTTGTGGATTTTTACGTGGTTAATTCTCCGTCCCCGTATAACATGATCTTAGGTCGGGACTGGCTTACTCCCGCCAGAGCCATCTGCTCCACATACCACCTTGCACTAAAATTCCCTACATCGCATGGCGAGGTGGCTATCCGCGGCAGTCAGCGGGTTTCTAAGGAGTGCATGTACGTCGCACTCAAAAAGGCAACAAAGGTTCCTCCAAAGCAGCAGCTCCAAGTGACATCCTCGGCTCTCGAACCTGAGTTATATACATCGCTGGAGGACACAACTGACCAGGTGCCACTTGATCCGTCCAAGCCCGAGCAAACAGTAACCGTCGGCGCCGTGGACGTGCCGTGGTTACATCGTGCCATCATCCAGACCTTACGGGAGTACTCCGACGTCTTTGCCTGGTGTCCCTTGGATATGCCCGGGGTCTCTCCTGACGTCATAACCCATAAATTGAACATTGATCCCAATGTCAAACCTATACAGCAGAAGCAAAGGAAATTCGCTCCGGAGCGAAACGCGGCCATTCGAATTGAGGTACAACAGCTCTTAGATGCAGATATCTTGTTTGAAGTCCATTACCCTTCTTGGCTGTCTAATCCTGTGATGGTAACAAAGTCCAGCGGGGCATGGCGAATGTGTGTCGATTTTTCCGATCTCAATAAACACTGTCCAAAGGATTGTTATCCTCTGCCCTCTATCGACCAAAAGGCCGAAGCCATTACTGGGCACGTGGCTCTTTGCTTCTTAGACTTATACAAGGGGTACCATCAAATCCACATGGACCGTCAGGATGCCCTCAAAACAGCATTCATCACTGATTTTGGATGTTTTGCCTTTAAGAAAATGCCCTTTGGGCTCAAGAACGCGGGGGCCACATACCAACGTCTTATGGACCGTGTTTTCCGAGGTCAAATTGGTCGCAATGTTGAGGTTTACGTTGATGATCTAGGCATAAAAAGTACCTCCCAGTCCTCATGTGTGCAAGATATTGTTGAAACATTAAGTACTTTGCGGCGTTATAATTTGCGTCTCAATTTAGCAAAATGCACCTTCAGAGTTGGCTCCGGAAAATTTCTCGGTTATATGGTTTCGCAGCGCGGCCTCCAAGCCAATCCGGACAAGCTTCGGGATGTGTTGGACCTGCAACCACCGAGGACGGTCAAAGACGTTCAGCGCCTCACTGGCGGTTTGGCGGCCTTAAACCGTTTTCTGTCTAAAGCTGCGGAGCGTCAACTTCCATTCTTCAAAATTTTGCGGCAGGCGAAGTCATTTGAGTGGACCCCGCAGTGCACCGAAGCTTTTGAGGCTTTAAAGCATCATATTAAGCAACTGCCTACTCTGTCGGTCCCTCTCTCCGGAGAGCCGCTTTACATTTATTTGGCCTCCGCCGAAGAAGCTATTAGCGCGGCTCTTGTGCGCGAAGTAAATGGTGTACATCACCCGGTGTATTTCGCAAGCCGAGTACTTCACGGGGCAGAGACTCGGTACTCCACGGTGGAAAAAACAGTGCTCGCTCTCGTCATGGCGGCTCGGCGTTTGCGGCCATATTTCCAAGGACGTGAGATACGGGTTTTAACTAATCACCCCATTCGGCAAATTCTCGTCAAGCCCGAAGTGTCAGGGCGCCTCGCTAAATGGGCTGTCGAGCTAGGAGAGTATGATATTCAATTTCTTCCACGCCGAGCTATTAAGGGTCAAGCACTAGCAGACTTTTTGGCCGAGACCCCAGTGGATACTCATGAATCTTCCGCAGATAATGATAGTCATCACTCTCCTGCCCTTGAACCCCCACCTCGCAAGTGGCAACTATATGTGGATGGTGCTTCCACGGCTCGAGGGAGCGGTGCTGGGGTGCTTCTCATTGGCCCTGAAGGAGTTGAAGTTAAGTATGTTATTCGATTCAAATTTAAGGTAACTAATAATGAAGCAGAATACGAGGCAGTTCTCGCTGGGCTCCGGCTCGCTCAATCCTTAGCCATCCGCCATCTTGAGCTCTTCACGGACTCCGAGGTTGTTTCCAATCAGATCAAGGGCACCTATACCGCTAAGGATGAAACGATGATCAGGTATCTCGCGTCAGCACTTAAACTTATGTCGACTTTTGATTCGGTTGATATCCAGAAGGTACCACGTAAACAGAACGTTCAAGTTGACGCTCTCAGTAAACTGGCCTCCGTGGTCCGCACTAATGTATCTCCGGATATTATAGTCGAAGATGTATTTCATCCAGCGATTCATGAGGCAACGGTCTCAGTATTGACCGACAGTGATTCCAATTGGATGACCCCCATCGTTCAGTATCTCCGAGATGGAACTTTGCCGAATGACAAGCTGCAAGCCCGGAGAATAGTTCTTAAAGCACCCAAGTACTCGTTCCATGACGGAGTCTTGTACCGACGGTCGTACTTGCAACCAAATCTTCGGTGCCTTGCTCCTGCCCAGGCCGAACATGTTCTCCGAGAGGTTCATGAAGGGGCCTGCGCCAGTCATCGGCTCACGGACGTTGGCTAAAAAAATTCTTCGGTGGGGGGTACTATTGGCCAACCTTGTTTAACGATGCCCATGAATTAGTGACCAAGTGCAGCAAGTGTCAGCTCACAGGAATACAAAGTGCTTGGCCATTTATCCAATGGGGAATTGATATTGTGGGCCCGTTTCCAGTCGCTCCGGGAGGACTGAAATTTCTTGTGGTCGCCGTTGATTACTTCACCAAGTGGGTAGAAGCCGAACCTCTTACTACCATCACTGGTCAGAACATCTTGAAGTTCGTCTGGCGAAATATTATATGTCGCTTTGGCATCCCGAGCACTATTATTTCGGATAACGACAAACAGTTCGCCAATGATCCCTTCCGGTCATGGTGCGAGGAGCTCCACATTAAGCAGATTTTCACCTCGGTAGCTCATCCGCAAGCCAATGGTCAAGTTGAAGTCACTAATCGTACACTCCTTATGGGTCTAAAGAAACGTTTGGATCACGCCAAAGGCCTTTGGGCCGAGAATCTTCCGCAGGTTCTTTGGGCCTATCGCACTACACCACGTACCTCTACTGGGGAGACCCCCTACAGTCTTACTTACGGCTCCGAAGCCGTTATTCCGGCGGAAATTAATGTACCTAGCCCCCGCCTCGTAACTTCTCCCGAGGATAATGACGAGGCTCTCCGTACAAACTTAGATGAGCTGGAATATCGTCGTGATCAATCTTTCATCCAGCAAGCCAAGTGTAAGCAACGTGAAGCTCAGTATCACCACCTCCGGGTTCGGGGTACTCAGTTTAACGTCGGGGACTTGGTACTTCGACTCAACTCAGCCAGCAAGGCTGCCCCCGAGGGGAAATTGCATGCTACCTGGGAAGGTCCTTATCGCGTCATCGCTGCGCACGATTCCGGGTCCTACCAGTTGGAGGATCCTGATGGAACCCCGATTCCCCGAAGCTGGCATGTTACCAACTTAAGACGTTTCTATCTATGAACACCGAATGACAAGTATCGTTCCTATCTTTACATTCATTGTATATTTCTTTTTCGTTGTAATTTCTCTTTGTATTTCTTAAGTTGCTCCAGCACTCACCTTGAATAAAAGTTCTTTATTTGTGCATCTTACTGTGCTTTCTTCTACGTTACGGGGATGCCCTACCGTAGTCGTACTATTATTATTTGTCTCTGGACAATTGGATCTCTCACCCAGTCCGTCCGGGGAGATTCACGTTTGGTCCCCGGACTTATGTCCCCTCTCGCCTGTTTAACCGGAGAGGTGTTTTACTCCCGCCCGATCCGTCCGGGGAGATTCTAATTGGCGCCGTCCATATAGTGTTCCCGAGCACCGGTTAAGGCAATTATTATTTCTGGTTAACAACTCATTGTTTTCCTTTCAAAGTACACAACTTTGCAAACCAAAACGGTTTTTTACATTTTTTCGATTAAAGGCCAAAAGGTTCTTTACATATTACTTAAAAAAAAAAAAGTTTCTTTTTCACAACTATCTATGGCCTCCGAGCCAGTATGCGGCGCTCCGGCGTTGAGATCTGTTCCCGGACCTACTTCGTGTTCTACGGGATTCTGTGGCTTCTCGGCGTTGAGCCCCGGCTCTCTCTCCTCCGCGGCCCCCTCGGCGTCGCGGACCCCTCCTTGGTACTTGTCTGGGGGCTTCGCCTCTTGTGCGGCCTCGAAGACTCGGCTGTGGTGTAGACCTGGGTGTTTGGGCCCCTTTCACGGGATCCCACTCCGCGGGGTCCATCACTTCAATCTCTTCGGCCAGCCTCTCTACTTCTTCTTCGGCGACGACTACGGGCCTTTCTTCGACTGCCGTCACCGGCGCCGGCTCTTGAATTACAATTCCTTGGCTTTTCCCCGCTGGTTTCTTTTTGCCCTTCCGGGGGGCTCTTGAAGAACCTCGGCTCCGACTAGGGCCTGCGATGTATTCCTCAGCTGTGTGCCGCCACCTGCCGCGGCCTTTCAGTCCCTCATAAATGCCGAGCAATAATTCCAGCACCTCTCGCTTTCTTATAAGCTCCGAGGACTCGGCCGGACCCTTCGCCATCAGTGCTGAAATTTCACTTTGAATCTCTATGACCCGCTCCTCAACTTCCTCACATGTCAGCAAGCCGTACGCTGTCAGTATCCGGTCATACTCCCTTTGATGGATGAGGACACGGTCCAGTTCAGCAACTTTCGCCAGGTACTTTAATTCCTGGTCCCTGGCCCTCTCCTCGGCTTCCTTCGCCCTTCTCTCCGCAACGGCCGCCCGCTTCTCTAATCTCGGCACCACTTGCATTTGCAAGTTATTCTTCTCTCCGCGGAACCAATCTAAAGATTGCATGAGCTTCTTTATCGTGTTATGCAATTCCGCGGTGTCCTGAGCGGGCCATAGAATCAGTGGGAAAGATGAATTTCAAAAAAATATGATGAACATCTATTCAACTAATCAACAAACACTTATATTCAACAAAACCGGAGTACATTATCAGTAGTGTGGTACAAGAGATTTACAATATTCCTATCACCTACTATATCAAATTTGAGGGGAACGACTGACCTCCTCCTCCTCGGTCCCCTCGGCGTCTTCGGGCTCCACCTCCTGCCGGTCTTCAGCCGTTCCTGCCTCCTTTTCTACAGCAACTGCAGCAGCTTCCATGCGGGGGGGGGGGGGGGGGGGTGGTTCTTTATTTCGGGGCTCAGTGACGAAATCACCCCGGCGGAATGCCAGGAATTCCTGATCTTGGTCCGCCTTACAGCTTGCAACCTCCTCGGCCCTCAAAAGCTCTTTCTTCTCGGCTAGAGCCTTCACGAGGGCCCACTCCGGGAGGTGCATTAAAGCTTGATAGTAGGCCTCCTCCACCCCGGCCATGGCATTATAGTCATACCCGAACTTTGGACGATATACGTCCACGTTCGGGTAGACTTCTTTGATCTGCTCCAACAACACCGATCGCGTGGCCGTGTCCCCGACAGCAACGAAGTTGGTCTGAAAGTCGAGAAACGTGCTCGTTTGGAACAACTTCTCGGCAAACGCTTTTAGCGTTGCCTCTTGACCTTCGACGATTGCCGCTTCTCGGGCATTCATCTCTGCCCGCAGTTGAGCCATTTCTCCACGGAGGGCCCCGGCTTCCGCCTCCACCTCGCGCAGTCGCGCAACTTCATTTTCCACCAAAGCCGCCCTCTTGCGCGCTTCGGCCAGATCATGTGTTAGCTTGTCGTTGCGCGCGCGCAGATCCCTTGCCACCGCGGACAGCTCTTCTTTGGCCTCCCTCTCGCTTTTCCGGCCAAGCTTCATAATCCCCCGCGCCAAGTGTAAAAACTCATCGGCATCCGCCCCCTCCAACCCCAGCAGACTTGGGGGCCCTTGCTCCTTCAAAAAAAAAAAAAAAAAAAAAAAAAAAAAAAAATACAGGAATCAGTACTGGTAGCGTACACTTCATTTACGCAAACAACAACTCACAGGGAATGTCATGATTAGCTTTACCTCAACGCTTTCCCCTGTGCGGAGTTTTTTGGCCGCCGCCGGCGGTGTCCCGGAGGGTTCCGACCTCCTTTTAACTCCGGGGGTTGACCCCGCCAACACCACTTGCTCCTCCAGCCCAGCAGATGGTCTTGGACTGGGTGACATCTTCCCCGGGGGAGACACTTCAGCCGTTTTCCCTTTCTTCTTAGCTGCAGCAGCCACAGCGGGGCTTCCAGCCGGCTCCTTTCCGAAGCGTCCCACTGCATACAGAAATTGGAGTTAGTCCTGCACAAGACAACAATTTTACACAGATATAAGAACTCCTACCCTCCTCGGCAACCCCGGTTCCCGACTCTTGACCTCGGGCGGACATCCCCTCTGCATCGCCCGAGTAGTATGGGCTCAATCCCGCCTCCTCCAGCTCCGCCTCGGTGCAAAGGGTTTTGAAAGTCCCCACTGCACGGAATATGTCCACCACCTCAGCCTCCGGATCCCCCATCGGGGCAGTATCCAGCACCTCCTCCCTTCTCCACCTCGGGAGGGTCACTCCGGTCTTCACGAAGATGAACTTCTCCTTCCACCCCTCCACCTTACTGGGGTTTTGTACTTTGAAACCACCTCGTGCTCGGGGGCTGAAGGAGTACCACCCTTTGGATTTCTTGAATGCTTTTAGTTGGTAAAAATACCTAAACAGCTCTACAGTTGGTTTCAACCCGGCATTCTTACATACCACGGTGAACCCGACTACTTGCCTTATGGAATTTGGCACTAATTGACTAAGGGCAATATTATAATATCTCAGCAGCAGGAGAACAAAGTCCCAAAGGGGGAATCTCAACCTATCCTCAGGGGGTCTATATATACGCCGATGAAGCCCTTCGGCGGGCAACATGCCCTATCGCCGGGTTCCGGCACTATGTATTCTAAGTTAAATGGGAAATAGAAAGAGGGGATTAAGGCTTCTATCTGCACCCGCGTCATCCGCGGCGCTATAGTGGACACTTCGAAGTCACTCTCCATACATTCATAAAAACCGACGACCCTGATGTTGGTTTCCATGCCGTCGGCTCTTTCTACTGTCCTAATTTCACTCCTCTCCGGAATAACGAAGCGAAGGGGTGGCGCATCTAACGGAGAGTTCTGGGTCCCTACTTCCTTAATAGAAGAAGAAGATGATGAAGAAGGCATACTTACTTGGCTCGTGTTTGAGATGAATCACAAAAGTACAGAGTTTCTCCTTTTTTCCCGGTTTCTGTAACTTGCAAATCGCAATGAAGAAGATGAAGTATACTGTGCCATTATTCAAAATATATACTCGTGGAACTAACGGTCTAGATCTGGCCTTTTCAAATTCTGTGTTTCAGATTTGAACGTGTTGCACACGCGCCTTACAGTTCCCAAGGCGCGTGGGGAACAAGCTCATTGGAAATTACAAAAGCGTGTCACTTCACATCTCTCTCTCTCATGATGGCGCCACCAGTCACATCACCTTCATTCTTGGCCAGGAAGTTTTGGGAAGCTCTCCGGTGCCTCCTTCACCTCGGCCGGATTACTGTTCTCTTCCGCTACACTTTATTGCCTTCGGGGTGCGCTAGTTCAGCTCTGGTCACTCTCCTTACTCCGGGGGATTTCGCCATAGATCGGGCCCTCGCCACCACCTCGGGGTCAATCAGTTCGGTTCGTTTTGATTCCCGTGGACCCCATCGCGGTCTCATCAATTCTCGGCTCCCCAAAACACTTCGTCTCACAAGTAACAACAGCTCATCTTGCTTACTGCTCCATCCTGCTCATAACCGTAGCTCCTTCCTCGCTCCGGCTGGGGGGGAGGGCATCTGATAGGTATGGCCCAGTAACTTCGGGTCGAAGTGACATCCCGGGCCAGATCAACCCGACCCGGGCAACTGAGCCCAGGAGGATAAGTCCAACAACAAACGGCCCAGAAGCGTACGATCAAAATAGCGTGGCACAATTGCGGCGTTCCCCACGTTCTTGGCCCATGATCTACTTCCAACTTCCATGCAACGGTAATAGGCGCAATTGTAGGGAGTTAGTTAGGGTTTTGAGCTGAGTAGTATAAGTAGGAGAATTGTACTCAGAATTAGGGGTCGCTTTTTGCATTCTGAAACAGTCACGTGTAATTTCAAAAGGATATTGAAGAAAACACCTCGCAGGTGATATTTTCAGCCCGTGGGCGTAGATCTCCGGATTGAACCACGTATATCCTGTTTTCTTTAAATTTCTTACATTGATTGACATTGCGAAGAGGGGTTTTACGTTCAGAATTCATTTGATAACCGGATTGCGCTTTATCACATGTCAAGTACGAGGTTGAAATTAGACAATAGGCAAACATATGATAGATGGTACATGTGGTCCAATTTAAGTGCAAACATGTCCAAATTTTTATACACTTGAGAGATGAGTGATACACTTAATCGGTGAGGATCATGTTATTTATAAGTCTCTTGTCTCGAACGTAGTTAAGATCTTGCCATGTCACTAATGCTCGAGTTTTTAAGTCGCCGATTTTCTGAAAAAACTTCATTGGGACTAGAATCATCATCCAATCACCCTAAAAAGCATGTTGCTCTTGTTTTATTTTCTGTTTTTGTTCTGGAACAAATAATCGGTTAAGTTTGGGGGATTTTGATACACGTTGTGTATACATGCATTTTAGGTAATTTTATGACATTTGCATGTATAACAGGCCGAAATATATAATACTCTTTGTATTGAGCATTTTCACGTGTTTGTGAGTATTTTGGAGCAAAATAGGTAAATATACTCCAGAAAGAGCATTTTGACGAAGTCTAGAGAAGAAACGAGATAAGAATGAGCAAAAACGGAAGAATAGGGCCCACAAATGGACTGGAAGAGGAAAAAGCGCCCTTGAACCGGTTTGGGACTGGAATGGCACATTAAAAGTTGCTTAGATAAGCCTAGGAGCCCTAGACTCCTAACGACAACGCAGCCGTATCAGTGGAATGGTCGCGTTGCTGAGAGCGGTCACGTTCGTGGGTTGGCCAAGTTTAAGTTACACACATTTTCTCCTATACTCACCCGAATTCACACCACATGATCCTAAACTTATAAATAGAGGCTTCCAAGACTAAAGAAACATACTATCATCATTGGAGAATACCTTGGAAGCAGGATCGAAGAGCAAGGCGTGACGAGACGAAGATCATGATCAAGATTCGGGTTTTGTTACTTCCTTTGTAGTAGTTAATTCACCAATCATGTTTGTCTATGAATGGAATTGGTTTGTAACTCTAGTTATGAGTAGCTAAACACCTTTGTGTTTTAGGGTTAGAGAGTAGGTCATTTACAGACTATATGCTTTGTTCTTACTTTATGAATTATTTAATTTAGCCAATTGATTAATTTTAATTGCTTAATAATTCGGCTTCGAGAGAAGAGGGTTGTTAATAGGTATACAAACATATGGCGTAGGTATCAATAATCATTCGAGAGGAGTGAGGACTTGCGTAGGCATCAGCTTAGGGAACCCTTGGGAGTCTTTTATGTGATAGTTGGCTCGAGAGGGTAACTATCCTTAATTGATATACACGTTAGCATTTTTCGAGAGGAGGCTAATTAAGAGTTGCGCTGCCTAATAATAATAAGAATTGATTTAGACGTCTAGAATAACAAAGTAATCACGAATAGGAGGTAATGACTAAAATCAAATCCCTAGAATACGTCTTAATCTATCTGAGTTTCCCTTGTTATTTGAGTCCTTGCAGGCCAAGTAATTCTTAATCAATTAGTTAGTTTATGAAAACTAGGTTTTAGAAATATTAATACAACCACTTATTCGAGAGTCTAGATAGGGTAGAGATATTAAGATTGGGGTATTAAGCTATACATAGAAACAATCCTTGTGGGATCGACCTTGCTGCCACTAGCTACAGTAACACCGTACACTTGCGGTTTACTAAGTTAGGAATTAGTGCATCAATAAGGCTAGTTTCCACTTAGACTAATGTCACATTATGTAGATACAAAAAAATTATTACCATGAAGGACCAAGGAATTCGGTCGTAGGAAGATAGGTTCAATCGCTATAAGAAGGCTACAAGCAATAGTTAGAGTAGTGAACACATACATCAGTTACCTGGCAATATGAATCAATGCATGCAACAACCGAGATTGTACAACAAATTAAGGCAACAAACAGTCAGCAGAAGGGACAAGTAGTCACTAAGTCAGCGATTTTGAAATTATGAAATAGCTAGCAGAGACAATAAATATTCTTGTTTAGACTAAGTAATAATGTGAAAGACATATTGTAACAACAATTTCACATCTGCCATAAAAACAAACAAGCAAATTGTGCAAACAAATTTTCTTGAAATGAAATTGAATATGTGATTACAATGTCTATTTTCGCTCTGATTTTTCTCTTCGAAAACTTCTCTTGGGATTTCAAATTTTTGGAATAGACTATAGTCAGATCTTCTCCAGATTTGAAAATTGACTTTGGTAATGTTAGTTTGATGGGGCAATACATTAATCTCGAATTAAATGTCAGTTTAGAGAACCTTCATATGAACACCTTAAATCTCAGTGAATCACGAAGAATGTTGAATATAGATTGAACAATGCTGATCTGAGGGGCTTAACACCTTAATCTCGGATTAAACGTCGTTTCTTGATAGATTCTTGAAGAATGCCTTGGATTGCTCTGGAATTCTTCACTTGCATCTTGCACTTGTGTCTTCACTTCTTGACTTGTCTCCTTTGAAATATGAAGAGACCCCCTTTTATAGTTGTAGGATATCAGTTCTTTCCATAACTACTTGATGGGATGATGCGATTTGATTGGCCATTCTTGATTTGGTGATCTTCTTTGCATTTGATAAGAATATATGATTTGATTTGATTACCAAACATTGATAATTTTTATTCTTGTATACAAGATTGTATATTAATTGCCAAAAGATTTGGTTTGGATATTTGGCAATATCAAATTTAGTGGAATATATTAATATTAAAAATATCAATTATTTATTAATTTTTCTTTTGGAATTATTTCAATTAAACTCCCAAAATATAACTAAAATATTTTAGTTGATATTCTATGTAACATATTCCACATGCCACAACATCTATCTAGAAAAAAGCCAAAGCTGTAGACTGAATTTGCCGCATGCATTATGACCTACTCTCCCAACTAAAGGACAATAATGACTTTTCACCATACAAGATTACTAAATGTAAATGGGAATCTCTTTACCCTTCAACAAAGAGAAACCCTACTACTATAAATAAATGAAGTTGAAGATTAAGAGAAATACGAGTAACCAAGAAAAATTGCTTATAATTATGAGTGACATGATTCTCAAGCATCTACAAAGCAAAGATTCGAGAAGCTCTCTCAATCTCAGAATTTCTTACTGAAGTTCGCCCATCTATGAAGTTATATAAGAACATTTAGGGACAACTTTAAGTTGAAGAAAACTTATATACCCAACATTTAGGAACACTTGTTTGAATAAAAGAGTCAACTAGACTAGGAAGTGCTGAGGAAGTGGTCTATCTAAAGGTATATAGCCTTCTGAGGATGTATGAAAATTAATTGTAGGTGCCAAGTTGAGACTTGAACATCGTATACTAAGGTTGTATTGTGTGAGCAACTTAGTAGACTTTCTCTCCATGTAAGGGAAGAGTGGACGTAGAATGATTAGTCATACCTTCGAACTAATATACTTTCTCATGTCTTTATTTTCTGTATCTTTCTATTTATTTTATAAATGTTGTTGTAGCTTAGTATTTTCCATTACATTGATTTGGAAACTAGTGCACTATTTCCAATGTGCATAAAATTAAGGGTTAATTTCAGAAAGCAACCAGTACTATGGCCGATTTTTAATTTTCCAATCTTAACTTTTTGTTTTTCTGACGACAACCTATACTAATCGTTTTTTTTTATTTTTTCAACCTTCGACTGTATTTTCGGTTGTATAGGCCATGTGATTAGCACATGTTCTTTTTTTAGGCTAATAAGATTGCGACAAGTGTCGATCAATTTAAAAAAATAAAAAATATATATTTAAAAATTAAAAAATTAAAAATTATTTCTGAAATTAATTTTAAAATTAAAAAATAATTATTTTTTAAAAAAATATATAAAATAAAAAAAATTCAAACATCATTTCTGAAATTAATTTTGAAATTAAAAAAATAATTTAAAAATTTAAAAATACATATATAAAATTTAAAAAATTTAAAAATTATTTTTGAAATTATTTTTAAAATTAAAAAATTCATTTAAAAATAATAAAATTTCTAAAATTAAAAACATATTTCCTAAATAAATTTTAAAATTCAGAAAAGTTGTTGGAAATCTAAAAAAATTAAAAAAATATTTCTGAAATGAAATTTAAAATTTTAAAAATTAAAAAATTTAGGAAATTTATTAAAATTCAAGAAAATTCATTTAAAAAACAGAAGATAAAAAATTCTAAAAATTAATTTGAAATTTTGAAAATTCATTTAAAAATCCAATTGGACCAAGTCGACGATGAAAACCCTAGCGAAATCACCGTAATTAGCGATCCAATTGACGAATCTTGTTCCTCGCCGACGATGTGGGAGCAGATCCATTGGAGGGCACACCAGGAGTCCTCGTACGTCGACGGAAGGGGGTTTTCCAATGTGACTGTACTCAACGGAGAAAGTAGAGCCAATACAGAAGCCACTTTTGAGAGAGGTTGGTGAGTTTAGGGAGGTGGAGTCTGGCAGATATGGTGAGGTCTTTGTAAGCGACGTAGGTGGCGAGATCTTCCGGCGACAATGGTACGTTGGGTGAAGGATCGAGGCAGTCTACGGTGTCGTCTATGTAGAGCTTGATCAACGAAGAGAGAATGATAAGTATCTCTCTGGTGGTGGGAGACATGACAATGTTTCTCTTGAAGGTTCTTGATGTTGGAGGCTGCCAGCGGTGGAGCTGCAGTGGGTAAGTGATAGTTACAACATTTGGTTTATTCTTTGGGTGTGATTTTCTAATTTTTCTGCAATGACCAAATACAATTAAATAAAAAGGTAATCGTTAAATATAAACAATTTCTTTTTTGGATTTTAAATAAATTTTATGAATTTTAAAATTAATTTCAGAAATATTTTCTTAATATTTTTTTAATTTTAATTTTTTTTGAATTTTTAAATGAATTTTTGAATTTTAAAATTAATTTCACAAATAATTTTTTATTTTTAAAATTTAAATTTTTTTTTTTTAATTTTAAAGTTAATTTTTGAATTCTAAAATTAATTTTCAGAAATAATTTTTTAATTTTTAATTAATTTTTTAAATTTTAAAATTAATATTAGAAATAATTTTTTCATTTTTTTAATTTTAAATAATATGTTTTTTTAATTTTAAATTAATTTCTGAATTTTTTAATTTTTTAAAATTGATTGACACGTGTCGTCATATTATTTCCTATAAAAGGAACATGTGCTAATCATATGACCTATACACCAGGAAATATAGCCGAAGGTTGAAAAAACGAAAAAAACGATTAGTATAAGTTGTTGGAAAAGCAAAATAGTTAAGATTGGAAAAGTAAAAAACGACCATAGCACTTTTATTATTGTATGTTCAAAGAGAACAACTTGCTGTAAGAATACTGTTTTGTAGGAACTTACCGTTGTAAGCACTACTATAAGAACCTGTTTCTTACAGCCGACAATAGTTACTGCCTACTGCTTTGTGTTATTGAAAACTTGATTTTTGTTTTAATTTTTTGGGTTGGGTTGGGACGGTTTGGGTGTGTTTCTCTATGGTTTTTTATTTTTATATTTAGAAATCTCCAGAACCATACCATACTCGTGAGGCTAATTTTATGAGATTCTCATTTAATAGTGTATTAAAATAGGGTTAGGTGTCGAGTATTCTGAGCGAAATTACAGTGAGGAATTAAGTTGTACTCTCAAACAAGTTATAAATTGATATATATCTGTTGGTTATGGTTGACCATTTATTTGAATCATAAGTTAGGGTTCTTGAGCATTAATGTTATAACATACATTTACAACAAATGCTTCTTCAGGAGAAGAAGCATTGAGGCAGGTTCGGGAGAGCTTGTTCGACCTTCGATGGTTTCTCGTGTTAATGTCAGCTAAGTCTACGAGAGTTGTCGGGCGTTATTGGTAATAACATAGGTTAGGTATTAGAGAGTGAGGCTTCTTTGTAAATGATTTGGCTCCAATGTTAATTTCGGTGCGTCTTTGATAGATTTATTCTGTTTATTTTTAGTGTTATATACATAATGTAGGATATAAAATTTAAAAACAACCCCTTCTCCTTAACAATAAGTTAGATCGATACTGAGATCAGGTGTTGAGCCCTTTAAATCGGTCTTTTTCCAAGTGTTATTCAATCTGCAATCATCAACAACATTCTTCACATACTCGAAGGACGTTCTTCACCACAAGAAATACCATTCGATTTAAAATCAGACTACCAAACCTTCAATATACGTTAAAGAAGTCAATTCTAATTTTGGAGAAGATCGAGAAATCACATCCCTTTATCAAAATCTAAAGTCAGCCAAAAAATCAATCTCAAGAGAAAAATCAAGGATTTCAACATTAATAGAGTTTGTCCTACAAAGTTAATCCTCAATACATCAATTTTATACTTTTAACTTATTTTTTTGTTTATTAGGACATTTACTTTTACAAATTTCTGGCACACACTTATGGTACAATCGCAATCTCTCTGTTTCTTCTACTCGCCAAACAAATTATCAAGAAGTCTGAAGTGAAGTTCATTGAAGAACAAATTACCAGTTTCACAAGAGCTATCAATGGACCCAATCACAACTTTGATCATAAAGTTAATAAATGATACAAGATACATGATGGATGAACAAGTCGAGGATCATGATGAAACTGAGATGTTCACAACAATATTATATAAAATTACTATCTCAAAATAATTATAACTTTATATTTTATATATATATATATATATACATGAGTTTTTAATGATTACCTACTTTATGTAATCATGGATGATTACTACGAAAATGTGTGCTGTAGTAAATGATATTAAATGACATTTTACCTACTGTAGTGAGTTAAAGATAATTTTGTATTTTGTATTTTTTTTTATTCATTTAATAAGATTCTTTAAGAATCTTTAGATTTAAAAGGTCATTTTAGTATTTTAAAGTTAAGTAATTAATGCTTGTTTATTGAAAATTGCAACTCCAATTAATAGCATACATTTAATATCTAGTTTTTCTTTTAGCATATTGAGAAAAAAATTGACTTTTTTAATTAATTCATATAATGCAAAAAAAAAAAAAAAAAAAAGGATAAAATAAAATAAAATAAAATAAAATAAAATAAAAATAATTATAATAATAAATTAAAATTATAAGTAATTTTAGGTAAACTACAAAGTTTCGCTTGTGATAAAAGTGATTGTAGGTAAAATTACACTATTTATTACTTAAAAAATTAGTAGTTTCACGCAGTGTTTATGAGATTAGATCGGAAGTCATAGATCTCTTAAAAGAAAATGAAATAAAAAATAGAAACAGGTTTTAACGAGTTGGCGGTCTGGCGGGACAACTATTTTTGGACGATTTTCAACGGGTATATCTGGGTTAATGGCACATCCAGTTAATTAGTTCTACTGGACTAGGGGCCGGTTTGAGGTTGGACCGATCGAACCGGCCAGTCTAGTTCCACAAACCTTGGTTTCACGATATTTGTTTGACCCCGTTACTAGAGTCAACAAACACTCATTATTTGACTCGATTCAACTTCTCGAATTAACAAGTACCTACCATTTGACCCGATTCGATTATTAGATCAAGACATATCAACTATTTGACTCGTTGGCATATTGGCTCAATAGATACTTACTATTTGACTGATTCGGCTTATCAGATAAATAAGTACACACTATTTAACCCGATTCGACTTATCGGCTCAATAGACACTCACTATTTGCCCCGATTCGATTTATCGGATCAACAAGGAACCACTATTTGATCCGTTCGACTTCTCGGATCAACATGTGCCAACTATTTGACCCATTCGACTTATTAGATCAAGATGTACCAACTATTTGATCGATTCGGTTTATCGGATCAACAAGGTACCGCAGTTTGACCCGATTCGACTTATTAGATTAAGACGTACCAACTATTTGACCCGTATAGCTTATCAACTCAGCAAGTACACACTATTGACCAATTCGGTTTATCGGATAAACAAGTACGCACTATTTGATCCGATTCGACTAATCGGCTCAACATATACCAAATATTTGACCCGTTCGACTTATTAGATCAAGACATACCAACTATTTGGCTGATTCGATTTATCGGTCAACAAGGTACTACTATTTGACCCGATTCAACTTATTAGATTAAGATGTACCAACTATTTGACCCATTTGCCTTATCGGCTAAACAGGTACCCATTATATGACCGATTTGACTTATCGGATAAACAAGTACATACTATTTGACCCGATTCGACTTATCGGTTCAATTGATACCCACTATTTGATCGATTCGACTTATCAGATCAATAAGATACCACTATTTGACCTATTTGGCTTCTCGGGTCAAATGTAACTATTTAAGTTGTTCGACTTCTTGAATCAATAAATACTCACTATTTGACCCGGTTTGACTTATCGAATCAAGACGATCCAACTGTTTGATCCGATTCGACTTATTAGATCAAGACGTACCAAATATTTGGCCGATTCGATTTATCGGATCAACAAGGTACTACTATTTGACCCGATTCGACTTATTAGATCAAGAAATACCAACTATTTGATCCATTTAATTTATCGGCTCAACAGGTACCCAACAATTGACTGATTCGACTTATCGGATAGACAAGTACACACTATTTGACCCGATTCGACTTATCGACTCAATATATACGCACTATTTGGTCGATTCGACTTATTAGATCAATAATGTACCACTTTTGACTTGTTTAGCTTCTGGGATCAAATGTACCAACTATTTGACCCGTTCGACTTCTTGAATCAACAATACTCACTATTTGACCCGATTTGACTTATCGGATCAAGACGATCCAACTATTTGACCCGATTCGACTTATTAGATCAAGACTTACCAACTATTTGGTCCTTTAGATTTATCAAATCAACAAGCTACTACTATTTGACCCGATTTGACTTATTAGATCAAGTCATACCAACTATTTGACCAATTTGGCTTATTGACTCAACAAGTAGCCACTATTTGACCGATTCGACTTATCGGATATACAAGTACACACTATTTGACCCGATTCAACTTATCGACTCAACAAATACCCACTATTTGATTGATTCGACTTATCAGATCAATAAGGTACCACTTTTGACCTGTTTGGCTTCTCGGATCAAATGTACCAACTATTTGACCTGTTCGACTTCTTGAATTAACAAATACTCACTATTTAACCCAATTCGACTTATCGGATCAAGACGATCTAATTGTTTGACCCGATTCGACTTATTAGATCAAGATGTACCAACTATTTGACCCGTTTGGCTTATCGACTCAATATGTATCCATTATTTAACGAATTCAACTTATCGGATAAACAAGTACACTCTATTTGGTCCGATTCAACTTATCGATTCAACAAACACCCACTATTTGATCGATTCGACTTATCAGATTAATAAGGTACCACTTTTGACATGTTTGGCTTCTCGAATCAAATGTACCAAGTATTTGATCCGATTCAACTTATTGGATCAAGACGATCCAACTATTTAACCCAATTCGACTTATTAGATCAAGATGTACCAACTATTTCCTTTAAATTTACTATTTAAATTTATAATTTCGAAGTTAAAAAAATTCTATAGAAAATAAGGACTCAAACAATAGATATATGGTGTCAGTACTATTTGACCCGATTCCACTTATTGGGTCAAGATGATCCAATTATTTGACCCGATTCGACTTATTAGATCAAGATATACCAACTATTTGATCCGTTTGGCTTATCGACTCAGCATGTATCCATTATTTAACAAATTCGACTTATCGGATAAATAAGTACATTCTATTTGACCCGATTCGACTTATCGACTCAACACACACTCACTATTTGTTCGATTCGACTTATCAAATTAATAAGGTACCACTTTTGACCTGTTTGGCTTCTCGAATCAAATGTACCAAGTATTTGACACGATTCAACTTATCGGATCAAGACGATCCAACTATTTGACCCGATTCGACTTATTAGATCAAGATGTACCAACTATTTCCGTTAAATTTACTATTTAAATTTATAATTTTGAAGTTAAAAAAATTCTATAAAAAATAAGGACTCAAACCATAGATATAGGGTGTCATTACTAATTGACTCAATTCAACTTATTGGGTCAAGATGATCCAATTATTTAACCCGGTTCGATTTATTAGATCAAGACGTACCAACTATTTCCTTTAAATTTTCTATTTGATTATTAGTAATAAAATTTATAATTTTGAAGTTAAAAAAATTCTATAAAAAATTGTACATAAACTATTAAGGAAAAAAAGCAATTATATTAAGGAATGCATACCAAGCAGATATACAATCTATTAATTAATAGGACAAAAAAAAAACACAAAATTATAAGGTGTATTTTTTGAAAAAATGTCATTTGTGTTTAATTAGTAGTTGTCACCTATTATTTTAATTACAACATAATAAAAAAACAATTAATTGTATTAAAGAAAAATAATAAAAGTATTAATTATAAGGTGTATTAATTACATAACAATTATCAATGAAAAGTTAAATTAAACAATTACTTATTTTAAATTAGTGGGTAAAGTGAAATAATAATTATGATATTTAATGTTTCTCATCAATCAACGTGCATGTAGTACATTTAATAAGGTTCGAGAATCAATAATTCATACTAAAATGTCACAAAAGGACATGGAATCTTTAATTTTAGATTTCTTAAAATTTATTTTAAAAAAAAATTAAAAAATGACACTTAATCACTATTACCTACATGTCATCAGGTTACCCATTTTCTCAACATTAATTTTATTCAATCTAGGTGAATTAAATGCAAACTACTCAACCAATCTCGTCCTTTAATTTTTTATCCAAGGACTAATATTAAGTCATCATCTATGGTGATAAGGTGAAACTAACCATTAAAACCTTACCCATACATATATATATATATATATATATATATATATATATATATATATATGTACGTATAGGTTGTGTATATTTAAGGATAGATGAGGTAGTATTGTAGGCTGAGGAAAATAAAGTGAAAATTAAATGTTGGGCTAAATAAATGGGTGTTTGATTTTGTTGGTTGAAGATTGGGTTGATGTTTACTTTTAGTACAAGAGGTGATAAAAAAGTGTGTGATGTGTGTAAATATATTGCCAGTAATCTCAAGAAAAACACGATTCGTTTGACCCAATTTCCAATGAATTAGATCAAGTGATAAGTAAACAAGTCCATAATATTTTAGGGTGGTATATAATGATTTTTATAAGCCATCACTAGAATGCCAACGAAAAAATCCTTATCGAGATGACGTAAAGACATTAAGATATGCTTAATTGGAAAAAATAAGTTAGATATTGTTATTTGTCAATTTGCTTAAATTGTCAATTTAATAATGATTGCATGCTACTAAATCTAGTAAAATTGCTACCATATTTTTGCATTAGCACAACTTTGCCCAGCTTGTGATAAATTTTTTTTCTCCTAATCTAAGAAAGAAAGCAAAAACCCTCCCCAACCCCCACGGTGACTCGAACTCAGGACCAAAGACCTAGGTAGTAGATGCTCTGCCACTTGAGCTATCCAACTTTGTGATAAGAGTGCAAATATAATTCTTAATAGATTTGTTTGTAGCCTTTTAGGTGTTCATAATCATAACGCGTAGTATACAATGTGGAAAAGTGTGTTGCTCTATAATAAACGGAGCTTTGGTACGCGGTTTACCCATTCTAAAGTTAAACACTGTGAATGAAAATAATAATCAATGTAAAAATTTTCACAAGTCTTAAATCATTTGAGGGAGCCTTCATGGCGAAAGAACTCACTATATCACATGTGAATTGCAAAAAGATTCAGAATGTCAATCGAAATATATTTTGATTCACACTTCAAGAATCCTAACGTCTCAAACGGACTAATAAAAAAAATCTATAGCACTAAATAACCTATCAAAGCTATCCTAACAAGTATCATGTGCAAAGTGATTCAGATTCGTGAGCAATTTGAATATTACTAAAACTGGACACTTCAGGTTGGATAGGAGGTTTACCAAACCCTCTAGACAACACAACAACAAGGCGGACTCAATCTTTTTCTCGTATAGTTGCTTTTCTTCTATTGGTAGTTGAAGCCTTATTTATAGGCCAACGAGTGACTTGGAGAGCACTCTCACATAACCACTACCTCCTACAGTTGAGGATGTTACTGGTTAGTGGCCAACCACCCCAAAACCTAGGGTGGTTGAGAGAGACTCGGTCCTCCTTGTTGAGGGCTAAGTCTTCGGCCTTCTTCTCAACAAACAAAGGCTAGGTCTTCAACTTCTTTTTGTTGCACTCATGTCCCTGTATGAAAATTAACAATTCCGCATACATAACACACTTTTATTCGGCCTTTATTTGATAAAGAAAATTTGATACAAAAATCATATAATGTGTATAAAAGGCAAAATAATAAAATAGAGGATTTAGATAAGAGTTTGAATACTCGAACTCTAACAATCTCCCTTTTTGGCCTTTTCTGCACAAAACCAACATGCAGCTGAATAAAATGTTAAATAATATAAAAATTGTCCCTAAATATTAGATATCCCAATTGAAAAATCCCAAGCAAATCCAAAATCAAATGATCAGCAAAATAAATGCAACAAACTGCCCATCAAGAATAAAAGCAAGGGAAAAATATTCATTCATAAAAAACTGAGATAGAAATATATTAAATCAAACTTAAAAATGAGCAAGCAAAAATGACCAAATTAAAAACATTGTTTTAAACACATAACCCCTGCAAAACAAATTCAATCCTCATCCTCATCTTCTTCATCAATGTCTCCAGACTCGTCTACCTCTCATTCCTCTTCTTCTTCATCACCTTCCTTGAGGAAATAGCCTTCAGCAATGATGTCATTATCATTAACCTCTCCCCGTTGAACAACTTCCCTTAACCGGTTGGACTCCTCCTGAACCCTTGACTTGTCATCAGGGTTGACTTGAGGATCAGCACCACCCTTAGCCTCGACACCATCAGCGGCTTTGGCTCCACTGCTACCTCCCATTTTTTGTGTAAAAATGGAGGCAAGTAGATTGTCACGAACCTTCGTGAAGGCAGTACTTTGAGCAGTGAGCATTCGGACTTGGTGAGGAATGGAGGACTGGTTCAAAACTTGATTCAACATGTGGGTCAACCTCAACCAGTTGTTCAGCTTCTTCATTAATCTATGGCATATCAATGAACCTTAGTGTTGAAGTGATTGTGGGTTTAACAATGAGCATAGGAGGACTTTTGATCAGCTACACTTTTCAGCAAGTTGGCATAAAAAAAATATCTCACCGCATCCGGTCGAAGATTCAATTGTTGAAACTTATGCCAATCAACTTCACGGGAGTAGAAGTAAAAATCATCATTGTAGGCACTAGAAAGATCATACACATTATCAATCGAGCTTTCCTCAGTAGGTTCTTATGCGGGGGCCTTCTTTTGAGGCCTGATTGACCGGGAGATTAAGTCAACCTTGGGATCAATCTTCTTCTTTCCTTTCTTTGTTTGTAGTTTTCTGACATACTGCTGAACGATCACAGGGCCTGATGGTTGGAAGAATGGCTCTTCCTGCTCTTCAGAGATAGGCTATTTGTTAGCATTAAAATCCTCGCCACTCTCATCATCTAGTTCGGTTGATGAGGAGGATTTGGGAACCTTCTTCTCAACTCTTTCCGTCTGCTCATCAGTGAGCTTAAACACATCGTCCTTCTCACCTTCTGAAAACTCATCAATCAACCTCATAGGCTGAGTGACTTTGCTCTTCTTTTCTCTCTTGGAAGGAGGGCGGGCATAGAAGTACTAGCCGTTTTCTTCTTCTTCTTGCCAATCTTAGAATCAGAAGCATCCAATACTTCTTTGTTAACCTAGTTGATCGTCTAGTTTGTTCACTACTCTTTGCTCCAATAGTCCATTTTTGGGATCCTATGAACCCTAAATTAGCACCTTCGGGTGCATCCATGTTGTAGGGATAACTGGGATCTCCAGGGAATAGGGTAGTGATCATAGTGGGAGCGATTGCATATCCCCCTGTGAATGAGCCATTGGGATTTTGTGGGGGTAAATCGTGCATTGGAGGAGACCTGGATGATGAAGGCATTGCACCAGCTTGAGGTATTTTAAGTTGGCTGATGGTAGAATCATGATCGGAGTAAGAAAAATCGGGTTTGCCATCAAGGAAGGATCTTGCAATCCGGGTTGATCAGTAACTCCATAGACAAGGGCTGTGTCCATGGGTGTTCCAAACTATAGGCCAACTCCAGCGACAGTAGAAGAACCCATGGTTGTTGGAAGAACAAGTTTTGGTGAGATTTCTGTTGGAGTGGAAACGGGAGTGGTCGTTGGCGGGAGGAAGGGGGAGGGAGGGGACAGCCGTCAGAGAAGCTATCATGTTCATAACTTCAGTAGTAATTGTGCACTCAGGTTAGCTAGGTTGCTGGGATCCATGGCATGATTTCTGGAAGTTTTGATGAAGAGGGAAGCACAGGGTTTTAGTTCCTTTAGCCGTTCAAATGAGAGGGAAAAGAGAGAGAGAGTAAAAATTTCAGAGTAAAAAGATTAAAAGATCTAGTAAGAGTGCATTTTCGGCAGAGTACACTTCATTGTGAGTGTCGTGCCCCTAGTTTATTTCATTTGCCAAACTTCCCATATTTCATCTTTTAGAATGAGAATCACAATATAGCCATTACCATGTGCCGAGGTACTCAAGAAATATCATTCTCTGGACCAACACCTTATTCTTTTGCTGACTTATAAAGAACAAAATAGAACTCGAATCCGTTTTATTGTTTATCAACACACTATACTACCATGTGCAACAAATAAGACAAACAAATGCATAGTGTATATATGCAAAAATGAGATTGCCTCCAAGGTTGGGGCAACCTCCAGTATACTCCTTACTGGATCAAACAAATGCATAGAAAATCTCTCATGATCTAGAGCCTTAGTAAATATGTCTGCAAGCTGATTTTCAGTGGAAATATGATCAATCTGGATGATATGCTTTCCAACTAAGTCTCTGATGAAATGATGCCTTATGTAAATGTGTTTGGTTCTTGAATGTTGTACATGTTTTTTTGAGATATCCGTGGCACTAGAATTATCATAATATAGAGTTCAAACAATGCTTTCAAAACCATGGTCATCAAGCATTTGCCTTAACCATAATAATTGCGCACATGAGCTTCCAGCTGCTACATATTCGGATTTGGCAGTGGAAAGTGAAACATAATTTTATTTACGACTATGCCAAGACACAAGATCAATAGCAAGATAAAAACACCCACCACAAGTGTTTTTCCAATCATCTATCACCTGCCCAGTCAGCATTGATATACCTAACTAGATTGGTGTTGGTACCAAATTCCCAAGTCAACCGTACATACAACATACCTATGTTCGCTTTACAACCTTCATATGAGAATCCTTAGGATAGGCTTGATAGCGAGAACATAAACATACACTACACATGATATCATGACGACTTGCTATTGAATAAAGTAAACTGCCCATCATGGATCTTTACACGGTTGGATCAACCTCCTCCTCATCATTATCCTTACAGATATTTTCGTTAGAAACCATAGGAGTTCTCATGTGTTTAGTTCCATCTATATTGAACTGTTTTATTAAATTCCTAGCATACTTACTTTGTGACATGAAAATGCCATCAGACATTTGTTTTATATGTAAGCCTAGAAAAAATGATAGTTCACATACCATGCTCATCTTGAATGTGGAAGACATAGCTCTAACAAACTCATCAAGTAGAACTTGTGAGGTTGAACCAAATACTATACAAAACGTTAATATTTAGAGAAAGGAGACGCTCTCGCTCTCTTCTCTTTCTACGCTCATGCCGTCGGTGTCACCCCCTGCCATAGTATTCTCGTTAACAACTTCACCATCTCCGTTTGATTACATGTCAGGCGTCGATATAATATACACACCATACCTTCTCTCCCTTTGTAACCAACACCTATGGCTCACCTGATTTACGCTTAGGGTTCTACCGCTCGACAGTGACGCCTCTTCTTTAACGGTGGCGGCATCTTCTACCGCCGTTCAAGCTCCATCTCCAATGACGGCTCAGTAGCAGGCAACCTTCAAAAGGTTGTGCCAGAAATTTCCATGGTTGCTCTCATTTGTCAACGAGTTTCCTCTAATTCACATTAGCTTCACAACGCTGGTCCTGCATCAGTCTCACCGGCGTCTAAGATAGGGACTTCTTATGTTCCTCGGCTCGGGGAGGTGACATATGCATTGTTGATTACTCATCCGTCATCTGCTCTTTCTCTGGCAGATCCCTATTCCACCCCAGACCTGGAGGGGCAATGTAAACACCATCCCTAGTTACTTCCCTATTTGCTATAATGTTCTGCAGCATCGCCGGAGTTTCCTCGGCCGTCTCAAGTAAGTACCACTCTACCTTCATCATCCTATAAGGTCGCTTTAATAGTTTGGATGATACTAATAATTTTCCGACACCTAGGTTAGTATCGTCAAACCTTAGTTTCGATATGATTTCTTTCTCACATAATTCTAGTAATTATAGCTTGCCTTTGCATACCACTATTATCACTGTTGCTGGGGATGACTTCTCTGCTATTTCGAATTTGCTTACCATGGTGAATAATAGGTCACGTCCTGCATGAACCCATCATTGTTATCTTCTTTGTTTGATACTACTAATATAAATTCCTCTTCTTCTTTAAATAATTTGCATAATTTCTCTACTTTTTCTTTACCTGTCTCGTCTTCATTACTATCTGGTTACTCATCTATATCTGCTCCTGCTCTTAATAATCTCCCCAACACTGATTTTTTTGGGCGTTGGGGGATAGGTACATATCAGCTCTTCCCCGGAGCCTGACAGCTTCTATAGGTCCTCATCTTTTACCCTCTTTACGATTTGGCTCCCTTCTAGTGCCTCTTCAGTCGACTCATACGCTAGCAGATGCAACTCGGGTATCTTACCAACCTACCAATCCTGATTCTCGGTTCCCCTTCATGCATTATGAACTGAAATTGAAGGGAGACACCTACTCGATTACTGTTGATGAGGTCCGATATAAACAACAGGTTGACTTCTTCTACCAGACCCTTATTAGATGATTGATCTACATAAAGAAGGATAAGCTATGGCCTATGCAAGAGGTAAAAAAGAAGCTTACTGATATTTGGAAAACTCAGAACGACTGGAGTATTGTTCCTTTAGGTTGGGGGTGTTACAACTTTTAGTTTATTGAGAATAGTGACCGCGCAAAAGCCTTAGCTCATTCTGCTTGGTCTCTTTCACCGGGAACTCTCAGATTGACACGCTGGGTCTCAAATTTCAACCCATATAAGTTACAACTTCCGTTGCTCAGGTGTGGGATTAAATTTACGAACTCGGTATGGAACATTGGGATACTCCTTGGCTATGAGGTATTGCAAAATCCATTGGCAATCTCTTGCAAATTGATCCACGTGCTATCAAGGGATCATTGGGACATTTTGCACGAGTGTTGGTAGAAATCGACTTTTCAATGAAAAGTTGATTACAGAACAACGTCATGGTGGAAGGGGTTGGTACATTTACCTCGGCCTCAATCGGATATGAAAACTGTCCGGAAAATTGCTCTTATTTTAGTATCGTTGGTCATTCTGCTAACTCATGTAAGAAATGGAGCGAGACGATGACATCTACAACTCCGGCTTTAGTGTTGGAGGCTGATAAGCAGGTGCTGGCTACATCAGTTAGGCAACAGTCCAAATCTAGGCCTTGGTCCAAGTCAAGAGACAATTCAAGGGGTAGACCTCCCCCGCCGAGGATGGTTTATCGACCAAAGGTATCCGCTGCAGCAGCTTCGAAGTCTACCACTGGTCCGATAACGTCGAATACGTTTGACGTGTTATGGAATCTTGGGAAGGACCCTACATCTTCTATAACTGCAGATGGAGGAGCAATGGAAAAGGGTAATGCATCTGATGAGTTCATGCACGCCATGCAGAACATTTTAGCTGGTGGTCAGTTTTCACATCGCAAATCACAATGCCCATGCACTTCATGCATAACATGCATGCATGCAGAATGATCTAGCTGGTGGTCAGCAAGTCACCATGTCCATGCATTCCATGCATGATGTACACAAGGTCCCTCCCACTTCAGCATCCGTTACAGCCTCCCAAGCGGAATCAGATTGGTTCCACGGCTCTTCACGTGAGCAGCCACCTATTATGGACCAGGAGACGGATACTACTTCCCCATCTATCCATGTTCCTCCTTTCGAGATCTCCTCAACAAGAGTATCATGTCTCTCATGATATTTTTTCGATCATTTCATGACAACCCGATGCCCACTAGTTTAGGCTTGATGAGTTCGACACCTTTATCCACTACTTTGGTTATTTTTTTATCACACTCTTGAGGAGACAGATGATACTTCACCAATCCCCCTTGCTCATTTACCTCTGGCGCCACGTGGCACACTTGTGCTCGTTCAAAATTGATTGCCCCTACTAGAAGATCGGACATATTGCAACTAAAACCGAATGCTAAACCTGTTAATCTGTTGACCCCTCTGCTATTCCTTCGAGTTCTTATACTAATGATATGGTTATGGTTTCACCTTCCAATGATCCTCTCGCCATAGTCAAATTATCAAAGAGATGGAATCGGTGGCCAAATCTGGCATTCAAATTCTTGAACAACCTCATTATGTTGCCCTTCAGGCCATGCGCTGTGCGTCTATGGGTAATTGGGGGAACGTAGGGTTGGAATACCCACCGCTTGAGCACGCCGCCTATCCTAGTTGGACATGATAATTTTGTTATGGATAGTTCGCATTTGGGGGATGACTTTCCCTATCGATTTTGTTTACTTTATCCTTCCTCGTTCTTCTGTTTTGCAGGTTATACGCTTAGATGTCTGGATCAGTTGCTCTTACTGACACTTCCCGGTGTTGTTTCTTGATGGTATTTCCTTCAGCGATAAGGCAAGGATCGGTTTTTACGCCACTAATTTCCCCTCCCCCATGCTATTTTTTGCTTATTTTGTACGTTATTTGCACTTCGGATTTATCTATGGTATTGACGGTGTTATTGACGGAAATTTTGCCTTTAGCAACATGTTGGTACTCGTTTTCCCCATCGTTGGGTTTTTCCCACTAGGTTTTTCCAATAGGGGATTTTAACGAGGCCAACAGGGTCCTTCCCACATTGGGAGCACCCACATATGCTTTTTTAGCATTGGAACTTGGTTTCCAGGCGTATTTTTTTATGCGTTGAGCGCCCGATAGTTCTATCAGCTTCGGATTGGTCCACCCCAACAACATTGCGCTGCCACCTCTGCACTATACTTGCTTCTTCCAGTTAGCTTGCCCCATGCTTTGCCGACATTCTCGGTGGCCCTCACACTGGGTGTTCATGATCTTGCCTCACTATCTCTAGAGTGTTGCCTCCCACTCTTGGCGCATATTGACTGTTTCGATTATATGTGTCTCCTCTCTGCACGTTTTGCTCCTTAGATCTTAGACTTTTTTAGTTTGCTACCGGCTTATGGTAGTTTCTGATTTTTAGTCACACGCTATGCACAACGTGCGTTTCTATTTAGCTTTTTAGCTCCTTATAGAGCGTTTTTGGGCTTGCTACTTTTTTTGTAAAACACTTTGTTTTCTTTTATTTTACACAAGTAACTACTCAGTTGAACCAAATACTATGTCATCTACATAGATTTGAGGAACAACAATGGAAGATTTTGTTCTTTTGATGAACAAAGTTTTATCAACCACTCCTCTAACAATCCAAATTCAATGAGGAATTTTGTTAAGCCGCCATACTAGGCTCGTGTTAATTGTTTCAAACCGTATAAGGCCTTTTTAGGCTAATAGGCATGATTTGGTTTAAAGGATCCTCGAAGCCTTTTGGCTGCTCAACGTACACTTCCTCATTTAGTCTTCCATTTAAGAATGCATCCTTTACCTCCATTTGATGCAATGTGATTCTAATATGGTACGAAATTGCTAGAAGTAAGGGCATTAACTTAGTTCTAGCCACAGGTGTGAAGGTTTCATCAAATCCACCCCCTCAACTCGAGTATGGCCTTGAGCAACTAGTCGTGCCTTATTACGAATTTCTTTGCCTGATTCATCAGTTTTTTTCTTAAAGATTTATTTGTCCGATGACATTAGTATCCACGGGGGCCTAGGCATAAGAAATCAAACATCATTCTTAGTGAATTGTTCAAGTTCCTCGTGCATGGCATTTATCTAAAAATGATATTCTTAAGAACTTCAGGAACATTCTTAGGTTCAATTAATGAAACAAAACAAGAAAGATGTACCTCATTGCATGTGGAGGACATGCAAACCAACCTAACCATGTTTTGGGTTCGCACTCCTTCTCCAACGTTTCCAATCACCTGAGACAATGTATGATCATTTCAAACTTATGCCGGAGGATCAATATGACTAGTAACTTGAAGATTTGGATCAGGGTCATCATCACTTTCCTCGGTGAGTTCGATTTGAAGGATGGGGGTTGGTCGAGAGGTTGGGTCAACCGCTGGATCAAGTTCAGTTTCTTTTTCAATCGCTCTTCGATCATCAATCACATCTTCTTCATCATCCTGTTCAGTCTTTCCTGTAGCATCAACATAATCATCAAAGACAACATTAACAGATTATTGGATACTTCTAGTCCAAAGATTATAGATCCTATATGCATGACTATTTGAGCATAACCAAGAAATATACCTTTGTCACTTTTACAATCAAAATTTAAAAGATTTTATCTATCATCCAAGATGAAACACACACACCAAACACGTGAAAGTAGTTATGATTAAGCTTTCCATCTTTTAAGATCTCATAAGGAATCATGGTAGTGCCTGATCTTAAATACACACGGTTAACAAGCAACATTTAATGCTTCAGCCCAAAAATGCTTTGCGAGCCTTTTTTACTAAGCATCACACATGCCATTTCTTACAAGATGAAATTTTTCCTCTCAACAACTCCATTTTGCTGAGGAGTTTCGGGAGATGAAGATTATCAAAAAAATACCATTCCTTTCACAAAACTCAGAAAAGGAAGTGTTTTTAAATTCCTTTCCATGATCGGATCTAATGTGAGCAATGGTAGCACTGTACATGTTCTTAAATCTAGTAAACAAGATTTTGGATGTATCAAAGGTATTTTATTTTTCACGCAAGAAAAACACCAAAGTAAACTGTGAAAATTTATCAACAATCGCATACAATTACCTCTTACCTCCTAAACTTTCTACCTCAACGGGACCCATGAGGTCCATATGAAGTAGCTTGAAACATTGAGTGGTCACCGCAGGTTGACCTGCATGGGTTTTGGATAACCTCGTGACTAACTCGAGTCTATTTAAACATTTAGCAATCACCACAAACAAAATTGTGTTTCTTTTGAAGTTGAGGGATACCTTTTACGGCTTCAAATTTCACCAGTATTTCTAGGTTCCTAAAGTTCACATTTCTCATCTTTGATGCCATAAAATAGTGTCATCAATTTGGGCTCGATTGCACCTCACTTCACCAGTGAGGTAGCAATTGTCAGCCGATCTTCGACCTATCATAACACGAGTCTTTGATGTATCGAAGACATCACATGAGCTCTGGGTGAACCTAACGTATAAATCGTCATCACACAACTGAATAATACTAATTAGGTTAGCAAACAATCCCTTTACATGATATAAATTAGATAGTTTAGGGAAACTAGGAACATTCCGAGTTCCCTTTCTAATGATCTGTCCACTAGACCCTTCTCCATAGGTCACACAACCTCCTTCATATGGCACATAATCAATTAGGAAATTTGTGTGTCTAGTCATGTGGTGAGAGCAGCTACTGTCAACGTACCATGAACCTGAGATGTTAGTTCTTAAAGCAGTAAATGAAACATTGCATGTTAAATCAATTTCACGAACTCACATCTATTTTGGTGATGAGTTTGATTTTGAACAGACTGGGTACTGTTAGGGTTATACTGTAAAGCATACTTTTAAGTGTTGCTTTGTATATAAACTGTTTCTTGTACTTTATTGAATGAGAATAAATGATCACTGTTTGCTTTAAATATTATGAATGTTATATATATTTATTGCATAATGTTTGAATACTTTACATTGTAGACAATGTGGTGTGTAGTAGATCACAGAAGATCACATTGTCGGTTCCTTGTAATAAGTATAAAGATTCACAACTTAGATGGAGTTGAACAATTCATTGGTAGAAGTTGATGTGTAAGGCTCAGGTTGGTTTGTCTTGACCAAGAGATTACACTAGTGCATTTGTTGCACTGAATTGGACCAACAACGAGATAATTTTTCTAGACTGACTTGAAGAAAAAAATTAGATCTCAGTGGTTATTATTTTCTTAATTTCAGTCACTTAATTGGGATTGTATATAATTAATTAATGTTGCTTTGATTTAGTATGGGTAAAGAGTCATTGAGACTCAATACTCTATACTTTGGACAATATTATTAATTATATGAAATATTGTTGAATTAATACAGAAAATAGTGTCTTGGTAAAAAAAGTTGATTATGTCCCCTTGATGGGCTCAGAATGTTTTTCATATCAAACCTGTACAATGGATTAACGTCTGGTATGATAATAATGTTGAGTTGTTTGTTCTCAAGGAATAAAATATATTAATTAATTAAAGCATTCAGTAACTTAAATTAATTAATGGACATTGAATCTTAAACATGGGAAAAATATCCGGGAGCCATATTTCGTAATATGAATTAGGATGGGTAGTTCAATATTAATTCTATAGTGAAATGGATTAATATTAATGGGTTAGAATAATATTGATGGCTCAGTATGGATATCTAGGCTCATTGAGAGGCCCAATCCTATTCCTCCTAAAGGCCTCTTGAGTAGCCCAATAGAAGTTCATTAACTAAAAGGATAATGATTAATTAGAAGTAGGAGATAAGGAAAGAAAAGATATGAAAAAATCTAATTCCTAAGGGGATTATGATTTATCCATATTTTTCTCTCCCAAGTGGGAGAGGATTTCCTAATCCTAAAAGCGGGCAGATTTCGGCCCCTATCCCCTATAAATAGGGGACCAATCTTGGTCCCTAGATACAATAGGAGATACATAAGTGAGTGGGTATTTTTCTAGAAAATTAATCATTTCCTTGAGAGTTAAAAAGTTCATTTGATTTCCCACCAAATTGGTGAGCTTGGACTTAGGGAATGCTCAAGAAGATCTTTGGGTGGAAAGACTAATTCTTCTCAACAGTGTCTCTCCCATTCGAAGGTAAAATACTATAATCCCTTAGTTCCGCATGTTTAGGGTCTATTGTATGATTACCTTGATTCAATTACATGAATTATATGATTTGATCGTTCATATCATTGTTGTTGATTATTGAAAATAGAAATTCAAATTACAGCCCGAATAGATCCTTGGCACAATCCCCCATTCCCCAACAGTTACATCCGGGTTGGGCAACGACTATGGCAACCCCTTCCCTTTTTTGACATCAGATTTCATCTTTCGACAAAAAAGTTTGATATGACTAGGAATTAAGCAATAATGACATAGAAACTTGAGTTTTCTTTATCTTTTATTGGCTAGGTGATTTAGCAGATTCATCAACGCAAGTTTTCTCACCCTCTCGTATAAAAGGAAGTCCATCACTACTCACAATGTTGCTTTCCCTAGACTCATTATATCCTAAACCAGCACGATCATTCCTACTAATAGCTAAGACTTCATCAAGTTCACAAGCACCTAAATCTAACCTCTTAAAGGTTTCAGAATCTTCTTCCAATCTGACCTTTGGAGCACGAAGTTCAACATCCTTCCTGGTAAGGAGTACCTCCAAATGTGTTACCAACTTGTCTAAAAAACCCCCTTAAAATAATTAAATTAGGAAAGAGTTTTCTTGACTTGCAAAGGCACGAAAAAAGACAGAGGTAGTAATACATCGATCCACAGGGAGGGCTTCCGTGTGAATTATCCGAGTCATAGATCTATAAGTTTAGCTAATTGGAATTTGAAGATTGATTAAGACTAAATTCACAATAAAAAATAAAAAAGGCAAATGATGGAAAGTGCTTCCCGAAACTCAGTTTCACCTAAGTGTTTAAGGCTAGTGTTTGAATAACGATGGTCAAAATAAGGGTTAACATGGTTGAAATACTACACAACTAGCGTCCCGATTAGGCAATACTTATTGAATATGGTTGAGGTGTTGTATTACCTTAGGATTGGTGAGTACACAAGGTTCTATGTAGACTACTTACACGAATAATGACTAACCCCGGGCCTCGAGATTCCGACTATGTAAAACTAGAAGAAGATAGCCTGACTTCTCCTACGCTAAAAACCGGCATAGGGGTGTAAAACTTACACACGATATTAAACTAAATTTCATCTATCCCAACCGACACCCCCTAGACACTACGCCCCCTCTCGGTGGAACTTCTCCTCCATATGTCTCCATTCCACCAATTGGGTCTCGATTAACCTAACTTTCCGAGATTAATACCCCACCCGACTATTCTAGGGCGTATAAGTAATCCCTAAACTCAACTAAGATCTAGTCGGCAAACCTGGAAAGTGTAGCAACCCAAGCCTGGGGAGCTACCGAAAGCCGACCCAGCTATCATCTCCTAATTGAACAACCAATTAAAACAATTCTAAGCTACCGAAAGCCAAGCGACTGCAAGCCTGTGAACTTAGTCTCGATTTCAAGTGACAATTATCAATAATTAACCAAACCCTAACCCTAGGTTACCAAACCCATATCAAATCGACAATCAATAAATCAAACATCAACCCCGAAGCTTAGGCTACTCCCTTGCTTTGGGAAACAATAAGAACTACTCATGATTCATCATAAAAATCCCAACAAATAACATCATTAAGCAATAATTACAAATAAATAAATATAGAGAAAGAAATGAATAATAAATGCTTAGTGATAATAATAAAAAAATCTTCGGTGAAACTTCAAGGTTGTCACCCCCTTGAAGTATTCTAACAATTTTTTTACCAAGAACCCTAGTTCTTCTCTTGAAGAGAGAAGAACCCTAAAGAAAATCTGAAAATCTTCTAAGAGAAGCTTTTAAACTGAAAAATGAAGTAAAAGTTATGATATGGGGTGAGGGATTTATAGACTCCCAACCCTCACCAAGTACCAAAAGACTAAAATATCTGCCTAAAGGACCCTTTTGATAAAGATATAACAGTAAAATTACAAATAAGAATGCAAGGGGTCATAAGTTGTTTGAGTCAAGCCCCTCATATGCGCTCGACTTGATCTTCTCGCAAAATATGAGAAAATTTCGTGCAGAATCAGCTTTTGACCCGAATACAAAAAATTTAGATCTTCGTCTTTTCATCACATGACATCTTGAATCGTTCAAATCGGAGTTTGGATAAGAATGTTATGACCGAAATATGGAAGGGTTGCACATTCAGGAATGAAAACCGGACCCAAATATCGGACCCTAAGGGGCCAGTACCGATCTAGAAAAAACCTACTGCCCAAAAATACTGGTCCATACCGGAGCTAAAGGGGCCAGTACTAGTGTTGTAGTTGCCTCCTTTGCCCGGTTCTCGCACTTCGGGCACCCCGTGTTTTCTTTCGCGTGCCATTTTCTTCCATCGTTATTTTGGCCCTTTTCCTCTCACTTTCTTGACCTGACTTCTTCATACTTTTGTTTTTGACTCAATGACCTTCGAGTCAAGCTTTTTTGGGCCCCTATTTGGGCCCGTTTGGGCCTATTTTTGTTGGCCAGAATTGGGGAATGTGTGCATTTGACCTCCTCGTCCATTCTTCACCTTTTTTAGGCATTTACCAATTTTCTTGGTCGGCTCCTACACGAATTTTATTTGCGACTTGATGAAATTAAAGTTTGGTCTGATCCGGGCCCTATTGGGGCCCATTTGAGTCTTAGTATGTGGGCTGGGGTGAGGAAATCGGTGCAATAAACCTTCTTGCTCTCCCGAGTTTTCCTAACCTTCAAAATACAACCCAAAAACACCCAAAAGAACAACAAATCATATCAAAAAGGAAAATCAACCTGAGAATGAAACAAAATACAAAATCGCACGTAAACATGATAAACACTTTCAATTCAAACAAAATATGAACGTTAAATATATGAGAAAATCGAATATTTTCACATTCATCTTACGTCTCGACACTGTTGATTCCACTTTTTGAGTAGTTCAAAGTAAACCACCTTCATTTCCTTAACCACTTTTATTGTTTCCTCGTCAATCTCCCCCTCTGGTTCATTTTTGACTGAAGTGTTGAAGCATAATAGGTTTAGATAGTAAATGGAGTCATACGTTTCTGAAACTAAGTCACAGGTTGGGTCAATCGCCGACTTAATTTCAGTATCATCTAACAAGAAATAGTCCTTCGTATGGTTGAAAGCATGGTTGTTTGATCTATTATAACCTCAAGGTCCAGCTCGTCAGTATCACTCAAGGAGACCCAATTGGCTTTACCATATCTGCAAAGGATATTGGCACATTCATTTGCAAAATGTCCATACCCCTTGCATGCACATCAGTGTACTGAGTCCATATTCCTAGATTCATATCCTTGCTGATCTGGGAAAGATCTTTGAACCGGTGGGGTTGAAACTAGTGGTGTCCTCTTGGGTGGTGACTTTTTTCGAGCAGAATAGCTTGGTGTGTTTGAAGACTTATTCTTCAACTTCCTTATCATAAAATTGATCTTCCTGGTAAGTAGGGAAACATCAGGTCCCTCACTTATCTCTTTCATCTCCTCGTCATCTTCTTCATTCGAGGTTATTGATTCCTTGGAAGAGTCTCCGTCTTTCCTTTGTACAATTTCGTTTGACGAATCATGTTCATCTCATATGTTTGAAGAATGCTCATGAGGGTAGTGAGCTCCATTATGGCAGTGTTGGGAGCCTCTTCAATGGCAGAAACTTTGACATTGAATCGATCGGGTAGAGACCGAATAACTTTGGAAACAAGATTCTTGTTGCTAGTGGAATCCCTGAAATCAGAGTCCTCATTAGCAATGTCGAGAATCTTGTTGAAGTAGGTTGAATTGTCTCATTCCCCTCCATTCGTAGATTATCAAAATGATTTGTGACCATCCACAAACGTGACTCTCTAACACTATTATCACCTTCATAGTGACGTTGGAGAATATCCCAAGCATCTTTCTTCGTTTTACACAATTTAACCACTGAACATATTCATGTTGACCGCAAGGGTGATAGCACTGAGAGTTCATTCGTTGTAGTTAGATGCTTCGATCTTTTCTCGTGTCCATTGATCTTTGGGCCTCTTAACCCTCTCACCATCACGATCAATGATCATGGGAATTTTCCATCCCTCTACGACAACCCTCCAAACTTTCACATCAATCGACTTGATATGAGACCTCAAATTGCACCTTTCAATAATAGTAATTGGATCCTTCCGAAACTGGTAGTCTAGTCATAATATTGTTATCCATATTGAGCAACACACTAACAAGATCACGCTTAGTGTATCAAGCGATAGTGCCAATTGGAAGTGTACGTTGCTCAATAATTAATGGAGGTTGGGTACGCGATTTACCCAACCTAGAGCTAAAACAAAATGGAAATGAAAATGAAAATAATAATCAAGGTAATAATTTCCACAAGTCTTAAATCACTTGTGGGTGCTTTCAGAGCAAAAGAACTCACTATATCATTTGTGAATTGCAATAAGATTCAGAAACTAAATCGAGACAGACTTTGATTCACCCTTCAAGAATCCTAACGTCTCAAAGGACGAATAAACAGAGTCTAGAGCACTAAATAACCTATCAAAAGTTATCCTAACAAGTATCCTATGAAAAGTGATTTAGATTCATGAGGAATATGAATATTACTAAAACTGAACACTTCAGGTTGGATAGGAGGTTTACCAAACCCTCTAGACAACACAACAGCAAGACATACTTGATTTTTTTCTCGTATGGTTGATTTTCTTCTGTTGGTAGTTGAAGCCCTATTTATAGGCCAACGAGTAGCTTAGAGAGCACTGTCACATAACCACCACATCCTACAGTTGAGGACATTACTGGTTAGTGGCCAACCACCCCGAAACCTAGGGTGGTTGAGAGAGGCTCGGTCCTCCTTGTTGAGGACTAAGTCTTCGGCCTTCTTCTTCTCAACAAACAAATACTAGGCCTTAAACTTTTCTTTATTGTCCCTGCATCAAAATTGACAATTCAGCATACATAACACACTTTTGTTCGGCCTTTATTTGATAAAGAAAATTTGATACAAAAATCATTTAATGTGTATAAAAGCAAAACAACAAAATAGAGGATTTACATAAGAGTTTGAATACTTAAATTCGAGCACAATGAACTCATTTTTTTTTTTTTTTTTAAATTCCAATATTTAGTTCCATGTCACTGGGGAAGGAGGATGTATTGGGTTAGGAGGGCCATGGCCCTTCCCAAATTTTCAGTTTTTTTTTTTTCAATTTTTTTTTTACTTTGCAAATGTTCATGGATTTGTAAAACTAGATTAGTGGGTGCCCCTCGAAAAATATCACACTTATATTTTTCCCTTAAGCTAGAAGATCTTGATTTTTTGACAAATCAAATACTCTTTGTCTCTTTCCTTAAGAAAAGTAGTAGTAATAAGAAAAAGTATCCTTCATTCGGCTTGTGTCATCCATTTTTACACATCGTATCTTTTTCTTTCTTCAATTAATTTTATTTTCTTCTAATTAAATGATGATTGTGGTAGCATTTATAGCATTTTCAGTTATTAACTACTTAATTATTTACATGAAAATTTAATATTTGTGTTTAAAAAATGATTGGTTAGTAAACCCTACATTTTATCCAATTAGTTTATTTGATGGGTTTTAGGATTCTTTTAGTTGGCACATCCTAATGTTTATGGGATAAAATGATTGGCTTAAATTCCCTTACTCCCCTCTTTGCAGATGAAAAGACATGGAAAATTCATGAAATTTTTAAAAGAAAGAATGAAAAATTCTAGCATCTTCATCAAATACATCTACTGAAATTGAACCTTTGGATTTAGAAAGTCATCCTAAGAAATCCTTAACAATTGAAATAGTAAAAAATTTTGATATTTAATCTTTGGTACGTGATCCGGGATTACGACCATCGATATGGGATTATCCTATTGAAAAGCGTGATGAAGTGAGAAGAGCTTATATAAAATATGGTCCATATCAACCTATACTCTCAAAGTATCCAAAAATAGGTCAAAAACACTCTCGCAGTTTTCAGACATCATGGTTTAAATTATTCCCGTCTTGGTTGGAATTCTCCTAGCATGGATGCTGCATTTTGTCTACCATGTTTTATTTTTCTTACTAAAAAAGGACTTCCTGGATGGGATGCATTTACTATTAATGAATTTTGATCATGGAAGAAGACTAAAGATGGGAGCTAGTGTTCATTTTGGCTCATATTGGTAAGGATCTTACTTCACCTCATAGAAATGCTTAGAAAGCACGTGCAAATCTCATGAACCAACAATATAAATTGCACAAAATATTGAGTATTTCACTTCTCAAGAAGTTATTGAAAGCAGACTTCGTTTAAAAGCTTCAATTGAGGCAACTAGGTGGCTTGCATTTCAAGAATGCTCTTTTAGAGGAAATGACGAGTCCAAACCATCACTCAATCGTGGAAATTTTTTAGAACTCTTGAGTCTCATTAGCTCTTTTAATGACAACATAGCAGAAGTTTTGGATAATGCTCCTAGAAATGCATCATATACATCACCAAAAATACAAAAAATAGTTTTTGCAAGTCATGGCAACTAAAGTCAAGAATGTCATTCGAGAATAAATTGGTGATGTAAAATTTTGTATCATATTTGATGAAGCGCGAGATTAATCCCAAAAGGAGCAAATGTCAATTGTCATGAGTTTTGTTGACAAAGAAGGTTACAAAGAAGGTTATGTGCAAGAGCATTTTTTTGGATTCATACATGTCGAAGACACTACCACATCAACATTGAAATAAGGTATCATCCCTGTCCTATCTTGCCATACTCTTGATGTTCATAATATTAGAGGGCAATGATATGATGGTACAAGTAACATGCGTGGAGAATGGAATGGGTTACACGCTTTGATTTTAGATGAATGTCCTTATGCTTACTATGTTCATTATTTTTTCGCAATAGTTGTTGCTTCGAAGGAACTTACACCAGTCCATCATTTTTTTTACCAAATTAAATTCAATTATCAATATTGTTTGTGCCTCGTGTAAGCATAGTGACAAAATTAAAAACTGCCCATGCCTCAAATATTGCTCATTTACTTGATATAATGAGCTTGACAGTGGGAAATGACTTAATCAAATTAAAGAGCAAGAGATACTCATTGGAAGTTTTGCTGATTATTTCTTATGATGGAACAACATATATTCAACATAGAGATGCATATGCTGCTTATGAGGTTTTCACTTCTTTTCAATTTGTTTTCACAATGCATCTTATGAAAAAAATGTTAGAGATTTCTAATATACTTTGTCAAGATATTTTGAATGCAATGCATCTTGTGTCGTCTACTAAGTTGCTCCTTCAGAAATTAAGAGATGATGGGTGGGATGAACTAGTTGCAAATGTGAAATCTTTCTGTGAAATTGCCAACATCACTGTGTTGGTTTTAATGCTTAATATGTTGGACGGAAAGGAAGAGCTCATCATCAACAGGATAAAATAACAGTTGGACATCGTTACAGGTTTGACATTTTTAATGATGCGATTAACTCTTGGTTAAATGAACTAACTAGCAGATTCAATGATAGCACCGTGGAGTTAATTACTCTTGCATCCGCATTATGTCCAAGAGAGGTGTGATATCCTTCAGAATTGATGACATTTGCAGGTTAGTAGAAAAGTATTATTCGTAGAAAAAATTAGGACGTGAGATGCTTCAATTGAGAATGCAATTTAAACATTTTGATCATGTGTGAGAACCTCTTGATCTTAGATTGTTGAAGACTATTTCTGATTTGTGCCAATGGATGATGAAGACTGGAAAATCTAAAATATACCCTCTCGTGTTTAGAGTGGTAATTCTCATTTTTATGCTTCCAGTTTCTACGACTACTTTAGAGAGGTCTTTTTCAAGCATAAATATAGTGAAGACCTTGCTCCGTAATAAGATTGAAGATTTCTTAGTGATTTTTACTAGTATATATTGAAAAGAAAATTACGAAAAAAATTGGTCTACATTCTCTTATAGACGACTTACGTGTTATCCCCGACCTACGTTCTAAATTTTAATGTGTTGCGGATGTAAACTTATATTTTGGAATATTTTATGATTAATATTAGAACGGTTTTATTTATCGTTCATCTTTATTCACTATTTCCCCAATGTCTAATCATGGTTTCGTCCATGCATGTCATTGCGCATATCATCAAGTTTACATTTATATTACCAGTTGGTCAGAATTGTGCTAGTTATCAAAACTAATAATGACCGAATTGACAATTCAAATAATTAGCCAAAAAAAAAACATAATCTCCCAATTTCTATTTCTTCTTTTTTTAAAGTCTAGAGATTTAATTGAACTAAAATAAAAGAATTTGTAAGTACAAAGAACTCTACCCAATTTAAAAAACCAGTCTCAACTTAATTGTAAGGAAAAAAGATGGACAAAGAAATAAACTTGCTTGCAGTTTTAAATATATGAAGACCAAAGAAAAATTATGAATAAGTAGCAACAAATTATTATTCATTGCGCTTAACAAATCAAATTCTCTTGTAGTTCGTAACTACTTGCACAATTCCTAGAGAAAACAGGGAGAATTTAATGACAAAAGAAAGTCAAAGATCCATCATAAACTAGAGAACGGAGAGCTGCACAAGGCATGGAAGACCCAGAAGATCTTACAAAAAAAGGAGGTAGGAGACCATACAAGGCGCGGAAGATCCATTGAAAAATGAAGATCGGACATCGTACAAGGTGAAAGGTTCAAAATATCCATTGAAAAACAGAGGCCGGAGCTGCATAAAGCATGGAAGGAGAACACGGCATGTAAGTCACACAAGTCGTGGACTCAACACCAATGCGAGGAAAAATCTCACAAAGGAAAAATCTAACAAATTAGGGGCTCGTTTGGTAGCCCATATAAGGGGCTAATAGATGTATAATCAGACTTTAAGACTCGTTTGGTGTAGCCCTTACATAGGCCCTTCACAAAAATGAGGCGCGACATAAAATATTATTGCACCCATATTATGTACGTATTCCGGCCACTTTGGCCATGTACCTCCTATGTAGCAACAGTAACTATGATAATAATGTTTTGTCTCTTGTCTCAAGAAAATTAACCTAATTGACTTTCCTGATTTCTTGTTTATTAGGTGGATGATATAAATGTACATTTATTTTCTTATTATGCCTTACCTAGCACTACAAGAAAAATAGTCTTTTGAGACAACGAAAATAGTCTCATAATGAGTATTTGTCACAACTTTATTATTAGAGACAACATGTCGTCACTAATTAGTCGTCTCAATAACTCGACACAAGTAATATATTTGAGACGAAAAAAGTCGTCTCAAATGCTTCTTAAATATTTATTGCAACAACTAGTGATCTCTAAAAGTAATATGAAAATAGTTTCAAATAATTTGTAGAGAGTTTTATGACAACAAGTGGCCACAAATAATTTATATTATTGACCTTGTGGTATCAAAAAGTGTACCATAAAAACCTTTTATGTTGTAGTGTCGACTATTGCATGGGCTATCAAACAGATGAGTAAATAATATTAACATACAATACGCCATTCCGAATGAATGACATATTATACTATAAGCTCTGAATTTGCTAAACTATCTAATTATAGCTAGTAACACCTATCGTAATAAAACTACTGAATGAGCATTAAAAGTATTCTTTCATTCTTCTACGCTTAAAGAATTGGAAAAGAAGGAGAAAAAAATGTAAAGTTTCAGAAGATATAGTATTTCTAGAATAAAACGAAATACTTTGTTCTTGCCACGTGATTCCTCTCAAATTTAAAATGTCAAAAATAATTATAAAAAAGGGGAAGAAGATTTTCTTTTAATAAAACATACATGAACACGGAGGTATCATTTCTTCTAACAAACGCATAATACTTTTGATATATGTGGATAGATATATTTGGAACTCAGTCACACTATAAAGCTATCGATATGAGACCCAAAATTAAAATATGAAAAACTACAATATCCACCTCACTTTTGAAGGCATTAACATTTTCAAGATACAACAAATCTTTCCAACAAATTAATTAACTTTGAGTGTGTGGTCATATTCGAGGACGACAAAATGTAATGAAGCCTGAATATTTTCCGGGCTTTGACCATATATAATTTACGTTACAATGTTTATTGAGTTGAAGATCCAGCTTTTGACCAACAAAATATGCAAAGTTATCAACCCTAGAGAAATAAAGTAAAAACTTAATCATGTCATATGCATAGAGTTGAATTTCATGTCCAGAATTCCTTCCCTTTTTATATTCAAACTATTTAACATTAATTAAAATATGAGCAGTCACTGCCATGCATAAGATAAAGGGGAAAATAATCAAATTTATCTGTTTTCATCACTTTTTACTGTGTTTCAGCCTTTGCATAACAAACAAACAAAAGTGAATGCCACAATTATAACTTCACTCCATCAACAACATACAATGACCAATATAATAGTCAGAGGCGGATTTATTAGTTTGTCTTACGGTATGTGTCTTATGTGGTCTTTTCAACTATAATACTAAGGAAAGACCAATATCTAATCAAGCACGGGGTGTGAATCTAGCAGAGGTATAGTGGCAAAGTCGGGGGTTGTCCTGAGCCTGTGCCAGAAGAGCGACAGCTCATGACCCGAATTTTATAGGCATGCAGCGCGGCATGAGCCCCAATTTTTTAGCTATTGTGGATATCGATCGCATAACAAGATTACGAGACATGATTTGGAGACTTAAGCAGCACCCACTCAGATTGCGGCCGGCGTAAACTAGTTCGATATGGTTAACAAACCACTACCGCATTCATTTGAAAACCGCTCCAGGACCGTTCTTTTATCCCAGATCGTAGACAAGCACATTGGACCGAGCGCGATGCCGACCGTAGACCGTTATCATCATTACGACGCGAGAGGCACACATGGGCAAAGGTGTGTGCCAGCATAACAAAAGAGATCACAAGTGGCCACATGCCACTTGGCACCGACTATCACACCTATCAGACACGTGTCAATCATGCAGGAGCAGCTTCCGATAGCTATAAATACCCCAACTCCCCCATTGTAATAGGGATCAAATAATATAGAGAAAAAAATAAGGAACTTAGACTAGATTACAAACTTTAAGCAGTATCCTGTATATTTCTTTGACAAGCAACAAATAATAAACACTTGTTGGCTACAAAAACAATCTCAATCTTTCGACTCTTTTTAAACGACCTCTCAGCTGGTCCCGTATATTATGGAAAGACGGTAAAACATAAATGGTCATGCGAGAAAAATTATAATTTAAACCCGGCTCATAAGTTCATATAAAAGCACCCATCCTGTGAAGTATAAGCTCAAATCATCAAGTAAACTTCTTCATTCTATTAAGAATCAGTTGGAGTGTAAGTCAAGAATTAAGATTGACAGCAGAGGGCACAAGGGTCAATTCAATTACAAGTTTGAAATTAGGAGGCAAAGTTCAAATGTTTGTTCGGCTGAATCTGGCCGAATTACTTCATAGAGTTCAACCCAAGTGGGCCGAGTTATCTAAGTCTGTTCGACCAGTTAACTGTCTGCATGGGCCGAATCTTGTGACAACCATTTTGTTTTCAGTTTCAACTATTTTGGATAAGTTAGATCAATGTGGAGAGCTGTGAGGAGTCAAGAGAAGGCGGTTAGCTTGTATAAAAGGAGTTAATCGTGAGCCATAGAAAAGAGAGAGAAATCATCTTGTATTGGAAGAGAGAGGAAATCAAAGGAAGTTAGCTCAAAGAGGGAAGAAGAGGTGTGAGAGTTTTCTTGTATCTTCTTTTGAGAGATTTTTCTTGTATCCTTGATTCTTCTTGTGATCAATAAAGAGATGTGATCTTGTTGTGGCCGTGGATGTAGGATTCAGTTTGAATCTGAACCACGTAAATAGCTTGTTGTATTTTTCCTCTTATGCATAGTGTTTGTGGAATTGTTTGTGTTACATATTAGTTGATATATCATTGAGTAAGATTCAACAATTGGCGCCGTCTGTGGGAAACGCCATGACTACTGCTCGTTTTGATGTGGAAAAGTTCAACGGGAACTCTGACTTTGGGCTATGGAAGGTGAAAATGAGAGCCCTCTTGGTGCAAAAAGGTTTGGCAGTTGCTCTAAAAGGAGAAGATGATCTCCCTATTGCTATGAAGGCTGAAGAGAAACAATCCCTGTTGGAACGTTCACACAGTACTATCATCTTAAGTCTTGGGGATAAGGCCTTAAGAGAAGTATCCAAGGAAGCAACAACAAAGAGTGTATGGGAAAAATTGGATGAAGTGTATATGGTTAGATCTGTAGCCAACAGACTGTTCATGAAACAGAAGTTATTTGCCTATAAGATGCTTGAAGAAAGGTCAATCACTGATCAGATTGATGAATACAAGAAGATTCTTGATGACTTGGAAAACATAGAAGTTAAAATGGATGATGAAGCCAAGGCATTGATCTTGTTAAACTCATTGCCCAAGTCATATGAAAACCTCAAGGATGCTCTGTTGTTTGGCAGTAAAACAAAGCTGACTTTGTCAGAAGTTGAAGGAGCTCTTAGGTCTAAAGAATTACAGAGAGGAGCTGAAAACAATCAGAGTGAAAGGCATGTTGAAGACTTGATCATCAAGAAGGCAAATCACAAGAAATCTGCTCAACAAAAGAATAAACAGCCTTGGAAGAAAGGTGATCAGTCTCACTCCATTGATAAGGAAACAAGAAAATGTTTTAAGTGTCATAATGTGGGACACTTAGCAAAAGATTATCCCACCAAAGCAAAGAATCAGTCCAAGACACCACAAAAAATCAACACCATAAATCTCAACAGACCAAACCTACTGCAGACATGACAGAAGCCAAGGATGATACAGACTATGCTGAGGTATTAAATATTTCCTCTAATCCTGTTTCTTCGGAATGGGTGTTAGATTCTGGCTGCTCATTTCCTATTTGTCCCATTCAAGATTGGTTCAAAACTATGAGATATACAGATGGTGGATCTGTGTTGTTAGGCAATGATGTTGAGTGCAGGGTCAAAGGGATTGGATCAGTAATGATTAAAATATTTGATGGGACTTTTAGAATTTTAGAAAATGTGAGGTTTTTACCTCAACTCAAGAGAAATCTTATATCACTTAGAATGTTAGACACCTTAGGATATAAATTCTAATCTGAAGGAGGTGTTCTAACAGTGTCAAAGGGATCTTTGGAGGTAATTAAAGCAGTAAAGAGAAATGAACTATACTTTCTTTTAGGAAATACAGTTCTAGGAGAAGTTTCAATGTCAAAGGGGATAGATAACACTTTACTTTGGCATAAGATACTTGCTCATATAAGTGAGAAAGGATTGGAAGAGCTGAGCAAACAAAATCTGCTGTGTGGTGATAAAATCACTCATATGGACTTGTGTGAATCTTGTGTATATGGGAAAGCAAGAAGGCTGAAATTCAACAAATCTGAACATACAACAAATGAAAAGCTAGACTACATACATGCAGATCTTTGGGGACCATCCAAAGTGCAAACTATCAATGGAGGAAGATATTTTTTATCAATCATAGATGACTATTCAAGGAAAGTGTGGGTCTATATTCTGAAAACCAAAAGTGATACTCTACAGAAGTTTAAAGACTGGGTTGTTGAGGTGGAAAATTAGACTGGAAGACAGATTAAACATCTCAGAACTGACAATGGTCTAGAGTTTGTTTCTGAGGAGTTTAATGAGTTTTGCAGAGGTAAAGGTATCAAGAAACATGAAACTGTTGCAGGTACTCCTCAGAAAAATGGATTGGTGGAAAGAATGAATAGAACTCTCCTAGAAAGAGTTAGATGTATGTTGATAAGTGCTGGCTTGAATAAATTTTTTTGGGGATAAGCTGTTACAACTGCTGCCTATTTGATTAATAGATCTCCTTCCACTGCTTTGTCTTTTAAAACTCCTGAAGAATTATGGAGTGGTCATCCAGCTAATTACTCAGAGTTGAAAGTATTTGATTGCTTGGCATATGCACACACAAGGCAGGACAAGCTAGAGCCAAGAGCTCTAAAGTGTATTTTTGGGCTATCCTCAAGGAGTAAAGGGGTTTAAGCTATGGTGTATTGAACCTGGAAATAAAAAAATGTTTGATAAGCAGAGATGTCATATTTGAAGAATAAAAAATGCCACTTCTGAAGGAAAACAGGAAGGAAAACAACAACTCAAGTTCTTATGGAGCTCAGTTTGAGGTGGAGCTGGACAGTTCCAAATCACAAGGAGATTCTAGTTCACCTACAATGGAGAATGAACTAGAAGATGAAGAAGCTGATACTATAAGATCATATCAGTTGGTGAGGGATAGACAGAAGAGGCAGATCCATGCACCACAAAGATATGGACAAGTTGATCTTGTGTCCTATGCTTTGTATACAGCTCTGGAAGTTGAAAACTCTAAACTAGAATCATACCAAGAAGCTATGGAAAGTTCAGAGAATGATAAGTGGACAGTAGCAATTCAAGAGTAACTGTTATCTTTGTAAAAGAACTATACTTTGGAAGTTGTGAATAAACCAAAATCTCAGAAGCTTGTGGGATGTAAGTGGATCTTTGAGAAGAAAATAGAATCCACAAAACCTGCTAAGATAAGATACAAGGCTAGGCTAGTAGCCAAAGGTTTCACACAGAAAGAAGGAATAGGTTACACAGAAATTTTCTCACCTGTAGTGAAGCACTGTTCTATAAGAATCCTACTCGCTTTTGTGGCTCAATTTAATCTGAATTTACATCAAATGGATGTGACTACAGCTTTCTTACATGGAAGGTTGGTGGAGAAAATCTACATGAAGATTCCAGAGGGAGTGCAAGTTATAGAACCTGACAAGAAAGCTTGTTTGTTGAAAAGGCCATTGTATGGACTCAAATAGAGTCCTAGGCAGTGGTATATGAGATTTGATGAGTTTATGCTGAAAATTGGTTTTAAAAGAAGAAAGTATGACAGTTGTGTCTATCTTAAAACCAGTTCTCAACCATCAACAATGTATTTGCTTCTTTATGTGGATTGCATGTTGATTGCTTGTGAGTCACAAGCTGGTATTCTTGAAGTAAAGGATCTACTGAAAACATAATTTGAAATGAAGGATCTTGGAGATGCAAGAAAGATACTGGGAATGGATATTTTGAGAAACAGGGACAGGAATGAAGTATTCTTATCACAACAGGACTACTTACTTAAAGTTTTACAAAGATATAATATGCATTAGAGTAAAATTATTTCTTCACCTCTAGGACAACATATCAAATTATCCCTTGAGCAATGTCCTAAGTCAAATCAGGAAGCAACATATATGAAAAGAGTGCCATATGCTAGTGCAGTAGGTAGTGTTATGTACACTATAGTTTGCTGCAGACCTGATCTTGCTCATTCTATGAGTCTTGTGAGCAAATATATGGGGAATCCATGGGCACAACATTGGGATGCAATGAAGTGGGTGATGAGATATGTGAGAGGCTCAATTGGAAAAGGATTGATGTTTCAGAAACAAGACAGCTTGGAACAGTCATTGATGGGTTATGTTGATGCAGACTATGCTGCTAACCTAGATACTAGGAAATCAATTACTGGGTATATTTTTACTCTGTTTGGAACAACTATTAGCTGGAAAGCTTATCATCAGTCAGTGGTGGCCTTATCAACCACTGAATCAGAATATGTAGCCTTGACATATGCAATTAAAGAGGCTGTATGGTTAAGAGGAATTCTGAAAGAGTTTGGCTTATTTCAACAACAAGTAACCGTCTGTTGTGATAGTCAAAGTGCTATACACTTAGCCAAACATCAGAGCTACCATGAGAAAACAAAACATATTGATGTTAGGTTGCATTATGTAAGAGATCTAGTAAGTAAAGGTTTGATTCATGTGAAGAAAATCTCTACAGATGTGAATCCTGCTGATTGTTTTACTAAAACTCTTCCTGTAGCAAAATTCCAGTTGTGTTTGGATCTTATCAAGGTAAAGAACTATGTTGCTAAACAAGATCAGGAGAAGTCAGCTGTGACAACACAATAGAAAGGGGTGTAAATGATGATTTGGAGCTTAAGGTGGAGAATTGTGAAGTATAAGCTCAAATCATCAAGTAAACTTCTTCATTCTGTTAAGAATTAGTTGGATTGTAAGTCAAGAATTAAGATTGACAGCAGAGGGCACAAGGGTCAATTCAATTACAGGTTTGAAATTAGGAGGCAGAGTTCAAATGTTTGTTCGGCTGAATCTGGCCGAATTACTTCATAGAGTTCAACCCAAGGGGGCCGAGTTATCTATGTATGTTCGACCAGTTAACTGTCTGCATGGGCCGAATCTTGTGATAACCGTTTTGTTTTCAGTTTCAACTGTGTTGGATAAGTTAGATCAATGTGGAGAGCTGTGAGGAGTCAAGAGAAGGCGGTTAGCTTGTATAAAAGGAGTTAATCGTGAGCCATAGAAAAGAGAGAGAAATCATCTTATATTGGAAGAGAGAGGAAATCAAAGGGAGTTAGCTCAAAGAGGGAAGAAGAGGTGTGAGAGTTTTCTTGTATCTTCTTTTGAGAGATTTTGCTTGTATCCTTGATTCTTCTTGTGATCAATAAAGAGGTGTGATCCTGTTGTGGCCGTGGATGTAGGATTCAGTTTGAATCTGAACCACGTCAATAGCTTGTTGTATTTTTCCTCTTATGCATACATTTGTGAATTGGTTATCTACTAAAGTGTAGTCATAGTGTTTGTGGAATTGTTTGTGTTACATATTAGTTGATATATCATTGAGTAAGATTCAACACATCCACAATCTAGCGCTAGAAGAAGGTGTTGAACCTCTGCATCATCAAAACACTCAAAAGGCAAACGAGTCTACATCCTCGCATATTCCGTCTAGGCATGCACTGTCAAGGAGAAATTGAAGGACCTCGCCTGAGGTCACATCAACGCGATGACTGTCCCAGGGTCGTCAGGAGAACAGTCCGCCTCATCCAGTAAATCAAACAGAGGCGGAATTGCTTCGTGAGATCACTAACAAAATACAACAATTGGCCCAACTGCAAAAAACAAGAGCGGTCCCTATGGGAGAACCCTTCCGAATCTGCAAAGATGTCGCGTCACCCCAGAAATCACGAGGAAGGATATCGGAACCTCCACCACCAGCTGCAGAAGACCGAGATCCTAAGAAGAAGGGGATCTACCAGTCTCCGATACCAGTACTCGACCGAGATGCACATCAGCCTCAAAGTCCACCTATCATGGGTCCGAACGATTGACCTCACGAGAGAGAGCCAGTACCACCACGAAGAGCTGAGACCGCAACCGAATGTAGGTCACCTCAAAAGACAGTTTTCGACAGGCTCAGGAGCCGGAGGAACCCACTGCGGAGACCACGACGACCACTCTTTCTACAAGAGCAAAATTCCAATGAACAGCCTTCCCATAATGAATATTTGCAACAACAAAGGACCGCAGAGCGTCCGAGGAAGAGGCATCATAACCACCATGAGGTAGATCAAGAAGAAATTGCCAGGCTCAAAGATCGTTTGAGTCGATTGGAAGGACAATCGCGGATACAACTGTCACCAGTGGAAGAAAGTCCAGTGTTTAGATCAAAGTATACTGACGGCCAAAATACCCAATGAGATACGTTCGCCGAACATCATGTCGTATTACGGGGCGACCGATCCATCAACGCACCTCAATATGTATCTATCATGTATGGAACTCCTATCGCCGACCGATGTTGGTTTCGATCCCAACCACCTCACTCAATATCAGGGTGGGACCAATTGGCAAAACCTTCTACGGTAAATTTTACGAGTTTTAAGACACGCACGGCGCCAAAGGAGAGGTTAACAACGATCGTCCAGGGAAAGGACGAAAGACTGAGCAAATATCTGGAATGATTTAACAAATTATTATTGGAAACCGAGAGAATGTCAGACGATGTGGTGTTGATCGCCGCAATGCATGGCTTGCGGACGTACACCCGCTTTTGATGGGCTGCCCAGATTGAGGCCCACGATCATTTTCCGACTTTATGGTCAATGCAGACTAGTATATAGGGGCAAAGAAAAGCTTGGATGTACCCCTGAAAAAAGATGAGTCCGTGGGTAAGAGAAGAGTTGGGAATACAACAACCTGAGAAGGAAAAGGCTTCCGCAGTATGGAGAGTCAGAAACAGATGGACGAACTAAAAGGAGTTTTAACCATCACCCTGGAAGAAGTCTTCCTTCAGATCAAAGGGCAGGGTCTCTTGAAGGAGACCCGAAAAATCTAGGCCGATTCTTCCAACTTGAATCGACGGAAGGTTTGTAAATACCACGAGTCAATCGGCCATAATACTAATGAATGCCGGGATTTGATGACTCAACTCTATGTCCTCTACGAAGATGGAAAATTGGACCGATTTATTACACCTAAATCGGTAGTCCGAAACCAGCGACCGAGGATAGCAGACCCTATACCACCAAGGCCACCAGTAGATCGGGTGGCACCTCCTCAACGAAATGGTGGAGACCATGATGAAAGTCCTCCGCAAGAAATTTTAATGATGGGCCAGGTTGGCGTTCTATATGCACGATACAGTAAAAGGGCAAGGAGGACACAATTACGTGCGGCCCAGAACAGTTATCAGAACGCTCTACCAATGTACAGGTTCCGCCGAGATGACTCCTATCCCAGTGACTCTCGGACCCCGACGACCGATCCCCAAGAGGAAGCTCAAGTGTCCTCCAACCCAGTGCGGGAAGAAGCGGGGCCCTCATACATCCAGCACTCGGGGCCAGGCATTGACACAATCATGCAGCAGGCGCAAAACGACCATGACAGAGCGGTCCACGAGTCCAGGCCAGTAAATCAAGATATCCACTTTTCCAACGATGATACCACCGGACTCGTCCTGCCCCATAATGATGCCCTGGTAATTGTAGTAAGAATCAGTGGAACTTTGGTCCATCGAACGATGGTGGGCATTGGAAATTACGGAAACGTTTTATTTCTGTGTGCGTTCAAGAGATTGGGACAACTTTAATCTTATTTGGAACCTTGTCCTGAAGTCATTCGAGGTTTTGGTTCGGGGGAAGTCCTCCCTATCGAAAAAATAATGTTACCTGTACGACTTGAAGAAAATGGACGAGGGGTCTCGCACAACTTAACCTTCAAAGTCGTAGATCAGCCGTCAATCTACAATTGCATGCTCGGGAGACCTTGCCTGATGGCATACAGAGCCGCAGTATCAATCTACCATTAGTGCTTGAAGTACCTGACCCCAAATGGGGAGATTACCGTCAAAGGTGATCAAGTGAATGCCCGAGCTGAACATGATGGACCAAACGCTCTTGGGAACCAATGAGGAATCACACCAAGTGCCTAATTTTCCTAGGTTAGGAGATCTAGAGTGGGAGCATATGGACCAAGGCTCCAAAGAGAAAGAGGGCCGAACCAGCAGAAGAGTCGGTGAAGTCGACCCAGCTCGACTGGAGCTTGAAGTTGTGATTGGAGCATAACTCCTTGAGCCAGAGCGAACGTTACTACTGGAATTCCTCTAAAGGGACCTGGACGTATTTGCCTGGTCCCATGATGATATGATATGAGTCGATCCCGAGGTGATCACCCACCAACTAAACGTGAATCCGGAGGAACGATCAGTCAGACAAAAGCGACGACGCTTCAGTCTCGAAAAATCCGACGCACTTGATTGCGAAGTACAGAAGCTACTGGCCAATGATCTCGTACACGAAGTATTCTATCCAAAATGGATAGCGAAAGAGGTCCTCATGATAAAGCCAAACCTCACCTGGCGGATGTGCATAAATTTGACGGACTTGAACAAAGCTTGCCCAAAGGACAGTTTCCCATTACCTCACATCGATCAGCTAGTAGATGTGACCGCCGGACATGAGTTAATGAGCTTCATGGATGCATTCTCAGGCTACCATCAAATACCAATACATACTGACGATCAAGAAAACACCGCTTTCGTTACAGACCGCGGTTTATTCTGCTGGACTAAAATGCCCTTCGACTTGAAGAGCGCTGGAGCAACCTATCAACGTCTGGTAAAAAAATGTTTGCCCAGCAAATCGGAAAGACCATGGAGGTTTACGTCGATGACATGCTAGTCAAAAGTCAGCATTGAAGCGATAATGTGACCTATTTGGCAGAGGCCTTTACAATTTTACGATAGTTTCAGATGAAACTCAATCCAAAGAAATGTGCATTTGGGGTTGCTTCTAGAAAATTTCTAGGATTCATTGTAAGTGAAAGAGAAATCGAAGTCAATCCTCGAAAAATCCAAGCAATACTAGATATATAGCCACCGAGGAAAGTGAAGGACGTTCAATCCCTGACGGGCAAGGTGGCAACCTTGGCCCGGTTTATCTCCAAGTTATCCGATAGATGCAAGCCTTTCTTCGAAGCAGTAAAAAAGGGGTAAACCTTCACTTGGGACGATCAATATGCCCGGGCTTTGGAAAAGCTAAGAGAGTTCCTCTTATCACCACTGCTCCTGTACAAAGCCCAGGATGGAGAAAAGCTTTACCTATACCTTGCGGTGGTAGACAAAACGGTTAGTGCGGTCCTCGTTCGAAATCAAGAGGGACAACAGCTCCCCGTATATTACATAAGTCAAGTCCTACATGAGGCATAAGTCCGCTATACTTCCATTGAAAAATTAGCATATGCACTAGTGATCGCAGCTCGAAAATTACGACCTTACTTCTACGAACACACAAGTGAACTTCTCACAAATTATCCGCCAAGGCAGATCATGCAAAGGCCATATGCGGCTGGTAGACTGTTAAGATGAGCGGTGGAACTGGGGCAGTTCGACATACTCTACGCCCCCCGCACTGCGATCAAAGGCCAAGCCTTGTCCGACTTCATCTTAGAGTTCACTCCTTCGATAGATATGCAGGCGTCTGAAGATGGCCCGTGGGGAATCTATGTTGATGGATCTTCGACCGCACAACAGACCGGTGCCGATGCCGGTGCCAGTGCCGGTGTCGTGCTCTTAAGCCCTCATAAGCAATACTTGAGCTCCATTATATAGTTTGATTTTAATGCCACGAACAATGAAGCTGAGTATGAGGCCATTCTCTGTTAGATGACCACCGCTAAGTCACTGGGCATCAACAAGGTAAGAATCTACAATGATTCTCAATTAGTGATCCATCAAATAAATGGTGACTATGAAGCAAAAGAAGAAAAGATGGCAAAGTATCTGTATATGGTCCGAGAAAAAGCTAAGGACTTCAACAGGATCGAATTTCAACAATTCCCGAGAACTAGAAACGCACAAGCGGACGCTCTAGCCCGATTAGCCACGTCGAAAGGAGTAGAAAACCTGACATCAGTGATATTTCTTCGGGGGGACATACCGTTCATACAACAAGAAGATACGATGCAGATCGAAGCAGACCAAGAAGGATGGATGGCTCCAATAGAGCATTACTTCAAGACCGGTGAACTTCCTCTAAATCGATTAGAGGCCCATCAACTCCGAATACGATCGGCCAGATATAACCTGTTGGATGGAATCTTATATAAAAGAGGATATGCCATGCCATTGCTAAAGTGCGCCGGGGAGTCCGAGCAACCATATGCCATTGCAGATGTCCACGAAGGGTTCTGCGGCAACCATACAGGAGGACAAGCCCTTGCACAAAAAAATCAAAGATAAGGTTACTTTTGGCCAACGCTCAAGAAGGACGCGATTCACTATGCAAGGTCATGTCTTCAATGTCAAAAACATGATCCTTTCATCCGACTTCGCCCAGAGGTGATAACTTTAGTCCGAAGCCCGTGGCCCTTTGCTAAGTGAGGGATCGATCTTATAGGGCCTTTCTCGAAGGCCAAAGCAGGATATACACATGCCATTGTGAGGTTGATTACTTCACGAAATGGGAAGAAGCCGAAGCCTTGATAAATACTACCAACAAAAAAGTAGAAGACTTTATCTGGAAGAACATAATATGCCGCTTCGGGGTTCCAACTTTGTTCGTAACAGACAATGGCAAACAATTCGATTACCAGTCGTTCAAGAACTTTTGTGCAAATCTCAATATTAAAGCTCACTTCACCACCCCATATCACCCCCAATCGAACGGTCAAGTAGAGGCGGTCAACAAGGTCTTGAAACATATGTTAAAGACCCGCCCAACGAAGAAAAAAGGGTATTGGGCAGAAGAACTACCAGGGTTCTATGGTCATACCGAACGACGAAGAGATTGTCCACAGGAGAAACCCCTTTCAGCTTTGTGTATGGAACAGAGGCAGTTATACTAGTGGAGATAGGATCTCCAACTCTAAAGATCGCCAAATTTAAAGATCAAACCAATAACTAAAAGTTAAGAATGCAATTGGACTTCCTCGAAGAACGACGATTAGAAGCAGAAGGTCGAAACATTACTTACTAACGACGCTTGGAAAGATACCATGATAAACAGGTTAACGTTCGAAAATTCTAAGTGAACGATCTTGTCATGAGAAAGGTCTTACCCCCAGCTCAGATAGGCGTGTTTAGTCCTAACTGGGAAAGAACATACAAGGTGACTCGATGTATCGCAATGGAGTATATGAACTAGAAGATGCCAACTGCAACAAGTTACCACACCCCTGGAACGCTCTACATATAAAGAAGTACTACCAATAGAATGACCATTGTACAAATATCTTGTGCAGATGTTCTTGAATAAATGCTTTTTGACTCCCAAATTATCTCAAGTCTCATAACCATATCAAAAGACTCGTCTACGGATGAGCACAAAAAGACTCGTCTACGGACGAGTACGAAAAGACTCGTCTGCGAACGAGCACAAAGAGACTCTTCAATGGACAAGCACCAAAAAAAAAAAAAAAACTTGTCCACAAACAAGTGCGAAAAGACTTATCCGCGAACAAGCACCACAAGACTTATCCTCAAACCAGCACAATGAGTTTTACTCAAAAGATAAGCATAAGAAGACTTGTGGACCAACGTAGATATGAAACAAAAATAATGAAACTTAGCCATACCAACAAAATAAACAAAAATTGACTAAGTGTAAAAGGATCGAAATGGCAATCAAAATGAACTTTCATTGAAGATAAAGATGTTCATACAAATAGACAAATATTCCAAAAAGAAGAAAAAGTTAAGATGTGGTAGGAGCACTTGGAGGTGGGGGAGCTTCTAGACCTTCCAGGTCCTCAGCAGTAGGAGGATCACCAAAGAGGGCCCAGTCCTCATCATCCAGATCCTCGTTGTGAGGATTGCTCTAAGCAAAGCGGGCCAAGTTCCTCATAAGGACAGACACATCGATGCCAAGCTCGGACATCACTTTGGCCGCGCCCATATAGGCCTAAATGTAGCCGGAGTTCGCCCAAGCAACCCCTTCATTCTCAGAATAGGCCTTGATAGTAGCCTGGATGGCCCCCTCTCTCGCAGATCGCTCCTCCAATCTGGCTTCTTCAATTTTAGCCAACATCTCCAGCTCCTATTTCTTCAAGGCCTCCTTCAGTCCAGCTTAGCTGCCGCGATCTCCGTTTTGGCAGCAACGATTGCTGCGATCTCTGTTTGATCAGCGGTAGCCGCTGCGAGGGCACGATCCTTCTCCTCCACGGCACCTTTCAGCTGCTCTTTAAGATGAGCAACATCTGCTTCAGCTGTCGTCCGCTTACGATGCTCCTCATTATATAATTTACAAGCCTTGGCAACTGCTGGGTTGGAGAATGGATCACCAGAGACCTCCGCTTGAGCTGACATCAGCAGGTTGAGGGACCAGCCCAAATGCTCTACGGCAGCCTCCATCTTGTTGCCAAAAGAGAGTGACGTCTCTATATCAGCTAACCCCATTGTCCAGCACTTGGCAGGAACTTCGTAGCGGCCTTCAGGTAGGGAGGCATCACTTTAAAGGTTGAATGGTCAGGGGAGCGGGAGCGTTGATAATTCCCCAGGAATCTCGGTTGCTTTTCGCTCTCCACCCTCCGTTTCTCCAGAGTAGCAACTTTCTTATCATCCCACCCCAAGTAAGAGGTGTTCGCTTAGAAGTTGGGGCAGACCCTTCAACAGGAGACCTCTTTTTCTGAGGGGTCTTGGAAGTAGGAGCTGGAACATGTTCTTCGACGATCAGGGCAGCCGTTGAAGGATCAACCGAGACCGTAGCGGCCAGTGCCAAACCCCCTTGGGAAGAAGTCCCAATTCCCTGAGAAGTCTCAAACTTCTTCCATTCCTTCAACCTGGCCCTCCAGTAATGCCTTTCTTGCACCGTCATTTCCTCCCAAGGTTTTGAAATGACAGGCTTCGTCATCAGTGTGGGAACAATTTGACCACCAACCGCGACCGCAGAGAATGGCGTAATGTCCAATGGATCGCCAGCCATAGGAGATGGAATATTGAAATCTACAATCATCAAGTCAATATAATAAAAACAAAAGATTATGGCAAAAAAAAAAAAAAAATTAATCTCATAAACAGCATACTGAGATCTGGAGGAAGAGTTTGATGAGGAATGATCAAGAGCCCACAGTCGCGGAGCTTCTTCCTGGTAGTATATTCTAGAATGTCGTAAGGTTTATTCTGATTCTTCTCGCAAAGTTCTTTCATGTTATCTCTAAACCTTTTAGACGACACCACTGAGTTGCTCCGATCTGCAAAACAAAAGAAAGGGGAGGGGGAAGTAAGATCAGCAAAATTTGAGAACAATAAAGTAAAAGAACGTAACACGACAAAAAGCATAGTTAGTAGGGATTAGAACGCGATCGAATAGATCGCCTTGGTCCATGGGGGCTGGCGATGCCCAGTCACCCCCAACAAAGAACCATTTGTCCTTCCACCCAGGGATTGAGTCCTTCAAGTGTCCGATTAATTTCCAACCCTTCTGCGGGGTGACATAATACCAACCCGGTAACAACCGATCACGCTCCACCAAATTGTATATGCAACTCATCTCTTTAGGAGTTGGAGCAGGAAATCCCTTGGATCGAAAAATACAAACGGTGGCACACAGTACATGCCAACAATTCGCAACCAACTGAGAAGGGACAACTCTCCAATACCGCAGATATGCGCTGAGGATTGTCGGAAGGAGAAACCGGACTCCCCCTTTCATAGACCAAATCATGATTGCAGCACACCCCTTCGACGGTCGATTAGCTCTCTCAGTTGGATCCGGAATATGAAAACAGACACTCCCCAGGACTTCCGCCGCAAGAGCAGCATCGAATAACTCTATCACAGTCACCGAACTAAGGAAACCGCCTGCGCCAAACTGTAATGACCATCAGAAGCCCTTACGGGCGGTCGGCGAGTCGAATCCAAATCAAAATCTGGAATAGGAACCCCTTTAGCAAGCACGAACTCTTTCGGGTACCTCCAAAAAAGATAACCCACCACCAATGCACAAAGATCTAGACATTTATCCGACGCACCACCTTCCCAGGGACCAAATTCATAGGGGGAAGACCCAGCACCGCCGTTGCCCGCATGATTTAACCCCAAACTCCTCTCTAGATCAAAGGCGAATGCCTCGCCTCCTCTTCGTCAATCGGCAATGTTGAAGGAGACTCCAGAAGTTGATTCGCACGACGAATCGCATCAGCATCATTCCCCTCAAAAGCCTTTTTTATTTAATCATCATCGTACCCAGATTCTCTCAAGTCCTTTATAAATTTCTTCCGTTCCTCAGGCATTTCCTCGCCCAAATCAAGGCTGGAAGTGCTTTCCTCCTTCGCATTTTCCGAACCTGAACTTGTTACTACATGGGGCTCCGGAAAGGCGCTCCTAAACTCCCTCTCACTAACATTCTTAGAAGAAGAGAAGGGAGAACTAGAACTCGGTGAAGACATGAGAACCACACACAAACATAATCAAAATAAAAATTACCTCAAACTACGATATCGCGGATGATCTTAAAACACACAGATTCACTGACTAAGAATCCGAAGAAAACACTGAACAGGTAAAAGGAGTTTTACTAAAGGTAAAAATTTGAAATGAGTCAAATGCAGAGTATATATAGTGGGAAAACTTCCACAAAATCAATGGACACAATTAAAAGGCTTAAACGGCCACGATATTGGCATAAAATTGAGCCAATAACAGCCACACACGTGTCCGCACGTGCGATCCCTGTGCGCATATGAAACGACGCACTCGAAAAGTAAAAAATTAGCTTCCTCCACGTCATCGACGGTCTGTGGCGTGTCATCATATTTCCCCCCAAACAGAGATTTGAATCTTTTTGAATTTTTGAGATGTACCGTTTTAAAAAAATAATAATAATAAAATTAACCTCAACAAGCAAAAATAAGAGTTAGAAGACCATCGCAATGCCCTCTGCTTCCCTAACTCAGGGGGGCACTTGTGGATATCGATCGCATAACAAGATTACGAGACATGATTAGGAGACTTAAGCAGCACCCACCCAGATCACGCCGACCATAGACCGGCATAGACCAGTTCGATATGGTTAACAGACCACTACCGCATTCATTTAAAGATCTCTCCAGGACCGTTCTTTTATCCCGGATCGTAGACAAGCACATTGGACCGGGCGCGATGCCGACCCAGACCGTAGACCGTTATCATCATTACAGCGCGAGAGGCACACATGGGCAAAGAAATGTGCCAACACAACAAAAGAGATCACACGTGGCCACATGCCACTTGGCACCGATTATGACACCCGTCAGACACGTGTCAATCATGCAGGAGCAGCTTCCGATAACTATAAATACCCCAACACTCCCATTATAATAGGGATTAGATAATAGAGAGAAAAAGTAAGGAACTTAGACTAGGTTACAACCTTAAAGAAGTATCCTATATATTTCTTTGACAAGCAACAAATAATAAACACTTGTTGACTACAAAAACAATCTCAATCTTTTGACTCTTTTTAAAAGACCGCTCAGCCGGTCCGATTTATAGTGGAAAGACAGTTAAACATAAACGACCACGCGAGAAGAATTGTAATTTAAACCCGGTCCACAAGGTCATTTAAAAGCACCCATCCACAAATATGAAATATCGATTTCTTATTTTTTAAGGTAAAATTTCATGTGCACCAGTTGCAGAGGTATCACAATTTATGCATAAAGATATAACTTGTTCAGGGTAAAGGTATTATAATACTTTTACCTAGATTATGTAATACCTTTAAGCATAAAACGTGATACATTTTCAACATGATTTTTTTTAAGGGGTACCATGATACTATTATCAAGAATATGTAATACCTTTAGGCATAGATACTAAGACCTCATTTATCAACAATCCACCACAACCCAATCTATCAATAAAATATTCACTTCTCTCTCCTCCGTATACACAACCTACTCCACAACCCAAAAAATATTTTTTTATACTTTATCAACAACCAGATACAACCCAACATTTTAATAAATATTAATTTCTTTTATCCAAATACATAACCTATTCCTTGATGAAATCAATATTATTACTACGGTTTAGATATTGCATATTATTTTTGGCATTTTTTCTAATATATTTCAAGGAAAAAAATATATTTTAATTCCGCAATTACAATAAGATGATTTTTTTCCATGTATTTAAAATAACATGCTAACATAATAACTAAATTAAAATTGTAAAATTTGAATTACGAAATTGAAAAAAAAAATTATAAATAAAAGTCATATAATTATTTATCATTAAAACTATATCCAATAAATAATTTAATACAATTAGTGGGGTATTGACATGTGACAGGTTGTGGAATGAGATTGGGTTCCACAATCAGGTCATGGAAGAGTTGATCTTTCTTATTTATTTTTATTAAAGTTTTGCCATGACGCTCACGACCTTGGCTGGGGTCATTGTTAAAGTTGGTCTAATACCTTTGACTCATGACCGGGATTGCGTAGATACTAATACATTTTGAGTCATGGCCAGGATTGCACAGATCTTAAATGATGGACAAGAGACCTCCTTTTTTTTCATTGTAATACCCATATAAAGAATAAGAAATAAATATTTGTATCATTCTTCCGTATATATTTTATCGTTCCAATGCTATATAAATTTAAATAATATTTTTTTAATCTTTCACTTATACTTGTATTATGTGTACACATATTTTTTTTTGTTTATGAGGTCCATTTTTCGTTGTTGTCCATGAACCCCCAGATCGTTAGGACCTGTCCTGAGCAAAGTCTCTTATGTATAATGATTTGTATAATTACAAAAATAATTATTTATAAAAATTAAATTACGGAAAGTTGGCCTCCTCCTAAACTTATTCCTGATTATATTCGTACTTCATCTAAGGCAATGTGGTCAACTAATCCATGAAAACATGGGATAATATTACCTCGGTTCAAGTTTCAATTTAGGGTTAATCAACCCACTTGACATTTCTTATGAAAGAGTCATGTATTGTCACATCGTGCCTTTAGCTTGCATGTGTAGCTTATCCACCCTAATGAAACTCCAATACATAGTATAAGGCCTTTTATCCCATATTTAAATAGGCTAGCCATGCAGGTGACGTGACATGATCATTAATTGCAAAGCATATTGAATCTAATTTTCTTGCCAATAGGCCAATTGAACACCATTACCCTCCTTAGCATCCAGCAACAATTCTTTGCCCTTGATACGAAGGTCGTTCTCTTTGATTTTTTTTTTTTTTTTTTGAAGTAAATGAAATTTACTTACTCGAGCTTAATTTCTTCCACAGGTTGGGAGCTTGGAGGACCTCGGAAAAAATATCTAGTTGAGCTATACTCTCCCAAGGTACTTGAGTAAGATTTCTTAACCTTTTCTCCTATATTTTGTTGCAATGTCGGACGCGTATATTGATGATATCCCCATAGCTGATCTTTATCCATCCCTAGACATGATTTGTAGTCGTAGAACTAAAACTCTTAGGCCTGAAGATGTGATTTCCAACCTTACGGAGGCCGACGTCTTAGAATTTAAGCATAGGATGTATTTTCCTAGTCATTTAGAATTATAGTATTCCCGAGCCCGGGAGCGGGGGTTTGAATATTTTGCCACCGGGGTGGCTTTGCTTATATGAGGATATGTTTGATGCGGGGTCTTAGGTTTCCATTGCACCCCACAATGGTCGAAATTCTTGAGTTTTTTCAAGTCTGCCCAACTCAGTTAGCCCCCAATGCTTGGAGGGTTATTGTCGGATTCACTATCGTGGCATCTTCTATTCTGACTGTCTCCGCGAGTGCTCGAGTCTTTGCTTCAATCTATAGACTTCAGAAACATCCCACGGGTGATGGTCTGTGGTACTTCATGTCTATAAATAAGACCAAACCCCTCGTAGATATTACCCAAGACGCTAAAGGTTGGACGTCAAGGTTTTTCTATGTCTCTCAAGATGAACCTTGGGATTTTCCTTCGGAGTGGAACTTTCATGTTCTCCTCCATCCTAACCCAAGCTTTCCACAGACGAATGCCAAGCATTCTTGGCGATTATTATGCGAGGTCCTGTGAGCTTGGAAGACCTCCTTACGGAAGATAACTTGATTGCTGCGAAGCTAAGCCATTTACCTCCGTCTAGACCCATAGACCTTAGTATGCATCTTTACACTTATATTCACTTATTTTCTCTATATTTTCAATTGTGCTAATCAAATGCTTCTTGTTGACGGTCATGGAGGAAGGAAATGCCAAGAAGGTTGACAGGGATGTTGGAAATGCCAGGAAGGTTGAAAAAGCTAAGATTTTAGCTCGGGTTGCTCAGCGGCAATCCTCAGGCCCTCCTCAGAAGAGACCCTTGCGTCCTCACTCTTTTGAAAGACCCCGATCTTCATCGAGACCCCCGACCCTTAGTTCTATCCCAGAGTCTATCACAACAGAGGACGATGGTGTCCTTGAGCACCACTCTGGATCACCTGACCTTGGGGATCATGCATCTTGGAGTATGACCACTCGTGCAGCGGATAAGTACTGTCCGGATTGGGATGTGAAGGTCTCTGACTCCATGTTTACCAAGGAGACGGCAATTGAGATGATGTCTCAACTAATACCTCCTAGTGATATGACTGTGGTTAGTGAGGCCACCTCAGAGGCATTATGCCTTGGTGGATAGGAGCTACTAGCCAAGGTAACTCGTTTATTCTTAAGTCATTCTCATCTTTTAACAATACCACATGATTTCATCTTCCTTTATCTTCAGCAACTTCTTAACCACCATGGGATGGTTCGGAAGATCAACTGTAGTTCAAACTTGGCTAAGGAGACTGATGAGAAGATGCAGACAGAGATCAGATTCGACTCCAAAGTAGCAGAGGTTAATCGTCTACAGGCGGAGACCTCCTCACTGACCGACAAGATCGCATCTCTTGAGTTTGAGTTGGGCGAGGGATCTCCACAGGTTATGGAGGCCAACTTGCGGGCAGATAAGGCCTTAAAGGATAAGGAGGCCATGGAGGATGCATTGTTGGACCACTGGCTAGACGGCTTTAGTGTCTCAAGGATAAGGTGCAGAGCTTAGCTCCTACCTTCGACATTAGTCGTTTGGTACCTCCTGCAGACTTCGCCTCTGGTGCAGACATGGCGGTTGAGAGGGCGGATGATGCCCCTGCAGAGGACACCACTTTATCCCCTACTTCCTAGATAGAGCCTCTGCGTGATTTCTCCTACGACCTTTGTCGTTTATCATTTTGTTGTTGTTAAACTGTATTGGCCATAGAGCCCCGCGTTATCCTTATTTTTTGTACTAAGACTTCTTCGTCAACTTTTTTCCAAAAGTCGTTTTATGATTGAATTTCTAATTTATGACTTTTCATATGATTATGTCCTGAGATTGTTCTCCATCAGTGTTTTCATACTTGTCATAAATTAAGGCAGAGGATTCCTTTCTCTCTATGAGTAGGGTCATCCCAACCCTCAGCCTTAGGAGGCCTCGGCTATTCTATCCTTGAAGATCATGTCAAAGGACGAATTTCCGGAGCTAGGAAGTTCCTAGATAATCTCCTAAGGAGTTTCTTGGATGGTTGCTAGCTGGTTGATCAATCTAGGCATCACCACTTCTGCTTAGGGCACACCGAGGTTAGGAACTTTTGATAGTGGCAGTGGTAGTCCACTGCAATCCTATAAAAAACGATAGTGGCAATGGTAAGCCATTGCAATCCTATCCTTTCCAAGAGTCAAATAGTTGTACAATTTGAAGGAAATAAGAACTTAAATTCCATTGCAATGTTCAAACTAGCTTAAAAACAAAAGCTGACCTCAACTACTGACCAAACAAAAGAAAATTACTATGAATTAAATAAAGCAAAAAATAAATGCCCAAGGTCTAAGGTCCGAGAACTAAAATAACCTATTGGTAGTACTTCCTCAGATGCTCAACATTCCAAGACCTCGGAATTGCCTTGCTATCGAGATTTTCAAGTTTGTAGGTGTCTTCTTTCACCACTTCACAAACATGATAAGGACCATCCCAATTGGGAGATAATTTATTACGTCTTTCTTGGTAGTTGAACTGAGCCTTTCTAAGGACTAGCTCCCCAGGTCGGAAGTATCGCGACTTAATGCGGGTGTTGTAATACTTGGCCACCCTTTGCTGATAAGCAGCCATCTTCACCATAGCCTTTTCTCTTTGTTCGTCAATGAGGTCAAGATTTGCACAAAGCCCTTCGTCATTCTCTTTTATGTTAAAGTTTTCGACCCGCGGGCTTGGGATTCCAATCTCCACGAGAATGACTGCTTCTGAACCAAAGGAATGGTCACGCTGAAAGGCGTCTCATCTGTTGCAGTCCTCGGTGTCGTTCGGTAAGCCCACAAGACCTCGGGGAGAATATCCGCCCAGAGACATTTGGTCTCGTCCAATCTTGTCTTCAGAGCCTGCAAGATTGTTCTATTGGTGACCTCGGCTTGACCACTGGACTACGGGTAAGTGATGGAGGTTGTCCTAAGGTCAATATTGAGGCCTGAATAGAACTCTCTAAAGTGCACGTTATCAAACTGCTTCCCGTTGTCTGTGACAAGAGCCTTTGGAACTCCAAAGCGGCACATAATAGACTTCCATACAAAGCTTCGAATTTGTTTGTCCGTAATGCTGGCCAAAGGTTCAGCCTCTACCCACTTGGTGAAATAGTCAATAGCAATAATCAAGAACTTCCTTTGCCCCGTGGCCTGAGGAAATAGTCCAAGAATATCCATTCCCCAGACAACAAAGGGCCATATTGTGGAGACTGTTGACATTGGGACCGCCGGTGAGTGAAGGATGTTAGCATGCATTTGACACTTCTCACACTTTCTGACCAAGCTCATGGCATCTTATTTCTTTGTTGGCCAATAGTACCCTTGACGCAAGACCTTTTGTGCTAAAGCTCTGGCCCCCAAGTGATTACCACACACCCCTTCATGGACCTCTCTTAGAGCATAATCAGCTGCACTCGGGTTCAGACACCTCAGGTATGGCAATGTGTAAGAACGTCTGTACAAGTTGTCACCCACCAGTGTATATCGAGCAGACCGGTAGACAATCCTTCTCGCTTCTAGTTTATCCTGAGGTAATGTCCCATTCTTCAAGTAGTCCTTGAGAGAATCCATCCAACTAGACTCTGGTGCCAAGCACATGACTTCAGTCTCCTCTATGCTACGCCGAGGAAGAACCTCCACTGGGACTCACTTGATGAGTTCGTGGAAGGGTGAGGTTGCGAGCTTAGACAATGCATTAGCCTTAGTGTTCTCTGCTCGAGATATATGATTAATTTCAAAGTATTCGAGCTTGGCAATCAAGTTGCGAACCTTACCAAGGTATTGAGCCATAGTGGAGCCCTTAGCTTCATATTCCCCTTTAACCTAGTGGACCACCAATTGCGAGTCACTATAGGTTGCCACCTCCTTAGCACCGACCTCTGCCACAATCCTCAATCCTGTGATTAGAGCTTCATACTCAGCTTCATTGTTTGATGCCTTGAAGTCAAACCTCAATGCATATTCAAGGGTATTTCCCTCAGGACTGGTCAAGGTTAGACCACAGCCACTTACGCCAAGGTTGGAGGCACCGTCAACATGCAAGATCCATAACTGATCTTCCTTTGGTCTATTTGCTCCTGATACGACCTCTTCCGTGGGAGCTTGGGCTCTCTCCTCAGTGGTGCACTCAACTAGAAAGTCAGCTAAAACTTGAGCTTTAATGGTTGGCCGAGGTTGATAGTGAATATCAAATTCACTAAGCTCTATAGACCACTTTGCCAACCTTCCCGACGTCTCTGGCTTCTGTAGTATTTGCTTCAAAGGTTGATCAGTGAGTACAGCTATAGTGTGTGCCTGGAAATAAGGTCACAACTTATGGGCTGAGACTACTATTATGAAAGCCAATTTTTCTACCTTAGAGTAGCGTATCTCAGCACCCCGAAGGACTCGACTTACATAATAGATTGGTTGTTGAACACCATCCTCTTCTCGAACCAGCACTGAGCTCACTGCTGTATTTGAGACTCCAAGGTAGAGGTAGAGCACCTTTCCCAACTGAGGTTTAGTCAAGAGTGGTGGAGAACCCAAGTAGGACTTAAGATCATCAAAGGCTTTCTGGCAATCCTCTGTCCATAAAAAATCCTTTGCATTCCTTAGGATTTTAAAGAATGGCAAGCTCTTCTCTGCGGACCTCGACAAAAAACGACTAAGGGCTGCAAGCCTCCCAGTGAGCTTCTGTACGTCACGTATGGTCTGAGGAGGTTTCATCTCCAAGAGTGCTTTAATTTTGTCTAGATTGGCTTCAATCCCTCGTTGTGTGACCATATAGCCCAAAAACTTTCCAAAGGCCACTCCAAAGGTGCACTTGTGAGGATTTAGCTTCATTCTGAAATGCCTCAATACTGTGAACGCTTCACTAGCGTCATCTATATGCTAACTTGCATGTGTGCTCTTTACTAACATATCGTCGACATACACCTCCATGTTTCGCCCAATATGATTTTTGAAGATTTTATTGACCAATCATTGGTATGTTGCATCTGCGTTCTTCAGACCAAAGGGCATGACCCTATAACAATATAATCCCCTCTCAGTCACGAACGATGTCTTAGCTTCATCATCAGGGTGCATTCTGATCTGGTGATACCCTTGGAATGCATCCATGAAACTAAGCAATTGACACCCAGCCGTAGCATCTACTAGTTGGTCAATCATTGGGAGAGGAAAGCTATCCTTTGGACACGCCTTATTCAGATCCTTGAAATCAACACACATTCTCCACATGTCGTTGGCTTACAAGACGAGGACAACATTTGATAACCAGTCTGGATAGTCAATCTCTCTCACATAATCAGCTTCCAAGAGTTTGTCGACCTCTGCATCATAGCTTGAATTATTTCTGGTGCAAAGCTTCTCTTCTTCTGTCTGACGGGTCTAAAATCAGGATCCACATTGAGTCTATGGACAATGACCTTGGGATCAATGCCTAGCATATCTGAAGGACTCCAAGCAAAGACATCGACATTTTCCCTTAGGAATCGGACCAAAGCACCCTTTAACTCCTCCGGCTACAATGATCCTATCCGAACAACCTCGTCCTCATCTCCTTCGCAGAGTTGAATAGAGATGAGGTCCTCTACCGGTTATGCTAATTTCTTCCATTGATCACCGATTTCTATACTATCAATAGCCAACGTCTCTGAAGTCTGCTACTTCCTGTGAGGTCATTGTTCAATTTCATCAAGTGAGCCTATACTTTGTAATATGGTGTGTTGGGAATGTGGAACCGGAGTTAGGGAGTGGAGAACCGGCGGTTTAAACCGGGATTTATCATCAAGAAGACAAACTGGTCATGAGCAAACCGGGTTCAAGTTAGGTAAATAACAACCGTTTGTGACGAAGCAGTTTCAGTTAGTGACGACGCGAAACCGTCATATTTGTCCTGTAGCTCAGCGTAACTTCTTGCAGTTATAACTTCCTATCCAGTTACATTCGAGCTTCAAGCCATATATCATTGTAAAGCTCTCATTGAGGAGAACACAACCATATAGCATTATCCCCTGTACTTTAGATTAGAGAGATATTTATAGATAAAGTGTGTGTGCCCTAATTTGCATTCAGAATTGGGCATTTCATTTCTTGAGCTATTTCTCTGTAATTGGTTGAAGTTATTAGTGGATTGAGGTGTGCCTTGCCTCCGTGGATGTAGTTCATATTGAACGAACCACGTTAAAACTGTGTTTGATTCATTTCTGATTTCTGTTCTGCGTAAGCTCAATTCGGCCACAACTCTGGCCGAACTGCGAGTGTGAATTCGGAGTGTTTTCTTCGTACGATTTCCAGGTTCTTTGGTGTTGTGTGTTCAAGAGTTGTTTTCACTAACACTTCCGTTTAAGAGAAGTAACATAACACTGTCTGGCTACTCCCTGGTCTCCTCGGACTTATCCAGTTCCATGCTCCATAGGAAACTTCATCAGTAGATGATATGTTGAAACAATTGCCTTAAGAGCATTCAACCCTGGTTGTCCCAAAATGATATTATAGCTAAATGGTACCTTTACCATAAGGAAATCAACCATGACACTGGTCTGCTGAGGTTTGTCTCCTGCGACCACGGAGAAGGAGATCATACCCTCTGGCTCTACCGCTCCTCCTGCAAAACCAACCAGAGGAGTCTTCACGGGCCTCAGTCTATCCTTGTTGATGTTCATTCATTCGAAGGCATCATAGAACAATATGTCAGCAGAGCTTCTATTGTCAATAAGAATCATATGCACTGTGTAGCCAACTATTCCCAAAGTCACAACCATAGGATCATCATGTGGGGTGATAATCTCACCCATATCCTCGTCTGTAAAGGTAATCGAATCCTCCAACCGTGGTCTCTTTCCCAATGTTACTCCAGTCTGAGGTTATCGAGCATACTTTTTCCTGGTTGATCGACTCTCTCCACCAGATGGTCCTCCGGCTATGACAATAATGACTTCTGTCGGCGGAGGGGAATCATCTCTCCTCCGAGGAATCCTACCCCGAGGATTTTGGTGGTTTAGACTTCGTCCTCCACGCCTCTGCTGAGGTTGTTTGCGTCTGTCGTCCACAAATCTTGTGAGATACCCTCTCCAGATTAGGTCCTCGATTTCGTTCTTGAGGAGTTCGCAGTCCTTAGTATCGTGACCATGGTCGTGATGGTATTAGCAATACTTACTACGATTCCTCTTGTTTGCAGGGGTCCGCATTTTCCCAGGCCACTTCACATATTTCTTATCTTGAATGTACATAAGAATTTCATTCGTGGAGGCATTCAATGGTGTATACCTGTCGAACGTCTATGGGCTCCTCTGATTCTTAGACGAAACAGTGGTCACCGACAATCTATCCCAGACCTTCTTCTTCTTATCTGGACCATCGTTGTTATCATCTTTCTTGCACTTTCTGTCCGAGGACTCGCGCTCAGCTTCAATCCCTGCCTTGGACATCTCCTCGGCATTAATGTATTTTTCTGCCCTATTGAAGAGGTCCGCCAAGGTTAGCGGAGGCTTCTTCGCCAGAGAGAAAGAAAACCTAGAAGACTTCCGCACTCCATTCATTAGTGCCGCTAGGGCCACTGATTGATCAAGATCTTTGACCTTAAGAGCTTCTTTGTTGAACCGTTGGATGAACTCTCTTAAGGACTCGTCTGGCCTTTGACGAACACCCATTAGGTGTGCTGAGGCCTTCTTATACCTCTTGCTACTGGCAAAGTGACTGAGAAACTCCTGAGCCAGTTGCTTGAAAGAACCGTTTGATGTGGCCGGCAAGGAGGAAAACCAAACTCTTGCACTCCTCCTTAGGGTGGCGGAGAAGGCTCGACATTTAATGGCATCGATCTTCCCATGAATTATCATGAGAGCTTGGAAATTCTCAAGATGATCACGGGTGTCCGAGGTTCCATCGTAGTTCTCCATCTGAGGCATCTTAAAGTTCGGTGGGACTTCCTCCCTCATGATGCTCTCAACAAAAGAAGATTCCGTAGGAGCGAAGAGGTCAGAGCCCGGCCTCTTAACCTCATTCCAGACCGCCCCCAACCTTTGATCCATCTCTGCCAACTTCATTCGCATGTTGTCTTGGCTATCTCCTTCGATGACGATTGTGGCGGCTTTGCCACGATCTTGATGTGGTCGAACCTTGGCTTCGTCATTCATTTCCCTGGACCCTTGGGCACGATTGACGTCTCTTTCGTCGTTGGGTACGTCTTTCTCGACGAGTCCCTTTAACAGAAGTTTCAATTCTTGGAGATCGGCCTCCATCTTTCTCATTTGTTGGACATCGATGGGTTGGGCAACATTGCCCTGGTTTCCTAGGCTTCGCTCCCTTTCCATTGCCTCATCATGCCTTGAAGGATGAGAGTTGTGGGTGTTGCCATGACTAGGGTTAGGATTAGGGTTTACCCTTCGATCTTCACCACGGGTGGCACGGCTGACATCGGTATTTTTTCTCTTATGTGGTGCCATTGCTCAGATCAGATCACCGGCCTCACGGTGGGCGCCAAACTGAGGATGTTAGGAACCGGAACGGTCGGATCCGAGGTCTGGCGATGCTTGAGATTTTCGAAGTTGGTCGATCATCGGTCTCAACTTGCAAAACAGAACCCTGGGGTCGTCCCCAGGGGTAGATATGTTTAAGTCAGTCTCTAACGGCAGTTTAGAGAGGGTAGGGTAAAAAGTATATCACGTCTGCTATTTTTTGCTTACCTCTACCTTACCTTGGCCGAGGTCTATATATGAGAGACCTTGGACCTCGACCCTGGGCCAACACCTCGGTCCTAGGGTCTGAATTGGGAGACCTTGGACCTCGGCCCTAGCCCAACACCTCAAATGGTATCTCCATATTACGTCCACTAGTAGTCCATGTGTCGTAATCTTATGTTGCCACGTGTCAACATATCATCACCATCTTAACAGAAAAATCACTAAACTTATTTTTTAATTATTTTTAGTCTGATTTTCATATGTGACTTGCGCATTATAAAATTTAAGGGCTTTTTTTTGTCTAAACATGTTTTTTAGTAGATAGATGAGTTGCTCATCTTCAAAAATGGAGGTTCTAGATATTAGAGAGAGAACTATTGATGATTCAAAGAAATTGCTATGGGAAAAAAAGATGTGAAAGAATTTTACACTTTTGGTGTACTAAAAAAGTTGTTTGTACAAAAAAAAAAAAACCATTAAAAGTTTATCGTGCGCAAATCACGTGCGGAATTCCGACAAAAAATGATCGGACAATAAGTTTGGTAGTTTATCTGTCGATCGAAAAATAAGTTTGGTAGTTTATCTGTCAAATCCGTATAGTTTATATATATCGATGCCACAAAAAAAAAATAATAAAAAAGTTTAGGTTTATGTACAAAAACGTTGATAGTTTGACAGGGTTGCTGCAATTAACCCTTCAATTTATTACTCAAATACGCATCGCTAAAAACCCTAGCCTCCTTCGTCGTCCACATTCTCTCCATCTCCAAAAAGTTTAGATCTATTTCTCTTTCATCCTTCAATCATATGAGGATGAGGAATACTTCTAACACGTTATTGATTATTTATTTGGATTTTGTTTTGTTTCGTCTTGTTTTTTTTTCTTTTTTCTTTTTTCTCTCCTAGGGTTTACCTTTGTGAGATTTTTCCCTGTCTTTGTGCATCATTACACACCTCTGCGACATCCGATCTCTTGTTTTCAAATGGGTCTTCTTATCGGTCTTCTCCAATTTTCTATGGATTTTTCGACTATGAAGTTGAGCGACTTTACAGATTCTGGATTGACGTGCATGCAGTCACGGAGCAAGTGGATTCTTTGAATTATTATGGAGTTATTGCGGATGAGATTTAGAGGCTCATGTTTTTTAGACAATTTCTCATATGTCTAGAGATTGTAATGGTGTTGCCCATTGGTTGACGCATTTTTCTTTTTCTTCTGCAAATCTATCTATTTCGATTGTGCCAGATATCCCGTTTCGAATTGATAATCTTTTACGTCAATACTTTGAAGCAATAAGATTCTTTTATTTATTATTAAAAAAAAAAAATCCATGAAAACATGTAAAAAAAAAAAAAAGAATTTGAGGGTAATTATATATATGTACTTTATTTCATATTAAAACCAGATGTTTCTCATCACGCAATGCATGACTTGTAATATATTTATTCATAAAAACATATTAAAATTATATAACTAATTACTATTTTTTTATCCCATAAAATTCGGTTTACTTTTGTATATAGCCAAAACCCAATATAAATAGTCCAAATCCATAATAAATACTTAAAATAAGATAAATTTATAGATTGTTGATTTATTATATTTGCATCTTAGAATTATAAATACAGAATTTTCTTCGATACACTTAAACCTAAACGAAACATGCCTTTTAAGTTGGAAAGATGGAGGGCAGGCAGCAATGCTTGGTGCAGTCTAACTGTAAAAGTTAGTTAGGCAATCATTGTTTATATTATAAATGATGAAAAATGTAATGTGATGTGTGTAAAATTTAGTTAGACAATGATTGATTATTGTTTGAAGTGGTGTTGAAAATTGTCTTTGATTGGTGATGTGTGTAAGAATTAGTTAGTGAATTATTGAATAATGTTTTATTGGGCGCAATATATTGTCAGGAACTCATGCCCGGTTGATTCAATCCTCAATGGATTTGGCCAAATCCCAAAACAAACACGGTCTCTATTTCGTGTCGTTGCTCCGCTCCATCATACAACTAATCCGGAGGCTTTGGCACCTCCTCCACTTGCTATTAATACTCCATTTGTTCTATAATAAGAATCATGTTTAAAAATGTATATATTTTTTTAAGTATAATAAAAGTACAGTTTTTCAAAAACTATCAATATACACTTACATAACTTTTTTATTTAACTTATTCAATACTACCTTACTAATTTCTCATTTTAATTTGAACTAGTAAAATGAATATCAATTTTTGAAACACAACTCTAATTTTAGGCAATTTTATTTTTTTCGAAGTATGACTCGTGTTTTGGGACAGGAGTGTCATATTTTATGCATCCTTTCAAGAATATATATATATATATATATATATATATATATATATATATATCATATTTTATGTTTTATTTTATTAATTAATAAACTTTCAGTATGTATAAAATATTAAAGCCTTGATATATATTCAAAATAATTTGGTGTATGGATCTCTCAATCCAACTTTTTTTGTTAGTACAAATCATTATCAAAGTAGAGTTGGTGGGATCGATCCCTGATTACTGACTTAAGTTACATGATACCCTACAACTTGATGTTAATATATCACCGATGATATTGATTTTATTAAATATTTTAGCTATGTGAATTCAATCTCTTTATCTCATATTACGATCAGTGTTCTAAAAATCGCTAGTCGGTCGATTTACTGGGGCATAGCGCCTAGACGGTACCTAGACGGCACCATCTTACACGAATAATTTAATTATTTAATAAATAAATAATACATAAAAAATATTAATAATACTAAAATAAACACCACCACCTTCAAATTTTAAAATAATAGGTGGAGTGGAAAACACTAAATTAGGTGTGTGAGAAGAAATTAAAATTTTAAAGGGCACGTCTAAAATCAAACCCACTAACCAGGTAAAAACATAAACAAAAAAGAAATTAAAAAAATTAAAATTTGGACAGTTAGACGGATTAGTCGCCGCCTAATATGGGAAAGGACTTTTTTGCCCGATTTTAGTTTAAACGGCTCGGTCTAGGGATATTTATAACCAGGTAAGTAGTAATAACATTAAATATGAAAGCAGATTGTACAAGAAAAAAGAAGAGGAAAAAAAATGAAAATTGGTAGCGCTTATTTTGCATATATTAATTAATATAGGTCCTAATTTAGAGGAAGGTGATTATTCCAAAACGAAAAGCAAGGAAAGGAGATGCATGATTATGATTACTTAATCGCCCTAATTAATGTAATCTTTTATTTTAAAAAGGGTGTCGTCAAAATTATCTCGAGTAATTAGTGGTAACTTTACGTTATCGACAGAAAAGCAGTTAATCACTTTTCAACGAAATATGTAAAAAAGTACACCATAATTAATCATGACTGTAATAAAATACTACGTATATATTTTCCTGCTTAACGGTATAACTGCTTCTCAATTAACACATTATTAAGGATGCTAAACTGGTGTTTAGTCTCCTAATCATGAATATAATATGGAGGATTAATCGTTTTTTCGGTTGGTAGTTGCTTTGTCAAATCAGGGTGGGACCCAATCCGCATAAAGTTTGGGGCTACGTACAGTTTACTTTTTCAAATCCCTACCTACAAACTTGCCCTACCTTTAAACTAAGATCATTCAAATCAGATTAATCAGTCAAACTAAATCAGATTACACTATTTCGGATCTGGAGAACTTTTCTATTTATTCCCACTAGTGTCCTAACCAAGGATTAAAATATCTCCGATATTCACCGACATCTCTCCGATATCTCTCTTTTTTGGCGATACCGAAACGATATTCGGATGTAATAAATTTATGTCAGAATATCTTCGATATATCTCCGAAATCTCCGAAATATCTCCGAAATCTCCGAAAATTTCGATTTGGGCTATCTCCAGGTATAATTTGTTGTAATTTCGTGGAAATTTTACCAAAATTTCGGTGAATTTCGGTAAAATTCGATTAATTTCGTTGAGATTTCGATTAATATCGGTGAAATTTCGGTTAATATCGGTGAATTTTGGTAAATTTCGATTAATTTCGGTGAGATTTCAATTAATATCGATGAAATTTTGGTTAATATCGGTGAATTTCGGTAAAATTCGATTAATTTCGGCGAGATTTCGATTAATATCGGTGATATTTCGGTTAATATCGGTGAAATTTCGGTGAATATCGGTAAAATTTTCTTAATGCAGCCTTAGTTGTAAAATTTTGGTTAATATCGGTGAAATTTCATGATCCTTAGTTGTAAAATTTCTAAATTATTCGCAATCCACTAAATTTTCTTAATGCAGCCCAAAGATTTAATAAATTAGAATATAATTGTAAAATACTTGAACATCCTTAATGATAATAAGAGTTCATAATGTATCTTGCATGGCCTGATAATGTTTCTATTGTTTATTATTTGTCTAACTAGTTGTAAATATGTAAATTTCACTCAATATTTAGATAATATTTAGATTAAATATTCGAATTTAAGTAGGTTTATAACAATCTATAAAATATCATGATAAATTACTATTTTAATACATTTTCCGGCATTTTTAAAAAAGTTGCACCGATATTTCGATATTAATCGAGATTTCACCGAAATCTCTTTAAATTGAAATACCGATATCTTCGTAATCACCGATATTTTCGTCCTTGGTCCTAACTACTAAATTTTCATTCATCGTCTAAATTTATCTTAGCTACCAGTCGAGCTTATTTAAGACTAAACTATAAAAATTATAAGGAAATAATAAGGTTTAACTGTAAAAAAATATCAACTTTAAGTGATTATTCAATTAACAAATGAACTTTAAAAGGTAATAAACAATTACCAACCATTTCTTTTTTAAAATTTCAATATCGACTACATTTTTTACAATAATTTATGTATGTACAACGATTATTAGATTCATTTTAATGTGGTCATCCTATATCGACGCCTATTTTTTTTTTTTTGCATATTATTGTAATTGTAGTAATTCGAGAAAAGTTACACTTGTCGCAACTTACACTTTCACTACAACATAAATTGGCTAATGTAACACCCAAAAAGTGTTACATATATACTAAAATATGTTACTATAGACTTTAGGTAACACTTTATTGGTGTTACATTTGCCAGTGCTACCTAAAGTCTAATGTAACACTTTCGATGATCTTTAGTAACACTTTTAATAAGTGTTACATTAGATTTTAAATTGTAAACACTTTATGGTAACACTAAAAAATGTTACATATAACCCCCTTTATGTAACACTTTTAATTGAAAGAAAAAATTAAAAATTTGTCATTGTTGGGTTTTGAACCCAGGTTGCTAGATTGCAGGAGCTTAAGCGCAAAGTCTTAACCACTAGGCTACAATAACTTTTTTAGTTATTATTTTAAGAAAAACAATATATACACAAGATTTTATTATACCATCAATAAAATACACTCAAAATTAAGTTTTCATCAAACTACAATCTAACTTAATTTTATTTACATTATTCATATCAATTTGACACAATATTTCCACTAATTTTTTTTTCCATTTTCATCCACTCATATATATATTTATATATATAAAACTTATTTTATATCACATTAATTTTATACATCTAGTTATTGTATATAAATCTTAAGACATTATCATTAATTTTAATTACCATAATTTTATGTATTAAGACACCTTAATTGTTGTGTTTCATAGATTTTAAATAAAAAAATAAACCTACAAATATGAAGAGACATGACCAAATGTCCCAAGTCTAGGCTCTCACACTTAAAAAAATGTATTCAAATTCTTAAAGGTTAAAGCTACAAGTCTATTTTGTAATTGTTTAGTAAAAATATAATGTGTGTATATCTATATACATACACACAAATAAGTCACAAATAAAATTTAATTTATTTTTGATAACGAATAAGTAAATCTTTAGGTGCTCTAATGAATTGTTATTTTTGTAGGTCTGAGTTGATCGCTTTCACTACTTATGTTACAGATATTCTGTTGTGATAATTAAAATGTAACACATTAGACAAATAAAAATTAAAGTCACATAAGAAAAATAATCCACAAATATTTAATTAGTTTAAAATAAAATAAATAATTTTATTATTTACAAGTGTTACTTATTTATAAGTGTTACATAAAAGTGTTACTTATTCAAAAGTGTTGCGTAAAAAGTGTTACTTATTTGAAAGTGTTACCTAAATGTGTTACAATTTAAAAGTGTTACGTTCAAAGCGTTACATATTCTAAAAGTGTTACATGAAAGTGTTACATATTCGCAGATGTTACAAAAGTGTTACATGAAAGTGTTACATATTCCTAAGTGTTACAAAAGTGTTACATAAAAGTCAAAATTTTAAAAGTGTTACAAACGAAGTGTTACATAAAGCCATTTATGTTGTAGTGATTTTAATCCACATTGGTGGTGGTGGCGGCATATCGTAAAATAGGTGGTTGATATAGAACAGCCTTGTCAAGAAGAATCTATTGGTGGTGGTGACGATGTAATCTAATGTAAAACGTGTTGTCGATGTAATTGAAAAAAACCTTAAACTAGTAAATCTTTTAGTTACACATTAAATTTCATGTTATAATAAAAAATTCATCCAAACTTGAGGATTATTTTTCCAATTAACCAACATAATAATTATAGGCCAATTTAGAAAAGCTACAAAGAAAAGAGAATGAAAAAAATGTGGTAATGGACTAATGGTGTAATACTGGGATGGTGCATTCATTAGTGTGCGGGAGATTAATGGTGTTATTATCTTACCAGGCAACTCTTTATAAGATTTTTTTTTTTAAAATATTTTCCCGTCTATTTTATCTGTTAAAATATGTAGGGTAAATTATATTAAAATTTACGCCAAAAAATAGTCCCAAATATTGGAGCACGTTTTGACAATATTCCTATATATATAATTTATTTTATTGGTGGTAGCTTATGGTTAGTTTCTTATTTTTTTTTTTAAATAATATCTTAAAAAAAATAAATGACAAATAACTTTTCGATTCTTATTCATTTCTCATCCCCCTTTACTATTAAAGCAGCATAATTTAAACAAACTTCAAAACATGTGTCATCTATATACACTACTAGAAAATTTTAAAATAGCAACAGAAATTAGAAACGGAGTTGATCCGTTTCTAATTTGTGATAGATTAGGGACCGAATAGGGACCATAAATCATAGTTTGATATTAGTGACCGAATAGTGACGGAATAACAACCGAATTAGTGACCGAAATACATCCGTTCATATTCCCTTTGTAAAGTCTTTTAGTAGCAACCGAATAGCAACCGAATTTTTTCCATCTCTAGTTTCTAATCTAATATTTTTTATAGCAACAGAATAGAAACCGAAATTTTCCCGGTCTCTATTTCCTAATTTAATATATTTTAGCAACCGAATTAATCGGTCTCTAATATTTAATTTTTTTTTATTCTATATTTTGTTTTTAATTAATTTATTTACTTTAATTTTTGATAGGAATTGTATTTTTCAGCAACCGAATTAATCGGTTGCTAATATTCAACTCCTAAGAACCGACTTATTTTTTGTATTTTTTAGCAAACATTCAACTTCTAAGAATCGACTTATTTTTTATTCAATCCTGCTCTAATTAAAAAATATGGACTAAATTCAAAGGAGGGACTATTTTCCTTTTTTCAATTAGTGAATTAAAGGAAAGAAAAATAAAAAGTATATCCCACATCTTTCTCGTCTCACCCACATCTTTCTCGTCTCCCATCCGTACACACAACTTCCTCCATTTTTTCTCTCTCATCTCTCACTCTCTCTTACATCCGTTTCTCAATTCGGACCCGCAAGAAAGCTCCCCCTCCCCTCAAATTGATAAGACTTTTCGCCATTGATTACGATTCAATCTTCGTCGACAGCGGCGGGGGGCAGTCGTACTTGGCGGAGCTAGGATTCCATATTGTGACGAACAAGCTTCTGACGGCGGGAAATTTGACTGAACTACCGCGAGGCACGATGCTGCGACGATGATACGTGGCCGAAATCTGGTGGTGACAAGCGTCGGAGACGGAGGGCCGCTGGCTCCGACGATTATCAATTATGTGAAGGTGAGGGAATTTGACTGGTGGTTAACCAGAGGATCGTTGTTCATGGACTGAGAATGCCTTTCTGCCATCTGGATTTCTCGGCGATGCTTTGATTTTCCGGTCAGAATTACATTTGTTTTTTGTCTGGTGACAATTGTACATACTGCAGAAGTTATTTTTTTAGATAATAATGTCCATTACAAGATACAGTCAACAAGATTGTATGTTTGATTTCGATGAGTATTTTCATCTATCTAGATCCGAGCTGAGGATCAAATTTTGCACATTGCTGATGAAAAAATATTGTGTTTCGTTTATTTCAGGATAGTTTCTCCTCTATTGACTACTCTATTTCTAGTTCAAAATAACTGGACAAGTTAGAAATACATGTTGTTATATTGAAGAGCATATCAAGGTGTGATTTCTAAATATGTGCTGATTATATTCTCATGCTTTTTGCATTGTCAGCAAACTATTTCTAACCTATTGTAATATTGTGACACAAACTTGGTGGTTGAGTTGATCCACTTACAATTTTATTGTAATATTATGAACACAAACGTGATGGTTGAGTTGATCCACTACCACTAGCAATAATTGCATGCTTACAACATTCACCCTATTCATTATTTGTGTGAACTTGAGGACAGTAATAGAGAGAACTTGAAACTTAATCAACTTTTCTCAATTAGTTTGATATGTGAAGTATTGTATCTATTTCAGTATGTCTTAGCATTCCTTTTGCAATAGGATGAGAAGGGATATTGCCCATGATTGTCAGTCGTGTGATGTAATTTGTGTTGCTTCCTCTCCAGATCTATATAGGATAAAACTTGAACAGGTTTGTCTTGCTGAGAAACTATGCCACCTTCTTATTTGGAAATTCTAAATGAATCTGCATTACCTATTCTTTGGTATCTTCTCTGGTCACATTTAAATATAAATGATTTGCACATAAATCAGGGTGAAGGCATGACAAGTATTTGAGCCAACTGCTGGGAAAATAAATGGCGTGTGTATCTTCAAAAAGAGTGGATTGTTATTTTTGGCTCTGGACACTAGCCAGATACCGGCTCACTTCATGTTGGCACTTGGACCTGCTCCAAAGTGGTGTTCTACTTTAGAAAACGGTATGATTATCTTATTCCCTTAGCCATCATAAAGAACAGATTAGCTGTACTTAATCATTATACAACTTCCTTGGTGCAGGAAGAGCTTGAGGAGGATGGACAAACATCTATTTATTGGGAGATTGAATTTGACAAATTTGATTGGCACCATTCTTCTGAGGGCTTATATGCATGCTTACTTTATTGATTACTGCCTATATAAAAAGGTAAAAAACTGAAACTTGGGGACAGAAACACATTAGCATTTACCGGCCATTATACCCATCATTATAAAAAGATTTTTTTTCTACAATACCCAACATAATCTATTGTTATTTTTAATTGTTCGCATGATATTTCTCATGTTTGAATTTCTCGATGCGAAGTGCTAGGATAGATTATTTCGGGTTGGACCTAATTTGGAATTGACTCTGTTAATGCATGCAGAAAGCTTGGTTGATCCCATTGATTATGAGTCTTATATGGAGAAGCGAGAGCAGGAAAAGCGGCAAGCTGAGTTTGCCTCTAGAATTACGGTTTGTTCTGGTTTTTATGCATTATGTGTTTTATTAGTAGCAATGGTGTTTTTGTTGATGCATCTAGGATCTTGAGGGAGAATTGGCGGTATCAGGGTAGTATGCTAATTTATTTTGATTTAATTGAGTCAGTAGGATTGCATCACCAATGCATAGAACAATGATTTATTTGCACTTAGCTGTAATTGGTAGATGACTTTTGGTTCTTATTTATGACTTTTGGTCAGATCACTAGAATACATTTAATTAGAAGATACATTGCTTGAAGTTTGTGAAAATGTATTTTGAACAAAAAAGTTGACACTCTCCTTTGGTGGGGGAAACTATTGTGAGATAGGAGTGTGTATGTACTCGTATATTTTGCATCTTAGCTTCAGGGCTTTATGACAATTTTCATGATTGGAGTGTATATTATTCCTCCTTTTTGTTGAAGATGTGAATTTTCTATCGATCTTGCATCTATGTAGATTAAGAGGAAACTGCCTAAAGTTAACCACAAGTTGGCAGCCAAAATTTTCAGGATGAGGAAGAGTAGAATGACAAGGTTGCTGATAATGTTGATGCACCAAAAGAACTCGAGGCTAAGAAGGGAAAGAAAAAGAAAAGCCTCACCTCTGAAGTTCTCAAGGGCAAGAGGTTTGCACCTATGTTCGAAGATAAGGTACTTCAGAGTTTGATCTATTTATGGAAGATACGAGTTGTTCTCTTTATATGATCAAAAGGCTATACTTTTTGTTTGCTCTCACGTTAAGGCTTTAAAAAAACCCTGACAATATACTGAAGCACGTTAGAGTGCACAAGTAATGATAAACATTGTGAACGTATCCAGATGAGTGGCGTCCTCATATTGAATTAAGAAGGAAAATTATAGTAAGATAGTCTGGCAAGAATGAGAAAGATATATTTTGTCTCATGCTTGAATTTTAGCCATCTGTGTCTTATGAATATTTTAGGTGACACTATTTGGCTCTACTCAAACTAGCATTAGAATCTTGACAATGGAATGAAGTATGTAACTTTGATGGTTTTATTTAGGAATTGGATTCTTTTTATTAATCAACGAAATGGGAGGATCAGATTGCAACTCTTAAATGAAGAAAAAAATTCAAAATTAAAAAATGAAGTACTTGAATATATGGAATTGGAATGAGTCGAAGAATATTATGTTTGACATCAGAATAGGAGACACAAGTAAGATCCACTTTCTTGATAGTGTTCTAGAACAACAAAGAATGCCAAGAGGATTCTCTTTAGTGGGAAAAGGTTTAGACTACGATTATTGCATTTGATATAGTTCTGCATCCCGTTCCGTGTAATTTGACATATATGTTATAATTTTGTGAACTTCCAATGGACTCTCGCTTGCAGGACTTTGAGGTCGATGAATTCTCAAAAGAATACCTGGCTCTGCACCCTGTGGCATCAATGGAAAATTTGGTCGAGGAGCATTTTGAACCTCTTACAGATGATGATGAACAAAGCATTTTTAAAAGATACTTTTGGTGTTTGTAAGATAAGTACTTTTGGTGCTTGTAGGATGAGACTTTTGATGTTATGGAATTTGAACCTATATAAAGTGAATTAGTTTGTTGTGTTTGGCATATTAGTAAATTGACTATTAATTTTTTGGTAGAATGATTCTCTATATTTGTAATTGTTTATTTAGTAGCTGTATTTGATATATTAGTGAATCTGTATATATCATATAAAAAAATGTGTATAAATTTAGCAACGGATTTAGTGACGAAATATCGGTCTCAAAATAGTCATTTTTCTGGTTGTTGACAAAGCAATTAGAGACCGATTAGAGGCTGAAAAAATTCGGTTGCTAAATATAGCAACGGATTTAGAGACCGAAAATTCGGTTGCTAAATTTAGCAATGGATTCAGAATTCGTTGCTAAAAATAGAGACCAGCTTTTTTGAGACAAATTAGATCGGTTGCAAATTGGTTTCTAAATCAATTTAGAGACCGAATTTTGATGTTTAGAGACGGATATTTCCGTCTTTAAATAGTGATTTTCTAGTAGTGATAAGCACTTTGTCCGAAAAAGCACATGTCGCTCATACAAATGTAAGAGTATATTTATGTTATTTCAAACAGAAAAAGATAATCTAGACATGAGTTGTGGGAGTTTTTATTCCACAATTTTACTTTCAATCTACCACTAATAAAATATTTACCTTCATTCTTTTTTCTTTTTTAGTTAGAATTTTGAACTTTTATAACTTTTTCGTATCGACTTCTTTCTTGATGAAAAAATATATCAACTTAATCCTTATTTCACGATCTTCAATTAGACATCCTATATTGCATATAATAAATTTGTAAAATCGGATATTTTTTTTCCAATGAAATTAATTGATGCATAATAAAAATAATATAATTCACTTTTTATGAAATTAGGTCTAAGACTCATATTGCTTACATAAAACAATAAATGTTGATATTTACTTAATTTTAATACATAAAATATAGTAATATATATACACATACATATATAATGACTTAATATTTTGTAGCAATATTAAAACTTATCACATGTCGGTAGGGGGTACTTGTTGATCCGTGAAGCCGAATTCGGTCAAACGGAGGACTTGATGATCCGAGAAGTCAATTGGGGTCAAATACAAGACTTAATGATCTGAGAAGTCGAACCGAGTCAAATAGTGCTTGTTGATCCTAGAAGCCGAATCGAGTCACATTGTGCGTGTTTAGTGACTTTATAAACCAAACGGATCAAGTTGGGGGTACTTGTTGATCCATGAAGCCTAATTCGGTCAAACGGAAGAGTTGTTGATTAGAGAAGTCAATTGGGGTCAAATAGAAGACTTAGCGATCCGAGATGTCGAACCGAGTCAAATAGTTGGTGCTTGTTGATCCTAGAAGCCGAATTGAGTAACATTGTGCGTAGTTAGTGACTTGATAAACCAAACGGATCAAGTTGAGGGTACTTGTTGATCCGTGAAGCCGAATTCGGTCAAACGGAAGACTTGTTGATCCGAGAAGTCAATTGGGGTCAAATAGAAGACTTAATCATCCGAGAAGTCGAACCGAGTCAAATAGTTGGTGCTTGTTGATCCTAGAAGCCGAATTGAGTCACATTGTGCGTAGTTAGTGACTTGATAAACCAAACGGATCAAGTTGTGGGTACTTGTTGATCCGTGAAGCCGAATTCGGTCAAACGGAAGACTTGTTAATGCGAGAAGTCAATTAGGGTCAAATAAAAGACTTAACGATCCGAGATGTCGAACCGAGTCAAATAGTTGGTGCTTGTTGATCCTAGAAGCCGAATTGAGTAACATTGTGCGTAGTTAGTGACTTGATATACCAAACGGATCAAGTTGTGGGTACTTGTTGATCCGTGAAGCCGAATTCGGTCAAAAGGAAGACTTGTTGATCCGAGAAGTCAATTAGGGTCAAATAGTAATGATTCGAGAAGTCGAATCGAGTCAAATAGTTGGTGGTTTTTTATCCTAGAAGCTAAATTGAGTCACATTGTGCGTAGTTAGTGACTTGATAAAACCAAACGGATCAAGTTGGGGGTAATTGTTGATCCGTGAAGCCGAATTCGGTCAAAAGGAAGAGTTGTTGATCCAAGAAGTCAATTGGGGTCAAATAGAACACTTAATTATCCGAGTAAACCAAACGGATCAAGTTGGGGGTACTTGTTGATCCGTGAAGCTGAATTCGGTCAAACGGAAGACTTGTTGATCCGAGAAGTCAATTGGGGTCAAATAGAAGACTTAATGATCCGAGAAGTCGAACCGAGTCAAATAGTTGGTGCTTGTTGATCCTAGAAGCCGAATTGAGTCACATTGTGCGTAGTTAATGACTTGATAAACCAAACGGATCAAGTTGGGGGTACTTGTTGATCCGTGAAGACGAATACGGTCAATCGGAAGACTTGTTAATGCGAGAAGTCAATTAGGGTCAAATAAAAGACTTAACGATCCGAGATGTCGAACCGAGTCAAATAGTTGGTGCTTGTTGATCCTAGAAGCCGAATTGAGTAACATTGTGCGTAGTTAGTGACTTGATATACCAAACGGATCAAGTTGTGGGTACTTGTTGATCCGTGAAGCCGAATTCGGTCAAACGGAAGACTTGTTGATCCGAGAAGTCAATTAGGGTCAAATAGAAGACTTAATGATCCGAGAAGTCGAACCGAGTCAAATAGTTGGTGCTTGTTGATCCTAGAAGCCGAATTGAGTCACATTGTGCGTAGTTAATGACTTGATAAACCAAACGGATCAAGTTGAGGGTACTTGTTGATCCGTGAAGCCGAATTCGGTCAAACGGAAGACTTGTTGATCCGAGAAGTGAATTGGGGTCAAATAGAAGACTTAATCATCCGAGAAGTCGAACCGAGTCAAATAGTTGGTGGTTGTTGATCCTAGAAGCCGAATTGAGTAACATTGTGCGTAGTTAGTGACTTGATAAACCAAACGGATCAAGTTGTGGGTACTTGTTGATCCGTGAAGCCAAATTCGGTCAAACGGAAGACTTGTTGATCCGAGAAGTCAATTAGGGTCAAATAGAAGACTTAATGATCTGAGAAGTCGAACCGAGTCAAATAGTTGGTGCTTGTTGATCCTAGAAGCCGAATTGAGTCACATTGTGCGTAGTTAATGACTTGATAAACCAAACGGATCAAGTTGGGGGTACTTGTTGATCCGTGAAGTCGAATACGGTCAATCGGAAGACTTGTTGATGCGAGAAGTCAATTAGGGTCAAATAAAAGACTTAACTATCCGAGATGTCGAACCGAGTCAAATAGTTGGTGCTTGTTGATCCTAGAAGCCGAATTGAGTAACATTGTGCGTAGTTAGTGACTTGATAAACCAAACGGATCAAGTTGTGGTTACTTGTTGATCCGTGAAGCCGAATTCGGTCAAACGGAAGACTTGTTGATCCGAGAAGTCAATTAGGGTCAAATAGAAGACTTAATGATCCGAGAAGTCGAACCGAGTCAAATAGTTGGTGCTTGTTGATCCTAGAAGCCGAATTGAGTCACATTGTGCGTAGTTAATGACTTGATAAACCAAACGGATCAAGTTGGGGGTACTTGTTGATCCGTGAAGTCGAATACGGTCAATCGGAAGACTTGTTGATGCGAGAAGTCAATTAGGGTCAAATAAAAGACTTAACGATCCGAGATGTCGAACCGAGTCAAATAGTTGGTGCTTGTTGATCCTAGAAGCAAAATTGAGTAACATTGTGCGTAGTTAGTGACTTGATAAACCAAACGGATCAAGTTGAGGGTACTTGTTGATCCGTGAAGCCGAATTCGGTCAAACGGAAGACTTGTTCATCCGAGAAGTGAATTGGGGTCAAATAGAAGACTTAATCATCCGAGAAGTCGAACCGAGTCAAATAGTTGGTGGTTGTTGATCCTAGAAGCCGAATTGAGTAACATTGTGCGTAGTTAGTGACTTGATAAACCAAACGGATCAGGTTGTGGGTACTTGTTGATCCGTGAAGCCGAATTCGGTCAAACGGAAGACTTGTTGATCCGAGAAGTCAATTAGGGTCAAATAGAAGACTTAATGATCCGAGAAGTCGAACCGAGTCAAATAGTTGGTGCTTGTTGATCCTAGAAGCCGAATTGAGTCACATTGTGCGTAGTTAATGACTTGATAAACCAAACGGATCAAGTTGGGGGTACTTGTTCATCCGTGAAGTCGAATACGGTCAATCGGAAGACTTGTTGATGCGAGAAGTCAATTGAGGTCAAATAGAAGACTTAACGATCCGAGATGTCAAACCGAGTCAAGTAGTTGGTGCTTGTTGATCCTAGAAGCCGAATTGAGTAACATTGTGCATAGTTAGTGACTTGATAAACTAAACGGATCAAGTTGTGGGTACTTGTTGATCCGGGAAGCCGAATTCGGTCAAACGGAAGACTTGTTGAGCCAAGAAGTCAATTGGGGTCAAATAGAAGACTTAATGATCCGAGAAGTCGAACCGAATCAAATAGTTGGTGCTTGTTGAACCTAGAAGCCGCATTGAGTCACATTGTGCGTAGTTAGTGACTTGATAAACCAAACGGATCAAGTTGGGGGGTACTTGTTGATCCGTGAAGCCGAATTCGATCAAACGGTGGACTTGATGATCCGAGAAGTCAATTGGGGTCAAATAGAAGACTTAATGATCCGAGAAGTCGAACCGAGTCAAATAGTTGGTGCTTGTTGATCCTAGAAGCCGAATTGAGTCACATTGTGCGTAGTTAGTGACTTGATAAACCAACCGGATCAAGTCGGGGGTACTTGTTGATCCGTGAAGCCGAATTCGGTCAAATATGTCCCGTGCATCAAATGAACGAACATCTAGTGTATAATATAATAAAGTAATCTTTTTTTTCATGGTCTTCATGAACTTGACATCTATCTATATGCCATTAATTAAAATACTTTACCTCAATAGGTTCTATTATAACTGAAAAAGGAACGAAAACAAGCAAAAAAAGAGGAAAATGTGGAGATCACAATTCGATCTCTCATAAAATCGAAAAAAGCAAGTAATCCAAATCCTTCCATGCCACAAGCTGACAGGTAAGGGAAAGCAGATAGAAAACTGTAACATATAGTCGACATGTGGTTTAGCAGTTGCTAAAGGAAGAGGACAGTACTGCCGTCAAATGAAAAGTTGGATGGGATTACCATCAAGAAATGAGGATGGTACTGTCGTCAAATGAGAAGTCGGATGAGATTGTCATCGGAAAACGAGGACGGTATTGCCGTCAAATAAGAAGTTGGATGGGATTGCCATCGAGAAACGAGAATGATACTTTCGTCAAATGAGAAGTCGGATGAGACTGTCATCAGAAAACGAGGACAGTACTGCTGTCAAATGAGAAGTCCCATGCTGTCAAATGAGAAGTCGGATGGGATTGTCATCGGTGAAACGAGGACGGTACTGCCGTCATATGAGAAGCCGAATGGTATAGCCATCGGTGAAAACTGGCTAGCTACCCAACGGGAAGGGAGAAAACAAGAGGGGATGTGGCTAGCCGCCGTCCATTGGCGGCGGATCTAAGGAGAAATGCTAGATCCAGGTCAACATCTTTTTTTCTTAATTAAAATAACTTACATTAAAAATAAAATTATTTATCAATAATTTAGATTATATATGTGTATGTAATGTGAGTGATTATTTATTTGGTGTAGGCGCAAATAAAAATTTAAATATATTCACTTTTTATAAATATTTATTATTGTTTATACTTTTTCATTTTATTTATTTTTAATAACCTTAATTTTATTCTATAAATATATATATGGTCGTTTTAAGGCCGATGTGTCCGAGGATGAACGCCCTCCCTACTTTTCTCTTCTTCTCCTTTTCATTTTAGTTAATTATTGCTGCTCTCAATACTGTTTTTCATACTTTTGCTTCAAAAATCATGTGAATTTGATATTTCTTTTTTCCCTTTTCTTCTTATTTTCCTGCCCCTTTTCCCTTTGTTTCCGCTGAAAAAGTGCAGGTATTATGCTTGAGGTTCTAAATTTCGGGCTAGATTTTCTCCCAAATTTTTTGCCGAGATTCCCTAATTTACTCAACTCTCAATCATCAATGACGATAGGTAATTTACATATCCAACTTTTGGTCGATACTTGCCCTAGAATTCAAGTTCTTAATCTCAATTACAAGGAAAAAGCTGATTATGGTTGTGAATATTTGGGATTAGATGATATAGACGATGAAGGCCTAACTTGTATTGCTAGAGCTTGTTGTGATTTAGGAACATTTTTATTGAGGAGAAGAATTGGAATTGGCAATATCAGGGTTATTTCATTAGTAGTATTTTTTGAAAAATTTGAAGAAATTGGATTTAGGATGGTGTTGGAGGGTTGATGAAGCACTTTAAAACAATTGGGGTTTTAAATTTGGAAGTTCTGAATTTGCAGGGGTTAACTCGTTATTGTTACTGTCTTAGTCCAAAAACTAAGAAATAAATATTCTCTTTGTTTCTTTGTTTGTATTAATATTTGAGCATCAATTGAACTTCAGACTTAATGTGAGAAAAATTTGGATAATGTCTTGAATGAAGGGATGATACTACAAGTCTACAACCATGAGAAATGCATTTTTATAGCATTGCTAATACTATGTGGTAATGCATTTTTCTCTCTATCTGTTGTCTCATAAATGTCGATTTTCAGTTAAAAATATGCTACAATCACTGGGAATATAAGCATTTGAGTATGCTTGTGTTGTGTAGCTTTATACACATATATAAGATAATACGATTTCTACAAGACCTCATAAGTTTATCCTCATTTTTTTCCCTAGGTAATGTACAGGTTGCAAGATCAAAGATAGCTACACATGTGGCTAATGTTTTCTTCAATACAGCAAATGCAAATAACAAGGTACTCTCTTAGTGGAATAGATATAATTCTTTAATGTGGAGAAGCAGAAAGATGACAATTTCTTCTCCTTCAAATTTAGTTGATTTACGTTGTCTGTATAAGTAGTTCTTTAAACTATGTGAAAGATAGAATTAGTTAAATGAAATATTTAGTATAGTCACTGACGGACCCAGAAATTTTATCAAGGGGGGCCCATCTATACACAAATCTAGGTACTCATTTTATCGGGGTACTTTTAATTATACTCTCAGATTCGAAGGCAAATTTTATACCAAGTAGGTAACTCATTTTGAGAAGACTAAAAAACAAACTATCATACATTATAGTCTAAATTTAATATTTGGTTAAATTGAACTAAAGTTTTAGAAATTCTAAAAGGGTCGGGGAACCTCTAAATCTGTCCATGAACTTCAATAATATTCAACTATATATATAAAACTAAAAAGTATTAATGATATTAATAAGATTAATAAATGATTCAATTATTAAAAAAAGATAATCAAAATTTAGTGTTTCGAAACATTTCATTCTATTTTTTGAAGTTTTCATCTCTATTGCGTACACTTAAGAATATATCGATTGATTATTATTAAATCATATTCAAGTCAGACAATAGAATTATTTATTTTATTTAATTACATTGTATTAAAATCGACTAAAGCACACTTATATAATAGCACATTTCGACCGAGGCCAGGGGGGCCTAGTGCCCCCCTTGGCCCCCATATGGGTCCGTCAGTGAGTATAGAGATGTCTATCTAACTGGGCCCCCTGGCCCCCATATGGGTCCGTCAGTGAGTATAGTGATGTCTATCTAACATTTGGCTTGTCCAGTCTGAAGACAAGTTGATAGGGAACTGGAGATGATCAAGTTGTTGCTGCTATGAGGAATCTATACGAGGTATTAGAAATGTATAGCAATAATGTTTACCATTTTCATATATAAGATCCTTATAATATTCTGTTCATAGTAATTAGTTTCTTCGGCTTTTGTTTCTAATTGGTTTCTTGATTACAAGAAGCATCCACTTATTCATTATCAAACTATTTAAATAATATTGTTATCTTCCTTCTACTTTAATTCCTCCAAGAAGTACTTCAACTCAAAATTATTTGGTGCTAGTTTGGATATGGGGCTACACACTGAATTTCGTTTGGTATTCTTACTGTTGGTCTATAACTTATTACTTTTTAATCTGAAGTGATAGGATATGAACTTCTCAAAAAAATCAAGGTTTGTCTTATTAGCTTGTATTAGAATAAAATTGGTTTTCAATTTCACAGCTTTTACTATAATTTTATTGCTTTTAATCTATATTTTTCTTATTGATCATAACATTCTTTTCTGGATTTTGTATGTGGGCCAAGGCTTATCCAAGTCCAGGAGATCCCGATGATGATTATGTCGACTAAGAACGTTTTGGCTCGAATTGATAGGTATCATCTTGTGGATTTTTCTTCTTAAATTTGTTTGGTGTGATGCAACTGTGTTATATTTCATTTAAGGATTTTGTCCCAATTTCATGTACACATGCTTCGATTGTGATAGTGAAATTACTTATTAGGCCAGTATTTGTGTTTAGAATGTGATCTTCTATAAATTTGTGCATTGTTCTTGTGCTTGAACAATAGAGAGTTTTGTTCGTATCTTATGTTTGTTGGACAGTCTTTGACCTCATTATTAATATTAATATCCTAAAAACTAGTAATTAATTGCTGAAGATCAAAGTCTCTACTCTCTGATATATTGATCTTGATTACTAAAAGAATAAAGGTCATGTGGTTAGTTATCTACAAATAACAGGTTGTGGTTCTGCTCGTGTCTTGTCACTGATTGTATGATGCAGTTTTTGGAGAAGATTTTAAAATTTGTATCAATGTCGTTGAACTCAAATCACTGAAAATATCACAAAGTTAGGTGCTGAGGTTGCATGCGACAATGAAAATAAGTTCACATTTTCGATGAAATGTGGATGCACAAGATATTTAAATTTGAATTTGTGGAAAATGGAAATTGGGTGTTAGAAAACACTAATAGGATCCAAAATTTTGTGCAATGCAGCACATTTATCTACTTTATATCTTTGCAAAGTACAGTGAGATGCTTGTCTTAAAATATGCGGCTTCTGGACATCCTTTTGATCTCATAACAATTAGTGGTTTGCTATGTACATCTTTTACTAGGATTAATATATTTAAGTTTTTTTGTTGCTTTTAAAAGTTATCTCACTATCCTACATTAAATCTTGTCTTTTGAATAACTAGATTTCCTAGTTGCCTCTTGCCAATCAATGAGAATGTGACCTCCATGAAGAAATGGTAAACTGAAACTAATATTCACTTTGTTATAATTTGCATTAACCAGAACCTATAGACTGGGAGTATTACACAAAAAGGGGATAGGCTCTCGTTTGGTTGATATGTACAAACAAGCTTATGACTGTATATACTTAGCGGTGCTGTTTATTTTTATGATCATACACCATGGATTCCCATAATTTAAGGCATTTACTAATTTCATTTGTTGCAATATTTTTTGTTTATTGTAATCAGTGTTGTTAAAATCCCTACTTAGGTGCTAAATTTCCATTGCTTGTCTCTGCCTTGTTTTCATATGAGCTCCTCATAATCCTGCCCAGGCCTAACCTTGTACTTAATATTTTTCACTATTTTGTGTTGTAGAAATTTGGATTAACAAATAAATTTTTGTGTTTAATTCTATCTTTTTTGGTGTTTTATTTTTGCAGGATAACGAAAGATGATTCAAAAGAAAAGTTGTGCCTCTGTAATAGATTTAAGTATAGAGAAATTAATTTGTAATTTTTTTTCTTTTCTAGCTTTGAAACATAATGTAATTTTGATATTTAGAAATAAATAATTTTTTTTAATCTAAAATTTACTCTTTCTTATGTGATATTTTATTGCACATAAATATTAATTTATGTTATATATATATATATATACATTTTATATATAAATTTAAAAAATATATAAAAAAATAAAACTATAAAAGAGCATCATCTACAACAACGGTTTATGAAAAAGAAAAGGCACCGGTCTTTGACCGTAGTCGAAGAAAATCACCAACCGTGGTGATACATACCGTAGTCGTAGATGCTAATATTACAACAACGGTTATCAACCGTAGTCGTTAGTATATATTACTACGGTTCAGACCGTAGTCAATGGAACTTCCCAACCATGGTCATACATACCGTAGTCGTAGATGCTACTAGTACGCCAACGGTTCACAACCGTAGTCTTTATAATTAACCACTACGGTTTTGAACCGTAGTTATTGGTAGAGGGTCTACGACTACGGTATGTACTACTACGGTCGTTGTATGCCTTTAACTACGGTTTTTTACCGTAGTGTTAAACGTTTTTTGTTGTAGTGTATGTATATGTTTATATTTGCTAATATAATATAAAATAGTTTAAGAATAGTTAAAATCAATCATCTTTCAATTTCTAAATCCAAATAAAATATTTCACTATAAAGGAAAAAATATAAAAAATGAACAACATATGATAATGTACTGGGACATTATTCTTGATTAATTTTCCGTCTTTCTACTTTTTCTTTTGATACTAGTCTTATTGTATAAATTCATGGATATAAAGACTATGAGGTGTGGCTAGTTTTCTTCCCATCATTACAAATGGATGTTGAACCTTAACTCTTTTATTTTTCATAGATAATTCATAATGTTTTCTTTTATCTCTCTCAAAAGTTATTTGTGGGGATCTCACCACATTGGTGACCCCAACCTTAGGTTTTTCGAAGCCTCCTGCCTGTTCTGGGCAGTTGGTGTGGTGTTCATCAGGTGTTGCATTATCATTCTTCACCAGTCTATGGGGATTGTGATTTAGATTTTAGAAGCTTACTGTCGGCTCGTATTAGTTGATTTGACCCTCATTTATGTGATGTTTTACCTTTATTTTGTTTTTGAAGCTTCCTACCAACTTGTGGTAGTTGATTGTTCATTCTTTTGTTGCTCGTCTTTTTCTTTACCGACCTTAGGTGGCTACTTTTTGAGCTTCCTGCCGGCTTCTGGTAATTAATTTTTTAATGTACTTTCATTGTGTTGTACTCACTTTTTCCATTCTCTTTTATTTATACCAGTAAGGGTACACGCGCGTTGCACGTGGTACCCGTGATTTTTTCTTGGAAAAAATTTAAAATTGGTCTTTTAAATAAAATTATGCTTCTCTAACTTTACCACTTATAAGGATATTATTCTAATTTTCAACTTTGTAAAGATTTATTTATTTTATCTAAAATCTCTTGACGTGGCACTGAAAAATATTTATTCATTAACTGCATTTTGGATGTCGTGTTATCAGTTTTCCAGTGAAGATGATCAAATTTGCAAATTAACAAAGAGATAGGGGACTATCCATAAATTGTAAAGATGACCTTAGTGATATGACTATAGCTTACCTAATAATTTTAGATGTTAAGTTAATAACGTGCAAACATCCATATCCGTGTAATAAGTTTTGAGTGAATCAAATTATTTTTTACTCAAACCAAGATAAATACATACTCTGTCCTAGAATAAAATTCATGTTTCCTTACTATTATTTTAAAATGCACGAGGTAATGATTTTATTATTATTACTAATTTATTAATTTTAAAATAATTTAACAGTAGATTGATATTTCAAGTCACTTATTACGAATACCACATAAAGTTCTTCATAGACGCTCATTGATATGACTCATTTCTTTCTTCCTTATTTTAATTTAATTCTATTAGCATAAAAACTTAAGTGTACTATTTATTTAATTTCTTACTTGCGTCAACTTTTACTATGAAAAGGTTACAAAATTTTCATCTTATTGACTAAAACATGGTTCTCATATATTTCAATTTATTTTTTTTATTTTTACTCTTACGCCCTTATCTCCTCTGTTAAACCAGATGCGAGAAAGAACACATAAAAACGATAAGGTAAAATCGACACATCAAATTATGTGGTTCACTAACGATGCATTAGCTACGTCCATGCGCCGAAGAGGGGAAATCTTTATTCAGATCAACCCTAAAACTAATTAGAACTGATAGATATATTCTCTAATTAGTTAGGCCTCAAAAGGGCCGCAACCCTAACTAGCACGCTACTTGTCGCGACCGCAAAGAGCATTGTCGTGGTCGCGTTCCGTCTAACTAGTTTCCGGCTAACAAATTCAGCTCAAATTGACGCGACTGCATCCCCAAACTATCACGGCCGCGTTCACTCCACAGTGCCAATACCTTTTCCAGGCACAATTTGTCGTGGCCGCGACTCTTCAGCACGCCCAAACTTCAGCATAAACTCAGATTCAAGGCATAGATTAACAAATCTCAACCTTGACTTGAATCATCTCACATATCAAACCGATGTATCTTCATACACATTCTAAAAAATACACAGACGTACAAGCAACCACTCGTAGCCTGATTCCTCCCCAACCATGGGACAACTTAACAACTTTTAATATTTAACAAGTCCAAACAATGTTGGAACTTGTTCCGCGGAACAGACTTTGTGAACATGTCGGCGGGATTATCAACCGTCCCAACCTTCTTCACCTTGATTCTTTTCTCACTTCGTGGGAAATGATACCTGATGTCAATATATTTTGTCCTCTCATAATGCACTTGATCCTTGGTCAAACATATCGCACTAAGACTATCGCAAATACAGAAGCATAGTCATGATGCAGACCGAGATTGCTAACCAATCCTCTCAACCAAATTCCCTCCTTAGCAACTTTTTTCAATGCCCATATACTCTGCTTCAGTCGTAGACAGAGTAACCGTGGCTGCAAAGTAGCCTTCCAACTCACCACGGATCCACCAAGTATGAGCACATAACACGTCATCGACCTCCTACTATCCACATCTCCAACATAGTTAGAGTCACAATACCATACTATCAAACAACTCATATCACTTCCATAAATGAGTCCAACATCCGATGTACCCCTAAGGTACCGGAAAATCCTCTTCACTGCCTGCTAATACTCCTTCCCAGGTTGAGCCATAAACCTGCTACCAATCACCGACAACATGTGCAAGATAAGGTCTAGTGTAGACCATCGCATACATCAAACTCCCTACTGCACTAGCGTAGGGAACTCTAGACATGTACTCCATCTTCTCAGTCGACTCAAGTGAAAATGCAACGGACAAATGAATATTAGTAGCACTAGGAGTGTTAATGGGTTTAGCAGTATACATACCAAACCTTGACAATATCTTCTGAATGTATTCCTTTTGAGAAAGGAAAAACATCTTCTGGCTTCTATCTCTATAAATCTCCATGCCCAATATCTTCTGAGCAGCACCCAAATCCTACATTTCAAAATCACCACTAAGAAGACCCTTCAACTTCTGAATATCCGACTTGACTTTAGCAGCTATCATCATATTATCTACATACAGGACCAAGTAGATGTAGGAACCCTTCCAGCTTGCTTTGATACACACAACTATCATACGAACTCCTATTGTAGCCAAGTTGTGTCATGTGGCCATCGAATCTCTTGTACCACTGCCTCAGATACTACTTTAGTCCATAAATGGACTTCTTCAACTTATAGACATACTCTTCTTTCCCCGAAACTTGGAAACCATCTGGCTGAGTCATGTATATCTCCTTATCTACCTCTCCATATAGGAAAGTTGTCTTCACATCAAGCTGTTCAAGCTCGAGATCCTGATGGGCAATAATTTGCAATAGCACCCGAATGGAAGTTTGTCTGATCACAGGTGAGAATATCTCATTATAGTCTACTCCCTCTCTCTGCGTGAACCCTGTAGCAACGACTCTGGCCTTATACCTTATGCCCTCAGCCGGTGACATCCCTTCCTTCTTCTTGAAAACCCATTTGCAAATCACAACCTTTCTCTCCGGAGGCTTTTTGACTAAGTCCCAAGTCACATTCTTGTGCAGTGACTCCATCTCATCTCCCATGGCAGCGAGCCATTGAATGGACTTAGCACATGTAACAGCTTCTCTATAGGTGGACGGCTCATATGAGTCCACCTCTTCAGCAACCTGCAAGGCATATCCCACCATATCCTCAAAACCATACCTCTTAGGAGCTTCAACTCCAATTCTTCTAGCTCGATCAAGAGCTATACAATACGGTCTCTCTTCAGTCTGTCTTGATTCTGATGGTATAACATCCTTAAACTCGGTGTCAGCATGTGAGTGTTTTTCCTCATCACTATTTTGTGATTCACTCTACTCCACCTGTTTGTCAACACTATCTTTACCTGACACAACAATAGACTTCACCGTGGGGTTAAGCATAGAATTTTCATAAAAAACTACATTCTTGCTAAGAATAACTCTATTTCAAGATGGAGACCAAACTCTATAACCCTTCACACCATCCCCATAGCCTAAAAATACACCATTCTACGCCCTTGGCTCTAATTTACTCTCACTAACCTGATAATAGTATGTACACCCAAAAAGCTCTCAAACTAGAGTAATCAGCAGAGTTACCAGACCACAGCTCATAAGGAGTTTTGAGGTTGGTACCTGTGTGAGGCCCTTGGTTTATCAAGTAACAAGTTGTGTTGACCGCTTCAGCCCAAAATCTTTGAGCTAATCCAGCATTTGAGAGCATGCATCGAGCTCTCTCCTGAAGCGTCAGGTTCATTCGTTCTGATACACCATTCTGTTGGGGTGTATGCCTCACTGTATGATGTCTTGCGATTCCTTCATCTTTGCAACACTCTTCAAACTCCGATGAACATAATTCCAAACCATTATCAGTTCGCAGTCTCTTGATCTTCCTCCAAGTTTGGTTCTCTACCAACGTTTTCCACTACTTGAAACTCTTGAAGGCTTCACTCTTATGCTTCATCATAAACACCCAAATCATCCTTGAGTAATTGTCAATCATAGACACAAAGTATCTATGGCCTCCTAGAGAATCAACATGTGCAGGACCCCAGCAATCAGCATGGATATAATCAAGAGTGTCTTTCGACATATGAACTGCCTCGGGAAACTTGTTGTGATGTAACTTCCCAAGGACACGGTGTTCACAAAACTCAAGGCTAGTGACCCTATGGCCACCAAGAAGATCTCCCTTCAACAGAATTTGCATCCCTCTTTCACCCATGTGACCAAGTCTCATATGCCACATCTTGGTCAAGTCATATCCTTGTGAACTTCAGATGATGCAATAGCAACAGAAATAGATACAATTGACCCCCTGCAAGAAATACAGAGTCCCCTATTTCACACCTCTCAAAACCACGTCTGAACCCTTGTAGACATACAAAACTCCACCTTCACCTCGAAAACTGAAACCCTTTGCATCTAGCAGACTCAATGATATCAAATTCTTCGTCATCAATGGAACATGTCTAACATCGTTCAGAGTGCAGAATGAACTGTTGGCCATGAAAATATTGTCACCATCAATCTACTCGTACGTTATGAACCACTCTCTGCATGGACATATGTGGTAATATGGCCCCGAGTCAATAACCCACACATCAGTGTGACGTGCTTGTTTAGCAACGGCTAGGGCAAAATCATCTTCAGAGCTGGTGTTGTCTCCTTCAGCAATAGCAGCGGTACCTTGCCTTATTTTCCTATTTCCGCTTCTTCTTCGGATGGTCATTCTTCCAATGACCTATTTCCTTGCAGTAATTGAAAGTACCCATCGGCTTCGGACCTTTTGATCCAGACTTCTTCTTGAATTTCTTCTTACTAGAATTTCCAAACCCCTTGTTCCCACTCCCACTACTATTTGAACTCGTACCAGCCGCCTTATGTCGCAAGTCCCTTGAATGCAAGGCTGATCTCACTTCCTCTAGTAACACAGTGTCTTTCCCAATGATGAAGGATTGTACAATGTTCTCATATGATAGGGGGTAGAGAAACTAATAAAATCAAAGCAGCGTTCTCATATGCTACTTTGATCTCAATATTACATGACTCCAATAAGAGTGTGTTCAATTGATCCAGATGTTCACGAAATGACTGACCTTCGTGCATACATAGACTAAACAGTTGTTGCTTCAGCAGCAACTTGTTGGTGACTGACTTCGTCATATATAAAGTCTCCAGTTTCTACCACAACACTGCCGCAGTTTCCTCCTCTACAACTTCGGTAATGACATCACATGCGAGACACAACATGAGCATTAAGTGCACTTTCTCCTCTAGACTGACCATCCTAGTGTCAGACAGAGCCACCGCCTTGCCTTTCTTATCCTTCGCCATCAGCAATGCCCACATCCCTTGTTGTTTTAACAAGGCTCGCATCTTGATCTACCACAGACTAAAGCTATTCCTCCCAATGAATTTGTCGACTTTCACGTTTATCCTAGACATCTTTCTCAAACAAATTGCAGAACCCCTTCAATAAGGCTCTAGTACCAATTTGTTAAACCAGATGCGAGAAAGAACACATAAAAATAATAAAGTAAAATCAACACCGTAAATTACGTGGTTCACTAACGATGTGTTAGATATGCCCACGGGAAGAAGAGAGGAAATATTTTATTCACATGTTTCTTCATATGTTACAAATGATCAGAGAATGATAGAAACTGATCTAGATCAACCCTAAAACTAATTAGAACTGATAGATATATGCTCTAATTAGTTGGGCCTCAAAAGGGCCGAAAACTTAACTAGCACGCTATTTTTCACAATTGCAAAGAGCATTATCACAGTCACATTCCGTCTAACTAGTTTTCGGCGAACAAATCCAGCTCAAATTGATGCGACTGCGTCACCCAACTGTCGTGGCCGCATTCACTCCACAGTATCGATCCCTTTTTCAGGCACAATTTATCGCATTCGTGTGACCTCATGTTGCGGTCACAACTCTTCAGCATGCCAAACTTCAGTAGAAACTCAGATTTAAGGCATCGATCAACACCTTCCATACAAAAATAAAGTTTATTGTTCTTCGTCTTCCATATATTGTAAGGTCTCAATGGTAATTGTCGTTCATTTCCTCTGCATAATGTTCGAGCCCAGTTGAAACAAGAGATTGTGTGCCATTCTTCTCCTTTTTCTTGTTTTTATTTTTTAATTAACTATTTTATGTTAATTGTCTTTATTTTTTATTTTAGTATAATGAAAATTGATAGAATTGGAATTTCGTGCAGTGGATTAAAATGGAATTTTACTATAATTCAATTTTCGTTTATACACTAGTGACCATGGTAAGAATATTCATGTTATAGAACTCATATGGGTCTACAAGGCAAGCTAAAATGGAGATGCATTTGGTGGCTAATTGACACAACTCTAATTTTAATAAATCAAACGTGCAGCCAAAATTATATGGGGTAGTCGTAGTATTTAGACAAGTACAAGGTTAATCCCACGAGGATCGGTGATCGATATCGGGTAAAATTTTGAAATAAACATTTAGTGGCAAACTAGACGATGGATTGGTTGGTTTAAATATTTTTTAAAGCTAATTAAGACAAACAAGCAATTAAACTAAAGCAGAAAAAAAAAAAAAAAAAAAAAAAAAAAAAAAAAAAAACAAGTGATTAAGGATTTAAACAAGTGATAAAGGTATTCTAGCTATATATTTTAATTATGGGTAATCAATATTAATAGCCCGATCGATTAAATCTCTAACCCGAATACTTGGTCATTAGGAGACGATCACTAATATATGTAAAAATATACTCTCGGAGTGAATTACATGTTGATTGTACATAATTAATCACCATTTTCAATCGATTATAAAACCCCCAAACGATCTTAAAATCATTGACCCAATGATTATCTCAAACCACTCAGTTATTATTGAATTAATGTGATCCTGGTTAAGTCTCCCCTCTCGTTCCAATTTAACACGCAATAAATTCCTAACTAATGGGCCAAATAATTTAACAAGCAATGTAAATGATTAATTAGCTAATAATATATCACGGGAAACAATCAGACAGATAAAAATCACTAATCATCCATAATGTCTTTTATAATCATAGATCAAGGAAATTCAGTCAACCATAATTATAATATTTGATAAACACAAAAATACATAGACATAATCATGTTCATACAAATAAAAATGAAAATGGAAAGATAAAACCTAATTGTATTGACCTCGACCTTCACTTGATCTCCTCCTTCTCCACTTTGCTCTCTACTCAAGTATAAAACTATACAAATAATTTCTAGATGCTGAAAATCTGAATAGGGAAGGGTTTTAAACACATTTGAGGGCTTTTAGAAGACATGGGCCAAAATAGGAAGGTTTTGACCCTAGTCCATGCATTTCCGCCCGTTTCGTGTATTGCCCGTGCATAAATGGATGGTGGTGCATGGTTAGGCCAGGCACTGTGCAAAATGGACCTTTTTCCTAGATTGGCGCACGGGTCGTGCGGGTTTGTGCATGGGTGCACGGTCAAAATTGCATCTGCAGTCTAACCCCAAAGCCATTTTTCATGGTCTTTTATTCATAATTTGAGTTTGGCTATTCTGAAAAAGTTGTAGTTCTTTAAATTGGCTTTCCAATGCCACCAACTGCACCTCAGTTGGACATGTATAGCTCAAGATATGAACAAAACATTGAAGGTGTGTCAGGATAGATTCTGCACTTTCACCTCTTTTCGCCCGACATTTTTGTCCATTTGCTCTTTCATCCTCATTTGTTCGACTCCTTTCCATCCATCGTACTTTTAGATCTATTTTACCTGCAAAACACTCAAAAATCGATTTTTCTGACAAAAGAAAGAAAATACAAATTATATGACAAATGGGAGCTTAGATACACAAATATTCAATAAAATCCTTATTCTAAGCATGTTTTCATAGCCAAAAATCCCGTTTATCACTAATGAGAAGTGGGATGACATCTTTTACCCTGATGATACCCACTTGAGCACGGTGCTGACATAACTTCTTCACGAAGATATTGTTCTAGAATGTGTAAGGTATAGGGAATGACCTTACTAAAGATTCCCTACGGGAGTATTATTGTAAGTACTCTAGTTTTTGGTTGGTGATTGTGGAGCCGAATGTCACTTTTGCTGCTATTTGTTCCCTGTATTGGAGTCCAATTTCCATGCTTTTTATTTGTGCGAATTCTCATCCCTCGTTGGCGCCCAATATATGTTTATCTTTTGTTTTTCTGATTATGCTACTACTTTCTCTGTTATTTATAGTTCGGATTGGATTTTGATTGTCAAAACTTACATTTAGAATTCTCCTTGTTTATTGGGATTTGATCATGCTAGTAATTTTATGTGCATAAACGTAATGATCTTTTGAGACTGCTAGGTTCTCCCATTGCATTCTTGGAGACTTTAATGCGATTTTTAGGGCTCATGTGAGATATAGTTCTCGTATCCCTTCGTCTATCGTGTGTTTAGATTTTAGAAATGTTGTGGACAACGCGGGCCTGGTGGAGCTTCTAGCTTCTGACAGTAAGTACACTTGGTCCTCCTCTCGTGTGTCACGCACTATCATTGCTTCCAGAATTAACTATGTATTTTCCACAACTAACTTTATTAACTTGTGAGATGCTCTTCACGCTGTCAGTTTGGCCTGTTACCATCCCATCATGCTGAACTGCGCCTCGAGCTTTCCTCAGTTTTCTCGCCCTTTTTGTTTTCAGCATATGTGGCTCGACCATGATGGTTTCATATCCCTCGCGGGTAGTTCATGGTGCAAGCTCATTATATCCGGTAATTCGATTACTAGAGCAGTCTATAAGTTGAGACGTCTTAAGGTGTTGCTATGTGAATGGAACTCTTCTACTTTTCGAAAAAAATTTATTCTTTGGATCAAGCTCATGATGAGCTTCATCAGGTACCGCAACATATACATGATTTGAGTTATTCAGGCGATTTGTTTAGTCACAAGGTGGATGCTCAGGATTCCATGGCAACAACAAGCATTCAAAGACTTAAAAGAATCATACTATGTGGCTTAGGGATGACGATCGCAACTCAGCTTTCTTCGACAACATGGCCTGGGTGGCCAAGGCTCGGTTTGGAATTCATAACCTAATGATTAACGAGACTTTGTCCGAAGATATGCAGGCTATTACAGCTCACGTGGTGCATTTTTACTCATCGCTCTTTTCAGAGGCTTCTATGACGATTTTTATCGATTTATTTGACATTGTTGCATCTCTTTTCGTAGGAGGTGTTAGTCAGGCATAATTATGCGCTCAATAGAGTACTAAATGCAGCTAAAGCTTGGCCAACTGTCTTTCGGATGGTAGGGGATAGTGCTCTCGTCCCTGATGGTTTGGGTTGTATTTTTTTACCACAAATGTTGGTCAGTGATTGGTGATGATATTACATCGGCGGTACAATACTTTTTCACCACAAATTTTTTGGTTGGCCTTCCCCAAGGTTGACACTGTCATCCGGGTAGAGGATTTCAGACCCATTGTTCAAGGAAAATTTATTTTTAAACTTTATAAGAGATTTTAGCTAGCCGCATGGGGTTTTTTATGCGGAATTACATATATCTCTCTCATTTGGGTTTCATTCGGGCAGGAGGATACATCATTGCACTGCAGTGTCCTCTGGGTGTATTAATTGCTTGGAAAGACAACGAAGTTGAGGTAATGTGGTGTTGAAGATTGATATTCGTAAGAATTTTAATACCATTCGTTGGGATTTTTGCTGATTGTTATTGATCTTATAGGGGTTGATTCAGTTTTTATGGGATAGATTTGTTGCATTTTAGAGTTGGCCTATTTGTCTATTAAGATCAATGATACTCCGTATGGGTTTTTCTCATGTTCGAGAGGGTACGACAGCTCTCACCTCTATTATTTTGCATTGCTGAAGATGTGTTAGGGCGTCTTCTTTCAACGGGATTGGCCACATGGCTGATTTTTCCTGCTATGGCCAAAGTTGGGGTACCTTTCCACCTTTTCTTTTATATGCACATGATATTTTTTGTTATGTCGGCAGCGGTAGCTAGTATACATGGTATTAAGGAAGCTCTTAATATACACAGTCGTATCTCAGGCTAGGTCTTTAGTCCCTCAAAGTCAAGTATCTTCCATGGTCAATTGGCCTCTAGATATCTTAAGATCACTATTCGAAGTATTCTTGGCATTAATGAAGGCACCCCCCCCCCCCCCGATATTTGTGAGTACCTCTTTCTCAAGGTTCTCTTAGAGCCTTTACATTTCGAGCTCTCACGGATGGGATGGTTGACTCACTTTTTATTTTTAGATACTAAAAGCGACAACCACAAGTGAACAGTGTTGCTATCGTACTAGGCAAGTACAAGGTCAATCCCACGGGGACCAGTACTTGATATCGAATGAAATATTGTAATAAACCTCGAGTGGCTATCTAGATGATCGGTTGATGGGTTTTGATATGTTTAGAAATTGAACTAAAGCAAAGTAGCAAGTAAAATTAATAAGATTGACTAAAGAACGCTAGTGTAGGGATTAAATGATTGATACAGATAATCTAGCATTAGATTTCAATTAAGGATAACTAACAATTAATATCCTAATCAACTCAATCTTTAAATAAAATGCTAGTTACTATGAAATTATCACTACATACATGTATAAAACCCTCTCGAAGTGAATTGTGTGTTGATTGTGCACGATTAATCACTGTCTTTGATCGATTAATCATATACAACTCCCGACGGATCCTATGACCCAAGTTTCCCACAGTTAGCTCAAAATTCTCGGTTCTATTGTCTAATCATGTTAATTAATGTGATCTCAAATTAAATCTTCCATCTCCATCCAATTCAACCCACAATAAATTGCTAAACAATTGGTAAAATCATTTAACAAGCATTATAAACAATTAATCAACTAATAACATAACACGGGATCGAATTAATGGGGTGAGAATCACTAATTAGTCATAATCTAGATTAAGAAAATTTATCCAACCATGATCATAATAAAAGATAAACACAAATATATAGACATAATCATGTTCGTACAAATATTAAATGAAAATGGAAAGATAAAACCTATTTTATGGTGATCTTGATCTTCAAACAGAATTCTCCCTATGAATTTGCTCTCAAGTTTCCCTCCTTCCAAAACTATACAAATGAGTGAATGGTGTCAAATTCTGTATAAGGAAGGATTTTTAAACATCCTAAAGGCTTTTTGGGAGTAATGGGCTAAAGTGAGGAGGGTTAAGGTAGCCAACTTGATTTTCGTTGATTTCGGGCATGAGTTATGCCCAAATGCTTTATGGGACATGACCGAGTTAAAATCTTGATTCTTTGTTGGACTCCCACACGGCCCGTCCACATATGTGCATAGGCACACGACCAAGCCGTGCGGGCATTGAAACCTGAGTTATTGCCTAGACTGGCGCACAACATGTGCACCATATAACTGGACCGCACGGCCAGGCCGTGCGTGGCCTAATTCCTTCCCTTTTTGGCCCTTTTTTCGTCTTTCCTCCAGTCGCCGTACTTTTGGTCCATTTACCTGCAAAAACACGTGAAAATCAAGCTTTCCGATGAAAGAAAGAAAATACGAGTAATATAAAAAATAGGAGCTTAGAATATATAAATACACGATAAAAGTACCTATTCTAACCACATATTTAAGGTTAAAAATCCCGTTCATTAGTGGATAGAATTTATAGATAGATGGGTGTGTCGCTATCTATTCCAGGTTGTCTATGCTTCATGGATTTGGTCATTTCTAGCTCTTTGGTCCACTCGATCATGATTTATAATTGATCTCATTTGATGATCACAGAGTTTGAAACATCGCCTGAGTAATTTTATATGGACGGGTAATATCGAGAAAAAAAAATATCTTCAAAATATCATGGAAGAAGTTGTGCTCGCCGAAGGATGAAGGAGAGCTCGATCTTCGATCTCTTCGAATCTTCAATGAGGCTTTTGGTCTTTGTTTCAGTTGGGATGTTCTCACTTCACCTGATTCGGAAATGATATTTGTTCAGAACCGTTGTTTATATGAGGATGGTACCATGTGGCTATACCACTTGCACTCTTCATGGTTTGCACCGTTTACAAGGATGTATGGTTGAGAAGTCTAGATGGGTGGCTAGGATGAACCCCAAAGTCAGTTTTTGGTGGGATAATTGGTTGGGGTATGTTATTGTTGATCGTGTTGGTAGCCCTAGGGGATTTCTTGTACAATTGGATTAGCATATCACTAATTATTTTGTGGAGGAGACTTGGTGTCTTGAAGTGGATTTCATTGCAAAACACCCTTCGATTGTGCTAGACATTGTTGCAGTTGTTATCCTTCCAAATACCTATGGCCACTGTATATGGACCATCTCTTCTCAGGGGGATGGCACATCATGATCCCTTACATTCGGGGTTCCCATTATTATGGGTTTAGGTATGTTTTATTCCTCTCAACATGTCTTATACGGTTTGGTGCTATACCTGGAAGATTCCCCACTTGGGAGGTGTCTCACAGGCTGGGCTTTCAAGGCCTCCATCTGTTCATTGTGTCGACAAAACAGGGGAGAAATTTAGTCATCACTTTATTACTTGTTCATTTGCTTTATCTGTGTTTGGTAAACTTTGTTGGGCTTTTGATCTTGAGTTGAATTATTAATATGGGTTCATGGCATAGTTTTGCAGGTTGTCTTTTATGTTTACCTATAGGTTTTAGGTCTTTGGCGAGTGGCATCCATTTTTTAGTTTGGGTTATTTGGTGTGTACGTACAAAGGCATTTTCCAGGATATGACAACATATCCTCTCTACAATGTAACATACTATTCGGGAGACAATTGATTTTTTCAAGTGGGTGACCTACTCTATTTGTCGATGTTGGGAGTTAAGTTGACTATGCGGCCTTCTTCCGCTGTTACATTAATCTTCTAGGTTCCTCCCCCTCCGGGTCGGATCAATGTGATATTGATGGTCGCGTTGATGGGGCTTTGGGTCTCACTTTTGAAAGTACTATCTACCAAAATAGTAAGGGGTTTTCTCATGGCTGATATGCATCATATGTTGGTCGAGGATTTGCTTTTGGGGCAGAACTAGAAACGACCATCCTAGCCATGGAGTTGGCTCATGAGTAAGGTTGGCATAAATTATGGCTGGAGTGTGATTCTATTTTTATTGTTCACCTTTTCTCACAGTCAATCCCTTGTCATACCATGGAGGTTGTGACTTAGATGGCTATGTGTGCTTCATTAGCTTCAGCACGTGGACTTTATGGTTACTTACATATTTCAGGAGGGCAATCAACCGACAATTTCCCTATCAAAGCTTTGATTGGATTTTACTTGGTTTCATACGCCTCCTAGGAGTGTGGAGGTGCTTTATAATAAATATTTTTATTCTAAGCATTTTTTGTTGTTCTTAGTATTGCTTGTATTGTTGGTACTCTTTTTTCCAGCCATGATTTTTTCTCCACGAGATTTTCCATGGTTGGATTTTAACGAGGTCAACTTGTAGAGGCTAGCTACCACAGGTACCGTCCTGTGGTAGCAGCAAGATATGAAGATATGCACTTACACATTTGTTTTGCGTCTAGAGGATTAGTATTAGTTTTGCATTCTATTTCCTCTTATACTCTTTTCAATTTTCTTTAAATGCAATCAAATCATTAGCTCGCTCTCTCTCTCAAATCTTTGAAAGCATTCTTTCAATATAAAGGCACAAATAACCTTTTAATTTTTTATTTATTTTTTACTTAATATTGATAAAAAAAAATAACCATTTTTTCTTTGTGTGTAAATTGATATTCACATTGGATATACTAATTAAAACATTAAATTTTAAATAAGCAGTTGATAGTTCGTTAATTATTCGGCTTAAATTTGAATATCATTTGTAGGTTGAACCATTTGTACCGTATATAAAAATAAATTACATAATTTTTATATGAAATAAAGGGTTAATAAACAACTTAAATTATTTCTCAATAAAATTAAATTATTTAATTTGTTTTATTCGATTATTTGGTTTTAATTTTTCTGATAAATAAGTACATTTCGAATCGCATGATGGGAAAATTCTAGTAACTAATATAATTCTTAAAAATTATTTTTTACTTATTTTGTTCTTGGTCGGTACACTATCCACTTGGTAGATGTAGTATTCTCCATTCACCTACATGTAGTTATGTTTTCCTATAAAGTACCATTAATTGCTACGATTTGAAGTATAAAAAATTACTATTAGCGTTTACCAATCTCTTCCCCTACCCACCGTGGACACATATTAATGTGTTCACTAGCTGATAAGTCGTAATATTACAAAATGAAAGTAACAACCTTATCTAAAATTTAGGGATAAGATCATATGCATCAATGGTAGGCATGTTAACATGTGCCTATGGTGCATATGAGAGCAATTCCATAAAGTCTAAAGATTCGCAAGGAATCTTGCTAAATGATTTACAAGAAGAAAAAAAAAAAGGAAATATAACATGTAACCCATTATCGTGGGTTGAGCGTGATGTCCACACCAAACGATATTTAATGTCATCGAATTACATTTAATATTGCACATTCATTAATGGTAACCATTAATCATTTAGTGAGAAAAATAACTATTTAAACCATCTTGCCCCCACATATATATATATATAGCCTAGCGACATCACATCACTAATTTATGGTTGAGGTAAAAAAATTAAGGATTTTTATCGGTCAAGACCCTGAAAGATAGGTCAACTATCAATTCAGGTCCTGAAAGATAAGTTCGATCAATCCAGGGCCTACAAGATTTGAAACTATCAACGGAAGACCCGTAAGTCTATTATCATTAGAGAGCCTGTTTGGAAAAAATTGCAAAACCCACAAAATAAAATTATCTCGAAGTGATAAGCAGTAAAAATATACGTCAAAAGTCTTTCACGGTTTTTTTTTTTTAAAAATTTATTATTTTTTGAATTTTCTGTAGTTTCATATTTAAAATTTTCAGTTTTTTTAAACATCTGTAATTTCCTTTTTAAGTCATACACGGGGGAAAAAAAATTAAAAGTCTGTAATTTCTTTTTGAATTCATAATATTTAAATTCATGTAAGCATATTTCACTAAAATGCATTTTTTCTTTTGTAAATACCTTTTTTGTTAATTTGTATATTTTTTAAAAAAAATTGTAAATATCTAATTATTTTCGATATATCATGATAATTTTAAAAAAAATAATGTAGTGAAAGACTTTGATGTATATTTCCTTACTTATCACTTCGAGATAAATTTATTTTTTGGGTTTTGCAATTTTCCAAACAGGCCCTATAATGATCTTGGATTTATGGGTCTTCCATTGATAGTTTCAAATTTTGTTAGGCCCTGGATTGATATAAATTATCTTTCAGGACCTGAATTGATTGTTGACCTATCTTTCGGGTCCTTGACCGATAAAAACCCAAAAATTAACATCCCACACTTTGAAAAAAAAAATAGTGAAAAATACTGATTTTCCAACGAAGATGCTATGAATGAATCTGTGAAAAACTATAAATTATATATAGCGTGTTTTTGTTGATGGGAAAAAATAATTTAAAAAATGATATTTGGTAAGGATTGCTTGAAAAAAATAAGGAAGGAATGTGAAGCGTGTTTTTATTAGTGGATGAGTGGTGAGGTGGAGGAACACATCAGCTGTGGACTCTATAAGAAAACCCTCCGGTGGGTTCCATATCATTATATAATATATAGGCATATTTATAAAGGAAATTCCAAACTCTTCATATAACTTATTGGCAATCTCAAAATGAGTCTTTTATATCTCTTTAATTTCTCGAATATGGTCAACCTTTCAGCCGGAAATTGAAAAATTAATTTCATTGAAGAACTACACATGCATCATACATGGCCTCATTAAATTGAAGAATTTTTATTTTTCCAATCTACTTGTGGTCCCCATGGTTAATTTTGGTATATTTTTTGTGTCATGTTGTTTATCAGTGTGGCAAGTCCACGTTATGTGCGGTCCACGTGCAATTATCTGGCGAGAATTTCAAATCACTACAAGAAAAATGATCTTTTGAGACAACAAAAAGTAGATTCAAATAAGGACTATTTGTCATAACTTTATTAGAGACAACATGTATTTACTAATTAGTCGTCTCAATAACTCGACTGCAAATAATATATTTGAGACGATAAAAGTCGTCTTTAATGGACTTCATATATTTTTTGCAACAACTAGTTGTCTCTAAAAGTATTTTTAAATTGGTCTCAAATAATTTGTAGAGAGTTTTGTAACAACAAGTGGCCACAAATAACTTATTATTAGTGACCACAAAAAATATATCCAAATACTTTTTTTGTTGAAGTAAATATCGACTTAAAAGATAACCAAATTCGATGAATTACAAGGTAAATGTCTAAATTTGAGCATTTGAAAATGTAAGGATTGGTTTGGTAACTCCCTATAAGCTACATGACGACTTTTGCAATTTACTTCAGATAGAAAAATTAAGGAACACAAGGAATAGACAAATCAGTCATCAACTATATTTTCTCTCCCTATTTAAATCCCTTGATTTTCTCCTCATTTCCTTATTATCTGGTTGAATGCTAGCAGTATTAGGAATAAATAATAAATTAGATATCGTAGGTGATAATTAGAAATTTTATAGGGAATAACTATAGGGTTAATATTGAAAAAAAGTGGAAAAAACTAAAATGACAACTATTATGAACAAAGCAGATAAGCTAAAATGAGAACTAAAAAGAAAAGGAGGTAGTATATATTATGTAGCACCAATCCAGCTCTCCCTACCTACAATGGACATAAGTTAATGTGACCTTTAGTTGATGTGTCAACATCTCAGAGCATACAACTAATTATATTATCCATAATTAGGAGATAAGATCTTTTACCATCACCGGTAGGCATATTGACTTGTGCCCATCGTGGATAGGTGAATAATTTTGTATGTAGCATATGTAAAAAATACATAAGTAGATGCTTGCAAATGTACTTAACCACATTCATTCTCTCTTTCTATGTATATCTATATCTATATATATCTTATGATCCAAGTATATACCAAAATATCTATGCGTATGACCTCAAATTTGAAATAATAAAAAGTAATAAATTAATTAATTCCAACATGCATTAACAACTGTAGAAAAATATATTACATAATTTGTTTCAAATTAAATTGAGTTTCTTTCTCCAAAAAAATACATAACCTGGAAATAATTTATTTTGATGGATCCTCTAGTCCACTAATCATATTCCACACCTATCCTACTTCTAAAACTACGTAGTTTTGATTAAAACTTAAAATTACGCCCATTCTATCGGCTCCATCGAGTCGAGCCGAAAACTAATAATTTTTTCTCCTTTCGAATGAGAGCTGATACATACTAATCATTCATTTCCCTTTCATTTTTTCCTCCTCTTACGTCATATCAATTCCCTTGTTTGTTTAGTACACAAATAATTTGCAGTCCATGAAATAATAATTTGAGGTGTTAATTTCCAAAATCGATTGTTGTCCATAAATTTGCAGTCTTCAAATTTTCAGAATTTGCAGTCCATATTCTTTTTCAATTATCCAAATTATTGATTGAAAATCTTCCGGGGTGTTGTTTCCGATAAACAATTAAATTCTTGCTTGGAAATTAATTATTCCTTCTATCTTCCCACCTCAGTTCCATTGAAGAGAGAGAAAGAGAAAGAAAAAGCCTAGAAGACAAAAATGTGACAACATCCTCAAAAGTAAATTCAATTCCAAATGATAAGATTAGTTATCTTGAGGAATATTGAGATTTTTTTTCCTTTAATTTTATTTTCTAGGTTGGCACACATTCATGTGTGTTTTGGTTCTGGTTTTGATTATGTGTGTTTTAATGTCGGATTTGATGGAATAGTAAATCGGATATTATATTGAAAATTTGCACAATCATGTTCCTAAAATCTTTGTTTCCTCATTTTCATCGTATAATTCATACTATAGGAAAAATACATAATGTAATGGGTGCGGATGTGTATAACAGCCTCAGGGATTCGTTGAATGATTAAGGTGCAAGAATTATTGTTATGCTTTCTGTAGAATTGAAGATCGGGGACGCCTAGTGTGGTTGTGATATCACTTGCACCTTATCTGAGATTGCTCCTAACTCAGTGGGACCAACCCCTCTTTTCTCTTCTTCCCACGTGTCAGGTTGTCAAAGTTTTTAGGGTACGGGAAGAAGTAGGGGAGGCTTGTAGGACCCAGAGAAATGTAAACAAAAATATGTACCAACTTGAGTCGGACTTTTACCCGTTGCTTTTTGACATGTTCATTTATAATACCTCCTTTGAGGAAGGTTTCCCTTTTGTTTGGTAGTTCATTACATCTGATGGATTATGGAATAGGACCAGAATTGAAATTTGAAAAACAACTCTCGAGTATATTAAGAGTGTTATTGATGTAATTTTTCTTTTAGAACATGGTATACTTGGCAATCAAAAGCTTGGTCAAAGTACTTTAAAGTTATTATTGCTAAGGGTATTGTTGGTGAGCAGCAATTTATGGAATTATTTGCTATTTTGATAAATCTACTTCTTTTCGCATGAAGAAAACAAACTTTTTGTGCTTTTTAAGCTGATCCAAATATTGAGTGTAATTGCTAAGTAAATTATGTATTTAAAGCTTTTTGTGCTCTTTTAGCTGATCCAAATATTGAGTGTAATTTTTAAATAATTTTTTTATTTTATCAGGAAGTTGTATTCTTCACTACTAGAACTTTCATGCTATCGTTGCGGTTTCGTAAATGTCCTATGTGCTCGCAGAACATAATTAAATTAATCCCAGAGTCCTCATTGCGGTTTCTGCGGTAGACATAGCCAACATCAATACCTCAAAGCAAAGAGATTGTCCCTTGAAGGCGCATATATCAAAAGTTGTAGAGCAAAGCCGAGAGTGAGGTTGGGAACGGGGGTCCCATTGTCACCGACGTTGAAATTCAGCAAATTGTATCATCCTGGACGGGCTATCCCTGTTGATAAGGTCACAATAGATGAATTTGATCACCTACTCAACATGGAGGTGAGGCTCTACATGAGGGCCATCGGGCAGGATGAGCCGACAAAGCGATTGAAAATCATCTCAATTCGTTTGTCTATAGAATGAATTCGAGCAGCACATACTATGGCATTGCTAAGGGGTGTCTATCTTCTAGTGTGTTTGTTTGACATTGTATTTTGCCTTATATTAAGTGGGTATAGGTGTTTATGTTATACTTCTGATTTACGTCAATGTTTATGTTATACTTCTGATTTATGTTTTGTTTGACAGCTGCTATAATCCTTGATGTAAAGGTTTGATAGTCGTGGGTGACATGTTAATTCAGTTGTTGAATTTTTTTATTTTTCTATATCATTATAGGGGACTATAGCAAAATCTCCAAGTGTATCTAAATTCCATCTTACCATCACGACACTATCAAGCAAGTTAATACAAAATAAGAGTTAGGATACAACCACTGCCATATGCATCAGAACAAGTATTTGATATAAAGGTATTAAAAAAGACAACAAAACTGAAAATCGTGTTACTAGGTAATGGAAGAAAGAAAAAAAAACAAAAAAAAAAAAACCCATGATATCTCATGAACATTCTTCCTATTTTTTGTTCATTTTATATCTGCAAAATATGTCACCTACACATGGAAATACACAACCATATATATCTTTGCAGCTAGCATGACCAACACTTGCTTCATGGCTTACTGTATTGATCGAACAACTACGATTTACTAGTTCTTGTGCCTATAGCAAAAATGTAAAAAGATTGAAATTAAAATCATGATCTAGAAATAATAGAAATTGTATTTAGAAGTAATATATATGGAACAACTAATAATTATATTCATAGAAAACAATACCAATAGTGAGTGGTGAATTTGCAATAAAATTTTGTTGATGTGAACTTAAAGATACAACCTGCCACAAAAAATACAAATAAAAATGATGGCTCCGATCTATTAATAAAAACTAAATAAAAATAAAAATCATAACTTATACCTAGGAAAGTTGTGGCAAATGATATGGAGAGTGAGTTTCAACCATACTCAAGTTACCAATAAAATTACCATCTATTTGCTTTTGAGTGGCATTCTACAAGAAAGTTAAACATATACTACCTCTGTCCCGCTCTAATTTGTCTACTTTCCTTTTTGGTTTGTCCCAACCTAATTTGTCAGCCCATAAATGACAAATTTCTCTCACAATCTCCATCCTCAATCTCCACCTTTGAAAAAGTCAAAGATTCCACAAAATCTATTTTTTCTTCACCTCCATGCCCGGCCAAGGTAGGCAAATTAGGCCGAGACGGAGGGATTATATATTATTAAGTATTCATCTATAACAAAAATGGAATAAGTAATGATTACTTGATGAACCTCAACTTGATTGAATCTTTGATTTGGCATAATGGGTACACTAGAAATAGATCCAACATCCACATATACATATATATAAGATTTCTATGTATATGTTAATAAAATTGAAAATTTAAACTAATTTAGATACACAATACCTCAATATTATGTTGTAGCGACGAGGCCGAAATTGCATTTGCTGAAGGCTGGTCGGTTTTGCCCCTTACTCTTTTTTTTTTTTCCTTGACGCCTTCTCTAAACCACATTTTAGTCTCTTACTTGAAATTATTTTCTACTTAATTTTGATTTCTTTAACTCCAAGACTGTTATTTTCACCAATTTGTAGCCCAGCTTGATTCAAGAGACTAGTTCTGCCAGTGGTAGAATTGTTCAATTCTGGATTTGTAGTCTCACATTTGATACTTGTACACTTGAGTCTTTACTTTGCGAAATCTCATCCACAATATCAAAGGCTTTCAAAATAGTTTCTTTAAGAAACTTCACTATCTGCTGCTTTTGTAGCCAATTGAACAAAGAAACTACACATTTCTTTAAATCGAATATTTGGAAGTATCTTCGGATCTACATTGCTTGTGACAGCATTTAAAGATATATCTAAATCTCACTTTCCTTGTCCACCTCTTCAATATGTACTCACTTGGGATCTTCAAAATATTCTTCATAGTAAATATCTTCAAAATACGTGAACAAAAAATCCCAGCAAATTCAAATTTTCTACAACTACACTCAATTTTCTCATTGGACATATGAAAAGTAACAATATGGTGGTAACTTCTTTTGTGCGGAGTAATTCTATATCTTGAAATCGTTCAACATCCTCACAACAATCTACACTAGAATCATGAGATTTGTACCACTCCTTTTCAAACCATTTAAATACCTTAGGAGTATAAATGACAGATGCCTGCTTTAAAATCTCAACTGGATACTTTAAGGACGAAATGCTCGTGCTTCATTTAAAATTAGCTTCATGCTCGTTATACCGACGATCTTCAAGGAGAAGTGATGAAAATTTTCTAAAAACTTGTGTTGATAAGTGACATATTCTTTCAAAACACTATTCATGCTCTCACTCCTTTGGGTAGTAGACATGTCTACACAAAACTTGTGGCGTCCATCGACTAAGGCCCATTTTCCCTTAAACCCAAACAAACGCTTTAACCAATCATTATCTTTAAGTATGTACTTGGTTGACACGTCGATTTTTAACCTAGTGTTCCGCAAGTGTACGAATGTAGGTGTAGCAGCGATAATCAAGGTCGATCCCACAAGGAATAGTTTTAGGTAGTTTGATACCTCAATACTCTAGGAATGTCCTAACTAGATACTAGGTTGTAAAATGTTGATTTTAACAAAAACTGAGGAATTTAACGAATAACTATGTTACTTATGACTTGGCAAACAAAAAGAACTAACAATCAATGAGAAAGGGTATCCTAGGGCCTCGATTTCAGGATATTACTTCAATATTGAATATGATTAACCTATAGATTTACCAATTCTAGTGTTTATTAGGCGGCACGACAATAATCTAACCCTTCTCTCGAAGCGATAAAACCGTTGATTAATTAAGCTAATTACCCTCTCGAGTCAATTAAACCTAATAACTCCCAAACGATCCTAAGCCACGGCCTACACAGTCATAGACAACTGCACTCTATGTTATAAGTCTGATAATGATTCCCTCCTCTCGAAGCGAAATTGCTAAACTAAATTACTAAGTCTAGGTGATCAAGCTAAATCTAGTTATGAGCACAAACATAGAGATAAACACATAAAGAACGGAATCAATAAATTAAATCATAATCAAAACATTGTCATAATAATCCCTACTCTCTAACCCTAGGACACGAATAGCTTAGCTACGCATGCCTAGCAATAATCCAATACAAAAGTCTATGGAAAACATTGTAAAAGATTAAACTAGAAAAGAACGACTAAACCCAGATGAATCCATCTCGATGATCTTCGTCTTCTTTGTCCTCCAAGTCTTCTTCTAAGTAGAATGATGATGTAACTGATGTTCTCGATGTTCCCCAACTGATTCCCCTGATTTCTCGAGCTTGGGGTCCTTTTTATAGAGTTGGGGACAAATCTTTGGGAAGATAGGATCAAAATCCTATTAAAATTAGGAAATTTTTGTAGGAAAGGACTTTTGACACGGCCGCGTTGGTCTTTTGACGCGGCCGCGTCCGTTTTGCTCAGGCGAGTTTTCAGGTCTGACTTCCAAGCCATTTTTTAGGGTCTTTTGATCATTTTTGGTATTTGTTCCTTTCAGATAGAGTTGTAGCCCTTTGAATCATCTTTCTAACGCCACTAATTTCACCTCAATCGGAGTTGTAGATCTTAAGATATGGATAAAATACTAGAGGTGTATCAAGCTGACAGAAAAATTCACTTTCGGGACACTTTTTGACGCGGTCGTGTTGTATATCTGACGCGGCCGTGTTGTATTCCAGCGTTGATTTCCATATTCTAGGCCACTTTTGATGCGGCCGTGTTCATATTTGACGCGGCCGTGTTGGCCCTTTTGCTCCTTTAACTCCCTTTTCATCCGTTTTAACTCTATTTGGTTTGTTTCTTCTTCGAACTTCATCCAAATGAAATAAAATTACCTAATTAACTTCAAAACAAGTCAAAACACGTCAAATGACCCAAATATGATAAATATAAATGGATGTCGGTCAAATATGCACGTAAATGATATAAAATATGATCCTAATCGACCTAAATACATGCATAATTAACTTGTATCATTGGTCAACATCTGGTTCCATGCATCAATGAAATCTTGCTCTTCTTCAAAATCATATATACACGAGCCAGAATCTTTAGCAAAATTCTTGAATTGAGAAAAAAACACCACTCAAAAGGATAGTGGCATTTTGATAGATGTGCCAAATACACAACGATGACTTATTTCAGGCCATTCGGAAGTTAAAGCCTTACCCATTGATGCATCTTGGTCCATAAGGATAGTTCTTGGTTTCTTATCACACATAGCTCTAGTAAATGTGTCGAACAACCACTCAAACGATAAAGAAGTTTCATCATATAACAATGATGCACCAAAGATCACCGACTGTTTATGATTATTCACGCCTACAAATAATGTAATTGGACGACCTTCATTATTCTTCCTGTAAGTCGTGTGAAAGCAAACGACATGTCCAAATTTGATTAATCTGCTCTCATCTTTGTGTTAGACCAAAAAATATTTGTTATCGAAACATCTTCATCAACTTGAATAGAATAGAAAATATTAGGATCATTAAGTTGCATCTTATGTAGATACTCTAATACACCACCTGTATCTCCTCTTCTCATATCTCTTGTTCTTTTGGATCACAAATAGTTTTTGTAATCCTCGGGAATGAAACCTAAATTCTTCCTTCCTCCTACTTGTTTCGCCATAAGATCATGAGATGCTTTTGATCAGATACCAACCTCATTTGCCATTTCTATATGTGTAGCTGTTGATAAACTAAAAACCATGTGACTCCTATGTAAATGCATTTTGTTTGGACTTGAAAGATAGTGATTGTGATTTTCAACAAATTGAACCACAGTACACTTGCCAGTCCGCCGTTTACTAACTTTAATTTTAGCTTCACAACCAAACCTTATTTTTGCTTGAGGTGCTTTCACATAAAGATCTCATTTGTCAGGTACTCGTTTCCCTTCAGCAGTGCAACAAAAGACCATGTCAACTAAATTAGCCAAATTATCGTTATGGCTTTTGCCCTTTCTTATACCAAACCCGACTTGTTTAGCATATGCCAAGTAAAATTGATAATCACAATTTTCTGTGTCAAATTCCATACCATCTTTGGAACTAGTTCTTTAGGTACATGCAAATGAGCTCTTTCCAGAGTTTCATTAACTACTTGATTCTTGTTAGATTCATTAATAGGACTCGAGTTATACTCAACTTGTTCTTTATTGGCATCTTCAAAATCCAATCGACGACAAGATGTAGATTCATCCATGATATATTAATATATTAAAGGCTATAGTACACAAAAACAAAGCTATAAATTAATATAGATTTACCGAAAAATATAGTGGACATCTCATCAATAATTAATTAATTAATGATATAAGTTATCTCGTGAGTTCTTTGTGAAACAGTAATTAATTTACCACAAACAAATCAATGAAGATAATGCTACACACACCACTTAATTAATTAATGCTATAATATTGTGAGTCTAAGGAGCAAGAAGCTGATAGAAGTCAATCAAAAAATGGAAAAAAAAAAAAAAAAAGAAAAAAAAAAGAAAAGAAAAAAACCGCAAGTAAATTTGACTTGTAATTAAGGGGATGTTTGCAAACAATAGTTCTTTTTTTTAGAGTAACATAGAAATCTTATAACTATGCCAAAACAGCTTCGTTCAGTAAAATGTTCAAGAAAGAGTCGGGGATACCATTAACATAATCCCTAGAATTGAAACTAAAATGAGCTAAACAATGCGCCAAGTTGTTAGCAGTACGCTTAATGCAGCTAAAATTAAAAGACTCAAAAGAAGAACATAAACGTAAAATATCTGAAATGATAGAACCGAAATAAGAAAGATCATTCTTCTTATTCTTCAGCACCCAAAAAAGTTGCAGCGAGTCAACTTCAATCTCCACCAAACTAAGTTGTAGTTGTTGTGTGAGCTTCACACCTTCCCAACATGCCATTCCTTCAGCGAAATTAATATCCCTTTCCATCAGCTCCAGTCTGCATTTCGCTCCCACCACAGATTCCATATCATCTCTTTTAACCCAGCCCAGTTCCAATCCCCATCCTCACTGAAGCATCCGTGTTTATCTTCCAATAGCCATGGTTCGGCGGCTTCCAAACAGTGGCAACAGGCAGAACATGTTTCTGCATCTGTGGCAGTTTCACTGCACAAAAATCATAGAGAGTTGAACCTGGTCTATCTTTTTATCCTCGAAGATGAACTGGTTTCTCGCGTACCACAGGAACCATGCATAAACTGCCATATAGCATGAAACTTCTCATCATTTACCGCTATTAAGTTTAATATCCAAATCTCCTACATCCCCCTAGCACCCAAAAACATCTACATCATAGCGTAAAGTACATTATTTCCAGAAAGTGGCCCATGGACAGTCGTGCATGACATGTAAAATTGTTTCGACTCCTTCCCCACATCTGGTACAGATCGGATCCATATCGACTTGTTTTACGAGTAAGGTTGTGATTGACCGGAATCAAATTATGTACACCTTTCCAAATAAATAATTGAATATTGACGGGTACATCAAGACTCCAAATCTACTTCCAGATCGTAGAATATTCCCCAAACCCGACGCCTACGGTCGACTCATTCCAAGTTAGGTGCTCAGCCCAAAGCTATATTGAATCTGTAAAGCCAATATGGAATTAGCTTCCTCCTCACTAAACATGTGTTGTATCCTAGGCTCATCTCATCCCTCTAGATTGTCCATGATCAAGTCCCTAACCTTCATACCCCCATTGCCTTCGGCTGGAGCAGTTTGGATTTGGAAACTAGGCATTGTCGGAACCCATCTATCCCCACTCCCATCCCCCCCCCCCCCCCCCCTCCCCCGCCAAATACTCTTATAGAGTTATTTAAATTGATTTTTTGATAAAATTAGAATTTGCTAATGTTTGAGAAAAAAATGATTCTAAACAAATAAATAAAATAAGCAATAGTTCCATTTAATTGAAAAAAAAAAAAAAAAAAAAAAAAAAAAAAAAACTAAAAGCTACCAAAATCTATGGTTTTGGAGATTCTCAAAAGCACTTCTAGGAAGTGATTTGAGACCACAAACATAAGATTGCAAACACTTTTAAATTATAATTGCTTTTCAAAAGTGATTTTGGTGTTGCAATTGAGTTTGCAAACACTCTCTATGTACTACCACAATTTTCAATAAATAAGAATCATACTTGCACTTGGATACTCCCACAATTTCCAATAAAAATTTGTAAGAAGTTGATTCCTCATTGTATATTATGGCTTCAATAAAAAAAAAAAATAATAAGTAACAGGAAATTACCTTTCAAAGCTAGCTGTTGTAAGAAGTGATATCACGGAACAAAAGATGAAAATTTTGAGAATTAATTGTCGGTGAAACAAGTAGGGCAGTGAAAGTTTTATTAAGCGTTTGACTATTAAATTTAAAGGAGAAAAAATATTAGTTTTCAGCTAGGCTCAATGGAGCCGATAGAATAGGCAGGATTTTAAGTTTTGATAAAAAAAATTATGTAGTTTTAGGAGTGGGATAGGGATGGGATATGATTAGTGGACTAGAGGATTCGTTCCGCGTGGACAAGGCTTATTGGAATTAAAATTTCATGTCCAATTCCTACCAGACTTATATGTCCCCCATACCGAGTTGGTATGTCCATATGTTGATTGTAATTTAGTCCGATATCTCTTCAATTTAGTTGCCATCTATTTTGAGACACCTCATACAATTATGAAAAACCTCGTATGAAAAAATACAAGCTACTCACTCATATATCTAACATGGATGTATATTAATGTACTAGTATGATACCACTGAAATTTTTTCGTTGGTTTATTATACTTTTTATGAAATGATTTAAATGTATAAACATATTTTTTACTCCTAATAACGTCTTGTTATTTTATAAGTATATTATAAAGATATCTAAGAATTACAGTTATATAATAAAAAAATAAAAATAATAACAATAATAATAATAATAATAATAATAATAATAATAATAATAATAATAATAATAATAATAATAATTTTGCTGCTCTATTATACTTTTTATGAAATGATTTAACTCCTAATAACGTTTTGTTATTTTTTAAGTATATTATAAAGATATCTAAGAATTATAGTTATATTATAATAATAATAATAATAATAATAATAATAATAATAATAATAATAATAATAATAATAATAATAATAATAATAATAATAATAATAATAATAATAGTAATAATAATAATAATAATAATAATAATAGTGTTATTTTTTTTAATTATATTATAAATTAAAATATATAAATGAAAGAGAGCTAAAAAAGGAAGAAAATTTTATATAGTCGATTTTTTCCAACAAAAAGCAGGGATTTAATTCCCCTGTGATTTTTTTATTTTCAGATTTTTTTTATGGAATATTGGAATCCTTGTATAGCAGAATTTAAAATATCATATTTGAAAACACATATTCTTGATTTTTAAGAACACTACTGATAACCGTAATGGTAATTATCTACAATTATTTAATGAACTTATCTAGGAAAAATATCAAATATTGAAGTATTTTAAAATTTCAAATCACAACTACGCATAACTAAAAAATATGGGTCATTAGTTGCAATAGTTATATCAACCTTATCCAAGTGAAATAAAGTAAAATCATTAATTTAATATTGAACTATTATAATATATTTTATATTCCCATTCCCAATTTCCAAAACTCTGAGAGAATAACATTTGGCAAAGTGACTGAGAGAATGACACTTGATAAAGTAATTTTTCTTTTAATATATAAAGGATTTATTGTTAACGTGCAAAGTTCCCATCCCTAAGATTTAAGATTTAGATATGATTATCTTCTTTTAATGAGATTTTGGTATATTAGCTAGTCGGCAAATTAACATGTGCCCTCAATTGGTAGACGAGCTAAACTACATACTTACCATTTGTTTTGAGACATCTAATACAAGTACTACCTCCATTTTTTTAATTGTTCTTTTAGGTTTTATAACTTGTTTTGAAATATTTGTCTTTTTTATTTTTTTTCTCATATTTCTCCGAATATTACCCTAACATTATTCAACAAAAACTCTAATTATCTAACTTACCATATTCCTAGGTAGCACTCCCTTCATTCACAAAATAAGTGTCATTTTATACTTTCAGCTAAGGTGCAATTTATGAGATTGTGGAATGGACTATAATACGCCCAGAAAATCTATGTCTATAATCTTAACTTCCAACTTTATCTCCATCAATTTTTTTACCATAAATTTCTTCATTTTTTCTTCATACCTTATTTAGGTAAGGATAATGTTGGAAAAAATAGGCAAAATATGTTAGAATGATACTCTTTTGTGAAAATTAATTTTTCTTAATATTTATTTGTGAACGAAGGGAATATAAAAAAAGGAAGGAGAAAATTAAAGAATTGGGAGATGACTTATTTATTCACACCCATATCCCTTAATTCATTAGGTCTAAAAAAAAAAGAAAAAAAAAAAAAAAACGGAGGGAGTTTTATTCTGATTGGCCAATTATAGTTAGCTTGATGTCTCTTTAACCTTACTTAGCTTCTATTATGAGATAGCTAGTAAAAGTAGTTTGCCCATTGGTTGATTTTATTTCTTTAAACTAAAACACCTGATACTAGACACATGGGATTATGATTATGTTCAACACTAGATTCATTTTGTTTTCTACTTTCTCTAATTTGGTTTGCCATCTCATTACAAAAAAAATCAATTTATACCACTTAATTTTTCTTATTTTTAATTTATGCCTGCAAATTTAAAAAAGAAATACTCTACAACTTTTGATTTTGTCTAATTTATAAAAACTCACAGAAATTTTTTGAACTTAGCATGTGTGGCATGTCATCTTAGGTTTTCTACGTCAGAATTTTTGGTGAGTTTTAAAATTCGACAAAAGTAGCTAGAATTGTAAATAATCACAAGGTACGGGACATTTCTAAAAACCCATAAACTTAGCAGGCATAAAAGGAAAATTTTCCCATCTCTCGAATTTACCTACCATGTATAATGAGACAACTCATACATTTATTTCTTTTTGCTGTGTAACTCAAACATTTATTGAAAAATGTTACTCCCTCCGTTCACAAATAAGTGTCATTTTAGATTTTTAGATGAAATTTAAAAAATTATAAAATAGACAATAACACCCCTCCATTCTTCTCTCTATTAATTTATCTGTCCTCCAATACCTTATTTATATGAAAATTCCTTCAATTTAGCTAAGGACAATTTTGTAAGAAAAATGCTAGAATGGCACTCTTTTGTGAATTTTTTCTTTTTTTTTTTTTTCCTAAATAACACTTATTTGTGAATTGAGGGAGTACTTAAAATAGTTTCCAAGACACACCATCAATTAGTTTATCTATTGGTCGATTATAACTGGGATTTAGTTAGCATAGGTTCTGAGACACATTATACAATTATGATGAAGTAAATACTACAACCAAGTTTTAAATAGTTTGGATTCATGACTTGTTAGTATATGGACAAATATGTCCCTAGCCAACGTTTTTGTATTTTCCTCGCAATCCCAAAGTTTTCCTCTTTATTAAGAATAATTTTGGAAGAAAAGTGAGTAAAGAAATAATTAATTTATTTATGTATCTGAGTAAGCAGAATTTGTTTTGAATTGAGAATTACAATTACGTAAGATTTTCAGATAAAAATCCGGCGTGAATCCTGGGCCCGTTTTTTGAATTGCATGTGAACCCCATTCTCCTTTTCCATAATTCTCCCTTTTCACTTTCTACCTCTTTAGCTCTACATAATCTTTATTTTTTTATACCTATTCTTGCACCAGTTACTCCATTATAGGACGTCTCTTATACTATAATCACTGTAACAACAACAAAACAAAATAACAAATTCATGCTACATATTTTTTAGTCTTGAATAATAAGTTTATATGATGTTTATCGTTGTAATGCTCTACAAATTATTTTAAGTCATTTTTAGACTTTTCCAGAGATGACTAGTTGTATAAAATACTCCCTCCATTTCGAGATAATTTGCACATCCTTAAAAAGGAAAATTTTTCTTACAATCTCCATCCTCAATCTTCACCTTTAAAAAAGTCAACTAAAATAAAAAAGCAGTTCTTTCTTATTCTATGTGCCAGGAGGGGTGTGCAAATTATCTCGGGATGGAGGGAGTACTTGGTATCCAATTGAGATCTTTTTTTCTTCTCAAACACTATTATTTGCGACAGATTATTGAAACGACTAATTAATAACGACAGATTATCTGTAATAATATAATTGTGACAAATATTTATCATATAAAATAACTTTTTATTGTCTTAAAATATATTTTTGTTGTACGTATCGAATGATATAACTGCAACAACATGATATTTAACACCATTTGCAATAAGATTCAATTTGGTATTTCATACCAAATTAAATATTCCATTGTCCTCCAAAAAAAAAATTATGTTTAATAAAGGTCCAAATTTTAAATCTTTATCAATCAAACGAGGGTACAACCTTCCAAAGAGCATACAGAATCTTCTATTCTACTTTTACTCAGTCTCAATCATGTCACTTAAAAGAAAAATTAATTAACTAAAATTATTTTTTGTGATTTTCTAAGTTTAAAGTTCATGATATAGGTTCAAGATTCATGATTTATGATCCAATGTCTAGAATCTAGTGTTCGATTTTTTTGGACTAGGGTATAATTTTTCTTCCAAATTTTTTATTTCATGGTTCAAGGTTTCTAATCCAGTGGTTCATAGTTTATGATTCATGATTCATGTATTCAGGGTTTACAATTTATACGATGTGATTAGATTTTAGAGTGGAACATGGTTGAGACATGGTAAAAGTGGAATAGAGGATCCAAACCGTAGTGCATCACTTATACGATGTTTTATTTTATTTTTATTTGATTCATTCAACCATGTTGAGGGGGTATTTGGTTGAGCTTATATACTTTTCAAAATATAGAGCTTATAAGTTCATTTAAAGTGTTTGACATCATTTTTCAAATAATATTTTATATTCTCTCAAAAATAAGTTGCTAGCAGCTTCTAAATTGTTTTAAAAATGTAAAGGTGCACCAACGAATTATTTCTCAAATAAGATCTTATTTTGATTAGCTACTTTAAATTTTAATATTTTAAATATTTTTATTACAAAAATGTTACTCCTTCCGTTCCATATTAATTGACGTTTTAGGATGTTCTTCCCTTTTCCAATTAATTGACGTTTTGCATATTTTTCACCAATTCTACCAATTTTCTCTCTCGATTCAATCCTAAAATATCTCTACTTTTTTATCTATCATGGATATTTTGATTTGGTCAAATAGTTAGCTTTCAATCCTTAATTCTTCCCTTTTATCCTAAAACGTCAATTAATATGAAATGGAGGGAGTATTTATTAAGTTCCATCATCTTATTACAAGCAATCACTTTAACAACTAATTTTTTTTTTTAAATAAGATTTTATATCTCATATGATGTTAGAGCTTGTAATTTTATTTTATTTTTAAATAAGATTGCGCAAACACACTCTAACGTATTCTTTTGATACGGACTCTTCTGCTCCAAAAAATATTTTTAAATTGGTGTTTGGGGACATGAGATCACATTTTCCATTTATATATTTTATTTTACGTTTCATATAAAGCAAACGATATATGTATTGAATGATGTCATTAATTAATTATTAGTGTGTCTTGTATTTAAGATGGTGTAACAGAGGATTTGGATTGGGGGTGGGGTTGGGGGTGGGTTTGAGTATGATGCCAAAGAAAGAAAGATGAGGTGCACCAGAAAGTAATAACACACTCCTACCCCTCTTTGGAGTGTAGCTCTGAGTCATGTGTATATATACCCCCACTTTTCATCCTCATTTTCACAACAAAACCAAATCCTTCCTTGAGATAGCCGTATCAATCTACACATACAGCATACAGCATTAGCTATGGCTCCAATGGGCGACAATGTCGTTGTTCCAAACATCAACCTCGAGAAGCTCTTCGCAATGAAAGGAGGCAAGGGAGAAGCTAGCTACGTCAACAACTCTCAGGCTCAGGTTTCTTAACTAATTTCCTTTTCTATTAATCATTGAAAAAAACAAATTAATTGTTGAATACAATTAACAGTGCATGTCTGGTTTTCAGGCGATGCATGCTCGATCGATGCTCCATCTTCTGAAGGAAACCCTGGACGGCGTTCAACTGAGCTCGACGGAGTCGCCGTTCGTGGTGGCGGACCTTGGGTGCTCCTGCGGAAGCAACACCATATACACGGTGGAGGTTATCATAAAACACATGATTAAGCGGTACGAGGCGGCGGGCTACGAGCTGCCAGAGTTCTCGGTCGTCTTCTCCGATCTGCCTTCCAATGACTTCAACACACTCTTTCAACTCCTCCCGCCCCACGGCAGAGGAAGCATGGAGGAGTGCCTTGCTTCCGATACCCACCGCTCCTACTTTGCCTCAGGAGTTCCTGGCTCCTTTTACCGCCGCCTTTTTCCGAGCAAGTCTGTTGATGTCTTCTACTCTGCCTTTTCTTTGCACTGGCTATCTCAGGTAATTTTATTCAGATGGATTCTCAAATTTATAATTATGTTTTTGAACTATGCTTTCTTTTATAAATCAAAGGCATATATAATTTAAAAAACTCTTGTCACATTTAATTATTTTTTCTTTTTTCATAAGAAAACATTTATAATACACAAATACGAGTTTGTGTTTTATTTATAATTCCAGTAGAAAAGAGAATCTGAGGCAATTGGCAATACATGCATGGTCATTAAAAGTATTTGTAATAAATGCAGGTTCCGGAAGCGGTGTTGGATAGAAGATCAGCGGCATACAACAAAGGAAGAGTATTCATCCACGGTGCAAATGAGAGCACTGCAAATGCTTACAAGAAACAGTTCCAAACTGACTTGGCTGGTTTCTTAAGTCACAGGTCCAAAGAAATGAAGAAAGGAGGCTCCATGTTCTTGGTTTGCTTGGGTCGGACCTGCTCCGATCCGTCCGACCAGGGTGGCCCCGGCATTCTCTTTGGTACCCATTTTCAGGATGCTTGGAATGACCTTGTTCTCGAGGTACCCACCTAATTCTCCTTCATATATATATAGGGTATACAATTTGCATCTCATCAATGAAGGAAATTTCATTTAATGTCGTATGAGGTTCAGAAATTCAACATAAACACCTGCTAATGTAGCAATGATGTACCATATTTATAATCATCATCATGCATGTATCACATTGCAACAAGACAACATATATTAGGATGCGGTTTGGTGTTTGTCATCCATAAAGCTGCCATTTTATTATTAATTATCACTATTTTCGTTTATTCTTTTGGGTTCTACTCTATCCAATATAGTTTCAAGAATTTAAATATTATTATCCATCGCTATATGTTTTTTAATGGGTTGAGAACCTAAATGCATTCAATACAACACAGTAACCGCTATGAAGAATCAACAAAATGCATGACATGAAAATTTGATTGTAAAAATGGTACAGTAATAATCTAATTAAATCCATTAATACAGGGCCTAATCAGTTGTGAAAAGCGCGACAATTTCAATATCCCGGTTTACGCGGCAAGCTTGGAGGACTTCAAGGAGGTGGTGGACGCGGACGGCTCATTCATCATCAACAAGCTGGATGTTTTCCGGGGCGGAAGCCCCCTGGTGGTGAATCACCCTGATGACGCGGGCGAGGTTGGCCGTGCTCTTGTGAACAGTTGCCGGAGTGTTAGCGGAGTGCTGGTCGACGCTCACATAGGCGATAAGCTGAGCGATGAGCTGTTCGAGCGCGTTGCAAGCCGAGCTGCAAGCCAAGCCAAGGATCTACTCGAGCAGCTTCAGTTCTATCACATTGTTGCATCTCTTTCTTTGGCTTAGTAATAAATAAATTGTATTCAAAATAAGACAGGAAGGGTGAGAAGGGTACTTTGGTCGTATTATTACTGAATGTGGATATGAAGGGTTTTTAGCAGATTGGATTGGAGGATGTTTGGGGTAAATTAATTAATTAATTAATTTTGAGGTTGTAGGGGCTCCCTTGTTTCAAGTCAAAGTAAATAAAAGAAGACTTTGCATTCATTAATTTCCTTTTTGATATATATACATATAATGTGATGATTATATATGTCTAAAGATTTGTAACACAACACTGACCTATGCTTTTCCAACAGTCAGCAGAGTGAAGGAATTAATTTGGATTCAGGACAAGAAGTTGTCTTAGGCCCACTCTCTTCCATTTTTTTTTTTTTTCCGTCAAAAAACACAAAGAAAAAAAAGGGGAAAAAGAAAAAGAAAACATCATATGGTCGCTTTTTTCTTCTCCATCATTGAATCTTGAATTGATGTAAAGGCTTACATTCTTCTTGGACTTGACAGATGATGGTGTGTCAGTGTGAACTCAAAAATCAAAAGGAGAAACAAGAATACCTACAAGAATACACAATTAGGGGATACTTGGATTGGTATGGTGCCATCCGGATTGGGTATGGCCCGTCCGCATTGTATTTCACTTTACACCGGATGGCCCATCCATCCACATCTACACCCTATTACCTACATCTCTTTTTATAATTTCCAACACACCTTTTACAATTTTCAATACACATCCTACTCTACTATACCCTTAAACTAAAATACCTTTTTGGATGTTCCATCCGTGAATGTGTCCCATCGAACGTGGCACATGCCACTACATCCCAAACAAAGTATCCCCTTATATTTATATTCCCATGATCCAAGAATGTGGGACTTGTATGTAGGATTGAAAACAAAACTCACTACTTAATACTCAATTTTAGATTCTTTATTAAAAGTTCATTTCAACTATATTCGCTTAAAATATCAAACAAGCTTGAAGTTACATTTACGTTTGTTAACATCTATAGTTCGACTCAAACTGAATAAGTAAAAAATATCAAAATTGAGCTCAGCTCTTGTTTGGCTCAATTAAAACTCATTCAAACTCAATTTGATGAATGATCAAACAAAATAGAGCATCATATTAAAAGGGGCAATATAATTAATATTTCATATACGTTTGAACTTTGAATAACAGTATATTCAAATACGCTCAACTAATTTATGATCCTACTTGTAATTAAGACCTAAAATGAGGGTTAAGTCAAATGTTGACTCATTGTAATATTTGTTGTAGATGGTGGAGATTGCACGTTTATGATGGATTCTACAAAACTAAAATGCGTCGGTACTTACATCATTGGGTAAAAAAATGAAAAAAAATATTTGTTGGTTACCTGCTATAGTAGGTAAAATGAATAGGTGTATTAATACACTGATAGGGATAACCCGATCAGCTCGGGTCGGGTCACCAACCTGGTCAGCTCAGGCTGGGATAACAGCGAGGCCCAGCATGCACAAACTTGAGCCCAGGCCCAGCAAGCGTGTCAGCAACACGCATTCTGTTTAGCGAATCAAATCCGTTCCATGAATCAAGGCCATGATCTTGTCCCAACTGCCATGCAGATTTGGTGGGCAAGATTATAGGGATTTAGTTAGGGTTTTGGTTTAGTAGTATAAATAGGTGAAAAGAACTCTGAATTAGGGTTCGCACTTTACATTCTGTAATACGTACTGTAAACTCAGCGTTCTAGTAAAGAGAAACACCTCGGCGATTGCCGTTTTCTGCCCGTGGACGTAGATCTCCGGATCGAACCACGTAATTCTTGTGTGTTCTTATATTTTTTACATAGATTACCGTTTAATTGTGCGGATACCGGATTGCGCTTTATCAAATTGGCGCCGTCTGTGGGAACGACAAAGCAGTTTTTTGAACGCGTTAACCGGTAGCCTTTTACGTCCGCATTGCGTCCAAAAATCATGGTGACAACTCGTTTGAATCAAGCCCGCCGGGGAGACAATTCCGATCAGGCTCCACCCGTGGATCAAGTTGCATCGTCGAGGCAATTGCCGGAAACGAGTGCGTCCAATCATCAGGGTAATCAAAATCCTCCACCCCCTCAAGATCAGCAAGGCCCTAATATTGCTGCTGCTCAGCCACCGGTGAACATTCAAATCACCCCAGAACTGCTCCAAGATTTCTTGCAAGAACATGCACATGTCCTACAAGATTGGGCAGTTAATCGTCTACGCCCAGCGGAGCCTGCTGCAGAGCCTGTTAGCCATAATGGTAATCCTGGGGTTCCTCCACCCCGCCCGCGCGGACAATGGGAACCGGGCTACCGCGGGCGTCAGGATCGACGACGGGAACGACCTGGTTCTTCCGAGGACCTTGGGAGTTCAAATGCGTCACGACCTCGCAATGAGGAACCAGCTGATGTGCATCGCCTCCGTCCACTTAACGCGGCTAAAAGAGTTCGCTACGCTGATTCTCATGCTCAGGATCTCCAAGAGTATGAGCGAGTTCAACGCAACGTTGAACTGGATAGAATCCTAGGCCTTGATGCCAATGGAGAGATTATCACGCCGTTCTCCTCCGAAATCATGGCCATCACCCTTCCCGAAGGGTTCAAACGGCCAGCTATATCACCTTACAACGGCACGGGAGATCCGGCCAATTTTCTTGGCGCTTTTAGGCACAGTATGCTTAGTCATGATAACATCACATCCCTTCAGTACTGTAGGATTTTCCCGGAGTACTTACAGGATGAAGCTCGGGTCTGGTTTGATTCTCTCCCGCGAGACAGCATATACTCTTTTAGAGAACTCGCCGAGCACTTCTGGGCACGGTTCGAAGCCCGGGCGAAGCCCATGGCCACTCTGGCCGACGTCATGAATATGGAGCAACGGGACGGTGAAACTATTACTCAATTTCTGGACCGTTTCACAGCGGTAAGCCTCAAGGTGGGAAATTGTCCCGATGATGTAGCCATCAACGCTTTCATGAATGGACTCCGCCCTGGAGCTCTCCACACCGAGTTAGCTCGGAACACCCCGGTCACAACTCGAGCACTGTTCAAAACAGTGTGCAAATTTGCCAAGGCCGAGGAACAGACACGGCAGAAACGTGAGAAACACGCAATTAAGCGACAGGCCGACAAGGCACAAACTGGTCCTAATACACGAACTAGCGCATTTTCACGCTTGACACCGGGGCATTCAGAATCCCGAAGTGCAATTCCGCAATTGACTCCGCTTACGAAGTCACGGGCTGAAATTCTTTCACTCCACAAAAACGACTTCCGGCCTTGTCCGCGGATGACAGCGCCTCCTGAAAAGAGGAACCGTGGAAAGTGGTGCGCGTACCACCGAGATCACGGACATGAGACAGAGGAGTGCCGAGAACTCGGCAAGGAGATTGAGGAATGCCTCAAGAAAGGGTTTTTGCGGCAATATGTTGTGCGAACCGGAGACCCACCTCGGGCAAACCACAATGGAGGCTCGTCTCATCACCGCGGAGGTTACCATGATCGAGATACTCAACAAAATCGGCCACATTGGCAGAATAATCGGCAGGGGCCCAATAACTACGCACGACAAGATTCTGGCAGTCGCCAGCCGCCACGTCTCCCACTTCCACCTCCTCCTCCGGGAGGACCCGGGGACAACGCACCCCCTCACGTGATAAACGTGATATATGGAGCCCTACCCACTGGGGTTTCACGACATGCCTTAAAGGCAGAGGCTCGACGTCCTCCTCCCGAGGAGCCACGTCACAAACGCCTCCATCAGTCCGAGACTGTCAGCTTCACGGATAGGGATCCGGTTCCAGAAATAACTCCCCACACTGACGCTATTGTCATTGACATGACTGTGGCCAATGTAACAATACGGCGGGTCTTCGTGGACAATGGTGCTGCAGTAAGTATCATATTTGCGGACTGTTTTGAGAAGATGGGGATCTCCCGAGACCAACTTCGACCGGCTCCCGGGCCATTACAGACATTCACTCAGGGTGAAGTCCGACCGGAAGGTATCATTACTCTCCCAGCGTCTTTGGGGACTTATCCGAAGATAAAAACTATCTTCGTGGACTTTTATGTGGTGAATTCTCCCTCACCATATAACATGATATTGGGCCGAGACTGGCTCACCCCGGCAAAAGCCATATGCTCCACGTATCACCTCGCATTAAAGTTTCCCACTTCGCATGGTGAAGTGACCATCCGCGGCAGTCAGCGGGTTTCGAAAGAGTGCATGTATGTGGCGCTCAAAAAGGCTGCTAAGGTCTCTCCCAAACAGCAGCTTCAAGTAACATCACAGGTTCTAGAACCCCGGGACCGTACCACATTGGGGGATGCCACTGCTCAAATCCCGCTAGATCCGTCTAAGCCGGAGCAGACAGTAACAGTAGGGGCCGTGGACGTGCCATGGCTACATCAGGCCATTATCCAGACCCTGCGAGAATATTCCGATGTTTTCGCATGGTCTCCTTTAGACATGCCCGGAGTCTCTCCCGAGGTGATTACCCATAAGCTGAATATTGATCCTAGTGTCAAGCCAATCCAACAGAAGCAGAGGAAATTCGCTCCGGAGCGAAATGAAGCCATTCGAATTGAGGTGAAGCAACTCCTAGATGCGGACATCTTGTTCGAGGTATTCTACCCCTCCTGGTTGTCCAATCCAGTAATGGTAACAAAAAGTAGTGGGGCATGGCGGATGTGTGTCGATTTTTCCGATCTTAATAAGCACTGTCCCAAGGACTGCTATCCTCTGCCCTCCATCGATCAAAAGGCCGAAGCCATAACGGGGTACGTGGCACTTTGTTTTTTGGACTTGTACAAAGGCTATCATCAGATCTTTATGGATCCACAGGATGCTATCAAAACGGCGTTTATCACTGCCTTTGGCTGCTATGCTTTCAAGAAATTGCCCTTCGGCCTCAAGAATGCCGGAGCCACCTACCAGCGTCTAATGGACTCCGTCTTCCATGATCAGATAGGTCGCAATGTTGAGGTTTACGTCGATGACTTGGTCATCAAAAGCTCCTCCCATCCTTCATGTGTGCGGGATATCGCTGAAACATTGCGCACCCTGCGGCGCTACAACTTACGACTCAATCCAGCAAAATGCACCTTCGGTGTTGGCTCCGGGAAGTTCCTCGGGTACATGGTTTCAAAAAACGGGCTACAGGCCAATCCGGCTAAGCTCCGCGATGTGTTAGAACTGCAGCCACCAAAGACATTCAGGGATGTTCAACGCCTTACAGGTGGCCTAGCGGCCTTGAACAGATTCTTATCAAAGGCAGCGGAGCGCCAGCTCCCATTTTTTAAGATCCTCAGAAAAGCGAAGTCCTTCGAGTGGACTCCAGAGTGTACCGAGGCTTTTGAAGCCTTGAAACGTCATATACAGCAGCTGCCCACTTTGTCAGTTCCTCTCCCCGGAGAGCCACTGTACTTATATCTGGCTTCTGCCGAAGAGGCTGCTAGCGCCGCTCTTGTGCGAGAAGTGGAGGGGGTTCAGCACCCTGTATATTTCGCAAGCCGGGTGCTTCATGGAGCCGAGACACGATATTCCGATCTTGAAAAAACCGCCTTAGCCCTCGTTATGGCAGCTCGACGTCTTCGACCATACTTCCAGGGTCGTGAAATACGGGTCTTGACCAATCATCCTATACGACAAATTCTTATAAAGCCCGAAGTATCTGGACGCCTCGCCAAATGGGCAATTGAGTTGGGCGAATATGACATCCAGTTTCTTCCCCGCCGAGCAATCAAGGGGCAAGCACTTGCCGATTTCCTGGCTGAAGCTCCAGGGGACAACCATGAGTCCTCCATAGACAAAGATACACAGCACCACGTCCCACTCACCCCTTCATCCCAGAAGTGGCAACTTTTCGTGGATGGAGCGTCCACCGTTCGAGGAAGCGGTGCCGGACTGCTCCTCATCGACCCCGAAGAGGCTGAAGTTAAATATGTCGTCCGGTTTAAATTTAAGGTGACCAACAATGTAGTAGAATACGAGGCGGTCCTCGCCGGGCTCCGGCTCGCTCAATCTCTAGGTGTTCGTCACCTAGAACTCTTCACTGATTCCGAGATCGTATCTAAGCAAATTCAGGGGATTTATGTCGCCAAAGAAGAAACAATGGTCAGGTACCACACTCTAGCACTCAAACTCATGTCAGCTTTTGATGCAGTTACTATCAAGAAGATCCCGCGTGCTCAGAATTCTAGAGCGGACGCACTTAGCAAGTTGGCCTCCGCGGCCCAGACTAATATATCTCCGGATATCACGGTCGAAGACCTTTCTCATCCGTCGATTCACGAAGCTACAGTTTCGGTACTGACCGACAATGGTCCGAACTGGATGACTCCGATCATTCAATATCTTCGAGATGGTATTTTGCCCACTGACAAGCTACGAGCTCGACAAGTTGTACTCAAAGCCCCTAAATACTCTCTTCATAATGGAGTTCTATATCGACAATCGTACCTACAACCGAGCCTCCGGTGCCTCGCCCCTGCCGAGGCCATACAAGTTCTGCGAGAGGTTCATGAAGGGGCCTGTGCAAGCCATATCGGTTCCCGAACTCTAGCCAAGAAAGTTCTCCGCTGGGGTTACTATTGGCCAACCCTATTTAACGATGCTCACGATCTAGTGACTAAATGCAGCAAGTGTCAACTACATTCCCGGGTAAAGCATTTGCCGCAGACTGAACTCTCCGGAATCCAAGGTGCATGGCCTTTCATTCAGTGGGGTATCGATATTGTAGGACCATTCCCTGTTGCTCCGGGAGGACTGAAATTCCTTGTCGTCGCCGTGGACTACTTCACTAAGTGGGTCGAAGCCGAACCACTTACGGCTATCACCGGACAGAATATTTTGAAATTTGTCTGGCGCAATATAGTTTGCCGCTTCGGCATCCCGAGCACTATTATCTCGGACAACGGTAAGCAGTTTGCCAATGATCCATTCCGCTCATGGTGTAAAGAACTCCACATCAAACAGATTTTCACTTCGGTTGCCCACCCTCAAGCGAACGGGCAGGTTGAGGTCACCAACCGGACCCTTCTTACGGGAATAAAGAAACGACTGGATAGTGCCAAAGGTCTATGGGCCGAAAACCTGCCACAGGTCTTATGGGCTATTCGCACAACGCCGCACACCTCCACCGGGGAGACTCCTTACAGCCTCACCTACGGATCCGAAGCCGTTATTCCCGCTGAAATCAGTGTGCCGAGTCCTCGCTTACTCACATTAGTTCCGGATGATAATGAAGAGGCACTTCGTGCAAATTTGGATGAACTTGAGAACCGCCGGGAACAAGCGTTCGTTCAGCAGGCTAAGTGCAAACAGCGAGCTGCCCAGTACTATAACCTCCGGGTCCGAGGTACTCAGTTCAATGTCGGGGACTTAGTTCTCCGACTCAACTCGGCCAGCAAGGCTGCCCCCGAGGGCAAACTACATGCTTCATGGGAAGGCCCTTACCGAGTCACTGCCACGCACGACTCCGGCTCTTATCAGCTTGAACATCTCAATGGGACCCCCATCCCCCGAAGTTGGCACGTCACAAACTTGAGACGCTTCTACCTGTAAAGGTCACATCGCAAGCACTATTTTTCTTTTAATTTCCTTTGTAGTTGTTATTCTTCTTTGTACTTTTGAATTTGCCCCGGCACTTATCATTGAATGAAATTCTTTGCTGGCATAACTTACTGAGTTATTCTCTGTGTTACGGGGACGCCCTAACACAAACATACTATCATTTTTAGTCTCCGGACAATTACACCCTTCTCTCGGTCCGTCCGAGGGGGTTCGCACCTTAGTCCCCGGACTAACACCACTTTCTCGTCTGTTTAACCGGAGAAATGATAACTCCCGCCCGATCCGTCCGGGGAGTTTTTGCTCCCGCCAGATCCGCTCGGGGAGAAGTGGATTATTCCATACCGTGTTCCCGAACACCTACTTAAACAATTAAGATATTTTGTATCGTGTTCCCGAACACCCAATACAGATGATTTGTAACACGTTACTCTCATTACAACAACTTTATTACTATTTTCCAAATATTGCATATCATATGGTCTTTTACACAAAACTCCGAAAAAAAAAAAAAAAAAAAAAAAACAACAAACAAACAACAAATAAACCTACTATCTATGGCCCCCGAGCCAATACTGCGCGCTCCGGCGCTGGAACCCGCTCCCCGGTCTGTGTTGAGTCACTCGGGACCTTGAAGATCTTTGACCTCGGGCTCCGGCCCTATTACCCTCTCGGGCTCTAGCTCGGTCATCCCTTCGCGGCTCCCTTCGCCGAGGACTTTCTCTAGGCGCTGGCCTAGGAGCTTGATCTCTGGTCCGTTCTCTGCTAGTTTGTTGTGACGTGGACCTCGGTGTTTGAGCCCATTGCTCAGGGTCCCACCCCTCCGGGACCATCGCCTCAATCTCTTGAGTCAGCTCCTCGACTATTTTCTCGGCAACCGCCGGAGGCTCTTCAATTGCGGTCATCGGGGCTGGCTCCCGAATAACTATGCCTTTGCTCTGCACGGAGGCCTTTTTCTGGTTTTTACTCTTCTTATCCTTCCGAGGAGCTCTCTGAGTACTACGGTCCTGACTAGTGCTCGCAATAAACTCCTCAGCAACAGGCCTTCGCCTGATTCGGCCCTTTAGCCCTTCATACATGCTGAGCAATAGTTCCAGGATTTCTCTTTTTCTCACCAGCTCCGCGGACTCGACCGAGCTCCTAGACATCAACGCCGAGATGTCGCTCTGAATTTCAACAGTCCGCTCTTCTACTTCTTCAAAAGTCAGAAGGCCGAACTCGGACAGAATCCGTTCATATTCCTTGTGGTGAACGCGAACACGGCTCATCTCGGCAGCTGTGGCTCGATACTTCATCTCGAAGTCTTTGGCCCTCTCATTGGCCTCGACCACCTTCTCCTCCACCGAGGCTATCTGCTTCTTCAGCTTCGGCACTACTTGCATCTCCAGACGGTTCTTCTCTCCGCGGAACCACTCAAGTGATTTCATTAACTTCTTTATTGTCTCGTGCAGCTCCGCGGTGTTCTAGACAGTTGGTAACAATCAAACAGAATTACTCTCAAACATATAAGAGTTGAATACAGTTCGGCAACACTCAATGAATTACGTAAATGAAAAGATTACACGAGTCCGAAAAGAGGAAATTGTATTTCACATGGCCAGAGTACAGCGGATTCAATTACATCATTCCTATCATTTCTACAAATTTACAAATTTAAATTTGCGGGGATCTACTGACCTCCCGCTCAATTGCCTCTGCTGCCTCGGGCAATTCTTCTTGCTGGCCTTCTTGCACTTCGGCATTTCCTCCTTCGGCCGTTATGACGGCCTCGGCTTCAGCGGGGACTTCGACTTCTACCGGAGGGAGGGGCTCGGTGTTTTGGGGGGCTGGAGCCAGTTCACCGCGGCTGAATGCCAGAGATTCTTCATCCTGGTCCACCACGCAGTTAGCAACTTCTGCGGCAGTCAGAAGCTGTCTCTTTCCCCCGAGCGCGTTCACCAGGGGCCACTCCGGAAGCTCCGCCAGCGCGGCGTAATAGGCCTTCTCCACCTCGGCCGCCGCCTCGGGATCATATCCGAATTCTGGACGATGGATGTCCACGTCCGGATACGCATCCTTCACCTCCTCCAGCACCATGGCCCGAGTGGCTTTGTCCCCTATGGCCACAAACCTTGTCTGGAAATCAAGGAATGTGCTGGAGTGTAGCAGCTTCTCGGCGAAGGCCCTCAACAAGGCCCCTTGCCCTCCAACCACGGCTGCCTCCCTCGCTTCCATCTCGGCCCGCAGTTGCATCAGCTCGCCGCGGAGGCCGTGATTCTCCGCTTCTATGCTGCGCAGGCGTGCCACCTCGGACTCCACCATGGCAGCCCTCTTGCGGGCCTGGGTCAAGTCGTAAGATAGCCTGTCATTTTTAGCACGAAGCTCTCGCGCCGTTGCAGCTAGCCCCTCCTTGGCCTCTATCTCATTCTTCAGGCCGACATCAATTATCCCTTTGGCCAGCCGAAGAATCTTCTCTGCATCCGCGCTGTCGAACCCCAGCATGCTGGGGATCACCTGCTCCCCCTGAAACAGTTAAAACACAACGAAACAGCGGGTTAGGCCTCTGATACACACCTCGTGTACGTTAAACTACTGATCAGCGTTCTTAGTATTACCTCGGTACTTGCCCCAACCCGGGGTCTTTTGGATGGTGCTTGCGGAGCCCCAGTAGGCTCCGGCCTCTTCTTTGATAACACCGGAGACCCCGCCGGCATCGCCCTCTCCTCCGACCCCGTTGACGGTCGAGCACTCTGTGGCGTCTTCTCTCGGGGAGTCACCTCGGTGGCTTTCCCCTTCTTCTTGGCCGCCGCCGACGCTGTAGGGCTTCCTGATGCTGGCTGCTTTCCGAAGCGTCCCACTGCATATATATATATATCTAGGGTCAGTTCTGCGCAAAAAGGCAAAATTGAGTAACAGGACAAAAGACCCCTACCCTCTTCGGCATCTCCGTTTCCTGAATAATATGGGCTAAGCCCAGCTTTCTCCAGTTCCTCCTCGGAACAGAGGGTTTGGAAAGTCCCCACTTGCAGGAATATGTGCCTCATTTCGGCCCCCGGATTCTCCACAGGAGCGGAATCCTGCACCTCGTCACTCCTCCACTTCGGGAGGGCTATTTTATTCCTAACAAACATGAACCTCTCCTTCCACCCCTCTACTTTGCTCGGGTTTTGAACCTTGAACCCTCCGCGGGCTCGAGGACTAAAGGAGTACCATCCCTTAGACTTCCCGAAGTTCTTAAGCTGGTAGAAAAACCTAAAAAGTTCTACCGTTGGTTCTACCCCGGCCATTTTACTAACTACAGTAAAACCTACCAATTGCCTCACCGCGTTCGGTGCTAACTGGCAGAGGGCAATGCCGTAGTATCTCAACAACTCTACGACTATACCCCACAACGGCAACCTCAACCCTACTCTAAGGGGGTCAATATATACGGTCATAAACCCCTGCGGTGGGCAACAGGCCCTATCCTCGGGAGTCGGAATTATGTACTCAAGGTCAAATGAAAGATAAAATGATGGGAGTTCCTTCTCGAGCTGCCCCCGCGACATCCGTAACCCTATGGAGGACACCTCAAGATCAACCGCCGGACATTCGTAAAACGATATCGTCCGGGTATTACACTCTACACCATCGACTCTCTCTATGGTTCTTATGGCATCCTTCTCCGGAAAGATATACGATATGGGGGGGACATCTAACGGAGTGTCCGCATCTCCAACTATTCTGACCGAGGCCGAAGAAGGGGCAGAAGATGAAGCAGATGAAGAGGATGACATACTTACTTGATTTGAATTCGAAAGGATGGAATTGAGAAATTTTTGATCTCTGATGAATCACAAACGCAAGGTTCCTCTTTTTCCCGCTTTCTATAACAGCTGAATCACAATGGAGAAGATGAAAAGTTACTGTGCAGTTATTCCTAATATAAATGCAGAAACCGACGGCTCTGATGCAGCCTATTCAAATTCGGTGCTGAGGATTCACGCGTGCTATTCACGCGCTTTACAGTTACCGAGGCGCGTGGGGAACAGCTGTCTTGGAACTCGCAGAGCGTGTCATTTCACGTTTCTCTCTCTCATTATGGCGCCGCCAATCACATCAACCTCACCCTTCCTCAGAAAGATTCAAAACTCATCTCGGTGTCCTCTTTACCTCGGCCATACAACCACACTCCGGTGTTCCTTTCATTTTGGCCAAACAAGTCGCTCCGGCGTACCTTCACCCCGGCCAGGTTGTTATAAACTCCCAATGCGTTTCTTGCTTCTGGGAAACTCGGTTTCTCGGCAAGTGCCCCGTGCACTTCGGCCCAGTTTGACTCCGCGTCTACAGACTGTTCCGCAAGGTCCCAAGGACGCGGACACACTCCGTCGCGACTAAACACTTCGGCCCAAATCGGCACCACGACCATTGACTGCTCCGCAGAGTCCCCGGTTTTCCTTCCGTACAGTTCCACCCCGGGGACAACCGAAGCTCCTCCCTCGCTCCGGCTGGGGGGGGGGCATCTGATAGGGATAACCCGATCAGCTCGGGTCGGGTCACCAACCTGGTCAGCTCAGGCTGGGATAACAGCGAGGCCCAGCATGCACAAACTTGAGCCCAGGCCCAGCAAGCGTGTCAGCAACACGCATTCTGTTTAGCGAATCAAATCCGTTCCATGAATCAAGGCCATGATCTTGTCCCAACTGCCATGCAGATTTGGTGGCCAAGATTATAGGGATTTAGTTAGGGTTTTGGTTTAGTAGTATAAATAGGTGAAAAGAACTCTGAATTAGGGTTCGCACTTTACATTCTGTAATACGTACTGTAAACTCAGCGTTCTAGTAAAGAGAAACACCTCGGCGATTGCCGTTTTCTGCCCGTGGACGTAGATCTCCGGATCGAACCACGTAATTCTTGTGTGTTCTTATATTTTTTACATAGATTACCGTTTAATTGTGCGGATACCGGATTGCGCTTTATCATACACCGAGTGTATTATAGAATTACCCTTAACTTTTTATAATAATAGTTAAATTTTACAACCTGCTACTTAAAGACCAAGTCACAAGTCACTGATTTATTAAAAAAAGAAAATTGTCTCCATTCTCCACCACTTGGCAGAGTCAGAAATGCTATGCCAAAATATTTGTGGCGTTAATTTATGGTGCCACTCAATTTTTTTCTCTTCGTCGTCTTTTACTTTTTAGCTTTTAAGTTCCTTCTAAATTAATAAATTATTAAACCTTCTATTTCCTTTCCTTAAAATACGTAGTCATTTTTTGTTTTTAACATGTAAAAAAAATTCTTTTAAAAGTTAGATTTCCAAATTATATTTCTTAATAAATAATTTAGAGAATTGAAAGAATTTCAAGTTATAAAAGAAATTTATTTGATTAATATGCATACTTTTGTAAAAATGTGATATTGCACCAAATAGTGTAGAAGATCCATATTCGCTACACAAAAATGATTTTTGTGATTTTTTTTAAACTACATATGTGGTCATCATTAATAATAACTTATTTGTGATCATTTGTTGAGACTCGTTTTAGACAACTTTTTTCGTCTCAATATACTATTTGCATTCGAGTTATTGAGACGACTACCTAGTGATGACATGGCAATTTTAACAAATGATGGTACTGTTCACGTTGGCATTAAAATTATACGTGCTCCTTTTTGCTAATTGATAAAGTAAGTGAACTCGCCTGTGCCACAGGCGAGTTCACTTCTCCCTGACACCACAACAATTATCTCGCCCCTGGCAGGGGCGAGATCAATTGGAATTTTTTTTTTTTTAATCTCGCCTATGCGAGAGGCGATTTCACGTATGGAGATCGTATAAAATACGTATACTCGCCTGTCCGAGAGGCGAGTTCATGTTTTTTTTTTTGTTTTTTTTTTTTTCTTTTTTTTCTTTTTTTTCGTGTACCTGAACTCGCCCATGGCAGGGGCGAGTTCAATTATTTCAGCTTTTGCCTACAGCATAATTTCCTGTATGGTTTTCACTAATTATTTTTGTGTATGGTTTTAACCAAGAGGACGAAAATATCGGTATTCGCGGAGATAAAGATCCTTCAATTTACGGAGATATCGATTAATATCGAAATATTGGCGTAATTTTCTGAAAAATATATTAAAAATTTAAAAAAATTATTTTGTGTGTATATATATATTAGCTAAAAAGGAATAATTTATTTTTTTAACTCGCATTCAACTTTTTCTTTATGTAAGATTAAGATTATCGTATAGTCAATGCAATAAATTCGATTAGTTAAAATTTATAATATTTAGTTTAATTATAAATATTTAAAATATCAATTAACTTTTTACGCAATTATTACAAATAACATGAAAGACAAAATCTAATATATTTTTTAGGTAAGACAAAACCTAATATATCAACGCAACTTTATGCAACTATTACAAATAGCTTGAAAACTACAAAATCTAATATTCATGACCAGTCCCAAATCTAGTTTTTTTTCTGTTTCGTTTTGCTCTCCCCCTCCGTTCCTCGATAGGGGCATCGGATTCCGTGTCCTGGGCTCGTTGTGATTGAACATCATCTTGGGTGCTAATATTTAAACTGAATGTTGGATGACCAGACGAAGATGATGTTTGACCTAAATATGGAATTGGCGACTTATGGAACTGTCCTGAATAACCACCCAAATTTGCATGTTGTGGATAAAGTGATTCAGGCGTCGTATAGTTGCCGACATCCAGGAGCGAAGTGAAGGACTGATCAAACCGCATTGAATCCCTATGAGGAGTGATAAAGTCTTGTTCGTTCACCATCGGTGGCACATAGTAGCCCGACTGCAAGTCCACACTATGATGCTCATGCACTGTAGAACGGGAAGACCCAGGGACATCGCCTGACACATCCCTAAATGGATGGGTACCACGCGAGGTGGTACCACTAGCTCGATGTCCGGAGTTAGCACGTGTAGATGTACTACGTCTCCTTCCTTGATGAGGGGCGCCATGTGGCATGGGCATCCCAGCCGCTTGTTGTTGTGCGGTCGGCCTTGGCTGATGGTAGGATGCACGATGATCATGAAAATTCTGTTGTGCTTCCTGGTATAACTCCTCAAATGATCTTCGGAATGGCTCTCTCATATAGTCCCGCTCTCCGATAGCTAGTTGATTTATTCTACCAAGAATTCTTTCCTGAAAATAAAGGTTACAAATTAACATATATGATTTGAATTTTAAATATTTAAGTGTGAAGTCAATAAGAAGTTGTTTACACACCAAGTTTTCGATGTATGCATGAGTTGACGGTTGAGATCCCTCTTGCACGCCTATTCCAGGAGTTATCAACCTACGGGTGATCTCTTGGTACCAACCCATATAGCCAGCGTCCACTTCGTCACCTTGTGCCCCGATCTGGGGAGCGGTCACAATATACTGAGCTATTGTGTTCCAACGCTCCACATACTGTGCATGTGTCTCAAGCCAATTTTGACTTGAACGTCCGCGTCGATCTGTTCTTCCATGTAAATTTCTGTGTTCAGCTAAAATCGACGTAGGGATTGATTGTCGCATACCGAATTGTCAGAACACCCGGTCAGGATAATACAACTCGACAATGTAGTGATGGATAAGTGGACATTTCGATATCCATGAGTACGTCACGTTAATGAGATTGTCATCAAGATATGATTGGACTGTCTGTGGGATTGGTTCATAGGGTCTCCAAATAAACTGTAAATTTACATAAACTTAACGTTAAATTATTGCATCAGTTATAGTTTAGGGTTATATAGAAGAAAGGGAAGATTATACCTCCTCCGAGGTTTGTCTATCCAAGTACTCTCGGATAGTCTTCACGTTGCTGTTAAGACTGTGCGTGAAAGTGTGATATTGCAACCATTCAGCTCCATAGGGTGTAATAGGGAGCTCACCGTCCACACCATGGATTGGGCCTAAGTCGAATCGTCTCCCCACATTTCTGGGGCTCAGAAATGTTATACGCGTCCATGCCCAAATCTGAACAATATATCGTAACATAATTGTAAGTATATAATGCAATAAATAGGATCTTACAATGCAAATATAAAAAGAAGTTTACGATGTACCTGAGGTAACTGCATTGCCCCTCCGATGGACTTTCTATCTCTTCGTGCTGCACAACACAATTGGTGGTACAGAAATCCAAGTACAGCACTTCCCCAACTATATTCATCGCATTTCGAGAGATCTTCCATTTCTACCAGGTATTGTAATGATCCCATATTTCCTGACGTGTCGGGACACATAATGGATCCCAAAAGAATCAATGCTATGCCACGCGAGTACTGCTCAACTTCGCTGTCCTCCGTTTCATCGTCAACTGGGTTATCCCTCAGATGTCGTCCAAGGGCGGTCAATGAGAATCTAGAGCCCACAATTTCATTATTGTCTGGACTCCAACCTAATAGAGCCTCGCATCTACCTCTCCAATATTCAGACGTGGAGTCTGTAACTTCGTTAATCACCGGTCTTCCATCCACCCTCAGTCCCCAAATAAAGGCTACATCCTGTAGTGTGACAGTGGCCTCCCCAACTCTAAAGTGAAATGTGTCTCCGGCCTCCATCGTTCCACCAAGGCTGTTGATTGGCATCCACTCCGACTGCAATCAACATTTTGTGCTTGTACTTAGTGTACAAATGCGTTCCATCAACGCTGATGACCTTCCGACATTGTCGGAATCCTTCAATGCACGACCTAAACGCCCAGAAAACGTACTTAAGCATCTTAACTCCAGGAGCTCTCTTATCCACGTGACGCCACTTAACCACAGTGCCAGGGTTCCACTTTTGTATTGCCCTAAAAAATTTCGGTAATTTAACAACAGAGCTCTCCCACGTTCCGTACACATTCTCTCTTGCACGTTTCAAACTGTGCCAAGCTTTATGGTACGAGATTTCGTATTGATACCTATCTCTGACTTGTTGTTGTACCAACTTCACCTCGTATCCTGGGTCTATCTGTACCATCCCTGTGAGCAACACAGCGATCATGTTTTTACACAAGTTATGATGGTCAACAGACACGGCATTCATAAGACATGAATGATCGCCCGACATCTTGGTAATCACCCACATATTGATCTTGTTCTTCCAGACAGCTCGCAAACCCCACTCACAGCAATTGTGCTCCCCGCATCTCTTGCACCTGACCTTCCATAAATCTGGCGTACTTTCGACAACTACATATTCCCGACGTGCAATGCGGACGGAAAAATCTTTCACAGCTGATTGAAGATTCTTCTTATCAGTGAATACCATGCCCTTGATCAGTTTTCCCTCGTTTGCGTCATACAGTCTACTCTTCTTTGGCCTGTCATACGAATCTACCAATATCTCTGGACAGGATGAGTTGAAAAATGGAATGACCGGTTGCGTTATCTAGCGTGCTTCGCCAGCTACTTCCGAAGTATGGCCCCCCACTGATGCGTCATTGGCCGTTTGATTATACAGACCATTGAGGTCCTCAACATTCACATCATCTGGTTCATCGTCACTATCTGAATCACTATTAGTTGAATCACCATCTTCAATTTGATTAGGACCAAAACTGTCAACTAAGGGATCAATTGCATCATCCCCGAACAACTCCGCCTCAGTGTCACTGCTATCGACTTCTTGAGTTTCAGGGTTAATAGGAATTGTAGTAGAAGGGCCTTGTGTAGGGAAAAGAAGACTAGTTGGACTATCACCACTTAGATATGCCGCATATTGGTGATAGTCATCCGTCAATGGTACATTTTGTTCGGTGAACGTCTGCAGTAGAACACTTTCCACGTGAAAGTGAACGAAACGATTTCCGACATCCGGATCAAAGAAGAACCACAGATCGTCGTCACTATTGATCGGTATTAATTGTAAAATATTATCCTCACAAAAGGCTGCACATACTTTCAATATATGTCGTTCAGCATCAATTTGCAACATTTGGTATAACAGCGAAATTAGGCCAGGGTAGCCAATTGAACGATACACCCTGCGCCCACCAATAGGTGGTCCTTCAGCACCACTTCCACGGTGCACGATTATTCCCACCTTTTCTGATGGCGTCATTTTCTTCAAATTTAAGCATTTTAGCGTAAATAGAGTTAACTTAGTTTGAAACATGTAATTGTAATAACAAACCAAAAAATAAAATGTGGAAGCATAAATATCTTTATACTAAAGTTAATAATAATAATAATAATAATAATAATAATAATAATAATAATAATAATAATAATAATAATAATAATTAAATTAATAATAATAATAATAATAATAATAATAAGTATAATATTTATAGAAAAAATAACGTTAATAATAATAATAATAATAATAATAATAATAATAATAATAATAATAATAATAATAATAATAATAATAATAATAATAATAATAATAATAATAATAATAATAATAATAATAATAATAATAACAACAACAACAATAATAATAATTATATTATTTTTCTAGAAAAAATAACGTTAAAAAAATAATAATAATAACAATAATAATAAAAATAATAATATGTTTAAATAAATAAAATTACCAATTTTAATATTGATAATTATAATAAGGATAATAATAAGTATAATATTTCTAAAAAAATGATAAAAATAATAAAAATAATAATAACAATAATAATAATAATAATAATAATAATAATAATAATAATAATAATAATAATAATAATAATAATAATAATAATAATAATAATAATAATAATAATAATAATAATAATAATAATAATAATAATAATAATAATAATAATAATAATAATAATAATTTTAATAATAATAATTTTAATAAAACTATAAAAATAAAATACCAATAATAATAATAACATTGATACTAATATTGATAATCATAATAAGAATATTAATAAGTATATTATTTTTCTAGAAAAAATAACGTTAATAATAATAATAATAATAATAATAATAATAATAATAATAATAATAATAATAATAATAATAATAATAATAATAATAATAATAATAATAATAATAATAATAATAATAATAATAATAATAATAATAATAATAATAATAATAATAATAATAATATGTATAAATAAATAAAATAACCAAAATGTCACTAACACAAACCTAAACATGTGTAACTAAATAGCACATCAGAAATAAACATGACAAGATAAACAATAGTAACGTTACTAAGAGCAACAATAAAATATATGATTCGTCAACTTCACATATATAAAAGTTGAACATGATTCTTTATACTGAATATTCATCGGATAAAATAAATAGAATTACATATGTAATTTTGATACCTTAATGAAGTTTGAAACTAGTTGTATTTCTAATCCTTTTTCCGGGCCAAACGAGATGGAGCACCGCGACCACTGATTTTTTGGAACCGAATTTTCGACAACCTTCAAAAATATTATACAATAATTACAAAACGATTTCCACCGATATACCAAACGAAATAAAAAATTTACATTATGGAAAGCGTCTAAATATAAAAATTTGTACCTTAACAAATAATCTTCAATTTATTTGAAGTCATATGCACAAAAATTGTGCAGCTTAGTGAAAGATAAAGAAGAAGAAAAAATTTGCAGAGATAATTTTTGGATTGCACTTCATTCTGTGAGGAGAGTGTATGGAATGAGAAATGAGGTAAGAGAAGAAGGGGTTGAGCTGATATATAAACTATTTCGTTCAAAATTTACTACAAAATTAGTCAATGTGATGTAGACAATACACTGCAATCACCCCACCCACCACCACTTCCCTCGGCTGCACCCCTGCACCCTCTGCAACCACTGCCCTCGGCTGCACCCCTGCACCCTCTGCAACCACTGCCCTCCTCTACTGCCGCTGCATGCATGTGAAGGGTGAAATAATTGAACTCGCCCCTGCCATGGGCGAGTTCAGGTACACGGAAAAAAAAAAAATGAACTCGCCTCTCGGACAGGCGAGTATACGTATTTTATACGGTCTCCATACGTGAAATCGCCTTTCGCATAGGCGAGATTAAAAAAAAAAAATAATAATAAATTCCAATTGATCTCGCCCCCGGCAGGGGCGAGATCACTGTTGTGGTGTCAGGGAGAAGTGACACAGGCGAGTTCACTTACTTTATCAATTGGCAAAAAAGAGCACGTATAATTTTAATGCCAACGTGAACAGTACCATCATTTGTTAAAATTGCCTGATGACATGTTGTCTCTAATGACAAGGTTATGATAAATACTCAATATTTGGGATTATTTTTTATTGTTTCAAAATGTCATTTTTGTTATAGTGGTTGAAGATATTATTAACAAAAACTTGTAAAAATGAATGCGTTTTCATAGTTTCTTATAGAAGATCCATATTGAAAAATATTATTATCAACAAAAATTTGTAAAATTGAATGCATTTAGTTTCTTCAAAATAAATGGGGCCTTGATTTTTTAATTTAATATCTTGTTCCATAAAAAGGCCTCAATAATTTTTATACCCATAATTTTTTTATTATTAAACACTATTATGTTGCAACTAAAAATTAACTCATATTTCATTAACTTTTATGTAATTAAACCCCTGAAATTATAAATACATTATGTTATAAGAAGTTTTCATCTTAATTGAATAAATTTAGTTTTATTATTTTGACATTCTTTTATTAGAAATTGATAGGTGTTATTATTTTATCTTTTAAGGATTTACAATTAAGACAACAAAAAATTAGAAGAAAATAGATGCTAAAAGAAATAGAATAGTGGCTTTTTGTTTGCTTTATTTAATGAAAATAAGACAAAACACAGTAGGGATGAAAAGGAAAATGAGGGACAAAGAAACAGAAATAGAATATGATGGAACCAAAATTTAACAAAAATAAGATAAAACATATTTTGGTTAAAATATGTTATAGGGATGAAAAAAGTTTGTGTATTATTTGAGGTTGATTTTACGTCGCTAGAATTACATTAATTAATTTAATCACTTTTTTATTAAGGATGAATCAATATTTTGTGTATCAACTTTATTTTACTAAATTCTCGAACTTTAAGACATGTAATTTAATTTTTTATTAAGGGGGAACGAAAATATTGTAAATTTATTTTATATTACTAAATCCTCAAAATTTTAAGATATATAATTAATTTCAAGTAATTTTTAATTTACAAAATAATTTATTGTTGAATTACTATAATTTTCAAATATTTAAAAGTAGAGATGTCAATAAAGGTCGGCCCGGTCCAACCCGGCCCAAACCCTAAAAAGCCCTGGCCCTAAAGGATTAGGGCTAAAAGCTCTTATGTTATATGGGTCTTGAAAATGCAGACCCAGCCCTAACCCCACAGGACTAGGGTCGGGCCAGGGCCAGGGCCAAGCCCTATAAGCTCATTTCTTTTTCTTTTTTGTTGTCTTTGCCTCAAACATGCACTAAAATAAAAAAATTTAAGTTTCAAATAAAAAAAAAAAGAGATAATTAAAACATTCTAAAATAGCATCGCAATTCCTAAATATTAACATGATAAAAAAAATAAAAAATAAAAACGTAATTTAAGTAACGAATATGGCTTCGTCAAAACATTAGCAAAAACGATAAAATTTATCACTGATAATAATATCTAACAAGTAATTATGTTTCTCATTTCATCATCTTCAGTCGCAACATTTGATTCTCTCCTCCAAAAAGGCCACGCCTATCAACATGTGTTCTTTTAAACAAAATCCTGGATTTATTTAAGTAATTATGTGATATAAATAATATATATAATATATAATATAAAATTACAAATATAAGGCCCTCAGGGTCAGCCCTACCCTAGCCTGGCCCAAGTCCTAGTAGGTCCGGTCTAAAAGTCCTAAAGCTATAAGGACCTATAAAATTAAGGTTCAACCCTTATATTTTTAGGGCTGGGTCAAGGCCGGGCCAGTTTTGACATTTCTATTTAAAAATGATTCAACTAATCAAAATAAAATTTAATTTCAAACTCAAAATATTAATAGTCCATAACTCAAAACCCAATGCCCAAGTCTACAACTCAAAATATTAAAAGTTCACATTATTATTACATGTCATTAATCTTGTCATTAATCTATTAATCTGTTATAGTAGGTAAAAATTTCAGGTCCTCCGGTACCTCGATATACCATAGAATTCCTCCCTCTTTTATTATTGTGCAAGCTCCCTCAGCCCAAATTATATTCTGGTTATAATAAAGCATGATTAAAGCGTTTTGGGTGTTATAGTAATCATCATTCTCTGCATTAAATAGTTAATCAAAAAATATCTAGAACTTTTTTATTTCTCCACGTTGAATAGTTAATTACGAATTTTCGTTAAATTTTGTGATTAGTTTAATTTATTCTATAGATAAACAGGAGTTCGATTTCCTGTTACACCTATCGATTGCATTTTTATTACACTATTTTTAATACCACTACACATGTTACTTAATGATATCATGTACATGTGGCGCTGGTGAATATTATCGAACATAAAAAGAAAATACAATAATATAACTTGTGATCGAAATGAGTTCATCTATTTCAAATGGTGTATCATCTTCTATTCAATTATTATTATGTATGACACATATACAAAATGATATTAGGTTGATATTACCAATAAACATATATTATATGTTAATAATGGTCGAATGGAAATTTTTATGGGACGCAAAAAGTGCGACCCACAATTTGGACTACAAACTTAATTTAATATGGAGAATTTAATGTCCATATTGTTTTCCTTACAATCTCAAAGGAATCTCACCAAAAAATTCCTCCGAATGCTTAATTGTCTGAAAAAGATAGTGGATAACATATACTATTCCTATTTAAAAAGTAATAATAATACATCTCTTGTTATGCAAGTAACAACCATGAAATCCAACTAACTCTTTAATGCACTGCAACTGGATATATCTATATATTTAATTCACGATATACATTTTAAAGTCTTTTAAAGTATTAATGTTTGTTCCAAATGGTCCTTAAAGTATTATTTTGTTTTAGTTAGTTCTTGAAGTTCTAAATTTTAGATTCAATTAGTCCTTCAAGTATTTTTTATTTCAATTGGTCCATTATGTTCTAAAATTATTTCAATTGATCCTTAAATCATTCCAGAAGTCTAACTTAAGGCCCCTAGAAGAAAAATACATAAAACATGTGCAATTACTGATTAAATTTTAAATGATATTAGAACATATCTTTTATTAAATAAATATTGTATATTTTTTCATTATGATACTTTTACTCCCAGACGAAAGTGAATTATATTAGAATATGAATTTGAACGAAAGTTCGAGATTATAATTTTTCAACTTCATCCTAACTTTGAGAAATACTTTATGCTACTTTAATTTTAGTTAGAAACGTGCTAATTTGATCTAAATGTTTTGAACTGTGTTTATCTTAAATTTAAAGTCCTCTCGTTGTTAATATCCAATTATACTTTCAATATAGACATATTTCAAAATATATAGATCAAATTAACACGTTTCTAATTAAAATTAAAATATCACAAAATATTTGTCAAAGTTTAGATGAAACTGTTAGAATTTTGAGATTGTATGAGTATTGTTGTCTAATTCATTGGTGATGCAGCAAAAAATTATAGTACAAACTCTAAGCAATCAAAGGTGGCGTAGGAGTCTTATGGGCTACGTTATGCCCTAAAATCAGAAGTTGGGCTTAAAAGTGCCCAAAAACCATCTGTGAGCCCAAAAAGCTCCTGTGCTTTTCTCTACCTTATCACTATATTGGCTCTATAAATGTAAAATTAAAAGTTAATATTTTTAATTGCATCTATACACCACTGTAATAATGTATAAATGGTAGAATTTATGAGGATCTTTCTATTAACTCATTTACCCGCACAATATAGGAAGCCACCATCCACATTGGCATTCCATTCAAAATTGATGCTTAATTTTCTTGTTATACAGTGATACATAGTACAACGATATGGGTGATTTTGTGGTGGTATCATTAAAGGATAAAAATAATATTATATATAATTTAGTGGGTCTCTTGTATTATTTTTCCTTCGTTTCAAAAAAAAATGTTGTTTTAACTATTTTATTTAGAAATTAAGAATGAGTAAATATGGTAAATATATCTATACAAAATCCCTTTAATTAGAAATAGTTTTTATGAAGTAACGAAATAGTCAATTAAATAAAGTAAGTTATTTAGAATAAAATTGGAAGTATTATAGTTTTTTTTGCTAAAATGACACTTATTTTTTTGAAAAAAAATATTTTATCTAAAATGACACTTATTTTGAAGCGGAGAGAGGATTAATTATTTTTTCTTTATTTAACGGGCACACCATTAATAGGATGCTTAAATTCTTATTTATTTATTTATTATTATTATTGTGCATTGAATACCATACTTAATTTTTAGCATACCAAATTTGTCACAGTACCGATACATATTGTTACTCGTTTATATACCGTTAGAAATTTGGGACAGAATTTTGGTAGACTTAATATTTATGAAATACCGATTATCAAAAAATTATTACTGAAATATTTCGGTATTATGGTACAACAAATACAAATTTTTTTTCGTCTACCATTATTATATCGAAAATATGATACACCCAAATTTTGAATTTTCAGTAATTTTTCTGTTCTGCATTTCGATATTTTTTCACATCTCGAAATCAAATATTATAAAAAAAAAATTAAAAAAAAAATACTAGGAAAACAAAAGAAAGTAATCTGGAGAATAAAAAATGAAAAGAAAGGTGATAGAAAAAGAAAACATAAAGAGGAGATAGGTTGATTTTTTTCCACAGGCGCATTTCTTTTTTTAAATTGAAGTTGTTTTTATTAAAGGAAGAGAATGTAATTAATGAGGATCTCAAAAAGTGTTAGCGGAACTTGTGATTTTTTTATGGGGAAGATAATTATGTATTATGATATTTTAGCATGTCACATTGTTTTCAAATTTAAAAATGATTAAGTGGTCAAGATTTAATATTATCTATATATATATAAAAGTAGAATGGAGGACTTTTATGTCATTTTACTTTTCCCGCCTAAAAGTTTTAACATTAATTTAGTAAGATTTGTCAAATTTTGGTAAGTAATAATTTTCTTTTTTATTTTGTAAAATGCAAATAACTTTTTTTTTTTTTTTTAATCCCTTTTTTATACATAATATATCAAATTATTCATCTTTTCACGATCTTCAATTTGATATCCATATCACATATATTAGATTTAAAAATAAATTATTTATTGGTTAATTATTTTGGTTAGATTCCGGTTAGTTGAGTTCATTTAAACTACAAGAAAGTTATTTATTTCATATAACATGTATTTCTAATATATTTTCTTTAACTAAATTACGCCTGGAATAGAAATCATTTGTTTAAATAATGAAACTCTTATTTTATTAAGTTAAAGGTAAAAAAATAATATTTTACAAACAATTTATTAAATAATTACTTACATCTACTAATATACTCCCTCTGTTTCTTTTTAATTGCTTTTTAGAAAGAAAAAAAAAATGAAAGAATTAAGAATTAATTTCTCTTTTCTGAATATATTCCCCCTTATCTCCTTTCCCTCTCACATCTATCTCAAATCTAGGTTGAAAAGTAAGAAATATTTCAGGATTGACAGAGGGCAAAATTGAGAGAAATTGTAAAAAAAAAAAAAAAAAAAAAAAAAAAAAAAGCTAAAAGATCAATTAATTCGAAAAATCATTAAGAAGCTAAAAGATCAAATAAAAAAGAACGGAAGGAGTATATTTTTTATAAGAACAATGTTTGTTTCACGGAATACGGGAGCTTAGAGCCAATGCATATTTATATATCTCATAATTATTATTCAGGTTATTCTTTTATTACTAATTCTTATTTTTGTAATATGTATTTTGTACGTTAAAATTATTTCGTTAAGTAGGTTACACTTTACAACCTAAATCATGACATTTGTTACATCTTTCAATCTTTTTTTAGTTTTTTTTTTTACGTGACTAACCTCAACTATATTTTTTTTTTTACACTTATTAATCTATAAAATATTTTGTCGCATTAACTAAATTAGTTTTTTCATTAATCAATTTTATGTTTAGATAGATATAATATTTGCATTATAAATATAAAATTTATTTGAGTAAATTACAATACCAAATAAAATATAAACATATTTAAGTATTTTTTAGAATTCACACACTTTAAATAGTAAGTCTTGTGTGTGAACGGTCACACGTATGACGAAATACACTTTTATAGAAAACATTGATACTTTTACAGGAAAATGTGATTACTTTTACAGGAAAAAGTGACATTTTTACTACATTGATACTTTTACAGATAAAGACGATACTTTTGCTACAAAAAGTGATACTTTTTTTGTTCAAAAATGGTGATACTTTTACAGATAAACGTGATACTTTTACCACAAAAAGTGATACTTTTTTTCGTCACACAGTGTGACGGTCACATATGAGTTTTTGCCCACTTTAAATTGTTATTCAAATTATGAATAACTTTTGAATTCTATTTTGTTAATGTTATGATTTATTTAGATATATTTTAGGTATATCTGATATCATCAAGTAAAATATTATAAGCTGCAAATGATAATCTAATTTTAGAAGTGAACAAGTAAATATTCATAGTTAAAACTTGAAAGTTTATGTAGATATATTGCAAAATCTACACATATATAAAAGTTATAAGAAAGTTAAGATTGTAAATTGCATATTCTACCATTATATTTGTGTTATTTATGGTAATTTGTACAAATGCGAACTTTTGATTTTTTTTCCTTCTTTCTAAAGAAGTATTTTCCCCAAATTTTAAATACAAACAGTATTTTGTACCCATAACCATTTTTTACATATTATATATTAAATTAATTATCCTTTCATGATCTAATTTAACATACATGTACATACCATATATATAAAAGTGTGATATTTAATAAAATAAAAGATAATTTGATATTGATTGGTTATTTGGTTAGATCTCAATACGTATTGTGCATGTTTATTGGTGTCAAAATTAGGCTGTAAGAATTAGTTAAATATTTTTTATTAAAAAAAAAATCTATTTTTTATAAATACTTTAATTAATTAATTTATTGTATGTATCTTTCTATCTTAATTGTATTCAGTAAATTAATCTATGTATATATATTTATATACATATAAACATGCATTTTTATCTAATTAAATACAATAGAGCAAAATCCGTAATAAAGAAAATTATTATCCCCTCCAATTGCAAGTTGGACATTTTCAAGTGTATTATTCATCTATTTGTCTCTAAAGAGTTGCTGTTGTACTATCACCATTCTGTCACTTTGTTTCTTTCTCAACAACTCTTTTTTTAAAAGTAATGAAATTAATAATTTTTTCACCTACATTAAGTTGAAGTAAGTTTTGACTTTTTATTGTGGATTCGACTATTTATAATGGGAATTAAATTATAAAAAATGAATCAATTGACTATTTTTAACAATAACAAATATAAAATTATTTAAAAGAAAAATATAATTTTCTTATAAATTATTCAATTTATTTTTTATTATCTTATAATTATTATTTTAATAAGTAGGCATGTTATTATATTTATGTTTATTTTAACATATGTAATTAATGAGATTATTTGTGGTTATTCGTTTAGGTTAAGAAGGATACAGACTGCCTACAGTAACATTTGAGGTAAAAAAATAATTTTTATGTATTTTAATTGTCATATTTAATATTTATTTTAATTTTTATTTCGTAATAATAACTTTTTTTAATAAATAATAAGTATATATTCAATCCATAAATTTCACGTGAGAAACGGATGTTTATGCCATTTAAAATTTTACTATATGATAATTCAAGATTTTGAATTAATTATTTTATCGAATGTACAAGGTTCACATTTTAAAAAGTAACATCATATAGTATTTAATTTTGTTAAAATACACTATAATATTAACATACTTCCGTGCATCGCACGGGAGTAACACTAGTAACATCTAATGGCTAAAACAAGATAGTGGTATCTATATCACCGTGTAGAGGTGCCCAACCGGTTTCGAGAACTGGGAACCGGCCCGGTTCGAATCGACGGTCCACAATTCCAGAACCGTTGACTCGGTTCCGATTCAGAACCGTAACCGCCATATATACAGTTCAGTTTCGTTTCGAGTATAATGAAACTGTGGAACCGCCGGTTCCGTCCTATTTTATATTTATTTTTTTAATTTGAACAGGGTCACGAGGACGGCGGAGATGAAGTGTCCATTTGAAATGGACGACTGTGATTTAGTGGTCGTTGAGATATACCAGTAGTCCGAAACCGCCGATTCCCGCGCCAGTTTTTTTCTTAAAGAAAGTCGAATGCCCAGGATCATTTCAACGACCATACTCAACTGGTAGTTAAACATTGAGTCTGCGGCAGTACTTAAGTGGGGGGTTATGGATTTTTTTTTTAGTTTTCTCGCATCAAATTCACCTATAAATACATCCTAATTCACCCCAATTCCTCACACCTTCTCTCAATCTCCCTATATTCTCAATCTATCCCAAATTTTAGTGTCAAATCAATCTCAATTTTTTAGTGTTCAATTATTCTTCAATATCTCTCAATTCTGATCTAGCTCTTTCAATTAAAAAAATGGCAAGTTGAAGAGGTGTATCTTCAAGCTCTTCATTTCGCAACCAAGCGACAAAGGCAAGGCCTAATGCCCGACTTCAAACTCAATGATGATGATGTTGACCTAGACAACATTTCAATTAATTTGGATTAGGGATGTCAATGGGGCGGGTATGGGGCGAGTTTGGCTTTTCCCAAGACCTGCCTCGCATGGAAAGAATTAGATTTGTAACCCGCTTCGACCCGCCTTCTCAGAAAATCCGTCCCGTAAAAAATCTATTAACGAAAACAACTAAACAAGTTCTCAAACTAAATCAAACACAGTAAAACAATAAAAATGTCAATATATTGGTAGTAAGAAATAGTAGTAAGTGCAATATTACTATAATAAATAATAAATATAAAAAATATTAATATAAATAATATATACGAGGTTTAGCAAAATCCACAACCCCATTCAAACTCGATAATACCCGTTTGACCGGGTTTGAACCCCCCTGTAACGACCTGAAATTCTAGTTGCATCATCTTATTTGACTTATGTGAAACTATATGACTTGCATTATTTTTGTGTGCATTTTTACTTGTTTTAGTTATTTTTTTACACTTGCATAAATTATCATGTTTCATAATTAATAGTATGAATGGGTCGGAAAAACGGGAGTTTAATTAGATAACACTTAGACACTATATTACTCAATGATATTGGAGAAACCTATATTTTTATGGTAAGCCCACTCCATAGGATTGCTAACCTAAAAACCAACGGCCGAAAACCATGATTTTATGCCCATAATATTGCCAAAAACCAATGGCTAAGTTCCACGGTTTTATGCCCACAATACAGCCCAAAATAAATGGCTAATTTCCATGGTTTTACGCCCACTATATTGCCCAAAACCGGCAGCCGATACCACGATTTCATTCCCACGGTTTTGTACTTGGTATGGCTATAACTAGAGGTGTGTGGGAGCTTTCATTCCATCATCTCCTCCCACCAAAACATAGTTTGAAAGTTTCATTTCTTCTGCCACAAAGCATAGCTGGTAAGTCTTCCATCTTTACCTCTCAAATGTTCCATCTCCAGCCACCAAAATCCGACGAAATCGCCGAAAAATTGACCCGGCATCTTTTTAGGCTCGTCGGATCAGCTACTCCCCCACTTTAATTTTTGTCCCTTTATCAAAACTCATATTTTCTTGTACAATATGATAGGGCTTAGCGAGAGAATTTCGGAAAAGTTTTCAGAATCGCAATCGGAGCTCTAGAACTTCGGTTATGGCCGGTCAAAGTTTAGGCGAAACTCATATAAACCGAACCACTTTCAAGGAGTCATAACTTTCTTTTTCGAACTCCGATTTTGTTGTGGCTAGTCATTGTAGAAAGCTCCTGACGAGAGCTTTCCATAGCCATATTCCAATTGAAATTGCGACGATCGAGTCAGAAGAAAAGACTGGTCAAAATTGCTGCAGAAGTTCATATAACATCTTTTGAAAATTAGATATTCTTTATGGGCTACAATACAATTTTTGAGTTTTTCAATTCTGCCCCTAGTCAAAGTCAGTCTTTTTGAAAGTCATACAATCCATGTATTTACGAAAATGCCACTGCCCTTTTTACAAAATTGCCACTCTTTTTCTAGAAATTACAACAATGCCACTAGACTTTCATGGTGTCATAAAATGCTCGTTTTTAACCCGATTCGCCTCAAACCAATTGCCAAATAACCCCAATTTCCAAAATCTACACATTTACATAGAAATATGGATCTGAAATATTTTATAAAATTACAAAATGGTCCCTCAACTTTTACAAAATTACAAATTTTGCCTCAAATCTGCAAGTTATGTTTAAAGCCTAGGACCCACCTATGCTAAGACAAATATTCTATATTGTAGGACTAGAAGAAGTTGAAGCAGAAGAGGACTCCTATCTAGAGAAGGACTATACGACCAACTAGCCGTACACACTTCTAGGTGGGGAATCTCTATGTGGCTATTTTATGTTGTCTACTTGTTTTCATGCAAATTATTGTTATAATGGATTTTACATGGATGTTGTTTACGCCTATGTTTATGTGACAAGTATGTGAACTTTATGTGTAACTTGTGTGAAATTTATGTAAAGTTATGGGTAAAATCATATTATGTGTACTGTATACGGGTAATATCATACTAGCTATGTTAGGACTGCGGGTAACACCGTACAAATCCTCGGGTCGCTCCCGAATATGCTATGCTTTCAAAAATCTTACGTGTAAAATCGTACATGCTACGCTTTTCAAAAATCTTACGGGTAAAACCGTATATGCTATGTTTTTCAAAAACTTTTCGGGTAAAACCATACATGCTATGCTTTTCAAAAATCTTACGGGTAAAATCGTACATGCTATGCTTTTCAAAAAATTTACGGGTAAAACCGTACATGCTACGCTTTTCAAAAATCTTACAAGTAACACCGTACATGCTATGCTTTTCAAAAACCTTACGGGTAACACCGCACATGTTATGCTTTTAAAAAACCTTACGGGTAAAATCGTACACAATTATTGATACACGTTAATTATGCTTGTAATTAGGTCGAGTTATGATACTATTTTAGAGGAATTATGTGCATAGATGGTCAAGAATTGGATGAAATATTATATAAGTGATCAATTAACGTACTCAGCTTACTTTAAGGTGTTTTTTAGCATTTCCAGGATAAAAAGTTGTGATTTACGACTACCGGACAAGAAAACAAGTTGGAAAAGAGTAAAAACCGGCCCAAAATAGTGAAAACCAGTGGAAATCGGTCCGAACCGTTCAAGAACCGGTCCAAACCGGTCCAGATCGGCCTGAACCGATCCAGGAGCAGAATGGAGCAAGAACCAACATGGCCGTGTCACATAAGCAACACGGCCGTGTCAAAAGTGGTGCATAATGTTCAAAACAGCTCTGGAACAGAACACGGCCGCGTCACAAGTGCAACACGGCCGTGTCAAAGTGTTGCTGGAAAAGGGAGTATTGCAAAGCAACACGGCCGTGTCACTTGATCAACACGGCCGTGTCAAAAAGGCTGGCGATATTAAAAATCCTGTTTTAATAGGGGATTTGATTTCCTAATAGGATTTGGATCTTATCTTCTCAAGGATTCGTTCCCAACTCTATAAAAAGGACCCAAGCTCTAGAGATTATGAATCATCAAGAACATCAATTACATCATTCCACCTAGAAAAAGTCTTGGAGGACAAAGAAGACAAAGATCATCGAGACGGAGTCATCCGGGTTTAATTATTATTTTCTTAGTTTTATCTTTTACAATGTTTTCCTTAGAATCTTGTATTGGATTATTGCTAGGCATGAGTAGCTAAGCTATTCGTGTCCTAGGGCTAGAAAGTAGGGGTTATTATGACAATGTTTTTATTTATGGTTTAATTTATTAATTCCGTTCTTTACGTGTTTTATCTCTATGTTTGTGCGTAAAACTGAATTTAGCTTGATCACCTAGATTTAGTAATTTAGTTTAGCAATTCCGCTTCGAGAGGAGGGAATCGTTATCAGACTTAGAACATAGAGCGCAGTTGTCTATGACTGTGTAGGCCGTGGCTTAGGATCGTTTGGGAGTTATTAGGTTTAATTGACTCGAGAGGGTAATTAGCTTAATTAATCAACGGTTTAATCGCTTCGAGAGAAGGGTTAGATTATTGTTGTGCCGTCTAATAAACACTAGAATTGGTAAATCAATAGGTTAATCATATTCAACATTGAAGTAATATCCTGAAATTGAAGCCCTGGGATACCTATTCTCCTTGATTGTTAGTTCTTTGTGTCCTAAGTTTGAAGTCATATTTAATTGAGTACTTTAATTAGTAAAATCAACCTTTTGCAATTTAGTATCTAGTTAGGATAATCCTATAATATTGAGGTATCGAACTACCTAAAACTATTCCTTGTGGGATCGACCTTGATAATCGTTACTACATCTACATCCGTACACTTGCGGAACACTAGGTTAGAAACCGACGTGTCAAGTTTTTTGGCGCCGTTGCCCGAGAATAGGATTTAGCGCTTAGTTTTTATCTTACAAAATAGGAGGAAACTAGACTAGATTTTATTTTTTCGTAATTTTAATTTTAATTTCCGTTTTTATTTTTTGGTTAATTTTAGTGTTACGTGGTAGTTCTTGTTTTTGGTGTTTACAGGCTTCGCATGCACACCAGATCAAAAGGGAAAGAAACCCTTCTTCCTTTCGATCCAGAAATTGAAGCGACAGCTCGAAGACACCGAACTAGAAGGAATTTCGCATCTGAGATGGAGAACCCACCACAACATTCGAATCAGGATGACACACTTAACAGAGTACTGACAGCTCTGGACACGTTTGGATGATCGAGTCACGAATATACAGCAGCAGCTACCTCCACAAGGGTCACAACTACAACAGCAGTACGGCCCAATTCAGATAGACCCAGCTGCAGGCGATGAAGATGACACTCCTATTAGTGACTGCTTGAAGCCCAGTCCAAATCAGCAGGCAGGAGGAGTACAACCTCCACCACTCAATGCCAACAATTTTGAGCTGAAGCCTGCACTAATTAACATAGTGCATCAAAACCAGTATGGGGGAAGTGCTTTGGAGGATCCGAATGTACATTTGATCAAGTTTCGCAGACTGGCTGACACAATCAAGATCAATCATGGGCCGCACGAGCAGGTCAAGATGAGACTGTTCCCTTTCTCACTGAAGGACAGAGCACTACAGTGGTTCAATTCACTGGAAGATATCAGAGATTGGGAAGACTTGAGTACTTCTTTTCTGTTGAAGTACTTTCCACCAAGCAAGATGCTCGACCTGCAGAACCAGATCAACTAATTCAAGCAATTGGACCAAGAGCCATTCGGAGAGGCTTGAGAGCGATTCCGGGATCTTATCCGGAGTTGCCCTCCACATGGGTTCACCAAGAAGCAGCAAGTGTGCAAGTTCTACAATGGTCTACTTGCTCCGACTAGAAACCAAGTGGATGCAGCTACAGGTGGAAGTTTGATGGAGAAGTCAGTGAGGATGGCATTCTCAATCCTGGACGCTATGGCCAGAACGAGCTACCAATGGTCAAATGAGAGAAACATGCCAAAAAGGGTAGCAAGTGTCCAGAAAGTCGAGCCCATCAATAATGAGCCAATTGAAAAGCTCACAGCACAAGTAACAGCATTGACGAGCTAGGTGAATTTGCTAACTAATCTGATGTTAGCACAACAGCCAGGGGGTCCGGAAGAAGTTGAAGAGGTAAAATTTGTGAATCAACGAAACTTCAACAATTTCCAGAACAATCAGCCCCGGTACAATCAGTACTCTCAGAATCAGAACCATCAGAACTTTTCATATGGGAACGCGCAAAATACACTTAATCCGCCACCCGGATTTGCTGTTACAAATGGCATGATCCATGACGGTAAGAAGCCATCACAAGAAGAGATTGCGCAGTCACAATTTGAAAAGTATGATGAAAAGTTAGCTCAGTTGGAGAAGAAAGTAGATGGGAAATTTATGGAGCTAAACAAGCATATCACTGGCAAGGGGCAGACATCAAGAGGCTCGAGAGTACATTGGTTCAGACTCAAGCAAGCATTGGTGAATTGTCATCAAACATGAGCCAATTGATAAAGATAGTAGGCGCTCAACACAAGCAGGGCCAATATCCGAGTGATACAGTGGTTAATCCGAGGGAGCACTGCAATGTTGTGAAGCTAGAGGAGCATGAGGAAAGCATGAAGGACCATGAAGCGCAGAAATCAAGCGAGGAAGTCAAAAACATTGAGAAGGAGGAGGTCAATACAATCATAGATAAGAAAATTCCATATCCTATTCTTGATGAGTCTTTTGATTTTTGTTTTAAAAATTCATTCTTCGCTAACCTTGATCCTTTAGAGCAATCTAGCGATGTTGTTGTGAAACAGGAACCATTAAAGGAGAGAATCCAGGCTAAAGAGGAAACCAAGAAGAGGAAGGATGGAAAAGAGACGACGAAGAAGAAACCGAGCAGTCCCAAAAAGAACGCAACCACAAGCATGAAACCGAAAAGAGCAACAAAAGCAAAAGATCCAGGGAGTTTTACTATTTCTTGCTCAATTGGTAGTCATGATTTTCAAAATGTCATGTGTGATCTGGGGTCTAGCATAAATTTGATGTCTCTTAAGCAGTATAGACAATTAGGATTAAGGGAAATTAAACGATCCTTTACTACTATCCAATTGGCTGATGGATCGTCATTAACGCCGTTGGGAGTAGCAGAGGATGTAGTGGTGAGAGTGTTAAATTTTGAATTCCCTAGTGATTTCTTAGTTGTCGACATGAAAAGGAATGATGAATTTCCTTTTATCTTAGGAAGACCCTTCTTGGCGACTAGCCAAGCACTAATAGATGTACCTAAAGGGGAGTTGATTTTTCGTGTTCAAAACGAAACAATCACACTCAAAATACATAAGTCGGGTCCAAGGGGTAGGCATAATTGTAGCATTGTTTACACTATCCAAGCTGTTATAAGAAATCTACACACCCCACATAGCTCATTAGTTGCTCATAAATTACCAAACTCGGGGTGGTTGGAAAATGGGTGATAGGAAAAAGACGTCCGGCTGATGACGTAAAACAAAGCGCTTGTCGGGAGGCAACCCGATGTTTATCGTTTTATTTTTATTATTTTGTTAATTTTATGTTTTTACTTGTGTTTTAGTGTTTTATGTTTCTTAGGAATCAACATGGACGAGTGTGCAAGAAACGGGGGTCGAAAAGACGAAAAATCGCATGAGGAAGGAAATCAGAGTAACACGGCCGTGTCACGTGGCAACACGGCCGTGTCAAAACTGGCATCAAACGTGTGGAATCTTCTGGAAAGCAACACGGCCGTGTCACCAAATCAACACGGCCGCGTCCAATTCAGCTCAAATGTAACACGGCCGTGTCACAAAAACGACACGGCCGCGTCAAAATCATGCCTAGAAACTAATTTTTGGTTCAACAGCAACACGGCCGCGTCAGCCTAGTAACACGGCCGCGTCAAAATCATTCTCCAAACACGAATCAGCACTGGAATGCAACACGGCCGTGTCACACAAACGACACGGCCGCGTCAAAAGTGCCCCAGAAAAGCAACTTTGGCGAAAATGTGACACGGCCGTGTCAAACCTTCAACACGGCCGCGTCAGTACCTCCGCAGTAAAAAAAAAAAAAAGTGAAAAATTCAGAGCTTGATGCGGAGACGGTCGAAACAGATTCAGTAGGAGGTGATGGCACGATTTCGGAGCTAGTAGGGGTTTCAAAACGCCACAGTCGTCGCAACGATTTGTAAGTTAGCACCAAGGCGTACCACGTTTTTCCTCCAAACATTGGCTTTCAGCCAAGTTTGGGGGAGGGGGTGGACCGTGGGACGTCTTGACAGCTATATTTATAGTTTTGATTTACCTTTTAGTTGATCGTTCGAGTTTCTTGCTGTTAATTGTGGGTCCGTGTGCCCATTGTGCTGATTTTTATTGTTTCGATTGGTGTTATCGGGTCTGTGAGCCCATTTATCTGATTTATTGGTGCTGTTGGGTCTGTGAGCCCAAATTTGATTACATTTCGTTTCCATGTTGAGTCTTAGGAGTTTAGAGTTTAGAGTCGTATTAGTATTTTAGTTTTTAGAGTCATAAGAAGGATAAAACCCGGAAAAAGGTAACAAGTGAAAAGAAAAATAAAAAGAGAACAATAGGGAAAGATGGATGATGAATAGTTAATGATGAGATGATTTTGAGAAGTAGATGAAAAATGGCACATAATAGAGCATGAGAGGTGTTTTGAGACGAAATTGAGCTTGAACTTAGAATATTCAATCAAAATTAACCTTGTGAGAATTTGAGCCTAATTATACTCCAAGTTTTGGAGTAATATACTTTCTTTCCGTGTGAATTTGATTGAATATATGTACTAGTCTCTAGAACTTGCCTTGAGTCTTTACTAAGAATGTGTCAAGTATGTGTTGTGATTTAGGAAATGATCTTAGGCAACTTTTTGTTTAAGCCTATTTATTTGAACCATGAAAATTGCCTTTGAACCATAATGGAAAAAAAAATTGTCCCTAGTTAGCCCAATTGAGCCTTATAGCATTATTTATTCATAACCTAACAATGTCAGTCAAAACCTTTTGATTTAACTCTTTTGGCCCTAATTGGATTGATCAAGTTAGAGGAAGGAGAATTAGAAGGAATTTTGGGTGAACAATTTGTGGGAAGGAATGAGAAGTAGGGATATTTTCAAAAGATGAAGGAAATAAGAGAAAAGTGATAGGTGAAAAACGAAGAATGGTCTCTCCTAGTAAAAAGAAGAGAGAAAAAAAAAAAAAAAAAAAGTTTGTTGTTAGTATTCTAGAGGAGAGGCTAGGAAATAAAGTGCTTAAATTGTGAATTTGATTAGAACAGTCGGGTAGTCCCAAAGATGTGGTACCCACAGAATTGAAAAGCACTTAAGTTGTACGGACTTTTGAAGGTGAAGAAGTCACTTTGCGGGGTGATTTGCTGAAATTTGAAGAGTGAGGCTGAGTGATTGTATTGAGGGGTAGTCGGGTTAGACGTAACTTGATTAGTCCAATGAATAGTCACTTATATCCAAATGTATCCCACCTTACCTTAAGCCCACATTACAACCAAAAGAAAGACCTTTTTGATCATTTTTCACACACATCAAGTATGAGGTCTAGTTTAGACGATTGGCAAGCATATGGTAGACTTTGCGTGTAATTCAAGATGAGTTGAAATTATTTTAGCCTAAACACTTGAGAGAAGAGTGAAACACTTATCTGGTGAGGGTTGAATACTTCGAAAGTTTAGGTCTTGAGATTAGTTGATTTTCGCGTTATCACATATGCTCGAGTGAATTGTGTTGCCTAGTTGTTTTAAGGAAAATCAGACTGAAACTGAATTCATCATCTAGTCGCCCTAAACAAATGCATAATCACTTGTATTCTTTGTGTCTTTTTGTATGATGTTCGGGACGAACAACAGTTTAAGTTTGGGGGGTTTTTGATACACGTTAATTATGCTTGTAATTAGGTCGAGTTATGATACTATTTTAGAGGAATTATGTGCATAGATGGTCAAGAATTGGATGAAATGTTATATAAGTGATCAATTAACGTACTCAGCTTACTTTAAGGTGTTTTTGAGCATTTCCAGGATAAAAAGTTGTGATTTACGACTACCGGACAAGAAAACAAGTTGGAAAAGAGTAAAAACCGGCCGAAAATAGTGAAAACCAGTGGCAATTGGTCCGAACCGTTCAAGAACCGGTCCAGACCGGCCTAGATCGGCCTGAACCGGTCCAGGAGCAGAATGGAGCAAGAACCGACACGGCCGTGTCACATAAGCAACACGGCCGTGTCAAAAGTGGTGCACAATGTTCAAAACAGCTCTGGAACAGAACACGGCCGCGTCACAAGTGCAACACGGCCGTGTCAAAGTGTTGCTGGAAAAGGGAGTATTACAAAGCAACACGGCCGTGTTGGCCGTGTCACTTGATCAACACGGCCGTGTCAAAAAGGCTGGCGATATTAAAAATCCTGTTTTAATAGGGGATTTGATTTCCTAATAGGATTTGGATCTTATCTTCTCAAGGATTCGTTCCCAACTCTATAAAAAGGACCCAAGCTCTAGAGATTATGAATCATCAAGAACATCAATTACATCATTCCACCTAGAAGAAGTCTTGGAGGACAAAGAAGACAAAGATCATCGAGACGGAGTCATCCGGGTTTAATTATTCTTTTCTTAGTTTTATCTTTTACAATGTTTTCCTTAGAATCTTGTAATGGATTATTGCTAGGCATGAGTAGCTAAGCTATTCGTGTCCTAGGGTTAGAAAGTAGGGGTTATTATGACAATGTTTTGATTTATGGTTTAATTTATTAATTTCGTTCTTTACGTGTTTTATCTCTATGTTTGTGCGTAAAACTGAATTTAGCTTGATCACCTAGATTAGTAATTTAGTTTAGCAATTCCGCTTCGAGAGGAGGGAATCGTTATCAGACTTAGAACATAGAGCGCAGTTGTCTATGACTGTGTAGGCCGTGGCTTAGGATCGTTTGGGAGTTATTAGGTTTAATTGACTCGAGAGGATAATTAGCTTAATTAATTAACGGTTTAATCGCTTCGAGAGAAGGGTTAGATTATTGTTGTGCCGCCTAATAAACACTAGAATTGGTAAATCAATAGGTTAATCATATTCAACATTGAAGTAATATCCTGAAATCGAAGCCCTAGGATACCTATTCTCCTTGATTGTTAGTTCTTTGTGTCCTAAGTTTGAAGTCATATTTAATTGAGTACTTTAATTAGTAAAATCAACCTTTTGCAATTTAGTATCTAGTTAGGACAATCCTATAATATTGAGGTATCGAACTACCTAAAACTATTCCTTGTGGGATCGACCTTGATAATCGTTACTACACCTACATCCGTACACTTGCGGAACACTAGGTTAGAAACCGACATGTCAATTATGCTTACGAGTAAAACCATATATGCTATACTTTTCAAAAATCTTATGAGTAAAACCGTACATGCTATGTTTTTCAAAAACCTTACGGATAAACCGAATATGTTATGCTTTTGAAAAATCTTACGGGTAAAATCGTACACGCTACGCTTTTCAAAAACCTTACGGATAACATCGTACATGCTATGCTTTTCAAAAACCTTACGGGTAAAATCGTACACGATTATGCTTACGGGTAAAGCCGTACATGCTATGTTTTTCAAAAACCTTACGAGTAAGAAATCGTATGATTATGCTTACGAGTAAAATCGTACATGTTATGTTTTTCAAAAACCTTACGAGTAAAATCGTACGATTATGCTTACGGGTAAAACCGTACATGATTATGCTTACGGGTAAAACTGCACATGCTATGCTTTTCAAAAACCTTACGAGTAAAATCGTACGATTATGCTTACGGGTAAAACCGTACATGATTATGCTTACGGGTAAAACTGCACATGCTATGCTTTTCAAAAACCTTATGGGTAAAACCGTACATGCTATGCTCTTCAAGAACTTTACGGGTAAAACCGTGCACGATTATGCTTTACGGGTAAAATCGTACACGATTATGCTTATGGAAATCGTATATGATTATGCTTACGGGTAAAACCGTATATGATTATGCTCTACGGGTAACACCATATATGTTATGGATCGAAAGATCATCCTCGGGCCGCTCCCGAATATGCTATGCTGCTCGAGCGGGGCAACACGTGCCCCATCTATGTGCTCCTATATGTATCTATATAGTATGTATATATATGTATATTTATTTTAATTTAGATTTCAACATGTTTTCTGATGTATTTTATGTGTTGATGGTATATGCATTATTTATGTAATTTTTCGTTATTACAATTCCTTGTATGACATCGAAGTGGGCAATCGAGTGAACCAACGGGGTGTTTTTCCAAGCACACACCCTCTAAGATTTCAGGTACCAAGGCCGATTGGAGGACTGACACGGATAGCATGGCCCTGCACCACTCCAACTCACGGAATTTTAAAGTAAAGTTTATTTTCAATTATAATAATTTCTCAAAGGTGATATTTCAATTGTTTATTTATTGAATGAAGATATATTTAGTTGATGTAAAAGTACTTGAGAATTGTCCTCTAAAATTTGAAAGTGAACATGTGCTTCTTAAGAAAAGAGCTTCCGCACCAAAATATATTTTGTTGTTGATATTTATCCAGCAATATGAAGTTATTTTATAACTCGAATTTCTATTTACAATTTATTATGTGCAAAAGAAAAACAAAAATGAATCCTCAAATAAAGTTTGTAGCGTCCCTTTTCCCAAAATTTCTTCTTTCCGAAAACGGGACGTTACACCCCCCCCCCCAAATAACCCGTTTGCATGGGTTTGAACCCGCCCCATACGAAGCAGGTTTAGTGCGAAATCGGGTTTCAACCCGATTCATTGTCATCCCTAATTTGGATGTTGATGATTGCCGCTTGTCTAGGTAAATTTCAATATTTGATCAAATTAAATTTACTTGTAATACTATCAGGACTCGTTTGGTAGGCTGTATTAGACCAGATTATATAAGTTATACAACAAAATCTTCCATTTGGTAGGTTGTATAGCTTATATGCCATACCACAAGGGGCCCTGTACATAGCCATTATTAACCCATATATAGCATCTCACCAAATTGGTGAGATGACTTATACAGTTGTATTTTCTTGAAGGTAGCATGTCACGCCTATTGTGAAAGAAAGTTGTAGTTTGGTTTTTGCTTAACGAGGTTTTAAAGGACACACTACTAGCACTAATTCTAGTGCTTGCCCTAATAGAGAAAAAATTGGGTAGGAGGCGAAGACGACTGAACCATGTAGACAAATATAGTATGCTAGATAAGATTCCCGACCAAGTAAAATACTTAACTAGAATGGTCGGACTAAAAGATTCTAGTTATATTGACAATTGTCGAATAGATATAAATACCTTCGCGAGGTTGTGTTTCCTACCGACAACAAATACTTAAGTATGGAGGAGCAAGTTGTGATATTCCTAACCCTACTTGGGCATCACAAAAAAATATTGCATCGTTAAATATTAGGAAACCACACCAAAGCAATTTTCCTTACAAGTTGTGATGATTGTTGCTAATACTTCATTTTCGTGACAGAGAGAGGCATTTGCTGCAGCGTACTTCTACGTAGGCGAGCCACAGTACCTCCAAACTCTATTTAGGACCAACGAGGTTAGCCCTCTAACAGCTTATCAAGAAATTATCAACATTAGTGACTCTACAACAAACACTATGGTTGTGTCCGACGATTCAGAAGAGGTTGTTCACCCCTTATCACGGTTAACAAATCCAAAATTTGCAAGCGGCTATTCGATGAAGACTACTACGAAGAACCCATGGAAGATAGTCCTCCCTACACTTCCCGCTTTCTATTGGCGAATGCATTTCCACCAAGATCTGCTAACATGACTCGACTGTCCAATCCGAGTGGTGAAAGCTCATGTGCTTCGTCTAGTCCCCTGAAATGGTTTTCGTTCCAAAAGGGAAACTGGTGAATTTGATGCGATACTCTGTCAAATCCCCCGACATTCTGAAAAAGTGTTTGTCTTTTAGTTGTTTACTTCGTCCATCTTCTTTTGTATGTTGTAGTTGGAACAAGTTAAGGGTGGTGCTTACTTTGTGGCAAGCCCGATTTATGCTTGTGGTAATCGTTCGAGTCTCAAGTTGAAGGACATTTCTATTTTCAGTATCTAAAATATGTGTCATTTGACTTGTTGAAATATTCAACTAATTTCGTAGGATGTTGTTTCTAAACAACCTTATGTGAGTCAATTAATGTTTAGGGGGATTTTCTTACAATTATTCATATCTTTTCTACAAGTTACATCAGAGGCTATGGGTAAACAATGTCTAGTATGTTAAAATTAATTATAGATAACAAGAAGCTCACAGTGAATCAAACAGATTGAAAATAGCCTATAATTGACTTGCTTCACCGAACGGGATCTCTACTACTGGTGAATTTGTTTCACATTACAATACGACAAAGACATCTTACTAAAACAAACTATGACCCAAATCACCGTCAAACAGAACGTGAGAATTATGTATAACTTGTGTTGCCTTAGACGCAAATCACGGTTTTTCCTTGCTAGTTGGTAATTCAGACTCTCAAATTTTTTTGCCCGTTCTTTAAGTTCAATCTCTCTAGCGTGTAGAGTGGCAAATTTTGTCTGCAATAGCTCTGTGTCATTCACGTACTCTAAAATGGACACCTCCAAATCATCTATGATGTCAATTTGCCTTTGGATTTTTTTATTCAATCTGGGGATTGTTTTGAAACAGTCAATGCAAGTGGGTCTCTCTATCAAGTGAACATAACCGCATTGATTTGCCTAACATGGGATCAAAAGACAAAGATTAATGCATCGATAAATCAAGACAATGGAACTAATGTAACTAAAGCTAAATAAAACTAAATGCTCGTCTTTGGCCAAGATGACATTTGGGGATTACCATTACATGATCCAAAGGAGTGAAATGCCGAACTCGAAGCTGGTCTCCGGTTGAAGCACATATTGTCACACCCAATCCACACTCACATGCCTCTGAGTAGCCCTTCCCCAAATAACTAGTAGAACCCAAGGACGACCCCGATGCGGCCCTGCTGTGCAAGTGTCGCCCATCAACTACGAGAAAGAAAAACATTAGTTACGGTCGAGTTGTGAAACAACTTCATAGACTAGCATTGAACTAATAATATGCACAAATAAACCCGATCGATTCACGGTTTTAAAATACGATGATTAGTGAATTATTTATCTATACAAGTAGCATATGGTTTTTACATTTACCCCGATTAAACATGATTTAAGCTTCTTTTTCCAAAGTCAATGCATAGCCATTAAAAAAGTAGTGTTATAACATGAACCCACAAGCACTAGAAACCTATTGTGCTCAATTAATCCCAAACACCAGAACAATAGAGCCAATCAATGATCTCGTCAACAGTTTATACACTAATTTTGCTTATCCTATGATGAAATTCCTTTTTACCAACCTTCTCAAGAGCATGAACAAATAACAGAAATTACTGTACTTTATTGTTCTAAATTTAACGATATACACGAACATTGAAGAAATCGAGTGGGATCAAGAGGGATCGTTGTTTACTTACTTAAATTTTGTAGGCGTCACAAATGTGAAGCAAACTAGGCCCAACGACACCGCAATACCTGAACCCAGTTGATTATCTTCTTCGTTGGTTAGGAAAATCAGAAAGGGATCTCACAAAAATTTATTCGATGAAAACTGAAGAAGCTGAAATAGAAATAAAGTAGCATATCTGTGTTAATTTCAAGCTCGATTGGCGCACTTAGAACGAGTTGCGGCGGGGAAGAACGTCCGTCAAGGTTTACGCAAATCTAAAATTGTTGGGTCTTGAAGAACCCTAAATCGTGCAAGAAGAAAGGAGAGGGGAGGACTACAGAATTATTACATATTTACTGATGAGGGTAAAATTAGCTTTTTATTTCATTATAAGACCTAATCTCAAGTGTTATAGAGCCTACCAAACAACCGACTGAAAATAATACTGCATACTATACAGTCTATCAAATGAGTGATTGATTATGTTATACAACACAAACAAGATGAGCTATCTAATGATATCTAATACCCCTATATCTTGTATGGTCTACCAAATGAACCATCAGTATATTTCTATTTATATTATCTTATAATCCTTCTTGTATGTTTTATAAACTTTATTTTTAGAATTCTATAGCTATATATTCTAATGCTTCTTTATTTAATTTGAAATCGTTTACGATAGAATGATGCCGCCGTCTTTGCCGAACAAGAGTCTTAAAGAGACGAACATCCCACCCAAGAGAACCAAATTAGAAGCCAAGGGGGTGGACGAAGGGGTCGTGGTGGGCAGTGACGAACTTACACTGGGGTCAAGGGGGGTCCCCTGGCCCCATCAAAATGTACTATTATATATGTGTATTTTGTCGATTTTAAAATAACGTAAATTAAATAGATGTATTAGTTTTTTGTAATTAAATCAATTCTTTTATCTTATCTAAATTGTTAGTACTTTCTAATTTTATTTGTAGAGTTTACTATTGTTGAGCCTCATGGACATATTTGGGGGGAGGGGGGGGGGCAACGGTAGTCCTCCCTTTTAGAGTTTCGAAACTATTAATTTTTAATGTTAATTATTTAATACTTTAAGTTTAGAGCTAATATAGAAGAATTTGATTTCTAACCTACTCAAAATTTGTCTCTTATTTGATAAAAGAGTGCCACATTAACTTAAAGCAAAGTTAAACAAATATATCTCATAATATGAATTCATAGATCCGTCTATAGATGCCCCCCCCCCCCCCCCAACTAAAATCTTGGGTCCATCACTAGTGGTAAGAGATGCAGTGGTGGTGGAAATCCAAGTGCTTCTCAAGGGTCACAAGGAACGCAATCGTCTTTGGAGTCCGGCATCTTTGTCACACTTACAAAAACACTAAAATTGAGCTCTATTGATCTCTACAATGTCGTTTGCAACTATTGTAGCAACAAGTATAGTTTCAAGCATGGAGGAGGTTATGGAACACTATCAAAACATATCTGAAATGCACATCCCGACAAGGTTGGATTGGATCAAACTCAAATCAAATGGTTAGGTACGTACGCCGGAGGTTCGGATTCTAACTCTCCTCTAACTTTATTTTCATATAGTGAAGCAAAATGGAGGAGGAATTTAGCTAAATTTGTTTCAGTAAAACTTTGATGATGATGTTTTTATTAAGAGTTTATGCAACTTAGTTGTGGTCCACAACATGGAAGATTTCAAGAAGCTCACTTACTTGTGACATTGCGAAAATTGTGGGGAAGTATAAACTTGTTTTGATAAATGTGTTTGCTTCTTTAGAACAAAAGGTTTCATTATGTTCGGATATTTGGGGTGATCATTGGAAAAATGATCACTACATTTGCATTACTTGTCATTGGATTGTTGATTCTTGGACAATGCAAAAAAACGATTAATTGATTATAGAGAAATTGATTCCGAGCATACCGTGTCCAATATATTTCATAAAATTATTTCGATTCTTCAAGAATAAAATTTGGTGCATAATTTTTTTCTATTGGATTTGATAATGCAAGTGCTAATAATGCCTTTACCCCGCTTTATTGCGTTTTGTAAACCTTGTAGTCGTGGTAAATCTTTCCATATTCGGTGCATGCATCGTTTGAATTTGTGTATGCAAGATGGTTTAACAAATTTCAAAGCTCAAGTTGCTCCTATAAGAGATGCAATGTCAATCACCATTATTTCTAGACATTTATCTATGACCAAAAAATGGGTAAAGTTTTGCAAACAAAGAGAAATTCATCAAAAAAAAAAATCTTTTGAAGTACCTCATCATTGAAGTTCTACTTATAAAATGTTAAATGATTCTTATATGTATAGGAAAGCATTGTGTGCATTTTTTCTACTCTACCAAGTTGGTATTTGTTTATTTCTCAATCAATGGGATGCATGTGCTAATATGGTTTCACTACTAAGTTTTTTTGAAGAAGCAACTAAGGAATTGTCTTGATGTTATTATCCTATTTCACCTTGTGTTCTAGATTATTGTGTTGAATTTGTACTTCTTTTTCATGATTATAAAGATGGCGGAAAAAACCAATTTTTGTATGTTAGGGCTTGTCCAGAAAAAATCATGTATGTTCAGAGATTTCCATTTTAGTCCACTATATTTCGAAAATTGTCCAATTTGAGGACATTAGATGCTGGCGGCCAGTAATTATGCCGCATATGACCCAATAAATTTGGTGTTTTCGATCATATAGCTAATGTGGTTGTTATGAATCCAGGTGGACGTTCAACTAATTAAATAAATCTAAAAAGACGAGTTATTTTTCTCTAGGAAATCTAATGCTAATGTGAATTTAGATTTTGTATTTTTTAATTGGTGTGTTGATTTAATTACTTGGCATGTATACATGGATTCAGAACTGTCACGGAAACCTTTTTTACCTGAAATCCCTAATTTATTGGGTCACGTGCGCATATTACTTCAGAATTAGTGTCCTTCGGTGTCTGGTGTCCTTAAATTTGATATTTTTCAAAATATATTAGACTAAAATTGAAATTTCGGAGCATACTGGATTTTTTCTGGACAAGCCCTAACATACAGGACTAAAAATGCATTTTTTTCCTAAAGATGACTCGATTTTGCAATCAACTATAGCTTCCATGAGTGCAAAGTGGTTAAAATACTTTTGTTGAGATACCCAATTTGTTTTTAGTTGCTAAATAATTAGATCATAGGATTAGAGAGATGGTTTAGAATATTTGTTAAAAATGTATTATGATGCATTGTTTCAAAGTAGCAATAATATTTGCTAATGCAAATGGTCTTTTACTTGACACATTTAGACAATATAGGACAAAATTTGGTGATGGTGTTGTTGATAGTGATATTAGTTCTAGTGATGTCTTATCTTCTCAAGGAGTATCAAACCCCGAGTGTTGCACGTCTGCAAAAAATTTATGACATTTGATCACAAAAACGTGCAAGGGCTTCCTCTAATTCCTTCGGAGGGGGAGGGGGGTTTTGAAATTTTCTACAAATTACTTTTGAGGAACTCGATTTTCATTTTCCTTCCGACCTCCTAAAGTGGTGGTAAAAAAGATCAAATTCTTTACTGGTTTTATCTATTATTGCCAAGGAAATTTTCGTTTGTCACGCTTCAACCATTTCGGTCGAGCAAGCCTTTGGCGTTGGAGGCTACACATTGGATGTCTAAAGATCTAGATTGACTGTTGAGAATCTAGAATATCAACTACTACTTGAAGATTGAACAAAGGCCGACCGACGGGCTCAAGAGGTTAATTTCGATGAAGATGAAGAGGGAGAGCCGCTTAACATCGTTACCACTTCCTTCGAACTCGGCACCCCCGCTTTTCAAGGAAGCGAATGAACAACACAACCGAATCCGCTTCGACTCGTAATATAAGTAAAGGTAAGAGAACTATGTGGGTTTTGATTCCTTCTCCTGAAGCCAGAAGGTCGAGGATACCTAGGCAACTTGATTATAAGTTAAACACTAGCTTAAAAAACTAATTTTTAACTTAGGATCAAACTCGAGCCTTTTAATATTTTTCTATTTTCCTTTTCTATATTATTATTTATACTCACGCACACACATATATACTATACATATATATGTATATATATATATATATAATATGTTTTGAAGTTGAATTTGTAACTTTATAAATTGTTTGTAAGTTTTAACTCTATAATTTATAGGGTTTCTTATTTAATTAGTGTTACATTTTAGTAGAGAAAATTTTTATAGTTTGTAATTTTAAGAATTGTAAGTTGTAACTTTTAAGTTTATAAATAATTTGCAATAATGTTTTATTTTAATAAAATTTGTCTCATTTTTTTGTTAATTGAAGTACCATTTTTTTTCAGTAAGTACATAATACTATACAAAAAAACAAAAAGAAAAATTAATAATATCGAAAACAGTCTGGAATCGGCGGTTAAAACTAAACCGGCGGTTTGTAGCCGGTTCGACCGTAACCATAACCTTCGAAATTGCGGTTCGCTTTCGGTTCCTGCCCCGGTGGTCCCGAAACCGACGGTTCGAAATCGAAACCGGGACTGAGAACCGATTGAGTACCTCTACAAACGTGGCATTGAAGTTGGGCTCACAAGATAGAACACATTCAAAATTTGAATGGAGTTTTGATTACTATGTGAGTGGGGTAGAATTGGTCAATTGGAGCCATCAATTTTTATTTTTTTATTACACATGCTAATATTCATGAAAATATTATCCTATCCACGTCACATATGTTAAAGTACATGCTCTTATCATATTAATATTTTATTCCTATATTTTATATATAATAATTAATTTTTCTTATTGATACATCAGCATGCGAGAACATTAACACGTGAAGATGGTTGGTTGGGGAAATGAGACTGTTCAAATAGAGTATTAGCACCTTTTAGAAATTAGAATTTAATTGAAAAGTGCGGCTTGATATCTCGTGTTTTTTGTTGAATATCCCCTTAATATCAAAACAGAAGGTCGTTTTCCAAGCAAAAAATGGTGTTCGACCGAGTTTTGTCAAACATTTTATGGGTGTTCAACCAGCATTAGTGGAACACTCTTTGAGCATTCCACCAGTGTTGTTTGAACACTCTTTGAAGTGTTCAACCAGTATGCACCCTGAAATTTACATAACTTACGATATTCATATAAAATATTAAAAAAATATAAAAAATAATAACTAAAATATGAAGTTAAATATAAGAATTTGAATTTTCATGGGGATATTATTTGAAACAAAAATTTAGTGCGTTTGGGGCATTATTCGGAATATTTAATCTATGATTACATTTATTCAAAAGTTACATTTATATTTGCTGATTCTAATGTTCTGTTCTGAACACAATCACAATACAAATTAGAATTTTTAGTTGGTATTTTATATATTTATCTAAATTATTTGTATTAAAATTGTAAGTTTCTATTTAAATTGTATGGTGTTCGATTGATCGTGGTCGAAAGGTTCAAAAAGTGTTGGACCACGTCGCTTTTAAAGTATTCGACTGCAACTGGTCGAACATTTCTTTCTTTCGTTTGTGGTGATTGAGGTTGAAACAAAAGGAGGTATAACGCAATGTTGAGAGCTATTAAGCCGCACATTATGTGAAATTGCTCGCTAGGTTTAGATTTGCTTTTTTCTTCGTTCAATAACAAAAGAACATAAATAAAGACTCACTGGATAATGAGTTTACAAAGATAGAAAAGTACGAACTTTGTAAGAAAGAGGACATAATATTTAAACTTGAATAAGGATTTATAGTTAACATTAAGGAGCAAACAATTGATGAGCTTAAACTAATACTGATACAAGGCATCCCAAATATCAGTATCATAAATTTATCATCTCACATACACTCAAAAATCACACATGCATTTCTAAAAATTGCATAGATGTATAAATATGCCATTCAGTTTCATTTCCTTAACCCATTCTGTATGGATTATGGTAGTATATACTCCCTTCGTACCAAAAAAACTCTATTAGTTTATAAAATAGAAATCTTTTTATTGGAACTGAGGGAGTATATATGTTTATAACATCCCATAAGGGAAGCTTGAATCGTAGGTTGTTATACATATCTCCGGTGAATAATCAAGCACAAATACATCGGCCACTTCCGGTGATCTAAAGCTCACTTTCTTCTTCACTTTCCCGCTTCTTGTTCTGCCAAACGGAACATTTCCCGCCCCCATGTGTGCAGTCATACCTTCGGTTCTACTGACCGACATCTCCACCTCGACAGATTTCAGCAAAAGCTCATGGTTGAGGTCTCCATCAAATGAGGGATGTATTCTCCTGGATGATTGTTTATGCACAGGCATTTCACCTTCAGTTCCGTTGGAACACGGCGAAGATGTTATCAAATCCTCAAGAGTTAGAGCCTTAGAATTGTTCTTGTACAGCTGCAGCTGATCCTGTTTCTCCTGCTTCTGTTTAACTTTCATGGCGGAGCCCCATAAGCTTCTGGGCTTCAAGAACTTCATCACAGATTCTGTTAGCCCACAGCTTTCGTTTTCTGGATCTCTGTTGGGCCTGGGCCGACGCCGAAAACCGCAGAAATTTGCACCCATCCTCAGAGAATGAATCAATCACAAAGTTGAAGATAGGTATTGAGGGTGCGGCTGATTAGATTATAAAGGAGAAATCTGCTAGCTGGACGAGGAAAATATTGTTGGTTATAGGTAATAAAGTGGAGCAGATTAAATTAACCTTAGTAAATATCGTTACTAAGTTGAGGCTTGCATCTCTAGTGTAGATTCAATATTTGTGTTTTCTATGACATATCTTGTTTGCTTGTAATATACAAAGTATATTTGTTTTTCGGCTGAATTTGACAACGTGGATATATGCAAGTAGGCATTTCATAGTACACAAGACAATGCAGAGTTTTGGCGTCTTCTTGTCTCTCACAAACAAATTTTATGGGATAAGATTTCCTCAAAAAACACACACAAACACAAAGGGAGTTACTTTCGGAACCAAGGTGAAGCTGTAAACCACAGACAAGGTTTTGGTCTTACCATTTGAATACCAAATACATTCATCGGTCTTATAGATGCCAAACCTCGTGATTTACGTGTCTACCCTGTTTATCGTAGATTTACAAACTCGTAATCTACTATTGTCTACACATGGAATGAAGTAACAATCTTGTATTTGTTGCAAATTCATATTAAGATTTACCAAGGGATTGCTAAAACAAGATGAAAAACATGGTTTGCAAACATTGTTGTTCACAAAATGATTTCCAGGTCAAGACTAAAAATAGGTAACTGAATAAAAGAACATTGACACCAACAAGACCTTCACTCAATCCATAATCAGAATTGGGATCATGATCAGATTTGACCAAATGGAAAGAAACATCAGCTAGACCACACCTTGAGAGCGAAAAAGAAATACTTGTTTTCACCACAATTTCAGCAAAACTCAATCCCAATCCACAAATCATGAGTCAAACACGCAAACATCCAGCAGAAAATTTTTCTTTTTACAAATCAAAGCTTCTTATCAAGTCAAGATACAACAGTATTCAAATCCCAGCTGATGGATTCGTCAACAACTCAAGAGATCTCTTAAGATGATCGACTGCAGTAGAAACATCATCAAATGCCAGAGCTCCTACTGCAAATCTTGCAGCCTTGTGTGCTTCAGCAATTTTCTCCGGTGAAGGCTGGTAATTGCTGTCATACTCGTATTTTTCCATGACCGGTGGTGAAGCTTCTGGAACATTCCCATTCCTGCCACTAGAATTATATTGAGGAGTTGAGGAATATGGTGCTGAGTTAGAAGGTGATAAGCTAGTGTAGGAAGCATCAGAGCCTTGAAAGTGAGAAGGGTAATGAGATGGAGCTGCAGGAAGGGTACTTTCGCTAAAACTAGGGTAAGACTGGAAATTGGGATACGAGAAGGGGGATGTGTCGTGAGAAGGATATTGTTGCGGAAAATGGGGATGAGGTTCGGGCTGGTATGGTTGATGATGATGTGCCTGATGATAAATTGAATTCTCAGAGTTGTTAATTGAAGGTGGTTGATGGATGTTTTCAGCTGCGTAATTGTCAGAATGATAATGAGATGGAGGGGGGCTGCTCAAAGATGGCGGGGGCATAACATTTGAAGGTGGTTGTGAGAAACTGGACAAGTGATGAATGTTATCATGATCATATTGTTGAGGAGATGGAACTGAATCTGGTGCAGTTTTTGATCCAGAATCTGTTCCGGTTTGGTCAGTTGTGGTGGCTGAATCAGGAAAATCTTTTCTGCTTTGCTGTGGATCCTGCAAATAGGGTATCTAGTTATGAGAAGAAATACATGATGCTATTTCCAAACTATTCTACGACTCATCTTTTAATGGTGACTTTGATCCCAGAGAAGTGTATCACTCTGTTTCTCCTTATTCATGACATACAAATAAAATTTAACAAAAGAAAAGTACAGACAGAGACTTACATATTCACCACTGGATGTACTTGATGGTACTGATATATCATTGTCTCCACCCGGTGGCCCTGGAATAGGTTTCCTCCCTTCTTTCAGAGCCTTCCTTATATCTGCTGCTTTCCATACTGCATACTTCTGTTTCTGTTCAATCTGTAACAGTGATAATTAGAAAATGCAATTGTAAAAAACACAAAATATTGTGACTGAATCAGAAAAAATACTCACATCAGGCTGAAGATCACCAAACTGTCTCAGGATTTCAAAGAAGACGTTTGCAGCATAGAAAGTTTTTGCAGTATTTCTGTACAACCGAGGATAATCAGCAACTCGAAAGAGCAAGTCTATACTAAAAAAACCGACTTGACTGATTGAAGCTCGATTTCCAGTAAAAGAGAACACAAAGGAAAACCACATGATACAGTACGAAACTTGCTCCTATTAACAAAAAGTAACTTACTGTAAAAATTCAGATGGCATGCTACATATAAGAAATAAATCATAGAATCTTTGACATATAACACGGCTCTAATGACAAGGTGCTCGAACGGCCAAGCATCTATGCAAAGAATCATTGTGAACAAAGAGTTATATTCTATTTCATTAGTTGTTGAATCTAGTAAAGCAATCGATATTGTCCACTCACAATCGATGAATAAGCAACCTTATGATATACAGGCAGGCCTCTAAACTTATAATCTCCATTTAAAGTTTGCTCTTTTATGTGGTCTTCAGGAATAGAACAGTCTCTCAAAGGGATCTCTAAACTTTCTTTACCGCAGCAGAAACCATGTACAATTAGGAGCACATCACCAAACAGCTTTATAAAAGAAATGAACAAACTGATAACAGGCATAGGAACATCCATCCAGAATTGGTTTCAATAAGAAAAGTTTCTCACTGAGATCCAACTAAAACAGATCTTAAAAGTATAAGATCTCCAATGTGTCAAATATACTTTCATATGGTAACATCGTTAATTCAAAATGTATGTCAAGATAATTAGATGGATATCATAAAGTTGACATGAAAACACAGAAAGATCGTCTCCAACTATGACTAACAAAAAATGTGCAAGAAATTAGTTACATACATATCAGCTCGTCCAGCTCTATCTTGTTTGTCTGCCCTTGCAAAGACACTAAGGGCAAATCCCTCAACATGTAGATGATCATCAGGCGCCAGTTTAACGGACTTTTTATCCTTCAAGAAAATGTGAAGAGTATTGGAAACATCAGGATAAAAAGCTCAAACAATGTATGGACATCAACATGAACTCTCAATAAAGATGTGGCAGTAATCCTCGGAAACAATTGAAATCAACTGAAATAAAAGACCAAGTAATAATGGGGAAATAACTTGATTCAGCAATCAGAGAGCGGATTAGAGGAGTGTTCTTCCACAGACACACACACACAAATGAATTCACTGAAATAGAACACCAAGCAATTATGTCACTTAAACATTATAATAACCGGAAAAAAGAATAAAAGGGAAAACCTTTTCAAGCTGATTCATGAGGGACACAAGGAGGGCGTTTGTAGTCTTCGTACGATCGCCTGCAGGAATAGACAACCCTTTTTCCATCGCGTACAATCGACCTGATCAAAAATACTAATGATAAAATCAAACGGAAAAGAGATCACTGAGAACATCCCAACGAATTTTAATTAGATTATCCGAAATATCATTAAAAAATCCTGATTTTGTCATAAATTTAGAGTTGAGTTGAATAATAACGAGAGAGAGTTAACTTACAATAGTAGGCAACGAGGGGTTCGTGTTTCTGCAACTCATCGGCTCGCTGAAGGTAGGGCAGAAGCAGCTTCGCTGGTTCACTATCTGACGCCATTTTAGCCTGTACCAAAGGTCCTTCAAAATCAAAATCAATATCTCGGCTTAGAAAGGATAATCGGTTGGAACTTGGATGTTATATCCGAGACGAAGGTGGTGTTTGCAAACAAAACTGATTGTGAAAAAGTGATTAAAATTGATTGATGTAGTAAAATAAAAATTTGGTAGTGTTTGGAAAAAAAGTGATTTTAAGAATTGATTCACAGAAGCTGCTCTCTCATTGATTCTCAAAAGCAGCTTAAAAGTGCTTCACATAATTGATTCTGTAAAAGTAACATGAGTTTGCAAACAAAACTGATTGTGAAAAGTGATTTTGAAAATTGATTTTGGGGGTGTTGTTGAGTTTACAAACACCCCCGAAGTTTACAGGAAACATACGACGACGTTGCGAGTCTTTTTCTTTTTAATTAATGGATTCTTGTTAGAAATAGGTAGATTAAATCGTCGCTGATATAATAAAAGGTTCGCACAGATAAGAAAAACCATACTACACTTGGTTTCAATTTTGGATGTTTTTGTCAATACGTTACATAATAAAATCATAGGTCACAACTTATAATTGACTAATTAAGAAAATAAAATAAAAATTGAAGCACAAATGATCTTTTTGATTCTTTCCAAAATTTTGTATTAAATTGATCTTTTTAATAGCCCTTAATTTAAAATATATATTGCATTTTTTAAAATAAGTTTTTCAATTGCATATATTCTACTTCCTCCGTCCCAGCTGAGTTTGCACACTTCGATTTGCACGTATATTAAGAAAAAATTATTTTTTCTTTTGTTTTGACTTTTCAATCCTTTTTAATCTGAATTTTTAGAGAGGGATTAGTGTACTAATAATTCTCTCCCTTTTAACCAAATTCAAACCTGAGATGAACAGTAAGATGAAGTTGAAATTTTTATTGAAGTAAACTAAATGTATTAAAGTCTCAGAAATTCAAAAAAATACAGATTAAAAAAAACTGGGAACAGTTTTCCCACCTAAAATTATCACAACAGCCTGTTTTTCACCGAAAACCAAAAATGAAATTACATTCAAATTTTCCCTCCTAACACAATTGGGAAATCTGCCAAAATCACCCTATAAATGCTCACATCTCCCTTCAAAAACAACATTCAATGCATTACAAAAAATTTCAGAAAAACAGGTTTACAAACATTAAATGACTAACAATAGGAAGGGTCCTAATGTGTCTCTATCAAACCGCAACTTGATCGCCCAATTTCTTATGGCCAACAACAAAGACGGGTCTGTTCAGTATGGCAAGATCAAGGAGGCGGCTTCATCATTTGGAGTGTGCCGCCGGACAGTTCAGTATATCTGGGAATCTGCAATTCAGCAAAGAAAAGTGCAGTGTGAAATAGTGCTCAGTGAACCACTGGATATAGCATTAATGAAGAGTATACATTTTTCGAAGAGGGGCACCATTCGAAGGCTTGCCAAGGAGGTGAAAGTCAGCAAAAGCAAAATAGGCCGATGAGTTAAATCAGGTATCATCAAGCCACATACTAATGCAATCAAGCCTCATTTAACAGATGAAAACAAACTGCACCGGCTCAAATACAGCCTCAGTACTTTGCATTTGGACAGCCATCAAAACAAGATAAGTTACGGTTTTATGCATAATGTTATACACATTGACGAAAAGTGGTTTTATATGCAAAGAATAACTGAAAGAGCTTATAAACTGGTTGATGAAGAGGATCCGTACAGGACATGTAAGAGCAAGAGATATATCACTAAGGTGATGTTCATGTGTGTCGTATCTAGGCCACAATATAGTTTAGAGGGTGATTTATTGTTTGATGGGAAAATAGGATGTTTCCCATTCACAACAATGGAGCCAGCTTTAAGAAACAGCAGAAATAAACTAAGGGGCACTATGATGACCAAGCCTATTGAGTCAATTACCAAGCAAGTGATTAAAGATTGTCTGCTTCATAAGGTAAGTTCTAAAAAAATCAGATTTCATCATTTAATCTTAGAACTTATGTAAGTCTCCTAAATATGTCCTAAATTGTTTTGTTTAACAATTGAGCATATTGGTGACCTTACGAACACCTTCAGCTTATGATTTTCCAAGTTTTAAATCATGCATACAAACAGATAATCCCAGCAATTAAGGCAAAATGGCCTGCACACGCTAGTAAGCACATAATCATTCAACAAGACAATGCAAAGCCGCATATAAGCAACTACGATCCGGACTTCAGGCAGGCTGCCACATCCGAAGGATTCGAAATGATACTAATATGTCAGCCCCCGAACTCCCCAGACACAAACATTCTAGATTTGGGCTACTTTAGAGCAATTCAATCTCTACAAGTCGAGACAACGTCTTACAATGTTGAGGATTTAGTTGATAATGTTCTTAAATCATTTCAAGACTTGGAGATCACTAAACTGAATAGTGTATTTTTTAGCTTACAAGCATGCATGATACAGATAATGAAGAGCAATGGCAACAACAGTTACAAGCTACCACACATTGGCAAATCTGCCCTAGCAAGAGAAGGGTAGCTACCAACTGTTCTAGAAGTGGATGAGGCAATTGTTAGGCAGGCAATTGAATTTTTTATTGCTAATGGGCATGCAGGGGGGGCATATGACATTGGAGAAATCATGACTCAACTAGGTTACATTTAAGTTATGTTTTAGCACTATTAAGATAGAATCTAATGTTTACAGCATAAACACAATATGTGTGAATTTTGCTTAAGCTGTAAACATTGTGATTTGAAGAACCAAATACTTTTTGTGTAAGCTATTTGCTTTTTTTATTTTAAGAAACAACCCTCAGAAAATATTCATCATCGGGCTTAACCTAAAGGTTGAGGGCAGCATTAATCATAAGCTAGAACGGCTTATGATTAAGCAACCACACACACACCTGATCTAACAAACAGAAGAACAATGTGTAGGGCAACATTACTTTATCAGTCATAAATGCATCATCTTTAGTAAGCTACCAAAAAACACAAGCACACTTAATTTTAGTTTCCAATAAACAATCAACGTACACCACATCATATTGTTTAAAGAACTTGTAAATCACCTTTTCATTTACCAAGTTAATACAACAACATCATCAACAGAATGCACATCAAACCCCAACATAACCAAATAATTTCAATTCCATCATAGTCAGGCTGAATACACATCAAATATCCCAACAGATAACCAAATCGTTTCATTTGCATCATAATCAGGCAGAATACGCATCAAATATCCCAACAGATAACCAAATCGTTACAATTGCATCATAATTAGGCAGAAAACACGTCAAATATCCCAACATGTTTCTAAATCTTTTTAATTGCATCATATTCAGGCAGTATACACACCAAATATCCCCAATCTCGGTTTGTAAATCGTTTCTATTCCAGCATAATCAGGCAGAATACACATCAGTATCCCAGCAGTTTAAGTTAGGCCGGGGTTTCAATTCCAACATAATCACCAAAAATAAGACATCAAACCCCAACATAGGTTGTTCATTTTTTATCCCTAACATAAGTTGTTCGTTTCAAATCCGACAAAAATCACACATTATATACAACAAACCAAACATAATCACGCATAAATTGAGTTTCAAATAGAATCGTTTCAAATACAACAGATCTGAACGGGACAGGGGACTTAAACTTTTAAAATAGACGGACACCAAATCCCAAGACACTGCATGTAGTGTCTCTTCATATCCCTCGACTCCAACCAGTTGTTCACCGGCGGAAGAAGGTCAGGGGGACCAGTATCAGCACTCTCAGAGGGGAAATAGGCTCCAACACAGGAACCGACTCCAAATACTCCGGCTGCAGAAGCTCTCCACCTTCAATCTGGGTTTTAGGAACGAAAGTTTCCTTCGAATCCAAAACTATCAATCCCAAGTCGGATTCCTCTTCCATCGGAACACAAATTGCACAAAAAAAAAAAAAAAAAAAAAAAGAAGAAGAAGAATGGATAAGGAATGGATCTTAGGAGAGAGTTTACAGATCTGTGGTAGAGAGAATCATACCCACATAGATTGGAGATCGGAGATCAGAGATCTGAGATCCTAGATAAAGAAATGGATCTCAGATAGATCTCAAAAGGAACAGTATAGAAAGTAGAAATGGTGAAGAACAGTGGCGGATTTTGCAAGAAAATAGAGAGTAGGGTTTTCAACTTTTGAGAGAGGTTGTATTGAATCAGTAAGGGAAATGGGTTTGGGCTGGGGTGGGTTAGTGTGATAAAATAGTAATAGGGTTAAATGATTTGGGCTTACTAATCTTGGGTTTAATTAATTTCAGAATTTATAAAAACAATTTTAGTAATGGCATTTATGTTAATATGTCCTACTTTTGAGGGTTGAGTGAGTGAAAAAACTTTCCTTCTACATAGTGTGCAAACTGAGCTGGGACATCCGTAAAAGAAAAGTGTGCAAACTCAGCCGGGACGGAGGGAGTATTTGTTAATTTGTTGATTGTTTAGTTTAAATCTGTGTATGTAAATGAGTTGGTTGTGTTTGTTTATGGTTGGGGTGTTAAGATACTATTGACCAAAGTAAATAAGGTTGGGGACACTAAGTTGGAGATAAATATGGATGTTTAGTTATGTTAGTTGTAGAAAATAAGATATGTTGGGGTTTTGTTTATAATATTTAATTGAAAAAAGTAATGGGATATGTGTAAAAGTTATGAAATGGTTGTTTAAAATTTAATTAAGGATTATGATGGTGGAGAGAGTGTGTAAAATGTCTTCAACCTATTGAGCACAATGTCCATTTAACAAACACCTCCTTTCGTTGGGCACTCCCATAACAGGTTATGCCCAACTCAAAACAAACATATTTGTTTTGGGATTGGGTTGCAATAAAACTAACATAATATTTTAGATAAAAAAAAAAAAAGAAATTATAAATATGCATTAGCTCATTTTTTTAATAAAGTAGTTAGTTTTATTTATATTTGAAAAATCTTAATTTTAGTTTATAAACAAATCTATATATTTACTTTTCATATAATTTTATATTTTATAGAATAGTAAAAACCAACAATTTTTTAGTTTTCTAATTCGAAGATAATATTTGATTTTATTATAAAGCGCGAAAGAAAAATACTGGAGAACATATCTGCTAGCATAAGGATGTGAAAAATTTAGAGATCTACTTCGATCTTCTGCATCTCACTCTTTCTCTTAAATGTTTTTTATTTTTTTAACACGTTATAAGCACAACTAACTTTTATGTTTTTAATGTTTTTTTTTTACTTGCAATAGATAATTATAATATTTATTCTAATATCGATATTGAATATTTTGATATAATATATTAAGTTCGAATAAGTAATTGTTCTTTGGTTTGTAATTACTTAGGTTTGAATATCTATTGGTGGTTGAACTATTTATATTGGTATTGAGATGCAAATAAAAATATATTAAAATTATTGTTGAAATAAATCATCAGATGATTTACTATTCTTTATTAAATAAATATAGTAATTTAATTTATTTTTATTCGATTATCTATTTTTTTATTTTCTTACAATTTGATATATTTCAAATTGTGTATCACACGATGAGAGAATTCTAGTATTAGAAAAAATCACTGGCAATTTGCACTCTCCAGGCCCCAACTTCAGATAAATATATTGCATCTCGATAGTATTTGGTTTCTTTTGCTTATTAGATATCCTCCCATGCAATGTATGAGATTGACTAATTTTTTTACTAATAAAGTTACTAAATTTTATTATTATTTTATATAACTTATATAAGCAACATGATATGACAAAAAAGAACTTAAAACTTTTAATAACATAATAAACCAAAAGGTAACGATACGAAAAAAATACCTATAAAATATAAAGACCTAAAAATCATAATAAACTACTAACTAAATATTTTGAAATATCTCCATTTACACGACATTCATAGTTGATTTATTATGTTTTTTCTCTTCGTCACATATGAGATTTCCCAAACCTATTGTTTCGTAACTCATAAGAAAACAACATAAAGTTTTTCGCAACTAAATCAGATTTATGTAACAAGAGGTCAATGTGCAATGGTAACAATCTTGACTCTTAGGCCCCATTTGGATGGAGGGAGTTGTGCTATGGATTTATAAATCCATTGTCAAATTCACTCTATGTGTTTGGATAAAATACTAAATGATTGGATTTGTAAATTCATATTTTTAAATCAACCCAATTAGAAATCCAAGATTTGAGACTCATCATTTTACACTATATTTTGATGGATTAAAATCGTTTGACAAAGGTAGTCATTTACAAAGCTCCCCTCACTCACACCTCTCTCTCCCCTCCACCCCCCACCCCCTCCCCCTCTCTCTCTCTCTTTTCTTCTCTTCTCCATGTCGCTATCTCTCCCTCTCATTCTCCAATGAAATGCTCCAGTATTTTATTATTCTTTTATTTTTTTGATTCTTTTTTCTTTTATCTCCAATGAAATGCTTCCGATAATTTTTTGGATATAAAACATATAAAATGTATATATGTGTGTATATATATTATTGCAAAAAAATTGTGTTCTGATAATTTAGATGCAGATAAATATTATTTCATTTAATAAAAAATATAAATTGTTAGTTTAAACTTTAAAGAAAAAAAATTGAATTTTACAAACGTTGTATCAGTTTTTTGCCAAACAATGGATTTGAAATTTTTGGATTTAAAAATTCTTTCACAAATCCACCATAAATCCAAACAAGGGATTTCAAGTCCATGGATTTTAAATCTAAAGATTTTGAAATCTATTTATTTTAAATCCCTTGATAAATCAAATCCCTCCATCAAAATGGGACCTTATGGAATTTGTCATAACACATGAAACAGTGAAAGCAATATCATTGGTGTTTCTTCATTAACGTTTAAAAAGTAGTTTCAGATAGGGTAACGTATAATGCAAAGAGCTTAATTTTTCATAAAAAAACATAAGAGTTTAATGTATGGAAATTATTGTGTAAAAGGAACTCGTGTGTCTCTGTATAATTTACTAACAACTAAAGTTACTCAGTTGTCTATAGAAATGACATCAGAAAATGCGATCCTACTTTTATATGGAGTCAGACATTCATACCTATTGATAAATATTAAGATGACACAATTAATAATATAACCTGAGTAATTTAATAAGTCCAGAGTTGCATCTCTAACAGCATAGAGTTGAGTATAAATGTGTTGCATAAGTCCAGAGTTGCATCTCTAGTAACACAGAGTTGAGCACTTGTGTGCAATATAAATTCAAAGTTACGCCTCTATCACCTTGTAAAATAGCTCTATGATGTCCTACACGCAACGATTATCCATGAAAAGACTTAACAATCCAACAGAATCTCCACTTTGAGTCACATGCCCAAGATTTGGCTATAGCCGTCACGATGTTTAGAGTTCACAGCTCTAAGTTTCTTAAGCCCCTACTTTTTATCTTGATCTAAGTCTTAGCTTTGAACACCTTAGGTCTCAACCATCTTCTTGTATAGAGTCTAAGCTCTGTCTAGGATAAACTTAAACTTTGTTGAACCCGAATGCACTATGAACTCAAACTTAGATACCACATGCTCTTACACATTTAGTTATAGGTCTTGACACTCGGAATAACATAATTGAATCACGTATTTAAGTCACATGCTTAGAGCTAACTCTGAACATGTGACTGGGTGAGTAGTATGCCTAGGGGGACCTATCCCTAGCAGGCTCACCCTAGAGACTCACCACATTCCGAGAAATTAGAAAAATAATTTTCTTTCAAGAGTTACTTAACACATGCTCAGAGTTATGCACGGGGGACCTAACCCTGGCAGGCCCACTCCGGCAAACTTATCACACTCTGAAAAATCAAAAAAAATCGCAAACAGTGAATACCTAAGATAACCATAATGTAGAGTTGATTTTTTATGTTTTACTTGTGGTTGAGTGCCTTACAGCAACATAACTCATACATTTTGATCAGTTCTAGGTTTTTCTGACATTCTCTTAGCTTCAGTTCTAATTGTATGCAGGTAGTTGGTTAATTTGTATTGATTGCATAAATTTGATGAGATTATGTGATACTTTATTGGTGACAAGTTATGCCATTTTTTTGCTCCTATACTGTAGATTGTTGTGAGGAGAAGAAACCATATTGGATAGATTGTCACCAATATCAGCATGATTTCCATACTTGAGTTTTAGGGCCATCAAGTACATAAATTTTATCGCCAAATATCTCATTGTTGTGTGCTAGTCTCATTCTAACTTCCTAGATAAATTCTTAGCTAGTTCAAATAATAGCTCAAAACAAATAAAGGATTATTAGCTCTTTTATTGGTGAAGAAGGTATTTTATGCGTTCCATTGTTAATTATGCTTGTCATGATTGATCAGCTCTATTATTGCATAGCCCTCATACTTGATCAATCATTTTCAAATTGTTTTATGCCTTATCATAATTGAATGTAGCTCTTGACTCCGATATCTTACACAGATTTACTTCATGATATAATTGACGCTTGTCAAAATTAGACACAACTTGTGTATGGGGCTGATTATGATTGTATTTAGGATATGATTTTATGATTTGATGTTGATTGCTTTCTTATTTATAACACTGTCGTCTAATTTTGTTGTTACTAATTTCTTGCACTAATTCCAGTTCTGATTTTTTAAGGTGGTTGGTTTAGTTTGTGTTGATTGCACAATTCTGTGGAATTTATTGATTATTACTGTCTACCATTTATACTAGTTCCTTCGATTTTGAGTGCAGATTCTTGGGATTTTTAAGCAATTTAGGGAGATGATGGTACACCATCAAGCTGGTCGGTTTCGGTTAACTTATGTATCATTGTTCCGTTGTAAGTTGTGGTGATGGTTATGTGCACCATTATATATTCTAAAGTCTAGGTCATGACATTCCTTTTACTAGTAATGATTGCAGTGTTGTGGCATGAATATGTTTTAATTTTGCGAATGGCATTATTATGATAATCGCAGCTTGTGTTTTAGCAAATAATTGTTGTTTGATATTCATTGCGGCATTATGAGGGCACTTTATTAAAAATTCCCATGTTCTGGTGGCATATCTATCTACTCTAAGGTACTTCGATGAGTTACTTAGAGTAGGGGGAGTATCTGATAGAAATAATGTTATAGTCCTTACAGTTATGGTAATAGGAAATTGGGACATAAGTACAGAGTTGAATAAATGGAATAAGTGTATAATTTTCAGAGATGACACCTCAAGAGCTATGTGTCCACTATTGAGGAGATTCCTGCCGAGTTAGGTTCAAAAGTGTATATCACAGAGATGTAATTTTTGACATGACTGAATTATCTGGGACCAGAATGGTACGGAGCTAGGATTAGGGAAGCCTAAGAAGTAACTTTTTTGCCCTTCTGGTAATAGGTATAATTACTCACCCCCTAAAAACTATTCACATTCATTATTCACAATTCACTGTTCACTAAAAAATATTATTCTCTCTCTAGAATACTTTATTCAGAAAGTTTCCATCTTCTTTAAATCTGATTTCTGGTTTTGGCATGGGACAAGTTCCCCCCTCCCCCCCCCCCCCCACCCAAAATCCTTCGGGTGGTCTTGCAATTGCAGGAACTCTCACAGTGTTGTTACGATTGGGATCGTGAAGACGAAAGATATCCAGGATCGTGAAGACGAAGAATATCCTTATTTCATTCGTTTATTTCTTTGTTTCTTACTCCTTTCTCATAGTTTTCTTTGTTGGTGATGAGCCACGTCTGTCTTATCTAAGAGTAGGTTTCTTGTACACCAGTTGCACAGATCTTATATTCATGCAATCCGCGTCTTGAGCAATTTTTCATAAAACAATATTAGTGTTTATGTTGAAATATATTATTTGTTCTGAAGAAAATGTATCATGCTGAAAAGGTATTAGTGCTTGTTAAAAAATATTACTTGTTTTGAAAAAAAAAAAAAAAAGATTATATTGATAGGTAATACCTTTCTTTAAAACAAGTAATACATTTCAGTATAAACAGTAATACATTTTTCATGTATTCGCCTTTTAACATGTACGGATTTAAAATCTGTGCACTTGGTGTATATGAGACTTTGCCCTTATCTAGAGGGTTCATTAATTTTAGGCTAATTAGGTAAAACATTAACTATTATTTATAATATACTCCCTCCATCCCACTTAAATTTGCAACCTTGACCCCGGGCATGGATGTTAAGAAAAAGCAGTGGACTACTTTTTCTTTGACTTTTCATTTAGTTTTAATCAGTTTTTAAGGGAGGGATTAGTGTGTTAATACTTTCCTCCCTTTTCTTAAATTTAAACAATCTGAATAGTAAATCTGGAAAATTTTAGAAAAAACACACAGCATAAATTTAAAATCTGGAAAGCTGCAACTTTTATTCAATTTTTTTGGAGGAAATTTCTCACCAAATTTCATGTTCACAAATTACAATCATTCCTCTAAAAAAATTGGAATTACTTTCAAAATTTTCCTCTCAAAACCTAACTTATAATCAAAATTTCCCTAATACACACTATAAAACTCCCTAAATCTACATTGAATGCAGTGTTAAAATTGCAAATACAAATTCTGCAAAGGAAACACAAAATATGACAAACACTAGGAAAGGGCCACATTTGGAGTATCAATTCGACTTCTTATAGCTCAAGCTGTTCTTGCAAACAACAACAACAGAGTTTTTAAGAATGGCAAAGCTTAAGAGTAGCATCATTTTGAGTTTCAGTTCGGACTATTCAGTTCATTTGGCAATCTGCAAAAAAATAGATTTCAAAGGGACAACATGTATCATTTCTAGAAATCAGGTATAGTTCAGCTTCATCAAAGGCTATTACATTGGATAAAGAATCCATGAAAGCCATACCGTTCTCTAAAAGAGGCACAATCAGAAGACTTGCAAAAGAGCTAGAGGTAAGCAAATGTCAAGTGGGCAGGTAGGTTAAATCAGCGGACATAAAGGCCCACACAAATGCAATTAAGCCTCAACTAACAGAACCAGACAAGCTTCAAAAAATGAAGTATAGCCTCAACTTTTTACATATGGACAGTAGCATTCACAAAATCAGGTATGAGAGTATGCACAATGTGATTCACATAGATGGGAACTGGTTTTGTATGAAAATATCAAGTGAGAGAGCTTATAAGCTTGCAGTAGAAGAAGATCCGTATAGGGCATGCAAAAGCAAGAGATATATACCCAATGTCATGTTTATGTGTGCAGTGGCAAGGCCACAATACACAGTAGAAGGGTAATTGTTGTTTGATGGGAAAATAAGAATTTTTCCATTCACAACACTACAACCTGCCCTCAGAAACAGTGCAAATAGAGCTAGAGGGACACTGGTCACCAAACCAATTGAGTCCATAACCAAAGAGGTCATTAAGAACTGTTACTGGATAAGGTAACACTTTAACTATCAGAATTTTTTCATCATTTAATTTATTGTTTTTAGTAAGTCTCCTAAATTTTTTCTAGCAATATGATTATCTATTGGGAAAAATTGGTGACATTACTAACACAATTTTATGTCTAAATGCACACTGTTTCATCATTTGGGTAAAATTAGATTATCCCAGCTATTAAATCAAAATGGCCAGCTCATGCAAGTAAACATATCATCATTCAACAAGATAATGCAAGACCACATCTAAGCAATTTTGACCCAGATTTCAGAATGACTGCAACATCTGATGGGTTTGATATTCGGCTTATATGCCAACCACCAAACTCACCAGACACAAATGTGTTAGACTTATGCTATTTCAGGGCCATTCGGTCTTTACAAACAGAAACAAGGAGCTACAATGTGGAAGACTTAGTGTCCAATGTTCTTCAATCTTTGGAAGAACTTGAAACAACTAAGCTGAACAATTTTTTCCTAAGTTTACAAGCTTGCATGATTGAGGTGATGAATGTTAAAGGAGGAAACAATTACAAACTGCCACACATAGCAAAAGCAGTACAAGCAAGAACAAGATCACTACCAATTGCACTTGAAGTTAAAGAACAACTAGTAAGAGAAAACATTGAATATCTAGAGGCAAATGAACAAGCTGCAGGTACTTATGACATAAGAGGGCTAATGATAGAAGTTGGGTATTTGTAAATTAGGGCAGAATAGGCTAGTTTTTGTTCTTTCGTTTACAGTGTAAATACAATTGATGTGTTCATTTTGCTTAAACTTTAAACAATGTGATCAGATGAAGTGATAATTCATCATTCAATGAAATGGTGTTATTTTTTTTTACCCCCTCAGAACAAATTCATTATTGGAAGTTGCAGTATACCTCAAAGGTTGTTGATGGCAACATTAAACTAGTCACAGAGGACAAGTTTAAGCAACCACAATCAACACCTGTTCAATTTAATTACAGAATGCAAGTTCAACCCACATTATATGTTGGGTAGCACAAATCAATCAGTAACAAGAACATCATTTTGAAAAAGCCACCATGCAACAAATAAATTTTCAGCATACAATTTCTCAGAAAAAGGAATAATTTAAGCACCAATACAGAATCAACATACATCAACCTAGCAACAATCACAAACACAGTAGTGTTAGAGCAATCAAATCATTCAACAAATACAGAGCAATTCATCATCGAAACAGTAACACCATCACCCAGTAAATAATCGAAACTAAACTAAACAATAACAGCAGCACAGTAACACCATCACCAATTAAAGATTGTACAGTCTCTCAATTAGGGTTTTCCAGATCTAGAAAACCCCTAGTTTTAAATATGATTTAGAGGGTCTCGAAAACCAGATCTCAGAATTACCACAATATACCCTAAATTCCAGAAATAGATTTAGGATTTTTTCTCCAAAAGTCAGAATCTATATATCTGCTACTACATTACATTTTCAACACAGAAAAATCGATTTTTCACAAAAACATTTCACAAAATTAAGGTGAGAATACTTTAACCTTGCAATCGAAGGAAACCAAACGACAAGGCAAGCGAAGAATTGTCTTCGCAACTCGGATAAACTGAACCACCCACCTTCAGAGGCGGAAACATCGATCCCCACCAAGAGAGCCTCCACATCCTCCGATCGAATAGAACCCCCACTATCAAAAAGGGTTACTGCTAAGAACGATTCCTCGGAATCAAAAATATATCCATCATCGAAATCATGAGACGATTCATCCATGACAGAATAGAAGAAAGAACAAAGGATAGTAGAGGAAGCAAGATCTGGAACAGATCGAAGTGGGTTTCCAGATCTGAGAAAGATCTAGAAGAGCGGCTTGAAGAGAGAGAGGGAGAAGATACAGGGGTGGGAGTGGAGGTAATACTGAATCAGTGAGATGATTCTAGATGAGGGTGTGGGGTGTAGTGGGGGGGTGTGATGTTTAATTAGTCTGTTTAATTAGGTTGGGCTAATTAGATTAGGTTAGCTAGGCTAAGATAATTTAATTTTTTAATTAGGTTAATGAACTTGTGGCGAAAATCGCTCCAAATTGATGTGATTGGAACAACCTTCTCAAACCGCAAGCATACAGTTTGTGACAGAGGTAGTATAAAAGATATCGTATTCGCAGGGAGGATTTTCCGTGAGAATCGGCTTTAGCACTTTCGAATTAATTAGGTCAAATGATATTTGAGATATGAACTAAACTAAACAACATAAAACAATAAATAAAAGCAAGGAGAGAACCGATCGATGGGGAGATATTCCCGAAGCTCGGTTTCACATAAGAAAAATGGAATTAACAATTCGAAGACGATTAAAGAAAGCGTGTGTTTGCTCTATGTGATTGAATTATCAACCCAATTGATATCCTAATTGAGTGATAATTCCGGAATACGGTTGAGGTGTCGTATTCCCTTTTACGGGTGAGTAATCGGGTTCGATATAGACTACCTACACGAATGAGATTTAAAACTCAACCCCGGGCCCCGGGTTACCAACTATGGGAGACTAGAAGAGGATAGCTCGATTTCTCCTACGCTAAAGACCCGACGTAAAGGTGTAGTTCCTACACACGTGACTAATCCTAATTTCGTTCCACCTAGTCAAGACCCCCTAGACTCTACTTCCCCGTTTGATAGGGTTCTCCTTCATAAGTCTCCCTCCTACCAATTGGGTTTGATTGATTTAGGTTCCAGATTGAATTTCCTTCCCGACTAATCTAAGTCGTAGAAATTCAATCCTAAGCTCATTTAAGATCAAATCGAATCCTCGAAAGGGTGGCAAACCCTAGCCTAGGTTTCGATTATCCCGTCTCAAATGCACAAGCATACAAAATAAGGCTAAATTGTCGAAAGCCTGAGCCACCAAAGCAAGCCTATAATCAAGCCCTAATTTCATATGAAAATCATAATAAATCAACCAAATTCTAACCTATGTTACCATAACCCACAACAATCCAATAATCAATCAACTAATCATCAATCCCGAAGCTTGGGCTACTCTCGGGCTTCGGAAAACACGAAAGTTACTCAAAAATCATCAAAGCAATAAAAGGCATAATCAACATCAAGCAATAAAAGCAATAAAAACTGAAAATAAAGAGAAGGTATAGAGATTGCTCAATGTATTGAAGAAACCCTTGAAATCATTTGATGAAATAGTCGGGTGTCACAAGCCCGTGAGTAATCTCCGAGTTCTCCACCAAAGATGGCTTCCTCCTTGAAGAGGAGGAAGAAATCCTAACTTTTCTAAGCTAAAATCTGAAAATGTAGAAGAAAGTGTAGAGAAAGCTTTAAAATGGAGACTAATGTTATTGAATGTTGAATAGATGATAGATCCTTACAAATGAGAGGGGGAGGGGGATATATAGGTCCCCGAACCCCTAAAATCTGCAGAAAATAAGCCCTAGTAAGGGCAAAAGTGTAAAAATACAAAAGAGAGTGCTTGATCCTTTAAGTTGTTGAGTCGGGCCCCATGTGCGCGCTCGACTCGTCCTTCTCGTGATTTTTGAGAAAAATCCGTCCAGAATCAGCCATTGACTTCAAGTATAAAGTTGTAGATCTTTGTCTCGACTACACATGACAACTTGAATCACTCAAATCGAAATTCGAACGAAAAACGAACACAGCACGAAACAAGGGACCGGCGCGCAAACCGACCGCAAACTACCAGTCCAACTGCCGTTCCGGCAGCTGGGCTGGTCGGAGGTCCGGCAGGTGACTGGGCGATTCTCTGGACCGACTACCGGTGGTCCTGCCGGTCCGGTAGTGACCCCGGTAGTACCCCTTTTTCGTGTTTTATACCTCCGTCTTCCATCGTCATTTCGGACCTCTTTCTCTCGTTTTCTCGACCCGACCCCTGCATGACTTTTGTTCGCGACTCGACAAACTTTAATTTGAGCTCTTGTTGGGCCCGATTCGGGTCCTTTTGGGCCTCGATTTGTGGGCTGGAATGTGGCATATGTGCGATCGACCTCTTCTTCTTTCTTTCTCCAATTTGAGGCATTTTCATCCATTTTTTCGGCCCGGCTCCTTCATGACTTGATGATCTTCAATTCGGACCTGACCCCAACCCATTTTGGGCCCATTTGGGCCTCGGGATGCGGGTCGAAGTATGAAAATGGATGCGAACGATCTTCTAAATTCTTCCAAGTTTCCTAACCTTCAAAATACGATTCAAAAACACCCAAAAGCGCATCAAATTATATTAAATAGGAAAATCAACCCAAAAATACAATAAAACACGAAATTGCACATAAACACAACAATTATGTGTAATTCTCCATAGAATATGAACGTGAAAAGTGCAAGAAAAACGGTAATTCTCGCGTTCATCAGCTAAGTAATGGCATTCATGTAATTGTGTGTAAATATAAAGAGCTTTAATGTTTGACTTTTGTTTCGATTTATAGGGTTGCAAAGTTAATTGGGACGGACATATAAGGCAAGTAGGCAAATTTAAGTAGGACGGAGGGAGTAACTTTTTAAATATAAAATAAAAATATATTATTTTAATAATTTTTAATAGCCACGTAGTACGTTTTAGCTTCAATTGCTGATAGGAAACTCGAAATCTGAATGGTTTATATTTCAACTATAAACATGTAATCATGCTATATTTTTAAACCCTAATTAATGAAAATAATTAAGTTTAATAATAAAATAATATAACTTTTATTTAATTGTTACAATTACACAAATGCAATTGAGCAAGTTCAAAATCTTATTTCGGGCTCATGTTAGCAATTAGAACCTGAAATATGCTCAAATACACTAAAATAAAAAAATATTACTCCCTCCGTCCTAGTTAATTTTGCACATATGAAGAGACCACGTATATTAAGAAAAAACTATTTTTTGCTTCTTAGTTGACTTTTCCAAATGTGGATATTGAGGGTGAAGATTCTGAAATAAATTTTTTTTAAGGATGTATAAAATTGTGTGAGGCAGACGAAAAAAAAAAGTGTACAAAATTAGATGGACGAGGTAGTACAAGTATTACATTCTTTTGACACAATTTAAAGGTCATATCCTAAATAATAATTGACCAAAATTATTAACCTTTTACATGATTATCCTTGAAACAAAATTTGCTAGGGGTGTTCACGGATCGTTTAACCGACCGAACCGAACCGAACCGAAACCGACAATTCGGTTGGGACCGAAAATCGATCCGAAAATTCGGTTCGGTTTTCGGTTATATATTTTAGAGAATTTCTGTTATCGGTTCGGTTTCGGTTTAGGGTAGCGGTTGATCGATCCAAACCGAAAATCGAATAAATTTTCATTTTTTTTTTTGTTTTATAATTTTAGTCTTTTACTTCAGTTTTTACTACCCTATATTTTACTCATTTTTAGATCTTGATTTTATTAATTTTCATGTGTTATGTTTGATGTGTGTAAGTTATTGTTGACTATTGAGATTGAGAATGAAGAATACTGTTTTGAAATAATTTGCTGAAATTTTAGTTCTTGCTAACTTTCTCAGATTGCCACCGATATTGTCTTTGGAAAGTGAAAATAAGGTTCCAGGAAGTCATTTAAAAAAGGTTCCAGCAAGTCTTTGAAAAGTGAAAAATTAATTTTTTTTATAAACTGTCGAAGAGGAAAAAAAACGGTTAACCGCAACCGAAACCGAAAAAAACCGAATATTTTTTGTTTTAACCGAACCGAACCACAGTAGTTCGATTCGATTTTCGGTTCTATGATTTGACGAACCGAAATTTCGGTTCGGTTCGGTTCGGTTCGGTTCGGTCGGTTTTAACCGAATGAACAGTCCTAGAATTTGCAACCTCTTTTCTCGACCTATATGCAGAATTTGTGTGATATTTTAATTATGGGAAAAACTCGTATATGACCGTCACACGATGTGACGAGAAAAAAGTATCACTTTTTTTTTTAACAAAAAAAAGTATCACTTTTTGTAGCAAAAGTATCACTTATTCCTATAAAAGTATCACTTTTTCCTGTAAAAGTATTAATATTTTCTGAAAAAGTGTATTTCGTCACACGTGTAACCGTTTACACACAAGACTCACTCTTTAATTATTATCTTAAATATTAATTTTAAATATTAAAATTACTTTAAAGATCAGAAAGATATTTTTAAAATCTGAGATATTATAACAAAAGTAAATTACTTGAAAGGTCTAAAAATAATTTACAAAATCCGATAATATTTAGAAATTTTGAAATTATTTCCAAGGTCCGAACATTACTTTAGAAAACCTATTTAGAAAATTATTTAAAAATCTAAAAAATAATAAACTCACGAGTAAAAAGAGTGCTGGGCAAAATCTGACTGGGAAAATTAATGAGTGTGCTTTATCGAAATTTGAGCCCTTAAATCTATTGAGTCAAGCCTTAAGTAAACAGACCCTAAGAATCTGGGAGGTTATTTTAAAAATCTTTTAAACTATATTGAAATATTTTAAAGGTGCAAAACTTCAAAATTATATAAAATATAAAAAATTATAAACTCGCAAGTAAAAATAGCATGCAACAGAATGCAGTCGCTCAATCATAATATGCATAAAGAAACAGCGACTGGCTTGAAATAAACCCATCTTCACCGGTCCTACGCTCACCAACATGTTCTTAACGACTTAACCCAAACACACTCCTGACTCCACACACATGAAGGTGTATGGAAATATATGGATAAGGACACCTAGTGTACCATGTACGGTATACTAGAGGTAGCATCTCAAAGACAAGGTTGATTCGACATTGAAGTTTATAGGAGGAATTAGAGTTGAAAGAACTTGTCGTTAGCCTCAGTATAGAAACAAACTCCTAACTTGCTCATCAAACATGTATACTCGTGCTGACCACTAATACATATATATATGGTACAACTACAAACAAATTTCGATTTCTAATACCTCACGGTGTGCTGGGAAGAGGTTCGCTCCCAGAAACATGGGATGCTGCATCTTCTTTCGACATCGCTACATAGTTAATGGGGGCAATAGGCCTGGTGTCTTTCTTCCCGTCTCTATTTATGGATCTGGAACCATTTTGATGCGCATTAAGAGAAAGCCGCCTGTTAGGACCTCCGTTGGTACGGGGACCCACCACCTTCTTCGTACTGGGTTGTCGAGCTGGGCTTGGAGTTGCACCGAACATGGATTCCTGCTCTTTGTTCATCAGTTCATGGAACTTTTTCTGATCCTGTAAATTATAAGAAAAACATTTGGGTGACTTCTTGGATAATACTAGTACAGGAACATAAACAGCATCAAATGAGCTGAACTAGTGACTGGAGGCGACTCTTTTAAGGATGCGTTTGGATTGAAGAATTTGAAAGTGGATTTGGAATCCACAGCAGCAAATCTATTGGTGTTGTTTTGGCTGATGACTGGTAAAATGGATTTGAAATCAATCATCACTCATGTTTTGAAATATTTTTCAAGTGAGTTTACTGATTTCAACATAATAGGATTTAGACCTACTCTCAGCCTCTTCTTCTCTTCTTCTCTGTCCTGCCTGAGCATTGCATACTCATCTAACATTGCAAGTAAGGGAACACCATCATAGGTAAATGTTATGCCACGTTCTTGTTCCCAAGCACGAGTTTTAGCAACTAGGCTGTCAACAAGGGCTGCACAAAAACAAAAACAAAAACAAAAAAATTTATTTCCAACACTAGATTAGCAAGTTCGAGCAAAATCCACAAGATCATCTATGGTAACTTGATAGGCTTTTTAGAATAAGTTTGGCTAAACTTATTTAAAACATCTTATACGCTATAACATTATCTTGTAAGATGTTAAAATCCTATCTTATTTAAAAAATAAGTAGTTGAAGTATTTGGTTATACTAAGATGATTGAGCCTATAAGATGTTGGTCATGCCAAAATAAGATCTTATTTGAGAATAAGTTGGACCCTCCTTGGTTTTTCAAAAACAGCTTATAAGCTAGTAAGAGCTTAGTTTGGGATGAAATAAGATATCATTTAAAAAATGTTGTCAAACACTTTGATGGAGCTTATAAGATGTTTTGAAGAGCTTATAAGCTTATCCAAACATCCTCTTAACAGTTAATCAATAAGTTATTCCAGCTGGTATGGCCTCACATTTACTGGCTAATTCTTGTTGGGATTTTACCAACAGCTCATCGGGAACAATATTCACTTCCTTAGCAAATACATCTATGTTTCTATAATGCTTCAGTTATAGCAATTCATCAGCATCCGTGCTTTCAGTTATCCAATTATGTGCTTTCATATACAAACCACATTCTATATTCCACTGTGTTTTTCTCTCTATAGCCAAGACATTGACAATTGTTTCTCATACATATGAAATTAATATCCTATACATGATGACATGAATTTTGAATAGATGGATCAGTAAAGAGCAGAAACATGGAGAATAATGGAATATAATAAGATGATAACAAAAAGAAACATACACAACATTGAAAATCCAGAAATAATTAGGGTGTTTTCCTATTATAAAGATTCTTAACCGTCACTTTCACGATTTTACCCATGCTTCTGTTTAAAAAACCTCATAATCTTGGTGACTTGCTAGTTGCTACCTGTAACAAAATAAGTGATCTACCCCTTCCTGACTTCTTGATTCCATATGGGCCAAACCTAGTTGCACATGACATCCATTGGTACTGATAATACTATACCCCTTCCTGAATAGGATGGACATTTTATAGTTTCCTGTCTACGACGGGTTGGGACAAAAGGATTGTAATATTGAAGTTGCATCACATCTCATAGTTCAGCAAGTACCTGGAATTTTATTGACCAGGACTCGTGCCTTTTCAGCTCTCTTAAGATTTAAATGTGCACCTCTGGTTGCATTATATCTATTTTGATCCTGTTTCACCAATGAGATCGTCAATGTCATTTCCAATTAATCAAATTCCAGAGAACCAGTCAAGTGAAAGGGGCAGCAAGTATGATTTTTAAGACTCAGTTTAGAAAGCATTCTGTGGTTATATGAGAAATTTCTGTCACTTTAATCATGTAAAAACCGCAGATTAAGCTGCAGCATAGATTGTTAGCCTAAGTGACATCAAGAGAGTGATGGCTAGTTCAGATGTGCAACACAAAATTAGTATTGATTCCACGTCTGTCATCTGTTCCATACCCCCTTTATGTCAAACTCCCGACGTAGAAACGACACAGTATGAAATGTAACCACATGGAACATTAACAGAATGATGTCTAAAAGCTAATAAAAATGAGAATACAGGACAAGAAGTTGAAGCAACTCGATGCACTATTAGTCATGATGTTTCCTGATAGAGCTAATTTTGTAAATAATTAAAAGATTATTATTAGCATATCAATAGGCTGATTTTGGGGGTATTGATAGAGCTAATTTTGGGAATGATTACCTACATTATTATCAGCATATAACTAGCTAATATAAGGCAATTAATTGGGGATGCTGTTATTTAAATAAGTGGAGTGGGGATGAGCATTAGCATCAAGAAAAAAATTAGTCTCTTAGTATCGGCTGTTAGCTTGGGCAGCTTCAGTTGTAATATTATTCCCAATGTTCCTTGTTTTTCATCTAATATTCATCTACTATCTTTTCATCCCAAAAATCTGATCTTTACTCTATCAAATTGGTCCGGTATTATTAGCATATCAGTTCCAAATAGCCAACTTAAAAATGCAGTCACTCAACTATTGATTCCATTCATATGTACATTCTGAATTACTGTAACATGCAACTTTAAACTTCAGCGTAAGCACAGAGGCTTGAAGGAATGCCAATAGTATCATGCAAAAACGAATTTCATATATTTGAGAAAACTATGCACAAGAACAATTCTACTTATCAGGTTCTCCTAGCGCGGAAGATATACATAACTTAAATGTACGAGTGAATCCAACAGGAAAGATGGGAATAAAAGTAATTAGTAATTACCCTATTGTAGTCTTCAAGCCAACTTTCTTCTTCACAAGCTGACATCCATTTCTCAACCTTATCCAATATATCCTTCCTGCTAAGAGCTTCTTCTCTTGCTTTTACTATCTGATTTTCCATGTCAGCCAGTAACTCTGCAGGCTCGACATTCCCTGAATCAATGAGTGACAAAATCTTTTCTCGAGCTGTCTCAGTATCAATCTCTATATGTGCATGAGCAAATATTTCCTCGAGCTCAGATTGCCTCTTGAAAGCAATTTCCTTCATTTTGCTGGCTTTTAGTTGATCAAGCCTCTCAACCTCAACCTCAGCCTTTTTAAGAAGCCGGAATGAAATCAGTGAATCATTATCTTTTTGACACCTTATAACAATTAGAGTATATACATCTAGGTACCTGTTCAATGAGGTCCAAAGCAAGAGCCCCAGGAATAGTAACTTCGTCAACTGAAGCTGAAATATTACAAGTAACATGGTCATATAGGCTTTGTTCTTCTCGGGGTGTGTCCATCAAATTCCACAGATCAATTAGCTGGGTTGCTAGTTCTTGAAGCTGTAGAAACATGAGAAAAAAGTTAGAGTGGATCTGGATATGATATGGGTAGGAGAAAGACTATTTAACAAGAAGAAAAAGGAAGAAACTTTTCACAAGGCCTGGAAAAAGGCCAATGCCTAGTAAAGACAACTCTAATTACAAACAATTCCCGAATGTCAGTTCTTTATTAATGAGAAACTTCCCAAATAATAATATATACGAAAAAAAATGGAAGTTAGACCAACTGTTCAGAGTTTAGAAAAGCTAATTCTACTAAGAACTCATCCCCATAAATGTGAGCCTTGCAATCAACTTCAAAAATCAAAATAACAAAATGTGAATCTCATTGTTTTCTATTTTCTGATTTTTCTTTAGGTTTAAGAGTATTTATCATGTGGCGACAAAGAGTTGAACTTCTAGAAATAAACGGTGATTAAGGACATCACATGTAAGTGTAACTAGTGTTGAAAAGATCAGCTCTATGAAGTAAATTCTTTTATGATGCTACCTTTTTTAATCTCTGCTTCTTGTCTTCCTTTAGTGCTAAGACCGTCTTCGCAAGCCTGGATAGTGTGTCATTGCTAATGCTTTTTGATTGGACACTGGTAGAGTCATTTAGGGTTGGATGCACTTCTGTGACAGTTGTAAGGAAGTCTATGCCAAGGACAGCACAGAGATCATGAACGGAGCTGACGAATTCGAGAACCTTGTGCAACCTATCACTCTAGGAAACCCAACAAAGAAGAGTTTACTCATTAGAGAAACAGGTCCTGAATCTTTTAATGACAAAGTTTAGTAATATAAGAGACCTTACCTTTTCTTTTTGAAGGTCTTGAAGCTGAGAATGAAATACATCTAATTTCTTCAGAGATAGATCAGTCTCATCAACAACTGGACCGTCCACTTGGTCACTAGTTCCAGCAATATCTGCACATATCTTCTGTATTTGAGATTGAACATCAGAAAACTCTTTTATCCTCTCATCCTTCTGTTTCCAGAGTTTCTCCAAGGCAGGAGCAATAGCTTCAAGCTGTTCCTTGATTGTACCCGATGTCCTCTCAGGCTGTCAAAAGTAATTTAGAGAAAACACAACATATTACTAGTTAAGATACTATGAAGCAAGAATAATTCTAAACAAATGCTATATTGACTACAACCAGTAAACCTCACATAATTATCACATTGATTTTTTACAAAAAGTACATGTTCCAACATTATTGAATGCTATCACTCACAATTCCAACAAAGCTCTTCTCTCCAAGAGCTGATAAGAGGTTGTTGAGTTCAACTCTAGCATCAGCCAATGTCTGAAGAAGGTGTGCTCTGGATTTCACAGCCAGGTCGACCTTTCTCTTGTATACATCCAAACACTCTTGCTCTAACTGAAGAAGCATTTTGTCCCGTTCCTCATCACTTTCACCAACTTCATCCCAGATTTGCTGCATAAAATATAGGCTCTCACTCAGCATGAAACAATTCAGGTAGGCTAAAATAGAATCATAAATAATACTATCTAAATGAGGATTGCCTGGAGCTGCTGCAATAAAGATCCACACGTAGTTTGTCCCACAAGAGGATTTTCAGCTTCTACTGCTGCCATCCGGAGTAGTTCAAAGCAATCTGAGAAACGATTAATTTTCAAATTTACAATTTTCTACTCAGACATTATTTAATATGCATATCATGAGCAGAGTGCAACCATATGCATGAATCAAAACAACACACCATTTTATCTGATATGAATCAAGTAAATCAAGATCACCAACCAGAACTCTGTCTAATCTACTCAATATCAACAAACAATAGAATAAGAAGAAAATCCAATAGAGCAAGCTTAAGATGCCTCCAAGAAACTAGAACCTGAAACAGGACAAAGCTCCTCTAATACTGTTTCACTCCCATGTCAATCAACTATAAAGACTCTGCAACACCACCACTATGTTCACCCTAAAAACACGCACGATCAGGGGGTGCCTGCGAAAAATTCTAGCAACTTAAAAGCTGCCTTTTACTTTGCCATAATCATTTTTTTATTGTTTCCAGTAAGCAGGTTCTGCTTCTTACAAGCAGCTACAGATCAGAATATAAAAGCTACAAGAGGCCTGCTTTAACTAATTATGGATTTTAATTTGAAATCACTTTGTTACAAACTTTTCAATCCACTTATTGCAATTATTCACTTTTTCATCAAACACTACTCACTTTTACTATCAAGCAATCGTCACCTAAATGACTATATTAAATCACTTCACAAAAAGCATAAACTTTTGCAAACACCCCCTTGGTTTCAAATGATTCTCAATTCCCTTGGGCAAACACTAAAAGAATCCAAATTAACGGAAAAAGTGCTGTTCATTTCAAAGAAAATTCCGAATTTCACTAAAGCCCTAACGTAGACTTCAAACAGCACCATTGGAACTAAACCACACCTCAATCAAAACAAAGTAGTCTAGCAGTCAAATGTTTAGTCAACCAAAACAAAATTGGACTAACAATAGCAATTATAAACAAAAGAAACCCTCGATCAAACATACTATAGAAACAACATCATCCATACAAAATGCACAAAGAATACACAAGCACCACACACTACATTAAGCGTACACAACTGTAGAGTCCTATTCGCGGACTCGGATCCCTTAATGAAACAATTTCAATAAAATCGGAGAATTTTTCAGAGCATTCAATCGCAGTAACACTACGGACGTAATGCTAAACAAGCATCCTCAGTTAATCAACAAACAATAATGAGAGAGCAGTAGGCTGCAATGAAGATGAAAGCTACCGGATCGTAGGATACGGGTCGGGTTACGAGAGGATATGGACTCAGATCTAAGTGTACTTTTATTGTTGCTTCAGTGAATGAGTGAGTTTGCCAAAGGCCAGGGACTGTGGAAGAATGGAAGCAAAGGACAGAGGAAAAAGATATATTTCATGGGAGTGGAAATGTGGGGCCGGGCACATACGTCGTCGTCTGCGGCCAAGTATTATTTATCGTGAAAAGCGTTGGATAATAAATTGCGTTGAATATTTGCCTCTGTTTGGCGGTTTATTTACGGGACATGACACTGTGGGAATATATGGAAAGACGTGTTTGCCCCTAACATACGACGGTCCGGGTGTTTCTTTTTTTTGACTTGGATGATAGACTTGTCAACGTCATGGTACATCATTAGTTCCTCATAAAAAATTTAAAAATAAATTACATTAGTAATAATCGATCTATATAATGGTTATAATGAGGATATATATATATATATATATGTTATTTTAACTTTTTACCTAGATCATTACACCACAATTGGTAATTTTTTGTCATTTTGCATAAGTTAATAACATTTTTATTTTTTAAAATCAATAATAGTACAAGTCTTATTAATAATAATATAAATATATCTTGATAAAATATTCTATTGTATTTTGTAGATTAGATAAAAAAATTGAGATTCTGTATTATAACTATAATTGCTTATATACAGTGAAATAATCACTCACCGCAAATTATCGGTGATCTTATATCATTGTTCGCATGGTATTAGCCTAATCACCTAAACCTTATTTTCTCTTCTATGTTTCCTCTTCAATGGCGGACTCTTCCTTCCATCTTCACTCACTTGCCCACATGATTACCATCAAACTTTCATCTTCCAATTTTCTTCTGTGGCGTCGTAAAATTATTCCTCTCCTCACCTCCCACGACCTTCTTTCTCATGTTGATGGCACCGTCAACCCACCATCATCAATTATCACCACTGATGCCGGTGCTGCCAGACCTACAACAGATGCTCCAAATCCGGCGTATGCCACCTGGTTTGCCAAAGAAAAGAAATTTTTTTGTCTTCTTCTTTCCTCTCTATCTGAAGATGCACTAATTGAAGTCATCGGCTGCACCACGTCGTGCTCCGTCTGGCTCACGCTTGAGTCGACTTTTAGCCATTTCGTTGTCTCTCATATCAGTCAACTTCACAATGAACTCGACACTTTGAAAAAGGGGTCTTCTTCTGTTGAGGATTACAACAAAAAGTTCCGTCTTCTTACGGATCAACTCGCGTCTACCGGCCACCCAGTTTCAGACGTCGGCAAATGCCACTGGTTTCTCTCCAGTCTGGGCCCATCTTTTGCTACATTTTTTTATGCGTGCATGGCCATCACTCCCATGCCCTCCTTTTGAGATCTCATCCACCAGGCTGAAAACTTTGAAGCCTTCAGTCGACGCCTGGAGGACTCTCCCACTCCAGATCCTGCTTTCATGGCAACCCCTTGCTCTTTCCAAAATTCTCGTCAGCCGCCGAATTAGACTTGTGGTGGCAGTAGTGGCGGAGGACTTTTCCATTTCAATAATGGTGGTAAACCAAAGAAGTCTTATCCTCCTCGTTGCCAAATTTGCAGGGGAGATCATTATGCCGATAGCTACCTCGATCAGTATGCTCGGTCCGACTCCGTTATTGCTAATATTGCTGACACTTTTGCTTCTCAATGCACTATCTCTCCCAGTTCTGCTTTCGATTGGTTTCTCGATACGGGTGCTTCGGCTCATATGAAACCCACCACCTCGAATATGGACAATCTTGTGCCTTATAACGGTAATGATCGTGTAATTGTGGCAAATGGTAATTATGTTCCCATATCTCATATTAGTTCTTGCAGTGTCAATGGAAATGTTAAGTTGCTCGATATTTTAGTGGTCCCTCATATCACTAAAAGTCTCATGTCCATAAGTAAGCTTACATCGGATTATCTTGTTGATGTGTTATTTACTGATAAGTCATTTGTCATTTAGAGTCTAACGACAAAGGCACCTTTGTCTCGGGGCAGGCGTAGTCGAGGTCTATATATACTGGAGCAGGGCACTACAGCTTTGGTGGCTGCCTTACACTCTACTTCTACGAAGGCATCTTTTGAAATTTGGTATCATAGATTAGGCCATGTTCCCTTTTCATTTATTTTTGCTTTACAAAACTTAGGACACTTATCTGTTACTTCTTTATTGCCCAAACCGGGACTTTGCTTGCCTTGTCAATTGGCAAAAAGCAAACATTTATCTTTCCCTTTCAATGAAAAATGTGCATCTGAGATTTTGGATTTAGTTCATTGTGACTTATAGGGACCTGCCCCTACTTTTACGAATGATGGTTTTCGCTAATATGTGATATTTGTTGATGATTTCTCTCCTTTCACGTGGTTGTATCCATTGAAGGCGAAATCTGATTTTTACAATGTCCTGGTGTGTTTTCATAATTTTGTGTGCAACCAGTTCTCTCGTAAAATAAGCACTTTCAAAGTGATGGAGGAACAAAGTTTGTAAATCATCGTGTTCGTACTTTTGTACTGATAATTGCATTCATCATCGCATATCATGTCCTTATACACCTTAGTAAAATAGTAGGGCTGAGCGCAAACATATACATATTACTGAAACTGGGCTTTCCTTGATGTTTAGTGCTAATGTTCCAGCCTGTTTCTGGTTAGATGCTTTTTCCACTGCAGTGTATATCATTAATCATTTGCCGACTCCTGTGCTCAATAATAAGTCTCCTTTTGAGCTTCTCTTTCGTATGGCTCCTAATTATGCTCAATTTAAGTCATTTGGCTGCCGAGTGTTTCCTTACATGCGTGAGTATGCTCCGAATAAGCTTGCTCCTCGTAGTTTGCCATGAATCTTTATGGGTTACAGTTCGTCTCAAAAAGGGTTTCGGTGTTATGATCCTGTTGCTTCTGGCTTCTACACCACTCGTCACGCTTAGTTTGATGAATTGTCTTTCCTATACTCTAATACAGTGACGTCTACACCTATTGATATCTTGCTATCTCATCGTTTTTGGAACCATCTACAGGTATTACTACTTTGCCACCTGTTGGCCCGCCGTTGGTGGAAATCTCTCGACCACCTTGCATGGTTCGTCCTATTGAGCCGGACTTGGCACCTCCGATTCCTATCCCTGTTGCCACTCAGCCTATTGTCGATCCTCTCAGCTCGGGTCCTTTACCTGACCTTCCTGGTAGGATCTTTGATGCATAGGGGTGGTTCGGTACGGTATACCGTACCGAATCGCCCATACCATTACCGTACCGAAATTTTCGGTATACCGAAATTCGGCATGATATCGGTAAATACCGATACGATACCGAAAATTCGGTATACCGAATTTTGTATCGGTATCGCTATATACCGATCCATACCGTTGATTTTGGTATACCGAAATTTCGGTATACCGAAAATTTACGGTATACCGTTAGAAATTTGGTATACCGAAATACCTAACTACCAAAATACCGAAAAAATTTCGGTATACCGACATATACCGAAAATACCGAACTTTTTTTGGTATTTCGGTATATACTGAAATACCAAAATTTTTAGATTATCATACCGTTACCGTACCGAAAATTCGGTATACCAAAAATTTTGGTATTTTCAGTAATTTTTCGATACGGTGCGGGCGGTATTTCGGCATTTCGGTATTTTTTCCCACCCCTACTGATGCAGAACCTCAGCTTCCTTCCTCGGCATCTTCTCATCCTATGGTCACGTGGAATAAAACAGGTATTTCTAAGCCCCCTTATATCACTGATATAGCTAATACTGCTCTTCTATCTGCTCTTGTTGTTTCTAATGAACCTAAGGGATTAAGTCCGCTATGAAACATCCACATTGGTTGGCAGCAATAAGAGACGAACTTGATGCACTTTCTGCCAATAACACTTGGCATTTGGTTCCTAAACCTCTAACACTAATATCGTTGGTTCCAAATAGGTTTTTTGCGCAAAATACCATTCTGATGGTTCTATTAAGCGATATAAAGCTCATCTTGTTGCTCAGGCCTACACATAAATTTCGAGATTTAGTTTTTCATATACTTATAGTCTGGTAGTGAAAGTTGTTACTGATTGGGTTATTCTTGCGCTTGTTGTTCGTCACAGGTGGCCTTTACATCAGCTGGATGTTAAAAATGCCTTCCTGCATGGTGTTCTCGACGAACCGGTTTTCATGTCTCCGCCTTCCTATTTCATTGATCCACGTTTCCCGAATCATGTATGTCGTCTCAAAGAGGCTCTCTATGGCCTTCGTCAGGCTCCCTTGGCTTGGTTTGTTCGTTTCAGTGACTTTCTCTTCAGTCTTGGTTTCTCTCGTAGTCGTGCCGATGCATCACTATTCTACTTCCGCCGGGATAATGTCACTCTCTTCCTCCTACTATATGTCGATGACATTATTGTCGTCGGGAACAATACCACCTCCATTACATGTTTTATCGCTCGTTTTGATCGGGGATTTGCTATCAAAGACTTGGGTGCTTTGAATTATTTTCTTGGTCTTGAAGTCGTGGCCACTCCTAATGGCTTGTTTCTTAGTCAGGCTAAATATGCTTGTGATGTTCTGGACTCCAAGCCGGTTGCTACTCCTCTTGCTGCTGGAGAATCGCTTGTTAGCAGTGGTTCCGAATTTGGTAATGCAACTCTGTATCATTCTCTTGTTGGTGCTCTATAATATCTCACTATCACTCGACATGATCTCTCATTTTTCGTTAATCATGTCAGTCAGTTCCTGCAGTCTCCCACCGTTGGTCATTTTTCAGCGGTCAAGCGTATCTTGCATTATGTCAATGGCACCCTCAATTTTGGATTGTCCTTCACTCGTGGCCATGATTATTCTCTTGTTGGTTATTCTGATGTCGATTGGGCTTGGTGTATTGAAACACGATGCTCCACCTATGGTTATTCCATCTACTTAGGGGGAAACTTGGTTTCTAAGAGTGCCAAGAAACAATCAACTGTCGCTGAATCAAGTTGTGAATCTGAATATCGAGCACTTGCTAATACTGCTCAGGAAATGGTGTGGATTTGCCATTTGCTTCGAGAAATTCATTCATTGTCTTCCTCTCGTCCCATGCTTCTTTGTGACAACAAGAGTGCCTTATTCCTCAGTCAGAATCCGGTAGCACATAAGCGCGCCAAGCACATTGACATTGATTGTCATTTTATTCGTGAGTTAGTTTCTTCAGGGAAATTGGAAACCAAGTTCGTTCCATCACATCTTCAAGTTGATGACGTCTTCACTAAGAGTCTCCCTCGTCCTACATTTGAATTTTCGCGTTCCAAGCTTTATGTGGGCTTTCATCCACAACATCGCTTGATGAGGGGTAATAATGGTACATATCTTATTAATAATAGTACAGATCTTATTAATGATAGTACAAATATATCTTGATGAAATATTTTGTTGTATTGTGTAGATTAGATAAAATCTTTGTAAATCTTTGAGATTTTGTATTATAACTGTAATTGCTTACTGTAGTGAAATAATTACTCACCGCAAATTATCGGTGATCTTATATCATTGTTCACAAAAATATAAATGTTTTTCTTTATTTCTAATCCATTTTATGCATAATATATCAAAGTATTCATATTTTCACGATCTTCAATTTAACATGCATATCTCATATATTATAACGAGATATTTGATTTGAAAAGTAAATTGTTTGTTAGTTGATTATTTATGCTATATTTGAGTTTTTTTTTTTTTTTTTTTTTTTTTATCAGACTAGTATTTTGGTTTGAGCGGAATTCAAAATTTAGTAAAATAATTTTCTTATAAATAATACTCCCTCCATCGCCAACTTGCCATATTTGTTTATCCCAACTTAATTGACCTAGCTCATAAATGACAAATTCTCTCTCAATCTCCACCCTCAAAATCTCTACTCTTAATCTCCACCTTTGAAAAAGTCAAAGATTCCACAAAATCTGCTTTTTCTTAGTCTCCGTGTCCGGCCAAGGTTGGCCAATTAAGTCGGGACGGAGGGAGTATTAATTAAGTTTTTTATAAAAATACAATAATCAATTTATTTATTTAACATCATATACAGATATTTTATTTATTTAAGTTACGTATAGGAGTAAAATCATTGTTTAAATAATAAAGTTCCTACAATATTAAATTAAAGGCAAACATTAATATCAATTTTGTAATCAGTTTATTAAATCATCAAATATGCTAATAATTTTTAGATAATAACAGTGTTTGTTTGATTAATCACCCGAATACGTGAGAATTGAGCATATGTTTATATATTAGCATTATTATAGCGAGATATCTCGCTACTACTTTCCAGCACATCTGCACCAGTCAGAAGGAGCATATCATGGTTGGAGAGATGATCACTGTTATCAACTCGCATCTCAGGGTACAACTAGAGGAGTTAGAAATGCTCCCGAGTAGTATGGATTTGACTATTCGAGATCTGGCCAGCATGCACTTCCTCAAAGTTCGAGGAGATCATTATCTATTTATCCAACCATATGGGGACTGGATACAACCGCTAAACAAATCTCTGACTACCTTGCTACCACAGGGGAATGATAAGAATCTTTTGATAGATACCCTTGTGCATCAGCAAGTAGCAGTTCACCGAGCACCTTCGCCTTCAACATCGTCTGATGAGGTTTTATCCTACCTTTACCAAAGATCATACATTACAACCAAATGAGATTTTTTTTTTTTATTTAAAGCTATGTACATTTAAGTGCGATGAGGGGCTAAACAATATGCAAGCATATGGTAAGTTTTATGCATGATACCACTTGATGAGCGAATATTGCCTATTCTATACACTTGAGTGGAGAGTGATATGCACACCCAGTAAGGATCATTTATTTAGATGAATTTAGCTCTTAAGAGTAGAGCTAGCAAAATCGGCCAGACTCAATGGGCTAGCCCAGCCCGTCCGACATTTCAGGCGGGTTGGGCAATAGAAATCTAGGCCCGCGAGACCATCGGGCACAACCGACCCGACCCGATGTGCCAGCCTGGAAATATTTGTATATTTAAGGAGGGTGAGCTGGGCTAGACTCAATAATTATTGGCCTAGAGGACCATTGGGCCCAATAGGCCCGAATCGACTTATGATCTTAGCCCGCTGTGATGGGCCGGGCGAGCCGAATTTTCACCTCTACTTAAGAGTACTGGAAGTTTGTTTGTCATTACATATCCACATTTTCGTGTTATATATATTTATTTTGTAAAATCAAGTGTGAAGCAACATTCGTCACCATTGATCCATAATAATGTTGTGTGTGACCTAGTTTTCATTGTTTTCTTTTAGTAGTTGTTAGGGACACACAACAGTTAAGTTTGGGGGGATTAATGATCACTTCATAATTTGAGTGATTTTTAGGCATATAGTTATATTTTAAAATGTGCAAAAATACGTGAAATATTACTTTCTAACCGTCGTTTTGTATGTTTGGCGGATTTCAGTTGTTTATTGATTTTATAGTATTTTTAGTACAAAACAACAATTATTTGGGATAATAGTGAAATTACAATGCCAAATTAGTAAGGAAGGCTTGGATAGAGGGAAGTAAAGAATTGGGCTAAAAGTGACATTAGATAAGCTCAAGATGGAGTTGGATATGCCCAGAAGAGGAGCTAAAAAGAGAAGAAACGAGCGAAACATTTGCTTAACCGAACAAACATCTTGCTCTGTCGTCCAAATTATATAGAGCAACAGTTGCTTAGGATGAAGATAATTTGCTCGCCCGAGCAGAAGTCTTGCTAAATCATGCAAAATACCGTCGGATTTGACGGCTGACACATGTTTAAGGGTTTTATCTAATTTGATCCCTACTTTAACCTACTATTGTGTACTCTAATAAATACCTAGGCTCAATATTTTTCAAAGAGTTAGCCTTTAATCACTTTTTAGAGAGTTTAGAGAGTTAGAGAACTGGAGAAGGAGTTCATTGCGTCGTCTTTGAACGATGATTGTAGTTTTCTCCTTTTATCTAAGTTATTTATTATAAACACGTTTTCGTTAATAATATTTAATGTTTTTGTTAATTTGAGTATGGAGTAGTTCGCTTATATCTTAGGGTTTAGAAAGTAGATTCAATTACAATGTGAATGTATGTCATCCACGATTTGCATGGTTCTATTGTTATTTGGTCTGCTGAGTTATGATTGTTGTTAGGTTAGCCTGATCATCAAGCTAGTCTACCACTCACGAATCACATACCCAATATATCTGAGAAACAGAAGACTAAAGGTATATGGTGAGGGTAATTTCTAGGCACTTTTAGGACTTATAGACACTTCTTCCGGGAGTTTGGTCTGTTGTTTATAATCCACACCTTAGACGCTTCAGAATAGATTTTAAGATCCATAATCACGAAGCCTTATAAACATAGAAACTTGTGAATTGTGGATAGATATACGTGTTTGCATGTACGGTTGTTTATGGTCGCACAGTAATTGATTCTGAAATCGAATGTACTAAGATAGATTTTATAATTATTTGAGTCTTGTTAAATTGCTAGTTTATTGTCATCAGTAAATTAATTTGTTATTCTCGTATTATTGTTTGAAGTCTTGATATTAGTAAGTAGGGTAATAACCAACAAATCAAGTATTCGATCCTCCTAGATATTTTAGTGTTAACGCATTTGTAGTAATCTAGTTAGGTCATCTATACTAGTCACTATGGGATACAGTCTTGTTTGCCACTAGGCTGTTACTTCACCGTACACTTGCGGTATAACTGGTAGAATATGGAGCGATCATTCGCATTAATCAATCTTTATCTTTAACTATATAAACTATTTATAAGAAAAAATATTTAAATAAGTTTCAATACCAAATAAAATATGATAATGTTCAAATATTTTGAAGAATCACGGACATTAATTTGGTATTCTAATAACTAAATAAATTTTATATTTTATTTTGTAAATATAAAGATATATTTAAAAATAAGAAGTATTTAAGTATATTTGAAATCCCCAAGTGGAATATTAAAGGTTGCAAACGAGAATCTATTTAGAAAGAAAAAAACTAAGTATTTATAATTAGAACATGAAAATTTATTTAGAGAGAGCATAAAGAAAAAGTATAAAACTTTACATATGAAATATCCATATAAAATATTAGTGTTTCGTTTATTATATATTTCATTATTATTTTTAATTATTTATAGTTACAATTTAAAAATTCTGTAATTAACACTTTTCAGTATAAAATATGGACTATAATTCGTCAACTGTCAAATTCGGTAAGAAATCAAATTTTATTTTATTTTTTAAAGTTGTAATTATCTTTTTTTTTTTTCATTTCTAATCTATTTTGTATGTATAGCATATCAAATTATCATCTTTTCATGATGTTAAAGTTGACATCCATGTCGCATACATTTTAATGAGATATTCGATTTAAATATTATATCAGTTTTCATTGATTATATTAGTTAGATATGAATGTTTATAGTGGATTGTACTATATAGTATTGGGACATAATACAACTAATTTTTTTAAGGTAATTCTCTTATAAAATTATTTTACTTGATTATTTTATTAAAATCACAACTAATTAATATTATTTTATGTGACGTGAATTATCTTAATTTTTCTTCATTTATTACATGCTTTATGAAATTAAAAGCAAAAATTAAATACTTTTTGTTTGATTAATCGTGGCACTACGACGTTCATGCATATCTATAAATATATATATATATATATATATATATGTATGTATGTGTGTGTGTTAATTAATCTTAACCTATTTTTGTTACTTATTCGTATTTTCATATTTTACATTTATTAGTATTATTTTTATAAAGAATTACACTTTCCAACCTAAAATATGATTTTATACGCATTTAATTTAAACTTCTTTTAAAAATAAAATTAACCACCATGAACTACATGTTATTTTAGATTTTACAACCTAAATAATACTTAGAGGGTGTTTATTTTAAAATATCTTATAAGCTCTCACATCTTATAAGATGCTTTTAGAGCTTATAAGTTCTTATTTTAAAATATGTTGTAGAAGTGTTTGGATCAAATAACTTATAAGATCTCTTGTGTTTGGTAAATAAGATCTTTAATTTTGTAATTATAATTACCAAAAAAATGTGCATTTAGAAAGTGCTTATAAAAGAAAAGGTGGGGAGGTGGTACTTTTTTAAAAGAGCTTATAAGCTCTTGATGAGCTTAATTATACATCTTATAAGCTCCTTTTAAAAAAATAGTCAATCAAATTTTGAGAGCTTATAAGCTCTTGAACATCTTATACGATGTTTTAAAGATCTTATAAGCTCTGCCAAACACCCTCTTAATCACATTAACCAATCTACACTATATCTTTTTTCACATTTTGCAACCTAAGCGATTTTTTTACATGAACCAATGTGTATCTTTAAATAAATGTACTAATTACAATATAAATGTAAAACTTATTTGAAAATTTTCAACATATATATATATATATATATATTATATAAATATTAAGAAATATTGAAGATCTTGTGTGTTATTTATTATTCCAACTATTGAATAACTTTTGGATTTTAGTTTGTTATTTTGTTAATCTAGTATATCTAAAATCACCAAGTAAAATACTAAAACTTGCAAATGAATTTTTATTTTTTTAAAAAGTTAAATAGGTATAGTTAGAATTTGAAACTCTAAATAGATAAATTTAAATATATAAAATAAAATGAAAAATAAAAGAAAAACTATTTTTTTATAACATTATTTAATTTATTTTACATAATACGTTTTGATACTTAGATATTTCTGTTTGTTTGAACTTTCATACTTAATTAAGTTATTTGTGGATATGTATATAGGAATGCAATGATACAATACATTAAACGTGTGTTTAGGTTTCAAAAATAAGAAATAGTCATTTTGAAAATAAATATATTTTATTTTTTTATTAATGTTTTATCTTAAGGTTAATCTATAAAATAATATATATTAAGATTAAGTTGTATATATCAGGTGGGAAAATTCTATATTTACATTACTTATTATTTTTCTATGTTTAATTTAAAATGTTTAAATATTTATTTTATTAAAATACAAATTCACATTTTTAAATATTAAATTATACTAGTAGTATCCCATGTGATGTACATTTTGTAAATGTAAATGAATAATAATCAGAATTTCATATAATTTTAATGTAATAAAATATATAATAACAAATGAACAATTATATGTTAATGAAAGAAGAGTCAATGGAAAACCTTAAAATTAAAAATATATAAATTTGAGTAAGTTATAGAATATTCATATTTGTTTAGCATCCTTGCATGGAGGTCATGTTGATCCTCTTGAACAAAAGATGAGTGTATATATGTATATTTATAATTTTATGATAAACGTTTATATTTATCCAAAGTATCTAAATTTTTTATTTTTTCATATATAATGTTCCAGAAATTTTCAAAAGCTTTTAGTAAGTACCAATAACACAATATTCTAATTTTATTAATTTTTATTTATAACACAAATGCACTAATAATTAACCAACATAATCAACCAACAAACAATTATTTATCTTTAATCTAACATTTTATTTTAATATATATGTATAGATCCATAATAGATGACTAATTTAATTTATTATACAGAAAAATCACATTAGAAATGAAAAAAGAAATATTTCAAAAAAATTAGATTATTTTTTGAAAAAAAAGAAATAAATTGTTGAAATTGTAAATTGAAATTATAAATATCTATTAAATAATTAATTTTTTATTTTTTATATGTTTAAAAATATTAAAACGAAAAATAATTAATAAAAGAATGAAAAATTCAAATTAATACTCCCTCCGTCTCACCTTATCTTGCACACTTTCCTTAAACGGCCGTCCCACCTTATCTTGCACAGTCTAAAATAGGAAAGTTATAACATAATCTCCACCCTCAAAATCTCCACTCTCAATCTCCACCCTCAATTCACCTTTGAAAAGTCAACAAACAACCAAAAAGTAACTTTTCTTAATATCCGTGCCGACCCCCCCGTGCAAGATAAGCCGGGACGGAGGGAGTATTAAGTATTAAACAAGACCATTAGGGGTTTATTTGATTAAACCGTACTAAATCTATTTTCTTTTTGTTTTGATTTTTTTGTTATATTTTTTCCCTTTCTAGATATAAATATAACCGACAATAAATTTTTATACATATAATTGATACTACACAAATTAAAAGACATATTAAGTGAAAATAAATTTAAATAGAAGAAGAATGAGTACATGCATAATACATAGGGTTTTAGATTTTCTTTTAGTAATTTTGTTTTTGCCGACAAACTTCCTCCCACCCCACTCCCTTCCCCACATTTCGCCTTCTCCCCTCATTTTAGATTCTAGAGAATTATGTTGATCTCTCTCACACAATTTCGGTCACACACTCTCTCTCTCTCACTCTCTCTCTCTCTCTCTCGGGTGGGTGTTGATGTCACCTCCATTCTCCCTTAGATACTTTGGATCTCTTAATCTTCACAACAAATAAAATTATTTAATGAAGAATAAATTTTGGAAGTAGACACAAAATTTGGCTAAATCAACAACTTGATTAATGTCGATTTCAATTAAAAAATAAATTGATCGTGCAGAACAAATTCTGTGAGATATGAGTTTGGATCTTTTTGGTAAGTTGTTTGAGTGTGTCCTTCTATAGACTTGGACAAATTAAGCTGAATGTGGGAGACTTACTATTGATTTAATATAATTGTGCCTAGATTTATTTAGGCGAATATATGTCGATTTATCTCCAAATAAAAGATTTTATACCAAAATTAGTGTTTTCCAGAAATAGCAAAGGGATTTGGGCTAGCAAAATTCTAAGTTACTATTTTCAAGAGGATTTTATTATTATATATACTAGTAAAAGTTCTCGTGCGATGTACGGATATATTATTATTATTATTATTATTATTATTATTATTAAGTTTTTGTTATGGTATTCAAGAATTAAAACACTTCATAATATGAAAAAAATTATACATGTTCTTTTGTTATTACATTTAAGGTTAGTGTTCAAAATTGCACGATGTAAGATTATTAACATTTTTAGCCATGCTACTACTTCTATATATCATTCTTGTCACAAATATTTTTTAAATAACAACTATTTAATGATTAATGACTCTTGCGACAACACACTACTCGCTATAGCAGAAATCATGCTTAGAAAAAGGCCAACCTGATACGATGATTGGTTAAATAATTGATAGATATATGATTGAATTAACTAATTATATTAGTTATAAAAAAATTTGATTTAGATTAATTTTCAAAAGAAAAAAGAAAGGCATATAATCCAACAAATATACATATTTTTATCTAGAACAACTTAATTTGACAAACATTGACAAATTCTCTATACATATATAAAAATAAGATACCATCTTGTTTTTGCTAATTTTGATTACACGACTTTTTAACTAAATGACACATTTTCATTTAATAAGTTCTTTTAATACTATAAGTATTTTTATATTATATTTGGGTTGTAATGTTTGGAATGTTTAAATACTAGTAAATGCTGGTAACTATAAGATTAAGAACATATTTATGCACAAATAATGCAAAATTTGTTAATTATAATAAGTCAATAAATATTCGCAATCCACTAAATTTCTTAACGAGACACAATTCTCAAAGCAACTCACTTATATTTAAAAATAAGTACAAACTTCTTAGGAGACCAACTCAACTACCACAACTGAACCACACTGGATCAAACACAACAAACTCTTATATTAACATGACAAAAATAAAAACAATTTTTTTAACATCTAAACCACATAGTTCTTCGAGAGTTAATAAATTTAGTTGGGCTTCCACTTATATATCCAGTGAGGAAAAGATCATGGGACCTTCCACAAAATCCTCGATCATATGTCCATTATCTGCTAAATGCAATATTAAATCTTCGTGCCATAATAAACTCAAAATTTGAGAAGTACCCCTTTAATTCAATCACCAAAGAAGATAACAATCCACACTCTAATTTGCAGTTATAATTGCATAGAGTAAACAACCAACAATCAAAACAATCACTTTTACGCCTAATCTTTTTGTAAAAGGAAATGAGAATCTCCTTGAGCAAGAAAACTTCTAGTTTTATCACATAACTTTAAGATTATATAAGGAATACATTTGTTCAACTGCTAAGCTATTGCACGTGTTCTTTGCAACATTTACATTAGTGTATGGGTTATTTAAACTTGGGGTTGCTGTACCACACTTTCATATTTCTTCCCACTCTAAAGATTGAGGATGAAAATGATTCTATTTTACATAAAAAAAATAAAAAAATAAAAACTTTTTAAATTGAAAAATCTTGCAAGTCCAATATGCTCATAAACAAAACTTACGGAGTCATATATCTTCAATAAAAATCATTTGAGCAGATATATTAATTTCTTACCGTCTCAATTTCTTACCAAAGGATATAAAAATTTCCAATTTATATTGGTAAGATTTAAAATACACACTAATATGCCAATTACTCTGTCTATCATAATAATTGGAACTAAATGGAAATCAAAACATAAGAAAATAAGGAAATAAATATTTTTAATCATAATGCGCCTTTTCGTACCCTAATAAGATTTGTCATATACATACAACATCAATTAATTACATAGAACAACCAAAATATAACATACTTATCTCCTAGACACCCATAACGAATTTCTTTCTAAACAATAAAAGTTTATCAACCTTCTTTATCATAACTTCTTTCATCCGATCCTTATTTTTCATATAAATATCATAGAAAATATGCAAACTAAAAAAATGAAGAAAACAATGTCCCTAAAATATCCAAAACTCATTTCACATGACACTTATTCATGAACAATTCCACTAATCATATGAAATAATAATAATAATAATAATAATAATAATAATAATAATAATAATAATAATAATAATAATAATAATAATAATAATAATAATAATAATAATAATAATAATAATAATAATAAAAAAGAATCTAATGTATGCATATGAATTCATGTGAAAATTCTTCCTTCGTGATGAATCTTGTAATCTCATAGTTATCCACAGTAGTTTCCATCGAGTGATATTTGATATTCTTCGATTTTTCATGTGTGTACTATAATATCAAAGTTTATCGATGTTTTGACTGAATTTAGCAAATAAGACAAATATAGTTGGTGCTTTGTTAATTATAACAATAGGAAGTACCCATAAAAATAATAGTAACAACAACAATAAGAAGAAGAAGAAAAAGCAAAAAAAATTGGTGGTACATACCCACTCGTTGCAACATTCAGACTAATGCATGCGGATGAAATTTAAGCATCTTCCCAGCCACAATGAAATTTTCATTAGATGTAATGTTTCCCACTATGACGAAGATAAAATGAAAAATTTAAGAAATTCTCTCTCTCTCTCTCTTATCATGACGGAAAATGGAAGAGGATCTTAATTCTTTTTGTGATTTTTTTGCGCTTTTTAAGAGATTACATTTGCATAATTAGTTGAGAAAAATATTGAAAAAGATTTTATATTCTCATTTCATGTGTGAGTTAGCTAATGAGATGGGGTTTAGCATATAAATTTTGGGATCTGATAATATTTTTTTGGATTAATTACCAAAAAAATCACCACCTCTGGTCCAATTTTCAATTGCAACATGACTTTTAAAACTTATCAATGTTGGTCATTAACTATAATTCTCTTTCAATTACAACATCAGCTAGATTTTTTGACACTTGATTGTGACTTCATCACTACCATTAGATGCGCCTGGACACGACCTTCATTTGTCCTCAATCAATTTCACAATCCGTCAATTCTCTTGTCGTTAATTGAGAGTCGAAGAAGTGATATAATAACTTCAATCGCCGATTAACGACAATGAAAATGACGGATTGTGAAATTGATCGAGGGTAAATGATGGTCTTGTCCATGTGCATCTAATGGTGGTGATGTCGACACAATCAAATGTTAAAAAAATTAGTCGATGTTATAATTGAAAAAAAGTTATAGGTTGTGACCAACATTGATAAGTTTTAAAAGTCATGTTGCAATTGAAAATTGGACCAAAAGTCGTGATTTTTTTGGTAATTAACCCTATTTTTTTTCCCCAAACTTTCAAAATGCACCATCATAATCGGAACAATAATTCAAACTTTCAAAATATAACAGAAAAAATTGGATAAGTATGAATTCAAACTTTTAAATCTCATATGAAAATAGTAACTTACCTAATGGACGGAAAAAAAAAAAACTTACTAAAATTGGCTAACTTGACTTATTATATATGTGTGTGTATATATATATATATCTTTAATTGCTACTTGAATGCTATCTTTATAATATATATATAGATATTAAACCTGATTGATATAACCGAACATTTTTGGATTTGATAATATACATCTTTTTTATTGAAGTGATATAAATGTACAGATATCAAAATACACTATAATATTGGATTTGATCTTCATTCTCCATAATATGTTAATGTATTACAGAATCAACTTATTGGTATCACACATTTGCTAAGTTGAAACTTTTTTCTTCTTGATTCTCGATTTAACATTTTTGCAAAATATGCTTGAATCTTGTTTCTTCTTGATTCCAAGTGTCAATTTTTTGCAAAATATGTAACATTATTTTTTCTTCTTGATCCCAGGTATCAAGCAGATTGAGGCACTCTAAACTCATGCAATTGGGATCTTCATTATCAGTTTCGATTTATTTGATTAATGTAAGATTATGTTCCCTTTTAATCTTTCTGTGATGTTTTTTTTTTTTTTTTTTTTTTTTTTTTTTTTTTTTGTTGATGTTTAATTGTCATAATGGCATTTAATCAAATAGTTGGTATGCAAAACAGTAACTATAAAATAGAACATTTTGTAGCCTGCAAATGTTTGAAGACCTTATATTGTAATAGAAAATGAAAAGCTACTGAAAATATCAATTTCAATTTAAAATAGATACATGAAATGATGATAATAAAAAATTAAAAGCTACTACGCTACTAAAGAGTAAATTTGTACAATTTAGAATTTGTTGGCATTAGCCTTCCAACTCAGCTACAAACGATGCATGCTTTTCTCGAATCTTTTGCCAATATTTTTGTCTGGATTGACTGTATTCAGATTATAATCCAATTTTGATGTTAGCACTATGTAATGGAAATAATATTAACTAGTTACATAAAAGTAATTGAATAAATAATTGGTTAACAATTATGTATTACTGTATAAAACGTTGATGGTTGGTGAATTTGAATACTGCGACCATCGTAATTGATTTTTCCAGAATCAAGTTGTTGTGTGGCTGATTTATTCTTATCGTCATTTTCAGGTAGTCTTAGGAGCCTCCATTGTAATGTGCCTATCAGGGCTGACATTGGAGAATCACGAAATGGGAGAAATAGGCAGCCACAATCACGAATCACGAATGAGGATAAACTAACGTTTGTGTAGTTATATACGAAAATATGGATGCATACTTGATTTTCTAGGGTGTGTTTTTTTAAAAATGAATTTAAATGTTCGATCCTGATTGTAATGCACGATTATAGTTCAAACTTTCAGAATGTTCTATATTAATCGGATAAGAAATTTGCAATCGGGTAAAGATTAATTCAAAATTCAAAATAACTTTCAAGATATTCAGTTGCAAAAACTCGGACATATTTTGTTTTCCAAATTTTTCGGGAACAATATAATTCTAGTGGTCGAATTACAACAGATAAAATTGGATAAGCTTGGATTCAAAATTCAAATTTACGTCTATTTGTAGTAACTTGGAGTTTCAGCGGGAAAAAATGCACTTACTAAAATTGGCTGACTTCGCTTATTATTGTATATACTAGTAAATGCTCCCGTGCGATGCACGGACTATTTCTTTTAAAGAGTAAATCAATATTAACATGAATAATACTTTTTATTAGAAACGCATTTTTATTTGATAATATATAACAAAAAAAAAATGATTAAAATTTGTTACAAAGAAAACTTTTGTGTTCTTTTGCAGTGTTATTCATTCCTCGCCTCTTACTCCGGAAAATTAGTTTTTATACTAATAAAAACACATTTTAATTTTCTCACGAATTTCTTCCTCGTATCTTACAAAGAAAACTTTTGTGTTCTTTTGCAGTGTTATTCATTCCTCGCCTGTTACTGCGGAAATTTAGTTTTTCCACTAATAAAAACACATTTTAATTTTCTCACGAATTTCTTCCTCGTATCTTATTCCAGAAAATTAATTTGTTTTATTTCATTCGTTTCTTAAGCTTCTCTTGTCTCTATCAAAACATTCATATTAAATTATGATAAATTTTGAATAGATCACGCTGATTGATAATAATAAATAAAGTGAACATACATAATTCAAAATCCGATATCATTGAACAGATTGAGAAACAAAAAGTTTAAAATCCCATATCAGTTAATAGGATTGAGAAACAAATAACCTTAAGGATTATTCTTATATAAAATATTTTATTAGTTTACGTACAAACACTCTGCTATTAGAAACAAAAACAAAATTTTTAAGTATTATTCTTATATAAAATATTTTATTAGTTTACCTACAAAATATCCTCTATTAGAAATAAATTTTAAGAAAGACATAGAAAATACAATTTTATTTTGGGATGAACTGAATCTTCATAGTCCATATAATGAGCTCATTCATATAAATAGAGTTGGACTTGAGTTTAGAATTTTCAAAGACATAGATGAGCTCAAATCTTTCAATTTTGTATCCAATAATCTCCTATATCCATAGGATGAGCTCATTAATACAAATAAAGTTGGATTTTGATTTGCATACTTAATAGACATAAAGAAAAAATAATGTACTAAACTAATAAAATACTTTATATAAGAATAATCATTAAGAAAATATATTCTTTAATTTCTCAATCTTATTAAATTGTATTGAAAATTCTGGATTGTATATCTTTGTTGTTTGTTTATTATTATTAATGAGTATGATTTTTTCCAAAATTTATTACTCCCTCCGTCCTGGCCTAATTGTCCAACGTTGGTTAGGCACGGAGATGAAGAAAATGTGAATTTTGTGGAATCTTTGACTTTTTCAAAGGTGGAGATTAAAAGTTGAGATTTTGAGGATGGAGATTGTGAGAGAATTTGCCATTTATGGGCTTGGACAATTAGATTGGGACAAACAAATATGACAAGTTGGACAATTAGGCCGGGACAGAGGGAGTATAATTTAATATTAAGATTTTGGGAGAGAGATGAGAGAAGAAAAAAAAAAGAATGAAATTATTTTCGGAAAAAAATTTGCCATAGTGAAAAAATTTATTTTTCTAGAGAGAAGAAATAAAACAGATAAAATAATTTACGGATAAAATAATTTTGGGAAAAAAAAAATGTATAGTGGAAAAAAACTGATTTTGTGGAATAAGAGGCGAGGAAGGAATAAAAAATATATGTAGCATGTTTTTTGGTGGAGTGTGTTAGCTAGCCGAACACATCATGGTGGACTCTATAAGAAAATTCACCGGTGGTTCCATATCATTATTGATATACAATCATTTATATATAGTTTGATACATTGATTTTTACAATTTAGAATTTTTTTAGATCAAGCGAGCGACCATCCTTTTTGCGCTCAAAATTCGTGACATATGTTAATTGTTGTTCTCTTACCTTTTGCCAAAATTCTGTCAGAATTGGTTGTATACATATAATAATTGAATCAACATTTATTATCACATTATACGTGTAATATCCCAAAATTTTGGTCTATTATTTAATTCTAAAATATTATTTTACGTGCTCGTATAAATAATTAAATATTATATAATTTATTACGTCTTTCTAAAGTTATTCATTGATATTTATCTGTAACACAAAAAGTGAGATAAAAATAGTATTATTTAAATTAAGCCTAAAAACTATATTTATAAATATTCTTACCCGGGCTAGTTATAAAAATTTAAGATAATATATTTGGTCCTCGTCTTGATCAAATAACACTCGGTATTCTGTTTTATATATAATTAATTAAATTCAATATTTTATGTTTTCAACGTATTCACTCATTTATTGATTTATTAAATTGGACCAACCCATTAATATTTTCAATGCATAGTTGGGCCTACGGCCTAAGAATAAGTCAGTTTGGTCCGTTTAATATTTTCAAGCCCAACCAGATTGGGAATCATTATTTAATTATTCGCAGACCCATTTATTTGCAACTTTACTTATTTAATAGTTATTAATTTTAAACTTGAAGTCTCAATAGGAAGATCATTCATTATATTTTAGAAAACTACATTCACAAATCATTTACTACTAAGACGAAAGTCTATGTAGGAAAAATAATTCATTACATTTTAACTATTTGATTCATCATTCATCACATTACTAGGCCATTCATTTTTGTGAGGCCATTTACATACATTACATCCATATTCATATATGGCCCAATAAACTATACCCTTATGACTATTGATGGCCCAATCAATTGAGCCCAAATCCAATAGTGGATGGATAGAATTTTAGGAACGGCAGTTTTCCCATTCTGTTCTTTTAGCGTGAGTACGTGGGAAAGGAATGGGAGATCATGGAGTGATGGTGGAGATAGACTAATAACCGCTAGTGAAACTTTCTTATAAAAACGTCATCCTCAACTGAGAAATAGCTTTTCTTATCACGCATAATTTTCTACAGAAGGTAAAAAGATCACTACTCTTTTATTTATTTTTCTTCTACAGTCCCGGTACTCTGCTATTTTCCTTCTTCTGCTAACCAGCTTTCCGCCAGCATCTTCAGTGTCAGTCTCTCCCTAAATTCTTATTCCAAATCACCACTGCCACTGATTTCAGAAAAACTGCAACATTTCCCCTCTTTCCAGTCAAAAAAAAAAAAAAAAAAAGAGATTTATTGGCAACTCAGTTTTATAAAACAAAGAGATATCATCGCCACACCACTGTTCCTATTCCGGTGGCGCCAAACGGAAAGGGAGTCTGGCCGCCAAACGGAAAGGGAGTCTGGCCGACGATACGGTTCTAAGCGAGTAATTTACAATCTATACACAATTTCGATGGAGAATTCACCACTGATGTCACTGATTTCAAATTAATTGTGGCCGCCAGTACCGTGAATTACACTTTCTGGTCGACAATAGAAAAAGGAGGAGTGGACTGATGGAGAAGCAGAGAAATTGAGGAGGGGAGAATAAAGATGAATCGTACCGGATGAGTAGACAGAATTAAACCAGAGCCGTCGCAATGCTTCTGGAGGCGGAAGTCTGTACAAAAAAAGAAGAACTAGAAGGATCCTGCAAACCTCCCAACCCTTTTTAAAACTCTCAGTACCTTTTTTGAAAAATAAATTTCAATTTCCGAGCCCATCAACCTTAACTATCCTTGTTTCCAAATTAAAGTCATCAATTCACTTAATCACTCCAGACTCCAGCTGGTACCTTTCATTTGCGACCATGTTCTATTTTATCTATATGAATAATCTTCCCTTATTTATTTAACTTCCTTCCTTTTATTTTATTTAAAGTATTATATAGATTTAATTAAGTTTTAATAATAACAAATATATTAAGACAAGTCTTGATAATTTGTAGGTTGCAAAGATCAAAGATTTCGGACATATCATTTGCATTATATTTCATTCATTTATTCAAGACAAATCAGGTGGGGGTTTATTGTTTATCGCTTTAATTATATTTACTTGACTGTCTACGTGTGCTATTATTTTCAAGTTGTTACTTGCCAATACAAGTAATTATTCAATTTGCTACTTGCCAATACAAGTTTAGCTCATTGTCATTATGCTACTTGCCAATACAAGTTTAGCCAATTATCAATATGCTACTTGCCAATACAAGTTAGCTCTATGTGTCTTGCCAATACAAGCGCATCATTATAATAATTGCTACATTGTATGCCTTTTTGTTTATATAATTGTTGTGATAAATTGTAATCCTCACCCCAACCTAATATTGATCGTTTCAGGTAACCTCGGTGTGGGTCGGTGGAGTTGAGGCGGGGCTCGGAGCATATGATAGTAAAATTTTAGTAAATAACTTACCATTTATATGTAGTTACTTGAAAGTTATGTGGAGGTATTGAAATTGCTGGTTGTGACTATGGCTATTTACTTAATTATCTGCGAAATATATGATATTTGCATAAGTTACTTGCTTGATTGTCTATCTAGGATTCAAATATTATGTGACAATGCATGAGTGAATTATTATATGATCTCTTAATGAAATAAAACAAGCAATATGCTTAGGTGCTTGTACTATGACTTGATTGTACCTTGATTTGATTTGCATTTTATATAGGCTTGTATGCTTGTACGTTCACACACAAACACTTATACTTAATAGGATATATAAGTACACTCGTATGAGTCTCTTTCCATACGGTCAATGTAAGTACACTCGTATGGGTCTCTTCCCATACGATCAATGTTATATTATGTGTTGTTAATTAATTATATAATAAGCATGATTAGATGTGATGATTAAATTATTTTTTTGTTGGGGTGCGATAAGTATCTTAATAATTTTATTTCGTGACATGTTTATTAATATTATGTTCCTGTAATTTAACTAATAAATAAATTATTTCGTGATAACTTAGTTGCCGATTTGTGAAATCCCAAGCATGCTTTAATTATAAACTTTACGTGTATCTATGTTGTTACGTTTGTCTTCACTTTCGATACAATCTAGATTTGTAGGGACTTATTTAATTATTTATGATTTGCGTCCCCGTTGTTACACATGATTTATATTTGTATTTATTTAGGTAATAAATAATAGAAAAATTGTGATACAAGTTTATATATGTTCTAAAATAATTTTTATAAGTATGTCAATGTATGATACTAAATAATCCCTTATTGAAGATAATTGTGTTCTCAAATAAATTTGAAGCTAGAATGTGTATAACCAGTGAAATATTTTTAATAAGGGTATTTTTTTTAGGGATAATACAAGCTTATTTGAAATATTTTCCTAGTATCGTATGGACGCTCAACTGTGTTATGTGAATTATCCAAATGTGCAAACTGATTTCAGTATTAATGTATTGACGAGAATATTGTTTAGTTGTTTGCTTTTGACCAAATTGTGTTGATGTAATACGTCGTAGATGTTGCTAGTAATTATTTGAATATTTTTTAATAGTTAATATTATGAAAGGTGCCTTTGATAAAATCGTGATTATTATGTGAAGTTGATTGGTCAGGATAATCTTTAGGAATAATTCTATTTTATTATTTTAGTTTAATTTAATTCTCCACGATCACTTATTTTCTAATAAATAATATGGGTTGGACTAGTAATTGTCTATTTGTTTCGATGTTACATGCGGTATGAAGTTTTATAATTTTTCAAGTGCAAAGTGATGTTAATTGATATAGTTTATTAATAGGGATTTAAAATTTGAGTCCAATATTATGTGAAAAATAGATTTAGATGCATTTTCATTTGGTTCTTTTAACGGCTTGTCTAGTATTGTCTTTTATAGATATATATATATATATATATATATATATATATATATATATATATATATATATAAACAATTACTTATTTCTATTTGAAAATGCTTTAAAATATTTTTTTATGAAAATCGGGTCGTTACAATACGCGCGCTATTGAATAGTGCACGTTACTGAATAGTTAAAGAAGCATGTTAGTAAATAATGCATTATCTTATAAAAGGTTACATGCTGTAAATAACATATTATTTTTCAAGTTCGTGTTGCTCCAATGAAGCAATTTATTTTGATCGTCTTTTCTAGGTTCCTATTGTCCCATTGTGTAACGCCCCAACCCCATTAACTTGGGATTGAAGTGCTACTAAATTTTTCTTTTCTTTTGATTAAGTAATAAATCAGATAAAGTGCGAAAGCGTGACATAAAATACTTATTGGCTAAAAGCAGAAATTTTATTGACAATAAGACACTGCCAAAACATATTTACACTAGTGGTTCCAAAGTTTCTAAGAAAATGAAAACACCCGGATTTTGTGACACATAAACTTATTTATATACATAGAAGAGGCAAAAACATCTTTAAGTTGCGGGTAGAAGAAGGAACTCGGTGACCTTTGCCGCAACAGCCCCGCCACCTTGCTCAACTAACCTAAAGATTTGTAATTATGGGCATGAGTATAAACTCAGTGGGAACTCTGTAAGCAGTTATACTAAATAAAGATGCACAATAATAAATACATCCTTGACTTAGGAGCCCATCTTACGACTCAAAAGCCATATTGCTAGACTAGGGGGCCAATCTTACGACTCCCAAGCCCTACTCAAAAGCCAATCTTACGACTTAAGAGCCTTTCTCAAAAGCCAATCTTACGACTTAAGAGGTATCATATCAATAAGCCCGAAGGCAAACATATTTATCAAAGTACAAGTTCAGTAGCATAATATACTTACAAATAGCCCAGTCACCCACCTTTTATGCTTGCTTTAAGGTAGGTAATTCGCGTATGTCCCAATGCCCGACCTGCTCTACACCTAGCACATGTTGTTTAATTAATTATTATTACTTATCCGGCTTAGTATTTAACAATTATTAAGTGTGGTACACTATCCTTGAATTATATCTATTTTTACAATCCCTAACACATAAGCCAAGTCGTAATAAATTATAGTCCTAAATTAAAAGGCCTAATTATCTTATTAAATTTAAATTATTAACTACATTAATATTTTAAACTAACTAACATGCATCTTAAACAACAACTATTTAATATAAACTTAAGAAAATAGCTAAATTTATAAATCTATTTAAATCAAGAAAAGAATTAAATTCCTAAATCTATATAAACTGTAAATGACAATAAGAAGAGAAAACTATTACAGAAGACATACCTCAAAAGATTTTAACACTATACGACAACTTCCCAAAATACCGGTCCGAACGTTGTCGAAAATAAACTAATAAGGACCTCCTAGTTAAAGGAAATCCAATATATAATATATAAATATATTGTTTTACCTTACTGATACTCTTAGAAGAAGGAGTTTTAACTCCTTTTTACATAGGTATCAAAGATAATGTTTTCATTTAGCTATTCGATGTGGGACAATAATTAATGAATTTAAATCCGTTTTATTCTTATTCAAATGCAAAACCAAGCATCCCACACGATTAGTTTGTAACTTGTTTTCTAATGTTAACATATCACCGATCTTCTATTATTTACTAAATGTGTTTTTCCTATTGTTAGATATTATATTTTATTATCATTATTATTTTATTAGTATTATATACATATTTATATCATGTCATTCGTATCTATGTTGTTATATTTTCATTATTATCATTATATTATTATTGTAACTTTAGTTGGTATTTAGGTTGGTACAATATATTAATTAATTTTATTTCTTACTTCTTAAGCCCGATGTTAATATTAAATTTCTATATTGTAAACTTTTAATTCTTACCTTTTAGGTGCTAAGAGTGCAGTCGACTTGGTACATACTTATTTTCTAAAAATAAATCATAAGTCAAATAGCTTTACAATTTAGACTAAAATAAAATTGGTAAAAATATTTAAGATGCAAAGAATGTATTTTATTGTTTTTCAAAGATTCGGGGTATCACAGTCTCCCCTACTTTTAAAAATTTCGTCCTCGAAATTGTACTTACTTGGTTTAGGATATTCGGATATTTTGCTAAGATCTCATCTTGTCGTTCCCAAGTAGCTTCTTCCTTTCCATGTCTACTCCACTGCACTAGTATTAAGGGAATCTCTCTATTCCTCAAAGTGTGAACTTTTCTTCCTAGGATAGCAATGGGGTTCTCTTCATAAGTGAGGTTTTTATTGACCTCCAGATTCTCATGATGAATAACGTGATTTGAATCTGGGACATACTTCCTAAGTACTGATACATGAAAGACGTTATGGATATTGATAAGTTCTGGCGGTAGAGCTAACTTATAGGCGACGTCTCCAATTCTATCTAGAATCTCAAATGGGCCAATATATCTGGGTTTTAACTTCCCTCTCTTCCCGAAGCGTATTACTCCTCTCATTGGTGCCATTTTGAGAAAAACCTTATCGCCGGTATTGAATTGTAGATCATTCCTTCGCGTGTCAGCATATGATTTTTGTCGATCCTGGGCAGCTTTAATTCTTTCTCGAATCTTAGTTACTACTCCAATGGTTCAATCGATGATCTCAGGGCCTAAGATCTTTCGTTCTCCAATTTCATCCCAGTAAATCGGTGATCTACATCTCCTTCCATAGAGTGCTTCATACGGTGCCATCTTTATGGTAGCTTGGTAACTGTTATTATAAGAAAATTCTACTAGTGGCAAATATGTTTCCCAGCTTCCTGCAAAGTCTAGTACACAAGCTCTAAGCATATCTTCGAGTGTCTGTATTGTTCGTTCTGACTGTCCATCAGTTTGTGGATGATATGATGTGCTGAAGTTGAGCTTTGTCCCAAGGGCCGTTTGTAGACTTCTCCAGAATTTTGAGGTGAAACGTGTATCTCTATCCGAAACTATGGTCACTGGTACTCCGTGTAATCTAACAATCTCATCTACGTACAGTTGAGCAAGTTGATCCATGTTAAGCGTCATTCTTACTGGTATAAGTGTGCTGTCTTTGTAAGTCTGTCAACGATCACCCAAATAGCTTCATTCCTTTTTGTTGTTCGTGGTAGTCCAGTAACAAAGTCCATTGCTATGTGTTCCCACTTCCATTTGGGAATCTCTAAAGGGTGTAAGAGTCCTGAAGGCCGCTGGTGCTCTGCTTTAACTTGTTGGCACGTTAAACATCTTTCAACAAATTTCCCTATTGATCGTTTCATATTTCTCCACCAATAGATCTCTTTTAGGTCCTTGAACATTTTCGTCCCTCCTGGATGACCTGTGTACGGGGTATTATGAGCTTCTTCAAGAATTTCCTTCCTTACGTCATCATCCTTAGGTACACATAATCTTCCTGTGTATGTTAAAGTCCCATCTGGTGTTACAAAGAACCCTTTGATGGTTCCTGCAATTGCCCGGTCTTTCATCTTGAGAAGGAATTTGTCAGTCTTTTGTGCTATCTTTATTCGATCTCTCAAGGTAGGTTGTATGGTTAATGCTGCGATCATAGCACCAGTATGGCCTGACTTCACAAAATCTAGATTCAACTTTGCAAATTCTATTAGCAATAACTCTTGCTGTGTTGGGAGAGTGGCTATATGACCGTTTTTCCTACTAAGTGCATTAGCTACAACATTTGCCTTGCCCGGATGATAGTGGATGGTGCAATCATAATCCTTTACTAGCTCCAGCCATCTTCTTTGGCGCATGTTGAGTTCCTTTTGTGTGAAAAAGTACTTTAGACTCTTATGGTCTGTGTAGATTTCACATTTCCCACCATAGAGATAATGACGCCATATTTTTAATGCGTGAACAACAGCAGCTAGTTCTAGGTCATGTGTAGGGTAGTTTAACTCATGGGGTTTCAATTGTCTTGAGGCATAAGCGACGACTTTTCCATGTTGCATCAAAACGCATCCTAGTCCTAACTTTGAGGCATCGGTGTAAATGACAATTCCTTCTGATCCGTCAGGGATAGTTAGAACTGGCGCAGTTACAAGTCTCTGCTTAAGCTCTTGAAAGTTGTTTTCACATTCGTCAGTCCAGTGGAACTGGTTGCTCTTCTTTGTTAATTGAGTCAAAGGCCTAGCGATCTTTGAGAAATCTTGAATGAATCTTCTATAGTAACCAGCTAGACCCAGAAAACTTCGGACCTCATTCGTCTTCGAAGCTTTCCAATTCATTACTGCTTCAACCTTGGCGGGATCCACTTCAATTCCATTAGCCATGATAATATGGCCTAGAAAAACAACTCGATCTAGCCAAAATTCACATTTGCTAAATTTAGCATAAAGCTTCTCCTGTCGTAAGGTACCTAGTATAGTTTCAAGATGCTTCTCGTGTTGTTTTTTATCTCTTGAGTATACTAGAATATCATCAATGAAAACTATGACAAACTGATCTAGATAAGGATGGAATACACTATTCATCAAATCCATGAATACTGCGGGTGCATTTGTCAATCCAAAAGGCATTACTATGAACTCATAATGACCATATCGTGTTCTAAAGGCTGTCTTAGAACTATCACATTCTTTGACCTTGAGTTGGTGGTAGCCCGATCTGAGATCGATCTTCGAGAACACACTAGCTCCCTTCAGTTGGTCAAAAAGATCCTCTATTCTAGGCAAGGGATACTTGTTTTTTATTGTTAAGCGGTTGAGTTCCCGATAATCAATGCACATTCTTAGTGATCCGTCTTTCTTCTTTACAAACAATACAGGGGCTCCCCATGGAGAGACACTTGGCCTAATGAACTTCTTGTCCAGTAGCTCTTGAAGCTGTATTTTGTGTTCTTGTAATTCTTTAGGCGTCATTCGATAAGGTGCTTTAGATATAGGTGCAGCTCCAGGCACCAAATCTATTATGAATTCAACCTGTCGATCAGGAGGTATTCCAGGTAACTCGTCTGGGAATACGTCCACATAATCTCTCACTGTTGGTATATCAGTAGGTGTAACCTCAACAGTATTATTCTCCATGACATTCACAAGGTAGCCTTCACTTCCCTTTTTCCGTAATATTCTTACAACCTTCATTGTTGACACAATACGCGGTCTGGTATTAGGTTTGGCTCCGTAGAAGGTGAATTTGGATCCTATTGTTCTTTCAAAATCTATTTCACGCTCAAAACATCGGATTGTTGCTTTATTCTTTGTCAACCAATCTATACCTAAAATAACATCAAAACATTTCATCTCTAATACATATAGGTCGGCTTCCAGTTCTTGGTTACCTATCAAAAGCTTCACACCAGTTACAATATCCTTAGTCCTAATAGTTTCTCCTGAGGGAATACTTACCGTCAACTCTTCTCCATTTGTATTACCTTTCAGACCTAATATCCTTTTAAAATCTTTGGATATAAAAGAATGTGATGCTCCAGTATCAAACAAAATATATGCCGGAAGGTCGAATACAAGTAGCATACCTGCCATGGTTTTATTCTCCTCCGTTAACTCTTCTTGTGCTAGAGCAAAAACACGTGCCTTCCCTGATTTCTTATCTGGTGCACTAACATTTTGTGGCGCCTTGATCTGTGTAGTAGTGCACTCCCAATACCTATGTCCTGGTCGATGACACTTATAGCAAACATTCTTTCCCTTCAAACATTCTCCATAGTGGTGCTTATTGTAATTAGGACATATCGGAACTGCATTTGGTCCTGGTCCCCCCCTTGGGTTTGCCCTCTTCACAAAGTGGTTAGTCTTATTCCTATCTCTAAAATCCCATTTTCTTTTCCCGGGTTGCTCTTGAGGTTTCTGGTTGTATTCTAAATTCTGGCTAAGGGATACAATATGTGCTCGTTCAAACGTTTCATGGTACGCAGGCAGTTTCAAACCCGACACGATACCTCCGATCTCTGGAAGCAAACCTCTCTCAAAACGTCTTGCTTTTCTCTCATCTGTATCAACCAAGTGTGGAGCATATTTTGATAATTGATTAAAATGCCTTTCATACTCCATCACTGGAAGGGTTCCCTGCTTCAGATTGACAAACTCAATTTCCTTTTGGTCACGGATAGACTGTGGAAAGTAACGGTCCATCATCATGTTCTTAAAATCATTCCAGGTCATATTTTGCTTTTGTTCATTCGTCATTGTTCGCTCGTGTGATTTCCACCAGTGTCCAGCATCTTCTACGAGTTGAAATATTGCGCATGAAACTTTTTTATTTTTAGTTGATTCCATATGATCAAAGATTCTTTCAAGCTCGAGAATCCACTCCTCAGCGACCATAGGTCCTTCGCTACCTCTGAATCTTGGTGGTAAAAAACGACGAAATTGCTCTATAATGACATTAGTATTGATACCCTGGTTCTGTGGATTTGGTATATTTTGGTTAGCTGGTATTTGTTGTATGAGTCCCTGCAGAGAGTTCAGGAACTCCCGTGCAAAATTCGCTCCTTGTACTTCAACAGCAGGTGGAGGTTGCCTCTCAGCAGCTGGCCCGACAAATGGCTCATTTTCATTTTGCACATGTTTACGTGGCCTTCCTCGTGCTGCCATACTTTTGGGAGAAAGAGAAACAACACTTAATTATATGCGTATATACCCTTGTTTAACATACCGAATAATTTATAAGCAAGACATATACATAGAAGATATTGGGTTTACAAATCTATTAATTTATACAATAAATACAATGGTTTTAGTACTCTAACCCTTACAAATAGAAAGTTAGGGCATTGAGTACATACAAAATGTCGATTGGGTTATCATGCTTTTACGAGCAAAAAGATAAAAATGATCAAAAGGATGACTTATATACATTCCTATTAGCAAAAGGATACTTACGGTCTAGTCATGTACTAGGCGTCACTATACAAAAGCTATCAACTATTACTATATGTACATCCTCTAGGTTTCCAACTATATCAGAACCAATTACTGGGGCCTGCCTGGTTCTCTGCTGGTGGGGTACGCACACGACGACCCCTAGTTGGTATGCTCTTACCAGGATTTGACCTACAGACTCATTAGGTTCACGTTCCTCTGAAGGATCCTCTTCCTCCTCATTTTCTTCTATTATGCCTGCTTTCTCACGCTGCAATCTTGCATAATCGCGATAGAACTCTGCTAATTCTCTAGCACGCCCAGCAAGACGTTCGTTAGCAACAGCCTCCAAACGCTTGCTAGCTGCAATTTCATTATATCGGTCTGCCCTTTGTTTCTGGTTTTCAGCCTCTCTCTCCATTCGATCTGCAGTAGTGAGACACCTTTGTCGGTTCTTGACAGCTACTGCCAGGCGAAGTCCAAAGCGTTTATAATCAATAACTGGCCCAATAATAGAGTCTACCGTAGGCATGTTATCATAAATTCGATGGGCGATGACTCTAAGGGATGGCAGGATAGTTTCTCTTAGGTGCACTGCTGCCTCATGCTCGTTAATATAGTGTCCCTGTAACATGATAATATATTCTTCTATGTCCTGATGTGCTCCCTGCCTAGACCCCTGATAAGTAGATATTGCAGGTGATGACACATTTCTATCGGCAAGTACTCTGTGTCTATATATTACTTGTTTTCTTGCCGTTTGCCTCCTACGAACCATCCTATCATAAAGAAGAAATATGGATCAAAATCTCTAATTTGGTTTCCTAATTGGTGGTAAAATTTCAAGGACATCTCACAAGTATCATGTTATTTTATGAAATGTAAATTCAAAGTAAAACATTTCCAAATCATACAAACTAATAGTATAATATACATACCTTGGAGCGAGTGTCGGTCTGTTAGAAAAGTCACGGTTCCCCTTGATTTTATTTTTTAAATCAAGTATACAGAAAAGTAGACCAGCTCTGATACCACTCTGTAACGCCCCAATCCCATTAACTCGGGATTGAAGTGCTACTAAATTTTTCTTTTCTTTTGATTAAGTAATAAATCAGATAAAGTGCGAAAGCGTGACATAAAATACTTATTGGCTAAAAGCAGAAATTTTATTGACAATAAGACACTGCCAAAACATATTTACACTAGTGGTTCCAAAGTTTCTAAGAAAATGAAAACACCCGGATTTTGTGACACATAAACTTATTTATATACATAGAAGAGGCAAAAACATCTTTAAGTTGCGGGTAGAAGAAGGAACTCGGTGACCTTTGCCGCAACAGCCCCGCCACCTTGCTCAACTAACCTAAAGATTTGTAATTATGGGCATGAGTATAAACTCAGTGGGAACTCTGTAAGCAGTTATACTAAATAAAGATGCACAATAATAAATACATCCTTGACTTAGGAGCCCATCTTACGACTCAAAAGCCATATTGCTAGACTAGGGGGCCAATCTTACGACTCCCAAGCCCTACTCAAAAGCCAATCTTACGACTTAAGAGCCTTTCTCAAAAGCCAATCTTACGACTTAAGAGGTATCATATCAATAAGCCCGAAGGCAAACATATTTATCAAAGTACAAGTTCAGTAGCATAATATACTTACAAATAGCCCAGTCACCCACCTTTTATGCTTGCTTTAAGGTAGGTAATTCGCGTATGTCCCAATGCCCGACCTGCTCTACACCTAGCACATGTTGTTTAATTAATTATTATTACTTATCCGGCTTAGTATTTAACAATTATTAAGTGTGGTACACTATCCTTGAATTATATCTATTTTTACAATCCCTAACACATAAGCCAAGTCGTAATAAATTATAGTCCTAAATTAAAAGGCCTAATTATCTTATTAAATTTAAATTATTAACTACATTAATATTTTAAACTAACTAACATGCATCTTAAACAACAACTATTTAATATAAACTTAAGAAAATAGCTAAATTTATAAATCTATTTAAATCAAGAAAAGAATTAAATTCCTAAATCTATATAAACTGTAAATGACAATAAGAAGAGAAAACTATTACAGAAGACATACCTCAAAAGATTTTAACACTATACGACATTCCCAAAACACGGGTCCGAACGTTGTCGAAAATAAACTAATAAGGACCTCCTAGTTAAAGGAAATCCAATATACAATATATAAATATATTGTTTTATCTTACTGATACTCTTAGAAGAAGGAGTTTTGACTCCTTTTTATATAGGTATCAAAGATAATGTTTTCATTTAGTTATTCGATGTGGGACAAAATTAATGAATTTAAATCCGTTTCATTCTTATTCAAATGCAAAACCAAGCATCCCACATGGTTAGTTTATAACTTGTTTTCTAATGTTAACATATCACTGATATTCTATTATTTACTAAATGTGTGTTTTCTACTGTTAGATATTATATTTTATTATCATTATTATTTTATTAGTATTATATACATATTTATATCATGTCATTCGTATGTAGTTATATTTTCATTATTATCATTATATTATTATTGTAACTTTAGTTGGTGATAGGGATGACCCGGTTACCTCGGGCCGGATTACCTCGGGTCGGGTTAATCCTGAGCCCACTCACCAGTTCAATGAGCATGCCAGCAACCGCGAAGGCCCAGGCTCAACAGGCCCAGCAACACGCATTCGGCCCAGCGAATGCGAATCTGTCACGTAAATCCCAACTGCCATGATCTTTTCCCAACGGCCATGCAGATTTGGGAGGCAAGATTATAGGGATTTAGTTAGGGTTTGGGTTTAGTAGTATAAATAGAGGAAAAGAACTCTGAATTAGGGTTCGGACTTTGTATTCTGCAGTACTCCTTGTAAACTCAATAATCAAGTGAAAGAAACACCTCGGCGATTGCCGTTTTCTGCCCGTGGACGTAGATCTCCGGATCGAACCACGTATATTGTGTGTGTTTTTACATTCCTTTCGCATTAATTACTGTTTGATTGGGTGTTTTCCGGATTGCGCATTAACAAATTGGCGCCGTCTGTGGGAACAACAAGATCGCATTCAGTAATACCATTGCCTTCTGAAATCATGGTGACAACCCGTCAGAACCAATCCCGCCGCGGAGATCAATCTAACCAGGATCCACCCGTGGATCAAGTGGCGCCTCCGAGACAATCGCCGGCAAGAAGCGCTTCCGCTCATCAGGGTAATCAAAACCCTCCGCCCCCTCAGGATCAGCAAAACCCTAATATTGCTGCCACTCAACCACCGGTAAACGTCCAAATTACCCCCGAATTGCTCCAGGCTTTCCTAGAAGAACATGCACATGTTCTTCAAGATTGGGCAGCCAACCGCCTGCATCCATCGGAGCCTGTCGCAGAGCCCGATAACCACAATGACGATTCTGGTGTGCCTCTACCCCGTCCCCGTGGTCAGCGGAACCCTGGATACCGGGGACATCAGGATCGACGAAGGGAACGACCCGGTTCTTCCGAGGACCTTGGGAGTTCAAATAGATCACGACCTCACAACGAGGAACCCACCGATGTGGATCGCCGCCGCCCACTTAATGCGGCTAAAAGAGTTCGCTATGCAAATGCTCATACTCTGGACCTTCAAGAGTATGAGCGAGTTCAACGCAATGTTGAACTGGATAGGATCCTGGGTATGGATGCCAATGGAGAGATCATCACACCGTTCTCCCAGGCAATCATGGACACTTCCCTTCCCGAAGGGTTTAAACGGCCAGCCATACCTCCTTACAATGGCACTGGAGATCCGGCCAATTTTCTGGGTGCTTTTAGGCACAGCATGCTTAGTCATGACAACATCACATCTCTGCAGTACTGCAGGATTTTCCCGGAGTATTTACAGGATGAAGCTCGGGTATGGTTTGATTCTCTCCCGCGAAACAGCATATCCTCGTTCAGAGAACTTGCCGAGCACTTTTGGGCAAGATTTGAAGCCCGGGTGAAGCCCGCGGCCACCATGGCCGACGTCATGACTATGGAACAACGGGACGGTGAATCCGTTACCCAATTTCTGGACCGTTTCACAACGGTAAGTCTCAAGGTGGGAGACTGCCCCGACAATGTGGCCATCGGCGCCTTCATGAATGGACTCCGTCCCGGAGCGCTGCACACCGAGTTAGCTCGGAACACACCGGTCACAACTCGAGCACTGTTCCAAACAGTGTGTAAATTTGCGAAGGCTGAGGAGCAGACTCGTCAGAAGCGTGAAAAGCACGCGGCCAAGAGGCAGGCCGACAAAGCCCAAACTGGGCCTAGCACCCGAGCTAGTGCATTTTCCCGTCTGACAACGGGGCGCCCAGAATCCCGGAGTGAAATTCCGCAATTGACTCCGCTGACGAAGTCACGAGCTGAAATTCTTTCACTCCACAAAAACGACTTCCGACCTTGTCCACGGATGACTGCGCCTCCGGAAAAGAGAAATCGTGGCAAATGGTGTGAGTACCACCGAGATCATGGACACGAAACGGATGAGTGTCGGGAACTCGGCAAGGAGATTGAGGAATGTCTCAAGAAAGGATTCTTGCGGCAATACGTCGCACGAACTGGCGACCGACCTCGGGCAAACCATAATGGAGGCTCGTTTCATACCCGAGGAGGTTACCATGACCGAGATACTCAACAAAATCGGCCGCATTGGCAGAATAATCGGCAGGGGCCCAATAATCATGCACGACAAGATTCTGGCAATCGCCAGCCGCCACATCTCCAACTTCTACCTCCTCCTCCTCCGGGAGGACCCCGGGACGACGCACCCCCTCACGTGATAAACGTGATATACGGAGCCCTACCCACCGGGGCTTCGCGACATGCTTTGAAAGCAGAAGCTCGACGTCCTCCACCCGAGGAGCCACGTCACAAACGTCTCCATCAGTCCGAGACTGTCAGCTTCACGGATAAGGATCCGGTCCCCGAGATAACACCCCACACTGACGCTATTGTCATCGACATGACTGTAGCTAACATAACAGTACGGCGAGTCTTCGTAGACAATGGGGCCGCAGTGAGCATCATATTTGCGGACTGTTTCGAGAGGATGGGGATTTCCCGAGATCAACTCAAACCGGCCCCCGGGCCACTACAGACTTTCACCCAGGGTGAAGTTCGGCCAGAAGGTATCCTCACCCTCCCAGCGTCGTTGGGAACTTATCCGAAGGTGAAAACAATCTTCGTGGATTTCTATGTGGTGAATTCCCCATCACCATATAACATGATATTAGGCCGGGACTGGCTCACCCCGGCAAAAGCCATATGCTCCACGTATCACCTCGCGCTGAAGTTCCCCACCTCGCATGGTGAAGAAACCGTCCGCGGGAGCCAACGGATTTCAAAAGAATGCATGTACGTGGCACTCAGAAAGACTGCCAAGGTTCCGCCCAAACAGCAACTTCAGGTAACATCACAGGTCCTGGAACCCCGGGACTGTACCCCACTGGGAGATGCCACTGTCCAAATCCCGCTAGATCCGTCTAAGCCGGAGCAGACAGTAACAGTAGGAGCCGTGGATGTGCCATGGCTACATCAGGCCATTATTCAGACCCTGCGGGAATATTCCGATGTTTTCGCATGGTCTCCTTTGGATATGCCCGGAGTCTCTCCCGAGGTGATTACCCACAAGCTAAATATCGATCCTAGTGTCAAGCCCATCCAACAGAAACAGAGAAAATTTGCCCCGGAGCGAAATGAGGCCATTCGAGTTGAGGTAAAACAACTCCTGGACGCGGACATCTTATTCGAGGTATTCTACCCCTCTTGGTTATCCAATCCGGTAATGGTTACAAAAACCAGTGGGGCCTGGCGGATGTGTGTCGATTTCTCCGACCTCAACAAGCACTGTCCAAAGGACTGCTATCCTCTACCCTCTATCGACCAGAAGGCCGAGGCCATTACGGGGTACGTGGCACTTTGTTTCTTAGATCTGTATAAAGGCTATCATCAGATCTTTATGGACCCACGGGATGCCGTCAAAACGGCGTTTATCACTGCCTTCGGGTGCTACGCTTTCAAGAAACTGCCCTTTGGGCTCAAGAATGCCGGAGCCACCTACCAGCGTCTAATGGACTCCGTCTTCCGTGACCAGATAGGTCGCAATGTTGAGGTTTACGTCGATGACTTGGTCATCAAAAGCTCCTCTCATCCTTCATGCGTGCAGGACATCGCCGAAACCCTGCGCACTCTGCGGCGCTATAATTTACGCCTCAACCCTACAAAATGCACTTTCGGTGTTGGCTCCGGGAAGTTTCTCGGATACATGGTATCACAAAGCGGCCTACAAGCCAACCCGGCTAAGCTCCGCGATGTGTTAGACCTACAGCCACCAAAGACATTCAGGGATGTTCAACGCCTTACAGGTGGCCTAGCAGCTTTAAACAGGTTTTTATCAAAGGCAGCGGAGCGCCAACTACCATTTTTTAAGATCCTCAGACAAGCGAAATCCTTTGAATGGACTCCAGAATGTACTGAGGCCTTCGAGGCCTTGAAACGACATATACAGCAGCTGCCCACCTTGTCAGTTCCTCTCCCCGGAGAGCCGTTGTACGTATATCTGGCTTCCGCCGAGGAGGCTGTTAGCGCCGCTCTTGTGCGAGAAGTGGACGGGGTTCAGCACCCCGTATATTTTGCCAGCCGGGTGCTTCATGGAGCAGAGACGCGATACTCCGAGCTTGAAAAAACCGCCTTGGCCCTCGTTATGGCAGCTCGGCGCCTCCGACCATACTTCCAGGGACGCGAAATACGAGTCTTGACAAATCATCCTGTACGCCAGATCCTTGTAAAACCCGAGGTGTCTGGGCGCCTCGCCAAATGGGCCATCGAGTTGGGAGAATATGACATCCAGTTCCTTCCCCGCCGAGCCATCAAGGGTCAAGCCCTCGCTGATTTCCTGGCCGAAGCTCCGGTGGACAGTCATGAGACCCCCGCAGACAAAGATACACAGCACCACGACACACTCGCCCCTTCACCTCGGAAGTGGCAGCTATTTGTGGACGGCGCATCCACGGTCCGAGGAAGTGGCGCCGGACTACTCCTCATCGACCCCGAGGAGGCTGAGTTTAAATATGTCATAAGGTACAAGTTTAAGGTAACCAACAATGTAGCGGAGTACGAGGCAGTCCTCGCCGGACTCCGGCTCACTCAATCTCTAGGTGTTCGTCACCTAGAGCTCTTCACGGACTCCGAGATCGTGTCTAAGCAGATTCAGGGGACTTATGTCGCCAGGGAAGAAACCATGGTCAGGTATCACACTCTAGCGCTTAAGCTCATCTCAACTTTTGATACAGTTATTATACAGAAAATCCCGCGGACCCAGAACTCCAGGGCAGACGCACTCAGCAAGCTGGCCTCCGCGGTCCAAACAAATATATCCCCGGATATCATGGTCGAAGACCTCTTCCATCCGTCAATTCATGAGGCTACAGTTTCTGTATTGACCGACAGCGATCCGAACTGGATGACTCCGATCATTCAGTACCTTCGAGATGGGACTCTGCCCACTGACAAGCTACGAGCTCGGCAAGTTGTGCTCAAAGCCCCCAAATACTCCCTTCATAACGGAGTCTTATATCGACAATCGTACTTGCAACCAAACCTCCGGTGCTTGCCACCTACCGAGGCCATTCAAGTTCTGAGGGAGGTTCATGAAGGGGCCTGCGCTAGCCACATTGGCTCCCGAACACTAGCCAAAAAAATCCTTCGCTGGGGATATTATTGGCCTACTCTGTTCAATGACGCTCATGACCTAGTGTCCAAATGCAGCAAGTGTCAACTACACTCCCGTGTAAAGCACCTACCATAAACCGAACTCACGGGAATCCAGAGTGCGTGGCCGTTCATTCAGTGGGGAATTGACATTGTTGGACCCTTCCCTGTTGCTCCGGGGGGGTTGAAATTCCTGGTAGTCGCCGTAGACTACTTCACTAAGTGGGTCGAAGCCGAACCGCTTACTGCTATCACTGGTCAGAATATTCTGAAGTTCGTATGGCGCAATATCATTTGCCGCTTCGGTATCCCGAGCACTATTATCTCAGACAACGGTAAACAGTTTGCCAATAATCCATTCCGCTCATGGTGTGAGGAACTCCACATCAAACAGATATTCACCTCGGTCGCTCACCCTCAAGCAAACGGGCAGGTTGAGGTCACCAACCGGACCCTCCTCACGGGAATAAAAAAGCGCCTGGACAGCGCCAAAGGCCTTTGGGCTGAAAACCTTCCACAAGTCTTATGGGCCATCCGCACAACGCCGCACACCTCCACCGGGGAAACTCCTTACAGCCTTACCTACGGCTCCGAAGCCGTCATTCCAGCCGAAATCAGTGTGCCGAGTCCTCGCCTACTCACCTTAGTACCGGACGATAATGACGAGGCACTTCGCGCGAATTTGGATGAGCTTGAGAATCGCAGGGAACAAGCGTTCGTCCAGCAGGCTAAGTGCAAACAGAGAGCTGCTCGGTATTACAACCTCCGGGTTCGAGGTACACAATTCAATGTCGGGGACTTAGTCCTCCGACTTAACTCGGCCAGCAAAGCTGCCCCCGAGGGCAAACTACATGCTCCCTGGGAAGGTCCCTACCGAGTCGTTGTCACACATAACTCTGGGTCCTACCAACTTGAGCACATCGACGGGACCCCGATCCCCCGGAGTTGGCACGTCACAAATCTACGGCGCTTCTATCTGTGAAGGCCGAGACACAAGTACTATCTTACCTTTAAATTCTCTTTATAGTCGTTATTTCACTTTGTACTCCTGAGCTAGCTCCGGCATTTATCATTGAATAAAATTTTTCTGTTCATACACCTCGCTGTGTTTTTCTTTACGTTACGGGGACGCCCTAACACATACATACTATCATTACTAGTCTCCGGACAATTAAACCTTGCTCTCGGTCCGCCCGAGGAGGTTCGCATACTAGTCCCCGGACTCACACTACTTTCTCGTCTGTTTAACCGGAGAAATGCTAACTCCCGCCTGATCCGTCCGGGGAGGAAATTTACTCCCGCCTGATCCGTCCGGGGAGGAAGTTTACTCCCGCCCGATCCGTCCGGGGAGTTTTTACTCCCGCCTGATCCGTCAGGGGAGATTGGCTTAGTCCATACCGTGTTCCCGAACACCTACTTAAAACAATTAACAGATTTTATATCATGTTCCCGAACACCCAATCAAAATGATTTGTAACAAATTATTTTCACTACAATTTGTGCACGTTACAACAGTCTTGTTATAAACCACAAACTATTCAAATCACGTGGTTTTTTACATAACACTTCAAAAAAAAAAAAAAAAAAAAAAAAAAAAACAAAAGTACTAAGGCTAACGTCTATGGCCCCCGAGCCAATACTGCGCACTCCGGTGCTGGGACCCACTCCTCGGTCTACGCTGGGTCCTTCGGGATCTTGAAGACCCTTGACCTCGGGCTCCGGCCCTGTTACCCTCTCGGGACCTGGCTCGGTCATCCCTCCTAGGCTCTCTTCGACGAGGACTTCCCCTAGGCGCTGGCCTCGGGATTTCAACTCGGGTCCGTGCCCGATTGCCGGGATGTGGTGCCGACCTCGGTGTCTGAGCCCACTGCTCAGGGTCCCACTCCTCCGGGACCATTACTTCGATTTCCTGGGCCAGCTCCTCGACTATCTCCTCGGCAACTGCTGGAGGTTCTTCAGTTGTGGCCACCGAAGCTGGCTCCCTAATGACTACGCCTTTGCTCTGCGCGGAGGGTTTTTTCTGGCCTTTGGACTTCTTATCCTTCCGAGGAGCTCTTTGAGTACTTCGGTCCTGACTAGTGCTCGCAATAAACTCCTCAGCAGTAGGCCTTCGCCTGATTCGGCCCTTTAGCCCTTCATACATGCTGAGCAATAGTTCCAGGGTTTCTCTTTTCCTCATCAGCTCCGCGGACTCTACCGAGCTCCCTGACATCAGCGCCGCGATATCACCGTGGATTTCAACGGTCCGCTCTTCTACTTCTTCAAAAGTTAGAAGACCGAACTCGGACAAAATTCGTTCATATTCCTTATGGTGAACACGGACGCGGCTCATCTCGGCAGCAGTGGTTCGATACTGCATTTCGAAGTCTTTGGCCCTTTCATTGGCCTCAACCACCTTCCTCTCCGCCGAGGCAATCTGCTTCTGCAACTTGGGCACTACGTGCAGCTCCAGGCGGTTCTTCTCTCCGCGGAACCACTCAAGTGATGTCATTAATTTCTTTATTGTATCGTGCAGCTCCGCGGTGTTCTAGACAGTTGGTAAGAATCAAACAGAATTACTCTCAAACATATAAGAGTTGATACAGTTCGGCAACGCACAATGGATTACGAAAATGAAAAGATTGCAAGGGTCCGAAACGAGGAAATTGTATTGCACATTGTCAGAATACAACGGTTCAATTACATCATTCCTATCAATTCTACAAATTTACAAATTTAAATTTGCGGGGATCTACTGACCTCCCGCTCAATTGCCTCTGTTTCTTCGGGCAGCTCTTCTTGCTGGCCCTCAGGCACTTCGGCGTTTCCCCCTTCGGCCGCTACGACGGCTTCGGTTTCAGCGGGGACTTCGGATTCTACCAGGGGGAGGGGCTCGGTGTTTTGAGGCGCCGGGGCCAGTTCACCGCGGCAGAAGGCCAAGAATTCTTCATCTTGGTCCACTATGCAGTTGGCCACTTCTGCGGCAGTTAGAAGCTGCCTCTTCCCCCCTAGCGCGTTCACCAGGGGCCACTCCGGAAGCTCTGCCAGTGCGGCGTAATAGGCCTTCTCCACCTCGGCCGTCGCCTCGGGATCATACCCGAATTCTGGACGATGGATGTCCACGTCCGGGTACGCCTCTTTCACCTCTTCCAGCACCATGGCCCGAGTGGCTTTGTCCCCTATTGCCACAAACCTTGTCTGGAAATCAAGGAATGTGCTGGAGTGTAGCAGCTTCTCGGTGAAGGCCCTCAGTAAAGCCCCCTGTCCTCCGACCACGGCTGCCTCCCTCGCCTCCATCTCAGCCCGGAGCTGCATCAGCTCGCCGCGGAGGCCGTGATTCTCCGTCTCTATGCTGCGCAGACGCGCAACCTCGGACTCGACCACGGCAGCCCTCTTGCGTGCCTGGGTCAAGTCGTATGAGAGTTTGTCATTCTTGGCGCGAAGCTCTCGCGCTGTCGCAGCTAGCTCCTCCTTGGCCTCTATTTCATTCTTCAGGCCGACCTCGATTATCCCTTTGGCCAGCCGAAGAATCTTCTCGGCGTCTGCGCCGTCGAACCCCAGCGTACTGGGGATCACCTGCTCCCCCTGAAATAGTTAATACACAACGAGGCGCACGGGTTAAACCTCTGATACACACCTCGTGTAAGATAAACTACTGATCAGCATTCTTAATATTACCTCGGTACTTGCCCCAACCCGGGGTCTTTTAGATGATGCTTGCGGAGCCCCAGTAGGCTCCGGCCTCTTCTTCGATAACACCGGAGACCCCGCCGGCATCGCCCTCTCCTCCGACCCCGTTGACGGTCGAGCACTCTGTGGCGTTTTCTCCCGGGGAGTCACCTCGGTGGCTTTCCCCTTCTTCTTTGCCGCTGCCGACGCTGCAGGGCTTCCCGATGCCGGCTGCTTTCCGAAGCGTCCCACTGTAAATATATATATCAAAGTCAGTTTGCGCACAACGGCAAAATTGAATAACAGGGCAAAAAACTCCTACCCTCTTCGGCATCTCCGTTCCCTGAATAATATGGGCTAAGCCCAGCCTTCTCCAGTTCCTCCTCGGAACAGAGGGTTTGGAAAGTCCCCACTTGCAGGAATATGTGCCTCATTTCGGCCCCCGGATTCTCCACAGGAGCGGAATCCTGCACCTCGTCACTCCTCCACTTCGGGAGGGCTATTTTATTCCTAACAAACATGAACCTCTCCTTCCACCCCTCTACTTTGCTCGGGTTTTGAACCTTGAACCCTCCGCGGGCTCGAGGACTAAAGGAGTACCATCCCTTAGACTTCCCGAAGTTCTTAAGCTGGTAGAAAAACCTAAAAAGTTCTACCGTTGGTTCTACCCCGGCCATTTTACTAACTACAGTAAAACCTACCAATTGCCTCACCGCGTTCGGTGCTAACTGGCAGAGGGCAATGCCGTAGTATCTTAACAGCTCTACGACTATGCTCCACAACGGCAATCTCAATCCTACTCTAAGGGGGTCAATGTACACGGTCATAAACCCCTGCGGTGGGCAACAGGCCCTATCCTCGGGGGTCGGAATTATGTACTCAAGGTCAAACGGAAGATAAAAAGATGGGAGTTCCCTCTCCAACTGCCCCCGCGACATCCGTAAACCTATGGAGGACACCTCAAAATCAACCGCCGGACATTCGTAAAACGATATCGTCCGGGTATTACACTCTACGCTATCGACTCTCTCTATGGTTCTTATGGCATCCTTCTCCGGAAAGATATACGATATGGGGGGGACATCTAACGGAGTGTCCGCATCTCCAACTATTCTGACCGAGGCCGAAGAAGGGGCAGAAGATGAAGCAGATGAAGAAGATGACATACTTACTTGATTTCAATTCGAAAGGATGGATTCGAGTGTTTTTGATCTCTGATAAGTCTCACAGGCAAAGTTCCTCTTTTTCCCGCTTTCTATAACAGATGAATCGCAATAGAGAAGATGAAAAGTTACTGTGCAGTTATTCCTTATATAAATGCAAAACACCGACGGCTCTGATGCAGCCTATTCAAATTCAGTGATGAGGATTCATGCGTGCTTCTCACGCGCTTTACAGTTACCGAGGCGCGTGGGGAACAGCTGTCTTGGAACTCGCAGAGCGTGTCACTTCACGCTCCTCTCTCTCATTATGGCGCCGCCAGTCACATCAGTCTCACCCTTCTTCAGGAAGATTCAAGATACACTCCGGTGTACTTTTCGCCTCGGCCATACCACTACACTCCGGTATTCCAACCACTTCGGCCCAATATCTCACTCCGGTGTACCCTACACCTCGGCCAGACTGTCATGTACTTCAGACGTGTTTTACGCCTCGAGCAAGTTCGGTAACTCATTACAAGTACCAAGCACTTCGGCCTACCAGTGACCCCGGTCTTCTTTGCTTAAGGTTCCACCCCGGTGACAACCGAAGCTCCTACCTCGCTCCGGCTGGGGGGGGGGGCATCTGATAGGGATGACCCGGTTACCTCGGGCCGGGTTACCTCGGGTCGGGTTAATCCTGAGCCCACTCACCAGTTCAATGAGCATGCCAGCAACCGCGAAGGCCCAGGCTCAACAGGCCCAGCAACACGCATTCGGCCCAGCGAATGCGAATCTGTCACGTAAATCCCAACTGCCATGATCTTTTCCCAACGGCCATGCAGATTTGGGAGGCAAGATTATAGGGATTTAGTTAGGGTTTGGGTTTAGTAGTATAAATAGAGGAAAAGAACTCTGAATTAGGGTTCGGACTTTGTATTCTGCAGTACTCCTTGTAAACTCAATAATCAAGTGAAAGAAACACCTCGGCGATTGCCGTTTTCTGCCCGTGGACGTAGATCTCCGGATCGAACCACGTATATTGTGTGTGTTTTTACATTCCTTTCGCATTAATTACTGTTTGATTGGGTGTTTTCCGGATTGCGCATTAACAGTTGGTATTTAGGTAGGTACAATATATTAATTACTTTTATTTCTTACTTCTTAAGCCCGATGTTAATATTAAATTTCTATATTGTAAACTTTTAATTCTTACCTTTTAGGTGCTAAGAGTGCAGTCGACTTGGTACATACTTATTTTCTAAAAATAAAATCATAAGTCAAATAGCTTTACAATTTAGACTAAAATAAAATTGGTAATAATATTTAAGATGCAAAGAATGTATTTTATTACTTTTCAAAGATTCGGGGTATCACACATTGAAACTACACCATTTTTTTTATGTATAAGATAAATAGGGTGGAAAATGATGATTTAGAAAATGAGGATGTATCTATATGTTGATGTGAATACGGATGTAATTTTATACATTTGAATTTGAATTTCATTGTGTTATCCTGAATATGAAGGGTTTTTATAGATTCTTTTAATTGACATTTGAATTTGAATTTTCATTGTGTCATCCTGATTATGATGCGTGTTTATAGATTATTTTAGATGACTCGTAACAGAATCGTTATAATTCAGATTTTCACGTGAGATAACAACGGATCCGATAAGATTTATTTTTTCAAATTTTCAAAAAGCACCATCATAATAGGAACAATATAAATTCTAAATTTCAAAATATAACAGAAAAATTTGGATAATTACAAATTCAAATTTTTGAATCTCTTACAAAAATGGTAACTTAAAGAATGGGCGAGAAAATTTAGAACTTACTAAAATTCGCTGACTTGGCTTATATATATAGATGAAAAGCTATCGAAAATATATATCTCAATTTAAAATAAATACATGAAATGATGATAATAGATAATAGAAAATAGAAATGGAAAGCTACTACGATTAAATATAAAAAAACTTTCAAATTAGAATTTGTTGACATTAGCCTTCAAACTCAACTGAATCTCGAATGACTTAGTTTTCTCTAGTCTTTTGTCAATATTCTGTCTGGATTGATTGTAATCCTTATAATTGATCAAAGATCAATTTCTACCAACCCTACCCAAACATGAATTATACTCGGAAAAATAAAAAATACTTCATAACCTATAGTAGAAAAAAAATTGCTACTTAATGATTAAAAATCATCAAAGTTGACTACCTCGTCGGCTCTTCGCAAATTGTCTTTTCTAGAGGGACAAGAGTCAAGGGCCCATAAATTTTGGGGGTTCCAAAATTTCTAGTAATATTATATATTATGTGTATATATATATATATATATATATATGTATATTATCGTATAGTCTAATAAGATGTAAATAATTTTAGTTGCCCACCAGTCTTCTATTTGATCATTAATTGGTCCATCAATTTTTTTATTTGCTCATTAGTAAGCCCATCAAATATTTAATCCAGTAAAATTAGATAAATAAGAAAGAATTAAAAGGGTAAACAAAACATTGGAACAACAAAATCATATCTGAATTCAGAAACTGTAAAACTTAAGAGATGAAAGAAGTGTACCCCAAAGGGGTCAAGCCTACCATTGTTGAAGAAGCATACCTTCTTCTCTACTTTTTCAAATTTTTACTTCAATATTTAGAACCACAAAAATCAGTTCTTTTTTGTTCTTTTAGTCTTTTCTTGTCCTTACTTATTTTTTCTTACTTCAAAATTCTGATTTCATAGAAACTTCCAGCTGCTAAAGAGCTTCGAAGAAAGAACTTCTTTTTCTTTTCTTCTTGTCCTTAAAAAAATTTTTCGCATTGCTACAGAGCTAAGAAGGAAAAATATAGGCCGATTGATGTGATCACGGTTGGTGGAGTCGGTTCAGCTACTACTGAGATCTTTGCTGGAAAAAAAAAAAATTAAACAAAAGAAAAATCCTTAATTAGGTTATATTGTTATTTCTTTGTTCCTTTTTGTTGGTATATTTGATTGTTTGGCTGTTGGACTTCAAATTGTTAATTGATTGTGTGTGTTTTTTGTTTCTAGATTTGAAATTGTGATATACAAATATTACCAAGAAAACACAAATTTGAAGTTAGAAAATAAATGAAAGAAAAAAGAGACAAGATTTCCTTAAACACACAAAAAGGTGCTCTTGATAGAGGTGTTCGAACAACTTGATCTTCAAGATGTGTTTAATCAGTGAATAACAGAAGCTAAATGGGTTGACAGTATTGTGCATTGAAACTAAGGTGCTGGAACAATTTGATCTTGAAGAGTTTATCAATGATTTCACTTCTCACAATGCTAGACGATCAAGTTATTTTCAATAACAATTTGATATTTAATTTAACTAGTATACTTTTGTAGGTGTGACACTTCTTCAACGTTCTGGATCTCAAAAAACGAAATATATCATTTAGTTTTGGTAATTCTTGGCGGATGAGTTTTTGAAGAGTAGGAGTACAATATGCGTTTATGACTATTAAATATTGATGCAACAATATTTTTTAATTGTAAATGAAATGTTATATTACTTACGTTACGATTATTTTTATGTGGAAACAATATTTATTGAGGCCCTTCTTTTATTATGCCATGGAACACAAAAGTGTCAGGACCAGCTCTGCTGTGGTTGCATATATGGAGCTACTCAACGGACTTTAAACTTATAATTATTAGAGAAAGTTAATTTGGTTTAACTTTATTAATTATAAGAGAAACTCTATGATGAATGGATTGCATACTCCTACCTTTTCTTTTTTCTTTTTTTCATTATTCCACTATATCATGACAGAATCTTGGATCGATCCCAAAAAAAGCAATAGTCTTAGAGAGAATTGACAATGCCAGCAACTTATAATTGATAAACGTCATTTTTATTTAGACAACAAAAACTCTCTTTTCACACCACATTAATTTTTAAATAAAAATAGACATCGAAGAATAGACTAAAATATCATTTTTGTGTCTCAATCCTCAATGTCTTGTCTCACTTCATTTCTATAGAAAATTATAATCTTTGAATAGAGATGGCACAGGACTTCGAGAGACCTTATGCAAAAATAAAATTGGGATCTTATTCAGTTATTAAGAATTTTTTAAATTAATGTTACGTCTATGAAAGAGTTCCTACTCTATATTCTTTCCCCGGTTTTCAAATATTTCCCAACTTTATACCCAAAATTAATTGAATAGATGGCATATGGGGAAGGGGTATGTCGATCGTGTAATATTTTTAATAAAGAAAGAGAAAATAAATAAAATTGCATGATTAGGATCAAATAAAACACAATCTCTACAATCTATAAGGCTCACCAGTTAGTCCATAATTGTCTTTCATATCTTGTTTTATTCAATAAACTATAATAAATATTTGCACTATGTATACATAAATATGTATATTAGGGACCCTCGTGGTGGTGGGGCATATGTGCGATGACACTTGTCTTACCCTTCGGGTCCGGCTTTGTTTTTAAACCTAAATTCATCAAATTCACTTACATGCTCAAAATTTGAAGAAAACAATAATGGATGATAGGCAACCAGAACATATGGACAAATTAAGTATTAGCTAATTATTTTCCATTTACTTTCATGTTTTAGCGTTGATTTTTCGTACTCTCAATACTTTTGGCGTCTTTGTATCAAAATTGGGTGATAACTACCCGCTAATACACTGCTTTCAATATCAACAACCGACAAACTACCTGAACATTTTAAGGGTTCAAAGGTTTGGTATGTCGCTACCAATGTTGAAGTTCAGTTATGCAAATAATAGACAAAATATAGATACATTATTGTTATATAGACACTTCCAAACCATTGTCCATAAAAAACTAAAAGAAAACAAGGTAGTTCCACTACAACATAGATGACCTTATGTAACACCCAAAAGGTGTTACTAATATATTAAAATATGTTACTATAGACTTTAGGTAAAAAAGTGTTACTTATATACTAAAATATGCTACTATAGACTTTAGGTAACACTTTATTGATGTTACATTTACCGATGTTACCTGAAGTCTAATGTAACACTTTTGATGGCCTTTAGTAACACTTTTAATGAGTGTTACATTAGATTTTAAATTATTAATGATCTTTAGTAACACTTTTAATAAGTTTACATCAGATTTTAAATTGTAACATTTTATGCTAACACTAAAAAATTGTTACATATAACCCCCATTATATGTCAAAAATAATACCACAAAAATAGCATTGCACCACAATAAAATTTGGATCAATCTTGGATGTATTCCATATTTTGTGTGACTCAATGCCAGAACAAATATAAACTTTAGGATCAATACAAACCAGAAATTTCACAAACAAAATTAATAAAGCCCCTCAAACCATCAATAACTATCAATTTTTCTTAAAACTTATGTAAAGATTAGAAGCCCTGAAAACTCCCTAAAATCTATTTTCAAAGGTCTAGACTAAATACATGATATGAAATAATCTGTAAGAGTATTTTGTTATTCTCCCATTATCATTGCCCATCAACAGATAATAATTAATTTTCATACTCACAGATACGTTCAAGTGCCATAAGATGCTTCAAAAATGAAAGAGGGGGCACAAAGAGAAAACACAATATACTTCAAAAATAAAAATGAGTAGACTTACTTTAACACTAAAGTGGCGGGGTAGATGACGACATCACACCCATCAAAGACTGAACTTCAGTGGGGCCTATTTTCTGAAATATCTGCAATGTCATTCTTTGATAAGCCTCCATGTTCTCTTTTGGTATCTTCCTGTGTTGATTGCAATGAGGCTCGAGTGCTTTCTAGTTCACCTTGAGTAGATTGAAGCTCCTTTCTAAGTTTAGCATTGGCTGCCCTTCGATAACTGTCATCACAAGAAGTTGGTATATGCTTAGGTCCATGTCCAAGTCCCGATATGTATCCGGACCTCTTTCCTAGAACTTCATCACAAACTAGTTCAGAGATCTCTATGTCATCTAGCAGTAGATTTTCATCATTAATCATGCTATCAGAGAATGCTTCTTTCATCTCGTTAAAACGCTGCATCAATTTGTTCTAAAAAAGTATATATATAGCGAGAGAGTTAGCTAACAACAAAAGAATACCTTAATAAAATTTATAATTAAAGTGTTACAAGTTACATACATATATTGCTTCAACACCCTTAGCCCATCCATTTTTCTCAGTCCAGTGTGTTTTTTTGTATATTTCAATACGATTAACTTGTTTTGGCCCTTCTCCCTTGTAAAGTAGAAGAAAATAACACAATAATTATTACTTGAGCCTTTACGATATAAAGAAGGAAAGCTAATATACACTTACTGCTTTATAACTAAAGCGCACTAATGACTTTGAGCCTCCACGATGAATGATTTTCAACGAAGCTCAATTATCAACATTCTTTTTGGAGACATCCTGCAAGACAAAAATAATAATAATAATAATAATAATAATAATAATAATAATAATAATAATAATAATAATAATAATAATAATAATAATAATAATAATAATAATAATAATAATAATAATAATAATAATAATCATTTTTTTTTTCTATGCTACGCCGAAATCATATATGCACTTGGTGAACTAGAATCAATCAACTTAGTTGAAAAAGAAAGTGCAATTACAACTCAGACTTTCTTATCAATATTTCTACATGCAGCACCATTATATACATACTTCAACCCCCTCAGAGACAAAATATGCAATTCAATTACATGGAAATTGAAACAGTACTTTAAAATTTTCATCTTCAAATAAAGTGCACAAATATATCCAATCTTCTTCGCTTCCATGAAATTCCTTTGATATTTTTTCTACTCGCATCTCCCAAGGTAAATGCAACAATTTCTTGTACTTATTGTGCATCTTTGTCCTATTATCACTGTATAATTTTCCGATCCATGTATCTACTTCTTTCCTATCTGAATCAGGTCCTGTGCCCACGTCCATATCGAAAAATTTCTACAAAAGAAATTGTTACAGATGAAGTTTCATATATCAAAATCAGTACTGATATATTGTGAATGGTAGAAAGATGAATATATTCTGAAATGGTGAGAAGATGAAACATAAATTATGTTTTTGAGACAGAGAGACTATAAAATATTTGGGAGACTCTACTCAAATTTATGATTATCATAGTATTACTATACAACTAGGTTGCGAACGGTTCCATAAAAAGCTAGGTTACAAATGGTTCCACAATCTGGGAATTTTTTTTTTATTCCGCTCAATTAATTAATCATATTAATTTTTTTCAACTACATCTCAAACTAAAAGAAGTGTCAATCAGACCAGACAACCAGTATTGTACTAAAGGAAAACGATAATATTTTTTTAAAAAAAATTGCTAAATTGTTTAACTAACCTGTAATCGATCAAACATAGGTATCTTTTGTTCCTCAGTTACCTTCTTCCACCGTCTTTCTGTAGGGGCCCAAATATTTTGACAAGTAGTCCTAGTTTAGTTCTAAACATGGCTGCATAATCTCCAATTGGCCGACCATCACATTTGCAAAAGGTGATGGGTAACTTTCATTTTTCTTATACCAAGCGCCTCAATAGTGCGTTGTGCTCTGCCCTACTTTCAATTTCTCCTTGGAACATGATACCACATTTATAGATCAAAATACAATCCAAGTTGGAACCTTAAAGATAAACTAATACAAAAACGAAATAGGGGACAAACCATTAGAATGAACTGAATTATCCATCTCCTCATCAACGACATCATCTAGCGATGGTTGTTTTTTCATTCTCTTGGGCAACATGCCTATATTTAGAAATGACAAACAAGACCTTATATATGTATATGAAGGCATTATGTGATTATGAAGGCATTACGTGACGCAACTTGAGCCAAACAATAACTACAAGAAATATACAGATAATAAACATGAAGTAAACGACATAATTAAATTAAAATTAAATATGCGAATGAAGTACGTCGCAAAAAATTAAATTTTACAGGAAAAAGAAAAGTAAATTCCATATAATAGATATGAACTAGTCACTATCTTCATTAGATTGAAGTTGAGACTTATCTTCATCACTAAGAACTTCAATATCTTCTTCTTCATCATGTAAAATATCTTTTGTGCTCTCATATGTTTGCATTTGTGTATCTGCTAATTGTACATATTGAGGTTCAACATCCATTCTTGTCAATTTTGAAGGATGAAAATCTTCAGACATGATTAAATTGTTATCATTAGATGAGATCTCCTGATTAGGCTAATTATTTGCACTAGATTGACAATGTCCATCTGTATTCTCACCATCGATCTCCATTGATTCAAATATTCCACGATGTTGATCTTAAATGAAGATAGTCCAGACATAGTCGATCTTGATCCCGTTCGATGATTCACGCGTTCCCGAAATATTTCACAAAAGTTAGTGTATATTCTATGACTACCTAATTTATATATGTTTCAACTTTTTAACCAATATAGTTGTCGAATCATTTTTAAATATAATTTGATTTATTATATAACTTTTTACTTAACATTTGTGTGGCAGATTATTGGGGCGTTGGTGATCCAACATCTGTTTTTATAGTGGTATGTTTGTTTTGACATCATTGGGAGGAATGGTGGTTACGACACAAAATACTGGAACATGTCCACCTATTTTAAAGCTTAATGGACAAGACTAGAGTCTTCTACATTTTTTCACAACATAATTCTATTTAATGAATTATCTTCAACATAAATGAACTTCGTAAGGAGTATCTTGAGCTTCCGAGTAAGTTAAATGACCAACAACTTTGTGTTCTTGATAAGATTCTGAATTCAGACAACAAAAAAGGTGGTGTGTACTTCGTGTACATTTACGGAGGAATCGGGGAAACAATTCTGATGGAGAACCTTATCTGCATCTTTGAGATCAAAAGGAAATATTGTTCTTAATGATGCATCCAGTGGCATGGAATCTCTACTACTACCTGGCGGGAAGACTGATCACTCACGTAGTCACGTCTCTCCATTCCTTTGAACATCAATGAAGACTCTACGTGCAACATCAAACATGGAAATCCTCTATCACAACTTTTGATGAGATCTAAGATGATAATTTGGGATGAAGCTCCCATGGTTTATAGGCATTGCAGTGAAGCTTTGGATACAACTCACAATAATGTCATGCAATTAAGTGGATTAACTCATTCTGATATACCGTTAGGAGCATAGACAGTTGTTTTCGAAGGAGATTTTAGACGTATTCTTCCTATTATACATAAAAAGGGTCGCAACATTCGTCCATGCAACTATAAACTCATCTTATCTTTGGGGTGATTGCAGAGTACTACGCGTTACCAAGAACACGAGGATAAAAAAAATGTGCCAATTAACGAAGACTGTAAAGAATTGGAATAATTCTCTAAGTGGTTTGAGGCTATTGGTGATGACACAATTGGTGAAATAAATGATTGGGGTGCTGTAATGAAGATACCTGATGACACACTTTTGAAAGAAGGTGGGGATCCAATACGTACCATTGTCGAAAGCACTTATCATAATTTCAGCAACTTCTTTGACGATCCATTCTTTTTTCAAAGTAGAGTCATTCTTGCAACCACTCTCGATGTTGTTGATTCAACAAATGAGAGTTGATTGATTTAAATACAAACGAATCTAAGCCATATTTAAGTTCTGACAACGCTTGTAAGTCTGATTCAAATACATGTGTTGGTAGATGTTCATACTCCAGAATTCTTAAATTCTTTGAAGTGTTTTGGAGTACCTAATCATGAGCTGAAATTGGAAGTTGGTACTCCGGTAATGTTTCTATGAAACATCAATCATTCCAAGGGTTTTTCAAATGGTACAAAGTTTTTATTAACTAGGCTTGGGAAATATGTTCTTGAAGGAAAAATATAAACTGGAAGTAGTTCCGGTGAGTTAGTACTAATCTCAAGATTGTCAATGACCCCATCTGATCCGAGGCTGCCATTCAAGTTCCAAATATGATAGTCCCCGACCATTGTGTCCTATGCAATGCCAATTAACAGAGCCAAGACTAGTTATTGTCACATGTTGGACTCTTTCACAAACAGGAAAGTTCTCTATCGCAACTCCTACTCAGATCTAAGATGATGATTTTGGATGAAGCCCTATGGTTCATAGATATTGCATTAGAGCTTTGGTTAAAACTCTCAAATATGTCATGTAATTAAGTAGATCAATTCATTATGATCTACCATTTGGGCATTACCAATTGTTCTAGGAAAGAATTTTAGACTGATTCTTCTTGTTATATTACAAGGGCCGGGACAAGATGTCGTTCATACTATAAACTCCTCTTATCTTTGGGATGATTCCAGAGTAATGCCCCTTACCAAGAATATGAGGATAAAAAATGTGATAGTTGACGAATATCGTAAAGAATTAAAAAAATTCCCCAAGTGGTTTGAAGCTATTGGTGATAGTACAATTGGTGAGATAAAGGACTGGGGTGCTGCAACAAAGATACATGATGACATACTTTTGAAAAAAGGTGGTGATATAATGTGTACCATTGTTGAAAGCACTTACCCTAATTTTAGCAACATAATTGACGATCCATCCTTTGTGCAAAATAGAGCCATTCTTGCACCAATTCTCGATGTTGTTGATTTACTAAATGAACATTTGATCGAGCTGAATATGAATGAATCTAAGATATATTTAAGTTCTAACAGCGATTGCAAGTCTAATTTAAATACAAATGTGTTGGTAGGGTAGATGTTCATACTCTAAAATCCTTAAATTCTTTGAAGTGTTCTGCAATACCATAACATGAGCTGAAACCGAAAGTTGGTACTCCAGTAATGTTGCTACGAAACAACTATCATTCCAAGGGTTTGTGTAGTGGTACTAGGTTGCTATTAACTAGACTTGGGAAACATGTTCTTGAAGGAAAAATATTAACTTGAATTAATTTCGGTGACTTAGTACTAATCTCAAGACTGTCACTGAACCCATATGATCTGAGGCTGCCATTCAAGTTCTAAATATGATAGTTCCCGATCATTGTGTCCTATGCAATATCAATTAACACGAGCAAAGACCAGTTATTTTCATATGTTGGACTCTTTCGCAAACAGAGAAGTTCTCTATCACAACTCTTGCTGAGATCTAAGGCAATAATTTGGGATGAAGCTCAAATGGTTCATAGACGTTTCGTCGAAACTTTGGATAAAACTCTAAGAAATATCATGCAATTAAGTGAATCAGTTCATTCTGATCTACCATTTGGAGCATAGATGACTGTTCTAGGAGGGAATTTTAGACAGATTCTTCTTGTTATACCAAGAGGGTCATGACAAGATATCATTCATGCTACTATAAACGCATCTTATCTTTGGGGTGATTGTAGAGTACTATGACTTACCAAGAACATGGGGATACAAATGTGGTAGTTGATAAAGACCGTAAAGAATTGGAAAAATTCTCCAAGTGGTGTGAGATATTGGTGTAATATCCCGAAATTCAGATCTATTATTTAATTCTAAAATATTATTTTACATACTCGTACAAATAATTAGATATTATATAATTTATTATGTCTTTCTAAAGTTGTTCCTTGATATTTATTTGTAACACAAAAAGTGAAACAACAATATTAATATGTAAATTTAGTCAAAAATCTTATTTATAATATTTTGATCCCAGGCTAGTCATAAAATTTAAGATAATATATTTGGCCCTCGTCTTGATTACATAACACTCGGTATTCTGTTGTATATATTATTAATTAAATTCAATATTTTCCGTTTTAAATTTATTCACTCATTAATTGACTTATTAAATTGGACCAACCCATTAATATTTTCAATGCATAGTTGGGCCTACGGTCTAAGCACAAGTCAATTTGGTCTATTTAATATTTCCAAGCCTAATTTATATTAGGGATTAATATTAACTTGCGACTTCATTTATTTGCAACTTACTTATTTATTTATTAATTTATTTAAGCCGAAGTCTCAATAGGATTAATTTATTGCATCCATTTATTTATACATGTCATATTAATGTCCATCTCTTTGAGTCCAAGACTTAAGCCCAATTTACTAATGTGCAAGGGCCCATGTCTTGAGCCCAAAGAAATCATAAGTTTCAACAAACTATAATTACGTAAAATCTATATCAAATCCTATCATTCTCCTAAACCTATATAGTTACACATTATACACTTTGTATTTCACAAAACACGCAGTCTTCAAATCATGTGAAACCTGTTGACGCCTGTCGAAATCAGAAAAAGTTAAACATTTTCTTTCTCTTCCTACTCTTTAATGGCCGCCGACCTTGTTCCAAAAGCTATATTAGCGTGATCCTTCCCATCCCAGTACCACTCACGTGAAGATACCACCCACCATTCACAATTTGTACAAATAACCTAGCGTTTTCTTTATTCAAACCGGGCTTGGTACACGTGAAAATGCATGCATTTTATGTCGCTTTAAGTGTCGTTTTAATGATATTTTAATGCACATTTGATCGTGTATCTTGCATATTTGTATTATTGGGCCATTTAATGCGTTGAGCTCGTTTCAGGACAAAACAGGTAAATTAAGGCTGAAAAATGAGTATCGAAGAAGTCCGGAACGGAGAACGAGCCAAGGATGGAACAAGGGAGGAGTTTCGAATGACGGTTCGCGTCCGCGACATACCAAAGAGAAAGGACACAGTTCGCGCCTGTGACTCGGATTCGCGCCCGCGACTGTGCCCACGAACCAAATTCCTACTGAAGCAAAATAGAGGGTTTGCGGTTGCGACTTTGGTTCACGGCCGCGACCCGATACCCTGTTTTTAATCCTGAAACACGTTTTTGCCAAATTTTTCAGCCCAACACTTTCTCTTCTATATATATAAGGTCATTTTCGAATTTGACCTAACCTAGAACCCATCCCCACACATAATCAGCCACTTTTTTCCATTGGAAGCAAAGGAATGGAAGGGGTTGAAGATCTTGATCTTCAACCCTAACCTTTGGTTCTTTCTATCCTATTTTCATGTTTTCTTTAATTTTCTGTTATTTTATCTTTGTAATAATTGTAATGGGTGACTAGCACCCTAGAATTCATCCTTGATCATTGTGGAACCTTGAGTTTAAGACATTTATGTGATTATTACGGTTAATGTTACCAAAAATATTGTGTATTTAAGTGTTTTGTGTTATTTGCTGTTATTAAGTCACATTTATGAATTGATTATTGGATTGATCACCCTTTATGGGATTTGTGAATGTTTTGCTAGAATAGGAAATTACTATCCGTAATTGTAGGATTTCCGATTCCCGTGTAGCAAATAATAGATTTATTTATTGGTGATAACACAAAGTTCAACCACTAAAACCGAGCTGCGAGTTTTATGTTGAATTTATCTCGTTGTCCTAGTGTTTAATGCATTTGATTATTGGATCTAAGAGAGCTTGTTCGAGGATTCGATTAAATTGAATAGGGTTAGTCGAAGAGCTTATTTTGATTAACTAAGATTAAGGGATAACAAGGCTATTAGAGCTTATTAATAGCCTTGAGATAAGGGCTAGAATCACAATTTAATAGAGCATTAACGATAGTTGCATAAATCGTCCAAGACCAAGGTGAAACATGATCAAGGGTGAATCGTTTTGTTATTTAAAAACCAAAAACCTAAAAAAATCTCTTTATTTGTCTTTGTTTATTTAGGTGTTAGTTGTTATTTCATTAAAATCCCCCTCCCCCCCCCCCCCCCACTTCTTTATTGTTTTCTAGCTTATTTACATTATATTTCTTGATAATAATAGCTTAATACATAAAGTAAAATTGTTCGACCGTTCCTCGTGGGATCGACCCTTACTTGCCACTCTACTAGTTAGAGTAGTAGGATAAGGCATAGTGTATTCTTTGTACACAATTAATTTGGTAAAGCGACAAACGACATCGCGATACCAGGGCCACTCGGCCAAGTGTATATAGTTAAATCGGAAGTCCGAGAAGGGATATAATTTCTATGGGTATGTGTCTGGTAGGTGTGTGAGTGTGTATGCGGTTATACGGGTGTGTGTGTGTGTGCGCGCATGCAGCGTGAATATGGTATGTGAGTGTATAAATCTGTTTGTGTGTGTAACTAAGAGAGTGTATGCATCTTGTGTGAATCACTGTGTGTGAGAGTCCGTCGGAGTGTTTCGGTGTTCGACATATTTGTGTGCTTATATAAGTGCATAGGTGTATGTGGTAGCGTGTGTGAGTCAGTGTGATTGTGTGTTTGCATTTGGGTGTGTGTGCGCGTGCGTGAACAGGTTATATTTGTGCATCATGGTTGTGCGTGAATGTATAGGTGTGTGAGGATTAACCTGCTTGTGTGTATGTGCATAGGTGTGATGTGCGTGTTGTATGTGATTAGAATATGTGTATGGGTGCTAGTGTGAAGAAGAAAGGGACGAGGGATAAATTCGGTGTGTGTATGTATATATGCAGAAGTGTGTGTGTTTATTATTGTTGGGTTCGTTATAGCAAATCCGGGTTAACTCAGGGGAACATAAAAATTTAATTAAATACAATATATCACATATGTAATTTAACCCGGATAGCTCAAAACGATTATCAGAACACATATTGAAAGGAATACATAAAACACAAAATTCGTGTGCGAAATTATACCTCCGATAATCTCCTTCTTTTGACGTAGAGGTTAGCATGAAGCGATTCATTGTCTGACACCAGAACTCGCAAGGATCCCACTTGTAATCCCTCTAATTAGTCCATCGATTGAATGACAACACCGAATCAATACTTCGCTAGTAGTATTGATTCGTATTATAATCAATTAAAATATAGTGTATAATGAAAAATGAGATCAAAGTTGGAAGAACAATTTCTTCCTTAATTGTTCTTCTGTCGAGAACTCAAAAGTAGAGAGCACGTCTCTTTTTCTTTATTTTATTTATATATATGTGTATTCCTTGTAAAATAATTAGGTTACAATATTAATTAACCGCCGCCACCTTCAAAACTCAAAATTGGGTTGATGGATTCAAATTCCACCTTTTTCTCTAAGTTGGCAGATACCTCAGTTAGTGGACTAACTAATCCCATTTATTTCCTCCACGTTAGTAACTAATTTCTTTTTATGGAGTCCAACTCCATGTGTGTATGTACACACACATATATATATATATATATAATATGATTATAATAATATAGATCAATCAAATAATTTAGATTATTTTTCCTTTATTATTAGTGGGCTTTCATAATAAAGTCTACTAATATTCGTGTTGGGCTTAAACTAATTAATCCAATTAATGTGTTATACCCAATCACTAATAATTTTAATCAACCAAATTGATTAATTATTTCACACTATTAATGTCAATTAAATAATCTAATTATCTAATTGGATTTATATATAATTCAACAAATGAATAAAAATATAAATCTCATTAATTAATTATATCCAACTATTGGATGGTGTTAATTGATAAATGTTGTCATTCAAACTTAGGTGTAACCCTTTAGGTTCACTTCTAACACTAGCTGTAGGGTTACAACTTTTGCAATTTTGCAAATAACAATTATTTGATTATTCAGAATTAACTATTTAATTCTGAAACCTACAAATCACAGGAACACCTAGCAAGTAGCGTGATCACCTAGTGTTAGGTGAAATAGCGAGTAAACCTATATAGTTGCGATTATCATGCATGTAAATTCCTTCCAACATCTAATCTCCTGATTGATTCAAGGGTATTGATTATAAGTCGAAACCCCATTAAATCAATAACTGTGTTATTGTATTCAAGTTACAAAGATTCTTGATGAATTCTTATTCACCCTGCCTTGGCCAAGGTCTTCGAATCAAGAACAACGAAAAACACAGGAGATTCTCTTGTTAATGACAAGTGTCGGATTCTATGTTGGCCATTGACAAGTCTCTACGTACATTTATTTAATACCCAATATATCCCCTTGCGATTGCCAATCAATCAGAAGATATATCTAAGTATTACATGATGTACATAATACTACCGTCATGTCTCAAGTCTAAGGACTAATCATGTACTAGCGCAATTCGAAAATTCTTATTTCGACAGGGTATCTCCAATTAAGAATTTTCTGCGTATCAAGTCCAATGAACTTGTTCTATAACAAGCATCTGCATACATGAACTCATGTCACCACACTAATATTAATGGAATATAATATTCTCGTCTAACGAATATTCATCGTATGCACAAGTCTTACTAGCTGCTCAATGTCCTATCTTGAATAGCTTCAACTTGGGACTTGTTTAAGATCAAAGCTTCAAGAGCATATTCCATGATCACCATCACATGCATGACCGTGCCCCTTAACTTATTTTGATCTAAGGACTTTATCTAATATTTTGCAAATATAAAAAACAATATAAAAGATAATGAATAATGCCTTCATTAATATAATTACCAATAAAATTATTTACATATAAAATATGAAAGAATAAAATAATCCAATCTAATTAGTGTGCCGGGCATACTACCCTAACAATTATGTCATGTGGGCATTATATACATTTATGGGTGTATGGTGGGGGCCACGTTTGTGATCAGTAACTCCCCAAATTATTGATTTCCTATTTATCACTAACCTGCAAGCTCAAGAAAGTATTGAAATCATCCAACCATTACCTAAGGCCTCGATATATGAATCTCTTTTCCTTAATTTTTATTTGCCCCACTAAATTTCCCGTAATACCCAAAAATCAGCCCTGCCATCTCTTTAACCCGGCCCATACTTGTAATTCTCTAATTTCATTAATTAAGATATAATACTCCATAATATTGAATACACGTCCCTCGTACGTGTAGATTGCAAGGAAAAAGGATCACAGACTTAGCATTTACATGACATTGCATCAATTTTATTCAAGACATTTCAGGTGGGGGTTTTACTGTTTATTTCTTTAATTGTATTTACATGACTGCATACGTGTGCTTTTATTTTCAAGTTATTACTTGTCAATACAAGTAATTATTCAATTTGCTACTTGCCAATACAAGTTTAGCTCATTGTCACTATGCTACTTGCCAATACAAGTTTAGTCCATTACCAGTATGCTACTTGCCAATACAAGTTAGCTCTATGTGTCTTGTCAATACAAGCGTATCATTATGATAATTGTTACATTGTATGCCTCTTGTATTTGTAATTATTGTGATAAATTGTAATCCTCCACGAGCTGAAGGAAGCTCACCCCACCTAATATTGATCCTTTCAAGTTGCCTTAGTACGGGCGGGTCGAGTTGAGGCGGAGCCCGGAGCATATGAAATTCAGTAAACTTTAATAAATTATTTATCATTTATGTATATTTAATTGACTTTATATTGAGATAATGAAATAGATAGCAATGACTAGATAAATAGGTACACTTATGTGAGTTTGATTCATATTGTTATTGTTATTTTAATTGGTTAATATTTTATTCTATTAATTTGTTCAGTGGAACCTCTCAATGCTTGTGATGTTGGAACTTGTTTGTTGTTAACTAATTAAATTTGTTACGAACATGTTTAGTTGTAATCATAGAATTATTATTATTATTATTATTATTATTATTATTATTATTATTATTATTATTATTATTATTATTATTATTATTATTATTATTATTATTATTATTATTATTATTATTATTATTATTATTATTATTATTATTATTATTATTATTATTATTATTATTATTATTATTATTATTATTATTATTATTATTATAACAGATGGAGTAAAATGATTAATGGAGAAGACTCACTCAATATTACTATATTTCAATTATGGCTTCTTTACTTTTCAAATTAATTTAGCTAGTTTGGTATTGTGCTTGCTTAATTGTCTATACTTGTACAAAAATTATTTTTAGTTTTATTTTTATCATTACTACTGTCTATAGGCTATAATGATTAGAGAGGTGAGTATACAGAAAATATACGTTATTTTAATTATGTTATCAGTGACACGATTATTTGATTTATATTCTTAATAATTTAACTAATTAATAAATTATTTGTGTTAACTTAGTTGCTGATTTGCGAAGAGTTCGGAGCATGCTTAATTATAAACTTACTTGTATCTCCGTTATCACATAGGTTTTCACTTTTGCTACAATCTAGATTGTGTAGGCACATTTTTTTTTTAATTACTTATGACTCGTGTTTTCGTTGTTACGCATGATTTATCCTTGAATTTAGTTAGGTTAAAAATAATAGAAATTATGATATTAGTTCATTTATGTCCTTAATTAATTTGTTATAAGCATGCCATGTATAAATACTAAATAATCTCTTATTGAAGATAGGCTTGAGAATACTATAATTTCCTGAATTGTTTTGTTAGTAGCCTTTTTATGTGCAATTGTACTTGATTGTATTATTTGAATTATCTAAAGTTCAACCGATTTTAGTATTAAAGTGTTGACTAGAATATTGTTTAGTTGATGATTGTTGACCAATTGTGTCGATGTAATACGTACTAGATGTTACTAGTAATTATTTAAATATTCTTGAATAGTTAATATTGTGAAATGTTTCTGAGATAAAATCATGATTATTATGTGAAGTTGATTTGTTAGGAAAATGTTTAGGAATAACTCTATTTTATTATTTTAGTTTATATTAATTTTTCATGATCACTTATCTGCTAATAAATTAAATGAGTTTGACTAGTAATTGTCTATTTGTTTTGATGTTACATGTGTTATGAAGTTTTTATAATCTTCCAGTGAAAAATGATGTTAGTTGATATAGGTGATCAATCGGGATTTAAATTTTGAATCAATATTACTTGAAAGATAAATTTAGATGCACAGTTTCTTTTAACAACTTTATTAGAGACTGCTTTTGTATATAAAAAAAATCTAATGATATTGATTAAACTATTTTAAAGTGCTTCAAATTTTTCTTTTTTTAAAAAAAATTGGGTTGTTACAATTGGTGAGAGAAATGATTCGATTGCAGCAATAAAGACACCTGATGACATGCTTTTGGAAGGTGGAAATCCAATACATACCATTGTTAAAAACACTTATCGTAATTTCAACAATATCATTGACGATCCATCATTTTGCAAATTTGAGTCATTCTTGTACTAATTTTCGATGTCGTTGATTCAATAAATCAACATTTGATCGAGCTGAATACAAACGAATCTAAGATATATTTAAGTTCTAACAGCGATTGCAAGTCCGATTCAAACACAGCTATGTCGGTAGATGTTTATACTCTAGAATTCTTAAATTATTTGAAGTGTTCTGCAATACCTAAACATGAGCTGAAACTAAAAGTTGGTACTCCAATAATGTTGCTTCGAAACAACGATCATTCCAAGGTTTGTGTAATGGTACTAAGTTGCTATTAACTAGATTTGGGAAACATATTCTTGAAGGAAAATTGTTAACTGGAACTAATTTCTGACTTAGTACTAATCCCAAGACTGTCTCTGACCCCATCTGATCCGAAGGTGCCGTTAATCCTATATAATGTCAATTAAGAAAAGCCAAGATTAGTCATTATCACACGTTGGACCCCTTCTAAAAAAATTGTATTCAGTCATGGACAACTATATGTTGCAGTTTTCAGGGTAACAAACCGCAGATACCTGAAAATATTGGTGTGTACTAATGATGATAAAGTTTACAGAATGTTGTCTGCCAAGAAGTATTTCAAAATGTGTAGTTTGCATTTACTATGTAAATATTTTAAGTTTTTGAATAAACAAAGATGCAAGTTTTTTCTTATACTATTTGATTAACTGCTATGCTTTAACTTTACAAAATAATGATTGAAAATGGCAAAAAAAAAAAAAAATGATTCAATCCGTGCAATTGCACGGGTAAAGTACTAGTTATATAGTAAGATAGTAAGATAAGACTTGACAAGTCCAATTATATATAATTTATTCGTAAAATAATTAACATTATTTAATTTTTAATGTAACTGGAAAAAAAAAAAAA